>CM060945.1:1013211333-1015774546 GCA_030765085.1 Allium cepa
CAGATGAGAAGAAGGCTCGAGTAAAAAGAAAATGAGGGGAACGAAAAAAACATGATTTGAACGTGAAAAGATGGGTGGCGTATACGAGAAGCTTGATTTATTAAATTAAATTTCATTAGATTATTACCAATTAAATGTCCAGCGCGTTTACAAATCGTACACTCACACACTAACTCCAATCAATACGAAATTTGAAATTCGATAATAATAAAATATTACGGATCCAATGGAACCGGTTTTGTCGAATTCCGAGACTGCGCCTCGGAAAGCTATTTTTAAATTCAATTTAAACGACAAAATTTCAAAACCGAACAAATCACTGTTGAATTCAATTTAAAACCTTCTATTATTTCAATGTTATCAATATAAATTTTATAAGCCTTCAAATTATTTTTAACAGACTTAAAATTCTAGATTCAATAATTTACCCAACTTCAAATCATTTAATTCAATAATTTAAGAATCAAATAAATTATGATATTCATAATTCAAGTTAAAATTGCTCTATTGAATACTTAAAATCAACTAAATATTCCGATTTTAATTGCTTGAAAATTCCGGGTCGTCACAAGATCACTCAGAAAATTCAAAAGAAAGTAGTAAAAAACACAGAATTTATAGTGGTTCGGCGATCTGGCCTACATCAACTTTGAACTTGATGACTTTATTGATATTCACTTGGTCATTTCAGTGAACTACAGCAGATTACAGTAGATAATAGCTCTGAAATTCGAGTACAACAGTAATGGTGAAGTGTGAAATGGAATCTGGCAGAGTCTCGACGCTTCAGAGTTGAAAGATCCTTTTACTGTAGGCTTCAGGGGGTTATTTATAGGTGTAGAAGGCTGATATTTCGCTCAAACTTCAGAAGACTCCTTCTGGCACGCGAGTGGGCCCATACGACCGATCTCGGATAGTTTCAACTCGATCCGTGATCGATACGAACCAATTTCGTATCGATCAAAAAATGATCCAATCGAACTGAAACTTGGCAGGAATGTTCTTTAGCTTGTACGTAAGCTCCTGTGAAAATTTCGTAGCATTTGGACCTGTGGTTTGTGAGATATGATCGATGCAAGTTTGTGATTTTCGTATGCTGCGGAGTTCGAACCCATAGTTTCGCATCCATCCCTTCGAATCGGCCTGGACACGTGAGTGTGTGGTGACGTGGCATGCTATTTTTGAATCGCTCCATGTTCTACTCCGAGTTGACCGTGTCGCATCCATAGACATCGCCTTGTTTGTATCGATGACCTTTACACGGCTCGCACCGATCAACCACGCGCACTTCGTATCGATCTACAGTTTCCTCGTTTCGAAGGAAGTGGCTCAGTTCGTATCGATGGAAGTAGTGAAGTTCGTATCGAGTTACAACTTCTGCTCGTATCCACTAAACCGAGCCTTGTTCATATCGATGAGTACGTTGACTATTTGACAGCTCGATATAAACAAAAGAGGGCTCGACGGATTCGAATGGAAGCAACATGATGGATTCGAAAGCAGGAGCCCCGAAGAGTTCGAAGGAAGCCCTCCAAAATCGATACGAACTAGTCCTCTGTGTTGGATACGAACCAATATTCCCCGATGGATACGAAGTTGGCATGAGTCGATCGATACGAAATGCACCGCCTGCTGATGGATACGAAGATGATCGACGCGAAAGGATGGATACGAGATGGATGGGTTTGAACTGTGCAATCGTGGATCGATTCGAATGTGATGGATTCGAATTGATCGAGGAAGACCCAACCTGATAGATGCGGATCTGATCGATTCAAGTAGACCATCATCTTGCTAAAAGGCGGGATAACACACTGGATTTAGAGATTGAATTTGGTGCAACCATGTCATAGTCTGGATAAGAGCCGTCGGATGGAAGCAGGGACGCACCAGATGAGAGGAAATAACCACAAATGACATGTTCGAAGCTTACAGGAATGAAGAATTAAATTCTTCATTCATTCAACCAGGCGGTTCGACCTAGGTGTCAACTAACTCCCTTACTAGGTTGATATGCCGGTCGACCTAGTTGTCAACCTAGCCCTATATATATATATTCTTCTTTTCTGATTTCTTGTTCAATTCGTATCTTTTTCGTTCTAGCTCGTATTCTGACGTTCCATATATAGAAATTGACCAAAAAATTACCACAGACACAATGGTGCAACTTCCGTGGCTCAATTCTAATAATTTCACAAATTATTTTATCATGTAATTAATTCGTTAGTTAATGAATTAGTTATAGCTTAATTTTCGGGTTGTTACACTCACTGTCTGATCCAATCAATCAGTCTATCACAGTATTTGTCTTAATGTATAAAATAGGCAATGGAAGCCCTAAATGTGTTATAGGAAGTTCCCCTTCTTGTAACTGCAGTATATTACAAACTTCATTTTCCTTGCTATAGTTTTTGATGAATTTTTTTACGGTTTTTTCATTGTTCATTTGCAGTCCAGCAGATCTTTGAATTTTTCCAAAAAATTTCTCTACAGCCGGGGCACTAATAGTATTAGCTTTTGCAAAACTAAGAACACCACTATCATAAATCAAGTGAATAATACCTAGATCATTCTTAATAAATGGTTTTACTTTCCCACTGCATTCTTTTAATCCATCAACAAGGTGAAATACTCCATTACAATGGTAAAAAGATAAGGCAAAAGAGGGGCACCTTGCCTTAAACCATTTTAACAACTAAAGTACCCTTAGGGTATGCCTTTATTTGACATTGTAAACTTTGGAGTATTGATCATTTATTCAATTAATATGCACCACCTCTCAGGAAATCCAAAGCTTTTAGCATATGAATTAAGATTTATGTTAATCAAGTCATATGCTTTCCTAAGGTCTATTTAATATACATTCTGTCAGCAACAATGAAATTCAATCCTTTTATTTGTTTGTGAGCAAGCATGATTCCTTCTGAGATATTTCTATCAGGGTGAAAGCATGCTGATTATGAGAAATAAGGAATTCCAACATATGATTTAATCTATTACAAAATAAAATTCTAGGACTTTATAGATGAAATTACAACATGTAATTGGTTTATAATCACATATTGAAGTGGGAGGGTTTTCTTTTGAACTACAGATAAGATAGTGTGGTTGATTTCTCGAATAATTTACCCTCCTTAAAGCAATTCTGCATAGCAGTATGAGTGTTATGTTTAAGTTTATCCCTGTGAGTTTGAAATAATTTTGAAGAAAAACCATCCTAGCCTGGAGCCTAGTCAACTCCAATAGAAAAAACAACAATTTTCACCTCTTCTAAAGAAATATCCTCATTTAAATAAACTTTACCACAATCACAGACTTGAATCTTACACATAACATCAGGAAATATATTATTTTGCACACCTGAATTATATAGATGTTCAAAGTAATGTACTGCATCCTCAAAAAGTTGAATGTCTATTTTTGATATGACACCTTCTTCATTGATAAAATTTTATAGATCATTAATCTGGTTTCTTTCAGCTATTTTAGCATAAAAGAATTTGGTTGCCTCATCTGCTTGGGTAATCGAATCACATTTGGCCTTATGTCTTAAAGAAATAGCTAAAAGTTGAAGGGTATGATGCAAATCTTGCTTGGCATCATAGTATAAATGTGCATTAGTTGTTGAACGATCTTATCTACCTTTTCTGAAGTTGTTCACATTTTCCCTTGCAATGGTCAATATTTTTTTGTAAGTGGTTCTTATCTTTACTCCAATTTTTGAGTCTATCTTTTTTCTCCTTTTGCATTTTGATAAAATATAACTGGTCTCCAGTACAGTATGTCCGTTGCAGGTTCTTTCGTGTTTTCAATGTTCATGGCATTGTATATGTTATTGCAGGAAACGATCGCCTGACGAGGTGTCCCACCAACTCTTTGCCGACGTCATTTGAATTAGCTCAACGTGGGAACGTCATACCTCTGTCTGTTGCATCACAATGTACCCGATCCTTCTGCGGTTGGGAATTATGGACGGCGTATGTAACGTACATTAACTTGGTTAGTATAAAATGCATTGACTGGTGAAAAAGTTTCAAAGTTTTTTTGCTAAATATGCAGGTAGAATGTTTTCTGCACACAGTTTTGGCCCACCTGCATGTACATGTTCATCCTGTGGAGCATTGCTTTGGTTTGAAGAAAGGGTGAAAAGGGGGGTACAAACTCGAACCCAAAATTTTCAATATGCTGTCGGAAGGGAAAGGTTCAGCTTCCGTCCTACCAGACAGCCCCCGATTATTTAATGCACCTTCTGGACTATAATGGAGGATCTGTCTCAAAAGAATTTCGACGACATATACGAGTTTATAATTCTATTTTTTCTTTCACCTCAATGGGTGGGAATGTTGATAACTCCATCAACCACGGTCGTGGTCCATGTGTTTTTAGATTGAATGGTCAAAAACACCATGGATCGCTTCTTCCGTCGACGGGAAAACTAAAATTTGCTCAATTATATTTCTATGACACCAGTAATGAAGTCAATAATCGGGTTTCGTCGTGTGGTGAAAGTTTGGCACAAAATTTAGATATGAGTATTGTCAACAATCTAATATGCAAGTTCAACCACTGTAGCGAGTTGGCCAAAGTGTTCAGAGTGGCTAGAGAAAGGTTTATGCGTTGGAATACCAGCTTATAACAGTAAAACTGTTGAAGAGGCGTTGTAGGGATGGACGACAGTACAATTTACCAACTTGTTCGGAGAATGCAGCATTGATTGATAACTCAAATGCGGATTCGTGTGGCTGTCGTGATATTATGATTGAAGATAGGAATGGGGTACTGAAAAGGATTAATGAGAAGCACCCTTCTTTTATGTCTATGCAGTATCCGTTTTTGTTTCCTTATGGCGAGGATGGTTTCGGGTATGGTATGCAATATAAAGAATTTGATGTACGTTCAGAAACTAAAAGAACGACCGTAACAATGCGGGAATATTATGCCTATGTTATTCAGCGCAGATTAGAAGATGGCTCCGTTCTTTTGTGGGGTGGTAGGCTTTTCCACCAGTTCATTGTGAATAGTTACACGTGCATTGAAGAAGGCAGACTAATGTGGGTAAGGAGTAACCAAAGTACATTACAATGTGAACTGTACAAGGGTCTGCAAGATGCTATTACGGCTGGTGACACAAGTGCATGGGCGATAGGAAGAAAAATTGTTCTACCTCTTTCACAGGAGGTCCTAGGTACATGGTGCAAAACCACCAAGATGTTATGGCCATCTGTCGCTGGGCGGGATCACCAGATTTTTTTATAACTTTTACGTGCAACCCAAAGTGGCCTGAGGTTAAAATGGCTTTACTCAACATTCCCAGTCAGAAAGTTGAGGATAGACCGGATATTTTTTCCCATGTTTTCCACATGAAGCTTATGGAGCTATTGCGCGACATAAGGACAGAGTGTCATTTTGGTAAAGTCAAAGCACGTAAGTTTCACAAATTCTTACTATTTTCACACATTTTTTAGATAAGCTTTCACCGACATAGCTTATATTTTGTTTCTTTTTTCCCCCCAGTTGTTTACACAATTGAATATCAGAAGAAGGGACTACCGCATGCTCATATACTTATATTTCTGTTTGGCGATCAGAGACCAACGACCGTTAGCCAAGTTGACGCAGTGATTAGTGCTGAGATGCCAGATAAACATGCAGATCCATTTGCTTATCAGTCGATGTGTCAGTACACGATTCATGGTCCTTGCAGTTACGAAAATCCTGGATGTGCTTGCATGGTGGAAGGTTGTTGCTCCAAGCATTATCCTAAACAGTACAGGAGTGAAACCAGTTTGGACAAATTTGGATTTCCTATGTACAGACGACGCAACAATGGGTCGTCAACTGAGACGTCGAATGAGTTTGTGCAGGACAATGGTTGGATTATACCTCATAATATTGATTTAGTTGTCAAATGCCAAGCACATATCAATGTAGAGATATGCAATAGAGCAAGGTCTGTCAAATACCTATTTGAGTACATCAACAAGGGGCACGATAGAGCAACTATTGTTATTGAAGATAGTGTAAACAAAGAATGCACGTTAGTTCGGGAGGTTGATGAAGTAAAAAATTATTTGGACTGCAGATATATTTCAGCTTCAGAAGCATCGTGGTGAATTTTTGAGTTTGATGTTCAGTACCGCACTCCAGCGGTGGAGAGGTTAATGTTTCATTAGCCAGGAGCGCAAACTGTGTATTTTGATGAAACATAACAGTTGAATAATGTACTAGGCATGCATAATCAATGCAAAACTATGTTCACTCAGTGGTTGCAGACTAATAGAATGTGTCATGCGGCTCGCCAACTTACTTATGTCAATTTTCCTACTAATTGGGTATGGGATAGGTCTACTAAGGAGTTGGAGGATGAGGCAGAAAAGAGAGCGTATAGGTCGGATATATTGTGCACATCCTATGTCAGGGGAGAGGTTTTATATGCGTATGCTTTTAAATATTGTTCATGGCCCTACATGCTATGAAGACATTGGAACTGTAAATGGTGTTGTTTTCAAAAGCTTCAAAGACGCATGCCTTGCACGGGGTTTGTTAGATAATGACAACGAGTGGGATGAGGCATTGACTGAAGCTACCTCATGGGCTTCTCCAAACTGTATGCGAGAAATGTTTGCAGCATTTTTGTGTTTTTGTGAGGTTTCAAACGCAGAGCAACTGTGGGATAAAAATTGGCAGAAGTGTAGCAAGGATATGGAATAGAGGTAAGTATGCAGGAATGGTTATGGGTCACAACAGATGTGTTCGAATAGGATCAGATCAGAAGCATTAATTGCTTTAGAAAAGATTATGCTCAGAAATAATAAATTGCTGACCAAGTTTTGGTCGGTAAGGGAAGTCGACCTTGGAAATTTTCATTCGATGGACAACAATCTTTTACACGACGAAGTGGACTATGACTGTGATTTTTTATGCATGGAGGCACAACAGTCAGTGCCATTACTAAATTTAGAGCAGAGAATAATTTTCGACGCTATAGTTTACTCTGTTCGTAATCATAGAGGAGGCTTTTACTTTGCCTATGGAAGTGGAGGGACTGGGAAGACGTTTTTTATGGAATACTTTAGCCTGCATTATGCGAGCAGAAAGTAGAATTGTATTGGCAGTAGCATCTTTTGGCATTGCATCACTATTACTTCCCAGAGGACGAACTGCACATTCAAAGTTCAAAATTCCTATGAACCTCGATGACATGTCAACCTGCAATATCTCCAAGCAGTCATGTTTGGCCAATTTACTTAGACGTACGGATTTGATTATTTGGGATGAGGCTTCTATGGTTCACCGAAATGCACTTGAGGCATTTGAGAAGTCATTGTCAGATATAGCTTTTGCCGGCTCAAATAATGAAGTTGGTCAAATATTTGGAGGAAAGACAGTTGTGCTGGGTGGAGATTTCAGGCAAACACTGCCTGTTGTTTGTAAAGGCACCAGAGAGATGATTATACGCTCCGCTATAAATTTTTTGCCACTGTGGCAACACTGCAAAATTTTCACTCTAACAATAAACATGAGATTGAAGAATAACAACTTAAAATCGAAACAATCGTCGTTTTCTAACTGGATATAAATTGTGGGCGAAGGGAAGGTGTGGTCTATGTCCTTAGATGTGGGCGAAGAACCTACATGGATTTAGATACCTGATGAATATATTATACCAAATGCAGATAATTCCTTTATACAATTGTGGAAATGGCGTATCCTGATTTGGATATGAATATATTAAAAAAAATCTTATTTGCAAGAAAGGTGTATTCTGGCTCCAACGAACAATTGCGTTGAAGAAATTAATTCATATGCAATAGATCTTACAAGTGGTGTCATGCAAGCTTATTACAGCGTAGATTCAATCAGTCATGTGTCTTACACAGCCGAAGAACATCATCTTCTTTATCCTCCTAAATTTTTAAACACGTTAAAACTTTCAGGCCTGCCAAATCATGAGTTACGTTTAAAGGTGGGTGTGCCAATAATGTTGATTAGGAATCTTAACCAAAGTCTAGGCTTATGCAATGGAACAAGATTAATTGTTGCACAACTATCGAAGAAGGTTATTGAAGGTGAGATCGTAACGGGAAAGAATGTGGGAAGGAAAGTATTGATTCCGAGAATAGTTTTAACATCCGATGACACGAAATGGCCATTTGTCCTGCGTCGACGTCAATTCCCCATTAAAGTTTGTTTTGCAATGACAATTAACAAAAGCCAGGGACAAACTTTGGAACATGTTGGAATTTATTTGCCAAGGCCCGTTTTTATACATGGACAGCTTTATGTAGAACTGTCTAGAATAACTTCCATGTCTAGGCTGAAGTTATTGCTTGGGACTTCTAAACCGGGTTTTGAAAATTACACGCAGAACATTGTATACAGGGAAGTCTTCAGGAACGTTTCTTGTATGAATTTTTTTATCCGTCATTTGTAATTTTAAAGTACGTTTTTAAAGACCACATACACCTGATGTGAGCTGATGTTCAAAGTGTTTCAAATTTAATAGGTATGGAAGGCGCAGATGAACCCGATGATGATTTCTAACTGAAGTTGCGTAATTCTGACAATGGTATAAGGTAATTTGGGTACAAACAGCAGTTTATTCGAAATTTTGAACTCCATGTGTTGTTTACGGTGTACCTCTGTTGCGTTATTTATCGCATTATTTTGATGCACTGCACCTACATAACTTCTTACCTTCCTGAGTATGTAATTGCTAAATGTAAATGCTCTAGCAATTTCAATTCGGTTGTTTGTTTTCCCTCTAATTTCCTGATATCAACTTGCATGTTAAATTTGCTGAAAATACAGTATGAACAATTTGTGCAATTTTAACACAGTTGGTATCCAATATATCAGACTATTACTCTAACCTTTTGCTACAGTAGGTATGATTTGTCAATTTTTTTTGGCCTTCTGAGCGAACTGAATCTGAAGATGGTAGAAGGAGATGGACGCAAGCATACCTTCTGCAGTGCTCATTTGAATTCTAATCCTGCAGCAAATAGCACATTTCAGTTGTACTACATATCCAATGGGTATTACTGCACTTTGTGTCCTCCCAGTATCTACCATTGCTGCTTTTATTACGTAAACTTCGTTCATATCTTCTACGTCAATCTGACAATATTCTAACTGCGGGATGTTTCTGGACTGATCTGAAGTAGTTCTTTGAGTTTTTTTGCTGCCTCCTTTCCTCTGCTGTCTATGTCAGTTTTGTACTTACTATTACGTAATATTCAATTAACGGACAGATCATGTTGTCCGCTGTTTCAAGTGGTAATTTTACTACAAGTATAAAGGTTGTGCAAGTTCAGCCGATGACATTGAACAGTTTATGTATCTGCCTTTTCTGCTGTAATGTTTGTGCAATTTTTTCCAGCAATTTTGGATGGCCATACAGTCTAGGTAACGAATTATAACTAAATATAATATTTTACTGCACACCAATATCGTGTTGGTTAACACATAATTTTTTTGGATTTAATCAGATGTATGTCATCTTACGACTGTTGATTTATAGTACATATTAATAGACTGCCTGCTATATATAAGCACTATATATTCAACAACACTATCCGTTTAATACAGTAACAGGTACTAGCACAGTATTAATTTATCGGTCATAAGTGACTGTAAAAGATTAAGTAGTATAGCATGTTTGTTTTGTATGCACCAAATATATAGTACAGATCTGTTATCCCGCTTTTTGGCAAAGCCGTGATACCAAAAGATCGGTCGAAAACCAAAGACAGTTCGTCTCAAAGATTGGTTGTGCACTGCTTCACTATGGATATCGATGAATCTTGTCCGAGCCCGGATCAGGCTACAATTGATAAGACATGACAAGCAAGGCCATGAAAGCCAGTGTTCCAAATTTCAGGTTAATCGGAGGTCGTACGAACGAGATATGATCCATGCAAGTTAGCCAAAGTATGTCGTTCGAACCCATCAAAAAGTAGGAGATGCTCATTTCGAACCCATAGGATTTGTATCCATCACTGTCAGTCAAGTTCGAATCCATCAGGCTCCATGTACTTCGAATCGATCAGATTTGAATCGATTAGCAGGATATTGATCACTTCGAATTGATCGGTTTCGAACCGATCAGATGGACATCCACTCAGCACATTCGTATCCATGAAGACCAGAGCAGTTCGAATCCATCATGCGTATCCATCGGCATACCCTACTTCGAATCGATCGATCTCGTGCCCAAGCACTGCTTCGTATCGATCGTCTTCGCATCCATCAGATTCGAATCCATGAACGATCACTCGTTCGTGTCCACCAAGTCAACTAGCTTGGATGACGTGTCATTCAACGATGCAAAGTAGGCGAGATCTAAGGAGTCGAAGCGTTCAACCCGGAGAGAAGACCGGATCGACTCGAAGGACGCGCGCCACCTCATCACGGAACCACGTGAGCCGATGGAGTCGAAGACATCGATTCGAAGTCGGTTCGAAGCAAACAGCAACCGAAGGACTTAATTTCGAATCCACGATAACTCGAGATCTACCGATCCAAATGCAATGAAATTTTCACGGTTGCTTCCATACAAGGTATAGATTGTTCCTTCCAAGTTTCATCTCGATTGGATCATTTTTTGATGGATACGAAATGACTTCGTATCAATCTCAGATCGAGTCGAAACTTGGTAGGATCGGTCGCGTGGGCCCACTCACGTGCCAGAAAAAGTCTCCCGAAGTTTGAGCAAGATCTGGGTCTCCCATGCCTATAAATAGCACCCTGAAGCCTTCAGAAAAGAGGATCTATCGACCATTCAACGTCCAGACTCTGCCGGATTCAATTCCATGCTTCATTATCGCTGTTGTAATCAGATTTGAAAGCTATCATCAATTGTAATCCGCTGTAATCGATTGGAATCATCAAGTTAATCAATAAAGACATAAGCTTTAGAGTGGACGTAGGCAAGATCGCCGAACCACTATAAATCCTGTGTTTGTGATTGTTATTTGTGAATTATTTTGATTGTTATTGCTTAGATCTGAGTTCTATATTAATTGTTGCTGATTTGTGTTCATAAATGGGTGCTTTCACGATATTGGGTGTTTGTGGTCAATTTTGACGCAAACAAGATCAAACACATTTTTAGTATTTTTACATACCATGTTTGTGGTAATACTCAGTTATGTACGGCACAGTTTAAAGTTCAATTCACCATGCGTTATTTGACTCATGAATACTCGGCCAATCCTATACTCTAATTTATTATAAACAATATGAGTCGACATAAAGTGCATGTACTTATAACTTCCAGCATATCGATTATAACACTTAACTAGCGGAGTTGAAAATTTTATTACTACTATATTTGTAAATCCATTACTTCTGTAACATAACTTTCTACACTGATTTTGTGTACAAATTGATGACATAACTTTACTGCTCATAATTATCTCCCTCTGTTCTCTTCCTATCTCTTACTACTTAGAAAGTTATCAGGCGCAGCCTTGACGCAATGGTTAAACCAACTGCGTGGTGTTGTCGAAATCCAGATTCGAGTGCGGAAGCAAGTTTTTCCCCATACAAGAAAAAGGCTGTGTATATTATTGATGTCCTCGGAGTCTGTAATCATGAGGGAGCATCTTACGCTGGATTCCACATTTCCACTGTTACTAAAGTAGGAAGTTATCATACATGCTACGATTTATAGTTGCATTACTGTTTTATTAAGCACATCTGTTTTATATAGCAGTGCAAGCAAAGAGATCAACCAATCCAAACAGGCATGTCAGTTCTCTATCTTTGTTGAATTTATAAAAAAACAAGTGACGTATATGTACAGAAGTTTTTCAAATATGTATATAAACGATTTCTTAATGAATATGGACCTGAACTTTTATACCTTTTTTTTTAATTTTTAAAATATTCTATCAACAATTTACTTTTCAATTTTATTGGACGGTAAATAAAATGAGGTTTTTCAAACTGTGTACATAATGCATATAACAAAGTATACAAAAATTGATGCTGAATAGCTTGTACAAAACATGATGCGTAAGTGTACAGCATAATTTTGAGTCATATGTAGTATGTTTAAATGCCTTTTCTATGTTAATACTCTTTTCCACAATGTACAAATTAGCTTTCACTCTGCAACGCTATACATGAATGATTAACTATACAAATCATAAATACCTACTTAATGATATGTAATTTTTTTAGAAAAAAAAGATATCTCTAGCTGAAATGCATGTATATAATGTTAGGCATTTAGCTTTGAACAAATATAGATGGAAACTGTGAATTTTAGTTCTTACTAACTAAGAACTGAATAACAGAAAAATTTACCTAACTGCTAGCAAATCTGCCTAAAATACTTGGAGTTGTAAATATTAGTTCTTAGTGCCAATGAAACGAATGGTGCACAACATGGGATAGATAACCGTAAGTAACTGAGTCACATTGCTTTCCTATACAATCGCTATGCAAATCTTTTTTAATACCAAATTACTCAACTACTCAGGTTGTATTAAATAGTGCTCGCATGCAATTAAGGTCAAATTCAACCTCATCGTATATTAGCACTCAATTTTTTTCTGTGACTGGGTATAACATTAACTTTTTTTAACACCACTTCTTAACTAATCCTTTTTCAATTCAACTGTTACATAACGTAACGCAAACCATGGATTAAAATCCAACATTTATATACCGAATTAAATTAACTAAACACACGGTTGTGCTGATTTAAGGTACGTTTGTGCTGACTGGAACCAATATTTTGTATGCATTTGTATTTCAGCGTTCGAAATGACAGCACATACATCTGTTTTTATTTACTTTGAAGGTGTGGACCAAACCAAATATCAGCAGGAAATTACTTTAAACTAATTAGCAGTTGCTGCATAAAGTGGGATGTTATGTTAACGTGAACCATCATACCAACAGTTTACCCACGTTCCTTTGGAGCACAGTTTCTTACTAATATGGTCTGAACTCTTCCTTCTGCTTGACATAAAATTCTAAAAAAAAGTTCTACCTTTCTTATCAACTGGTTTTCTACAATGTCTACAAACAGTCTTTTGCTGTCATAAGTGGTGTTTGGTACAAACTGGAGTACCGTCCGTGTCCGGGTGGCTATGCTATGGAAATTAATCAGTCAGGGAATGAATGAAGTTTACGTGTTAATCATGCAGCTTATCGACAGCGAGGTATGTTACTATCTCCTGTTATTATTCAGTCGCTTAGTGTGCTTCCTTTTTTGTACCACTCCCCTACCTCGGCTAATGTCTGTTAGATTGAGTGAATGCGTTTTCAGCCTCCCGTGCACTATGAGTGGTTTTAACTTTGATTATACTTCACGTTGATCCACACTACCGCTGCGCCTACTCCACACTCATCCACGGCAGTAATTCATATTCTTCCATGTACATCCATTTCTCTTCTTCACTTGCACTTTCTACTTGGGCCATTTGTACTGCATAGTTAATACATAGGTGCAAAAAATTTATTTCGCAAACTGTTTGGACCCATTTCTCGAGTTTGCTGTGGAATGTGACAGGGAAATGAGAAGTTTGGCACCGTTCGAAAGCATATAGTGCGTCAGTTCGAAGACGTTTTTGAAGAACCTTCGGTGTACGACGTGACACGGTTTAACATCCAAAACGCCGAAGCAACGTACAGAACTGTACATGACGAATGGATAATAGTTCTACAAACAGATACCCGAGTAGTGAAGGTGGAAGGTGCAATGGATAGAATACCATGGTATAAGTTTGCCTTTGCTGATGAAAGCTCACTTATAACCCGACTATGTCGTATAGATAATCTTACGGGTACTCTTTCTCACCATCGTAAATATCATCTGTCCTCGTTATTTAATCTATGCACACTCATGTTGTTCATTTGTGGCTTATTATAGATTTGGATGGTCTGTTACGGGCTGTGACTAATGTATTTGCTATAACTTGTAAAAGTGGTACACAAACACTAAACCGAGAGTTGCACGTGAAATGCATTAGGTGGCGCCATTTCATTTTTTTTCCATAACCGTTGTATACTAATCACTATACTAATCTTATTTATCACACAGTGGGAATACAAGTGTCATATCGCTTTGGACGGAACAAAGAGATTTACTTGACCAATCCGTGGTAGACAAATTTAAGAATTTGCCTACCGTTGTTGTCACCTCACTGACAGTCGCTACATACGACCGTAGACTTATGATCTTTGTACTTACCTATCCCCGCCACAAAACAATTGCCCTCTAACTTATATTTCTCTTTGTCAAGTGCATTTACTTTCATCTCTACTAAAGCAACAAAAATATATCTAGACATTGATTTGCCTGAACTGGATGTCATTAAGACCAGGTATGATTTTTTTACATGCTCTTTATTTGTTTGACCGTTTCATTTCATATGCCTCTATTACTTGACCTGCACAGATCGAACCAACATGCTGGAAAAAAGATTGACTACATAGACCACTCCTCTAGTGGTCGTTCTACTGTACTAGAAAGAACAAACACCACACTCGCCCAACTGTTGACTGACGTTAGGACAGCGGACTATCGGGTACGTTGCTCTTGCACATAATGCACGCATAATCATAAAATTTGATCACCATCGTCCATCCCCTTTCATTTATTGCACATAGTTCTTTTACACCTATCAATTATGTTCTGTTTGAATTCTGGGCATGCACCAGTTTTCCTATCACTGCACATAACATCTATTTCCATCCAAATCTTGATGATTATCTTTTACATTCAACTGTTTTCTCGTATGGCAGTAGCGCTGTTGTTGCAATACTTTTATATACTATTTTCCTTAATTTGTGCATTTGCCCGTATTGCATTTTACTTTCAGTTTTTTAACTACTATATTTATACCAATCTTTTTTTACATATTACACTTTTGGTTGGAAAAAAGTTACTCACGTAGGTGTACAGATTTCCAGGTGTGTTCGAAATAATAGACGTCCCATTTATGCGATGCTTTTTTTTTGTCGACCATGCCTGCAAATTTTTAACTATTACTAAATTAAACGACATACCCTTCGCCACCTTTTTCTTGCTCAAGAAATTGAATTACTGCTGGGATGAAATAAGTTGCCTAATATTTTGAAAAGTTCTGCCTAGAGAAGTGTACACTTATTCTTTAACGAAATTAGTTCCATATATTACACGCTTGCAAAACGTCTTCATTTCAGTTGATCGTGCTTAGACCAACAGTTATGCAAATGTAGCTATAAATATATGCCAACAACACTTTTGTTCAGGGTAAAATATATGTCGTGCCAGCAACCATTGTGCAGTTGAAAATTTCTACCTAGAGCTATCTTTCATGCGCGGTCTGCAAGTCTATAGCTCACTTTGAGGGTACCAAATATTTTTGCTTCGGATGCCATCGAATGTTAGCTCATCCTGTAAACAGGTATCATTTGTTGGATTCTTTGTTCTGCGGTTTTCCTTCTTTTCTTGGAAGAAAAAATAAGTACGACTACTAAAAACATATTTGTAGGTACTGTTTAAATGTTGACATATTGGACTCCTTTACATCTACTACTATCACCGCTTTTGACAAGGAGACGGAATGGCTACTTGGAAATAAGGTTGACGAGATGCTTACTATACTTAACTCGGTAAGATAACATAATTATGCATTTTATTTTGCAGTTTCTATAACTATGCCCGTCGTAATCAAAAGTGAATGTATGTGGATGTAAGTTTATCATATTACTATCTCATTGCTTGCGTTGGAGCAGTCAACTTTGGTTATGCTCTTTCTTACATGGTTAACTGCACCAACTGCCTGCGCATACTGCTTAGTGCGGGTTGTAAATAATATTACCCAGATAGACAACAGTCGTACTGTTATATCACTATGGGTTTCAACCTATTGCCTACGATGTACGTACTCCCATTTCGTTTAAATATGAGACCATTATTTCCCACGCAAATACTAAACCATACTGTCACATAATGTTATCCACTGTCTACCAATTTTGTGGACGAGACGTTCTGGCCATCATGAGTTGTTGGTTCACTATGCTTTACAGCGTACCACTGCTCACCCAAACTAATTTACTCATCCTGGAACGTGTAGGTGGTGGACACCTGATTTACACGCTAGCAAGTACAAGTTCTGAACACCCAACTATGTGAATATTTACTGTTTAAACAAATTTTATACATCTTTTGCTCCTTTCCTTTTCAAACTGTACTGGCTCATTTATATTGTTTTTTCTGCTCTACTCATTAATGTCCACGTAGGCATCACGTCATCCACAGTTACAGTAGGTTATTCTGCTTCATTTTTGATACCATCTACATTGTAATATCAAATGCATGTACACTGCTATGCATTGAACCCTGTCGACTTAACGTTAGTAACAGCATGCTACACACAGTGTGGTTTAAAATAATGTTTCATGCTGTAGAAAAATGGGTCCAAAAAATTGAGAAGGTTTTTTGCAACCTCTCGGGGGACCGAAGCAATGTTTGAATTCAGACCAAGTAACTATGAGATGAATAATCCAGATGCTTACCTCACTACCAGAAAAATCACAAAAAAAACGTATCTGTGACTGAGACGGTTTGTTCTCAACCATGATTATATATTAACCTAGAATTTACAAACTTAATTTCTCACTTACTGACGTTTTCCTCTGTCAGCGATCAAAGTTCTAACTTAGTTTCTCCTTCGATAATGGATAAGCAGGAGACACCGTCAGAAGTAGATATCAAAGGGAAGAAACGTATTGATCAGGTTTGATATATAATTATTACAATTATTTATCTGTCCAACTGGTATCACAGAAAGGACGTTCATTTGTTTTGCTAGGACAACGATTGTATCATTCATCCAGTTGTGCATGCTTCTGATCCACCTGTCACCCGAAAGACAATGTAAAGAGGAATTGTTATTCAGGTGCAGTTTTTTAACCTTTTTTTCACCACTTCACGTTGATAGTACTTAGTTCTACCAATTTGTTCTTTCCTTCTGCAAAGTACTACGTTTACCAACAAATATTGTATCTTACACACAATGCTTAACTGATCCTCCTACGGTGCGTTCTTCGATCAGTTCATAGCGCACATATTTGTCCATATCAAGCGCTGCTTGAGTAACGTTTATATTAATACTCCTACCTGTAACTGTTTTACCTTTCAAAACATTACTACGCCACTTCATATTCGGTTAATGTCATCACCATCTGCTACCAGTACATTTTTTATGCTGCTAAACATAACCCTGTTTTTTTCCGTATCTACAGGATGTTGATACAGAACGTCAGAATGCAGTGTCTAATGCAACCAAGATTCGAGAGAAGAAGCAACAAAATTAATTTGTACCATTTCATGATTTCACCACTGTAGTGCATTCACATTTTACCAGTCTGTGCCTGCTGCTTCTCCTTTCAATGTAGTCATCAATCTTTTTTCTCCATTTTTTCTATACCTTTTTTCCCCTGTACATCGTGATGTATGACATTAACTTGGTTTGCTTTCATATGCGTTACATGTGTGCATTTTTAATAACACTCTGCTCTGACCCTAACTTACTATGTATGATTACCGTTGCTGCGTAGATTATCATTGCAAGAACGCACCATGTTTGCCCTGACACATGAATTCGATTTGCATTGCACGTTAACATGTATTTGCAATATATGCTAACTACTCTGATCTACCATTACATATCCGCTGCTGATATTATGATTCACGGATCACAACCATGCCCGTGTGCGAAGCACGAGCGACTCACTAGTATTTTTTTTGTAAGTTGTTCTTATCTTTACTCCAATTTTTGAGTCTAGCTTTTATCTCCTTTTGCATTTTGTGGATAAAATATAACTGGTTACCAGAAAGATCATCCACTACTGTCTCATAATCTTGAAAAAAGGCCCAATGGTTACAAAATTTGAATGGTCTAGCGCCTATTAAATTTTGATTCGGAGAGAGTTTGAGAATAAGAGGTGAATAGTCACATGACAAAGCAGGAAGGGAGGTTGCACTAGAAATTTGAAATTGCTGAAACCAATCGTAATTCACCAATATTCAGTCTAATCTACAACCAATATCCTTGGATAGGCCTGATCTCCAAGTGAATTGAATGCCTCTGACTTCATGCTCCATAAGCAAATAATTATTAAGTTCAAGAGTTTTACAAAATGGTAAAATATTACCTCCACTTTCTCTTATATCAGTCCAAGATAGTTAAAGTCGCCAAGTACCACCCAAGGTATATTGAACAAATTATCTCCATTTACTAGATTATCCCATAACTGTTCCCTTCCTAATTCATGATTCGCTGCATACACCACTATACATATAAGTTTCCGACCAGTTTTATTATACAGAATATACAAATATATTGCTTATTCATAGAAATCACATGACCTCCCCACGCTTCATTGTTCTTGTAGATAAGAATTCTACACTTATTATGATAAAGAGTGTTATCAAATCTACTCCGATTATTCTCCCGGTGTCTATCGTAAAATGGTCAATTTAATTTCTGAATTTTGTTCTCAATCAAAGTAATCAAAGAACAATTATCATCCCTAACCACTTTACATATGTCAAGCCATCACTTTGGGGTATTTGAACCCTGGTATTCCAGCATAGCAAGGTCGTATTTATTTGGAAGAAAGTCTATCACTCCTTCTTCATAAAGGAGTGTTCGCTACACCCTATATTTCGGTTTATTATTTTTCGCTTCCTTCAGTGCATTCCATAGTTTATTATCTTCAACTAATTTTTTGGAATCAATTGTAGGAGTTGGGATAAGGTTAGCATGAGTCCTCATGTTGGCGGCAGCACTAGGTAAACCCGTTGAAATTTGTTTATTTGTTGTTATTGGGTTACCACTTTAAGCCTGCAAATAATAGGAGCATTAGTGTTAAATTGTTGCTGGTTATGTGAAATTAAAACAGGAAAATGATGAGATTGATCGTCTCTAAGGTGGCTGATGCTCAATGAGTTAGAATTTGAAATAAATCAAAACTGATATCTTGAAGGAGAAATCAAAATGAATGCTGCTGTAATTCTTTATTGCAAAATGAAGTGTTGATTACAGTTTACTTTCATGTACATTCTGTTGCCAGTAGCAGACTCTTATATACAATTCAAAACAGAAATGGGCTTTGGGCTTTCAGGTATTTGTTTCAGCCCATATTTGCCTTAACTATGCTGGGATAAAAGATAACATGACGATCCGCATACTCTCTATTTCCCCCCTCAAACCAATATTAGGTTTAGGGTTACTTTTACATCTCAGATCCATGGCGGCGCTTGAGAGAGCGATCACGATTTTCCTCGATCCTCCACACCAATTAATTCTTCACAACAAGTCCTCTCCTTTAACTGAGAATTCCCAGTAACTTTTGATATCCATTCAGAGTTCGACTTAAGATCTTCCCTTTTAGATCTGGTTCTAGTATCATTCTGAGACAACTTGCTTGCTGAAGTGACTTCTGTTTGAGGTGACTTGATCTGAGCTTTCTTCCTTTTGTCGAAGATTGTCTCTGTGAGAACTGCCATGTTCCCTACCTTCGGTTCGGATTGAAACTTTAGAAAGTTTCTTGCTGACAAAGCCCTGGTGAGTACGTCCGCACGTTGGTAGGTCGAAGGAATGTGGTTGATTTGCAAATTTCCTCTCTGAACTTGCTCACAAACAAAATATAGGTCAATTTCGATACGTTTTTTTCGTGCGTGTAATACTGTTAGCTGCCATGTACACGGTGCTTTGATTATCACACCAAATATTGGTTTGACTACTGTGTTGATTTGTAATTCTTTTAGTAGAGATTGTAGCCAAATTATCTCTGCAGTAGCACTCGCAACACTTTTATATTCTGCTTCTGTGCTCGATCTTGATACAGTGGTCTGTTTCTTCGAGCACTATGACACTAGATTGTCTCCAATGTAGATGCACTATCATGTTACAGACTTTCGATCATCGATGTCTGTAACCCATTCTGCATCTGCATATGCTACGATGTTTAAATTACTGCATGCTCTTAACATTAATCCAAAGTCTGTTGTTCCTTTAAGATATCTAAGAATCCTTTTTACTGCCTTCCAGTGCTCATCATGTGGTTCATGCATAAATAGAGAAACTTTGTTAACACTGAATGATATACCTGGCCTAGTAATAGTAGTGTATTGTAGTGCTCCTATAATACTTCTATATTGTTTGATATTTAATATGGATTCTCCCCTGTTTTTGGACAGTTGCTGACTGCCGATCATAGGAGTTGGTTGTGATTTTGCCTCATGCATCTTTGATTTGATAAGTATTTCTTTAATGTTGTTCTTCTGACTTAGCAATATCTCTGTCTTTGATTTTCTATTGACTTCAATCCCCAGAAAATAGTTGAGATTGCCAAGATTTTTGATGGAAAATTGCTTGTTAGGATATTGTATGATGTTTGTAATTTCAGCACTATCATCACCTGTTATGATCATGTCATCAACATATATTAGAATGTAAATAATATGATTATTATAGCTTTTGACAAATAAAGAGTTATCAGATTTGGTAGACTAATAGCCTAGAGAAGTTAATGTGGCCTTCAGTCTATCAAACCATACTCTTGGTGCTTGTTTCAAGCCATATATGGCCTTGTTCAACTTGCGGACTTGATGATCATTTTTTCTGTACCCCTGTGGCTATTCCATGTAAATTTCTTCTTGTAGAATCCCATTTAAGAATGCATTGTTAACATCCAGTTGCCTTATGTCCCAATTTTTGCTTAAGGCAATTGTGAGCACAACTCTGATGGTTACTGGTTTTACTACAAGTGAGAATGTCTCACTGAACTAAAAACCATACTGTTGTGTATATCCTTTGGCAACTAATCTTGCCTTGTACTTGGACACTGTTCCATATGGATTTTTCTTCAATTTATAGGTCCATTTGCATCCTATTATGTTTTTGTTTGTTGGAGGAAACACAAGATTCCATGTTTTATTCTTCATCAGTGCTTGATATTCTTCATTCATTGTTGTTCTCCAGTTTTCATCTTTGTATGCTTGTTCAAATGACTCTGGCTCTTCAATATTTGTTGTTGCTATATAGATTTTTGGCTTGAATATCCCTCTTTTGGATCTAGTGATCATGTGATGACCTGTCCTGGTTGGTAATTCAGTATCAGTTGATGTTGAATTGTCATCCTCACCAGTGTTGTCCAAGGATTGCTCTTGTAATCTGTCAGTACTAATTTTTGACTTTGATTGCTTGATGTAGTGGATGATTGAACAGGTATGTCAGGTTGTTCTTCTGTTCCATGACCTGGTTCAGGCAACAGAGTGTGTTGTGGTTTAGAAACACCTGCTTCCTTGAGATTCCATGCTTCAGAATATACAGGTATATTTGAAATAGATGTTCTTGGATTATATATCTTTTGAGTAGTTTTTATATTTGCTGAAGCAAAAGGAAATACCTTTTCATTGAATACTATATGTCTACTAATAAATATTTTTCCTGAGTTGTCCAAGTATTTGTAACCTTTCTGCTTGGTTGCATAACCCAGGAATGTGCAAGGATGAGATCTAAAATCTAATTTGTATCTATTATATGGTCTTAGATAGGGAAAACACAGACATTCGAATGTTCTAAGATCATCGTAATTGGGTTTGATTCCCATGAGTTTTTCAACTGGACTTACTCCATTTAGTACTTTAGTTGGAAGTCTATTGATCAAATACACTGAAGTACTAAATGAGTCTGGCCAGAATTTCAAGGGTAGAGATGCCTGAGCAAGTAAAGTTATCCCTGTTTCTACTATGTGTCTGTGTTTTCTCTCGACTAAACCATTTTGTTCAGAGGTATATGGGCACGTGATTCTATGTATTATACCTCGTTTAAGAAAAACTTGTCAAGTGACTTATATTCACTACCACCATCACTTTGAACAATTTTAACTTTATGGCAAGTTTGTCTTTCAGCTTGAGTAATAAAATGTACAACAGCATTATAAGTCTCTGCCTTAGTTTTCAGAAAATATATCCATGTATATCTAGTAAATGCATCAATAAAGGGTATGTAATGTCTATAACCATAGTCAGAATTAATGGGTGTAGGACCCCAAAGATCAGTTTTAATCAATTCTAGTGGCATTTTGTATTCAGTAGTAGAATCAGCAAAGGGTAATTTATGAATTTTTCCCATTTGACAATAAGTACAAACATATGGAAAAGTAGGATCATTAAAGCAAACTTTAATATCTTTCAAAACCTGTTTTACAACATTTGCATTGGGATGTCCCAATTTATAATGCCACCGATCAAGTACACTTTTATTGTTTTCAATAGATGGTATTTCACAGTTATTGCTACACTTTACTTTCTCAACAATGTTTCTACAGTTTGTCACAGTGAACTTGTACAGTCTATTCACTGCATCACCCTGCAAAAGTGTTTCACCAGTTAGTATGTCTTTAATTAAACAGTATTTGGGATAGAATTCAAAATACACATTATTATCATGTGCAAATTGAGAAACACTTATAAGATTTTTCTTAAATCTTGGTACTCTTAACAGATTATTGAGGTATAATTGCCTTTTACCTTTAATATAGGCATTACCAACATGAGTGATCCCAATAAGCTTACCATCTCCCATAAATATTGACTGTTTACCTCTGTACTTCTTGTTGCCAAGATTTAAGTTGTCAAGATTATTTGTCAAATGATTGGTTGCACCTGAATCTGGATACCATGCTTCATCTTGTATATGTTCTGATCTTGTTGTTTCATCTTGATGTTGATTCATGCCATTACTCTGTTTATTAGATCCTTGCTGAACTTGTGCTATGTTTGCACTGCGATTACCATTCCTTTGAATGTTTGAGTTTTGTCCTGGTACATAATTGGCATTGAATCTGAAATAACATTTTGGTGCAGTGTGACCAATCTTCTCACAGATCTGACACTTTGGTCTGTTGTTGTTGTTGCTCCATCTTCCCTGCCTCTGCCTCTTACAGCAGAGTTTTCCCTTTGATATTGCTGAGTGATGTGATTTTGATTTCTGTTCTTATTATTATTTTAGGAAAAGTTGATGGACATATCACTGTCTATTGGCTTCTTGAACTCCAATCTTCCTTCATGTGCAAGGAGGATGGAACTGACATACTCAAGAGATGGTAAAGTTTCTTGAGAAGATATTACTGCAACTACAGATTCATATTCATCACCTAAGCCAGTTAAAATAGTTAACACTTACTCTGTATTTGAAACTTTGTGTCCTACAGCTTCAAGCATATCACATATTTTCTTGACTCATTGTTTGACTCTCTTTTTTGACATTCTGTAATTGCCTTTTGTAATACATTACTCTGGCTGTAGATTGAGTGTTAAAAATTCTTTCCACTGTCAACCAGATTTCATTAGCAGTTCTATATCCAATTACTTGAGGCGGTAGTTTAACATTTATTGATGAAAGTAACCAAGAACTTATAAGACTATCTTGCCTTTGATGCTTTACATATTCTCCATTGCTTACTGTTTTGTTCTCTGAATCAGTGATGAACTTGGGAGGAACAGCAGTGGTGCTAAGAATGAATCCTTCCAAGCCATACCCTCTTGCAGCAGTCTCAACTTGAATTTTCCAAAGAACATAATTATCTTCTTCAAGTTGTGCAATGATGAGTTGAATCTGAGGACTAATTGTGGCTTTCAAGAGATTCTCTACTGCGGCAGTGGCTTGCTGTAGTGGATTAGATGCATTATCAGAGGTTTCTGAGTTGTCATCAGCCATGAAGAAGCTTCTTGAATCAAGAAATACTTGAATAGTTTGAAATCAGATAGAGTGATTAAGAACTCGTTTCTGCAGAATCCAGGTATGTTGCAACTGGGTTTAAATGATGATTTTTAATCTGATAAGCCAGTGGCTTGGCACTTGCCTTCTTTCTGTTTTGATGAGTTTCTTGAGCTCTTGACTGATTTTTTATTTTTCTTCAATTCTGACTTGATCAATGAGAAAGACCGAGTGCAGCTAGAGTTTTCTAGGCGAGGCACTAGTCTTTGGAGATAAGTCTTATGATACCCAAATGATAATAATGTTTCTGATGGGTAATTAATCTCCAAATGATGAGATTTCTCTGATGGAGATTAATATCTTCTTCTTTTGCAAGAATTTTGATACGGTTTTGCCTTGTACTGGCTCTGATACCAAGTTAGAATTGAAATAAATCGAAACTGATATCTTGAAGGAGAAATTAAAATGAATGCTGCTGTAATTCTTTATTTCAAAATGAAGTGTTGATTGCAGTTTTCTTTCATGTACATTCTCTTGCTTGTAACAGACTCTAGTATACAATTCAAAACAGAAATGGGCTTTGGGCATTCAGGTATTTGTTACAGCCCATATCTGCCTTAACTATGCTGAGATAAAAGATAACATGACGAGCCGCATATTCTCTATTTCAATGATGATAAAGGTGCATCATATATGACCCCTTCCTCTGATGAAATACGAATGGCTTGCTGTTCATCTTACGTACTCATCTGAGCTAGAGGATTTGCAGCATTTGCAGCTAAAGATCTTAACGAGGCAGTGTTCAAATTTGCCTTCAGGCTGCCCACAGCATGTATTTTATTATTCCTAGAATCACTTTTTGATAGCTTATCCAATTCATCAAAAACTCTACTATATTTATGTGGTGTATGCTCAATTTCCTATTATTCATTGCCTCTGTTAATGATAACTCTGATTACAACATGTTTACTTCATTTGTTTTATATAAGTCATTGCCGTTGATGCTTCATTGTATGTAATTTCATTGTAATTTTGACCCTCTAACATGCTGTTATAAAGGACTGCATTATTTCACAATTATTTATATTGTTCAAGTGTGATGATCCTTCAGTCAATGTTATAATTTCACCCTTGTCATTTTGAATATCATTGTCATAACCTTTGGTTGTGGTGTTGTCCAAAGAATTATTGTTATCGACTTTTGCAAACTTACAATTCTCCGACATAAAAACTGAATGGTTGTTATCTTTCTCATGTATCTCTACCTCCTTATTCACCTGATCTTTGTCCACACCTGACTCCTCAACTATCTCCTTCTCTCCTTCCCCCTCTATGTGCTCTTCACCCATCTCACTTGACTTTTTCTCTGCCCATTGTTTCTAATTAGGGCATTGGGGTTTAAAATGCCCATAACATATACAGTTATCACATCATACAGTCATACTCTACCGCTTGATAGAAAACCTCCCTGTTGTATTATACCACGACTCTTCCTTGGGGAACTCCGAATTAGCTTTTATATCCACCAAACATTTCACAAAATTTATTCTGTTCCTGTTAGCTATAGAATAATCAGTTTCAATAGGATTCCCCAACATACTACAAATAGAACTCGGGGCTTCTTTATAAAATAGACTTAAATTAATTTCATGTAGCTTGATCCAAATAGGAATACTAGTAAGAATATCTATATCTGTCTTAAACATGGCCTCTCATTTTTTTCATGATCATCAATCTACCATCAAAAAAGTATGGTCCCTTTCAAGTGCATTTTAACAATCTTGTTTAACTGCAAATCTAATCAAATAAAAACCATTATCTCTCGTGTACACCTTAATTTCGCCTTTGGGTCTGAAATTCCTGTATAGAAATGCTTTAAAATAAATGTAATAGGGTCTAGGTCCAAGCACATATGCCATGATAGTATTATTCAATTCCTCACTCCCCTTATCAAACGTCTCCATCTTTATCTTTGCGTAATCAACATCCATGATCTTTGAAGGTTCCATAAAAAATAAAGATTTTCCATCCTTAATTTTTATTGGAATTTAAACCTTTCGCTATTTCACTCCAGATCATCTTATCTTTAGAAGTAAAGTTAATTGTGGGTTTATTCATTTTCCATTCATTCCTAAAACCCCCGCCTTTTTTAATAACCTCCTTAACAGTGCTGGTCACAGAAGAAGATCTATCTCTAACTGTACCCCCATGACCTTCAGATCCTGCAACTCCTTTTAACGTCTCCTTCTCATTGCGATGGCCGTTATCATCATGATCTGCATTTTTAACACCAGCAGAATTCTCGCCCAAAGGATCTTTTCCACCAACCTTCGATTTACCTTTCCTTCTATTGATCGTCCATCTGTGATAACAGGGATTTTTGAGCATTTGTTAATTGATAATTAACCGGGTTAATTATAGAAATACAGATTTTATTGGGATTAATGAATGAAATTCTGATAACTAAAGTATATACGATATGTATATTTTTGAATTTGAACTATAAATATTGACTTATAAATATTTAGATAAATATTCATTTGATAATTTAGAGATATCTGGATATATGTGTATGAATTTAAACTATAATAAATAATTATCTAGAAATGATAAACCTGATCGTAGATTAAAATAGGTTAATAGATGTGTATAAACTTTATAATGTTGAAATATTTTAGTGTACACATACAAGTATATAAGTGTGCATATATATATATATATATATATATATATATATATATATATATACACACACACACACACACACACACACACACATACATACATACATACACACACACACACACATGTAAAATAATTTAGAAGCATTGATTTGAATATAAAAAATAATAATTAAAGTAAATTGGACACTAGTAATTATGTATTGTTATCAATTTAAGTATAACAACAACTTAAGTATAAAATTTAAATAAGAATTAATAAAAGAGTTAATATTCTTTCTTTCTAAATTACATAATTTATATAAATATATAACATATGTAAACATAATGCACATATATAAAGATAACACATAAACAAATAATCTATATAAATAAAAATTTATCAAGGATTTAAACATAAAATTCATAATTAAGACATTTGTAAAATAAATATAACATGCATTTACAAGTGTTAGCTTAGAAAAAGAACAAGTGGCGAAAGCTTTATTTTTTTTTCTTTTGAATTTTTAAGTAACAAAGGCTTAAGGAAAGAAATGAAAAAAAAAAAAGGGAAGCCTGTAAACATTTTTCAAACCCAGGAAAAATTATCAAAGCTTGAATCGTTTCAGTTTTAAAGCAAGGATCGGATCAATTCAACTACTTAACCACAAGCAGAGCAAGGAATTAAAGCTTCAAATAGGCAATTTCGAACTCAATCCAAGATCAACTATAGTACAGCAGAATTCAAAGGAAAATGGGGAGCGGTTCTCTGTTTTAAATAAACAGGTGAGTAAATCCACATCTTTTAATGCTAGATCTGATGCATAATCTCGTGTAGTATTGTGTGAATAAGGCTTGTTTCGATAAATTCTTATGTTGATAAAGATATGTGCATACTTGTTTATATAAATGTACAGATAAGCCTCTGTTAACTGCAAATTCAAGCTTAAAAATGAAAATCAAATTCTCTTCGTATACTTAGTTTCAAGTTATGATCTTTAAAGGAATGATGTTTGTAATAACTTAAGAATATTTTTAAAAATATTTTTGAGTGTTAATAACAAACAGTTATCTGGAGATTTGAAATTACAGTAGGATTTTCATACATATCAAAATCTCGACCCTAACAAATTGTTGTTTCAGGAATATAATTTGATTTGTCATCAAAAACTAGGAATTTTAAAAGTGAAATCGTGATTTTTAGACTTGTAAATCAAAGGGAATTGTAAGTTGACCGTGAATTGGGATTTCGTCATTCTCTGTTGATTGGGGAAATTAGGGGTCGCAAGATTTTAGGTGATGTAATTTAGAGTCTTGTGATCTCGGCAAAAATTGTTCGTGATTTTTCAGACGATCGAAATTTCTTGGCAAAGCCAAAATAGGGTTTGGGACGGTTTCTAGGACGGGGTTATTTCTTTGTAATTTTCGGCACCGTGATGGCACAAGGGGGTTGCGGCACAGGGGGATTAGGAAGAAGAGTGTTAGTCGAGCTCCAAGCAGGGGCGGTGTGAGGTCTAGTGGTCGCGAATGGTGGTTCGAGGTGAAATAAGGGAGGGGTTTCCTTGGCTGATGATGGTGGTTCAACTCGATTTTTGTATCGAGTGTCATCGTGAAATCAAGATGGACTGGGGGTTTGAGAACGTCGAGGGTGACTGGAAGGTGGGGTTGCCGACGGTCGGTGCGACTCCATTGGAGTGTGCACATGCACGGCTTGTTCGCAGGTAGGTAATGGAATAAAGGGGACAAATAAGAAAGGGAAAGTAAAGCAGAGGGTTTGGGCCGAAAAAAAAGACGGGCTGGGATTTTTCTTTCATCTGGGCCATGGAAATTAAGTTTTAATTGGGGAAGTAAATCTCGTTGGACTTAGAACGGACGTTGGGCCCGAGGTTTCCATAATAATATAGTTTATAAGAAAGATTCTAATCATATTTTCAAGGCCTAGATTATATGTCTATTTAGCTTAATTAAGTTTAGGACTTAATTATATGTTTTTATTTCTATTTAAGGCCTAAATTTATTTAGGTTAAATTTAAATAGTGTAGGTAGTTAATTTTAATAGGAATAGTATTTTAATTATTAATCAAACTTAAGTTTTTAAGTTAAACTCTAGACAAATGAACAGCATGATTCCGAAATTTATTAAATAGGTTTCTAAATGATAAAAGCAATTAAAGGTAAATTACTTAAGTAAAGTAATTAAGAATTAATGAGTGTGATAAATTAAAAGATGATTAATTAATGTAAGTGGTTATGGTATAATTACATTGTGTAATTAATTAAGTGTAATTGATTATTTAATTAAGAATTAATTAGTCGAGGTTAATTAATCAAGGAATAATTAAGTAATAAGGAATTAAGAGGTTAGTTACTTAATGTAAGAGGATTGTTAAGGGTAATTACTTAATGAAGTAATTATGAAATTAATTATTCAGTGTAACTAATTGAGTTGATGTGGTTAATTTTAGTTAATTAATTTAGTATAATTAATTAAAGAGAATTACTTGATGACAGGTTAAGTATAATTACTTAATGTAATTAATGAAGTTAATTACTTAGTGTAGTAATTAATAGATAACCACTGGATGTAATTAATTAATGGGAATTTACTTAATGTAAGGTAATTAAAGAATAATTACTTAGTGGAAGTAATTAAGTATTAATCACTCAGTGTAATTAATTAAAGGATTACTTAATGTGATTAAAGAATGATTAATCAAGGATGATTGATCAAGATGAATAATTAAGGGATGATTGATTAATTTATAAATGAGCAAGGTTTATAAGTAATAAGTAATTAATTTAATTCATTGGTAGATAAATTAGATTAATTACAAATGGTATGGCTAATTTATCTTTCTTATGGATGTTTTGAATGATATATGAATGCCTTGGAATATTTGTTGTCCATGGTATGTGATCATGTTGCTATGTGATAGGAAATGTTTCTGTAATACGATATGATGGGTTGAACAGTGATAAGGTGGTTATCTATGATAAAATGTTGTGTAAGGTGACATCCAGTGTTTAAAAGTAAAATTGTATTCACTTGAATAATCCGGTTAAGATGACATTGGTTACGAAGAGACCGGAGTCGGGTATTAGTTAATACCCGAAACCACTTCGATTCTTTACAAATTGATATGTGAAATCAATAGGTTGTAATGGAATGATTTAAATGAATTGGACCATATAATCTAAGTTCTGGCACTTATAAATTGATGTGTGAAATAAGTTATGTCTATAACAACTTGTGAAGTGTAAATTGATATAAGTTACCCTGGGTTTATATGAGTTGTGTACATTTGTATTCCATGTTAGATGGGTTTATTCACGCTAGTTTCCAGCCTGACCCGGGTGTTACTTTGATGTAATGCTTGGGTCAGACCGAGTATTACAGATTATCAGGTAAGGACGTGCTGTAGCTCAGGAGTCGAGCTGGATGGCAAGAACGTATGGAATGTTTCCGCTGTATTATATTGTTGTATATCTGTGACATGATAATTATATATATTCAGTGTCTGTATATGTATACGTAACTCTGATGTATTAACATGTAATCGACAAATGTAATATTCTTTTTTAAACTGTTGTTATTTATTATTATATTTTATCCGCGGCGATTGCGAGATGTTGGTGTTTTGTGTTCTTCTTCTTCTATCTCTTTATTCTTTTCCTAACTATCTGGAATTTTCGGGATCGAAAATTTCGGGTCGTTACATTTGGTATTAGAGCTAAAGGTTAAGCGAGAACCTTGGCTCTGGTGGGATACTCATTAAGGATAGGGTCAATAGTACCCTATAATGATTTGAGTGTATAAATATAAGAGAGCATACTTGTTATTTTCTTATATAAAGGTTTTAAAATGGTTTCAAAAGTAAATGAATCTTATATAAGTTTATTAAGAAATAGATTATCTATTATATTAAGGAAATTGGTTATTGTATTAATTAAATTAAAAGTACTGGTAAGAATTAAGTAGTAATAGAGATACAACCAAATTTAAATGGAATAAATAACAAGTTTGAAATGGATTCAAACGGAAATTAAAATTTTGAGTTTGGAGAAGAATTTTCAAAAAAAAAAAAAGATAATAGTGAGTTGGATTCTAGTTGCAATAATCTTGGTCATTATCATAAATGGTTATTATGTTTAATAATGGGATAATTGTTTTCCAATAAACAATAGAATGTTTTAAGGAAGTAACCATTTAAAGAGAGTAACTTGTAAATTTGAAAGGATGTAAATTAAAGTGGGTTTCAAATTGAGAAGTTCTGAATTCTAAATTTAAACATTTGAATTGGTTTCAAAATATTAAAGAAAATAATATTATTCAAACTATTTTGGATATGATCTTGTTTGAAAATAAGAGATGTTATTTAATATATTTGAAAGAAAGGATCCTATTTCAATCAAGGGTTGTTTGAAATTTTAAAGGAATTTGTTTGAATTTAAAAGCCAAAGGTGGTTTAAAATTTAAAAGTAACCAGGTGTGTGAAAGAAATAATATGTATAAGGAGTATACATAATATCAAAGATGGTTTGATATTTTCCTTGGAATGTGATGTGAAACCCAAAGTGAAGTAGGTTTTAAATTTAAGTGGGAAGGATATTAATCTGAAGTTTAAAATTTGAATGGGAATTCAAATTTTGCAAATTTGACTGGATTAAGTAAATTGAATTTAACATGGAAGAAGTTAAATAAGTTTGAATGGACAACCTGAATTGGTAATTTCAAGATGAAATTGGGATTTAACTTGGGAAGTTGAATGGTTGACTTGAATTGGGAGTTTGAGTGATCTCAAAATGGGTTTGAGATCTGGAAATGGATGGATGTTTTAAAATAATTGGATAATATCACCCTATTTTTACTAATAATCTTTAAACTGTGTGGATTTGTTTTAAAGAATGAAGAATTGGGGTATGGTAATATATCCAATATTAAGATAAAATGGAATCATTTTGGACTTAAAATTTGAATGTTTAAGATAAAAGTTCGAAGGTTTGGTTTCAAAATTGAAATTCGATGATAAATTGAATTTCAAAGATTTAGTTGTTTAAAAAGGATTTAATTATTATTTGAACTTTGAAATAAGTTTAAAATGGAATTTTGGATTCATAATTTAATGGTTTAAAGATATAAGTTGATTTGATTTAAAGGATTAAATCAACATTTAAAAATTTAACTCGAATTTATAATTCGAGATGGTTTAAAATTGAGATTTAAATTAAATTAGTTCAAATTGATTTTGATATGAATTAATTGGTATTGTGGTTGAAGATGGATAAGTTTAAAAATTCAAGTGAAAAATTTGAATTGGATTGATTTGAAATTAAATTGAAGATGAATGAGTTCAAATTCAAATGAGGAATTGGGATTAATTTAATTGAATTGATTTCAAATTGAAGTTGGTTCAATTTGAAATTAATCCGAATTGATTTGAATAATTTGGAATTGTGAATAAAGTTGAATAGGTTTAAAATTCAAATGGAATTTAATTTGAATTTGGAAATAAATTGAGGATTAATTCAACTTGAATTGGGGTTAAATCAATTTCAATGGAAACTGAAGTTATTGAAATTGAGTCAATTTAAATGGAAGTGGAAATTTAAATTGAATTGATGAGAATGGAGATTGGGAATTGAACAGTTTGGCTTTGGAATATTTTCAATATAAATTGTTTTAATACAAACTTATTTTTCCAAGTTATTTATATATACTACCTTTCTTTTTAAACCTTAAACTATTTTATACTTATTCTATGGTTATTTTTGAAACTATTTAATTATTTTACAACTGATTTATAAACTAATTACTGTTTTTCAACTACTTTATAACTAATTGCTATTTTACAACTATTTTGCAATTATTTAATCAATTCCAACTAATTTGCAACTACTTAACTATTTTACAGCTATTTTACAAACTAATAATTATTTGTCAACTACTTATATATTTTTCAAGCTATTTTCTAAACTCAAGCTAGTCAGAGTACAAATTGTTTATAATTAAAGTAATAATCCATTTGGGATTGAAGAAATTATGGATAAGTGAATAGAATTAAAGGAAATGTGAATAGATAGAGGAAATTGATTTAGATAATAATCTGGAGATAAATACGTAGGATGTACGTATATTATTCTATTCGCATAGTGATTTGATCCAGATTCGAGCATAGAATTTTAAGATAGTTTATCGATCCGAGTTGGGATTTCTCACTCGATTTTCGACGGCGAACCTGAATATGGATTGTTGATTGGTTCTGGATAATCTCTATCATAGTTATGGCTATGCAAGGAGAATGACGGTTTCTGATCAAGAAACCAGATTTGAGTCTGCACTAGGAAGTCGGGTGGACGATATTAGTTCGGAAGTGAAATTGTGTGATCAAGTGAGAGATCAGATTGATATAGCGTACGGATGGCGTGTGTACATCGTATGCATTTGAATGATACTGATATTGGGAAATTTGTGGATAAGTAATGTAAAATGGTTTTTGAAATGAAAAGTATATTTTGTGAAATATACAATGAATAAAAGTGGAAATTGGATATTTCTATGGTAAAAATTTACTTTAAGGAAGTAAGTGATATGGTAAGTGGTTTTGTAAAGAGCAATTCAATTTGAATATTTGATTTGGAATAAACAAAGTTATATATCTTTGTTATATAAGATAAATCTCCCCTTGTTGAATCTATGGCCGGAAGAAAGGATTTTGAAGGTGTTTGAAGTATAAAGGGATTTTATACAAGTGTGAATGATCCAAAGTTTAAAAAAAATTATATATATATATATATATATAAAGGATCTTATGAGGATTTTGGAAAAAGGTTTTGGAAACCTTTGGGTTGGAAAGGCTTTTGATTTTTGGATAAAATCAATATTGAAATTTGAAAAGCCTAGTTTGAGACTTATCGATTTTAGGATAATCGATTTTGTGTAAAGGAGCCTTGTATGAGATCATACTAGGTGTATGATTTGAAAGATACTATATGTGTATAGTATAAAGTGTTTTGATGATGGCTCTAGCGAAAAAGGCGCTCCCTTGAAATGAACTTCTCAGGAGTGCCACCGGGTGGTGCTGCCTTGAGCCCAAGGGGGGGTTCTAAAATTGATCATGTGAGGAGTCCGGACAAAACTAGTTCCTGGGGATTATGAGTAGTGTGTACCATAGCGAAAGTCGTGTGTGCCACTGAGAGCCAACAATCTGTGTTTGATTTATATCGGTAGACCGCGACCTATGGTTACATAGCGAAAGTCGTGTGTGCCACTGAGAGCCAACAGTCTGCGGTTGATTTTATATCGGTGGACTGCGACCTATGTACGAGTGGAGAAGTTTCATTTTGACAGCGAAAATCGTGTGTTCCACTGAGAGCCAATAGTTACTGGACTTTGTTGCGATGGCAACATAACCCTGGAATGTAACTGCGATCTGTTGTGGGTTCCATGGCGTAATCGAGGGGCGCGGAGTGCCTACAGTTACATGGACTATTGTTGCGATGGCAACGTAACCCAGGATGTAACTGCGACCATGGAAGGGGGTGATAATTTCCAGAGCATTCTCACCAAAGATATTTCCTCTATTCTCAAAAAGATTTTCCATACTTTCGATAAATTATTTTCCAAGTATTTTCACTGGGTGTTGAAAACGAGTTTACCGAGTACTTATAGATTTTCAGTCTTACGCCTAATCAACGTATGACCGAATTTCTGTGAGAACGAGGACGGACTTGTGGAAACATCGAGTTATGAAAGTATTTTTATAAAACTATTTTGATAATATTATATAAAATTTAAAGAGTTTTAAAAATGACCAAGGATAATTTATCTGATTTTTAAATTCTGGTTTCGTTTCTTTTCGGGGACGAAAAGATTCTAAGGGGGAAGGAATGAGATATCCCGAATTTTTGAGCATCTGTTAATTGATAATTAATCGGGTTAATTATAGAAATACAGATTTTATTGGGATTAATAAATGAAATTCTAATAATTAAAATATATCTGATATGTATATTGTTGAATTTGAACTATAAATATTGACTTATAAATAATTAGATAAATATTCATTTGATAATTTAGAGATATATGGATATATGTGTATGAATTTAAACTATAATAAATAATTATCTAGAAATGATAAACCTGATGGGAGATTAAAATAGGTTAATAGATTGTATAAACTTTATAATGTTGAAATATTTTAGTGTACACATACAAGTATATAGGTGTGCATATATATACATATATGTAAAATAATTTGGAAGCATTGATTTGAATATAAAAAAATTAATTAAAGTAAATTGGACACTAGTAATTATGTATTGTTATCAATTTAAGTATAATAACAACTTAAGTATAAAATTTAAATAAGAATTAATAAAAGAGTTAATATTCTTTCTTTCTAAATTACATAATTTATATAAATATATAACATATGTAAACATAATGCACATATATAAAGATAACACATAAATAAATAATCTATATAAATAAAAATTTAGCAAGGATTTAAACATAAAATTCATATTTAAGACATTTATAAAATAAATATAACATGCATTTACAAGTGTTAGCTTAGAAAAAGAACAAGTGGCAAAAACTTTATTTTTTCTTTTGAATTTTTAAGTAACAAAGGCTTAAGGAAAGAAAAAAAAAAGGGGAGAAGCCTGTAAACATTTTTCAAACCCAGGAAAAATTATCAAAGCTTGAATCATTTCAGTTTTAAAGCAAGATCAGATCAATTCAACAACTTAACACAAGCAGAGCAAGGAATTAAAGCTTCAAATAGGCAAATTCGAACTCAATCCAAGATCAACTGTAGTACAACAGAATTCAAAGGAAAATAGGGAGCTGTTCTCTGTTTTAAATAAACAGGCGAGTAAATCCACATCTTTTAATGCTAGATCTAATGCATAATCTCGTGTAGTATTGTGTGAATAAGGCTTGTTCAGATAAATTCTTATGTTGATAAAGATATGTGCATACTTGTTTATATGAATATACAGATAAGCCTCTGTTAACTGCAAATTCAAGCTTAAAACCAATGAAAATCAAATTCTCTTCGTATACTTAGTTTCAAGTTATGATCTTTAAAGGAATGATGTTTGTAATAACTTAAAACTATTTTTAAAAATATTTTTGAGCGTTAATAACAAACAGTTATCTGGAGATTTGAAATTACAGTAGGATTTTCATACATATCAAAATCTCGACCCTAACAAATTGTTGTTTCAGGAATATAATTTGATTTGTCATCAAAAACTAGGAATTTTAAAAGTGAAATCGTGATTTTTAGACTTGTAAATCAAAGGGAATTGTAAGTTGACCGTGAATTGGGATTTCGTCATTCTCTGTTGATCGGGGAAATTAGGGGTCGTAAGATTTTAGGTGATGTAATTTAGAGTCTTGTGATCTCGGCAAAAATTGTTCGCGATTTTTCAGACGATCGAAATTTCTCGGCAAAGCCAAAATAGGGTTTAGGCCGGTTTCTAGACGGGGTTATTTTGTTGTAATTTTCGGTGCCGTGATGGCACAAAGGGGTTGCGGTACCGGGGGATCAGGAAGAAGAGTGTTAGTCGGAGCTCCAGGCAGGGCGGTGTAGGGTCTAGTGGTCGCGAATGGTGGTTCGAGGTGAAATAGAGAAGGGGTTTCCTTGGCTGATGATGGTGGTTCAACTTGATTTTTGTATTGAGTGTCATCGTAAAATCAAGATGGACTGGGGGTTTGAGAACGTCGAGGGTGACTGGAAGGTGGGGTCGCTGAAGGTCGGTGCGACTCCGATGGAGTGTGCACATGCACGGCTTGTTCGTGTATCTGGTTGTTGTAGCAGGTAGGTAATGGAACAAAGGGGAGAAATAAGAAAGGGAAAAGGAAAGTAAAGTAGAGGGTTTGGGCTGAAAAAAAGGATGGGCCGGGATTTTTCTTTCGTCCGGGCCATGGAAATTAAGTTTTAATTGGGGAAGTAAATCTCATTGGACTTAGAACGGACGTTGGGCCTGAGGTTCCATAATAATATAGTTTATAAGAAAGATTCTAATCATATTTTCAAGGCCTAGATTATAAGTCTATTTAGCTAAGGTATCTATTTAGCTTAATTAAGTTTAGGACTTAATTATATGTTTTTATTTCTATATAAGGCCTAAATTTATTTAGGTTAAATTTAAACAGTGTTAGGTAGTTAATTTTAATAGGAATAGTATTTTAATTATTAATCAAACTTAAGTTTTTAAGTTAAATTCCAGACAAATGAACAACATAATTCCGAGATTTATTAAATAGGTTTCTAAATGATAAAAGCAATTAAAGGTAAATTACTTAAGTAAAGTAATTAAGAATTAATGAGTGTAATAAATTAAAAGATAATTAATTAATGTGAGTGATTATGGTATAATTACATTGTGTAATTAATTAAGTGTAATTTATTATTTAATTGAGAATTAATTAGTCAAGGTTAATTAATTAAGGAATAATTAAGGAATTAAGAGGTTAATTACTTAATGTAAGAGGATTGTTAAGGGTAATTACTTAATGAAGTAATTATGAAATTAATTATTCAGTGTAACTAATTGAGTTAATGTGGTTAATTTTAGTTAATTAATTTAGTATAATTAATTAAAGAGAATTACTTGACTACAGGTTAAGTATAATTACTTAATGTAATTAATGAAGTATAATTACTTAGTGTAGTAATTAATAGATAATTACTGGATGTAATTAATTAATGGGAATTTACTTGATGGAAGGTAATTAAAGAATAATTACTTAGTGGAAGTAATTAAGCATTAATCAGTCGGTGTAATTAACTAAAGGATTACTTAATGTTATTAAAGAATGATTGATCAAGGATGAATAATTAAGGGATGATTGATTAATTAATTAATGAGCATGGTTTATAAGTAATAAGTAATTAATTTAATTCATTGGTAGATAAATTAGATTAATTAGAATGTTATGGCTAATTTATCTTGCTTATGGATGTTTTGAATGATATATGAATGCCTTGGAATATTTGTTGTCCATGGTATGTGATCATGTCGCTATGTGATAGGAAATGTTTCTGTAATATGATATGATGGGTTGAATAGTGATAAGGTGATTATCTATGATAAAATGTTGTGTAAGGTGACATCCAGTGTTTAAAAGTAAAATTGTATTCACTTGAATAATCCGGTTAAGATGACATTGGTTTCGAAGAGACCGGAGTCGGGTATTAGTTAATACTCGAAACCACTTCGATTCTTTACAAATTGATACATGAAATCAATAGGTTGTAATGGAATAATTTAAATGAATTGGACCATATAATCTAAGTTCTGGCACTTATAAATTGATGTGTGAAATAAGTGATGTCTATAACAACTTGTGAAGTGTAAATTGATATAAGTTATCCCGGGTTTATATGAGTTGTGTACATTTGTATTCCATGTTAGATGGGTTTACTCACGCTGGTTTCTAGCCTGACCCGGGTGTTACTTTGATGTAATGCTCGGGTCAGACCGAGTATTACAGATTTTCAGGTAAGAATGTGCTGTAGCTCAGGAGTCGAGCTGGATGGCAAGAATGTATGGAGTGTTTCCACTGTATTATATTGTTGTATATCTGTGACATGATAATTATATATATTCAGTGTCTGTATATGTATGCGTAACTCTGATATATTAAAATGCAATTGACAGACATAATATTCTTTTCTAAACTACTATTATTTATTATTATATTTTATCCACTGCGATTACGAGATGTTGGTGTTTTCTGTTCTTCTCTCTCTTTCTTCTTTTCTTAACTATATGGAATTTTTGGTATCGAAAATTTCGGGTCGTTACACCATCCCTCTTCGTCTACCTCCTGCACTTCATCATCAAGTGGTCGAGTTTGAGAAGCGTATGTCTTTAATTTTAAATTAGAAGAATTACGGTTTGGAATAGAGGATTTGGTACTAGGGTTTTTCTTCATATTTAAATATATGAATGTTATCTTTGTCGTTTGTAACAATAAATTGTGTAAAAATGATATTTATATTAAGTATGTTTCTCTAGTCTTTTTTGGGTTGTTTTCTAACTTATATTAGAATACTTTAAAATTGGTTCCAAGTTTAATTATGAATATTCAAAATAAGCGGCTTTTAAAACAAAACATGTTTATTTTTTACATTTATTTCAAAATTTATTATTTTTACATGATATTCTTTGTAGATAATTATAATATAATTTCAAGTAATTAAAAAGTGATTTAACATAATTGTAAGTATTTCAAATTATATATACAGAGCTTTAAAAAGTAAGTTAAGCATTTTATAAATGTAGTAAAAGGAGTTTGAATTTTTAACACCTAAGTTAAACAAATGGTTTTGAGAAGTACAATTAAAAGTGTATTAATACCTTAATTAATAAGTGTGGATATGATTTGACCTTTAAAACTGTTGTTTTAAAGTTAATAATAAGTACAAAAATGGTTTTGGGTTATAGTAAACAATGTTTTAGTAACATTTGTTTTAACCCTCATTATTATTTTTTAGGAATATAATTAGATATTTAATGATGAATATATTAAAGATAATTATAAGTAAAATGGTTTTAGGTTTGTTGTGACAAATATTGAAGTAACACTTGTCTTAACCCTTAAATGTAATTACTTCTTTAAAAAGCGAGTTTTAAAGAAAATGGTTAAGTGTGAAATGGTTTTAGGTTTGTTGTGACAAATGTTTAAGTAACACTTGTTTTTAATCCTTAAGTATTTAATTATCAATAATGGAATTTTAAAGATAATAAAAAATATGAAATATTTTATAAAAAATATAAAAAGTAAATGTTTGATTTATAAAAGATAAGTGGTTTATAGTAACAACGTTAAGTAACATTTGTTTTTAGCCTCTTTAATTATATTTTAAAGCAAGCAATTCTTATTAATGATTTGTAAATATACTTATAACATTTTAGTTAAGTATATGAATACATTTGAAGTATATATAAGAGTATAAGTGAATAGTAAAATACAGGATAAGTGAATAGTAAAATATAGTATAAGCGAATAGTATAATACAGTATAAATAAATAATAAAATACACGAATAGTAGAATACAAGTATATAACTTTTATAAAGGGAAATTAAATCTATATACAAGTTTAATAAGTTGATTTTTAATTAATAGAACTTTATTTAAATAAGTTAAGTTTTAGTTAAATAGAAGTTTAATTAAAATAAGTTAAGTTTTAATTAAATAGAAGTTTAATTAAATAAGAGAAGTTTAATCAATAAAAGAGTCTAGATTAATGGATGAAGGTTTAATTAAAGAATGAAGTTTTAATTAAATGAAGAAGTTGTATTACATAAAAGGATTTTTACTAATAAAAAAATATTTAATTAACAAAAAGATTAATTAAATAAAAAAGGGATGAAAATTCACTCATGCGACTTGATCATGTTTTGCATGTATTAATCATGCTTTGTGTGTGTATGGAAAATATTTAGTTGTGTGCTTAGAACTAAAAGTTGATGAAGTAGACTTGATTCTATCTATAGGAGTCAAGATTGATGGTTTGAGTAGGCTGTAAAAGCAATAATGCTCTAACCTACCAAGCTTCCTTCTTGATCGAGGGAGCTAGAAGTTGAAAAGGTTGGAAACGTGATAAGTATACGAGATTTGGTTTCCATATGCAATCCTTTCTAAAAATCCATCGATTCAGTCTTAAAGAGACCAGGGTCGGTAAGTGTTTTACTTATCGAAAACCACTTTAAAACTAAGATATGTGTTCTATCTCTGTGAAGTGGATTTGTTAGAGATGTTGAAATCCATTGTGGTTTCGAGATGTTGGAATCCACTTGGGGATTCATGATCCGTTCAAGTGACGATGGTCGTGTGCGGAGATGTCGAATGTGACTTCACCATCAGTATATGACTAAAGAAAGAGTAGGATGCACAATCTCAAGTTTAGCTAACCCACAAGGGTATATCAATCCCATTATTTAGAGTATGCTTATAAATATGTTAATCGCCGGGAGTTGTTGATACTTGGTTCACATGTTAGGGCGTGGGCTAGTTATATTTACCTTATGTTATATTTTATCTAGAGATATAAGACATTGGGAATGTGTTTTTTGATCCTGATCCATGTCATGGAGATTGGTCTCAGTTAAATTATAAGTTTTATTGGGTAGGTCTCCATAGAAAATCCATTATACGAACGGGCCTTAGAGGTTTTGTTTGAAAACCTATTGAATATTGATGTAGTGTGGCCAATGTAAGCACCAACAACTATTTTTTTTTTATTCTTCACCCTAGACATTATCTACTATATCACTTTATGTGCTTATTAGATTATGGTTCTATTGAGGGGCTAACCGCTATGGTATTCCACGCGGTCTCAAAAGTATTGTTATATGTTAGCTACATATTTCTTGAGTTTCTCATGCTAGACTAATATCTGACCCATGGTTTTATTTTTCTCTTATTTCCATGGATGCTCTTTTGAGTTGTCTGAGAAAACAGGTTTTTGTTGATGTTCATTAAGCTCTTAAAGAGAAGCTGGATGTTTTACCTACCGTAGTATTTATTCTCGTTGCATTACTTTATGCGTGTGGTTGTGTGTGTATAAGAAATTGAAAGGACGGGCTATTATAACTGTCCATGCTGAAGATAACACTCTGATTTGTAACTATGAAAATACTTTGTATATTAGAGTAGCTCTGTGTATTATCTTTTGATTATATAGAGGAAATTAGCCACATGGGCCTCTTTAGCAAGTGCAATTAGTTTCTAGGACATACAATTGAAATAATTACTTTTAAGGACAAAATGCAAAATAATTAGTTTCTAAGGCCTAAAAACATACGAAATTATGTCCTTGAAAGTAATTGGACTGCTGAATTTGTCCTTAAAAGTAATTATTCTTCTGACTTTGGCCTTGAAATTAATTTCTGTGGATGTATATCCTAGAAACTAATTGGACTGCAAAGTCTGTCCTTCTTGTGAAATGCCGCTATTATATATTATCGTTCTGTTGTTTGATTCTAATAATTTTGTTCTACTCTCTCGTGTTCCTTTTCTTTTCTTCTCTTTATTTACCCTGACATTCTATCTTTCCAACACTTGGGTGCTCGGTGCGTAAATACCATGAACGTATTAGTGATGAAAATTGAGGGTTGAAAAGGCACTCGTTACCAGAATCCATGAAATGGGAAATTTTATCAAAGTATATTTCTATGAGTTCTTAAGTATACTTGCATGAAAAAAATACCGAGATTTGAGAATACTATCAAGAGATTTAGATTAAAAGAAGACAGTAATTTAACTGATCGAGACAATTGATGTAATGGATGGACCTTACTTTTAAAAGCCAAAAAGCTACGTTCAGATATGCGGATTATGGTAGAATTACATGCTAGAAATGTCCATTTATTTAAGTAAGAAGTGATAGGGCCACAACATCATTTTTGTCAACAACTTCCAATAATTGTTTCTTTTAGGTTAACTGGGTTGTAATCATTAGTTGTCTTTATAGTATAAAACGCGTATGACATTATGAGAAAAGATTTTTTATTACCATGTTGATTTTTTGGATAGACCACTATATAGATTGGAAAACAGTATATATAAGGAAATATCACGTAGACACTTAACTAATGAAAAGTAATATCAGAAGTTTATGTAATAAATTGAAAATTTATTAAATTAGCTACTAAAAGTAAATAATGTTAAGTCTTAAAAGCATTCAAATTTTGGAGAGGTAAAATTTTCTAGCAAAGGATAGGGAAGGATTGTTGCGGAACCATGAGTCACTATGCTTATTCCTTAATTTTTAAAATTTTTAAATAACTTGTGTCCTAATTATTGTTCTATAACAAAAGTAAACGTTTTCAAACTTTGAAAATTTACCCTGTAATTGGCTAAGATCAATCATACGCTAGCCAATTGACTTAATCCCGATTTCTTGGATTTGGCTTAATTTGTTTTGGAAAGCTAAAAACAAGTTTGCAATTTTTGTTCAAAAATCTTCGATTTTTAAAATATAAAATATTTTTTCAATTTTTCTGAAAAATGAGTCTTTATTTTAAAAAAAATCCAACTATTTCAAAATTTTAATTGAAAATGATATTGAACATAAAAGAGAAATATTTAAATTTTGAGATGCCATATGCTTAGCATAGGAAAAGTTGACGGGTTAGCAAATATGAATTTTACTGTTCAGCGGAAGTAACAATATTTAAAATATAGTTATTTACGAGGAAAAAACTGTTTTAGCTTTGGGATTTCATTTTCCATACCTTATTGATAGTGGAACAAATATGAAACTCTCCATCTAAATTCTTTTTTTGGCATAAGAGTATAGATTTAGGAAAGCTGGATTTTTAAAAAAAAAATGGATTTTAGAAATTATATGTTAGATATTAGACGGTAGGTATTAGATGTGAAATTAGTCGGACTGTGCTTCTATTCATAGAAGTGTAGGAAAATTTGTGTGTGAAAACAAGGATTTTGATTTTTAAATCTGCATACATGTAGAACTGCCAATATATATGTTGTTTCATCATATTTTCAAATCTTTTTTAAAGAATGCATCCATATAGGAGACGATAGTATTATTCTGCATACATATCATATGTGTTGTGATACATAGTGCACTTATACACGATTGACTGCAAAATTGGTTTACACTAATTGGATGGATGGCTTAGAGTGGTTAAGTGTTATGTTACATAATTAAATCCTTGAGGAATTTTGAAGTTGAAATTCTTTTAAGGGGAAGAAAGTAACTTCCTATAAACTAAACGGTGGTTAATTACAAAGAATTAATAAATTAATCATTAAAGCCCAAAAATGAAAGTTTTAAAAAAGCCTAAATTCGGCTATGAAACTTGCACTATTGGATTCATGGTGATTTTTTAATCAATTTTCATACATAAAAGTTTTATAATCAAAGTTCAAATGAAAAATTTATTAACATTTGAAGATTTTGGATCAAAAATTATTATATATACATTAAGGAAATAAATACTCTTAATTAATGTTAAAAAATACTTAACGACTAAGTAATGTTAATACTAATCAGATCAAATTAAATTGGTTCAATTAGGAAACAAAGCAAATGGAAATCAATAGTTAACATATAAAAGCAACCGATCGACCTCTTATTGGGACTGGTAGAAGGCTAGCGGTCGATCGGTGGATGTATAGACATCGACCGTTAATGCATTAGCGGTTGATGTTGAACCCAGGCCAAACAGCTCAGATTTAATACAATCTAATCTAATGGCTAGAATTGATTCGAACCTCTATATATACAAACCGAGACACTCAATTTTCTTCTTATAATTTTTGAATCAACGGCGAAGATCTACCATTTTTCTTTTCTCCACAAATTCTGAAAATTGTGTAAACTATGAATTATATATATATATATATATATATATATATATATTTGTGTGTATATGTATGGATATAAGTGGAGAATAGCAAAAACCAATAGAAAAGAAGAATAAGGTCGAATCGAATCACCAAAGCCAAAGGTAAATTATAAATTTAAATCTAGATTGATATTTAATTCAAACCTCTCCTCGAATCTATAATTCTAATAAATATGTATATACTTTTGATACATATTTTGATACAAAGAAAAGGAGTAAATCGGGAGCAACTGAATTAGATTTGGAGAGTTGGAAGCTCGAATATGAGTGAGAAATTATATATTTTTATATAATATCAAATTTATATCATTGTGAGTCCATTCATTATATGCCTAATTGAAAATTGTGGAGTTGTAGGCTTAAATATGCACATGTGATAAATTTGAGAACCTTGCCTACATATTCTATGAATTGTTAAATCTGATTGAATAGCGTATATGTCTAAATCTGGAAAGTAAGGGTGAAAGTAGTCCGTATAGGTTATAAATAATTAATTAAGAAGATTTATATAAATTATAAGTTTGTTACTTGAATATTACATGTCCTTAAGCATAAATTAAAGATTGTTACGAACAGTATTGGGATTTAAGTAATATTTTAATTCATTGGAATACACTATTTTGCAATGTAAATTTCTGTAAATTATCTAACTTGATAATTATGTATGAAGGTATATTGTTCGAAATAACAAGGAATATGACTAAAAGAAAGAGATGTATAAAATAGGGATGTTACCGTATTTTGTACCATCTATTTCAATAGTAACGAAAAAGAGAATTCTTTGTAATTCCAAACATAATACAAATCCTCTTTTAGGTAATTACTGGGAAATTATGGTGTTAACATTACCTTTTGGGAAGATGTTGTTTCAATGCATTAAAATAAAAAAATCCATAACAGTAAAATCATTGTATTATAAATAGAAGTAATAAAAAAATTCCGTTATTAATTAAATATACTTGTTTTAAGATAAGTTAATAAACAAACAATAAGCGACAAAAGTAGTAATAAGACACGGAATAAGGAAAGTTATAGGTAATCAAAGAAAGGTAGCTATTAGCTAAAAGGAACCGTAAAATATATGTAATTGTACTAAATGAGAATCAAGCAATAAAATGTATTTAATCTATTGATAAGTAGTAAATGACATTTAATAATATTAAGAAGTAAGAAGTAAGTTCATGTAAAAGTATCCGAATACTAGTAATTGAACATAGGAGGCATGGTAATTTTACACTTACATTTATATAGGCTCAACTATATGTTATGGTGGGTGTGAATTATTAGAGCTGGATAAATATTTAAATTATCTATGAATGACATAGTCATTGGTAAAAGCTGGAATGCGAGGTAAGTAATGTTGCATAATAGAAGTCTGCGCTATGAAAGGGGCTACCAGTAGTTGTGCGTACATTTACTGATATGGGACATCTCCAACAGTAGAACACGTAGGAATATATGTTTGCGTATACTTGAAGGGAATATACCAAAGTGATTTTGCCTCATGTTGAGTTCTTAAATGGCCAAGTAGGATCTACTTCAATCCTTAAAGGGGTACTAAGTAACCAATGGGCAATTCCTTAATTGCATTTGGCAGTACGGTGGACGTAGGCTCGATGTTATGTCAGCATGGTTGGTACCATATATTCGAGGATTAAGGCTGTACATATAGGTCGAGAATAAAACAACCCATTTTTTGTACCCTTTGAATCAACATTAAACCAAACATGTCCAACTTGAATTGCACGAATAAGCGGATCATTAAGGGTAGAAAGAAAATAAAGACAGAACAGAATCTCACACGAGTGGAATAACATATATTATTTCAATAATAATCTTTACAACAGAAAATTTTAAAATACGATATCAGAGTCTAACCTAGATTCGACCTAGACAATTATAAACCTCCGTCCTTATAAATGCTGAAAACAACAAAACAAATGCAATAGATGCAGCAGATAATAGAATATATCTATATGATGATGAAGATCTCCAACTCTCCTTTGGAGACTCCAAGCATTTTCAACTAAACCTGAAACTACTCGGATCTAACCCATGTATTAAAAATACCCGGATCAGGCTTGATAGACCAGCGTGAGGTACTCGAAATTTTAAATGCATAGATCATGACGATGTTATCAAAACCTTTGAAAAGAAGGGTATCTAATAAGGCCACGCCAACACATAAACACGAACGGGTTTTTTTACCTTATGATAACCAAAACACTTTATACCAAAACAATTAATGTTATTTTTAATGACATTCTTTTGGAAAACACCTTTCAAATAAATTATTCAAATAAGATATCAATATCTAGACTAAGTCTAAGGGAATATATCTGGACTGGGTCAACGGAATAAATCGAATGGAATATATGATACCAAAAGGGGTAGCTGAAATGTTTGCAAGTTATTACAGTTATTTTATGAATATAATCAAAACTGTAAATCTCGTATTAGAATTGGATTTCCAACATGATAGGGAACTAGTGGCCTTTTCTCTGCTCCACACATAACAAACATAGTTCCCGTAGTGCCTTAATCGCTTTTCTCAAACTAGTCACTAGGAACTGTACTTGTTATACTACCACTGATAACCGGTAGTTCCCTGCTTTTCTCAAGCTAACCACTTTATCAAAATGGGGCACTGAATGCCTTGAGGGACATTTTCCCCCAAAGGGCCCAACGTATTGGACACCACCATACATACTCACTTATTCCAAATTCATGTCTGTCAGACCACATAGTATCACTTATTATGGGCTTATACGATGACCTACAAGTATGCGACTAGACATATGCTGTTCGCTTTGGCCTACGGATAATCCCAATAGAATTGGAAGTCCCTTCTCATCGTAAAAGGTATTACGATCCAAATGTTAATGAGGAACTCTTGCTTAAGTCCCTCAATTTGGTTGATGAGAAGGGGGAGGAAGCGAAACTAAGGGTTATTGCTCCCTAGAAAAGAGTATCACGACACTTTAACACCAAGGTCCAGAACCGTACCTTTGAGGCAGAGAATCTCATCTTAAAACGAGTTCTCTCGTTGGACATTTGGTCCAAATTGAGAAGGTCCTTATGCAATTGGGCGGAACCTTAAAGATGAAACATTCAAGCTAGCCACTATTGATGGAATCTTGGTTCCATGTGCATGGAATAACGATCTATCACAACACTATTTCGTTTAGTTTTATTTTAGTTATTTTATGCAAACAAACCACTCAAGGATTCAAGGGAAAATGTAATAAGATAGAACTCATCTTTTTTTCCATTTACGAATAAAAGTTAACTTTTTGAACCAATGGAACCATGTTCTTATAAGCAAGTGTTGCGTGATCAACGGTACAGTGAGTTACAAATTTCTTTGATCCGGCATAAAAATTGGGGAGTGTAATTTCAAGGGTTGATAAGATAATTCAACCCTACACGCTTAGGTAGTCGAAAAACAATAACAGCTTCTTTGGTCCAGGATCAGTACCGAGAAGTAAAAACGGAGAACGATCAGATAATTCAACCAAAAACTTCAGGCATTAACAGTTGTCCGAAATAAGGCAACGCCAAGGATGAATGTGGAGGATAACGTGACTAAAGCTTCAATTTTTGGAGATAAAACCTAGCATGGAGTTGGTTTTTCAATGACCCAGCTTTTGTGGAATATACCGTCAGACCAGGGACGTATTAAAACGTTGAAGAAAGAAAACTCAGACGAGCCCATTAGTACAGAAACAAACACAATCCTAATCTACTTTCCAATCCTAGCCAATAAGAAAACGTAAAAATGACATGGCAATCGGCGTTTAACCTAATTTTCCATCCAGGCCGTTAAAAGAAACACACATTGACAACATCGCTACCGCTAAGTAGAACCCACGGGAGCTAATCTTCACCGTCCAGATGGAACACGCCGACTCGTCTTTTATTATAAATACCAATGGCCTGCGGCTGAAAGTGGATACGATCTCATTTTTATTTGCCAGAGAGAAGGAAGAACAAGCAAGAAAGAGGAAAAAGGTTAGTTTTTCCTAATTCTAACGTCTGGTTTTCGTTTCGATTAATTTCTCTTCTTGTGTCTAATAAATTAAATATTATTTGAGTTATAATTAGGTTAAACAAATTTCTGGCTTATTGTTAGAATCTTAGATCTTAATCTATTAGTGCCGAAAGTTAATTAATTAGGGCTAACCTCGTTCATAAAAGAAAATCGCTTCATATGTTTATATTTCTGACTTGTTAGTAATCCATGCCGTGTTTTGTTCGATTTAAACTTTGTATTCCGTAATATATTTTAAAGCCCCAAATCTTAGGGTATCGATTTGATTTGTTTACGTGATAATGGTTATTTTATCGAGTATTCTGTTGATGGTCGTCCAGAAGAAATCAAAATTATTACCAAAATTTATCATGTAACAACAGAATCCGATTTATGTGTTTTTAGGAATTCGTATTTCTATCTGTAATTGTTTCATTTTTTTAGGGTTTGAGATTTGAGAATTTAATTAAGGTTGGCAATCGGATTATAACTGGCCTTGATTTGAAATACATCTAACCTCTTGTTCATTGAAATCAAACCATTGAAACTATGATATGTATATTGACATCTTGTAACTGTCTCTTATATATCAATCTATTTGATGATCAGAACAATGGCCCGTACCAAGCAAACTGCTCGTAAGTCTACTGGAGGAAAGGCACCAAGGAAGCAGCTGGCCACCAAGGCAGCTCGCAAGTCAGCACCCACAACTGGAGGAGTGAAGAAGCCCCATCGTTACAGACCTGGAACTGTTGCTCTTCGTGAAATCCGCAAGTACCAGAAAAGTACCGAACTTCTGATCAGGAAGCTTCCATTCCAAAGGCTGGTTAGGGAAATTGCACAGGACTTCAAGACTGATCTTCGTTTCCAGAGTCATGCCGTGCTTGCCCTTCAAGAAGCAGCCGAAGCCTACCTTGTAGGACTCTTTGAAGATACCAATCTTTGTGCTATTCATGCTAAGCGTGTTACCATCATGCCTAAGGATATTCAGCTTGCAAGGAGAATCCGTGGTGAAAGGGCTTAAGCTGTGAAGCCTTTGTTGCTTTTTAATTATAATATATAATAGTAGGAACTTTTTTTTTTTGAGTGTTATTTAAGCGTTTTTTGTTGAACGATTTATTGTGGACATCATGACTGGTTTAGTATATCTTATCTAGTTGTTTAACTTACTTTGTTGTGGGTGCATAAATGTTAATGCTTGTTGTATGCGTTTATGTTATGATCTGATGTTTTGCTTTTTTACCCTTCGTTGGAATGCATTCCAAGGGCTAAAATTAGCGTGTTCTTGATCGCAGTTCTTTGAATAAGACTGTAACCTTTGTGAAAAATTTCTAGGAATTAGCAACATCTCGGAATTTTCAAATTTGCTTTTCAATTTCTCAGTGGTCCGCGAATGTTATTGGCCGTTTGTATCCTTGATAGCAGTACTTTCGATTAGCGTGTATCCTTGCTAAAATTGATCGTTCACGCCAATTTCGGTGTTTTTTCTAATAAAATTTCTAGGTTTTTTAACAACACGAATGTCGTTCATCCAAAGCAACATTTAGCGCTCGCTTGTGGGATGTGTGTTTCGAAGTTTTGTCTAGAACTTTATGCTACGTCCTTAAATTTTAACGCTTTTGCAAATGAAAGTGAGTTGTGCTACTTTATTAATTTTTAGGATTTATTATTTGGCAAGTTATCATGAGAAATTGTTCAGTGCTTTTAAGAGTTAAATTTTGTTTGATTCCTCGTAGATTAACATTTACCGCTTCGCCATCCCACGCCGTCGTTCCATAAAAAGACCTCGAGGTACAAGTTCTAATTTCTTTCTCTACTCCATAACTTTGTGGTAGGTTCATTGGCTTCAAATTAACTGTTCATCATAGTTTTTCAGTTGCAAGTTGATTCACTGGTTAAACTTTCCATATAAGGCAGTAGATAATCTTTTTCCCTTTTTTAAGTCAATTTAGCTATGATTTTATCTTGTTTAGTCTTTAAAGGGCTGTAACAGGATATCATGGATATTTTCGTACCCAATTATTTGATTACTCTTTTCTTGCAGTTGCTATTGAAACTTACCATTGGTCTGAAAGTCAACAAGAATGCTATATGGTCGATAGATTTACAAGAAGTAGAAGGTAATATAATTATCAAAGTAGGAAATATCTTTGCTATTATTGTATTAGACACGCCGTTAGTAATTTCCATGACTGATAACGTTCTCAATGATTTGAGTTTCAAAGTATCCTATATAAAGCATTTAAAGTTACTAAAATTAATGTATTGCTCATTACCAAATAATGTTTGGTTGTAGACAAACGTCGATCGTGGTAGTTCAGAGTACAATCTCGGATGTAGCACCACATTATATGTTAAGACGGCAATTTTAATATAGTCAATATTTGATAGGTTTGAAAACGAATGTCAATGAAACCCAAACTAACCCATGAAATAAAGCATAAATTCAATTGTTCATGCTTTTGGATAGAGTTAACCCAAAGTAAATGGATAAAAATACCGAACATTAACCCATCTAATTTGGTTCTGTTGGAAAATGATCAGCTAGCTAAAAATTGCATTTGAACGAAGGAGTGGATGTGCTATTTAGAGCATCCTTAGCAGAGAGGTTAGTCCTAACCAAGGGTCTATTTTGGACTGCCGAATAAATGGCCGATATTAACAAGGTCAGATATAGTGCCGGGTAAGGAAACATTATTATTTTTATAGCCGCTACCCAGTATACTATACAATTCAAGCAACTCAACACTTCCAAATTCAAAATTCTTTTTACCTTTTCTTCTTCGTCATCCCCTAAATTCAAATAAATTTATCATTATTCGATGCAAAAACGTCTATGATAATTTTTTACAGATAGCTCGCGAATTTAACTTCTCAATTTGAATCATTTGATAAAGACTCAATCGAAATCAAAATGAGTATGTGGGTTTTATGGAAGATGAAATTTTATGTGATGGAAACAACCATTTCACACAATAATCCCATTGGGCCCAAAGAAGACTGAATTCAGGAGGAACAAACATAAACGAGTCACCAAGTCATGAAGTAAATAAATTTTCCTTAAAAATTATGTTTAAAACGCAGAACAAATGGTCAAAAGCTGAACAAGAAGAACTTGCTGTTTGTTGGCTAGAGTGTTTTGGTAGTAAGAAGAAAAGAACATCACAAACCGAGTTTGCTTATCAGTCATCTATTACAAACCTATTTCATATTCGTCTATCAAATAGTATTCTTAAAACCGTTGATTCCTTAAAAACTGAATAGAGACGTATGAATAAGGCTTGCTAAATGGAATGAGATCGTTGTAGTTAGATCTGTCAAAATATGACCCGACCCATTAACCCTACTCATAAATGGGTTGGGTCAACCCATTTATGAATTTTATTAAATGAGTTATGGATAGGCTTGACCCATTTTTAAAAGAGTTATAAATGAGTAATCCACTTACTAAAATCTTAAAAATAGCAGGCTACCACATCTTAATAATACTTGAACTCCGCCTATTGCAGAAGCCGTCATTTTTTTTGTTCAGACTGCAATATCTTTTTCATACTTACTCGGAATCGAGCGAGACTTCGATCGATTAACTCCCATCTAAATTACGGACAATACGGAACACTTGAATACTTCATATTGTTAACGCACACTGTAGTTCTCTATGGGTCGGATACGTCGACCGATTAACATCTCCATATTTGAATTTTGATGAAAATCAGAATTAAAATTTTGATTTTTATCGAAATTAAAAACATAAAAATTAAAACTAGAATGATTTTATATTTGTTTTTTATTAGTCAAATCAAATTTAAATCATTAAATATGTTAAATGGGTAACCCGCTTATTTATTGTGTTGGGTCATAAACGGATTAAAAATAATGAGTTATAAATGGGTTGGTCAAACTCGACCCAACCCATTTTGACACAACCAAACCCATTTGACAGGTCTAGTTGTAGGCATGGAGATTAAAAAATAAACTGGGTTTTCAGATGTTCTTTTGGTACGTTTTTACTATCAACGATCATTACAATATAAATAAATAGTATAATATTTATTATTACAGACCCATAATATTTTATTAAAAAATTCAGCTCGAACATGCTAATGAAGCATAGGTAAAAGAAAACAAGGGAGCTGCCCTCAATCTATTGTACGTTTACAATTTCCTAAGGAGGAAGACAAATGGAGTTCGATAAATATGGATTCCAGTTTGGACCTAGAAGAATGAACCTAGATTCCAGGACAGGAGATTCTGATGTTCCGGAGGCTGTTGAAGGACAAGAAATCACTTCATCTCATAGTAGAGACATTGGTAGGCAATAGGAAAACGTAGATTGAAGAAGAAAATTGATCATAACGCCATTATGATAGAATAATCGAACATGACTTCATTTTATAACAATACAAGGTTGATGAAAGAAGAAAAGGAGGGGATGCGACTGCAGAAATGGACCGAGAAAGTAGAAAAAAAGAAGATAGGAAATACATATGCAAGAAGAGAGAGAAAATGAGGGTGAAGAAAGAAGAATCTATTACAAATGTTGGTAGCAGTTTACACCTTCTTCGTTACTTGAAACAACACAAATCATTCACATTCAAAAAAACCAAAGCAATTCAAATTTACATCATTTTTGAATTCATAACTTCCATTACAAAACATAACTAAAACCATAACATATGTCAATACGAGTACAGATAAGTATTAATCAAAAGAGATAAATTACTTGTGCCAGGGGTACATGGTGCACTAAAAAGTAGGATCAATAGATGCAATTATTGCTTCAGCAACAACATTCCTTTGCCAACACAATAATTTACACTTTCTAGGCTGATTTTGAGCTTTTCGATGTGACTGCAAAAAAAAAAAACTTTAACCAATACCACTCAACTATAGAACAAATGAGCAAATAAATAACTAGTATAAGACCTTTTAAATGAAACACAATTAAGATATTAAGGTTAAATGTCGTGCCCATTTTTCATTATCGAGTAAGTTGCATAACTGATATGTCAACTTGCAAATTTAGATATTAGGCATGCCAAAGAAAATGAAATAGCAGACAAAATTTTAGTACATCATACCAAACTATGTTGGAGGCAATTAAACGTGATGTTAGAGACGGTGGTTTTGGATTTACAATATGCCAATTGACGCATTCTCATTAAAAGCACTTTCATATCTTGCACAAAATCGAAAGTTTGTTGTATATGGGTAGATTTAAGTTTACTTTGAGCAAAATAAGAAACAGAAGACTAAGTTGCATATAGAAAATGAAAATGGTGTAACTGTGCCTATTTTAAAAATGGGCCGAACTTACCGGTGCTGGTGTCCATTATTCATATCAGAATTTGCATTTGTTGTTAACGTATGAAATTGCCATTCAGCCTGCACTACAGGTTTGATCTTAAATTAAACACTACAGGTTTGGACTTTGGATCAAAATGCATTATAAAGCAGGATCAAATCTACTAAGCATCATTAACCAATTTAATTTTATTTTATTTTGGAAGAAAAGAGCACAATTTATAAATCTGCATACTGTGAAATCATTTAAAATCTGATAATCGGTGGAATATCCCATATGCAACTGAAGTCATAAACTCATAACCACAGGTGCTACTTTGTTAAGTCAACGCAAACATCATATTAAATGTATTCAGCAATTAAACAGCTTGATTCAGAAACTGTATCACCATTTTCAGTTTTGGCATCATAATGCAAAAAGCATCAGCATATAACGAAAAGGTAAGAATTCATATTACATGATGAAATGTCACAGGGAAGGCATTTACTTAAGGGGAATTGTCACCAGACTCTTGTCGAACTAAAACCGCCTCCACCTGAACCATAGAGCATCACCACCTCGCTTCAAACCATCGTGACCCCACAGTTTCAGTAGATCAAAGCCCAACAAAAGCAAAGCCATAGCCCACACCCAATCACACTATCGAACAGAAGCAGCCAGATCTGCACCTGAACCTGCAACCCAAACATTCACCAATCACCGCACTGGATCTACATTCAACTACATCCCCCCTCTACATCTCCGTGCATCAATCACCAAGTCACCATCTCCATGCACAAAACCTCAATGCCTCATCATCGCAATATCCTCACCAGAAAACCACACTGCATCCCCCGACAACTCTTTCTCGAAACCACACCAGATTCGCATCCACCCATCATCCAAAACCCAGATCCCGACGACCCAATCAGAACTCTGACAGCATCTCAAAACCAAACTGCACAACCCCTTCACCCACAAATTACTTCGCCTCTATGGGACTTCTCTTCCATCATAGCCGGTGCAACATTGAGATTCAAATCCCTTATTTTATAGGAGTCGGTTGAAAGGAAAAAAAAAGAAAAAGTTTTAGGAGAAGGATTTGAGAAAGCGAGTGGTTGTTATGCCCCAAACCCATCGCCATTTTCTATGAAGACAGGAGAGCTATAGCAGTCGATTCCTGGTCAGAGATCACCAGAAGATGCTCAGGGGTCACTCGGTAATAAGACCATGGTGACTCAAGTAGAAGGAAGTGAAGACGATGTACCAGCTGGCTCTATGAAAGAATAAGATGTGTTATGCATGCTGTGTGCACGTGCATACATGCATAGACTTGTTCAAACTTGATTTTCAATTGCATAAGGGCAATGCTTATTAAGTCAATCTAGCCGTTGTAATTCAGCTATACAAATAGCCCAGATATCAATGTATAATGTATCAACATTTTCATAAATAAAAACTATACTTCTTCTAAAAAGTTCTTTGCGTGCTTCTTCCTCTTCTTATATTTTATCATTTCTTGATAACTGCATATTCTTTCTTTACTTCCTCTGCTCTTAAACAAACCAGTAGTTATACTTGTGTCCTTACTCTCAAACTATTTCTCCCAATAAACCACTTACCGGAGATCTTCTTCTTCATTAACCTGCACATTATCGCTCAGTAATCAACAATGACTACTACTCGAAAGCAAGCAAAGGATCACGGGCCTACCAAATTGGTATTAGAGCAAGGCCCAAAGGATGATTTCAATGAACATCCAGACTCGCCTAAGAACGATGATGAACAAGACCTTTAGGCCAGGCAAGAGCATTTCAATGACAAGACCAACAACACACTCGAGCAGCTCACCGAAGCACAGCAAGAACTTCATCATACCACCCAAGAAATGAATGGAAAAATAGATCTTTTGTCAGCAACATTGGAATCTTTATTGCAAGAAATAAATAACAATAGATCCAACCTTCAAGAATCACAACAAACTCCTAGAAACAATCCCTATGTACCTTCATTCAAAAGAAATAGCAACAAGAGTAATCATCCTCTCCACACTCAATGGAAACAAATACCAATCCTCACCCAAGACAACAACCAAGTATTCTGCCCACTCCCTCCCTATTGCAACACACTACTATTAAATTAGAATTTCTAGTCTATAAGGGAGATGATAGTGTTATTGAATGGATAGACCAGGTCGAACAGTTATTTAGGTATCACCACACACCAGAAGTGGAATGGGTGACAACTTGTTCATTCCACCTCAAAGATGATGCACATAAATGGTTCAAGTGGTTATCTAACAACGTCAAGAACTATGAAATATGGAAGAATTTTAAGGAAGAGATCATAGTAAGGTTTGCTCCACCTGAGTTAAGAAAGCCATTTGGTGCCTTTGCTAATTTAAAGCAGCTATCTACTGTTCAATCATATCTCACCAAGTTTGAACAACTGCAAGGTCTCCTGTCACATCTGCACCCAGATTATGTATTTGACAAATTTTTAGATGGTTTAAAGGAATATATTAGGATAGATGTTGAGGCAGCCAGGCCTAACAACTTTAAGGAAGCTATAGCACTAGCAAAAATTTATGAAAGTAGATGGTCTAGGAAATCCTTTAAAACCTTTACCACCTCTCAACATCAAGAAACTTACCACCCAAGAATAATAAAGCAGTAGAATATGATCCCAACATCAACAAGAGTAACACACTGGCAGAAATTGCGAAAAACAAGGGAACGACCTCAGAGCAAATTATTGACAAAAGAAAAAAAGGGATTGTGCTATATCTGCAATGAAAGGTGGAATGCAGTCCATCAATGCAAGAGCAAACAAGTATATACATTAGAAGGGATCACAGAACCAGAAGTTGTACATGGGACAAAAGATCAAGAAGCCCAAGAAGTCGATGAGATTGCAGAATCCAATGAAGCAGAAATTAATCCTGCTATCACCTTCCATGCTATGTGTGGGATACCAGCCCTTCACACCATAAAGTTTGTGGAGAAATACATGGGAAACCAGTGTATGTCCTTATTGATTCAGGCTCTACACACAATTTCATTGATTTCCAACTGGCTAAAGGAATCCAATTGGAGATTGATGATATAAAAAGATTCGAAGTACAAGTAGCTAATGGTGAGAGGCTTCAAGATAAAGGACTGTGTGGTCGAGTACCTTTAAAATGTCAAGGTTGTTGCATGTTTGTAGATTTACTTTTATTACCCCTGGATGGTTGCCAGGTTGTGTTAGGAGCCCAATGGATGAAAACATTAGGTGAAGTGACCTTAAACTTTTTAAAATTGCAAATCAAATTTAAATATAATGGAAAGATTCACATCTGCCAAGGAATGCACCCAGAAGGCCTAAGAATAGTAGACAAGAAGACAATTAAAAAAGACTGTATACAAGGACAGGTAGCCATGATGCTGTGTTCTCAGCTTGTCACTGAAACAAGTACTATTATACTCGAACCAATTAAAAGAATAGTGGATAAATTTCCAAAGGTACTAGCCCCTTTAAACTCACTGCCTCCTAATAGACACTCACATGACCACACAATACCACTGCTACAAGGGTCTAAGCTTGTTTGTTTAAAACCCTACAGGCACTCACATCATATTAAAAATGAGCTAGAAAAAATCATCCAAGAAATGTTGAGTACTGGAGTCATAAGGCCTAGTTGTAGTGCTTACTCTTCGCCAATTGTAATGGTTAGAAAAAAAAGATGGGACATGGAGGTTGTGTATTGACTACCGAGCACTTAATAGTATTACTATCAAAGATAAATACCATATACCTCTAGTTGATGATTTATTTGATGAGCTACATGGTGTCAAATATTTTTATAAATTGAATTTAAGATCAGGATATCATCAAATTAGAGTAAATGAGGAAGACATTCATAAGACAGCTTTTAAGACCCATGATGGGCATTATGAGTTTATGGTTATGCCATTCGGTCTTCTAAATGCTCCATCTACCTTTCAATCTCTAATGAATACTATATTCAGACCATATTTAAGGAAATTTATTTTATTTCTCTTTGATGATATACTAATTTTTAGCCAAGCTATGCTTGAGCATTTGGATCATATCAGGATTGCTTTGCGGTACTATAAGATAACCATTTAGTTATCAAACTTTCTAAGTGCTCCTTTGCCAAAGAAAATATATAGTATCTTGGCTATGTGATTTCTGCACAGGGGGTGGCTGTGGACAATAGTAAGGTGCAAGCTATTAAAGAATGGCCTATGCCCACTACACCGAAGGCATTAAGAGGGTTCCTAGGCCTCATGGGAATTATCGAAAGTTTATTAAACATTACAGAATTATTGCCAAACCACTCACTGACCTCTTAAGGAAGGATTCTTTTCAGTGGAATGATAAAGCAACCCAAGCATTTGAAAGATTAAAACAATGCATCATGTCCCCACCAGTTCTTTCCATGCCAGATTAGAATAAGCCTTTTGTGGTTGAGTGTGATGCCAGTGGTATTGGCATAGGGGCAATACTCTTGTAGGATAATAAGCCTATTGCATTTCTAAGCAAAGCACTACAATGCAGGAATCTTAATCTTTCGACCTATGAAAAGGAATTACTTGCATTATTACTAGCTACGAAAAAGTGGTCACAGTATCTCCTAGGCAGAAAATTCATTATAAAGACTGACCATCAGAGTCTTAAGTACTTGCTCACACAAAGGCTGCACACTGGAATTCAAAAGAAGTGGCTTGCTAAATTGCATGGCTATGATTATGTGGTCGAATATAAAAGTGGCACAGAAAATATAGTAGCAGATTCCTTGTCTAGACGGGATAAAGAAAAAGGTCAGTGCATGTCTCTCTCTCAGGTGCAGGCTACATGGTTGCAACAGCTAAAAAGTGCCTTGGTTAACTCCCCTACGTATGTATAAATCAAAGAGAAAATAGACAATGAAAGTTCCAGTAAATACAAACTATTAATGGGTTGCTCTTTTATAAGGGAAAAAATTTCATTAATTGTCACAACTCAAATTTACTCAAAACTCTTATCAATGAATTCCATTCCACCCCACTTGGCGGACACTCTGGCATTAAAGGAACCGTGAAAAGAATTAGAGCCGTGTTCTACTGGAAAAGGATGAAATAGTGTGTGGAGCAATATGTAAAGGAATGTGATGTGTGCCAAAAAAATAAAGGGAAGAACATACATATGCCAGGATTGCTTCAGCCTCTGCCAATTCCAGAGAGAATATGGACTGACATCACCATGGATTTCATTGTCTTCCAAAAGTTCAGAAATACACCATTATATATATAGTGGTCGATAGACTATAAATGTATGCTCATTTCTTCCCTTTATCACATCCATACACTACCATAGATGTAGCATAAGTCTTTTTTGATGGTGTATTTAAACTTCATGGAATGCCAACATCCATCGTCAGCGACAAAGATTCACTCTTTACTAGCGTTTTCTGGAGGAAACTGTTCAAATTGCAAGGCAGCACCCTGAGGTTAAGCACATCCTACCATCCCCAAACTGATGGCCAATCAGAAGTCACAAATCGAGTATTGGAGAGCTACTTGCGGTGCTTGTATGTCATAAACCTTCTGAATGGTCTAAGTTGTTAACACTCGTAGAATTTTGGTATAACACCACCTGGAAAACTGCCTCAAGGATGACACCATTCCAAGCAGTATATGGGGTTACTCCCCCCCACCTTGAGACATTATTTTAAAATTTTTAAAAGACAGTTTGACAGCCAAAGACAGGATGAAGAAATATGCAGATCTCAAAAGAACAGAGAGGAATTTTAAGGTGGGAGATTGGGTTATCTTGAGGTTACAACCAGATAGACAGTTGTCTGCTAGGACTTCGAAGACACACAAACTGTCCCCCAAATTCTACGTGCCTTATGAAGTCGAGAAGAAGATAGGAGATGTAACTTACCAATTGAAGTTACCACCTGAAGTTAAGATCCATCATGTGTTTCATGTGTCTCAGTTGAAAAGGAAGCTAGGAAATGGAATTATAATTCAAGAGGACATGCCTATTTATATAGAAGAGTTGGTCAAGGAGCCTGAAAGGATCTTAGATAGAAGAATTGTTCCTATTAATAACCGGCTAGTAGTGCAGATCTTAGTAAAATGGAAGGAGTTGCCTGATGAAGAAGCTACTTGGGAAGAATACTGGGAAATAATCAAGAAATTTCCCATCTTGGACCTTGGGAGAAGGTCCATTTTTCATGGGGAGGGGAGTTGTTCTTCCCCAAACCCATCGCCATTTTCTATGATGACCAGAGAGCTATATCAGTCGATTCCTAGTTAGAGATTACCAGAAGATGCTCAGGAGTCACTTAGAAATAAGACCATGGTGACTCAAGTAGAAGGAAGTGAAGATGATGTACCAGCTGGCTCTGTGAAAGAATAAGATGGGTTATGCATGTTGTGTGCATGTGCACACATGCACAGACTTGTTCAAACTTGATTTCCAATTGCATAAGGGTAGTGTTGATTAAGTCGATCTAGCCTTTGTAATTTAGCTACATAAATAGCCCAGGTATCAATGTATAATGTATCAACAGTTTCATAAATAAAAATTAATTTTTATCTGAAAAATTCTATGCATGCTTCTTCCTCTTCTTGTATTTTCTCATTTCTTGATAACTGCATATTCTTTCTTTACTTCCTTTGCTCTTAAACAAACCAGTAGTAATACTTGTGTCCTTACTCTCAAGCTGTTTCTCCCAATAAACCACTTACCAGAGATCTTCTTCTTCATTAACCTGCACATTATCTCTCAGTAATCAACAATGACTACTACTCGAAAGCAAGCAAAGGATCATGGGCCTACCAGTGGTTGATGGTGACGGAGGCGGGCCGGTTGGAGAACAAACGATGAGGAATAGAAAGCAAAAGGAATTGAAGAGAATGAGAGAGCGAGTGCGGATCTAGGGATTGAAGAGAGGGATTTGTGATCTCACCCAAAGTCGAACCCCTTAACTATTTGGACAATGATGCCTATAAGTTGGAGCCAAATTTAAATTTGGAGTTGGAGTTGAAAAATTCCACAGTGAAGTAAAAAAATTTCGATAAGAGCAAAAGAAACACGTATTTGTATATGTCAAAGAAAATAATTACAAAAATAAACATCTAGATGCATATGAAAGTAATAATATGCATCATAATGTTTCTACTATTCGAATTTTTGATTTTTAACATTTTTGAATTTCATGAAATTTTGAATATAAATTTTATATTTAAAATTTTATGGATGTTAAATTCTATGAATAGTTTTAACTATATTTTATATAAATTCAAAATTTTGAATTTTTTATATCTAAATTTTACGACAATTTCCAAATTTTTTTTTTTTAGTTTTACGAATTTTTAAAAGGGGATTTTAGGCTCAAGGAAAAAGTTGCAGAAAAAATTTGTTCCGGGGATAAGAAGTTTGTTTTTTAGGCCGAAGGACACTTTTTAGTGTAAATCACAGAATGATACTTGTAACTATCATTCTCTGTTTACCCTAACAAATGTCCTTCAGACTAAAAAGCAAACTTGTTGTCCCTGAGACTAAATTTTTTCGCAACTTCTTCTCGGCGCCTATTTTCCTGTTTTTAAAAAATGCTATGAATATTTTTAAATTTATTTTAGAAAATATCAAAATATTACTTATTAATTATTTAATATTTATCATTACTTATTAGTTCTTAATTACAATTGAATATTAATTATTGAATGTTAATTATTATGTATATTTATTAATTATTAATAGCAATTATAAATTAATAACTATTATACATTTAATATTAATTATTAAATGTTAATTATTAATTAGTAATTATTACTTATTACTTCATGATTATAGTTGAATATTTATAATTACATGGTAATTATTATGTATATACTATTAATTATTAATAATTTAATTATTGTATATTTAATTTTAGTTAATTAAAATTTATTTATTAATTGTTTAATAGTGGCAACTTTTAAAAAAATATTATTTCTTTTTCATTTTTTATAAGTAAAATAGAAAAATTATCATATAAATAACATACTGTCGGACCGCTCAAATGCTCCACTAACTTACTAAAGAACGAACCCTAAGGGTAAATTTATATTTAAATATTACATGAATTTATAAGTTAATTAAAAAATTAGTATTAATTATTATTTACTACTATTTAATAGCAGTTATGTATAAATAATTAATTATTAATTAAATATTTATTATTTATTTATTGATCATTAATTTATTAATTATTAATTAATTATTGGTTATCAATTACTAATTAATTATTAATTACTAATAATTAATAGGAATTATTTTATATTTCAAATTAATTAATAATTAATAGTATTTATTAATTATTATACATTAATATTTACTTATTATTATTTATTCAAATATTATTTATTAATGATTAATAATTATTAATTATTACTCATTAATTATTTATGACGACATGCAAATCAAAAAGGTTGTAATAGGTATCTATTATTACTAGAACAAAAAATAAGTTATTGAAATTTGACATCTGTTACAACTGACAAAAGAAAATAGTTATAATAGGCATATATTACAACCAACAAAGAAAAGCTGTTGAAAATAAGTTTATTATAACTTTTTAAAACGTTTTAAAAAACTGTAAGGAACCAGGATTTTTGACCCTCAAAAATCGACATCAATATATTCACTATATAACATGCCGAGAGACCGAGTGCTGGAAACATCAAATCATTAGGGGTAAAGAAGAAAAGGGATAGAAGGAAACAAAAACAATAACACAGAATCTCATAAACGTAGCGGAACAAAATATAATATATATATATATATATATATATATATAATAACAGATCTTCATACAAAAGAAAACTATAACTGTCAATATACTTTCCATCATCAGAGTACAACAATCAACAAATCAATCTAGACAGTCATAATAACTTGTCCTCGCAAACACTGAAACATTCAGTTTAACACACACACAGTATAATATAATCAAGTACGTGAAATACGTCCGAAATCCTCCAGCTCATCTCTTTAGCTCCGTAGCATCCTAATACTCGGTCTGACCAAGCATTACAATAAAATAACACCCGAGTTAGTCTGAAAAACCAACGTGAGAAAACACACTTAATTTGAATTATCACTTACCAAAATCCTTTGAAAAACAAAGGTATCTTGTAAGACCACGCCACTCATAAACACAACGGGTTTTTACCTTGCGATAACCAAAACATTTTATATCAAAATCATCTGATATTATAATAGTGTCTATAGAAAAATAAACTAGAAAGTAGCTGAAATGCTTGTATATCACATTTCAACATACTTGGACACAATCAAAACCATACAGCCTCGTTGTAGATGTTGGATTCCATACAATGATTGGTCTACTGGGGTACCGCGTGCCACAGTACACCTCTAGAAAAATGTATGAAGGACCTCGTCTGGATCCGTTGCCAACACATAACCGACCTACCCCTGACCTGAATAGTACCGAATATGTTATCACCCCTGGGTGTTCCCACCCTAATCGAGCGCTCTCTTTTCCATGCACAACCATATCCATAATTATAATATAATATATCTGAGGGTATTTAGAAAAATGATAACATACCCTACTTGGACGCGACCCACTTAGCCCTACTGTATCTCCCCTATTTTAGTCATTCCCAGTTGATGAGGCTTGAGACTACGTTTTACCTTAAGAATCGCATTCAAACTTCAAATGCTAACACTGCATTCCAAAACATGATGCAAATGATAGCATTAATCCATACAAGTCGTTCTGGGTCTGAACAAACCAAATTTCCAAATCAAGTGTCTTTATTATCTTCACGATATCACAATTCATAACGCACAAATCGAATCGATGTGGTTTTCGGATAATTAAATCCGATCCCGACCTCTTCGAAACGATCAACGAATTTGACCAAAATTTGATAGTCGGTTATTTAGCTAACAAATAACATCCATAAGCAGTCGTTAGACCTTATTTTATAAATCTTCAAAGCATTCATTCAAAATATCTTTACAAAGATATATATATATATATATTCAAAACTCTTTGGTATTCCCAACATATGAAAACAATTTCAACTCCTTATACCCTTAACGGGATATTTTCAAACTGTATTAACATTTAGAAATATTTCTGTATAACCTCCCCATAGTCAAAACATTCCCAAATCATTTATTCCAATGCTCAAAAAAATATTTATAAATATATTTTCCAAAGTCACTTACTTCTCAACACTTAGGAAATATTTATATCTTATCGATTTATAGGTATATTCACGGACGAGGAAATCTCCATTTTATTCCAACTTCATAAAATCACTTACAACACTTTTGTAAACTCACAACTCATTATAATTTAATTCATAAATCTTCGAAAATTTTCGTAATCCCTTCTACAATTTCCAAAATTGATTTTTCTTATTCAAATTCTCATTCACCAATTTATAACTTCTTTTATGAATTCAAATTCATTTTCAAAGTTCACTTATCTAACCATTTTGGAAATTCCTTAAGTTTCCAAAATTCCACTATAATATTTCTCTTATAAAAATCATATCTATTAAATAAACCCCGTTTACAAATCTCGTGTGGATTTATAAATAAATTACAATCATTTCAAAACTCCATATATATGATAAGTATTTTTAAAGAAAAAATAATAATTTATTTTTAATACTTGTTTAAATAATTATATAAAATATTAACCACTTTAAATAAACATCAATAACTCATTTCCAATTCATTTTTAAATCGATTTACAAGGCTTATTATAAAAATGTGAATATTTGAATAAATAAGTTTTTCAAAATATTTTAATCTAAATAGTTTTTAAACTACATGGCTTACTGAAAAAAAACCCCATTTTTAAACAAATTTTAATTTCTTGATAAAAATCTATTTTTAGAATTCAATATTACCAATTTCAATTTATAAATCCCTCCTGATTCATATCACATCAACTTTGTTTCAATTCCATTATCATTCTGACATTCCAAAAATAGAATCCACTATTTTTCCAAAAATCCATTTCCATATCTCGATTTATACTTCTAATCTATCAAACGAAAATCATTTCACTTTATTAGTAAACATCGTCTACAAATTTACAAACTCATTCGGGTTTCACTTGTTTTATAAAACATTCTCATTTATAAACTTCGTTTTTAAATCTATTGCTTTATAAATCCCATTTATTTTTTTAATCTGTTTTAAATATTGATTTCAACTCCTTATCCATATTTTAAAAATATCATTTAAAAATCCTGTTATATAAATTATTTTAAAATCTCTCTTTAAAATATTTTACGAATGGTTAAGTATAAATCCAAAATCAAATCATTGCTTTATCCAAATCAATTTCCTTTAAAATAATCCAAATTTCGATATAAATATTTTTATATCCAAAATTCCTTCGAATTTCTTTTTAAAATTTAAAATTATTATCTACGATATTTATAATACCAAAATTAAGGCCAATGCTGCTATAGGATTCAATAATCCAATCACAACATAATCCATATCAGAAGATTTGCACACATCATATAGCACTATATGTGAAATTAAAATCAACATTTTTAGAGAATTCAGTTGGATCCTTCCAACATGTTTCCTTGCATTCATAGGTGTTATACAACATAAAAATAACAAACCCGCTTCGATGCGGGATATCACGGTAATATAGGTTCATCCGCTATTATGCGGGGCGCATAGTGTCTCATTCGCTTCAATAGGCGGGAATATATCCAACTACTATAATATATACTAATATATACTAAAATAACATTCATCTGATAATAATATGTCAATTCAACCAATCATTCAATAATTAATTTAATTGTTATAAATTTAAACTAGTCAACCAAATTGAGTGAGATTTACTCACCTTGATTTTTAATGTGCCGAACATTCAAAATTTAAAATTTTCTATATTCCAGTTGACTGAAAAATTCCAAACCAATTCCTATTTTAGTCATTCCCGCTTAAAGTGGATTCTCCTTCCCGTGTCCATGTCACCAACCATGTACATTTAACAAAGCTTACCGACGAGTGACGTAAGGCAAGATCTAACAATAGAGGAAGGTGACAGGGATATGATGTCAGCAATCCGTGCGATGCCAAACCTATTATAAAAGGAAATGCGCTGTAATAGAGAAAAGGGATCTCACTTTGCTATCTTTGGATTGACACTGTAAAAAGTGGTACTCTCTGCCATTAGAACCTAAAAGCCTATACTAGAAAAAAGCTAAAAAAGAAAATGATTAATCCATGGATGTACAATTCTTTAACATCCGAACCACGTAAATCTTTGCATGTTTTACTTTCCAACATTTGTTACCTATTTTCTATGTTAAATTTTACCTAAATTTGATTGGACTTACTGTTGAAATAGAATTTGACATTTTAACATATAGCTTAAGTGTTTCTACATAATTATGTAATCTTAAGCAAAATAATTACTTCTTTTGAAGCAATTTTAATACCATTTAAATTTTCTAATTCCTAATTATGAAAGAATTTGACACCGTAATTACTTCTAAAACAAAATTGGTGTTGTGAGAATGAAAATTCTCATCGCACTAGAAGGAAAGCGCGACCCCCAACAAACCTTTACCAACAAATTCCATTAATTCCAACAAATAATCACATTCTGTTATAGAATAAAGAAAATAGAAGCCATTGGAGAGAGAGAGACAAAAGAAATATTATTCACTTCTGAGAATAGATGTCTATTTACATTACATGGCCTACTTTATATAAGGGCTTCAGAGGTAAGGACTGAACTTATCCAACGATGTGGGACTAAACAAAACAATGTACAAGCATATTCACTTCATAATATACATATATTATAACACTCCCCCTTGAATATGCGTCTTAAAAATCTTGAATGCTCGGATAATTTGGAAATTTCCGTTTCGAAACATGTATGATGATTGCTCCCCCTTATTATTATCTCGCTTGCATTTATCGATTCAATCGATATAGATTTGTCTCATTAAAAACCTCTATTAGAAAAACCCAGTGGGAAAAAACCTTGAACGAGGAAAAAGTGCAACTTGTGAAATTATAAATATCATGCTAAAAATAATATTTCTTATAAGAGTTTGATACTTCAGGATCAAAATAATGCCTCATTAAAACCTTACTAAGAAAAACCCAATGGGAAAATCTTAGTGAAGGAAAAAGAGTATAATGACATATTTTATTTTCTTATTTCTTTAAATAAAGCTTGATACTTCTGGATCAAACTAATGCCTCATTAAAACCTTACTATGTAAAACCCTATGGGAAAAATCTTAGTGAAGGAAAAAGAGTACAATATAGTATGTCATATTTCAATAATTTACTGCATCAGATAGAGTTTGATACTTCTGGATCAATTTAATACTTCAGTAAAAACCTTACAAAGGAAAACCCGATGGGAAAAACCTTAGTCAAGGATAAAAATATAATTTAACTTAAATAACATATTTGAGATGTTATTTCTTGAAAATACGTTTGATTCTTCTAGATCAAGATAATGTCTCATTAAAACCTTAATAAGAAAAACCCAGTGGGAAAAATCTTAAATAAGGAAAAAGAGTACATTATAGCTTATTTCAAATGTTACAGGGAGTTGATACTTCTGGATCAAGATAATGCCTCGTTAAAACCTTACTAATAAAAACCCAGTGGGAAAAATCTTAGTTAAGGAAAAAGAGTGCATTATAAAATACTTATGGATGCTCCCCCTGATTTAAAATTTTCTTCTGAATTCATATTCGTCTTTCGATAACTCAAATTGGTTATAGATACTTCTGAATCTGTAAATATGAATCTCATTAGTAATACAATTTATTAATAGTTTTCTTCGATACAATCAAATTTTCTAAGATTGTTTCTTCCAAATATCGTTTGCATTTTATGCATTTGTATGCTACTTTTATGAAACACACTTCATGTGCTTTCATTATTTATTTATTTTATTTTTTGCTTCAAATTAGTTTTGCGCATTGCAACTATACATCTTTCATGAATATTAAAAATTTCATTACGACATTACTAGAAAGCAGGAAGTAATCTACTCATCTTGATGTATCAAGATTTTCATTACAACAATACTTAGAAGAAATTTGTAATCTACACTTCATGTCTTTTTCATGCTTTATAACTACAAAAGTTATATATATTCTTCAGAAAATTGTATACTTTAATAAGTATTTGCATATCGCAACTATCACTTCAATGGATATTAAGAGATTCATTACAACGATACTTAAAAATAGGAAGTAATCTACTCATCATGAATTATATCAAGATTTTCATTACAACGATACTTAAAAGTAGGTTGAAATTTACTCTCCTTGTTCTTTGCATTCTTTATAACGATGAAAGTTATTTATATTCTTCAGGAATTTGTATACTTTCATTATTTAATATGATTTTAAACCACATTTATACCTTCAGGGTATATTAAGCATTTCAAGTACTTTCGGTACTTTGCGGACTACATGTCCATATTTCTCTACTATTAAAGGATTCATGATGGCCAGTCATGTTTTCCCCTAATTTAAGATTCTTAATCTATATATAAATATAAGCGCTTTATTATTTATAAATTTATCATCGATGATTATTTCTTGTCAGTTCTAGACATGATTTATTGAGATCTCTTTAATTATCATGTTTTAGGTACCTAACCCACTTCTAGGGTTATTTAAGAATCATGTCATGGATCTCTTTCAGAGCATCCTTAAGTGTTTCTTCAAAAACACTCACCTCCTTTATTTGGCATCTTTATTACTTACTCCAAAACTATTTTGAACTGACTTTTGAACCATATTTCAAATGTGGTTTACAAATTTTGATCCTTTAGGGATTCAAATCTATATTGGAGAAAGTCTACTAGGGATATTACTGATAATTTATTCAAGTTACTTAATATTTTGCATCATTGTATATTTAACAAATATTTAACATTGATGATCAAAATGAGCTTGTATCCCTTTATCCTCCTCCTCAATGTTGACAAACATTGTCACATTAAATAATAATCATCTTTGGATTCTCATTTTGATCCATTATGATATTGCTACTAGCAAATACACCATACATATTAATAATAGGATGATAATTCTTTTATTCATTGATAAGATGCATTCAATTGATATTGATTATTAGAGTTTGTTCTCATTCATTGATCTAAGCTATTGGAGGAATTTACTTATTGTGTAGATCATTTGAATACATACATGACTTCAGGTCATTCAGCATTTATGTTGATTGAATTTTAAATCACTAAATAATATCTATGCATAATCACTAAATAATAGCTTATAACAAACTTCAGGTTGTTAGCTAAATATTTACATATATGGATGTATACGTGCGTCCACATATCACATGTATATTGTAAAATTTTCATATTCTTTCTCATTTGAATTAGTGATTTTTGGAACAAACTATTACAAGGATCAAAACTATTAATTTCTATTTATAAATCAATGTCAATGCACACCTGTCAAAACCGCATGATAATGTTCAAAACATTTGGTTTGAAACCATATCGAACTTCTAGTTCGAACAAAATATACACACAACTTCAAGTTGTTACGTTTTATTCCTCAATTATATCTCAAATATCAGTTTTGAACACTAATTATGATTACTTATCAAGGTGTAATTTTTAATTGCATATAGACATTTCTACACATCTCTATTGAGAGTTCTGTAAAAAAATTACAGCAAAAATAATAATAGTATCTTCTAAATACTTGGAATGTTACAGATATAGATTTCCTCTTAGCTCTCAAACTTTTAGGATCTGATCTAAGCTAAATTAGGATCCTTTATAATCAAATTTATGTACACTTATTTGGTTTAATAAAATTACCAAATATATAAATAAATCTCTTCTAGAGATATGTTATCATTTTCAAATTTATAAATCTCTTCTAGAGATATATTAGTATCACCACTTCTGGAGTGAACTTTTTCTTCTAGATATATATATATATATATAATTATATATAAACATCTCCTCTAGAGAGTTCAATAAAATAGATATATTTACAACATAAATAAGAGTATCTTCTGGACCCTTGAAATGTTATAAAAATAAGAAATTATAATGGTTGCACATACCGATTTGTTCAAGACCATATTTATATAGCTTTAGTGAAAATTATGATATGACATATAGATTATCTCTTCAGGAGCATATCTAAAGATATTTCTTCAAGAATAGTTGTGCATATAATATTTGATTCATCGTAAGTTCTGAAAAGTAAAAGGTTACATATCACTATTTGTCTAATGGAGCTACGGGTCCATGACAATAGACGATTGAATTTTGGATAATTTATTATCACATTTGACAATATTTTATGGGCAATTCTTTTATAGTGCTATACGATGATATAATATCACTTCTGGGGATATTTCATAAACACCGCTTCTAGAGTGGTACATATCACTTCTAAAGATACTTTATATGCATTGTTTTTGGGATGTCATCAATAATCAATATCTTTTTCTACATAATTGACATAATTCTACAATATCTCTTCTAGGATGTTTGGATTTTGAAATATAAAAATCATAAAACATCTCTTCAAGAGTATGTCATATGGATTATCTCTTCTGGAGAATATTAAAATGTACTTCTTCAAATATATAGTTTGGCAAACACACCCAAAGATTATCAAAACTTGGGTTTTACCAACTTTAAACTGATTTACTGAACTGAAATAAAATAAAATCCACATAGCAGACTTCAGGCTGCTATTATTGATCAACTCGACCATATCATTTATTACCGTACTTAGATTTTCATCATTAATGAAGTTTCCTTCATCGTCGAAGAAATGATCTAACTTCAGGTTAGCATCACTAGACAATCCTTTCACATAATTTTAGTTTAGAAGTAATTTTAATATAGAGGAATTGTATTTCCTAGTAGATTTAAAGACTTAAAACTTCAAGTTCAACCACTCATGTCTAGTGTTTAAAAGTGTGACCATATTTTGGTGGTCATAACGCTCCTTCAGGGAGTTCCATAGGTAAAGATGTTCTTTTTCAGTTAAATCACTAGACAATTTGAATATGGTTAATTCCTAAACAAAATAAAAGATATAATCATATAAATTCTAAATTATTTCTAAATGAAAATATGAACATCACGGAACTTTGTTTTACTCAATGCGTGAATGAAACCGGAAATCTCATAGCAAGAGCAAAAGTGCGTGTTTCCATTAAAAGGAAACGTGTTTTATACATCGACGAATGAAAAATGGAACAAGTCAAAAATATAAGTACCATCGATTCGATATCCATTACTGGAGTCATTGGAAATTAATCTGCTTGCTTCTTATGCAACTCAAACCTCTCTATATTATTAAATCAGCAATAATACATATAATTATACACGCTACAAATATCAAAACTATTTCATGTAGATATTTGATAATCAGCATTAATTTGGTAGAATTTTTTTTAATATAAAATTCTTCATAACAAAGAATATCAATTAAAAATAATGAAAGATCAATGAGATCTAAAATCAATCATTATACCATATTAGGGCTGTGGATTGAAAAGAAAAGCAACAATATATAAAATATAAAATGTTGTAGATCTATAAAATTAGATCTATAATAGAATTAGATCAGAAAAATTAGATCATATTGAGATCAACATAATAACATCTAAAAATAAAATCAATTTAATAATTCTACAAATGAGATCTGAAAAATGAAGTCTACAAAGTTAGATCTATACAAATAAATAATATTAGATTCACATAATTAGATCAACATTATAAGATATACAAAATGAGATCCAGGAAAAAGAAATGAGATCAAAACAAATGTTTACAAAACGAAATTTGATCTATGAAATAAAATTAGATCCCAAGAGAAAAGAAATAGATCTCAAATGCATAAAGAAAATCTTAAAAATAAAACATCGTGCTGATAACGTGTTATAGAATAAAGAAAACAGAAGCCATTGGAGAGAGAGAGACAAAAGAAATATTATTCACTTCTGAGAATAGATGTCTATTTACATTACATGGCCTACTTTATATAAGGGCTTCAGAGGTAAGGACTGAACTTATCCAACGATGTGGGACTAAACAAAACAATGTACAAGCATATTCACTTCATAATATACATATATTATAACACATTCCACTACAAAAAATGCAACTTCAAATTCCTCTACTCCTTCCACAGAAGCCGACCATCAGGCCAAAAAATGTCATAAGCATCTTCACACTTCCTTATTTGACCCAATGTTGGGTGCATGACAAAATACTTCCATTGATCTAATCCTAGAAGCTCTAAACGCTTTCACGGCCTAGATCAATGAGTGTATGGCAGGGCTTGAAAGGGACCAAGGCCCAATATGTTCCTCCTGAGCAAACCAGTTCCCATTTCATCGCAACACATCGCCAATGTTCATTGGTTGAGTAACAACACAACTGTTAAACAAAAACAACAATCTCATCATCGAGAATGATGATGCTGAACCAAAAGTCAAACAAAGTCTAGACCAACCCAAACATCAAATAAAAAAAAGACTAATATCAACCCATGTTGTTAAACAAGCATTGTTGAAGAGTTGCATATAATGACGATGAGGCAATCTAAGTATGGAAAGGTGGCTCATCACAATGAGCTTAAAGGATGACAAGATATTAGCCTAGAAAAATCAAATAGAACAACTAGATATGCTCTGCCAGTAAAGTAATAGAGAAGGGATAACAAAGGAGGAAAGTTCATCCTTGATTAGTAATAATATCACCGAATCTGACTTCTCTGATAGCTAAGGAACCCACCATTGAAAAGTACGATTTTTTTAACCCAATTGACCACTTATGCACATTTGAATACTACATGGACATTATGATGGTTAGGAAGTTGGCTAGATGCAACTTTTCTCAATATAACTGACTGGGATAGCGTTTAGATGGTTTACGAGGTATGGTGTGGAGAAATCCATACATGGCCGTAGTTATATGCTGATTTTCATAGAAAATTCAATTCATGGAGAGAAACATCCATAGATGTAAACACCGTATCCTACATAAGGCAAAGAGATAACAAAATCCCGTGAAGCTTCATAAAGAGCTTCAAATTTGAAGCTATAAGAATTGGCATGACAAGCGAGGTGTCCTTGCTAATTGTGACCTATGCTGGAATCAATGCAATTACTAATACATGGGATAAGAATAGTAGGAAGCTATGTAACCTTTATTTGAAAGGCAAGTAAGTACCTTAAAATAGAAGAAGCAAGAGATTCCAAGTAAACACCATTTGAAAGAGTTGCTCCTATGCATAATGAAAGAAAGCGTGGGGTAGATAACTACCACCCTGATCAAATATTGAGAGATAACCAATATTTATTGATTTGAGTCTTATTTTTTCTATTTCCTAAATGAGTTTGGAGGCTATTGACAAGGAAATAAGACTCAAATCAATAAATATTACTATATATTGGACCATCTGGGTCTAGGTTCAACTTATGATTGATTCATCGATCACAATATATTTTTAAGTTTCTGGCTGCGATTCAAACACTTTCTCCACGTTGTTTCGCCTCCAGTTGCCTTTGTCTACCTTTGATAACCTAAGAACATTCCTGGCGCCTAACCTTATGTTCCTATGTTTGGTTTTATAACTTAATTAACCAATTGAAGTAATGTATTCATTAAGTTACAAGAAATATGTGAAATCTAGTTTTTTTACTATATATTCAAATTCTTCCCAAACCCATGAGTAATATCCAAATTTTGATGATTATAAAGTGTTACCTACACTGATAGAGACTGCAAATCATCATTGTAGGATCAAGATTGCATTATAATGAGACGAAAACATGAATCACTCGTCAAATTCGCCTTTCACCACCTGAGTCTTTGATGTTTGATATTGTGCCACCACGTTTTAGAATTTCATCTCTAAACCGGTATAGATGCATGCCCTCTCTGCTAGCTTCATGATTCTGCTAATTTCGTTTGATTTCATTGAGATTTAAAGAAAATATGTTGAATTTAATTTTTATATACAAAGAGGAATAAGGAGATAGAAATGAGCGATTGGTTTTTGAAAATCAAAGTGGAAGTTAATTTATATTGACGGAGGAAAAATAACCGTCGCTTGAATTCAAAATTTTAACTTTGGTCCCACTTGGCTTAACATATATTCAAAAAACCCCTCAAAAAATAAGATGGTAGCGTTGGTTTCAACATTAAATTTCAATGTTGAAAAAGTGACCATTTTGTCCATCCTTATTTTTAATTTATTTTATTTCCAAATAAAATTCAATTACTTCAATACTGTTATATTATTATTATTTAATTATAATGTATGTCAAATTTATAGGGTATTACAAACCATATAATAGCAACCATGATATGTGAGTTATATACACTTTTTTGAGGAAAATGAGTGATCCTCTCAAGGAGGAGACACTCGTATAATTTTATTCTACACTCAAAAAAGGATCTTTCAACAAGCCTAGCAGGTAGCAAAAAAACCCCTAAAAATGATAAAGAGAAGAAAATCGCATCCTAAAACTAGACTCGTGAAACTACTTAGGAGCAAAATAGGTGAAAGCTAATAACTGAACATAAGTCTAATAGAAATGGAGAACTAATATAGACAACGCCCACGAAATAAAAAAATCATCTGTAAAAGGACAAGAAGCGCAAGTGTAGGTCCATAAACACTAAAAGGAATCGCCAAGGTGTCGTTAGGCAAGCAAAGCCATGACGAGGCCAATAGGAAGGATCGATCCCATAAAACCAGCATCCACATGCAGTCTGTTACTATAGGCTAGTGCAATGACATCTAATGTTGAAAAACTCAAAAAAAGACGTGAGTACTGCGCGCGCACACAAACATAGGTATATAGGTTAAAGATTATATACACATATATGCGGTTAAAGAAAAACAAAGGCACAAGTGAGTAAGCAAGTGAACCCAGTAAATCAGATTTAGTTGTTGGTCAAGGGTAAATTATTCGAATAGTTATCTTCATTAAAAGAATCCACTAGGTTGTTAATTAAGGCCGCATTATGTCTCCCACTATTATGAACTATATTGACTTTGAGATATCTATTCACCTTTTTATTTTTTTTACAAAATTCCTTAAAGTAAATATTTTTAGCTAATTTATAACCAGAGTTAGCAAACCAATTGTAAATGAATATTGCAATGGAGTAAATCAGGTCATTAGAGGAGGTGTTTGCATTATTAAACATTGTTTGGTTCTTTTCAAACCTTATATACCAATTAGTAATAGTTAAGGTAGTATAATATAGGATTTTATATTCTTTAGCCATTTGTGATCTGAGGATATTACAGTAGCTCCCACTGTTAAGGTCATCATTTATTAAATCAAAAGTGCTAAGAATGCTTACAAGAATGGAATTGGTTAAGGGGAAAATGTAATAAACGTGTGTTATGTTTTCCATGTTTAAATTGTAAAAAATACATTCATTTGGGTGGAGCATCGACTTTCTAAATAAATTTGAAGATATTAGACATAGACACATATGTCTAAACTATGTATATAGTACTATAAATATATGTATACAAACCATAAATATATGTTATAGCATATTCAAAAATATGTATATACTTAGGCATTTATATACCTAGTACATTCAAAATTAATACTCAGTCAAATTAATTAATATTATTAATTAATAAATGTAAAAAAACGATAAACTAAATATGATTTTTTACATCTAGTGTAAACCATTAGACTTTTAGGCCCACTATGATCCAAATAAGGGGAGTTTAGAAATCTTCCCTTTCACCCACTGCACATAGGACTAGTTCCTTCAGTATTTGCTTCACCGGTCTATCTGTTGGCACTTTGATGGGCTGCACTTGGAAATAGGGTCGCGGTTTTTTTGTCGTTAGTAAATTATAGGCTAATTTTTCTATTAAAGAATAATTCAACTCTTCTCCAAACAGTCATTTTCTTGTGAAGTATATTGGCTTTTGCACCCCTACATCTTAAGAATATAACTATGCTGATAGCTTGGTTAATCACAGCTAAATATACAAATATATCCTCGTTTGGTATTGGTTTTGGAAAGTGTAGGTGGATTGACTAGGTGATCCTTCAATACTTGAAATGCAGCTTTACATTCTTCAATCCATTCTAAATTTTGTCCTTTCCTGACTTGGTTAAATAATGTGATACACTTATCAGTAGACTTCGAGATGAATTTTCTTAGAGCAGCAACTTCCGCATTAAACCTCATGACATCTTGAGGCATTTTTGGGATCTCCATTTTCCTGATGCCATCAAATTTCCTTGCGGGTTGCTTATATTCCTCTTACGCTTACTATGTTGCCAAGGTACTTTCCTGATTGGGTTACAAAGGTGCACCTTAGAGGGTTCAATTTCATGGCATATTGTCTCAATGTGGAGAAGGTCTCTTCCAAATCCTATACGTGATTGGAGGCCTCCTTTGACTTTACAAGCTTATTATCGTCATAGACTTCTACATTCTTCTCAATCTAGTCTAAAAACTTATATCGGCTAGCTCTTATATGTTCCCCCGTGTTCTTTAGCCAGAATGGCATGACCTTGTAGTAGTACAAGCCCTTATCTGTAACGGAACTTGTGTATTCTTGATCTGGTTTAAGCATGGCTATCTGGCTGTATCTTGAATAAACATCCATGAACGCATGCAGTTTATGGCCGCTAATTGTATTGACTAGTGGGACAACTTTAGGTAAGGGAAAACAGTCCTTATGGTAAGCTTTATTAAGGTTGGTGAAACCAATACAAGTATCTTCATTTTCCATTAGGCTTCTTAACCAAGACACGATTTTCTATCCACTATAGATAATATACCACTTCGATAAAGCCGTTCCCCATTAGCCTTTTGAATTCCTCATGCAAATCGCTGTATCTTTCTTGACCCAAGGTGTGCCTCTTCTGCCTCACTGGATGTGCGTCTGGATCAATATTGAGGGCTTGGAAGATGATAGCTACTCCACCATATTTGAATGGGTCCAAGCAAATACATCAGTGGCTCCTTTTAGAAAACTTATCGATTTTTAGTGCAGTTCTTTATTTGATTTTTCCAATTTTCATCACCTTCGTTGACTCTGAAAGGTTTAGTTGAACATCTTCAAAGTCATCACTAGCTTGACGAGGAGATTCACGTGACAGTGGATAATAGGTAATCCTATAGCACATGAGGCAAGTCCAAGGAAGTGAGTGCAAACATATGTGATGTGATATGACTAGGTATATACGATGGTAATGTAAAATATGACAAGTAGGATGCGAGGCGATTAAGATGTTGAACTTATATCATGTTGTAGTATTATCTTTGCAGTGTATGTAAAGTATGGCTCACTCACCAGACTTATGTTTGACCCACTCTTATTTTTCCTCTTTATATATATATATATATATATATATATATATATATATATATAAGTTGACAGTGTTTAGAGATTAGATGGTATCAAAGATATAGATTTATATGTATATATTGTACACGAGGTAAATGAGCGTTATAACTTGGATTTGATTTATATTGTGCAGACATATATATATCCGATAGTGTAAACATATCATAACGATGTAAACGATTATGGTTATTGATATTATATTTTATTGACTTTCGCTATAAGACACTAAAGTTATCAGTTAAATTAATATTTGTTTCTTTTATCATATCCCAATGACTTTTCGGCTCTTGAGGTATTGACTTCGGTTCAAGCGTTGAACCTTGGGGTCGAGAAGGTGGGTTGTTGCATTTGGTATCAGAGCAAAATTTCCTTTAAATTAAGAACTAGGACATATTGAGAGAGCGTATTTGTAATTTTAAAATGTACACATATATATATATTATATGAGTCAAATACGTGTATAGATGTTTTGGTTGAGCTATCTATTTATTGGGGAGTTGCTAATGAATCCCAATTATGGATAGCGGAGGGTAAGTAAGGCCGGGGAGATAGAAACTAGACTAAATGTAAACGTTGATGGGTGTAACATCCCTTATTCCGAGGCTTGAAAATAGATACTAGTGATGCTGCAATCATACTTAGCATTATTTCCCAATGACAAAATGCGATCAATTATTACATCATTAACATCATGAGGACAAGTTTTCACAAATTTTGATAAAACAATTATGTACATTAATTTTCAAATTCATTGCACTTTAATCTCATAACCCCATGATTACATCATTCATATAAAATATAATAATTACAAATATAATCCCAAGAGTGACATATTAAGATGCCCTCTTGGATGATCAAAGCCTTAACTACTTAGATGGTTACAGTACCCATTAGTATATACAATTAACCAAAATAAAAAGCAGTTCAATTACAACACTGTAGAAATATAATCTTCTAGATAATAGCTTGCCACTTACACGTCTCTAGAAGCTTATTCATCTAAACTTGAAAAAACCCTACTCTCAGCTACCCAATGCCATATTGAGTACCGAGAGTTTAGGGGGAAATCAAGAACTTCGAATCATACAAAAAGTCTTGTGTGAATAATATTATTCCATCTCCAACCAAAAATTTGGGTACTTGGTAAGACCACACTGTAGAGAGAAACAAATTTCCCCTTCCAATACCCTATAAGTTAATATGTTATCCAGAACATATCGTGCATCCAAAATGATTAACACATAATCATAATAACATATCATGCATGTATGGGTTTAAAATGAATTGCCTGTCACTCACAAGGTTAAGGGTTACACATTTCCCAAATTTACCTAATCCCATTTACGGTTCGTTCAATAACATAATTTTTCCAGGATCACTAAGAACCTATATTAGTTTTCTCAGGCCAACTAAAAACATTTTGGCTGACTTAGGCCATGATTTACCAGATAGTTCAACAGTCTTCTAGTACGGTCAAAAGAAATACTAGCCATGCCCTAAGATCGATAGGGGAAGATAACACCAGTCTTTCAAAAATAGTAGGAGAAAAGAATAACGATCTCCTAAAAACGGTAGGAGAAAACAAAGGAAAGACAACCACTACGAGTTGATTTGGATGCATAACACCACAAAATCTAGCCATTGTATCGGCAAGGCCCTAAGCATGGGAATTACGGACCTGACCAACTGGGAGCTTAACATTTGGAGGATCGGGCATGACCCTACCCCAGTCTCCATCTAAAATATGGTTTTCAAAACAAATTCAAAGAAGTTGAGTAAATTGATTAGTCCAAGGTATCCTTACACAATTTAATCTTCCAGATCTCTTAGATGCAGCTCTACTCACTCAGGAGTTTAAGTCTGACTATACCCACTATTGGAACATCCCTAATTGGTCATTAGTTACAAAATCCACTAGGTCTAAATGTTGGATGATAACATTCATCAATTACGTGAGTATGTAAATAATTCATCATATGCAATAGTAGCCGATCCATCAAAAATTATCCAGATGCATGTTCAATATGATAGCCAATTTATACCCACAAATTACTTATTTAAAGCAATTTTCTTAAAAAAAAACTCTTTTATAAATAGGCTAAAGCAATCTTTCTTTACTTTGAAATATATTTCAAATACTTAACAAAATCCTCCTTTTGCTTGAATAAAACATACCTTATTTATAGAGTTAATCCCTGTCAAGGTAATGCATAATTATCATTTCCATTTAAAATAATTTTCCATCGCACCTTGCAAAAGTTTGGCCATCATGCCTTAAAATTATGGCTTTCATTCCATATAAAAATTTAGCTTTCATTGACAAAGACGAAATCATTATGACTAATAAAAACAATGCCATACTGCCTTTGAAAACCTTAGCCTTCACGCCTTTACAAAATAATGCCATCATGTCATACCATGGCCACCATGCCTTATTAAAATAATAGCTTTCATTTAAGTGAACATAGTCTTCATGACTAAATAAAAACACAACTGCAACTTTTTATCAAAGCCTTCGTGACTAAACACGATAGGTACCTATCATGTATAAAAGAAAGTAATGCCTTCGTGTAAAAATATAGCTTTCACGAATTATCATAACATATAACTAATGTAAGTTAAAAAAATATAACCTTTGTGGGCGAATGAAAACATAGCTTTTTTTGGATAAAGAAATAGGGCTTTCGCGAGCTACTAGAATGAAGCTTTCGTGAGTAAATAAAAACACTCGAAGACCATTAAAACATAGTTGTCGTGAACAATAACAAGTTTTTGAAGGCTAGTGAAATAGAGCTTTCATAATTCATAAAGATGAGGCCTTCGTGAATAATTTTGATAGAACCAAAGATTTCGTGGGAAATAATGGCACATTCATAGTTCTTTGCAAAACTATTTTCCTGCCATTAAAAGTTTGTACTTTTCACCAAATCAATAATATTTGTCAAAATATCGTTGGCTAATAAACTTCATTTCAGAATTCATTCAAAGATCAAAAGTGGAGAATTCTCTTTTATTTTTCCCAAAATATAATTTTCTCAAAATTATATTGTTATTTATATTTTCAAACACTTGGGATTAAAACAATTTGCAAACAAGTCCAGTTTGCATAAAACAATTTGTATCAAATTGTGAATACTTGGGAAAAATTCACAAAAATTTCCATAAATCAATATGTGATTTCCTAATAACATATTAAATTTTTGGAGTAAAACAATTATTTATCATACTTTAAATAATTAAAAATCCAAAATCAACAAATTTATTCCTAAGAAAATTTCAATTAAATTCATAAAATTTCAAAAATTATGGAATTAAAAATCTATCTCTAAAACAACATATCAAAATTTTAGAACAAATCAAGATCGATAACGTGGATTCTCATACTCAAAACCTGTAGGAAAATTTTCAAAATTTCAAATAATAACCATACAATCATATCCATGATTATTCATCCAACATGCATGACAAAAATTCAAATAAAATTTGGGTTCACACAAACACAATAAACAATGAGATGGTAATATTATTTACCTTCTAATCCTTATTGAAACGATAGATTTACTTCGATTCTTTACTCTTCTAGCTCTTTCTCTTCTTCTTTACTTTGTAATGGTCGGCCTTGTCTATTTGTATTTTAGGTTAAGAATGTAATGAAATGAATAAGGGATGGGGAGAGTGTAGTATATTTCCCCTTCCTTTTCCACCTTACTATACTTAGGTTTATAAATCTTTATTTCTTTAAAAATTATTCTTTATTATGGGTAATCTTAATTAATTAATTCAACAAATTCCTCATTAACAACTTCCCATTTAAATAATCGAATCATGTGCAATGCATAATTGGGGTAAGGCCAAAACTGGAAATGGTAATAGAATCGATACTGGGGATATTGTGGTGTGAACATCCACGTTTGGTTCCATGATATCTATAAGCGATGGTCCATACAAGTGTAATCGTTATAGTACCTATGCCTAGCGTATTAGGAGTAGTTCTTAGTCATATGTTGGAATTGAATCATAATTGGAAATTAGGACATGGTTAAGCACTTGTTTGAATATATGCAAGCATTTCCATTTGAGTTGAAAAATGCACCAGATAGGGAGTTAATTTGGGTGGTAGAGAATTGAGTTTTGGAAATACGATATTCTTATGGGTGGAAAATTCAAGAAAATTTTGTAAGGAGAATTTATTTTGAAAGTTGGAATTAGAAATTCTGTTAATAAGAGAAATTATGAACTGATATTATATTTATATAGGATTATAAATATTTCAAAGATTTTTGGAAAAGAAATTTAAAGTCTTATTTTAAAGTAAGTAGAATTCAAATGTCTTAATACAGATTCATTTTTTTTGGAATTAAAGGATTTGTGAAATGAAAATTTGAATATATATGTGTGTATGTGTGTATGTACATATATTCAGTAATTATTGAGTTAAAGTTGCATAATTGGTTTTCTAAATTGAAATTAATATGGTCAATTACCAAAGTAAATTTTAAAATGTATCTTAATATACATATTGTTATAACCAAATTTTCTACTTTTCGAACAGACTTAAACGAGCGAATTGGACTACAAATCGATGAAGGGTTGGATTTAGAAGCTTGAAAAATATCAAAAGTGACAAAACTAAGAAACTCAACAATTTGTTGCTAATTATTAAATGTGCAAAAGCTTTCGTTGAAAAATTCTTATCGGAAACCTCTTACTAAAAACCTCTCATTGGAAACTCCAGGTTGGAAACCTCCCATCAGAAATCTCTCTTTGAAAATCCAGAACTTGAAGACTAAGCAAGTATGAAGAAAGATCGAGAAAGCTAGTTGATAAAATCTCTTGACATTAATCAAAACCAGTCGGTACTGAGAGCTTTTACAAATATTTAGGCTCGTATACTCACTTCAACATGTTGGGATCTAGATGTGGACTTGATATTTCATGGGCCTCTAATTCTACTAGATGATTTCCCTATATATAGAAGGCTTAGAGCAACTAGAGAAGGACTTTTGGCACTTGATTTCTCTTCTATCTTCTTCTTTCCCAAACATTCCCAGATTCAAGATATACTAAGTTATGGTTGGATTTAAGTAGCAATCATTGCACTTTAGAGAGAATCGATCGAATAATAAGCTAAAAGTAGACATAGGTCGGAGTATTTGCCGAACCACTGTAAAAATTGTGTCTTTTCTATCACTTTACATTTATTTCATTAGATTTGGTGCTTTCAAATGATTTTGGGGGTGTTTATGACATTTTTAGATCTATACATTTTTGATGCTTTCATTAAGAGCGAGCTAAATTTGATAGCCTAAAGCTTGGTCTAAAGTTTGGAGAAGAAAACGAGGTCTAACACTAGATCTATGATTGAAGATAGTCAACCAAAAGGTGTCCTAAAGTTCTAATCAATCCATCTACATGATCAGAGAGGAGACGGAGAGAATGATTAAAGGATGCAAGATGAAATAATGGCTTGACAACAGGAAATCTTGGAAGAATTCTTCAAAAAGATAAGACAACAAGGAACTGTCAGAGCGGCTTAAACTCAAAATCAGAGGCCAGGAACCAATGCAGGAGCATTTTAAGTTAGAGCGGAAGCCACCTCGATCTGAATATGGGTTACGGTGTAACAGATCTTAAGGCTGGTTTAACACTAGAGGGGAAATGAGTAGTGTTTTATAACTTTTGTGAATCATTTTACTTTGTTTCAGGTTTCAAATCAAAATCACAGATTATCAACTATACTAATTAAGCAGTCACAGATACAATCAAAGATACATATAAAAGCAATACCAAAAAATAAAGTAAGAGAGATGACATCATGAATTTTATACCTTTTTGGATTAATCAGCCCTATATCTAGTCACATACAATACTATACATCTTTCTTTTCAATTGCCTACTTTAACCAAGTAGCAAACAAACCATATACATTCTTTATTTCAAGGCTATGAGATACAGGCTTATGTCTCACGAATCCGAGGCAAACTTGCTTGATTTATCGAGCAAAAAGATCACCTACCAGATTTAGACAGACTACTAAGCACATCCACTTGATTTGAATATGCAACAAGCCTACCCAAATAAATAAGAGTACAATTGTTAATTTCCAAATATAAACAATTGTACTTGGGATACAAGGTATCTTATAGTCTTTCTGATAGCGGTTTGACCTTTAAATTGATGAGAATATACTTCCAAATCAGTAAGTAAATTGTAGAAAATGAATATAGTAAAGTAGAAATTAAATTTGAATGAATTCGAAGAGTATAGAAAGTAGGTTTCATGAAATATACGGTGATGATTTGGAGTAAGAAGAAAGTAGAAAAAGTAAATCAAATTCATTTTCCAAACCCCTTTATATAGTGCATGAAGAGAAGTGTCTATTCGCAAAGAGATGCAGTTAAAAATCACAACTATTTAAAATCCAAAAGATGCCTCTGCAACACTCTGCATGATGACATACATAGGATGCCTATATCGACATATCTAGGTTTATTTTAAGATACAATGATTCTTTTAAATAGTTGTCAAACTTCTATATTTTTATAAAATAATTTGAACATAGTTTTTTAAATACTTTATACATATAAAACCTTTTGTAAAATATTTGTAACAATATATTTATAATTTTAAATAATTTATTTTAATAAAATATCAAAGATCAGAATTTTGTAATGAAGATCAGAATCTGCTACTAGGGACTTTAACAATTTATTCTAATGACCCATAAATATACATTAGAGTCTTGAGCTCTCCAAATCATTGTCTTTGAACTCATGAGTCTTGATTATATATGACTCTTGAAATTTAGTCTTTATACCGATCAATCTTTAAGTTTAATCATTCTGTACCTCTGTAATATCCAGGAATATATAATATACAACTTGGCAAATCATTAGTAATCTATTTATACGGTTTTTGTCATTAAAATCAACATCTAAGGTATTGACAATCTCCTCCATTTTGATGATGACAACCATGTAAATATTCCTGTATATAAAATATAATATAAAACCCCCAAGTAAATTAACCTCCTCGGTATATGCATGTGTTGTATTTTATATTTTTCTCCCTTTTCTTCATTAACAAGAATGGGCAAAAAACATAACTCTCCAAAATATGATATACTTATGGATTATGGAGTCAAAAAAATCTATTAGTATACGGAGTCAAATTCAAGACATATCATTCAAAACCAAACTACCTTATCAATCCAAGTCAAATATATCTTGCATAAGTCTTAAATACAAATCAAACGATGTAATCATATTCAAATAACCCTAAACAAACAATTAAACCTAAAATGAATACGAGCCCAAGTATACAAACCAAATGAACATATATACATGCCTAGAATAAAAATTAATGTTTTGGTTTAATTATCATAGATTTGTGAATGGAACAATTTGAATAGTGAAAACAAAAGTTTCCCTTTTGTTCTACTAAATTGCCATGAATATCATTAAAGACTGCTCCAATCCAATGCACCCCATCTTTATCCTAGATATCATCATTATCCTCTTCCTCTTCATCATCTTGATTCATAGGATTATGAATTGCAAGATGTTCAGAGCCTCCTTCGATGATTATGGGAATTGATTCATTATCCAATAAGTATTTCTGCAGATTCCTAACCATTCTCCCTTGCTTGTCTTGTTCATTCTTGAATCAAATTTGTAGCACCTCTATTTTACAAAGAATGGTGATGACATGATTTAAATCTTCTTCTATTTTACCGAGTTTAAAGAAAGTGAAGTCGTAGAAAGGGCTACTATTTTCTCTTGGGCGCCTGGAATTTGAGGGATCCGTTTTTGTTTATTTAAATTAGAGTTTTCTGAAGGAATAAGATGATAGAATGGCTTTGAAATCAGAATATGATGGTTAAATATATGTTTTTTGAATTTTAAATTAAGGAGGGAAAAATATCTTTTTGAAAACTGCTAGGTGTGTCAACATATGCTTCCTAGGTATGTTGACATATACAGAAAGTATCATTTTTCATTTTTCCTTTTAATTTTGTAAATAAACATTATTTTTCAATATTTTTGTAAATGAACTTATTCCAAGTTCTCTTCTTAATTTTATGAAAGTATTTTGTGCCAATGGTTTAGTTAAAATATCGGCTGTTTGATTTTCTATATTACAAATTATAGTGTAATAATTTCTTTGTTAACATTATCTCTTAGGAAATGGTGTCTTATACCTAAATATTTTCTTCTAGTACGATGTTTAGATAAATTTATTGCATTAGTTTGTCATAATGCATTGACGATTATTATAAATTAAGATCGAAATCATTTAGAGTTGGTTGCACGTAGATAACCATTGAAAAGGCTAATGCAGCTGAGATATATTTTGCTTCTGTTGTGGGTAGAGATACATAATTTTTCTTTTTTCTAAACTAGGAAACAAGAGAGTGCCCTAAAAAACGAAAAGTTCTACTTATACTTTTTCAGTCTTAGTTGCATCCAGCATAGTCAGCGTCACTATATGATATTAAGTTAAAGGAGTCTTCTTTGGGTAGAAGAGTCCATAGTCTAGAGTGTTGTTACATATCTTAGAATATGTTTTGTGGCTTTTAGATGAGTTTCCTTAGGTTGAGATTGATACCTTGCATAGAGACATACACTACGCATTATATCAGGTCTACTAGCAGTTATATAAAACAAAGATCCTATTACATCTCTATATAATTTTTGATATATATCTTTTGAATTTTCTTCCTTATCTAGTATTTTATTAGTTGCCATGGATACTACTAGTCTTAGACATACCAAATTTCTTTACTAATTCTATATGACTCAATTCAAATTCCTTCGTCATTATATTAGAAAATTCTTTATTTAACCATTCATTTGTTGATCAAAAAATAATATCATCTGCATCTATTTGTATAAGTTGAATATCATTATTATTTCTTAGTAAATAGCATACTATCTACTTTTTCTATTTCAAAGTCAGATTGTATTAAATAAGATTTAAGTCTTTTATACCAAGCTCTAGGAGTTTGTTATAAACCATATAAAGATTTTTTTTTAATTCATAAACATGATTTGAAAGTTTTTTAACTTCTAAAAATGGGGGTTGTTCTACATAAACATCTTCTTTAATTAAACCATTTAAAAAGGCATTTTTTTAGATTCGTTTGAAATAATTTAAAGTTATTATGATTTGCGAAAGCAAATTGTATTCTTATGGCTTCTAATGTAGCTACGGGGGCAAATGTTTCATCGAAGTCTATTCCTTCCTCTTGGCTATATCCCGATGCAACTAAATGTACTTTATCTCTTACATTCCCTATTAATTTAATTTATTTCTATAAACCCATTTATTTCAAATTATTGATTTATTTTCAGGTCTTAGGACTAATTCCCAAACATCATTCTGGTAAACTGATTCAGCTCTTCTAACATAACAAGAACCCATAAACCATCTAATAACGCTTCCTTTGGATTTTTAGGTACATTAGTTGAGATAGATTCTACATTACTCATTTTATTTAATTGACTTTTTGTTTTTATGATTAACTCTATATTTCAATAATATTCACTATTGGATAATCTTTCAAATATTTTGTTCTTTTATTTAGATATGAATTTTCAGAGTTATCATTATTTTTGTTATTAGTGGTTTCATAATTTGTAATTTCAATATTTTCATTTGGATTAATAATTTCTTCTTCATCGATACTGGTATTATTTACTTTAAAGGTTTCATGAAATGAAACATGTAATGTTTCTTCAATGATGTTAGTTCTGGTGTTAAAAACTCTATAAGCTTTACATCTATCTGATTACCAATAAAAATTCCTTCGTTTGATTTAGCATCAAATTTGTCTAAAATGTCTTTTGTATCTAGAATAAAACATTCGCTACTGAAAACTCTAAAATAAGATACTTTGGGATTTTTGAAATAATTTATAAGGAGTTTTCTTCATAAATGGGCTTATTAAAATTCTATTTAAATATAACATGTTGTAGAAACCACTTCAACCCAAATTATTTTAGGTAAATCACTATCATTTAGCATAGTCCTAGCACATTCTTGTATAGTTTTATTTTTATGTTCTGTTACTCCGTTCTATTGGGATGTTCTAGGGAATGAAAAGTTATATATAATCCCTTTCTTATTATAAAGGTTTTCAAAATTCTCGTTTTCGAATTCTCCTCCATGATCACGCCATTTTTTAAAAATTTAATTCACTTTTGGTTTTGAATTCTCTTAGTGAAAATTTTAAACATTTCAAATGCATCGCTTTTATGTTTGAGGAATATTGTCCAAGTATATCTTGAAAAATTGTCTACTATTAAAAGATATATCTATTATGATTTATTGATTGAACTTGCGATGGTGCAATAAGATCTGGTGAAGAATATATATGGGTAGAGAATTTGAAATCATATCTTTTGATATAAAAGAACTTTTATGAAGTTTTCCTAGTTGACAAGCATCACATAAGTCATTGACATTAAAACTCATTTTGGGAAGTCCCCCAACATGTTCAAATCTAGAAACTTTAGATAAATGTTTAAAATTTAAATGAGCAACTCTTTCGTGCTAAATCTAAGGGTCACTAGATTCAGCAAAAAGACAAAGATTGTCATTAGACACTTTCATACTCAAGATGTAAATATTATGTTTCCTAACACCTTCAAAGACAATTTTAGACTCATTATCCTCGACATGGTAAATATCCTTTTCAAACTTAATTTTAAAACCCTTATCACTTAATTGACTAATACTAAGCGGTTATGTTTTAAATTCCTAACTAGCAAAACATTATAAATATAGGAGTTTTAGAGTTACTGACATTGCCGAGGTTAACCACATATTCATTTCAGTTGTCTTTAAAGTTAACCGATCCTCCATTTATATCCTTCAAGAACTCTGGATTTTCAATCATGTATCTCGAGCATCCACTGTCTTGTATCCATTTCTCCTTCTTGATTTGTGATGAATGAATATCAATTGTTTGTTCACCATCATCCATATAACAAACTTGTTCCTGTACTTTCACATTATATCTTTCCAAAACGTCAATAGACTATTTAGAATAATTAGTTTCTAATATATTTGATAGTAACATACAGATTTCATAACTTTGTTTTTCTACAACAATGTTAAAAGGTGAAATACCAGTGTTATTAGCCATTTATACTTTTCAAAAATTAAATTATGAAATTTTGGAAACCTAATGCTTGATACCAAATGTGGATTATGGTGTAACAGATCTTAAAGATGATTTAACATTAGAGGGGGGAATAGTGTTTTATAACTCCTATGAATCCTTTTTCACTTTTTTTCGGGTTTTAAATCAAATCGTAGATTATCGATATAGTTCGATACTAATTAAGAAGTCACAGATGCAATCATAAATAAATATAAAAGCAATAACGCGAAGTAAAGTAAGACGGATGACACTAGGAATTTTATACTGATTCAGATTAACCAATCATACATCCAATCTCCTACAATACCATACAACTTTCTTTTTAAACGTCTACTTTAACCTAGTAGCAAGCAAACCTGAATACAGTCATGATTTCAAGGCTACGAGGTACACCCTTCTATCTCATGAGTGTAGGGCAAACCCTCTTGATTTATCAGGCAACAAGATCACCCACTTGATTTAGGTGGGCTACTAAGCACTCCCACTTGATTTGAATGGGCCACAACCAAACAAATAAGTGTAGAGCTGTTGATTTTTTAAATATAAATAGTTGTACTTGGGATATAAGATATCATATAGCCCTTCTAATAGCGGTTTGATCTTTGAATTAATAAGAGAATACTTCTAAATTAGAAGTAGATTTTAGAGAATGAATATAGTAAAGTAGAAATTGAATTTGAACGAATTAGAAGAGTATAGAAAGTGGATTTTGTGAAATATTTTACTAGCATTTGGAGTAAAAAGAAAATAGTTAATAAAATTCATTTTTCAGACATATAATGTATGAAGGGATGTGTCCATTTACGAAGAGATGCGGGTAAAAATCACAACTATTTAAAATCCAAAAGACACCTCTTCAACGGTCTGTATGCCGACATACATAAGAGGCCTATATTTACTATTTTGAAAAACAATACTTGTTTTAAACTGTTTTCAAACTTTTATATTTTTATAAAATAATTTAAACATAGTTTTTTAAATACTTTGAACACCTAATTTTTTTTATAAAATATTTGTATAAATATAATTTAAATTTTAAATAATTTATTTTAATAAAATATCAAAGATTGAAATTTTGTGATAAAGATCAGATCTGCTCCCGGGACTTTAATAGTTTATTCTAATGACTCTTAACTATACACTGAAATCTTTAGCTCTTCAAATCTTTGTCTTTAAACTCATGAGTCTTGATTATCTCCGAGTCTTGAACTTTAGTCTTTATACTAGTCTTCATGTTTAACCGTTATATACCTATGTAATTCTACAATATATACGATACAACTTGACAAAATATTAGTATCTATATTTATATAGTTGTTGTCATCAAAATCAATATCTGAAGTATTAACACAGAATAGGTCAGCAACGACCTAAATAGGGTCGGTAATGAGATGAACTTACCCGGGGGCACGGTCGATTTGGATCTAGAATGAGCTCTAATGCCTCGAACAGGCGATGCTGGAGCTCGAGAGGTAGATTAGAATGCGAATGCACAATGAAAGAAGCTGGAACTAGAAGCTCACCATAGGAACTGGAGGGCATAATGAAGTTACGGATTATACTCCTTCGTTGGTTGATAAATTCATAATCGGGATGGATTGGAGTCAGGTTCGATTCCCTTACCTCGCCTTTTATTTTAAATAAATGATGCAATATTACTACCAGACCGCTTACACATGTACATGATCCTGATCGGTCCCAAGGAATGCTCGAGTTAAAAGTCCGAAGTGATTCTTGATAGGATTATATATTTTGATATTTGCTAGATGCTTTGACTTTGGCTTCATGAGTGATGATTTACACCGATTAGGAAACACCAAAAGAGATTGATAACCCTATGAAATTGATTAGGATTTTATAAATCACTTGAATGTGATGGTTGATATTGATTGATCATGGTAGTCCTACCCGAAGAGATGGGGCGATGACGATAAGGCACATGTTCCCTCATTGGAGAGTGAGTGGATGGACTTTTATAGGAAAGTAAGTCATCTTATCAAAGAGTAAGTGGATGGACTTGCTTGAATGTCGAGTCCCCTTATCGGTGAGTAAACAGACTGGACTAAACAAGGATCCAGAGAGATCAAATCCCAAATTGGATGTTAAACGATCTGCAGAGATCGAACCCTAGTTTAAATTATAAACTGCCCAGCATGATTGAACCCCAAATTGGACGTTGACTTGACCTTAGGATTTGAACGCCTAGTAATCAAACTAAAATAAATAAATTTTGGATGATCACAAGACAATTTTGATATACAATATGATAATTTCGAGTGTAAATAGACTGATTATGATTTATTACTAACACTTAAGCAAGAACTAAAGTCCTTAATTATGATGGTCTGAAATGACCGTGGATTTTTAGGAGAATCTGAAGGAACCAAATGATTCACCATAACTTGAATTGATGGATAGCTGGAAAGCTTGACTACCAGAAATTGAATATCATCCCGCCTTTTGGCAAGGTGATGATTTCATCGACTTGGCTGGGAACTGATGGTTATCAACTTAGGAATCAATTATACACAATACTATGGACGATGGTTGGGCAGATTCTGACCGGGCCCCAACCAAGATGCAATCACCATGAAGTGAATGGCTTAGCTCCATGAAGTTACATTTAAAATTTGGAGTCGATCGAAGTTCTTATGCTCGAGTTGTAGATGAAGCAAGGATTTATATGGATTGATTGGGAAAGATCCATAGAACAGCTCAAATCAGCGAGGTTCAATTGATATCTCATAGTCCACAAGGTCAATTCACTTGAAACTTTCAGAGCATAAGTATATTGAAGAGTGGAGCCCATTAAAATGATCACACATCAAGATCTTAAGATATGAAAATGGATGATCGTTTTTAGCCGATTGTTATTTTTTGATTTTTTATAACAATCGGTGAACATTCCAAGTGTAGAAAAGGTTGATTCATATCTCGTAATCTACAACTCAAATTGACTTCATATTTCAAGGACTGGTTCAAGAGGCATATGGGGCATCTCAAAACGATCGCATATGAAATGGAGGCAAAATAATGATTGATTAAACTTTAGTTGATCGTTTCGAAATATCAAGTTAGGGCCACCGATCATTATGGTGGGCCCCTATGGACCTTGAGAGCCTTTTGCCGAAAACGTAGTGAAATATCTCATCATCTCCCTCTATAAATACAAGCCTCTTGGTTCATTTTCAAGACCTTTACACTGCTTGTTACTCTAGACTTTATTGTAATCAAGTGTTTGCTATTCCTTCTTCTGTTATCAGATTTATAAATGATCAACAAAGGATAATCTTCAAAGTGGACGTAGGCATGCAACGTCGAACCACTATAAATCTCCATGTCTTCGATTATTGCTCTTTACCTATTATTAGCTTAATCATTTCCTTAGTTTAATTTTTTTTCTTCATTCACTTCTCTATGTAAATTTATTCTTAGGTGTTTGTGACCAATTTGGCTGCAAATATTTTGGTGCTTTCATTGAGAACCTTGATTCTCAATTTATTAAGATCCTTTTTTTGCTATTGGATTGGATATATCCCTCAAAGGAGATCTGTAGAAATCTCCAAAAAATTGCTCATACTACTCAGATTTGTAGAAATCTAAGCAAGGCAATTAATAATGGTTACTAGATCAACATCTCAAAACGTGGAAGGAAATGATAATACTAGCATCCGATAAGGAGACCTAAGCAATCTACCAACAAATGTGAATTATGATCCGGTTGGAGTTCAGAATTGCACTGATGCTATTACAGGAGCTGAATTTCATAATTTCATGAGAGAGCTGGTGGAGAGCCATTGACAACTAAATCAATAAATTCAGACCAATATCAACTTAATGAACCAAATCAATCCGCAACAGCAGGGGAAAGCTAGGAGGAATCCGACCCCTTAGCATAGGAGAGCTCTAGTTCATCGAATGGGTATCACATGCATAAGCGCTACAGAACTGACGAATATCATGCATAAACTTCAGGGCATCAACTAGCAGACCATCCTGGGCTTCCAGGAATGATCAGTGATGATCCCTCCACTAGAGAAGGAAACTTACCTGTGCACATTAGGATTCAAACCGGAGCTGCTACGGTTGGTTTGGATGATGAAGTTCGATTGAATGCTGACTGGGTTCTTCGCAGAATGATGGTGAAATAAATGTACCAGACATGCATTGGGAAGATGGTGAACCAAGATGGAATGAAACTGCCCGTAGACATCGACTGGACCATTCACGTAATGTGTAGCACGACCAACTCATGGCACCAACCATCCAAACGTCAGACCTATCAACAATGGTCAAACAGTTGGTGAAAGAAAGCCAAGGCCTAACTAACGATGACTGGGAAATCTTGAGAAGCCAAACCCCCTTCACTGATAAATGCAAAATATCCGAAAAGGTTCAACATGCCATTAGTGCCTGCGTATGAGGGGAAAACTGACCTTAGGCAGCATTTCATGAAATACGAATCGCTGATGGATTCTGCACGGGCTGATGATGCGACCAAGTATATATGCTTTCCCATAACTTTTTTCGAAATAGAAACGATGTGATTCATGAGACTACCCCCACAATCATTTTCTAGATTCGATGATTTTGCTACCAAGTTTGTGGAGCAATTCTGGATGCACACGACTCGTTACAAAGATGTGATGTCCCTTTCCAACGCGATTCATGCTCCAGGAGAGTCATTGAAGAATATGTGGAATGATTTCATACAACTCTAATAGAGGTTATTAATTTGAATGATCATGCGGTAGTCAAGGCCACGACGAAAGGGATTGACTTAGAGTCTGATTTTGGCGATTGGTTAGCCCGTAAGCCACCTGCAATGTTGGAACGCTTTTACGAAAGGTGGCTCGGTGTTCGAGAAAGAAGGAAGCCGGGTCCTCTAGAAAAAGGAATGTTGTGGGACCAAGTGGAGAATGAGTACACAGTAACATTACAATAAAACAGTCTAATGATAGTTTTGGAAAAGTTCAAGTGAATATCTAGAATAAATCAAATCAGGAAAAGAGAGGCAGAGATAGGAACCATGAACGAAAGAGGGATTCTAGAAGGTTGAAGCCTAGAATTCTGATATATAATACTTACATGCTGTTGAATACGTCCTTGGGGAATATTTATCTGTCTACTTGCAATACCATGCAATATGGGAAGCCGCCTTCGAAAGAATCAATAGAGAAGCAGAAACAGATGGAGAAATATTGTTTGTTTCACAAGTGGTATGGGCACAATACAAATGAATGTAGGCATCTCCAAGATGTTATACAAATGCTGATTTGAGAAAGGAAATCACAACAGTTTGCGAAAACCCTATGGGATGGAGGGCATGAGATTTCTGACCCCAACGAGGACAAGCACGGCGTAAGGCCGAGGAGCCTGCATGGACTGGTGGAAGACTGGTGATAAATACGATAGTCGAAGGACCACACCTAGCATAAAAGAGTTGGCAGAAGATGAACTGCTATGATAGCGCAACACGACTTGTGGATTTTTAATGCTATTCGAATGCAGAAGATGGAGCCCCGACAAAACAACAACGTAGGATGGCGGATGATATTTTGTTTAGGAATATAAATGCAGATAAGGTAGAGGCTCCGACAATCGACTCAATGGTCATTTCGACTATTATTGACCCTGCCTTAAGGATATTGATTGATTGCGGAAGTTCAGCAAATATAATCTTGAAAATGACTTATAATCAAATGAAGATGGAAGCCAAAGACTTAAAACCGTCTAAAGGTCGTATACATGGTTTTAACAGTGTTGCAACTAAAGCAGTTGGTTACGTGAAATTACCTGTAGAGTTGGGAGAAGTCGAACGAAGGAGAGTGCTGATCTTTCCATTCGTTGTTTTGGATATTGACTCTCTATAGAATGTTTTTCTTGGTCGTTTGAACCTAGCCAAATTTCGAGCATCCCCTGCCCCTTAGTATTTGACTTTAAAGTTTTTGATAGACAATGGTGTAGGAGTAGTTCATGGCGATCAGGCGAGTGGACGTGCTGTTATGTAGCTGAGTTGAGGTAAGCTCAGCGCAAAGAAAAAGACAAGGTTGTAGATAAGACTGTCCGCATGCAAGCTACTGAAGATTGAAAACTAGTGCTCGAGCTTTGACTTGGGATCCACAGTCGGTTCTATAGAGATATAGATCCGAGGATCATGAAAAGGAGCCCAAAGAGACCAAGGCTCCACTGGCTAAGCTGGCAATTTATATTCCGGTCAGCCATGACGACCCATCACGAGACCTAAAGAATGGATCACAGCTCAGCCCCCCGTTGATGAAGGACTTTCTAGTTTTCTCCGAGCGAATCTAGATGTGTTCACTTAGACTCACTCTGACATGTGTGGAATTTTGCCTGCCATTGCAAGCCACGCATTGAATATCGACCCGAGGCATGTCCCACCGAAGCAAAAAAGGCATGGTATGGATCCAGAGAGATCTACCGCTCTTAAAGAGGAGGTGATAGACTAAAAGTTTACGAGTTTACCCACGACGCCATATACTCTAAATAAGTATCTAATCCCGTACTTCAAAGTGAATGGGAAGTGGAGAACATTCATTGATTATTTAGATTTGAACAAGGCATGTCCAAAAGACATATCGAGAATCGACCAGTTGGTGGATTCAACCACGAGACACAAGTTGTTACCCTTCATGGATGCATACTCGGGATATAATGAAATCCTGATGCATACCCTTGGTTAGGAGCACAACAACTTCGTTGCCGATGTTGGATTGTATTACTATGTTGTAATGCCATTTAAATTAAAGAATGCAGGAGCTACTTATCAACTCTTAGTCAACAGAATGTTTAAAGACCATATCGGAAAAACAATGGAAATGTTTGTGGAAAATATGCTCGTGAAGTCATGATGATCAAGCGACCACATTAGATACTTAGCAGAAATGTTTGACATCCTTCGACATTACAAGGTGAAAATAAATCCTTTGAAGTGTTCTTTTGGTGTTACATCAGAGAAATTCTTAGGCTTCATTGTTAACGCCAGTGGAACAGAAGCTAGTACCAAGAAGATTGAGGATATCCGTGATATCCAAGCGCTAAGGACTATTAAACAAGTGCAGAGTTGGAATGGGAAAGTTGTTGCCTTAAGACGATTTATCTCCGAAGCTACCGAAAAATACATTCCTTTCTTTGGTTTAATTAGGAAAGGGAAAAGAAATTTCAAATGGATGCAGAATTATAAAGACGCATTTCAGGCTTTGGTGAATCATTTGGAGAGATCCTCCATCTTGTCAAATCTGCTAGATCATGAAGATTTGTACATTTATTTGTCCATATTAATACATGCTATAAGTGTCGTGTTGCTTCGCGAGGAGGGTCGGATCCAGAAGCTGGTATATTACGTCTGTAAATGATTAGCAGGAGCTGTAAGGAACTATCTAAAAATAGAAAAATTGGCATACTACTTGCTGATTGCGTCACGAAAGCTTCATCCATACCTCAAAGCACATCCGATCAATATTTACATAGATCAGCCGTTACGACAGGTCGTATAGTGACCCGAGATGTCTGGAAGGTTACTCAAGTGGAACATCGAGCTCAATCAATTCAATATTACTTAGCTCTGTCGAAGGACTATCCATGGTCAATCATTGCTAGATTTTATGGCAGACTTTACCATGAAGGATGATTTTCTAGAAAGCAGCGAAATCCTTACCATATAGTGGAAATCGTATACTGATGGTGTGTCTAATGATCATTGTTCTGGGGTTGGAATAGTGCTTGTAACTCCCGATGGTCGATAGGTCCGTTATGCTTTAAAAATTGATTTCCTAGTGATAAATAATGAAGCTGAGTACGAAGCTCTAATTGATGGACTTAAACTCGCTAGAGAACTCAAAATAAAATCTCTCGAAATCTTTTGCGATTCACAGTTAGTAGTGTACCAAGTCAGGGGGATTATCAAGCCAAGGGACAACGACTTGCCCCATACCTTGCCCAAGTCCAAGAGTTGTTGGTAGAATTTGAGTACTATGATATTTCACATATTCCACTAGAGCGAAACAAAGAGGCCGATTCATTGGCAAATTTTTCTAGCACCGTTGACGCACGGCAGATGGGCTTGGTCCCGGTCGAAGTATTAAATGCCCCAAGTTTAACATGATAGAAATCGACCGAACACTGGAAGCAAAGCCTGAAAGGGAGTCATGGATGACCCCGATTAAAAACTATTTGCTACAGGGAATTCTTCCCGAACGAAGGAATGAAAAGCAACAAGTCCTTCGTAAAGCTTCACGGCATATCATGCAAGAAGGAATTATGTACAAGAAAGGTTTCTCTATTCCCCTACTTTGGTGTGTCGCTCATGGTGAGATAAAGCATGTTCTGAATAAGTTCATGAAGGGGAATGTAGTGATCACACTGAATTATAAACTCTGGCAAAGAAATACTCCGTTATGGGTGTTATTGGCTAACCGTAAGTAGAGACGACGCTGATTATGTAAGACGACGTGACATGTGCCGGATATATGCAAAAATTCCAAGAGCTCCGGCAATGGAAGCCATGCAAATGGTCAGCCCATGTCCGTTTTCCTTATCGGGTATGACATTATCGGCTCATTATCGATCTCTAAAGGTGGCGCTAAGTACGCTATCAATGCAGTTGATTACTTCACCAAATGGGTCAAAACAGAACCTTTAGCCACTATCACAACCAAGAAAGCAATCAACTTTATTGTCCAAAACATCATATGTCATTTCGGTCTTCTATGAACTATTGTGACAGATAATGGGGCTCAATTCGATAGTATTGAATTCAAAAATTTCTGCCGAATGTATCGTATTGAAAGGAGATTTGCAGCGGTCATTCACCGTCAGGCAACTGGACGAGTTGAGGCTGTAAAAAAAATCATAAAGTCCATTCTGAAGAAACCTTTGGAGAAGCTTAGAGGCAAGTGGGTGGATGAACTCCCTACAGTACTGCAGGCTTATAGGACCACCTACAAGCCCATGACTGGTAACACTCCATTCGCCTTTGCTTATGGTTCCAAAGCTGTCATTCCTGTTGAGCTCAAAGTCCTTCTCATCGAGTGACATATTACGATCCCAAAACAAATGAAGATCACTTCTTAGAATCTCTTGACTTTATAGATGGAAAGCGCAAGGAAGCCAATCTAAGGGCAGTTGCGCATCGACATCGAGTTGCCCGGTATTACAACATTAAAGTTTGACTTAGAACCTTTGAACTTGGCGATCTTGTTCTAAAATGGGTTTTTCCTACCCCATCGCATATGAATCCAATCTGGAAAGGACCATATGTCATTGAACAGAGGCTTGGAGAGGGAACTTTCAAGCTAGCAATTGTCGATTACATCGCACTTCCAAGGGTGTGGAATAGCGAGCATTTACGATGCTATTTCACCTAGTTTATTTCTTTTCCATTTCAGTTGTATTTGCTTTCATAATTTACTTTAGCATTTGATTTTCCTATTACGTAATAAGTCACATTGCTTCATTCTTTTCCATTTAGCAAATAAAGCCTTGGACTTCTTTGTATTTTTGTTTGTTGTAGCTTGCGTATCAATTACACAACGGGACAAAAAAAGAGCAAACGCGACACGACAGATCACTTGCTAAATTAAACCCCTGACTTCCGAGGAAAACAATCAATTAAGGTAGAATAAGATTTGGCTGCTCTCCGAAACAACTCTAGATCCTTAAATTGTGGATTGGAGTATGAACATAAATCCGGTGTGAATCGACCACCCGTGAAATAAATTTATGTCCCCTGAGTGTGGATTGGAGTATAAACAAAAATCGGGTGTGAATCGACCACCAACATAACTTTAAGTTCTCGGCGTGTGGATTGGAGTATAAACATATATCGGGTGTGAACCGTCTACCCGCGAAATAACTCTAAGTCCCCAAAGTGCGGATTGGAGTATAAACATAAATCAAGTGTGAACCGTCCACTTGCGAAATGAGTTAAGTCCTCGAAGCATGGACTGAAGTATAAACATAAATTACATGCGATTCGACCACCCATCAACTAACTCTTATCCCTGGAGTGTGGATATTAGTATAAAAAATAGATGAGTGCAGTTCGAGCACTCACTATTCCATAAACTTTGGACTAAAAATGACAGCAGGAGTGTACACTCGCTAGGGATGGAGTTCGACCATCCACCACCTAACTCAGCTGACCAGAGGCCGGGGAGAAGAGTACAGTACCTAAAATGCTGAATTCGGCAAGCGCAATGTTAAGGATCGAGCCTAGTGTTTGATACAACTCGAGGCTATGACCTTAGGGAGACCTTAGGATGGATAAATCAGATCGACATCAAAACCGACGAGCAATGAATCACAAATGCATAAAATGAATAATGTTATAGCTTAAGCATTTAAACAAGTGTATACAAGAATCATACACAAGAATAAAAGAATTCTTATTTACAATAAACTTCCTATACACTGTATTAGTTTATCTAAAATGAAAAATAAAGCGGGGATCATGCCCAAACAAACATGACCAATGAAAATGAAGAGTAATCATCCAAGCTATTAACATGCCACTCCAATCCAAAGATTATTTCTTGGATTTTTATCTTTCCTTTACTTCTTTGGAGTGGCTCTTTCTGAGCTACAACCCGACCCTCACTTCGACCCTTTTCCGCCTCGGCTTCTCTTTGAAGAAGTATCTTCAGTTGTATGAATTGAGGTGGTATCATCTTTAGAAGTAAGAGGGATGGAGGCACTCTCGGCACCAGAAGCGGAGGGGGAGGAGGGGGAATCATCCCGAGGAATTGTCCTGCCAAGAGGGATCATCTAAAGTGGGATAGAAATCAGTTCCTTGAAGCCCAATTCACATGCTTAGCTTTCACCTCCTTTTTCAATAGTTCTTCCCTCTCAACACGCTCTTTCATGCTGATCTCACCAGTAGGGTTGGAAGAACTCGTGATGACAACATCTTCATCAAAGGGAATTTCATGTTGTCGGCCGCTTCCTTGAATAATGCCTTCGTGAATTGATCATCAATAACAAAGGCTTCTTCTTGAGCACCCGGGGCAGTGGTCGAAGTTGTAGCTTTAATGGATTCTATCGTGGGCTCTTGTGACTCCAATTGAGGCACTTATAAGGGGAGAGGAGCAACACCTAATAGATTCAAAGCTGAGAAAAAATAGGCAAAAAGATTGGAAATATCAACCGATAACACCCTAACTTTATGAAAGATAGTAAATGACGATGGAATACCTTCCTTGGTATGGCTTTCAGGTTAGGTCGAAACATCCTTAGGATCGCGCTCGGGAATTGGAGAAAGTTATGGATTTTCTATATCATACTCGGGAATGGTTGAAGAGCCTGCTGTGGAAATAGGGATGAGCTGGGGTGCGGAGTGCAATTTAGCTGCAATATTGGGTTATGCCGACCCGGATCCTTCACCCACTTTATGTGAAGAAGCAGTAAGAGACTCTTTCTACAGTAAAAGCTGGATATGGTGCAATGTTTTGGGTTTATTATCCAACAACATTTCACTTTCAAGCCTAAACAGATCGAGATCCTTTGAATTAAGAAGTTTCTTCTCTTTTGCAAAGAGAAATTCCCACACACACAGGAGCTGGTAGGGATAATCTACACCGAGCCACGTCAAATTTCTATGCCTAAGAACATTAGTGTTGTAAAGAATGAGAAGTGGGTCTAGCTCATTCATTCTCCTCCCTAACCTTGTCCTTATTAGCTTCTGCTTTATGCTGAATAAGTGCATCGACTTTTTTGGCCCTTTCAACAACAGTGTCTCTCTTAAGTCTGACATTTACCAGCTCATCACAAGCATCTTGAGCGATCTTCTGGGCATCGTCTTTTTCCTTGTTTGCATACTCGAGCTTAGCCTTGAGATCTGCTGTCTCCTTTAAGACTGCAGATTCATTACTGCGGGCTGTATCTCGCTGAAGCACTATCTCTTGATTTCAATGATGCAACATTTGAACCATATCAAGGTGGCTGGATTTCATCCCCTCTATAGATTTCATAGCAGCATTAGCTTTTCCTTCGACTTCTGCTAAGGAGGTCTTAGAGGCCTCTAACTCGTTTGTCAAAGTGTCAATGACTCTTTTATCTTGAGCCTCCATGCGTTTTAGCTTTTCAATCTCCTCTGCACGCTTAAAAGAGACTTTCGACTTTTTTCTGATGCCTTCATCCATTCATGGTGCTGCATGTGGTTATCAGTGGCATAGTTAATAGTCATTTTCTGAACATGGTCTGGAACTCTCTTCAAGTTGGAAGAAAAATGGAACCCTTCAAAACATAAGTTTGGAAATTCTTCACGAAATTGTGCCATATGAGCAGTTGGATTAATCGTAGGATCTCTAGTAGCTGCTTCAACTTCAGTACTTTCCTTGCCGGGCCTATGGGTAGCAGCATGTTCACTGTGGAGATAACGATTGTTAGGCCACTGAGAATGAGAAACCAAAGGCTATGGAGGCACTGAAGTAGGAGGAGGACCACGAGAGAGATCGATAAGCAAGTCCCTACGATCAGCTGGCTTCTCGGGACCCTTTGAAAGAGAGGATCTCAAACTTCATCGATGTTTGTCTTGGGATGGCTTATCCTTATGACCTCTGTTTTGATGACCCCGATCCTGGCTGGGGCGATAAATCGAATCATAATACTCTTAACTACCATGGTAAGAGCCAGAGCGTGAAGCAGAGGATTGGTGGTGTATATCCCGGAGGGAATCAAATATGTTCCTCTTCTTCACCATTGTTTCTACAAAAGAAAACAGAAATCAGTCAACTTTAAGCATTAAAGAGCATAGGTCAAGCATAATGCAACATTGAGGGGTATAAGTGTGTGCGATTGTCCTTGTGTAACCCCCTGACAAACTAATATGCAAGAGCCTTGTTTATTGGTGTAACTTATCCTCCAGAAGTAGGAATCTCTATGCCAATTCTAGAGGGATATTCTAAACCCTCGTTGCTTACATCGGTAAAATGAAAAGCGTCAAGATCATGTAGATTCGGTAGACCAGACAAAGAGTCAAGTAGTACTTGAACGCTCTAATGATTGGGAAGAAAATTCATCTTGAATAATTTTAAGAGCCATCGACGACTTGGATTGATAAGTGAGATGACCTTTTTTGGAAATTTATATAGAAATGTTTTCTTATTTCTCCGATCAGGAACCAGGGGATGTGAGGTCTGCGAGGATCCAACATCAACCTATGACCGGATTCATCACCATTGTGACCGGGAACATCATCTTTATGTCCTCCAGCATCAATACTAGCGAATTTTTGAGCACTTGTGACTGGGGGCAGCATCGGATCGACTCGATTGTCCCTTTGACTGACTGCAGGCCATGGTCTTATCCTTGCAGTTTGGGTGACTTTGGTTAGCCCCATGTTGAGGCTTCTTCTACCAAACAAAAAGTAAAGAAACATTCATCCATAAGCAGATATTTGATGTTCCTATCCTCAGGAGAGGCATTTTTTAGAATTGTGGCCGCCTCTTCATAAATATTGCCGCTAGGGCGGGTGACGATACCTGTAAGGAGTAACATAGTCAAGAATACGACTTGAATATCATTTTTCCATTCTAATATAAAAATAGCAGATACCACTTACGTCTTTCCAGCCATTGTCAAGTAAAACTAGGCGAACAACGAACGAAGAACCACTCACTATTAAAGGCACTTAATTTGTTCCATGCACCAGTCAGAATCGGCACCTCTTTGCTGACTAAAGAAATGTAAACGAAAGACTCCTCATCTGTAGCTTGAAAGTGAATATGGATCGAATGTCATCAATGGTTAGAGGACGGTGCAAGAACTCCAAATATACAGTATTAAGTACAGTTAAGAAGAGCATAGCCATTGGGGGGAACTACGCTAGAGCTATCCTTAAATAATGAAGAATTTCGTGAATGTATGAATTAAATGGCAGGATGCATCCGTCCCAGCACGTGAACTTATTGCACACCATATACCCCTCTGGGGGTCTGTAAGCTATGTTATACAACGACAGAACCAATACATTGTCAAAAGGAATTCCATGCTTTACACAGATTTGACGAAGAGCATCTTTCTTAATTTCAGAAGCTACCGAATTAGTAGGATTCTGCAGAATAACTACGTCCTCTAGAATTTCAGGAGCAGAATTGATAACATCCAGTAGGAGGATGGGAATAACGTCAGAAAGGTCAGATTGAGAGCCCGGGCTTTTCAGTTGTTCCGAATGATGATTAGCGGAGGACAATCAGATTCAGTTGTAGAACTTGATTCTACATCAGGGTTATCCTACGGGGAAGATGATCGAGATGGCATAGCTGCAAGACTCCCAGAACATCTAGAACCCATAGTTATTAAACTCAGTAAAAATAGTGGTTAGATAAAGTAATATGTCCCCCAATATACAGTGAGTGCTAGTGTGGTGCGGTAAAGTGCTACAAAATATAGTATTAAGTTGTGTGAAACTAAAGACGAAAAATACGAGGAGACTTCAAGGTTCAAATAGAGAGACCGTCATTCCTGACCATCTCAACCGGTTCTTTATATCATTGGGAAACGATGCAGTTTGAGTTTTGAGATCGATAGTCAGTAAGCAAAAGTTCGATTTTTAGCTAGGTCACCAATAAGCTTCAAGGGAATAGTCAAAGGCATTGGTTGGTCATTTGTTACCGAATATGCAACTCAAGTCATATACAAGTCATATGCAAGTTCAAATGTCCATTCAAGTATGCAAGGCCAAAGCACATAATTTTGTTCAAGCTCACTCATTTAAGTTCCATTTTTTAAAATGTTCACTTGCTAACAATGGATCGTTCATAAAGACATTTCCACCGATCGTTTCTCTAGACTATGCCGCTCGTTTTCTCCATGCCATCAACTGATTTTCCAACTTTACCTTATCCACCTCAAAAGCCTCAAATTCCCAAAGTTTTGTCGATTGTCCAAGGACAATCATGATTGGAAACTACCAAAATTTAGTCGATCGTCCAAGGACGACCGTGATGGGTTGATTGAAAATTTTCCCTCACTCCTCTACTTCATCCTTCTTAATAAATGATCGGTTAAGGCCACAGTCTCGTCGCATATTTGTCATCTCCAATCTTCAACTGATCATTCTTCTCAACCATCCCATACGACTATACTATCCACTTCACCTCCTTTTATACCGACTGTTCACTCCATTGCTTCATCCGATCGTTCAAAAACGATCATCCCACATCAAGGCAAACTACGCCATCTTCTCCAGAAACGATCGGCTGAAGTTTGCATCTCCTCCAACTCCTACTCACTCCATGGATCAGATCGAATATCGTAAAATTAATGAAACTCAAAATCTCGTACTCAAATTGTAAAGAAAGTTTCAACTAAGCTAGCTAAGTTAGAATCTGGAAGGGGAAACAAAGTCGAATTTGGTGCGAGGTAAGACTTAGGGAAGCATCCAAAGAATAATTAATTTAAGAAAGATGCAGTTTGGTTTTAGGACAGTTAGATCGTTTCTTTGATCGACAAAGGGAGAAAGTAAAACGATTCATTCTTTTCTTCTCAACTAGAAATAATACGAAATGGTAGAAGAAAAAGAAATGGCTATGTATAGATGCTTATATAGGAAGGTTGAATACCGATTATTCATGGCTCGAAGTTATGCCGATCGTTTCAAGGTAGCAAGTTTATATCGATCATTTCATAACAAAGTTAGATGCCGATCATTTTAGAGCAAGGGTTTATACCGATCATTCGAAATAAGATGTACTTTATAGGGCAAATGTTATCCCATCTTTTGGCAAGGTATTGAAATCATCAACTTGGCTGGGAAAGGATAGTTATCAACCTTAAGAATCGATTATGTACAATACTATGGACGATGGTCGGGCAGATTCGAACCAGGTCCCAATTGAAGTGCAATCAGTATGAAGTGGCTAGCATATCCCTATGAAGTTATGTTTCAAATTTTGTGCCGATTGTAGTTTGTATGCTCGAGTTACGAATGAAGCAAGGATTTATATGGATTGATTCGGAACGCTCTATAGAACAGCTAAAATTAGAGGAGATCGATCGACATCTCAAAATCCATAAGGTCAATTCACTTGAAACTTTCAAAGCATTAGTATATTAAAAAGTGGAGCCTACCAAAATGATTTCACATTAAGATCTTAAGATATGAAGATGGTCGATCGTTTTTAGCCGATTGTTATTTGTCGATCATTTATAACAATCGATGAACGTTCCAAGTGTAGCAAAGGTTTCATATCTCATAATCTACAACTCAGATTAACTTCATATTTCGGGGACAAGTTCACGAGGCATGTGGGACCTCCCAAAAATGATCGCATATGAAATGGAGGCAAAAGTAACGATCAGTTACATTTTAGCCGATTGTTCCAAGATATTAAGTTAGGGCCACCGATAGTTTTGGTGAGCCCCTATGGACCTATAGAGCCTTTTGCCGAAATCTTAGCAAAATATATCATCATCTCCCACTATAAATACAGGCCTCCTGTTTCATTTTTAGGATCTTTACACTACTTGTTACTCTAGACTCTATCGTAATCAAGTGTTTTCTATTCCTTACTGTTGTAATCAGATTTATAAGTGATCGATAAAGGATAATCTTCAAAGTGGACATAGGCATACAATGCCGAACCACTATAAATTCTTGTGTCTCTGATTATTGCTTTTCATCTATTATTAGCTTAATCATAGTTCTATTTTCTTTTTCTTAATTTACTTCCTTATACAAATTTAATCTTGGGTGTTTGTGATCAATTTGGTTGCAAACATTGACACTGCAGAAACTGATTCTTGAGCATAGCATACCTTACATTTTCATAAGGCGTACTCTGAGGGGTAAGTGTTATAACCAAATTTTCTGCAGTCTTCAAACGGACTTGAGTGAGCGAATCAAACTAAAACTAATGAAGGAATGGATTCATAAGCTTGAAAACCATCATGAATGACAAAATTGATGAAAGCAACAATTTGTGGCTAAGTATTAAATATGCAATACCTCTCATCAGGAACCTCTCATTGAAAATCCAAAACTTGAAGACTGAGCTGGTATGAAGAAAAATCACGATAGCAAGTAGACAAAACCTCTCAGCATCGACCGAAACTAGTCGGTACCAAGAGCTACAATGTTCGGGCCCGGATACTCACTCCTACATGCTGGGTTATGGATCTGGACTTGATATTTTATGGATTTTCGGTTCTGCTAGACGATTTCCTATAAATAGAAGACCTAGAGCAACTAAAGAAGGGCTTAATACACTTTATTTCTCTTTTATATTCTCCCCTAAATACTCCTAGATCCGAGATCTATTGAATTTTGGTTGGATTTGAGCGGTAATCATTGTATTCTAAAGAGAATCAATCAAATAAAAAGATTAAAATGGACGTAGGCTGGAGTATTTTCTGAACTGCTAGAAAATTGGCTTCTTTTTTATTGCTTTTACATTTATCTCATTGGATCTGGTGATTTCAATTGATTTTGGGGGTCGTATTGCTGTATCAAATGGATGTCATTCTCTAAGCAAGTGATTGTCATATTGCTATATTTGTGTTTTAGGGCGATAATTATAGGTTATCAATACTTAAGTAATAGATGTTATTGCATGTTTATGGTTTGGATGTGACATGAGTTTGATGACACATTCACTATGCTAGGATATTATCTCTATTTTTGATGTTAAAGATATGTTTTTGATATGATGTTACCATGATTGGTTAGTATTATGCCGATTTGATTTATATGGCGAGGCAGCACCTTGTTGAGTTGTTTCATCCATAGTACAATTGAATATTAAGTAGGTAAAATGATATATAGAGAAAGAACCATTGGTTGGTTCACGTTAGAAAATGATTTGAGCTTGGATTTATGACTGTGAAGGGTATTGAGTTCGTACTTTTTATTTTAAAGGATATTCCAAATTTGATTTGGTACTAATCATTTATAAGGATAAGTAAGTATTTGGTATGATGGCGATTATGTAAAATATTCAGATATAGATAAATATTAAGATAATATAGGATTGTAGTATTGATAAATGGAATGAAATCTTTGGAATTGTATAGATAGATATGATTTAGAGAATAACGAATTGTATAGAGTTGTAACCTCTGCTATTCCAAATTGGATTGGCAACAAAGATTATATGAGAAGTATTTTTGATTGCTGTAGGTAAAGAATTTAGATAAAGGATTTCGAAAATAGATTTCGAGCTATTAGGATAAACAGATTTGAGAAATTGAAGAAGAATTGATTGGAAAGATTGAGGAAAAGTATATAGTTTGCATGCACAGAGGATGTAGAGGCGATCCTATGAAAATGGAATCTGTAAGGTTTGGATATGACTTTGAGTGAGGAGTGGATGGATTTTTTTCAATAATCAATTGGAGTGAAAAGAGACCTTCTATTCCAAGAAAATCTTTTGGAATAGCGACTTAAAGGTGCATGAAGACAATGTAATATATAGTCGATTCTTTTAACTCGGTCTCTATCTTAGGTTAGTACTATTCTAGAATTCCACTTAGATTTAGGATTGTGATTGCTATTGTTGTATTGGTAGAATAGAATATGATTTCTCTTGTTTAGATGCATACTTAGTTGCAGGTTGTAGAACTTAGGATGAAATGTTTGGATAATTGAGAAAGCAATACTTTAAATATTAAATTTATTAGATATTTGAAGAAGTGATATAATAATTTTAGTGATATCAGTTAATTTAAATTGGATTATGTTCACAAGTTATTGGTTGCATTTCATAAAGTATTCAAGCACCACCATATGTATATACTTGCTAATAGGACGCAAATAACTATCTGAGGAAGTTGATTTCAGATTTCATTCGTTGTATATGGATGCTTAGTTTGATTAGTTCCTTTGTTGTGTGAATGATTGTTTAGATGATCATTTGGGTGATTGACTTTGTATGTTTATCTATTTGCGTGTGTTGCATGTTATGATATATGATACGAGAGAGTGTGATACATTCTTTGTTTCTTTGGAATTTCAAGACCTTAGGAATCTTAGGGACAAAATTATATTAACGGGGGAGAATATAATACCCTAGAAATTTTATATATATTGTAATTAAATACTGATAATATAATAGTGTTGAAAAAATTGAATTGAATTTGAAATAAATTCAATTAAAAATAAGAGGGGCCAAAATGGTTAATATTCAAACTTTGGAATTTGTCGACAAAACTAGCACCATTGCATCCGTGTTATGTTTTTGATTCGTGCAGTATTTTGGTTTACCTAGTTTATAGTCCGTGAGGTATTTTGGTCAAATATGTGTTAAGTTGAGCAGGCGCCAAATTTTAAATTTTGAATTCAAGGGGCAGCCGTTATCCCTCCTTTTATATAAACCAGTACGTAAATGTTAATACATTAAGTATTGATTTTAGCAAACAACCATATAAATATTACCACTAATATATCTTCGAGTAGTGCAGTACTTCATATATACTATGTAGACATTTTACAGAGGTAAATAAGAACTCAGTAAAGTAAATGAATTAAATATATGAATATTAAAATCAGAGTAAATGGAAGAATAAAACTGATTGAAGAAATGAAAATGCTATAATGACACTGATATTTAAAGTGATGAGTAGTTGTTTGAATCTTAGAATCTTTTTTAAAGATCCCATGGTATAATCATTAATCATTGACTTTAATCGAATCACAAAAAATCCAAAAATATGAGGAACTTTGAAATTTGAAAATTTGGAACACTTTATTAAAGTTCCTGGTTTCTGGAACACATGTATGTTGACATATCCCTCAAAGTCTGTCGACATATTAACAGTTATTCTATTTCTTAAATTTCAAATGAAGGGATTTTCCCTCAATCCCCTCACAAATTGACATGTTTCTTCAACCTCTATATAATGGCTCTGGAAAGCAAACTTACAACATTCTTGTTTTCTCTTACTCTTTCGATTATTTCCATAATTTTATGAGAAAGATCCATTACATATTTTTCCACTTATGCAAATCCATACTCTTTCATTCCAATTCTTCAAGGATTCGTAAACCACACAAGATTAGAGAATTTGTACTTGAATTCATATTATTCTCCCTTTAATTTCATCCTATTCCTCAAATAGTTCAAAGATATATTACTATAGGAGGTCTATAGGATCATTGTACCGATTCTACAAGAATCTTTATTGAAGACACAACTACTTGTCATGCTCTACTGTTGATTGTAAGGAGAAGAAGGTGTTCTTGTAGCCTGTGAAATCAAGAGGGTGATCTCATAGGCTGGTAAATCAATAGGGTGTATCTTGCAACCTGTGAAAATAATACTGTAAAGGTCTTCTTGCCACACATAGAAAGCAACTAATGATAGTGAAATTCTGTACAGTGTAGTGTAGGATTGGATGTAGGATTAGATATCTGAACCAGTACAAAATTTCCTGGTGTGGTTTTTTTAATAAATCTTACTTTACTACTTACTTATTCTGTGACTATTTGTTCCTATTTGAAATTTGAGTAAATAAAGATTTAAATCATAAGTAAGTTTTAAATAGTTGAAATACACACTTCACCCACTCTGGTGTATAAATAACCTTAAGATCCATTTCGCATTGTGTTACAACCCTTTTCCCATAGTAACTTCCTCTTTTAGTTTCAGAATCCGATCACTCATTTCTGTCTCTCCCTTCCTCTTTACATACAAAAAATAAAATCAACTTATCTTCCTCAAATCTCAACGAAATCTACGGCATCATGAAAATAGCATAGAGGACCATGCATCTATATCGATTTGGAGCTAAAGTTTTGAAGCATGATGGCACAACAGTCTAAACAGTAGAGACTCAGGTAGTGAAAGGCAAATTCGTTGACTGATTCACGCATTCCTCTCATTGTAATGCAATCTTTATGAAGACCTACTTAATTGAATCTTGGATTTAATGTGATTTAATTTATTTCATAACTTTGTTAACCCATTTTATTTAACAAGTAATGATGATAAGTGATTTTTTCTAGAAAATTTTACAAAAATAAATTGTTTGAAGAAATGTCGATAATGTGACCGAAATTTTTTATATCGATAAACATCATTTTTATTAGTAATTTTTTTCCGAACTTGTTGTACTTTCCTAGTATATTAATGTGAAATTAATTAGCAACTAAAAATGATTTATATGATATGGTAACTAGATGTGAATAGTAAAAAGAGATCAGCAAATGGGTTGAGGAAGAGATAGATTGATGAATAGTGTTTTAGATATTTATTTTAGGAAATGAGGTGTAAAGCAGCATGTGAGGGGAGGCTACTTTGTATCCTTTCATAAAGGGTAGAAAGTAAGGATGACCTCTTGCCTAAGCTTGCAAATACACCTTTAAGGGTTTCACTAATTACTTTTTAGAAGGATTAAAAAAGTTAGAAACTAACTAGCGTTGATCCATTTCTATCTCCACTAATCTTTCTCTAGTCAAAGTAAAATAAATTCAAACTTCACCAAACTCTGGCTATATGCCTATATCATCACAGGAAGCAACAATATCAAAGTCAAAATATGATGAAGTGGAGTACAACAGCCCAAACATCCCATGGTTGTGAGCTTTTAGGGGTTGTAGGAGCACGCTGAGCTCATTTTTGGAAGCAAAGGTGGAAACTTTGGGGTTTGGGTGATGTTAGGAAGTTGTTCATGTGTTCTTATGGCTTGTATTGGTTGTTACCTTAGTTATAGTGCAGGTTTACTCACCACTGAATATTGTGTTATATTGTTGTATGCTTGAATGTAATGTAAAAGTATAGTTAACTAGTTAATGTTATGACCTTTGGACTATACTTGCTTTTAAAAGAAAATAACCATTTTATATTGTATACATTCACTTCGGTTACCCTCTTGAACATGCATCATGGCCTAAACTTTGTGTTTATATGTTTGGTTTGATTGTATTTGAGGTTGAAGTGTGTTTGAACCTATTCGAAGTGGTAATAGTCGCTATAAATGCACTTTAAAACCCCTTCCTTTAACTTGCTTATTTCGATGATGTGTTAATATACAATGATATGATATAATTTGGTTGTTCTCTACATATATTTTGGTGTATGGGACAGTAAAAATTGGTTTGGAAAGTTGCTGAACTTATGAAACAAAGTTGTGAAAGTTTGAAGTGAATTAGCCGCTTTGGATGCACTTTGAAATTGCCTTGTGTTAGGCGATTTTTAAGTTAATTTTGGAAGACATCCTTTCGAGGTTTCTTTGTCGTTTAACAAGTAAAATATATGTACTTCTTATTGTAAAAATACCAAGGCTTAAAAATTTATAGAAATGGTTGAATAAAGTTGAAAAGGTAAGATATAAAAAAGGTCGCTATAAATGCAGTTTGAAAATAGCTTGTTTTTAGGAATTTTAATATGAATTTACAAGATATTCTTAGGAATTTCTTTGCATGGCTTTTAAGTAGACTATACTACTTACTATAGAAAAATGGATCAAAAATTATTTTTTTTAAGTGGTTAAAATTGGCCACAAAGATCATATATTTTTATGTTGTTTTCCATCTAGGACTTTAAATAGCATGTAAAAATGTTGTCTTTGGTCTACTACAGCACTTTATGGCTTACTGCATTTTTTTTGTTTTAATGTGACATTTTAGCTAGTTTTTCATGATTAAATGGTTTATATTTTTTAATGGAATCTTTTTAGGGAATTTTAATAACATGGATTTGAGTATAAAACAAAATTAGAAGTTTAAATATATTTTTAATAATTTTTAAAGAAAAATATTTCCTTTGCAGCATTTAAAATGCAAGGTTTCCAGTAAATTATAAACTAGCTATTTTTAAGTAATATTTTACATAGATATTTAAACCGACTTATAAGTATTTTTAAATTATTTTTATATATGTTTTGAAAATTTAAGTATTTTATAAAAGAATAAAAGAAGTTTTGGATTATAACGCTTATGTTATAACAAATGGTTTGGTGAAGTTAATTAAAAGTATATTACCTTGTTTAGTAAGTGTTGATATACTTAGATCATTAAAATGAATATTTTTAAGGATAACAACAAGCATAATAATGGTTTTCTGTTTATAGTAACAATGTTTTAATAATGTTTGTTTTAAACCCATTTGTTATCATTTTAGAAATGTGAAATCTTGTTTAAGATTTGTGAATATTCTTATACCATTTGGAATATAAATATGAGTACATTTCTAAGCATTGAAAAGAGCAAAAATGAATAGTGAAAGTGTAGAAACGAACGGTGAAATAGTCGAAGTGAATAGTGAAATAATAGTATACATATTTTTATTTTCTGTAAAGGTATTTTAAATATATATACAAGTATTTACAAAAAAGTTTTAAGTAATAAAAGAATTAATTATTTAAATAGGTGATCAGAAGTCGCTTATATGATTTAATCGTGCTTCGTGTAACTTAATCATGCTTTGTGTGTTTACTTATGTATGGAATATATTTATTCGTGTACTTAGCAATAGAAGCTGACAAAGGTGATTCATTCTATCCGTGAGAGTTAAGAATGATATTCAACTATGGTTTATAAGTAACATTGCTTTAGCCTATCGGCTTCACTCTGGACCGAGGGATAGTATAAGTTAAGGAGGTCGAAAATGTAATAAGTGTTTGAGAGTTGGTTTCCATATGTGATCATTTTTATTTTGCACTTGATAGTCGATTAGTCAACTATTTTGCTTACCAAATTAATTTTTGAAGTATATATAAGCATCACATATTGATACGATTTGAGATCCCTCGGTGAGGAGTCATTCATATGAATCGCCTCTTGCTTAAAAAACATATATATACAAGATCCCTCAAGGAGGAATTCTTTGTATTATTTTTTTACATCTTAAAGAATTGGAACTGAATTACCATGAAATTCATCGATTTTGTTTCTGAAGGGTTCGGGAATGGATAAACTGAAAACCACTTCGAACTGATTTACATGTTCTTTGTTTTGGTAGCGATTGTCGAATGGAATGCTATGGGATTGAACTGTCTATCCTTAGGTTAATCCAAGGGTGAGGCTAGCTTTAGCATTCATCGGACGACTTATATTTGGATCTATGGAGAAATTCGTGAACTGTTCCAGATATCGGAATCCACAGAGAGATTCAAGATCTGTTCGAATGATGAAGAGTTATCTATTGAGATGTTCTATGTGACTTCACCATCATTAATGGTAGAGAATAGAGTAGAAGCATAGCCATGGAGGTTTAGCTGACCCAAAGGGTGCGTCAACTCTAAATACCTAAAAATGCTTTCAGTTAAGGCATGCAATAGTTATTGGCATTTGGAGGTGGACTAACTATGTTTACCTTTACGGCATATTCCATCTAGAAATACGCATGGTTTCAGATTGTAGATTCTGAACTTTGTGTAGGAGGCCGACTTCAGTTTACTAAGGAGACATCCGTGGAAATCCTTATGCGAACCTACCACAACGGTATTAGTTGTACTTCTAATATAATTGTGTTATGAGATGCAATCATTTTTCGATTTATATTCTATACCCTAGACATTATCTATTATATCACCTTATTGACCTATTAGATGGTTTGATTTTTTTTGAAGGGATAACCATATAATGATTTGAACGGTCTCAAAAGCAATGTTTTATGCTGATCACATATTTCTTGAGTTTCTCATACCAGACTTATGTTTGACACGTAGTTTTATCTTTCCCTTAATCCTAATGGTGTTCTTTCAAGTAGACTAAAAAAGGCAGGTTTTCGTTTATATTCTTTGGAGCTCAAGGAGGCGAGCTAGATGCTTTCATCTACCGTAGTATTCTTATTCCATTGCACTACTATTACATATATATATACACATACATACATACATACACACATATATATATATATATCATCTGTAAGGGCATGCAGTTACAACTATTTAGGCCGATGATAAGATTGTACCTCTGAAATGCTATGTATCATAGAGTGACAGCTTGTATTGTATTTTGATGTTATATGTTATCGTTCTTCTATGAGATTCTGATATCGTGTTCTTTCTTCCCTGTTCCTTTTCTTTTTATTTACCCTAACAATTTGACTTTCTGGCACTTAAGTGCTCAGCATGTGAATAATGTAGATGTATCAGTGTCGACATTTGGGGGTTGAAAAGGTGAATCATTACAGTCTTCATCCTAGAACGATGATTTTTCATCTATATTAGTGTAGATGACACTTTATAACGATTGAAATTCGAATTTAAACATGGCTTTGGGAGGTATTTGAACATAAATAGTAAACTAAAAACTAGATTTCACATACCTATTATGATTTAATGAATATACAACTTAAATTGATGAATATACCTCTTAAATCTCATGCACTGGAAAGATATTATGTTTATTCTCGTGGATGGTGAGCAGAGGGACTATGTCTTAAATGACGAAACTCCTCTATCTTTCCATCAAATAGTTCAGAGTGAATACTTTGCATTCTGGCTTGAAGCAATGAAGTTCGAGATAGATTTCATGTACGAAAACGAAGTATGGACTTTGTCAGACATACGCAAAGTAAAACCCGACGGCTACAAATGGATTTTAAGAAAAAGCCAAATGCAGATTGGGAAGTAGAAACTTATAAGGAAACGCTAGTTGCAAAAGGATTTTGACAAATTCAAGGTATTGATTATCATGAGACTTTTCTCCCGTAGCCATTCTTAAGTCCATTAGGATTATGCTAGCAATTGTTGCATTCTGTGACTAAAATATATGGAAAATGGATGTTAAGATGGAATTTCGAAATGATGATTTAGAATAATCCATTTAGATGTCGTAGCCCGAGGGTTTTGTAGTCAGTGGGAGGGAGGGCTAGGCTTGCAAGTTGTTAAAGTCCATTTATGGACTTAAACAAGTTTCAAGGAGTTGGAACAAGTGTTTTGATAAGATAATCAAATAGTTTGGTTTCTATCAGAACATAAAGGAAGCATGAAAACACTAAGGAAGCATGCATATATAGAAAGTAATAGTGAAACTCTACTGTTTTCTTCATGCTATACATCAATGATCTATTATTGATTGGCGATGTCATTTCATTATTGCAATCAGTGAAAGCTTCGCTTTCCAAGAACTTCTCCATGAAGGATTTGGAAGAAGCAGCCTATATGCCAGGTATAAATATTTATAGAGGTAGATCTAAGATGCTATTGGGATTTTCACAATCCCCGTACATAAATACCATACGAAAAAGATGCAATATGGAGAATTACAAACGTGGAAATGTTCCAACACAGTCTAGAATCATCCAACCTCTCTGAGCTGTTGGGCCATAAAGTTTACTGACTTTCGAAAGAGCTTTGACTTTTGATACTTCTCTTCAAACTTCACCATAACTTTCTCCTAAGTAATCTGGTCCTTGGGAGTAGTAATCTTGATGGTGTTCCACCACCCCATAGCCCTTCCTTGAATCTATTTAGAGGCTAGCTTCCTCTTCATCTCATCCTCTAACTCCATATCCTTAAAGAGATGTTCGCAAGTGTCTAACCAATCCTTCGCTTTGATGGTTGATTCCATTCCAAGAAATTATTTGCCTCCCAGAGTAGAATAATCCTTGTTCAGTTTAGCAAAGCCAGTCCTCGGCGCTTGTACTGGAGTACCAACACCAACAGTCGCAGCAGGAGCAACTTGGGCATTCTGAACCATATTCCGCACCATTTCAGCGAACATATTCTACAAGTCAGGGTTAGCAGCCCTCGATGATGCCCCTTCCTTGAATCCAAAAATGGAGTTCCTAGAAGTATTACTTGTTAGCCAGCTTATTCTTATAAGCTGTACTAAGAATGATCAATCTTAAGTTGTGTCCATGAATGCGATTTGACTTATGTGCTGTATATATACACTACCGTATAGTTTGAAACCCAAAATATAACACGTACGCTCTTTCGCACATCTCTCAATCTAGTCTACGTTGATAGCTCCATCCATATCTCTAATGGATGAAGGTATCAACTAAGGTCATTTGGGCAACCTAAGCTCCAATACCAAATGTGCAGCCACTCTACACCTCCGATACCTAATATACTTGTATATCACATAATGGAGATATCAGGTTGATGTAGGATGGTAGCTAAGGGTGTAAAGTAACAAAATCCCAAGCATAGAATCTGTAGAACATCTCATATTGCATATAGAAAATATAATATAAAAAACAGATGTAAAAAGGACAAGATAGTGATAGAATCAAATGAACCATAAATAAAACGTCAACAGGTTCACAGATTATAAAAAACGAAAATAATAGTGTTTATACATCCCAAATCTCCAAATAACTCTATAACCGTCTCTAAGATAATACAAGTACTGGTATAGCTCTATAGTATTGCATAGTAGGATATAAGCGATAGTAAGCTCCAAATATAAATATATGAAAGTGCAGCCTTCTTCTCATACTCCTTATAACTCCATGTGCTATCCAGACCTATTATCTCTAATCTACTCATTTAAGGGTACTAATAAGAAGCAAAACATAAAACATCGGGTCAAACAATGGTCTGGTGTGAGCGATACATCATCACAAAAATACTATAAAAATCGTACATGGTAAATATGGGTATAGTGTATGAAGAACCATACCTGACATGTCCATGAATCTAAATATTTAGCACATAACAGTCGATATATGCTTATCTACTATCATCTCCTTAAAAGTGTACTATAATCGAAGTACAATTTCCAACGTCTAGGTGTACGGGAAAATAACTATGTCGTGTGACACCCTAAAGTGGTAAACAACCATAACAAATATAACATCCATCGAACAATCCTCACAATCACTCATCTGCATTGGAAATATGATTACTCGTATGGCACAATTGCAAATTAGGGACCCGATCAAAATCTCGGCTTCATTGGTGCTCTAATACATGCCACTCTGAAAATTTAGGAACCACGTTCACAATCTCAAAAGCCTACAGTAATCTACTATCGCAAGATCTAGACACGATCACAAATCCAGGTGGCATCCCCACACACCCTTTCTTTCGAGCACACTAGAAACGTTTGAGTTATCACTGGTCCCTTTGCATGCATCTCTATAATGGAAATCAGTTCTTATCCACCATGGGTATTTTCAAAGTAGAACATAGTAGCAAATTCTACTCGTAAGCACCCATCATTTTGACTTGCCCTTATGGATCACCATCACGACTCCCATTATTAAGTCGCCATCTTTGAAACACCTCTAGACATCCATTATAAGTCATAAAGCCATCATAACAAGTTCCCAAAGTCGACGTCATCGTCGCCTATGTCAATATGTCAAAATGTTACACCATTGCTTCACTAATCGCCACATAGCATCCAAGGTCATCTCAAGTTATTTGGAGTTGCCTACTTTATTCCATATCACCCTCAAGAATCTTGTAACATGTCATGACGAAATCCATAAAACATTGCTACGCCATGTCGAAAATCCTTCAACGTTCACTCTCTGCCCGGTTATAACCGAGCTAAGCCCAAAGAGACACTCTTCCTGACTCGAAGCACCCCAAAAAGCAAAACAGCAAATCTTGTTTGGGTGCCGACCAAAGCTTTTCCTCCAAACTATTGAGCAAGACACGAAGTACCCAAAAACATCGAATAGGAATTCTTCCTCGAGCACAAACCACGTCTCCCCCCAAAACAAACTCGAAGCACACCCCAGATAAGAAATCTCATACGATCCTCAAACATGCTGCACCGGATGACATTTGCTCCATAGCCGAACCAAAGTGAGTCCCAAGTCAACCAACGTCGAACGAAGCACCACTAGGCCAAAATAACGTAGTATCTCTAAGCTCCAATTTTGCACCGATTTCACCACGTGCTCCATTCTTCTACCATTGTGCATTCTATATGCAATGATACAACTTTCAACAACCTCGAGTTAATCTGTCAAATCCGGTTTCACGGTTCCTAACTCTAAGTCGCTCCAATAAGCATTTTCAACCATACAAGCATACAAGAAAACACCACATATGCAGCAAACAACATTTAAACATGCAAACATATAGCAATTCATGGCAAATCATCCTACAATATGTCTCCAACATAGCCTAACACTCATCAAGGCAACCATATATCAAATTAGCATGATTAGAACACTTTAAAATATTTTTAATTCATTTTTACTTCAAATTTCACTTAAAAAAAAATCCCAAAATATGATATTGAGTTTAAAAATGGGTTTAAAACATGTAAAAACCTCTATATACATATAGTAAGATGAGAGATGATAAACTACCCACCACCACCTTCACAGTCTAAGTTTTGCATGTGAATCCAAAAATGAATGGCCAAGCTCCATGTTTTCTTCCCTAAAAATATAATTTTGAAGATATCTAGTGAAACCCTTGCTAATCTGTGATTTAGACTTGACTTGGGGAGAAAAGAAAATTCTTTGGATGTAGAATGGGTAATTGGGAACTAGATATATTTATGATGTGGTAAAAGTGATCTAGAGATGATGATTCAGCCTATTATAGCCTCCAAACACAACATCGGTTAGTGGGCTTGCCTCTAAACTCACTAATTACCCACTAAGTTGCTAAAAAAAAATCAATCTTCAAACAACCATATCGTTTAGCCAAGAGGTCCAAATTGCTATTATGATCACTCTACAAAAAGTAAAACCATCATATCTTTCCAATAGAAATGGTCTTGAATGCTAATTCATTCTTTCAAAAGTTATAGCCATTACAAGTTTTAAGGGGTAAAATCGTTTGAAAAAAATTCAAAAAAAAGGAAATGTCACTGGTAGGCATTTACCAATGGTATAAAGTAATTTGACCACATATGAATTTAAAAATAATATTTCGCGATCCTTCGATACATAAAATACGGGTCGTTACAGGCATTGTGTGATTGTAATGTAGTTACTAAGGTTTATAGCTTCACACCTATTTTCTAAGTTTAATAAAATGTGGACATGCTACACAAAAAAATGGCCTACCTTCTAATATGTGTGTATATATATATATATATTATACATAAGTCTATTGTATAAGTAATATGAAAAATAAAAGTTATATAATAATAAACTTATATAATATATAAATTAAAGGTGGATTATTAAGAAACCCTGAATAGACCTAAGGAATAACTAAATACTTAAAGTACATATATCATTATTTCTAATATGTCCTACATTTGAATCACGAGGATATTTAATAAGAAATATGTTATTCCATAAGTTGGTATCATTCAATATAATGTTGTCCTCTATTATATATATATATATACATTACTTGCACACTTCTTAGTTGTTGAGCAAACTCAAGCTAGGGATGTTAGGTGTAGTATATTAATATACTTAATAAACAAGGTAAGATAACTATACGTATTTATTGAGCCACATTAAGGTACATGTACTATACTTAGGCCATCGCGATATAGTAGGTATGAGTGAACAATTTCGTTCTGATTTATTGAGCAAACTCAAGGTTGAAGTGAAATTAGAACAAGGTACTAGGTTAAGAGTTGTATACGATACAACTTATAAGGAATTACCCATCATTTGTAGAGTTATGACTTGTTAAGCAAACTCAATGTTAGAATTCCAAGATGGTCATGCCCTAACACCTACCGGTAAAGTCAAAAGACGTCTATGTTTTTACTTAGGGTTTGGCGAAATATAACAGACCGATGAGAGTTTATTAGTAAAGTGAAAAATTAAGTTTAACCTACTAATATTATAAGAACATCTACTATGGTTTGTCCTAATAATATACAAATTAAAACTTGTAGAAAATGTCACTCTAAAACTATTTTTTGATAATGACAAGCTTATTGGACCGAACTATATCAATTAGCTAAGAGCAATTAAAATAGCATTGAATTACGAGCGTCTATGGTCAGCTACTAAATGTGAATCTAAAGAATAACCCGATGTTGAACCCCGAACTAATAATTGCTTATGAAAAATGGGTTTTAGACCCAGAGATCACCCAAGTTTTCATGATGTCTACTTTAGACAAGCCGTTGCAGAGGCGGTACAAAAATATGTATATCTATGAAATATTTGATGGTTTCAAGACCCTATTTGGTGAACACCCACGTTCTTTAAGGTATGAGCATACGAAGAAGCTATCCAATTCTAAGATGATTGAAGGACATAAAGTGGATGATTACATGCTGATGATGAAGGGCAATATTGATAGGCTTTTGTAATTGGATATATAGATAAGCAATGAATTGAAAGTTGATTTGATCCTTGTTCTTTTACTCCTCTATATGGACCGTTCATACTAAATTATAATATGAACTAATTAAATGTGAATCTCATGGCGCTCCTCAATATGTTGAGGTCAGCCAGGTTTGCATCTAAGGTCAAGAGGTTGTACTTCCTGTTAAAGGCAGTGTATCATCTTTGAAAAGTTTGAAGAAGCAAAAAAGAGAAGGTAAATGAAAGGAAAGTGAGAAGACCGGTGACAAGGTTGAATGTCGCCACTGCCACAAGAAAGATCACTGGAAATGAAATTGTCCTGATTACTTGAAGAGTGTTACAAAAAGAAAGCATTATGGGTTTTTGTGCTATCAAGTATATTTATGATTCAAATTGTTTTTTTAATCGATAAAATATCTTGAGGCTTAGATAGTGGATCTGGAACTTATGTAATTTGTTACAAAGGGGAACTGGCACTACATGACAAAAGGATAGATGAGGCTCCAAGTTGCTTATTGTGGCAACTCGCACCTCCTCACACATCAATCCAAAGCATAGAGTGGCTTTTAGACTCATGTTAGAGTGGGAAAGCATAAGCTATGGGTGTTCTTGAAACATTATAGAGACTAAAGATATATAGATATGATCTAAGATATACTATACTATTAGAAATCACAACGGAAGGCAAGAACATACCATCCCTTCGTAACCACCCTTTTGAGTCAATAACATAAAGCCTCAAATGACTTGAATGCTCTGCTCTACCAAGCTTCTCAAAAATATCCACTAACTCCTTGTCTTGCTTCAGACTAGACCTAATCAAGTCCATAAGTGTAGGTTGCACATCCAAAGTCGATAATATTCCATGAGTGATGTCTGACGATGGTTGAAGTTGGATGAAGAAATGAACTCTAAATGCGTCCACTCCAAAAACAAAGGACTTAACATCGCATATTGCCTACTCAAGGCATCAGCCTCCACATTGCTCTTGGTTGGAGTATTGAGATATTGAAATCGTATGGTGCCAAAAACTCTATCCACCTCTACTGCCTCAAATTCAATTCCTTTCATGAGAACAAGTACTTTAAAGACTTACGATCCACATATAATTCAAACCGCTTTCCTAATAGATAATATCTCCCTGACTTAAGTGCAAAGATAATGGCCGCCAAATCAAGATCAGAGGTAGGATTGTTCTCTCGTAGACCTCCAACCGTTTGCTAGCGAAGCTCATCACTCTTCCTTTCTACATCAAGACTGCGTCCAATCCCATACCACAAGTGTCGATATATACTATGCACATCTTCATGCCATCGGGTAATGCTAGAACAAGTGCACTAGTCAATGCTTCCTTTAGCCTAATAAAAGCATTGTTGCACTTCATGACCCATGAAATTAAATTCTTGTTGGTGAGGTGGTAAAAGGGCAAAAATCATCGAAGATTCCTTAATGAACTTCCTTTAGTAGCCCACCAAATCAAGATAACTCCTCACTTTCATGGCATTCTTCGACACATGCCAATCCTAACTGCTTATCCGCTTTTCGAGACGACATGTCCCAAAAAGTGTACCTCTTCACACCAAAAGTGACACTTAGAAAACTTCTCCTTCAACTTATGCTCAAGGAGTGTATTGAGCACTTCTTCTCAATGCATCATGTTCCCCTCCTTGTTCCTCAGGTAGACCAAAATATTGTCCACAAATACCATAACGTACTTATTAAGCAACCTTTTAAAAAACTCGACTTAGATGGGTGCATTGGTCAGTTCGAAAAGCATGACTAACCACTCATAAAGTCCGCTGGGTGTTCGAAAAGAAGTCTTCTAAATATTATCCTCGACTATATGCAACTGGTGGAATCCGGTAGCCAAATCGAGTTGTGAGAACACCTTTGCTCCTACTAACTGATCAAAGAGATCATCTATATGGGGTAATGAATAATGATTCTACTTTGTCAGCTTTTCAACTCCCTATAATGAACACAAAGCCTTAAAGAACCATCCACCTTGGTAGAATAAACGACTGGTGCTCCCTAATTTGAAATGCTTGTCCTAATGAAGCCTTCTCTAACAGCTTATTCACTTACTTCTTCAGCTCGCATCTCTGCTTCGAAGCCATATGCCTTAAGGGTAAGGTAATTGGTCTGGCATTCTCCACGAGATTAATTTGAAGTTCAATCTCTCTTTGTAGTGGGAGATTGGTGACCTCAAAAAAGACGTCTGAGTAATCTCTAACTCTAGGCGTTGAATCTAACTCATCATCTGATAGGTTTAATCAGTATAGGTAACTCAGCATAACTGAATCTTTGGGACTGTAATAAACATTTAAACTGCTGCCACTACAAGTTCCCAACTTAACAACCTTCCTATCACAATATAGAATCACCCCATACATCGTCATCCAGTCCATGCCCAAAATCAACCCAAACCCAGAAAACCCTAAGACAAAAGCAACACAATTGAACTCGATTCCCAAAATAATAATTTCAAACCCCTACATATCATAGAAAAATAAGAAGATCCCCCAACTGTGTTTAATACAACCATGGGGTATGTAACTATGCTAGTATCCAAGTGTAACTCATCTACAAGTCTATTAGAGACAAGAGAATGTGATGCCCTCATATTAAATAAAGTATGAACGGATAAATCAGATGTAGTAAAGACACCTTCAGTCATGACCTTCTTCCCCTTGTCCACTACTTGAGGCGCACTCGAACTAGGAACTGTGTTCAATGTGTAAGATGGACCTAACCGGGGAGAGGTCTTCTGAGGTGTTGGACACTCTCGCCTCATGTGGTTGTATTGATTGCAATTGTAACACTTAATCTTTGAACCGTATTCCTTGCATTCTTTAGCAAAACGCCCCTTCTTTCCACATTCCTACAATATCCTACTTCTTAATCTTTCCCTTGGGTCCTCCGTCACCTCTTGCATTGATTCTGCTATGGTGCATTACCTCCAGACTTCTTGGGTTCTTCTTTCGCTTCCTCCTTGGATACGGTATTCTACAAGCACTCAGCCCTCATGCGTCGTACCTATGGGAATATGACTAACAACCAAATTTTAAAGGGTTAGGCTCATCCCTTAAGAAACCTTTAGAGGCTTTTTATGTAGGGTATTGATTAACTTCATCCCAAACCAAGCCAACTCATTGCACTAATTCACATACTCCTTTACCGACATGTCTCCTTGCTTCAGATGAATAAACTTCTCTAACTGCACCCCTTCTTTAGCTCTAGACAGAAACTTCATCTTAAAATATATTGTAAACTCCCCCTAAGTAATCTCCTCCTTATCGGTCTCCACCTAAACAACATCCCACCAACTTAGGGCCTCTCCCTCTGGATGCCAAGTAGCAAGCTATCTCCTTACACCATCCCTCAGACCTATTAAACCAAAATCCTCTCGCATATACAAATCCAGGTCCTCAAATCCACATATGACTCAATCCCCACATACGGCTTCCCTCGAAGGCTCGTAAAGTCCTTACAAAAATTAGCAAAATTAGCGACAAAAGGGTGGGTAGGAATTACACCTGACGCTTGCTCCATGGGTCCTCTATTAGGCTTAAGCTTGGCTTGTTCCTTTTCTTGAAGATACCAACAGAACCAAATCGGGATGTTAATACCCAAAATCTCAACATTGTTGCCTGAGCCTGAATTGTAGGATCGATTTCACCCTAGAGGGGGGGGGGGGGGTGAATAGGGTGATAGTGTAAATTATAAAAATTAATTGCAGAAGCTAATTAATATTTAACACGGATCACAGAATAGCAGCACAGATATCGCAGAATATAAATAACAGAATAAAACAGAACAACACAGAATTTACCCAGCTTCGGCAAAACCCTGCCTACGTGCTGCCCCCAAGGTTTCTACTGTAAACTCGCTATACCCGCTATTGACTAATCTAACTCTACGCTCAAAACCCTGACCACAACTCAACCACCGAGTTGCGAATTCCCAAACTACACACCGTAGTTTGTACCCTAGTCACACGACTAGAAAATTAAAACGGTTAAAAAGAAAAATATGAAGTTAAAAACAAATTAAAATAAATAACCCTAATATAATTAAAAGCCCTTAAAATATATAGGCCGGCCCCTTTTATTATTTTGACCCGTCTCCTTTTGCTTTACTCCGTTCGTTTGCGTGTATAATGGTGGCCGTTCCTCTTGCAAATTTAGGGCTTCATTCCTTTTCCAGATTTAGGGCTTTTGAAGTGCCGATAGTATGTAGATTGATTCTATGATCTCTTGCGTGTATCCTTGATTGATTGATGCTCACTTCGGCTACTTCTTTGATCGAATTCCTTCTTCGATTCGGTATGTAATTATTTGCTTGTGCTTTTCTGATTTTATGCTTTCTGGAATTCGATACAAAAATTTGCCGATGATGATTTGTTTAAATAGGAATCGAATTCCTATATTCTCGTTCGTCCAAATATTTTTGATTTCGTCAAAAATTCTTCTCGGCCACTTGATTTAAATTGAACGTTTGATGATTGATTCTGACTAGTTCATAATCGTATATTTCATTGCTTGATGGTTACGATTTTGATTTATTTCGTGATCATCACGTTGTTGACTACGGCTTCTTGATTGCTACACCTTCGGCCTTGACTTGTTCATAATTGAATATATTTGTTGCTTGGTTGAGGTCTCTGACTTTGACTTCGACAACCACGGCTTTGACTTGTTGACACCCTGACCATTTCATACTTGTACATTCTCGGCTTCAGTATGCTTTGATTTTCTGGCTTGATGTTTATATCCACTTGCTGTGTATTGCTTCACTGCATAGCATATTTGTGCATTTTAAAACTCTGACCTTGTTGCCTTTGTTCATTTGCTGGTTAGCTTGCATCTGCTTGTAGTTGATGCATATGCTCTCTGATTTGAGTTTGTTGGTTGGGTCTGCACATTTCTATGCTCTGGTCTCCATAGCCTTTACCGTTGCATTTCAGACTTGCTGTTGCATATGTATTCATTTTGCAGCTGGTCTTTGTATAACTTGAACTTGATCTGTGCCTTGTTCATTCTCATGTGTTCATCCCTGTAATATATGCTACTGATACATTTGGAGTTGGTTCATGTTGCATTGACTTGTTTTGTACTGGTGCATACTATTGCGGCCTGTACTTGTTATTTGCATCATTTTGATACTCCATTTCTTGACCTGTCTCATTTCAGTTGTGTCTGCATTGTCACTGTTTGGTTGATGTCACCTGAACTTGATATTTTGGTATCGTGTAGCTGTGACATTGTTTGATTGTTGTTTGTTCTTGCTTTTGATGTATTCTGTTGCGGCCTTTAACGAGCTTGATTCATGCTGTTAGGATTGGCGTGAATCTGTATTCATGTTGCTGTGTTGCTCACTGATGCATTGTTGTAGCTGATTTATTGATCCATTCATTGTAGCTTGTTGTTGTATATTTGTGACATTCATGTTGCTGTTGCTTAGTATCTTGAAACTCGGCCTATTGTGTACTTCATATAGTTGGTTCATGTTGTTGCTTATGTTGGTGTTGTACACTGTCATGTTGAATTCACTGATGTATCACTGGTATACTTCACTGTGTTGATTGTTGTGCACTTGCTTGACTGAACTACTCTGGTCTTTCATGATGTATTTGCTGTGGCATTTTGTGGTCTGCACTGAGCACTTGAACTTGTATCTGTGCACATTGTTCTGTGCACTGTTCTTGTAGTACTTGGGTTACTTGTATGCACTGCATATTTGGATTGCACCTTTTCTGGTTGGTCTGGCCATTGTAGCTGTACTTGTGTTCATGTTGCCTGGTTTTGTGGCACTGCTTATAGTCTTGTGGCATGTTTGTGGCTGTGCTTGCATTGACATGTTGTGGCCTGTACTTGTATGCATCATATATGCACCGTGCACTAACTTGAGTCTGGTTCTTCACTTGGAATTGCACTTCCTGTTGCTGTGCACTTCTGTTTGCTGTCATGTTCTTGTGCTCGAGCTCTTTGCATACTTCATGTGTGCATTTGAGTTGTTTGTGTCAGTTGCTTGTAGTCTTCGCCATGTTGCAGTTTGTAGTGTTTGGTCACTGATGCATTACTATAGTTGCAATATCTCATGCTCAAGCTCTTTGCATACTTCATGACTGCCTTGTGTTGAACCCAGTTTTACAGCTCGGGTTTGACCTTGTGCTCGTGTCGTGATTTTAAATATATTGCACGTGAGTTGAACCCGCTTTGCATTTGGGTTTGACCTGTGCTTACCTGTCCCTGTAAATCAATCAAGTGTATATATATCGGTGTGCACGGCCTTGTGGCATATACAGTAATACACTGTATGTCACAAGTTGTTCGTGTATGATGAATTCAAATTTAAATTATGACGAGCAACCCAAATAACTGAGGCAAATCATATTTACAAAATTATCTTTTATTTTTGAATTGCAAAAATATTTCTTTTTCAATTTTACTGCGTTAGTGTATATTTTTGCAGATTTGCTCAGATGCTGGATTCAAAAACTGGATTTGAAGTTGAAGACAAAATATGAGTGTGAGTGATATGTAGTGAGGTGCTGATGTAAAATAGTGATGTAATTGAATTTGTATCAAAGTTGTATAGTGAATAGTGAGAGCTTGAATTTGTATACTATTCAAAATTGTAATAAATATTTATTTGAATAAAATATTCGTTTGAATTCAAATTCTGTGTTATTTATTTTATTCAGCAAATATTTATTTAATCTGTGAAATATAAAATAGTACATTAACAAATACATTTAAATGAATGTATATATGTTTATTATCATCAAACAAAAATCATATAAGCGCATATTTAACATGAATCGCTTATCTTCTATGTATGATTTTGGAATTTATTAACAAATTTTCACAAATAACATTGCAATAATAGGGAAAGAGTTATTTGTGTTATATTTATATAAAATCTTTTGAAAAGCTTTTATCTATACATACATACATGTATGTACTTTGGATACTCATTTTGGAAACTTTTGTAAACCTTTTTAAAGACATTTGGGAAAAGCTTTCATTTTGAAAAACTTTTTCAAGTATGTTCTCTCAATATGCTCCTAACCCTTAAGGAATTTTAAAGCTAAGCTCCGATACCAACTATGACAACCCGCACCTCCCAACATACCAATCCAAAGTCTATGGTGACTTTTAGACTAGCATCGGTGCCAAGAAGCATGAGCTGTTGGGTTTTTTTAAAGAATTACAAAGATTAAAGATATATATACATACATGCACATGATCTAAGATATACTACACTTTCAAAACTAATAGAAGAAGGCAATAAAATATAATAAAGAAAATAACCATCTCTGAAAATATCTCAAAACAGTCTTATAAAGTAGTACGTAGTCAAATCTATAGTACACAAAAATACGGTATGTAGTTCGATAAATATTAAGTATTGAATGAGATAGATTGTTACATGGAGAGTAAAAGAAAATGATAAGCAACTCCATTGATGAGCTCGCCTCTCCACATACTAATCATAGGCCTATCACCTAATGCCTTGTTTTCATGTGGTGGGGATAAGAAAGGAAAAGAGGCGAGTCAGAAAAAAGTCTGGTGAATGAGTACACTATTAATATATGATGATCACATCCAGTGGACTTTAATAATACTCCATGTGACTCAGGGTGTACTAAGAGTGTTCATGAATTACTTGCTTACTTAATATAAGAGGTTTAACTTAATACATACCAACACTATCTACTTTGCAGGCTCATACCTCGGATCGAACAACTAATCGAACTTATAGACAACTAATGATCAGCAAATAACTGCTAGAACTTTTCCAACATTGGGTTATCCTACAATTTCCTGTATGGGACTACATCTCTCACATTATGACTACGCAATTATTCGACATAGGTTTACTTAAAATTCCTATAATGGGACTAAGTCCCAAATCTATGACCATACATACCCCTGTTATGCATTGGGAGAGCCTGCAATGCCAACTCATCAAAGTGCCTCATTGTCTACGTCCCTATCCACCTTTATAATGCCTTTGATTGCACTCATCGGGAACAAACAACAACATAATATCATGTTGTATAAGTATCCTAAATACCAGGGAACTCCCATTATGCCGGGCCCATACACTTCGCCTGGCGTCAATCAATATTGCATGTCCACCATAGAATCTTTTGTGAGTGCTATTTGCGATGGAATCGCCCTTAATCGAATATCGACCTCCGTTGGATAAAGAGCATTTACCCAGCCCTGCAATATCCTAGTGTCACCTCATGGGGAACTAACCTCCCGACTCCTAACATTTGTATATACACACACACATATTATTAACTAATTTATTTATAACCTAGACCTTAGGCCGAGGTTCATACCGCGCTTTTGGAACACCCACGATTGACCACCTACTCTTGGAGCGGTCGACTGCTCTAGATTATGCGGTCAATCGATCGTTGTTGATTTAGGGTTCAATTTCTTATTTTTAACTTTTTTTGGTTATTTAATTAACAATTAATCAATCATTCCAAATTTCCAGTACAAGGTCTTATACAATTCGATGTTAGAGCAATTACAATGAACCAAATTTCCAGTTATTCAAATTCAATTTTTCGTATTCATACAAAATAGCTCAAAACTAGATTTACTACTAACATCGATATTAACCAGTTATATTAATATGTTATACATTTAGAAAAGGGTTAGAAAAGGGCTTTAACATTGACCAATTCTTATTTTACAAGTTTGTTCAATTCAATTCATATGTTAAATCTCAGATTAAGCAGTATGATTCTCCAATTTAGTTTCTAATAACCTAATCAAATAGGGTATATTAAAATTAACTAAATTTAATCATCTTATTAAAAATATACCCACCCACCTCAGACCCACGCTTTCCTTTAATTCTTGATTGGAATTTCCCCCATTTTGTTAGTTGTTTGCTTGATTTGTCATCTTTAATCTCTCTACTTTTATTTTTATTTTACTTTTGAAGAATTTTGATTTGGAGAGAACTTGGCAGAGTTTCAATAGAATGGACTAGTTTTGGTGAATTAGGATTATTATTAGTTGTGTATTTATAGGGGTTTTGGATTAGTCTTGACCGTCAGTTAACCCTAAAATTATATTTGGTTTTATCCTATATGTTAAACATTTACTTCACAGCCAACTGAAAATATTTCATTAAATCTAGGCCATTATCCCCTCAAATTTATTGATCTAGACCATTAACTAGTCGACTGCTAGGTGGAGACTGGTTAATCGCTAGATGTCGACCGACGACCCCTAGGGTGTCTACTGGTGGAGCTATTTATTTGAGGATAGTTTAATTTCCATGTTAGTTTATTTAATTTCATTTTCAAATTTTAAAACATCTATAACTTCTCTATACCGGCTCTGGTTTCAAAGTGTTACATATAAAAATTATCCATAAAATTGCTATGAATTCATCGGAGCAAGTTTCATAGCCAAATTTGGACATTTGTAAAAAAATAATACTTTTTTCCTTGTTATATTTTAAATTTAATTCTTTTATTAAATCCTCTCTTAAATTTTCGAGGCGTTACACTGATGGATCTATTATAGATGCAATGGAAGTAGGGAATTATCATTTATATTTTCTTGGCAGATTTGTTTTTGATATTAAAGTAGTGTTATTTTGTAAAAGACTTTCTTTGTCAAATTATTTCTATTTTTAGATTATCTTAGATAGATATATATTTCATTATGCAAACAATGTTATGAAGATCAGTTTGAATGGAAATAAAATCTGCGATTGGACTCTTGAAATTGCATTTACATTATCAATACTAATTTTGTGTATTCTATGAATAATTCTTTTGATAATGTAAATGATAGTTACCTTTGGCAATATATGCGATGTCGTATCGGTGAGAAAGGATTACGCAAACTAAAAACCGAAAGTTTTCTCTTGTCACTTTATTTTGAATCATTTGACAATGAGTCATGTCTTAAAGGTAATGACCAAGCACCCCTTCAGTCGAAGCAGCGAAAGAGTTAATGAACTCTTAGGGTTAGTACATAGTGATGTATATGGCTCGATGCATGTAATCACAAAAGGTAATAGCTCTTAGTTTGTTATCTTTACTAATAATATCTCGAGACTGGTATATTTATATGTTATGAAGAACAAATCCGATGTCAATGAGAAATTTAATGAATATAAAAATGTAGTAGAAAACCACATGGATTATGAGATTAAAATTCGTCGATCAAATCAAGGAGGTGAGCACATTGGACAGGAATTCCAAACGTACTTAAAAGATAATTGGATTATCTCTTAGATTACTCCATCTCATATGCCACAACACAATGGTGTGCTGGAGCTAAGGAACCAAATCTTATTAGATATGGTTCATTCCATGATGACTAAAGCTGAGTTATCTTTGTCATATTGGGAATATGCACTAGAAATCACAGCGCATATGTTGAACTTATTGCCTACTAAATCTGTGCCTAAAATGCAGTATGATATGTGGCTTGAAAAGAAACCCCAACTTAAGTATGTAAAGGTGTAGGGTTGTCCGATGTAAATTAAGAATGTTGGTCTGAATAAACTAATGCAAAATTGATACTATGTAAATTTATAGGATATCCCAAAAAATCAATGAGATATACTTTCTACAATACCTAGGAACAAAAGGTTATTATTTCTTGATGCACTATCCTTTTAGAAAAGAAGTTTCTACAAAATAAGTCAACAACAAAGTTGTGGACTTAGATAAGATCCAAAAAATTAGCACTAAGGCCGAACTAGTGAGAGAATCGAGTTCATCCCTATATGAAAACATGCAACCTATTAGTAGGTCTAGTATGGAATCCTCTGCACCAAAAAGATACTACGGGTTTTATCATAGATTGTGTGAAGGAGGACCGTGTCTTAGATGATGACACTTCTCCATCTTTCCAACAAGCACTGCAAAGTAAAGATTATGCACTCTGGCTTAGTGAAAAGAAATCCGAGATGGATTCCATGTATCAAAACAAAGTATGGACTTTGTTAGACATACCCTAAGGGATAAAACCCATCGGCTGCAAATGGATTTTCAAGAAAAAGCCAAATGTAGATGGAAAAGTGGAGACTTGTAAGGCAATGCTAGTTATGAAAGGATTTCATCAAATTTAAGGTGTTGATTATGATGCTACCTTTTCACCCATACCTATGCTTAAGTCCATTTGGATTATGCTACCAACTGTTGTATTCTATAACTATGAAATATGGAAAATGGTTGTAAAGATGACATTTCTAAATGGTAATTTAGAAGAACTCCTCTATATGTCCAGCCCGAGGGTTTTGTGGTCAATGGAAGTGAGGGTAAGGCTCGTAAGTTGTTGACGTCCATGTATGGACTTAAACAAGCTTCAAAGAGTTGGAACAAGTGTTTTGATTAGGTAGTCATACCGTTTGGTTTGTATCAGAATATAGAGGAAGCATGCACTTACAGAAAGGAACAATGCAATGCTATCATTTTCCTAGTTCAATATGTCTACAATCTATTATTGATTTACAATGACATTTCATTATTGCAGTCAATGAAAGCTTAGATTTCTAAGAACTTCTCCATTAAGGATTTAGGAAAACAGCTTATATCCTAGGTAAGAAGATCTACAGAGATAGACATAAGAGGCCATTGGGATTTTCTAATCCCTATACATAGATACCATATTGTAAAGGTTTAGTATGGAGAATTCCAAACGTGGAAATGTTCCAATACAGTCTGGAATCGTCCATTTTACGAAGGATGGTCCTCATACCATCGAGGAGAAAGAGCATATAAAATGGATCCCCTATGTTGCAGCCATAGGATCCATAATATAAGCCATGTCATGTACTAAACCGGATCGACATACGCATCAGGAGGCGTAAGCTGATACCAGTCTAATCCAGGAGAAAAACATTGGAGAGCTATAAAATGTATACCGAAGTATTTAATAAATACTAAGGACTTATTCCACATATATGGGAATGAAGACCCCCTTATAAATGGGTATACTGACTCTATTTTTCAAAGCGATATAAATAATAGTAAGTCAGTGTTTGGTTATGTGTTTACACTAAACAGCGAAGTTGTTAGTTGGAAAAGTTCCTAAAAAGAGACATCAACAGATTCGACGATGGAGGACGAGTACATTGCCCTCAATGAAGTAGTTAAAGAAGCAGTCTCGATACAAAAGTTTTGTTTTCATAATTAATCCTAAGTGCAAGCGGGAGATTGATAGAGTGAGTGGTATGCCTTAGGAAAAATTCTATAATTTATTATAAATTAATTAACTCTGCAATCAATTCTCGTTCGTAATAAAGGTTTTTTACTTCTATTATATATTTGTTGTAATGTGTTATAAAAAATTAAATATTTAATTAAAATATATTTAAAGAAAATCCATAGGTGGTGTGTTTGTGATATTAATTATAAATAGTTGTAATCACAAGTATTATATCACAATATAATAAACACATCATTTTGAATATTCCTAGTCAAGGTGCGTTAAGACTGGATATCGATGTACCCATTAAGACTAGAGTACATAACGCCCTTTAAATGTTAGAAAGTGTATTACTCATGAATGCTGGGGGAACCAAGGGATTTTATACTGATAATTATTGGATAACTATGGAAAAACTTACCCGATAGTTTTTTGCTGGTTAATATAACTAATGTCAAACAAAAAATATCGATGTGACTAATTTACACAGTTCTATCGACTTGAGAATAATGTTGATCTTCAATATGAAAGATCCTCTTTGATTATAGTCAAATCATGGTACTGGGTCCACGAGTGACTATTGTTGGGTCAAGTGAAAGTATTGGTAGTGAAACACTATTTAAGAGAGGATTCATCTCCTTAGTTATATGGAGTGAGTATCACTGTCAACTCAAAGTCAAAATCTTTATCTAAAATAGTTAGGTTAATAATAATTGTTATTATTGAACCATTTATGTTTGGACTATATAGTTGAATATGGATGATATTTGGATTTTGACCATTATCAAATTCCATAAGTCCAAAAAAAAAAATTGACGAAGAGAACTGGTGTAAATAATAGTCACAATCGAGTAATGCTTAACATAGTAAAATTGGATTTTGGCGAAATCAAGCAAGTGATAAATTTAGCAAAAATGTCGCCACTACCTGCTAAGCGATGTGTGAACATTAATATTTTAGTAGTTCGATATTAAACGCTGACCAAACTTACACCCAACGGGTCACACAGCCGAAATGTTATATACTCCTTTGACCAGACAATTTAATTAATTTTTAATTGTTATAAATTAACTAAAAATAATTAATATTTAGGAAATATTAGTTATAAAATTTTATCTTGATTTGATGAACAAATATTATTGAATATTTTTGTAATAGTTACAAATACATCAATCGATATATGATATTGATACACGTTTCAATTGGATTTAAATACATTATAATTTACTTAGGAATTAAATGGATTTAAAGCCCAAATTGAGGCATGTACATTTCAACCATAATAGACTAGGAAAGGGGCAGCCATAAGATGGCTAGTGGGGCCAGGGTTTATAAGAGAAAAGAAAGGGTTAGAGAAAATTATGAAACTTAATCCTAAGATATCTCTCCATTCACTCCTCCATAAAAGTATCTCAACCTATTCTCATTTCTAACTTTTTAAAGCCTCCATCTATCCCTGCCTCTGGCCAAAATCAAAAGTTCCCCATCTTTCCATTTCCAAACTCAAATCAAAGTGAAACAATTAAATTCGATAGCGGGTGGTCATCGGTTCAGGGACTAGCACTCTATTGGATTGGAAACTAGTTCGAGGAGTAGATCTCATCGTTTCAAGGTGTGCTTTTAGGCATTGGATGTAAGGTAAATTTCTAATGTATTTACGAATATTAATGTATGTATAATATTTATAACATGTATATTATATGTTAGTAAGGTGGCTATTTTAATATATAAATATATTGTCACAATTAGATTGGTTATATGTTTATATATACTTTTATATTTGTAAAAAAATTCTCTATCATATATACCCCTATAAGATGCATACTCAAAATAAAAAAATTATTTTAATTAATTTAACATACAATATTTAGTTATATATGTAAGCTTTATAATTTAAATACTACACCATACTCTATATAAAATATGAGTTAATAATTCTAAATAAATAGTATCATGTTTAGAATATTTTTAGCAGAAATAAAAATAATATATTTGAATACTGTTTAATAATTTAGTTATGTAAATTAATTATATCAACATGTGTGTGTGTGTATAATTTATATTAAAAATATTAAATCAGTACTTAATATACTTTTGGTAGAGAAAATAAAAAACGTTATATATATATTAAATATTTAAATGTCAGCCGAAAAATTATTTTTAAATTATAAAATTACATATTAAATATTTAAACAATAAAATATCACTTAGAATTTTACTAAAATTTTAAAATAAAAAATTATGTTTCAAAAATAATTTTTGCCTCTCCGATTGTTTGGACCAATGCCACTACTACGACTGGGACTTATGCCTCTTCGACTGTCTTGCACCTCCATACCAAGCCTCTTCCTTTTGGAGGAAAGTAATCTCATCGTGTTGAGAGCTCCACATTAGCACGATTATTGAACTGGGTGATGGTAGGAAAACAACTTTCTGGTATGACCCTTGGCTTGATGGCATTGCCCTCTGACCCTTATTTCCAGGTTTCTACACCATTGCTTCTGACAAAGACATCACAGTCCACCGTGCATTTTGAAATGGCAGTTGTATCATTTCCTCTTTGATTTCCTTCAAGACCCTCTACTCTTATCTGTAGCGTCCCTTTTGGCATTAACAAACCATGTCTCCTTGAAGCAAGGCATGGACACTTTTCAGTGGGGAAGAATCAATAATGGATAATACATAGTTAAATCTCAATACAGCTTCTATGCCTTCCCTAGGATGATCGTCAACTTCAGCAGCCTTTGGGCCTTGCATGACACTGCGCCCTCCCTTTGAAATTCAAGATTCACATGTGGCTCCTTATGCTTAACAAGCTGAATATAATTGCCGCTTAGCAGCTAAGAACATTTCTTCTACTTACTCAAGCTTCTTATGTCATTTTGATTAGGACTCAACTAATCACGTGTTCTTCGATATGACTTCTATTTCTAGGTGTCATCGTTGTGAGTTAGTAATTTAAACATTGAATGCCAAAACTTGAAGCTTCACTGATGCAGCCTATGGGAGTCTGCTCCGCCAGACTTCCTATCGGTTCTGCTCGCACTCGCTTTTGTCTGTGTGTTGGATGGAAGAAATGAAAGCTGTTTCAATAATCATGAGCACAGTTATTAATAAATCGTCGCTAAAATCTTATATTTATACTCTATTCGGACAAGACATCCATGCGGGCTAGTTCGTTTCTTCCTTACAGGTGCTGATGCCAGCGAGTCAACTAGAAGCAATGGCTCTGCTATATGATTTGGCTTTGGTGGTACGGTGTTGTAGTTTGTACTATGCTTATGGGCATATTATATATACATTTTTTACTCTCCTTCTGTGAAAGATGTATGTTGTATTATGATGTTTAAACTACTTTGCACTAGACACTTTTTGGCTACCGACTAGGCATGTTAGTCGGATATTACTATCTGGTTTATATTATCTAGTTATGCAACCATGGTTGCATATCTTTTATATTAAACAAATTAATTAATTTTAAACTAATACCGTATGGATATTTAATTTAAAATATTTTAAAATTATAAAGCAAGTAATAGTGACATTTCTGCCATGTGCAATGTCAGGTGTATATATATATTAATATATATATATATATTGTATTTCTAAAAGCATTAATATATATATGTATGTGTGTCCTTTATTAATATGTTATTTATATGTACGTATGTACTTAATATATATGTTTAAAAAATCATATATATGTATATATATATATATTACTTTTGGTTTTGTAGTAAAAAAATTAAATCTAATATTATTTATAAATATTTCAAAATATACTTATTATAATTGCATAGTTACAGTGTTAAAATTCCATATAGATGTTTATATATATAACATTATTTAAAATAAAATATATATTATATTTTTACACGCACACATATATAATTATTTTATTTTTTGTAAACAAATTAAAGTATATAAACTGCATTTGGACAACATATTTATATATTGGTCGAGAAAATATGTCTGATGCGGTGTAAATCCCAGTACTTATACACGGGCATGTTATACCTTGCACAATTTGCTATGTTACATATGCACATGTACACATACATATATGTGTATATGATATGCATATATATATATATATAATATAATAATAATAACATAATAAAAAAGTATATTATAAATTTAAACAAAATAATGATTTTATTTAAAGAAAATTCAGAAATATCCTAAATAAATTAGACTTCATAGACCCAATAAAAATCCAAATGATAACAAGAATTGAAATTCACCCATTACTTCAGTTGTGGGCTGGCCCAATTCTAACAGTTTGAAGTCCATATAAAGAAGTTGTGGTTGAACTTGTGTTAAGCTAAGTGGGTGCCAAAGTTCAAACCGACCTTCGTTTTCCATTCTTCTATATAAACCAGTTCGTAACTTCCTCTTTTAGTTTCAGAAACTGATCGCTCTTTCTATCCCCCTCTTCCTCTATATATATAAAAACTAAAATCATCATATATTCCTCATCTTAATGAAATCACTAGCATCGCGAAGCTAGCAGAGAGGGTTATGCATCTATATTGATCTGGGCCTGAAGTTCAAAAGCGTAATGGTAACTGTCCAGGCAGTAGAGACTCAGGCAATGAAAGGTGAATTCATTCAGTGATTCATGATTTTCTCTCATTATAATGCAAGATTGATCCTATAATGATTATTTGTTGTCTATATTAGTGTTGATAACACTTTATAATCATCGAAATTTAGATTTTAACATGGGTTTGGGAGGAATTTGAATATATAACAAACAAAAAATTAGATTTCACATATTTCTTGTAATTAATGAATATACCATCTAACTTGGTGAATTAAATTATAAAACTTGACATAGAAATGTAAGTTTAGGTGCGAAGGACATTTTTAGGTGACTGGAGCATAACAGAGAAGACTGAAGGCAAAACGATGTAGAGAAAATGTTAAGATCATGGCCAAAAATTCAAAAATACATTTCAACCGGTATATCGGTGTACCCTACGCATGCAGCAATGGCCTATTTCTAGACATGGGTTGAACCGGGACCCAAGGGAATATATAATAATATTTACCGATTCGACACTTGTTTCTTCTATTTTCTATAGGCTTTTGGAGGATATTGACAAGATGATTGGTGATGTTACGATCTAAGTGAATGTATGTGATAATGATTGTTATTTGTGATGGGTTTGTGTTGACGCCAAAAGTGGATCAACACCTAAGATTGAGTTGTAGGAAACCCATAAGACCTAGATCTCGAAGATACCAGAGAAAATCAAAGCAAATAGAATAATGAGACATAATATTTTTATAGTTGTTCAACAGTCTCTAGCCTACATCCATTTCATAGTTTATTGATGGTTGCTACAGAGAATTAGAGCAAACAAGTCTCTAGCACAAGTGCTAGACAGGTTTTATAGCCTAGAACTGCCAAGAGCAGTTGTTTATGTGACTATTATAAGGGGGGTAGGAGGCGAAGAAATGACAGAGTCTATGCCAATAGAAAATCCCCTCTCTTTCTAGTTGGAGTAGGCTTTGTATTTATAGAGAAACAACAACATGGGGTCAGAAGCCTACTTGGAGCGAAGTCCAAAAGGATGTCCAGATCATAAAGTGAAAGTATGGGGCCTAGAAGTCATAACTTCCTTTAGGTATTGATAGGAATTGTATTGGCACCGATAGGAATTTACTTGTGCATAGTCAATTCTTGTACTTCCTTCACTCTTCTATCTCCTTTTTTATGCTTTCCAAACTTTCTTTCATAGTCTTTGAGTTGATTCCGATGGTTTTTGTTAACGCTTAAACTATCCTGCTTTCTTGGCTTTCTTCTCATCAATCTTGAGAATCGCTTAACTATTCTCTGAGAAAATCACTTGACCTCATGTGGTTGAGGTTGTCTATGATGTATAAATTTGTGAAGCCAAGAATGAGAGGAAGTTCATATCGGCACCGATAGGAATCGTATCGGTACCCACTCCACCACTTAGTTCCAATTTGGTATTTTACTTTAGTGCCCTTTTCTACTTCTTCTTAGTGTGTTTCTAAGTTATCGAGTCATTTTGTCTTTGTCCTGTCTACTTGGTTAAAAATCTGGTTAACACTTGCCCAGTATCGGCACTGAGACATTTGGTCTTCTTTATGTTCTCTACTCAAGAGATTTTTAGACTTAGAGTTTTTTCCACTTTATTCCTCTCGTGCCTTACTTCTTACCAAGATGATTCTTCTTAAGCATTCAATCCAACCTATCACCGTTCCATCTCTAGCACTGCTTAGACCTTCACCGCCGCCGTCTATCTTGAGATCCATGCCGCCATCGAATTGTCGTTTCCATCTCGCTTTGATTTGCCCCGAAAGTTCTTGAATATAAGTTCTCCTAGTACCAACCACTGGTTAGAAACTCCAACTTTCCTAAGGTTGGAGATTCGTCGAAGATCATGGTGATGGCGATTGTGTTGATGGTGGTGGTGCTGCAACGCATTATTGGGGAAGATAATCAAATTTTGTTTACGCATACTTTTTGGTGAACTTGATTTCCACCTTGGTTATGCATGCACAATTCCGAGGACAAGTCTAACTCTCTGGCTTTGACTAACTCTTGTTAGTGTGTGGTTAATCCTGCATCATCGTTTGAGTTCCAACAAGGTTGTTCTTGTCTAAAAATAGTTGTGTCGGATGATTCCATCGCATCTCTTTTCTTCTTGCTGCACTTCCTTTGTTCCTAAAAAGAAAAGCTTCTGCATCACTCCGGATGAAATCTTCTCCATTATTGATTATTCATTGATAACGGGTAATTTCCAACGTATAATTTTAACGTATGACACGTAGCACAAGCGAGCTATCTATATAGGATGGTCCATTTATGGTATACATGACATTGGACTCACACTACATAGATTAACACTTATTGTTCACCTTGGTCAACGACCGAAATCCGATTGGTTAACACACATTGACGTCCTTTGCATTTCGATCGCTTTCCATACGAGTTCAAATTTAAAGCAAAAACATACCTGATCTATTGAACGACCATTTCTCCTATTCAAAATGACTCAAACGATTGCCCCGTTCCAATGCCGGTTGAGCCGCATATACTCCTTCCAAAGCTAGGTCTTCTACGGCTCTAATGCCGCCATCTGGTCCTGTCAGACCTGGTTGTCCCATTACACCATAATTGGGAGGTTCTATAATTCCCATGGAGCTGTTGGCAGACCAACTACATCTTTTAAATGAACTTTGAGGCTTTAGAGTATTGAATGATCTACTGGAGCGAGTGCCAACAATTTTGACGAGTAAAATGCTTCAAAATATATGTCATCACCTCGGGATCCTTGAAGATGATGTGCTTCTCCCATCAAGGGATGATTTTGCACACCACCCTTGACTGGGATATACAACATGCAACTGATACATGTGCTTGGGTGGTTCCATCCCGCCTTTCAATCCCTTCCTCCATAGAGTTTTGCAAGAACTTGTACTGGTACCATTCCAAATTCATCCGAATGGATATGCTTTTTAAGCTCACTATATGTTCTTTTCATGAATCGGTTCAACCGACCGCTAACTTTCAATGAACTTACTTACCCGTTGCATTTCAAGAGAAGACGGGAGACTCCTTCTATCATGATTTTTGAAGCTTGGTGTCGGTGCAAGTTATTGAAAAACTCCACAACAAATGCACGGTGTTTGAAATGAATATTTCAATGTTTGGTGCCCGTATGGCTTCAATCGACTCTAGTTATCCAGATGTAAGCATCCTTTCCTCTGCCTCCCTTACACTTGAACTCTATCAACTCAAGTCCTTAACATGTCATTCATTTATTTTTAGGCATTCTGGATCGAGAAGATCGTGAAAAGCATGAATACCTGCTCAAGGGTTTAAAAGAAGTTGGATTCCAACAGTGTACCACCACCTTCCTCATTACAAAGGGGAATCTTCGACGATGTGGCTTGCTGCCTCTTGATCAAATTGTTATTCCTAACTCAACTCCTTCGAGCAGTTCCAGAGTGCCCGCTCGAACCACCCATCGCACTCGCAACTTTGGTGAGACTCTACAAGTGAGGCTAAAGGTCCTTCAAGAGTGGTGCACGTTGAGAAAGAAGCTGTCGTTGATGATTCCTTAAGAAGGGGGGGCTAAGGAGTTGGAATGTCCTTAATTTTTAAATAGAATGGAAATGAGGATGCCGGGAGAAGAAAAGGAAAAGAACTCATAATAGAGGAGGATGGTGAAGACGTTGTGGACAACGATAGTGACTATCATGTTAACGAAGAAGAGGGTGAATCACTTGGTGAGACGTCTCATATAAGTCCTGATCTCCCAAGCTTGCCCCATTTGGAGCACATCATTGTAGAGACTTCTGATGGGCTAGGAATCATGTTGTGTTACCTTCAGGAGACGCTTCTCCTCAAACCCATTTCTTTAGCGACGTCTTCACTGGCTTAAGTGATACTGGAAAAATCGATTTCACCGACAAGGACATTCTAGACGAGATAGGCTCCGACTTTCACTACTCTCTCGAAATAAGTATAAATGAAGGTGGAGAAACTCCATCCTTATGACCATGTGAATACCATCTGTAATGCACTTAGAGGAAATTGGCATCATACTCATTAGGAAAACAAACATCCATCCTTGCATTTGCTTGTGCTTTTTGAAGCCATGATTCTTATATTGCCTTTTCCATTTTTAGGTTCAATGGGAAGTGGTTATTATGAGAAGCTTTCCTGCCAAGCCAGCAAATACAGGGGTTAGGCTCCTGATCCTAGTCCACCTTGTCGCTAAGAAACTGATGAGCGGAGGAAGAGGAGGAAAGACCGTAAGGTCGATAAGGCTCACAAGGATGATAGGGAAAAGACAGAGAGGGAGAAGGAGGGAAAGAAAAAGGAGTCTGAGCTGCCGCATGACGCATCCAAACGGCACAAAGGTTCGACAGAGCATCAGGGGCCTCTTTTTGTTGATGTTCCGCCACATACGCGGCTCAAACTTCTTCTGCATATCAAGTTCCAGCTTCCCAAACTATGATTGCTGTAGTTCTGCCCGCTTCTAAGTGTGTTTTTTCTCCCTCATTCACTCTCCCACTCGATCCTCCCATGCTTGCAAGCTGCATTTCCACATCTTTTTTTTAAGTAGGAAAAAATTTGAGTAGGATGTAAAGGACATCCCTAAAGAAGTCATCATGAAAAACCTCTACGAAATCCAAGAAGACATAGAGGTTGGGACGAAGGGAAACATTTATGCAAGGCCCTCTCTGATGTTAGTCAACTCAATTACACCAACATCCAATCCTTCAACTTTGAGAGAGCAGGCTTCAAGTGAATGATTAAGAAATAGGAGGACGATTTGGTCAAGGCCACCTAAGAGAGAGACCTTACACAAAAGAAAAAAGCCAGTACCAACAGCTTGATGGAAGAGATAAAGTGCACTTAAGCCACTACCAAGGTCGTGATGAGGAATAAGTTGAAAGCTTCTTTGGTCGAGAGCATTGAGTTCAAGAAACAAGCCGACAAGAGGGTGCAAACACTTTTCTAGAAAGACGAGATTATTCTGGTTCAAGACCAAACTATCTTTGAACAAATTTCTGAGCTTATAAGGTCCAGGAGGAAAATCATAAACTCAGTGAGGAGAGAAAGAAAATCATCGATGAGTTTGAGAAGCCATCTATTGAAAAAGATGCCAATGACTTTGAGCTTGCAATCTTTATGAAAGAGCTAAAAGAGCTTTAGGAAGGGAAAGACAAAACTAGTGAAGAGCTTGAAGCCAACATGTTGTACTTCTATACCAACATTGTGATGAGAAAGAACTTGAGATGGCAAGGGAATGACTATCTCAAAACGCTCATTGGCGTTTAGGAGGAAGTGTTGTGTAGGTCCGTGCTAGTCAAAGACTATCACTCTAAAGAGGAGCTAATGGCTGTGTATCTCGATGCTGAGGACATAGAATCTCTTTCTATTGGAAGGGCTCTCCTAGTTAAAAAGGCTTTCGATACTGCTACTACTGATGCTGCCAAAGCACTTGCTAGCCCGAGATCATCGGGTCAACATGAAGCATCCACTTTAGAATATAGAGAGCCAACGATGACCATTCTTGCATCCATAGGGGTTAGCTCTGAACCCATCCATGAGATTCCAACTTCAACAATGACTACACTTTATGAGCCATACATTTCTCCCATTGTGGTCCAGCCTAGGGAGCTTGAGACTGAAGAAGGCAAATTCGTCATGTCTTGCCAGGGTTCTGCTACATGTATATCTCTTGTTTCTTCATTCTTCGAGAATCTTTAGTTCTCATGAGAATCCATTATTAAATTTTATCACTCTTTTTGCCAACTTGTTGGTCAACCTCAATTTCTTCCTCCGCCTCCAACTATGCAAGGTTCAAGACCTGCAGCTATCTATATTTCATCTACCTCCATCTCCACTGGACTGGCTGTCACAACTCCTATCACTAATTCTAACTAGGTCCTGACTTCAAGAAGATTGCAGCCCTTGAGAGCTTGGAGGATATTTTTGTATTTTAGGAGGATGTGCTCATTACAGGTGCTTCTGACCCAACTGAGCATTAAACTATGGCTGAGAGTTTAAGGAAGGATATGAATAAGATCAGAATAAAGAAGGAACACAGAGTTGACCAGTCCACACATACAAAACTGACAAGAACCTAACAAAAGTTTCCGGCAATAAAGATCCAACCACCTATAACAAAGCCTATTGAGACTTCAGCAGGCTAGTCCATGGAGCCACATACAGCGACCAGTGGGGAATCTACTCACTTGGAAGTTGAGACTCCTCCTAGCAAGGAGAGCAAAGGGAGGAAGAAGGTCAATACCCGTTCAAATAGCACTGGTAAAGGCAGGCGGAGTGGCAAGAAAGGGAAGACTCAATAATGTATATGATAGTTGAGTGCACGGTTTTTGTGTTGTTGTGGTGGTTGAGTGTGTATTTTTTCCTTTTGCTTTCAACATGCCGCGACTGTGCAGGTACGACCCCCGCTGCTTAACTTGTACGTAAAAGATTATTTGTAATGAAAGAATAGCTTTTCCTTCGTTAATCTCTCTTTTGTGTACTTTTCTGCATTTTGTGTACTGTTCCGGTTTATGTATGACTGCCTATGTATATTACATGATTGCTTATGCTACAATTGCAAGCATTATATACTTCGTTTCAATGTAATATGCATGTTTAATGCCACTCTGTGCATGGAAATATTATTCCCACAATCACCTTAATATATCTTGTTAGTTAGCTTAGTTTTTGAATGCCAAAATACTTTATTTGGCCCAACAAAACTATGGTTTTAGCCAACTCTACAGCTATTCCTGTTCGAGCTCAGTCGAGTTCTTTCCAATCAAGTGTTGGTGTATATGCCCTTGCCACAGGACTGAATATTAAGATATCGACATCTACTAGAGGTTGAGCATCTCGAGCAATTCATTCAATTACCCTTACTCTGATTCACATGCTACTTCCTATCTTCGAGAACTATCAACTTTGCTGCTTGATTCCAAGCACTATATTTTCAAATTTTCCATTTCTTTGGCTACAATTGAATTCTTCCAAGTTGACATCATCAGCCAATGTCATTTTGGATGTATGTATCGCAAAGACATGTCATCGTCATCTTTTATTATAACAAATTCTTACAAGCTCAATGTCGAGATCTTAGTCATGTACCAGTTTCTGTCACTTGAAACTAATACATAAGTAGCTCAATTCCGTGGATTTCCCCTTATTGCTACCTATCTCTAGGCATCGGCTAATTTCTTTTGTTATCACCTTTCATTAGGCAATGTTAAAATTTGAATGGTCTGAGTCTATTTTTCCATCGACTTGGTGGGTTGGACAATCCCAACGTTGCCAGAGCAATGTCGGTTCTTAGAAGATAGGGGTTGATTTTCACCGTCGAGTCGGCGGTTTGGACCTTCTTGACATCGCCTATCTTCGAACAATGCCGGTTCTCAAAAGATTGAGGGTCGTTTTTCACTGTCGACCCGATGATGTTTTTCCTTCGCAGCTTTGTTGGAGCAACGTTGTTTCTCAGAAGGCCGGGGTCGATTTGACCGTCGACTTGGCTTTTTTTGCTTACTAGAACACGGTTCCATTGGTCAACAAGCTAATTTTATTGATGAATAGAAGAAATGGAAAGTCTTATCGATTTACAGTGCTCCCAGTTTCCTTGGATGTCTCATCTGTGAAAAAAAGAAATAAAGAATCAAGCGTAGTAGTGTCGTAGCAAGTTGTTGTTCTAGCCACGTGGACTTGGAATTCCGTCGAAAGTTGCCAGCTTGAATATTACATCTCCGAGCTTCCAATTGATCACATAGGTCCTTCCCAGTTCAGTCCAAGTGCTCCCATGCCTAGGATAACCTGTTTCAGAACAAGCCCTATTTCAAAAGTGCGGTTGTGGACTTTTGCATTGAAGTGGTCATGCCACTCTATTTTGTTGAGCAGTTACCCTTGATTCAGCTTCTTCCTGCTTTTCATTGATTTGATTAGGGGACTCGAGCAATTACTACTTGTTTTCTCTCTAATTGAAGTGTCTTCTGCGATGAGAGGACTTCCAATTCCACTGGGATCATAACTTTTGAACCAAATGCCAAAGTGAACGGCGAATGCCCATTCGTAGATTTATGTGTTGTCCTGTAAGCCCATAGTGCCAGTTGGAAGCTCATCAACCCAATTGCCTTTAGCTCTAGTCAGCCACTTCTTTATGGTGATTGGATGATTTTGTTCACTGCCTCCACTTGCCCATTTGCCTATGGATGCACTAACTTGGAGGAGCTCTTCTCGATTCTATACCGCCTACAAAATCTTTAAATTCAGCACTCTCGAATTGAGTTCTATTGCCCGCAATAATCTTTTAAGGCACTCTAAACCTGCAAATAATATTTTTCATTACAAAATAAATTACTCTTTTAGTGATGATTGTGGCAAGCAGTTCTGCTTCAGCTCATTTCATAAAGCAATCAACTGCAACGATAACATATTTGTCCCCTACTTTCGCCATTGTTAGCATGCCAAAAATGTTGATTCCCTAGATTGCGAATGAGCTGGGACCGACCATCTATGTGAGTTCTGAGGATGGGGCTCTTGAAATCTTCGAGAATCTCTAGCACCTATCACATCACTTTGAATAATCAGCTGCATCCCTGTTCATCGTCGGCCAAAAGTAGCAGTAATAGATCACTTTCTGTGCTAATGTCCGCCCCTCGGTGTGATTCCCGTAACCGCCTTCGTGAATTTGCCTGAGAATCTTCTTTGATTTATCTTTGGTTACACACCTAAGCAAGGGGAATAGAATCCTCTCCAATTTAGCACTCCTCCTGCATCATGAATCGTGGTGCTTTTCGAAAAGCTTCTTTCGTTCATTCCTCTCTCTAGGGAGTATTCCCCTAAGTAAGTAGTCCTTTATTGGTGTCATCCATGACTCCACCTCCTCTGTAGTCTCCAAAACCAAATCAACTTTCATTTGATCTATGCTAAGAGCAGTCAGCACTTATACTGAAACAAATCCATGAGGTGCGCTTCTGCGGAACTGACTAGCATAGCTAAGGAATCAGCCTTCATATTCTCCTTTCCGGGAATATGGATATCGTGTAGTGTTCAATTTTGAGAATATGGATATCGTGTAGTGTTCAATTTTGTTGAGCATCTCATAAGATTTCGACAAGTAAGGAGCAATTTTGTGCCCTTAGCTTGATATTCACTTCTAACTGGGCAAACAACTAGTTGGGAGTCGTTGTAGATATGCTGAGTTTTTATTCCCAGTTCATTTGCAGTCTCCAATCCTGCTATCATGCCTCGTAGTTCTGCCTCTTGTTAGTAGCAGGAAAGTCTAGCTTAAGAGCATAGCAAATTGACCATCCTTCGGGAGTTTCAAGCATAAATCCCACTTCTGAGAAAAATTCGTTTGACGCGCCATCAACAAAAAATTTCCACCAAGATACCATGACCATTGTTTCCTCCTCCTTATCGTCCCGAATATTAAACTCGATGATGAAGTCAACTAGCACCTGTCTGTTAATCACTCTTCGGGGATAGTAAGTCACATCGTACTGGCTCAACCTGATATTCTACTTTAGAAGTTGTCCCGAGGTCTTGATGTGCACGTAAAAGTGTACATTTTTACACCCATATTTAATCTTCTTTCACTAAAATAATGAGCGTATTAGGGTATGTTTACAAAATCTAAATTGTTTTCAAATCATCATTCATTCATCTTCGTTTGGGGGCAAAAGGGTAATTTTGTGTATTGATTAATTTTGATAAAATTTATTTGCAGATTTTTATTTTTGTTTGTAAGAAATTGAATGCAAATTGGATGGACCTTCATGGATATATGCATGCATAAATATTCAAAGCTAAAGAATGAAGGGAATAAAAGAATTCATGCAAACGGAGGAGCACACATGCCCACTAACTAATGAACCATAATTGAAAGCACATGCCCATGTTAATAAAGAATTAAAGGCAAAAGCACATGTTAGTGGGGATTAACTAATTCTCTAATGATTGTTTGGGGGCTGCACAATCTCAAGGGCATTTTTGGTAGTCCCCCTAAAAATGGAATTAGGGTTTTAGGCATGTATAAATAACCCTTTATGTTTCATGTAATGATTCTCTTCTCTTTTATGCAAATTTTTAGCACAAAATCAATGTTGAATAAAATATCTCTTTAATGGTTTCTTAGCTTTATTCGTTACTTTCATGCACTTTCATTTTATGCTTTCGTTTATTGCTATTTTATTTTATGTTCTTTTATTTTAGCTTATGCTTCTTTATTTCATGTTAGTAGTTAGTTTTAGTTTACTACAATTAGTTTAGTTTCATTTTATTCAAGTAGTTAACTTTATTTTCTTTTGATTAACTCTCATTTTCCTTGCATTTTATGTTGAAACCATTTTGTCTTGAAATGAATTCAATTATGAGAAGCTAAACCCCTTCAATGTAGGGATAATGAAGCTCTGATGAATCATACTACATAAAATGGTTGCAGTTGTAGTATCTTATTTTGTGCTTACTAAAAATTAAGAAAGATGGTTGTTTATGTTACTTTTTTAGTGAATTTGATAGTCTATGTTGACATGTCAAATAGGCTATGCTTAATCCAATATAAACATAAACTATTTGATCATTTGCTTGAGTGATTTTGATCATGGAATTAAAAGTAGAATCAACATTTGATGTTTAATATTGCTGATCTCAAAATAGTAAATAGATCATGCTTAAATTAGATTTTATTTTTAGTTGCATGATTCATTTTCTTGAAATTTTAGAAGTGAGTTTGAATTATGTGTTAGAGTTTGATGGTTTAAGTTATGCTAATTAATAGTCCAAATAAGTCATGCTTATATTAAACACATAATTCATTTCTACTTAAAATATAAATGAGAGGCTATGGATACATTTTATGTTTGATTTATATGAATGATTGAAAGTGAATTTACCTCTAAATTGCTCCTTAATCTCATAATTTTATTCTCATTTTCATCTAGTTTTAGTTCATTTTCAACAATTTTTAGTTAACAATCTCCTTTCAATTTTAAACTAATTTGATTAAGTAATATTAGAATTTTCGCTCTCTTCATGGATTGACCCGTACTCGCATACGTAGTACGATTGTACGTCATGCGCTTGTAATTTTTATAATGATTAAATTTGGCAGTTTTCTAATCGATAGAAATACAGTTGCGAACAAGTTTTTGGCGTCATTGGGAAATCGCAATTTAATTTTAATTTTACCTTTCGAGTTATTTTTTTTCTCATTTGTTTTATATTGTGTTATATTTCATTTAAAAAAGAGTCACATTGCATTTTTTTATATCTCTGGTTCATTTCTTTCTGCATTTCTGCGTTTCAGTTTCCACGGAAAAGATTCAATTGTTGTTTACTTGCTGTTTACAATTTCCACTTCCGCATTTATGTTTTCAAAATTGCTGTTTTGTTTTTATGCATTTCATTTGATTTAATACTTCAAAAGATTCAAAACTGTTATGTGCATTGTGCATCTTGTTTCAGTTTTGCGTTGTGCACAAAAGAGTTTCAGTTTTTAATACATTTTACCGTTGTTTCAGTTTACTACTTTGTTGGATTTTCAAAAAAAAATGCTTTTCTACATTTCCGCTTTCTACATTTTTGTTCACTGCATTTCCCCCTGTGCCTTCCACTTCACTGCTGTTACAAACATCATTTTTGTGTTTTTTTCTGTATTGTGCATTTTGTCTCTCAAACTGTTGTTTACACACTGTTACAATCACTACTTCAAACCTTGCACATTCCCTCCCCTGTCTACAGCAACATCATCTGCAACACTTCAAACTCCAACATCCCACATCCTTCACAAACTCCGACCAAACAATACACACCTTCCATCCCCTGTCTAACCACCAAACCATCATTCCAATTTTTAACAGTTCACAGCACTTCCTATTTCCTCCTACTCCACCTCCTTCACCATCCTTCATACACAAACACTTTTAGCAACTGCAACAACCACGTACATCTACATCAGCACCTTCCTCACTCCATCATAATCCAACATACGAACATGAGCACTTCCCTTACTAAACAACAACCATCATCCCAAAAGCAGCAACCACACAACCAATCACGATCCAACTAAACCACTTCTCTAACAGCAACTGTTCCTCCCCGCTACCTCTTCACCCCCACAAACAACTACATTGCCAAACAAACTATCCACCACTGCTCAACCAAACAACTCAAACTGCCTATTGCAAATACTCCACAAAACCATATCGCCACCAAGAATCCCCAAATTGGCAGCCCTCATTCAAACACCTGAACCTCCACTTCCAATCGTGACGTTCGACCACCTTAATCTAAAACCAAAATCCATCTCACGACCAACTACCCAAAACAATTGTACGCCACCCTCCTCAATCTAAGAACAACTCCAACCATGTGATTCACTAAATCACCGCCAGATTCGCGTTTTTTTCTTTTTCTTTTTCTTTTTTTGACTTCGTAAAAATTTAATTTGATTTTTAGCAGAGGGACAAGGTGTGTGTGTGTAGTTGTGAAAATAGCGCTGTGGGATGACTGAAATCTGTTTTGTATTGGGCTTGTTTGTTTCTTGTTGAGCCTAGTTAATTTTTTACTTTTTTTAGCTTAAAATTCTATGTTTCTTTTCTTCTTAGTTTACCAGAAAAAAAAAACCAAACATATATATATATATATATATATGTATGTATGTATGTGTGTGTACTTATGCTTCTGTAATTGGAGTTGAAATTGGTGTGGGCTGAGAGTTTAAATTTTCATCCTTCGCTTATTTTAAAAAAAGAAAAAAAAAATTCTTTCATTTCTAGCGTTATAATAAAAACAATTTCGTTTTGAACTCTTTTCAGATTGCAGAAAGAGAATAATTGCTAGCTACAAAAAAGTTGCTCCGATTTCCTTAACAAAATAAATTTCTTGCTAAGAAATTGCCGCTAGGAAAACTAATCACGCTATGGCATCGTGTTCTTATCTCATGTTTTTATTTTCGTGTATTGTTGGTAGTTTGCTTTTATATATATATAAAAAATTCATTTGCAGTTGCATTGTTAATACACGTTTAATTTCTGTTTTGCATTAATTTCATCTTATTTACTTTTTTTAAGGACAATACCCAACTTCACATAAAGTGGAGGATTTCATCATCACTTCTTTGGCCCACAAATTGCATCTCATACTAGAATTTGACTAATAATAATGGTTAGACGTTGGACTTAAGAGAGTCAAGTATTTATCTAGGGCAAAATTGGATCTTGACAATTTGATTTCTTTTAACAATTTATTTATTGGTGTCTAGGCTACGGCAGAGTAATAATCATTTATAAATATTATGGTGATTTGTAAATATTACAGTGATTGTTTCTCTGAAGCTAATTAAACCTTCGGTTGCATTGCTACGGTGATTCGTGGTGCATCTATAACCCATATCCGTTACCTGGTTAAGAATTATTTTATTGAATTAAGTCAAAGGGTAATTATGAAATTCTGAGTTAGGAGCTACTAAGGACAGAAAATTTGTAGTTAAGTCCTTACATTTATTTAGTTCTATTAGTTCTTGCATATACAAAAAAGCAAAAAAAAAAAAACAAAAAGTAAAAAAAAAAAAAAATCACATTTTCCTTAAGTTAGTTTTTAAACAATAAAAAAAATTCAAAAACAAAAACATTTCAAAAATGAAAGTAAAATCCAAAAAAACAAAACAAAAAATATCTTCCTTTTAAAAATAATTCATTTTTGGTAAATATTTTTCATTTAAAAAAAAAGAATTTTTCACTTCATTTCATTCTATAAACTTTGTTTCATTCTCTTAACCTTGATTTTTACGTCTTTCTCTCATTAATCTTTTCACTTGTGCATGAGTACTTGGACTCAGAACATAATGACGAACCGTTTAACCCAAACAAACAATCCTCCAACGATGACTAATGAAAACCCTCCCCGAACTCCCATGTATAGAATCTTTCCGGACAGAGTTTCTACTCTTTCTTGTATCAATTACTCGTGCAAATGGGTAATCACTTCGAAATTCATTCAAATCATATTGCCACACTTCCGAAATTTGGCAATTTTGAACACGATGACCATACATCTTCTTAACAAAATTTGAACAAGTCTGGGCAACCATTAAATTTTAACAATTATGTAACGATGGAATCAAATTTCGGTTAATTCCATTCGCCCTTACCGATTATGCAGAAAAATGGTTGTACAGCTTACCTTCGAATTCGATCAAAACTTAGGATGAATTCGCTAAAGTTTTCTTAAAAAATTCCACCCCTTGGAAAAAACGACCAAAATACGAAACAGAATTGTAAACTTTTATCAATTCAGGGGTAAACCTTTCAAAAAATACTTTAAAGTATTTAAAAACTTTTGCTAAAATGTCTACACCATAATTTTTAAAAATGGACTCTTTGACAAATCTTACACGATGGACTTGAAAATAGTTCACGAACCATGCTTGAATCGATGTGCCAAGGCAATTTTCTTACCCAACATCACGACGATGATTGGCAATTCCTTGAGAAATTGGCCGAAAAATCATCCCAACGGGAACGTTCTTATGAGAAATCAATCTATTTATGATCAAATGCACACTCGATAGGATCATTGTTGGCTTTGGAAGCAAAAATTGATGTAATGATCAATAAATTCGACAATGTTTTCTCATTTCTCATCCAATCAAATGAAACAAGCTTTCCAGCCTTTGTGTTATAACTGCAACGATCTGAATCACATCGTCGATCAATACCCTTAATCGTTAGAACAACTCAATGCATTTAAGAAGGTTAAGAATGATCCATTTTCTTCAACGTACAATCTTGGTTGGAAAAATCATCCTAACTTTACAAGGAACCTAAATAATTCTAACACGAATTTGGTTCGACCAAATTTTCAAGCATTTTCGAACAATGCTTCAAATCCTCCTTTTCAGCCTAACCACTCTCAACAAAATTTTGCGCCTCCTTCTCAAAATCAAACGCAACAATCTTCTACACCCCAAGACAATAAACCAATGACTTTACTTGAGAAAGTCTTGAAACTTTAGCTAAACTCAAAAACTCTAATCAAATAGCAATTTGTAAAATTTGTTAACCTCGTACATGCAAATTACGAATCAATCAATTGCTAAACTCAAAATGCAAATGAGTCAATTGGTCACTTCTGTGAGTGAACGTGAACGAGGCACGTTCCCAAGTTATCCAGTTCTGAACCCTAGAAATTAGAACACGAACTCGGATCAAGCTCATGTCGTTCAAGATAGCAATGTGAACCAAATGAATGCTATCACGACTTTGCATTCTGATAAACTAATCGATAACCAAGTTGTCAATCCAAACGATTAACTGAAAGCTCCTCTTAACACTTCGAAAACGACAAGCGATTTTGAACAAAACATCAAGTCAAAAGTCAAATCAAATTCTAGCCCAAATTCTTCTTTTACTCAAGTAAGACCGACCTACCAAGTATCAAATTCCATTTCCACATCGACTTCAACCTAAGAAATGTTCTGATCAAATGGAAAATATGTTGGAAATTTTCAAACAAGTCAAAGTGAAAATCCCTCTCCTTGATATCGTTCAACAAGTCCCAACTTACGCTGAGTTTCTAAAGGACTTATGTACTCAAAATCGACACACTCATGTACCTAAGAAAGTTTTCTTCGCTGTTGTCTTAGAAAAGTTTTGTCTCAATCAATTCCCATAAAACACAAAGATTCTGGATGTCCAACGATCTCTTGCATGATAGAAGACAAGACGATTAACAAATGCTTATTAGACTTGGGTGCAAGTATCAATTCGATTCCTTATTCAGTTTACCAGTAACTTCGCTTGGGTGAATTAAACCTATGAAAGTAACTCTTTAATTTGTCGATCGTTCGATAAAGAAACCCATGGGACAAATCAAGGACATACTCATCAAAATCGGTCAATTCATATTCCCCGTCGATTTCATCATCCCAGAGACACAACCTATGAATAATCTGATGAATCAAATTCCACTTATTCTAGGACGACCTTTCTTAGCCACTTCGAATGCCCTAACAATTGTCGAAACGTTCGATGAAAATTTCTTTTGTAAATATGACTTTGAATCTTAACATCTTCACTCTAAAAAATCAGTCGAACAAAACAATTGACCAAACATTGGAAGTTAGCTCCATTCAAAAATAATATGACAATGAAACAGTTGACTGTAACAACAAATGCGAGAATGAATACGAACAACCATTTCAAGGTGAATTTAATAAGATCTAAAATGCGCTTTTGTTTGAACCCCTCACGGTTAAGTCATAACTTCAAACAAATTTTTTGATTAAGTACCATGTAAGTTGGAACTCAAACATCTTTCTGGTCACCTTAAGTACGCATACTTAGGTGACAACAAAACCTTTCCTATCATAATCTCTTCAAATCTTTCTCTTGATCAAGTGGCCTCCCTTCTTTCAGTTCTGTCGAAAGGCAAAGAGGCAATTGGATGGTCATTTACCGATATTAAGGGAATTAGTCCCGCTCTTATTCAACATCGCATCCACTTAGTTGATGTAGCCAAGCCTGTTCGTGACGCACAATGAAGGTTTAACCCAAAAATGAAGGATGCAGTTTGATACAAAATTCTTACGCTCCCAGAAATGGAATCATGTATGCCATCCCTAATAGTTAGTGGGTTATCCAAATTCATGTCATGCCTATGAAGTTCATACTTACCGTTATCACGAACGACGCTAACGAACTCATTCCAAATCATATTCAAACGAGTGGCGGTGTTTGCAGTGATTATCAAAAATTAAATGCCACAACACATAAAGATCACTTCCCTCTTCCTTTCATCGACCAAATGCTCGAACGTTTATCAGGCTATGAATTCTATTGCTTTCTTGATGGTTATTCCTGTTATAACCAAATTCTGATCGCTTCCAAAGATCAAGAGAAAAACGACTTTCACATGTCCCTTTGATACCTTTGCATATCGACGTATGCAATTTGGCCTTTGCGATGCTCCTGCTACTTTCCAAAGATGAATGGTCAACATTTTTTCTGACATGATTGAATGCTCTTTAGAAGTTTTTATGGACGATTTCTCTATCTTTGGAGATTCATTTTTCGAATGCTTACATTATTTTGAGTTGGTTTTAAATTGATGCAAGGACAAACACTTAACGTTGAATTGGGAAAATGTTATGTTATGGTCAAACATGGCATTGTCCTTAGGCATGTCATTTCTAACATAGACATTGAAGCAAAAGTTGACGTAACTGCGAATCTACCTATTCCCAAAATCTATCAAGGACATTTGTTCATTTCTTGGGTACGCCGCATTTTATCGACGCTTTGTGAAAGACTTTAGTAGAATTGCTCGACCTCTAATGACTCTTCTTGGAAAAGGTGTTCCATTTGACTTTAATTCTGATTGTGTTTCTGCTTTCGGACGTCTTAAAAATAAACTCATTTCTACTCCCATCATTTGCTCACACAATTGGGATCTTTCTTTCGAAATAATGTATGACGCCTCTAAACTCGCGGTGGTTGCTGTCTTAGGACAAGCATCAACAAAATTATTCATGTCATCTACTATGATAGTATGACACTAAACGATGCTCAACTCAATTATACAACCATGGAAATAGAGCTTCTAGCGGTAGTCTTTGCAGTCGAAAAGTTCGACCTTATTTGATTGGCTCACGGTTATGGTTTACACTGACCACTCCGCTCTTTGGTGACTTTTCACTAAAAAGGATGCTAAGTCAATTGATCCGTTAGATCCTTTTACTCCAAGAATTTGACATTACGACCAAAGACAAAAAGGATTCGACGACGTCATTGTTGATCATAACATCCCGCCTTTTCGCATGATTTAAACAGACACACATGCCAATTCAAACCATACGGAAGGGCGGATTGTTATGGGGTAAATAAGAAAACAGAGAAGAAATAAAACAAAATAGAATCTCACAGCGGAAGGATAAAATATAATAATAAAATATACAGTTTATAAAACTGCTTACAAAACATTTGATTCTTCTTTATACAATTAAATATCAGAGTTCATATACCAATAATATCAATGCAGCGGAATACAGTGTGAGTGTAGTGCAATACTATAAATAATAATAATAATACAAATCTTCGTCTTCGTCCTCCAGATCTAAATCTTCAAATCCTGAAACGCTCGGACTGACCCGAGCGAATTTGAAAAGACAAAAACACTCGAGTCAGAACTAAAAGATCTTATGTAAGTTAAATTTACAGAAATAAATATGAGTGCAGTAACTCAAGAGATGCTCGGGATTTACATCTCTTAAGGATCCGTTAAACTATTTACTATGTAGTATATTGCGCTATTATAATAGTGTCTATTTATAAAATAAACTTACTTTTAAATAGCGTTAAGGCTTTACATTTTCCACCTTAACACATAATAGTCCCAATAGTCCATCCAATATCATAGTCCCTCCTGATCGGGAAGCCACCAGAGGATACCACACGGGCTATGGGAGAAATCCAAACTCGTACAAGGCGCGATAGGGTAGGTGACACGGCAGAACTAGGCAATGCCAGGGTAGATATACCAATTGCTATCCGGGCTGGTGGAAACGCGCAGCGCGCAGCTACCGCCCACCTCGAACAAACTCCCCCAAAACAAAATAAAAGTGGCTACTGAATCAATCCAAAGTCAAAGTATAATATCGAAGAGGAGTGTCCGATCAGAGGAATGACCTCATTGGCCCGAGAATCGCTCCTGTTTTAGCCACCTTATGCCAACTCACGGGAGTCGGGTCCACGTATTTACCTTACAGGAACGCCGCCACCAACCTACTTCATTCTGGAATCTCCACCGCGTACACGGTTAGTCAAAGTGGTTTTCAGTATCGACAGAGAGTATGTCCATATCCGATCCCGGTCTCTTTGCCAACCCATCGTTATTATAACACCGCGGTCATTTAAAAATAGTTGATACTTTAAAACCAGAATAAATTTTTCCATTTCAAAACTATGAATACGATATCATCTTAAAACCCAAAACAAAATGATTTCATTTTATCCAAATATAATTCTTTTCCAAAACCATACTGCTTTAAAATTTATAATATCTGGAAACCCAATATTTGAATTATACTTTCAAAGCATAATATTTCGAAATTCATATATTTTAAAAACCATAACTTCTAAAACTTAAATGGTTTGGATATTCAATGGTATATAGAATAAATGGTTTAACTTTAAGGTTACTTTGTAAAGAAATTATTTCCAGGGCTTTACAAATATACTTCTTTATTTAAAGTCTAAACCAAATTTAAATATCACTTTCAAGTTCCAAAACCACTTCAATTTCTATTTATATATATATATATCCATTTGGAGTATTAATATTTCAAAACTAAAGTTGGAATTTATTCTTTCAACAAATTAAATGTCCTATTATTTAGTTTGAATATTTACATAAAATACATAAAACTCCAATTTCTAGAAATTAAATATTTTCTTCAATTTAATTTATACTAAAATATTCATTTTAAGTAAATCTTGGAAAATCCATTTATAAATATCATACCTTAAAATTTCCAAGCTTAAACATATAAGATAAATTACCAAATTCCATTTTCTCAAATTTTTATCATTTTTATTCAACAGGTTTATACACAGCTTAAATTTAAAAAATTTAACTTCATGTGTATATATATATATCGAAGAATAATATTTTATAAAATATCAAAATTAAATTTTTATAAACCGTATCCTATCCAAACCATAGAAATCACCTTTAAAATAATTTATATATAGACCACGGTGCCTGTATATAATTTTCTATCCTATGGTCAAGTGATACGGATATTTATCATTTCAATCCGCAATTTAAAATAAAATTTTGCGGTTGTATATCATTTCAAACCACAATCCCGAATGAAATGAAATATGCATGATAACTTGCAGTTTAAATGATATAAAATAAAAACATCCATTCATCAAAATCATCCATCATCCAAATCACAAATATCATCCAATAATAAATCAATATCAATATATATCTGATAATATATAACAGGTAATAACTGGCAGTTATATTCAAAATAAAATGTAACAACTATTAAACTAACATTTTATATGCAAATAAATAACTATAACTGTCAATCTATATGCAGTAATAAAATTTAATGAACAGTTATATTAAATGAATGCGATTTAACAGATATGATGAATAAAACATGCCAAACAGTCATAAATAAATTTCTACTCATATCTAAAATAAATTTAACAAACATAAAAACTTTTAGAAGTTGTGAGTGGGTTAAAACACTCACCTTTGGAATTTAAATCGAATTTAAATTCAATTTAAACTCAAAAATTCGACGGTCTCCAAATTCATCCAAATCAGCGTTATCAGATCCGAATTCTAATTACGATCCTAACGGAAAAAATTTCGTGTGAAACAGAGTTCGTATGAACGAGTTATGAAGGTTAAACGAGTTGAGAAATCAAATTTGGAATAAAAGAAAATAAATAAACAAACCCAATTAATATCATGCCACGTCACGCTAGATACCCAGAACCCAAATCTCGTGATTCCACTGTACATCGTGACCAATCTTTGGGGCCGCCGTCGTCAGTAAACCCTACCCCAATTTTTGCGAAGCCACGGCTCCCCCTTCCTCCGATCCAAGACCACCAGGGTGCCCCCCTTTCGAGGCCGACCCCCCTGGAGACGTGCGGCACGTCCAAACGCCACCCCACAGAACCGCCGCCGCGACCTTCCCTGCTCAAACACTGCGAATTCGAGCACCTTTCGCCCAAAGTAACCATGCCGATCCAAATGTCTTGCCGCCCTCTACCAACTGATGCCCTCCGATCGAGAAATCGTCGACGATCCACCGTTAATCCTTCACGATACCATACGAATGGTCGGGAAGAAACCACGATTTCTGGACAAATCAAAACCCGAATCGGAAAACGAGTCTCACCAGCAGATAACGTACATCGAGAACTACGACATATTTTTTTTTTGGGATTTTTCTGGAGAGTTTGAATTTTGACTTTTGATTTTGAACTGTAGATAGATCTAGGTTTTTCAACCATTGAGGAAGAGAAAGAGATGAAGAAAATGAACGTACAGACAAATGACAATAAAAGGAGGCTAGGGTTTATCACAGCATATTTATAGGCAAATAGAAGAAGGCTAGGGGGCCGAATTACGAACGTGCTAAACGGTAGTTGGCCCAAAAAGCCCGTTCTGACCCCGGAACGAAAGTTATTAAACCATATATCCAAATAGGTATTTTAAAATATTCTGAACGCGATGGAAAAAGTTTCACGTCCAAATTCGATCGTACGAAGAAGTTATGCTGAAAACAAAATTTCCAAATTGATTTCAAATTGATTTTAATTAAATCGATTTCAAGGCGTTTCGCGTCCGTACGATCAAACGACAGGTCCGATCGATACGAAATTTGAAACCCTACAATAATTCACCGATACGAATCCGATGAAACTGGTTTCGTCGAAATCCGAGTCCGTGGCCAAAATGGCTATTTTTATATTAATTAAATAAATTAAAAATTTAGTCAATTAAATCAAATTTCCCATTTCTTTTTGATAATTGACGATTCTTATTGTTATAAATTTTTCAATCACCTATACTAATTTAAACAAAATTTAACTTGTCGAATTTAAAATTTTAGAAATCCCCAAATTTCATTAATTTACCAAATTATAAATTAAATTTCCAAAATTCTAATTAGGTTTACTTTCCATTATTATTGTCAAATAGAAGAGTCTATCATTGGATTCATATTTCAATATGTAAATATTTCCAATTTCATCTGAACTTATATTTACATAATTCCTAAATATTAAATCTCAAATATCACTTAAATTAACGTTAACGTAATAATTATTTATTATTTATTGCAGTTGATTATCAGTTACAATTAATATACTAAATAGATGGTAAATCTTGAATACTGGTTATCCTTAACGTTTTATTTCCCATTTAATTGCAACAACGCAATTTCAAAATTTTAACTCAATTAAATAGACAACTCTTTATATTCTAAATCAATTGCAATGGTTTAAAAGTTGCTAAATTTTGATTTCAGTAATCCCTTTAATTCGATTCAAAATCAGCAATTACCTATTAAATGCCCCAAAATTCTTATTAAATAAATCTAACAAATCTTTATCATTAATTAGATGAATTAAATATTGCAATCAAACTATTTGCGTTAATAATTTCCGTTTCACTTTAAAGTATCTAAATTAGCCAATTACAATACTTATTACCCAAATAACTTCAATTTCTTCCAAATAATATTTACATAATTATTTTAAATATTGAATCCATTTAATTGCAATAAATTCAATTGATTGCAAATCAATTCCAAATAAATTTGATTTCTATCCAGTTACAACTTAATATCAAATCAGTTTTCACTTAACTAACAAAGTCATTATTACTTAGAATTTCATTACATTTTATATTTTCACATTTTTTTCATTTTGGTTTCATTTCTTTTCCCACATAGTTTATTGAAAATGGGATTTTCCTTGGTTACAACTTATTTGGATCCAACATTCTTCAATTACCAATTTATTCCACTTTAACTACAGTAATTTTGGGGATAATTTGAATTTGATTCCAGATTAACATTGACAACTAATAAAATAAGTAACGTACAATAATTATAGTCATTAACTCTATTTCACACGTCTACATTCAGTTACTATTAGAAAATCTTATTGCATTGGTTTTATACAATCACCATTTACTTTACATTTCATTACTATTTAATATATATATTTATTTCATAATCAATTCGATATTATTTCTTCTTTCCTTCTATTTGATAAATAACCTGGTATACATTTACATACATTCATTTTATCCACTTATTTGGGTATTGCATTGAAATTTATTTATTCTAATACCGATGTTATTATCATTAATTATAATTGGATTCCCAAATTTTATTCAATACCTTGAACAAATAACATATATATTAATCAAATCCCTACATTTGTATTTCTCATATTCCATAAAATCAAATCATAACATTTAAATGATTTTATTAAATTGGAATCTCATTCAAGTCGTAATCTATTAACTGGAACTAATATGATTCCTTAATTTATTCCCATTTACCATTTAAAATCTTTCATTGCATTAAAACCATTTAACATTTTCATAAATTTCTCATATTAAATTCCATATCCAGGTGAGAATCCTTTTCTACTTAATTCATTTGGATTTCATTCTAAATTAAATTAGAAATCCTATTAAATTATCACATTTAAAATCATCGAATTTAACGGGTCGTTACACTCTCCCCCACTCAAAACTTTTCGTCCCCGAAAAGGAAAAAGAAGGAAGAAGAAAGAATAAAAAAAACAGTACATCTTATTTCAAATATTAATTTATAAACAATAATTTACTAAATTAATTTCCTTAAATGAAATATACCCATTTTATCATCATTATATCTTTATGTACTTAAATAAATAAAGTTTGGATAACATTTTCAAATAATATCTAAGTGGTTTCAATCACTAACAATCAAATCAATCCAACAACCATCCATTTCAACAAACAGCATACCCAACAAATATAAACAACCATATAATCAACAAACAAATAGTTGCTTGGGTTCAAAGCTTGAAATGGTCCGGAATGAAAAATAACTATCCAGTGCATCATTTACTCAACAGTCTTAGATGAGATCGAATAGATTATTTATTCATCCAACTACTTCAAATTTCCTTACCCGACCAACCATAAATCAAACAATAACAATTCAACCAACAAATCAATTAATTCATTATAATTTTTTTTCATACATTAGCTGTTTGATCTTTTCATTCATATAACAGTTTATCTTTTATTTTCACTTATTTTCATTTATATACCACATAAATTATCCTTTAAAAAATTACATTTATTTCTAACAACTTTTAACTTTTATTTCTTCATTCAGTGGTTGTTTTCTTTATTTCTACTTATTACTTTCAATTATTCATTTTTATTTATTCAGGTTATGTAAGTTTCCCTTTTATTTGTATTGCATTTAATGCACTGCTTAAATTTCAATCATTTAGTTGATGCTTACATTTCTATTTTATTTAATTACAGTATCTCTTTTTAATTACTCTTAAATTCTTAACCTTATAACTCCATTCTTATAAATAAAGGATTTTATTAATTTATTACTTAGGGTTTACAGTCATTTATTTGTCACTTACTTCCTATTATATTAACTAGTAGCATGTAAATCATACTTAAGTTTATAACCCTACACATCAATTCTTATTTATTAAAGAATTTCATTTCATTTACTTAAGCTTAAAATCACCTATTTAGAATTCTTACCTTTAATTTTAGTAAAATTTCAATCATAACTTAAGTTTATACCATTAAATTTTCATTTTATATAGCAAATTTATTGAATACTTCATTATTTCCAAAATTTCTACTTGTATAATATTCTATTCCAATCTCTTTTCTAACATTTCAACTTTTCATATTTGGTAAGTTATTTATGTTAAAGAAAATGCAAAAGAACTTATACAAGTTTTATCTCATCTTTTAATTAAATTTAATGTTCAACAATATTACTCTTTGTCTCATAAGTTAAAATTTTCAAATTGCCCTCTATAACTTTGCATTCTCTTACCTAAATTAGAGGTTTCAATTCATTAATTACTTACCCTTTATTTCACTAAAATAATTTAAACCATTAAGAAATGGAAATTTAAGAATTAAATACCGGGTCAAATTTCAAATTATTTTAAAAATAATAGATAAATAATTTCTTACAACTTTTATATCTCAATTATATTTAAAACAATTAAAATTTTAGATAATTTCAAAATAAATCTGCAGTAGAATTTACTACAGTGGTCTTTCCCCTTTGAAACTCGAAAATGAAAGTCGATGATGTGGCCGCCATCACCGAAATTATTTTCCAGCGACAGAGAGGAAGGTACAAAAATTTATTTTCTCCAAAATCTTCTTTTAAACAATTCCTCCGAATTATACTAGATATTTATATAAGAAAATACTTATAAACCAAATCATTATATTTCATAAATCCTTTGAAAGCAGATTTTCAAAAATCCCGGACTTAAGTTCTAAATCTCCAATTTGATTTATTATAATTTCAACTTAGCTTCAATTATTCTAAATATTTTAATTACCTAACACCCAATCTATAGCAACCAAATATATATATATCTTTATAAAATATTTTTATATATAGAAAGTATAATAGGCAAAGTTATTTCATTCACCTATATTAAAACAGATATTATGTCGGTCTGTCCTATTAAGTGTTTAGAAATCCCTATTGATGACATAGCGTCCCATGCATCAACCAGAATTTATAAATACAAAACGGAACAGATTAACACAATATTGAAATCTTTTTATAACACTAACAAATACGCTCTCTCTTATATATACGCTCAGCGACTCCCATAGGGTATTACTACCCTATTAGTAAAGAGTCAAACCCCACAAAGCTAAGGTTTATCGCTAAACCAAAGCTCTGATACCAACTGTAACATCCCGCCTTTTCGCACGATTTAAACTGACACACGTGCCAATTCAAACCATACGGAAGGGCGGATTGTTATGGGGTAAATAATAAAACAGAGAAGAAATAAAACAAAATAGAATCTCACAGCGGAAGGATAAAATATAATAATAAAATATACAGTTTATAAAACTGCTTACAAAACATTTGATTCTTCTTTATACAATTAAATATCAGAGTTCACATACCAATAATATCAATGCAGCGGAATACAGTGTGAGTGTAGTGCAATACTATAAATAATAATACAAATCTTCGTCTTCGTCCTCCAGATCTAAATCTTCAAATCCTGAAACGCTCGGACTGACCCGAGCGAATTTGAAAAGACAAAAACACTCGAGTCAGAACTAAAAGATCTTATGTAAGTTAAATTTACAGAAATAAATATGAGTGCAGTAACTCAAGAGATGCTCGGGATTTACATCTCCTAAGGATCCGTTAAACTATTTACTATGTAGTATATTGCGCTATTATAATAGTGTCTATTTATAAAATAAACTTACTTTTAAATAGCGTTAAGGCTTTACATTTTCCACCTTAACACATAATAGTCCCAGTAGTCCATCCAATATCATAGTCCCTCCTGATCGGGAAGCCACCAGAGGATACCACACGGGCTACGGGAGAAATCCAAACTCGTACAAGGCGCGATAGGGTAGGTGACACGACACAACTAGGCAATGCCAGGGTAGATATACCAATTGCTATCCGGGCTGGTGGAAACGCGCAGCGCGCAGCTACTGCCCACCTCGAACAAACTCCCCCAAAACAAAATAAAAGTGTTGTAACGCCTGGGAATTTTCGACTTTCGAAAATTCGACATCGACACTCCCTTTATCGACTGCCGAGAAATCGAAGGCCGAAAACCGAGAAGTTATGGGTTTTAAAAAGAATTTAAGAAAAGAAAGAGAGAGAAGAAGAGAAAAGAAAGATAGAAAATAGAGAGAGAAAACAGAGAATTTGAAAACTAGAAGATAGAAGAATTTTAAAATAGAACGGACAGAAGAAAAGAAACAACAGAACAACAACAGAATCTCACAATTCGCAGCGGAACAACATATAATAATAAATGAATAATCTTTAAACAAAGAACTATATCAGTTATTACATTTCATCACATTATATTACATTACATCAAATCATCAGAGTGTACAACAACAACAACAAACAGTGCAGCGGAAAAAGAAATACTATATAAACTAGTAATACGCCATGCCAATCCATCTTGCCTCCAGCAACTCCAGAATATCCAGAATATCCTGATAAACCTAACTCTTAACTGCCCGTGTGGAAATTGGTGGGCACCCAGAGTTTAGGAAGGAAAACAATAAACTCCGAGTCAGTCATGTGACTGGTGTGAGAACTCAAAACAGTTTATTTATCTTTAAAATCAAAATGGAGGAATATTTTTAAAATTCAATTCGCAATGCTTTTAAAAATGTAACTACCATAAGACCTCCCACCACACACACAATGCAAACGCAGACTTGGAGGAGATTTCTTCTTATGTTAGTCAAAGATGCTTCTACGCAAAAATCAAATCAATTTTGATATTATTATTAGTGCATAGTGTAGAACAAATCCTTTCGAAAGTAAAGATATAAATCATAGCCAACATAGGTACCATTATATTATGCCTACTATAGCTACCTCCTGAGGAAGCAGGTTCTACAACTAAAACCGTACAAGTCTCGTATTGTTTCTTTGGATTTCCAACGAATGGTCAGGCTAAGGAACTTCCTACTGCCACATGGAAACGCCTCTGGCTGGACGTCCCCGAGAACTTAACCAGCTCTCTGCCAACACAAGGCCGGGTTACCTTTATCACTAGGTAACTACTACACGAATATGGCATCCCCCGGTCCCATCGGACCTTTAACCGAGCGCTCGTCACCAACAACACCACACAGAAATAGATATAGTGTATCAACATGAGTAAGTATCTGGGCTCCATACCATGATACCACCCTTTCCAGAAGGAAATGCACATACCCTAAAGGGAGCTACCCCTCATAACCTTGCCGCATCTTTCCTGTTTTGACCATTAACGGGATGTGAGGCTCGATGAATTCACGTCCACAAAAACACACTTTGTACAAAAAGCCGTGCTTTGGGTCAACAAATGATCAACACAATGATCACTAAGATAGACGATCAAATAAATGATCCTATCACAAATAATCAACACAATGATCATTTCAGCATCACTCAGCATGTCACATTACCAAAATGGGATATATCGCTGATAACTTCAACTATATAACCTTTGAGCTCGTACGTCTCAAAGAAGGGTGTTAAGCAAAGAATAAATTCTCCGCCACCAACAGAAATATATTTGAAAGAAATCGGCTTTATATCTCAACTTGTAATGTCAGGCATACAATCCATACAAGTCTGTTCCGGGCTCGAACAGAACCGAAGGCACTTACAAAGAAGTCCTTGCAATCCGGATATTCACAATCCTGATCGGATTTCCCATCACTTATGGAATCTCTATACCAGGAGCTACCCAGTGCAGAGACAATCGATAGGTCATCCTATCGCTCTCGCAAATACCGGTCTTCAACACCGATCTTCAAATGCAATTCACAACGACGTATCACATATTCGGAGTGGGTTATACGACCCCATGGTCCTTTCCCGGTTAACCCGAATAGTGAGCGCTTATTCAAAAATAAGTGTGGCATTCAAATTCAACAATTCACATCAAATACCCATTCAAAGGGAAATACTGATAGTCGGTTATTGAACTATCACTGGATATGCATACATCACCAGATTCCAAATAATTTTCCAAATTATTTATTTTCCAAAATATCTTTACTAGATATATAGTTTCAACACTTCAAAAATAAATCAATATTTATTTTTTTAACCAATTTCACTTTCACATATAAATTCCATAGTGAATTTACTTTTCAAAATATCATGCATATACAATTTCAACTATCCATTTCAATTTATCTTCAAAAGATAAATTCTAAATATTCACTTCATATTGGAAAACATTTCCATACTTATTAAAAATAAGTAATCGACAAATCTTTTTATTTTCAACCTTTGAAAATATTCAATATACTTAAATCGAATTAAGTATATAATTCATTCTTTAAGGAAATCATTCACTTAAACATATTTACTTGGGCCCAAAACGAATGTTGCGTAAAACATCGTTACGACAACCCAAAATCACTAGTATAGGGATTCGAAATTAAATAGATATATAAATCCCAATACTATACAAAACATTTCCTTTCGGAAATCATTTACTATAACAACAGTGTTATAGTCCACCATTTCCTTTTATTTCTCGAAAACATCTATTTCAACAATAAATGTTGAAATCTATGGTTTCGAATCTCAACACATTTAAAACATCGTTAGATCGTTTTAATTCAATTTAAACATCTCATTCAAAACAATTTCTTTAACATATCATTCACTATTTAAAAATGTGAATAAACTCCGTTAACAAATTTCATTCTTTTATTCATTTTAATTCAAAGGATTATTCACTATTCAAAAATGTGAATATAACTCCATTAATAGGTTATAACAATTAATCTTATCAAAATAAGTCGTTTGCAAATTTATAAAACAACGTTTATAAATTCCATATCTATTTATTTATAAAACTTCCTTTTTATAAATTTTTAACTTAACCTATTCCAGTTTATAACTAAATTATAAACTACAAGTTCATATTATAAGTTAATTACTTATAAAACGATTATTTTACAAAATCGTTCTTTTAAAGACTTTCCAATTTACAAATCTTAGAACTTATAAGATTCATTTATTTAACCAAATCTATTCTTCAATTAACTTCACAAAATTTATAAATCTTACTGTTTATAAATTTTATTTATAACTTCACAGTTTATAATTCTATAAATTTCATTCTATTATGAAATTCATTTTCACATCATTCAAACACTTATAAAAACTCGTTTTATAATGTCAATATTTCAATTTATAAATATCCATTTATAAATCTCTTAATATAAATCAAATTATATTATTCTTTTAAAACGTCTTTAAATTCCTTTATAATCTCATCATTCTCTTGATTTATAAAATAATTAAATTTTATAAATCCTATATTTAAACTTTTAATAATAAACTCAAAAATCCAGTTTAAACTATTTTATAACATCATTAGTTCATTTTTCTCAAAAATCAGCTTTTAACAACATTACACAAAAAATCATAATTTTTATAACTTTAAAAATTATAACGTTTATTTATTTAATATGGATCAATTCCAAAAATAAAGTATATTTTCAAAATCACTTTTAAAAACATTTTAAAATCCCAAAATCTGGGTCCAATGATGCTACACACCAAATAGTCAATCACGACAAACAACGATATCATATATCGATATGATAATCCATCAAATATCAAAATATCTGAAATAAAATAAAAACTGTTGAGGAATCCAGTTGGATCCCTCCAACCTGTTTTCCTGCATCCAAAAAACATTAGCACAATACCAATTTCGCTCCAGTACGAAATTATCGCGGTACATGTTCTTATTAAATATTATCCGCTTAATAACGGCGTAATAGGGTCTCATCCGCTAAACAAAAAATGCGGGAAATCACAACTGCAATATATACATATGCCAATATATATATATTGATATTATATATAATACCAATTTCACTGTTTATGAAATATTCGCGGTATATGTTTATATTAAATAACATCCGCTTACTAACGGCGCATAATGTCTATTTTAACAATCAATAATTTACAGTCATCATTCAAACATGCATTCAAATATTTTAAATCTAACTATTTAAAATAAAATCGAAATCTATTCGATTGAGTGAGAAATTCTCACCTTGGTTTTAAATTCCGTTTTAGCTTTTATTTCGAATAAAATTAAACGCGCGTTTAATTTTACCCGAAATTCTCACTAACTCCAAACGACTCCAAACCAACTCCATCGCGTAGTGCTCGTCCATACGATTCCAACGCAACCGAGTTTGCATTTTTTCGACCTCGTATGAAAACGTTATGATTTTTACAAGTTTGCACACGATTTTTATAACTTAATTTACAACATACTTAAACTAATTTATACCCTAAGCAATCCAGGCCGTGAGATCTGCATCCAAGGGCTCCCCTCCATCTTCTACACCACGCGCAAGCTACAGGCTTTTGCCGTGCAAAAAGAACCCAACCTCCATCGATTAGGGTTTAGCTTTGCCACCTCCTCGAGCGACTATACTCGATCACGCAACCACCATGACGAAGCTCTTGAACCCCCCTATGCTCGGCCCCATCCTTGGCCAACTCGGCCCCACCATGTGCCTAGGAAAACGTGCCAAACCTGTAGCAAACGGCCCACCATAGCTCCTCCATCGTCGCTCCAAATTCGATCATCACCGTATGGAATCGAAGCTCTCGTCGAGCTCTTCGACTTTCGTGTTGGGCACTTCGCGTAATTCTTTACGGATTGAGAGAGATTAATGAATGAAAGAGGATGATTTCTGGCCTTAGGTTATATAAGTGGCGGCTACAAGTTTTTAGGGTTAGGGTTTTAATTTTTTATCAAATTATGAAGGCAAGGGGTCTATTTATAAGGAACGAGCGACACTATTCATCCCGGAAATTCCGAACTCCGATTTAGACGCCGTAACCAGCGTACCTAGGGTTTATCCCACGTTCCGGACACAATGGAACAGGTTTCGGAAGCTAATTCGGAAGTATGTGCGAGTTATGGCTGAAAACGCTCAATTTGAATTAAACCGATTTCTAGGCGTTTTAATTTGTACCGGACAAACGGTAAATCCAAACGACTTGAATTTTGAAATCTTACAATAATATCACATTACGGATCCGATGAAACTGGTTTCGTCGAATTCCGAGACTTTTTGAAAAATGGCTATTTTGACTCGCCAAATTTAAATTAAAAATAAATCGATGCGTTTCGAGCTGCCACGATCAAACGATAGCTCCGATTGACACGAAAATTGAAATCCGGTAATAACTAACTATTACGGATCCAATGAAACTGGTTTCGTTCAATTCTGAGACTGTTCAAAAATTGGCTATTTTACAGTCGATTATTTAATATTAAAATATTCAATTTTCACAGATTAACTTTTAATTCGATTTTAAAAGTTCTAAAATATCGTTCTAACTTCCATATGATAAAATAAAATTTTCCAAATTATTTTCAATCATATTTAACTCTATTTTCAATTATTTCCAAAATTTAACATATTAAATTATCGATTAAATAATCCAATTAAATCCAATAATTCAAATAAAAATTTATTTGACTTAAAAATTCACTTATAAATATTTAAAATTAATTAAATATTCAAATTTTAATTTATAAAAATTCTGGGTCGTTACAATCTTTCCCCCTTAAAAGAATTTCGTCCCCGAAATTACAAGTAAGAAAGGTTACAGAATTCATTAGCTTTCCAAAATTTATAATTAAACTTTTTACAATACTTTACTAAGTTTTCAAATCATACTTAGTTATGTTTTCAAAAACAATTACTATTGTTTAACTTTCAATTTCAAAATCAAAGTTAAAAGTTTTCAAAATTTTCCCATTTTCTCAAAATTTTTCTAACGCCTTAAATTTTCGAAAAAATTCGCCATGTCTCCTTTGCGCGGCTCGATCCGAAAAAAAAATGACAGTATATATATCACAAATATACATCTCATCAAGTAATGAGGCATCCCGAAGGGAAAAAAGTGTAAAAGTACGATATTTAATCCGAGATATGTACCTTATATTTTATTAGCAAGCATATACGGCTAATATAGCGCAAAAGCGAACTCCAAATGCGAAGCAAACGCGATCCGCACCTACTAAACACTCAACAAACAACATGAGAACATGCACATATGCAAATAATCTCAATATACAACATATAGCAACATATCAACTATATATGTCACATAGCAAATGCAACAATAGCAATATACATTCAACCATCAACCAACTACATCCATAACCAATAATATTCATTCATATTCTCATTAATATTCAATGAAATGGTTTCCACTTTAAATCATATTTGATTCATTAACATTGGATTTTTATCAACATTCATTCTCAATTCAATTAGTTTACATTCACTAATTAAATCCAATTCACATTCAATTTTATTCAAATTTATCTACTTTCAATTTGAATTCAATTTCATAGCTTTAAATTTCACTAATTCACTTTCATTAATACTTAATGAATTTTATACAATCAACTAACAATCATATAACAACCAATGTATATCAATTACAACCAAATTTCCTTTACTTAAATTCATCTTGGTTTAACACCATCACTTTCAATTGATTTAATTAAATTGATTTTCATTCACTTATTCAACTTCCAATAACATTAGATTTTAATGAATTAACACTTTCATTAATTATTCCATTCCAATTTATTCACCTTCAATTGATTAACATTCAATTTATTCATTCAATTACAAAAGTTGAATTTAATTTATATAACTCAAGTTCACCTTTATCACTTTTATTTACAACTCATATTCATATAATTTTACTTCTTATATATATAAGTTTATTTCACAATTGTAAATCACTTTAATTATAATTCAATTCTTATAATCCTTCTTCTTATACAATTATTCTTTTATTTAGATTATTCAAACAACCTAACAATCAACTTATATACACTTTAATAATTTTGAAAAATTATTCCTTTATATATAAAATATAATCAAGGCAAAATTATTCATTTACCCAATTTAAAACAATATCGTGTCGAATTGTTCTATTCAAATGTTTAGAAACCCCTTCGGCATAGTTTGACTGACCGTGCTGACGAAGGTTCATATACCACTCAATAAACCAATCATCACAATATAAAACAATTTTTATATTCACTAACAAATACGCTCTCATATCTATTATTACTCTCAAACTCATTCTAGAGTACTGCTGACTCTATCTCTAATGAATTATACCCAACAGAACCATGGTTCTCGCTTAACCAACAGCTCTGATACCAAATGTAACGCCTGGGAATTTTCGACTTTCGAAAATTCGACATCGACACTCCCTTTATCGACTGCCGAGAAATCGAAGGCCGAAAACCGAGAAGTTATGGGTTTTAAAAAGAATTTAAGAAAAGAAAGAGAGAGAAGAAGAGAAAAGAAAGATAGAAAATAGAGAGAGAAAACAGAGAATTTGAAAACTAGAAGATAGAAGAATTTTAAAATAGAACGGACAGAAGAAAAGAAACAACAGAACAACAACAGAATCTCACAATTCGCAGCGGAACAACATATAATAATAAATGAATAATCTTTAAACAAAGAACTATATCAGTTATTACATTTCATCACATTATATTACATTACATCAAATCATCAGAGTGTACAACAACAACAACAAACAGTGCAGCGGAAAAAGAAATACTATATAAACTAGTAATACGCCATGCCAATCCATCTTGCCTCCAGCAACTCCAGAATATCCAGAATATCCTGATAAACCTAACTCTTAACTGCCCGTGTGGAAATTGGTGGGCACCCAGAGTTTAGGAAGGAAAACAATAAACTCCGAGTCAGTCATGTGACTGGTGTGAGAACTCAAAACAGTTTATTTATCTTTAAAATCAAAATGGAGGAATATTTTTAAAATTCAATTCGCAATGCTTTTAAAAATGTAACTACCATAAGACCTCCCACCACACACACAATGCAAACGCAGACTTGGAGGAGATTTCTTCTTATGTTAGTCAAAGATGCTTCTACGCAAAAATCAAATCAATTTTGATATTATTATTAGTGCATAGTGTAGAACAAATCCTTTCGAAAGTAAAGATATAAATCATAGCCAACATAGGTACCATTATATTATGCCTACTATAGCTACCTCCTGAGGAAGCAGGTTCTACAACTAAAACCGTACAAGTCTCGTATTGTTTCTTTGGATTTCCAACGAATGGTCAGGCTAAGGAACTTCCTACTGCCACATGGAAACGCCTCTAGCTGGACGTCCCCGAGAACTTAACCAGCTCTCTGCCAACACAAGGCCGGGTTACCTTTATCACTAGGTAACTACTACACGAATATGGCATCCCCCGGTCCCATCGGACCTTTAACCGAGCGCTCGTCACCAACAACACCACACAGAAATAGATATAGTGTATCAACATGAGTAAGTATCTGGGCTCCATACCATGATACCACCCTTTCCAGAAGGAAATGCACATACCCTAAAGGGAGCTACCCCTCATAACCTTGCCGCATCTTTCCTGTTTTAACCATTAACGGGATGTGAGGCTCGATGAATTCACGTCCACAAAAACACACTTTGTACAAAAAGCCGTGCTTTGGGTCAACAAATGATCAACACAATGATCACTAAGATAGACGATCAAATAAATGATCCTATCACAAATAATCAACACAATGATCATTTCAGCATCACTCAGCATGTCACATTACCAAAATGGGATATATCGCTGATAACTTCAACTATATAACCTTTGAGCTCGTACGTCTCAAAGAAGGGTGTTAAGCAAAGAATAAATTCTCCGCCACCAACAGAAATATATTTGAAAGAAATCGGCTTTATATCTCAACTTGTAATGTCAGGCATACAATCCATACAAGTCTGTTCCGGGCTCGAACAGAACCGAAGGCACTTACAAAGAAGTCCTTGCAATCCGGATATTCACAATCCTGATCGGATTTCCCATCACTTATGGAATCTCTATACCAGGAGCTACCCAGTGCAGAGACAATCGATAGGTCATCCTATCACTCTCGCAAATACCGGTCTTCAACACCGATCTTCAAATGCAATTCACAACGACGTATCACATATTCGGAGTGGGTTATACGACCCCATGGTCCTTTCCCGGTTAACCCGAATAGTGAGCGCTTATTCAAAAATAAGTGTGGCATTCAAATTCAACAATTCACATCAAATACCCATTCAAAGGGAAATACTGATAGTCGGTTATTGAACTATCACTGGATATGCATACATCACCAGATTCCAAATAATTTTCCAAATTATTTATTTTCCAAAATATCTTTACTAGATATATAGTTTCAACACTTCAAAAATAAATCAATATTTATTTTTTTAACCAATTTCACTTTCACATATAAATTCCATAGTGAATTTACTTTTCAAAATATCATGCATATACAATTTCAACTATCCATTTCAATTTATCTTCAAAAGATAAATTCTAAATATTCACTTCATATTGGAAAACATTTCCATACTTATTAAAAATAAGTAATCGACAAATCTTTTTATTTTCAACCTTTGAAAATATTCAATATACTTAAATCGAATTAAGTATATAATTCATTCTTTAAGGAAATCATTCACTTAAACATATTTACTTGGGCCCAAAACGAATGTTGCGTAAAACATCGTTACGACAACCCAAAATCACTAGTATAGGGATTCGAAATTAAATAGATATATAAATCCCAATACTATACAAAACATTTCCTTTCGGAAATCATTTACTATAACAACAGTGTTATAGTCCACCATTTCCTTTTATTTCTCGAAAACATCTATTTCAACAATAAATGTTGAAATCTATGGTTTCGAATCTCAACACATTTAAAACATCGTTAGATCGTTTTAATTCAATTTAAACATCTCATTCAAAACAATTTCTTTAACATATCATTCACTATTTAAAAATGTGAATAAACTCCGTTAACAAATTTCATTCTTTTATTCATTTTAATTCAAAGGATTATTCACTATTCAAAAATGTGAATATAACTCCATTAATAGGTTATAACAATTAATCTTATCAAAATAAGTCGTTTGCAAATTTATAAAACAACGTTTATAAATTCCATATCTATTTATTTATAAAACTTCCTTTTTATAAATTTTTAACTTAACCTATTCCAGTTTATAACTAAATTATAAACTACAAGTTCATATTATAAGTTAATTACTTATAAAACGATTATTTTACAAAATCGTTCTTTTAAAGACTTTCCAATTTACAAATCTTAGAACTTATAAGATTCATTTATTTAACCAAATCTATTCTTCAATTAACTTCACAAAATTTATAAATCTTACTGTTTATAAATTTTATTTATAACTTCACAGTTTATAATTCTATAAATTTCATTCTATTATGAAATTCATTTTCACATCATTCAAACACTTATAAAAACTCGTTTTATAATGTCAATATTTCAATTTATAAATATCCATTTATAAATCTCTTAATATAAATCAAATTATATTATTCTTTTAAAACGTCTTTAAATTCCTTTATAATCTCATCATTCTCTTGATTTATAAAATAATTAAATTTTATAAATCCTATATTTAAACTTTTAATAATAAACTCAAAAATCCAGTTTAAACTATTTTATAACATCATTAGTTCATTTTTCTCAAAAATCAGCTTTTAACAACATTACACAAAAAATCATAATTTTTATAACTTTAAAAATTATAACGTTTATTTATTTAATATGGATCAATTCCAAAAATAAAGTATATTTTCAAAATCACTTTTAAAAACATTTTAAAATCCCAAAATCTGGGTCCAATGATGCTACACACCAAATAGTCAATCACGACAAACAACGATATCATATATCGATATGATAATCCATCAAATATCAAAATATCTGAAATAAAATAAAAACTGTTGAGGAATCCAGTTGGATCCCTCCAACCTGTTTTCCTGCATCCAAAAAACATTAGCACAATACCAATTTCGCTCCAGTACGAAATTATCGCGGTACATGTTCTTATTAAATATTATCCGCTTAATAACGGCGTAATAGGGTCTCATCCGCTAAACAAAAAATGCGGGAAATCACAACTGCAATATATACATATGCCAATATATATATATATTGATATTATATATAATACCAATTTCACTGTTTATGAAATATTCGCGGTATATGTTTATATTAAATAACATCCGCTTACTAACGGCGCATAATGTCTATTTTAACAATCAATAATTTACAGTCATCATTCAAACATGCATTCAAATATTTTAAATCTAACTATTTAAAATAAAATCGAAATCTATTCGATTGAGTGAGAAATTCTCACATTGGTTTTAAATTCCGTTTTAGCTTTTATTTCGAATAAAATTAAACGCGCGTTTAATTTTACCCGAAATTCTCACTAACTCCAAACGACTCCAAACCAACTCCATCGCGTAGTGCTCGTCCATACGATTCCAACGCAACCGAGTTTGCATTTTTTCGACCTCGTATGAAAACGTTATGATTTTTACAAGTTTGCACACGATTTTTATAACTTAATTTACAACATACTTAAACTAATTTATACCCTAAGCAATCCAGGCCGTGAGATCTGCATCCAAGGGCTCCCCTCCATCTTCTACACCACGCGCAAGCTACAGGCTTTTGCCGTGCAAAAAGAACCCAACCTCCATCGATTAGGGTTTAGCTTTGCCACCTCCTCGAGCGACTATACTCGATCACGCAACCACCATGACGAAGCTCTTGAACCCCCCTATGCTCGGCCCCATCCTTGGCCAACTCGGCCCCACCTTGTGCCTAGGAAAACGTGCCAAACCTGTAGCAAACGGCCCACCATAGCTCCTCCATCGTCGCTCCAAATTCGATCATCACCGTATGGAATCGAAGCTCTCGTCGAGCTCTTCGACTTTCGTGTTGGGCACTTCGCGTAATTCTTTACGGATTGAGAGAGATTAATGAATGAAAGAGGATGATTTCTGGCCTTAGGTTATATAAGTGGCGGCTACAAGTTTTTAGGGTTAGGGTTTTAATTTTTTATCAAATTATGAAGGCAAGGGGTCTATTTATAAGGAACGAGCGACACTATTCATCCCGGAAATTCCGAACTCCGATTTAGACGCCGTAACCAGCGTACCTAGGGTTTATCCCGCGTTCCGGACACAATGGAACAGGTTTCGGAAGCTAATTCGGAAGTATGTGCGAGTTATGGCTGAAAACGCTCAATTTGAATTAAACCGATTTAAACCGATTTCTAGGCGTTTTAATTTGTACCGGACAAACGGTAAATCCAAACGACTTGAATTTTGAAATCTTACAATAATATCACATTACGGATCCGATGAAACTGGTTTCGTCGAATTCCGAGACTTTTTGAAAAATGGCTATTTTGACTCGCCAAATTTAAATTAAAAATAAATCGATGCGTTTCGAGCTGCCACGATCAAACGATAGCTCCGATTGACACGAAAATTGAAATCCGGTAATAACTAACTATTACGGATCCAATGAAACTGGTTTCGTTCAATTCTGAGACTGTTCAAAAATTGGCTATTTTACAGTCGATTATTTAATATTAAAATATTCAATTTTCACAGATTAACTTTTAATTCGATTTTAAAAGTTCTAAAATATCGTTCTAACTTCCATATGATAAAATAAAATTTTCCAAATTATTTTCAATCATATTTAACTCTATTTTCAATTATTTCCAAAATTTAACATATTAAATTATCGATTAAATAATCCAATTAAATCCAATAATTCAAATAAAAATTTATTTGACTTAAAAATTCACTTATAAATATTTAAAATTAATTAAATATTCAAATTTTAATTTATAAAAATTCTGGGTCGTTACAATCTTTCCCCCTTAAAAGAATTTCGTCCCCGAAATTACAAGTAAGAAAGGTTACAGAATTCATTAGCTTTCCAAAATTTATAATTAAACTTTTTACAATACTTTACTAAGTTTTCAAATCATACTTAGTTATGTTTTCAAAAACAATTACTATTGTTTAACTTTCAATTTCAAAATCAAAGTTAAAAGTTTTCAAAATTTTCCCATTTTCTCAAAATTTTTCTAACGCCTTAAATTTTCGAAAAAATTCGCCATGTCTCCTTTGCGCGGCTCGATCCGAAAAAAAAATGACAGTATATATATCACAAATATACATCTCATCAAGTAATGAGGCATCCCGAAGGGAAAAAAGTGTAAAAGTACGATATTTAATCCGAGATATGTACCTTATATTTTATTAGCAAGCATATACGGCTAATATAGCGCAAAAGCGAACTCCAAATGCGAAGCAAACGCGATCCGCACCTACTAAACACTCAACAAACAACATGAGAACATGCACATATGCAAATAATCTCAATATACAACATATAGCAACATATCAACTATATATGTCACATAGCAAATGCAACAATAGCAATATACATTCAACCATCAACCAACTACATCCATAACCAATAATATTCATTCATATTCTCATTAATATTCAATGAAATGGTTTCCACTTTAAATCATATTTGATTCATTAACATTGGATTTTTATCAACATTCATTCTCAATTCAATTAGTTTACATTCACTAATTAAATCCAATTCACATTCAATTTTATTCAAATTTATCTACTTTCAATTTGAATTCAATTTCATAGCTTTAAATTTCACTAATTCACTTTCATTAATACTTAATGAATTTTATACAATCAACTAACAATCATATAACAACCAATGTATATCAATTACAACCAAATTTCCTTTACTTAAATTCATCTTGGTTTAACACCATCACTTTCAATTGATTTAATTAAATTGATTTTCATTCACTTATTCAACTTCCAATAACATTAGATTTTAATGAATTAACACTTTCATTAATTATTCCATTCCAATTTATTCACCTTCAATTGATTAACATTCAATTTATTCATTCAATTACAAAAGTTGAATTTAATTTATATAACTCAAGTTCACCTTTATCACTTTTATTTACAACTCATATTCATATAATTTTACTTCTTATATATATAAGTTTATTTCACAATTGTAAATCACTTTAATTATAATTCAATTCTTATAATCCTTCTTCTTATACAATTATTCTTTTATTTAGATTATTCAAACAACCTAACAATCAACTTATATACACTTTAATAATTTTGAAAAATTATTCCTTTATATATAAAATATAATCAAGGCAAAATTATTCATTTACCCAATTTAAAACAATATCGTGTCGAATTGTTCTATTCAAATGTTTAGAAACCCCTTCGGCATAGTTTGACTGACCGTGCTGACGAAGGTTCATATACCACTCAATAAACCAATCATCACAATATAAAACAATTTTTATATTCACTAACAAATACGCTCTCATATCTATTATTACTCTCAAACTCATTCTAGAGTACTGCTGACTCTATCTCTAATGAATTATACCCAACAGAACCATGGTTCTCGCTTAACCAACAGCTCTGATACCAAATGTAACGCCTGGGAATTTTCGACTTTCGAAAATTCGACATCGACACTCCCTTTATCGACTGCCGAGAAATCGAAGGCCGAAAACCGAGAAGTTATGGGTTTTAAAAAGAATTTAAGAAAAGAAAGAGAGAGAAGAAGAGAAAAGAAAGATAGAAAATAGAGAGAGAAAACAGAGAATTTGAAAACTAGAAGATAGAAGAATTTTAAAATAGAACGGACAGAAGAAAAGAAACAACAGAACAACAACAGAATCTCACAATTCGCAGCGGAACAACATATAATAATAAATGAATAATCTTTAAACAAAGAACTATATCAGTTATTACATTTCATCACATTATATTACATTACATCAAATCATCAGAGTGTACAACAACAACAACAAACAGTGCAGCGGAAAAAGAAATACTATATAAACTAGTAATACGCCATGCCAATCCATCTTGCCTCCAGCAACTCCAGAATATCCAGAATATCCTGATAAACCTAACTCTTAACTGCCCGTGTGGAAATTGGTGGGCACCCAGAGTTTAGGAAGGAAAACAATAAACTCCGAGTCAGTCATGTGACTGGTGTGAGAACTCAAAACAGTTTATTTATCTTTAAAATCAAAATGGAGGAATATTTTTAAAATTCAATTCGCAATGCTTTTAAAAATGTAACTACCATAAGACCTCCCACCACACACACAATGCAAACGCAGACTTGGAGGAGATTTCTTCTTATGTTAGTCAAAGATGCTTCTACGCAAAAATCAAATCAATTTTGATATTATTATTAGTGCATAGTGTAGAACAAATCCTTTCGAAAGTAAAGATATAAATCATAGCCAGCATAGGTACCATTATATTATGCCTACTATAGCTACCTCCTGAGGAAGCAGGTTCTACAACTAAAACCGTACAAGTCTCGTATTGTTTCTTTGGATTTCCAACGAATGGTCAGGCTAAGGAACTTCCTACTGCCACATGGAAACGCCTCTGGCTGGACGTCCCCGAGAACTTAACCAGCTCTCTGCCAACACAAGGCCGGGTTACCTTTATCACTAGGTAACTACTACACGAATATGGCATCCCCCGGTCCCATCGGACCTTTAACCGAGCGCTCGTCACCAACAACACCACACAGAAATAGATATAGTGTATCAACATGAGTAAGTATCTGGGCTCCATACCATGATACCACCCTTTCCAGAAGGAAATGCACATACCCTAAAGGGAGCTACCCCTCATAACCTTGCCGCATCTTTCCTGTTTTGACCATTAACGGGATGTGAGGCTCGATGAATTCACGTCCACAAAAACACACTTTGTACAAAAAGCCGTGCTTTGGGTCAACAAATGATCAACACAATGATCACTAAGATAGACGATCAAATAAATGATCCTATCACAAATAATCAACACAATGATCATTTCAGCATCACTCAGCATGTCACATTACCAAAATGGGATATATCGCTGATAACTTCAACTATATAACCTTTGAGCTCGTACGTCTCAAAGAAGGGTGTTAAGCAAAGAATAAATTCTCCGCCACCAACAGAAATATATTTGAAAGAAATCGGCTTTATATCTCAACTTGTAATGTCAGGCATACAATCCATACAAGTCTGTTCCGGGCTCGAACAGAACCGAAGGCACTTACAAAGAAGTCCTTGCAATCCGGATATTCACAATCCTGATCGGATTTCCCATCACTTATGGAATCTCTATACCAGGAGCTACCCAGTGCAGAGACAATCGATAGGTCATCCTATCGCTCTCGCAAATACCGGTCTTCAACACCGATCTTCAAATGCAATTCACAACGACGTATCACATATTCGGAGTGGGTTATACGACCCCATGGTCCTTTCCCGGTTAACCCGAATAGTGAGCGCTTATTCAAAAATAAGTGTGGCATTCAAATTCAACAATTCACATCAAATACCCATTCAAAGGGAAATACCGATAGTCGGTTATTGAACTATCACTGGATATGCATACATCACCAGATTCCAAATAATTTTCCAAATTATTTATTTTCCAAAATATCTTTACTAGATATATAGTTTCAACACTTCAAAAATAAATCAATATTTATTTTTTTAACCAATTTCACTTTCACATATAAATTCCATAGTGAATTTACTTTTCAAAATATCATGCATATACAATTTCAACTATCCATTTCAATTTATCTTCAAAAGATAAATTCTAAATATTCACTTCATATTGGAAAACATTTCCATACTTATTAAAAATAAGTAATCGACAAATCTTTTTATTTTCAACCTTTGAAAATATTCAATATACTTAAATCGAATTAAGTATATAATTCATTCTTTAAGGAAATCATTCACTTAAACATATTTACTTGGGCCCAAAACGAATGTTGCGTAAAACATCGTTACGACAACCCAAAATCACTAGTATAGGGATTCGAAATTAAATAGATATATAAATCCCAATACTATACAAAACATTTCCTTTCGGAAATCATTTACTATAACAACAATGTTATAGTCCACCATTTCCTTTTATTTCTCGAAAACATCTATTTCAACAATAAATGTTGAAATCTATGGTTTCGAATCTCAACACATTTAAAACATCGTTAGATCGTTTTAATTCAATTTAAACATCTCATTCAAAACAATTTCTTTAACATATCATTCACTATTTAAAAATGTGAATAAACTCCGTTAACAAATTTCATTCTTTTATTCATTTTAATTCAAAGGATTATTCACTATTCAAAAATGTGAATATAACTCCATTAATAGGTTATAACAATTAATCTTATCAAAATAAGTCGTTTGCAAATTTATAAAACAACGTTTATAAATTCCATATCTATTTATTTATAAAACTTCCTTTTTATAAATTTTTAACTTAACCTATTCCAGTTTATAACTAAATTATAAACTACAAGTTCATATTATAAGTTAATTACTTATAAAACGATTATTTTACAAAATCGTTCTTTTAAAGACTTTCCAATTTACAAATCTTAGAACTTATAAGATTCATTTATTTAACCAAATCTATTCTTCAATTAACTTCACAAAATTTATAAATCTTACTGTTTATAAATTTTATTTATAACTTCACAGTTTATAATTCTATAAATTTCATTCTATTATGAAATTCATTTTCACATCATTCAAACACTTATAAAAACTCGTTTTATAATGTCAATATTTCAATTTATAAATATCCATTTATAAATCTCTTAATATAAATCAAATTATATTATTCTTTTAAAACGTCTTTAAATTCCTTTATAATCTCATCATTCTCTTGATTTATAAAATAATTAAATTTTATAAATCCTATATTTAAACTTTTAATAATAAACTCAAAAATCCAGTTTAAACTATTTTATAACATCATTAGTTCATTTTTCTCAAAAATCAGCTTTTAACAACATTACACAAAAAATCATAATTTTTATAACTTTAAAAATTATAACGTTTATTTATTTAATATGGATCAATTCCAAAAATAAAGTATATTTTCAAAATCACTTTTAAAAACATTTTAAAATCCCAAAATCTGGGTCCAATGATGCTACACACCAAATAGTCAATCACGACAAACAACGATATCATATATCGATATGATAATCCATCAAATATCAAAATATCTGAAATAAAATAAAAACTGTTGAGGAATCCAGTTGGATCCCTCCAACCTGTTTTCCTGCATCCAAAAAACATTAGCACAATACCAATTTCGCTCCAGTATGAAATTATCGCGGTACATGTTCTTATTAAATATTATCCGCTTAATAACGGCGTAATAGGGTCTCATCCGCTAAACAAAAAATGCGGGAAATCACAACTGCAATATATACATATGCCAATATATATATATTGATATTATATATAATACCAATTTCACTGTTTATGAAATATTCGCGGTATATGTTTATATTAAATAACATCCGCTTACTAACGGCGCATAATGTCTATTTTAACAATCAATAATTTACAGTCATCATTCAAACATGCATTCAAATATTTTAAATCTAACTATTTAAAATAAAATCGAAATCTATTCGATTGAGTGAGAAATTCTCACCTTGGTTTTAAATTCCGTTTTAGCTTTTATTTCGAATAAAATTAAACGCGCGTTTAATTTTACCCGAAATTCTCACTAACTCCAAACGACTCCAAACCAACTCCATCGCGTAGTGCTCGTCCATACGATTCCAACGCAACCGAGTTTGCATTTTTTCGACCTCGTATGAAAAAGTTATGATTTTTACAAGTTTGCACACGATTTTTATAACTTAATTTACAACATATTAAACTAATTTATACCCTAAGCAATCCAGGCCGTGAGATCTGCATCCAAGGGCTCCCCTCCATCTTCTACACCACGCGCAAGCTACAGGCTTTTGCCGTGCAAAAAGAACCCAACCTCCATCGATTAGGGTTTAGCTTTGCCACCTCCTCGAGCGACTATACTCGATCACGCAACCACCATGACGAAGCTCTTGAACCCCCCTATGCTCGGCCCCATCCTTGGCCAACTCGGCCCCACCATGTGCCTAGGAAAACGTGCCAAACCTGTAGCAAACGGCCCACCATAGCTCCTCCATCGTCGCTCCAAATTCGATCATCACCGTATGGAATCGAAGCTCTCGTCGAGCTCTTCGACTTTCGTGTTGGGCACTTCGCGTAATTCTTTACGGATTGAGAGAGATTAATGAATGAAAGAGGATGATTTCTGGCCTTAGGTTATATAAGTGGCGGCTACAAGTTTTTAGGGTTAGGGTTTTAATTTTTTATCAAATTATGAAGGCAAAGGGTCTATTTATAAGGAACGAGCGACACTATTCATCCCGGAAATTCCGAACTCCGATTTAGACGCCGTAACCAGCGTACCTAGGGTTTATCCCACGTTCCGGACACAATGGAACAGGTTTCGGAAGCTAATTCGGAAGTATGTGCGAGTTATGGCTGAAAACGCTCAATTTGAATTAAACCGATTTAAACCGATTTCTAGGCGTTTTAATTTGTACCGGACAAACGGTAAATCCAAACGACTTGAATTTTGAAATCTTACAATAATATCACATTACGGATCCGATGAAACTGGTTTCGTCGAATTCCGAGACTTTTTGAAAAATGGCTATTTTGACTCGCCAAATTTAAATTAAAAATAAATCGATGCGTTTCGAGCTGCCACGATCAAACGATAGCTCCGATTGACACGAAAATTGAAATCCGGTAATAACTAACTATTACGGATCCAATGAAACTGGTTTCGTTCAATTCTGAGACTGTTCAAAAATTGGCTATTTTACAGTCGATTATTTAATATTAAAATATTCAATTTTCACAGATTAACTTTTAATTCGATTTTAAAAGTTCTAAAATATCGTTCTAACTTCCATATGATAAAATAAAATTTTCCAAATTATTTTCAATCATATTTAACTCTATTTTCAATTATTTCCAAAATTTAACATATTAAATTATCGATTAAATAATCCAATTAAATCCAATAATTCAAATAAAAATTTATTTGACTTAAAAATTCACTTATAAATATTTAAAATTAATTAAATATTCAAATTTTAATTTATAAAAATTCTGGGTCGTTACAAGTGTTCACTGAATCAATCCAAAGTCAAAGTATAATATCGAAGAGGAGTGTCCGATCAGAGGAATGACCTCATTGGCCCGAGAATCGCTCCTGTTTTAGCCACCTTATGCCAACTCACAAAAGTCGGGTCCACGTATTTACCTTACAGGAACGCCGCCACCAACCTACTTCATTCTGGAATCTCCACCGCGTACATGGTTAGTCAAAGTGGTTTTCGGTATCGACAGAGAGTATGTCCATATCCGATCCCGGTCTCTTTGCCAACCCATCGTTATTATAACACCGCGGTCAGTTAAAAATAGTTGATACTTTAAAACCAGAATAAATTTTTCCATTTCAAAACTATGAATACGATATCATCTTAAAACCCAAAACAAAATGATTTCATTTTATCCAAATATAATTCTTTTCCAAAACCATACTGCTTTAAAATTTATAATATCTGGAAACCCAATATTTGAATTATACTTTCAAAGCATAATATTTCGAAATTCATATATTTTAAAAACCATAACTTCTAAAACTTAAATGGTTTGGATAATCAATGGTATATAGAATAAATGGTTTAACTTTAAGGTTACTTTGTAAAGAAATTATTTCCAGGGCTTTACAAATATACTTCTTTATTTAAAGTCTAAACCAAATTTAAATATCACTTTCAAGTTCCAAAACCACTTCAATTTCTATTTATATGTATATATCCATTTGGAGTATTAATATTTCAAAACTAAAGTTGGAATTTATTCTTTCAACAAATTAAATGTCCTATTATTTAGTTTGAATATTTACATAAAATTTATACATAAAACTCCAATTTCTAGAAATTAAATATTTTCTTCAATTTAATTTATACTAAAATATTCATTTTAAGTAAATCTTGGAAAATCCATTTATAAATATCATACCTTAAAATTTCCAAGCTTAAACATATAAGATAAATTACCAAATTCCATTTTCTCAAATTTTTATCATTTTTATTCAACAGGTGTATACACAGCTTAAATTTAAAATTTTTAACTTCATGTGTATATATATATCGAAGAATAATATTTTATAAAATATCAAAATTAAATTTTTATAAACCGTATCCTATCCAAACCATAGAAATCACCTTTAAAATAATTTATATATAGACCACGGTGCCTGTATATAATTTTCTATCCTATGGTCAAGTGATACGGATATTTATCATTTCAATCCGCAATTTAAAATAAAATTTTGCGGTTGTATATCATTTCAAACCACAATCCCGAATGAAATGAAATATGCATGATAACTTGCAGTTTAAATGATATAAAATAAAAACATCCATTCATCAAAATCATCCATCATCCAAATCACAAACATCATCCAATAATAAATCAATATCAATATATATCTGATAATATATAACAGGTAATAACTGGCAGTTATATTCAAAATAAAATTTAACAACTATTAAACTAACATTTTATATGCAAATAAATAACTATAACTGTCAATCTATATGCAGTAATAAAATTTAATGAACAGTTATATTAAATGAATGCGATTTAACAGATATGATGAATAAAACATGCCAAACAGTCATAAATAAATTTCTACTCATATCTAAAATAAATTTAACAAACATAAAAACTTTTAGAAGTTGTGAGTGGGTTAAAACACTCACCTTTGGAATTTAAATCGAATTTAAATTCAATTTAAACTCAAAAATTCGACGGTCTCCAAATTCATCCAAATCAGCGTCATCAGATCGGAATTCTAATTACGATCCTAACGGAAAAAATTTCATGTGAAACAGAGTTCGTATGAACGAGTTATGAAGGTTAAACGAGTTGAGAAATCAAATTTGGAATAAAAGAAAATAAATAAACAAACCCAATTAATATCATGCCACGTCACGCTAGATACCCAGAACCCAAATCTCGTGATTCCACTGTACATCGTGACCAAGCTTTGGGGCCGCCGTTGTCAGTAAACCCTACCCCAATTTTTGCGAAGCCACGGCTCCCCCTTCCTCCGATCCAAGACCACCAGGGTGCCCCCCTTTCGAGGCCGACCCCCCTGGAGACGTGCGGCACGTCCAAACGCTACCCCACAGAACCGCCGCCGCGACCTTCCCTGCTCAAACACCGCGAATTCGAGCACCTTTCGCCCAAAGTAACCATGCCGATCCAAATGTCTTGCCGCCCTCTACCAACTGATGCCCTACGATCGAGAAATCGTCGACGATCCACCGTTAATCCTTCACGATACCATACGAACGGTCGGGAAGAAACCACGATTTCTGGACAAATCAAAACCCGAATCGGAAAACGAGTCTCACCAGCAGATAACGTACATCGAGAACTACGACATGTATTTTTTTTGGGATTTTTGTGGAGAGTTTGAATTTTGACTTTTGATTTTGAACTGTAGATAGATCTAGGTTTTTCAACCATTGAGGAAGAGAAAGAGATGAAGAAAATGAACGTACAGACAAATGACAATAGAAAGGAGGCTAGGGTTTATCACATCATATTTATAGGCAAATAGAAGAAGGCTAGGGGCCCGAATTACGAACGTGCTAAACGGTAGTTGGCCCAAAAAGCCCGTTCTGACCCCGGAACGAAATTTATTAAACCCATATATCCAAATAGGTATTTTAAAATATTCTGAATGCGATGGAAAAAGTTTCACGTCCAAATTCGATCGTATAAAGAAGTTATGCTGAAAACAAAATTTCCAAATTGATTTCAAATTGATTTTAATTAAATCGATTTCAAGGCGTTTCGCGTCTGTACGATCAAACGACAGGTCCGATCGATACGAAATTTGAAACCCTACAATAATTCACCGATACGGATCCGATGAAACTAGTTTCATCGAAATCCGAGTCCGTGGCCAAAATGGCTATTTTTATATTAATTAAATAAATTAAAAATTTAGTCAATTAAATCGAATTTCCCATTTCTTTTTGATAATTGACGATTCTTATTGTTATAAATTTTTCAATCACCTATACTAATTTAAACAAAATTTAACTTGTCGAATTTAAAATTTTAGAAATCCCCAAATTTCATTAATTTCACCAAATTATAAATTAAATTTCCAAAATTCTAATTAAGTTTACTTTCCATTATTATTGTCAAATAGAAGAATCTATCATTGGATTCATATTTCAATATGTAAATCTTTCCAATTTCATCTGAACTTATATTTACATAATTCCTAAATATTAAATCTCAAATATCACTTAAATTAACGTTAACGTAATAATTATTTATTATTTATTGCAGTTGATTATCAGTTACAATTAATATACTAAATAGATGGTAAATCTTGAATACTGGTTATCCTTAACGTTTTATTTCCCATTTAATTGCAACAACACAATTTCAAAATTTTAACTCAATTAAATAGACAACTCTTTATATTCTAAATCAATTGCAATGGTTTAAAAGTTGCTAAATTTTGATTTCAGTACTCCCTTTAATTCGATTCAAAATCAGCAATTACCTATTAAATGCCCCAAAATTCTTATTAAATAAATCTAACAAATCTTTATCATCAATTAGATGAATTAAATATTGCAATCAAACTATTTGCGTTAATAATTTCCGTTTCACTTTAAAGTATCTAAATTAGCCAATTACAATACTTATTACCCAAATAACTTCAATTTCTTCCAAATAATATTTACATAATTATTTTAAATATTGAATCCATTTAATTGCAATAAATTCAATTGATTGCAAATCAATTCCAAATAAATTTGATTTCTATCCAGTTACAACTTAATATCAAATCAGTTTTCACTTAACTAACAAAGTCATTATTACTTAGAATTTCATTACATTTTATATTTTCACATTTTTTTCATTTTGGTTTCATTTCTTTTCCCACATAGTTTATTGAAAATGGGATTTTCCTTGGTTACAACTTATTTGGATCCAACATTCTTCAATTACCAATTTATTCCACTTTAACTGCAGTAATTTTGGGGATAATTTGAATTTGATTCCAGATTAACATTGACAACTAATAAAATAAGTAACGTACAATAATTATAGTCATTAACTCTATTTCACACGTCTACAATTAGTTACTATTAGAAAATCTTATTGCATTGGTTTTATACAATCACCATTTACTTTACATTTCATTACTATTTAATATATATATTTATTCATAATCAATTCGATATTATTTCTTCTTTCCTTCTATTTGATAAATAACCTGGTATACATTTACATACATTCATTTTATCCACTTATTTGGGTATTGCATTGAAATTTATTTATTCTAATATCGATGTTATTATCATTAATTATAATTGGATTCCCAAATTTTATTCAATACCTTGAACAAATAACATATATATTAATCAAATCCCTACATTTGTATTTCTCATATTCCATAAAATCAAATCATAACATTTAAATGATTTTATTAAATTGGAATCTCATTCAAGTCGTAATCTATTAACTGGAACTAATATGATTCCTTCATTTATTCCCATTTACCATTTAAAATCTTTCATTGCATTAAAACCATTTAACATTTTCATAAATTTCTCATATTAAATTCCATATCCAGGTGAGAATCCTTTTCTACTTAATTCATTTGGATTTCATTCTAAATTAAATTAGAAATCCTATTAAATTATCACATTTAAAATCATCGAATTTAACGGGTCGTTACATCTGCCACGTCTTCCAAATGAACCATCTTCTTTACTAACCAATGAGAGACTTCTAGAAGAACGACTTCTTTCCATTTCCATCGATCTGTGGTATGTCGATATAGTAAACTATTTAATCACTAAGGAAACTCCTTCATTTTGGTCGAAACAAGATAAATATAAATTTCTTTCCTAAGTCGAATACATCTATTAGTATGTTCCATACTTGTTTAAGTATTGTTCCAACTAAATCATTCGATTTTGCATCCCAGATTTTGGAATTAAGAGTGTTCTTTCGTTTCATCATGACCAAGCTTGTGGCGATCATTTCGGTCCAAATAAAACAGTGGAAAAGGTGCTCCAATGTGGTTTTTACTAGCTTACGCTTTTCAAACATGCATTTGAGTTTTGTAAAACTTATGATCGCTGCTAAATGTTGTAAAATCTCTAAACGAAACATGATGCTTTTGAACCTCGTTTTTACTATCGAAATTTTTGATGTTTGGGGTATTGACTTTATGGGACCGTTTTCCAACTTTTTCGAAAATCTATACATTCTTTTTGCTGTTGATTACGTCTCTAAATGGGTTGAACTCATTCTATGTAAAACAAATGACCCCAAAATCGTTGTGAAATTCATAAAAGAAACCATCTTTTCAAGGTTTGGAACACCTCATACAATAATAAGTGATAATGGAACCCATTTCTATAAACAATCATGTGAAAACTCTAGTGAAGAAATACTCAATAACCCACAAGTTATCCACTCCTTATCATCCTCAAACTTGAGGTCAAGTTGAAGTTTCAAATCTCCAAATCAAGCAAACTTTAAATAAAACTGTAAATAAAAATCAAAAAGATTAGTCATAAAAATTGACAGATGCACTTAGGGTTATAGAACTATGTATAAGTGTAATCTAGGGATGTCTCCTTTTAGTTTAGTGTATGTTAAAGCATGTCATTTGCTTGTCGAATTTGAACATAAAGTGTTGTGGACGATTAAGAACATAAATTTTGATCCTGAAAAAGCTGGTGAAAATAGAAAATTACAAATCAACAAATTAGAGGAGATAAGGAACAACGCATATGGAAATGAGAAACTTTACAAAGAAAGAACAAAAGTTTTTCATGACAAGTCACTCCTAAGAAAAAAAATTCGCCAAATCAAAGAGTTTTTGTATGACCCTCAACTTCATTTGTTCCTTGGAAAATTAAAATCAAGGTGGACAGTACCATACGTGGTACATACATTTTCCTTATGATACCATAGAAATAGAAAACCCTACGAATGGATCGTTTTTAAAGCCAATGATTATTGTTTAAAATCTTACTTGGAGTTGGCGAGTGATCATAGGAAGAGCTCACGATTCTTCATGAGCCACACTATGTCTAATAAGAAATTTTAACCCTCTCTTGTAAATACATACTTATTTTTCTCCGCTACACTCATTACATCTGCATTGAATGTGGGACACTGTAAAAATCAAGTGTGGGGGGGATCTCATGTTTATTTTGATTTTTCATGGTTTATTATTATTATTATTATTATTATGCACTTTATTTCCAAAAAAATTCTAGCATATTAATTTAATTTTGAAGAAACACGATATAATAAGTGTATATTTTTGGTTATTAAACTGAAATTTTGAAAAATTGCTTATCTCAATAAAAATAAAAATAATTACAAGTAACTATGTTGTAACTAGTATATAGAAAGGTTCACAGATGATAATTATGAAGTATATCCCAATAGTAATATTGCTTTAAAAGAGTGGTTGATTTAAAGTAGAGGCGATAACATTTTTGATCTTCCAAGTTAAGTGATGCCAAGATGATTTTGCATAACTCTCTCTTTTCAAAAAAAATTCATAATAATAAGAAACACCTAGAGTCATGTGTTCACATGTAAGTGTGTACACTCACTACGCTTTGTACCCTTCTCACGTAAGCCTGAAATGCAATGCATGACGGTATATCTGGTCTCAGTGTATCCAAGTTAGGTGTATGTAAATAAAAATAAAATAAAATAATAAACACCCAGAGTCATGTGTTCATACGCAAGTGTGTACATTCGCAACGCTCTGTACTCTTCTCACGTAAGCCCTAAAGATAGTGCATGATCGTTATATCTAGCCTCAGTATATTTGAGTTAGGTGTGTAAACAATAACAATGTTAATATTTTTCAAAATAGAGATTCAAAAAAAAAAATGCCACTTTGCAAAACTTTGATAATCAACTGAAGGATTCATTTCATAGTTGCACTATGTTATCTACCGAAACAACTAGCCAAAGTAGAGTCCAATTGTGATGATAACTTAATTTTTGTTGGAAGTTTCGTTGAGTAAAAAAGACTAAAATTTCTTTATAATAAATAAAAATTATATTTAAATTACCCGTGTCAATTTAAAAGTAAATTCTTCGTTTGTAAATATTTTCAAAAACTTGCACCATGTAGTCACCTTAGAGTTTGCATATCACATTTGGATTTTGTAGGCAGTATCCGTTGAAAACGCTCACGAGAGAACACTCATCCTACAAGGGATACTTAGAGTTTTAATGGCTTATTACATATGCTCAATGCAATCGTGTTTCATACGAAAATGGATTTATCCTAGTTTTAGTTTATTCGAGGTAGAATAAAAGATAAGTTTGGGGGTATTTGATGTGCATGTAAGTGCATATATTTTTACTCCCATATTTAATCCTCTTTTATTAAAATAAATGAGCATATTAGGGTACTTTTACATGTTTAAACTAAAATCCAAATTGTTTTCAAATCATCATTCATTCATCTTCGTTTCAGGGAAAAATGGTAATTTGATGTATGAATTAATTTTGAGAAACTTTATTTGCACATTTTTCTTTTTATTTGTAAAAAATTGAGTGCAAAATGGATGGACTTTATGGATATATGCATGCACAAATATTCAAAGCTAAAGAATGAAGGGAATAAAAGAATTTATGCAAATGGAGGAGCCAACACGCCCACTAACTAATGGACCATAATTAAAAGCATATGCACATGTTAACGAAAATTTAAAGGCAAAAGCACATGTTAGTGGGGATTAATTAATTCCATAATGATTACTTGGAGGCTACACAATCCCAAGGGCATTTTTGTAGTCCCCAAAAAAATGAAATTATGATTTTAGGCATGTATAAATACCCTTATATGTTTCATGTAATATCCTCTTCTCTTTTATGCAAAGTTGTAGCACAAAATCAATGTTACATAAAATATCTCTTTAATGGCTTCTTAGTCTTGTTCCTTAATTTCATGCACTTTCATTTCATGCTTTCTTTTATTGCTATTTTATTTCACGCTCTTTTATTTAGTTTATGCTTCTTTATTTCATGTTAGTAGTTAGTTTTAATTATGCAATTAGTTTAGTTTCATTTCGTGCAAGCACTTTTCTTTTGATTAGCTCTTATTTTCCTTGCGTTTTACGTTGAATCCATTTATGTTGAGATGAATTCAATTATGCGAAGCTAAACCGCTTCAATTTAGGGGTAATAAAGCTTTCATAAATCATACTAAATCAACATTAAATGGTTGCATTTGTAGTATCTTGTTTTATGCTTAATGGAGATTAAGAATGATGGTAGTTTATGTTTCCTTTTTAGTGAATTTAATAGTCTATGTTGACATCTCAAATAGGTTGTGCTTAATCCAATATAAACATAAACCATTTGATCATTTACCTAAGTGATTTCAATCATGGAATTAAAAGTATAATCAATATTTGATGTTTTATATGACTAATCTCAAAATAGTAGATAGATCATGTTTAAATTAGATTTTATTTTAAATAACATGATTCATTTTCATGAGATTTTAGAATTGGGTTTGAATAGTATGTTAGAGTTTAATGGTTTTAGTTGTGCTAACTAATAGCACAAATAAGCCGTGCTTCTAATAAATAGATAATTCATTTCTACTTAAAATATAAATGAGAGGCTATGGATGCATTTTGCGTTTAATTTATATGAATGATTGAAAGTGAATTTAGCTCTAAATTGCTCCTTAGTCTCATAGTTTTATTCTCATTTTCATTCTCATTTTAGTTCATTTTTCAACTATTTGTAATTCACATTCTTTTTTCAACTTTGTGTTTGAATGAGTAATATTAGAATTTTTGCTTTCTCCATGGATCGACCCGTACTCGTATACATACTACGGTTGTACGCTATATGCTTGTAATTTTTGTAACGATTAAATTTGGCGATTTTTTAATTGATAGAAATTTTGTCGTGAAAAGGTATCAGGTCGATACAGTACCTATTTCAACGGTTGATCTATCAGCACCTTGAACAGATGAGCCTAGAAATATGGTCATGGTTTCCTAGATGTTATTAGCAAGTAGTATGCCAGCTTTTCCAACTTCGGGTGGTTCCGTTCAACTCTGGTGAATTGCTTGCTAATGTACAAGATGGACCGTTCAACCCTTTCTTCCTCACGTACAAGCGATGCATTTAATGCATAGGTAGACACTGTCAAGTAAATGAATAAGTCCTCCACATGCACCGGTTTAGACAAAACCTGGTGGTGTCTCCATATGTCGCAGTAATTCTTCGAAAGCATTATGGAGGTCCTGATTCCACTCAAAGTTCTTCTTACCCTTCTTTAATGCATCAAAGAACAGTATGCACTTATCTGTCACTCTAGAGATAGACCCGCTCAATGTTGCAATCTTTCCATTTAAGATTTGTAATTCCTTTTCTGTCATCGTAGCTTTAACATTCCATAAGACATCAATTTACTCTGGATTGGCCTCAATGCCCCCTATGTTCATAACAAAATCGAGAAATTTCCCAAAGCTACTCCAAACGAACGTTTGCGCAGGTTCAATTTCATTTCGTATTTCCGGAGGATCTCAAACATTTTCGAGAGATCATCCAGATGGTTTTAGATATTTCCGACATTACAAGCACGTCATCTACGTGCACTTCTATCGTTCATGCACTTCTATCGTTCATCCGATCTGGTCCTTGAACATTGTATTTACCCGTCTTTGGTAAGTAGTTTCAACGTTCTTCAGACTGAACGACACTATGCAATAGCAATATAATCCCAAAGATGAAGCTGGTGTTCTCCTGCTCTAGTTTATGCATCACAATCTGATTGTACCTTGAGTAGGCATCCATAAATGAGAGCATTTTCCACCCCGCGGTTCTATCAATAAGATGATTGATCCTGGGCAATGGAAAGCTAAGTTTCGACCAGACTTTGTTCAAATCTGAGTAGTCAATGTAAGTTCGCCACTTCTCATTTGATTGTCAGACCAACATAGGGTTTGACACCTACTCAGGATATCTAGCGTCATGGATAAAGCCGTTGGCCAATGGCTTATCCACTTCTTCCTTCAATGCAGCGGATCGCGCCGGACCTAGGCTGTGCCTTTTTTGTTACTGGCATGAACTTAGGATCGATATTAAGTACATGACACGATATCTCCAGTATATCCTGCACATATCAAAATGCCTCTAAGTGAAGACATCCAGATTTGCTCGAAGAAAGTTGATCAATTCCTTTCGCAATTTGATCCCTGGTTTAGAACCAATCTAAAAGACCCTAGTCGGGTCATCCATCTCAATAGGGACAACCACCTTAATCTCCATCGGTAATTCCCGTATCTCCCTTGACTTCTTCCTGGGGCCATAGTTTTATCGAAGTGACTATGGTCATCGAGTCAAGGGCTATTCTATAATTGTTATGATTACTGTTTCAAAATGCGGAGAGTCAAGCTCATATTCTTTCCATTTTCATGGCATTTAGCTTCGCGTAATTCACCAACATAGCATTCCCATGCAGCATTTTGGCTCCTCTTACTACTCCTATCCCATTCTCCATTGGGAATTTCATCATCAAACACTATAGAACCAAAGAAATTCTAAGGTCGGACAGGGACGATTGGCCTAAAAAAGCATTATAAGCAGAATACACATTGACAATCATGAAGATCTTGATGTGAACCACCCATCTTTCTTCTTCTCCGAGTTATACAGGGAGGTCGATCGTTCCAACTGGCTATTTAGGTTCACCTGTAAATCCCTGAATCTTTGTTTTGCAAGTGATCACGTCCTTCATGCTAATCTTCATTTTGTCAAATGTTTTCCAGAATAGAATGTGAACTTCCATTGTCAACGGGTACTCGATGCACAACTGCTAGTCCGATCCCAACCATTATCACGATTGGGACAAGGGTCGGTGCTTCTACGCCTTTGGTGTCCTGATTCCTGAACACGATGTCATATGTAATCATCCTTTGTTTCTTAGCTGGAGCTCCATCTTCGATGGCGTAGTACTCTCCTACAGTCTCGGTTGTAAGAATCTTTTTAGGCTCCCGCCTAGTCCCGCTTCGACGCTAGGCTAGCCATACTATCTAGATATTTGCCTAGTCCGCCTAGATGAGACTTACTGCATTATCTAAGCATATAAACGGGTTTATAGACACCACATATGCTCCAATTTAGGCTTGATATCACTTACAAGCATCAAAATGTTTGTTTCAAATGATTTTGTCTCCATAGTTGCATCAAAACCCATTCATATCCATGATATTCTATTGTGTATCAATTAATACTAAACAAAATATTAAAATTTCATTCAAAATGCATTAGTTTATCAAAAATGCTTAGTTTCGATTAATCCTCGGTTAATTCCCGCCTAAGTGATTAATCCCTAATCAATGCTTACCACCTAGAATCCGCCTCGCAATTTTTATAACCTTGACTACAGTACATGCTTCAAAGAACTAGCATATCGTTTCATCTCACTCCAACCCTTCCAAGATGGGTGAGCTCCTCCTATAGTGGTGTTTTGTGGCCAATCTTTCATTTGTTTTCTTGGGTTTTCTCCACTAGGACCAGGCAATTTCCCTTGAGCATCAAGCCCTTCGGGTCAGTAGGGTAATCGGAGTTTTGTGGTTTCTTCACCACCTATTGTAGCCTGTTTTTTCTTGTCAATTCCTCAATTATGTCCTTCAAATGCCGACATTGGTTTGTGTTATCCCCATGGGTTTCATGGAAGTGGCAATACTTTCCTAACCTTTTTTACTGCTCGGTCACTTCCCTCTTGGGCGGTTTGTTATACCGCTCAGTTCCCTAAGTAGTAAGATAGATGTTCTCTAAACTATCATTCAATGACGTATAATCCTCATGCCTTAGATTCCTTAGAAGGTTCTTATCCCCATCACACCTACCGGCACTCTGAACCTCTTCTTCTGATTCACAATTTCCCCCACCCTTTTGTAGTAGTTCTAAAACTATTCCATCTTGTTTGACTATAACGTTACTCTGAACCACCTCTTTTGATTGCTCATCGTTGAACTTGCCTTCAACCATGCTTGCTTCTTCTAGCCTCAGAAACTGATTTGCCTTCCGATGGAATTCCTCCATGGTAATGGTTTGCTTCATCTTTATCCACCTACTAAAATCCATGTCCGGGTGGATTCCATGAACCAGTGCCATAAACATGAAATCTTCCTTCGAGTTACTTACTTCAATCACAACAACATGGAATCGATTCAAGAACCCTTTTGAAGACTCCTCGGGTCCTTGTGACAAGACAGACAATGGAATAACATCCTTCGATCGTGTAGTGTGAAGCCACAATTGCTCCAGAATATTCTTCGCCAATTCATCAAACGTCGATATGATTTAGACGCGAGCCCAGTGAACCATATAAAAGTAGCTCCTTTTAAGAAGGTAGGGAAATACCTATAACGAACAACGTTCGAGGCTCTAGCTCCATCCATATGCCATTTATATTTGAGTAATGATGTCTGGAATTAGTAGTTCCACTATAGGATGGCATTGTCGGCATGGTGAATTTTCTGGGGTATTCTTCTCTCAAGATATTTAAGTGAATGGAGTTCGGCTCAGGACGGAACCCCAGTCTCCGTTCTACCTACCCTTGCTTTCTTCCACCAATCATTTGACCATGTCAACGATGTACTCCTTGCTTGCATAGTAATTTGAAGGTTGACTATAAGGGGCTACGCCAAGTGTTTTGATTCCGCAACGGTCTCCGTTCAACTGACATCCAGGTGCTCCAGCCTCTGTGAGTGCCACTCCTTCGGTTTTTTGTGGACATACTATTGGTTGAGATGCAGTTGTCTGAACTCCACCTTCATCAACATCAACATCAACATCAACATCCAACTCTAAATCAGCACCAACAAACTATAAGTCCACTTACTCATCAGATACATCCATGGCATCACCTTCCTGAACATTCTTCACAAGGGCATTCCTCTCGGTATCGAGAGAAATTCTCTCAGTTTCGGTTGGTCATCTTGCGGGGTGGGGGGGGAGGAGAGGGGGAGGCATTCTTGCTTCCTTCTGCAAGTCTTCCTGCAACTCCAGAAACTACTTCCTTTTTCTTTTGTTTTCCATCTCTTCTGATTAGGCCAAAAATAGAAGAATTCTCTTGTTCTATAATAGGTGAAGTTTCCCTTCTAATTATCCTGGTTATTGGTGGCTGTAAGGTTAGCAAAGCGTCCATCTTGTCCATGAGAGCTTTTTGGCTATCTGCCATTTTCTAGTTAAGTTCACGGATCATCTTATTAAGTTCTCCTCTAGTAACATCCTTCTATCGAGCAGAGGATTTAGGTGTTGTGTTTCTATTATTAACTTCCATTGGTGAGTGTTTGCTTCATCACAACCAGCTACCACTCTTGCTAATCTTTTAAGTATAGACTTTCTTTTTCTAGGTGTCATAAGTTTCCAATAGCAAACCCTGATGTTCCTCAAGCAAGTTTTCACTATATAACATCTGGATCATTCCAATCAAAAGTAGAAAGCAAGATCTAAGCATAAGTTCAACTCTCGATGAAAGCACCAAAATGTTAACATCAAAAGTGAAACAGTACCCAAGACTAAGGTGTAGAGAACCTGTAAATCCAAGATCTAGCACAGACTAGTGAAAATCAGAGAAAATAAAATAAGGATACACAAGATTTTATAATCGACAATCTATGGCCTACATCCAATTTTTGGTTTTATTGATGGTTTTTTAAATAGAATTAGAGATTTTAAGTCAATAGTACAAGGCTTGATAGGTTCTATAATCTAGAAGTTCCAAGAGTAGCTGCATAGGTGATTATAGTGAGGGAGGTAGGAGATGAAGAAATGGAGAGTTAATGCCAGTAGAAAATCCCCTCTATTTATAGTTGCAGCAGGATTTGTATTTATAGAGGAACAATAGTATGGAGTCAGAATCCTACTTGTAGCAAAGTCCAGAAGGAAGCTCAAGACCATACAAGTGAAAATGTGGGGCCTAGAAGCCATAAATTCCTATCGATACTATTTGCGTCAAAAACGGTCACAAACACCTGATCAGAGATGAAAGGACAAATTCATAGTCACGGATCACAGATAGAATATATGAAGAGAATATAAATTAAATAGAAAGCAGTAAAAAGACGATATTGATAGTGGTTCGGGTAACTTTGACCTATGCCCACTTCAAAAGTTTCCTTTCTATCGATTAGAGAATTGTTTATAGTTATAATCCAGGGTTTCTAAAACAGAAAATGACAGAGTAACTTGTACAGCCTTTGTAGAAGAACTTAAGGAAGAACAGAATGAGAATCGCTTTTATGAAGCCCCGCCTACCGTATTTGTAGGAAAAATCCTGGTTACTAGTCTTCCTAAGTGATACGGGGCTACCAAAATATAGCCGAACCCATACCCATCACTGCTGATTTCGAGTTTTGAATATGCCGACCTGATGTTGCCGCGAAGATGACTTGAAGAAAACCCATCTCTGACTTGAAGGAGAACAGTGGCCGGCCTAAAGTAGCATTGGCCTCCTCCAATGCCGACCCCGTGTTGACTTTGCCATAGCCGACCCGAGCTCTCTCTAAGGCCGACCCGAGCTTCATCCAACACTGACCTGATGTCATAGCTTTGCCGATTCCAGAATAGATTGCCGATACCTTGAACCAGTTGCCGACCCGAAGTCCTTCCACTATCGACCCAAAGCATGTCGATCCCATGCCCAAACTCCTATGCTGATCCGAAAACCTATTGCCGACCCAACGATACACATGTGCCGACCCGAGTCAAGCTTCCACATGCCGATCCCATATTTCATTCTGACCCAAAGCATGATTCATGCCGATCCGAAATATGCTGGATGCCGACCCGAAGTATGTTTGATGCCGACCCCAAGTTATCACCGATCCCAGGCAAATATACCGATCCCATCTTGACCCGAAGCACGACCTTATCTGACTCGAAGCAACCATCCTGAAAACCTAAAGTAAATCCAAGTGTGACTCGAAGCAAACTCCAAACAACCCGAAACAACTCAACTTTTGTCGAAACCCATGTTTCAAGTATCCAGTGTTGTTTGTCCATCGACTATGCTATATCTTAGCCTCATAATCATGTTTGTTATCCGTGATTGATCGTCCATTCATTCATTCAAATCAGAATCAAGTTTGTGACAATCAAGCTTTGATAATTGTGTAGTCGATTGGGTTAAATCCGCCTATATATTGCCTTGCCAAAGCGTGGGTTAACACTTTGCCACCTAAAACATGCCCTACGATAGGAAGGTGTGTTTTGTAGTGCCATAGACGTTTGAAACTTGTAGACAACCTGTGAAGAGATTGATGATATTACCTTGTTGTGAACAGCGATCGTTCGAGAGCATATGCCGTACAAGGCAATATGTGACCGTTCGAGGTTGGGTGCCGTTTGAGGCGAATTGTGACCGTTCGAGCTCGGGTGTCGTTGGAGGTCGGGTGACATTCGAGGCAAATTGTGACAGTTCATGGTCGGGTGCCATCCAAGGCGAGATGTGACCGTTCGTGGTCGGGAGTTGTTTGAGGCGAATTGTGACCTTTCGAGCTCGGGTGCCGTTCGAGGCGAATTGTGAATGTTCGTGTTTGAGTGGCATTCAAGCCGAATTATGACTGTTCGAGGTCGAGTGCCATTCGAGGTGAATTGTGATCGTGCATGGTTGGGTGCTATTTGAGAAGAATTGTGACTGTTCGAGGTCGGGTGCCATTCGAGGCGAATTATGACCGTTCGTGGTCGGGTGCCATTCGAGGCAAATTGTGGCCGTTCGAGATCGGGTGTCGTTCAAGGCGAATTGTGAGTTCCTGGATGAGACTCGGTATTATTAATGTCTAATTTCACATTCGAGTGAGTTTTTGAATCATTTTTCATAGCGGTTCATCATAAGCTCAAAGCATGCCTAAGGATTGTTCATGACCTCGTACATGTGTAAGTGGCTCAACCATTTTAGTATGGGATTTATCATTAGTTATTTAGTTCATGCCATCAAGAAACGACGACCTATGCCCTTGAACTAAGCTAGCTTCGATTTGTGGCCGATGGTGAATGCTCCTGTTCCATCAGCACTATCCATTTCCATGCTCCGATTCTGTGGGTAGTTGTGCCAATCCATTCTCCTTGGCCGAGGTATGCCCCCAGCTGATCCAATCCTTTTCTAAGCCTGATAATTTCTGCTCCAAGTCATGGATTCAAATTTCCAACAGTTCAAGCATCCATAGGTTGTTTCCAACCACCATTCCCATCCTGCCCCAAAGTCCATGAGGGAGTCCTAGATCATTCTCTTCTAAACGTGCATCCAAGTTCTCATCCATGGAAAAATCCATAGCTCCATCCAACATCATGCTTGCTTCTTTTCCTTAGTTCTACGCTCCAGCTTGTCCAATCTACCATGATAAGTTCTGCTTCATTTCCTCTTGCCTTTTCAAGATCCTTTCCTACATAAAATCCATCATTGTTCCTATCTTGTCCTTTGCTCTTTGTATCTTCATTGATTGCCTAGACATTGCTTCCGAAATCCATGTTCCTAAGCTTTCAAAACTAAATCCAAGCTTTCAAATTCCTGAGTGCTAGCTCTCTCAATGAAAGCATCAAAATGTTTGGTCCAAAAATGGTTACAAACACCCAACCGCAGATGAAAGCACCAATTCACAGTCATAGATCACAGATAGAATATATGAAGGGGATATAAATACGAAGAACAACAAAAATTAAAAGAAGCAGTAAAAAGACGAGATTTATAGTGGTTCCGCTGACTCTGGCCTACGTTCGCTCCAAATATTTCCTTTTTTATTGATAAGAGAATTGTTTACAATTATAATCCAGAGTTTCTGAAATAAAAAATGCAGAGCAACTTATGCAGCCTTTGTAGAAGAAGTTAAGGAAGAATAGAATGAGAATCCCTTTTCTAAAGCCCCGCCTACCGTATTTATAGGCAAAATCCAAGTTACTGGGATTCCTAAGTGATACGGGACCGCCAAAACCATAGCCGAACCCATACTCTTCATCAATGTCGACCCCGAGTTCTGAATATGCCGACCTGATGTTGCCCGAAGATGACCCGAAGAAAACCATCTCTGACTCGAAGGAGAATAGTGGCCAACTCGAAGTAGCTTTCACCTCCTCCAATGTTGACCCCGTGTTGACTTTACCATAGCCTACCCAAGCTCTCTCTAAGGCTGACCCAAGCTACATCCAACACCGACTCGAGTCCTTTTCCATGCCCATCCCATAGCATTGCCGACCCCAAAATAGAATATCGATCCCTTGAACCAGTTTCTAACCTGAATTCCTTCCACTACTGACCCGAAGCATGTCAATCCCATGCACAAGCTCCTACGCAGATTCCAAAACCTATTGCCAATCCAAAGATACACATGTGCCGACCCGAGTCAAGCTTCCACATGCCAATCCCATAGTTAATGCTGACCCCATAGTTTATGCCAACTCGAACCATGATTCATGCCGACCCGAAGTATGATGGATCACGACCCCAAGTTATCACCAACCTTTGGCAAATATGCCGATCCTCTTGACTCGAAGCAAGGCCTTATCTGACTCCAATTAACCATCCTGAAAACCCAAGTAAATCCAAGTGTGACTCGAAGCAAACTCCAAACAACTCGACTTTTGTCGAAACCCATATTTCAAGTATCCTGTGTTGTTTGTCCATCGACTATGCTATGTCCTAGCCTCATAATCATGTTTACTATCCGTGTCATCCATTCATTCATTCAAATTAGAACCAAGTTCGTGACAGTCCAGCTTCAATAATTGTGCAATAGATTGGGTTAAATCCACATGTATGTTGCCTTGCCAAAAGGTGGGTTAATAGGTACTGATGGGAATCGTATCAGTACCGATAGGAATTTACTTATGCTAAGTCAATTCTTGTACTTCTTTCAATCTTCTATCTCCTTTCTGATGCTTTCCAAAGTCTTTTCCATAGTCTTTGAGTTGATTCTGATGGTTTTCTTATTGATGCTTGAACTATAATGCCTTCTTGGCTCTCTTCTAATAAATCTTGAGAATCACTCAACTATTCTCTAAGAAAAGCTCTTGACCCCAAGTGGTTGAGGTTATATACGAGGTATAAAGGGTTCTGAATCCAAGAAGGGGAGGAAGTTCATATCAGCACTGATAGGTATCGATATCGACTCCACCACTTAGCTCCAATCTTGGTGATCTTGAGTATCCTTTTCTACTTCTTCTAAGTGCGTTTTCAAGTTCTTGGGTCGTTTCGTCTTATCCTAGTTCTTAGGGTAGAGTTCTTCTTGATAAAAACCTAGTTAATAGTTAGATTGCTATTCATGATATGGAAAGTGATGTGATTGTCCCTGTTGATGCGTAGGAGCCTATTAACTATAAGTAGGTGATCTAGGTATCATGTTTCTCCTATGTAGTGCTATGATAGAATGTGTGAAAGATGGATGGTAAGCAAACATGTAGTGTAATAGGCATGTCTAAGACATGAGTCTGATTTGTATATGCAACCCTATAGCACATGAGCCGAATCCATGGAAGTTTGTCCTACATGCGATTGACATGACAATGAACAAAAAGCGACCCTATGGCACACGATGCACGTCCACGCAAGTGAGTCCACATAGATGTGATGCAATACGATTAGGTGTATATGATAGTTAGGTATGGCATGACTAGTAGGACCCGGGGTGATCGAGACATTGACTCATATCATGTTACAGTGTTATCTTGTTGTTTATGTTGAGTAAGTATGGCTCACTCACTAAAATTACCCACTCTTATTTTTCCTCTTTATTTATATATCCATGTTAATAGATTTTGGAGAATAGACGGTATGGAAAATATGGATTTATTTATATACATTGTACATGATGTAAACAAGTGTTATGACCGAGATTTGATTATATATAAGGATTGGGTTTGATTTGTGTTGTGCATATATATATATATATATATATATATATATATATATATATATGAAAGCCTACATTGTTAGGGTGATGTGAAATGATTATGGTTATTGATGTTATATTTTATTTCTTTCTGCTATGAGACCATAAAAGTTATCATTAGGACCCATTCTCTCCGGTTCTCGATGTGTTGACGTCGATACGGGAATTGAACCCAAGGGTTGAAAAGGTGGGTTATTACATGTTTGAGTCTACAAATTGCTTTTTTCTTCTTTTGGAATTTCTTGGATGAAATTCTTTTAGGGGGGAGCATGTAACATCCTGTATTCTCAGTAAAGAAATAACTAATTAAAAAGGAAATTTTGGTCAATTTTACGTAAAGCGAAAGAATAAATCTTAGAAATGGACTTGGGAAATCTAATTTTTACATTGTGTCGGGTAAATTTTTCTACCCTAAATTCACATATATAACATCATAAACGGATACCTATGAAGAAGATATGCAACGTTTACCATAACATGCATCTCGGGTTTTGTGCCTATTTTGAAATTTGAATTGAAGAATTAATTGCAAGAATAAATCTAAATTTATGTAGCAATTAATTTTGTGAGTATATTTGAATTACTATAAAAAGGGTGCAATTATTTTAATGTGCATTTAAAGAAAAGGAGGAAAGATATTTACATGCATAAACTTAAAACCGCTTAAGGGAGAAAACATCAATTACCATGATAATGAAATCTATTACTATTGTTAATGAAAGGATGTGCTACATATTTTTGAAAGGTGAGATAATAATTTAATTATGAAAAGAATGCATTTCTTAAGAAAAAGGTATGTTATCGCTTTCATTATAAAGATAAGAGAAATTTTGGTTTTTGAATTCGAAAAGATAAACACCAATTAATTACAACTAATTGAGAAATTCTTGATAAAAAGTCAAGTTCCTAATCAACGTCAATATACATATACATACATACACACACACATACATATATATATACCAGTGTGTATTTATACATGTATATATATTTAAATATTAATCCATGATTTCACATAGTGGTTAATAATAAATATATGTAGGATATCGATTAATGATACTGATTTGAATTATAATTAATGACATTGCTTAGGATTCTAATTAATTGACTTGAATTATAATAAACGACATTAACTGAGGTAGAATAAACGTTATTTTAACAAAGTAAAAAAGAAAAGTTTGACATATGTGTAAGGGTAAGGAAAATGAGTAAAGAATGAAATTTCTCAACCTATATTGTATCTAATTTCTTACCTATAAATATATGCTTAACTTTCTCCTCTTTTATCCTAAACCATCCTCCATTTGGTAAACTCCATCGTTTTCTTCCTCTTCTTCTTCTACATTTTTTAATTTAATTTCTTCATAATAAACCTCAATTAAATAAAATAAGAAAAGTTAAGCCTAACACAAAAGCTTAGCAAAGAAGATAGGAGAAGCCAAACGAATTTACAAATCAAATAGAAGGAAAAAAGCTTAAATATTTCAATTGGATATTTATTCAAAAATAATAGATTTATCTTTGATATGATTATGATGGAGACTGTAACGACCCAGAATTTCTGTCAATTGAAATTCGTATATTTAGTTGATTGTAAATATTAACAAGTAAAATTCGTAAGTCGAATAAATTTTTATTTCGAATATCTAGATTTAATTGGATAATTAAATCGATAATTTAATATTTAAAAATACAAAAATAATTGGAAATTGGGTTTAATGTGATTAAAAATGTTGTATAAAATTTTATTTAATCATATTAGAGTTAGAACAACGTTTGTGAACTTTTAAAATTGAATTAAAAGTTAATTTGTGAAAATTGAATATTTTAATATTTAATTGACGAGTTAAAATAGCAATTTTTCAAACAGTCTCGGATTTCGATGAAGCCAGTTTCATCAGATCCGTAATGTTAAATTATTGCATGATTTCAAATTTCGTGTCAATCGGATTTACGGTTTGTCTGAGGCAAGCTAAAACGCGTAGAAATCGATTCGAGTGAATTTTGACTTTAAATAGTCGATTCAAAAACTTATCTTCCAAATTTGATCGAATTGGCTCCTAATATATATTCCATTGCGTTTGAAATGGGAGTAAAACATTATAAACGCTAGGCGGCACGCTTCATTTAGAGTTCGGAAAAATTTCGGGTGAATAGTGTCGCGTAATTTTCTATAAAAGGCCACATAATTCACAATTTTACACTCAAACCCTGGCTAGGGTTACAGCCGCCTCCATCTTCATTAATGGCCGAAAATCTCCTGAATTCTTCCTTAATTATTTTCAAATCCACTCATTAATTCAAGAAACTTCCAACTGCAAAAATGAAGATCGTATCGAGATCTATATTCTTAACAGCCATGATCGGAAATGACGCGACGGATTGACGACAAAAGGGGCTTGAACAGCCGAGCATCGCGCACGAAATTCGAGCAAAAAGGACCATCGAGTTGCATGTGATTCACGGCGTAGGTCGAGCTCGAGATGAGCTTTCGTTTGGCGTTGCTTGATCGTGGTAGAAGTCGACGTGTTGGTCGCGTGATCTAGGGTTGGATGGCGGCCGTGGGTTGTATTCGTGCGCGACCTGGAAATGATATGCGTTAGGGAAGAAGAAGGGGCCAAGCAGCCTGGATCTAGGAAGGAGAATGGACGGCTATGATGAGCTTAGGTTATAAAATAATAAAAGAAAATTGTAATATTAATTATATTTTATAATTCGTATAAACTTTAAAACCGTGTAACTTGTTCATACGAGGTCGAAAACGCACGAAACGAATTGCGTTGCAATCTTATTCGGGCACATTACGCGATGGAGCTGGATTGGAGCTAGTGAAAATTTTGGGTAAAATTAAACGTACGTTTAATTCTATTCGAAATAAAACACTGCAATCGTTATAGAAAGCAAGGTGAGAACTTCTCACTCAATCGAAATTGTTTCGATTTAAATTTTAAATAGTTAGATTTAAAATTGCTTGATTTTGTGATTGAATGATGATTGCTATCTATTGTATTGAAATAGACATTATACACCGTATATAAAGCGGATGTTATTTATCAAAAACATATACCGCGATAATTCCACCTTGAATGGAATTGGTATTATATATGTACTTGGAGTTTATTTTCCCGCATTATATAGCGGATGAAACCCTATTGCGTCGTATAATAGCGGATAATATTTTATAAATCCCATATACCGCGATATTCCGTTTTGAAACAGAATTGGTATTGTGCTAATGTCTGTGGATGCAGGGAAACAGGTTGGAGGGATCCAACTAGATTCCTCACCAGTATTTATTTGATTTTAGATATTGTGATATTAGTTGATTATCATATGATGATATATGATGTTTGGATGCCGTGATTGATTATTTGGTGCTGTTGCATCATTGGGCCTATTTTGGAGTTTTAAAAATGTTAAAGGAATGGTTTTCAAAGTTTAAAAGGGTTTTAAAGTGATTTTTGAAAGTATACGTTTTATTAAAATTTTGAATTAATTCATTTTAAATAAATAAACGTTAAAATTTTAATGTTATAAAAATTATGGTTTTTGAGAAATATAGTTAAAATGTGATTTTTGAAATATGGAGTTAATGAATTTTATAAAATAGTTTAAATTGGGATTTTTGAATCATCATAAATGATTTATATAAAAGGTTTAAAAAATTGATATCTATAAATCAAAATATTGAAATTTTAAAACGAGTTTTTATAAGCATTAAAAAGAAGTATAAATGGATTTCATAGGTGAATAAAATTTATAGATTTATAAATTGTGAAGTTATAAAATGAATAGATTTTGTAAAATAGAAAATTATAAATAATTAACTTTAAAATTGGATTTTTGGCATTTAAATGAGATTTAAATAGAATTGGTTAATAAAGAGATTTTTATAACTTGAAGTTTTTATAATATATAAATGTGAATTTATAAACATTGATTTATAAATCAAGATTGGTTGAATTTGATAAGTTAATTTTTATAGATTATTAAAGGAGTATATTCACGATTTTGGGATAGTGGATAATTTTTAAATTGAATATGTAGAAGTGTTGAATTTGGTTAATGATTTATATTCACGATTTTGAACAGTGAATAATATATTGAAGGAATGTTTAGGGAGTGATCTTTTAAATGGAATTAAAACGATTTGAAGTTGTTTTAAAATGTGTTAAGGATCGAAACCCTAGATTTCAACATTCATTGTTGAAATAGACGTTTTCGAGAAACAAGGAAAAGATGGGCTATAACATTGTTGTTATAGTAAATGATTTTCGAAAGGAAATGTTTTTGTATAGTATTGGGATTTATATATCTATCTAAATTTCGAATCCCTATACTAGTGATTTTGGGTCGTCGTAACGATGTTTTACTTAACATTCGTTTTGGCCCAAATAAATGTGTTTAAGATAACGTTTTCCTTAAAGAATGAAATATATGCTTAATCGTGTTTTAAGTATATTGAATATTTTCTAAGTATTGAAAATAAATAGATTTGTGAATTACCTATGGTTAAATAAGTATTTGGAAATGTTTTCCAATATGAAGTGAAATGTTTGGGTTTTTTTTATCTTTTAAAGATAAATTGAAAATGGATAAGTATTTGGAAATGTTTTCCAATGAAGAAATTGAAAGGGTTTAGAGAATATACCTCTTTAAAGATAAATTGAAGTGAATATCTGACAAGTTATTAATTTATGGAAGATTAATGAAAAGGGCCTAATGATTTTTATGGTGCTGGATATTTGGTTGTTGGCCTTGATAGTTAAAGAATCGACTATCAATATTTACCTTTAAATGGGTATTTGTGTGATTTGCTTGAATTTGAATGTTACACTTATTTTTTTAAGTAAGCGCTCGTTATTTGGTTTAGCCGGGAGAGGACCTTTGTGTCATAAATCCCATTCCGAATAAGTGATATGTCGTAATGGATAGCATTTGAAGACCGGTGTTGAAGACCGGATATTTATGAAAACGGAAGGATTACCGTCGAATGTTTCTGCATCGGCTGTTCTCCGATATAGAAATTTTATCACCCTTTGTGATGGGAAGTTCGGTCGTGATTAGTGAATATCCGGATTGCAAGGGCTTCTTTGGAAGTGCCTTCGGTTCTATTCGAACCCGGAACGGACTTGTATGGATGTGTGTTTGACGTTACAATTTGAGATGTAAAGCTAGATTCTATCAAATATATTTCTGTTGGTGGCGGAGAATTTATTCTCTTAGCTTCACACCCTTCTCTGAGACGTACGAGCTCAGAGGTTATGTAGTTGATGGTTACTAGTGATATATTCCCAAATTGGTGATGTGGCATATGAAGTGCTGTTGAGCATTTGCTGATCAAAGCGTGGCTTGGTGGACGAGACTTCGTCGGACCTCACACCCCGAAAATGGTCAAAACAGGAAAGATGCGGCAAGGTTATTAGGGGAAAGCGCCCCCTTAGTGTATGTCATTTCCTTCTGGATAGAGGTGGTATTATGGTATGGAGCCCTGATACTTAACCTATGTTGTTGCTGCAAACTTATTACTTTGTGGTTGTTGGTGAATCTCGGGATTTAGGTCGGTTGCGACCGGGGGATGGCATATTCGTGTCAGTAGTTACCCAGCTAGGGGTAACGCGGCCTTGTGTTGGCAGAGATCTAACCGTAATGTTTGGTTGGTTCTCGGGGCATCTTTCCAGAGGCGTACCTATGTGCAATGGGAAGTACCTTAGCCTGACCCTTTGTTGGAAATCCAAAGAAACAATACGAGCTTTGTACAGTTTTAGTTGTATAACCTGCCATGGAATGTGGCAGTAACCTGCTATTGAACATGGTAGCTATAGTAGGCATATGATAATGGTCGTATGTTGGCTAAGATTTATATCATACTTTCGAAATGTTTTCTTACACTTTGCACTTATAGCAATAATATCAAAGAAAATTTACGTATCAAGCATATTTGACTATCATAAGGAGAAATCTCCTCCGATTCTGCGTTTGCATTGTGTGTGTGTGCGGGAGGCCTTATAGTAGTTTCATTTTCTAAAAACTTTGCGGAATTCATTTAAAATATTTCTTTATTTGTTTGTTTTTAAAGAATAACTATTTTAAGTTCTCACACCAGTCCCATGACTGACCTGAAGTTTATTATTTCCTTCCTAAACTCTGGGTGTCCACCAATTTTAACACGGGCAGTCTAGAGTAAGGTTATCAGGTCATTCTGGAATCCAGTAGTTGCTGTGGAGATCAGGAGCAAGCTGGATGGCATGGCGTATCAATTAGTATATAGTATTTCTTTTCTGCTATTTGTTGTTGTAAACTCTAATAATGTAATGAAATGTGATGTAATGTAATAACAGATATGATTCTTTGTTTTAAAGATTATTCATTGATATATTATATGTTGTTCCACTGCAATTATGAGATTCTGGTATTGTTCTGTTGCTTTTCTTTCTTTCTTTCTTCTTCTATTTTCTACCTATTCTTTAACCCTAACGGTTCGGTTTTCCGGCATTCGATTGCTCGGCAGTTGATACAGTGGACGTAAAAAGGTCGACCTTCGTGGACGAAAAATCCCTCTCGTTACATTTGGTATCAAAGCTTATGGTTAAGTGACAACCTTGGCTCTGTTGGGAATTACTCATTAGAGATAGAGTCGGTAATACTCTAGAATGAGTTTGAGTGTAATAATAGATACGAGCGCGTATTTGTTAGTGAATATGTAATTGTTTTGTATTATGTTGACTTATCGGTTGATTGTTTATAGATTCTGGTCGGTGCAGTTTGGCCAACTGTTTCGATAGGGGTTTGTAAACTCTTAAACAAGACAAACCGACATAGTATCATTTTAAATTGGGTAAATGAAATAATTTTACCTTGGTTATATTTTATATATAAAGGAATAATTTTTCAGAAATTATTAAAGTGTATATAAATTGATTGTTTGGTTGTTGAAAATGTAAGAATATATATAAGTTAATTAAAAGAATAAATTGTATAAACGAAGAATTATAAGTATGGAATTATAATTAATGTGACTTACAATTGTAAAATAATCTTATATATAAAAAGTGAAACTATATGAATATATTTATAAGTATAAATTGTAAACTGTGATTCATAATTTGAAATAGAATTCCAGAGTAATATTTGAAAACAAATTTAAAGAATTTGAAATGTTGAGATTTGGGAAATTTAAATTCTTTGAAGTTTGAAAATAATTTTCAAGGGTTTTGGAAAAAAAATTTAAAGGAAAAAAAGCACTAAACTCTTTTCGGTCACTGGAAAATAATTCCGATGATGATTGTAACATCATCGGTGTTCATTTTCGGGTTTCCAAAATAGGGATTGCTGCCAAGTTGTTTTAAACGGTGGTTGTTTGGAAAATTTGGGTTTTGAAATTCAAATGATAATTGAATTGTTTTCAAAAATGGTTTTGAAAGATTGAAAAGACTCTGGAATGTTATATAAAGTAATTGAAATACAATTATTAAGTTGGAAAATAAATTATGAATGAATAAATAAAATTTGCAAGTGCAAGAAAATGAATATGAAATCCATTTCGAATTGGTAAGTAAATAGAACTGGAATTGGAATATGAATTGGATTTATAAATGGAAATTTAAGTTAAGTTAAACGAATGATGTTTGAAATGGAATATAACTTAAGTAATGTTGAATGAAGTTGATTTTGTATCGAAGTAAAATAATAAAGTGAATTAAATGGATGTGAACTTGAGTTATATAAATGAAATTCAACTTTTGTGATTAGATGAATTAGCAATTGAATTAATGAATGAATTGAATGTAAATCAATTGAATGTAAATGAATTGATATGAAAAAATGGATGTAAGTTTAATTCATTAAAGCTAATGAAATCGAGGATTGAATAATTGAATTAAAGTCAATTAAATGTGTTAGACCAAATTAAATGTGAATTTAATAATTTGGTTATAATTTGGTTGTTATATGATTGTTAGAAGATTGTATAAAAATCCATATGAAATTGAATTAATGAAATGGAAATCTATGAAATTTGGTTTGAATGTGGAAGGAACTAACTTGAATGTAAATTAGTGAATATAAACTAATTGAAAATGAATGTTAGTAAAGTCCAATGTTAATGAATCAAATGCAATTTAAATTGGAAAACCAATTCATTGAATACAATGAGAAGTGAATTTATATTGATTTGGTTATGGATTTGTTGGATGTTAGTTGGTTGATGGTTGAATTTATTGCTTTTGATTGCATTTGCTATATTGGCATATATAGTTGTTGGTATATGTTGTATATTGACATTATTTTCATATATGCATGTTTCTCATGATTTGTTGAGTGTTTAGTTGGTGCGGATTGCGCATTGCTTCGCATTTGGAGCTCGCTTTCACGCTATATCAGCCGTATATGCTCGCTAATAATATATAAGGTACATATCTCAGATTACATATCGTACTTTTACACTTTTTCCCCTGCGGGATGCCTCATTACTTGATGAGATGTATATTTGTAATATATATACTATCATTTTTTTCGGATCGAGCCGCGCAAAGGAGGTTATGGCGAAATTTTCCGAAAATTTAAGGCGTTAGAATATTTTTGAGAAATTTGAAAATTTTGAAAAGATAACTATGTATGATTTAAAAACTTAGTAAAGTTATTATAAGAAGTTTAACTGTTGGATTTTGGGAAAGTTAAACACTTAGAGATTTGGTAAATCTAGTTTTAATGAATGGTTTTGAAAAGTTAATGGATTCTGTAATTTTTTCTTATTTGGTAATTTCGAGGACGAAATTCTTTTAAGCGGGGAAGTTTGTAACAACCCAGAATTTCTGTCAATTGAAATTCGTATATTTAATTGATTGTAAATATTAACAACTAAAATTCGTAAGTCGAATAAATTTTTATTTCGAATATCTAGATTTAATTGGATAATTAAATCGATAATTTAATATTTAAAAATACAGAAATAATTGGAAATTGGGTTCAATGTGATTAAAAATGTTGTATAAAATTTTATTTAATCATATTGGAGTTAGAACAACATTTGTGAACTTTTTAAATTGAATTAAAAGTTAATTTGTGAAAATTGAATATTTTAATATTTAATTGACGACTTAAAATAGACATTTTTCAAACAGTCTCCGATTTCGACGAAACTAGTTTCATCGGATCCGTAATGTTAAATTATTACATGGTTTCAAATTTCGTGTCAATTGTATTTACGATTTATCCGGGGCAAGCTAAAACGCGTAGAAATCGATTCGAGTGAATTTTGACTTTAGATAGTCGATTCAAAAACTTATCTTCCAAATTTGATCGAATTGGCTCCCGATATATATTCCATTGCGTTCGGAATGGGGGTAAAACATTATAAACGCCAGGCGGCATGCTTCGTTTGGAGTCGGAAAAATTTCGGGTGAATAATGTCGCGTAATTTTCTATAAAAGGCCACATAATTCACAATTTTTCACTCAAACCCTGGCTAGGGTTACAGCCGCCTCCATCTTCATTAATGGCCGAAAAACTCTTGAATTCTTCCTCAATTATTTTCAAATCCACTCATTAATTCAAGAAACTTCCAACTACAAAAATGAAGATCGTATCGAGATCTATATTCTCAACGGTCATGATCGGAAATGACGTGATGGATTGACGACAAAAGGGGCTTGAACAGCCGAGCTTCGCGCACGAAATTCGAGCAAAAAGGACCACCGAGTTGCATGTGATTCACGGCATAGGTCGAGCTCGAGACGAGCTTTCGTTTGGCGTTGCTTGATCGTGGTAGAAGTCGACGTGTTGGTCGCGTGATCTAGGGTTGGATGGCTGTAACGACCCGGAATTTTGGGTCGCCAAAATTTAACATTTAATTCATTTTAAATGTTGGATATGGATTCTAATTTGAATCTTGATAATAGAAGACTATGGTTGAGTTAATAAGATGAGTTATAGTTTCAAAATATGGTGATTCCATTTGAATTGGAGTAATGATAATAATTATTAGAACTGAGAATAAATTGGAAATTGAATGGGAATTGTTATAAAATTGACGTTTAAATGCATTTTTAAGTTCCATAGGTTATAAATGATATTGTTAGATTTTTGGAAGAATTTAAAAGTTAATAGATTATTATTTGGAATTTTATATGAATTTAAAATGAATTTAATATTATTAAATATTGCAATTAATCCGATTTAAGTCCAGAATGAACCAGAACGATTTTTAATGTGTTTATAAATTTTATATGAATTATTGTTAAGTTAATAAAATTTTAAAAGTGGAGATTTGGAGTGATTTCGATAATTTCGAAAATCGCTTAATTAAATAGACGAGTTAAAATAGCCTTCCGGGGCACAGTCTCGGAATTCGACGAAACCAGTTTCATTGGATCGTAATAGTTAGTTATTATCGGATTTCAATTTTCGTAGCAATCGGAGTTGTCGTTTGACCCCGGCAGCTCGAAACGCATCGAAATCATTTTAATCGATTTAATTTCAAATTGAACGTTTAATTCCGTAACTCGTGCATACGACCGAATTAGCTTACGAAACCTGTTCCATTGTGTCCGGAACGCGGAAAAACCCTAGGATAGCCTGTCGGAACGTGAGAATTGGAGGTTGTTTGCATTTGTGGTTAAATTGAAAAATTTATTGATTAAAATATTATTAAACTATTATATATATACATATTAATATCTCTAAACCCTAGCTTTCCCAGTAGCCGCCGCTTCTATCCAAATTCATGGCCGAAAATTGACGATCTTCAACTTCAAATCACGTTCAATCCATCGTGTTTTAGGAGGAACTTCCAACTGGAAGATTGACGAGCTTCCCGAGCTCTAGAGATCCGTACGGTGGTTCGTCGTGATAATCATCGAGATGGTCAAAAATTGGCTGGAATGAGGGCCGAGTCGCACGCGTTTTATGGGGAGCAGGGATCACCGAGTTCAACAAGGCTAGAGGCGGTGGTGGAGTAGGCTGCGAGCTTCAGGATGGCGGCGCCTGATCGAGTTCACGTGGACGGTGGTGGGAGCGGCGGCGAGCCCTAGTAGCGTCAAAGATGGGTTCGGTTGTAACTGTTGTCGCGTGCGTATAGTTGCGTTAGAGGAAGAAAGGAGCGGCCGTGTATTTGGGTAATAAAAAAAAAAAAAAATTGTTAAATTTTAATTCAAACTTTAAAATCGAATAACTAATTCATATGATATCAGATTTCGACGAATTTGATAGCGCCGGAATCGCTGATAAGAGTACTTCACAGTGGAACAGATCCGGGATCATTCCGGGCAAGTAGAAATTTAGGTTAAATCGAACGTCGTTCGGTTTAATTTAAATTTCGAACGCTCGCCGAAACTCAAGGTGAGTTATTCTCACTCACATCTGGATACTAGTAAAGTAGACAGCTAGTATTGATTGTTTGTTTGGATGTTTAGCTGAATATGTTAGTTATTATCAAATTGAATTGATATATACTGTTGTGCTAATATTTGTGGATGCAGGGAAAACAGGTTGGAGGGATCCAACGGGATTCCTCACAATATAGTACTTATTTGATTATGATACCTGTTTATATATTGAGATTGATAAATTTGGAATTGAATTGCATTGTGATGTTGTGGTTTAAACTATAAACCCAGAATATTAATTATAAAGGAAATTTGCAGTTTAAATTATAAAGAAATTAAATGGGGTTTCAAAGAAATTGAGAAATTGTTAAATGAGAAATTAAGAGAATATAAATGTTTGAAAACCCGATTTGGATGGAAAACTGAAATGAATTTGTATAGAAATATTGTTGGATAAATTTATAAATCCAAAGTTAATTATAAATGGATGAATTGAATTTAGAGAAATAAAAGATAGAGTTAAATAATGGATTTAAAGGATTAAAATTTGAAATCTATTTAGAATGGAAATTGGAAGTTGTAAAATCTGGAATGATAATTAAAGATAAATGTTATTGGTTGAAGTTTTGGGAAATAAATTTATGTTATAAAACCCTAAAACTAAATTTAATAAATGGACAGAAATCGTGAGAAGGATTTCTGTGATGATTTAGTAGAAATGAGATTTCCTAAGGAAAATCCAAGTTCGAGTTTTAAATTGATTTTATAAAAAGAAGTTTTAAAATCTTAAACTGGTCTTAAAGAATGTTTTGAAATTTATTATTTTAAAGTGATTATTTATAAATTAGCAATAGTAGAATTTTATAAATATTTTAATAATTATGTTTACAAATGGATTTGTTTTAAAAGTTAGTTTTGACCTAAGTATATTGAAAAAAAAAAGAGTTAATCTTTTACAACTCTATTTTATTATATAATATAACTAAAACTTATTTTAAATTAAGTTATATCTTATAAATAGTTTGCTTTTTAAATATTTTGAAAGTTATATTTTGAGTAAATAATTAGTAGTTAATTTTTGTGATATCCCGGAAATTTTAGCAATATCAATTTAATAATCTGTGATTAAAATTAAATTGATTTGATAAAATTTTGTTTATAAAATTAACTTGATTGAATAATTCAATTAAATAAATGTTTAATTGATAAATTTTATCTTTTAAAAGCTAATAAAATGATTTCCTATTTATAATGTATGTATATATATTTATATATATATTGTAAATGGATAAGTTTTGAATTGAAATTAATTAACAAATAAAATCTTGTTTTAAATCCTAATAATTCATTTTGATAATTTGAATTGTATAAGTAAATTTAAAATACACTTTTATATATAAACATTGTTTCATTTAAATAAGTTAAATAAGATAAGTGATATATAATTTCTTTTATAAATGATTTAAATTGAATAAATATGTTATTTTTAAATAATAATAATAATAAATGTGTAATTATAGATATGTTTTAAAAGACAATATTATTATTTTTAAAATTAAGAATGTTAATATAAATTAGTTTTAACCTTTGATTTTGAATGTATGAATAAAATTTGAACTTGAATTTATTTTGAATTCAAATAAATTAACATATATGAATAACCATATTTAAATTATGTAAGCAAGTTTTCACTTTTATATAAATTGTTTCATTTCTTTTTCTTTAAAAAGAAATGCATAAACATTTTAAAAATGAAGATAAAATATATATACATAAGTATTCAATAAATAAAGAAAAGAGTTTTATTTACCTTTTAAAATAAATAAAAACAAATAGAATTCATTTATAAAACACATGTAAATATATTAAGAGGTATGGTGACAAGTGTAGTTGGATTAAAAAGGCTAGTGAGACAAGTGTCCTTTTATTTTGATTTTCTTTTAATTTTAAAATAAATCATTCATTCTTATATAAAACATGTTTTCTTCAATCATGCTTCTTTTCTAATCTTCATTTTTGTTCATAGTTAAGAAGAAAAAATATATATCTCAGCTGAAAACAAATCAATAACAATTTCTCAAAACCAAATCAATATCTTCAATCCACTCCACAAACAAATCAGAAATTCTTCTTCAAACAAAAAGCTTACCAGTATATTTTTCAAATCTGTAATTCTCTCCCACAAATCTGAAATTCATTTCAAAAAGCAAATCATATGTTGCCTGCATGCAAGTTTTCTCTTCAATCTGTAGTCTTTAAAAACTGTAAAATCCATTTCAAATCCCTCTTCAAATCATCTTACAAATTTCCATAGACAAATCAATTCAAACAAGCAAGTCTGCAGTCCTCTTTAAACCATTTTCAATTGCAAATTTAATCAACATACAAGTCAACTGCATTTCATTTAAACTGGGAATAAGTGAAATCTGAAGCAACAGCAAACCTTCATGAAAAACTGCATGCAACTATTAATCTGGAAGTAAAACCAAACCTGCATTGTTTTCTGGAAGCAAAGGCCCTGCATTTCAACATTTTGGTGATCAAAAATAAAGAATATGCCTACATGCAAGTTTATGTGCAAAGCAACAGCAAGTCCATGTTTCAAAAAAAGCATGCATGCCAATTTAAAAGCTAAGCAATTCAAGTTTTATCAAAGTCTGCATACAAGCTTTTAAACAAAGATTCAGCAACTCAAAATAAAGCTCTGTTTCATAATTCCAAGTGAGTAACTCTTTTTGAAAATTTAAATATAAACTGTTGCTTTAAATAGGTATGTGTGTGTATGATTATTTGAATTGAATGTTGATGTGTTTGCTGTGCATATGATTTTTAAATATATTGCTGAATATATATGCATATAAATGATTGCATGTATGTGACTGTGCTCTTATTATTCTAGTTCCTGATTCTTATACACATAAATTAAGACAAAATCCTTTTGTTCTTGATAAATTTTGTTAAGGATTAAATCTTGTAGCAACTGTGATGATTTAACCATAGTTTAGCTTGGAAACATATTTAAGTAAAAATCAAACTGGGAAATGTCTCTGTAGATTGAAAAACTTCAGTGAATATTAAATCATGTGCAAACTCAAACATTATAAAGTATAAGTTCAGTGTTATAATTTGAAAACTTAAACAAAATAATGATTTTTAGAGCTATAATCAAATTGTTTAGACAGAGATTGAAACTACAGTTTCCATTTGAACTGAATTGGGGTTTTGGTAAATCTCTGATGACCAAGCTAATTTGAATGTTTGGGATTCATGGAGATGGTAGTGGGATGATCAGGGGATGTGGGAAAAATGCCAGAGGAATGAATAGGTCATGGCAGAGGTGATAGGAAGTGGATGAAGTCTGTAAACCTAGTTTTAGGGTACTGCAGTAATTTTCTTTTGTATGGAAGATTCAAGTGATCGAGTGCAACAAATTTTGAGGTGATGGAAGCTCGGGTATTGAAGAGAAGATGGCCGGAGTCCCAGAACCTCCGATGGCCGGAGGAGAGAGGATGGGGGATTTTACAGGTTGATGGTGGTGTTGTTCTCTTCTGTTGCCAGGTTTCTGTTTGGGTTGGAGAAACTCGATTGCGATTTCGAATGGGAGGTGGATCTTTGATGGTCGCGAGTTGACGCAGTGATGGACAGCGACTTGTTTGTTGGCTGGGAAGTGGCCGGAGGTGGCTACGACCACCGTGCATGTGCACGGTGAAGAGACTGTATCAGGTGGAAATTTGTTTGGGGGTTGCTGTGTTTGACTCGAGATTTTCTCGAGTAAGTTGAGTTTTTGCTCGAAGTAGCTCTTCGGTTTACTCGAAGTAAATAATGGGTGGACTCGGGTATCTCAGAGGTTACAGGTTTTGCAAAGAAACCTGAAGGTTTCAATTCTGAAATTAAAAACAAAGTTTGAATCAAGTTTAAAGTAAACTGTAAAGCTTAAATTTTAAATATGGATTCAAACTAAGTTTGAATCCCAGTGTAAAATGTAATTTAAATTTTATAAATCAAAATGTTTAAACAATTTTAAAAAAAAGGGTTGAATGGTTTAAGTTTAAAGTAAAGTTTTAAATAAAAGTAAAGATTTAATTTAAGTTTAAATCTAGATTCAAATTTAGGATTGAATCATTGTTTAGAAATAAAGGAAGTTTCAAAATTTAAACTGTTTAAATACAACTTTGAATGTTTAAACATATTTAAAATATGATTTGTATTTTTAAATGAATTTGGGTTTAAATTTCTTTTAACTTCTTTTATAAAATAAGAAAATCTTTAGTATAAGTTTTAAAAGGGTTTTAAGATGTTTTAAAACTTTGATAAGTTAAGTTTTTGATTTCATTTTAAATTTTAAATTTAAAATGTAATTTGAAACCAAATTTTAAGATAAGTTGTTCTAAAATACTTTGTTAATGATAATGTGATCATTAATAAGAAATGTTTTACTTTAAAGTAAATTAAAGATTTAATGATTTTTATTTCATTAAATTAGTAAGGTAATTTAAATAATTTAATTAATTAATTTGTTTAATTAATTAAAGGTTTGAAATTAATTAAGGTTAAATAAATTAGTAATTAATTTAAGTTAATTACTTAAGTAAGGTAATTAAGAAATTGTTAATAAGTTAATAAAAGTCATTAACTTGTGATTATTTATTAATTAATGTAATTAATTTTGATAATTAATTGGATTAATTAATTTAAATAATCAATTATGAATTTTAATTAAGTATGATTACTTTTTGGAAATAATTAAAGATATTAATTACTCTTTGTAATTAATTTATTAATTGGATTAATTTAAATTAATTAATTAAGTTTAATTAATTTAGAATAATCATTTGATTGATAAGTAATCAATGAAGTATAATTACTTAAAGAAGTAATTAAGATAAGTAAATTACTGGAGGAAATTAATTAAAGTTATAAAGAGTTTTGGGAAATTAATTACTTGTGTAATTAATATGAAAGGTAATTTTTTTTTATGAAGTGATTAATAATTAATTACTTATTGTAATTAATCTAAGCATTTATTAATTAAGTTATTTGAATAATTAAGTGATGTAATTAATTTAGAGTAATTAATTACTAATAAGATTAATCAAGATAAATAAATCAATATAATTAATTATTGAATGTAATTAATTTAGAAGTAATTAATTCAATGTTGATTAAGGATCATTAATTAATATGATTAATGATATAATTAAGGATTAATTAATTGGGATTAATTAATCTAATGGCAAGTGATTAAGGAAGTAATTAATTAATGTAATTAATTAATTAATGAAGTAATTAAAGGTTAATTACTGGTTTGGTTAAGGATAATTAATTTGTAAAATTAATTACTTGGATGTAATTAAAGAATAATTAATCAAGGGAGATTAATTAAGGTGATTAATTTGAGGATAATTATTTAATTGATTGATAATCAATTAAGGGTTAAGTAAGCAAGTTTTAGATGGTGAAGTAATTAATTTAATTCATTTTAAATTAATTAAAGATAAGTAATTAATTTAATTCATTTTAAATTAATTAGAGATAGAAGTAATTAATTTAATTCATTTTAAATTAATTATAGATGATGTGATTATGGATCTTGCTTATGAATGGTTGATTTGGTTTGACTTGAATGGTTGAATCTCAGATATGAGATTAGTATTGTGTGATATGGATGCATTGGTTGCATTGTGGTGGTGGTATGTGTTATCTATGGATGATGGTAATATAGATTGTCAATTTGTGATGATTACCTATTTATGATAATATTGTTGATTATCTATTATGATGATGTGAAGTATCTATCTGTGTGCATATAGATAGTTTAAATTGAATTGTTTTAAACTTAAAACAACTTGGACCTAAAAGACACGCTTTGGATTTCGATGAGACCGGGATCGGGTTTTCATATTTGGATATCCGAAAACCACATCGATTCCAGTTAACGTTAGGTCGTGAATCTAAGTGGAGCAAGTGAAGACTCGAGGTGTAAGGGCTATACGTCAGTATAACTCTGTGGGTGATTCCGTAATGAGTTTGACGGAATAGTGCTTATAGATTCGAGATGGAGAATCAGAGTGCAAGGGCTATGGTCGTTGACTCTGAGGGTGATTCCAATAATGAGTGCAACGAGATAGTGCCTTCGGTTTCGTTCGAACCCGGAACGAACTTGTATGGATTGAATGCTTTCAGAACATCGTCAGGTGGACGATGAGCATTCTAAGATTTGATGTCTTATAAAGGTAATCGTAACCTCAAGCCTCATCAACCGGGAATGGCTAAAACAGGGGAGGTGCAGCAAGGCTTCGTGGGTAGCCCCCACTTGAGAGCAAGATTTACCCCTGTCTAGAGGTCCCTTTTTATTTCGGCTGTGTGGGGCGGTTGAATCGCGACAACTGCCGGGGTTGTCTTGTTCGGAACTGTTCAGTAAGGAACGGGTCCGGCCTTGTGTTGCAGGGGAGTTAGGGTGGCTCCTCGGTACGGTGATCTAGGCCACGTACTGTGACGGGCGGTACCCCAGTAGCCCTGCCATTGTATGGAATCCAAAATCCAATAAGTGCCGTACGTATTAGTTGTGCCCAACTATGTTGGAATGTGAGATGTAAGCATTTCAGCTATTTCTGTATTTTATTTGAAAACCCTAGACACTATTATAATATCATCGGATTTCCTATCAAATGTTTTGGTTAGCGTAAGGTAAAAACTTTTCCATGTTTATGTGTGGGAAGTCTTACGTGATACCTTTCTTTTTAAAGGATTTTGAAAGTTAAGCAATTTTAACCTGTTACTCACACCAGACCCATGTCTGACCCGGAGTTTATTTTTGTTTTTCATAAACTCTTGGGTACTCAAATTTTTACGAGTAGCCAAGGGATTCAGGTTAGGATTCAGGATTAGCTTTGACGAATTGTGGAGGAGCAATGGAGCAGGAGGCTTCCGCGTTGTAGATATAATAGTCCGTTGTGTTTAGTATCTCTGAGTTATTTGTGATGTTGTATTGAGTTGTAAATACTAGACAGGTGTTTATAACTGTCTAGTATATGTGATGTGTATGCTGTGTATCTCTGATAGATATTGTATATTATGTAAATACTTTTGATTATTAATATAATTTATTCGTTCCGCTGTTTAGATTCTGATGTGTTGTTTCTTCTTTCTTCTCTTTCTTTCTATTCTCTATCCCTTTCTTTCTTATTTACGATGCAACTTCCTGGAGTTAGGAAGTTGGGTCGTTACAGTGGTATCAGAGCGTTAGGTTGAGTGAATACCTAGGCTCTGTAGTGGTGTCTTTCTTGAGAGAGCGTATTTGTAGTTTTGATATATATCTATATATATTTATTATTTCTACCTATCTGTTGGGTTACCTGTTCAGGTATTCCAATATAGGTTATAAAGGTAGATAAGGTAGTGGTGTGTGTAACACGATTACTACCATTGGTTGGAGTTTGAATGTTGAGGTTGGAAGTGTATTTGTCGAGACTGTAGACCTAATACCGTCTCGAGTGAGTTGTGCAGTGTGTAGAGATTTCATCGATCTCTGAAGGTAACCTGTTAAGGTTCAGAGTCTATCTTTGAAGATGGATGAGTTGAGTTTGGATCTGTCGTTTTGGCAGAAGTTTTCTGGTTTAGCAGTTTCTGGAGGTGAAGTTCAGAAAAAGCAGAGTGGATCCAATACTTTATTGGATTGGCTAATTATGTTCTGTTTGGTAAAGAGAGAACAGTTTTCTTTGGGAATTGGTCTCTAATGATCGCAAAAGTGACTTGCGATAGTTTGAGTATTCTTTTGAGGTATTGAAGAGTTTTGGTTGTCTTCTGAGAAGTCAGAGTTTTGTTCTATCTGAGGATTGAATTTTCTTATCGTCCGGATTCCAGGAGTGCTACCGGTGGATTAGCTAGTAGAAGGATGGTTTCTCAAGATAGGTTGGGTGAAGCAGCTCAGGATTGGAGAAACATCTGAGTTTTCTTGGGTATGTTGAGCCATATTCCTGGAAAGGGATGTCCAGCTTGTGCTCATCAGCAATGTCTTCTGTGCCAGATCAGAATTGTGCAGCGGAAGCAGTTTGGGAATGCTTCTGTTTTGTCTTTACTGGATAGAAGAAGTGAGTTTGTTCTTCTGATGTTTGAAGAGTAGAGTTGGTGATCTCAGTCTTGGTTGATCTTGAGGAGATCGTTGTGTTGTTTTTGGTCTAGATTGATTTTAGAGGAGTCAACAAGAGTTAAGCTGATCATTTTGGATGTAGTCCGCCCCGGGATTGTCAGAAGAGTTTTATGGATAAGAGACGAAGGAAATTGGACTCCTGAGTCGGAGATTTTGTTTTGGATCTCTTCTGTGTTATTGTTGGATTGGTGTTTGTTTTCAAGAGTTGAATTTCCAGTTTGGACAACTGGGGTTCAGTGAGTTTCACGTATCTCTGAGGGAGTACGTGTATGAGTTATTTCTGGATTTGGAACTAGCTGTTCAGGAAGGTTTGGTGGTTGAGTCAGACTCGTCCGTAGTCTGATATGTTGTTTAGTTCTGTAGATCTAGATGAGTGGAAGCTCTATAGCTTCGTAGTTTTGATTGTTTAGATTCTGTAGGGCGAGTATCCCGGTATATATATATACTTGGGGAAACTCGAGAAAAATTTATCCAGAATTTTATCTGGATAATTAAATTTGTTTGATTAGATAAATTGGTTGCTATGGTTGTTAGCATATGATTGATGTATGCTTGTGATTTTAAATTTTAAATTTTAAATGGGTTATTAAATTACCTTTGCTTTTAAATTTCGGGGACGAAATTCTTTTAAGGGGGGAGGAATGTGATATCCCGGAAATTTTAGCAATATCAATTTAATAATCTGTGATTAAAATTAAATTGATTTGATAAAATTTTGTTTATAAAATTAACTTGATTGAATAATTCAATTAAATAAATGTTTAATTGATAAATTTTATCTTTTAAAAGCTAATAAAATGATTTCCTATTTATAATGTATGTATATATATTTATATATATATTGTAAATGGATAAGTTTTGAATTGAAATTAATTAACAAATAAAATCTTGTTTTAAATCCTAATAATTCATTTTGATAATTTGAATTGTATAAGTAAATTTAAAATACACTTTTATATATAAACATTGTTTCATTTAAATAAGTTAAATAAGATAAGTGATATATAATTTCTTTTATAAATGATTTAAATTGAATAAATATGTTATTTTTAAATAATAATAATAATAAATGTGTAATTATAGATATGTTTTAAAAGACAATATTATTATTTTTAAAATTAAGAATGTTAATATAAATTAGTTTTAACCTTTGATTTTGAATGTATGAATAAAATTTGAACTTGAATTTATTTTGAATTCAAATAAATTAACATATATGAATAACCATATTTAAATTATGTAAGCAAGTTTTCACTTTTATATAAATTGTTTCATTTCTTTTTCTTTAAAAAGAAATGCATAAACATTTTAAAAATGAAGATAAAATATATATACATAAGTATTCAATAAATAAAGAAAAGAGTTTTATTTACCTTTTAAAATAAATAAAAACAAATAGAATTCATTTATAAAACACATGTAAATATATTAAGAGGTATGGTGACAAGTGTAGTTGGATTAAAAAGGCTAGTGAGACAAGTGTCCTTTTATTTTGATTTTCTTTTAATTTTAAAATAAATCATTCATTCTTATATAAAACATGTTTTCTTCAATCATGCTTCTTTTCTAATCTTCATTTTTGTTCATAGTTAAGAAGAAAAAATATATATCTCAGCTGAAAACAAATCAATAACAATTTCTCAAAACCAAATCAATATCTTCAATCCACTCCACAAACAAATCAGAAATTCTTCTTCAAACAAAAAGCTTACCAGTATATTTTTCAAATCTGTAATTCTCTCCCACAAATCTGAAATTCATTTCAAAAAGCAAATCATATGTTGCCTGCATGCAAGTTTTCTCTTCAATCTGTAGTCTTTAAAAACTGTAAAATCCATTTCAAATCCCTCTTCAAATCATCTTACAAATTTCCATAGACAAATCAATTCAAACAAGCAAGTCTGCAGTCCTCTTTAAACCATTTTCAATTGCAAATTTAATCAACATACAAGTCAACTGCATTTCATTTAAACTGGGAATAAGTGAAATCTGAAGCAACAGCAAACCTTCATGAAAAACTGCATGCAACTATTAATCTGGAAGTAAAACCAAACCTGCATTGTTTTCTGGAAGCAAAGGCCCTGCATTTCAACATTTTGGTGATCAAAAATAAAGAATATGCCTACATGCAAGTTTATGTGCAAAGCAACAGCAAGTCCATGTTTCAAAAAAAGCATGCATGCCAATTTAAAAGCTAAGCAATTCAAGTTTTATCAAAGTCTGCATACAAGCTTTTAAACAAAGATTCAGCAACTCAAAATAAAGCTCTGTTTCATAATTCCAAGTGAGTAACTCTTTTTGAAAATTTAAATATAAACTGTTGCTTTAAATAGGTATGTGTGTGTATGATTATTTGAATTGAATGTTGATGTGTTTGCTGTGCATATGATTTTTAAATATATTGCTGAATATATATGCATATAAATGATTGCATGTATGTGACTGTGCTCTTATTATTCTAGTTCCTGATTCTTATACACATAAATTAAGACAAAATCCTTTTGTTCTTGATAAATTTTGTTAAGGATTAAATCTTGTAGCAACTGTGATGATTTAACCATAGTTTAGCTTGGAAACATATTTAAGTAAAAATCAAACTGGGAAATGTCTCTGTAGATTGAAAAACTTCAGTGAATATTAAATCATGTGCAAACTCAAACATTATAAAGTATAAGTTCAGTGTTATAATTTGAAAACTTAAACAAAATAATGATTTTTAGAGCTATAATCAAATTGTTTAGACAGAGATTGAAACTACAGTTTCCATTTGAACTGAATTGGGGTTTTGGTAAATCTCTGATGACCAAGCTAATTTGAATGTTTGGGATTCATGGAGATGGTAGTGGGATGATCAGGGGATGTGGGAAAAATGCCAGAGGAATGAATAGGTCATGGCAGAGGTGATAGGAAGTGGATGAAGTCTGTAAACCTAGTTTTAGGGTACTGCAGTAATTTTCTTTTGTATGGAAGATTCAAGTGATCGAGTGCAACAAATTTTGAGGTGATGGAAGCTCGGGTATTGAAGAGAAGATGGCCGGAGTCCCAGAACCTCCGATGGCCGGAGGAGAGAGGATGGGGGATTTTACAGGTTGATGGTGGTGTTGTTCTCTTCTGTTGCCAGGTTTCTGTTTGGGTTGGAGAAACTCGATTGCGATTTCGAATGGGAGGTGGATCTTTGATGGTCGCGAGTTGACGCAGTGATGGACAGCGACTTGTTTGTTGGCTGGGAAGTGGCCGGAGGTGGCTACGACCACCGTGCATGTGCACGGTGAAGAGACTGTATCAGGTGGAAATTTGTTTGGGGGTTGCTGTGTTTGACTCGAGATTTTCTCGAGTAAGTTGAGTTTTTGCTCGAAGTAGCTCTTCGGTTTACTCGAAGTAAATAATGGGTGGACTCGGGTATCTCAGAGGTTACAGGTTTTGCAAAGAAACCTGAAGGTTTCAATTCTGAAATTAAAAACAAAGTTTGAATCAAGTTTAAAGTAAACTGTAAAGCTTAAATTTTAAATATGGATTCAAACTAAGTTTGAATCCCAGTGTAAAATGTAATTTAAATTTTATAAATCAAAATGTTTAAACAATTTTAAAAAAAGGGTTGAATGGTTTAAGTTTAAAGTAAAGTTTTAAATAAAAGTAAAGATTTAATTTAAGTTTAAATCTAGATTCAAATTTAGGATTGAATCATTGTTTAGAAATAAAGGAAGTTTCAAAATTTAAACTGTTTAAATACAACTTTGAATGTTTAAACATATTTAAAATATGATTTGTATTTTTAAATGAATTTGGGTTTAAATTTCTTTTAACTTCTTTTATAAAATAAGAAAATCTTTAGTATAAGTTTTAAAAGGGTTTTAAGATGTTTTAAAACTTTGATAAGTTAAGTTTTTGATTTCATTTTAAATTTTAAATTTAAAATGTAATTTGAAACCAAATTTTAAGATAAGTTGTTCTAAAATACTTTGTTAATGATAATGTGATCATTAATAAGAAATGTTTTACTTTAAAGTAAATTAAAGATTTAATGATTTTTATTTCATTAAATTAGTAAGGTAATTTAAATAATTTAATTAATTAATTTGTTTAATTAATTAAAGGTTTGAAATTAATTAAGGTTAAATAAATTAGTAATTAATTTAAGTTAATTACTTAAGTAAGGTAATTAAGAAATTGTTAATAAGTTAATAAAAGTCATTAACTTGTGATTATTTATTAATTAATGTAATTAATTTTGATAATTAATTGGATTAATTAATTTAAATAATCAATTATGAATTTTAATTAAGTATGATTACTTTTTGGAAATAATTAAAGATATTAATTACTCTTTGTAATTAATTTATTAATTGGATTAATTTAAATTAATTAATTAAGTTTAATTAATTTAGAATAATCATTTGATTGATAAGTAATCAATGAAGTATAATTACTTAAAGAAGTAATTAAGATAAGTAAATTACTGGAGGAAATTAATTAAAGTTATAAAGAGTTTTGGGAAATTAATTACTTGTGTAATTAATATGAAAGGTAATTTTTTTTATGAAGTGATTAATAATTAATTACTTATTGTAATTAATCTAAGCATTTATTAATTAAGTTATTTGAATAATTAAGTGATGTAATTAATTTAGAGTAATTAATTACTAATAAGATTAATCAAGATAAATAAATCAATATAATTAATTATTGAATGTAATTAATTTAGAAGTAATTAATTCAATGTTGATTAAGGATCATTAATTAATATGATTAATGATATAATTAAGGATTAATTAATTGGGATTAATTAATCTAATGGCAAGTGATTAAGGAAGTAATTAATTAATGTAATTAATTAATTAATGAAGTAATTAAAGGTTAATTACTGGTTTGGTTAAGGATAATTAATTTGTAAAATTAATTACTTGGATGTAATTAAAGAATAATTAATCAAGGGAGATTAATTAAGGTGATTAATTTGAGGATAATTATTTAATTGATTGATAATCAATTAAGGGTTAAGTAAGCAAGTTTTAGATGGTGAAGTAATTAATTTAATTCATTTTAAATTAATTAAAGATAAGTAATTAATTTAATTCATTTTAAATTAATTAGAGATAGAAGTAATTAATTTAATTCATTTTAAATTAATTATAGATGATGTGATTATGGATCTTGCTTATGAATGGTTGATTTGGTTTGACTTGAATGGTTGAATCTCAGATATGAGATTAGTATTGTGTGATATGGATGCATTGGTTGCATTGTGGTGGTGGTATGTGTTATCTATGGATGATGGTAATATAGATTGTCAATTTGTGATGATTACCTATTTATGATAATATTGTTGATTATCTATTATGATGATGTGAAGTATCTATCTGTGTGCATATAGATAGTTTAAATTGAATTGTTTTAAACTTAAAACAACTTGGACCTAAAAGACACGCTTTGGATTTCGATGAGACCGGGATCGGGTTTTCATATTTGGATATCCGAAAACCACATCGATTCCAGTTAACGTTAGGTCGTGAATCTAAGTGGAGCAAGTGAAGACTCGAGGTGTAAGGGCTATACGTCAGTATAACTCTGTGGGTGATTCCGTAATGAGTTTGACGGAATAGTGCTTATAGATTCGAGATGGAGAATCAGAGTGCAAGGGCTATGGTCGTTGACTCTGAGGGTGATTCCAATAATGAGTGCAACGAGATAGTGCCTTCGGTTTCGTTCGAACCCGGAACGAACTTGTATGGATTGAATGCTTTCAGAACATCGTCAGGTGGACGATGAGCATTCTAAGATTTGATGTCTTATAAAGGTAATCGTAACCTCAAGCCTCATCAACCGGGAATGGCTAAAACAGGGGAGGTGCAGCAAGGCTTCGTGGGTAGCCCCCACTTGAGAGCAAGATTTACCCCTGTCTAGAGGTCCCTTTTTATTTCGGCTGTGTGGGGCGGTTGAATCGCGACAACTGCCGGGGTTGTCTTGTTCGGAACTGTTCAGTAAGGAACGGGTCCGGCCTTGTGTTGCAGGGGAGTTAGGGTGGCTCCTCGGTACGGTGATCTAGGCCACGTACTGTGACGGGCGGTACCCCAGTAGCCCTGCCATTGTATGGAATCCAAAATCCAATAAGTGCCGTACGTATTAGTTGTGCCCAACTATGTTGGAATGTGAGATGTAAGCATTTCAGCTATTTCTGTATTTTATTTGAAAACCCTAGACACTATTATAATATCATCGGATTTCCTATCAAATGTTTTGGTTAGCGTAAGGTAAAAACTTTTCCATGTTTATGTGTGGGAAGTCTTACGTGATACCTTTCTTTTTAAAGGATTTTGAAAGTTAAGCAATTTTAACCTGTTACTCACACCAGACCCATGTCTGACCCGGAGTTTATTTTTGTTTTTCATAAACTCTTGGGTACTCAAATTTTTACGAGTAGCCAAGGGATTCAGGTTAGGATTCAGGATTAGCTTTGACGAATTGTGGAGGAGCAATGGAGCAGGAGGCTTCCGCGTTGTAGATATAATAGTCCGTTGTGTTTAGTATCTCTGAGTTATTTGTGATGTTGTATTGAGTTGTAAATACTAGACAGGTGTTTATAACTGTCTAGTATATGTGATGTGTATGCTGTGTATCTCTGATAGATATTGTATATTATGTAAATACTTTTGATTATTAATATAATTTATTCGTTCCGCTGTTTAGATTCTGATGTGTTGTTTCTTCTTTCTTCTCTTTCTTTCTATTCTCTATCCCTTTCTTTCTTATTTACGATGCAACTTCCTGGAGTTAGGAAGTTGGGTCGTTACAATTTTCCTATTTTAAAGTATATTTTAAATTAAAATGTTTTTAACTGTTTTAAATCTAAACTGTTTTGAACTTGGTTATTCCAATGGAAATATATGGTAAAGGATTTACCTTGTAAAAGGAAGAACTTTTGGAAATTGTTTTCAAATGGGTATGGAAATTTGAAAATATATCTTTTAAAGATATTTGAGGCAAATAGATAATGTGGAATATTATTTATTGTGTGATGGATGTTATGGATGTTTATGAATATAAATTGATAGTTAAATCACCGACTATCAATATTGGACAACTTGCGTTGATCGTTTCGAAGAGACCGGGATCGAGATTTATTTCTCGAAAACCACTTCGATCCGGTTTGTACGTTTTCGTGCGATAAAACGTGTTCGGAGTCGAAGATGGAGCAGTAAAGTGCAAGGGCTAGTCGCTACTAATCCTGAGGATATTTCCAAAATGGATGTAGTAGGAGTAGTGCCTTCGGTTCCGTTCGAACCCGGGACGGACTTGTATGGACGAATGCTTCGTGACATCGTCAGCGGACGATGGGCATTCTAAGTGAAACGTTCTAAAGGTAACGTTTAGCCTCAAGCCTCATCAACCGGGAATGACTGAAAATCAGGGGATATGCAGCAAGGCTTCGTGGGTAGCCCCCACTGGAGAGTAAGGTCATCCCTGTCTAGAGGTTCCTTTTTATTTCGGCTTAGTGGTGCGGTTGCTGATCCCAACCGCGGGGTGATCTTATTCGGAATTGCCCATAGGTGATTCCGGTCTTGTGTTGCAGGGGACGAAGGGAGTAGTCCTCGGTACTGTGATCTAGACCACGTACTGTGACAGGTGGTACCCCAGTGCCTAGTCATTAGTTGGAATCCATTTTTCCCTACGAACCTTTTACGAGTTTTGTTTGTATTACCCACTTCGGTGGCTAGTAGCTGGAATTTAATAGATGTAACAATTTCGGCTATTTTATAAGTATTTGTAAATAGACCCTATTATAATATCAGAGGATTTCTATAAAAAGTGTTTTAGCTATCGTAAGGTAAAAACCCGACATGTTTATTTGTGGCGTGGTCTTACGAGATGCTTTTTGTTTTCAAAAGGATTTTTGAAACTTTAATAATTAATTGTGTGCATTATTATCAGCTGGTATTCCAGACTGACTCGGGTGTTATTTCGTTATAATGCTCGGGTCAGACCGAGTATTATATGTTCAGGATAGGTTGCTATGGAGCAGGAGAGGAGCTGGAGTTCGAGACGTATTATATGTACCTATATATATATCCGCTGCTATGTTGTATGGTATGTCTGTTATGTGATGATTGATGTATGAGTTACTCTGATGATATGTTGTATAAACAGTTATAGATTTCATTTTGTGTAAAGATATATAGTTGCTATTATATTTTATTCCGCTGCGACTGTGAGATTCTGATATTGTTTAGTTTCTTCTTCTTCTATCTCTTTTCTTTTAACCTCAATGGTTCGTATTTCTGTTCCACTTGAGTCAATTAGGGTAGAATAATGTTGATTCAAGGGGTACGGATTTGCGGGCTGTCACACTTGGTATCAGAGCTTAGGTTGGCGACAACCTAGGCTTTGGTGGGATAATTACTCATTTAATAGAGTCAATAGGACTCTATAATGAGTTGAGCGTAATAATAAATATGAGAGCGTACTTGTTAGTGTTTATAAAATTGTTTTTATACTGTGTTGACTTATCGGTTGAGTGTTTATGAATTCTGGTCGGTGCGGGAAGTACAACCGTATCGATAGGGGTTTCTAAACTCTTAAACAAGATAAACCGACATAGTATTGTTTTTAAAGTGGGTAAATGAAATAATTTTACCCAAAATTATATTTTAATATAAAAGAAATGATTTTCTAGCTTATTATATATTGGGTGATTGTTGGATTGTTAATACCATAATTAAGTAAGAATCTTGAATATGATCTAAAATTTGAAATGATATATATAAGCAAATAAGGAATTTAGGATAGTAAAACTTGAATTGGTTGCAACCAAATAAATTCTGAGGGTATAAATTATACAAAATAAAATAACTAGATTTGAATTTAAACCAGAATTTTAACCCGGAAGTTTTGAAAAGGATTTTAAATGCATTGAAAATAAAAGTTTGGAAATTTAAAATCCTGGGAAGTTTGAAATGTTTTCCAATGTATTGAAGGCAATAATGGAATGTTGTTTTGGGTAATATTTTTGAATGGAAACTGTTTGAAATGAAATTGGGAAAGTTAAGAAGCATTGAACTCACTGTGGTCGCTGGAAAATAATCCTGATGATGCTGGCCACATCATTAGAATTCATTTTCGAGTTTCTAAAGTGATGGATTGCTTCCCTAGTAATTGGTTATGGTATTGTTTGGATTTGTTGGGGATAACAGTTGTTTTGGATATTTCAAAAATGGAAATTTGTTTGGGATATGAACAAATTGTTTTGGGTACAAACAAATTGGTTTGGAAAACATGGAAATTTGATTTGATATACCAAATGGGTATATATATTTGATATATTTCAAAATGGTTTTGAGATAAAACCGGGTAAATTGAATTCTGGGAAAGTTCTAATTAAATAATGAGTAAAGTTGAAATGAATCAACTATTGAATTTGTTAAGTGGAGCTAATGCTAATAAGAAGGAAATGAGAAATTTTAATCATGGAATTAAAATTTAATTTGAGTAATTGAAAGTGAATAAAATGTATTGAAGTAAATGAAGGGTATTGAAGTGAATGGAAATTTAAATTTAACTTGGACAAGTTAAATAAATTGGACCCAGAATTAAATGGATTTGGGTTTAAATCAAAAGTAAGTTGATTTGAAAATTTGGGTTGTTGTGTAATAGATTGTACCCATAAGCTATTAAGTATTATACTTATAGTTTGAGGTTGTGGATTTGAAGTTTGCAAAGAAATAAATTAAGGGAATTTGTATCCTGAAGAATTCAGATGTATATATATACATATGGAATTTAGAATTGTGATTATAAAATGATGGTGGAGTAAAATGAGCAATATAAGCTTTTAAAATAAATAAGTTGGTGAACTTATAAAAATTGAAAGTGAGATTATAATCACAAATGGAAGTAGTTGAATGGTATGGTGAATTCAAACTTAATCTCAAATGAATATGGATTGAGATAAGGTTTGTTGGGTAATGAAATTGAAATTGAATTTCAGTTGTGTAATAAATAATATTGAAAGAAATTTAGATTCTATTTATAGGAGTAAAAAGGAAAGGTAGAAAATTTAAATGTGCCAAATGAAATAATTGGAAAATGGTGATATTATGAATGAATTCAGAGTAAATTAAGAAAGTGGAGTGAAAACTAATATGGATTATGTTATTGACTGAATTAAATTACAAATTAACTGGGATTTGTATTGTAATGGAGAATTTTGATAGTTTAGTCAAGTTTGGAAAGTAAATAGAAATCCTGATTTGAATTGGGATTCAATTATGGAAATGAATATTGGAGGTGTGAATGAATAATGGAATTTGAATATATTTATGATGATTTGGATTGTAAATAAAATTCAAATGAGTAAAATAATTTAAATGGCCTCTTTGTAAATAAAATAAGTTTAATATGAATTGGATAACTAAACAAAGAGCATTAAATTTGTATATGAATGGAAATTTGATTTGAATGAGAATCAAATGAAATAAAATTTGATTTATAAGGAAATAATGAGAATATTGTTAAAGAACTTAAGCAAATTGAAAGAAAAACAAAATGGTTGAGAATGAGCCTTATTAAGTAATGTTGAATGAAATTTGTTAGATAATAATTGCAAGAAATGATATTAATAAGTTATTGTGATAAATTAAGGATGTATGGGTTGTAAATAATCCAGGAGGGAGAGATATTAATATAAACTTGGATTGGTTAATGAAACTAATATAAATCCAAGTTGGAATTAATTTTAAAGGGTTATAAGCTTAAGTGGCAATTGTTTGGCTTGAATGACTTGAATATTTGAATGTATTTAGAATTGAGTTGTTTAAACAACTAAATTGGTTTTGGATAAATTAGAATTTGATTAAGTGAAGTCAAATTAAAATGAAACTAAATTTGGTATGCAAGAAAGAATTGAGATATTATGCAATTGAATTGATGTTTGAATAAATTGATATGGATTAGGATCCAATTCAAAGAGTTGGTAAATGAATGCAAGTAAATTGGTTTCAAGTTGCAAATGGAATTGAGTTGGAATCAATTGGGATGAATTAACATTTTAATAAGCAATGTTTGCATATATATGGAAATAAATCATGAAAGAATTGCAAATGTTTCAAGTTTAAATAAAATTTGATTTAAAATCAAATTTGGGAATGTAAGTTAAAATAAAATTTGATTGCAAATCAAATTGGAAGGGTAAGTAAAAAAAAAAGTGTGAACAAGGCATATGTTTATTTTGAAATAGAAATAAATTGGTTATAAGAAATATGAATGGTGTATAGAAAGCTTGAATGTAAATCATTCAAGTGAAGTAAAATGAGGTTAGTTGGAGGAAACTAAAATGTGCGAAATTTTAATAAGGGAATGTGAGTGCTTCAAATTGGAAATAAGGATTTGATTGAAAATCAAATTAAATAATGTTGCATATAAATGAATTAAAGCACCTATTCATAATATTGAAGTGAATATGAATGAGTTGTCTTAGTGTATTCAACACTGAACTTGGTTTTGAATTAATTGGAATGCATTGAAATGTTATTAAGTAATTTTGCATAAGAATGAAGATGCTTCTACCCTGAAGATAAAAGTGGTTTGTAAATCAATTAGGAATTGTATTGAAATAGATTGCTATTAGTGAAGCATATGTTAATCCTATTGAGATAAATATGAATTGTATATGGTTGATTTGAGTATAAATCATTCAAGTGAAAGTAAATAATGTTGGACTTGAATAGATAATTGGAAAGATGATTTAAAATCTTGAATTGTTGGTAAAGGATGGTTAATATTAGTAAATTTTGAAATTTGCTTGGTTTGGATTATGCCATAGATATGTTGGATTGCTTTTATATTGGAAAATGTTGATTAAAATGCACAGATCTTGTAACTAATGAGTATGTTGAGTAAGTGCAGGAATGCGAGGCGCTCGAGAGGGTTTGAAGCGCGTATATGCATTATATATTAGCTACTTGCTATTAATTTTGCTAAAAGGTACGCCTACGCAAATAAAATTGGAAAATGATATATATATTGTGATATATTTTGGTTTCCGGCCGTGTGGGCCGATGTATATATATTTGTGTATCCTGCGATATCGCAGAAGCTCCTCCGTACAGGGGAGACTCTGCCAAAATTTTCCAGAAATTTTGAGAGTTAGAAAATTTTTGGATTTTGGGAAAAGTTAAGTAACTTATGAAGTTATAAGTTAAAATTAAAGCTTTAGAATTAATAAAGCAAATAGGTTTGGGAATTGAACAAAAAGGATTTTGTGAAGTGTATATAAGCTTTTAACTAAGCTAATGGGATAAGTAAATGGGTTTAAGTGTATGTTCTACCTTATACAAATTTCGGGGACGAAATTTTTATAAGGGGGGAGGAATGTAACGACCCGGAATTTTGGGTCGCCAAAATTTAACATTTAATTCATTTTAAATGTTGGATATGGATTCTAATTTGAATCTTGATAATAGAAGACTATGGTTGAGTTAATAAGATGAGTTATAGTTTCAAAATATGGTGATTCCATTTGAATTGGAGTAATGATAATAATTATTAGAACTGAGAATAAATTGGAAATTGAATGGGAATTGTTATAAAATTGATGTTTAAATGCATTTTTAAGTTCCATAGGTTATAAATGATATTGTTAGATTTTTGGAAGAATTTAAAAGTTAATAGATTATTATTTGGAATTTTATATGAATTTAAAATGAATTTAATATTATTAAATATTGCAATTAATCCGATTTAAGTCCAGAATGAACCAGAACGATTTTTAATGTGTTTATAAATTTTATATGAATTATTGTTAAGTTAATAAAATTTTAAAAGTGGAGATTTGGAGTGATTTCGATAATTTCGAAAATCGCTTAATTAAATAGACGAGTTAAAATAGCCTTCCGGGGCACAGTCTCGGAATTCGACGAAACCAGTTTCATTGGATCCGTAATAGTTAGTTATTATCGGATTTCAATTTTCGTAGCAATCGGAGTTGTCGTTTGACCCCGGCAGCTCGAAACGCATCGAAATCATTTTAATCGATTTAATTTCAAATTGAACGTTTAATTCCGTAACTCGTGCATACGACTGAATTAGCTTACGAAACCTGTTCCATTGTGTCCGGAACGCGGAAAAACCCTAGGATAGCCTGTCGGAACGTGAGAATTGGAGGTTGTTTGCATTTGTGGTTAAATTGAAAAATTTATTGATTAAAATATTATTAAACTATTATATATATACATATTAATATCTCTAAACCCTAGCTTTCCCAGTAGCCGCCGCTTCTATCCAAATTCATGGCCGAAAATTGACGATCTTCAACTTCAAATCACGTTCAATCCATCGTGTTTTAGGAGGAACTTCCAACTGGAAGATTGACGAGCTTCCCGAGCTCTAGAGATCCGTACGGTGGTTCGTCGTGATAATCATCGAGATGGTCAAAAATTGGCTGGAATGAGGGCCGAGTCGCACGCGTTTTATGGGGAGCAGGGATCACCGAGTTCAACAAGGCTAGAGGCGGTGGTGGAGTAGGCTGCGAGCTTCAGGATGGCGGCGCCTGATCGAGTTCACGTGGACGGTGGTGGGAGCGGCGGCGAGCCCTAGTAGCGTCAAAGATGGGTTCGGTTGTAACTGTTGTCGCGTGCGTATAGTTGCGTTAGAGGAAGAAAGGAGCGGCCGTGTATTTGTGTAATAAAAAAAAAAGAAAATTGTTAAATTTTAATTCAAACTTTAAAATCGAATAACTAATTCATATGATATCAGATTTCGACGAATTTGATAGCGCCGGAATCGCTGATAAGAGTACTTCACAGTGGAACAGATCCGGGATCATTCCGGGCAAGTAGAAATTTAGGTTAAATCGAACGTCGTTCGGTTTAATTTAAATTTCGAACGCTCGCCGAAACTCAAGGTGAGTTATTCTCACTCACATCTGGATACTAGTAAAGTAGACAGCTAGTATTGATTGTTTGTTTGGATGTTTAGCTGAATATGTTAGTTATTATCAAATTGAATTGATATATACTGTTGTGCTAATATTTGTGGATGCAGGGAAAACAGGTTGGAGGGATCCAACGGGATTCCTCACAATATAGTACTTATTTGATTATGATACCTGTTTATATATTGAGATTGATAAATTTGGAATTGAATTGCATTGTGATGTTGTGGTTTAAACTATAAACCCAGAATATTAATTATAAAGGAAATTTGCAGTTTAAATTATAAAGAAATTAAATGGGGTTTCAAAGAAATTGAGAAATTGTTAAATGAGAAATTAAGAGAATATAAATGTTTGAAAACCCGATTTGGATGGAAAACTGAAATGAATTTGTATAGAAATATTGTTGGATAAATTTATAAATCCAAAGTTAATTATAAATGGATGAATTGAATTTAGAGAAATAAAAGATAGAGTTAAATAATGGATTTAAAGGATTAAAATTTGAAATCTATTTAGAATGGAAATTGGAAGTTGTAAAATCTGGAATGATAATTAAAGATAAATGTTATTGGTTGAAGTTTTGGGAAATAAATTTATGTTATAAAACCCTAAAACTAAATTTAATAAATGGACAGAAATCGTGAGAAGGATTTCTGTGATGATTTAGTAGAAATGAGATTTCCTAAGGAAAATCCAAGTTCGAGTTTTAAATTGATTTTATAAAAAGAAGTTTTAAAATCTTAAACTGGTCTTAAAGAATGTTTTGAAATTTATTATTTTAAAGTGATTATTTATAAATTAGCAATAGTAGAATTTTATAAATATTTTAATAATTATGTTTACAAATGGATTTGTTTTAAAAGTTAGTTTTGACCTAAGTATATTGAAAAAAAAAAGAGTTAATCTTTTACAACTCTATTTTATTATATAATATAACTAAAACTTATTTTAAATTAAGTTATATCTTATAAATAGTTTGCTTTTTAAATATTTTGAAAGTTATATTTTGAGTAAATAATTAGTAGTTAATTTTCCTATTTTAAAGTATATTTTAAATTAAAATGTTTTTAACTGTTTTAAATCTAAACTGTTTTGAACTTGGTTATTCCAATGGAAATATATGGTAAAGGATTTACCTTGTAAAAGGAAGAACTTTTGGAAATTGTTTTCAAATGGGTATGGAAATTTGAAAATATATCTTTTAAAGATATTTGAGGCAAATAGATAATGTGGAATATTATTTATTGTGTGATGGATGTTATGGATGTTTATGAATATAAATTGATAGTTAAATCACCGACTATCAATATTGGACAACTTGCGTTGATCGTTTCGAAGAGACCGGGATCGAGATTTATTTCTCGAAAACCACTTCGATCCGGTTTGTACGTTTTCGTGCGATAAAACGTGTTCGGAGTCGAAGATGGAGCAGTAAAGTGCAAGGGCTAGTCGCTACTAATCCTGAGGATATTTCCAAAATGGATGTAGTAGGAGTAGTGCCTTCGGTTCCGTTCGAACCCGGGACGGACTTGTATGGACGAATGCTTCGTGACATCGTCAGCGGACGATGGGCATTCTAAGTGAAACGTTCTAAAGGTAACGTTTAGCCTCAAGCCTCATCAACCGGGAATGACTGAAAATCAGGGGATATGCAGCAAGGCTTCGTGGGTAGCCCCCACTGGAGAGTAAGGTCATCCCTGTCTAGAGGTTCCTTTTTATTTCGGCTTAGTGGTGCGGTTGCTGATCCCAACCGCGGGGTGATCTTATTCGGAATTGCCCATAGGTGATTCCGGTCTTGTGTTGCAGGGGACGAAGGGAGTAGTCCTCGGTACTGTGATCTAGACCACGTACTGTGACAGGTGGTACCCCAGTGCCTAGTCATTAGTTGGAATCCATTTTTCCCTACGAACCTTTTACGAGTTTTGTTTGTATTACCCACTTCGGTGGCTAGTAGCTGGAATTTAATAGATGTAACAATTTCGGCTATTTTATAAGTATTTGTAAATAGACCCTATTATAATATCAGAGGATTTCTATAAAAAGTGTTTTAGCTATCGTAAGGTAAAAACCCGACATGTTTATTTGTGGCGTGGTCTTACGAGATGCTTTTTGTTTTCAAAAGGATTTTTGAAACTTTAATAATTAATTGTGTGCATTATTATCAGCTGGTATTCCAGACTGACTCGGGTGTTATTTCGTTATAATGCTTGGGTCAGACCGAGTATTATATGTTCAGGATAGGTTGCTATGGAGCAGGAGAGGAGCTGGAGTTCGAGACGTATTATATGTACCTATATATATATCCGCTGCTATGTTGTATGGTATGTCTGTTATGTGATGATTGATGTATGAGTTACTCTGATGATATGTTGTATAAACAGTTATAGATTTCATTTTGTGTAAAGATATATAGTTGCTATTATATTTTATTCCGCTGCGACTGTGAGATTCTGATATTGTTTAGTTTCTTCTTCTTCTATCTCTTTTCTTTTAACCTCAATGGTTCGTATTTCTGTTCCACTTGAGTCAATTAGGGTAGAATAATGTTGATTCAAGGGGTACGGATTTACGGGCTGTCACAATGGCGGCCGTGGGTTGTATTCTTACACGACCTGGAAATGATATGCGTTAGGGAAGAAGAAGGGGCCGAGCGGCCTGGATCTAGGAAGGAGAATGGACGGCTATGATGAGCTTAGGTTATAAAACAATAAAAGAAAATTGTAAATTAATTATATTTTATAATTCGTATAAACTTTAAAACTGTGTAACTTGTTCATACGAGGTCGAAAACGCACGAATTGCGTTGCAATCGTATTCGCGAACACTACGCGATGGAGCTGGATTGGAGTTGATTGGAGCTAGTGAAAATTTTAGGTAAAATTAAACGTACGTTTAATTTTATTCGAAATAAAACACTGCAACCGTTATAGAAAGCAATGTGAGAACTGCTCACTCAATCGAAATTGTTTCGATTTAAATTTTAAATAGTTAGATTTAAAATTGCTTGATTTTGTGATTGAATGATGATTGCTATCTGTTGTATTGAAATAGACATTATACGTCGTATATTAAGCGGATGTTATTTATTAAAAACATATACCGCGATAATTCCACCTTGAATGGAATTGGTATTATATATGTACTTGGAGTTGATTTTCCCGCATTATATAGCGGATGAGACCCTATTGCGCCGTACAATAGCGGATAATATTTTATAAATCCCATATACCACGATATTCCGTTTTGAAATGGAATTGGTATTGTGCTAATGTCTGTGGATGCAGGGAAACAGGTTGGAGGGATCCAACTGGATTCCTCACCAGTATTTATTTGATTTCAGATATTGTGATATTTGTTGATTATCATATGATGATATATGATGTTTGGATGCCGTGATTGATTATTTGGTGCTGTTGCATCATTGGGCCTATTTTGGAGTTTTAAAAATGTAAAGGAATGGTTTTCAAAGTTTAAAAGGGTTTTAAAGTGAATTTTGAAAGTATACGTTTTATTAAAATTTTGAATTAATTCATTTTAAATAAATAAACGTTAAAATTTTAATGTTATAAAAATTATGATTTTGGAGAAATATAGTTAAAATGTGATTTTTGAAATATGGAGTTAATGAATTTTATAAAATAGTTTAAATTGGGATTTTTGAATTATTATAAACGGTTTATATAAAAGGTTTAAAAAAATTGATATCTATAAATCAAAATATTGAAATTTTAAAACGAGTTTTTATAAGCGTTAAAAATAAGTATAAATGGATTTCATAGGTGAATAAAATTTATAGATCTATAAATTGTAAAGTTATAAAATGAATAGATTTTGTAAAATAGAAAATTATAAATAATTAACTTTAAAATTGGATTTTTGGCATTTAAATGAGATTTAAATAGAATTGGTTAATAAAGAGATTTTTATAACTTGAAGTTTTTATAATATATAAATGTGAATTTATAAACATTGATTTATAAATTCAAGATTGATTGAATTTGATAAGTTAATTTTTATAGCTCATTAAAGGAGTATATTCATGATTTTGGGACAGTGGATAATTTTTAAATTGAATATTAAAAGTGTTGAATTTGGTTAATGATTTATATTCACGATTTTGAACAGTGAATAATATATTGAAGGAATGTTTAGGGAGTGATCTTTTAAATGGAATTAAAACGATTTGAAGTTGTTTTAAAATGTGCTAAGGATCGAAACCCTAGATTTCAACATTCATTGTTGAAATAGACGTTTTCGAGAAACAAGGAAAAGATGGACTATAACATTGTTGTTATAGTAAATGATTTTCGAAAGGAAATGTTTTTGTATAGTATTGGGATTTATATATCTATCTAAATTTCGAATCCCTATACTAGTGATTTTGGGTTGTCGTAACGATGTTTTACGTAACATTCGTTTTGGCCCAAATAAATGTGTTTAAGATAATGTTTTCCTTAAAGAATGAAATATATGCTTAATCGTGTTTTAAGTATATTAAATATTTTCTAAGTATTGAAAATAAATATATTTGTGAATTACCTATGGTTAAATAAGTATTTGGAATGTTTTCCAATATGAAGTGGAATTTTTGGGTTTTTTTAATCTTTAAAGATAAATTGAAAATGGATAAGTATTTGGAAATGTTTTCCAATGAAGAAATTGAAAGGGTTTAGAGAATATATATTTTTAAAGATAAATTGAAGTGAATATCTGGCAAGTTATTAATTTATGGAAGATTAATGAAAAGGGCCTAATATTGTTATGGTGCTGGATATTTGGTTGTTGGCCTTGATAGTTAAAGAACCGACTATCCATATTTACCTTTAAATGGGTATTTGTGTGATTTTCTTGAATTTAAATGTTACACTTATTTTTTTAAATAAGCGCTCGTTATTCGGTTTAGTAGGGAGAGGACCTTTATGTCATAAATCCCATTCCGAATAAGTGATATGTCGTAATGGGTAGCATTTGAAAACCGGTGTTGAAGACCGGATATTTATGAAAACGGAAGGATTACTGTCGAATGTTTCTACATCGGCTGACCTCCGATATAGAAATTTTATCACCCTTTGTGATGGGAGTCCGGTCGTGATTAGTGAATATCCGGATTGCAAGGGCTTCTTTGGAAGTGCCTTCGGTTCTGTTCGAACCCAGAACGGACTTGTATGGATGTGTGTCTGACATTACAATTTGAGATGTAAAGCTGGTTTCTATCAAATATATTTCTCTTGGTGGCGGAGAATTTATTCTCTTAGCTTAATACCCTTCTCTGAGACGTACGAGCTCAGAAGTTATGTAGTTGATGGTTACTAGTGATATATTCCCAAATTGGTAATGTGGCATACGAAATGCTGTTGAGCATTTGTTGATCAAAGCGTGGCTTTTGTATAAAGCATAGCTTTGTGGGAGAGACTTCGTCGGACCTCACACCCCGAAAATGGTCAAAACTGGAAAGATGCGGCAAGGTTATTAGGGGATAGCGCCCCTTTAGTGTATGTCATTTCCTTCTGGATAGAGGTGGTATTATGGTATGGAGCCCTGATACTTAACCTGTGTTGTTGCTGCAAACTTATTACTTTGTGGTTGTTGGTGAATCTCGGGATTTAGGTCGGTTGCGACCGGGGATGGCATATTCGTGTCAGTAGTTGCCCAGCTAGGGGTAACCCGGCCTTGTGTTGGCAGAGATCTAACCGTAATGTTAGGTTAGTTCTCGGGACGTCTTTCCAAAGGCGTACCTATGTGGCAATGGGAAGTATCTTAGCCTGACCATTTGTTGGAAATCCAAAGAAACAATACGAGCTTTGTACGGTTTTAGTTGTATAATCTGCCATGGAATGTGGCGGTAACCTGCTATTGAACATGGTAGCTGTAGTAGGCATACGATAATGGTCGTATGTTGGCTAAGATTTATATCATACTTTCGAAATTCTTACACTTTGCACTTATAGTAATAATATCAAAGAAAATTTACGTATCAAGCATATTTGACTATCATAAGGAGAAATCTCCTCCGATTCTGCGTTTGCATTGTGTGTGCGTGCGGGAGGCCTTATGGTAGTTTCATTTTCTACAGACATTGCGGAATCCATTTAAAAATATTTCTTTATTTGTTTATTTTTAAGAATAACTGTTTTAAGTTCTCACACCAGTCCCATGATTGACCTGGAGTTTATTATTTCCTTCCTAAACTCTGGGTGCCCACCAATTTTAACACGGGCAGTCTAGAGTAAGGTTATCAGGTCATTCTGGAATTCAGGAGTCGCTGTGGAGATCAGGAGCAAGCTGGATGGCATGGCGTATCAATTAGTATATAGTATTTCTTTTCCGCTGTTTGTTGTTGTAAACTCTGATAATGTAATAAAATGTGATGTAATGTAATAACAGATATGATTCTTTGTTTTAAAGATTATTCATTGATATATTATATGTTGTTCCGCTGCAATTGTGAGATTTTGATATTGTTCTGTTGCTTTTCTTTCTTTCTTTCTTCTTCTATCTTATACCTATTCTTTAACCTTAACGGTTCGGTTTTCCGGCATTCGATTGCTCGGCAGTTGATATAGTGGACATATTAATGTCGACCTTCGTGGACGAAAAATCCCTCTCGTTACAGAGATAATTAGTTAATTTCCAATTGTATATCTATCTAGTATTAAAAATATGATTTTTATTTAAAAAAATAATTTTCATTGAAGGCTTTTGTGATTTGAAAAATCCTAGGTAATGTATTTTACAACTAATTGTTGTAAACTTGAGGAAAGACTGAGTTCGATAAGAGTTCACCTCTTAAACTCAATGAATTTAGTTTATTGTAATAGATGTGAATTGTATTGAATAAATAGAAATGAATCTATTCATATAACTATGAAATCATATGGATCTTGTAACGAACGTGGTTTTTCGACCCTCGAAAACTAGCAATAGCACGTCCACTGCATTGCATGCCAAGAAATCGAATGTCGGAAAGCCCAATTGTTAGGAAAGAAGAAAGAAGGGAGAAGATTATAAGAAAATTAAACAACACAAAATCTCACAACGGAACGAATAATCTATAATATACGGTAAACATTACAAAAAATATTTTTGAGAAAAATGTGTGATCCTCTACTGGAGAGGAGAGCACATAGTCACACACACATACAGATATATATATATATATATATATATATATATATATATATATATATATATATATATATATATATCAACAATAGTAAAGGAGCTGCCAACAACCCTGGCAGGTAGCAAAAGAACCCCCCCCCCCCATACACAAAAAAAAGAAAAAAAAACAAACAAACCAAAAAACAAACCCTCCCAACCTCCTAAAAAACTAAAAACCAATCCTAAAGAGACAACACCATCCAGATACCAAGACCAAGAGCGCCATCAAAAGAGCAGCAACCATCTGAAAAAACTTCCGCAACCACAACCGCAACCGCAACCGCAACCTCAACAACTAAGGTGAAACATCGCAACAAACAACATCTGCACAAACCACAGACTAACTCCAAAACCAAAACAACAAAAAACACAATAAGTCCCCCAATAACTCGACAACCGTCGGCCAAGATATTTAAAAACTTTGCGATTAAAACGAGGACTTCTCCTAATATTATCAGTTGAATATCTCATTTTATTTCTTCTCTTCGATTTGGCTTCACGTATCAATTCTCTAGCATGGGCAAGAGAACGAGGAAATTTATCTAAAGCCGCAAGAAAACAATACATGATAAATCTAAAACCTCCTGTCCAATAATAGAAAGCTCGATCGGAACCAACATCCCCGATCAAAGAAGAACACACATCATACTTAACGTCACCCAAATTTTCCTCATCCAAATCACTATTAACCAATTTAACATCAGCCTTTGGATTGAAAGAGACAGCGGCAATGGGAGAAATATTTGAGCTCAACACAGTATCATTATGAATATCTACATAACCGACTAAAGATAGCCTCCTCACAGCAACTTCAACAACACAAACTAATAAATCTTTTGAACCAAAAGAATTATTCACACACAAGTTAGCCTCCCCATCTACATTGACTTTACAAATATAATCATAAACTACAACACCATCATCATTATTCTTATGAATATCAGAGTCTACAGCCTCCATTTCTTTTTGAAAATCATCACCTATCTCCAAAACATCGTCTTCACAAATTGAAACAGTCATGCTCTTCAAATGATGCCCATCTACAATTGATAACTTAGCACCCACCACTTCAATATCAACATCAGACCTGTCAAAAAACATAGACAAAGTATCTGCATCCACCATTGAAACATCGTTAATGATTCTCTCAACTACATCAGATAGATGCATCTCTTTATCAGAATTATTAAACTTCTTAATATCTGAACTTTTCATGGTAATGCCACAATCATCTTCTTCAGGAACAGTAACGTCAGAGACATCCTTTTTAACATCCAAACCATACAACACATTCCAGCAAGAATACTGACCAACCTTTTCTAGCATACACACATAAGGATCTAATATCATAATGTCATAAACCATAGCCAGAGGATCCACATCTACCATTGATTCAATGACTTTCTCAGCACAATCAGTTAAATGTAACTCTACATCAGAAACAAGAAGACATTGATGAGAGCAAACAACTTTATCATTTACTCTATCATCAGAAAGTGTACAATGATCATCCCGAGTCACCTGAACATTATTCAATGTTGGAACAGCATCATCTATACAATTACTATCCTTGACATATGGATCCAAAAGAAGACTGTCATTCTGGCAATCCCACCCCGACTAATTAGCATAAAAATCATCAATATCAACCCATGGCGAGCCTTCACTGACATGTACAACATTACCCTTTTTCGAAAACACTTCTGGTTGAGACCCAATCCAATCTTCATTAATCGGATACTGACCAATATTATCCGCCGTTAAACAATCAAAGTGCCAATAAACTTTGTTGAAAAGATAATCGCACTCAACATTGTTACCCATACAGCAATCGAAGAACAAGCCCCTTAATCTCAAGAACTCAAGAACAAAATATAAATGATGTTCTTTAAGACTGAGAGATTTTGAGAAATATGAATCAGAGAAAGAAGACTTAGGATCTGAATTAAGTATCGGATTGTAGATCGAGGGGCACAATATTTTTTTTGGACCAAATACACCACATTTAAAGCAATGAACAGGATTCCAACATTCTTTAGCCATATGATTTTTATTTCCACACCTGTAACAGTAAAAGCCCTTTTTCCAATTTGGTATAGAAGAAGATCGATGCTCATGAAACGAGATTTTGATAAGAATAGCTATCAGTATTGAAAGAAGATTATGGTTGAATCGGCTAAACGATGAAGAAGGATTATTAAATTCAGAATGAAAAGAAGATGATGATTTAGAATAGTCGCCATTATCTTGAAATCGAAAGTTTTTTCTTCTAGCTGACGCCATGACGGGATCAGAAAAGTTTTTTGTTTATATATATGTAAATTTTACACAAAATCAAAGTGTAATTTATGAATATATTGACGCCAATCAGAGTACACTTACCTATTTCAGCCTGGACAGCTATAACAGTCCGTCCTTACAATTGTTGATAAATACAACAATGAATACAGAGGAAAAACAACCATCAACGTGAGTAAGTCTCTGGGGCTCCAACTTGAAAGTGTGTAGGATCGTGTAATATGGAATATAATTAAATCTAAATGTGGAAACAGATGATAATAGCAAAGTAAATGGAGATAAGAAAAATAAATCAAGCACACCAGGAATTTTTATACTGGTTCGAGCTTCCCGTTCTAGGTCCATCCTCAGACTCCTTCTGGAATTTCAACTACAATAACCCTTACTTAACCCGAAGGAACAGGTATATACATTCTGAGTAGCAGAACAGACACCTGAGCAATTGAACAGGATTTTCGCCTCGGCAGTAGAAGAGGACTTCACTAATACAAAATAGTATCTGACACCGTGTGTTCTTGATAACACTAATTTTTCATTGATAGTACAAACCTCCTATAATCAAATCCTCAAGTATATGAAGTGTATGCGAAGATATGAAGAGAAGGTAATGCTAAGAATCGAAGATTATGAAAGTTTGTTTGCGGATTCAAAGCAGTAAAAACGTATGTTTGCTGTTTGAATGCAAATATTAAAGCACAAGAAGAGTATTAGAGAGTTAGAATGAAAATCGGTGAATGTGAAGTGTTTAGGAGTATGTATATATAGTAGTTGAAGAGTTACTGCCATTGGTGAAGGGTTCTGACGAAGAGGAGCATCTATTTCCGTTCAGAGAAGGGTTGCTTCCTTTCGCAGAAGAAGATGTCTTTTCGAAAATATGGCAGCTGGTCTCGGGTTAGTCGACTGGTCGTTCTTGGTCAGTCGACTGACTATGCAATAGATTTAAAAAATAAACAGTGCATATCGTATATGTACACAGTCAGTCGATTGGATGATCCTAGCCAGTCGACTGGCTAAGGTATTTTTTGCATAGTATGCTTCTGTTTTGTTTAATTATGGGAAACATGAAGTGCAGACTACTTGAGGATAGATTTTAACAAATTTCTAAGACTGAATCATAAGTACTAGACAGTGAGAACATAGGTTAAAAGTCTTGATATAGCCATAGTCCTTTGATTATCTCTTTTTGTCGTGAATTCTCTTTTTCTTCTAACTTGCTTTGTCGTGAATCAAAACTAGTGATTCAACATTCTCCTCCTTTTTGATTGATGACAAACCTGTATATAAAAGTCCTAGAGAACAAATATAAAAACTCTCCCTGAATATATGATACTTCTTGTACCTGCATAAAGATGATTAGGACAATTCTTCTCCCCCTTTTTCATCGACAAAAAAGGAGATATAGCAAAAATAATTACAATATAAAGTGCAAAAATAAATATCAAAGTGAGACTAATTAGTACAAGTCTCAAAAGATAAATAATTAGCAAGTTTCAATATGTTTAAATTGGCAATAAAGTTACAGACAAGCAAATAGTTCATACCATACTCACCCACCAAAAAACCTATTCATCATGATCCCAATTGTACTCTCCCTCTGGTGCGGGCTCCTTTCCTGGATTAGAAGCGCCTTGGGCACCACTGCCTTCTCCACTAGTGTCGCTACTAGTATGCTCCTCTAATGTAGACCATGTAAATTGAGGTGCTGGACGTTTTCCTTGGGTGACAGACATGGCAGCAGTTAAAGAAGAACATGATAATGCATCCCATAATGTAGAAAAGTAGCCTTTGATTTTATCAAGCTTCTTATCCATTTTCTTGAGCCTAGAGTCCAAAATAAGTTGATTGCGGGAGCGAATATCTCCTTCTTCTTGTTGCGCTTTCGGTTCTCTAATTGTAGGACCTCTAGATTGTTGTTGTTGAGCCTGTTGATGCTTCCAATCTTCATATGAAGTAATAGGTGGCGCTCGTGTTGGTAGCTTCATAAGACTGATGGTCCTTATATTTATCATTCCGACGGTAGAGAATTCGAAATCCGGTCGATGAACACCCGCATCCAGAAGAAGTCTCATAATATATTCACCAAAATAGATAACATGCATATTCCCATGTGTGAAGGTGATAAATTCGTCCATAATACGACGCAACCAATTAACGCGTATATTACCCCATATGGCATAAAGAGCTTTGAAATTTTCTGGATATATTAATTCATATGAGCCGGTTCGGGGGAGAATAGATCGCATTAGCATCTTGTGCAAAATTCTTGCTTTAGGCCGAAGAAGTTTAGAATGCAATTCATTCATGTCGTCACTCATGAACATATGACTAATTCTATCTCTTTGTCTTGGATTGCATTCGACATCATTTAAGTATATACCTTCATTTGGAGATTGAAGGATATGTGCCATTCTGTCAAGGAAAAAGAAAACTTGTTGTCCACATACCAAACTCCGTACACAATTATTTGGATTCGATGGTTGTTGGTGTCCAAGATTTAAATTTGCAAAGAAAAGTTTTACAATAAGATGATTAATGTTGTGGCGATTTGCATCGTAGTCAAGGAGCGACTCTAATCCACATCTCCGCATTAATTCTTGAAGAGAGTAAGCATCAAAATCCGAATAAACTATGAACAAGCCTTAAAAAATTCTAGAGTTTTTCATCTTCTCCCATCGTTCGATTGCAGTTGCATCATATAGCCAATGAGCAATATGAGTACCAACAAAGGATAAAGAACCTTGTTTTGAGCGTTTTGATCTTGGAGGGGCCATTAATTTGGTGTTTTTGAGGATTTTTTTGAAAAATATGGGGGCTAGGTGTGACGCCCCACCTCTATACCCACGCTAGCCAAGGACACTACAAGGTAATGTCGTCAACTAACACGGAGAATAAGGCTGGTTAGGAGCGACCATCTATAGCCTTGCTCTAACTATCTATTGAATACATCGACAACAGTCATACCAAGCAGGTCGACATATCCAATGAATACTTAAAACAAAACCATAGGTGGTTGGAAGATCTATCAGAACAGAATATAACAACTCAAATGTAATATACATCACAGAAAAGTGGATCATCATATACACATATATTGATACATAACAGAGTATACAAAATAATACATGTCAAGTGGTATAGCAAACCACAATATACAGACAAGTCAAAAGAATACATATCAGAGTTACAACAAAATAGGACTACACAAAAAGCTATGACAAAAAGAAGCTAGCGGAGTAGTCCATGCAGAAGAAAAATATGCTAAGTCCAAAAGCACCTAACCTGAAACATCTCGGTCTGACCCGAGTATAAAATACACGGGCCAGTCTAGCTAAACAAATCAGTTAGATAAACTGAACAATAATAAACCTGCAAGGTTACAAGGTATAACAAATATCTCTATAAGAGATAACGCAATCATCTAAAAAAAGATGAATCATATCATAACAAGCCTCATATCATCAGCAACTCAGAGAAAGAAAGGATAATAATATCCCAAAACAAGCCATAAAGGCAAATAACAAATACCAATGAAGGTAACACAAGTTCCACGAGGTAATCGCTATACATCATGTGGCTCAAAAAGACCAACACCGAAGGGCGATACCTAGAGAATATACATATCAATGAAACATCAGGAAATTTTAATTGCAACAAACCCAAATATCTCATGAGCGGTGGTGAAGAAACCACTCCAATATCTCTCGAGCGGTGGTGAAGAAACCACTCCAATATCTCTCGAGCGGTGGTGAAGAAAAACCACTCCGAAAGCAATACTAAAGGTAACCGACAACCCCAAATATCTCTCGAACCGGGGCAAAGGACCAACTCCAAAAGAGATATTAAAGGCAACAAGCCAGAAGGAGACAGTCCGAAGACACTATCCCAAGGCAACATGTGTCACAGACTCCTAGAAAGGAATCCGAAAAGTGGTAACGTGAGTCCCATAACCACCCGTTCGCACTAAACGGTTTACTATCCGTTAGTTAATTTCACACTCAAAGCAGTACAAAGTTTACCTCATCTCATCGGTAAACTAGACACAAAGGTCAAAACGTACAAACGAATAGATTGGGAATTAACTGAGAAGATGAACGCACGTGTTAATCGCACGCGTTTTATCTAATCATTTAATTCTCCTCCCACTTCGCTCGGAGTGCGAAATTGTGTATGTGTGTTTTAAATAGAATTTATAAACCAGAGAAGCGAACTTTTAATACCATTTGAAGAAATCATTTATAAAAACCCGTGAATGAATTCGAAAAGGAATCATCAAGGTCAAATATGCATAAACAACTAATTGGAATCAATATGCATCGATCAAATTTGGAAAACTAAGCGAACAAGGCAAATTGAAAAAAGACAATAGATTCAAACGTCTGAAAGAAGGGATTCAGACGTCTGAATTTTGAAATTAATTTGTTTTCCTGACCAGAATTCAGACGTCTGAATCCAAACTTTCAGACATCTGAAATAGGCAATATTTTGCCTATTTCCTTTCTGGTTGAAATTTAGCACTTTCAGACGTCTGGAATATAAATTCAGACGTCTGGAATATAAATTCAGACGTCTGAATCTGGGAATAAAAATCTTCCCTAGAACAATATTCAGACGTCTGAAATAGGGTTTCAGATGTCTGAAACCTGATGGTCAGGCATTTCTTGAACCTAGGCCATCTATGGCCAAACAAATCGAAAGCAATCGGATGCGTGTTGATTATGGGCTTACGTCAAACGACTACCCAACCTTAACGACACACCCAAACACTTCGAACAACATAAACATCAACCATATAAGGTTTTACATAGATTTGGCTTCAAAAATCATAATTTGGCAATTTCACCGAATCAATCCAAATCAAAAGCAAATGCACATGAATAATTGTTAGGAATTCATACCTAACAACCAAAGGTACTTATGGTCATAGATGTGAGATAAAAATCTCACCTTTAACCCAAAAACTAAGAAGAAGGAGCTCAATTGCAAGGAGAAGACCAACCAATCTCCACTTCAACTCAACAAGCTTCAATCTATGATCAAAACAAGTATTTCCTAAGTTTAGGTTTAGGAATTTCTGAGATTGAAGAGAGAAAGAGATAGAGGAGATGAAAAGGAGGCTTACCAATGGCTTCTCTTTGATTTTGGAGCAAGAATTCAAGTTGCAAGTTGAAACTAGGGCTTGCAATTTCTATTTCCTCTTCCCCTCCACCATTATCAGTTTTTCTTAACTTAAAGGAATGAAATGAGGGTGAATGGATGAAGAGTTAATGAGCTAGGGGGGTTAAGAGGAGATTGGGGCTGAACCCAAACCCAAAACCCAATAGAAAAAGTAGCAAAATTCAACTTACTCCAAACATATCAAAGCTTATACTCAAAAAGATCGCAAACGACATTTTGAACTCAATGGAAGTGGTCTTGAGACCCAATTCGACCGTTTGCAGAAAGTAACATTTCAGACTATAATCTGACAAACGACGTTATATTTAAATAAAATATTTAAATATACACCCGATAAATATGCGGGTTGTTACAGACTCCCCTTCTTAAAGAAATTGCGTCCTCGCAATTCTTAAGAAGAAAATAAAGAGTAACAACCCAAAAACTTATTAACACATAAGAATAACAGAATAAGAAGTTCACTATAAGTGCACGAAAGGATAAGCCTTAACTTGTTTGCTCAGAGAATTCTAAGGATTCCTAAGCTCAAAATAATTCGAAACACCGACGTGGTGCAGCAATACGTCAAATGAACCAAAGCTCAACAAAATAAAGTACAACAAAACGTCTGATGAACTTGGTAAAAAGGTCATTCCATTCGGACATCAACAAAGAAACAATCACTTGTTGCTTACAACTAAATGCATTGGCAACACGATCCCCCTTTCGGGAATAAAAAGAATGAGAGTATCGGAAAAGAGTTATTTTAATAATCAACTTTCCCGAAAAGCTAAAACTTTCAAAATCATAATTATCTTTATGTAATTATTTTTCTAGAAAAATTTTCTTACAATTCACTGTGTCTGATTGTCTCATCAAAGCGTTTAGGAGATTCCTATCGATGACGTTGATCAAGCGCATCGACCAGAATTCTTAAAGCACTTAATGGGCAATACAATCACAAAACAATCTTCTATATGATAAACATATTTCTAAAAACTTTTTTTTTAAAAAAAAATTCTCTTTGTTTTTTTTAAGAACAAAAATCCCATTTATACTTGTAAATAAATCTTATGAAAAAGATTTGCAAAAATTTTAAATTGCTAATTTCCATCCAAAACCAATAAATACTAAAATGGAATCATCAAGATATTCACAAAATACTCGATTCATAAAATGGACGAAATGAGCTAGACAAACTGAATGACATAATAAATCATTTATGAGAATCACAACGAGTGCGGAATGCGGCAAGTCGAGTGCTAACTTCCGCAACTCGTAGCCAAATCAAAACCGGTGGCAAGGTCGAGATGAAAAGACCTTAATACCACACAAAGGATTGCTTAGGTGATAATCCTAAGACAAGACTAAAAATACCAGAAAATTCTCAAACTACCAGAATGAGAGAAACAACACTTTCCTCATCATGAGGGATTAAAGAAATAAAATGATGCCATCAAATTGGAAATCGAATCACAAAGAAAAGTAGAAACCTACCAAAATAGATGGAAACATACCTTATCCCTGAGAAGAACCTCCAGAAGCATCTGTTACATTTAACTTTCCAGATGGAGAATTATTCAAAGCAATGGGACAAGTGGAACTACGACGGCCTTCCTTCTTGCAATAGCGGTAGAAGAGAGGCTTAGGACAAGCTCGAATCATATGATCAGGAGAACCACAATCGAAACACTTCCGAATGGAAGGCGTTCCAGCAGGCTGAGACTGAGAATCAGATTCAACGGGCTTTTTCTTCTTGGAAGGGAAAAATTCCCGCTCATCCAATGGAGACTGCTTTTTGTTGGGGTTCTTACGAACCTCAACATCATCACCACTATCACACTCCTTCTCGACGGTCTCGAGATGAAGTGCAGAATCTACCAACTCCTCAAAAGAAAGCTTAAGCTGGAGCAACAAAGACTTTTTAAGATATTTCTTAAGACCAGAGACAAATTTCAGATTCTTCTTATAAGAAGTGCTAATGAATTCAAGACCATACTTAGATAAAGCCTCGAATGATGCAACATACTCAGAAACAGAAGACTTCCCTTGCTTTAACTCAAGGAAGCGATGGGTCAATAAAAAAATTTCAGATTCAGGAACGAACTTGAGTTCGAATCGTCCCCGAAACTGAGTCCAAGAAAGAGTAGACTCATCAATTTCGGCTACAAGAAGCTCATACCAATCAAGGGCACGCTCTTGTAATAAGCTAGAAGTTACAAGAACCCTATCATGATCAGAAAGATCCATGCGAGAGAAAATACACTCGCACGTGCGAAGCCAAGCTTGGACTTCAAGAACAGTCTCAGAGCCCTTAAATGGCTTTCCTCCAAGATGAGAAAAATCACTGCACAGACGTGCAAAGGCAGACTTGCGAGGTGGAGACACACGAGTAGGAGCTGGAGGCTGAGTGCTCCTAAACAACTCCATAAACTAATCGGTTGACATATAAACGCCGTCCGGATGTGAGCCACTGGATTGCCCAACACCCGAGCGTCATCCCATGCCTCTTCCTGCCATACGCTGAAAGTAAGATAAGAACAAGATCAATCACAAGGTAGAGACTTCAATACGGAATACCACGGAATAAAATGCATTCCTAGACGTATTCCCCAAATTCTATCTAACCTTTGATGGTGGAAGGAATAGAGAGACATGATGATTCAAAGATTTGTATCACTTATTACACTCTGATGTATCGTAATATGTGCATCTATTCTGTGTTTATAATATTTTGTTTTGAACTCAGCTCTGATACCAAGATGTGACGCCCCACCTCTATACCCACGCTAGCCAAGGACACTACAGGGTAATGCCGTCAACTAACACGGAGAATAAGGCTGGTTAGAAGCGACCATCTATAGCCTTGCTCTAACTATCTATTGAATACATCGACAATAGTCATACCAAGCAGGTCGACATATCCAATGAATACTTAAAACAAAACCATAGGTGGTTGGAGGATCTATCAGAACAGAATATAACAACTCAAATGTAATATACATCACAGAACAGTGGATCATCATATACACATATATTGATACATAACATAGTATACAAAATAATACATGTCAAGTGGTATAGCAAACCACAATATACAGACAAGTCAAAAGAATACATATCAGAGTTACAACAAAATAGGACTACACAAAAAGCTATGACAAAAAGAAGCTAGCGGAGTAGTCCATGCGGAAGAAAAATAGGCTAAGTCCAAAAGCACCTAACCTGAAACATCTCGGTCTGACCCGAGTATAAAATACACGGGTCAGTCTAGCTAAACAAATCAGTTAGATAAACTGAACAACAATAAACCTGCAAGGTTATAAGGTATAACAAATATCTCTAAAAGAGATAACGCAATCATCTAACAAAAGATGAATCATATCATAACAAGCCTCATATCATCGGCAACTCAGAGAAACAAAGGATAAGAATATCCCGAAACAAGCCATAAAGGCAAATAACAAATACCAATGAAGGTAACACAAGTTCCACGAGGTAATCGCTATACATCATGTGGCTCAAAAAGACCAACACCGAAGGGCGATACCTAGAGAATATACATATCAATGAAACATCAGGAAATTTTAATTGCAACAAACCCAAATATCTCATGAGCGGTGGTGAAGAAACCACTCCAATATCTCTTGAGCGGTGGTGAAGAAAAACCACTCCGAAAGCAATACTAAAGGTAACCGACAACCCCAAATATCTCTCGAGCCGGGGCAAAGGACCAACTCCAAAAGCGATTTTAAAGGCAACAAGCCAGAAGGAGACAGTCCGAAGACACTATCCCAAGGCAACATGTGTCACAAACTCCCAGAAAGGAATCCGAAAAGTGGTAACGTGAGTCCCATAACCACCCGTTCGCACTAAACGGTTTACTATCCGTTAGTTAATTTCACACTCAAAGCAGTACAAAGTTTACCTCATCTCATCGGTAAACCAGACACAAAGGTCAAAACGTACAAACGAATAGATTGGGAATTAACTGAGAAGATGAACGCACGTGTTCATTGCACGCATTTTATCTAATCATTTAATTCTCCTCTCACTTCACTCGGAGTGCGAAATTATGTGTGTGTTTTAAATAGAATTTATAAATCGGAGAAGCGAACTTTTAATACGAATTGAAGAAATCATTTATAAAAACCCGTGAATGAATTCGAAAAGGAATCATCAAGGTCAAATATGCATAAACAACTAATTGGAATCAATATGCATCGATCAAATTTGGAAAACTAAGCGAACAAGGCAAATTGAAAAAAGACAATAGATTCAGACGTCTGAAAGAAGGGATTCAGACGTCTGAATCTGGAAATTAATTTGTTTTCCAGAACAGAATTCAGACATCTGAATCCAAACTTTCAAACGTCTGAAATAGGCAATATTTTGCCTATTTCCTTTCTGGTTGAAATTTAGCACTTTTAGACGTCTGGAATATAAATTCAGACGTCTGAATCTGGGAATAAAAATCTTCCCTAGAACAATATTCAGACGTCTGAAATAGGGTTTCAGACATCTGAAACCTGATGGTCAGGCATTTCTTGAACCTAGGTCATCTATGGCCAAACAAATCGAAAGCAATCGGATGCGTGTTGATTATGGGCTTACGTCAAACGACTACCCAACCTTAACGACACATCCAAACACTCCGAACAACATAAACATCAACCATATAAGGTTTTACATAGATTTGGCTTCAAAAATCATAATTTGGCAATTTCACCGAATCAATCCAAATCAAAAGCAAATGCACATGAATAATTGTTAGGAATTCATACCTAACAACCAAAGGTACTTATGGTCGTAGATGTGAGATAAAAATCTCACCTTTAACCCAAAAACTAAGAAGAAGGAGCTCAATTGCAAGGAGAAGACCAACCAATCTCCACTTCAACTCAACAAGCTTCAATCTATGATCAGAACAAGTATTTCCTAAGTTTAGGTTTAGGAATTTCTGAGACTGAAGAGAGAAAGAGATAGAGGAGATGAAGAGGAGGCTTACCAATGGCTTCTCTTTGATTTTGGAGCAAGAATTCAAGTTACAAGTTGAAACTAGGGCTTGCAATTTCTATTTCCTCTTCCCCTCCACCATTATCAGTTTTTCTTAAGTTAAAGGAATGAAATAAGGGTGAATGGATGAAGAGTTAATGAGCTAGGGGGGTTAAGAGGAGATTGGGGCTGAACCCAAACCCAAAACCCAATAGAAAAAGTACCATAATTCAACTTACTCCAAACATATCAAAGCTTATACTCAAAAAGATCGCAAACGACGTTTTGAACTCAATGGAAGTGGTCTTGAGACCCAATTCGACAGTTTGCAGAAAGTAACATTTCGGACTATAATCCGACAAACGACGTTATATTTAAATAAAATATTTAAATATACACCCGATAAATATGCGGGTTGTTACACTAGAGTTTTGTAGAAAGTAAAAAAACGAAGAAGGTACAGGAATAGATGGTGTAAATAGGGTTTAAAATGAAACGACAGTAGCCTTTTTTGTACAGCCAGTCGACTGGTCGGGGTAGGTCACTCGACTGGTTGCTAACCCGAGAGTTTTTTACTCTGTAATCAGTCGACTGACCTATATGATTCAGCCGACTGGTTGACAACCTGAGTGGTTTTGCACCATGTAAACAGTCGACTGGTTATATATATCTGTCGACTGGCTAAAGACAAGAAATGCAATGAAGCTTAAAATAAAATTTTATTCAAAAAAGCATATACATAATCGAAATCCAAGTGAACATAGAACAATAAAACACAAGAAAAGATGATTATTTAGGAGTTTTTGGAGAGCATTCATGTGGTTCAACCTTGGTGTTTTCAACATAAGTTTGCAAAGGAGACCAATAATTTTGACATTCCCAAGAGTTTGGAGATGCCGGAGGTTGATGTGGAGTTTTCTCCCGTTGATTCCAGCCGGATGAATTTGGTTGACGAGATATTGAGGGTTCAACAACGTCATGCTTAGATGATTTGCCACAAAATTTGAGGGCAATTGATTCTATAAGGCTAAGGCGACAGGAATTCATCCGTTGTTCATAATACATCTGTCTTTGTAAATTGATTTGCTCTTTTGATAATGGTGGATTTCATCAATTTTTCCTTTTGTTTTTGGAGAAACAAACAATGATCTTCGAGACGTCTTAGTTTTTGGAGAAAATCCATTGTGATATTGAGCTGGTTCATGTCTAGGGGTAGGAGTTGGCAAGGATGGAGTAGAGCTACTGGAAGAATGATAACTACTAGAGGATGTTGGTGTAGCAAAAGATAATTTGGAGTTAGAGGAGTCGTAGGAATTGTAAGAGGCCATTGATAGGTAATGAGGAACTTGAAGTTTGTAAAAAATGTTTTTTTAAGGATGATTGCAAAAAAGAAAGGAATGCAGATTTATAGAGGGAATTGAGCTGTGTTTGTGTGGTTAGAAACAGCAAAAAGCTAATAGCCAAAGAGAAAAAAGAATGGATGAGAATTGTTTTTAAAAAGAATGGTTATGAGCCCACGAAATAAAACACTCAGCAGAAAAAAACACATAGCACAACTGGTAAGACATTGAACTGCCAGTTAGGAGACACGAGTTCGAGTTTCAACAGCTACACATTTATTTTTTGAACGAAAATTTCCAGAATAATTAGAATCAATCTTCTAGTTGAAACAAGAAACATACATAGCTCAAATGGCAAGAGACAATTGTAATTCTACAACTTAGAGGTTATTAGTTCAAGTCTTTTTAGAGTCATAAATTTTTTTTGACAAAAATTTGAATGAAATTATATATATATATTTTATCAAATTGTGTTATGAAAAACTACAAATATATATACATATATATATAAATTTATAAATCTTTAAAGAGACTATTCCAAGTTCTCGTCTTAAATTGATGAAAGTATTTTCATTTAAAGGTTTTGTAAAAATATCTGTCAATTGTTTATCAAAGGAAACAAATTCTACATTTATCAAATCCTTTTAAATATTATCACGAAGAAAATGATGACGAATGTCAATGTGTTTTGTTCGTGAGTGATTGACAGGATTTTTAGATAAATTAATAGCACTAGAATTATCACAGTAAATAGTTGACTTAGATAAATTAAAACCAAAATCTTGTAGTGTTTGTTGCATATAGATAACTTGAGCACATGCTAGAGCTGCAGAAATATATTCCGCTTCACATGTCGATAATGAAATACAGTTTTGTTTCTTACTAAACCAAGATACAAGAGACCGTCCAACGAAGTGACAAGTCCCACTTGTACTTTTTCTATCTATCCGGATTCCTCCAAAATCAGCGTCACTATAGGATACTAATTCAAAAGGACATTCCTTTGGATAGAATAGTCCAAAGTCCTTGGTTTTATTAAGATACCGTAGTATGCGTTTCACTGCTCGTAAATGTGATTCTTTGGGATCTGCTTGAAATTGTGCACACAAACAGACACTCATCATTATGTCAGGTCTACTAGCTGTTAAATATAGTAACAATCCAATCATACTTCGATATAACAATACTTTTGCCACTTTCATCTTTATCAAGATGTATGGTTGTACTCATAGGAGTGTGTTTGGTGGAAGTATTTTCCATACCAAAGCGTTTAATTAGATTGTTACAATACTTTTCTTAATTAATAAAAATAACATTTTCTAGTTGTTTTATTTGTAAGCCAAGAAAATAATTTAACTCACCCATATGTGACATTTCAAATTCTCTAGTCATTATTTTAGAAATTTTTTGACATAGTCTTTCATTTGTAGATCTAAAAATAATATCATCAACATATATTTGAATGATTAAAATATCCTGTTTATTTCTTTTAATAAAAAGAGTTTGATCAACCTTTCCAATTTCAAAACCAGAATCTATTTAAATATCTTTTAAGACGATTGTACCAAGCACGTGGTGCTTGTTTCAAACCGTATAAAGCCTTTTTAAGCTTATAGACATGGTTAGGAAATTGTTCATGTATGAATAACGAAGGTTGTTCAACATAAACATTTTCTTTTATAAAACCATTTAAAAAAGCACTTTTGACATCCATTTGATATAATTTAAAGTTATGAAAACATGCAAATGCTAGTAAGATTCGTATTGCTACTAGTTTAGCGACTGGATCAAACGTTTCTTCATAGTCAATTTCTTCTTCTTGATTATATCCTTAAGCAACTAATCTAGCTTTATTTCTAGTAATATTTCCTTATTCATCTGCTTTATTTTTGAAAACCCATTTTGTACCAATAACTGATTGATCGCTAGGCCGTGGAACTAAATCCCAAACGTTATTTCTTTCGAATTGGTTTAGCTCTTCTTGCATAGCAATTAACCAATTTTCATCGGTAGATGCTTCTTTAATATTTTTAGGTTCAATATGAGAAAGAAAAGCTACATGACCCATTTGATTTAATTGACTTCTTTTTCTAACAGATGAATTGACTTCTCTAATAACATTAACAGAAGGATGATCTCTTAATATTCTAGGTAGAGATCTCAATTTATTATTATTGTGAACAATGTTTTCATTATTTTCAACATTTGAAATTTCTGAATTTGTGATATTATCAGGGAATTCTTCATCATCTCTTATACTTGGGATTTGTTTAAAATTTTCATCGAAAGATACATGAAGTGTTTCTTCGTGATATTTGTTCTTTTATTATAAATTCTATAAGCTTTGCTTTGATCCGAATATCCTAAAAAGGTTCCTTCATCAGATTTTGGATCGAATTTACCAAGCCGGTCTTTTGTTTTTAAAACAAAATATTTTGAACCGAAAAATTTAAAATAAGAAATATTTGGTTTTCATCCATTAAGAAGTTCATAAGAAGTATTCTTAGTTAATGGTCGAATAGAAACACGATTCAAAATATAACAAGCTGTTGCAACTGCTTCAGCTCAGAAATGTTTTGGTAGTGTACTTCCATTTAATAGAGTCCTTGCACATTCTTGTAAGGTTCTATTTTTACATTCTATAACTCCATTTTGTCGTGGAGTTCTAGCAAACGAAAAATTATGGAATATTCCCTTTTTCTTACAAAAATGTTCAAAGGCTTCGTTTTCGAATTCACCTCCACGATCACTTCTTCTATTTTTGATTTTCAAACCTTTAAAATTTTGAATTCTTTTGACAAAAGTTTTGAAATTATCAAAGGTATCACTTTTATTTTTCATAAAGATAGTCCAAGTATATCTAGAAAAATCATCAACAATAACAAACACATATCTACTATGATTAATGGATTGTACTTGTGTTGGTCCAAATAAATCCATATGTAGTAATTCAAGTGGTTTTAAAGTTGAAATGACCTTTTTATATTTAAAAGATGACTTAGTTAACTTTCCTAACTGATATGCATCACAAATATGATCAATTTTAAAATTCATTTTTGGTAGACCTTTCACTTAATCATTTTTAGAGAGCTTGTTTATAGTTTTGAAGTTATGACAGAATCGTTTGTGCCATAACCAAGGATCATTTTCTTTGGCTATTAAACACATATCTGAATTATGATTTATTTTCATATTCAGAACATAGATATTTCTATCTCTATTTCCTTCAAAGATGAGATTTTGATTTTGATCAAAAATACTACATTTGTTTTCAGAAAAAGTGATTTTGAATCCTTTGCCCCACAATTGGCTGGTACTAAGTAAATTTGTTTTAAATTTTTGACAAGTAAAACATTTGAAATAAGAGGTAAATTTGAAATACCATTATTTCTCACATCGCCTTTGCCGATGATATAACCTTTGGAGTTATCTCCAAAAGTGACGGAGCCTCCATCTGAGTAAGTAATATTTGATAGCATATCTTTGTCTCTTGTCATATGTTTTGAGCAACCACTGTCGAGTATCCATTTTCCCCTTTTCTTGAGCGGGACCTACAAAAAATATGAGATAATATTGGTACCCATCTTTTCAATAGGGTCCTAAGAGTTAAATCTTAGGTAATTAAACCCAAGAGGGTTCAGTATCCCATTTAAATATGTAATCTTTATTTTTATAAACAGTTTCTAAAAAAGTGTTTATATATTTCTTCCTAATCAAACTGTTGTTTGTTTTAGGAACCCAGATTTTTATGCTTTTTGGGTAAGAATTCCTTTTTGTCTGTATAGTAGTAGGATTAATATTTCTCTTAATTCTCTTTCTAGGTGAAGCTGTTGTTTTCTTAACATATCCTAATCCTTTTCTACTAGAAACAGATTGAGAGCTATCGATAATTTTAGATAAAGTTTCACTTCCTTTATTAAAATTTGAAACATTTTTGGTGATGCTTTCTAAATTAGTTTTGAGACTACTATTATCCAACTCTATCAATTTTACCTTAGTTTTGAGTTCATGATTTTCAGAAACAAGAGCGTCATTCTTTTTTTTTTTGAGTTTCAATTTCTTGACTTAAAAGAGTGAGTTGAGAATTAATATTCGAGAATGATTCTTGTAATTTTTCAAGTTCTTCCTCTAGTATTTTCTTCTCATCTTTGAGCATATCTCTTTCGGATTCTGCTTTGTTCTGAAGTTCACGAGTCTCCTTATGTTTTCTTTTAAGTTTTTTTAGAGTGTCAACTAGCTCTGAGTTTATCTCTATCATATCATCAAAAGTAAAATCACTAACCTCATTTTCAGTAGCCATAAAACAGACATTTGCTTGTTCATTTTCACTTTCACTACTGTTATCTGATGAAGAAGTATCTGAATCATCCCATGTTACGGAGAATGCTTTCGTTTTCTTATCTTTTCTGCCCTTGTTGAAGTAGTTTTTCTTTAATTCTGGACATTCTTTCTGGATATGACCTTTCTTATGGCAATTAAAGCATTCTAGAATTGAAGACGATGGCTTGTTTGGAAAGTTCCTTTTTCCATTATTTCTAATTTTTTTTCCTGAACTTCAAGAACTTTTTGAAATCTTCATCCTTTTCTTCTTCAACATGGAAAGCTATCTTCTTCATCCGAATCTTCATCTTTTTCTTCTTCGGCATGGAAAGCTATGTTCCTTTTGTTTTGTGCTTGTACTACAAATTCACTTCATAGGACATTAGATTTCCTATTAACTCTTCATGTTTTATGGTAGAGAGGTCATTAGCTTCTTCAATAGCCAAGACTTTTCTTTCCCATTCATCCGTTAAAGATTTTAGGATTTTTGATACAATATCAAAATCAGTGTACTTTTCTCCTAATCCTAATGGTGAATGATAGATATCTTAAAATATAGAGTACATATCAATGATGGATTCATCTTATTTCATTCTAAAGTTTTGAATTGATTTTTGAGCATGGAGATTTTGCTTTGTTTAACTTTGTTAGTTCCTTCATGAGTGATTTTAAGTGTTCTTTATATTTCATAAGCAGTTTGACACATGCTAACACGATTAAATTCATTTCTACCTAGTGCGCAGAATAACATGTTCATAGCTTTAGCATTGACAGTAGCATCTAATTTTTATGTGTTTGACCAAGTGGAGTATTCTCCAGTAGGAAGAGTGAATTCATTTTGTGTAATGTTCTATGATTCAAAGCTATTTGATTGCATATAGATTCTCATACGAGTTGCTCAATAATTATTGTTCAGACCATTGAAAAATGGAGGTTGTGCAGTGGATTGACCTTTAATAAAACTAGTGTTAGTGACAGTGTTAATGGTAGTGTTGGTGTTGTTTTCCATATTAGCAAAATATCAGATAACTGTGTAACTATTATAAGATGCCTCGCTTTGATACCAAATGAAAGTGTGTAGGATAGTGTAATATGGAATATAATTAAACCTAAATGTGGAAGCGGATGATAATAGCAAAGTAAATGGAAATAAGCAAAATAAAACAAGCACATCAGGAATTTTTATACTGGTTCGAACTTCCCGTTCTACGTCCAGTCCCAGACTCCTTCTGGAATTTCAACTACAATAACCCTCACTTAACCCGGAGGAATAGGTATATACAGTTTGAGCGGCAGAACAAACACCTGAGCAACTGAACAGGATTTTGCCTCAACAGCAGAAGGGGACTTCACTAATACAAAATAATATCTGACACTACGTGTTCTTGATAACATTGATTTGTCACTGATAGTACAAACCTCCTATAATCAAATCCTCAAGTATATGAAGTGTATGTGAAGATATGAAGAAAAGGTAATGCTAAGAATCGAAGATTATGAAAGTTTGTTTGTAGATTCAAAGCAGTAAAAATGTATGTTCGCTGTTTGAATGCAAATGTTAAAGCATAAGAAGAGTATCAGAGAGTTAGAATGAAAACGGTGAATGTGAAGTGTTTGGGAGTGCATATATATAGTAGTTGAAGAGTTACTGCCATTGGTGAAGGGTTCTGACGAAGAGGAGCATCTATTTCCGTTTAGAGAAGGGTTGTTTCCTTTCGCAGAAGATGTCTTTTCGAAAATATGGCAGTTGGTCTTGGGTCAGTCGACTGGTCGTTCTTGGTCAGTCGACTGGTCATTCTTGGTCGCGACTGACTATGCAATAGATTTAAAAAAATAAACAATGCATATCGTATATGTACACAGTCAGTCGACTGGATGATCTTAGCCAGCCAACTGGCTGAGGTATTTTTTGCATAGTATGCTTCTGTTTTGTTTAATTATGGGAAACATGAAGTTTGGACTACTTAAGGATAGATTTTAACAAATTTTTTAAGACTCAATCATAAGTACTAGACGGTGAGAACATAGATTAAAAGTTTTGATATAGCCATAGTCCTTTGATTATCTCTTTTTGTCGTGAATTCTCTTTTTCTTCTAACTTGCTTTGTCATGAATCAAAACTAGTGATTCAACACAACTCGTCTCTTAAAGCTCCAAAAATCCAAACTAATTTATAATATGCTCAGTCTGACCCAAGCATTATAATAAAATAATACCCGAGTCAGTCTGCAAAACCAGCGTGAGAAAACACACCCAACTGGATTTTAAAAGTATATAAATCCTTGAAATAAAAGTACCTCGTAAGACCACATTGAATATAAACATGGATGGGTTTTTACCTTATGACAACCAAAACCTTTTATATAGAAAATCCATTGATATTATAATAATGTCTAATGGTGAAAATAATTGTAACAACCCAGAATTTCTGTCATTTGAATTTCGTATATTTAATTGATTTTAAATATTCACAAGTTAATTTTAATAAGGTGAATAAATTTTATTTCAAATATCTGGATTTAATTGGATAATTAAATCGATAATTTAATATTTGAAATTGCTGAAGTAATAGAAAATTGGATTTAATATTAATAAAAATGATTTATAGAGTTGAATTAAATCCTATTTGATTTAGAATGATGTTAGAGAACTTTTAAAATAAAAGTTAACTTTTAGAAATTGGATATTTTAATATTTAATTAACGAGTAAAAATAGCCATTTTTCATACAGTCTCGGGTACGACGAAACCAGTTTCATTAGATCCGTAATATTATATTACTATAAGATTTCAAATTTTGGGTCGATTGAATTTACGGTTTGTCCGAGGGAAGCTTAAACGCGTAGAAATCTATTTAAGTAAATTTTAAATTAAAAATTTGTCGATTCGAAAACCTATCTTTCAAATACGATCGAATTGGCTCCCAATATATATTCCATTATGTTCAGAATAGCGGTGAAACATTATAAACGCTAGGCCACACGCTTTGTTTCGAGTTGGGAAAAAAATCGGATGAATAGTGTCGTGTAATTTTCTATAAAAGGCCTCAGAATTTCTAATTTACACAAACCCTAGGGTTTTGTTTAACAGCCGCCATTCTTTTGAATCAACGGCCAAGAATTTCAATTCTTTCTCTTCTATTACCACCAATCGATTCGAAAAAGTTTCAACTACAGAGTCGTAGAGCACATCCCCCTCTACAAATCCAACGATGATGATCAAAATCAAGGCAACGAATCGACGAAAATAGGCGTTCAAAGTCACAGTGTTCATTCACTATTTTCGAAGCCTATGGATGGCTGAGCTGCACGTCATTCACGTCGAAGGAGGAGCTCATGATCGCACATCGAGTGGTAGCCTCCGATCATCTTCAAGTCGTTCGAAGGTGGTCACACCGTTCGAAAATATGGCGCGTGCGTATGGGTTCTTTGCGTTCGTGATAAAAACTGATGGGGAAGAAACGAAGTCCATGACCCTGATGGTGGAGCAGAAAAACGAATGGCCAGATGATAAAGGTTTAAAATGTATAAAAAAGAAAATTGAAATTATTATATTTAAAATTTGTATAATCTTTAAAACAGTATAACTTTGTCATACGATGTCCATTTCGCATGAAACGAATTGTGTTGGGTCTGTATGGATAAGCACTACATTATGGAGCTGGATTGGAGTTGATTTAAGCAAGTAAAAATTTTGGGTAAAATTAAACGTCTGTTTAATTTTATACGAAATAAAAAAATGCAACTGCTATTGGAATCATTATGAGCATAACTCACTCTTTCCGACTCACTGACATTTTATATAAGTGAGAAATAAATATTATTTATGCTGATTGATGATTATTTGGATGATATATGACATATTATATATATATATATATATATATTGATCGGTATTTGCATATATACCCGCCTAGTGGAGCAGATGACCCTATACGTTCCCATGTATAAGCGGATGACCCTTTGTATGTGCATCTGCCTCAAAACGGACATTGTACACATATTTCTAATATGTATATTTATTATAGGTTATAGGTTGGAGGGATCCAACTGGATTCCACACCAGTATTGATTTTATTTACAGATATTGTGATATATTCTATTATCATATGATATATGTTGTTTTGGTTGCTATGATTGTTGTATTTAGTGCTACTGCCGCATTGGGCCTATTTTGGTAATTTAAAAAATATTAAAGTGATGATTTTTAAATTGAAAAAGGATTTTTCAAAGTGATTTTGGAAATATGCGTTTTATTGAATTTTGAACTGTTAAGGAAATTGATTTATTTTAAATAAATAAATGTTATAATTTTTATTGTTATAAAAATTATGGTTTATGGGAAATATAATAAGAATATAATTTTTGAAATAGGAAATTAAATATTTTGTAAAATAGTATAAATTATGGTTTTTGATTTATTATAAATGGTTTATATATAAGATTTATAAAATTGAATTTTTATAAATCAAAATGATGAAATTATGAAGAGTTGTGGAAGTGTTTAAAATGAAGTTATAAATGGATTTTTATAAGTAAACAAGATTTATAATTGTGAAGTTATAAAATGAATGGGTTTTGTAAATAAATGGATTATAAGTAATTAACTTATAAATTGGACTTTGGAATATAAGTAAGATATATATAGAACTAGTAAATAAAGGGATTTTATAAATTGAAGTTTTTATAAATAGAAATGGAATTTATAAACGCTATTTTATAAATCCGAAATCAATTGAATTTGATAAGTTAATTATTATAGTTACTAAAGGAATTATATCCACGATTTTGGACAGTGGATAATCCTTTAATAAAAGTGCAATAGTAATTGTAACATCCCGCCTTTTTGTATGATTTAAATCGACGATAAACCACACACGTCAGACTTAAACCATACAGAAGGGCGGATTGTTATGGGGTAAACAAGAAAAAGCAGGGAAAGAAAGAAAATTTTAAAATAAAATCTTGCAACGGAACGATATAATATAATAATCAAAACAAACAGTTCATGAAGCTGTTTTACAAAACATTTGATTATATTTATACAATACATATCAGAGTACGCATACCAGAGAATAATAATTAATGCAGCAGAATACATTGTGAAGTGAACTAATGTATAATATATATAATAGTAATAAAATCTTCGCCTTCGTCCTCCAGAAGTAAAGTCTTCAAATCTTGAAACGCTCGGACTGACCCGAGCGACTTGAAAAGACAAAACACTCGAGTCAGAACTAAAATATCTTATGTAAGTTAAATCAACTATAACCAATATGAGTGGAACGACGTCAAAGATGTTTATGGGATTTGACATCTCCTATCCAGTGTCTAACGTGAGTGCAGTAACTCAAAAGATGCTCGCGATTCACAATTCCTAAGGATCCGTTAAACTATTTACTATGTAGTAATATTTCGCTATTATAATAGTGTCTATTAGTAAAATAAACCTACTTTAAATAGCGTTAAGGCTTTACATTTTCCACCTTAACATGTAATAATGCCAATAGTCTATACAGTACCGTAATACCACCTGATCGGGAGGCTACCAGAGGATACTCCATAGGTATGACACAAATAGAAACTCGTACAAGGCGCGCTATGGTAGGTGACACGGCACAACTAGGCGATGTCATGATAGATATACCAATTACGCATCCGGGCTGGTGGTAACACGTAGCAGCTACTACCGCCCACCTTGAACAACACACCCAATCAAAAATCAAAAGTGGCCACCGAATCAATCCAAATGTCAGAGTATAATATCGAAGGAGTGCGTCCGATCAGAGGAATGACCTCATTGGCCCAAGAATCGCTCCTGTTTTAGCTACCTTATGCCAACTCACGAGAGTCGGGTCCACGTATTTACCTCAAAGGAAACGCCGCCACCATCCTACTTCATTCTGGAATCTCCACCGCGTACACGGTTGTTAAAGTGGTTTTCGGAGTTGGCAGAGAGTATGACAACTTCCGATCCTGGTCTCTTCAACAACCAAACGTTGTTATAACACCGTGGTCATTTTAAAATAATAATACTTCAAAACCAGAATAAAATATTCATTTCAAAACCATATAAATACGACATCATTTTTATTTTAGGACCCAAATCAATATGATATCATTTTATTTCAAATATATCCTTTTTCTAGAAATCATAGCACTTTCAAATCTATATACCTTGAAATCTATAGCTTTGAAACACAACTTAACGTACTTCAATGGTTTACATATTAAATTACTTTATATAATAAAATAGCTTCTTTAATCTTTCAAATAAATCCCAAATACCGATTTGAACTTCAAAATAAACCATTTCAATTCATATATTTCAAAGCTTAAAATATTCCACCATTTCAAAACAATTTCTTTGATAATTCCATATATATCAAATTCAATTACTATTAATTAGATTTGAAATGTTTACTTAATAAATCCAATAAAACTTAAGTAAAACTTTTAACTTCAAACAACTCGATATTCTTTAAATTTTATTAAACTTGATATATTCATTTATCTCAACTTTATATTTATTTAAAATACTTTAAACAAAATCAAGTTATAAGAATCATACCCTTCAAAATTTCAACTTATTTTAAATTCCAAATCAAATTTATTCAAGTACAATTCTTAAATAATTCAATTTAAACCAATTTCATATTTATCTTCCAATTAAATTTCATTTAAGTCATTTAAAAATTCTATATATATAATACCTTAAATAGGTACTTACCCATATAATATAAACCATCAAACTCCATTATTAAACTCATTTTTATTAAATAATTTTATATATAGCTTAAATTCAAGAATTTAACTATATATATAAAATAATATTTATATAACATCAAAATTTATATTTAATAAACCGTATGTTCCTTTCCAAAACCATAGAAATCATTTAAAAATATTTTTATCATTTCAATCCGTAATTTAAAAATAAAATTACGGTTATGTATCATTTCAAAACGAAATCCCGAATGAAATGAGAATGCATAATAACTTGCAGTTTATAACAATATAGAATACGGCATCCATTCACCCAATATCAATCATCAACCATTTATTGCAAACATCATCCAAATTCAAATAATAACATCAATAAATAACAATCAATTACTGAAAGTTTATTATTCAATAATAAATTAATTTAACTGGCAGTTTATATGCAATAATAAGTTGAATAACAATTAAATTTAAATAATGCAATTTAACCGAGATGATGATTAAATATATGCCAAACAGTTATAAATAAATTTCAAAACACATCATATGTAAATTTAACAAACATAAAAAAATTTAGAAGTTGCGAGTGGGTTAAAAAACTCACCTTTTGAATTTAAATTGAATTTAAATCCAATTTAAATCCAAAACTTGGACAGTCTCCAAATTTCTCCAAACCAGCGCCATAATGTCCGGAACCCCAATACGAACCTAGCGGAGAGAACCGCGTGTAATTTCGACCTTGTAGGTGAAAGTTATTCGAATTAAAAGATTTGAAATTAAAAATAAAATAAAACAAAAATAAAATAACAAAAGAAGCAAACCCACGTTTAGCCACGTCATCACATCTTCTCACTGGAATCTTTGCGCATGCGAACAGTAATTTGCGTTCGAACCCTAACCGCCGCCACCCTATTTTCAAATTTTTGTCGTCCATCTTCAACGTCGCTCCATGATCGGACAGCACCACCACGATGCTCGTCCTCGAACGTCCCCCCTGACCCACGCGCGCAGCAGCTCAGCTCCACGTCTCTTCTCCGCTGCCATGTAAAAACGACTTCCAGATCGTTGACGTGTGGTGGTTAGGCGAACTATTGAGGCAAAGTAACCGTACCGATCGACTCGCCTACGCTTCCTCTTCGACGCAGCACCATCTTGTCGAGCCGTCGTCGAAGATCTACCGTCAAAACGATAGCCCAAAACGTACGGTCGAGACAAAAAGCCAAGTTTCTGGTCAAACCACAAACCAAATCGAAAAACGAACAGTACCGGAAGATTACACTCATAGAGTTCTTCAATATATGTTTTCTCTGAATTTTTCTGAGGAGTTTGGATTTTAAGCTTTGGATTGAAATTTGAATTGGATAAATTAGGGTTTACCGTCATTGTGGAAGAGGAGCACAGAAGTTTATGTATGTATAGAAATGAGGAATAGAGGCTGCTAGGGTTTATAACAGGGTTTATATAGGTAGGTCAGAAATTAGAATGGATGGATAAGGTTGGATATACGCGCTAACTCCAAAGTGGCCCAAAAAGCCCGTTTCGACTCCGGAACGAAATTGGGTCAACCCATATATCAAAATAGATATTTTAAAATATTTTAAACGCGATGAAAAAAGTTTCAAGTCCAAATTCCATCGTATGAAGAAGTTAAGCTAAAATCAATATTTTTCAAATTGATTTCAATTAAATCGATTTCAACGCGTTTCGCGTTCGTACGATCAAACGACAAGTCCGATCGCTACGAAATTTGAAACCCTACAATAATTCACCGATACAGATCCGATGAAACTGGTTTCGTCGAAATCTGAGTCAGTGGCCAAAATGGCTATTTTTATTATAGTTAAATAAATAAAATTTAGTCAATTTAATCAAATTTTCAATTTAAATTCGATAATTACCAATTCTTATCATTTTTAATTTTTCCAACCATTTACAATGATTCAAACCAAATTTAACTGTCAAATTAGAGTTGATAAATTTATAAATTTCGGTATTAACTTCAATTTTCTTAAATTCAACATTATAAATTTTCTTTCAAATAAATCTATTAAATTCACTTTCATTCTATTATTCAATTTATTGATGTCAGTTGGATGAAATTAATATTGGCTCAATATCTATAACATTAATAATCTCCAATTTAAACTAAGTTAAACCAAATATTTCTAGTTACACTCCATTATAACCTAAATAGTCGTTTCAATCAATTTGAATTGCATTAAATTGGTTATTTATCAACTGCCATTAACATTTCTACCTTAATTCACATACAGTTACAAACCCACAATAAACATTATCCTTACTCTTTAGTCACATAAGTAAGCCTCTATTACCTACAAATCAATGTTGGCATTTATTTCCATACTACTAATTGCATTCACTTATGTTCTATCCAAACATACATTTAGATTTTATTTTCATTAATTAATTCAATATTTACATCCACTTTCGTATATAAATTTTGTAACCAAGTTATAACCTACACAATGTTTTCACTTATTGTAATTTCATCCAAGTTATTGACAATTAACCTCCATTTATACAGTTGCAATTCATTTTAGTTATTATTTCATTAATACTATTTCCAGTTTTATTTCTTTCAGTATTAATCACACAATCATTTTTAATTCACAAATTATAATGTTTTCCACTATTTCTTTATTTGTATTTCATTCCAATTGTCAAGAATTGATTTTATTTACCATTGCAACATTTAATTTCTAACATTCGCTCCAATATAAATTATAAAATTTTCATTTCTTTCTACATTTAATTACAAAATCTTAAAAATTTAACAAATTAAAATATCGAAATTTAAGGGTTGTTACACCCCCTCCCCCCACTCAAAACTTTTCGTCCCCGAAAAGGAAAAGAAGGGAAAGAGTAACTTATCAATCAATATATATTATTCAAAATGTTATATTCATAACAATAAATTTACAGAATAGGATAATTTGAATAAAATATATATATTTATAAACAATTAAATCCTTTATATTCAAATTAATAAGGTTTTGAAAACATTTTCAAAATATTTTCTCAGTCTAAAATTAACGAAAAATTTTGGCAGAGTCTCCTTTGTACGGGGAGGCTCGGGAGAAAATATAATATCAAATATAACAATATATAACATATATTTTCCAAAATAATATATATCCCAACACGGGAAAAAAAATAACGCTATAAACCGAAATCCGAAAACATACCTATAGGTCGGGCAATTAACATTTATTTTATGGAATCAAAAGCAGTAGCAATTGCTTCCATAACCTATATTTTACTTATATAATCCAAAAGAGTTAATAACTATATATAAAATGAAATATTTAAGGTTGTTTCAATCATAACAAACAAATCAATATAGACAACAACCACTTGCAATCACAACATACAATCTCCATAAGAAGCCAAATAAAATCAACCATCCATAGCAAACAACAAATAGTTGTTCGGGTTTTAAAAACCTTAAATTGTACTGAATGAAAAATAAACTACTAAGCGCACCATTTACTCAACCGTCTCTGATGAAGCTAAATAGATTATTTATACATCCAAACAATTATAAAGTATCCTTACCCAAACAACCCTAAACCAAAACAAACAACAACAATCTCAAACAACAAATTTAGTTTATTCTTGTTAATTTCATTTCATACTATTGTTGTTTGATTTCCTTTTATTTATATAATGATTTATCCTTTACATTACATTTATTCTTGCAAATTTTCCCTTTTATTTGCCCTACATTCATTCATTCACTACATAATTCCATTTACTTACAGTATTCATCTTTCTACCTATTTTTATTGTAAATAACTTCAACATTTACTTAAGTTTACTATCATTTCTTTATAACCTCTCAATTATATTTAATTAGTGTCCTTTCAGTCATACTTAAGTTTATAACATTAAATTCTTATTTATAACTGCAAATTCATTGAATACTTTCATTACCTCAAGTTTTACTTGCAAGATTTCCCATTACATTTTCTTATTAACATTTTCAACTTTTATATCTTTTGGTAAGTTATATATATGCCTTTAAGAATGTAATTGAAAGTTATACAAGTTTTTCTCAATTCTTTTAATTAATTAATGGTTCAATAATTACATCTTTGTTTTATAAGTTACAATTTCAAATTACCTTTAATTTCATTCATAACCTAGCACTAAATTACTTATCTTAATTAAAGGCTTCAATTATTAATTAACTTCCATTTTACTACCCTTAATTGAAACTATTAATTGACGGAAACTTAGAAATTAAATACCGGGTCTTTATTCAAAATCATTTTAAAATAACAGATAAACATATGTTTGCAGTTTATATATCCAATTATATTTAAAACAATTTAAAATTTTCATTTGTTTATCAAAAATGAATCTAAAGTAAAACTACTACAATGGTCTTCCCACTTCGAAACTCGAAAATGAATGTCGATGATGCGTGCACTCATCACCGAAATTATTTTTCAGCGACAGAGAGGGGAGTACGACTTTATCTTTCCAAAATTTCTTTCAAAAACATTTCTTTCAAATTATATTGAAATACTTATATCAGAAAATACTTCTTTTAATAATATTATTATTATATTTCAAAATCATTCAAAAGAAATTTCAAAACCCCGGAACTTAAGTTCTAAATTTCCAATTTTATTTATTTATTTTAAATCTTATTTCATCTATTATTTATAAATTTCATTACCTAACAACCAATACATTACAACCAAATATAATCTTTATAAAATTTATTACTTTATATGTAGAAAATATAATAGGCAAAATTATTTCATTCACCTATTTAAAAACAAATTGTGTCGGTCTGTCCTATTAAGTGTTTAGAAATCCCTATTGATGTCATAGCGTACCATGCACCAACCAGAATCTATAAATACAAAAGGGAACAAATTAACACAATATCAAAACTTTTTTATAACACTAACAAATACGCTCTCTCATATATATACACTCAGCGACTCATCATAGGGTATTACTACCCTATTAATAAAGAGTCAAACCCCACAAAGCTAAGGTTTTCACTAAACCAAAGCTCTGATACCAGATGTAACATCCCGCCTTTTTGTACGATTTAAATCGACGATAAACCACACACATCAGACTTAAACAATACAGAACGACAGATTGTTATGGGGTAAATAAGAAAAAGCAGGGAAAGAAAGAAAAATTTAAAATAGAATCTTGCAGCGGAACGATAAAATATAATAGTCAAAATAAACAGTTCATGAAGCTATTTTACAAAACATTTGATTATATTTATACAATACATATCAGAGTACACATACCAGAGAATAATAATTAATGCAGCAGAATACAGAACTAATGTATAATATATAATAGTAATAAAATCTTCTCCTTTGTCCTCCAGAAGTAAAGTCTTCAAATACTGAAACGCTCGAATTGACCCGAGCGAATTGTATAGACAAAACACTCGAGTCAGAACTAAAATATCTTATATAAGTTAAATCAACAATAACCAATATGAGTGGAACGGTGTCAGAGATGTTTACGGGATTTGACATCTCCTATCCAGTGTCTAACGTGAGTGCAGTAACTCAAAAGATGCTCAGGATTCACATCTCCTAAGGATCCGTTAAACTATTTACTATGTAGTAATATTTCGCTATTATAATAGTGTCTATTAGTAAAATAAACTTACTTTTAAATAGCGTTAAGGCTTTACATTTTCCACCTTAACATGTAATATTGCCAATAATCTATACAGTACCGTAATACCTCCTGATCGGCTACCAGAGGATACTCCATAGGTACGACATAATTAGAAACTCGTACAAGGCGCGCTAGGGTAGGTGACACGGCACAACTAGGCAATGCCAAGGTAGATATACCAATTACGCATCCGGGCTGGTGGTAACGCGTAGCAGCTACTACCGCCTACCTCGAACAACACCCCCAAAATAAAAAATCAAAAGTGGCCACCGAATCAATCCAAATGTCAGAGTATAATATCGAAGGAGTGCGTCCGATCAGAGGAGTGACCTCATTGGCCCGAGAATCGCTGCTGTTTTAGCTACCTTTTGCCAACTCACGGGAGTAGGGTCCACGTATTTACCTCAAAGGAAACGCTGCCGCCATCCTACTTCATTTTGGAATCTCCACCGCGTACACGGTTGTTAAAGTGGTTTTCGAAGTTGGCAGAGAGTATGACAACTTCCGATCCTAGTCTCTTCAACAACCAAACGTTATTATAACACCGCGGTCATTTTAAAATAATTGTACTTCAAAACCAGAATAAAATACTTATTTCAAAACCATATAAATACGATATCATTTTTAGTTTAAGACCCAAATCAATATGATATCATTTTATTTCAAATATATCCTTTTTCAAGAAATCATAGCACTTTCAAATCTATATACCTTGAAATATATAGCTTGAAACACAACTTAATATACTTCAATGGTTTACATATTAAATTACTTTATATAATAAAATAGCTTCTTTAATCTTTCAAATAAATCCCAAATACTGATTTTAACCTCTAAATAAACCATTTCAATTCATTTATTTCAAAGCTTAAAATATTCCACCATTTCAAAACAATTTCTTGATAATTCCATATATAACAAATTTTATTGCTATTATTTAGATTTGAAATGTTTACTTAATAAATCCAATAAAACTTAAGTAAAACTTTTAACTTCAAACAACTCGATATTCTTTAAATTTTATTAAACTTGATATATTCATTTATCTCAACTTTATATTTATTTAAAACACTTTAAACAAAATCAAGTTATAAGAATCATACCCTTCAAAATCTCAACTTATTTTAAATTCCAAATCAAATTTATTCAAGTACAATTCTTAAATAATTCAATTTAAACCAATTTCATATTTATCTTTCAACTTAAATTTCATTTAAGTCATTTAAATTCTATATATGTAATACCTTAATAGGTACTTACTCATATAGTATAAACCATCAAACTCCATTATTAAACTCATTTTTATTAAACAATTTTATACATAGCTTAAATTCAAGAATTTAACTCTATATATATAATAATAATATTTATATAACATCAAAATTTATATTTAATAAACCGTATGTTCCTTTCCAAAACCATAGAAATCATTTAAAAATATTTTTATATATATAGACCATGGCGTCTGTATAAAATTTTCTATCCTATGGTCAAGTGATACAGATATTTATCATTTCAATCCGTAATTTAAAAATAAAATTACAGTTATATATCATTTCAAACCGCAATCCCGAATGAAATGAGAATGCATAATAACTTGCAGTTTATAACAATATAGAATACATCATCCATTAACTCAATATCAATCATCAACCATTTATTGCAAACATCATCCAAATTCAAATAATAACATCAATAAATAAAAATCAATTACTGACAGTTTATTATTCAATAATAAATTAATTTAACTGGCAGTTTATATGCAATAATAAGTTGAATAACAATTAAATTTAAATAATGCAATTTAACTGAGATGATGATTAAATATATGCCAAATAGTTATAAATAAATTTTAAAACACATCATACATCAATTTAATAAACATAAGAAATTTTAGAAGTTGTGAGTGGGTTAAAACACTCACCTTTTGAATTTAAATTGAATTTAAATCCAATTTAAACCCAGAAATTGGACAGTCTCCAAATTCGTCCAAACCAGCGCCAAAATATCCGGAATCCCAATACGTACCTAGCGGAGAGAACCGCGCGTGATTTCGACCTCGTAGGTGAAAGTTATTCAAATTAAAATATTTGAAATTAAAAATAAAATAAAATAACAAAAGAAGGAAACCCACGTTTAGCCACGTCATCACATCTTCTCACTGGAATCTTTGCGCAGTGAACAGTAATTTGCGTTCGAACCCTAACCCGCCGCCACCCTACTTTTAAATTTTTGCCGTCCATCTTCAACGTCGCGCCACGATCGGACAGCACCACCACGATGCTCGTCCTCGAACGTCCCCCTGGCCCACGCACGTAGCAGCTCAGCTCCACGTCTCTTCTCCGCCGCCGTGTGAAAACGGCTTTCGGATCATTGACGTGTGGTGGTTAGGCGAACTATTGAGGCGAAGTAACCGTACCGATCGACTCGCCTACGCTTCCTCTTTTATCAGCACCATCTGATCGAGCCGTCGTCGAAGATCTACCGTCAAAACGATTGCCCCAAACGCACGGTCGAGACAAAAAGCCAAGTTTCTGGTCAAACCACAAACCAAATCGAAAAATGAACAGTACCCGAAGATTACGCTCATTGAGTGCTTCAATATATATTTTCTCTGAATTTTTCTGAGGAGTTTGGATTTTACGCTTTGGATTGAAATTTGAATTGGATAGATTAGGTTTTACCGCCGTTGAGGAAGAGGAGTGCAGAAGTTTCTGTATGTATAGAAATGAGGAATAGAGGCTGCTAGGGTTTATAACAGGGTTTATATAGGTAGGTCAGAAATTAGAATGGATGGAAAAGGTTGGATATACGCGCTAACTCCAAAGTGGCCCAAAAAGCCCGTTTCGACTCCGGAATGAAATTGGGTCAACCCATATATCAAAATAGATATTTTAAAATATTTTAAACGCGATGGAAAAAGTTTCAAGTCCAAATTCCATCGTATGAAGAAGTTAAGCTAAAATCAATATTTTTCAAATTGATTTCAATTAAATCGATTTCAAGGCGTTTCGCGTTCGTACGATCAAACGACAAGTCTGATCGCTGTGAAACTTGAAATCCTACAATAATTCACCGATACGGATTCGATGAAACTGGTTTTGCTGAAATCCGAGTCAGTGGCCAAAATGGCTATTTTTATATTAATTAATTAAATAAAATTTAGTCAATTTAATCAAATTTTCAATTTAAATTCGATAATTACCAATTCTTATCATTTTAAATTTTTCCAATCATTTATAGTGATTTAAACCAAATTTAACTGTCAAATTAGAGTAAATAAATTTATAAATTTCGGTATTAACCTAAATTTTCTTAAATTCAACATTATAAATTTTCTTTCAAATAAATCTATTAAATTCACTTCCATTCTATTATTCAATTTATTGATGTCAATTGGACGAAATTAATATTGGCTCAATATCTATAACATTAATAATGTCCAATTTAAACTAAATTTTCAATTAGCGTAATACTTAATGTTTAATTCTACTTAATTGCAATAAAATCAATTATTTACTTTTAGTTTCAAATAAATAAATCATGATTTCCAACTTTTCTAAATTCTCTATTTATCATATTATCAATCTTAGGTACCATTTATTTTGGTATATATCTAGATACATTAACGTTTCTTCCAAATTTATCTTTATTTCAATTGCATAACATTTAATTTCAATTGTCCCAATAATTACGCTTATTATAAATTGGATTTCAATGGATTTGATTTGTTTTAATCCAAATCTTTTTGTTAAATTCATTACCACCCTATAAACTTAGTTACCTTGTTTTCCCATTCATTTCCTTAATATATACAATTTAACAACTCCTAAACATGGTATTACATTTCACATAAAGTAACATTTATTTATATTTATTAAAATTAAATTCTCATTTCCATCAAAACAGGTAACTTATAAAAATTTGATATCATCAGCTATCAATCACATTCTCTCAAGTTTAAATCATTTCCAAACCAATGTTGTAATTTCTTACTAACATTGATTATATCCAATTCCCATTCACTATATATTTTGGTCAATTTCACACGTTATTTGAAAACAAAGTCTCAATTAAACTTATCTATTTTGATTTCATTCCTATATTACATCACTTATTGTTTTACAAATAAACTACATTTCACTTCATCCTATTTCTTTCATATCTTATGACTATTGCCTTATTCTCATTAATATACATTAAGGTTCATTAAATTCAATTGACTCCCATTTTAATTATTACGATAATTACTATCCTTGCTTTTACTTAATCACTATTTATTATTATGAATTTATTAATTAATTCACTAATTTCCTTCGTTTTATTATATTCAATTTATTACCAAATATTTCTAGTTACACTCCATTATAACCTAAACAGTTGTTTCAATCAATTTGAATTGCATTAAATTGGTTATTTATCAACTGCCATTAACATTTCTACCTTAATTCACATACAGTTACAATTTATCTCTAATTCTAATTTAACCATTTAAATAAATAGGTAACCCACAATAAACATTATCATTACTCTTTAGTCACATAAGTAAGCCTCTATTACCTACAAATCAATGTTGGCATTTATTTCCATACCACTAATTGCATTCACTTATGTTCTATCCAAACATGCATTTAGATTTTATTTTCATTAATTAATTCAATCTTTAAATCCACTTCCGTATATAAATTTTATAACCAAGTTATAATCTTCACATTATTTTCACTTATTGTAATTTCATCCAAGTTATTGACAATTAACCTCCATTTATACAGTTGCAATTCATTTTAGTTATTATTTCATTAATACTATTTCCAATTTTATTTCTTTCAGTATTAATTACACAATCATATTTAGTTGATAAATTATACTGTTTTCCACTATTTCTTTATTTGTATTTCATTCCAATTGTCAAGAATTGATTTTATTTACCATTGTGACATTTAATTTCTAACATTCACTCCAATATAAATTATAATATTTTCATTTCTTTCTACATATAATTACAAAATCTTATAAATTTAACAAATTAAATTATCGAAATTTACGGGTCGTTACAATAATAAATTTGATTAGGTATTAAATCCATGATTTTGGATAGTGGATTTTACTTTAAAATAAAATGTGTAGAAGCATTGAATTTGGTGAACGAACTATATTCACGATTTTGGACAGTGAATAATCTTTTGAAATTAAGTAAATGTTTTGAAAGTGATTTTTTAAATGGAGTTAAACGATTTAAAGTTGTTTTAAAATGTGTTGAATATCGAAACCATATATTTCAACATTCATTGTTGAAATAGACTTTTCGAGAAATAAGGAAATGATGGACTATAACAATGTTGTTATAGTAAATGATTTTTTAAAGGAAATGTTTTTGTATAGTACTGGGGTTTATAAATCCATCTAATTTTCGAATCCCTATACTAGTGATTTTGGGTTGTCGCAACGGTGTTTTACACATCATTCGTTTTGATCCAACTAAATGTGTTTAAAGTGAATGTTTTCCTTAAAGAATGAAATATATACTTAATTCCGATTTAAGTATATGTAATATTTTCTAAGTGTTGAAGAAAAATAGAATTGGAAATTACTTATTATTGAATAAGTATTTGGAAATGTTTTCCAATATTGAAGTTGAAATGGTTTTGAGAATATATCTTTTTAACGATAAATTAAAGTGAATATTTGGCAAGTGATATAACCAATAAAAGATTAATTAAAAGGGCCTAGTGATTGTTATGGTGCTAAATATTTGTTTTTTCGCTTTGATTGTTAAATAACCGACTATCGATCTTGGCTAAATTTTAGTTCCTCGGCTTGATGTGGGAACTATTTAGTCGTACACTTAGTACGTAGCCTTCTATATAGGCTTGATTATCGTTTATGTTGAGGATGTTGATTTATGTAGTGCGGAGTATTACTCCAATCTATCAAGCTTCCTTCTTGGCCTGGAGGATACCAAGTTGAAAGATGGAAACGTGATAAGTCTATGAGACTTAGTTTCTGTGTGAGGTTGAGAAACACATTTGCGCTGTTGGTGCGAAGAGACCGGGATCTGATTTATCTGAAAACCACTTCGGACCAACGTATATGCGACGATTGTGCAGGTTGTTTATGATGATATTGATATTTCAGATTTTCATAGTGGAGGATTGCTAGTTGATTGTTTGGAGTTAAAATTCCAATATACATATAGTAGCAGTGGTCTCTTCATTATCATATCAAATGCGAGGACTATTCAATGCTAATCCTAGGGATTTTCCGACATGATGTGGTAGGAAAGTACCTTCGGTTTGTCATGTTCCTGGACAACTTGTATGAATGTTTGTCTGACATTGCATTTCTAAGAATTACGTACATTGGTTTTTACAAACGTACATCAATGGTGGTGGAGAAGGCTACTTCTCTTAGCTTAACACCCTCCTTGAGATGTATGAGCTTAAGGGTTGTATTTTTGTGGAAGGCAATTAGTAGTCAATGGAAATGGCCGTGTGACATTCAAAGTGATGTGATATATGATATGTGAAAGGTAATCATAGCCCTGTGAGCCTCACACCCCAGTTATGATGGGATTCTATGTGGTCAGATGTATGCTCGCATTTCAGATAGTAGTGATTTGGGTTATCAGATGTACTAAGCCCTAGGTACCAGACACGTCTGGGCCTCATGGAAAGGATGCGCGAAGTCCGAGTCGTTGGATGTTATTCGTAGATTGCAACCACTTTCAGCCATATGTGTTGTTGTATAACGGCGTCTGAATCATAAACATAAGCCGTGGATACAGATTGATCTTTCCACTTGTTTCCTATAGTGTTGGAAATCCAATCCCAATACGAGATCTATGGTTTTGATTGTATTTCCAAAATAGCTATAATGACTTGCAAACATTTCAGCTAACCCTTTTTGGCATCATATATTTCGTTCGGTATATTCCGTTGATCGGTCCGGATATATTCCGTTGGACTTAGTCCACGTATTGATACCTTATTTGAATAAGTTTATTTAGAAAGTGATTTCAAAAGAATGTCATTAGAAATAATATCAAATGTTTTGATATATAAAAATGTTTTAGTTATCGTAAGGTAAAAACATGTCTGTGTTTATGTGTGGACTTGTCTTACGAGATACTTTTGTTTTGATAAAGGATAAGTTTGGTAATTTAATAAATTCAGCTGAGTGTGTTTCTCATGCTGGTTTACCAGATTGATCCAGGCATTCTTCCCTTTCAATGCTCAGGTCAGACCGAATATATTTACAGGTTCAGATTTGGTGCCTTTGGAGCTTCAGCAGGAGAGCTGGAGATCTTCATTTTCATACATCCATATTTGCTTGATTATCCGCTGCATTGCTTAGTTGTTTTAAATTATCGGCATTTGTAAGGACGGTTTATTATAACTGATCAGGATGATAACTATTGATTGATTATTGAACTTTGATTGATTTGTGTGTGTGTGTGTGTGTGTCTATATATACAGTTTCTGTTTTGTAAAGATCATTGATATGATATTATATATTTTCCGCTGCGATGTGAGATTCTGTATTGTTTTGTTTGGTTCTATCTTCTCTCTTTCTTCTCTCTTCTTTTCTTTCTCTAGACTTTCCATCAGTCTGTGCTTTTTGGTCGAATATGTGTGGATTATTGTCGATTCAAAGGGTACGGAAAAGCGATTCGTCACACGTGGTATCAGAGCTTAGATTTTGTATATTCCTAAGCTTTGATGTGTACTCAGTATAGATAGGGACAGTAGCACCCTAGATTTAGTTGAGTGTATTATATATATAAGCGCGTATTTGTTAGTGAATATAAAATATTTTATATTGTGATTGCTTATCCATTGAGCTGTTTGTGAATTATGGTCGGTATGTGGGACGCCATGTTATCGGTAGGGATTTCTAAACACTTAAACGAGGCATGTCGACATAATATCATTTTAAATTGGGTAAATGAAATAATTTTACCTCGATTATATTTTATATGTAAAGAAAAGATTTTTCAGAATTATTAAAGTGTATATAAATTGAATTGATTGTTTGGTTGTTTGAAAATGTAAATATATATAAGTTAAATAAAAGCTGTTTGAATAATCTAAATAGAAAAAACAATTGTAAAAGAATAAATTATATGAGCAAAAGAATTATAAGCATGGAATTATAATTAATATGATTTACAATTGTGAAATAATCTTATATATATAAGAAATGGAACAACCTGAGTATATTTATAAATATGAGTTATAAAATATAAATGGACTTAAACTAAGAATTTGAAAATTTTGAATTCTGTTGATTTGGAAGTTATTTTTCAAAGTTAAGGAGGTTATGTTATTATAAATCTAAGTATGATAAGTAAATGTGAAATGATCTTATGTAAGTAAAGTAAAATAGTAAAATTGTATAAGTAAAAGATTTGTAAATGTGATTTGTAAATATAAAAGAATATAAAGCACTGAATTCACTAATGTTGCTGGGAAATAATAAGGTTGATGAATGCAACTTCATCAGTATCATTTTCGAGTTTCTATATGATGAATTTGCTACCAATAGTAAATTGAAAAATTTAGTTTTGTTTTGATAAACAAATTTGATTTAAAATCCAAGTTAAAATTGAAAAAAAATAAGTGAAACGAGTTTTGGACTTATAATATGAAATAAGAATTTACTTTAGTAAAGTTGAAAGAAATTTGAGTTAGTAAGTGAATTATATGATTTGAAATTTAACTAAAGGAAAGTTAGTAAAGTGAATTGGATTTGAAATTATAAAGAATGAGTTTAGTGAAGGGAAATGAACTTAGGTAGATGTTCACGGAATTATAAATAAATAAGCTGTATAACCTATAAAATGAGATAAGGTAAGTAAAACCAATTGTTAAAATGGTTAAACAATTTTGTTAAGCAAAACAAAATATGAATTTGAATAGTGATATAAATTTGACTTAAGTTAAGTTAAATAAAATAGAATTTCAATTAAATTAGTAGTGAACTTGAGTTATATAAAAATTCAACTTTAGTCGTAAGAATTAATTAGCAATTGAATTAACGAATGAATTGAATTTAACTAATGGAATAGATTAGTAAATGAAAGATGAATTGAATGTTAATCAATCGAATGTAAGTAAATTTATATGGAATAGTGGATGCAAGTATTGATTCATTAAAAGCTAACGAAATTGGAAATTGAAAATTGAATGAAAGTCAATTGAATATTAAACCAATTGGAATTAAACATGTTGAACCAAATTGAATGAATGTAAAGTAAATTAATTTGGTAATGTTGGATATGCATTGATTGTTAGATGGATATATGAATTGAATTAATGAAATTGAAAGTAAAATAATTGAATTCAAATTGAAAGCAAAGTAATAATAAATAGAAATGAAATTGATTTGATTTGGAGTAAACAAACTTGAATATGAATTAGTGAATGTAAACTAATTGAATGTGAATAAATAAATTTTAGTAAAATCCAATGTTAATGAATCAAATGTGATTTAAATTGAAAACCAATCCAATGAATATTAATAAGAAGTGAAGGTATATTTATTTGATTATGAATTGACTGATATATATGGTTTGTTAGATGTTAGTTGGATGATAGTTGTTTGATGGTTGGATTTGGTACTTTTGATTGCATTTTCTATATTGGCATATATAGTTGTTGGTATATGTTGTATATTGATATTACTTTCTATATACATGTTTTTCATTTGTTTTTGAGTGTTTCGTAGGTGCGGATGGCGCTTGATTTGAATTTGGAGCTCGCTTTCGCGCTATATTAGCCGTATATGCTTGCTAATAACATATAAGGTACATATCTTGGATCACATATCATACTTTGACACTTTTTTCCCTTCGGGATGCCTCATCCTCGTAGATAAGATGTATATTTGTGATATAAATATGTTGTGATCCTACTACGATCGAACCGCGCAAAGGAGACGCTGGCGAATTTTTTTGAAATTTTAAGGCGATAGAAAATTTTGGAAAAATTGTGATAAATATAATTTTGATTTTGAGTAATAACAGTTAAAGGTTTAAATGAATTTGATATCAAGTTGAACTAATTGTTTTTGAAAAGTTAATGGATATTGTGACTTTTTCTTAGTAATTTCGAGGACGAAATTCTTTTAAGTAGAGGAGACTGTAACCTCAGAATTTCTGTCATTTGAAATTCGTATATTTTATTGATTTTAAATATTCACAAGTTAATTTTATTAAGGTGAATAGATTTTATTTCAAATATCTGGATTTAATTGGATAATTAAGTCGATAATTTAATATATGAAATTGCTGAAATAATTGAAAATTGGATTAATAAGAATAAAAATGATTTATAAAGTTGAATTAAATCTTATTTGATTTAGAATGATGTTAGAGAACTTTTAAAATTAAATTAAATTTTAATTTGTAGAAATTGAATATTTTAATATTTATTTAACGAGTAAAAACAGCCATTTTTCATACAGTCTTGGATTTCGACGAAACCAGCTTCATTGGATCCGTAATGTTATATTATTATAAGATTTGAAATTTTGGTTCGATCGGATATATGGTTTGTCTGGCGGAAGCTTAAACGCGTAGAAATCTGTTTAAGTGAATTAAAAATTTAAAATTTGTCGATTCGAAAGCCTATCTTTCAAATACGATCAAATTGGCTCTCGATATATATTTCATTGTGTTCAGAACAGAGGTAAAACATTATAAACGCCAGGCCGCACGCTTCGTTTCGAGTTGGAAAAAACATCGGATGAATAGTGTCGCGTAATTTTCTTTAAAAGACCTCAGAATTTCTAATTTACACAAACCCTAGGGTTTTGTTTCACAGCCGCCACTCTTTCGAATTAATGGCCGAGAATTTCAATTCTTTCTCTTCAATTATCTTCCAATCCATCAATCGATTCAAAAAAATTTCAACTACAAAGTCGTAGAGCACATCCCCCTCTACAAATCCAACGGTGATAATCAAAATCAAGGCAACGAATCGAAGACAATATGTGTCCAAAGTCACGACGTCCATTCATGATTTTCGAGGCCTATGGATGGTCGAGCTGCACGTCATTCACGTCGAAGGAGGAGCTTGTGATCGCGCATCGAGTGGTAGCCTCCGATCATCTTCAAGTCATTCGAAGGTGGTCGCGTCTTTCGAAAATATGGCACGTGCGTATGGGTTCTTTACGTTCGTCAAAAAAACTAAAGGGGAAGAAATGAAGTCCACAGCCCTGATGGTGGAGTAAAAAAACGAATGGCCAGATGATAAAGGTTTAAAAAATATAAAAAAGAAAATTGAAATTATTATATTTAAAATTTGTATAATCTTTAAACCTGTATAACTTTGTCATACGAGGTCCATTTTGCACGAAATGAATTACGTTGGGTTTGTATGGACGAGCACTACTTATGGATCTGGATTGGAGATAATTTGAGCTAGTGAAAATTTTGGGTAAAATTAAACGTGTGTTTGATTTTATTCGAAATAAAACACGGCAATTGCTATTGGAATCACTGTGAGTACAACTCACTCTTTCTGACTCACTGATATTTTATATAAGTGAGAAATAAATATTATTTATGTTGATCGATGATTACTTGGATAATATATGATATATTATATATATATATATATATTGATCAGTATTTGGATATATATATATATACCTGCCTAGTGGAGCAGATGACATATATGTTTCCGTGTATGAGCGGATGACCCATTGTACGTGCATCTGCCTCGAGCGGACATTATACACATATTTCTAATATGTATATTTGTTGTAGGTGATAGCTGTGCAATTAAAGCGCTCGGCAGATTCGAAGCGGTGGAGGTGCAAAAAGTCATAGCGGGGATACAGCGAGGATATAGCGGATGGCTCTAAAATAGCATATAAAACTCGTACTTAATGTTTTTACAAATATATAAATGGTAATTAAATGAAAAACTATCATTCAATTGAATTATAATTAATACATAAATAATTTTAAACAAAAAATATGTGCGAATATACTTTAAATAAACGTAAAACTTTTATATAACATAATTGAATTTAGTAGAATATTAAAGTATATTCATTTCTGAAAATATATTAAAAATTAAATCAAATAAATTAGTTTCATAATTTTTATAATGTATAAATGCAATTTTTTAATTCATTTTATTAAAGAAGATATAGAGGAAATAGCAAAATATAGCGGGAATAACGGGATATAGCGGAAATAGCGGGCATTAAAGCGGAAAGGTTATATTTTGGGGTTATATGGAAAAATCGTAGCGGTAGAAATCTGCTATGAGATATAGCGGGGTAATAGCGGGGCATTAACTACACAGGGTGACAGGTTGGAGGGATCCAACTGGGTTCCTCACCGGTATTGATTTTATTTAAAGATATTGTGATATATTTTGTTATCATATGATATATGATGTTTTGGTTTCCATGATTGTTGTATTCAGTGCTATTGCAGTATTGGGCCTATTTTGGTAATTTTAAAAATATTAAAGTGATGATTTTTAAATTGAAAAAGGATTTTACAAAGTGATTTTGGAAATATACATTTTATTGAATTTTGAACTGTTAAGGAAATTGATTTATTTTGAATAAATAAATGTTATAAAAATTATGATTGGGAAATATAATAAGAATATGATTTTTGAAATAGGAAGTTAACTATTTTGTAAAATAGTATAAATTGTGGTTTTTGATTTATTATTAATGGTTTACATATAAGATTTATAAAATTGAACTTTTATAAATCAAAGTGATGAAATTATAAAGGAGTTTTGAAAGTGTTTAAAATAAAGTTATAAACGGATTTTTATAAGTAAATAAGATTTATAATTGTGAAGTTATAAAATGAATGGGTTTTGTAAATAAATGGATTATAAGTAATTAACTTATAAATTGGACTTTGGAATATAAGTAAGATATATATAGAATTGGTAAATAAAGGGATTTTATAAATTGAAGTTTTTATAAATAGAAATGGAATTCATAAACATTATTTTATAAATCCGAAATCAATTGAATTTGATAAGTTAATTATTATAGTTTTTAAAGGAATTATATACCCGATTTTGGACAGTGGATAATCCTTTAATAAAAGTGCAATAGTAATAAATTTGATTAGGTATCAAATCCACGATTTTGGATAGTGGACTTTACTTTAGAATAAAATGTGTAGAAGTATAGAATTTGGTGAACGAACTATATTTACGATTTTGGATGGTGAATGATCTTTTGAAATTAAGTAAATGTTTTGAAAGTGATCTTTTAAATGGAGTTAAACAATTTGAAGTTGTTTTAAATGTGTTGAATATTGAAACCAAAGATTTCAACATTCATTGTTGAAATAGACGTTTTCGAGAAATAAGGAAATGATGGACTATAACAATGTTGTTATAGTAAATAATTTTCGAAAGAAAGTGTTTTTTGTATAGAATTGGGGTTTATATATCTATATAATTTTCAAATCCCTATACTAGTGATTTTGGGTTGTCGTAACGATGCTTTACGCAACATTCATTTTGATCCAACTAAATGTGTTTAAAGTGAATGTTTTCCTTAAAGAGTAAAATATATAATTAATTCTGATTTAAGTATATGTTATATTTTCTAAGTGTTGAAAATAAATAGAATTAGGAATTACTTATTGTTGAATAAGTATATGGAAATGTTTTCCAATAAAGAAGTTGAAATGGTTTTGAGAATATATCTTTTTAAAGATAATTTGAAGTGAATATTTAGCAAGTGATTTAATTAATAAAAGATTAAATAAAAGGGCCTAGTGATTGTTATTGTGCTAAATTTTTGTTTGTTTGCTCTGATAGTTAAATAACCGACTATCGATCTTGGCCAAATTTTAGTTCCTCGACTTGATGTGGGAACTATTTAGTCGTACACTTTGTACGTAGCCTTCTGTGTAGGCTTGATTATCGTTTGTGTTGAGGATGTTGATTCGTGTAGTGCAGAGTATTACTCCAATCTATCTAGCTTCCTTCTTCGCCCGAAGGATAGCAAGTTGAAAGTTGGAAACATTATATGTCTATGAGACTTAGTTTCTATGTAAGGTTGAGAAACATTTTTGTGTTGTTGGTGCGAAGAGACTGGGATCAGATTTATTTGAAAACCACTTCGGACCAACGTATATACGACAATTATGCAGGTTGCTTATGATGGTATTGATATTCTAGATTTTCATAGTGGGGGACTGCTAGTTGATCGTTTGGGGTTAAAATCCCAATATACATATAGTAGCAGTGGTCCCTTCATTATGATATCAAATGTGAGCACTATTCGCTAGGGATTTCCTGATAGGATGTGGTAGGAAAGTACCTTCGGTTTGTCCTGTTCCTGGACAACTTGTATGGATGTTTGTCTGACATTTCATTTCTAAAGATTACGTACATTGGTTTTTGCAAATGTACATCAATAGTGGCGGAAAAGGCAACTTCTCTTAGCTTAACACCCTCCTTGAGACATATGAGCTTAAGGGTTGTATTTTTGTGGAAGGCAATTAGTAGTCAATGGAAATGGCCGTGTGGCATTCAAAGTGATGCAACATGTGATATGTGAAAGGTAATCATAGCCTCGCGAGCCTCACACCCCGGGTTATGATGGGATTCTATGTGGTCAGATGTATGCTCGCATTTCGGATAGTAGTGATTTGGGTTATCAAATGTTCTGAGCCCCAGGTACCAGACACGTCTGGGCCTCATGGCAGGGATGCATGAAGTCCGAGTCCTTGGAAGCTATTCGCAGATTGCATCTACTTTTAGCCATTTGTGTTGTTGTATAACGGCGTCTGAGTCATGGACGTAAGCCGTGGATACAGATTGATCTTTCCACTAGTTTCCTATCATGTTGGAAATCCAATCCCAATAAGAGATTTACAGTTTTGATTGTATTTCCAAAATAGCTGTAATGACTTGCAAATATTCTAGCTACCCCTTCTTAGTATCATATATTCCGTTCGGTATATTCCATTGACCCAGTCCGGATATATCTTGTTAGGTTTAGTCCAGGTGTTGATACCTTATTTGAATAAGTTTATTGGAAAAGTGATTTCAAAAGAATGTCATTAGAAATAATATCAAATGTTTTGATATATAAAAATGTTTTAGTTATCGTAAGGTAAAAACATGTTCGTGTTTATGTGTGGACTTGTTTTATGAGATACTTTTGTTTTGATAAAGGATAAGTTTGGTAATTTAGTAAATTCAGTTGAGTGTGTTTCTCACGCTGGTTTACCAGACTGATTCGCGCATTCTTTCTTTTCAATGCTCGAGTCAGACCGAGTATATTTATAGGTTCAGATTTGGTGCCTTTGGAGCTTCAGCGGGAGAGCTGGAGATCTTCACTTTCGTATATCCATATTTTCTTGATTATCCGCTGCATTGCTTAGTTGTTTTAAATTGTCGGTATTTATAAGGACAGGTTAATATAACTGTTCAGGCTGATAACTATTGATTGATTGTTGAACTCTGATTGATGTGTATATATATATACAGTTTCTGTTTTGTAAAGATCATTGATATGATATTTTATATTTTCCACCGTGATGTGAGATTCTGTATTGTTCTGTTTGGTTCTATCTTCTCTCTTTGTTCTCTTATCTTCTTCTCTCTTCTTTTCTTTATCCTGACTTTTCGTCAGTATGTGCTTTTTGGGTCGAACATGTGTGGATTATTGTCGATTCAAAGGGTACGGAAAAACATTTCATCACAATAATAATAATCAAGTAGTTATGATGCTTGTGAGTGTACATCACAACAATACTAGATATATAATCGAAAACCAATAAGGCGCTTTCGCTAATTGTGTAGGATTCCCATTGAGGTACCCTCATTACTTCGAGGAACGGTCCCCCTGCACAAGGATCAGAGATATCCTTCAGAAGCAGCATACATGCCTAGTGATGCACCATAGGAAAAACATAGTTGGTCTCGCTAAGACCAAGTGCATCGCTCCATGCATGCATAACAACTATTAGTGACGTATAGGAGGAGCCGACTACATCCTATGGGTTTGCCAACCTGACTGGCCATGCCTCCTATCTCTTGTTTTAGTCATTCCCGCTGATGAGGCAACGTTCGGCATTCCAGCTTACGCACCACCACCAAATAGATCATGGAATCCCACATGGATTCCAATACCCCAACGGGTCTCGAAATCATACATTGATTCTCACATCTCAATTAGATCTTGGAATCATACTCGGATTCCCACACCCCAACGGGTCTCAGAATCACACATGGATCCCAACATTCCAATATATCACGAGTCTCCTCTATAGAAACGTATATGGCTTTCAAAGTGGTTACGGGTTCGAGTTATCTCTTACGAGTACACTCCTCCGCTTCCAAGGTACTCCACAAAACCAAACGTCGATTTCCGTAATGCTCAATACTAGTTCTTTTGGAAATAATCATACAATACATAAGAGCGAGGATCACCCCCCAACCACTTAAGTGGACGGATCTCCTTATCATTTGTCTTAGAAGAACGAAACAAGTTCATATGTATAGTAGAACACCATCGATTGTAACAACACCATATAATTCTCGTGTTTCCCCTAGATATTTTTAGAGTTAAAATCCTTCAGTGTTACATAGGGAACATTTCCGTACCACCAAAATTAAGAAAGATTGCATATTTAGGCCAAGATTTGATGGTCGGTTATTGAACTATTAAAAAACAAACATTCAAACAAAGATTATATTTCATTGAAAAACCAATATTGGTTAAGCATATAAGCATTCACTATCCTCATTTCATAACTCTTCATAAATAAAACCCACTTTGTAAATTACTTGTATATAAACATCTTTACAAGATATACTCGCAAATCTCTATATTTCAATACTTAGAAATATCTATATACTTATCTCAACGGTATAATATATTCTTAGAATTTAGAAAGATTTTCTTTTTATTCGATTAAAAATCTATATATAAAACTCCTTATAATTCTCTAAAAATACATTTATAATCGATTTTATAAATCTTCGAAAAACCATTTATAAATTCAATCACTTATAAGCTTCTTGTACCTTTCAAAGATCACCGATAAACCGTTTATGAATCTATAACCCATTTATAAAACTTCTTTTATTGATCTAAAACTTGTCTCTAAAATTTGTTTATAAATGTCTAACCATTTATAAACTCTTCCACCTTGCAAATAACCTTTCCTTAACTCTTCAAACCATTACATAACTCCTTTATAGAATCTAAATCTTCCAACTCCATTCATAAGTCTCAGAAGCATTTATAAATAATTAAAATCTTTTACTTTAAAACACCATTATATAATAATGGTTATCAATAATAAAAATTATAAATAAAAGAAATTTATTAATTTTAGAAAATCTTAAATAATAACATTATTTAAGAAAAAATAATAATTAATCTTCACCATTTTTATAAATAATAATAATTCATTTTCATAACCTTATTAATAACCTTTATTATTAATTTCTAACCATAATTATTCTTGAGATAACTAACTTTTCGACTTACTAAATTTTTATAAATTCCTAAAACATATTAACTATAGAAAAATAACTTTTAAACAATATTAAATAATTAAATAACTTTAAAATAATATTAATATAATTATATAATTGTAAAATAATATAAATATAATTATATAGCTTTAAAAACATTATTTACATATTTAATTAGATAATCCTCAAACAAAATATTTTTGAAATCGAATTTCGGATTTTAAAAATCGGTTTTTGTCTCAAAAACCAATTTTGACTTAATTGGCAATTTATAGTGCTTTTAAAATACTAATTTGAGGCCAATAGCCACCAAACACTTAACCAATATCGATATTTATTTTCTGTCACTACCGGATTTCATTTTCAAACATATAACGATGTCACAACCATAGTGTGATGCCCTACCTCTATACCCACTCTAGCTAAGGACACTACGGGGTAATGCCGTCAACTAGCGCGGAGAATAAGGCTGTTGAGGAGCGACCATCCGCGTAACTGCTTTGTGCGAGCACCGATAGGTCAGATAGTACAACATGCATCTGGTTTCAGGAGGAAATCCGACATACCGATACAAACTCAAAGCTACTACCCAGTGGCTATATATATTCTTCGGAAACAAGTATAGAAATAAACATAACACAAATCAGTCACAGACATCCATATCACAAAGGCGGAAATAGATATGAATACATAACACATGAAAGTGTACATAAGAGTAGTGGTCAAACAAGATCCACAATATCACAAAAGAATAGCTACAAGTGCTAGACAAAAGAATATGGATACATCAACGAGTCTATATCTCAAATGTATACAACAAAAACTACTAATCTAATTAGTAAGCCAAAAGTCGAGGTTATAATCCCAGATGTGAAGTCAAGCAGAAGCACCTGTAACATCTCGGTCTGACCCGAGTATTATTTAATAAGAAAATAATAAATGGATCGGTCTATCTATAAATATCAGATAAAATGGTATAGAACAAGAGATATGACATAAACATATGATAACCATAAAGCCATACTGTGATAAGTATGCAATTGAAAATCAACTAGGGATTAACCAATATCACAAGAATCTTCTCAAAGATCAAAAGGAATGTCATACTCTTTATTTATATTCACCAAACCATAAATATGGACAATAATATCAATGCCAATCACAAAAGTTAATGACACACAAATTCACCAATACAGAAATATTGATAAGACATATCAATGTAAATCACAAAAATTGGTGAAACACAAATTCTAGAAATCATCAATGGAAATCCAGAAATCACAGAAAGGGGGAGGCCTATCACAAAACGGGAGTATGAAAACTCACCAACACGTGTACCACAAAATGGAACGCTATTCCATGGTTGCTAACCATTAATTTTGAGCCGAAGCTCCACAAAATGGCCCGAAGACCATGGGTCGCTACCACACCAAATTGAGCCAAAGCTCCATAGAAACGGGGTTTAGTCTCCCTCGTAGACAAAGAGACATCGCACAATTGCTAGTCTAAATCACAAAAATGATCATCAACGATCATCAAGAAGTGTCAATTACAGTAAGCTAGTAAATATATAAGCTTAGCTTCATGTCCCATAACCACTAGCTTAACTTAAATTTTTACGAACAAATTGTAGATCTCCACTCGAAAATTGTCACAAAGGATTCAATCGAACAAGTCCAAGAATTAACCAGCGAAGTAAATGCAAATGTTTCATACCATTTGTTTTACTAAGCCGTTTAATTAGATTCTCGTACGAGTGAGATAAAGTGACAAATCACAAAAATGATTGTAGAAACAATAAATCACAAAAATTCCATTCGAAGACGTGAATAAAATCCAAAGAATTCGATTCCAAATCCATCAAAGTGGAGATACCCTTGCGACTTAACAACCACGGCTTACGACTTAACGTAAGTCAACACAAGAAATCAGCGACTTAAGAAATAGCATACGGCCTAACCGCGACTTACATGGCGCGACCTATGGCATGGCACGACCTATAGCGTGCGACTTAAGGGGTGCGACCATGCGGAGCGACCTAACACATGGCACGACCTGAGCATGGCGCGACCTAAGGGGTAAGAGTAGGCCGAGTGACTTAAATGATGGAACGACCTAACAGGCCGAGCGACCTAAGGTATAGCGCGGCCCATAACAGGCGCGACCTAAGTTGTGAGAGAAGGCCGAGCGACTTAAGGTGGAACGACCTAAGCATGGCGCGACCTAAGGATGGCGCGACCTAAGGCGTAAGAGAAGGCCGAGCGACTTAAGTGGGGACGACCTAAGCATGGCGCGACCAAACATGGCCGAGCGACCCATGTGGCCAGCGACACAAGGCGAGCGACTTAAGCAAGAAGGCCGAGCGACTTAAGTGGGGAACGACCTAACTTGTCGCGACCTATGGGGTTGCGTGATATATAAGGTGCGACTTAACATGGTTGAGCGACCTATGGGGTGGAACGACCTAACACATGGCCGAGCGACCTAAGTTGGCGCGACCTAACCATGGCGCGGCCTATATGCAGGCCGAGCAATTCGAATTGTGCAGGCCGAGCGACCTAAGGGGTTGAAGTGCAAAACTCTTCTCAATTTACAACCGATTGAGCACGGACGCTAGGGGATTACGTCCATCGGCTACCCGGTCCTATTGGCTCCTCGATGCCTCACCAAAAATGTGTTCAATCATCAAAGTTAGGATTTTTAAAGACTTGAACCCAAAACACTAAAAATTGGGTTTTCACCAATTCAATCCAAACCAAGAGCAAATGCATATGAAAAAGTGTTAGGAATTCATACCCATCAATCAAAGATAGTTATAGACAAAGATGTAAGATAAAAATATCACCTTTACACAAAATCAATGAAGAAGAAGCTTGAAAGCAAAGGAAGAATCAATGGCTTCTCTTTGAATTTCGAGTTAGATGTTGGATTTGCAAATGAACTAGGGCTCGGAGTTTTAATTTCCCATTCGTCCCTCCATTTTTGATGAAGTTTGAGTGTTAGGAAATGAAAGTAAAGTTATGAAGGGAAGGAGGTTGGGCTAGAGTTAATAGTTTTGGCTAATGGGCTAAACCAAACCCAAAGCCCAAAGTGAATAAGTGGCAAAATACCACTGACTCCAAACATATCAAAGTTTATACTCAAAAAGATCGCAAACGGTGTTTTGAACTCAATGGAAGTAGTTCCGAGTCCTAATTCAACCGTATGCAAAAAGTAACTTTTCGGACTAAAATCCGACTAACGATAAAATATTAAAATAAAACATTTAAATATTCAATCGTAAAATATGCGGGTTGCTATCCATAATCATATTTTTTATACAATAATCCATATAAAAATATACTATTGCAAACCATTCAACACTAGAGAGGAATCCTGTTAGATTCCTCCAACTTGTTACCCCAAGCATCAAAACACACACACACACACACACACACACATATATATTAGCACACATATATGTAAATAAAATCAACAGTTGTGAGGAATCTTGTTGGATCCTTCCGACTTGTTCTTCCTGCATCACAAACGTTATATAATCATAAAATATAAATCAACCGCTTCGAGGCGGGATTCGTATATAAAGGGTCATCCGCTCTTACACGAGAATGTAATAGGGTCTCATCCGCTCCAATAGGCGGGAATATTATTATTATTTTAAAACCCATGAGCCAATTAAGTAATCCTAGGAGCGCCTGAACCGAACCCACAGTTAGACACCAGTTAAGTCATAGAGTAACCGGGCTTATTTCCTTATATGTAGTTTCCAAGTATCGAATCCCTGACCTCCAGGTTATTGACTCTGAGTATTACTTATATGTCTTTAACCACCCGGCCACTCTATCGGGTTAAAGACATGTATTCAATCCAACTAAAATATAATAATTCATCCAAATAATCATTCAAAATTTTTAATCAACTATATATTGTACCAGTTAACCAAAAAGGTGAGTTTGACTCACCGAAATTTTCTGTTGTCGCCGAGAAGTTTCGGTTTGGAACTAAAACCGAACGACGTCCGATATTAGCTCAAATTTTTGCTATCTCCAAATTCGTCCAAATTAGTACCATTGTGAAGCTTTCATCACCATGAGCGCAACGCAAAAATCCGTGCTTCGATTGAACCTCGTATGAGAGAGTTATGTGATATTAAGTTAATATGATTTAAATAAAATTTAATTTCACTAATTTTTTTTAACATCAACAAATTACATTAATAACCTTCTTCCCCAAATTTCTCTTTCAAACCTGTACGTTAATCGAATGCATGCCCGTGCATCACCATCCATGATACTGAGCATCGATCAATGATATTCGATGCCGTAGATTCCAATTAGCTCCTCTTCCCGAACTTGACACGCCTATACCAAAAACCGCGCATCCACGGCCTCGACCCAAAACGCGCCATCACCATTCCCCTCGTTGCGCGCGTCCAGGTCAAGCAACCCCTAAGGCCACCGAGCTCCATGAAACTCCACCAGATGATGCGGCTCCAACCCCTCAATCCAAAATTAAACTTTGATTCCCTAAATTCTTCCTCCATTTGCCATGAATCCAAGCCCTAGTTCGACAAGCCACCACTGCCTCAAAGCCGATCATCCCCAAAACTGTCACACACTCTCTCAAGCATGCCAAGGGAAAGATCTTGTCAAAACATGAATTTTAAAATTCGTTTGAGAGTTTTTCGTTGAGTAAAATTTGAAAAATATTTTTAAAGTTCATTTTCTTTTTTTCTTTTTTACTTTAACCAAAAATAAGAATAGAGGGAGAACGCGTTTTAAAACGGAAGGTGGGTACCGTTATGACAGGTAGGGTGTGGGCTGATGTGAATGAACAAGGCTGTGTAGTCAAATCCAGGTAAATATATTATTTAAAAATCAAAATATCTAGCTATATAATTTCGGACCCCCAATCGAGACATGCCACTTGGCGTATGTTATACCCCTATTTCGAACGCAATGGGACTAGTTTTGGACCTAATTTGATCGTATGCAGAAGTTAACATTTGAAGCCAATTATTATATTATAATTTCAATATTAAATTATATGCATATCAATCTCCCACAACCAAGTGATTCACCTGATTGTTATGAAATTTTAAGGTGTAATATAATTCACTATTACGGATCTAATGAAATTGGTTTCATTCAAATTTAAAACTGTGTCCCGGAAGACTATTTTTATATGTTAATTAAAATGAGTTAATTTCAAAACTAGCTAAATCACCTTTAAATCAAGTTCAAAATATTTATTATCTCCATTCTTATTAAGTAGAAATTTAATAAGCTATTAAATTATTTTTATTCAAATAAAAATCCAAGATTTAATTATTTAAACAATTTCAATTATTAAATTTAACAATTAAATTATCCAATATATCACTATTTTCGAAATTCAAGTTATTTAATCTACGAAATTAACCTTAATTTTAAATAACAAAAATCTTGGGTCGTTAAGTTCTTCCCACCTTAAAAGAATTTCGTCCTTGAAATTTCCAAGGTAGGAAAATTGCCCAAACCCCTTACTTTTATACATATCTATTTAGTTGAACTAATTTACCAAATCCTTTTAAGCCTTTAACATTCAAAAACCAATTTGTTGAAGCCCTGTTATTATTTTTACTAAGTTTCCAAATTCATCCATAGATTCCAACTAATATTATCCCATTCAATCTTTCAAGTTATAACTCAAAATCAATTTAGTTATAAAAAATTTCTTTAAAATTTCTAACTCTTTAAATTTTCGAAAAATTCCGCCAGTGCCTCAATTGCGCGACTCGATCAGAACAACCACCAATCATCACTACGGGCCCAAACCAGTAAAAAAAAAATCCAAGTGGCTCAATCATAATATCATCAAATTCAAACAACAATTTAAACATGTACCTTTTTGTTGGGCAACCCAATTTTACTTATGAAACCAAAGGCATCAAGTTAGCTCTTGCTTTTATATACCTGCATCTTATTTACCAATGATATCCAATCATATAGTTCATAATTATTTTATTTTGTATTTTCCAATTTTCAACATTTGTTTTACATAAGCCCATACGATGCATATATATCATCCATATGCAATATCAAATCCGATCGCTTGCTCGATCACACAATTTCACATTCGAACTAGTATCGTTCACACGACCACTCTAATGCGAACTCAGATACAGTTCTTTGATTAGAAATCATCATTCTCCTTTCATGGTAATATGCTATGATAGAGAATTAAGGAATCATTCGAAAATCCAGATCTAGTATTCGCAGTCGAGAATCGAGTGAAAAATTCGTACTCGGACCGATACAAATTATCTTGAAATCCTATGCTCGAATCTGGATCAAACCGTTATGCGAATAAAATAATATACGTACAACGTACATATTTATTTCGATTGATTCTTAGCTACACCAAATTCCTTTTATTTACCTTCATCCCATTCTTATTCATTTTATCCAGATTCAATTGATCTACATTCAATTATTCACATCCATTTATGAATCATTTCATAAAATTTTACTTGAGTTTATAACATTTTATACAACTCTTCTCATGTTTATTTCCATTTCACAACTTGAGTCCTTATCCATTTCTCACCAAATTCAATCTCATTTTCCAATTTCAACATTCAATTTTATCAATCAAAATTCCAAACCATATCCAATTCACTAATTATTTTAGTTAGCTCATTTAATTAATTTATTTCAAATCTCAATCAATTCCATTTTCAAAAATTATTTCATTTAGCCTAAGTTAGGCAAAATTTTCAAAATTCGCTTTATTTAACTTAATTTAAGCTCAATTTCATTCCATGGTTCAATTTCAAATTTTTACTTTTCTTGCATTCACATTCAAAAATTTAAAACATTCTTTAACTTGCTAATTTTCGAATTTTATAAGTTATCAAACTCATTTTCTCATATTTTCAATAAAACTTTTAAATGAAATCTCAGAGTTTAAACACCTTATTCTTAAGTATTCCAAATTGTTTTTGTAATCATATACATATGTATACACACAATCCCTTGGTATATCAAATCATTCTTTTGGATTTACAAATTCAAATCCATTTTTACTAAAACAAAATTTCATGGTAGCAATTTCTCTCTTGGAAACCAAAAAATAAACATCGATGATGATGCAGTCATCATCGAAATTATTTTCCAGTGACCGAAGTGAGTTCAATGCTTCCTATTCCCTATAAAAATACTTTTTAAATATATTTTCACTAAAACTTATTTTCCAATAATGCTATTATTATTTTCAAAACTTTGAAAAACCATTTCCAAAACCAATGGGATTTAAATTTCCAAATTCTGAGCTTCTTAAAACTTTTAATTTATAAACCATATTTATGAAATTTCATTTCCTTTCCATTTATAAATCATATCTTTATAATTCCATTTGGTTATTTAAGATTATTCCTTAATTGTTTATCATGCTTACATTATAATATCAATAATTATTTTATCACAAACAACAAATGACAAGAATCTAACATTATCATTTCCTAAAGATCGAGCATACCATATATATCATAATAATTTTTTGAAAAATTACTCCTTTATATATAAAATATAATAAGGTAAAATTATTTCATTTACCCAATTTCAAATCAATACCATGTCGATCTGCTCTGTTCAAGTGTTTATAGATCACTATCAATGACGTTAATTACTTGTATTGACAAGAATCCAAAAGCCACTCAATAGATCAACCAACACAATATAAAACAATTTTTATACCACTAACAAATATGCACTCATATATGTATATACTCAAACTCATTCTAGGGTGCTACTGACCCTATCTCTAATGAGTTACCCCACCAGAGCCAAGGTTCTCGCTTAACCTTCAGCTTTGATAACAAATGTAACGACCGTAATTTTTCGACCCTTGAAAACCGGCACTAATACATCCACCGTATTACATACCAAGAAATCGAATGCCGGAAAACCCGATTGTTAAGGAAAAAGAAAGGAGGGAGAAGATAATTAGAAAACTAAACAACACAGAATCTGGTAGCAGAACGAATAATCTATAATATATGGTAAAATTTACACAAAATCAAACTGTAATATATGTATATATAGACATCAACCAAAGTACACTAACCTATTTCAGTTTGGATAATTATAACAGTCCATCCTTACAATTGCGGATAAATTCGATAGCGAATACAGCGGAACAATAATCATCTACATGAGTACGTCTCTGGGCCTCCAACTCATCTCTTGAAGCTCTAAGCAGACAAACTAATTTATAATACACTCGATCTGACCGAAGAATTATAATAAAATAACGCTCGAGTCAGTTTAAAAAACAAGTGTGAGAAAACACATCCAACTGGATTTTAAAATTATATAAATCCTTGAAATCAAAAGTATTTCATAAAACCATGCCGTACATAAACATAGATGGATTTTACCTTACGATAACCAAAACCTTTTATATATAAAATCCATTGATGTTATAATAATGTCTAGGGCGAAAATAATAATAATCAAGTAGCCATGATGCTCGTGCGTGTACATCACAACAATACAAGGTATATAATCAGAAATCGATGAGGCATGTTTGCTAATTGTGTAGGACTTCCATGGAGGTGCCCTCGGTAATTTGAGGAACGGTCCTCCTACACAAGGATCAGAGATATCCTTCCGAAGCAGCATACATCCATAGTGATGTACCATAGGAAAAACATAGCTGGTCTCGCTTAGACCGAGTGCATCCCCCCATGTATGAATAACAACTATAAGTGACATGTAGGAGGAGCCGACTACACCCTATGAGTTTGCCAATCCTACTGGCCATGCCTCCTATCTTTGGTTTTAGTCAATCCAGCTTATGCACCGCCACCAAATATGTTACGACCCAATTTTTCGACGCCTGAGAGTCGACATCAATACATCCACTATATCAAATGCCGAACAATCGAATGCTGAAAAATCGAACCATTAGGGTTAAAAAAGAGGTAGAAGAAAAGATAAAAACAATAACAAAATCTCACATTTCGCAGTGAAACAACATATAATAGATAAATGAATATCTTTAAAACAAAGAACTATATCAGTTTATACATACATCATTAGAATTTACAACAATAACATAAAACTGGCAGTTATTTTAACTTGCTTACATAGAAATTTGGCTTACACCAACCCAAATGCAACGAACACTACATAGTATAAGTGATATGTCTCGCCATCCAGCTTGAACTCTTGATCTCCATAGTAACTTCTTGACTTCGCTCCCGAATAACTAATAACCTGATCTAGGTTGCCCGTGTGGAAAATTATGGGCACCCAGAGTTTAGAAAGGGAACAATAAACTCCAGGTCAATCATCGGACTGGTGTGAGATCTTAAAAACAGTCATTTTCACAAAGAAAAGAAAAGAAATCCACAATGCTTTTGGAAAATGAAACTACCATAAGGCCTCCTCCCACACACACAATGCAAATGCAAAATTGGAGGAGATTTCTCCTTATGATAGTCAAACATGCTTGATATGCAAAATCCTAATTGAATATTATTATTAGTGCATAGTGCAGAAAACATTTCGAAAGTATAATATTAATCTTAGCCAGCATAGACATTTCGCACTTATGTCTACTATAGCTACCATGTTCAATAGCATGCTACCGCCACATTCCATGGAAGGTTATACAACTAAAACCGTACCGGACGCGTATTGTTTCTTTGGATTTTTAAAAAATGGCCGGGCTAAGGAACTTCCTATGCCACATGGGTACGCCTCTGGAGGGACGTGTAACGACCCAGAATTTTTAGAAATTAAAATTTGAATATTTAATTAATTTTAAATATTAATAAGTGAATTTATAAGTCAAATAAATTTTTATTTGAATTATTGGATTTAATTGAATAATTAAATCGATAATTTAATATGTTAAATTATGGAAATAATTGAAATTAGAGTTAAATATGATTGAAAATGATTTGTAAAATTTTATTTTATCATATGGGAGTTAGAATGATATTTTAGAACTTTTAAAATCGAATTAAAAGTTAATTTGTGAAAATTGAATATTTTAATATTAAAATCGACTAGTGAAAATAGTCAATTTTTGAACAGTCTCAGAATTGGACGAAACTAGTTCCATTGGATCCGTAATAGTTAGTTATTACCGGATTTCAATTTTCGTCTCAATTGGAGCTATCGTTTGAGCGTGGCAGCTCGAAACGCATCGATTTATTTTTAATTTTAATTTGGCGAGTTAAAATAGCCATTTTTCAAAAAGTCTCGGATTTCGACGAAACCAGTTTCATCGGATCTGTAATGTGATTTTATAGTAAGGTTTCAAATTTCAAGTCAATTGGATTTACCGTTTGTCCGTTACAAATTAAAACGCCTAGAAAATCGCTTAAATCAGTTTAATTTAAATTGAACGTTTATAGCCATAACTCGCACATACTTCCGAATTAGCTTCCGAAACCTGTTCCATTGTGTCCGGAACGCGGGGTAAACCCTAGAAACGCTGGTTACGGCGCGTAAATCGGAGTTCGGAATTTCCGGGATGAATAGTGTCGTTCGTTCTCTTATAAATAGCCCCCCCCCCCCATTTAAAAAAAAAACAACTAAACCCTAATTCATACTGCAGCCGCCACCCTATGTATGAACGGCCAGAAATTCATGAACTTCCTCCCTCGATTACTCCAAATCCATCAAGAATTAGCAAGAATGTTCAACATCAAAGTTGGAGAGCTCATCGAGAGCTTGGAGATCAACGGTTGAGATCGTGTTTGGAGCTATAAATTGGGAGATAAATGAGGCCGATTGCAGCAACTTGCGCACGCCCTACGAGGAGGAGGAGGGGGCCGAGCTGCAGGGCACTGGGGCCGAACCTAGAGGGAGTTGGGGGCTTCGCGATGGTGGTAGTAAGATCGAGTATCGTTGAGAGATGGAGTTGTAATATTAAACCCTAGTAATGGATGTATGGGTTTTGTGTGCGTGTGAATGTCTGTAGATGGGAACGAAGAAGAAAGGGGAGGGGGTGTGCGCACGGGCCTGATGAAGGGGGGTTTGAAATCAACGGCCATGATCTTGCTAGGTTATAAATTTTATAAATTATGTTATAAATTTATGTATATAAATTCGAGTAAAATTCAAAAATTCATAACTTTTTCATACGAGGTCGAAAACGCGCGAAACCAGTTGCGTTGGAATCATATGGACGAGCACTACGCGATGAAATTGGATTGGAGTCGTTTGGAGTTAGTGAGAATTTTGGGTAAAATTAAACGTCCGTTTAATTTTATTCGAAATAAATCGCTAAAACGAAATTGAAATCAAGGTGAGAACTTCTCACTCAATCGAATCAGTTTCGATTTTATTTTAAATAGTTAGATTTAAAATATTTGAATGCATGTTTGAATGTTGATTGATATCTATTGATTGTTAAAATAGACATTATACGCCGTTAGTAAGCGGATGTTATTTAATAAAAACATATACCGCAAATATTTCATAAACAGTGAAATTGGTATTATATATAGTAGCAATATATATATATTGGCATATGTACATATTGGAGTTATTGATTTCCCGCATTTTTTTGTTTAGCGGATGAGACCCTATTGCGCCGTTATTAAGCGGATAATATTTAATAAGAACATGTACCGCGATAATTTCGTACTGGAGCGAAATTGATATTATGCTAATGTTTGTGGATGCAGGAAAACAGGTTGGAGGGATCCAACTGGATTCCTCAACAGTATTTATTTGATTTCAGATATTTTGATATTTGATGGGTTATCATATCGATATATGATATCGTTGTTGTCGTGATTGACTATTTGATATGTAGCATCATTGGACCAAATTTTGGGATTTTAAAATGATTTTTAAAGTGATTTTTGAGAATATACTATATTTTGGAATTGATCCATTATAAATAAATAAACGTTATAATTTTTAAAGTTATAAAAATTATGATTTTTAAGAAATATAGTTAAAAGCTGATTTTTTTGAAAATAAGGAATTAATGACTTTATAAAATAGTTAAATTGGGATTTCTGAAATAATTGTGAAAAGTTTAAATATAGGATATATAAAATTTGATTATTTTATAAATCAAAATGATGAAATTATAAAGGAGATTAAAGACGTTTTAAAGAATAATATAAATTTATTTATATTAAGAGATTTATAAATGGATATGTATAAATTGAAATATTGACATTATAAAACGAGTTTTTATAAGTGTTTGAATGAAGTGAAAATAAATTTTGTAAATGAATGGAATTCATAAAATTATAAATGGTGAAGTTATAAATGAAATTTATAAATAGTAAGATTTATAAATTTTGTGAAATTATTAAAGAATATATTTGGATGAATAATTGAATCTTATAAGTTATAAGATTTATAATTATGAAGTTCAAAGGAACGATTTTGCAAACGAATAAATTATAAGTATTTAACTTATGATATGAATTTTTGTTTATAATTGAGTTATAAACTGGAATAGGTTAATAAAAGAATTTATAAAAGAAAGTTGTTATAAAATAAATAGAAATGGAGTTTATAAACGTTGTTTTATAAATTCGCAAACAACTTATTTTGATAAGTAAATTGTTATAATTTATTTATGGATTTATAGTCATGATTTTGGACTGTGAATAATCCTTTGAAATAAATTGAATAAAAAGGATGAAAATTGTTAACGTAGTTTATTCACGTTTTTGAATAGTGAATAATATGTTGAAGAAATTGTTTGAATGTGATGTTTTAAACAGAATTAAAACGATCTAACGATGTTTTAAAATGCGTTGAGATTCGAAACCATAGATTTCAACATTGATTGTTGGAATAGACGTTTTCGAGAAATAAAAGGAAATAATGGACTATAACACTGTTGTTATAGTAAATGATTTCCGAAAGGAAATGTGTTGTATAGTATTGGGATTTATATATCTATTTTAAATTTCGAATCCCTATACTAGTGATTTTGGATTGTCGTAACGATGTTCTACGCAACATTCGTTTTGGCCCAAATAAATATGTTTAAGAGAATGATTTCCTTAAAGAATGAAATATGTACTTAATTTCGATTTAAGTATATTGAATATTTTCTAAGTGTTGAAAATAAATAAAATTTGTGAATTACTTACGAATAAATAAGTATGGAAATGTTTTCCAATATAAAGCGAATATTTTGAGAATTTATCTTTTTGAAGATAAATTGAAAAGGAATATTGAAATGAATAATTGGAATCGAATATTCATAGATATTTTGGATTATAAATTCACTGTGGAATTTATGAATGAAAAGGAGAATTTGTTTAAAAATAAATATTGATTTATTTTTGAAATGTGAGATTATATATCTTGTAAAGATATTTTGGAAAATAAATAATTTGGGAAAATTATTTGGAATCTGGTGATGTGTGCATATCGAGTGATAGTTCAATAACCGACTATCAATATTTCCCTTTGAATGGGTAATTGATGTGATTTGTTTGAATGTGAATGCCACACTTATTTTTGAATAAGCGCTCACTATTCGGGTTAACCGGGAAAGGGCCATGGGGTCGTATAACCCATTCCGAATATGTGATACGTCGTTATGATAGCATTGAAGATCGGTGTTGAAGACCCGGTATTTGCGAGAACGATAGGATGACCTGTCGATTGACTCTGCACCGAGTAGCTACGGTATTGAGTTCTCCATATGTGATGGTGAATCCGATCAGGATTGTGGATATCCGGATTGCAAGGACTTCTTTGTAAGTGCCTTCGGTTCTGTTCGAGCCCGGAACAGACTTGTATGGATTGTGTGTCTGACATTACAAGTTGAGGTATAAAGCCGATTTCTTTCAAATATATTTCTGTTGGTGGCGAGGAATTTATTCTTTTAGCTTAACACCCTTCTCTGAGACGTACGAGCTCAGAGGTTATGTAGTTGAATGTTATCAGCGATATATTCCCAATTTGGTAATGTGACATGCTGAGTGATGCTGAAATGATCATTGTGTTGATTATTTGTGATAGGATCGTTTATTTGATCGTCTATCCTTGTGATCATTGTGTTGATCATTTGTTTGACCCAAAGCATGGCTTTTGTATAAAGTATGTTTTTTGTGGACGTGAATTGATTACGAGCGCCCTTTAGGATGTGTCCATTTCCTTTTGGAAAAGGGTGGTATCATGGTATGGAGCCCATATGCTTACTCATGTTGAAAACACTTTGTTATGATTGTGTGAATTGATTACGAACGCTCGGTGAAAAGGTCCCAAAGGACCGGGGGATGGCATATTCGGTCAGTTGTTACTCAGTTAGGGGTAACCGGGCCTTGTGTTGGTAGAGATCCGGTTTGGTTCTCGGGGATGTCCATCCAGAGGCATTCTCATGTGGCAATGGGAAGTTCCTTGGCCTGATCATTCGTTGGAAATCCAAAGAAACAATACGATTTTGTACGGTATTAGTTGTAGAACCTATCATTCACTTATGGTGTCGCAACACTGTTTGGATGATAGCTATAGTAGGCATACGATAATGGTCGTATGTTGGCTAAGATTTATATTCTACTTTCGAAATGAATTTTTCTCTACACTATGCACTAATAATAATATAAAATGTTCTTTTAAATGCGTATCAAGCATCTTTGACTATCATAAGGAGAAATCTCCTCCGATTCTGCGTTTGCATTGTGTGTGTGTGCGGGAGGCCTTATGGTAGTCTCATTTTTAAAAGCATTGCGAATTGATTTTAAAAATGTTCCTCTATTTTGATTTTAAAGATAAATAAACTGTTTTGAGTTCTCACACCAGTCACATGACTGACTCGGAGTTTATTGTTTTCCTTCCTAAACTCTGGGTGCCCACCAATTTCCACACGGGCAGTCAAGAGTTAGGTTTATCAGGATATTCTGGATATTCTGGAGTTGCTGGAGGCAAGCTGGATGGCATGGCGTATTACTAGTTATATAGTATTTCTTTTTCCGCTGCACTGTTTGTTGTTGTTTACTCTGATGATATGATGTAATGTAATATGATAAAATGTAATAACTGATATAGTTCTTTGTTTAAAGATTATTCATTTATTATTATATGTTGTTCCGCTGCGAATTGTGAGATTCTGATGTGATTTTATTGTTTTCTGTTCTGTTCTGTTGTTTTCTTTTCCGTTCTATTCTCTTTTCCTTCTATTTTAAAATTTTCTATCTTCTATTTTCTCTTCCCTCTATTATCTATTTTCTCTCTTCTTCTGCCTTTTTCTTTTCCTAAATTTTTCTTAAACCCCTAAGGGTTCGTATTTTCGTTCATCTTGAATTAATTAATGGAGATTAGTGTCTATTCAAGGAGTACGGATTTACGGGTCTTTACATCTGGTATCAGAGCATATGGTTAAGCGACAACCATGGTTTTGTTGGGTATTATTCATTAGAGATAGAGTCAGTAGTACTCTAGAATGAATTTGAGTGTAATAATAGCTATGAGAGCGTATTTGTTAGTGAATATAAAATTGTTTTATATTATGATGATTGGTTTATTGAGTGGCATATGAACTTTCGTCAGCGTGGTCCGCAAGACTATGCCGAAGGGGTTTCTAAACACTTGAATAGAACAATTCGACACAGTATTGTTTTAAATTGGGTAAATGAAATAATTTTACCTTGATTTTCTTTTATATATAAGGGCATAATTTTTCAGAATTATCAAAGTGTATATAAGTTGATTGTTTGGTTGTTTGAATAATATAAATAAAGAATTAATTGTATAAGTAAAAAAATTATAAGAATTGAATTTTAATTAAAGTGATTTACAATTGTGAAATAAACTTATATATATGAGAAGTGAAATTATATGAATATATTTATGAATATGAGTTGTAATAAAAATGAATTTAAAGTTAAATGAAATATAACTTAAGAGGTGTTGACTGAAGTTGATATTAGTATCAAAGTAAATTAATGAAGTTAAGTGATAGATATGAACTTGAGTTATATGTAATGAAATTCAACTTTTGTAATTGAATTGAATGAATGGATTGAATGTTAATCAATTGAATGTGAAAAATTGATAAGAAATAATGAATATAAGTGTTAATTCATTAAAATCCAATGTTATTGGAAAGTTGAATAGTTGAATGAAAATCAATTAATTAAACCAATTGATAAGTAAAGGAATTTGGTTGTAATTAATATACATTGGTTGTTATATGGTTGTTAGTTGATTGTATATAATTCATTAAGTGTTAATGAAATTGAAAACTAAAGTAATTGGGATTCAATTGGAAGTTAAGTGAAACTTAAATAGAATTGAATTTGAATTGGAAGTAAACCAACTTGAATATGGATTAGTGAATATAAACTAATTGAGAATGAATGTTAGTAAACATCCACTGTTAATGAATCAAATGTGATTAAATTGAAAACCATTTCATTGAATATTAATGAGAATATAAATGAATATTTATTGGTTATGGATGATAGTTGGTTGATGTTTGCATTTGTTGCTTTAGTTGCATTTGCTATGTTGACATATATAGTTATTATGTTGCTATATGATGTATATTGATACTATTGTCATATATGCATGATTCTCATGTTGTTTGTCGAGTGATTAGTAGGTGCGGATCGCGTTTGCTTCGCATTTGGAGCTCGCTTTCGCGCTATATTAGCCGTATATGCTTGCTAATAAAATATAAGGTACATATCTCGGATTAAATATCGTACTTTTACATTTTTTCCCTGCGGGATGCCTCATTACTTGATGAGATGTATATTTGTGATATATATACTGTCATTTTTTTTTGGATCGAGCCGCGCAAAGGAGACTATGGCGAATTTTTCCAAAAATTTAAGGCGTTAGAAAAAATTTGAGAAAATTTGGAAATTTTTGAAAACTATAACTTTGATTTAGAATTGAAAGTTAAACAATAGTAGTTGTTTTTGAAAAGATAACTAAGTATGATTTGGAAAACTTAGTAAGTTATTGTAAGAAGTTTAACTATGAATTTTGGAAAATTAATAGATTCTGTAACTTTTCTTACTTAATAATTTCGAGGACGAAATTCTTTTAAGGGGGGAAGATTGTAACGACCCAGAATTTTTAGAAATTAAAATTTGAATATTTAATTAATTTTAAATATTAATAAGTGAATTTATAAGTCAAATAAATTTTTATTTGAATTATTGGATTTAATTGAATAATTAAATCGATAATTTAATATGTTAAATTATGGAAATAATTGAAATTAGAGTTAAATATGATTGAAAATGATTTGTAAAATTTTATTTTATCATATGGGAGTTAGAATGATATTTTAGAACTTTTAAAATCGAATTAAAAGTTAATTTGTGAAAATTGAATATTTTAATATTAAAATCGACTAGTGAAAATAGTCAATTTTTGAACGGTCTCAGAATTGGACGAAACCAGTTCCATTGGATCCGTAATAGTTAGTTATTGCCGGGTTTCAATTTTCGTGTCAATCGGAGCTATCGTTTGAGCGTGGCAGCTCGAAACGCATCGATTTATTTTTAATTTTAATTTGGCGAGTTAAAATAGCCATTTTTCAAAAAGTCTCGGATTTCGACGAAACTAGTTTCATCGGATCCGTAATGTGATTTTATTGTAAGGTTTCAAATTTCAAGTCAATTGGATTTACCGTTTGTCCGTTACAAATTAAAACGCCTAGAAAATCGCTTAAATCGGTTTAATTTAAATTGAACGTTTATAGCCATAACTCGCACATACTTCCAAATTAGCTTCCGAAACCTGTTCCATTGTGTCCGAAACGCGGGGTAAACCCTAGAAACGCTGGTTACGGCGCGTAAATCGGAGTTTGGAATTTCCGGGATGAATAGTGTCGTTCGTTCTCTTATAAATAGCCCCCCCCCCATTTAAAAAAAAAAAAAAAAAACAACTAAACCCTAATTCATACTGCAGCCGCCACCCTATGTATGAACGGCCAGAAATTCATGAACTTCCTCCCTCGATTACTCCAAATCCATCAAGAATTAGCAAGAATGTTCAACATCAAAGTTGGAGAGCTCATCGAGAGCTTGGAGATCAACGGTTGAGATCGTGTTTGGAGCTATAAATTGGGAGATAAATGAGGCCGATTGCAGCAACTTGCGCACGCCCTACGAGGAGGAGGAGGGGACCGAGCTGCAGGGCACTGGGGCCGAACCTAGAGGGAGTTGGGGGCTTCGCGATGGTGGTAGTAAGATCGAGTATCGTTGAGAGATGGAGTTGTAATATTAAACCCTAGTAATGGATGTATGGGTTTTGTGTGCGTGTGAATGTCTGTAGATGGGAACGAAGAAGAAAGGGGATGGGGGTGTGCGCACGGGCCTGATGAAGGGGGGTTTGCAATCAACGGCCATGATCTTGCTAGGTTATAAATTTTATAAATTATGTTATAAATTTATGTATATAAATTCGAGTAAACTTCAAAAATTCATAACTTTTTCATACGAGGTCAAAAACGCGCGAAACCAGTTGCGTTGGAATCGTATGGACGAGCACTACGCGAAGAAATTGGATTGGAGTCGTTTGGAGTTAGTGAGAATTTTGGGTAAAATTAAACGTCCGTTTAATTTTATTCGAAATAATCGCTAAAACGAAATTGAAATCAAGGTGAGAACTTCTCACTCAATCGAATCAGTTTCGATTTTATTTTAAATAGTTAGATTTAAAATATTTGAATGCATGTTTGAATGTTGATTGATATCTATTGATTGTTAAAATAGACATTATACGCCGTTAATAAGCGGATGTTATTTAATAAAAACATATACCGCGAATATTTCATAAACAGTGAAATTGGTATTATATATAGTAGCAATATATATATATATTGGCATATGTATATATTGGAGTTATTGATTTCCCGCATTTTTTTGTTTAGCGGATGAGACCCTATTGCGCCGTTATTAAGCGGATAATATTTAATAAGAACATGTACCGCGATAATTTCGTACTGGAGCGAAATTGGTATTGTGCTAATGTTTGTGGATGCAGGAAAACAGGTTGGAGGGATCCAACTGGTTTCCTCAACAGTATTTATTTGATTTCAGATATTTTGATATTTGATGGGTTATCATATCGATATATGATATCGTTGTTGTCGTGATTGACTATTTGATATGTAGCATCATTGGACCAAATTTTAGGATTTTAAAATGATTTTTAAAGTGATTTTTGAGAATATATTATATTTTGGAATTGATCCATTATAAATAAATAAACGTTATAATTTTTAAAGTTATAAAAATTATGATTTTTAAGAAATATAGTTAAAAGCTGATTTTTTTGAAAATAAGGAATTAATGACTTTATAAAATAGTTAAATTGGGATTTCTGAAATAATTGTGAAAAGTTTAAATATAGGATATATAAAATTTGATTATTTTATAAATCAAAATGATGAAATTATAAAGGAGATTAAAGACGTTTTAAAGAATAATATAAATTTATTTATATTAAGAGATTTATAAATGGATATGTATAAATTGAAATATTGACATTATAAAACGAGTTTTTATAAGTGTTTGAATGAAGTGAAAATAAATTTTGTAAATGAATGGAATTCATAAAATTATAAATGGTGAAGTTATAAATGAAATTTATAAATAGTAAGATTTATAAATTTTGTGAAATTATTAAAGAATATATTTGGATGAATAATTGAATCTTATAAGTTATAAGATTTATAATTATGAAGTTCAAAGGAACGATTTTGCAAACGAATAAATTATAAGTATTTCACTTATGATATGAATTTTTGTTTATAATTGAGTTATAAACTGGAATAGGTTAATAAAAGAATTTATAAAAGAAAGTTGTTATAAAATAAATAGAAATGGAGTTTATAAACGTTGTTTTATAAATTCGCAAACAACTTATTTTGATAGGTAAATTGTTATAATTTTTTTATGGAGTTATAGTCATGTTTTTGGACTGTGAATAATCCTTTGAAATAAATTGAATAAAAAGGATGAAAATTGTTAACGTAGTTTATTCACGTTTTTGAATAGTGAATAATATGTTGAAGAAATTGTTTGAATGTGATGTTTTAAACAGAATTAAAATGATCTAACGATGTTTTAAAATGCGTTGAGATTCGAAACCATAGATTTCAACATTGATTGTTGGAATAGACGTTTTCGAGAAATAAAAGGAAATAGTGGACTATAACACTGTTGTTATAGTAAATGATTTCCGAAAGGAAATGTTTTGTATAGTATTGGGATTTATATATCTATTTTAAATTTCGAATCCCTATACTAGTGATTTTGGGTTGTCGTAACGATGTTCTACGCAACATTTGTTTTGGCCCAAATAAATATGTTTAAGAGAATGATTTCCTTAAAGAATGAAATATGTACTTAATTTCGATTTAAGTATATTGAATATTTTCTAAGTGTTGAAAATAAATAAAATTTGTGAATTACTTATGAATAAATAAGTATGGAAATGTTTTCCAATATAAAGCGAATATTTTGAGAATTTATCTTTTTGAAGATAAATTGAAAAGGAATATTGAAATGAATAATTGGAATCGAATATTCATAGATATTTTGGATTATAAATTCACTATGGAATTTATGAATAAAAAGGAGAATTTGTTTAAAAATAAATATTGATTTATTTTTGAAATGTGAGATTATATATCTTGTAAAGATATTTTGGAAAATAAATAATTTGGGAAAATTATTTGGAATCTGGTGATGTGTGCATATCCAGTGATAGTTCAATAACCGACTATCAATATTTCCCTTTGAATGGGTAATTGATGTGATTTGTTTGAATGTGAATGTCACACTTATTTTTGAATAAGCGCTCACTAATCGGGTTAACCGGGAAAGGGCCATGGGGTCGTATAACCCATTCCGAATATGTGATACGTCGTTATGATAGCATTGAAGATCGGTGTTGAAGACCCGGTATTTGCGAGAACGATAGGATGACCTGTCGATTGACTCTGCACCGAGTAGCTACGGTATTGAGTTCTCCATATGTGATGGTGAATCCGATCAGGATTGTGGATATCCGGATTGCAAGGACTTCTTTGTAAGTGCCTTCGGTTCTGTTCGAGCCCGGAACAGACTTGTATGGATTGTGTGTCTGACATTACAAGTTGAGGTATAAAGCCGATTTCTTTCAAATATATTTCTGTTGGTGGCGAGGAATTTATTCTTTTAGCTTAACACCCTTCTCTGAGACGTACGAGCTCAGAGGTTATGTAGTTGAATGTTATCAGCGATATATTCCCAATTTGGTAATGTGACATGCTGAGTGATGCTGAAATGATCATTGTGTTGATTATTTGTGATAGGATCGTTTATTTGATCGTCTATCCTTGTGATCATTGTGTTGATCATTTGTTTGACCCAAAGCATGGCTTTTGTATAAAGTATGTTTTTTGTGGACGTGAATTCGTCGAGCCTCACACCCCGTGAATGGTCAAAACAGGAAAGAAGCAGCAAGGTTATGAGGGGTAGCGCCCTTTAGGATGTGTCCATTTCCTTCTGGAAAAGGTGGTATCATGGTATGGAGCCCATATGCTTACTCATGTTGAAAACACTTTGTTATGATTGTGTGAATTGATTACGAGCGCTCGGTGAAAAGGTCCCAAAGGACCGGGGGATGGCATATTCGGTCAGTTGTTACTCAGTTAGGGGTAACCGGGCCTTGTGTTGGTAGAGATCCGGTTTGGTTCTCGGGGATGTCCATCCAGAGGCATTCTCATGTGGCAATGGGAAGTTCCTTGGCCTGATCATTCGCTGGAAATCCAAAGAAACAATACGATCTTGTACGGTATTAGTTGTAGAACCTATCATTCACTTATGGTGTCGCAACACTGTTTGGATGATAGCTATAGTAGGCATACGATAATGGTCGTATGTTGGCTAAGATTTATATTCTACTTTCGAAATGAATTTTTCTCTACACTATGCACTAATAATAATATAAAATGTTCTTTTAAATGCGTATCAAGCATCTTTGACTATCATAAGGAGAAATTTCCTCTGATTCTGCGTTTGCATTGTGTGTGTGTGCGGGAGGCCTTATGGTAGTCTCATTTTTAAAAGCATTGCGAATTGATTTTAAAAATGTTCCTCTATTTTGATTTTAAAGATAAATAAACTGTTTTAAGTTCTCACACCAGTCACATGACTGACTCGGAGTTTATTGTTTTCCTTCCTAAACTCTGGGTGCCCACCAATTTCCACACGGGCAGTCAAGAGTTAGGTTTATCAGGATATTCTGGATATTCTGGAGTTGCTGGAGGCAAGCTGGATGGCATGGCTTATTACTAGTTATATAGTATTTCTTTTTCCGCTGCACTGTTTGTTGTTGTTTACTCTGATGATATGATGTAATGTAATATGATGAAATGTAATAACTGATATAGTTCTTTGTTTAAAGATTATTCATTTATTATTATATGTTGTTCCGCTGCGAATTGTGAGATTCTGATGTGATTTTATTGTTTTCTGTTCTGTTCTGTTGTTTTCTTTTCCGTTCTATTCTCTTTTCCTTCTATTTTAAAATTTTCTATCTTCTGTTTTCTCTTCCCTCTATTATCTATTTTCTCTCTTCTTCTGCCTTTTTCTTTTCCTAAATTTTTCTTAAACCCCTAAGGGTTCGTATTTTCGTTCATCTTGAATTAATCAATGGAGATTAGTGTCTATTCAAGGAGTACAGATTTACGGGTCTTTACAGGACGCCTCGAGAACCTAACCGGATCTCTGCCAATACAAGGCCGGGTTACCTCTGTAATTAGGTAACTACAACACGAGTATGTCATCCCCCGATCGTTTGTGACCTTTATCCAAGGATCCTCAACCATAAAGCAACAACCACAAAGTATAATAAATATGCAGCAACTACATAGGTTAAATATCTGGGATCCATGCCATGATACAACCCTTTTCCAGAAGGAAATGACATACCCTCAGGGGGTGCTACTCCCAAATAACCTTGCCGCATCCTTCCTGTTTCGGCCATTTCCGGGGTGTGAGGTCCAATGAAGTCTCGTCCACAAAGCTACACTTTTCACAAAGCCATGCTTTGATCAACAAGTGATCAGCAGCACTTCGTATGCCATATTACCAAATTGGGAATGTATTACTAGTAACCATCAACTACATAACCTCTGAGCTCGTACATCTTCGAGAAGGGTGTTAAGCTAAGAGGATAAATTCTCCGCCACCAACAGAAATGTATTTGATAGAAACTAGCTTTACATCTCAAAGTGTAACGTCGGATACAAATCCATACAAGTCCGTTCCGGGATCGAACGGAACTGAAGGCACCTCAAAGAAGCCCTTGCAAATCCGGATATTCACTAATCACGTCCAAAATTCCCATCACAAAGGGTGGTAAAATCTCTATACCGGAGCAACCCGGTGCAGAGACATTCGACAGGTAATCCTTTCGCTTTCGAAAATACCCGGTCTTCAACACCATCTTCAAATGCAATCACATTTCGTCGTATCATTATTCGGAATGGGTTTTATGACACAAAGTCCTTTCTCGGCTAATCCGAATAATGAGTGCTTATTTTTAAAATAAGTGTTACATTCAGATTTCAAACAAATAACAACAAATTTCCACTTTGATCCTTTAAACAAAAGATCCATCACAGTCACCAAGGTTCGATGTGGTTTTCGAATATCCATTTGGAATCCGATCCTCGGTCGCATCGAAAATTCAAATGCCATTAAAAGGCCAATATTGATTGTCGGTTATTTAACTATCAATCAACATTCACAACAATCACGAAGATTTAAATAATTTTCCTCCTATTATTTATTTTCAAAATTATCTTCGCAAGATATAATTTTAATACTTCAACCATTTGAAAACAAATTTCAAATCAATTTCCACATTTCAATCTTCTGAAAACAAATTTCAAATCATTTTCCTTGCGCGGAATATATTTCCAAATATTTATTCATTTCCACTTAAAATCTGCCGAGTTCAAATACTTTAAAATAATTCAAATCACTTATCCAAAATATTCTTGGAACATTTAAAATAAAACTATCTTAATACTTACTTAAATATTGGTTATGAAAACATTATACTAATTATCACATATAAGACTTCAAGTCCAAACTAATTTTAAAATAAAATTAGTAGATAGGGTATAACTATTTAAATAACCATTTCCTAAAACAAATATCAATTTTAATCTTTAAAATAATCCCTTCTATAATTAATTAAATAAATATTTACTCTAAAGATTTGAGACCAGCTTAAGAAAATAATTTACCCAAAGTATCCTTTCTAAAACCATCCTTAAAAATCTTCAATTAATATTTATAAGCTACTTCGAAATCATACTCGGCTTTCCAGGGAAAATACATTTTCCATTTCAAAATGGTTCATTCAAATCAATTTATAAATCTTTCTTGATTTATTTTATATTTGCGTTCTGAATCATTAAATTCCTTTCACTCTTTTTAAAAATAAATCAATATTTATTTTTAAAACATTTCTTCCCTTTTCTTTATAAATTCCCATTTGTGAATTTAAATTTCCAAATATTCATTTTCAAACACCAAATCAAATTCCAAATTGACTTTCCAAACATTTATTTCAACACTAAAATCGATTTCCAAATCAATTTCCCAAAGATTTATTTTAAAAACGCCAAATCAATTTCAAATCGATTTTCCAGTTTATTTTCAACACCAAATCAATTTTCGAATCGTTTTTCTCAAAGATTTATTTTTTTAACACTAAATCAATCTTCAAATTGATTTTAAAATTTATTATCTCTTTTTTTTTAAAAATTAATTCTTTTATATCTCCCAAACTAATTAAAATCTGGATTTTAAAATTAACTCTTCAACTTTTAAACGATATTATTTAAAATTCATTTATTAAAATCTTTTCCCACATTTTGGAATTTATTCAATAGGATTTCACTATAGATTTTCTATTTAAATTTCAAAAATCCAATTTTATTTATTTCTGGTATCCTACGATACCAAAAATATATTTCGGCTGAACTATAGCCTTCAACGATTTCAATCACAAATATGATCACACACAGGTTATAAATAATCAACACACAATATTGAAACAAATTCAACTATTTAAGAAATCTAGTTGGATTCCTCCAACATCTTTCCCTGCATCCACAGGCGTTAGCACAACAATTAAATACCAATTCCACTTCGAGGTGGAATATCGCGGTATATGGGATTTATAAAATCTCATCCGCTATTATGCGGAGCATAGGGTCTCATCCGCTATATAATGCGAGAAATCGATCACTCCAAATACATACATAATACCAATTCCACTTAAGGGTGGAATATCGCGGTATATGGGTTTAATATAATATCATCCGCTATTATACGATGCATAGGGTCTAATCCAACATAACTGATAATGACTTATCATCCAAGCACACAGTCAACAATTTTAAATTTAACTATTTAAAACTAAATCAAAAAAATTGATTGAGTGAGAAGATCTCACCTTTGCCTACGCATGCAACCCATTTCCTTCTCGATTTGTTTCCTTTAAGATTTTGACCTTGTATAAACAATTATTTGATTTATTAATACCTTTTTTTAACCGAAAAATCTATTGGCATTTAATAAATTTAAATTTAACAAATTCTCCCTAAATAAATTATTCTTGGGTGACTGAAGTAAATTAAATCAGTTTATTAAACAAGTTAACTACTTATAATAAATTATTTAAAACAAGCTAGTAAATTAAAATGTGTACATGCATGTTTTATTTTTATTTTGACAATACTTATACTTATAGAAATAATTTATACTGACTAAAAATCAAGTTTTATACAAATCCTTATATTTTTCAAAAGCTATATATATATATATATATAATTAAAAAAAATTAAATTAAAACAGAATCATTTGTATACCATAATGCTATATTATTCTCTTCAATAAATAAAAAAACTGTAGTTTTGTTCACAGTAAAATTTTCTTAATCTATATATATATATATATATATATATGTATGTATGTATGTATGTATGTATGTATGTATGTATGTATGTATGTATGTATGCATGTATGTATACAAACACGTATACATATACATATAAATAGAAATTTCTGTATATGTATAAATCTATATAATTCTTTACTATAATTTATACCATATATACTATTCTCAGTTCTCTGTATATTCATATATATAAAAATTTAATTAAGTTTGAGAAATTAAAACGAATACCTCTGCCCCTTCCAGATCGACGCGCGATCTCCTCCCGATGCGACGAACCATGCAGCCACACCCACCTCGCGAACAAACTCAATTACATGAGTATTGTTGTGCCTCCACTGTCCAAAGCATGTCGTCGCGTGAAACTCTGCCATTGTGCATCCCTAAACCGTTGCGAACAAAGAAAACGTCGTCGCCGACCCATATGCTTGCGAACTCTAAATTGCGACCCAAATCCACTGACGTGCCTCCTTCTTCTGGCCTCACGACGCCCTATGGCGAACGCGAAAACCCTATGTTGCTCGAGAAAGCTCGCGACCTATGCCTCCAAATTGATGATGAACGAACGATTTAGGGTTTTGCCCAAATTCGATTCGAGGGAATAGCGGCCGATTTCTTTTGTTGATTTCAAAAACAATTTAAAAAAAGGAATGCAATTTTTTTCTTTTTAAAAGAAGAGTGGTGACCATTTTTTTCTCGGCCATTTATTTTCTTTCTTTTGAACGAGATTTCTTTCTTTTGATTTGTAAATTTTTTATATTAAAAAGCTCGGTTGCAATTTTAGAAAGGAACGCAGAGGAAAAAACAACACATGGAAAATGCTGCAGGACATGTGTCGAAAGAGTGTAAACGTGTTAACTTGCCCATATATACGAATATGCATATTTTATTTTGAATTTAAATTCAAATTGCTTCGATAAACGCAACTCAAAATCTCGATCTCAAATTGAGGCGTGCCGTTAGGCATTTACAAGGTTATACGTCTATTTCGAATGCAATGGAAAAGGTTTCGGGTCCAAATTCGATTGTGTGGAGAAGATAGCTTTATGAACTCAATTATTAAATTGAATTTTTGATTTAATTTTCAGCACGTTTGCTTATCGTACGACCAAACAGTCACTCCAATCATTAGAAATAGAAATCCAATAATAATACACTATTACGGATCCAATGGAACTGGATTCGTCGAAATCCGAAACTGTGTCTCGGACGACTATTTTTAAATATCGATTTAAACGATATAACTTCAAAACTGATCAAAGCATTTTCAAATTCTATTCTGGAGCTACCATCATCTTCAGCATTATCAATATAAATTTTCTAAGCCTTTAAATTATTTTTAATCAGCTTAAAATTGAAGATACAAATTTTTTTTACCCAACTTCACATTATTAAATTCAATAATTTAATTGCCAAATTCATAGCAATATTTGAAAATCAAGTTTAAATTAACTTCCAAATATTTAAATCAATTAAATATCTCAATTTCAAATGTTCAAAATTCTGGGTCGTCACATTCTTTCCCCCTTAAAAGAATTTGGTCCCGAAATTACTAGTTAAGAAGAATGATCCTTAACCCATTCACATTTTCCCAAAACCCAATAGTTTTATCCACTTGCCAAAACAATTTTTTTTATTAAAAACCCATTATCGATTCAACTACTTTCCAACCTTAACCATAAACTCCAAACAATATTGTTTTCTTAACTAATCCAAATTTAAATTCAAATTTTTAAATTTTCTCAAAAATTTTCTAACTTCCTAAATTTTCGAAAAAGTTCGCCAGCATCTCCTTTACGCAGCTAGCTCTGTATGACTATAGAATGGTACCACCGCCTACCAGATTCAAAAGGAAAATGATAAGCCAAGCGGTTGGACAAGAAAATCATCAAATTTCATACTAAAATTCGAATACATACCTCTTTCAAGCAATTTAAATTATCTTCGAAATCAAAATCCCAATTCCTTTTCCTTTTAACACACCTGTATATCCTACTTATCATTTTGCATATTACAAAATTTCAATATTCAATTCATTCAAACCTGTATGATGTGCATATATCATTCGTATGCAATATCAAATTCGATCGCTCACTCGATCACACAATTTCACTTCCAAACTAGTATCGTCCACCCGACTTCGTAGTGCGGACTCAGATCTGGTTTCTTGATCAAAAATCGTCATTCTCCTTGCATCGTTCCAAACTATGATAGAGAATTCTCAGAACCAACCAAAAATCCATATCCAGGTTCGTCGTCGAAAATCGAGTGAAAAATTCCAACTCGGATCGATATAACTATCTCGAAATTCTGTGCTCGAATTCTGGATCAAATTGCTATGCGAAAATAATATACGTATATCCTACGTATTAATCAATTGATTATTAGATATATCAATTTTCTTTTATTCACATTGATTTTCATTTACTTATTCACAATCATCATTTCGCAACTTTCAGTTGAATCCTTATTCAATTATTAACTTAGTACATTATCCAGTACCGAATTTTACTTAAGAACTTTGCCATTTATTTCTTAAGTTCAATGCAACATTCCATATACTTTCTATATTATTTCACTTCACCATTTTGGTTTATCTCCACTTATATTTAAACTGGATTTTGAATTCCATACGAGTTCAATTCATCTCAGACCATATTTATTTGGTCATTCCTTCAATTAGTTTCACTTACTAATTTTATTTCAATACTTTGCTTTGTTTATCACAAATCAAATTCAATTCCAATTCAATTCTATTCGCTTACAAATTCGAAATGAATTTCAACATTCAATTTCACTTCCATTTACTTGCAATTGTAAATTCATTTATTCATTCACAATTTTATTTTCCATCTTAATAAATTCTATTCCATTACTATTTTTATCAGATTCCAGAGTCTTTTTAATATTTCAAAATCATTTTTGAAATCAACTCAAATTATCTTTTGAATTCGCAAAACCAAACCCAAAATTTTCAAACAATTTCCTTTTAAGATAATTCGATAGCAATTCCTCTCCTAGAAACTCGAAAACGAACACCGATGATGTCGTAATCATCATTGGAATTATTTTCCAACGACCAAAAAGGGTTTAGAGCTTTTATCCCTTCAAAACATTTTTCCAAACCTTGAAAATCATTTTCAAACTAAAAAAGGGATTTAAACTCTCCCAAATTTCCAAAACTTCAAATCCTTTCAATTTCTATTCAAATATTACTCTGGAATTCTATTTCAAATTCTAAATCACATTTACAATTTATATTTACAAATCCCATTTGTATATGGATTTTTTTCTTAGCTCTTTGTTTATCATTTCAATTTCTTATTCAATAATTATGATAATAATTTAATACTATCAATTCCTAATATCTAAGCAACCATATACTATAATAATTTCCGAAAATTTATTTGTTTCATATATTTGGGTAAAATTATTTCATTTACCTGATTCTAAAACAATTCTGTGCCGGTTTATCTTGTTTGAGAGTTTAGAAACTCCTACAGATGACATGGCGTCCTACATATCGACCAAAATCCATTAACACCCAATCAATAAATCAACACAGTATAAAGATGATTTTACATTCACTAACAAATACGCGCTCATATCTATTAATACACTCAAACTCATTCTAGAGTACTATAGACTCTATTTTTAATGATTAATTCCCACCAGAGCCAAGGTTGTCGCTTAACCAAATGCTCTGATACCACAATTGTAACGACCCAATTTTTCGACGCCCGAAAGTCGACATCAATACGTCCACTGTATCAAATGCCGAACAATCGAATGCCGGAAAACCGAACAGTTAGGGTTAAAAAAGAGGTAGAAGAAAAGATAGAAACAATAACAGAATCTCACATTTCACAGCGGAACAACATATAATAGATAAATGAATATCTTTAAAACAAAGAACTATATCAGTTTATACATACATCATCAGAGTTTACAAGAACAAAACAAAAATGGCAGTTATTTTAACTTACTTACATAGAAATTTGGATTACACCAACCTAAACGCAACGGACACTACATAGTATAAGCGATACGTCTCACCATCCAACTTGAACTCTAGATCTCCACAACAACTTCTTGACTTCGCTCCCGACTAATTAATAACCTGACTCTAGGCTGTCCGTGTGGAAAATTATGGATATCCAAAGTTTAGAAAGGGAACAATAAACTCCTGGTCGGTCATGGGACATGTGTGAGATCTTAAAAACAGTTATTTTCACAAAGAAAAGAAAAGAAATCCGTAATGCATTTGGAAAATGAAACTACCATAAGGCCTCCCCGCACACACACAATGCAAACGCAGAATTGGAGGAGATTTCTCCTTATGATAGTCAAACATGCTTGATACATAAAATCCTTTTTGAATATTACTATTAGTGCATAGTGCAGAAAACATTTCAAAAGTATAGTATTAATCTTAGCCAGCATAGACATTTCGCACTTATGCCTACTATAGCTACCATGTTCAATAGCATGTTACCGCCACATTCCATGGCAGGTTATACAACTAAAACCGTACAGGTCGCGTATTATTTCTTTGGATTTCCAATAAATGGTCAGGCTAAGGAACTTCCTATGCCACATGGGTATGGCTCTGGAGGGACGCCCTAAGAACCTTACCGGATCTCTAGCAACACAAGGCCGGGTTACCTCTGTAACTAGGTAACTACTACACGAGTATGTCATTCCCCGATCGTTTGCGACCTTTATCTGAATATCCTCAACCACAAAACAACAACCACAAAGTATAATAAATTTGCAGCAACCACATAGGTTAAATATCTGGGCTCCATACCATGATACAACCCTTTTCCAGAAGGAAATGACATACCCTCAGGGGCCGCTACTCCCAAATAACCTTGCCACATCCTTCCTGTTTCGACCATTTTCGAGGTGTGAGGTCTGACGAAATCTCATCCATAAAGCTACAATTTTCACAAAGCCATGCTTTGATCAACAAATGATCGGCAACAACTCGTATGCCACATCACCAAATTGGGAACATATTATTAGTAACCATCAACTACATAGCCTCTGAGCTCGTACGTCTCAAAGAAAGGTGTTAAGCTAAGAGAATAAATTCTCCGCCACCAACAGAAATGTATTCGATAGAAACCAACTTTACATCTCAAAGTGTAACGTCAGACACACATTCATACAAGTCCGTTCGAAGATTGAACGGAACAGAAGGCACTTCAAAGAAGCCCTTGCAAATCTGAATACTCGCTAATCACGTCTGGAATTACCATCACAAAGGGTGACAAAATCTCTATACCGGAGTAACCCGGTGTAGAGACATTGGACAGGTAATCCTTTCGCTTTCGAAAATACCCGGTCTTCAACCCCATCTTCAAATGCAATCCCATTTTGTTGTACAATTATTCGGAATGGGTTTTATGACACAAAGTCCTCTCCCGGCTAATCCGAATAATGAGCGCTTATTTTTAAAAATAAGTGTTACATTCAGATTTCAAAGAAATCACAACAAATTTCCACTTTGATCTTTTAAACAAAAGATCCATCACAATCATAAAGTTTCGATGTGGTTTTCGAATATCAATTTGGAATCTGACCCTCGATAGCATCGAAAATTCAAATGCCATTAAAAGGCCAATATTGATAGTCGGTTATTTAACTATCAATCAACATTCAGAACAATCATCAAGATTTAAATAATTATCCCCCAATTATTTATTTTCAAAAATATCTTCGCAAGATATAATTTTAGCACTTCAACCATTTGAAAACAAATTTTAAATCAATTTCTACATTTCAATCTTTTGAAAACAAATTTCAAATCATTTTCCTTATGTGGAATATATTTTCAAATATTTATTCGTTTCTACTGAAAATCTTCCTAGTTCAAATACTTTAAAATAATTCAAATCACTTATCCAAAATATTCTTGGAACATTTAAAATAAAACCATCTACTTACTTAAATATTGGTTATGAAAAAATTATACTAATTATCACATATAAGACTTCAAGTGCAAAATAATTTTAAAATAAAATTAGTAGATAAGGTGTAACTATTTAAATAACCATTTCCTAAAACAAATATCGATTTTAATCTTTAAAATAATCCGTTCTATAATTAATTAAATAAATCTTTACTTTAAAGAACTGAAACCAGCTTAAGAAAATAATTTACCCAAAGTATCCTTTCTAAAACCATCCTTAAAAATCTTCAATTAATATTTATAGGCTACTTCGAAATCATATTCGGCTTTTCAGGAAAAATACATTTCCTATTTCAAAACGGTTCGTTCAAATCTATTTATTTCTTGATTTATTTTAAATTTACGTTCCGAATCCGTAAATTCTTTTCACACTTTTTAAAAATAAATCAATATTTATTTTTAAAACAATTTTTCCCTTTTCTTTATAAATTCCCATTTGTGAATTTAAATTTTCAAATATTCATTTTCAAACACCAAAAAAAGTTCCAAATAGATTTTCCAAACATTTATTTCAACACCAAAATCGATTTCCAAATCAATTTCATAAATATTTATTTTGAAAACACCAAATCAATTTCAAATCGATTTCCTAATTTATTTTCAAAACACTAAATCAATTTTCAAATCGATTTCTCAAAGATTTTTTTTTTAACACTAAATCAATCTTCAAATTGATTTTCAAATTTATTATCTCTTTTTTTTTAAATTAATTCTTTTATATCTCCCAAACTAATTAAAATCTGGATTTTAAAATAAACTCTTCAACTTTTAAACGATATTATTTAAAATTCATTTATTAAAATATTTTCCCACGTTTTGAAATTTATCCAATAGGATTTCACCATAGATTTTCTACTTAAATTTCAAAAATCCAATTTTATTTATTTTCGGTATCCTACGATACCAAAAATATATTTCGGCAAAACTATTGCCTTTAACGATTTCAATCACAACTATGATCACACACGGATTATAAATAATCAACACACAATATTGAAACAAATTCAATTATTTGAGGAATACAATTGGATCCCTCTAACCTGTTTCCCTGCCTCCGCAGACGTTAGCACAACAATTAAATACCAATTCCACTTCGAGGTGGAATATCGCGATATATAAGATTTATAAAATATCATCCGCTATTATGCAACGTATAGGGTCTCATCCTCTATATAATGCGGGAAATCAATCACTCCAAAGACATATATAATACCAATTCCACTTCGGGGAGGAATATCGCGGTATATGGGTTTAATATAATATCATCCGCTATTATGCAGCGCATAGGGTCTAGTCCAATATAAATGATAATAACTTATCATGCAAGCACACAGTCAACAATTTTAAATGTAACCATTTAAAATTAAATCGGAAAAATCTGATTGAGTGAGAAGATCTCACCTTTGCCTACGCATGCAACCCATTTCCTTCTCCATTTGTTTCCTTTAAGATTTTGACCTTGTATAAACAATTATTCGATTTATTAATACGTTTGGTTAACCGAAAAATCTATTAACGTTTAATAAATTTAAATTTAACAAAATCCTCAAATAAATTATTCTTGGTGACTAAAATAAATTAAATTAGTTTATTAAATAAGTTAATTACTTATAATAAATTATTTAAAACAAGCTAGTAAATTAAAACGTGTACATGCATGTTTTATTTTTATTATGGAAACACTTATACTTATAAAAATAATTTATACAGAATTAAAAACCAAGTTTTATACAAATCCCTATATTTTTCAAAAGCTATATACATATATTAAAAAAAAGTTAAATTAAAACAGAATCATTTTTATACCATAATGCTATATTATTCTCTTCAGTAAACAACAAAACTGTAGTTTTGTTCACGGTAAAATTTTCTTAATATATATATATATAAACAGAAATTTCTGTATATGTATAAATCTATATAACTCTTTACTACGGTTTATACCATATATACTATTCTCAGTTCTCTGTATATTCATATATACAAAAAATTAATTAAATTGAGAAATTAAAACGAATACATTTGCCCCTTCCAGATCGACGTGCGACCTCCTCCCGATGCCACGGACCACGCAGCCACACCCATCTCGCGAACAAACTCGAGTACACGAGCATCGTCGTGCCTCCACTGTGTAAAGCCTGCCATCGCGTGAAACTCTACCATTGTGCCTTGCGCCTCCCTAAACCCTTGCGCACAAAGAAAACGTCGCCGCCGACCCATATGCTTGCGAACTCTAAATTGCAACCCAAATCCACCGACGTGCCTCCTTCTTCTAGCCTCGTGGCACCCTATGGCGAAAGCGACAACCCTATGTTGCTCGAGAAATCTCGCGGCCTATGCCTCCAAATTGATGACGAACGAACGATTTAGGGTTCTGCCCAGATTTGATTCGAGGGAATAGCGGCCGATTTCTTCTGTTGATTTCAAATTTTAAAAAAAAAGAATGCGATTTTTTTCTTTTTAAAAGAAGCAGTGGTGACCATTTTTTTCTCGACTATTTATTTTCTTTCTTTTGAACAAGATTTCTTTCTTTTGATTTGCAAATTTTTTTGTTAAAAAGCTCGCTTGCAATTTTAGAAAGAAACGCAGAGAAAAAAACAACACGTGGCAAATGCTGTAGGACATGTGTCGAAAGAGAGTAAACGTGTTAACTTGCCCATATATATGAATATGTATACCTTATTATAAATTTAAATTCAAATTGCTTCAATAAATGCAACTCAAAATCTCGATCTCAAATCGAGGCATGCCGCTAGGCGTTTATAAGGTTATAAGCTTATTTCGAACGCAATGGAAAAGGTTTCGAGTCCAAATTTGATCGTATGGAGAAGATAGCTTTTTGAATCCAGTTATTAAATTGAATTTTCGATTTAATTTTCAGCGTGTTTTCTTATTGTACGGCCAAACGATCACCAATCATTACGAAAATTGAAATACGATAATAATAGACTATTACCGATCCAACGGAAATGATTTCGTCGAAATCCGAGACCGTGTCTCGGAAGGCTATTTTTAAATATTGATTTAAACGATATAAATTCAAAACTGATCAAAGCATTTACCAATTCAATTCTGAAGCTACCATCATCTTCTGTATCATCAATATAAATTTTCTAAGCCTTTTAAATTATTTTTAATCAGCTTAAAATTAAAGATACAATTTTTTTTACCCAACTTCACATTAATAAATTCAATAATTTAATTGCCAAATTCATTGCAATATTTGAAAATCAAGTTTAAATTAACTTTCAAATATTTAAATTCAATTAAATATCTCAGTTTCAAGTGTTCAAAATTCTGGATCGCCACAAAATAGATCATGGAATCCTACATTGATTCCAATAGCCCAACGGGCCTTGGAGTCGCACATAGATTCCCACATCTCAACTAGATCTTGGAATCACACCCAGATTCTCATACCCCCAACGGGTCTCGGAATCACACATGTATCCCAACATTCCAATATATCACGAATCTCCTCCATAGAATAATATATTGTTTTCGGAGTGGTTATGGGTTCGAGTCATCTCTTACGAGTGCACTCCTCCGCTTCACGGGTGCTCCACTAAACCAAACGTCGATTTCCAGAATGCTCAATATCAGTTCTTTTAGAAACAATCAGATAATACATAAGAGCGGGTATCACCACCTAACCCTTTTAGTGGATGGATCTCCTTATCATTTGTCCAAGAAGAACAAAACAAATTTATACGTACAGTATAGCACCACCAATGGTAAATGTACCATATAATTCTCATGTTTCCCCTAGATATTTTCAAGGATAAAATCCTTCGGTGTTAAGTAGGAAATATTTTTGTACCACCAAAATTGAGGATTACATATTTAGGACAAGATTTAATAGTCGGCTATTGAACTATCAAATAAACTAACATTCAAACAAAGATTATATTTCATAGGAAAAACTAACATTGACTAAGCATATAAGCTTTCACTATCCTCATTTCATAAATCTTAATAAACAAAATCCACTTTGTAAATTACTTGTATATAAACACCTTTTCAAGATATACTCGCAAATCTCTATATTTCAATACATAGAACTACCCATATACTTATCTCAATAGTATAAGTATATTCATAGAATTAGAAAGATTTTCTTTTTATTCGATTCAAAACCCATTTATAAAATCCTTATGATTCTCTAAAAAAAACATTTATAAACCACTATATAAATCTTCAAAAACCATTTATAAACCCTTTATAAATTCAATCACTTATAAGCTTCTTGTACCTTTCAAAGATCACTGATAAACCCTTTATGAATATATAAACCATTTATGAAACTTCTTTTATATGTCTATAACCTGTCTCTAAAATTTGTTTATAAATATCTAAACATTTATAAACTCTTTCATATTGCAAATAACTTTTCCTTAACTCTTCAAACCATTTTGTAACTCCTTTATAAAATCTAAGTCTTCCAACTCCATTCATGTGTCTCAAAACCATTTATAAATAATTAAAATTCTTTTACTTCAAAACACCATTATATAATAAAGGTTATCAATAATAAACGTCATAAATAAATAAAATTTATTAATTTTAAAATACCATAAACAATAATATTGTTTAATAATCTTCACCATTTTTATAAATAATAATGATTCATTTTCAAAACCATATTAGTAACACTTATTATTAATTTCTAACCATAATTATTCTTGAGGTAACTAACTTTTCAACTTATTAGCTTTTTATAAATTCCTAAAACTTATTAACTATAAACAAATAACTTTTAAACAATATTAAATAATTAAATAACTTTAAAATAATATTAATATAATTATATAATTTAAAAATAATATAAATATAATTATATAAATTTTGAAACAATATTTATATATTTAATTAGATAATCCTTAAACATGATATTTTCGAAACCCAGTTTCAGATTTTAAAAATCATTTCTTGTCTCAAAAACCAATTCCGACTAAATCGGCAATTTATAGTGTTTTTAAAATACTAATTTGAGGCCAATAGTCACCCAACACTTAACCAGAATCGATATTTATTTTCTATCACTACTGTGTTTTATTTTCTATCACTGCTGGGTTTTATTTTCAAACATATAATGATGTTATAACCAAAGTATTCACAACTATATTTATTATTCAATAATCCATATAAAAATATATTATTGGAAACCATTCAACAATAGTGAGGAATCCCGTTGGATTCCTCCAACCTGTTACCCCCTGCATCACAGCTTATAAATATTAGCACATATATATGTAAAGAAAATCAACAGTTGTAAGGAATCCAGTTGGATCCCTCCGTCTTATTTTCCCTGCATCACAAACGTTATATAATCATAACATATAAATCAACCGCTTCGAGGCAAGATCCATATACAAAGGGTCATCCGCTCTTACATAGAAACGTAATAGGGTCTCATCCGCTCCAATAGGTGGGAATATTCAATCCAACTAAAATACAATAATTCATCCAAACAATCATTCAATAAATTTTTTCAACTATATATTATGCTAGTTAACCAAAAAGGTGAGTTTAACTCACCGAAATTTTTTGTTGTCACTGAGGCGTTCCAGTTTGGAACTAAAACCGAACGACATCCGATTTTAGTCTAAATTTTAACTGTCTCCAAATTCATCCAAACCTGTTCCATTGTGAAGCTTTCATCACCACTAGTGCAATGCAAAAATATGCGCCTTGATTGAACCTCGTATGAGAGAGTTATGTAATTTTAAGTTAACAAGATTTAAATAAAATTTAATTTCACTAATTTCTTTAACATCGACTAATTACATCAATACCCTTATTCCCCAAATTTCACTTTCAAACCTATACGCTAATCAAATGTTTGGTCGTGCATCACCAACCATGATACGGAGCTCCAATCAATGATATTTTATGCCGTAGATTCCAATGGGCTAATCTTCCCAAACTCGACATGCCCATACCAAAACAACGGCCCCACAGCCTCGATCCAAAATGCGGCATCACTATTCCCCTTGCTGCATGTGTTCAGGTCGCGCAACCCCTAAGACTATCGAGCTCCACGAAATTACACCAGACGTTGTGGCTCCAACCCCTCAATCCAAAACCAAATTCTGATTCCCCTAATTCTTCCTCCAATTGCCGCAAACCCTAGCCCTAGTTCGACAAACCACCACTGCCCCATAGTCGATCATCCCCAAACTATCGCCCTCTCTCTCAAGTATGCCAGTGGAAAGATCTTATCGAAACATGAATTCTAAAATTCGTTTGAGATTTTTTCTTGAGTAAAATTTGAAAAATAAAATTTTGAACTTCAATTTCTTTTTTTCTATTTCACTGTAGCCTGAAAGAAGAAGAGAGGGAGAACGCATTTTTAAAAAGGAAGGTGGGTATGGTTATGACAGGTAGGGTGTGGGTTGATGTGAATGAACAAAGCAGTGTAGTGAAATCCAAGTTAATATATTATTTACAAATCAAAATATATTGCTACATAATTTCAGACCTCAATCAAGACATGCCGCCTGGCATTCTATATTTATATCCCTATTTCACATGTAATGGGACTAATTTCGAGACCTAATTCAATCGTATGCAGAAGATAGCTTTTCGAACCTAATTATTATATTAAATTTTCGATAATAAATTTTACGCGTTTCGATCTTCCACGACTAAACGATTCATCCGATTGCCACGAAATTGTACGACATAATATAATTCACTACTATAGATCCAATGAAACTGGTTTCATCGAAATCTGAGACTATGCCCCAGAAGGCTGTTTTTATATGTTAATTAAAACGAGTTAATTTCAGAATTAGCTAATTTACCTTAAATCAAATTTGAAATTTTTATTATCTTCCTTCTTATTAAGTAGAAATTTAATAAGCTTTAATATCATTTTTATCCAAATAAAAATCCAAGATTCAATTATTTAAACAATTTCAATTATTAAATTTGACAATTGAATTATCCATTAAATCACTATTTTTGAAATTCAAGTTATTTAATCTATGAATCTAACCTTTCAATATTTAAAATTAATTAAATATTCTAGTTTTAAAGAACTAAAATTCTAGATCGTTATAGATCTGGTTGTTGGGATAGGTTTGAATTAATTTAATAACCAAAAGCAAATTTATGTATATATTGTTTAAAAATTATTCTAAATTCATTTCTATCACCTTTGCATAAAATGGAATATACGGCGAATGGTCGTATAACTTTATACGATCAAAGAGATAAGATATGTAGAAAGTTTGGAGATGAATAAAAATAAAATTGGATATAAATACTTGCTTAAAGATTTTAACATCCCAAATTTTATCGGTTTAAATTAGTAATTTTTTTGAATTTTTGAAATCTAAATTGAAATTAATTTGAATAATTTCAAATCAAATAAGATAAGTGTTAATTTGTATGAACAAGATTTCAATTTCATTTGAGTTTAAAATTTTGAAATAATAAACATTTTTAAAAATCATTTGAATTTAAATTATATATACATATAATGTATGTATATATGAATAGATTTGAGTTTGACTTTGTATTTGAATTTAAATTTTAAATAAATGCTTTAGTAAAATAATTTGGATTTACAAATATATATATATATATATATATATATTTGTGTGTAATTTATTTAATATGTATCTAATTTCAAAATTCTCTTTTAAATAGTATTTATTAAAATAAAGCAAATGTCTTTAGAAAATGGAAGGTGTAAACTTATATACAATTTAAATAATGAAAAAAAATATTCTTCTAACGAAAATACAAATGTTAAATAAGTAATGTACATAAAGACAAGTGTTAAAAACTAAGTAAATGGATTAACAAGTGTAATCCATGTAGAAAGAAAATGAACAAGTGTCATTTTATGTTTGAAAATTAATAAAAAGAAGATTTAAATATATATAAGCTACTTCATCTCCTCCCTCTTACCTTATTCATCTCCAAGCCCTCTACAAAATTTTAAACCAAAAGAAGAAAAAATCATTGGCAGCAAGTAATCAAAACAAATAACTTCCTCAACATTGAAACCAAAACCAAATTCAGAAAATAAAATATGAAACAAATTTCTCAAAGTTCAAACCAGAAATTGGACAAATCAAGAACAAAGGAGGATTCTACTTTAACAATTAAACAAAAGCAAAAGATCATCACATAAACAATAGAATCAGGAGCAAATCTAGGCTTTCAAATCTCAGTTTTTAAGTTGCAGACCAGAGTTCCTCTTCTCTGTTTTCATAAAAAAATTAAACTGTAAGTAGATCTTTTTAAAGAATTTGAATTTTAGTTTGTTGTTGAGAGATTAAGCAAGTAAACCCATCAAAAAACTAAGCAAGTTTATATAAATTAGCTGCAGATAAAAAGGTTCAAGATCAAATTTAAAAACACCTTCTAAGATTTCAATTTTGACAACATCCCAGAAAAGCTTTCTATTCAAAATCTGATAGGTGAGTAAACTTTCAAATTCTGGAATTCTGATCTGTGTTTGAGATCATGCTTGAAGTCAAATTTTTTGCATGTGTACAAAATGTATGTATATGTGTTTATATCCCCTGGGTATGTTGATATACAGGGATGTTTTACCCTGTTTTCTAATTCCAGGTTTTTACAAAACCTGTCAAAATTCCATAACCCCTGTTTTAGTTATTGTTAGGATGAATTGTTAAAATAAAAAGTGTACAAATTATCAAAACTTGATTTTAAGGACATTTTTAAGTATTAAAAATAAATGGTTTTGCTGGAAAAAAATCAAAACACAGTAGAACATAAAATTTGTTAAAATTCAATAGATTAAAGTTTAGGATTTGATTTCATAATCCTGTTTGTCTTCAAGAAATACGATTTTTAGCAAAAGATTTTGGATTTTTAAGTTGTGAAATTTCGAGTAATTTCAAGTTGAACGCATAGTGAACTCGGGGCAAACCACGGCGATCAAAGAGGAATTAGACCTCGGGGTTGTGGCCGGGGATAGCTGGATGTTGGTTGGACTCGAGAAAAATGCGAGGCGTATTTATAGATCATCATGGTGATATGATTCCAACGATCTCGGGTTTAAACCCATTCTTGAACGAGGCTGAGAATCTTGGTTGGTGCAACTTCATCATTGCATCGGAGTTGATCGCACCGATGGTGATCGAAGCATTGAAGACAGATGCAGCTTCGGTTGAGGTCGCGTGGCCTCTAGGGGCCTGAGTTTGCGAAACGAGAGGGTTTTCCAGTGATGAATGTTCATTCCAGTTTGGGTTCAGTGTCGAAGTTTCGATTTCGTCGATGATTTGGATTTCTGGGTGGCTGGGGTACAGATATGCTACCCTGGATATGCAAGAAGCCCCAGAAGAGAAAGGAAATACGAGCAATCAAAATTGGAAGAAAAGGAAATTCGAAGGCAAGAAACCATGGCAGGGAAAGGAGAAGAAGAAGAAAAATCAAGAGGGTAAGGAAAAAGGTGTTACCTGTTTTAATTGTTTGGAAAAAGGCCATTACTCGAGCAGATGTACGAAGCCTAAGAAACAAGTAAATCAACCTGTACAAGCAAAACCCAGGAAATGTTATTACTGTCAGAAACCGAGATACGAAGTTAAAGACTGTCCAACAATGAAGCAAGCTCAGACAGCAAAGGTGTACACAATCAAAGATAAACCTGCAACCTCTAGAGCGGAAAAAGGGAAAGGAGATTTAGAAGGTAACCTTACTATTTATGATAGAATTGTTATAGTTTTGTTTGATATGGGCGCTACACATAGTTTTATCTCTCAACAACGTGTAAATGAATTAAATGTTGAACCCGATTATGTGGACGAGCCCATCTGCGTAAATAATCCAGTTGGTGGCCCCGCAAACCTTTGTCTACGATGTAGAGATGTTCCTATCTCGTATTCTTGTTACCAATTCCCTATCATTCTCTTTGTCCTTGATTTTAATGAGTTTGAAATCTTACTCGAAATGGATTGTCTAACAAAATACGAAGCCAAATTAGATTGTAACAATTGATTGATTTCGATCAAAACCACATTTGGAGATTTCATTGAGATTTCTTGTGAAGATCTGAGTCCTAAAAGAGATGAGTTGATGTATAACTTGGGCTATCTCGAACCTAGTCTGGAGTCCATACCCATTGTCCAGGAATTTCCAGATATGTTTGAAGAATTCAAATCTTTACCCCCACACAGTGAAATCGAATTCAGAATTGACTTAGTGCCAAATGCCCGTGCTGTCATTCATGCAAGTCGCAGGATGGCACCCAGGGAAAGAATTGAATTAGTCAAGCAAACTATTGATTTGCTAGATAAAGGTTTAGTTCGTCCTAGTGTTTTTGAATGGGGTTAGTAGTGGTGTTTGTTGCTAAATCCGTCGGATCCTTAAGATTGTGTGTGGATTACCGCGATCTCAACAAACTAACTCTCAAGAACAAATTTCCTCTACCTAGAATTGATGATCTGTTTGATCAACTGCATAGCGCTCATTTCTTTTCTAAGATGGATCTAGCCCAGGGATTCCATCAGCTACGAATTCCCAAAGACTGTGTTTATTTGACTGCCTTCAGGGGTCCTAACATGTTCTACGAACGGTTAGTCATGCCTTTCGGACTAACCAATGCTCCCGCATACTTCATAGACTTAATGACCCGTGTATTTCGAGAGGTGTTAAATAAATTTGTGCTTGCATTTATTGACGATATTCTGGTCTACTCCAAAACCGAAGAGGAGCATGCTGAGCATCTTAGAATTGTCTTGGGGATATTGAGGAAGAATATTCTGTTCGCCAAATTTTTCAAATGCCATTTTTGGGTCAAAGAAGTTAAATTTCTCGGGCACATTGTTAATGAAGAAGGAATCTCTGTTGACCATGGCAAGATTTCCACTATTCTTGACTGGAGGAAACCCATTACCCCAAAAGAAGTTCGAAGTTTTCTGGGTTTAGCAGGTTATTACCGAAAGTTTGTTCAGGATTTCACCAAAATAGCTGGTCCAATGACTAAACTACCAATGAAGAATGCAAAATTTGATTGGACTCCGAAATGTGATGAAGCTTTCCAGGAGTTAAAAAGGAGATTGACTACTGCTCATGTTCTTGCTATCATTAACGGGAACCAGGGCTTGTCTGTCTATAAATGCTTGTGGTGATGGTTTGGGTGCGGTGCTAATGCAGAATGGGAAAGTAATTGTCTACACGAGTAGACAATTACGTGCACATGAGAAAAATTACCCAACTCACGATCTCGAGCTTTTAGCTGTTATTTTCGCTTTGAAAATCTGGCGACACAATCTTCTGGGTGTGACGACCCGCCCTTCTACTCTCAGAAAGACGTATCATCCTTTATGAAAGAAAGGGATAGAAATAGAAAAGAAAAAAAAGAAAGAACAACAACATCAGAATCTCACAGCGGAACGGAACAAAATATAATACATCACATAACTATTACATAGTTTTACATATATCAGAGTTATACAACATCATACAACAGGACAGTCATATATACATATGTCTATACATACTTCAGAGATACAACATACATCAACTACAAAGCGGAACTAGATAGATAGCTACATACGTCTGGAATTCCTGCTCCAAGCTCCTCCAGAAATCAAAGTCCAAAACCTATCACTTGGCTACTCATAAAAATTTGAGTACCCAAGAGTTTATGAAAAAAAACAAAATATAAACTTCGGGTCAGACATGGGCCTGGTATGAGTAAATGGTTTAAAGTTGTTTAACTTTGAAAAACATTTGAAAATAAAGGTATCACGTAAGACTTCCCACAAATAAATACGGGTAAGTTTTTACCCTACGCTAACCAAAACATTTTATAGGAAATCCAGTGATATTATGATAGTTTCTAAGGTTTCCAAGTAAATAGAAAATAGCCGAAATTGTTACATTCATTAAATTCCAGCTATTAGCCATAAAAGTGGGTAATACAAATCAAAACCGTAGGGTCTCATAGGGAAAATGGGTTTCCATCAATGGCAGGGCTACTGGGGTACCGCCCGTCAAGGTACGGGGCCTATATCACCGTACCAAGGAGCCACCCTAACTCCCCTGCAACACAAGGCCGGAACCATTCCTTACTGAACAGTCCCGAACAAGATAACCCCACGGTTGTAGCTAGCAACCGTCCACACAGCCAAAATAAAAAGGGACATCTAGATAGGGGTATATCTCGTCCTGCTTGGGCATGACCCACCTAACCTTGCTGCACCTCCCATGTTTTAGCCATTCCCGGTTGATGAGGCTTGAGGCTACGATTACCTTTACAGAACATATCTCTTAGAATGCTCATCGTCCGCTTGACGATGTGCTGAAAGCATTCAATCCATACAAGTTCATTCTGGATTCGAACGAAACCGAAGGCATTATCTCGTTACACTCATTTTGGAATCACCCTCAGAGTCAACGACAATAACCCTTGCATTCTGAAAACACCATCTCGATCTCCACTTGAGAATTCACGACCTAACGTTTAATTTGGATCGATGTGGTTTTTGGATAATCATAAATGACACCCGATCTCGGTCTCATCGAAATCCAAACGCCATTTTAAGGGCCAAGTTGTCTAATTAATTTTAAACAGTTTTAAATTCAACACTTGAATTCAAATAACATTTATCATAGATAAATCATACACAATCATCATAGATGTATCAAAGCATATCACAAAATATCACCAAGTAATTATCACAATCAGATATTCTACATTCACAACAATCCATAAGCAATCATCTTAAATTCTTATTGTATTTAATTTCAATTAAAATCAATTACTTGAGAATTAATCACTTAATTAATAAATTATCATCAATTAATTTCTTATTTCATTTCAAATCATTTAATTAATTAATCATTTCTTAATCAACTATTAAATCTTAATTACTTAATTATTTTATTATTTTATTTCACACCATTTAATTAATTACTTCTTAATCAAATTATTTAACTTTAATTACTTAATTGATTACCCTTAATCAGTAATTAATAACTTTAATTATTAATTAATAAAACTTAATTATCCATTTATTAACCACTAATTTCTTATTTAATCAATTATTAATTCTTAGTTAAATTACTTGATTAATTAACTATTAATCATTCATTAATTAACTTAAGTAGTTAATTACAAATTCATTATTACCTATAATCCATCACTAATTACAATTAAAAAGTATTTATTCTTAATTGCTTCTTGAGATAATTAATTAATTACTATTCAATTTAATAACATTTTAAAGCTCTTCTTTAAACTTTGAAAATCAAATCATCATTAACTACAAACTTTACTGTTAATTAAGTTTTATATTTAAATTAATTGCTTAATTAAAATAATAATTAAGTGTTTAAAACATCGTTAAAGTATTAACTAAAATAATTAAAACTCGTATTTAAGTTTTAACTTACATTTGTTAAACCTTATTAGGTTTTACAGTGCTAAACTGTTGAAAGTGATCTGCTTAACATTATTTAAATAATGCAATACTGTGGTTAGAAAAAGAACCCGAGACTACCCCTTATTATCTCGAGTCACACTTCGAGTACTTCACGCAATTCCCCCGATTCTCCATGTATGTTCTTCTTCTTCTTCTTCTTTTTTCTAGAAAGTTTAGATTTAAACTAAAGTTATATAATAGGATCAGGACCATTCCACGCATCGATAAAACCCGAAGCAACCAACTAAACAACTCGAGCATCGACTCGAGATCGTACCCTCGTCAACGACACTGACACATTCTCCTGCCGTACACATGCACGGCAACGCGACCGGACTCTGCCAAACTCCAACATCACAGGCGAGTCACAAAACCCACGTATACACGAAAATAAAACACGAATCACTCTCAAAATTATCAAATCGAAGTAAAGCCTTCTTGCTCGAAAAACTGTAAACTCAACCTCTGCCTAAAATGCCTCGCCACCGTCATTCAAGTCACCGGAGTCGCCCAGATTTCGTCCACACCATGACAACGCATTCCTCTTCCACCCTCCAGAACCTCGTGCAGCTCGATCACGCAACGAAGATGAACAAGCCACGTTTACTGACTTGAGCAAAAACAGAAATAAAACCCAAAAATGGGTTCGACCCAACAATTTATGAAAAGGAAAAATTATCTGATAATTTTCCCAAGGTCAATGATGTTTGTACTAACTTCAATTCAAGTTTAACATCTTGTTTTGTTGAGAAAACAAAGCTTAACAATGATTTAAATAAGAACAATTTGAGTTTTTGCACAAAATATGCAATCTGTATCAATTACAGAGAAATACCGGGCATCACACAATCATATGCAAACTGAAGCATACAGAAACCAGATTGTCAATGAAGTTTGAACTGTTTTTAATTAACTTAAAACTTTAAAAAATTTATGTTTACTCACATGGAAATTCCTTTGAATAGAGAATAATTGATGATTGAGAAAACTGCAGTATGAATCTGCTTGAGCTCTTCCCTGTTTTTATTTGAATTTAAAATTTGATTTTACTTCTTTCTCTTGTTTTTGTTTTATCTGGTTTTGCTAATTATTTTTACTAAACGAACTAAATAAAGATGAATACACATATATATAAAAGATAACAGTTGTAATATGGGAAGGTAGTAACTGGACAAACATTTTCTTCTTTTGGCTTTGATTGATCAGATTCTTCTTACCGCAATTGAAAGGATTTGTAATATTTTGAACTGGCAAAATGTTAGGCTTGAGCAGATAGCATTAAATGTTTGTTGCTTAATATGTTTACATAATTATCATTTTTTTTATCTGAGTATATTGATACTTGTATGTAAGAGCACACCTTGCAGTAAGACCTATGGCTTGTGAATGAAGATACTTGTATAAAAATGTTTGTTCTATTATTAACTTCCAGTTTGAATAGTTTATACATATATATGTCAGGTTTATTTTCATACTTTTAGCTTTGCTTATGAAGATAATTTGTTCTGTAATTTTCTAGCTTGAACTAAAATATACATATTTTGTCTGGTATTACTTTTTATACCTTGTGCTATTTTTTATACTTTGTTTTCATTCAATTCTATACTTTATTCTTAATTTTTTCCAGTTTATATTGCAAGCATACTAATAACTTAATTCTTATTTTCATTTATTTTTACATTTGTATTTTATATTTTGACTATCAATATTTAAATTAGATTCATAAGTTTTGCTTATACTTATTTTTATATTTATTTCTATTTGTATTTTATTTAAATTATGTACATAAGTTTGACTTATATTTTACGTTTATATTTTATATTGCTAGAATTAGATTTTAGTTTAAACATCATCATCTATATTTTTTTAATACTAAATGTAAATAAGGGTAAAGCATTTTAATTCAATTATATAAGATAGATTTTTATTGTAAATATTATTGAGAGATTTATTTCAAATTTTCATATTCATTTTCTTTCAAAATACAAATCCATTATAAACAAATGGCAATATTTCCAAAATCATATTCATTTTAAAATGATCGGTTTACTTTTTATTTAAATTAGATTAAATATTTATTACAATAAAAGGGCCAAAATCCAGGGTCGTTACATTCCTCCCCCCTTAAAAGAATTTCGTCCTCGAAAATTAAAACAAAAGATAATTTAAAAGCTGTTATATTAACCATTCAAACATACATATCATTCTTACATTAGCAAACAACCAAACAATCTATCCTAACAAACATCATTAGCTATCTGGACACAAATCCGGATAAGGTTTCCTAAAACTATCCAGAGTTTCCCAGGTGCGATCTCTGGGATCCTCGCTCCACTGCACTTTGACAAGCTTCACTACTTACTACTGAGTTGCCTCTCGTCTTGATCAACAATCCGAACTGGATTCCTGACCACGGTCAAATTCGACTCGGCTTCCAAATCTTCCTGAACTACTTGTTCCAAATCTAATAATGGATCATGAATAAATTTTCCTTACATGGGATACATGGAATACACTATGAATTCCAGACATCCGTTCTGGCAATTCAACTCTGTCAGCTACAGCACCAACTCTTTCTAATACCCGAAATGGACCAATATATCTCGGGGCAAGTTTTCCCGTCTTTCCGAATCTAATATCACCTTTAATTGGGGAACTTTGACAATTAAATAACCAATCTAAAATTCCAATTGTCTTCTGACGGTCCTGAACTGCTTTATTCTTCTCTTGATACTCTTAATTTTAGCAGAAACTTCACGAATCAAATCTGTCCCAAGCACAAGATGATCTTTCGATTCTATCCAACAGAATAGGGACCTACACGGTCTTCCATACAGAGCTTCATAAGAAGCCATCTTAATACTTGCTTGGTAACGGTTATTATAAGGGAATTCTACCAGATGAAGATGGTCTTCTCAAAATCCACCAAAATCCAAAATCCAAAACACAAGCTCGCAGCATATCTTCAAGAATTACGATTCAGTCTCTCCGCCTGTCCATCGGTTTGAGGACGATAGGCTGAGATCAAACTCGTTCCCAAAGCTGATTGCATAGCCTCCTAGAATTTGTTGGTGAAAATAGAATCACGATCACTTATTATGCTGACAGGAACACGATACAATCTGACTATCTCCCTCAAGGAAATTCTCTGCCAGAGAAACTGTAGTACGAGTTGCCTTAACCAGTATAAAATGGGCACTCTTAGTTAAACGATCCACAATAACCCATATTCCATCGTTTCCTTTCTGGGTTCTTGGCAAACCATCGATAAAATCCATCGAAATCATCTCCCATTTCCTTCTGAGATTTCCAAAGGCTGCAACAAACCGGCTGACTTCTGTTGATCTCCTTTAACTTGCTAACAGATAGCACAACTATTAACGAAAGCAGCCACATCCCTCTTCATGCTTGGCCACCAGAAAATTCATCTCATATCTTTATACATCTTAGAAGTTCCTGGGTGGATATTCAGTCTGGAGCGATGACACTCAGCCAAAACTTCTTGCCTCAATCCATCTATATTAGGCACGCACAAACGACCATTAATCCTCAAAACACCTTGATCGTCCACTTTGAAATCAGAATACCGACCATTCTTAGTTCCAAGAATCAGTTCCTCAAAAGATTTGTCCTCCATTTGTTTTCTTATGATTCTTCCCTGGAGAGGTGGAACAACTTCCAAAAGAAACAAAACTGCATTCCTGCTAAGAGCATCAGCCATAACATTCGCCTTTCCCGGGGGTATACAGAATATCCAAATCATAGGATGCCAGAAACTTGACCCATCGTTGTTGCCCCAGATTAAGATCCTTTTGTGAGAAAATATATTTCAACGGTTTGTGGTCCTTGAATAACTCAAACTTCTCTCCCAACAGATAATGTCTCCAAATCTTCAAAGCAAAAACAATGTCTAACAATTCAAGATCGAGCGTAGCATAGTTCTTTCCATGTGGCTTTAATCGCCGACTCGCATACGCAATTACTCTTCCATTCTGCATCAACACTGCTCCCAGACCAACTATACAAGCATCTGTATAAACTTCAAATTTGCTCTTTCCATCCGGAATAGCTAGCATTGGTGCACTGGTTAGCCTTATCTTCGAATTCAAAAAAACTTCTTCATACTGGGATATCCATTTAAACTTAGCCCTTTCCTTATCAACTTGGTCAGATGTGAAGAAATCTTGAAATAGTCCTTGATAAATTTCCTGTAGTAGCCAGCTAATCCTAGAAAAATGCAAATTCCCGTCGGTGACTTCGGTTGCTTCCATTTTAGAATAGTCTCAGCCTTTGCTGGATCTACAGAGAAATCTTCACTTAGCGAACTTCGCCTTCAAAACATGTCTCTTCAGTGTCTCCAACACTATTCTCAAATGCTGCTTGTGCTCTTCTTCAGACTTAGATTAGACCAGAATGTCATTGATGAACACCAAAACAACCTTATTCAGTTCTCGAAAATCCATACAGAACCTTAGCGATCCATCAGATTTAGTGACAAACACCGCAGCAAAACCCCAACTAGAAAAAAACTGGCCTAATCAACCCTTACTCCAAAAGATCCTGAATCTGCTTAACTAACTCCTCTCTCTTTCTAGGAGCCATCCTCCTACTAAGCTGAAACACCGGCACTGCTCCTGGAATCAAAACAATACGAAACTTTATCTCTCGATGGGGAGGCAAACACTTAACTTCCTCAAATACACCAGGGAAATCTTAGACTACATCGATATCTTCAACCTTCTATCGAGAAGTCTCAACTCCATGTAAAAGACTACTCAAGTGAATTCCAGAATTATGTCACGATACTCTGGCAATTCTATCCAAATCGGCTTCCAATGAAATTGTTCCCTCAGCACAACTCAGAACAACTTATACTTATTGAGCCAATACATCGAAGAAATGGATCCACTCTGCTACTTCTGGAATTACCCCAAGAAAAACTGCTAATCAGAAAATCACCTCGACGGCACATCGAACACTTCAAGCTGTACTGCTGACCCAGATGCCCAAAGACTTCCTATCCAAAACTCTTCGAGAAGCTCGGACCTCAAACCAAACAGAAACACCCTACTAAACTTGGCCACAACACCGAAGCAGACACACTTCCTTAACTTGTTCCAAAGAAATATCTTCGGAGACATCCATAATCACTGTGTCTCTTCACACAGCTACTACATCCTGAGGTATCAAGATATCATGACTTGCTTTCGTCCAACCAACAGATCCAAATTCTAGCTCATCCAAACTTACACTTCAAAGATGAACTCCGAACCTTAACAGGTTTCCTTTAGAGATCAATGAAATCCTTACACCACCCAAAGTTTACTCGAGACGGTAATAGGTCTACAGTCTCGACAGATACACTTCCAACCTCAAACATTCAAAATCCAACCATTAGTAGTCGTGTTACACACACACACTACCCTATCTACCTTTATAACCTATATTGGAAAACCCGAACAGGTAACCCAACAAATAGGTAGAAATAAATAAATATATATATATCAAAATTACAAATACGCTCTCTCAAGAAAGAAATCACTAAAGAGCCTAGGTATTCGCTCAACCAAGAGCTCTGATACCAACTGTGACGTCCTGCCCTTCTACCCTCAGAAAGACGTATCATCATTTAAGAAAGAAAGGGATAGGAATAAAAAAGAAAAGAAAGAAAGAACAACAACATCATAATCTCACAGCGGAACGGAACAAAATATAATACATCACATAACTATTACATAGTTTTACATATATTAGAGTTATACAACATCATACAACAGGACAGTCATTTATACATCTGTCTATACATACATCAGAGATACAACATACACCAACTACACGGCGGAACTAGATAGATAGCTACATACGTATGGAATTCCTACTCTAAGCTCCTTCGGAAATCAAAGTCCAAAACCTATCACTTGGCTACTCATAAAAATTTGAGTACCCAAGAGTTTATGAATAAACAAAATATAAACTCCGGGTCAGACATGGGTCTGGTATGAGTAAACGGTTTAAAGTTGTTTAACTTCGAAAAACATTTGAAAATAAAGGTATCACGTAAGACTTCCCACAAATAAATACGTGTAAGTTTTTACCTTACGCTAACCAAAACATTTTATAGGAAATCCAGTGATATTATAATAGTGTCTAGGGTTTCAAGTAAATAGAAAATAGCCGAAATTGTTACATTCATTAAATTCCAGCTACTAGCCACAAAAGTGGGTAATACAAATCAAAACCGTAGGGTCTCGTAGGGAAAATGGGTTTCCATCAATGGCACGGCAACTACGGTACCGCCCATCACTGTAGAGGCCTAGATCACCGTATCGAGGAGCCACCCTAACTCTCCTACAACACAAGGCCGGAACCATTCCTTACTGAACAGTCCCGAACAAGATAACCCCGCGGTTGTAGCTAGCAACCGCAGCCGAAATAAAAAGGGACATCTGGACAGGGGTATATCTCGTCCTACTTGGGCATGACTCACCTAACCTTGCTGCACCTCCCCTGTTTTACCCATTCCCGGTTGATGAGGCTTGAGGCTGCGATTACCTTTACAGAACATATCTCTTAGAATGCTTATCGTCCGCTTGACAATGTGCTGAAAGCATTCAATCGATACAAGTTCGTTGCGGGTTCGAACGAAACCGAAGGCATTATCTCGTTACACTCATTTTGGAATCACCCTCAGAGTCAACGACAATAATGCTTGCATTCTGAAAACACCATCTCGATCTCCACTTGAGAATTCACGACCTAATGTTTAATTTGGATCGATGTGGTTTTCGGATAATCATAGATGACACCCGATCCCGGTCTCATCGAAATCCAAACTTCATTTTAAGGGCTAAATTGTCGAATTAATTTTAAATAGATTTAAATTCAACACTTGAATTCAAATAACATTTGTCACAGATAAATCATACACAATCATCATAGATGTATCAAAGCATATCACAGAACATCACAGAATATCACCAAGTAATTATCATAATCAGATATTCTACATTCACAACAATCCATAAGCAATCATCTTAAATTCTTATTGTATTTAATTTCAATTAAAATCAATTACTTGAGAATTAATCACTTAACTAATAAATTATCATCAATTAATTTCTTATTCCATTTCAAATCATTTAATTAATTAATCATTTCTTAATCAACTATTAAATCTTAATTACTTAATTATTTTATTATTTTATTTCACACCATTTAATTAATTACTTCTTACTCAAATTATTTAACTTTAATTACTTAATTGATTACCCTTAATCATTAATCAATACCTTTAATTATTAATTAATAAAACTTAATTATCCATTTATTAACCACTAATTTCTTAATTAATCAATTATTAATTCTTAATTAAATTACTTGATTAATTAACTATTAATCATTCATTAATTAACTTAAGTAGTTAATTACAAATTCATTATTACTTATAATCCATCACTAATTACAATTAAAAAGTATTTATTCTTAATTGCTCCCGAAGATAATTAATTGATTGCTATTCAATTTAATTAACATTTTAAAGCTCTTCTTTAAACTTTGAAAATCAAATCATCATTAACTACAAACTTTACTGTTAATTAAATTTTATATTTAAATTAATTGCTTAATTAAAATAATAATTAAGTGTTTAAAACATCGTTAAAGTATTAACTATAATAATTAAAACTAGTATTTAAGTTTTAACTTACATTTGTTAAACCTTATAAGGTTTTACAGTGCTAAACTCTTGAAAGTGATCTGCTTAACATTATTTAAATAATGCAATACTATGGCTAGAAAAAGAACCCAAGACTACCCCTAACTATCTCGAGTCACACTTCGAGTACTTCACGCAATTCCCCCGAGTCTCCCTGTATGTTCTTCTTCTTCTTCTTGTTCTTCTTCTTCTTCTTTTTTCTAGAAAGTTTAGATTTAAAACTAAAGTTATATAATAGGATCAGTACAATTCCACGCATCGATAAAACCCGAAGCAACCAACTAAATAACTCGAGCATCGACTCGAGATCGTACCCTCGTCAACGACACTGACACATCCTCCTGCCGTACACATGCAGGGCAACGCGACCGGACTCTGACGAACTCCAACATCACAGGCGAGTCACAAAACCCACGTATACACGAAAATCAAACTCGAATCACTCTCAAAATTATCAAATCAAAATAAAGCCTTCTTGCTCGAAAAACTGTAAACTCAACCTCTGCCAAAAATGCCTCGCCACCGTCGCTCAAGTCACCGGAGTCGCCCAGATTTCGTCCACACCACGACAAGGCACTCCTCTTCCACCCTCCAGAACCTCGTGCAGCTCGATAACGCAACGAAGATGAACATGCCACGTTTACTGACTTGAGCAAAAACAGAAATAAAACCCAAAAATGGGTTCGACCCAACAATTTATGAAAAGGAAAAATTATCTGATAATTTTCCCAAGGTCAATGATGTTCATACTAACTTCAATTCAAGTTTTAACAATTTAAATTGAATCGATAACCTAAAATTTGCAAAAATGCAATCTTTGTTTATTTACAAACTGCACTTTAAATACTAATCTAAAAATCTTGATTTTTGTTTTAAAAATCATGTCTTGCAGTATGAATTCAATATATAATCTTGAATCAATATTTTACAACAATCGATTTTATCAACTATCACTTGATTACCTGTATCTCAATATTACAGTGATGTACCTTATAAAGATGGTTTAAATCAACCTCTAAAAAATTTAATTTGAGTTTATGTGACGCCCCACCTCTATACCCACGCTAGCCAAGAACACTACGGTGTAGTGCTGTCAACTAGCACAGAGAATAAGGCTGTTGAGGAGCGGCCATCAATAGTTAGGCCTTACACTAGTATTGGTTATCTCGATAGGAGTGGTATATAAATATAAATATTCTTTCATTTTTCACCTCTGATTTATTTTCTCCCATCGGCATACCCCAATTCCAGTATAAAACGAACTACGTTGGTTCATAATAGTTTAGAACATAAAATATAAAATATTACACAGATAATATAATGCGGAACACAAATAAAACATAAAGTCTCATATATACAATAACTGATGTCAGTTACAATACATTTGATACAATACATAAGACACGGTACATATGATACAACTACCACAGTCGACTCAAGAAGTTACATATACAAGTACATTAACGTATATAATATACATGAATACATATCTTCCTATCCAATTTTTCAGACTACAACAAATGATGACGACTACTCCAAAAGATATGAAAGAACTTCATAGCTCTAGCAGCAACCCAAAGCTGAATATCTACAACCTGAAATACTCGGTCTGACCCGAGTATTAGATTCAAAAGAAAATAATACTCGGGTCAGTCTAATTCAAACTCAGTTATTAGTGCACAGAAGCAATAATAATTAATTACTGAATAGACGACAGTAATTAAACCAAATCAGAATGCAATTCAGAATATTGAATTGAAATGAACAAACAGTTCAAACCATTGAAATATCAATTAAAATATTAATTCAAGTAGGGCTGCAGTACACGCACGTGTGCACTGCCTCGCCACTACTGCATAAGGAATACGCAAAAAGATCCATAAGTCAAAACAAATAGAATATCATACACGCCATACCGTGTGGCTGCAGTTCACGCTTGCGTGCACTGCCTTGCCACTATAGTGATGTCGTGCCCAAAAACTCAATTCCGTGTGGCTGCAGTTCACGCTTGCGTGCACTGCCTTGCCACTATAGTGCTGTTGTACACAATAAAAATTCACACACGAGCACAAGGTCAAACTCGAAAACCGAGTTCAACACAAGTGTAATGCTAACACAAAGTGAACAGTGCTTAAACAAGAACCAGAACACAAATCCAGACCAGGCAATAAAAGAAGTACAACTGAAATGCACATAACACATGTGCCAGATACAAGTGCTCGTACACATAAATACTCAAAGTCAAGAATACAGGTTACTGCATATTAAATATGCAAACAAAATGAAGGCAAGAAAACAACACAGCAATGAACACATTGGAGCTGTAGTTATGCCATTCACACACACATATATATACATATATGTATGTATATACATGGTGATAACCAGCAAACATTTCCGAAAGAAATAATTAGCAAACTACTGCAAATTTAAAAGAAAGAAAAACTTTATTCAAATGCCAAGCTTCAAAGATAAAACATGCAGTATGATGTGATACAAGCATGCAACAACAAGAAAACCAGTTTAATATGATGATAACACAGCAATGGACCAAAGCTCAATGCATATGAAATGGCAACTCAGTAATGAATAAAGCATTCACTCAAAGTCCATATGTCGTTTGGATATACAACCATTCATGAATGAAAATGATCAGCAACTATAAAGTGCAGTGGTGCTACAGAAAGGTACCAAGTAACCAGGGGATGAATTCAACATGAAAACTGCATCAGGGCGATCAAATGGACAGTGACAGTGAGGACTACAAACATGGAATGGGTATGCAACCAGAACTGTTCAGAAAAGTGAACAAAACTGCAAAAGGCACCAAGTAAAGGACATGAACAGTGAGCATCAATTGTTAACATGCACATGTTTACAACATAAAGTATGAATGACTAGAATAATCATCATATAAAACTGCATGAACAAGAGTGGAAACGGCAGCAACTCGAAGCACTAATCAAATTGCCAAACCCAGTGTACATATGAAGACCAAAGTGCAATACTAGGTGAACGAATTCATATTTACACACGCATGTTAACATAACCAGGCAGCAGGTCAACTCAGGACATCAAGACCACCCAATGGAGCAGTCACATAAAAGACGAACACATTATCAAGTCAGAGCCGAGTTTGACAGTGTCAAACATCGAAGTGATAAGCTTATAACAAGTACCACTTCAAGTTCAAAGGGAACATGATCAAGACAGTAGCCAAGGTAATCAACAAGACTGAGAATGTCTGCAGTGGTACAACTCAAGGGTTTACCAGAAGTCAAATTGTGAAGTCACGAAAAGAAATCAAAGTCTCAGGTCAAAAACAGTCAATAAATCCAAGTTAAAACTCAGCAAGGTACAAGTCGAAGTCACTCGAAGGCAACCTCGTGGTGGACACGAAGTTAATCCAATTCGATACACAAATATACGAAATTGCCAAAACCAGAAATCATCGACATCTCAACAAAACAGTGCCGAGACAACCAAGTAGAGAAAGATGTGAGTAAAACTCACTCAAGTTCAAAAGTCATGGAACGGAAATAGAACAAAAATCAGAAATCACTAAAACTCGAAGCAACATTAGCCAAGAATTCAAGCGACAAAATACACAGATAACTCGAGACATGAATTAGATGTGAGCAAACTCACCGTGTCGACGAATTAAAGGAGCAACCGAATGTCGAAGCAAGCAACGCGAGCGCCACAAGAGACGAGCAACCATCGGAATCGAAACCCTAATTTCCAGAGCAGAGAGAGAGCGAAAGGAACGGTCGCCATTATTTCGTCATTTGGTTAGGGTTGGTGAACGAAATGAAAAATGGATAAAAGGGGGGGCCGGTTCGAAATTAAAGAGGGGATAAGGCCAAATAAGTAAATAAAAATAAAAATAAAAAGAAAACTTTTATTTAAAGTCCTAAATTTCTTTTATCAATTTATAAATCAATTTTAATTCAAAATTTAAAAACTTCAAATAGAAGTTTGTGTCAATATTAATCGTTTAAATTGTTGATTATAATTGATGCAAAATACCGGGTTGTTACAGTTTAAATCTTGTTTTGTTGAGAAAACAAAGCTTAACAATGATTTAAATAAGAATAATTTGAGTTTTTGCATAAAATATGCAACCTGTATCAATTACAGAGAAACACAGAGCATCACACAATCATATGCAAACTGAAGCATACAAGAACCAGATTATCAATGAAGTTTGAACTGTTTTTAATTAACTTAAAACTTTAAAATTTTATGTTTACAAACATGGAAATTCCTTTGAACAGAGAATACTTGATGATTGAGAAAACTGCAGTATGAATCTGCTTAAGCTCTTCCCTGTTTTTGTTTGAATTTAAAATTTGATTTTACTTCTTTCTCTTGTTTTTGTTTTCTCTGGTTTTGCTAATTATTTTTACTGAACGAACTAAATAAAGATGAATGCACATATATATAAAAGATAACAGTTGTAATATGGGAAGGTAGTAACTGGACAAACATTTTCTTCTTTTGGCTTTGATTGATCAGATTCTTCTTACCGCAATTGAAAGGATTTGTAATATTTTGAACTGACAAAATGTTAAGCTTGAGCAGATAGCATTAAATGTTTGTTGCTTAATATGTTTACATAATTATAATTTTGTTTAATTAAGTATATAGATACTTGTATGTAAGAGCACACCTTGCAGTAAGACCTATGGCTTGTGAATGAAGATACTTGTATAAAAATGTTTGTTTTGTTATTAACTTCCAGTTTGAATAGTTTTTACATATATATGTCAGGTTTATTTTCATACTCTTAGCTTTGCTTATGAAGATAATTTTTTTTGTTATTTTCTAGCTTGAACTAAAATATACATATTTTGTCTGGTATTACTTTTTATACCTTGTGCTATTTTTTATACTTTGTTTTCATTCAATTCTATACTTTGTTCTTAATTTTTTCCAGTTTATATTGCAAGCATACTAATAACTTAATTCTTATTTTCATTTATTTTTACATTTGTATTTTATATTTTGACTATCAATATTTAAATTAGATTCATAAGTTTTGCTTATACTTATTTTTATATTTATTTCTATTTGTATTTTATTTAAATTATGTACATAAGTTTGACTTATATTTTACATTTATATTTTATATTGCTAGAATTAGATTTTAGTTTAAACATTATCATCAATATATATATTTTTATATTAAATGTAAATAAGGGTAAAGCATTTTAATTCAATTATATAAGATAGATTTTTATTGTAAATATCATTGAGAGATTTATTTCAAATTTTCAAATTCATTTTCTTTCAAAATACAAATCCATTATAAACAAATGGCAATATTTCCAAAATCATATTCATTTTAAAATGATCAGTTTACTTTTTATTTAAATTAGATTAAATATTTATTAAAATAACAGGGCCAAAATCCAAAATCGTTACACTGGGTAAGAACCTCTTTCAGTTTTCCTAACGATTTAAGAAGTTTAATTTGACTTAATAAATATACTTAATGAACTCTCTTTTTTCTAGGTGAAAAATTCGAATTATTCACCGACCACAAATCTCTTAAATATCCCTTCACCCAAAAAGATTTGAATCTGAGGCAACAATGATGGTTAGAATTTCTAGCCTCATACGACCTAGATATTCTGTATACCCTTGGAAAAGCCAATGTAGTTGCTAATGCTTTAAGTAGGAAACATGCTATTCTTGCACACATTGTCGTCGCTCCTACTCTTCTTGAGAAAATCGCCAACAAGCAAAATAAGGACAAGTTTCTTCAGGAAATATAAGGGAGGATTCGTCGAGGTGAGGGTTCCATCTTTGGAATTGATAATAATGGGATTATAAGAATAAAAGGTAGAATGTGTGTCCCAGATATCCCTGATCTGAAATGTGAAGTTTTAGATGAGTGTCACAAATCTAAACTCAGTATCCATCCAGGAGTTAATAAGATGTATAGAGATATCAAAAGAACTTTCTGGTGGAAGACAATGAAAAGGGATATATCTATAAGTGGAAATGGGATCAAGTATCGATGGATTTCATCGACGGGTTTCCCCTACTTGGAAAGGCAATGAAGTAATTGGGTTATTGTGGACCTTTTGACTAAGACAGCCTACTTTTTGCCAGTGAAATCTACCTGCACAGCAGCAAGTTTAGCCGAGTTATATGTGAAAGAAATTGTTTGTCTCCACGGTATACCCAGCAGTATAGTGAGTGATCGTGATCCGATCTTCACCAGTAGATTTTGAGAGGCATTTCAAGCCGCGTTAGGAGAAAAACTAAACTTCAGCACTACTTATCACCCACAGTCCGATGGGCAGACTGAGAGGATTAACCGAATCTTAGAAGACCTTTTGCGAACTTGTATTCTTGATTTTGGTGGTTCTTAGGAGACTATTTACATCTAGTCGAATTCTCATATAACAATAGATATCAAGCCAGTACCGAAATGGCTCCTTTCGAAGCTTTATATGGTCGTCCGTGTCGATCACCTCCATGTTGGATCGAGTCAGATGATAGACTCTCCATGGACCAGATACGATTAAGGAAGCCAAAGAGAAAGTTGATTTTATTCGAACGAAGTTGAAAACGGCTCAAAGTCGTCAGAAGTGTTATGCTGATTGCAGAAGAAGAGATTTGGAATTCCATATTGGAGACTCCGTTTTCCTTAAAGTATCTCCAATGCGTTGTATGTTAAGATTTGAGAAGACTAGTAAGCTAGGACCATGGTATATTGGTCCTTTTCCTATTCTAGAGAGGATCGGCCCTTCATCATATCGAGTGCAGCTACCCAGCTGGTTATCTGGCGTGCATGATGTGTTTCACATTTCTAACCTCTGGAAATATATGCACGATCCAGATAGTATCATTGAAGAAGCTGCTCAGCAGGATCTCGAAATCACTGCCAATTTAGCGGTTAAAAGAGAACCGATAAAGATTATAGATCGTGATGAAAAGCAATTGATGAACAAAATTGTGAAACTGGTTAAAGTGCAATGGAGTGGTGATTCAAAGGACTGCACTTGGGAGATAGAAGATAGCATGCAAAGGTCAAACCCCAATTGCAGAGTGGATATTCTGGCTCAATCTGGTAAGCCATTTCTCTATCTTTTTCTGAATTCGTATATTCTTTGTTTGTCTTTCTCTTTCTTTCAAATTTCGAGGACGAAATTTTCTTAAGGGGGAAATCTGTAACATTCCAAATTTTATCAGTTTAAATTAGTAATTTGTTTGAATTTTTGAAATCTAAATTGAAATTAATTTGAATAATTTCAAATTAAATAAGATAAGTGTTAATTTGTATGAATAAGATTTCAATTTCATTTGAGTTCAAAATTTTGACATAATAAATATTTTAAAAAAATCATTTGAATTTAAATTACAAATCATTATGGTGATTAGTAAATATTATACCGAATTGTTTCTCTAAAGGTAGTTAAACCTTTGGCTGCATCGTTACGGTGGTTCGTGGTGCATCGATAACTCTTGTCTATTACCTGGCTGAGAGCTATCTTGTAGATTAAAGACAATTTATGATTATACAATTTTGGGTTAACTTAGGATAAATCATTTGTAATTATCCCTTGCATTCATGTAGCTGCATTAGTTCATGCATATTCAAAAAGAATTCAAAATCCAAAACTAAAAATTGTAAATATTTCTTAACTTAGTTTTTTCCCTTTTCCTTTAAAAATTTTCAAATCAAAATTCCAAAAATTGAAAAAAATATTTACTTAGTTTTTAGAAAATAAAAAATCCAAAAAAATATATAATCTTTGCAAAAAAAATTGAAAAATCAAAAACAAAACAAAAATCCATTTTCCATTTTGAAAAATAAATTATATTTGTAAATATTTTTCCTTTATAAAAAAAAACATAAACATTCTTGAAAATGTCCGAGTTTCCCCACACACTTAAATTTTACAATAGTTGTGAAAATCAATATATCCCATATGATTTCACTCCAAATTCGTATGGATATTTTAACGACAACTTTTGTATAAACAATTCGAATTTTGAACAACAAAATTTTCAAAATGATGATCAACCCTCAAATCTTGAAAAAAGCATTGAAATGATTTCGTCTTAACTCAAACTCTCTACAAAACAAAATCAAGAGATAAATGAGTTCTGTAATTAATATCTGTGCGATAGCTCAGTCAAAATAATCAAAATTTAAATTCACTTCAAAATTCAAATGACTTCAAGTATAGCCGATGCCAATTCATTTTCGAACTCCAATCAAAACGAAAATGTGATCCACTTTTGACATAATTTTGGCAATGGGAATAATCTCGACTACGATGCGATTGAAAATTTTTGTTCTCAACAAATCCAAATCGAAAATTCCCAAGTTAATAACTACAAATTGGATTTCATTGAACAAATGAATGAAACTTACGATGATCACATGGATTCGTTGTTTGAAACATATATGAAAAACATGAAAAACAAAATCAATTTTGAACATGTGACGAGTCAAATAGTAATCCATCTTCTACACAAATCGACGATTTTCAAATAACAACTTTTGAAAATGAAAATAACAATCTTAATGAAGTTGTTAAAAACACGGTAATTGAGTTGGATTTTAATTCTTTTGAGGGTGTGGAACCAAATTTAAAATTCGATCTTTCTTTTCTCGATTTCGAAAATTTGAATACAACAACTTTGGATTTTGAAATTGAGACATGTAATAAAGTTGTTGATAATCCAACAAAGTAAGACGAATTTAATGAACACGGATTTTTTGACTTTTTGATGACGAGTTATTAAATTCTAACAGGGAAGATTTAAATCACCACTTTGTTTTTGAAATCAATAATTTTGAAGAATTTTTCAATGACAAACTTGAATTTCAGTTTGGTGAAAGTAAACTTGAATTTCAATCAATCATTATATCTATCCCAAAAATCATCGAAAATAAAATAACTCGTATGATTTTTAATAAAAAGATATTCATTTTTCCAAATCCACATTCAATTCCAAAATCTTTTACGATTTGGTTTTCCAAGCTTAAGCTGTGTCTCGCATACTTGACGAGACAAATGAATCGGTCTTTGGAAGACCGTTTCATTTACTTTTTAACGATATATTTTCTAACGTCATGTAAATACATTTTATTTTCATGTAAATAATAATAAATGTTCCTTTCACTTGGGTTGACGGTGGGGACACAGTCAAAATCAAGTGTGGGGGAGACTCATCTTCATTTTCTATTCTTCATGATTTATTTTTACTTTTTCTTTGCGAAAAAAATTCTCAAAAAAAAAACAATTTTATTTAAGCATTTTTGATTTATTTTTTAAGAAACACTATAGGACAAATATATGGTTTTGTCTTATTAAATTGAAATTTTTGAAAGTTTATTTGTCTTAACAAAAACAAAAATAAAGATTGATTACAAATAACAATAGTTTAACTAGTATATAGGAAGGTTTATACATGATAATTATGAAATATATCCTAACTGAAAATCTTTGTTCTAAAAAGTGGTAAATTTAAAGTAAAGGATATAACATTTTTTTTTTCTAAGTTAAATGGCACTAAGATCATTTTGCAAAATTCTCTTGTCAAAATAAAAAAGAATTTGTATAGATGTAAATATTTTCTATTAACACCTATGGTCGACAGGTTTACACAATTGTTTGTACACTCGCCATGCTCTGTAACTTTCTTACGTAAGCCCGAAGGCAGTGCATGATTGGTATATCTGGCTTTAGTCTATTTGAGCTAGGTGTATGTATATAAAAAATCCTTTTTAACAACGCCTACAGTCGATAAGTGTTCACACTTGTGTGTTCACTCGCCACGCTCTGTATTCCCCTCACATAAGTCCGCAAGGCAATGCATGGTTAATATATTTGGCCTTTGTTTATATGAGTTAGGCATATGTAAATATTGTTAATATCAATAAAATTTTCAAAAAAAATAATACAAGAGAGAGTAAGCAATTGAAATCCTAGCGCTATTTTTAACTTATTTGATTTGACTTGTTATTGAAAAGAAATGAATATACCACTTTGATAAACTTTGATAATCAACTAAGAATCTATTTCATAATTACATTCGTTATCAACCTAAATAATGAGTTAACTATAGTCTATTTGTTACGATAACTATATTTTTGTTGGAAATTTTGACGTGTAAATGACTTAAATTTTCAAGATAATAACCGAAACCTATATTTAACATATTTGTGTCGATTTTAAAGTGAATCCTTCATTGTAAATATTTTCAAAAACTTGCATTCACATCTTTGTAATAAATCTTGCATTTTGTAAATATTTCATCCTGCATTTGGATTTTATGGGTAGTATCCGCTGAAAACCCTCACGAGACAACACTCATCCTGCTGACGACACCCAAAGGTTTAACGGCTTGTTGCATACGCTCAATGCAATCGTGCTCCCTATGAAAACAGATTTATCTTAGTTTTAGTTTAATCGAGGACGAATAAAAAGATAAGTGTGGAGGTATTTGATGTGCACGTAAATGTGCATATTTTTACCACCACATTTAATCTATTTAAATTGAATAAATGATCATATTGGGTATTTTAACTTATTTGAACCAAATTCAAATTATTTTCAAATTGTCACATATTCCTCTTCATATAGGGGCAAAATGGTCATTTGTGTGTATATATTTCTTTGTGAAAAATTGATTGGAAATTTATGTATATTTGTGTAGGAGTTTGATCTCAAATAGGAGTGGTTTCATGAAGACACATGCATGCACAAAATGAATACAAGGTATTGAAGATGGAAATAATTCAAAATAAAGAACATGGAGGACCCCACTTACCCACTTACCTTAATGTACAAATTAGAGGCAAAAGCACATGCTTGTGGAATTACTGGCTTCATATACACTTAAATGATGATTAGTAGAAGCTAATGATTACTTGGCCTCCACACTTTCTCAAGGGTATTTTAGGCGTTCCTAAAAAATATGAATTAGGGTTTAACACATGTATATATACCCCTTATGTTCATGTAACCCTCTTCTTCCTTAGTTTTCTCTTAGTTAGTTTTTAGTTTAGAAAATAAAAGAAAGCTTCTCTTTTCTTTTTCCATGGCTACTTAGCCATTTTTTTCATGTAATTTTTTTATGAAACTTTAATATAGTTCTCTTTTCCTCTCTTGTTTATTTTCCTTTCACGTTGTAATGTAGATCTATTTTACTTTATGCAAGTAGAATAATTTTTCCTTTCATTTTGCTTTCTTCTTCTCTTCTTGTTTCATGTTGCTTTCTACATTTGTTCATATGATAACAAATATGAGAACTTAATTCCTTCAATTTAGGGGTAATGAAGCTCTCTAGTATGTATATCCAACATTTTGTTGTTTATGCTCTCTTTTGTGCTTAAATGAAATGTTTTGAAGTGGTTTAACTTGTTGTTTTTTGATTTGAATTTGATAGCTTATATTGTCGACATCAAACATGCTATGCTTAAACAATCATAAATAATAATTATCTCTTCATCTACATATGATGATGGTAATGAAGTGATTGTTGAAATTAAAATTTGATGGCCTATATTTCTAAAAAATAGTTAATAGGACATGCTTAAAATAGATTTTGCTTTCAAATTTGTTGTCAAATTTCATGAGAGTTAAATGTATTTTAGTGGTTGTGTTATAGTTTGATGGTTTATATTGGGCTAATTAATAGCAAAAATATACCATACTTATGATAATCACATCAACTAATTACACTAATGACAAGAAAAGAAAGACCATAACTTCAAATTGTTGATTTATGTGATCCATAGAGTGGAAATTACTTCTAAATCGCCTTAGCACTCTCATATTTTTATCAATTTTCTTTTGTTCATTTTTCTCCTTTCCTAGCTTAAACAATTATCAACTTTGGTTTAATTTGATTGAATGGAAAATTTTAAAATCTACAATTCCCTACGGATCGAACGGTACTCGCATACGTGCTACATTCGTACATCGTGTGCTTGTGGTTATTTTAATTTGAAATTTCTCAACTATTTTCTAAACCGATAGAAAACTAGCCGATTAACATGTGTGACTAACCAATAAATAAAATGCAGTTATGTTCAAGAATAATAATTTTTAGAATTTTCTTGTCACTATAGTTAAATGAATCATTTGGTGGATCAAAGTACTCACATCTGAAACCTAATAAAAAACTTTAAAATTATATATACCATCAAAAAGTGATAGTATCTTGATTATCATGAAGATACCTCAATCATGTAGTTTTAGTTTTAACATAAGTATCAATAAGATATTGTTGAAATAGGCGACCGCCATGTAGGCTGAGGCTATAATTGTTGTAGTAAGAAAGTTTTAATATTGCTTGAATCACATCTTAAACATTTAAAAGCTTGTCATTTACAATTTTCCTTTATTATAGGAAAATTAGTGGAACTTTTGTATGTCTACTGTATGAAAATATTTTATACACATTCAGCAAAATATATACATCTATGATCAGGAAATAATCCAAGCTTACTCGTTCCTCCACATCCATAAATATGTTTGAAGTTCTACTTAAAAAACACTCCACTAATTGTAGTTTAACGAAATATGATGGTCACGCTGTGTCCGGTAATTGTTCTTGGACTTACCAACGTTAGATTATTAATGACAATGCATGTTTTCTCATGCCATTTTCTTTTGCAATATACCTTTATGTGTGCTTTAAGAAAACTTTGACAATAGACAGGAATTTAATGTCCATGTATTAATTCAATGCAGATCAAAGGTCCGACTATGTTAGGCTCCATCTAGGCTTCTAGCGCAAAAACTCTAATGCAAATCCAAGACATGACTGAAAAGGCATGCATTTAAGATTTGTGTTATTGTATTCTTATTTCTTCAATATAAATCAAACAACTCTTCATACTCTGTTACATACTCTGCCTTGTGTACATCAGATAATTATTTAGTTCCTATGAAAAGGACTGCACATAACTTTTTCTCTGATCTAATTGTACTGCCGTTAGAATTGGTCAAATTTACTCTTGCTAACCCCTTGGCCCCTTCAACTTTTAACGAACGGTGTTTTCACAGCAAATTATACAAAGTGCAGATAATTGGCCATACTGATATATATATATATATATATATATATATATATATTTGTACCTATTAACATTGATTACATATTTATACCTATTAAAAATGCGAAATTTTCAAAAATTCAGAAATAATCACAACGAGTTTTATTACGTTTTCTAATATATTTTTATATTTTATATGAACTATATTTCAGATATACGTCCCATATCAAACATGCAATTTATGGAAAATTCAATAGTCAAACATGTCAAACACATACATGATACATATAAATCAACTTCATTACATACATTTGCAAATGTTTCTCGGCTAAGAGTGAAGTTGTTGACCCTTAATACTCTTTACTGCCACATTGAGATCTTCCTGAACCACGCTCCTCGAAGGGTAAATGACAACACTCTTCCAATAAGAATACGACCCGCATTTCACTTCAGAATTATCATAAAGTTCTAACACTGATTGTGCATCTTCATTCAAATTGCTCAACGTTTTAGGACAGGGGAATTCTTCAGGAACGATTAGCAGGTTGTTGTCCCCTACTTTCCATGCTATTAGTTGCGAATTAATCGATGATGAAATACAATTTATACATGTGTGTGTGTGTATATGTGTGTATATAAATGTATATTTGTGTATTGTTCTTATGAAATGTGCTTGACAGTGGTATTATATAAATAGTCACAAACTCATATCCGAACAATCAGTACACATAATCAATATTTTCAGATAATTAAACAACTTGCAGTTTTGAGTGAACATGGAATAAAAAATAGCCAATTCTCCTCGACATGCTTAAAAATGATCGATGGTAGGACCACATAGCCTATTTCGAAATTAGTTATGCATGTTGGGCCTGCCCCGATATTGAACGCTGGACTGAGCCCAAACGTAGGGCGATTGAAACCCATTGGACAATTAGGGTGGTAAGCTGGCAAAATCACTTACATGGAAGACTGGGCTGAGTTGGCATAATGGATGTTCTTTGCTGCAGGGACTTCATGGTTGTGCTTGCCTTCGTATGTTGTGATGACTGATTTAAGGTCGTGAGATGCTCTTTCTACGTGCTTTCGCATTGTGCATCCTGCGCTTGTGCACTTGTAGTAATTTCTGCAGAGTAATATAATTGTGTTATTAGCAAGTACATATATGTTGAAAAGACATGATTTTAACCGAGAAATAAAGATTTCTTTACTAAGCTACTGGTACTTGCATTGGATTTGGATTTCCTTTAACAACCTTTTGTCCATACTTACGCAACCTATACCCATCGTCTAGAATGTCAACTTCGCTTGTAGTTTGAACCACAATCCTCGGTTCATGAACTATTAGAGATCTAGCGTTCATTTGAACAGCAACATATGTTTCTATTTTTCTGCATCAAAATTCATTCACACAATTGCATATCAAACTATGAAATAAAATTGTTATTCATGTGGTAACAACTTAAGTACTTTGTCGCCTCAAAGGTACTTCAATAACACTTCTACCATACAATGGCATGTCTAACCAGATATCACATGTTATATTACTATTCTCATAAAGTTATCAGATTGCGTATAAAAGGATTTCTGTAGATTTATATTCTCAGAACATGAATATTTTCTTTTTATTTGCCAACATCATAAAATTGACAATTTATTACTTTAACCTATCATTTGTAAACTCATAAAAACCAACAACTTGATGGAACAATGAAGTTTGAAATCAACTTACAGTGTAAAGCAACTGGAATATCTTTTCTATTCTTTTGTAAAAGACTTGATGTTCTGCAAAACCTATAAGATAAAATATAAACAGTGTAATCAGTATTTTTAGATCATGTAAATTTTAGATTTTATCTATAAAACTAACGATGCATGCCTATTATGTCTTAGAATTTTATGCTACATATGCCACTGCATCAATTTTATGGTATAACTATAATCACAACTTTAATAAAATGCTCTACACTATTATCCAAAATCTGAAAATGAAAGTGACATTTATACTCCAAAAATTGTATGTTGTCAGAGATGGAGCTAGGATTCGAAATTTCCCTTGGCTTTTTAGAATTTCCACTTAAGCATAACATAAAGAAAATTGAATATTTTTTCCCAAGTCAAAATTTATGGTTTTAATAATAGAAAAATTGAATAGAAGCTAAGAAGATATGGAATAAAAAAGAATAAAGTGAAAAATAATTAATTGAATATGGCTTCAGAAGAGCACGGGTAGATGTAGTTCTCATCACTTCTTATTTAATCAGACAATATGAATGTATAGGCAACAATCTCTATTACGTTGAATCCTAGCATAAAAGGAACATTATAGTAATGATGATAAAATAACAATTCATGTGCTTCTAGGTTGAAACAATTGTTTATATTATACTAAAATGCAGTGGTACATACAAAAAAATGAATCAAACAACTATATACATGAAACTTATTCCTGAAAATAACTCTTGTTTATTGTATAGACCACATATCACTCAAAATTAAATTCAAGAAATCCATAATTTTTTAATGAATTCACCATACCACTCTTTATAAGATATCCAAGCTTGGGTATTGGTCCCAAAAATGCAAATAACAGTAAAACATGTCTTAAATAGTTTAGAGAAAAAGCCAACCTCAAGCACCATCGATCCACATTCAGGCGATAAATCTGAAAAGTAATTTGAATCATATTAGGTATAAATACAAATGAGAAGAAGAGGGAGGAAACATGAGTAGTTGGGTCAAATCTGCCATTAAGCCTACTCTACCGAATAAAGGCGAAAAAGGTACACCCAAATCAAATAGGTTTTGAATTTTCAAGTTTTTCCATATAGACTCAAGTAGATGTGATTTGTAAATCTAGTATTATGGAACCATTTTCCATCTCCTCGCTTAATGTTTGTGAACACCTTCATGGATGAAAATAAGATCATGTAATTATCAATTTCAATAAAATAGGAAATAATACCTAAAAAAATTCTTGCTTGGAGGAAGCTTAGACAAAGGGCTAATATTGAGGCAATCGAACATCCTGCACGTCAGCTAAATATCGGTTGTCGACGAATAAATAACAAATCTCAATAGGAAAAGCAACTAATTTAAAAATAACTAAAAATGAAGTTTTAGGATCAGATTAGGTTTTCCCCACTCATCTCAACCCATATTCATTTTGTTTAAACTTTCAGAATTTTATTTGGGAAAATGTGAAAAATACAGCTGGAGGAAATGGGTTTTTAAGATTAATCTTCAGGGCTCCACGTCTATTATTTTTCATCTAAACATCCAAATATGATATGTGAAATAATCCATTCTTGAAAACTTATATGCCCACTACTTCAATAAATTAGACTCGCATAGTTATGTCTGTATATCTATAACAAATATCTGGGCGTTTCACGAAATATAGTCAATAGTCATAGATTCACACTTGTCAATTTCACTAACCCATGAGAACTTATAAAATTGTATTTATAGTCAAAAATGAACAATAATATATCATAGACTATTAAAAAACCAAATAGCAATGACTATTTCTTTAACATAAACTACAATAAAGCTTCAAAGAACTAACAAAATTATAAATTGAAACAACTTAATCACGCACCAGAAAGATGAAGACATACCAAATTAGAAACAACCTATTTCAGTTTCAGAACCCGCAAACTTTCATGTCATAGTAAGGCATTACAGATCTGTAATTTTTCATGTGTTTTCCTTTATTAATAGGGTTTTGTAAAGTCATCGATGCAATTTCAATGAGGAAGAAAGGGTCTTGGATTTGCGAATAAATGAGTAAGAGTTCGTGGGAAGCGACGAAGGATGAAGATAGAAAAAACATGCCGGCCATTTGCAATTAGGTGGAATTCGTGGGTTTCAATTAAAAGAAACATTAATCCATTCAAAGCACGAAGAAGGTAATAAAGTAAAAGGGAAATTTTGACAGTTAGAAAAAGGCTTCACTTGCTTGGGTATTTGCTTTATATATAAGATAAGGAGTTTATATATAAATATGTATACTTTATTTTAGATATTTTCTTTAACTTTAATTTGACAAATTACGAAGTAACATGTATGTACATGCATGTGCGTATGTGTATCAAATAATGTTATAATGATTTGGAACAACTTCCGTTCGACGAAAGGTCGCAAATCCAAAAGCTGAATCCCGGTCACATTTTCAGTTTTTGATCAATTTATTTATTTATGTAAACAAAACTTGGAAATAAATTTCTTACCATCTCTGAATAATTAAAATAATATTATTTAAGCTATAACACCATTTTAAATAATATCAAAACCCATTTATAAAAATTAGATGTCAAACTACCAGAATGCGACGAAGTTTATATATCTTTAAAAACAAGTTTATATATTTATAAAACTATTATAAATCACTTATTATCATTATATAACAATCAAAATAGATTATTTATCTTTTAAAACAATCAATTAAATATTTAAAATTAATAAAATATTCTTATTCAAAGCAACAAAATTACGAGCCGTTACACTCGGTGCACACTCAGGCACTATGACGTATGCTCCATGCTTATGTGCAGTTTAAGCGGTTTACCATTGAGAATGATAAATCAACGTATGGTTAGGCAGTTAATTATCTAATTCATATGCTAAGGACATTGCTATAATTATTTAGTGTCGGGTTGTCCAACCTTCATGTGGAAATCTTCATTGAATATTGTGGAATTTAGACACATTAAGGATTGTTGACCTACAATGTGTAAAGTGACCAATCCCTTATATGTACTAAATGCACATAAATGAGCACCCCTAGGTTGTGAAGATTATAATTCATTCACTAGAATAGGCAATTTGATGCTTGAAGATATATTTATTTATAGTCATTTCCCTTAAGTGCCATATTATGTTTATTAGTCGGACGTTGTTGTGTTTTTATTTTAAAGACACAATTTAGATATTCTTTATATGAGATACTGTTTCTTTTGAAATAGTAATGAACTTGGAATTTTTTTAGTATATATATTTTATTCCTTCCACTGTGATATCCGAAAGTGTAGAATGTTAAAAGTTATATTATGTTTCATTCATATGAACCATCAGAACCTAACGCTTTTTACTTCTTAGCACGATGCAAGTTCAACGTCGTTTTTGGGCTCTAGATCGATGAGTCTGAAGGTGCGAGTTGTTACACATGTTATTATTTCTACTTTCGTTTTATATTATACGAATTTATAATAGAAATACAATTATGTATCTAGTGCACATGTTCACGTCTGTGATAATTCATTGGTGAATTTAACGAAGTTGATAATGTTGGTACTGTTAGACCTTGGATTGCATACACAAACATAGAGAAATATACACACACACATACATATGTAAATAAAGTGTTAACTAACATTTTTGTCATCCCAATGAATGAGTGTTTTGCCCTTAATCTATTAAGATATAATTCACCAATATCGTACGATTTAATCATATGATCAAAGAATTATTTCTCAAAAAGATACGACTTAGTCCATAATTCCAGAATAATTATTAAATATTTAGATACTTTTTTACTTTCTATAGCTGATGTATCATTTTTGTTATGACAACTGTAACATCTTGGAAATTTACGTAAAATTCAACAAACATTGATTAAGTTGTGACAATTTTAGTACGATGATTATTATAGCTTGGTTTAATCTATTCAAATTGATTTAAGTTGTTAGTAAATTAACATTTATACTATAAACCTTAATTTGAGATATGCAACCTATAGTAGAAATGGGAATTACAGTAATTTGATAAAACTAAATGGATGCAAGTACATCTTTTTTTGTTAATTAAAATGTGGAACCCTATGTTGAAATCTAAAATATTAGATTAGAAATTACAGTAAGTGGTTAAATTGATGTTCAAAGTACACACTCCTTTTACAATTGAATATGCTAAAACCTTAGGAGATGATTTACAGTAAATTGTTGACTTGGACACACCTATTCTATGACTAAACTTGCAAACCCTAGATAGAAAATCCTAAATTGAATTACAAATTGGTGTATAAGCTGGTCACTTACTAATTATGGTTAATCAAACACTACTAATGACCTGAATTAAGCAAATAAAGAGGTGACATAAGAAAACAACAGAAATGCTAATTTTACTACATGAACAGTCGACCCTGGACCCTCAGCGATCGACCTAAAGGAGCAGTGGTCGACCGTTCGTGAAGAAAATTTCCAAATTGAACCTCGGCATAAAGCTGAAGTTAAATAGTAAAAATTATATAATTTAGTAAGAAATTATATAAATGATGAATTGTTTATTTGAGTCTATTTTGGGCTAAGTACACATGCCTGAGAGAATAGGGAAGTCAACTCCTTATCAGAGTTAGCAAGGGCGATGTATTTTGCAAACATGGATGTTGTTCAGGGCAATGTATTTCTCAAATACGGAGTACATTAAGGCACTGTATTTCACATAGGCTTGGGGGTGTTCCATATGGGTAGGCGCTCAACACTGGCGAAGAAACTGCCTAAGTGAGCATGGTGCTAATGAGAGATCCATATAGGCACGTTTTCTGGCACATTATGATTGAGGTGGAGTTCCGAGGAGGACACATATGCAGTACGATAAGAGGCATTTCGCCACTACAATCAAGAGGTGAACATGGGTGCAAACGATAAGTCACTACACGAATTTACATTACAATGTTCTCCCTCTCCAAGCATAGTGTTGATGGTAGATATAATGGGAGAGTAGTTCCCACATTGGTCGATTGTTAGTGTGAGGTTTGATTAGTAGTTCGACCCTTTGAGTTGGATAATATTCCTTAGGTATTAGACCTTAGGAATTCATGGTCACTTGTTATACACCCTTTATTACTTACAGTAGATTTAACATTAGTTGCACATGATCATCACATATTAAACTTGAACTCATTCACCAGACCTTTGTCTAACCCACCTCTCTTTTCATTCTTCCCTCACCACAGGATGATAGGTTAGCAATGGTCGAACATGGTATGGGAAAGAAAGGAACTCAATGATGGAGTTCTCATATTATTCGTTATTCCTTTTGTAGTCACCTATTGTATTAAATGTCTTTAAAGATTATACTGTACTTTGAAAACAGTGTATTTATAAAACAAGTATTTTGGAAACATGTTTTTCTAAGGTGATTGTTTTGTATACTTATATTTTAATTCATTCCGCTATGAGATTAAAAGTGTAGAATGTCTTAGAACTTACTATTGTAATCATGCTCTCTAAGGTTTTAAAATCCAAACATCTCATATTTCTCGACATGACATGTCCAAAAGTCACATATGGCTTTGGATCGGTATATCAGGAGGTGCGAGTTGTTACATTTGACATAAGAGTTTAGGTTTAGGATTTCCTAGGATTTAGGCATGTATTGAGAGAACGACTTGAAAAAGGTCTTTTAAAAAAAGGTTTTTCAAAAGGTTTTCATAATGTTTTCAAAAAGTCTTCAAAAATGGGTTTTGAAAATAGACATACATGCATATAAAAGTTATCAAAATGATTTCGAAAGATTTTATCTACGTATCGAAAAATTTCTCAATCTCATGCCTATATTATCAGTAGGAAAGTTGAAATTGATTTCCAAACACAAATAGTGAGAAAGAGTACAAGTTTTAGGAGATAGGATGAGCCAAATCTGACTAGGAAAGCTAAGTATAATTTTGTTATATGTGTATTAGTAGACAATACCCTATACCGATGATCGCGTAAGGTAGTTGTTGGCATATCCCTTGTATAAGCAGGCAATTACGAGTTCAAGTGAATGTTAATGTTATAACAGTTAAGTCGGAAAATAAACTTTTCACATTTATTGTGGTTTACCCCGTAAAGAAGAGCTAGTAAATTATGGAATTAATGGTGGACGAAGAAGATAAGTACCAAGAGACCCATATGATAAGAGTAAGATGCCAACAAAGCGAAAAAGGGGACAAGGAAAAGTTACAAACTTAAGGCAAAATTCCCCAGCTCTAGTAGAAACCTTATCTTTGTTTTGGTAATAGTTTCAAGAACTCATGTTACCTTATAAATATGGCTGGAGTGTTTTCGTATTGAGTTGGACATTGTATTCGAAAATAGACTAGAGCAACCATCTTTTAAAAGGAAGACAGAACTTCATACACTTAAAATATTCTTAGGTATAATTAGGCTTATGTAATTAGGTTGGCATTGTCTACTCTAACGAAAGTGATAAACCTATGAAAATGTTTTCTAAAAGGTTAGAAACGGTAGATATCATATATTTTAGAAAATATTTGGTTTATGATTTTATATAAAATAACCAACTAAATTTATGGGATTTGTTTGAAAAGCAAAATTAAAGAGTTTGCTGAAAAGTTATTTACAATAACTTTTTTAAAGCTTTTTTTTTCTTTTTGGGCACATTGTTATGCTTACCTCAGTGTACACTTTGCTTTTAACAGTAGAACTTTTAAAAATAAAAAAAATAAAAATTGAAGAGTATGTAGGGCCTAACTTTTGAATTCCTTTTATAAATAAGAAATGGTCGTGTATTCGAAAATGTTTTATAAATGTTTGTGTTATATCTCTAAAATAATAATAAGTTAAAAGTACTACATTTTCTTTGAAAAAATATATATAATAATATAAATACATTGTGAAAATTTCTTATTATAAAAGAATTTTTTAAAAAGGTGTGTTTTTAGGTATATTTTTACTAAACCAAGTTAATTATTTTGATAATCTAGTTAAAGAAAATGTTATGGCTCTAGTAAAATAAAATGATGGTTAAAAATGCATGAAGGGTTTTAAAGTTTTAAAAACCTATTTGTTTGGTAGTAGTGGTAAAAATCAAAAGTTTTGATTATAAAAGTTAAATGAAAATATTTTGACTATCACTAAGACCTAAAAGAAAAGAAATAGATTGGAGTTAGATAAATAAGATTAAAACAGCCCACTAGGACAAGATTGACCATGGAACTTGAAGATATCGAAATGGTTGGGACAAGGATAAAGAGTAACATGGGAATTTATTAATCTTTTCAACCAACTATCGAACTTCCTGTAGTAGTGAAAGGATGGCACCATCTTGTACCCCTCTACCCAAGTATGGTTAGAATTGTAAAATCTTTGTATAAGGAAAATTGAAGCGTGTGGTTTGAATGAACATATTTCCAAGTAAGGAAAGAGTAAGCTAATATGCTTAATTAATCAAAGAATGCTACGAATGCAATAATTTTTTCGGTTTGAAGTGTAAAAAGAATCATGTAAGGTCTACTTGAATCCATAGATGGTGCGTAGGTAACAAATGGGTATTTCTTGATTACATTAGATAAATGCAGGCTCGACGTTATAGCTGCATGGTATTGATGGATACCACATATGTGAGGATAGGATACCTATAGACTACGGGCAGTCCATGTATTATGTTATCCCCCAAAGGCTACTGGAAAACTAGATAGACATGAGCAGGAAAGTACACATGTTATTAAATTTATATTACAGCAGTTGTGTTTCGTGGATACCTAGATGTAAATCTTTGGATTGTGGGGTTTAATGTTACATATAATTGAGTATGGAAAATAATGGGTAGTGGTAGTTTCTGAAACTTATAGTCTATGTAATAACTCTAGATTGGTAAACGCAAATCACTTAAGCAAGTAAAAATGTGAAATTGGCCATTGTAGTGAATTGTTGGATAATTGATATGTGTTAGTAAATACAAATTGGAAGTTGTTATAAAATGGGAATGATATTTAAGTAGTAATCTATTTCATTGGGATGAAGTGTGTAACAATGTAAATTTATATAAATTATCCAGTTTAGTACAAAGTGTATCGTTTGAAATAACAAGGAATATACCCAAAAGAAAAGGACGTACAAAGTAGAAATAGTCATCGTATTTTGTATTGTCTATTTCAATAATAAATATGAGAGATAATTCCTTGCAATTCTAAACATAACACAAATCCTCTTTTAGATAGTTTAGGGAAAGCGTTCAGATACCTTTTGGGGAAAGTGTAGTTCCAATGCATTAAAATGCAGAATTCCCTAAGTATAAACAAAAGTATTGGTCATCATGTTTATTGGATTGGAATGACAAGATGCCATTCTGCATTAAGTTTTCCCAACAGTGAAATGCATAATGTAATTAGAATAAAGTGATAGAGGGTACGTTGGTGAAAGGATCTCATTCGTAGAATAACATCAAGGAATAAAAGAAGAAATTTTTGAAGTTCATTTTTTCCCAAAGGGTGACCTAGATAAAGTAGTAGTTAAGAGAAAGATATGGTTATTTGCTTATATTGAGAATACGGAGGCAATTTTCATTGGAATGAGGATTAGAAATTTTGGGTAAGCTTTGATGGAAGGAATAAAAAGATTTTTCTCAAACATCACTCGAAATGGAGGAGGATTAATTTCTTAAGAAAATTCATCGAAGACTAACATAGTATACACAGTCATGTGCATAATAACCGCACACAAATGAAGTGCCCCTTAAGTGGTTATTATTTTGGTTAGAATGATTTTAGATTATAACTCCAATTAATTTAAGGACTTTTATTGTTAAGATTGAATGGGGTGATAGACTAAACTTTCACTTATAGCACTTGGGCTAGATCCGTGTAGACCATGAATATGATACAAAGGTACGATGATTTTTGAAGATTTTGAAATGGTCCAAAAGCAAAAAGAAATGATTTAAGATGGGCCGAATTGAAAAGGAAGTTATGTTATTTTTAATATTTGGGAAATCGCCAGATTGGATAGCCACGAGGAAAGTGGAGGTATAGCAAAGAGCTAAGTAAGAAATACCATATAATAAAATACAGTCCAAAATTGAGTTATCCTATTTGGTATTTAGGAGTTGAGGTAATTAGGTATACTACTGGAAGAGTTAAGATGGTATGTTGTGCATTGCAGATTGTATGGAACTATGGTTTACGAGAGCATATTTATGCTCAAGTTATTTAGCATTGTGCAAGACGACACCATTTGAATTAGTAGCAAGCATTGCTGAAGGTTACCAATGCACATATAATTGAATAGAAACTTTATGATAGTGGTGAAAGTTGGTTAGGATAGTCAGGATTCATTCATAGAAAGGCAAGGAATGGACCAAATAGGCAGAAAGTAAGTACTATCAGGAGACACATAGGATAGTCCGTGGAATTGAGTCCATATGCAGACTGTGGAGCTAAGTCCACAATAGAGAGCTTAAAAGTAGAAAATCCCCAAGGAAAGATAGGATATGGCTTAAGGATTGGGAAGTCGTCATAGGTACTTGTGGAAGTGTCTATGTGGTGTAGCTACCATAGTCAAGCCAATTTAGTAGGGAAAGCATAACTTTCCTTTGTGTTTAGGTTCTAGTTAGATAGAGACCATTGGATGGTAGGAATTGTTGCAACATGTCAATAGGATATGTTATGGATGATGGATGCTAGTGGATGTATTTGGGAATATTATTTGGATTGTATTTTTTACATATTTAGGACAGTATATCATCTAGGTTGTACATACACATTCATATTATCTTCAATTTATTGTCTAGCCAGTAGATAAGACTGGATGTTTGATTATTGTTATGCTAGTGGATGTTATGCATATGGACGTTTCATATAAGCTATATGGTTGCACATACATATAGAATTTCAAGTATATTTGTGACGATCCTGACTCGACCTTCGAAAATCGGCACCGAATACGACACTCGTATTCAAATGCCGTAGATCCAAACGTCGAACCTGGTTCGCCGGAGCTTATAACACATTAAGTAAATAACACAGCGGAAGAAATGAATAGCATATCAATATACAACATTTGATACAATAACTGATACAACATGAATGATACAACAGAATGGTACAATAGATATCAACATTATCAGAGATACAAAGAATAGCAGCGGAATTAAAAGATAACACTAGCAGCGGAACAAATCTCCAAAATAGTCTTCAAGAAAGAACTCCAATATCAGTAATCTCCATCTCCAAAGCACCAATCCAGCAATAGCTCGAACTCCCACTCAAGATGAAGAGAAGCAACTCGATCCAAAATGCGATTGCCAAATCCTAATGGCTGAAAGCTATCGAATCTACACCTACTATGGATTATCTGAAAACCCCAACTCTAGACTGCCCGTGTGGGAAATAGTGGGCACCCAGAGTTTAGGAAAGGAACAATAAACTCCAGGTCAGTCGTGGGACTGGTATGAGCAAACAAAAACATTTGGTCTTTGAAACTAACAAGAGAATTTAAATTTGAAAATCCGCAATGCTTTTTAGAAAATGAAACTACCATAAGGCCTCCCGCCACACACACAATGCAAACGCAGACTTGGAGGAGATTTCTCCTTATGATAGTCAAATATGCTTAATACGAGAAAATTTCTTTGATATTATTACTATAAGTGCAAAGTGTGGAAAAAACCATTTCGAAAGTAAAATATAAATCCTATCCAACATACGACATTTCGTCGTATGCCTACTATAGCTACCATGTTCAATAGCAGGTTACCGCCACATTCCATGGCAGGTTATACAACTAAAACCGTACACGGCACGTATTGTTTTGATTGGATTCCCAACAAATGGTCAGGCTAAGGAACTTCCTACTGTCTATGGGATCGCCTCTGGCGGGACGTCCCGAGAACTAACGTTACGGTTAGATCTCTGCCAACACAAGGCCGGGTTACCTCTGTAACTAGGTAACTACTACACGAATGTGCCATCCCCCGGTCCTTTGGGACCTTTAACCGAGCGCGCGCAACAACCACAAAGTATCACAAAGTAATAGATCTACAGTATCCACATGAGTAAGTATCTGGGCTCCATACCATGATACCACCCTTTACCAGAAGGGAATGACACACCCTAAAGGGCGCGACCCTCATAACCTTGCCGCATCTTTCCTGTTTCGACCATTTCCGGGGAGTGAGGTCCTGATGCAGTCTCGTCCACAAAGCTACGCTTTGGCACAAAGCCATGCTTTGGGTCAACAGATGACCAAAGCAATGATCACAAAGATAAATGATCAAACAAATGATCATATCACAAATGATCAACCAATGATCATCACACAGCAGCACTCAGCATGCCACATTACCAAATTGGGAATATCACTGATAAATATCAACTACATAACCTCTGAGCTCGTACGTCTCAGAGAAGGGTGTTAAGCTAAGAGAATAAATTCTCCGCCACCAAGCAGAAATGTATTTGATAGAGATCAGATAACATCTCAAAGTGTAATGTCGGACATACAACCATACAAGTCTGTTCCGGGTTCGAACAGAACCGAAGGCACTTCCGAAGAAGCCCTTGCAAATCCGGGTATCCACAATCCCGATCGGACGTCCCATCACTAAGGGAATCTCTATACCGTAGCTACTCGGTGCAGAGACAATCGATAGGTTATCCTATCGTTCTCACAAATACCCGGTCTTCACCACCGGTCTTCAATTGCTATCCATAACGTCGTATCACTATTCGGAATGGGTTATATGACACAAGGTCCTCTCCCGGCTAAACCGAATAGTAAGCGCCATATTTAAAAACATATGGATAAGGGATTTCAGTTAAGTCACGACTTATAAAATCCAAACCTTTCTTTCAAATGGTTAAACAAATTACCATTTTTAATCCTTAAACCAAAAGGATTTATTTCACAAAGTTTCACCCAATTTCACAAAGATCTATCCATAGATTTCAAAAACAATTCCCATTCAATTTGGATTAACCCAATTTATAATCTTTAAAATTAAAGATTTATAGCTTTCAAACCCATTTCCAAAGATTTATCTATAATTTGGAAACCATTTCATTTTAGACTTGAAGTCCTTTTAACACCAATTGGAAATTCATTTCTTTTGTGAAAGCTCACAAACAGTTTCCGTTTTCAGAAAAAATCCAATTATATACCAGTTTAAATCTTGGGTTAAACTAAAATTTCAAAACATCACTTTTAAAATGGTTTTAAAAAAACCCATATAAACCCATTTATAAGTTGAATAACTTTTTTTTCAACCCTAGATCCCAAATCATCGAATTCAATTTCAAATATTGAATTCAAATTTAAATTAATTCATTTAAATTCCAAGATTCAATCAAGTTATTTAAAAATAACCATTTTTGAAAACTCATTTTCAAAGGCTTCAATTCCAATTCCAAAACTAATTTGGATTCAAAAATTAAATTTTTTAAAACAATTTTAAAAAATCTGTGACTTAACAAATTTCCACGTGCAACCCATATTAGTGTGTGTATAAGTGTGGTCGGGGGGTTCAACACAATAAGAGTGCCACATCACAAATCAGCACAGATTCAATCATTACAATTCGATGTGGGTTTCGGATAACCAAATGGAATCCGACTCCCTGTCGCATCGAAACTCAAATGTCATTTTACGGGTCAAAGGGTTTGCATAGCAATATATACATCACAGAAATAACAGCCTAGCACAAAGCAATACATAGCATCACATCATATATCAAATATATCAATCCATCACAAAGCATTCAATAACAATCAAACATCTTCAGTTAAGATGAATAAATTTGCGTGGTTTTTAAATTTATCAACCACATAATTACTTTTATTAGTAATCTTTAATCAATGATTAATTATCATTTATTACAATTGATTAAGTCTTAATCACCTTCATTAATTAATTAATTAATTTTTCTTTAAATTAATTAACCTTCGAACATTTGATTAATAAATCTTTAATCATTAATTATCCATACTTAATTATTTAACATGTAATTAATCACTTAATTAATTATTCTTAACTCTTTTATTCATTAATCATTAATCAAATAATTTAAACCTTTAACTAATTATTAATTAATTCTTCAATTAATAACCCAAATGATTAACTCTTAATCACATTACTTACTTACTTTTAATAAAGTATGTATCCTTTACTTAATTACCTTTAGAAATTAATCACTTAATTACTTCCCTAAGTATTATATTAGATTAATCCAAAGTGATTATCTTAATCAATCATAATTTAATTACTTAATTAACTAATTAACTTAATCATTTAAAATTAATTAAATGATTCTTAACTCATTATATTAAAAGATTCTTAATTAAGAAAACATCATCTTAATTAAATCATTTATGACAAATAAAACTTGATAATTAAAAATGATTCAATTATCTCAATTCTCTTTACAAATTTAATTATCTTTAATTAAATCAAATTCAAAATAACTAATAATAATCTTTATTACAATTTATTATCAAATCCTAAATCATTAAACTTTATTTAAATAAAATTTAATATTTAGAAATCAATTAAATTTAAACCTATTTTAAATTGAACTTTTAAAATATTTTAAACCTTTCCAAATTTATTTAATAAAGTTTAATATAAACTTTATTTCAAATCTACTTATTTTATCTTAACTTTTCAATTAAAAGTTAAACTTATCATAATTTTATTTCAATACTTAAAGGAAAGAATTTTTTTTTTTTCAAAAATCTAAACCTTTATTTGAAATCAAATTCATATTTAAATTTTACTTAAAAACATTTCTATTCAATATTTAAAACTTCTCAAAACTGATTTGAATTCAAATTGTTTTAAAGCAAAACTGAAATCATATCTAAATATGATTCCAAACCCAATTTTAAATCTTACTTAAAAATTTAAATGTTTCATTTTAACACTTTGAATTCAAACTTAATTCCAATTCAAACCTAAATTTGAATCTTGTTTTAAATATTGAATCCACTTTTAAATTTTTAAAAGAACAAAACTGTTTTTTTTTTTTTTTAAAATCTGGATTCAAAACCTGAACTATGTTTCACTGTTCCAAGATTTAAATTTAAATCTTCCTTAAATTAAAATTCATCATTTTGAATTCAAAAGCTTACCTGAGTTTAATTCAAACCCATACTTTAATTCAAATCATTACTTTTAAACATTGGATTTCCCAGATTTTAAAATACACAACACTCAGGTTCTCTGCACAACTAACTCGAGACCACCTCTAATTTACTTCGAGTTAAAACCCTACTTACTTCGGGTTATAACACGAACTGCACGGGGTCGACTTCGAGTCACCCAAAGCCTGCACATTAAAACTTCACCAGAGCCTCAAACTACACTGTGCAAATGCACCACCACTCCGGCGACTTACAGCAACCTTCACCAACTTCTCCAAGATGCAAATCAATCCCTCAACTTGATAACAACCTCCAACATAAATCTCTGTAGCTTGAAGACAGATTCAGGCAAAAAACTAAACAACAACCTGGAAAAACTTCAACCCAAACATGCCAACCTGAAACCCCACTGTCTTCCTCAATTCTCTGATCAACATCTCTTATCTCCTCCACTGTCTCCAGTCAACATATAAACTCCAGGCAGAAACCCAAGTTCCCAATTTATTTATGAATTTATATCCTCAATACACCAAACTCTGCACAGTCTAATTAACTAACCCCACAGAAGCTTTTAAACCTGATGCATGTTTCTATATCCATGGTTTTAAAACATGCATTTAAGCTTTAAACCTGATTGAGTAATTTCAAGGTGTTGGGTAATTTTTATTTTTGGAAAGAAATGTATCAGTTGCTACTGTTTCCCTGAGTTACAGACTTTTAATTCAATTAAATTAAAATTTTACAAACCTACATCTATGTTAAACAACACCATTTGTTTACACAGTAATTTCAAAGCAAGATTCAGACATAAAGAAATGGTTTTGTAATTAAATTCTATTAAGAACATAAGCATGACTGTTAAACAAATTACACCACACTTTCCTGCATATTCAAGAAAACACAGAGCATCCATCATACAACAATCAAGACATACGCAGTTCTATCAATACTTATGCAAAGATAAATTTAGTACACCCTATAAAATTTTAAGGTTACTTATTAAAAGAAAATAGAACAGTTTTTAATTATCACTGATTTACAGTTCTTATTTGAAGGCATTTTGAATTAACTTTAGTTTCTGTAAATCTTGATAGCTTGATTTTTTTTTTATTATTAAATGAAGAAACTGTTTTTAAACCATAGATTTACTCACAAGCATTAACAAGAAAATAGGTTTCAGGAGGGAAAGTTGCTCACATTAAAAATGCAGAGAGCCCTTTTGAAGCTGGAATGAAATTTGTAAGGAATTTGTTTTAAAAAATCAAATTTGTAGTTTGAACATTTGATTCATATCTCTGAATTTATAAACCATGACAACTTATTTTTTTTCTTGATTTAAGTTTACACTGTGTTTTCTATTTCCAGAGAACAATACTAAGTTATTTTAACTTAGACAAGTTTTTCTTTTTGAATGAATATTAGAATTTAACCACCAGTTTTCTTTTCTAGATATTAGAACCAAAATAAAATTTTGAGATGAGTTTGAACTAAAACAGGGACTGCCTATTTATATATACAGGCATGCAACTTCACACTTATCTATTTATAAACATATACACAGCAGTTTGCATCCATTCAAACATTTTCCCATCGCACCATCAAACATTCATCACAAATGATCAACAAAATTAGGCTTTAAAGAATCAGTTTGCTCACCTGGATGATTTTGATGAAGAAAGACAGAACAGTTTGAGTTTACAGGCTTTTGCTTTCTTTCTTTTTTTTTTCTTTTCCTTATTTTGATTTTTGATTGGTCTTGCCTGAGGCTTGAATCTGGAACTTGTAAATCAAATCTTTGATTAATCACTATTTATTTGATTATACATTTCATCAATAACAAAAAAATTTAATTTACTTACCTACAGTTTAAATTCTTGGGTGCAGGGATATATGATCTGCAGTTGCAAACCAGAAATCACTTTAGCCCTTAAACTTGATTTGTTCTCCTGCAACTTTGTTAAATAAATTTGTTTAAATCTTTTTGTTTTAATACTGACTACTAATCTCAAATTCAAATTTTAAACAGAATGAAATTCACTTGCCTTTTATTATTCCCAGAGAACTGCATTTGATTCCCAGATTTGATCTTTTGTATTTCAGTTTGAATTTGTTTTAATGTTTTTTCCTTGCCCTGAGTTTTACTGCATGCCTCAATTCCGGTTGATCTTATTTTGTTTGAAATGAATTCAAGTTTGTTTTAATTTACTTGTTTGAAGCTTTATTTTACAGTTTTGTCTCAGGTTTGAGAAAACAGGAAATAGACTGAGTATATTTTCTTTTCATATAAGTTAAAAAGAAAATTAAATTCAAAAGACAATTCAAATGCCACTTGTCTTAATGTTTACATTTGTTAAAACATGTTTTGATTTTCTTACAAATGTCTCTTGCAACCTAAATTGTGTTTAAGTCCTCACTTTAATTAAATTTGGAAATTATGGTTTAAACCCTTGTTAAGTTTATATTTATAACTTATATACTTTAAAACAAATGTATATCTTTATCCTTTTTTATACATATACATACATGTTCAATGTTGAAAGTATTTAACCAATATATTTAAGCTTACTTCATTATATATATATACATATATATATTTTTGAATTAAGACTATTATATTTTTTTTAAATAAACAACTTATCTATATATATTATTTTAAACTTTTATTGCTCATTTTATACACATTTTGTTTTATTAATTTTAAAGAAAGAAATGATTTTTAATGCTACTTAATTTTTTAGAATATTTATTTTAAATTTAAATTCAATTTTCCATTTCAAACTTGAAATATAAACTTTCATATCCATTTATACATTCACACTTTATTTTGAACAAGTTTAAATTAATTTTACATATGCATTCAATTTACTCATATTTGTAATATACATATATACACATATATAAGATTTTAAACTTAAATGACTTTTTACAATATTTCTTATTTCAATATGTTAATCTCAAAATAAAATTGGAATTTAAATATATATTACTATCACTCATTTTTATTTGTTTAGGATTTTTCTTCCAATTTAATTTGAAATTAGATTCCAAAAGTTTAAAACATATAATTTATTTAAATTGTTAACTTTGGGATGTTACTTTTTATCTATAAGATTTTAAATATAGAAATTCAAAATCTCAATTAAATTTTAAAATAAATACTCAAATAAACAAAAATTCCTATTTAATTTGAAAAATCCAAATTAATTTACAATTTTATTCCAAAATTTATTTACACCATCAATTTAATTTTAATTAAAAATCTGGATCGTTACAGATTTCCCCCCTTAAAAGAATTTCGTCCTCGAAATTGCAAGGAAGACGACAAAGAATAGATGATAGATAAAGAAATGATTGATCAGATCAGATCGAAATATTTATTCTGCATTTGGTCTACCCAAACCAGAATATCAATAATATGAGAACGAACTCATACAATTATTACACAGATATTTGGGTCCACCGGCCTACGAATATGCAAGGACATTGATTAGTTCGAAGGGATAACTAATCATTCGTAGAATATATCGGATCCCAGAGAATAGATAGATGGATTCAATCTTTTATGATCTCTCAAACACTAGGTATGGATTCCAACTTCAAGTCGAAATATCCCAAAGTATATACCAATTTGTCCCTCTTCGGACTTTGATATACACAAGAAATTACGATTTGATTTTAACCGATATCGTTTTATTAATACAATTCAAATTTAGCTTCATATTAGTTAACCAATTTACGTAATTTAAAATTTTCAATTTATTTAATATTTTCAATTTCAAATTCATTAGAGTTTAGATCGAAAAGCTGATAAGAAATCGATGAAGATACAAAGTAAGAATTTTCTACAACGATACGTATGGCCATCATCACACCGAAACTTCTTTCTGGAGCTGCTACGAAGCAATCAAAAAGAATTCGAAATCGAATCAAAGGAGATTGATAGAGAAAAGTTGTTTTCGCTATTGCAGGGTATTGACCATTCGTAGTGGTACTCCCCTGTCCCCTATCTCGTCCCCTTCTCGCACTCATACTCACTATCAGTGGATAGTAAGAGAATTTACTGAGGCGTTCGAACAGATATCTTAGGGATATACTCATTCTAGGATATACTTCACCCTATCTCTAATGAGTTACCTAATGTGTTATACTCCTGAGCTAAGGTTTTAACCATCAGCTCTGATACCACTTGTGACGATCCTGACTCGACCTTCGAAAATCGGCACCGAATACGACACTCGTATTCAAATGCCGCAGATCCAAACGTCGAACCTGGTTCGCCGGAGCTTATAACACATTAAGTAAATAACACAGCGGAAGAAATGAATAGCATATCAATATACAACATTTGATACAATAACTGATACAACATGAATGATACAACAGAATGGTACAATAGATATCAACATTATCAGAGATACAAAGAATAGCAGCGGAATTAAAAGATAACACTAGCAGCGGAACAAATCTCCAAAATAGTCTTCAAGAAAGAACTCCAATATCAGTAATCTCCATCTCCAAAGCACCAATCCAGCAATAGCTCGAACTCCCACTCAAGATGAAGAGAAGCAACTCGATCCAAAATGCGATTTCCAAATCCTAATGGCTGAAAGCTATCGAATCTACACATACTATGGATTATCTGAAAACCCCAACTCTAGACTGCCCGTGTGGGAAATAGTGGGCACCCAGAGTTTAGGAAAGGAACAATAAACTCCAGGTCAGTCGTGGGACTGGTATGAGCAAACAAAAACATTTGGTCTTTGAAACTAACAAGAGAATTTAAATTTGAAAATCCGCAATGCTTTTTAGAAAATGAAACTACCATAAGGCCTCCCGCCACACACACAATGCAAACGCAGACTTGGAGGAGATTTCTCCTTATGATAGTCAAATATGCTTAATACGAGAAAATTTCTTTGATATTATTACTATAAGTGCAAAGTGTGGAAAAAACCATTTCGAAAGTAAAATATAAATCCTAGCCAACATACGACATTTCGTCGTATGCCTACTATAGCTACCATGTTCAATAGCAGGTTACCGCCACATTCCATGGCAGGTTATACAACTAAAACCGTACACGGCACGTATTGTTTTGATTGGATTCCCAACAAATGGTCAGGCTAAGGAACTTCCTACTGTCTATGGGATCGCCTCTGGCGAGACGTCCCGAGAACTAACGTTACGGTTAGATCTCTGCCAACACAAGGCCGGGTTACCTCTGTAACTAGGTAACTACTACACGAATGTGCCATCCCCCGGTCCTTTGGGACCTTTAACCGAGCGCGCGCAACAACCACAAAGTATCACAAAGTAATAGATCTGCAGTATCCACATGAGTAAGTATCTGGGCTCCATACCATGATACCACCCTTTACCAGAAGGGAATGACACACCCTAAAGGGCGCGACCCTCATAACCTTGCCGCATCTTTCCTGTTTCGACCATTTCCGAGGAGTGAGGTCCTGATGCAGTCTCGTCCACAAAGCTACGCTTTGGCACAAAGTCATGCTTTGGGTCAACAGATGACCAAAGCAATGATCACAAAGATAAATGATCAAACAAATGATCATATCACAAATGATCAACCAATGATCATCACACAGCAGCACTCAGCATGCCACATTACCAAATTGGGAATATCACTGATAAATATCAACTACATAACCTCTGAGCTCGTACGTCTCAGAGAAGGGTGTTAAGCTAAGAGAATAAATTCTCCGCCACCAAGCAGAAATGTATTTGATAGAGATCAGATAACATCTCAAAGTGTAATGTCGGACATACAACCATACAAGTCTGTTCCGGGTTCGAACAGAACCGAAGGCACTTCCGAAGAAGCCCTTGCAAATCCGGGTATCCACAATCCCGATCGGACTTCCCATCACTAAGGGAATCTCTATACCGTAGCTACTCGGTGCAGAGACAATCGATAGGTTATCCTATCGTTCTCACAAATACCCGGTCTTCACCACCGGTCTTCAATTGCTATCCATAACGTCGTATCACTATTCGGAATGGGTTATATGACACAAGGTCCTCTCCCGGCTAAACCGAATAGTAAGCGCCATATTTAAAAACATATGGATAAGGGATTTCAGTTAAGTCACGACTTATAAAATCCAAACCTTTCTTTCAAATGGTTAAACAAATTACCATTTTTAATCCTTAAACCAAAAGGATTTATTTCACAAAGTTTCACCCAATTTCACAAAGATCTATCCATAGATTTCAAAAACAATTCCCATTCAATTTGGATTAACCCAATTTATAATCTTTAAAATTAAAGATTTATAGCTTTCAAACCCATTTCCAAAGATTTATCTATAATTTGGAAACCATTTCATTTTAGACTTGAAGTCCTTTTAACACCAATTGGAAATTCATTTCTTTTGTGAAAGCTCACAAACAGTTTCCGTTTTCAGAAAAAATCCAATTATATACCAGTTTAAATCTTGGGTTAAACTAAAATTTCAAAACATCACTTTTAAAATGGTTTTAAAAAAACCCATATAAACCCATTTATAAGTTGAATAACTTTTTTTTCAACCCTAGATCCCAAATCATCGAATTCAATTTCAAATATTGAATTCAAATTTAAATTAATTCATTTAAATTCCAAGATTCAATCAAGTTATTTAAAAATAACCATTTTTGAAAACTCATTTTCAAAGGCTTCGATTCCAATTCCAAAACTAATTTGGATTCAAAAATTAAATTTTTTAAAACAATTTTAAAAAATCTGTGACTTAACAAATTTCCACGTGCAACCCATATTAGTGTGTGTATAAGTGTGGTCGGGGGGTTCAACACAATAAGAGTGCCACATCACAAATCAGCACAGATTCAATCATTACAATTCGATGTGGGTTTCGGATAACCAAATGGAATCCGACTCCCTGTCGCATCGAAACTCAAATGTCATTTTACGGGTCAAAGGGTTTGCATAGCAATATATACATCACAGAAATAACAGCCTAGCACAAAGCAATACATAGCATCACATCATATATCAAATATATCAATCCATCACAAAGCATTCAATAACAATCAAACATCTTCAGTTAAGATGAATAAATTTGCGTGGTTTTTAAATTTATCAACCACATAATTACTTTTATTAGTAATCTTTAATCAATGATTAATTATCATTTATTACAATTGATTAAGTCTTAATCACCTTCATTAATTAATTAATTAATTTTTCTTTAAATTAATTAACCTTCGAACATTTGATTAATAAATCTTTAATCATTAATTATCCATACTTAATTACTTTAACATGTAATTAATCACTTAATTAATTATTCTTAACTCTTTTATTCATTAATCATTAATCAAATAATTTAAACCTTTAACTAATTATTAATTAATTCTTCAATTAATAACCCAAATGATTAACTCTTAATCACATTACTTACTTGCTTTTAATAAAGTATTTATCCTTTACTTAATTACCTTTAGAAATTAATCACTTAATTACTTCCCTAAGTATTATATTAGATTAATCCAAAGTGATTATCTTAATCAATCATAATTTAATTACTTAATTAACTAATTAACTTAATCATTTAAAATTAATTAAATGATTCTTAACTCATTATATTAAAAGATTCTTAATTAAGAAAACATCATCTTAATTAAATCATTTATGACAAATAAAACTTGATAATTAAAAATGATTCAATTATCTCAATTCTCTTTACAAATTTAATTATCTTTAATTAAATCAAATTCAAAATAACTAATAATAATCTTTATTACAATTTATTATCAAATCCTAAATCATTAAACTTTATTTAAATAAAATTTAATATTTAGAAATCAATTAAATTTAAACATATTTTAAATTGAACTTTTAAAATATTTTAAACCTTTCCAAATTTATTTAATAAAGTTTAATATAAACTTTATTTCAAATCTACTTATTTTATCTTAACTTTTCAATTAAAAGTTAAACTTATCATAATTTTATTTCAATACTTAAAGGAAAGAAATTTTTTTTTTCAAAAATCTAAACCTTTATTTGAAATCAAATTCATATTTAAATTTTACTTAAAAACATTTCTATTCAATATTTAAAACTTCTCAAAACTGATTTGAATTCAAATTGTTTTAAAGCAAAACTGAAATCATATCTAAATATGATTCCAAACCCAATTTTAAATCTTACTTAAAAATTTAAATGTTTCATTTTAACACTTTGAATTCAAACTTAATTCCAATTCAAACCTAAATTTGAATCTTGTTTTAAATATTGAATCCACTTTTAAATTTTTAAAAGAACAAAACTGTTTTTTTTTTTTTTTAAATCTGGATTCAAAACCTGAACTATGTTTCACTGTTCCAAGATTTAAATTTAAATCTTCCTTAAATTAAAATTCATCATTTTGAATTCAAAAGCTTACCTGAGTTTAATTCAAACCCATACTTTAATTCAAATCATTACTTTTAAACATTGGATTTCCCAGATTTTAAAATACACAACACTCAGGTTCTCTGCACAACTAACTCGAGACCACCTCTAATTTACTTCGAGTTAAAACCCTACTTACTTCGGGTTATAACACGAACTGCACGGGGTCGACTTCGAGTCACCCAAAGCCTGCACATCAAAACTTCACCAGAGCCTCAAACTACACTGTGCAAATGCACCACCACTCCGGCGACTTACAGCAACCTTCACCAACTTCTCCAAGATGCAAATCAATCCCTCAACTTGATAACAACCTCCAACATAAATCTCTGTAGCTTGAAGACAGATTCAGGCAAAAAACTAAACAACAACCTGGAAAAACTTCAACCCAAACATGCCAACCTGAAACCCCACTGTCTTCCTCAATTCTCTGATCAACATCTCTTATCTCCTCCACTGTCTCCAGTCAACATATAAACTCCAGGCAGAAACCCAAGTTCCCAATTTATTTATGAATTTATATCCTCAATACACCAAACTCTGCACAGTCTAATTAACTAACCCCACAGAAGCTTTTAAACCTGATGCATGTTTCTATATCCATGGTTTTAAAACATGCATTTAAGCTTTAAACCTGATTGAGTAATTTCAAGGTGTTGGGTAATTTTTATTTTTGGAAAGAAATGTATCAGTTGCTACTGTTTCCCTGAGTTACAGACTTTTAATTCAATTAAATTAAAATTTTACAAACCTACATCTATGTTAAACAACACCATTTGTTTACACAGTAATTTCAAAGCAAGATTCAGACATAAAGAAATGGTTTTGTAATTAAATTCTATTAAGAACATAAGCATGACTGTTAAACAAATTACACCACACTTTCCTGCATATTCAAGAAAACACAGAGCATCCATCATACAACAATCAAGACATACGCAGTTCTATCAATACTTATGCAAAGATAAATTTAGTACACCCTATAAAATTTTAAGGTTACTTATTAAAAGAAAATAGAACAGTTTTTAATTATCACTGATTTACAGTTCTTATTTGAAGGCATTTTGAATTAACTTTAGTTTCTGTAAATCTTGATAGCTTGATTTTTTTTATTATTAAATGAAGAAACTGTTTTTAAACCATAGATTTACTCACAAGCATTAACAAGAAAATAGGTTTCAGGAGGGAAAGTTGCTCACATTAAAAATGCAGAGAGCCCTTTTGAAGCTGGAATGAAATTTGTAAGGAATTTGTTTTAAAAAATCAAATTTGTAGTTTGAACATTTGATTCATATCTCTGAATTTATAAACCATGACAACTTATTTTTTTTCTTGATTTAAGTTTACACTGTGTTTTCTATTTCCAGAGAACAATACTAAGTTATTTTAACTTAGACAAGTTTTTCTTTTTGAATGAATATTAGAATTTAACCACCAGTTTTCTTTTCTAGATATTAGAACCAAAATAAAATTTTGAGATGAGTTTGAACTAAAACAGGGACTGCCTATTTATATATACAGGCATGCAACTTCACACTTATCTATTTATAAACATATACACAGCAGTTTGCATCCATTCAAACATTTTCCCATCGCACCATCAAACATTCATCACAAATGATCAACAAAATTAGGCTTTAAAGAATCAGTTTGCTCACCTGGATGATTTTGATGAAGAAAGACAGAACAGTTTGAGTTTACAGGCTTTTGCTTTCTTTCTTTTTTTTTGCTTTTCCTTATTTTGATTTTTGATTGGTCTTGCCTGAGGCTTGAATCTGGAACTTGTAAATCAAATCTTTGATTAATCACTATTTATTTGATTATACATTTCATCAATAACAAAAAAATTTAATTTACTTACCTACAGTTTAAATTCTTGGGTGCAGGGATATATGATCTGCAGTTGCAAACCAGAAATCACTTTAGCCCTTAAACTTGATTTGTTCTCCTGCAACTTTGTTAAATAAATTTGTTTAAATCTTTTTGTTTTAATACTGACTACTAATCTCAAATTCAAATTTTAAACAGAATGAAATTCACTTGCCTTTTATTATTCCCAGAGAACTGCATTTGATTCCCAGATTTGATCTTTTGTATTTCAGTTTGAATTTGTTTTAATGTTTTTTCCTTGCCCTGAGTTTTACTGCATGCCTCAATTCCGGTTGATCTTATTTTGTTTGAAATGAATTCAAGTTTGTTTTAATTTACTTGTTTGAAGCTTTATTTTACAGTTTTGTCTCAGGTTTGAGAAAACAGGAAATAGACTGAGTATATTTTCTTTTCATATAAGTTAAAAAGAAAATTAAATTCAAAAGACAATTCAAATGCCACTTGTCTTAATGTTTACATTTGTTAAAACATGTTTTGATTTTCTTACAAATGTCTCTTGCAACCTAAATTGTGTTTAAGTCCTCACTTTAATTAAATTTGGAAATTATGGTTTAAACCCTTGTTAAGTTTATATTTATAACTTATATACTTTAAAACAAATGTATATCTTTATCCTTTTTTATACATATACATACATGTTCAATGTTGAAAGTATTTAACCAATATATTTAAGCTTACTTCATTATATATATATATATACATATATATATATTTGAATTAAGACTATTATATTTTTTTAAATAAACAACTTATCTATATATATTATTTTAAACTTTTATTGCTCATTTTATACACATTTTGTTTTATTAATTTTAAAGAAAGAAATGATTTTTAATGCTACTTAATTTTTTAGAATATTTATTTTAAATTTAAATTCAATTTTCCATTTCAAACTTGAAATATAAACTTTCATATCCATTTATACATTCACACTTTATTTTGAACAAGTTTAAATTAATTTTACATATGCATTCAATTTACTCATATTTGTAATATACATATATACACATATATAAGATTTTAAACTTAAATGACTTTTTACAATATTTCTTATTTCAATATGTTAATCTCAAAATAAAATTGGAATTTAAATATATATTACTATCACTCATTTTTATTTGTTTAGGATTTTTCTTCCAATTTAATTTGAAATTAGATTCCAAAAGTTTAAAACATATAATTTATTTAAATTGTTAACTTTGGGATGTTACTTTTTATCTATAAGATTTTAAATATAGAAATTCAAAATCTCAATTAAATTTTAAAATAAATACTCAAATAAACAAAAATTCCTATTTAATTTGAAAAATCCAAATTAATTTACAATTTTATTCCAAAATTTATTTACACCATCAATTTAATTTTAATTAAAAATCTGGATCGTTACAGATTTCCCCCCTTAAAAGAATTTCGTCCTCGAAATTGCAAGGAAGACGACAAAGAATAGATGATAGATAAAGAAATGATTGATCAGATCAGATCGAAATATTTATTCTGCATTTGGTCTACCCAAACCAGAATATCAATAATATGAGAACGAACTCATACAATTATTACACAGATATTTGGGTCCACCGGCCTACGAATATGCAAGGACATTGATTAGTTCGAAGGGATAACTAATCATTCGTAGAATATATCGGATCCCAGAGAATAGATAGATGGATTCAATCTTTTATGATCTCTCAAACACTAGGTATGGATTCCAACTTCAAGTCGAAATATCCCAAAGTATATACCAATTTGTCCCTCTTCGGACTTTGATATACACAAGAAATTACGATTTGATTTTAACCGATATCGTTTTATTAATACAATTCAAATTTAGCTTCATATTAGTTAACCAATTTACGTAATTTAAAATTTTCAATTTATTTAATATTTTCAATTTCAAATTCATTAGAGTTTAGATCGAAAAGCTGATAAGAAATCGATGAAGATACAAAGTAAGAATTTTCTACAACGATACGTATGGCCATCATCACACCGAAACTTCTTTCTGGAGCTGCTACGAAGCAATCAAAAAGAATTCGAAATCGAATCAAAGGAGATTGATAGAGAAAAGTTGTTTCCGCTATTGCAGGGTATTGACCATTCGTAGTGGTACTCCCCTGTCCCCTATCTCGTCCCCTTCTCGCACTCATACTCACTATCAGTGGATAGTAAGAGAATTTACTGAGGCGTTCGAACAGATATCTTAGGGATATACTCATTCTAGGATATACTTCACCCTATCTCTAATGAGTTACCTAATGTGTTATACTCCTGAGCTAAGGTTTTAACCATCAGCTCTGATACCACTTGTGACGATCCTGACTCGACCTTCGAAAATCGGCACCGAATACGACACTCGTATTCAAATGCCGCAGATCCAAACGTCGAACCTGGTTCGCCGGAGCTTATAACACATTAAGTAAATAACACAGCGGAAGAAATGAATAGCATATCAATATACAACATTTGATACAATAACTGATACAACATGAATGATACAACAGAATGGTACAATAGATATCAACATTATCAGAGATACAAAGAATAGCAGCGAAATTAAAAGATAACACTAGCAGCGGAACAAATCTCCAAAATAGTCTTCAAGAAAGAACTCCAATATCAGTAATCTCCATCTCCAAAGCACCAATCCAGCAATAGCTCGAACTCCCACTCAAGATGAAGAGAAGCAACTCGATCCAAAATGCGATTGCCAAATCCTAATGGCTGAAAGCTATCGAATCTACACCTACTATGGATTATCTGAAAACCCCAACTCTAGACTGCCCGTGTGGGAAATAGTGGGCACCCAGAGTTTAGGAAAGGAACAATAAACTCCAGGTCAGTCGTGGGACTGGTATGAGCAAACAAAAACATTTGGTCTTTGAAACTAACAAGAGAATTTAAATTTGAAAATCCGCAATGCTTTTTAGAAAATGAAACTACCATAAGGCCTCCCGCTACACACACAATGCAAACGCAGACTTGGAGGAGATTTCTCCTTATGATAGTCAAATATGCTTAATACGAGAAAATTTCTTTGATATTATTACTATAAGTGCAAAGTGTGGAAAAAACCATTTCGAAAGTAAAATATAAATCCTAGCCAACATACGACATTTCGTCGTATGCCTACTATAGCTACCATGTTCAATAGCAGGTTACCGCCACATTCCATGGCAGGTTATACAACTAAAACCGTACACGGCACGTATTGTTTTGATTGGATTCCCAACAAATGGTCAGGCTAAGGAACTTCCTACTGTCTATGGGATCGCCTCTGGCGGGACGTCCCGAGAACTAACGTTACGGTTAGATCTCTGCCAACACAAGGCCGGGTTACCTCTGTAACTAGGTAACTACTACACGAATGTGCCATCCCCCGGTCCTTTGGGACCTTTAACCGAGCGCGCGCAACAACCACAAAGTATCACAAAGTAATAGATCTGCAGTATCCACATGAGTAAGTATCTGGGCTCCATACCATGATACCACCCTTTACCAGAAGGGAATGACACACCCTAAAGGGCGCGACCCTCATAACCTTGCCGCATCTTTCCTGTTTCGACCATTTCCGGGGAGTGAGGTCCTGATGCAGTCTCGTCCACAAAGCTACGCTTTGGCACAAAGCCATGCTTTGGGTCAACAGATGACCAAAGCAATGATCACAAAGATAAATGATCAAACAAATGATCATATCACAAATGATCAACCAATGATCATCACACAGCAGCACTCAGCATGCCACATTACCAAATTGGGAATATCACTGATAAATATCAACTACATAACCTCTGAGCTCGTACGTCTCAGAGAAGGGTGTTAAGCTAAGAGAATAAATTCTCCGCCACCAAGCAGAAATGTATTTGATAGAGATCAGATAACATCTCAAAGTGTAATGTCGGACATACAACCATACAAGTCTGTTCCGGGTTCGAACAGAACCGAAGGCACTTCCGAAGAAGCCCTTGCAAATCCGGGTATCCACAATCCCGATCGGACTTCCCATCACTAAGGGAATCTCTATACCGTAGCTACTCGGTGCAGAGACAATCGATAGGTTATCCTATCGTTCTCACAAATACCCGGTCTTCACCACCGGTCTTCAATTGCTATCCATAACGTCGTATCACTATTCGGAATGGGTTATATGACACAAGGTCCTCTCCCGGCTAAACCGAATAGTAAGCGCCATATTTAAAAACATATGGATAAGGGATTTCAGTTAAGTCACGACTTATAAAATCCAAACCTTTCTTTCAAATGGTTAAACAAATTACCATTTTTAATCCTTAAACCAAAAGGATTTATTTCACAAAGTTTCACCCAATTTCACAAAGATCTATCCATAGATTTCAAAAACAATTCCCATTCAATTTGGATTAACCCAATTTATAATCTTTAAAATTAAAGATTTATAGCTTTCAAACCCATTTCCAAAGATTTATCTATAATTTGGAAACCATTTCATTTTAGACTTGAAGTCCTTTTAACACCAATTGGAAATTCATTTCTTTTGTGAAAGCTCACAAACAGTTTCCGTTTTCAGAAAAAATCCAATTATATACCAGTTTAAATCTTGGGTTAAACTAAAATTTCAAAACATCACTTTTAAAATGGTTTTAAAAAAACCCATATAAACCCATTTATAAGTTGAATAACTTTTTTTTCAACCCTAGATCCCAAATCATCGAATTCAATTTCAAATATTGAATTCAAATTTAAATTAATTCATTTAAATTCCAAGATTCAATCAAGTTATTTAAAAATAACCATTTTTGAAAACTCATTTTCAAAGGCTTCGATTCCAATTCCAAAACTAATTTGGATTCAAAAATTAAATTTTTTAAAACAATTTTAAAAAATCTGTGACTTAACAAATTTCCACGTGCAACCCATATTAGTGTGTGTATAAGTGTGGTCGGGGGGTTCAACACAATAAGAGTGCCACATCACAAATCAGCACAGATTCAATCATTACAATTCGATGTGGGTTTCGGATAACCAAATGGAATCCGACTCCCTGTCGCATCGAAACTCAAATGTCATTTTACGGGTCAAAGGGTTTGCATAGCAATATATACATCACAGAAATAACAGCCTAGCACAAAGCAATACATAGCATCACATCATATATCAAATATATCAATCCATCACAAAGCATTCAATAACAATCAAACATCTTCAGTTAAGATGAATAAATTTGCGTGGTTTTTAAATTTATCAACCACATAATTACTTTTATTAGTAATCTTTAATCAATGATTAATTATCATTTATTACAATTGATTAAGTCTTAATCACCTTCATTAATTAATTAATTAATTTTTCTTTAAATTAATTAACCTTCGAACATTTGATTAATAAATCTTTAATCATTAATTATCCATACTTAATTACTTTAACATGTAATTAATCACTTAATTAATTATTCTTAACTCTTTTATTCATTAATCATTAATCAAATAATTTAAACCTTTAACTAATTATTAATTAATTCTTCAATTAATAACCCAAATGATTAACTCTTAATCACATTACTTACTTGCTTTTAATAAAGTATTTATCCTTTACTTAATTACCTTTAGAAATTAATCACTTAATTACTTCCCTAAGTATTATATTAGATTAATCCAAAGTGATTATCTTAATCAATCATAATTTAATTACTTAATTAACTAATTAACTTAATCATTTAAAATTAATTAAATGATTCTTAACTCATTATATTAAAAGATTCTTAATTAAGAAAACATCATCTTAATTAAATCATTTATGACAAATAAAACTTGATAATTAAAAATGATTCAATTATCTCAATTCTCTTTACAAATTTAATTATCTTTAATTAAATCAAATTCAAAATAACTAATAATAATCTTTATTACAATTTATTATCAAATCCTAAATCATTAAACTTTATTTAAATAAAATTTAATATTTAGAAATCAATTAAACTTAAACATATTTTAAATTGAACTTTTAAAATATTTTAAACCTTTCCAAATTTATTTAATAAAGTTTAATATAAACTTTATTTCAAATCTACTTATTTTATCTTAACTTTTCAATTAAAAGTTAAACTTATCATAATTTTATTTCAATACTTAAAGGAAAGAATTTTTTTTTTTCAAAAATCTAAACCTTTATTTGAAATCAAATTCATATTTAAATTTTACTTAAAAACATTTCTATTCAATATTTAAACTTCTCAAAACTGATTTGAATTCAAATTGTTTTAAAGCAAAACTGAAATCATATCTAAATATGATTCCAAACCCAATTTTAAATCTTACTTAAAAATTTAAATGTTTCATTTTAACACTTTGAATTCAAACTTAATTCCAATTCAAACCTAAATTTGAATCTTCTTTTAAATATTGAATCCACTTTTAAATTTTTAAAAGAACAAAACTGTTTTTTTTTTTTTTTTTTAAAATCTGGATTCAAAACCTGAACTATGTTTCACTGTTCCAAGATTTAAATTTAAATCTTCCTTAAATTAAAATTCATCATTTTGAATTCAAAAGCTTACCTGAGTTTAATTCAAACCCATACTTTAATTCAAATCATTACTTTTAAACATTGGATTTCCCAGATTTTAAAATACACAACACTCAGGTTCTCTGCACAACTAACTCGAGACCACCTCTAATTTACTTCGAGTTAAAACCCTACTTACTTCGGGTTATAACACGAACTGCACGGGGTCGACTTCGAGTCACCCAAAGCCTGCACATTAAAACTTCACCAGAGCCTCAAACTACACTGTGCAAATGCACCACCACTCCGGCGACTTACAGCAACCTTCACCAACTTCTCCAAGATGCAAATCAATCCCTCAACTTGATAACAACCTCCAACATAAATCTCTGTAGCTTGAAGACAGATTCAGGCAAAAAACTAAACAACAACCTGGAAAAACTTCAACCCAAACATGCCAACCTGAAACCCCACTGTCTTCCTCAATTCTCTGATCAACATCTCTTATCTCCTCCACTGTCTCCAGTCAACATATAAACTCCAGGCAGAAACCCAAGTTCCCAATTTATTTATGAATTTATATCCTCAATACACCAAACTCTGCACAGTCTAATTAACTAACCCCACAGAAGCTTTTAAACCTGATGCATGTTTCTATATCCATGGTTTTAAAACATGCATTTAAGCTTTAAACCTGATTGAGTAATTTCAAGGTGTTGGGTAATTTTTATTTTTGGAAAGAAATGTATCAGTTGCTACTGTTTCCCTGAGTTACAGACTTTTAATTCAATTAAATTAAAATTTTACAAACCTACATCTATGTTAAACAACACCATTTGTTTACACAGTAATTTCAAAGCAAGATTCAGACATAAAGAAATGGTTTTGTAATTAAATTCTATTAAGAACATAAGCATGACTGTTAAACAAATTACACCACACTTTCCTGCATATTCAAGAAAACACAGAGCATCCATCATACAACAATCAAGACATACGCAGTTCTATCAATACTTATGCAAAGATAAATTTAGTACACCCTATAAAATTTTAAGGTTACTTATTAAAAGAAAATAGAACAGTTTTTAATTATCACTGATTTACAGTTCTTATTTGAAGGCATTTTGAATTAACTTTAGTTTCTGTAAATCTTGATAGCTTGATTTTTTTTTTTTTATTAAATGAAGAAACTGTTTTTAAACCATAGATTTACTCACAAGCATTAACAAGAAAATAGGTTTCAGGAGGGAAAGTTGCTCACATTAAAAATGCAGAGAGCCCTTTTGAAGCTGGAATGAAATTTGTAAGGAATTTGTTTTAAAAAATCAAATTTGTAGTTTGAACATTTGATTCATATCTCTGAATTTATAAACCATGACAACTTATTTTTTTTCTTGATTTAAGTTTACACTGTGTTTTCTATTTCCAGAGAACAATACTAAGTTATTTTAACTTAGACAAGTTTTTCTTTTTGAATGAATATTAGAATTTAACCACCAGTTTTCTTTTCTAGATATTAGAACCAAAATAAAATTTTGAGATGAGTTTGAACTAAAACAGGGACTGCCTATTTATATATACAGGCATGCAACTTCACACTTATCTATTTATAAACATATACACAGCAGTTTGCATCCATTCAAACATTTTCCCATCGCACCATCAAACATTCATCACAAATGATCAACAAAATTAGGCTTTAAAGAATCAGTTCGCTCACCTGGATGATTTTGATGAAGAAAGACAGAACAGTTTGAGTTTACAGGCTTTTGCTTTTTTTTTTTTTTCTTTTCCTTATTTTGATTTTTGATTGGTCTTGCCTGAGGCTTGAATCTGGAACTTGTAAATCAAATCTTTGCTTTATCACTATTTATTTGATTATACATTTCATCAATAACAAAAAAATTTAATTTACTTACCTACAGTTTAAATTCTTGGCTGCAGGGATATATGATCTGCAGTTGCAAACCAGAAATCACTTTAGCCCTTAAACTTGATTTGTTCTCCTGCAACTTTGTTAAATAAATTTGTTTAAATCTTTTTGTTTTAATACTGACTACTAATCTCAAATTCAAATTTTAAACAGAATGAAATTCACTTGCCTTTTATTATTCCCAGAGAACTGCATTTGATTCCCAGATTTGATCTTTTGTATTTCAGTTTGAATTTGTTTTAATGTTTTTTCCTTGCCCTGAGTTTTACTGCATGCCTCAATTCCGGTTGATCTTATTTTGTTTGAAATGAATTCAAGTTTGTTTTAATTTACTTGTTTGAAGCTTTATTTTACAGTTTTGTCTCAGGTTTGAGAAAACAGGAAATAGACTGAGTATATTTTCTTTTCATATAAGTTAAAAAGAAAATTAAATTCAAAAGACAATTCAAATGCCACTTGTCTTAATGTTTACATTTGTTAAAACATGTTTTGATTTTCTTACAAATGTCTCTTGCAACCTAAATTGTGTTTAAGTCCTCACTTTAATTAAATTTGGAAATTATGGTTTAAACCCTTGTTAAGTTTATATTTATAACTTATATACTTTAAAACAAATGTATATCTTTATCCTTTTTTATACATATACATACATGTTCAATGTTGAAAGTATTTAACCAATATATTTAAGCTTACTTCATTATATATATACACATATATATATTTTTGAATTAAGACTATTATATTTTTTTAAATAAACAACTTATCTATATATATTATTTTAAACTTTTATTGCTCATTTTATACACATTTTGTTTTATTAATTTTAAAGAAAGAAATGATTTTTAATGCTACTTAATTTTTTAGAATATTTATTTTAAATTTAAATTCAATTTTCCATTTCAAACTTGAAATATAAACTTTCATATCCATTTATACATTCACACTTTATTTTGAACAAGTTTAAATTAATTTTACATATGCATTCAATTTACTCATATTTGTAATATACATATATACACATATATAAGATTTTAAACTTAAATGACTTTTTACAATATTTCTTATTTCAATATGTTAATCTCAAAATAAAATTCGAATTTAAATATATAGTACTATCACTCATTTTTATTTGTTTAGGATTTTTCTTCCAATTTAATTTGAAATTAGATTCCAAAAGTTTAAAACATATAATTTATTTAAATTGTTAACTTTGGGATGTTACTTTTTATCTATAAGATTTTAAATATAGAAATTCAAAATCTCAATTAAATTTTAAAATAAATACTCAAATAAACAAAAATTCCTATTTAATTTGAAAAATCCAAATTAATTTACAATTTTATTCCAAAATTTATTTACACCATCAATTTAATTTTAATTAAAAATCTGGATCGTTACAATATTTACCTAGGATGTTACATACATTTGGATGCATGGCATGAGCATATGCATGATATGAGGTCGATTGGATTAATAGACCGACTACTCTTTTGCATCAAAATAGGTTGACGTACATATCACGTTGCATATATGTACATATTGCATGAGAAAGATTCTAAGGACAATGATTGCTCATAAATGATGGATGAGTAGACAGTTGTAACTATTGATTGTTGTGTGTGTAAGTTACATTTTTCTATCCTTATAGTTTTCAGAGATGAAATCCAATTAAGGGGAGGAGAATGTAACACCTCAGAAATTTATGTAAAATTTAACAGAAATTTGAATGGAAATATAATAAGGAAAGTAAATATAATTATAGCGAGGACTAAAAAGAAAATTTGCACAAACTTTGAATTTGGCTATGAAACCTGTACTATTGCGTTCGTAGCGATTTACAGGACGATTTTCATGTATAACACTTCGGAATCGAAGCTAATATGGAGAAACTACAAACATCAAAAGATTTTAGAATAAAATAGAATTTAAAATGAGAAAAAAATAGAACATCCATAGGTCAACCCTTGGGATGTTATGATCGACTAGCATAGGTCGACCATGGTTCATCTTAGGTCGACCTTCGAGAGTGAAAATTCGAGAACCTGGGTGTTTCTTTGACCATTGTTTTTACAGCCATGAGCGCTCCTTTTGAGCCAAATTTTGATCAACAAACCTGATGACCGAAATATTCCCTAAACTAAATCTAACACTCTAAACTATTTTGCAAACCCTGTAAATTTTAGCCGAATTAGACCCTAATTCTCATATAACAGTTTAAAGTAATGAAACTCTATCGAAATTTTCTCTCTTCTCCAACCTCTGAAATTCTTAAAAATAAAAATAAAATCAACCTAGAAAAACACAAAAAATTGGATCCAAATGGAGCAAGCAATGCTAGCATTTGGAGGGGCGATTCCCAAACAAAGCAAATAGAAAGAGCTTAGACTTGAGGTGAGTGGGAATAATTTTAGAAAGTGATTATTAAAGCAAGGTTTTTCTATTCAAATTAACTTAGGTTGTTGGTAAATTAAAATTTATACTGTAAACCTTAATTTGAAATCCACAACTTATGGTAGAAATTGGAGTTACAGTATGTGGAACCCTATATTAAAAATCTAAAATCTTAGATTAGAAGTTTTAGTAAATGGTTGACTTGATGATCAAAGTACACACTACTTTTACAATTAAATATGCTAAAACCCTAGGAGATAATTTGTAGTAAATTATTAACCTGGATATTGATTTATACACTTATTATATGACTACCTTGTAAACCCTTGATAGCAAACCCTAAATTGAATTGCAAATTGATGAATAAACTGGTCACTTACTAATTAAGGTTAATCAAATAATGTTAATGGCTCGAATTAAGAAAATAAAGAGTCGACATAAGAAAACAGCAGAAACCCTGATTTTACAACGCAGACGGTCAACCTCGTTCCATAGTGATCGACAGTAGCAGTCGACCATAGAGGAACATCGGTTGATCATTCCTGAAGAAATTTGCCAAATTGAACCTCGGCTTAAGGCCCAAGTTAAATAATAAAAATTATATAATTTAGTACGAAATTGCATGAATGATGAATTGTTTGCTTGAGACTATTTTGGGCTAAGTACACATGCTTGAGAGGTAGAGAAGCCAGCTCCCTATCAAAGTTGGCTTAGGCGATGTATTTCATAAACATGGATGTTGATCGAGGTGATGTATTTCACAAACACGGAGTTTATTAAGGCAATGTATTTCGCATAGGCTTAGGGGTATTCCATATGGATAGGTACATAGCACTGGCTGAGACATTACCTGAGCGAGCCCGGTGCTAATGGAGACCCATGTAGGCACGATTTCTTCTGCACATGGTACAGTTAGACGCCGACGCCGCACGATAAGAGGCTATAGAGTAAATTGGGCCTGATACTAATTGGAGTCCTAGGGAGACACCGGCGCAGTACGATAAGAGGCATTTTCCCATTTCAATCAAGAGGTGAACATGGGTGCATACGATGAGTCACTATGTGGGTTTGCATTATAGTGCTCTCCCTCTCCATGCATAGTGTTGATGGTAGATAAAATGGCAGAGTAATTACCGTATTGGCCGATCGTTAGTGTAATGTTAGATTACTAGTTCGACCCTTTGAGTTGTATAAGAATCCTTAGGTATTAGACCTTAGGAATTCACGAACACTTGTTATATACCCTTAATTACTTAGAGTAGATTTAAAGTTAGCCTCACATGATCATTACATATTAAACTTGTACCCATTCACTAGACTTTTTTCCAACCCACGCCTTTTTTTTTATTTTTCCTCCACCATAAGATTACATGTTAGTAGTGAATGGACATTGTATGTAACGAACTAGAATTTTAGAAATTTGAATTTGAAATTTTTAATTAATTTTAAATATTGAAATATTAGTTTTACAAGCCAAACAGCTAAAATTTCAAGTATAAGGATTATTTGAATATTGGAATAGTGATTTAAACATTAAAATTATTTAAATGATTGAATCTTGAATTTAATTTGAATAAATGGATTTCAAAAGATTATATAAATTCAATTTAAACAATAAATGTTTAGTATAAACTTTTAATTTAGAATTAAAAGTGATTAAAATGGTTTTATCAATAATTCATTTTGATTTAACGTATCACATTGGCATTTTGAGGCACTGTCTCGGATTTTTGACGGAATCAGTGCCACTGGATCCGGAATTAGTAAATTGTTATATACCGACGAGTTTTATTACGATCGGACGTATTGTGTGGTCATGCAAGCTCGAAACGCGTAGAAATTAATTATAGAAAATTAGTATAATATAATTTGATTTTGAAAGCTAACTTCTGTATATGATGGAATCAGGCCTCCATGCCAGTTTCATTGTGTTCGGAACAGGGATATCTAGTATAAAACGCTACGCTACATGCCTCGATTGTAGTTTGGAATTTCGAGGTGTGAATAGTGTTTGAAAACTTTCTATATAAGGAACCTTAACTCGTTCTATTTGCTTAAACTACAAAGTTTCTCAGCTTTATGTAGGAAGGAGATTAGTCTGTTTGATCATCCTAGATCGGAGAGATGCGAGGGTATTCGAGTTTAACGACAGCGATAGTTTTGGGTCGGATCTCAGGCCACGGGCAATGGGGGACGGCGACTCTGTATGTGTCTAACTCGTCTTAGCTGGGGAGTTCGACGATAAGATGCGGTGGCGGTTGGAGCATCATGGCAGTAGTGTGGAGTGATTGAAGTTGTCGGCGTGGAGTGATCAAAGTTCGCGATCTTGGTAACGTAAACAAGTGAGGAAAGTAATTAAGGAATTAAATATAATTAGTCAAGTTAATTAATTTCAATTAATCTCAAATATTCTGGCATTCGTATCTTGTCCATACGAGATCGGATTTGTATGCGGTCAGTTGCGCTAGAGCAGAGCTTTTATGAATTTCAGGAAAAATCGAACGTTGTTCAGTTACTGCGGTGAGCAGAAGCGCATCGGCATTGTTAGGTTATAAAGTAAGTTAACTCACCTTTCTGTGCCCACTTATATTTTATGTAAGTGGAGATATTTTTATTGATTCCGGTTTCTTGCTTGTTTGGATGATTTACTGCTTTATCAGTCAGTTTGGATTTGTTCCTGCCCTTGGAGCAGATGAGCTTTTATACATACCCACCTAGTCATGGATGACCCATATTATATGATTATATATTGTATATGATGTAGTGGGACAGGTAGAAGGGATCCAACAGAATTCCTCACCGCTATTGATTTTATTTACATATATATGTGTGTGCGCGCACTGATATATGTATACGAGCTGTGATGTAGTGGGCCATATTGAAAGGGTCTAACGGTATTTCTCACACCGTTGATTTTACTTTTCATATATTGTGAATATGATTTGTTGGATGCCATATTTGATGACATGGACATGATTTTACTTATTTGGTCTATAGTAGCACTGGGCCTTGTTTTTAGAATTTCGAAATACTATAAAATAACGATTTTGAATTGAAATGATTTTTAAGGTGATACTTGAAATAATAAATGTTTTAATAATTATTATAAATTATTAAAAGAAAGAGTTTACTGAAATGAAATAAAAACAAGATTTTTGGAATATTATTTTAATTGTTTTGTGAAGTATTTTTAAATAGAGATTTCGAACTATATTATAAAGGTTTTAAAATTTAATGAGCCATCTTTTATTATAAAGGAAATACAGTTTTAAAGAAGAGAAATATTTTGAAACAAATATTTTTGAAATGATTTATATAAAAGATTTATTAACGTAACATTTTATAAATAAAGAGAAAGATTTATAAATGGTGCTTTATAAATATTAAAAATGGATTTGTAATTGATATTTTGTAAATAGATTTATAAATGGGATTGTATAAATAAATGAGATTTAGAAAGGAATAAATTTATAAATGAAATTTATAAATAAAGGAGATTTAGAAATGAATAGATTTATAAATGGAATTTTATAAATAAAGAGATTTTATAAAAAGAAGTTTTATAGAACAGGAATGAGATTATAAAACACGGTTTTATAAATATAAAAGGGTTTATCTTGAAACATAAAGGTTCGTTTTTATAAAGGGAGATACATTACATTTTAAAAGTTAAAATAATATCCTAAAGGAATGTTTTGAAAGTGATATTTGCAAATGGCATTTAATGGTTTTAAAAGTGATTTAAAATGTGTTAAGTGATAGGAAGACAAGGATTTCAACATTTTTATTGTAATAAATGTTTTAAGAAAGTGAGGAAGACATAGACTATAACAATGTTGTTATAGTAAGTGATTTCTGAAAGGAGATCTTTTATATAGTACATGGGATTATTCATGTCCTATATTTGATGTTAATATTCAAGGTGGGTAACTTATATTTATTTCAAAGTTAAAGATGCCGTGCATTCAAGGTCTAAGAGATAATGATACCCCAACCTGATCAGCTTCATTGTTAACTAATAAATTGTTTAAGTTCAACATCGAAGATTGATATGAAGTATAATTAATGAATCCCTATACTAGTGTTATTGGGTTGCCGTAACGATGTTTTACGCAACACTGGGTTTGACCTAATAAAATGTGTTCTGAAAAATATGAACCTTTCCTCAAAGGTCTACAAATATACTTATTACGGATTTAAGCATATAAAGTTATTTTCTAAGTGTTGAAAATGAAATGGTTTGTGAATATACTTATGCCGTTGAGATAAGTATATGGAAATGTTTTCCAAATGTCAAGAGATTAATAGTGGTTTTGAGAATATACCTTCGTAATGATATTTTGATATAAATATTTGGAAAGTGATTTTATTAATAAAAGATTAATTAAATAGGCTCAGTGGCTGCTTGTGTGCTAGATTTTATTTTGGTTTCTTGAGTGGATGTGTAAACTGATTAGTCATGTACTTAGCACGAACCCAGTTAAGTAGGCTTGATTACCATTTGATGTTAAGAATGATGATTCGAGTAGAGCAAAGTGACTACGGCACTCCAATCTACCGGGCTTCTTTCTTAGCTGAAGGATAGAAAGTTGAGAGTTGGAAATGTGATAGGTCTGTGAGACTTGATTTCCATATAAGGTTGAGGGCCTCTTATCAATGGTTGGTCCAGAGAGAGCGAGATTGGATCTATATGGAAACCATTTCGGACCAACGTATGCTTTCGAAAGTAAAATTTACTGGAAGACAATGATTTTGAAGACAGAGATCTTCATGATGTAGGGCTGCTTGCCACCAACCTCTCAGGTGATTCCCATATTATTATTATTTTTTAAATGCGTGATAACAAATTAAAATAACAGTGAATGAAGAGTGTGTGTGTGTGTGTGTGTGTGTATAAGGTGGCTATAGTACTTCATTTTGAAAATCTTCGATGCAAGGACTGCTCGCTGCTAATCTAAGGGATGATTCCCAAATAAGATGTAGTAGGAGTATCTTCGGTTTGTCCTATTCCTGGATAACTTGTATGAATGAATGTCTAACATTGCATTTCTAAGACCACGTACATTGGTTTTTACAAATGTACATTTGTTTGATGGGGTAGGAGGTAACCCCTCTTACACTTAGTACCCTTTCCTGAGGCGTATGAACACAGAGGTTGTACTTTCATGGAAATCAATTAGTGTGTTATTGGAAATGGCAATGTGGCATTCAAAGTATGTGAAAGGTAAAACGTTACCTCAAGCCTCACACATCGAGAATGACAAAAATATGGTAGATGCAACAGGGCTAAGTGGCTGGCTCCCATTAGGAGATGTTCATCACCTTTCTAGATTACCCGCTATATTTCAGGTTTGTTGTGTATGCTATGGCCACGGATAGGTCGAGAACGACCGAAGCGATCACATATTCGGTACTATCTAAGGTAAAGGTAATCCGATCCTGTGTTGGTAGAGGGCAGCAGGGTTGTGCCTCGGTACATTCTTCTAGAGATGTACTGTTGGAAGGTGGTCTCTTACCTTGTTATTGTTGGAAATCCATTCTCCAATACGTGCATTTACGATCTTGATTGTAGAGCCTAGTATGCTGGAATTTAATTAATGTAACAATTTCAGCTATTTTAATGTGTTATTTGAAAAAGGTTTTCAAGGAATTTCATTATAAATAGTATCAAATGATTTGCTAAAAATGTTTTGGTTGTCTTAAGGTAAAAAACCCATATATGTTTATGTGATGTACGGTCTTACATGATACCTTTATTTCAAAGGTTTCATAGCATTAAAATCCAACTGAGATGTGTATTCTCACGCTGGTTTACCAGACTAATCCGGGAGTTCTTCCCTTTTAATGCTCGGATCAGACCGAGTATATTTACAGATTGGATTCAGATGCATTTTAGAGGAGCTTAGAGTAGGAGGCTTCATCGATAGCTAGTTATTATCTTATTTCCTCTGCATTGGTTGTTTAAAATTATCAGCATTTGTGAGGTTCGGTTATTATAACTGTCCAGGCTGATGATTAGTGATTTGTTTGTTGTACTTTGATGGATATATGTATGTTACAGTTTTTCCTTTTATTAAGGTCAATGTTATATCATATATCATTGTGTTAATTATTTAGTTTCTACTTCTTCCGTTCTTTCTTCATTCTTTTACCCTTAACGATAGGTGTTTCCGGCACTTGAATGCTCGGCACGCAATATAGTGGATGTATTAGTGTCGATTTTTAAGGGTTGAAAATTCAGTTTGTTACATAGTATAAGGAAGAAAGGAGCTCAATGATAGAGTTCTCATATTATTCATTGTTCCTCTTGTAGTCACCTATTGTATTAAATGTTTGTAAAGATTATAGTGTACTTTGAAAACAGTGTATATTTAAACAAGAATTTTGGGAACTATTTTTATGAGATGAATATTTTGTGTACTTATATTTTCCGCTGTGAGATCTGAAAGTGTAAAATGTCTTAGAACTTACCCTTATAATCATGCTCTCTAAGACTTTAAAATCCTAACAGCTCATATTTCTTAGTATGACGTGTCCGAAAGTCACATTAGGCTTTGGATCGGTGTGTCGGTGAGTGTGGGTTATTACAACAACAAATACCATTATTAGAATAGATTTTTCTTATAACACATATTCATAATATTTATATTAAAAAAAACTATATCCATTTTCAACCAATACTGAAAAACATTTATTATTCCATAAATAATACTTGGTGTATATATATATATATATATATATACACAAATGTAATCTTAACTTTAACTTCAACTGTAAGTATCATAGAGTGTGCTTCCATTGTTTCTTCTAGTATAATAATAGCTCATGAAATGCAAAACTCTATTCAACCACTTATTATGGTATTATATTTCGTCCACTATAGCTGGTTTACAGCCGAGAGTTTTAGATCAACTATCTTAAATCAAAGAAATAGCTCTTATAGAAAATGATTTTCTATATGAACATACATTTTGAATAGAAATCACATTTCTCATTCCATATTCAGTATCTACTGGTATTTTATACAATTTTATTTTCGGTATCTCTTTTGAAGCATGGGTGGCCATTCACTCTCTTCATCCTAATTGTGCCTAAGTTACATCAACTCTAAGACATTTGCTTTCCTTTCCACATGGTTGGATTATTCAAAAGGAAACCTAACTATAAGACTACACTGAACTCAAGTGCATTTAGACATCCTCAACATTTAAATACTATATGGGTAGCACATAAGCAAACTAATAAAGACTAACAATTCAATGGTCGGACTCCTATATCAGTCTCTAGTCCCTGGTCTAGTAATGTTTTCAACCCAACAAGATTCTCATTGTATTTAATCGTTTGAACACATGATTCTATGCTATGGTTTACTTGCTCATTTCAAGTGAACCAATTTCATTGAGATGCTTAGATTACGAAAGCGACTGTTCACCATACATGTAACAACCCTGGTTTTGGAGATTACCTATAAATGTTAAATTATAACGGAAGTTACAATTTAATATTGTGAATTAAAATAAAATTGAAAATTTTAAATTGTTCATTTAGAATAAACAATGAATTTTTGGAAATAAAATGAGAAAAATAAAGTTTGGAACTTTATTTTGTTTGATTTAGTTAATAACGAATGAAATGTGATTTCATTTAGAGAAAATGCAATAATTTTATTAACTATTGCCAATTACTTCTTTTAATAAAATTTTTAAAGGTAGTATTTGATTTTTAAAAGATGTTTATATAAATAAAAAGATGGAATTTGGTTTATATTTCTTTCCGCTTGACTCTGATATGTATTTGATTAGATGTATATAGTGTGGCCCCTGTACCACTTTTGTGTATTAGTTTGTATCATACTAGGATGTATCTATGTATATGTATTTATATATATGATGGTTACTGTTCTGTGATGTGATATGTATTCTGTTATTTATTTTGTTCTGGTAGATCCATTTGTCACCTATAGTTTTGTATTAAGCATTTATTGGATATGTTGATCCACTTGAAATAAAAAAGAAATATAGATCATTTATCTACGTATGTAGTAGATGTTTAAGACAAGATTATAGATAGTCGCCCTTAACCAACCCTAATCTCCGCATTAGCAGACATGATTACTATGTAATTCTCTTTGTTAATGTGAGTCTTGGGGTAGGGCTTCACAATACACCTTTTGCAAATGTGGATATGGATCAAATATTCATGTTCTTCTACAGTTTTAGAGTCCAAAACTTATAGAAGATGATACATAGTCTTAGGCAAATGAACATTTAAGTGACCAAGGTCGGAATATTTTAGTAGTTGTATAATTAGACTCTTGCATGAGTTTTAAAGTGACAACATGCTAAAAGATTTGCTATTAAGTATAGTTTATATTACTTTATCAATCCTAGTTCAGTTTACCTATATATTCTAATTGATAGACGATTTTATCAATTATATTAGTTTCTTGAATTTATCAAAGTAAATTAATTTAGTTTTACATAGCATATGTTCTTAAACCCTAGGATATATATAGAAACCTTTCAATTTCTTTAGCAAGTCTTAGAATTCGCTTGCCTTAGGATTTGATCTCAGTTTTCTTAAGAAATCATAGTAAGCAAGCAATGGATTTTTTTTATCGATTATATCATATATAACTCCAAATTGTGTCTTTTCCGTAATCTCGATTTTGACCTTTAGTTTTCTCAACAAATCAAATGAGATTATTCAATCTTACCTATCATTTCTGATGATCTAGGTATAGTACATGTATCTTGAGTTCGCTTAACAAATACAAGCATGTATCTTTGTGACAACCCATAAAATAAATAGTAATTAATTAAAAATAATTAAAAAAATATTATTAAAGCTCAAAAATGGAATTTTGAGCAAACATTGGAATTTGGTCAAGAAACTTGCACCATTGTATTCATGATGCTCTTCTGATCCACTTTCATAAATAAAGCTTTGCAAGTGCGGTTCAAACAAAGAAGTTATCAGCGTTTGAAGTTTTCAGACCGAAAATAATTAAAAGACAATTCAAATCGATTTAAATAATACTATAACATAAATGAAGGAATTAAATCATCGAGACCCAACCACTAATCAACAACAACATAAAGTCGGTCGACCGCCAATGGTTAACCACTTTGTATAACCAATCGAATAGCCAGTTAAGGCCGGCACAGGTTGAACCTTGACCTAAACGGCCCGGATTTAATAAATAATAATCTGATGGACAAAATTGATTTGAGCGCCTATAAATACAGGCCTAGTTCCTCACTTTTCTTCTCATATTTTCTGAATTTAGCATCAAGGCTCTGGCCATTTTCCCTTCTTTGCTATTTCTAGAAATTATAAAAATGCTATATTTATATATAATGTAGAAGGACAAAAAAATAAAAGAGAAGAAAGGAATGAGTGAATCAATTCTGCGAAAAAGATAAATTCTTAAATTATAAATTTAGACTCCACTTAACTCAAATCTCCTATCAGATCTGTAATTCTAATGGATATGTATACACTTTTACATACATGTTTTTGGTTGAAAAGAAAAGGAGTCAAGTGTGAGGAATGTATTTGGAGCTAGAGATTTGAAAGCCAAAAGGTGAGTGGAAAATTAAGTGATTTACATAATACTAGAATTATATTGTTGAAATTCTATTTTTATTATTATGCCTATATGAAAACCATTAAATTGTACACTTAAATGAATGAATCTAACTTAAAATCTTTGCCAACGTATTCAATAAATTATTTATCTTTGATGAAATAGTATATACAACATAGATCTACAATTTAGGGAGAATAGTCCCTAAAATTAATAAAATATAATATTGATAGAATTGTATGCTTATTTCTAGATTCTTTTTATTTTGGGCTGTAAATGGTTAGTTATTAATTTGGAATGCTCTAATTTTATTGGGGATGTAAATTTTCTATAAAGTTCATATAAAGTAAATAAATGAATACTAATAAATGAACTTAGAAAGCATAATAATTTCCACAGTTGAAATTACATAGCCTTAATAATACATTTGCGATGGGTGTGAATTAGTGGGTCTAGCCTAATATTTAGATTAATTATAAATGACTTGATTTGTTATATGTTGGGATGCGAGGTCAGTAGAGTTACACAACGAAAGTCTACCTTCCGCAAGGGGATACCTGTAGTTATGTATACGTACTACGCAACGAAAGTTTGCCTTCTGTAAGGGATGGTCTGCCTCTTCTCCATCAAATGCCATATTCTTAGCATAGGAATGACCGAGATATTAGTGAATATGAATGTTGTTGTTTATTAAGTGTGACAGTACACAAAACACAGATAATAAACTTGGAAATGGTTGTTTTAGCTGTGAAATTTCTATTTTCGTGCCACGTTGAGAGTATAAAAACTTATTTTAGAAAGAATTCTAATTTAAAAATTAAAAATTAACCTCCTTATGTGAATTGTACTTGGAAAGGTTGAAAAGGATTTGAGGGCAAAAGAGAAAGTTCCAAGGTACGATGGAATTGGTACACAAAAGAAGGGTAGAAATATATAGTTCTCTATCTAAATTTTTGGATATTAGAAATTATATGTTAAGTATTGGAAGACAGGGATTGGATGCAAAATTGAGTGAAACATACTCCTATTCATAGAAGTACGAGAATTATTATGGGAAAACAAATATTTTAGCTTTTGAAAACTCGCAGACATATAGAACTGCCAGTATATATAGGTTATTTGCACTATATTTTCAAAATTGTTTTAAAGAATGCATTTATATAGGAGGCATCGATTTAGTATTATTCAACATATACATCGTATGTGTTATGATATACAATGCACTCGTACACGATTGGCAGCAAAGTTGGCTATACACTTATTAGTTAGATAGTTTAGAATAGTTGTGTGCCATGTTACATGGTTCAGTACTTAAGGAATTACGGGGGTGAAATTCTTTAAAGGAGGGGAGAATGTAACACACCGTAAAATAAAACAATTAATTGAAAAAATTATTAAAGCTAAAAAAAAGAATTTTTGAGCAAATGTCAGAATTTGACCACTAAAATTGCACAATTTCATTCATGGTGCTTTTCTGATCAACTGCCACATATGAAGCTTCGTGATCGTAGTTCAAACGAAGAAGTTATCGGCATTTGACATTTTCAAATCGAAAATAATTAAAAAGAATTCAAATCAACTTTAATAATGATACAACACTGGTCAATCAGTAGGTTAGGGTCGACGTGGGTCGAACCTCAGCCTAGATGGCTCGAATTTAATAAATAATAATCTAATGGACTGGATTAATTCGAGCACTTGTAAATCCGAGCCTGACTCCGTGCTTTTCTCGTATTTTCTAAACTGAGCAAGGAAGCTCTACCATTTTTCCTTCTCCACTATTTCTAGAAATTATGAAAAGTATTATATATATATATATATATATATATATATTAGAGAAGGACATAAAATAAAAGAGAAGAAAGGAATAAGTGAATCAATTCTGCGAAAAAGGTAAATTCTAGAATTATATATTTAGACTCCACTTAATTCAAATCTCCTATCAGGTCTGTAATTTTAATGGGTAAGTATACATTTTTAAATACTTATTTTTGGTTGAAAAGAAAAGCAGTCAAATGAGATGAATGGATTTGGATTTGAAGATTTGAAAGCCAAAAGGTGAGTGAAAAATTATATGATTTACATAATAATAAGCTTTATCGTTGAAATTCTATTTTTTATTATGCATATATGGAAGCCATTGGACTATAGCCTTAAATAAATGAATCTAGCTTAAAATGCTTAAATACATATTCAGTAAGTTGCTTAACTTTGATAAAATAGTATATAAACGTCCAAATCTGAAATTTAAAGAGAATAGTCCCTAAAATTTATAAAATATAATATTGATAAAATTATGTAGTTATTTCTAGATTCATGTTATTTAGGTTGTAAACTATTAATCATTCATTTAAATGCTCTAATTTGATTTGAGATGTAAATTTTCTATATTTTTAATTCGCTGGATTTATAGAATGTACAATTTAATTGTATTGATTGCCGAGTGAATTTCTATAAACAGTCCAACCTCGCAATTATATACGAATGGTGTGTTGTTTATAATAACAAGGAATATGTCCAAATGAAAGAGATGCACAAAGTAGGAGTGTATTTTCCACAGTTTGCACTGTCTATTTCAATAAAAAATAAAAAGAGATAATTCTTTGGAATTTCCAAAGCAGCACTATCCCTCTTTTTAGTAGTTTAAGGAAAGTTGTAGCAGTAACATTTATTTCATGGGGAATGTATGGTTTCAATGCATTAAAATGTAGAAATAAATATTTCTAGTGCATTTACACACACACGTATGCTAAAAACCCTAAATGTAGAAACTAAAAATTACAAGTAGAAATATAAATAATCTCGTTTACTGTATGTGTGTGTATAAAGTAAAGTAAGTTTAATAAATAAATAAACAAAGGATAGTTATAACATAAATACATATATATAGTAACATGCGATTAATTGTAAATTGTCATATTAATTTCAAATAAAATGCTAAAATATGAATAATGTCATAAATTAAGGAGTTAACGGGGAGTTATAATAATCAAGCTATTATTGGTATAAACCCTTTTAATGAGTTTAGTTACATTGACCAAATATGATGTTGATGAAAGAAATTAAATTGGTATGGTAATTAATTCTGAAATATACAAATAATTGTCATTAAATTTATCAAATTTGAATATAAAAAGGGAATTCATAGAAAATAAATAAATGAACACTAATACATGAACTTGGGAGGCGTAACAATTTCCACAGTTTCGATAATACGTTTGTGATGGGTGTGAACTAGTGGGTAGAACCCAATATTTAGATTAATTATAAATGACTCCATTTGGTATTGTTGAGATGTGAGGTCGGAAGAGTTACACAACGAAAGTCTGCCCTCCGCAAGGGGCTAGCAGCAGTTGTGTATACGTATTATTGATGTGGGATATCTCCAACTACAGGACTCATGAGGGATATATGTTCGTGTATAGGTTTGGGAAAATGTATCAAGTGGCCTACTTCGGGGTTGAGGTATTAAATGGATGTTAGAGCGTGCCTCTTCCCTATTCAAGAAGCATTAATTGGTCGAAATTTCCTTCTTGGCATAGGGTAATTATAGGACAGGCTGCTTCAGGGATTGAGGTATTAATGGCTATTGGGGTCTGCCTATTTCCTATTTAAGAAGTATTGATTAGTTAGATTTATCTTTTAGGTACGTTAGTTAATATTTCTTGGAGGAGGTCCGCTTCGGGGTTGAGGTATTAAATGATCGGAGGGTCTGCCTCTTCCTTATCCAAGAAGTATTAAGTGGCCTTATGAGATTTTCTATGATGTTAGCCAGGAAGTACCAGGAGGGGTTCCCCCTGGGTCTATGTATTAAATGGCTGGAGAATCTGCCTATTCCTTATTTAAAAGGTCTTAAGTGACCCAAGTACTTTCTCTCGCATCGTGAGGATATGACTGTATAGGAGCTGGGTTGTTAAACCCAATATACTCTATAGATGTGTTGCATCTGTGTATATAGCTATAAAGTTAGGCTTGAAGGGTGGGTTGATTATTGGTTACATTGCGAAGGGTCCCGCTTCGAGGTCGAGGTATTAAATGGTCGTTGGGTCTGCCTCCTCTTTATTTAAGAAGTTTTATGGTCGGTGTTTTCTTTTTAGGGAGTATAGCGACACTTATGCACAGACACACACACAAACAAACGTATACACTTATACCTTGGAGTAAGTTGGGCATATTATATGGCATGTGGAATTAAATGACTAATGCATGATTAGTCATAACCCTTAAATGGATATCAATTAGCATAACTAGTGTCATTGATAAAATATGTAATTTACCGATCATCGAAAAGTTGTTATGACCCCCTCCTCATTGCAACCCACATGATATATTTAGGCATACATGATACTGGCACAAGATGGGAACATTAGGTGGACAAGTCTTCTCACTCAACTCTGCACTAACAAGGAAAATAGATATCCAATGAATAATATTAGTTCAAATGTAGTTTCCTTAGTAGGTATATATGCTTTATTATATTTTATTATTCCATTGTGTGTTCGTATAGATAGCTCTCAGATATGCTTATGTTTACTACAAGCTACCAGCAACAATGATATGTATCCTAACGGACTTAGGTTTTAGATTTAGTTGAAAAATCAAACTCATGAAGGTGTAGGTTGTTACAATCTTACCTCGTCTAGACAATAAATTAATAGTACTACAAATAACACCTTTAGCTTAAGTTTGCTCAACAACCAGTGCGCTTGTAAGTAATATATCATTATATAAACGATAGAGGATGGTTATATTAAAGATTCATAATTTTTTTTATATTTTGAGTGATATCGATTTGAGAAATAATTTATTTCTTACAAAATACCCTCACGACTCGAGTGTTAAACACATTTGAAATCATGACATATGTTCCAGACATATGTATTCGTTCCAAAAATTTATTTGGGTTACTTATAGTTCTACTTATATTATATTCATACACGTATAATTTTTTAACTTGAATTTGTTTATAATTATTATAATTTAGTTAAGCTATAAAATATTCGTATCTATCTTATCAATTAATATAGTATTAATTAATTTTAATTCTTAATTCAATTAACTATTTTAATAAAATTTTATTTTAAAATTTTAGAAATTTTATTTTATTATTCTTAAAACATTTAAGAAGAATATTAAAAATAACCTTTATATTTATATACATAAATACATACATACATGTATTAAATCCACACACACATATTAATTGGCTATGTAATTGATTAATTATTTAATTAAACATTTTAATCAAGTATTTAACAAATTTTGAAAATTTATTTAGTTTTATTTCATAAAACCATTTTCAAAAAATTAAAACATTTTAAATTACTAAACTATAACCTTTATAGTTTTTATTTATATATATGAATCAATATGTATATCTAAATTAACTAAGACATGATTGATTATTTATCATATAAAAATTAATTTAATTAAATATTTTTATAATTTCAAAGATTTATTTACCTTAATCAAGTTTAGACTTACGACTATAACCTTTATAGTTATATATATACTCAATCGATTTGCATATATTTTTAATTCATTATATATTTAATTTACCAACTTAACCAAATATTTATAAAAATCCTAAAAAATATTAAACTAATTTCTTAAAACAATTTTGAGAAATTTTTAATCTATTTTATAACATTAATAAATTTTCCTTTTTATTTTAAACTTAAGATTTAAATTTAATGTATATTTTAGATTTTCAAATACTAATTTGAAAATTAGCACGTGGCCAAAATTAAATATGGACCTTACATTTGGACCAACCTTTTGGACTTACAATACTCATTGGGCCAGGTCAGTAGTCAAAGAGGGGATACTTTTTATCCAACTCTTAGCCCTGCAATTTTAGACACCAATTATACAAAAAAGTTTATTAGTAGGCCCTAAATCTTGATTAATTAGGTTGCACAGACCATACAGGCTTTGAACCACTGTTTATTAGTCCTAAATTTTTTTGGGGTAGCCTACACATGATCCTTCATGAGCGAGTTTTGTATGCAACCACTTGACTCACATAACCTTCTTAAGACGTTAGGGATGAAAGCAAATGCTTCATCGAAGATCACATGGTGAGAACCCCTTACACGTAAGTGGAGGGAATCAAACTAGCGATCTCATCGCTACTATATAGACGCCTCTTCCAACCTTGATCAGTTCACTTAATTGCAACCCATATGATACCAGCAAAATGTTAAGGATGCATGATTGCATTTTTGTAATGAGTTCGATATAGCCTTATAGTAAGGGTTTCATTTTAAATGGTCCAACCATTTGAAAAGGAAAGCGAATGTGCGAGAGTGGAAGCAATATAGGCATAGTCGGGATGAAGAGACCGAATAATCACCTTTACTTCATGAAGAAAAATTGGATCAGACGTGTATAAAATACTAATAGATACTTAATACGGAATGATAATTCTAATTTATATTCTAAGCATATTATTATAGATAATTGTTTTCTAAAAGAGTTGTTTCTTTGAGTTCAAGAATTGATCTAAAACTTTCAACTGTAAATTTTCTACAATGGATGAAATAAATATCCCATAATAGGTGATTGAATGAAGCTTTATATTTCATTCACTGTTGTTGTAATGGCGGAAATAGTGGGAGCATGTCCTATGCCACCTATTAGTGAATACATCAAATTACAGAAGATGGCTTTCGTATATATACCAAGTATTATTTATGAAATAATAAATATTTTCAGTATTAACTAAAATAGATATATTTTTGTATTAATATATGTATTTTGAATATTCGTTATAAAATAAATCTACTATAATAACGGCATTTGTTTTATAACAATAGTGATGCATTAGTGATGGAAAATACAAAGGTATCTAAAATTCTTTCCTATTATTGTGGAATTATGGACTAAGCCGTATTTGTGGGAAAAAATTCTTTAATAACATGATTCTGAATCACATGGTACTCACGAATTATATCTAAAGATTAAGGGCAAAGCATCATTTGTGCGAGAGACGGAATGAGTTAATGATATCTTCATATTTTATATATATACATATATATGCAATCCAAGATATGATGATTCTAATACGGATCCACTTACATCGTTAAGTTCGTAGATGAATTATCATATATATAAACATGTGTATTTGATATACGTGTAATGTATCTATGATAAGTTCATAGAATATAAATGAAGTAAAAAATCGTAACGTCTAAAGGAAATAAAACAATTCAATTTGAACAAATAGGTGAGTATATTTGAAATAGTTCCAAAACTACCTAAAAACAAATAGGATTCAGTCTCAACGTCGCTCCTCCTAAGATACATAATAATGTATTGATAAAGAGCAACCATACTTTATTGAATAAAACACGATTGATGATGAGTGATGTTGGTTTAACTTCGTTTTATAAGGATATGTACTTAAGAGTAAGTATATATGTTAAATTTAATATCATATAAAGCACAGTTTATGAAATCATATAAGATACGAATTGATAAGAAACCCAAGCTTAAATAGTTCAAGATGTGTGGTTGAGTAATTTATGCTATGAACATAAGTTTTGTAAACTCAAAACTAGTTCAGTTTTATGTAAGTATAAAGGCATTTCATGAATTTTTTTAGAGTGCATATTCCATCACACTAAGAAATCATTGTTGTTTTGAGAGATAAAAGGTAGTGTGAGTCGAGAGGCTGCACATTAGATTCTCTTATAAGACACCTTGTATGGACTACTTCTTGGGACCAACCAATAAAAAAAACTAATAGCGGTACGATAGAAACTGATAATATAAGATGAAATAAAATTAATCAAGCCTAAAATAGACATGACTCATTAGAGTATCTAAAAATAATTATTGTACGTCAAAATAGAAATTATTAGTTTTCTATCAATGTCGAGAAAAGGAATCGTTAGTAACAATTTCCTCGGGTGCTTATAAACCATGAAGGGTATAGACTCTGCTATATGACATAATGTTTTCAGTCCGAAATGGATTCCAGGTACATTAGTAAATTATGATTTTGATATTTATACCCAAAGGAAAATGATCCATCAGCCGTAGATGTATCCTCAAAAGGAAGACCGATGCAGTTAGAATACAATAAGCAACATTGCTGAGAATCAACTTGTAAATTCTAATTGATGAAATTTGTGTGACAAATATATTGGTCAACATGCTTGAGTCAATTTGGATTCTACTGGAAAAATTATCATCCAATATGAATTTGAATTTTGGTACATCTTAAAACAAAAATTCTAAACAATGACTTGGAATAGAGTATTTGCACATAGTAACTGAAATGTCATGAAGCCATTGGAAGCGATAATTGAGTTTGTAAGTATTAGATAGTATCCAAAAACCGATACGTCAATATCGTTGTACAAGCATCGGAGTTAAGCAAATATTTCGATAAAGAAATCCAATTATTTGATTTCTAGTCAAAATACAGAGGAAGGGTGAGTTTGTAAGAAAGAATATTAAAATGTACTTTAAGAATTAAAAGGCACCAAGGGGTTACTACTTGTAGTTATTGGATAGCAATGGAATGACTCGTCTGACAGTTTCCGATTGGTTGATAATAACCTGGTCAAATAGGAAATCTCAATTGACGATGTTGCACGATTCCCTCGATTTGAGAATACCGTGGGCTTCATTGTAAATACTCCGCTTAGATTATAGTTAAATCATGGCACGGTGACCACCAAGCAACTATAATTGGGTGTGAGTTAAAGTGTTAGAAGTAAAGCATAATTCTGAAGAGAATTCATCTCCTCGGTTGTATGAGGTTAATATCATGGTCAACTGTAGTCAACTTAAAGTCAAATGACTGTCCACAGTAGAACTGTTAATAATAAATGTTATCATTGGACCAAAGACTTTTTTCATGAGCAAATGAAGTTGAATGTGGAAAATACTAGAGTTTTGACCAATACCAAATTCCATACATCCCACAGTGATATGGTATTTGTGAAGAGAATGTGCGTAAATTATTATCAAAATTGGTACCACTTAAAGTAATGTAAAATATGATTTTGCCAAAAAGATTTGTAATTCATGAATTCAACTAGACTGTTACACCATTATCAAAAGCAACTTGAACGTTAATATTTGAATTTTCAATGATAATCGCACACGTTTGAGTTTCACAACCATATCTTTGAAAAAATCACATGATTTAATTGTTTATAAAGTGTGTGAAATTAATTAAATTAATTAATATTTAAGAAATATTAATTATTAATGTATTTAATATTCGAGTTATTATTAATAAGTGAGATAGCTTGTGGGTACTATTACTAATTATTTGCATGTGTATATAAAAGTTATATATGCATGTGTCAATATACAATATCGATATATATTTAAACATGCTTTAAATATATTTAAATATTTAAATAGGCTTCGAATTTTTTGTTTCGTATACGATGTAAGAATGGGCATCTATAAAGAGGAAATAAATGGTCTAAATATTTGATTTAGATTTAATTGACAATTAAAGAGAATGTTTTAAAGATAGGAATGTGAAAGGTTTTCATTCTGTCTATAAAAGCAAAATCTCTTCATTAATTCAAATTTAATTTTTCATTCTTTCTTTCCTTTCACTCATGATGCTATATCCTTCATCCCTTCCCATGATCGAAATTATTATTATTTTTCTCAAACAAACATCAAATGAAATCAAACAACGTGGCTCATTGGATATTTGCAATATCAAGTGGTGATTCAAGGAATCTAGAAGGAAATTCACAGATCGAAGTGTCACGGTTTGGTTAGATCATTAAGGTATAGTTTCATATCCTATTGTTACATGTGTTCCTTAATCCTATATATATATATATATATATTTGTGTCCCAAATACATGTTTGTATGATTGTCATACAATAACTGAAATTTGAATATAATTTTTTGTTTTGTTCCCAATCATAAACCATTGCAATTGCCAATGAACAAATATCTTTATATAAACAATGTTTGATTTTGGCCATAACATTCATGCAATATTAAATTCATATTTATTTAACTTAAAATTAGTTTTAATATATATCTATATATGTGTGTGTGTGTGTGTACGTATGTACGTATGTATAACATAATTATTGGATTGTTGGACAAATTGTATTCTCTGAATTATCGAAAAAGGGAATATTGTGTGTTTAATATATACGTAAAAATTAGTTTCAAAATTATTAATTGTTGGATAAAAGAAAATTATATAATTATATAACAATAATATTAATTAGATCTAAAATACTTTTATATGTGATGTATTTGTCAAATCATTTATTAAATCAAAATGGATATTAATTGTATACGTATATACGTTTCAAACTCAATTTAAATCAAGATTAATTTAGGAGTTTGTAAAAGAGATATGTGCTAACTAAGGAATTATATTCTTATTTTTATCTAGGAATTAGATCAAGATTTAGTTGGGAACTGTAAAAGAGGAGGTGGAATTATTCAAAAATATTTTCATTTCCTTTTTAAAACCAAATCTTCCACATATATTCAAAGTTATCTAATTTAATTATATATATATACACATGCAAATGGAAATATAATATGTGTGTGTGTCTAAACTATATACATAAATGTATATATATGTATACATACATAAATATATAACACTATTGTTTGTGCCAAAAATGTTCACAAACAACCAGTTGCATGTGAAAGCATCAATTTTCAAAAACAATATCCAAATAGAGAGATAAGCATGTAGATCACAAGATAAATAGCAAAAAAAGTAAAGGAATACACAAGTTTTATAATGGTTCGGCAAACTCCGGCCAACGTCGACTCCAATAATCTTTTATTTATACCACAAGATTACGAATACAGTTGTTTTGCCTTAGAAAATTAGTGGAGGAAGAGGTAAGAAGTGATGAAGAAGAACCAGTCGAAAAAAGTCACTTGCAATGAGCCAAGTCCGTTGTATTTATAGGTGAAGACGTGCATGGATCGGGTAGAAATTTCGGTAGAAGAACCTCCATGCCCAGATGACCCGACCCACAAAATTTGGGATCGATCGGACACTAAAAAATAATTTAGCCGATCATTCCATACTCACTCCAATGGGGCTGCGATCGTTCCTAAGGGGTCCCCCATGCCTCTAGTCCATGCTCCCAAAGTTACGCGTCATTCCGACTTACCATTTGTGAGATATCGATTGATCTTCGCTGTTTTGACTAAAAATTAGATCCTTGGAGATCATTCCTTGCTTTATCCTTTTGAGCCGCAATCGATCATATGGGCTCCCTATGATATTTGTTACTTCTCCAAATTTCATGCAATTCTGACGTACCATTTGTGAGATATCGCGTTTTCCGTAAAAATATGGATCGTTATGCTGATTTGTACAATCATTCCAATAACGATCGGCCTAATTTCCAAGATTCCATCCTATTGAGCTGCGATCGATCATGTGGGTGCTCCATGATGTAAGAGACTTGCCCTCCAAAATTCGTGCAATTCCGACGTATCGTTTGCGAGATATCGCTTTTCTGTAAAACTATGGATCGTTATGCTGATTTTTACGATCGTTCCAATAACAATCGACTTAATTTTTAAGTTTATTCTTTTGAGCTACGATCGATCGTAGGGGTGCTCCATGATGTAAGAGACTTTCCTTCCAAATTTCGTATAATTTCAACGTACCACCAGCCCCCCTACCGCTCCCAACTTCCACTATACAACTTAAGTTCACTACTAATTTAATTCAAATTCTATTTTATTTAACTTTACTTAAGTCAAATTTCATATCATTTATTAAAATTCAGATTTTCTTTTTCTAAACGAAATTGTTTAACCATTTTAACAATTGGTTTTACTTACTTTTTCTCACTTTACAAGTTACACGACTTATTTATTCAAACTTCCAAACCCATAGTATATAATCACTTAAAAGATTAATTTCCATTTCAATAACTTATCTAATCCAGTTTAAATCAAATTCCCTTTATTTAACTTTCCTATAGTTAAATTTCAAACCATAAATTTATTATGAATTTATTTAAATTTACCAAATTAAATTTTATTTTCTCATATTATAAGTCCAAAACTCATTTCACATATATTCATCAATTTCAACCTGGATTTTAAATTCAAATTTGTTTATCACAACAAAACTTCAATTTCAATTTACTATTGGTAGTAAATCAATCACATAGAAACTTGAAAATGATACTGATGATGCTGCAGTCATCACCCTTATTATTTCCCAGCAACAGTAGTGAATTCAGTGCTTTTTATTCTTTTTAAAAATTCCTTTTCATTTTTATAAATCACATTTAAAAATCTAATTACTTATATAATTGCACTATTTTACTTCACTTAGATAAGATTTATTCCAAATTTATTTATCTTATTTAGATTTATAACAGTATAACCTCTTTAACTTGAAAAATAACTTCCAAAATAAACGGGATTCAAATTTTGAAATTCTTAGTTTAAATTCATTTTTTTATAACTCATATTTAAAAGTATGCTCATTTAGTGTCATTTCTTATAAATAATATTATTTCACAATTGTAAATCATATTAATTATAATTCTATACTTATAATTCATTTGCTTATATAATTTATTCTTTTACAATTATTGTTTCTATTTAGATTATTCAAACAGCTTTTATTAACTTATATATTTATATTTTCAAACAACCAAACAATCAACTTATATACACTTTAATAATTTCTAAAAAAATATTCCCTTTATATATAAAAATAATCGAGGTAAAATTATTTCATTTACCCAATTTAAAATTATACTATGTCGACTTGCCTCGTTTAAGTGTTTAGAAATCACTATCGATAACATGGCGTCCCATATACCGACCAGAATTCAAAAACAACTCAATGGGCAAGTAAACACAATATAAAACGTTTTATAATCACTAACAAATACGTGCTCATATATATAATACACTCAAACTTAATCTAGGGTGCTACTGTCCCTACCTACACTGAGTACACATCAAAGGTTAGGAATATACAAAATTAAAGCACTGATACCACATGTGACGACCCGCAAATCCGTACCCTTTGAATCGACAATAAACCACACATGTACGAGCCAAAAAGCACGGATTGACAGAAAGTCAAGAGAAAGAAAAGAAGAGAAGAGAAGAAAAGACAAAACAGAACAATACAGAATCTCACATCGCAGCGTAAAATATATAATATCATATCAATGATCTTTGCAAAAAAGAAACTGCATATACATACATCAATCAGAGTAAAACAATCAATCAATAGTTATCATCTTGGACAGTTATAATAACATGTCTCACAATTGTTGATAATATACAACAGCTAAGCACAGCGGATAATCAAAACAGATCCGTGTATATGAAATGAAGCTCTTCAGCTCTCCTGCTGAAGCTCCGAAAGCACCAATCAGAACCTGTAAATATACTCGGTCTGACCCGAGCATTGAAAGGGAAGAATGCTCGGATCAGTCTAGTAAACTAGCATGAGAAACACACTCAACTGGATTTATTAGATTATCAAACTTTTCTTTTATCATAACAAAAGTATCTCGTAAGACATGCTCACATATAAACAAGGACATGTTTTTACCTACGATAACTAAAACATTTCATATCAAATCATCTGATATTATACTAGTGTCTATTGCACAAATGATAACCAAAATAGCCGAAATTGTTACCATTATTAAATTCCAGCATACTAGGCTCTACAAATAAAATGGTAGGTACGTAGTGGAGTTTGGATTTCCATACAAATGACCAGGTGAAGGGACTACCTTCCGATGGGTACACCTATAGATGGATGTCCTGAGAAATCATCACAAAGTTCCTCTACCAATACAAGACCGACCCACCTTAAGATGGTACCGAATATGTCATCCTCCGGGCGACCTCGAAGTATACAAATCTCAATTATCAAATACACGACGTCATAGCATGTAAAGATATCTCTAGAAGATGATGATCATACCCTACTTGGGAGCGACTCACTTAGCTTTGTCGCATCTAACCCTGTTTCGGTCATTTCTTATTGATGAGGCCTGAGGTAACGATTACCTTTCACAAATCACAATCGCATCACTTTGAATGCCACATGGCCATTTCCTTTGACTACTAATTTCCTTCCACAAAAATACAACCCTTGAGCTCATATGTCTCAAGGGGGGTGTTAAGCTAAGAGAAGTTGTATTCTCCGCCACCACTGATGTACGTTTGTAAAAACCAATGTACGTAATCTTTAGAAATGCAATGTCAGACAAACATCTATACAAAGTTGTCCAGGAACAGAACAAACCGAAGGTACTTTCCTACCACATTCTGTCGGGAAATCCCTAGGATTATTAGCGAATAGTCCTTGCATTGGATATTTCATAATGAAGAGACCACTGCTACTATATGTACATTAGGATTTTAACCCCAAACAATCAATAAGCAGCCCCTACTATGAAAATCCGAAATATCAATATCATCACAATCTGCATAAATCGAACGCATATGCGTTGGTCCGAAGTGGTTTTCAGATAAATTTGATCCCGGTCTCTTCGCACTAATAACGCAAAAGCGCTTCTCGACCTCACATGGAAACTAAGTCTCATAGACTTATTTTGTCTCCAACTTTCAACTTGTTATCCTTCGGGACAAGAAGGAAGCTCGATAGATTGAAGTAATACCCCGAACTATACGAATCAACATCCTTAACACAAACGATAATCAAACCTACACAGAAGGCTACGTACTAAGTGCACGACTAAATAGTTTCCACATCAAGTCGAGAAAATAAAGTGGCCAAATTTGATAGTCGATTATTTAACTATCAAAGCAAACAAACAAATTTTTAGCGCCATATGCAATCACTAGGCCCTTTTTAATTAATCTTTTATTGATTAAATCACTTGTCAATTATTAACTTCAAATTATCTTTAAAAAGATATATTCTCAAACCATTTCACTTCTATTGGAAAACATTTCCATATACTTATTTAATAATGAGTAATTCACATATCTCTTTATTTTCAACACTTCGAAAATATTACATATACTTAAATCAGAATTAAGTATATATTTTATTTTTAAAGGAAAACATTCTCTTTAAACATATTTATTTAGGTCAAAACGAATGTTGCGTAAAACATCGTTACGATAACCCAAAATATTAGTATAGGGATTCGAAAATTAGATAGATATATAAATCCCATATACTATGCAAAGTATTTCCTTTCGAAAATCGTTTACTATAACAACAATGCTGTAGTCGATCATTTTCTTATTTCTCGAAAACGTCTATTTCAACAATGAATGTTGAAATCTATATATTCCATACTTAACACATTTTAAAACCTTTTTAAATTTAAAAGATCACTTTCTAAAACATATCCATTTTATATAATATATGATTCAATGTCCAAAATCATGAATATACTTCATTTACCAAATCTAATATTTCTACCCATTTAATAAAGGATGATCCACTGTCCAGAATCGTGGATATGAAACCTTTAATAAACTTCTATATTTAACTTATCCAATTCAATTGATTTCACATTTATAAAACAATGTTTATAAATCACAATTATATTTTAATAAAAACTTTCATACACAAAATTCCTTTATTAACCAATCTTATTTATGTCTCGTTTATATGCCAAAATCCAAATTATAATTTAATTACTTATAATTCTCCTTATATCCAAAATCCGCTCTATTTATAACTACATCAATTTATAAATCTTATTGACTTGTAAAATCCATTTATAACTTCATTTTAACAATTATGAAACTCCTTTACAATTCCATCATTTTGATTTAGAAAATATCAATTTATATATCTTATATATATACCATTTATAATAAATTCAAAAATCTCAATTTAAACTATTTACCAAAATATTAACTCCATATTTCAGAAATCATATTCTCTAGTTATATCTCACAAAAATCATAATTTTTATAACATAAAAATTATAACATTTATTTATTCAAAATAAATTCATTTCCTTAACCATTCAAAATTAATAAAATATCTATTTCCAAAATCACTTGAAAATTCTTTTAAAGTCAAAATCACAATTTAACATTTTTAAATTTTCAAAAATAGGCCTAATGCTACAGAAGCACTAAATACATCAATCACGGCATCCAAAACATCATATATCATATGATAACATCATATATCGTAATTGTAACGACCCAGAATTTCTATTAATTAAAATTTGAATATTTAATTAATTTTAAATATTAATAAGTGAAATTTATAAGTCGAATAAATTTTATTTCGAATAATTGGATTTAATTGGATAATTAAGTCGATGATTTAATATGTTAAATTATGGAAATAATTGAAAATTGGGTTAAATATGATTGAAATTGATTTGTAAAATTTTATTATATCATGTTGGAGTGAGAATGATGTTATAGAACTTTTAAAATCGAATTAAGAGTTTATTTGTGAAAATTGAATATTTTAATATTTAATCGACTAGTGAAATTAGTCAATTTTCGAACAGTCTCAGAATTGGACGAAACTAGTTCCATTGGATCCGTAATAGTTTGTTATTATCGGATTTCAATTTTCGTCGCAATCGGAGTTTTCGTTTGATCGTGGCAGCTCGAAACGCATCGAAATTGTTTTAATATTAATTTGGCGAGTTAAAATAGTCATTTTTCAAACAGTCTCGGAATTCGACGAAACCAGTTTCATCCGATCCATAATGTGATATTATTGTATGGTTTCAAATTTCAAGTCAATTGGATTTACCGTTTGTCCGGGGCAAGCTAAAACGCCTAGAAATTTGATTTACTGATTTAATTTTAAATCGAACGTTTATTGCCATAACTCGCACAGATGACCGATTTAGCCCCCGAAACATGTTCCATTGTGTTCGAAACGCGGGGTAAACCTTAGAAACGCCAACCGGCACGCTTCGTTTGGAGTTCAGAAAATCCGGGATGAATAGTGTTCACGTATTTTTCTATATAAGCCCCTCCCTCTTCATAAATTTGCAAAAAAATAAAACCCTAGGTTAAACTCAGAGCCGCCGCCTCCAATAACAATCAATGGCCGAAATTTAATCACCTTCTTCCTCAAATTTCTTTCAATCCATCAGTTATTAGCCAAAGTTTTCAACTAGAGAATTGTAGAGGGGAATGAGCTCTACGTATTCAACGGCTGAGATCGTAAATGGAGCGGTAGATCGTCGACAAATTGGCTGCAAGGGCCGGCCTTTCATCCTCGATTTTCATGCTGGAGAGGCGACCGAGCCTAGCTGCATTCACGGTGAAGGGGGAGTTCGTCGTGGCCTTTCAAATGGTCGTTCTGGATCGAGCTATAGCGGAGAGGAGGGGGGTGCGTTCTTAGCCCTAGTTCGGCTTTGAATGGGTTGCGCGACCTGAGTATCGAACGTGAGAGGGAGAAGGAAAGGTGCGGCATGATGAGTGGGATGCAGAATGAACGGCAGAGATTTAGTTAGGTTGAAAATTTTAAAATAAAATGTAAATTAATTATAATTTAAATTGTGTAAACTTCTAAATGTCATATCTTTTTCATACGAGGTCGAAAACGCACGAAACCAGTTGCATTGGGTTCGTATGGATGAGCACTATGATACGGAATTGGGTGGGAGTCGTTTGGGAGCTAGCAAAAATTTTGGGTAAAATTAAACGTCCATTTAATTTTATTTGAAATAAAAGCTGAAAATGAAATTGAAAGTGAGGTGAGAACTTCTCACTCAATCGAATCGGTTTCGATTTTAATTTTAAATAGTTAGATTTAAAATTCTTGATTGTATGTTTGAATGATGATTGTTATATATTGATTGTTAAAATAGACATTATACGCCGTTAGTAAGCGGAGGTTATTTATTAAAAACATATACCGCGAATATTTCACAGTACAGTGAATTGGTATTATTTATGTACTTGGAATTGATTTCCCGCAGTATATAGCGGATGAGACCCTATTGCGCCGTCTATTAAGCGGATAATATTATAAATCCTATATACCGCGACAATTTCGTACTGGAACGGAATTGGTATTGTGCTAACATCTTTGGATGCAGGGAAACAGGTTGGAGGGATCCAACTGGATTCCTCAACAGTATTTATTTGATTATGGATATTTTGATATTCGTTGATTATCATATCGATATATGATGTCGTTGTTGTCGTGATTGACTATTTGGTGTGTAGCAACATTGGGCCAATTTTGGAATTTTAAAAGAATTTTTAAAGTGATTTTTGAAAGTATACGTTTATAAAATAATTTTGGAATTGATTCATTTTAAAATAAATAAACGTTATAATATTAATGTTATAGAAATTATAATTTTTGAGAAATATAGTTAAAAGTTGACTTTTGAAAATATGGGGTTAATGATTTTATAAAATAGTTTAAATTGGGATTTTTGAATTTATTATAAAAAGTTTAAATATAGGATTTATAAAATTTGATTATTTTATAAATCAAAATGGTGAAATTATAAAGGAGTTTAAAGATGTTTTTAAAATAATAATACAAATTGATTTGTATAAAAGAATTATAAGATGGATATTTATAAATTAAAATATTTGAATTATAAAATGAGTTTTTATAAGTGTTAGAATGAATTGTAAATGAATTTCATAAATGAATGAAATTTATAGGATTATAAACGGTGAAGTTATAAATGGAATTTTATAAGCAGTAGGTTTATAAATTTTGTAAAGTTATTTGAAGAATAGATATGGGTAAATAAATGAATCTTATAAGTTATCAGATTTATAATTTGGGAAGTTAAAGGAACGATTTTGCAAACAAATAAATTATAAGTAGTTAACTTAAATTAGGGACTTTTGGTTTATAATTGAGTTATAAATTGAAATAGGTTAATAAAGGAGATTTATAAATGGAGTTGATATAAAATAAATAGAAATGGAATTTATAAACGTTGTTTTATAAATCCGCCAACGGCTTATTTTGATAAGTAAATTGTTATAACTTATTTACGGAGTTATATTCACGTTTTAGACAGTGAATAATCCTTTAAAATAAAATGTATAGAAATGATGAAATTGGTTAACGAAGTATATTCACGTTTTTGAATAGTGAATAATATGTTAAAGAAAATGTTTTGGATGTGATGTTTTAAATAAAATTAAAATGATCTAACGATGTTTTTAAAATGTGTTAAGATTCGAAACCATAGATTTCAACATTCATTGTTGAAATAGAGGTTTTCGAGAAATAGAAGGAAATGGTGGACTATAACACTGTTGTTATAGTAAATGATTTCCGAAAGGAAATGTTTTGTATAGCATTGGGATTTATATATCTATTTTAATTTCAATCCCTATACTAGTGATTTTGGGTTTTCGTAACGATGTTTTACGCAACATTCGTTTTGGCCCAAATAAATATGGTTAAGAGAATGATTTCCTTAAAGAATGAAATATATACTTAATTTCGATTTAAGTATATTGAATATTTTCCAAAGGTTGAAACTAAATAGATTTGTGAATTACTTATTAATAAATAAGTATGGAAATGTTTTCCAATGTGAAATGAAACGTTTTGAGAATTTATCTTTTTGAAGATAAATTGAAAATGAATAATTGAAATTGTATATTCATAAATATTTTGGAATGTAAATTCACTATGGAATTTATAATAAAAAGGGGAATTTGTTTAAATAAACGTTGATTTATTTTTGAAGTGTGGGAATGAATTTACGGATTTTGAACGTAAATATAAATTAAATCGTTAAGGATTTATTTAATTGGTTTAAATGAACCATGTTGAAATGAAAGTATTTCCACGTAAGGAAAATGATTGAAATTTGTTTTCAAAAGTGGTAAATGTGAAAAGTGATTTGAAAATTGTTTTCAAATGATTGAAGTGTGAAAATTATATATCTTGTAAAGATATTTTTGGAAAATAAATAATTTGGAAAATTATGTGGAATCTGGTGATGTTGTGCATATCCATTGATAGTTCAATGACCGACTATCAATATTTACCTTTGAATAGGTATTTGTTGTGATTTGCTTGAATTTGAATGCCACACTTATTTTTAAATAAGCGCTCACTATTCGGGTTAGCCGGGAAAGGACCTTGGGGTCGTATAACCCATTTCGAATATGTGATACATCGTTATGAATTGCATTTGAAGACCGGTGTTGAAGACCGGATATTTTCAAAAGCAAAAGGACAACTCGTCGAAGGTCTTTACATCGACTGGTCCTCGGTATAGAGACTCCATATGTGATGGGAAGTCCGGTCGTGATTAGTGAATATCCGGATTGCAAGGACTTCTTTGTAAGTGCCTTCGGTTCTGTTCGATCCCGGAACAGACTTGTATTGATTGTATGTCTGACATTACGAATTGAGATATAAAGCTGATTTCTTTCAAATATATTTCTGTTGGTGGCGGAGAATTTATTCTCTTAGCTTAACACCCTTCTTTGAGACGTACGAGCTCAGAGGTTATGTAGCTGAAGGTTATCAGCGATATATTCCCAATTTGGTAATGTGACATGCTGAGTGTTGCTGTGAAATGATCATTGTTTGATCATTTGTTATATGATCATTTGTTGATCACTTATCTTTGTGATCATTTCTTTGATCATTTGTTGACCCAAAGCATGGCTTTGTACCAAAGCGTGGCTTTGTGGACGAGACTTCGTCGAACCTCACACCCCGGAATGGTCAAAACAGGAAAGATTGAGCAAGGTTATTGGGGGTAGCGCCCCTTAGGGTATGTGCATTTCCTTCTGGAAAGGGGTGGTATCATGGTATGGAGCCCAGATACTTACTCATGTTGAAACACTTTATTTATCATTGTGTGATGTTGGTTATCGAGCGCTCGGATAAAGGTCCTAAAGGACCGGGGATGGCATACTCGTGTCCGTAGTTACCCAGTTAGGGGTAACCTGGCCTTGTGTTGGCAGAGATCCGGTTAGGTTCTCGAGGACGTCCTTCCAGAGGCGTTCTCATGTGGCAACGGGAAGTTCCTTGGCCTGACCATTTGTTGGAAATCCAAAGAAACAATACGAGACTTGTACGGTTTTAGTTGTAGAACCTGCTTCCTCGGGAGGTAGCTATAGCAGGCATAATATAATGGTACCTATGTTGGCTAAGACTTATATTCTACTTTCGAAATGTTTTCTACACTATGCACTAATAATAATATCAAAATTGATTTGATTTTACGTAGTAAGCATCTTTGACTAACATAAGAAGAAATCTCCTCCAAGTCTACGTTGCATTGTGTGTGTGGTGGGAGGTCTTATGGTAGTTACATTTTCAAAAACATTGCGAATCTATTTAAAAAAAATTATCCTGTACTTTGTTAAAAAAATAAATAAACTGTTTTGAGTTCTCACACCAGTCACATGACTGACTCGGAGTTTATTATTTTCCTTCCTAAACTCTGGGTGCTCACCAATTTCCACACGGGCAGTCAAGAGTCAGGTTTATCAGGATATTCTGGAATTCAGGGGTTGCTGGAGGCGAGCTGGATGGCATGGCGTAATCACTAGTATATAGTATTTCTTTTCCGCTGTTTGTTGTTGTTTGTAGTTGTACACTCTGATGATGATGTAATGTAATGTGTTGTAATGTAATAACTGATATAGTTCTTTGTTTAAAGATTATTCATTTATCATTTGCTATGTTGTTCCGCTGCGATTGTGAGATTCTTATATTGTTCTGTTGTTTTCTTTCTGTTCTGTTCTATCTTTTCTCTCTTCTTCTATCTTTTTCTTCTTTTTAAACCCTGAGAATTCGTATTTCCGTTCATCTTGAGTTAATCAATGGAGATTAGTTTATATTCAAGGAGTACGGATTTGCGGGTCCTCACAGCTGGTATCAGAGCATATGGTTAAGCGACAACCAGGGTTCTGTTGGGTATTACTCATTAGAGATAGAGTCAGTAGTACTCTAGAATGAGCTTGAGTGCAATAATAGCTATGAGTGCGTATTTGTTAGTGAGTATAAAAATTGTTTTATATTGTGATGATTGGTTTGTTGAGTGGTATATGGATTCTGGTTAATACGAGTAATTAACGTTGTTGATAGGGATCTCTAAACACTTGTGCAGAACAATTCGACACGATATTGTTTTAAATTGGGTAAATGAAATAATTTTACCTTGATTATTTTATATCTAAAGGAATAATTTTTCAGAAGTATTAAAGTATTTATAAGTAGATTGTTTGGTTGTTGAATAAGTTAAACAAAAAAACATCTAAATAAAAGAATAATTGTATAAGCAAAAAGTGAAACTATATGTATATATTTATGAATTTAAAGTTAAATGGAAATTTACTTTAGAATTGGAATATGAAATTGATTTATAAGTTGGAATTTAAGTTAAGTAAAACTAAATAATGTTGAAATGGAATATAACTTAAGAGATGTTGAATGAAGTTGATTTTGGTATCGAAGTAAATTAATAAAGTTAAGTGAAAAATGTGAACATGAGTTATGTGAATGAAATTCAACTTTAGTAATTGAATTGAATGAATGGATTGAATGTAAATCAATTGAATGTAAATAGAAATGATATGAAATAATGAATGTAGGTGTTAATTCATTAAAATCTTATGTTATTGGAAGTTGAATAATTGAATGAAAATCAATTTAATTGAACCAGTTGAAAGTGATGGTGTTAAACCAAATTGAATGAATATAAGCAAAGGAATTTGGTTGTGATTAATATACATTGGTTGTTATATGGTAATTAGTTGATTGTATATAATTCATTAAGTGTTAATGAAATTGGAAGCTAAAGTAATTGAAATCAAATTGGAAGTTAAGTGAATCTTAAATAGAATTGAATTTGATTTGGAAGTAAACCAACTTGAATATGAATTAGTGAATATAAACTAATTGAAAATGAATGTTAGTGAAAACATCCACTGTTAATGAATCAAATGTGATTAAATTGAAAACCTATTTCATTGAATATTAATGAGAATATAAATGAATATTTATTGGTTATGGACATTAGTTGGATGCTAGTTGGTTGATGGTTGAATATATTGCTTTTATTGCATTTGCTATGTTGGCATATATAGTCATTATGTTGCTATATGATGTATATTGATATCATTTTCATATATACATGTTCTCATCTGTTTGTTGAGTGTTTAGTAGGTGCGGATCGCGTTTGCTTCGCATTTGGAGCTCGCTTTCGCGCTATATTAGCCGTATATGCTTGCTAATAAAATATAAGGTACATATCTCGGATTAAATATCGTACTTTTACACTTTTTCCCCTGCAGGATGCCTCATCACTTGATGAGATGTATATTTGTGATATATATACTGTCATTTTTTTTTGGGATCGAGCTGCGCAAAGGAGACTATGGCAAATTTTTCCGAAAATTTAAGGCGTTAGAATATTTTTGAGAAAAATTGGGAAAATTTGTGAAAACTATAACTTTGATTTGGAATTGAAAGTTAAACGATAGTAGTTGTTTTTAAAAAGATAACTAAGTATGATTTGAAAACTTAGTAAAGTTATTATAAGAAGTTTAACTATGGAATTTGGGAAAGTTAATAGATTCTGTAACTTTTCTTACTTGATAATTTCGAGGACGAAATTCTTTTAAGGGGGAAAGTATGTAACGACCCAGAATTTCTATTAATTAAAATTTGAATATTTTATTAATTTTAAATATTAATAAGTGAAATTTATAAGTCGAATAAATTTTATTTCGAATAATTGGATTTAATTGGATAATTAAATCGATGATCTAATATGCTAAATTATGGAAATAATTGAAAATTAGGTTAAATATGATTGAAATTGATTTGTAAAATTTTATTATATCATGTTGGAGTGAGAATGATGTTATGGAAATTTTAAAATCGAATTAAGAGTTTATTTGTGAAAATTGAATATTTTAATATTTAATCGACTAGTGAAATTAGTCAATTTTCGAACAGTCTCAGAATTGGACGAAACTAGTTCCATTGGATCCGTAATAGTTTGTTATTATCAGATTTCAATTTTCGTAGCAATCGGAGTTTTCGTTTGATCGTGGCAGCTCGAAACGCATCGAAATTGTTTTAATATTAATTTGGCGAGTTAAAATAGTCATTTTTCAAACAGTCTCGAAATTCGACGAAACTAGTTTCATCGGATCCGTAATGTGATATTATTGTATGGTTTCAAATTTCAAGTCAACTGGATTTACCGTTTGTCCGGGGCAAGCTAAAACGCCTAGAAATTTGATTTACCGATTTAATTTTAAATCGAACGTTTATTGTCATAACTCGCACAGATGACCGAATTAGCTCCCGAAACACATTCCATTGTGTTCGATACGCGGGGTAAACCTTAGGAACGCCAACCGGCATGCTTCGTTTGGAGTTCGAAAAATCCGGGATGAATAGTGTTCGCGTATTTTTCTATATAAGCCCCTCCCTCTTCATAAATTTGCAAAAAAATAAAACCCTAGGTTAAACTCAGAGCCGCCGCCTTCAATAACAATCAATGGCCGAAATTTAATCACCTTCTTCCTCAAATTTTTCAATCCATCAGTTATTAGCCAAAGTTTTCAACTAGAGAATTGTAGAGGGGAATGAGCTCTACGTATTCAACGGCTGAGATCGTAAATGGAGCGGTAGATCGTCGACAAATTGGCTGCAAGGGCCGGCCGTTCATCCTCGATTTTCGTGCTGGAGAGGCGACCGAGCCTAGCCGCATTCACGGTGAAGGGGGAGTTCGTTGTGGCCTTTCAAATGGTCGTTCTGGATCGAGCTATAGCGGAGAGGAGGGGGGTACGTTCTTAGCCCTAGTTCGGCTTTGAATGGGTTGCGCGACCTGAGTATCGAACGTGAGAGGGAGAAGGAAAGGGACAGCCTGATGAGTGGGATGCAGAATGAACGGCAGAGATTTAGTTAGGTTGAAAATTTTAAAATAAAATGTAAATTAATTGTAGTTTAAATTGTGTAAACTTCTAAATGTCATATCTTTTTCATACGAGGTCGAAAACGCACGAAACCAGTTGCGTTGGGTTCGTATGGACGAGCACTACGCAATGGAATTGTATTAAAGTCGTTTGAAGCTAGCAAAAATTTCGGGTAAAATTAAACGTCCGATTAATTTTATTCGAAATAAAAGCTGAAAACGAAATTTAAAGCGAGGTGAGAACTTCTCACTCAATCGAATCGGTTTCGATTTTAATTTTAAATAGTTAGATTTAAAATTATTGATTGTATGTTTGAATGATCATTGTTATCTATTGATTGTTAAAATAGACATTATACGCCGTTAGTAAGCGGAGGTTATTTATTAAAAACATATACCGCGAATATTTCACAGTACAGTGAAATTGGTATTATTTATGTACTTGGAATTGATTTCCCACAGTATATAGCGGATGAGACCCTATTGCGCCGTCTATTAAGCGGATAATATTATAAATCCGATATACCGCGATAATTTCGTACTGGAACGGAATTGGTATTGTGCTAACATCTTTGGATGCAGGGAAACAGGTTGGAGGGATCCAACTGGATTCCTCAACAGTATTTATTTGATTATGGATATTTTGATATTCGTTGATTATCATATCGATATATGATGTCGTTGTTGTCGCGATTGACTATTTGGTGTGTAGCATCATTGGACCAATTTTGGAATTTTAAAAGGATTTTTAAAGTGATTTTTGAAAGTATACGTTTATAAAATATTTTTGGAATTGATTCATTTTAAAATAAATAAACATTATAATGTTAATGTGATAGAAATTATAATTTTTGAAAAATATAGTTAAAAGTTGACTTTTGAAAATATGGGGTTAATGATTTTATAAAATAGTTTAAATTGGGATTTTTGAATTTATTATAAAAAGTTTAAATATAGGATTTATAAAATTTGATTATTTTATAAATCAAAATGGTGAAATTATAAAGGAGTTTAAAGACATTTTTAAAATAATAATACAAATTGATTTGTATAAAAGAATTATAAGATGGATATTTATAAATTAAAATATTTGAATTATAAAATGAGTTTTTATAAGTGTTAGAATGAATTGTAAATGAATTTCATAAATGAATGAAATTTATAGGATTATAAACGGTGAAGTTATAAATGGAATTTTATAAGCAGTAGGTTTATAAAATTTGTAAAGTTATTTGAAGAATAGATATGGGTAAATAAATGAATCTTATAAGTTATAAGATTTATAATTTGGGAAGTTAAAGGAACGATTTTGCAAACAAATAAATTATAAGTATTTAACTTAAATTAGGGACTTTTGGTTTATAATTGAGTTATAAATTGAAATAGGTTAATAAAGGAGATTTATAAAAGGAGTTGATATAAATAAATAGAAATGGAATTTATAAACGTTGTTTTATAAATCCGCCAACGGCTTATTTTGATAAGTAAATTGTTATAACTTATTTACGGAGTTATATTCACGTTTTAGACAGTGAATAATCCTTTAAAATAAAATGTATAGAAATGATGAAATTGGTTAACGAAGTATATTCACGTTTTTGAATAGTGAATAATATGTTAAAGAAAATGTTTTGGATGTGATGTTTTAAATAAAATTAAAATGATCTAACGATGTTTTTAAAATGTGTTAAGATTCGAAACCATAGATTTCAACATTCATTGTTGAAATAGACGTTTTCGAGAAATAGAAGGAAATGGTGGACTATAAAACTGTTGTTATAGTAAATGATTTCCGAAAGGAAATGTTTTGTATAGTATTGGGATTATATATCTATTTTAATTTTGAATCCCTATACTAGTGATTTTGGGTTGTCGTAACGATGTTTTACGCAACATTCATTTTGGCCCAAATAAATATGGTTAAGAGAATGATTTCCTTAAAGAATGAAATATATACTTAATTTCGATTTAAGTATATTGAATATTTTCCAAAGGTTGAAAATAAATAGATTTGTGAATTACTTATTAATAAATAAGTATGGAAATGTTTTCCAATGTGAAATGAAACGTTTTGAGAATTTATCTTTTTGAAGATAAATTGAAAATGAATAATTGAAATCGTATATTCATAAATATTTTGGAATGTAAATTCACTATGGAATTTATAATAAAAAGGGGAATTTGTTTAAAATAAACGTTGATTTATTTTTGAAGTGTGGGAATGAATTTACGGATTTTGAACGTAAATATAAAGTAAATCGTTAAGGATTTATTTAATTGGTTTAAATGAACCATGTTGAAATGAAAGTATTTCCGCATAGGGAAAATGATAGAAATTTGTTTTCAAAAGTGGTAAATGTGAAAAGTGATTTGAAAATTGTTTTTAAATGATTGAAGTGTGAAAATTATATATCTTGTAAAGATATTTTTGGAAAATAAATAATTTGGAAAATTATTTGGAATCTGGTGATGTTGTGCATATTGATGAACATATTTTTCTGCATTTTAAACCGTTTGTTTCATATATTTTTATTTTAATAAAGTGGTATTATACAGGTATTTTTTTGTGGTTTTGCAGATTATAGATTCCAAAGTGCAACATTTTGAATACCGTCGAAGAGAAAGTACATATCGTTCATGAAGAAATGCATCTCACGTCACCAACATATGTACTATTCATGCAAGAAATCAATTGCAAATATTGAAAATACACATTCAAAGTTTGACCTGAAAATCTCTCAAAGCAAGGCCACTTGTTAATCAAATAACACAGCAAAGACCAATTCAAAGTGAGGTGGCCTTATTTTTCTCCTAATATCAAGCACATGGACCTAAATAATAGGGTTATTTGTGGAGGCTGAAGTCTTTAAATAGAGAGAGGAATGCAAATGGAAAATCATCTCTTATCTCATCACTTTTCTTCAAGTTTAGATTTAAATTCAGCACTGTTTTTATTTTCGAACAGAATACGTAGGATTGTTGATTAGATTTAGCAATTTATTTATTCTTGTTCTTAGTTATTTTCTGCACTCTTTTCAGTTAGTTAATAATTGTTTCAGTTGTTTGCTCCGTTATCTTCTTTTCCGCAATTTCAATTTCTGTTCTGATTTTTACAATTCTATATTTTGGTTGCGATTTCGATTAGTTTCGAAATCGATTCGGAGTATATTATTGTTTTTATTTTCTGTTCAAAATTCACCGTCGAATTCGTTTAACATGCCTAAGATTTAACTATGGATTTTAATTGTTTTAAAATACAATTCCCTGTGTTCGACCTGCATACTACATGCCTGTGCGCTTGCAGAATTTATTAAAATTTGTGCTTTTCTATATTTTGAAAATTGTTTTTAAATGATTGAAGTGTTAAAATTATATATCTTGTAAAGATATTTTTGGAAAATAAATAATTTGGAAAATTTTTTGGAATCTGGTGATGTAGTGCATATCCATTGATAGTTCAATAACCGACTATCAATATTTACCTTTGAATAGGTATTTGTTGTGATTTGCTTGAATTTGAATGCCACACTTATTTTTAAATAAGCGCTCACTATTCGGGTTAGCCGGGAAAGGACCTTGGGGTCGTATAACCCATTCCGAATATGTGATACGTCGTTATGAATTACATTTGAAGACCGGTGTTGAAGACCGGATATTTTCAAAAGAGAAAGGACAACTCGTCGAAGGTCTTTGCAACGACTGGTCCCCGGTATAGAGACTCCATATGTGATGGGAAGTCCGGTCGTGATTAGTGAATATCCGGATTGCTAGGACTTCTTTGTAAGTGCCTTCGGTTCTGTTCGATCCCGGAACAGACTTGTATTGATTATATGTCTGACATTACAAATTGAGATATAAAGCTGATTTCTTTCAAATATATTTCTGCTGGTGGCGGAGAATTCATTCTCTTAGCTTAACACCCTTCTCTAAGACGTACGAGCTCAGAGGTTATGTAGTTGAAGGTTATCAGCGATATATTCCCAATTTGGTAATGTGACATGCTGAGTGTTGCTGTGAAATGATCATTGTTTGATCATTTGTGATATGATCATTTGTTGATCACTTATCTTTGTGATCATTTTTGTGATCATTTGTTGACCCAAAGCATGGCTTTGTACCAAAGCATGGCTTTGTGGACGAGACTTCGTCGAACCTCACACCCCGGAATGGTCAAAACAGGAAAGATGCAGCAAGGTTATTGGGGGTAGCGCCCCTTAGGGTATGTGCATTTCCTTCTGGAAAGGGGTGGTATCATGGTATGGAGCCCAGATACTTACTCATTTTGAAACACTTTATTTATCATTGTGTGATGTTGGTTATCGAGCGCTCGGATAAAGGTCCTAAAGGACCGGGGGATGGCATACTCGTGTCGGTAGTTACCTAGTTAGGGGTAACCCGGCCTTGTGTTGGCAGAGATCCGGTTAGGTTCTCGAGGACGTCCTTCCAGAGGCGTTATCATGTGGCAATGGGAAGTTCCTTGTCCTGACCATTTGTTGGAAATCCAAAGAAACAATACGAGACTTGTACGGTTTTAGTTGTAGAACCTGCTTCCTCAGGAGGTAGCTATAGCAGGCATAATATAATGGTACCTATGCTGGCTAAGATTTATATTCTACTTTCGAAATGTTTTCTACACTATACACTAATAATAATATCAAAATTGATTTGATTTTGCGTAGTAAGCATCTTTGACTAATATAAGAAGAAATCTCTTCCAAGTCTGCGTTGCATTGTGTGTGTGATGGGAGGTCTTATGGTAGTTACATTTTCAAAAACATTGTGAATCTATTTAAAAAAAATTATCCTGTACTTTGTTAAAAAAATAAATAAACTGTTTTGAGTTCTCACACCAGTCACATGACTGACTCGGAGTTTATTGTTTTCCTTCCTAAACTCTGAGTGCCCACCAATTTCCACACGGGCAGTCAAGAGTCAGGTTTATCAGGATATTCTGGAATTCAGGGGTTGCTGGAGGCAAGCTGGATGGCATGGCGTAATCACTAGTATATAGTATTTCTTTTCCGCTGTTTGTTGTTGTTTGTAGTTGTACACTCTGATGATGATGTAATGTAATGTGTTGTAATGTAATAACTGATATAGTTCTTTGTTTAAAGATTATTCATTTATCATTTGCTATGTTGTTCCGCTGCGATTGTGAGATTCTGATATTGTTCTGTTGTTTTCTTTCTGTTCTGTTCTATCTTTTCTCTCTTCTTCTATCTTTTTCTTCTTTTTAAACCCTGAGAATTTGTATTTCCGTTCATCTTGAGTTAATCAATGGAGATTAGTGTATATTCAAGGAGTACGGATTTGCGGGTCCTCACAATAATATATATAAATGAACCAATACTTATGAGGAATCCAGTTGGATCCCTCCAACCTGTCGCATGCAACAAATATACATATTAGAATATGTGTACAATGTCCATTTCAAGGCAGACGCGCGTACAGAAGGTTCATCGCTCGTACACGAGAACGTATAGGGTCTCATCTGCTCCAATAGGCAGGAATATCTCCAAATACCAATCAATATATAGATAATGTATCATATATCATCCAACCAATCATCAATCATCATAAATAAAATTTATTCTCACTTATATAAAATATCAGTGAGTCAAAAAGAGTGAGTTGTACTCACATTGATTCCAATATTAGTTGTAGTGTTTTATTTCGAATAAAATTAAACAGCCGTTTAATTTTATCCAAAATTTACACTAGCTCCAACCAACTACAAACAAGCTCTAAATTGTAATGCTTGTCAATAAGACCCAACACAATTTATTTCGTCAAAAATAGACCTCGTATGAAGAAGATATGACGTTTCAAAGTTTATACAAATAAAAAATATATAAATTTTATAATTTCTTTTTATTTTAAACCCTACATCTCATCTCAGCCTTGCTTTCCTCTTGATGATATCATGGCCGCATGAATCATCTTCTTCCTCTCCAAGTTTCAAACGCACGTATAAACCCATAGAGCCGCCATTTTTTGCTTGAATTATCGCACCTCTTCGCTCGACTAAACGTCGATCAGCCACCGCCGAATGGAAGCTTGCTTCGAGACACACCACCACCAGAAGACCAGCTGAGCTCAGTCGCACCAGGGCATTGGAATTCGTGCACGAACATCGTGGCTTTAAACGTGATTTCCCATCGATCCGCTTTGCTCTATCAGATCATAGCCGTTGATTGGAAGTTCTCGACGTGCTCTAAGACTTTGTAGTTGAACATTTTTGATGAAAATGAATGGATCGAGTAGAAATTGAGGAAGAAGGAAGTGTGTTTTCGGCCATTGAAAACAAAGAATGGTGGCTTTCCATAGATGAATTAAGGTTTGTGAAAAATAGAGATTATGACGTCCTTTTATATAAATTTTCACGACACTATTCACCCGATTTTTTTCCAAACTCCAAACGAAGCTTGTCGCGTGGCATTTATAATGTTTTACCTTTATTTTGAACACAATGGAATATATATCGGGAGCCAATTCGATCATATTTAGAATATAGATTTTCGAATCGACTTATCTAAATTTAAAATTCACTTAAACAAATTTCTACGCGTTTTAGCTTGCCACAACTAAACCGTAAATCCGATTGACATGAAATTTGAAATTATACAATAATATAAAATTACGGATGCAATGAAATTGGTTTCTTCAGAATTCGAGACTATATGAAAAATGGCTATTTTTACACGTTAATTAAATATTAATATATTCAATTTCTATAAATTAACTTTTAATTTAATTTTAAAAGTTTACTATCGCTATTCTAATTCAAATGGAATTTAATTCAACTTTATAATTCATTTTTATTCACATTAATTCAAATTTCAATTATTTCAGCAATTTCAAATATTAAATTAATAATTTAGTTATCCAATTAAATCAAGATATTCGAAATATAAGTTATTCGACTTATAAAATTAACTTGTGAATATTTAAAATCAATTAAATATCCCAATTTCGAATTACCAAAATTCTTGGTCGTTACAGCATCGTTACTTTTTTTTACAAAAACAGAAAAACTGATACTGCACATTATCATTTATATCTACTATCAAAAAAATGCTACTATCAAATGTGTATAAAACTGCTACTATCAAATATATATCTACTATCAAAAAACTACTACTAGCAAATATGCGTAAAACTGCTACTATCAAATGTGTATAAAACTACTACAATCAAATGTATATCCATTATTTAAAACTGCTACTATCAAATGGTTATAAAACTGCTACTATAGAACATTTACAATCAAAATGTATATTGAACTGCTTCTATCAAAATGTGTATACGGTATCATTTACTGCTACTATCAAAAAATATAAAATGTGTATAAAACTGCTGGTATAATTCATAAATACTATTAAATGTGTATAAACTGCTATTATAATTCATAAATACTATTAAATGTGTATAAACTAATACTACAATTCAAAAAAAACTAAAATTCATAAACTACTACTACAAACATAATAAATGCACACTTCATCTATAAAATGGTACGTTTGTCCCAAAACTGCTACTAAAATTCATAAATTACTACTATAACTCATAAAACGCTATTATATTTCATAAATACTATTAAATGCATATAAACTACTACTACAATTCAAAAAAAAACAACTACAATTTAGAAACCGCTACTATAAGCATAACAAGTATTAAAAAAATAAAATGATACTATGGTTGTAATTTTTATTACAACTAAAATACAACAAAAAACGTTGAACAAAATCGATACTATATATTATTATTTTATTCTTATTTTATTCAATTAAAAGTATTATTACAACTCATAAAATGCTACTATGAAATAACATTGTTGTCTAAGACTATACACCCCACCTATAAAATGGTATTACAAATCATAAAAATACTACTATAAAAAAATGTTAAATACTTCAGAACTGCTACTACAGTTCACAAAGTTGATACTATACAATAGTACTATCCATAAAGCTAAAAAATTATCCTTCTGCTATATTATATTAAAAAGTTTGCCCTTCTAACTAAAAAATTGGAGCATGTCCTTAAAGCTAAAAATTCATGAATTTTGTCCTTCATTCTATTTTCCTGTAACATATATATACATCTGATGGTTACCGATAACAACAGAAAATTTTCTAAGAGTTACCCTTACTAATAACACCTCAAACATTTAATGTAATGATTACTAATATTTTGAAAATTAATTAATTCAAATAAGTTGTAATACTTTATAACTAATTAAATCTATGGTATTATGAAGAATTTACAGATACGGTTGTGTGACTGGAGATGTGAATTCAATCAACGATTATATTGAATAATTCAAATGTTAACATTTATATATCACCTTAGCTAGTGGTGTGGCATTTTGGCCTAATTCATCGCTTGTAGATCTTTTCAATAAAATCATATTTTACACCCTCTTAAACGGTACCAATAGTGGCAATAATTTACATGCATTTTCTTTGTCAACCCATATCACTTTAGGATATATGAAATTTGGTATTGGCTGAAACCCGAACATTATCCACATTTAGCTTGATTAGTCCATAAACAAAGTCATTGTTCAATAATAACATTTATTATTAACCATTCTAATCCGGCAATAGATTTTGACTTTGAGTTGATTATGGTTGACCATGATATTAACCTTATACAACTTATGAGTTGAATTTCCTATTAAATAGTATTTCACTTCCTACATTTCTACTCGGATTCAATTATAATCGCTCGATGGTCGCCATGCAATAGTTTAACTATATTCAAACTAGAGTATATACGTAGAAGTCCACAGTATTCTTAAGTCAAGGGAACTGTGTAATATCGTCACACTAAGATATTCTGTTTGACCAAGTTATTATCAACCAACGTGAAACTCTCAGTCGAGTCATTCTATAGTTATCCGATGACTATAAGTATGAAACCCCTTAGTGCCCTTAACAACCTTGAGTATTACATGCCCAACATCTGAAAAGCGTTACGCACTTTGATCTCAAGGGACGTATCGATATCCTTTCTTGAAACACCTTGATCAGGAATATTTAGAACAAAATTTTATTTTATATCGTGCTTAATTACTCATAATTGTAACTATTTGTAACTAAAATCACATAACATTTCATTTAAATATTTTCTTATCGATAGAGTTAGGGGTATGCCCTATGTGCAATTATGTAATTAGTTGCATATATCTAACTCGTTGACCAATCTTGTGCGAAATAAAGGTATTTTCTTTCTATTGTATACTTGATATAATATTTTTATATTAATTAATCAATTTAGTTAAAAGTATATTTAATAGAAAATCGATAAACGGTATTTTTTGTGATAGTAGTTACAAACTATTGTAATCGTGAGAAGTTTATCATAATGAAACGAATATACCATTTTGAACGTTCCTAGTCAAGATACATCGAGATTGGATATCGATGTATCTGTTAAGACTAGAGTATGTAATGCTTTCCAGATGTTGGGCAGTGTATTACTCTTGGCTGTTGAGGGCAGCAAGGGGTTACGTACTAATAGTTATGGATAACTATGAAATGGCTCACTCGATAGTTTTCAGTTGGTTAATATAAATAAGGTCAAGAATAGAATATCGATGTGATCAATTTACACTGTCTCTCAACTTGAGAATATTATTGATCTTCAATATGGGAGCTCCGCTTTGATTAGTTAAATAGTGGCACAGCATCCATCGAACGACTATAGTTAGGTCGAGTGGAAGCTTTGGAAGTGAAACACTATTCAAGAGATGATTCGTCTCCTTGGTTATATGAGGTTAGTATCATGGTCAACTAAAGTCAACTCAAAGTCAAAGTCTTTGGCCAGAGTATTTTGGTTAATAATAACTGTTGTTATTGAACCAAAGACTTTGGGTTTGGGCTGTAAAGTTGAATGTGGATGATATTGGAATTTTGACCACCGATATAGTTTTGACTAAGAGAATTGGTGTAAATAATTGTCATTATTAGGTACCACTCATAATAAGTAAAATTGGATTTTACCCAAAATGTGTAAGCGATAAATTCGGCCAAAATGTCACACCACCTGCTAAGTGACGTGTCAGCGTTAATGTTTGAATAGTTCGATATTAATCGCCGACTGAATTTACACCTATGAGTCGCACAACAGCAATGATGAATTCTCTGAAAAAACACGATTTAATTAATTTATAAAATGTTGTAAATTAATTGATATTTGAGAAATATTAGTTATTATTTATTTGATGTTTGGAAGTTTTTGTAATTATTTTAATGCATTTATAGAAGTTATATTTGCGCGCATTGATAAACAATATCGATGTAATTTAAAAATAATTGCATGAAATGATTTATGAAAATTTTATGTCATTTAATGACATGATCTATGAAAATTTTATGTCAATCGATAACATGGTTTGTGGAAATTTCATGTCATTTGATGACATACGTGTAAAGGAAGGATTGAAGAGCAATTAATGGAATTAACTATGAAAGTTTTAATTAAAGAATGAAAAAATTTGCATTCTTTCAAATAAAACATATTCTTTAATTCACTCTTTACGTACAATTCATTTTTTTTCATTCATACTTTCTCTTTCTCTTCTCCTGACTTTCATGGCAGAAACAAAAAAAGAAAACAAATTTCCAAAATCTTTCATATGGATCTTCAGGTGTGATTTCTAGGCAACATCCTAAGGTGACTCAATCGGATCTAGAAGCATTCTTCATTAAAGGTGCAAATCAAAGGAAACATGAACATGGCATGTTTTAAGGATTGGGTGGCAAGATATGTCATTTTCTATATATATATATATATATATATATATATATATATATATATATATATATATATATATATATATATATACATACATACATATACATAGTGATTTTTCAATGTTTGATAGAAATTTAATTTGACTTTCATAATTTATAAGATGTATTACCATCTTGCTTAATTAAAAATTGTTTATGAAGATTGAATTATTTGTTGAATGATATGATTGAGTTTTCATTTGATAGATCAAACTTAAATTTGTTTATATTTTATAACAACAATTAAGTGTAGATCTATGTTTTTAAACATTCTAATTAAACTGTAATTCTTCAGATCTGAATGTTTACATGTTCGAATTGATTAGCTGCTTTGTTAAATTGAAACCAAAATCTATATATTTTAAAATACTGTGTTGTTCTATGTTTTGTCATTTAATTTAAATTACATTTTTTTAAATCTGGAAATTTACATTTTCATGTTGATTGATAGAATTATATTAAATGTTAAAAATGAAATTTATATGGAACAATGTTTCAGTTATAGATCTATGTTTTCATCTTTCCTAACAAAGTGTAATTTTAATTTTGAATTTTAATACAAGCATGAATGTATGTTTGCATGTATTACTTGCACTTTTTATTGCATTAGACGTTTACATATGAATAAATGGAATTTTAACAACAAATCAAAGTTTTGAAATTGATTGTAATTGTGATGACCCAGAATTTTGGGCAATATTTAATCTTCGTTAATAATTATTTAAAACGTGCAAGATTGATTTAATAATCTAACTATTTAATTTGGCAATATGAATTGATAATCTTCTTTCTTTCTAATAGGCCAATTTATCTTTTCAAAAGCTAATAATATTTAATTGGTAAAATTTATCTTTTCAAAACTAATAAAAATATTTTCTAATTATAATGTGTGTGTATACGTATATATTGTGAATAAGAACCTTTGGTTTGAATTTAATAAATTATGTTCTCAAATTTTAAATGTATATATAGGTATATATTGTGATTTGGAAATTATGTTTTAAATTCAATGCAATACTTTTAAAAGGCTATTTAAAGTTAAACTTTATATTTCTTAACAACAAAGGTAATATCTTTAAATATTTATAATTTAGCTTAAGTTTAAAATTTAAAAAAGATTAATAAATGTTTTTTTTACTTTCTTTTTAAATTTGCTTTATCTGCATATGGCTTGTATATATATATATATAGTTTAAAACATAAGTAATTAAATTAATAAAGAATTTAGCATGCTTTCTCTTAAAATTAATCATAAATAAATAAAGATAAACATATTACATAATTAATAAAAACATAAGTAATTAAAAAAATTAATATAAACTTAAATATATTAATATAAAAACATGAGTAAATTTATAAAATAAAGTCTTAAACATAGATTAACGAAGACATAAACATATCAATATAAAATATAAATAATAAATTTAATAATAGGTTTTAACATTTGTAAGTAAGTAAAACATGCAAATTAACAAATGGCAACATGGGTTCTTTTAAAAAATTAAAAGATATATATAACAAAGGTTTAGAGAACCTGTCTGTTTTTAATTTCAGTTCAAACTTTCTCAATCTCCTTTCATTTTTAAAACTGAAGGAAAAGAAAATCAAAACAATGGCAACAATAGTTTTTTTATCCTGAGCAAGCAAAGAAAATTCAACATCAAGCAAAGATTTCAATTTTAACTCAACTTTAAACAAACAAGATTCAAAGATACAGATCAACAAAGTTCCACATTATCTCAAATCAATCTCCAGATCAAAGTACAGAGCCTATTCCTCTGTTTTTTTAAATGTCTGGTGAGTAAACTTTTTTCTAAAAAACAGTTTTAGTCTATGTTTATACTTGTTGCATGTGATAAATCTATATGGAAATGTTGTAATATGTTTCCATGAATATTTTTATCTGGAATATGGTTGAACTGCTTTGTGTATTTGTATGCATGACTGGGTGTATACAAACTAGTCTCTGCTTTGTTTACAGCCTCAAAAACGACAAACAAAAATCATATCTCCCAAACGAAATAATTTTAGACTTTGATTTCTGTAGAGAAAATGTTTGAAACAAGGTAACATTATTTTTAAAAAGGTTTCAAGTGAAATTATTAAGTATTTATTTCTAAAATGAAATATTACGGTGAAACCTTAAAAATTAGAAAAAAATCGATCATTTTAAATTCGAGTTTGGATTTTTAAAATAGAATCGTATGGTAAAATGATGAATTAGATAACGATTTCATGATTTTTAGATTTGTATATATTGAGGAATTCTAAATTGATCGATTTTGGGTTTCTCGTCGATTGCCGATGATCGACGATGAGTTGAATTTCGTGCTTGATGTCGAGGGTAGCTTTGCAGGTTGATGATCATTGGAAAAATGTTCGCTTGATTTTTAGATGGCCATGGTGGCCAAACGGCATCGAACTAGGGTTTGATTTCAGTTTTGGGTCGTTGGGGCTTTCGAGGCGAATACATCGTCATGGGGTAGCCGGAGGCGATCGCGAGGGATGGGATAGTCGCTTGGGTCTGTGACGCCGCTGTGGTCGGAGTGACATAAGCTCCGGTCGTCAAGTTCGTCGTCAGCGAGAGATTTTTGTAGATTGGTTTAGTTCCAGGTTTGATCGACTGCTTCGATTTTGATTTGCAGGGAGGATCGTCAATTTGGGTGGTCGTGCTAGTCGGCAGGGTGGTTGTCGACTTGAGGGTGGTCGCGGCGTTGATCGATGGTGGTCAGAACTGTTGTGCATGTACACGCGTTTGCACTTATGTCTGGTGATGTGTTGTTGTTTGGGAAGAAGGGCTGTTGCTCGGGTCATTCTCGAGGAAATTTGCATGTTGTCTCGAAGCAGTGGGATGGGGACGAGATACTCGAGTTTGAGCTTGGGAATATGGAGTGTTTGGCTCGGGTAGTCATTTTTGTTCTCGAGTTTTAAAAAATGTATAGTAATTTTGTAACCAAGTTTTGGAAAAATAAAGTTTTAAAATAACAATTTTTTTTAAACAAGTTTAATGTTTTAAAAGTTATTAAAAGGATTTAGTTTTCTTAAGAATGTTTAGTGTATAACCCGGTTTTTGATCATTTGTTAATTAATAATTAACAGAATGTAATTTATTTAAAATGCTGATTTGTCTGTTAAACAAATTAGATTTTGATAAAAATCTAGATATATATATATAGGAGACTATAATAAATGATTTGATCTCTAGATAAATGAATAATATATATAAATATATAAAGATATATGTAAATATTTTAATGTGAAGTTTTTAAATATATATACTTATACAATATATAAGTGTGTGATTATATATTTATGTATATATATACCCGGGTTAATAGGATATTTGGAAATTTGGAAAAGTATGGATACCTTTATATTGTGAATAAGAATTGATAAAAAGTGTTGCATACTTTCTTTAAAAATTTACATATGAAAGATAAAATTAGTTTATATGTATAAAATGAATAGAAAACATATATAATTAAAGGAAAAACATTTAAAACTCATACTAATATAAAAAGGAAATGCATTAATTTAAGATAGAAAAGTATAATATATATATATATATATACATAATTAATTATCATAATAGCATATTAACAAATGAAATTTTTAAATGGAAGTTATATATGTACAAAATTACAATTGTAAACAAATCTCTATGCATTATAACAAATGTAAGGTTATTAACATGCAAATCAAACAAGTGTCACCGTTTTTTTTCTTTTAATATTTTAAATCTAAAGTAATAAAAAAAATGTAAAGAACTTTACAAACCAAAAACCAAAACCTGAAGTTCATTTGCAAATCATTTTCAAGATAAAAAAGTAAGGCCTACAGCATCATCTTTAACCTGAGTATATCAAAGCAAGTAAACCTGGGAAATCAGAGTTTTCTACTCTAAAGCAAGTAACAATTCAAACCATAGCTAGCTGCAAATTTCAACATTTCCAGTTTTTTCTCTGCCATCAACAAAATGCAGGTGAGTAAATCAACTCTGTTTCATATAAACTGGATGCATGTGATGATCCTTGGATTGTATGGAATGAATGATGATAAGTAGCATGTTTTTTGCATGTTCATTTAGGTTTGATTGTATATATGAATGTGAGTATGGATCTGCATGTCTGTATATAGTATTATCTCTGTTCTTACTTTCAGACAAAAACCAAATCAAAGAAAATCTATTATCTCCCTATATAAATATTTTTATGTAATGAACTTTGAAGGAAATTTGTTAGTAATTGTCAGATTTGATTTTTAAAAATAGTTTCTTATATATATATATATATATATATGAAGTAATTATGTAAAAAATTTAAAAGAACGGTGGTAAATTGATTTTAAAAAAATCAAAGTAGGTAAATTTCAAGTTAACTTATATGATCTGAATGGATTTTGGAAACTATGATTTTTAAGAGTAAAATCGAGATTTTTAATCATGTATTGATTGAGTAATTTTAGAAATAAAGAGGATTAGGGGTTTCACCGATTTCTGGCGATTGGTGGACTTAGGATGTTCGGTGTTGTGCCTGAAGTTGGCTGGAAGGGAGGAGGTCACGAGAAAAATGATAGGAAATTTTATCATGCGTCGAAGTGGCCGATCGAAGCGAGAGTAGGGTTTTAGGAGTTCGTTTGGTCGATGCCGAGGTTGGGCATTTGCTTCGTCATGAACAATCTAGAGGCTATCGGTGGTGGGTGAAAAGATGGAGGCGAGTGAGGCGAAGTTCTGGACGAAGTTGAGGGAACACCGATGGTCGGAATCGTCGAAGTCGAGTTCTTTTGAGTGATGGTTCGTTCCTGATTGTTGTTCATCGAGCTCGATTTTGCTTGGATGTCGTTTTGACGATTCTGAGTGGTCGTATGGTATGTCGAGGTCAGCGTCGATTTGGGTGATGGCCGGTGGGTTGGTCAAAGGGCATAGGAATGGCGTGCACGTACACACGTGCATGGTTGATGTCGATGTTGAATCTGGAAATGGGAGACGATTGTTCGTCTCGAATTTTGACTCGGGAAGAAGTGGAATTTTCTCAGTGATGGATTCGAGTACGAGAATGTTTTAGAAATAACAGTTTTAAAAATTTATACAAGTGTAAATAAAAAAAATAAGAAATGAGAAAGGAGGGCACGAAGCTCGGAAATAAGGGAAATTAACTCGGGTAGCAGTTCGAAGTTAATTCTGGGTTGCCTTGGATATAAGATAAGATGTTAACAAGTTTTAAGCTTAACAAAAATCAAGTTTTAAAATTTATTTCTTAAACTATTCTTTCAAATAATAATTATTTTAAAAGCTTGGTTAAGTAAAGATATGTAGTCTATTTTAATTTAGACTTGGTTAAATTTTAAGTTTATTTTAAGCTTAATTTATAATGTAATTTAGTAGAAATCAAATAATGAAATGATTATATTTAATTAAACTTAAGGAATTATGTAAATTCTCAAGTTAATAATAATTAATTTCGAAGTTTATTATATTCTGATGATGATTAACAGAGTTATTAAGATAGGTGAATTATCTAAAATTAATTAAGAATAGGTAATTAGGATTTATTAATTAGTTAATAAATTGATGATTAATTAAAGATTTATTTAAGGGTAGTAAATCAAAGGTCGATAAATTGAAGGATAATTAATCAATGTATAAACAAGTTTTAAGTATTTAAAATTATTATTTACTTATTGTGATTAAGAAATGAATCATTAATTAGAGTTTGAGGGTTGATTAATTGATTAATTAATAAATTAATTAAGGAAATCAATTTTAATTAATTAGTCTAATCAATTAATTGTAATCACTTAATTATGAATTAATTAAGCATAATTGCTTAGAGAAGTAATTGGTGGATAATTACTGGATATAATTAATTGAAGAATGGTAATGGGTTTGGATTTAATTACTTTGTGTAATAAATATGAAGGATAGTTGCTTTGTGAAAGCAATTAAGAATTAATTACTTAATTTAATTAATTTAAGACTTAATTAATGAATAAAATTTATTAGAAGTTAATTAAGTAATGTAATTAAGGGTAATTAATCACTTAATGTGATTAATCAAGTTGATTAATGAATAAAGATTTGATTTAATTAGAAAAATAATTAATTAAAAAAGCAATTAAGGATAATTAATTAATATAATTGATGAAGTAATTAAGGGATTGATTAATTTAAGTCAATTAATCAATGAAGTAATTATAGAAGAATTAATTAATTGAAATTTAATGTAATTAATTATAGTTAATTAATTAATAGGAGTAATTAAAGATTAATTACTATAAGGGTTTGAGAATAATTAATTTGTGTAATTAATTAAGGATAATTACATAATGTAATTAGAGAATGATTAATCAAGGATGATTAATCCAGATGAATAATTAAAGGATGATTAATTAATTGAATATAATTAATTAAGGTTAAATAAGCAAGATTTTTAAGTAATAAAGTAATTAATTTAATTCATTGGTGGTTAATTAAATTAATCAGAAATGGTATGACTAATTTATCTTGCTTATAAATGATTGAATGGTATTTTAATGCCTTGGATTATTTGTTATCCCTAATATGTGACTGTGATGCTTTGTGAAATGAAATGTTTTTGTAATATGATACGTTGGGCTGAACAGAGATAATGTGGTTATCTAGGATGAAGCATTGTGTAAAAGTGACATCCAGTATTTTAAATTAATCACTTAAATAACTTGGGTTAAGATGACATTGAATTCGAAGATAACGGATTCGGGTATTAGTAAATACCCGAAACCACTTCGATTCTTTATAGATTGATATATGAAATCAATAAGCTGGAATGGAATGATTTAATTGAATTAAACTATTTAATCTAAGTTTTGGTACTTAGAAATTGATATGTGAAATAAGAGATGTCTATAACAACTTATGAAGTTGTAAATTGATATTAGACACCCCGGGTTTATATAAGTTGTATGCTTTTGTATTCCATGTTAGATGAGTTTACTCACGCTGGTTTCCAGCCTGACCCGGGTGTTACTTTGATGTAATGCTCGGGTCAGACCGAGTATTACAAATTTTCAGGATAGGACTTTTTGGAGCTCAGGAGGAGAGCTAGATGGAAGGAGCGTATGGAGTGTATTCCGCTATGGTATTGTTGTTGTTATCTGGACAAGTTGTTATACTATCCAGTTTTTATGGGATATTGTAACTCTGATGTATATAAATATAAATTGACAGATATAGTTTTCTTTGGTATAACTGTTATTATTATTTGCTATTATATTTTATCCGCAGCGGATGTGAGATGTTGGTGTTTCTATTTATCTTTTCTTCTTTCTCTTTCTTCTTTTCACTAACTATCTGGAATTTTCGGGATCGAAATTTCCCCATTTAGCTAAGTTTTAAAAGCATATATTTTTAAATAAATTTGTTTCCAAAGAAATTTATTAAACCAAATTTTAAAATGAATAATTTTTCAAAAACCAAGTTTCCAAAGAAATTTTTATGCCAAGTTTTTTTCAAAATATATAAACAAGTTTCAAAGTAAAGTGTTAACAAGTTTTTGACAAATTTTGAAGATATAATTTTAAAGGTAATGTTTAAATATTGTTTTGGGTATGTAATAATATATTGGTTTAATTTTGTAATTAAATTCTTGGGTGTTTCAAATGTAATGAAATGATGTAATTAGTGGTGACTAAGGTAAGTGTATTTTCAAATGATCTTGTATGAATTAATTTCAAGCATTTAAGTTAAATAAGATTTAAACAAGTAATTAATTAAGATTAAGGATTTATGTTTAATTAATCAAGGTTGTGATTAATTAGGAATAATTAACTAGTGGAATTAATTAATGGTTAATTACTTAATGTAATTAATAAGGGTTAATTAATTAATGTTAATAATCAAAGTATAATTACTTAATGAAAGTAATTAATGAATAATTAATTAATGAAATTAATTTAAGGATCATCAACTAGTGATTAAGCGATAATTAAATTTACGTAATTAATTTAAAATAATTAATTAATTTAATTAATCAAGGATAATCACTTATGAAAATGATTAAGTATAATTAATTAATATAATTAATAAAGGGGTAATTACTTAGAGTAAGTAATTAATGGATAATTACTGAATGTAATTAATAAAAAGGGAAATTACTAAATGATAGTAATTAAAGGATAATTACTTAATGGAAGTAATTAAGGATTAATTACTTAGTGTAATTAATTAAAGGATTGATTAATAAAGGTAATTAATTAAAGGGTTAGTTAATTAATGAATGTGGTTAATTAAAAGATAATTAATCAATGTAAGTAATCATAATAATTAATTACTATAATTAATTAAGGGTCAATGTAATTAATTATAGTTAATTAATTAATGAGAGTAATTGAGGGATATTTAATGTGAATGGTTAAAGGATAATTAATTTGTGTAATTAATTAAAGGTTAATTACTTAATGTAATTAAAGAATAATTAATTAAGGATAATTAATTAAGATGATAATTAAAGGATGATTATTTAATTGGTTTGTAATTAATTAATGGTTAAGTAAGCAAGATTTAAAGTGATTGATGAATTAATTTAATTTATTTAAATTAATTAAAAATGGTGTGACTAATTAATCTTAATTATGGATGATTGAATGATATTGAATGCCTTGGATTTTTGATATCTCTGATATGTGATATGTGTTGCTTAGTGATGTGAGATGCTTTGGTTGAATTGTGATAGTAGGGATTATCTGTCTGTGATAATGTGAAATTATTCTATCTATGTGCATATGTTACTCTAAATATAAATTAAATTGTTGTAACTTAAAAACAACTTGGACTTTAAGACGATGTTTTGGATTTCGATGAGACCGGGATCAGATTCCAAATTGGATATCTGAAAACCACATCGATCCAAATTAAACGATAGGTCGTGAAAGCTCAAGTGAAGTTCAAGATGAAGACTCGGAGTGCAAGGGCTATTGTCGTTAACTCTGAGGGTGATTCCAAAATGAGTGTAACGAGATAGTGCCTTTGGTTTCGTTCGAACCCGGAACGAACTTGTATGGATTGAATGCTTTCGAAACATCGTCATTGGAGGACGATGAGCATTCTAAGAGATATGTTCTAAAAAGGTAATCGTAGGCTCAAGCCTCATCAACCGGGAATGGCTAAAACATAGAAGGTACAAAAAGGCTAAGTGGATAGCACCCAAGTAGGATAAGATTTCTCCTGTCTAGAGGTCCCTTTTTATTCGGCTGTGCGGGCAGTTGGTCGCGAACAACTGCGGGGTTGTCTTATTCGGGATATCCACTAAGGGATAGTTCCGGTCTTGTGTTACAAGGGATCAGGGTGGATCCTCGGTACTCTGATCTAGACCAGGTACTATAATGGGCGGTACCCCAGTAGCCCTGCCATTGTATAAATTCCAATCTCCAATAAGGTCATACATTTTAATTGTGCCCAACTATGTTGGAATGTGAGATGTAAGCATTCCAGTTATTTCTATATTTTACTTGAAAACGCTAGACACTATTATGATATCACTGGATTTCCTATCAAATGTTTTGGTTATCGTAAGGTAAAAACCCAACATGTTTATTTGTGGCGTGGTCTTACGAGATACCTATTTTCCAAACGATTTTCAAAGTTAAAAAACTTTAACCTATTTAATCACACCAGACCCATGTCTGAACCAGAGTTTATTTTTTGTTTTTTTAAACTCTTGGGTACTCAAATTTTTACATGTAGCCAAGGGATTCAGGTTAGCTGTGACGAATTATGGAGGAGATATGGAGCAGGAGGCTTCAGCGCATATAGATATTATGGTTTCGCCGTGTTAATCTCTATGTTTTATCTTGAGTTGTATGATTGACAGGTTTTCATAACTGTCTAATGTGTTGTGATGTAAAAGCCGTGTAAGTCTGATAGATATTGTATATTATGTAATAACTATGTGATTAATATATTCTATTCGTTCCACTGTGAGATTCTCATATTGTTTAGTTATTTCTTTCCTATCTTTTCTATCCCTTTCTTTCTAAATAAAGATGCGTCTTTCTGTGGAATGAAAGGTAGGTCGTTACAGTGGTATCAAAGCGCTAGGTTGAGAGAATACCTAGGATTTGAAGTGATATCTTTCTTGAGAGAGCGTACTTGTATTTATATATATATATATATATATATATGTATCTATATTACTACCTGATTTGTTGGGTTAACAATCCGGGTTACCCACATGCGATAGGCTGGCAGCTTGAGTTCTAGAAGTAGATGGGGTTGTGGTGTGTGTAGCACGACTACCACTAATGGAAGAGGTCCAAGTGTTGAAGGGGAAGAGTATCTGTCGAGGCTATAGACCCAATACCGCCTTGAGTGAGCTTTGTAGCATGGTGTAAGGATTTCACCAATCTCGGAGGAAGCCCTTTTAAAAGGTTCGGAGTCCATCGTTGAAGTGTAAGTTTGGTTGCGCTTGTGCGGGCGGATTTTCAAGAGTTTGGATCCGTCGATTAAGCAGAAGTGAGTGATGACATCTCGGCAACTTTAGGAAGGAGCAGCTGCGTGGTGGGACGCAGTAGTTATGGATGTCCCCGAAGATGTATCTCTTGGAGCAAGTTTAAGGTAGTATTAGAGGAATAGTTTTACCCACTGCAGGGAAGACTCGGTTGTCTATGAATTTTTCTGGATCTCAAGCAAGGGAGTTGTCTGTATCGGAGTATGAGACAAAGTTCAACAAGTTGTCTCTACGGACCTGGTCTTATGGACACTCCCTTAAGTAGAACGAGATGTTTGTGCTTGGTTTGAGGCCCGAGTTTCTTGAGAAGATGTCTGCTCATCTCAAAGGCTTGTTTGTGGAATTGGTTATATGGCTTTGAAGTTCAAAGAGCTTTTGGATAAGAAGTCTTTAGCATCTGTGGTAGCAGTGCAGCTCGAAAATGTTGTGTGGGCCAGCAGGAGGGTCATCTGGCTAAGCAGTGTCCTAAAGGTAGAATTCAGGAACAACATAGTGGACCGTCAGCTTCTTCTGATAGGCAAAGGTGTTCTTGAAGGGTTTGACTTTATTTTGTAATTTCGATGGATTGGTTAGACAAGCATAGGCTGTTCTGATTTATGAAGAGAGAACAGTGTCTTTAGGAACTGAACTGGGTAGGATCATAAAAGTGACTTGCGATAGTTCGAGTGTTCTCTTGGGTAATTCTTTTGCATAGAATTGAGGCATCTTTTGAGGAAGTAGGAACTATCGAAGTGGTTAGAGATTTTTCGGATGTCTTTGAAGAAGTCAATATTTTCCCGCATTCAGGAGATTGAGTTTCCGTATCAACTTGGTTCTTGGAGCAATACAGGTGGTTCAGCTAAGTAGAAGGATGGCTCCTAGAGAGTTTTTGGGTGAAGCAGCTCAGGATTTCTTGGCGCTTCTGCATTTTCTCTTTTATGGATCTGATGAACCGTGTTTTCTAGGATATGTTGATCAAGTGTGTGCTCGTGTTCATCGACGGCATTCTCTTTTACTCCAAATCAAAGTTGCGCAGCAGAAGCAAGGTAGCAGCTGTGCAAGAGTGGAAGCAACGTTAGACTCCACGAAAGCTCGCAGTTTTCTTGGATTAGAGGGTTTCTACAGAAAGTCATTCGGGATCTGAAGGCTAGGTTGTCTAGTGCACCTGTTCTGGCTACTACGGATTGGAGAAGTAAGTTCGAGGTCTACTGATACATGTGAAGTAGAGTTTGTATTCTGGATTTTCAGAAGATCTTGAGAGGACCATTTCGTTGGGAAGGATCCAGAGATCATTTTGTTCTTGGTCCAGATTTGTTTCGAGAGGCATCTGCGAAGGTTGAGTTTATTAGGAAGAATGAAAGCAGCCCAGTATCGTCAGGAGAGTTATGCAAATAAGAGACGAAGAAATTTGGAATTTGAAGTCGGAGATTTGGTTTTTGTTAAGGTTTCTCCGATCAAAGAAGCAATAAGATTTGGTAAGACTATAAGGCTAGCTCCGAGGTATATGGGATTTCTTTTCTGTGTTCTCGAAAGGATAAGTTCTTTGGCCTACAGGATTGAATTGCCAGTTCGGATAGCTGGGATTGACATCGAAGGAGCACATGCTTGATCCATCACTGGTTGTAGAACCAGCAGTTCAGGAAGATTTGGAAGTTGAGCTAGTTTTGACTGTGGTCAGAATATCCTGTTCAGTTTTGTCGATCTTGATGGGAAGGAGCTCAGGATCAGAGTGGTGTAGCTAGTTTAGATTCAGTAGAGCGAGGATCCCAGTTATTGTTGTTTGCACCAAAATTGGGCACAACACTCTTCGGAAGTTTTTGAAGAGATAATAAATGAAGAAATCAAATTGGAAATGAGGATTATCTAACAAAAACTCCAAGTCACAGAAAAGTAAATTGTACGGAAGACAGTAATTTAGAGAGGTTCGGCGTATCGCCTACGTCCACTATGAAGTTTTATCATTTTATTACTCGATACTTGAAGATTACAAGTTTTTTATGGTGAAGTACAGCAGATAATAAGCTTAAATTCGAGATCAATAGCTGTGATGATGATATAGAGTGATTCTGGCAGTGTCCGGGCGTGCTTTTTCTCTCAAAATTCTCCGATCCCCTTTCTAAATGACCAGGGGCTCTATTCATAGGCGTAGGATGCTGATATTTCGTTGAAAATTCGGGAGACCACTTCTGGCACGTGAGGGGACCCACAAGCCCAACCTCAGGAAATTTGGGCCCACTTTGGGATCGATTCGAAGTACGTTCGAATCGATCAAAAAACCATCCAATCACGATGAAATTTGGTGCGGACATTCTTCAAAATGTAAGCAAGCTTCTGTGAAAATTTCGTACCCGGTCACAACCTGGCAGTTTCTGACTGCTTCTAGAAAAGTAAAAGATGGGCTATCACCCCTACTTTTGAAGTTAAATATATATCTAATCTGAGACGGCCTTGGCGGGCGAAAGAAACAATCCATAAATATGATGAAGGCACTATTCAACAACGCGTGTCCGTTTGGATGAAGTTGTGAGGGAGAAATTCCTAAAAATGACAGCATCTCTCTGATGTACTGATTAAACAGAGGAAGAGTTCCAGCCGCACAAGCATGACGGTAGAAAGCTGTGTGCCCTTCGGGTGGATTATGAGGTCTGTCATCAGCACCCGGTAACAACACATCATCCGGAGATAGGTTATGTTTCAGACATATCCGGCCCAACAAAGATTCGGAAATATTGGACTGGACGGAGTCAATAAGGTTCTCGATAAATAAAGCATCCGGCAATTCATCCGGAGCCGGATCAATTACTTCGGTAGGAATATCAGGAATTTCAAGCGCAGGAGGGGGAGAACTCTGTACCTCTTGTTGTTGGGAGCTCGGAGATTCCATAACTAGCTAACTCACGAGAAATCATCATTAGAAGATAAAGAACCCGTGCATTCCCCAGTGTAAAGTGTATGAATGTGTCGTGTAGTGCAATGTTGTGCATTACTTGAAAAGATTTTGCAGAATTAAAGAAAACTTGCGAGCGACAAGGTTTGTCGGAGTCCATTTGGAGTAACCGTCATCGCTGACCGTCATCACCGAACCGTCCGGATGTTAGCAATCGATCCCAGTTCAAATTACTCATCATGTTGCTAAATTTTGGTTCCATCGACGAGCTTCGAAAGGCAGTCACATATGATGTTATGCAGTTAAGTCCAGATATGCAAGGATGAAGCTCGCCGGAGTCAGGTGTTCAAATATGCAAAAGGTTCCCTAATTCACCAAACCTCGGCTCGGGATCGATAACCACAGTTCAAACCAGTGAAAGAACAGAAGCCCCCATTTCGTATCGATTGAATTCGAATCGATACACTTCGTATCGATCGAGTTCGAATCGATACGCTTCGTAACGCTCGAGTTCGAATCGATACACTTCGTATCGATCGAGTTCGAGTCAATATACCTTGTACCGCATCGGTTCGAAACTGATACGCCTCATATCACTCAGGATCAAATCGATACCCCTCGTATCGGTTGAGTTGCGCCAACCTCGTATCGATTACGAATCAGAGAGCTTCGCATCGATCATGCGAACAGCCATCATTCTTCAACCCACATGACACCGATGCGAACCCAACACCCAGTAATCGATACGATATCAAACGCTATTTTTTCTCTTCATCGGTACGAAGTGGAGGCCGAGCTACCCTCGATCAATTATTCAAAATCCTTAATTCCTTCTTCCCCGATCGTTTCGAACACAGCCATGGCCATTTACGACCGAGGTCCATCCCCAGATCTGGTTTCACATGATACCAGAAAAGATGATTGAAAAAGAAAAAATGAATATGGGATAACTCCGTCACTTGGATTCGTAATTATTTTTGTTAGATAATCCTCATTTCCAATTTGATTTCTTCATTTATTATCTCTTCAAAAACTTCCGAAGAGTGTTGTGCCCAATTTTGGTGCAAACACTTTGGTGCTTTCACTGAGAAAACCCAGATTTTCTCCTGCTCGTTGGATCTGTCATCGATACCGGATTGAATAAATCTAAGAGAGAGATCCAGACTTCAATTTCAGACTCCTTCCGTACTATTCAGATTTACCAAAGTCTAGGAAAGGATTCTACACCTCAAGATGGTTAGCACGAGAACCACTTCTACCGCTGCTGGTCAAGAAGGCCGGGATAGACAGAATCCCGTGCAACTACCTCCACCTAATCAAGATGATACCGGACATTCAGATCCATCAGGTCCGGTCACTCGACAAGAGTTCCAGACATTACTCTAGGAACTAACCCAAAGTCGGCAACAGCTGACTGAACAGTTGCGCGCCAATGCTGAGTTGACTAATAAACTAAACCGCCAAAGGCATAGAAGATCGAGAAGGGATCACGCCCCTCATTCTTCCACTGAAAGCTCGGCTTCGTCTAATTACAACGGCAGATCTACTCGTCCCAGGCTAGACGGAAGTCATGCACATGCTGCCGGTCACCAGCATGCATTAACTGTTGGACAGATAAGAGTTGGCCCTTCCGCCAGTTTTCATACAGGACCCTCCTCCTGAGGAGGCACTGTTCCACAACATACCACGGATAACTATGCCACCGCCACTGCAGTTGACGCAGGAGTTGATACCCGAAATCACTCCAATCAGAACTACCACCAGCAGGAACATGCTCCAGAACCATATGTCCCAGAAGACATCGAGCCAAGGAGGCGAGATACGGATCGTCGACAGCGCCCGATCCCACCTCGCACTGTGGAACCCGACCACACTTTGGCTCACCACCCTCAAAATATAGCAACACCAGACCTCTCAGCCATGGTACGCCAAATGATTCGCGAGAGCCAGGGTTTAACAAATGACGATTGGGGAATCTCCCGAAGTCATACTCCGTTCACTGATGACATATTATATGCTGAACCTCCTCGGCGATTCAGGATGCCGACTCTGCCTATGTATGAAGGAAGTTCCGACCCTAATCAGCATATTCTGAAATACGAATGGTCGATGACTGCTGCAAGAGCTGATGATGCAGTAAAGTGCTGTAGTTTTCCCATTTCTTTAGGGGGAATTGCGACGATGTGGTTTACACGATTACCACCACGATCTATCTCTTCATTTGATCAGTTGGCTACTAAATTTGTTAAACAATTTCATATGCACATTGCCAGGCCTAAAGACGTTAATACTTTATCTAGTGTCACTTAAGCTCCTGGAGAGACACTCAGGCGATATTTGGAAAGGTTCAATGCCGCTTGTGCGGAGATCACTAACCCCAATGATAATTCAATCTTGATGGCCTTGACTAAGGGGATTGACCCCGACTCTGAATTTGGAAAGTGGCTAGCTGGGAAGCCTCCCGCATCGTTGGATCGTTTCTACTCCAAAGCCGCTCAATTCTTAAGGCGTGAGGATGCGAAACAATCTAGGAAACAGGACGATGCGAGACCCAGCAATGAAGGAATTCAAAGCAATGTGGCAGTTAAACAGTCAGGGGAGAGCTCTGGAAAAGTCCAACTGAATATTCAAAACAAGCAAACCCAGCCGAGGAACGGTGATAATAGAAATAAGAAGCAAGATTAGAATCGTGGCCCGCGGTGTAGGTTCACAAATGTTTGAAAGCTATACACCACTGATCACGTCAAAGACTTAGAGTCAATGTTCAATGTCCTTCGGAGATACGAGATGAAGCTTAATCCGCTAAAATGTCATTTTGGAGTCGCATCCGGAAAATTCCTTGGGTTCATCGTCAACGCCCGAGGGATAGAGGCCAACCCTGAAAAGATCTAGGCTATCAGTAATCTTCAAACTCCAAAAACCATAAAGCAGGTTCAGAGACTTAATGGGAAGGTTGCAGCACTGAGCAGGTTCATCTCGAAATCAACTGACAAATGCATACCCTTCTTCGATCTGATCCGAAAAGGGAAACGAAACTTCGAATGGACTACGGAATGTGAGGGCGCATTTCAATCACTAGTTCAACATCTTTCCACACCGCCGATTCTTTCAAAACCTGTTGACCATGAACAGTTGTATCTCTACCTGGCAGTATCTGAAAACGCAATCAGTGCTGCATTAGTTCGGGAGGAAGACCGAGTGCAGAAACCTGTCTACTATGTTAGTAAACGATTAACCGGAGCCGAGAGAAATTATCCAAGGCTAGAAAAGTTGGCATATTGCCTAGTCATCGCATCGAGGAAGCTCCGTCCGTATTTTCAGGCTCATCCCATCACTGTATACACCGATCAGCCGTTACGACAGGTCCTCACACGGCCTGAGACGTCTGGTAGGTTACTGAAATGGAACATTGAACCGAGTCAATTCGACATCACATATATTCCGAGAAGGGCCATACACGTTCAAATCCTAGCAGATTTCATTGCCAAATTCACTGTTCCTGAAGACTTTCCTGAGACTAGCAAATCTTCCGAATACATATGGAAGCTGTACACTGATGGTGCATCCAACGATCGGTGCTCGGGCGCAGGGGTAGTGCTTGAAACCCTCGAGGGCCGATCCATATGCTACGCTTTAAAGTTCGATTTCCGTGCAACCAACAATGAAGCTGAATATGAGGCTTTTCTTACTGGATTGAAGTTAGCCCATGACCTAAGAATTATCGCTGTGGAAATTTACTGTGATTCCCAGTTGGTAGTATGCAAGGTTCGGGGTGAATATCAGGCCAAAGATCGAAGACTAGATGCTTATCTAACCCGAGTCTGGAAGATGCTTAATTAGTTTGACTATTATACCATTTTCTACATACCCCGAGAGCACAATCAAAAAGCCGATTCGTTGGCAAAGTTGGCAAGTACGGGCGAAGCTCAACACTTGGGACTCGTTCCTATTGAAACTCTATCCTCTCCGAGCATTGAGCGAATGGAGAATGATTTCATATTTGAAGCTACTTCCAGTAGGGAGTCGTGGATGACCCTCTATCGAGATTATATTGAGCATGGTACATTACCTGAGCGTCGAAGCGAGAAAAGACAAGTTCTCCGAAAAGCTTCACGATTTGTCATTCAGAATGGAGTTATGCATCGAAGGGGGTATTCTATTCCTCTTCTCCGGTGTATCGCGCACGACGAAGTCAAACGAGTGTTACACGATGTGCACGAAGGAGAATGCGGCGATCACACTGGGGGGCAAGCACTTGCCAAGAAAATACTCCGATATGGATATTATTGGCCTACTGTCAATCGCGATGCTATGGACTATGCCAAAAAATGTGATAAATGCCAAAAACACGCTCGGATCCCTAGAGCCCCACCTACTGAGATAACCCAAATGGTCAGTCCCTGGCCATTTGCAATATGGGGGTTGATATAATTGGTGCATTGCCTTTAGCTAAAGGTGGCGCGAAGTACGCCATCGTCGCAGTTGATTACTTCACCAAATGGGCTGAAGCTGAACCTCTTGCAACAATTACGACAAAGAAAGTAATCAACTTCATGGTACGCAACATCATTTGCCGGTTTGGTCTCCCGCATACTATTATCACCGATAATGAAGCCCAATTCGACAGTATTGAATTCAAGAATTTATGTCAACGATTTCACATCCATAAGAAATTCTCTGCAGTAGCGCACCCTCAAGTGAATGGTCAAGTTGAAGCTGTTAATAAGGTCATCAAATCTATTTTAAAGAAACGACTGGAAAAGGCCGGAGGCAAGTGGGTTGATGAATTTCCTATGGCTTTATGGGCTTACTGGACGACTCACAAAACTACAACCGGACACACTCCATTTTCTCTATCTTATGGCTCTGAAGCCGTTATTCCAGTCGAAATGGAAGTTCAATCTCATCGTGTGACATGTTATGATCCAAAAACGAATGCCATACTACTTGCTGAATCTTTGGATCTACTCGATGAGAGGCGTGAAGAGGCTGTAACGACCCGTTAAATTCGATAATTTTAAATGTGATAATTTAATAGGATTTCTAATTTAATTTAGAATAAAATCCAAACGAATTAAGTAGAAAAAGGATTCTCACCTGGATATGGAATTTAATATGAGAAATTTATGAAAATGTTAAATGGTTTTAATGCAATGAAAGATTTAAACGGTAAATGGGAATAAATTAAGGAATCATATTAGTTCCAGTTAATAGATTACGACTTGAATGAGATTCCAATTTAATAAAATCATTTAAATGTTATGATTTGATTTTTATGGAATATGAGAAATACAAATGTAGGGATTTGATTAATATATATGTTATTTGTTCAGGGTATTGAATAAAATTGGGAATCCAATTTAAATTAATGATAATAACGTTGATATTAGTTAATAAATAAATTTCAATGCAATGCCCATAAATGAATGAAATGAAATGAATATATGTAAAATGTATACTAGGTTATTTATCAAATAGGAGGAAAGAAGAATGAATATCGAATTTATTTATTAATAAATATATATATTAAATAGTAATGAAGTGTAAAGTAAATGGCGATTGTATAAAACCAATGCAATAAGATTTTCTAATAGTAACTGAATGTAGACGTGTGGAATAGAGTTAATGACTATAATTATTGTACGTTACTTATTTTATTAGTTGTCAATGTTAATCTGGAATCAAATTCAATTTATCCCCAAAATTACTGCAGTTAAAGTGGAATAAATTGGTAAATGAAGAATGTTGGATCCAAATAAGTTGTAACCAAGGAAAATCTCATTTTTAATAAACTATGCGGGAAAAGAAATGAAACCAAAATGAAAATGTGAAAAAATAAAATGTAATGAAATTCTAAGTAATAATGACTTTGTAAGTTAAGTGAAAACTGATTTAATATTAAGTTGTAACTGGATAAAAATCAAATTTATTTGGAATTGATTTGCAATCAATTGAATTTATTGCAATTAAATGGATTCAATATTTAAAATAATTATGTAAATATTATTTGGAAGAAATTGAAGTTATTTGGGTAATAAGTATTGTAATTGGCTAATTTAGATACTTTAAAGTGAAACGAAAATTATTAACGCAATAGTTTGATTGCAATATTTAATTCATCTAATTGATGATAAAGATTTGTTAGATTTATTTAATAGGAATTTTGGGGCATTTAATAGGTAATTGCTGATTTTGAATCGAATTAAAGGGATTACTGAAATCAAAATTTAGCAACTTTTAAACCATTGCAATTGATTTAGAATATAAAGAGTTGTCTATTTAATTGAGTTAAATTTTGAAATTGCGTTGTTGCAATTAAATGGGAAATAAAACGTTAAGGATAACCAGTATTCAAGATTTACCATCTATTTAGGATATTAATTGTAACTGATAATCAACTGCAATAAATAATAAATAATTATTACGTTAACGTTAATTGAAGTGATATTTGAAATTTAATATTTAGGAATTATGCAAATAGAAGTTCAGATGAAATTGGAAATATTTACATATGGAAGTATGAATCCAATGATAAATTCTTCTATTTGACAATAATAATGGAAAGTAAATTTAATTAAAAATTTTGGAAATTTAATTTATAATTTGGTGAAATTAAAGAAATTTGGGGATTTCTAAAATTTTAAATTCGACAAGTTAAATTTTTGTTTAAATTAGTATAGGTGATTGAAAAATTTATAATAATAAGAATCGTCAATTATCAAAAAGAAATGGGAAATTTGATTTAATTGACTAATTTTTAATTTATTTAATTAATATAAAATTAGCCATTTTTGTCACGGATTAGGATTTCGACGAAACCAGTTTCATCAGATCTGTATCAGTGAATTATTGTAGGGTTTCAAGTTTCGTATCGATCGGACTTTTCGTTTGATCGTACGAACGCGAAACGCCTTGAAATCGATTTAATTAAAATAGATTTGAAATCAATTTGGAAATTTTGTTTTCATCATAACTTCTTCATACGATCAAATTTGGACGTGAAACTTTTTCCATCGCGTTCAGAATATTTTAAAATACCTATTTGGATATATGGGTTTAATAAATTTCGTTCCAGGGTCAGAACGGGCTTTTTGGGCCAACTACCGTTTAGCACGTTCGTAATTCGTGCCCACCTAGCCTACTACAATTTGTCTATATATATGTTGTGATAAACCCTGGCCTCCATCTTCTACCAATTGTCTGTACGTTCATTTTCTTCATCTCTTTCACTTCCTCAATGGTTGCAAAACCTAGATCTACTTCAATTCAAAATTTCAATGAAAATTCAAACTCTCCAGAAAAATTCCATAAAAATATATGTCATAGTTCTCAGTGTTCGTAATCTGCTGGTGTGATTTGTTTTTCGATTGGAGCTATCGTTCGTCCAGTAAAATTCAAACCATTTTCGGCCATTCATCATCGTCGCAAAAAAAGTCATCGGATCGGGAAACCATTTCTAGGTTTTGACGAGGAAACGTAGGGGAGTGCATCCGTGTGGTTATTGCATCGAATAAACGGCTAGATCTTCGTGAAATCGCAGATTAGGGTTTGGATAAGGTGGCGGCGGCAGGCTCTGGAGGCCACGTGGGCGAGTCGCGCTGGCCGTGGGAGGTGCGGCTAGGCCGTAGGAAGCAAATGGTGGTAGTGGCGTGGGCTATGATGGCCGAAGGCAGTGGTGAAGTCTGGTCAAAGCACGGTCAAGCAGTGCCATAGTGGGTTCGAACTTGCGTGAACGGTAGGGAGAAGTTGGCATGCGCGTCTCTGCTGTGACGTGGAAAGGTTTTTTATTTGTCTTGTTTTAATTTTTAATTTTGAATCTTTGAACGTTTATTCGAATAACTTTCACATACGGACTCCGATTTACGCGAAATTTCTTTTGTTAGGATCGAAATTAAATTCTGGATTTGTTGGCGCTAGTTTGGACAGATTTGGAGACTGTCGAATTTTTGGGTTTAAATCGGATTTAAATTCGATTTAAATTCAAAAGGTGAGTGTTTTAACCCATTCACAACTTCTAAAAGTTTTTATGTTTGTTAAATTTATTTTAGATATGAGTAGAAATTTATTTATGACTGTTTGGCATGTTCTATTCATCATATCTGTTAAATCGCATTCATTTAATATAACTGTTCATTAAATTTTATTACTGCATATAGATTGACAGTTATAGTTATTTATTTGCATATAAACTGTTAGTTTAATAGTTGTTAAATTTTATTTTGAATATAACTGCCAGTTATTACCTGTTATATATTATCAGATATATATTGATATTGATTTATTATTGGATGATGATTGTGATTTGGATGATGGATGATTGTGATGAATGGATGTTTTATTGTATATCATTAAACTGCAAGTTATCATGCATTTTTCATTTCATTCGGGATTGTGGTTTGAAATGATATACAACCGCAAAATTTTATTTTAAATTGCTGATTGAGATGACAAATATCTGCATCACTTGACCATAGGATAGAAAATTATATACAGGCACCGTGGTCTATATATAAAATATTTTAAAGTGATTTCTATGGTTTGTATGGAATACGGTTTATAATTTTTAATTTTGATATTTTCTTCTATATATATATACATATGAAGTTAGAGATTTTGAATTTAAGCTGTGTATAAATCTCTTAAATAAAAATGGAAAAATTGAGAAAAATGGAGTTTGGTAATTATATCATATGTTTAATGTTTAAGTTTGGAAATTTTAAGATATGATATTTATAACCGGACTTTTCTAAGATAATTAAAAATGAATATGTTAGTATAAATTAAATTGAAGAAAATATTTAATTGTTAGAAATTGGAGTTTTATTTACGGATTTTATGTAAATATTCAAGACTAAATAATAGTACGTTTAATTTGCTGAAAGAAAATTTTCCAACTTTAGTTTTGAAATATTAATACTCCGAATGGATATATATATATATATATATATATATATATATATATATATAAATTGAATTAGTTTTGGAACTTGAAAGTGATATTTAAATTTTGGTTTAGACTTTAAATAAAGAAACATATTTGTAAAGCCATGGAAATTATTTTTCTTTACAAAGTTACCTTAAAGTTAAACCATTTATTTTATATACCGTTGAATATCCAAACATTCAAGTTTTAGAAGTTATGGTTTTAAAAGTATGAATTCCGAAATATTATGTTTTGAAAGTATAATTCAAATGTTTGGTTTCCAGATATTTTAAATTTTAAACCAGTATGATTTTGGAAAAGGATTATATTTGAGATAAAATGATATCATATTATTTTGGGTTTTAATTTGATATCGTATGGGAAATTTTATTCTGATTTTAAAGTATAAACTATTTTTAAATGACCGCGGTGTTATAATAACGATGGGTTGGCAAAGAGACCGGGATCGGATATGGACATACTCTCTGTCGATACCGAAAACCACTTTGACTAACCGTGTACACGGTGGAGATTCCAGAATGAAGTAGGTTGGTGGCGACGTTTCCTGTAAGGTAAATACGTGGACCCAACTCCCGTGAGTTGGCATAAGGTGGCTAAAACAGGAGCGATTCTCGGACCAATGAGGTCATTCCTCTGATCGAACGCACTCCTTCGATACTATACTCTGACTTTGGATTGTTTCGGTGGCCACTATTGATTTCTTTGATTTGGGGGTGTTTGTTCGAGGTGGGCGGTAGCTGCGGCTATGCGTTACCACCAGCCCAGATAGCAATTGGTATATCTACCCTGGCATTGCCTAGTTGTGCCGTGTCACCTACCCTAGCGCGCCTTATACGATTTTGTTTTGTACCATACCTATGGAGTGCCCTCTGACGACGCCCAGTACGGGGAAGATTACGGTACTGTATAGACTATGGAAATATATTCTGTGTTAAGGGCTATATGGGTAACCCCTTAACGCTACTTAAAAGTAAGTTTATTTTATGATTAGACACTATTATAATAGCGCAATATACTACATAGTAAATAGTTTAACGGATCCTTAGGAGATGTAAATCCCGAGCATCTCTTGAGTTACTGTACTCATATTTATTTCTGTTAATTTAACTCACATAAGATCTTTTAGTTCTGACTCGAGTGTTTTTGTCTTTTCAAATTCGCTCGGGTCAGTCCGAGCATTTCAGGATTGCAAGATTTAGCTCTGGAGGACAAAGACGAAGATTTATATTATTATTATTTATACTAGTGCACTACACACTGTTCCGCTGCATTGTTATTGGTATGTGTAACTCTGATATGTATTATATAAATGTTTGTAAACAGTTTTATAAACTGCATATTTTATTATTATATTTTATCCTTCCGCTGTGAGATTCTATTTTGTTTATTTCTTCTCTTTTTTTCTTATTTACCCATAACAATCCGCCCTTCCGTATGGTTTAAATCGGCATGTGTGTCTGTTTAAATCGTGCGAAAAGGCGGGATGTTACAGAGGCTGATTTGAGGGCAGCCGCATATCGGGGTCGAGTCGCCCGAATATACAATGCCAAGGTCCGACCGCGAACCTTTGAACTCGACGATCTCGTACTCAAGAGAATTTATCCGGTCCCTTCGCACATGAAACCAAATTGGGAAGGGTCGTATGTGGTTTCACAAAAGCTCGGAGATGGCACGTTCAAGTTATCAACCGTTGACGGTCTTACTTTGCCGAGAGCCTGGAATAGCGAAAGTCTCCGTCGCTACTACACATGACAGGCTTTATTTATCTATTTTAGTCAATTTCTTCCTTTGCGTTTTATTTTCGCATTTCGAAGTTTGAATTTGTAATAAGGCAACTGATTTTGCCATGCTTCTTTCATTTCAGCAATAAAATGCCATCTCTTCGAGCCAGAGCTGTGATTCATTGAATGTGACGCACAATATCACGATGCACGGAGAGCTAAGTTCCAACATGCGGTGGGATTTATTCAAATAGGGAGTGACTGTGATACGACCAGTCACTCACTAAGTGAAACCTGAGCTCGGAGGCAGAACACTACATTAGCATTTACAAGGATTGATACACGACAATCCTTCCTCTAGCTCTAAAATCCCAGAGTGCGAATTGGAGTATAAACATTAAATAAATCGTTCCCAGAGTGCGAACGGACTCCAAATTCTCAGAGTGCGAATTGGAGTATAAACATCAAATAAATCATTCCCAGAGTGCGAACGAGCTCCAAATTCCCAAAGTGCGAATTAGAGTATAAACATCGAATAACTCGTTCCCATGGTGCGAACGGACTCCAAATTCCCAGAGTGCGAATTGGAGTATAAACGTCAAATAAATCGTTCCCAGAGTGCGAACGGACTCCAAATTCCCAGAGTGCGAATTGGAGTATAAACATTGAATAACTCGTTCCCAGAGTGCGAACGGACTCCAAATTCCCAGAGTGCGAATTGGAATATAAACGTCAAATAAATCATTCCCAGAGCGCGAACGAACCCCAAGTTCCTAGAGTGCGAACCAGAGTATAAACACTAACTCCACATTCCCAGAGCGTGAATTGGAGTATAAGTGTCAATTCCAGGTTCCCAGAGTGCGGACCGAAACATACAGGCTAACTCCAAATCCCCAAATTGCGAATGGGAGTATAAATATTAAATCCAGATTCCCAGAGCGTGGATCAGAGTATAATTATCAACTCTAAGTTCCCAGAGTGCGAACTAAAGTGCAGCCAATAGCTCTAAGTCCCCGGAGTGCGGATGCGTGTTCAAGACTTATGACACAAGTGATCATAAGTCAGTCAATACAATACTTAAGCAAAAGAAAAGAACAATTTCCCATTCCATCAACTAACAAAAAGGAGTTTGATTACATGGCAAACCAAAAAATTTCAATTAAGTGGAGGTCAAATCCACACTTGTACACGGCTCTAAAAGAACGAAAGAAGAAGTAAAAGAACTGCTATTAACAACTACACTACAAGTCAAGAAGCTCAATCCTTCTTCTTCCGAGGCTTCTTCTTTGGAGTCGAGCCACTGGACCCACTACCAGATTTCCTTTGAGATTTCTTGCCCTTCTTCGGTTCATCCTCCAGATCTGGCATGATATCGACATCTTCCTCGGAGCTGGAAGGGACCAAGATTCTTTTGGAAGGACGAACTGAAGGCATAGGAGCTGTGACAGGTGTCTGGGCAGCAACGCTTGAGACGGTCACTGTGCCTCCAGGAGAAATTACCATTAGAGAAGATAAGCTTTATGGGGCAATGCCGCTTCCAGAACCACCGACCGTTGTCACCGCGGCCATCTCAGCGCTTATCTCAGCAAAAATCTCTTCTTCTCGAGACAACCGAGCTACGCTGGATACACTGGTGGTCGACATGACAGAACTAAAAGCTGGAGAAACTCCGCTCATTACAAATGAAGGATCATGAAGAGGTTCAAGAGAATGACCAAGAAGCTCCTCAATCATTTGAGCATCAAATGACATCGAGCTCCCCTCTCCAATGTCGCCGGTCATGGCTGCAGTTGTAATTGCTTCGGTAACGATAGCTACCTGCGTTGGATATAGGACCGGAGGTACTGGGGTCACGGGCGCAGCACTTTCAGTCACTGAACAAAGAAGAGCAAAAAATAGTCAGTCCAATAAATTCACTCCAAGATCGTCATTTTAAGGCACGAGGGAAATGTTCGAAGTACCTTCCTTGCCTTGCCTCGGAACTTGGACGGGTTCGGAGACAACAGTCTTAGCGGGAGATAATCCCAGTTGATCCGGATTGTAGGCAGGAACTATTTGTGGATCAATCGTGGAGTAACTTCAGACGAAGTCGGGACAAAAATTTCAATACTCTCGCTGTGATGCGCAACACCCGAACCCTCGCCGATCTCCTTCTGCTGAATACCGAGTTTTTCTTTCTCGACGGAGATTATCGCTTCATGAAGAATTCTTCTTTCTTCCTCGCTGAGCAGACGTGATTCAAGTTCAAACTCATCTAGTGTTTCATCTGGACAAGATATCCTCTTGTTCTCCACTAGTTTTTTCCAGGCACTGTACAGAAGCGTAGAACAATCTCCTAGCCATGCGAGATTTCTGTGCTCTAACACATTAGCATTGTATGTATCCAGGAGTTCATCAAACTCAGCCTCCATCTTGAACCGCTCCGCCTGAATTTTCTCCTCCACTTCCGATTCCATCACCTTGACCTTTGCGACCGCTGCATCGCGCTCAGCCTGAAAAGACACGACTTGCTCACATGCCTCTTGAGCGGTCGTATTGGCATCATCCCTTTCCTTACTTATGTCGACAAACTTGGCCTTTAACTCCTCCAGTTCTCTAACTGCCACATCCTGCTCGGCCTCAACATTTTTGTATCGATGGCCCAAGTCTTCTACTAAGGTGCAATGTGCCTGTTGCATTTTTTCCATCTGCACTAGCGTCTCATCGACCTTTTTTAGCGATTCAACTTCGGCCCTGCAGGAGGATTCCGCCTCAGATTGAAGGACCTCGACTATACGATTCTTCTGGGCCAAGTCGGCTTCCAGTTTCCCAATGATTTTTGCTCGGTCAAAGGCTGCTTTTGAAGCTTTAACGGCCGCCTTGTACCATTCCTTGTACTGGGCGTAGAAGTTGCGGGTATAACTAAGTGTTGTGGTCACAGCGTCTTCAGAATTCTTTTAAGGTTAGGAGGGAAGATGCAAGCATCAAAGCATATTTCCAGGAAGTCTTTCTTCAGTTGGGCAAGTCTAATAGTCCCTTCACCGGATGGTTCAATAGGAGCCTCCTCCACAGCTTTGGTCGTAACAACTTCAGTCCTAGAACGATGCGACTCAGGCCTCGAAATCTGTGAAGACAACTGCTGTCGCAAAGGCTCAGATACATGTGTATGGCTTCTGGGTGGCGGGGGAGAGCGAGAAGGAGAACGGTATCTCCGATCTCTATCCGAGCGTTCCTGACTAGAGTAGCTTCGGGGATAGTCTCCCGCATAATATTCTTGCCTATAATACCTCCGTTCGCGATCGCGATCAGAATCCCCACGACGAGATTCATAGTAGGACGAAGGATGATGCACTCTTCGGAGTTTATCCAGTGTAGATGGATGGCCAAACATAGCACCTGCAAAAGAGAAGCAACTCAATTAAACACCAAGTGAAGGCACTACGATGTATGCAGAAGTCATGTAGTGTTGTGAAAGTGTATGCAAATGTGAAAAACCTCCGACCAACCAGAAGTGTCGATTGCACTAACGGGTAAAGGCTCTCTTATTTCTAACGCTTCCCGGAGCTCTTCCAACCCAGATTCGTGGTGGAGAGATACGTACTCCGGGATGGGCATGTCATCCAGCCCTCTAAAAACATCTCCTGATTGACAAGGAGCGGCGTCAGAGATGGTAATTTTGGGGATCAAACGAGATACAACTACAGACTTCCGTCTCTTAAATTTAGGGACAACAGCCTTGCCTTTCCGCTTCTCTTCTATTCGGGAAAGATCAGCCGCTAGCTCAGTATCTGTGGGCGTCCTTTCATCGTCGCTCGCTTCTCTTATTACTATGCCGGGTTTTCTTTTCACAGTTTTCTTCTTTGTCTTCGAAGCCGGTTTTGCCAACCCCTCAATAACAATGCTCTGGTTCATGTCGATTAAACCCAGCATCCTTAAGTTGTCGTCAGTTAACACCGAGTCGATATGCCTTAAGTCGCTCGGGACCTCTTGTAAGCTCCGAACAATGCCTTTATAATATCCACCGTCGGGCCTCGAAATGATGGCTATAAGAAGGACAGAGTATTAGTACAAGTGTTAAGAATAGCCATTCAAGAAAGATTTGCGACACTTACGTCTAGACAGCCATCGTCTAGCAAACCCTGGGGGGCACCGAACAAAAAACCATTCGGCTTTAAAATAGCTAAGTCTAGTCCAAGCCTCGGTCACAACCTGGAAGTTTCTGACTGCTTTCAGAAAAGTAAAAGATGGGCTATCACCCCTACTTTTGAAGTTAAATATATATCTAATCTCAGACGGCCTTGGCGGGCGAAAGAAACAATCCATAAATATGATGAAGGCACTATTCAGCAACGCGTGTCCGTTAGGATGAAGTTGTGAGGGAGCAATTCCTAAAAATGACAGCATCTCTCTGATGTACTGATTAAACGGAGGAAGAGTTCCAGCCGCACAAGCATGACGGTAGAAGGCAGTGTACCCTTCGGGCGGATTATGAGGTCTGTCATTAGCACCCGGTAACAACACATCATCCGGAGATAGGTTATGTTTCAGACATATCTGGCCCAGCAAAAATTCGAAAATATTGGACTGGAAGGAGTCAATAGGGTTCTTCATAAATAAAGCATCCGGCAATTCATCCAGATCCGGATCAATTACTTCGGTAGGAATATCAGGAATTTCAAGCGCAAGAGGGGGCGAACTCTGTACCTCTTGTTGTTGGGAGCTCGGAGATTCCATAACTAGCTAACTCACGAGAAATCATCATTAGAAGATAAAGAACCCGTGCATTCCCCAGTGTAAAGTGTATGAATGTGTCGTGTAGTGCAATGCTGTGCATTACTTGAAAAGATTTTGCAGAATTAAAGAAAACTTGCGAGCGACAAGGTTTGTCGGAGTCCATTTGGAGTAACCGTCATCGCTGACCGTCATCACCAAACCGTCCGGATGTTAGCAATCGATCCCAGTTCAAATTACTCATCATGTTGCTAAATTTTAGTTCCATCGACGAGCTTCGAAAGGCAGTCAAATATGATGTTATGCAAGTTAAGTCCAGATATGCAAGGATGAAGCTCGCCGGAGTCAAGTGTTCAAATATGCAAAAGGTTCCCTAATTCACCGAACCTCGGCTCGGGATCGATCACCACAGTTCAAAACAGTGAAAGGACAGAAGCCACCATTTCGTATCGATTGAATTCGAATCGATACACTTCGTATCGATCGAATTCGAATCGATACGCTTCGTAACGCTCGAGTTCTAATCGATACACTTCGTAGCGATCAAGTTTGAGTCAATATGCCTTGTACCGCATCGGTTCGAAACTGATACGCCTCGTATCACTCAGGATCGAATCGATACCCCTTGTATCGGTTGAGTTGCGCCAACCTCGTATCGATTGCGAATCAGAGAGCTTCGCATCGATCATGCGAACAGCCATCATTCTTCAACCCACATGACACTGATGCGAACCCAACACCCAGTAATCGATACGAGATCAAAGGCTATTTTTTCTCTTCATCGGTACGAAGTGGAGGCCGAGCTACCCTCGATCAATTATTCAAAATCCTTAATTCTTCTTCCCCAACACAGCCATGGCCATTTACGACTGAGGTCCATCCCCAGATCTGGTTTCACGTGATACCAGAAAAGATGATTGAAAAAGAAAAAATGAATATGGGATAACTTCGTCACTTGGATTCGTAATTATTTACCTAATTTAGAATTGGGATTCAAAAATTTGAAGGGCTGAATTTGATCGAGTCGAAGGCACAGCACAGTTCTCATTTTTCAATTTACTAGATCGATGCGAAAGATGAAGGAGGCAGTAAAAAGTAAAAAGTGAGAAAATGGCCAAGTCCCCAAGTATTTATATGGGTCCAAGGAGAAATAGGGACGATTCGTATCCCGGTCAGATGCAACCGGTCATTCCAGGTCCACTATCACGTCGAGTCGAACGGTAGTTTCGAATCCATCACCAAAAATTTCTATCGATTCGAAATAGACGACGGATCCATCGATTCGACGCGAGTGGCGAAGATAACCAAAGACGATGAGTCCCAACGGTTCGAAGCTCATATTCGTTTCAGCGAGTTGACCACTCCATCCACTTCACATCGATACGAAAAACAATTTCGTATCCATCATGGCCTATACGTGAGCATCGATACGAATGAGAGTTTCGCATCCAACAACACAGGGTCCATCGATATGAGACAATGCGATACTGATCGATTCGAAGTGTCTATTGTATAACCATCGACTCGCAGCAATACCGGTCTATCGATGCGAATGTTGTTTTCGTATCCAACGAACTTATCGATACGAACGACCATTTTGTATCTATCAATTCGACCCGCGTCGATATAAAAAACTACTTTTCAACCTTTTACATCGATTCAAGAGAGGATCGATACAAGAGGATAGTCCAAAACAACCATCAAGCGTTGTTTCAACTCAAATTTCCAAAATCGGTTTAGGAGAGAATCGATACGAAATTCAATAACAAACAAAACCGACAATGACTCGTGAACACACAACGTTAATGAGAGTCAAATTAACATATGTGCATATATGTCAGACTAATACTCGATTTTAAACATTTACAGGGATCGAATATTCATCTTGTTACAATTACAACAATTAACAGCTAAGCAATATTCTACAGCAATCAATTATATCAATGCAAGGTTACAACCTCCGACAAAAGAGCAATGATTGTTCAGAGAGAAATTGCAGCTTTTCAAAGTACGTTATGTTTCCACAAGACGTACTTTGGGGGGCAAATGTTATCCCGCTTTTTGGCAAAGCCGTGATACCAAAAGATCGATCGAAAACAATGGACAGTTCTTCCCAGAGACTGGTCATACTTCGCTTCACTACGGATATCGCTGAATTTTGTTCGAGTCCAGATTGAGCTACAATTGATAGGACATGACAAGAAAGATCATAGAAGTCAGCATCTCAAATTTCAAGTCGATCCGAATTCGTATGCTCAAGCTATGATCGATTCAAGATGAAGGAGATAGCCCTTGTTCGAATCCATAGGTTACACCCTAGTTTGAATCCATAGACAGAAATTCTGTTCGTATCCATCGGTTCGACTCCATCTAGTTCACAACCACCAGCAAGCATTCGTTCGAATCGGTCCGGATGTACTACTTCGTATCCATCGGAGCTTCCCCCTTCGTACCCATCAAAAGGGTGATGTTCGAGTCCATCAGTAACATTAACCTTCGAATCCGTAACACTTAAAATGGTCGAAAGGAAGATAGCCTCGCCTCCATCTGGTTCGAACCCATCAAACTCACGGTCATTCGAATCCATGAAAGCACCTCACTTCAAATCCATCCTGTGCAGTCATTTCGTATCGATCAACCCAAGCAAGACACGATCGATACGAATGACCTATTGTTCGAATCCAGGTGTGGCTGAAGCCTTCGAATCCATCGGGTCAAGGCGGCGAAGTCTCCGGGATGACTCGATCAAATAGACGAAGAAAGCGGATCAATACGAAAGTTTCGCTCCACGTCATCATGAAGCCGTAAACCACCATCGATTCGAAGGAATCGATACGAAGGAGTCGATTCGAACGAGACTAACGGCCAGAGAACACAATTTCGAATCGACCATATCTCGAGATCCATAAGTCCAAATGCTACGAAATTTTCACAGAAGCTTGCTTACATGTTGAAGAATGTCCACACCAAATTTCATCGTGATTGGATGATTTTTTGATCTATTCGAACGTACTTCGAATCGATCCCAAAGTGGGCCCAAATTTCCTGAGGTTGGGCTTGTGGGCCCCCTCACGTGCCAGAAGTGGTCTCCCGAATTTTCAGTGAAACATCAGCATCCTACGCCTATAAATAGAGCCCCTAGTCATTCAGAAAGGGGATCGGAGAATTTTGAGAGAAAAAGCACGCCCGGACGCTGCCAGAATAACTCCATATCATCATCACAGCTATTGATCTCGAATTTAAGCTTATTATCTGCTGTACTTCGCATAAAAAACTTGTAATCTTCAAGTATCGAGTAATAAAGTGATAAAACTTCATAGTGGACGTAGGCGATACGCCGAACCACTCTAAATTACTGTCTTCCGTACAATTTAATTTTCTGTGACTTGGAGTTTTTGTTAGATAATCCTCATTTCCAATTTGATTTCTTCATTTATTATCTCTTCAAAAACTTCCGAAGAGTGTTGTATCCAATTTTGGTGCAAACAATTGTACCTAGGGAACTCTAGATAGTATTAGGAAGGCCTATCCTGATTTGTGTCAGGATGGTTGGTTAGTTATTTGTTTGGATGAATTGGTTACTATGGTATGGTTGATGTATGCTTTGTTGGTTGAATAAAAATTTTTGCTGGATTATTAAATTATCTTTTGTAGGATCTAGATTAACCCTAGAGGGGGGGTGAATAGGGTTATAGCAAATTTTCTCGAATTAAACACAGAAATATAATAGCAGAAATAAATATGCTGAAAAGTAAATCACACACAAAATTTACCCAGCTTCGGCAACCCCTGCCTACTGCTGCATTCACAGATTTCTATTAGAATTAAACAGTATCACGCTTACAAACACTCTACTAGACTCGCAGACCCTTTTGCTCCCGCTCACAAACACTCTACTAGACTCGCACACCCTGCTCCCGCCTATAGAGTTTCGCTTACTCGCAAACACTGCTCCCGCCTATAGAGCTTTGCAAACTCGCACACCCTGCTCACTGAACTAATTCTAACTAGACAATCTGACACGACCTAAACCCTAGGTGGTGATTTACAACTCCTTTGACTTGAAAAAAAAAACAATTTCAAAAATAAAACCAAGAGCAAAAATTAAAGTATAAACTTGACTCCACAATTTTGCTCAAAATAAAACTAAAAATAATCCCCCTTTTATAAATAAGGCCGACCCCTTATTTTTCAACTCGATCCCTTTTGAAAAAAAGAATGCGGCCTCTCCTTTTTTTTTTTGCTTGGCCCGTTCCTTTTTGTCAAATTAGGGCTTCGGTCCTTTTCTCTTCCTTCTGAAACATTGCAGCTGATCCCTTTGTCAAATTAGGGCTTTGTGCTCTCGATCCAAATTGAGACTTTCGGCTCTGGCTTGTGCTTGATTTCTGATGATCGACTGTCGCTCGTTTGCAGCTGCTTGATCGAGTTCATTGTTTGTGATTTCGGTATGTACTATTTCCTTTTTCTTTGCTGGTTTATGCTTGAACTCGATGAAATAAATGTCGATGATGATTGGGCTTATATAGGATTCGAAATCCTATTTTTGCGTTCGTATATTCGTGTTTGAATTTGTCTACTGATTTGCTTTGGCCGCTCGATTTTGCTTTGATGCTTGAGATTTATCTCTGACTTGTTCATATGCGTATATTTTGATACTTTCTTCTCACGGCTTGGTTGACACTGTTTTGATTTGTGACTTGGTCGATTCCTTGATTCACACGGCATTAAAACTTTCCTTTTAATTTTTTTGATACTTTGACTATTTCAAAGAATGCGTACATGAATTTTTCCACTTGTTTATCATCTTAATTGTCACAGCTTCAGCCATCTTTGCGTTCCTCCACTGTAGCATTGATTTCGTGATTTAAACTATAGCTTGTTTACTATTTTTTGACTTCACTGAGAACTGTAATCTCTGGCCATCTTCTGATCGGTTTAACATGAACTTCGAATTAGCATTGCATTCGTGGAAATGTTGCAGTTAATTTGTGGTGTTGCCACTGTGCATATTCATGATGCTGTGTTGTGACCTTTATTTCTCTGGCACACTTGTCTTGATGCACTGTACTTGTTTCAGTAGTTAGTTCGAAGCTGTCGTAGCTGTTGCACTGCATCACCACTGTTCTTAGCATGTGTACATATGAATGTGCTCACTGTTGTATTACAGTACACTGCATATTCTTCGTTTGGTCTACTTGCATTGTTCCACGTATACTTTGAGTTCTTGCAGTTGTTTTGGTTGTTCCCTGTACTTGTGCACTGTTGTGTCTGGTTCTTTGAGTTCTTGATTGTCACAGCTCTATATAGTTTGGAACTGTGTCATGGTGATGCATTATTGAGTCTTGGATATCTTGCATGATTTACTTGCATTGTGGCATTGTGTTCTGGTCATTTGCACTTGCAGTTGGTTCATTTGCTCTTAGTATACTTCGCATGCACAGTTTTTAGCTTAAGTTGCATCTGTGCATATATATTGATGCTGCAGTCTTCAATGTACTGGTGACATGTGCATTGCTTCATGTTGCCTTCAGTAGCTTCTCTGTTGCATTTGTATCACTGTTTCATTGTACTGTTTCATGCATGCTCGACATTGTGACTTGAGCTTTGTATATGAACTGTGTTGTCTTCATGCCTGACTTGATGTTTGTAACTTGTGGTTTCATGCTTCATGTATGTACTCTGTTCATATATTCTTGGTGACATTTCTTTGGTCTGCACTGCTTGTTGATGTTTGGTCTGTGTAGTTGCAGTATTCATTATGCATTGATGCAGTGCTGTCGTGTTGTTTTCAGTAGTCTTGGCCATGTTGGTTCGAATTGCACTTGCTCTTTTGTACTACTTCACCATGTCACTTGAGGCTCTGCAGTTGGTTTATGATCTTCATTGTGAACATTACTTGGGCATTTTGTATGTTTCATTTTGATCCACTTTGTCATTGCATATCTATATATGCTTGACCTCTGTTGCATGCTTGCTGTATTCATTGTAGTGTATGTTGTACTTTGATCTAGTTGTGTAGTTTGCCACTGTTGGTTTTGCTGTGGTCTTCAAGCATGTTGCTGCCTGGTCTGACCTGATCTGCATACATGATTGTTGCAGTCCGTTTTGATGTTGGTCTTCATTTCATTCATGTCATGTTGCCTTGTGTTGAATCCAGTTTTAAAACTCGGGTTTGACCTTGTGCTCGTGTTGCGATTTTCAATGTTATTGCACGTGAGTTGAACCCGGTTTTTCATTTGGGTTTGACCTGTGCTCGCCTGTCCCTGTAAATCAATCAAGTGTATATATCGACGTGCACGGCCTTGTGGCATATACAGTGATACACTGTGTATGTCACAAGTTGTTCGTGTATGATGAATTCAAATTTAAATGATGACGAACAACCCAAATAACTGAGGCAAATCATATTTTCAAAAAATCATATTTCATTTTATATTGCAAAAATATTTCTTTTTCAATTTTACTGCGTTTGAGAATATTTTTGCAGATTACTCGGATGCTGGAATCTGACTGGAATGCAGTTGAAGACAAAATACGAGTGTGAGTGATATGTAGTGAGGTTATAAATGTAAATTGAATTGTGATGTATTCAAAACAGTATATGTATAGTGAGAGATTGAAATTGTACTATTCAAAATTGTAATAAATATTTGTTTGAATAAAATTTCTGTTTGAATTCAAATTCTGTGTCATTTTATTCAGCAAATATTTATTTATTCTATGAAAAATAAAATAGTACATTAACAAATACATTTAAACGAATGTATATATGTTTATTATCATCAAACAAAAATCATATAAGCGCAAAGCGCATATTCAACAATCTCCCCCTTTTGATGATAACAAACATATATTTAAGATTTTGAATGTATTAAATGTATTTGATCCTTCAATTTGCTCCCCCTATTTAAATGCTCCTCTCTACACAATACTCCCCCTACATATATGCATACAAATAAAAATATGTAAATGAGCCTATATGCAAATTGAAAATTATTTGACCTTTGCTTGATTCTATTTGACAAAATCTTAACTTTTCTCTCCCCCTTTTGTTATCAGCAAAAGAATAACAGTGTTATAAAAATAGGGATAAAGTGATAGACATGAATCAAACATTTAACTCAATTAAATATAAATATCAAATTTCAATAAAACTCAAACAAAAATCATAATTACCTTTGTCAAGCGCATATTCCACTTTCAGAAGTGATGGGGATAAAATCATCAAAAATCATACAATTCTGTCTATTTGTGGTATATTTATTTCAGGAAATTTGAATATCTACTAACCATGCATAACCGTTAGGACTTTTAAATGAGATTAGTAGTATTCACAATTTTTATTTTAAAAAAAAATGAAATCAAGTATCTTCTAACCACGCATGACCGTGAGGACTTTTAAATGGGATTAGAATCAACTTGTCTATTAAATCTATTAAATTTGATATGCGTTCCATACATGCATAACCGTGAGGACTTTTAAATGAGCATGGAAGCACATAATCAAAAATCCAAGTAATTCACCCATGCATAACCGTGAGGACTTTTAAATGAGAGTGAATACTTTGGATATTTATTTTTATTGCTGAATATAATAAGTTGAAGCACAAATAATTTCCTTCACAAATTTAAAGATATTGAAGAACAAATGATTTCCTTTGTAAACTACCACAAATTTACATACTAAATATGATCTTGAAGAGTGATGGTCGATAGAAAGATGATAGAAATAGAAATGGTCATGGAATTATTACCCAACAAAAAGTTTTTATAACTCTTGTTATGAAATTCTAAAGAAATTTTCTAATTATACTTTCTTGAGTTATAATATATGATAAATATCAACACTCATCTCTTTTTCAATCACTATTCATCTTTTCGATAATCAAAGGGAGTCAGATTAGTCAAAAATTTGTCATTTAAAATCAAATTAAACATTATAAAATCAATTTTTCAAAAATGATTAATCTGTAAATATGGTCAAACATGATTTTCTCGAGGGGGTTTTATAAGAAAATTTTCTGCTAATTGAAAATTATTTCAAATGAAAAAATATGCAGATATTTTCTTTGAAAAAAAATGATGCAGCAAATGAATGTTTCAAAAAAAAATTAATCACGTTCCACTAGTAATTTTTCTATCAACTATATTACCAGTGTAATCTGCATCTGAATTTAAATTTCACTCAATATTCACTCGTTGAACCATGAAGTGTGCACCAAAAATTTCAAACATAACATCATTCTTTTGAATTTGAATTTAAGCCGTGTTAATACTCAAACAAATATCATGATGTTAATTTCAGAAACCATAGGATAAACAATTATATTCATGAGTAATCAACAGTCAATCAACATCATAATTATTTCAAAAACAATTTCTTGAAGTTTCAACAATTTCTTAAAATCTTTTTTCTCATGAATTTGAAATCGTGCAAATTTACAAGCAGTGATCAAAATGTCAGAACCAATATATCTACGTGTAGCATGAGTAACCATCATTTGACCGAACAAATTTATATAAATTAGTTCAAAATTGAAAATCTGATTGGTCATCATTTAAGCACAAATCAATGTCATAAATAAGAACAAGTCAAAAATTTCTTAAAATCCTTTTTACAATTTTTTTAATAGAATTCATTAGGATTTTAAGTTGAAGCCATGTAAATAGAAGAAATCATGAACATAGATTTAGCCAAAAATATTATCATCAATCAATAAAAGCACCATCAGCAATCCAAATTAATCGATATAAAGTATTTCAAGGATTGTAGTGTTTTTGGCATAAAAGCATAATTGGCCAACCATTTTGAAAAAATCAGAATCAAAATCATCATCTTTTATTCATCTCAATATTGGCTGATTTTAATTCAGAATATGGTGCAGATATCATATTTAATATATCGTTCAAAACAAATTTACCTGTTTTACCTTTACGATAAATTTTTCGTGATTGCCCATTGTGATTCTGTCACCTTTGAACTAGGCTAAGGAACTTTGCTTTGTCGCCCGTTGTGTTTCTGGAACAGCCAAAATCCAGAGAACAGTGTTGTTGTTCCTTAGCCTGCCACCACACCTACACGATGAAAGATTTATGTGACCTATTTGTTTTTATAGGTCCATGATTGTTAGTGGCAGAATATGAAACATATGTTTGTGGAGACCCAAAACTATTTATATATGTTCCTTTTGGCACCCAAATTTGTTTGACTTTCAAAGATTTTATATTTGTGCCTTTTGGAACCCAAATTGGTATAGTTTTCACGTGTTTGGATCTATACCAACAATTATTTCGATTATGTCCAAATTCTCTACAAAACGTGCTCATTAAATTGACTTGATTAAATTTTGTGTTCCTATGACTATGATTTTCAACATGATTTCCAATTATTTCAGATCGAGCAAAAACACTTTTACTTTTTGCATTATCATCATTTTGTGATTTCCCAAAACCTAGTCCTTTTCTATTATTAGCAAAAATTTGATTTCCCAATAGCATGTTGAAAGATTTTTCTCCTTTTGAAAAGTTATTCAGAGATTTCTCAAGATTTTGGACTTTGGTTTTTAATGTTGAGTTTTCAGTGATAAGTGAGGTGCATCGATTTATAAAATCCTTTCTCCTAGTGTCGATGGTTTCCTTAAGATTCAAGTTTTCTTTTTCAAGATTCTCAGAGTTATTCTTAAGTCTTGTCAATTCTGAATCTAAAACTTTACATTTTTTACATTCTAGGTTTTGAATATTTTCAAGTTCAGTTTTTAACCTAAAATTTTCACGAGCAAATTCTCTCCTATCAGATTTCAGTTTTTCAATTTTAGATTCAAGAGTATCCACTACCTTAGTAAGATCAGAACACATAAAAACAAGTTCTTTATAAGAAAACTCACTTGCCTCACTAGATTCGTTGGAGGTTGCTTCTGATTCTGATTTTGCCATGCAACACAAGTTAGCCTCCTCTGAGCTGCTATCCGAAGCTTCCTCTCCTTCTTCACCATCCCAAGTCGCTGTAAATACCTTCTTCGCCTTTTTCTTTTCTTTGTTGTTTTTGAGAAGTGGGCATTTTGGTTTGATGTGGCCAGGCTTGTTACAGTTATAACACGTCAGTTCATTATCGGAATTTTCGGAATCTTTTGACCTATTGCCCTTTGTTTTCTTCTTGCGTGGCTTGAATCTAGACCATCTTCTAAGATTATTGACGGCCATTGCAAGCTCTTCAATTGGATCTTCTTCATCGCTTTCTTCTTTGCTCTTTAAGGCAATCGTCTTCTTCTTTGGTTCAGAGTTGTTGCGTTCTTCCTTTGCTTTTAACTCAAGCTCATATGTCATCAAGTTGCCAATCAACTCCTCCATGCTTAGTTTGCTCAGATCTTTCGATTCTTGGATTGCTGTGACTTTTGCCTCAAAGTTCATTGGTAAAACTCGTAGTATCTTCCGCACAAGCTCTACCTCAGTGAATACCTTCCCAAGCGCTCTAGCATTGTATACCAAGGTTGAAAAGCGTCCAAACATATCCTTTATGCTCTCGCCTTTGTCCATCACAAAGTTCTCGTATTCATTGCTGAATAGGGCTAGACGAGACTCCTTGACTTGAGAAGTTCCTTCGTGTGTCACCTCCAAAGTGTGCCAAATTTCCTGTGCTGTTGTACAATGAGAAATTCTATTAAATTCATTTTTATCAAGAGCACATATCAAAGCATTCATGGCTTTAGCATTTGTCGTTTTCAATTTCTTATCGTTAGCATCCCACTTATCCTTAGGTTTAGGAATCTCAGTACCACCAACGATTATAGTGGGAGGTTTATAGCCAGTTTCAATAATATCCCAAACATCATAATCAACGGAACTAAGGTAAATACTCATCCTAACTTTCCAATAAGCATAATCGTTCCCGTTAAACATGGGTGGCCTAGCAATAGATTGCCCCTCAGAAAAAGAATTATTTTGTAGACTCATGACTCTAGAGTTAAATAAAAAATATACCGGGCTCTGATACCACTTGTAGGATCTAGATTAACCCTAGAGGGGGGGTGAATAGGGTTATAGCAAATTTTCTCGAATTAAACACAGAAATATAATAGCAGAAATAAATATGCTGAAAAGTAAATCACACACAAAATTTACCCAGCTTCGGCAACCCCTGCCTACTGCTGCATTCACAGATTTCTATTAGAATTAAACAGTATCACGCTTACAAACACTCTACTAGACTCGCAGACCCTTTTGCTCCTGCTCACAAACACTCTACTAGACTCGCACACCCTGCTCCCGCCTATAGAGTTTCGCTTACTCGCAAACACTGCTCCCGCCTATAGAGCTTTGCAAACTCACACACCCTGCTCACTGAACTAATTCTAACTAGACAATCTGACACGACCTAAACCCTAGGTGGTGATTTACAACTCCTTTGACTTGAAAAAAAAAACAATTTCAAAAATAAAACCAGGAGCAAAAATTAAAGTATAAACTTGACTCCACAATTTTGCTCAAAATAAAACTAAAAATAATCCCCCTTTTATAAATAAGGTCGGCCCCTTATTTTTCAACTCGATCCCTTTTGAAAAAAAGAATGCGGCCTCTCCTTTTTCTTTTGCTTGGCCCGTTCCTTTTTGTCAAATTAGGGCTTCGGTCCTTTTCTCTTCCTTCTGAAACATTGCAGCTGATCCCTTTGTCAAATTAGGGCTTTGTGCTCTCGATCCAAATTGAGACTTTCGGCTCTGGCTTGTGCTTGATTTCTGATGATCGACTGTCGCTCGTTTGCAGCTGCTTGATCGAGTTTGTTGTTTGTGATTTCGGTATGTACTGTTTCCTTTTTCTTTGCTGGTTTATGCTTGAACTCGATGAAATAAATGCCGATGATGATTGGGCTTATATAGGATTCGAAATCCTATTTTTGCGTTCGTATATTCGTGTTTGAATTTGTCTACTGATTTGCTTTGGCCGCTCGATTTTGCTTTGATGCTTGAGATTTATCTCTGACTTGTTCATATGCGTATATTTTGATACTTTCTTCTCACGGCTTGGTTGACACTGTTTTGATTTGTGACTTGGTTGATTCCTTGATTCACACGGCATTAAAACTTTCCTTTTAATTTTTTTGATACTTTGACTATTTCAAAGAATGCGTACATGAATTTTTCAACTTGTTTATCATCTTAATTGTCACAGCTTCAGCCATCTTTGCGTTCCTCCACTGTAGCATTGATTTCGTGATTTAAACTATAGCTTGTTTACTGTTTTTCGACTTCACTGAGAACTGTAATCTCTGGCCATCTTCTGATCGGTTTAACATGAACTTCGAATTAGCATTGCATTCGTGGAAATGTTGCAGTTAATTTGTGGTGTTGCCACTGTGCATATTCATGATGCTGTGTTGTGACCTTTCTTTCTCTGGCACACTTGTCTTGATGCACTGTACTTGTTTCAGTAGTTAGTTCGAAGCTATCGTAGTTGTTGCACTGCATCACCACTGTTCTTAGCATGTGTACATATGAATGTGCTCACTGTTGTATTACAGTACACCGCATATTCTTCGTTTGGTCTACTTGCATTGTTCCACGTATACTTTGAGTTCTTGCAGTTGTTTTGGTTGTTCCCTGTACTTGTGCACTGTTGTGTCTGGTTCTTTGAGTTCTTGATTGTCACAGCTCTATATAGTTTGGAACTGTGCCATGGTGATGCATTATTGAGTCTTGGATATCTTGCATGATTTACTTGCATTGTGGCATTGTGTTCTGGTCATTTGCACTTGCAGTTGGTTCATTTGCTCTTAGTATACTTCACATGCACAGTTTTTAGCTTAAGTTGCATCTGTTCATATATATTGATGCTGCAGTCTTCAATGTACTGGTGACATGTGCATTGCTTCATGTTGCCTTCAGTAGCTTCTCTGTTGCATTTGTATCACTGTTTCATTGTACTGTTTCATGCATGCTTGACATTGTGACTTGAGCTTTGTATATGAACTGTGTTGTCTTCATGCCTGACTTGATGTTTGTAACTTGTGGTTTCATGCTTCATGTATGTACTCTGTTCATATATTCTTGGTGACATTTCTTTGGTCTGCACTGCTTGTTGATGTTTGGTCTGTGTAGTTGCAGTATTCATTATGCATTGATGCAGTGCTGTCGTGTTGTTTTCAGTAGTCTTGGCCATGTTGGTTCGAATTGCACTTGCTCTTTTGTACTACTTCACCATGTCACTTGAGGCTCTGCAGTTGGTTTATGATCTTCATTGTGAACATTACTTGGGCATTTTATATGTTTCATTTTGATCCACTTTGTCATTGCATATCTATATATGCTTGACCTCTGTTGCATGCTTGCTGTATTCATTGTAGTGTATGTTGTACTTTGATCTAGTTGTGTAGTTTGCCACTGTTGGTTTTGCTGTGGTCTTCAAGCATGTTGCTGCCTGGTCTGACCTGATCTGCATACATGATTGTTGCAGTCCGTTTTGATGTTGGTCTTCATTTCATTCATGTCATGTTGCCTTGTGTTGAATCCAGTTTTAAAACACGGGTTTGACCTTGTGCTCGTGTTGCGATTTTCAATGTTATTGCACGTGAGTTGAACCCGGTTTTTCATTTGGGTTTGACCTGTGCTCGCCTGTCCCTGTAAATCAATCAAGTGTATATATCGACGTGCACGGCCTTGTGGCATATACAGTGATACACTGTGTATGTCACAAGTTGTTCGTGTATGATGAATTCAAATTTAAATGATGACGAACAACCCAAATAACTGAGGCAAATCATATTTTCAAAAAATCATATTTCATTTTATATTGCAAAAATATTTCTTTTTCAATTTTACTGCGTTTGAGAATATTTTTGCAGATTACTCGGATGCTGGAATCTGACTGGAATGCAGTTGAAGACAAAATACGAGTGTGAGTGATATGTAGTGAGGTTATAAATGTAAATTGAATTGTGATGTATTCAAAACAGTATATGTATAGTGAGAGATTGAAATTGTACTATTCAAAATTGTAATAAATATTTGTTTGAATAAAATTTCTGTTTGAATTCAAATTCTGTGTCATTTTATTCAGCAAATATTTATTTATTCTATGAAAAATAAAATAGTACATTAACAAATACATTTAAACGAATGTATATATGTTTATTATCATCAAACAAAAATCATATAAGCGCAAAGCGCATATTCAACATCTTTGCTTTTAAATTTCAAGGACAAAATACTTTTAAGGGGGAAGGAATGTGATGACCTGGAATTTTAGGCAATATTTATTTTATAATCTTCATTAATAATTATTTAAAATGTGCAACATTGATTTAATAATCTAACTTTTTAATTTGGCAATATTAATTGATAATCTTCTTTTTTTCTAATAGGCCTATTTATCTTTTCAAAAGGTAATAATATTTAATTGGTAAAATTTATCTTTTCAAAACTAATAAAAATATTTTCTAATTATAATGTGTATATATATGTATATATTGTGAATAAGAAGCTTTGGTTTGAATTTAATAAAATTATGTTTTCAAATTTTAAATGTATATATAGGTATATATTGTGATTTGAAAATTATATTTTAAATTCAATATAATACTTTTAAAAGGCTATTTAAAGTTAAACTTTATATTTCTTAACAACAAAGATAATATCTTTAAATATTTATATTTTAGCTTAAGTTTTAAAATTTAAATAAGATTAATAAAAGGTTTGTTTTACTTTCTTTTTAAATTTGCTTTATCTACATATGATTTGTAAATATATATAGTTTAAAACATAAGTAATTAAATTAATAAAGAATTTAGTATTATTTTAAAATTAATCATAAATAAATAAAGACATAAACATATTACATAATTAATAAAAACATAAATAATTAAGAAAATTAATATAAACATAGATATATTAATATAAAAACATGAGTAAATTTATAGAATAAAGATTTAAACATAGGTTAATGAAGACATAAACATATCAACATAAAATATAAATAATAAATTTAACAATAGGTTTTAACATTTGTAAGTAAGTAAAACATGCATTTAACATGTGTTAACTTGGTAGCATGCAAATTAACAAATGGCAACATGGGTTCTTTTAAAAATTTAAAAGATATTTATAACAAAGGTTTAGAGAACCTGGCCATTTTTAATTTCAGTTCAAACTTTCTCAATCTCCTTTCATTTTTAAAACTAAAGGAAAAGAAATTCAAAACAATGGCAACAACAGATTTTTTTTATCCTGAGCAAGCAAAGAAAATTCAACATTAAGTAACGATTTCAGTTTCAACTCAACTTAAAACAAACAAGATTCAAATCAACAAAGTTCCAGAGTATCTCAAATCAATCTCCAGATCAAAGTACAGAGCCAGTTCCTCTATTTTTTTAAATATCTGGTCAGTGAACTTTTTTCTAAAAAAACAGTTTTAATCTATGTTTATACTTGCTGCATGTGATAAATCTGTATGGAAATGTTGTAATACGTTTGCATGAACATTTTTATCTAGAATATGGTTGAACTGCTCTGTGTATTTGTATGCATGACTGGGTGTATATAAACTAGTCTCTGTTTTGTTTACAGCCTCAAAAACAACAAACAAAAATCATATCGACCAAACGAAATAATTTAAGGCTTTGATTTCTGAAGAGAAAATGTTTGAAACAAGGTAACATCATTTTTAAAAATGGTTTCAAGTGAAATTGTTGAGCATTTATTTCTAAAATGAAATATTACGGTGAAACCTTGAAAATTAGAAAAAAAAATCGATCACTTTAAATTCGAGTTTGGATTTCTAAAACAGAATCGTATGGTAAAATGATGAATTTAGATAATGATTTCATGATTTTTAGATTTGTATATATTGAGGAATTCTGAGTTGATCGATTTTGGGTTTATCGTCGGTTGTCGACGATCGACGATGAGTTGAAGTTCGTGCTTGATGTCAAGGGTAGCTTGTAGGTTGATGATCATTGGAAAAATGATCACTTGATTTTTAGATGGCCGTGGTGGCCAAACGACATCGAACTAGGGTTCGATTTCAGTTTTGGGTCATTGGGGTTTTCGAGACGAATACATCGCCATGGTGTAGCCGGAGGCAATCGCGAGGGATGGGATAGTCGCTTGGGTCTGTGACGCTGCTATGGTCGGAGTGACGTGAGCTCTGGTGGTCAAGTTTGTCGTCGGCGAGAGATTTTTGTAAATTGGTTTAATTCCAGGTTTGATTGACTTGAGGGTGGTCGTCGACTTGAGGGTGGTCGTGGCGTTGATCGATGGTGGTCGGAACTGTTGTGCACGTGCATGTGTTTGCACTTATGTCTGGTGATGTGTTGTTGTTTGGGAAGAAGGGGTGTTGCTCGGGTCGTTCTCGAGGAAATTTGCATGTTGTCTCGAAGCAGTGGGATGGGGACGAGATACTCGAGTTTGAGCTCGGGAATTTGGAGTGTTTGGCTCGGGTGGTCATTTTTGTTCTCGAATTTTAAAAATGTGTAGTAATTTTGTAACCAAGTTTTGGAAAAATAAAGTTTTAAAATAACAAAATGTTTTAAACAAGTTTAAGGTTTTAAAAGTTATTAAAATGGTTTAGTTTTCTTAAGAATGTTTAGCTAAGTTTTAAAAGCATATTTTTTTAAATAAATATGTTTCCAAAGAAATTTATTAAACCAAATTTTAAAATGAATAAATTTTCAAAAACCAAGTTTCCAAAGAAATTTTTAAACCAAGTTTTTTTCAAAATATATAAACAAGTTTCAAAGCAAAGTGTTAACAAGTTTTTGACAAATTTTAAAGATCTAATTTTAAAGGTAATGTTTAAATATTGTTTTGGGTATGTAATAATATATTGGTTTACTTTTGTAATTGAATTCTTGGGTGTTTCAAATGTAATGAAATGATGTAATTAGTAGTGACTAAGGTAAGTGTATTTTCACATGATCTTATATAAATTAATTTCAAGCATTTAAGTTAAATAAGATTAAATAAGTAATTAATTAAGATTAAGAATTTATCTTTAATTAATCAACGTTGTGATTAATTAGGAAAAATTATTTAGTGGAATTAATTAAAGGTTAATTACTTAATATAATAAATAAGGGTTAATTAATTAATGTTAATAATCAAAGTATAATTACTTAATGAAAGTAATTAATGAATAATTAATTAACGAAATTAATTTAAGGATCATTAACTAGTGATTAAGAGATAATTAAATTAATGTAATTAATTTAATATAATTAATTTATTTAATTAATCAAGGATAATAACTTATGAAAATGATTAATTATAATTACTTAATGTAATTAATAAAGGGGTAATTACTTAGAGTAAGTAATTAATGGATAATTACTGAATGTAATTAACAAAAAGGGAAATTACTAAATGATAGTAATTAAAGGATAATTACTTAATGGAAGTAATTAATGATTAATTACTTAGTGTAATTAATTAAAGGATTGATTAATAAAGGTATTAATTAAAGGGATAGTTAATTAATGAATGTGGTTAATTAAAAAATAATTAATCAATGTAAGTAATTATAGAATAATTAATTACTATAATTAATTAAGGGTAAATGTAATTAATTATAGTTAACTATTAATGAGAGTAATTGAGGGTTATTTAATGTGAATGGTTAAAGGATAATTAATTTGTGTAATTAATTAAAGGTTAATTACTTAATGTAATTAAAGAATAATTAATTAAGGACGATTAGTTAAGATGACAATTAAAGAATGATTAATTAATTCGTTTGTAATTAATTAATGGTTAAGTAAACAGGATTTAAAGTGACTGATGAATTAATTTAATTTATTTAAATTAATTAAAAATGGTGTGACTAATTAATCTTGCTTATGAATGATTGAATGATATTGAATGCCTTGGATTTTTGATATCTCTTATATGTGATACGCGTTGCTCAGTGATATGAGATGCTTTGGTTGAATTGTGATAGTATGGATTATCTATCTGTGATAATGTGAAATTATTCTATCTATGTGCATATGTTACTCTAAATATAAATTAAATTCTCGTAACTTAAAAAAACTTAGACTTTAAGATGGCGTTTTGGATTTCGATGAGACAGGGATTAGATTCCAAATTGGATATTCGAAAATCACATTGATCCAAATTAAACGATAGGTCATGAAATCTCAAGTAAAGTTCAAGATGAAGACTTGGAGTGCAAGGGCTATTGTCGTTAACTTTGAGGGTGATTTCAAAATGAGTGTAATGAGATAGTGCATTCGGTTTCGTTCGAACCCGGAACGAACTTGTATGGATTGAATGCTTTCAGAACATCGTCATTGGAGGACGATGAGCATTCTAAGAGATGTGTTCTAAAAAGGTAATCGTAGCCTCAAGCCTCATCAACCGGGAATGGCTAAAACAGGGGAGGTGCAGCAAGGCTAAGTGGGTAGCACCTAAGTAGGATAAGATTTCCCCCTGTCTAGAGGTCCCTTTTTATTCGGCTGTGTGGGCAGTTGGTCGCGAACAACTGTGGGGTTGTCTTATTCGGGATTATCCAGTAAGGGATAGTTTCGGTCTTGTGTTGCAGGGGATCAGGGTGGATCCTCGGTCCTCTAATCTAGACCAGGTGTTGTGATGGGCGGTACCCCAGTAGCCCTGCCATTGTATGCAATCCAATCTCCAATAAGTGCCGTACGTTTTAATTGTGCCCAACTATGTTGGAACGTGAGATGTAAGCATTCCAGCCATTTCTGTATTTTACTTGAAAACTCTAGGCACTATTATAATATCACTGGATTTCCTATCAAATGTTTTGATTATCGTAAGGTAAAAGCCCGACATGTTTATTTGTGGCGTGGTCTTACGAGATACCTTTGTTTTCAAATGATTTTCAAAGTTAAACAAATTTAACCCGTTTACTCACACCAGACACATGTCTGACACAGAGTTTATTTTCTATTTTCTTAAATTCTTAGGTACTCAAATTTTTACGAGTAGCCAAGGGATTCAGGTTAGCTTTGACGAATTCTAGAGGAGATATGGAGTATGAGGCTTCAGCGTATATAGATATTGTGGTTCCGCCGTGTTAATCTCTGTGTTGTATCTTGAGTTGTATGATAGACAGGTTTTCATAGCTGTCTAATGTGTTGTGATGTAAAAGCTGTGTAACTCTGATAGATGTTGTATATTATGTAATAACTATGTGATTAATATATTCTATTCGTTCCGCTGTGAGATTCTCATATTGTTTAGTTCTTTCTTTCCTATCTTTTCTATCCCTCTCTTTCTAAATAAGGAGGGGTCTTTCTGTGGAATGAAAGACGGGTCGTTATAGTAATAACTATCTAATTCATATTATTAGAAAAGTTTGATTGAATTCCATATATACATATTTGGATCTACTTGTATGTGTTCATATAAAATTTATTTTTCTTTACATATATTGTCTAGTATGAAATCATTTCTCTTTTCTAATTAAGACAGTAATGTATACATAAAATGCATTGTTTACCTTTCATATTCTTACGTTATTTTACCTATTGATTATCTTTAATATGTTGCGTTAGTTAAGTTTACTTATAGGGACACTATATCAATCACATTTGTCATCTCTTATTTATTTCCATTTCAATTCCTATGTAAAACCATTCAAATTGTTCTTATTTATTTTATGCATACATATCAATTGCCATTGACTATGCACACTCCTTGTATGTTGCACTTGCATAATATTTACTGTGAATATATTTACAATTCATGTCATATTTAGATTAGTCATTAATGTTATTTTACTAAACAATTATTTAATTTAATTAAGAGAAGAAAACGAAAAACTTCATTCTCTAACTAAATTTATGATCCCTCATTAATTGAATAAGTTAAGAGGAAGAAATGAAAAGCTTCCTTCTTTAAATAAATTTATGTCCCGTCATTAATTGAATAAATTAGAAGATAGGAAATGAAAAGTTTCTTTCTCTAAATAAATTTAATAAGGTACCGTTACACACAAATATGTACATAAGAGTATATTTGATATACACTAATTTACATGCACATTAAATTAGAGCAAAACTTTACTTATAAAATTAAATAAAATATTGATTTTATTTATAAAAAACTTAGAAAAGTTCTGAGCATATTTAGACTTCACAGGCCCATTAAAGATCCAAAATGGCCAATTTTTTTGAAATTCACTCATTTCTTCGCTGCGGGCTGGCCCAGCTCCTTCACTTATTAATGTACTTTAGATTTATTACCCAATTTTGTTATATCGTGATATAACAAAGAATATTAAAAACCTTTATTATGATCAATATTGATTACATAGATAGATATATGTAATAATTACATAATTGTCCCTAAAGTATACTACTAACCTCTCGTCTTCCACTTGCACTTGGGGCCAATTATGGATTTTTAATCTAATTCCTTCAATCAGTTCTGAACTGATTGAGCTAGTCCCTTTGTGAATGGATCTGCTATATATTTTATTATCTACTCCATCAATCAGCACCTCTCCGTCTCTGATAAACTGCCTTTATCAGGTGGAACTTTCGTAGTACATTTCTTGACTTCTCGTGAGCCTAGGTTCTTTTCGCGATATGTATCGCGATATTATTATTAAAAAACAATGTCATGAAATTCTCAATACTTGGAATGCCCCTAGTTTAGTTATAAATTTTCACACATACACACAGATATATATATATATATACACAATTTATACATACATGCATACATACATACATATATATAGCTTTCATTTTGGTGCTATTCAAGGCGATGTACTTAGCCTTTTGGTTGAATCGACCACTACCTCTTGACTTATTAATGATAATACATAAATGACATAACAAGCTTCATGACACTCGTACTTGATCAGTTCGATCATATCATCAATCACTGCATTGAGCTCATCTTTTATGAAATTTTCGTCATCACCTTTGAAGAAGTCATCCAGCTTCAAATCACAATCCTTAAGTATTGTTTCCCTCGATATTCTTTGAATGTTGGTATTCCTCAATTATTTTCTTTGGTGACCTACACGTACATGACAAGTGACCAGGGAGTCCACGTATATAGCAAACTTCCTTATAATGCTTTTTTAGGATATTTCAATATTTTTTTAGTCTCATTTGACTTTTATTGTTTTTTAATACTAATGGTCCGTTTCCTCTAAAACCACCATGGCCACCTCTATTAGAGTTATTATTATAAGTTTTTCATTAAACTGTCTAAATCGATTGCTAATACGAAGGGAGGTCCAAGGGGTAGCAACGCTCCTAGGTGGGGGTGCGGGGTCAACGTTCTTGTTAACGATTGTCGATCTGGCCGATTAGGTCATGAGCGTCCAAGGGATAATGCCCTATCCGAAAAATGGTATATATCGTTTGTGTTTGAATTTGAATTTGAATTCAAATAGGGAATTGATATGATTGCTGGGATCAAAAGGTGTCTGTTTGTTTCAATAGTCACCACCAGCAGAAGCCTTCTCCCTTTATATACACGATAATACTTCATCATTGGAACTTAACTTCTTTCCTACTTTCTAAGTCAAAAAAATATATACACATATAATCTGATTATTTCGAGTATTCTTCTGATTTGTGCAAGTGATCACAATTTGCATAAACTCACTTTAGTGTATCCTAAAAGAACAATTTCTGACAAACCTTTGTGATCTGAGATAGGGGAATTCATTCTTGAAAGAGAGTGATTTAACCCGCCTTGGAGTGATATATCTACACAATTTGACAACATTTACTTTCATGTCCTCTACCTCCACCGTGGCCTTAATCTCTTCTAGTGCGAGCAAAATTGGTATTAACTTCTAGTAATGCAGCTGAACCAATTGGTTTTGAAGTGTTATCCCGCCTTTTGGCAAAGCCGTGATACCAAGGAACTGATTGAAGACCAAGGATCACTCTTCCTGGATATCAAGCCTACACAGTTCCGCTATGGATATCGATGAACTTTGTCTGAGCCCGGATTGAGCTACAATTGATAGGACATGACAAGCAAAGCCATGAAGGCCGGCGTTCCAAATTTCGAGTCAATCCGAGTTCGTATGCTCAAGTTATGATCGATTCAATCTAGAGGAAACGGCCCAGCTTTTGTATCCATCGCTATGGTTGATTTCGTATCCATCGTCGAACTCCGGTTCGAATCGATCAGGTTCCAGCGACTTCGTATCCATCGAAGAGCCTCAATTCGTATCGATCAACTTCATATCCATCGAAGTGCCTCGGTTCGTATTGACCAAGTTCAAATCCATCAGGAAGCCTCGGTTCGACTCGATCTCATTCGATTCCATCGGCTCCTCCTTATTCGAATCCATTGACATCTCCCTACTTCGTATCCATCGGCAGATAGCCCACTTCGCATCCATCAACTAAGGCAACGGATACTGCTTCGCATCCATCATAGAAGCCTCTCTTCGTATCCATCAGACAACTGCTGTTCGTATCTATCAGGTCTTCTTACTTCGTATCCATCATGGAAGCCTCTCTTCGAATCCATCTGGGCAAAGCAATTCGTATCCATCAGATCACCTTACTTCGTATCCATCAAAGGGCTCCAGTTCGCATCGATTGGCTTCGTATCCATTGAGAAGCTACGTGGATCATATCCATCAAGGAAAGGCTTGTTCCTAACCATCGACCATCAATAGTTCGTGTCCATCAATGACTGCTGTTCGAATCCATGGGTGAGGCCTTATTCGAATCCATCAGGTCAACAAACCTGGGTGACGTGTCATCCCTTGATACGAACAAGGCGAGATATATGGAGTCGATGCGGTCAACTCGGAGTAAAGACCGGATCGAGGCGAAGATTGCGCTCCACGTCATCATGAAGGCGCGTGCCACAATCGATTCGAAGCAATCGATTCAAAGCAATCGATTCGAACAAATCGATTCGAACCAAGCAGCCACCGAAAAAGTCCATTTCGTATCGACTATATCTCCCAATCCACTTATCCAAATGCAATGAAATTTTCACAGGAGATTGCCTATATGCCAAGGAGTGTTCCCACCAAATTTCAGCTTGATTGGACATCATCTTGATCGATACGAAATGAATTCGTATTGATCACAAATCGACTCGAAACTTTCTGAGATTGGTCGCGTGGGCCCACTCACGTGCCAGAACGAGTCACCTGAAATTTGGGCGAAGTCCCAGCCTCCTACGCCTATAAATAGAGCCCCAGAGCCTATAGAAGAGGGATCTTTTGATTCTCAAGCGCCCAGACTCTGCCGGATCGAGACCTACATCATACTTTTGCTGTTGAATTCGAATTTGCAGTTGTATCTTGCTGTTGTTTGTTGTACTTGCTTGTAATCATTGAAAGAGAATCGATAAAGTTGCAAAAAACTTCACAGTGGACGTAGGCAACACGCCGAACCACTCTAAATCGCTTGTCTACGCATTTACTTTCCTGTTATTTGGAGTTTTTGTTATATAATCCTCATTTTTAATTTATACTCTTCATTATTATCTCTTCAAAAAACTTCTGAAGAGTGTTGTGACCAATTTTGGTGCAAACACTTTGGTGCTTTCACTGAGAAAACCCAGATTTTCTCCTGCTCTTTGGATCTGTCGTCGATACCGGATTGAATAAATCTAAGAGAGAGATCCAGATCACAAGTCTAGATTCCTTCCATTCTATTCAGATTTGCAAAGATCTAGGAAAGGAGTTCGTTATTCAAGATGGTAAGTACCAGAACCACCTCTAACGTCGGCGATCAAGAAGGCCGAGATAGGCAGAATCCCGCACAGCTGCCGTCAACCAATCAGAACGTAGCCGGACCCTCAGATTCACAAGGCCCGGTTACTAGGCAGGAACTCCAGCTATTACTTCAAGAGCCAACGTAGAGCCGTCAGCAACTAACTGAGCAGCTGTGTGCAAATGTCGAGCTGACCCAACAGTTAAACCGCCAGAAGCGTAGAAGGCATAGGAGAGACCAAGGCTCTCATTCCTCCACAGAAAGCTCTGCTTCCTCAGGATACAACCGTAGATCCGTCCGTCCTCGACCGGACGAGGGCTATGCACAAGCTACATGACATCAGCCCATTTTGACCGTTGGTCAGCTAAGAGTTGGACCATCAGCCAGCTTTTACACTGGACCCTCTTCCAGGGGAGGAACTGTGCCTCGATACACTACAGATAACCGTGCCACCGCTACTGTAGTTGACATAGGGATTGATACCCGAAACCAGCAAGGACGTACTCCTGAACTGTACGTTCCAGGAGACATTGAGCCAAGGAGGCGAGATATGGACCGTCGACAGCGCCCGGTCGAACCTCGCAATGTGGAACCCGACCACACTTTGGCCCAACATGCGCAGAATGTTGCAATGCCAGATATTACAAACATGATAAGACAAATGATCCGAGAAAGCTAGGGTCTTACCAATGACGATTGGGGAATCTCCCGGAGTCATACCCCATTCACAGACGAGATTCTTTTTGTTGAACCCCCTCGGCGATTCAGGATGCCAACGCTACTGATGTACGAAGGAAATTCAGACCCTAATCAACATATTTTGAAATATGAGAAGTCGATTAGCGCTGCAAGGGCTGATGATGCAATAAAGTGCCGTAGTTTTCCCATTTCTTTGGGAGGCATTGCGACAATGTGGTTCACAAGACTACCCCCTCGATCTATTGCTTCGTTCGATCAGCTGGCCAAGAAGTTTGTAGAATAGTTTCGCATGCATGTTGCTAGACCGAAGGATGTTAATACCATGTCCAATGTCACACAAGCTCCAGGAGAAACACTCAGACGTTATTTGGAAAGGTTCCACGCAGCATGTGCAGAGATTAGCAACCCGAATGATAATTCGATTTTGATAGCACTAACTAAGGGGATTGACCCTGACTCCGAGTTCGGAAATTGATTAGCTGGGGAACCTCCCGCGTCGTTGGACCGTTTCTACCCCAAAGCCGCCCAGTTCTTAAGATGTGAGGACGCGAAACAATCTAGGAAGCAGGACGGCGTGGGACCCAGTAATGAGGGGATACAGAGTAATGTGGCAGTTAAGTAATCGGGTGAGAGTTCTGGGAAAGTGCGGTAGAACATACAGAACAAGCAATCTCAACCAAGAAATAATGGAATTCAAAATAAGAAACGGGATCAAAACCGTGGCCCACGGCATAGGGCTCCAATGTTTGACAATTAGACAATTATACACCACTGAACACGTCGCTGGAGAACGTGTATCTACAGACTTACAATGCTATGCAGTATAAGAAACCTGCTCCGAAGCCATCGTCGGAGAGACAGATTCAAAAAGGAAAGTTCTGTAGGTTCCATGAGAGTTATGGACATAATACCAATGAGTGTAGACATTTGCAAGACCTCATTGAAAAGTTGATCAGGGAGAGAAAGTTAGATCAATTCGTGCGGGCGTCGCAGTCTGGTGGTGCGGGCCTATCAAATCAGAATCGTGCGCAGAATCAAGAGAGACAGGAGGGACCCGCTCGAACGGGCGGGAGATTGGTGATTAATACAGTCAGTGGTGGTCCCCATCCAGCAGACCGAAGCTGGAGGGAAATGGAGTCGTATGCCAATTCTATCAGGCATGTGGACTTTGAGTGTTGCGGTAATTTTGATGGGGGCTCCGGCCAAACTACAGAGAACGATGACGGACGACGTTGTATTCAGAAGCCGAGATGCTGATAGGGTCGAAGCCCCAACTATTGACCCACTAGTCATATCTGCCCAGGTTGGTCCTGCTTGGATGAAAAGGATCCTGGTAGACAGTGGGAGTTCGGTGAACATTTTGTTTAAGAGAGCATATGATCAAATGAAGATGGAAGCCAAAGATTTAAAACCTTGTCAATCTAGAATTCATGGCTTCGATGGGAGTGCCAATATCCCCACTGGAGTGGTGGAATTACCAGTGGAGTTAGGAGTTGGAGAGTGCCGAAGAGTTCAGATACTGTAGTTTGTTGTTTTAAATATTCAATCCCCATACAATGCTTTTTTGGGCCGACCGGCCCTTGCTGAATTCAGGGAAGCGATTGCCCCATGGTGTTTGACCTTGAAATTCCCCACTGATCATGGGATTGGAGTTATACAGGGAGATCAGGCTGCTGGAAGGGCCTGTTACGTAGCTGAGCTGCGCGAGGCGCAGCGAAAGGAGAAAGGAAAGGGCATAGAGGAATCTCTCTGCGTCCGTTTTGCGAATAATTGACAATTAGTGCCTGGGCCTCGACCCGGGCACCACAACAAATTCCAAAGGGATCTTGACCCCAAAGACAATGAAAACAAGTAAGAATCTGTTGAAAGTTAGGCTTCCCCGGCTGAGCTGACGATTGATGTTCCAATCGATGGTGATGATGATGATGACTCGAGAATGTTAAAGGTTGGGTCTCAGTTGAGCCAAGAGACACAACAGGAATTGGTTGAATTTCTCCGGGCGAATCTCGACGTGTTCGCCTGGACACACTCTGATATGTATGGGTTCTCGCCGGACATCGCGAGCCACACCCTGAACATTGACCCGCGGTATATCCCGGTCAAACAGAAAAGGCGTGGTATGGATCTAGAGAGATCTGCCGCCCTGAAAGAAGAAGTTGATAAGCTGAAGGCAAATGGGTTTATCCGAGATTCTCTATACCCGGAGTGGGTATCCAACCCTGTACTTGTCCGGAAACCAAATGGGAAATGGAGAACGTGCATCGATTATTCTGACTTAAACAAAGCTTGTCTGAAAGACAACTTTCCACTTCCCCGAATTGATCAACTTGTGGATTCAACGGCCGGACATGAATTATTATCTTTCATGGATGCTTACTCAGGCTACAATCAGATACCCATGCATGTACCCGACCAAGAGCATACAAGCTTCGTAACCGATCTGGGACTATACTGCTACAAAGTCATGCCCTTCGTATTAAAGAACGCCGGAGCAACCTACCAACGCTTGGTTAACCGGATGTTAACTGACCAGATCGGGAAGACCATGGAGGTTTATGTAGACGGCATGTTGGTGAAATCCCACTGACCACATTAGGGACTTGGCGTCAATGTTCAATATCCTTCGGAAATACGGAATGAAGCTCAATCTGCTAAAGTGTCATTTTGGAGTCGCATCTGGAAAATTCCTTGGGTTCATTGTCAACGCTCGAGGAATAGAAGCCAACCCCGAAAAGATCCGGGCTATCAGAAACCTACAAACTCCAAGAACTATAAAACAAGTCCAGAGTCTCAAAGGAAAGGTGGCAGCGTTAAGTAGGTTCATATCAAAGTCCACTGATAAGTGCATCCCCTTCTTCGATCTAATCCGAAAAGGGAAGCGGACCTTCGAATGGACTGCGGAGTGCGAGGGCGCATTCCAATCATTGGTTCAACATCTTTCCACACCGCCAATTCTTTCAAAGCCTGTCAACCACGAGCAGTTGTATCTTTACCTAGCGGTATCAGAAAATGCAATCAGCGCTGCCCTTGTTTGGGAGGAAGACCGAGTGCAGAAACCGGTCTATTATGTTAGCAAGCGACTAACCGGAGCCGAAAGAAACTACCCAAAGCTGGAGAAACTAGACTACTGCTTAGTCATTGCCTCGAGGAAGCTCCGTCCATATTTTCAGGCTCATCCTATCACTGTGTACACCGATCAGCCGTTACGACAGATCCTCACGCGGCCTGAGACGTCTGGTAGGTTACTCAAAATGGAACATCGAACTGAGTCAATTCGACATCACTTATACTCCGAGGAGGGCCATTCACGGTCAAGTCCTAGCAGATTTTATAGCCGAGTTCACTGTTTCTGAAGATTTGCTTGAGACCAGCGAATCTTCTGAATACATCTGGAAGCTGTACACCGACGGTGCATCCAACGGTCAGTGCTAGGGTGTTGGGGTAGTGCTTGAAACCCCCGAGGGACGATCCATATGCTATGCTTTAAAGTTCGAGTTCCGTGAAACCAACAATGAAGCGGAATATGAAGCTTTACTTGCCGGGTTGAAGCTAGCCAGCGATCTAAGAATTATCTCCGTGGAAATTTACTGTGACTCCCAATTGGTCGTATGCCAGGTTTGGGGTGAATATCAGGCCAAGGATCGAAGACTAGCCGCTTATCTATCTCGAGTCTGGGAGATGCTTGGTGAGTTTGATTACTATTCCATTTTCTACATACCTCGAAGCATAATCAGAAAGCCGATTCGCTGGCAAAGTTAGCAAGTACGGGCAAAGTTCAGCAGTTGGGGCTCGTTCCCATTGAAACCCTATCTTCTCCAAGTATCGATCAAATGGAGACCGACTGCGTATTTGAGACTGCTCCCGAAAAGGAGTCATGGATGACCCCCTATCGAAACTATATCGAGCATGGGGTATTGCCCGAGCGTAAGAGTGAAAGGAGACAGATCATTCGAAAGGCCTCGCGGTTTACCATTCAGGATGGAATCATGTATAGAAGAGGATATTTAGTTCCCCTCCTTCGATGCATCGCCCACGACGAAATCAAAAGGGTACTATGTGATGCGCATGAGGGAGAATGTGGTGATCACACTGGGGGGCAAGCCCTCGCCAAGAAAGTGCTTCGATATGGGTATTTCTGGCCAACTGTGAACCGTGATGCGGCTGACTATGCAAAGAAATGTGATAAATGCCAAATACATGCTCGAATTCCTAGGGCCCCACCTATTGAGATAAACCAAATGGTCAGTCCCTGGCCGTTTGCAATATGGGGAATTGATATCATCGGTACTCTACCACTTACCAAAGGAGGAGCAAAATATGCAATCGTCGCAGTCGATTACTTTACTAAATGGGCTGAAGCTGAACCACTTGCGACGATTACAACGAAAAAGGTAATCAACTTTGTAGTTCGCAACATTATCTGCCGGTTTGGTCTCCCGCATACCATTATCACTGATAACGGAGCCCAATTCGACAGTGTTGGATTCAAAAATTTCTGCCAACGGTTCCACATCCATAAGAAATTCTCAACAGTTGCACACCCTCAGGCAAATGGCCAAGTTGAAGCCATTAATAAAGTTATCAAATCTATTCTGAAAAAATGACTGGAAAAGGCTGGGGGCAAGTGGGTTGATGAATTACCTATGGCTTTATGGGATTACCGAACGACCCATAAGTCCGCGACCGGACACACCCCCTTCTCTCTGTCCTACGGCTCAGAAGCTGTTATCCCGGTCGAAATGGAAGTACCTTCTCATCGGGTAACCTACTACGATCCGAAGACTAACGCCATATTACTCGCTGAATCTTTGGACTTACTGGATGCAAAACGTGATGAGGCTGATTTGAGGGCAGCCGCATATCGAAATCGAGTCGCCCGATTATATAATGCCAAGGTCCGACCACGGACCTTCGAACTTGGCGATGTTGTTCTGAAAAGAGTTTATCCGGTCCCTTCGCATATGAAGCCAAATTGGGAAGGGCCATATGTGATCATCCAAAAGCTCGGAGACGGCACATTCAAGTTGTCGACCGTTGACGGTCTTACTCTGCCAAGAGCTTGGAATAGTGAAAGCCTCCATCGCTACTACATATGACAGGCATTATTTACTTTAGTCTATTTCTTCTTTTGCATTTTATTCTCGCATTTTGGAATTTGAATTTGTAATAAGGCAACTGACTTTGCCATATTTTCTCATTTCAGCAATAAAATGCCATCTCTTCGAGTCAGAGCTGTGATTTATTGAATATACAACATCACAATGCACAGAGAGCTAGGTTCCATCGTACGGTGGAATTTATTCAAATAGAGAGTGACTGTGATACGACCGGTCACTCACTAAGTGATACCCAAGCTCGGGGGCATGCCACCACACCAATATCTAAAAGGATTGATACACGACAATCCTCCCACTAACCCTAAATTCCCAAAGTGCGAGTTGGAGTATAAATCTTAACTCTAGGTTCCCAGAGTGCGAACCAGAGCACAAACATTAACTCCAAACTCCCAGAGTGGGAGTAAGAGTATAAACATATAAATGCGGTTCCGGAGAGGGTGGACCTGTCGCCTAACGACTTCGGCCGCATCCTTACCAAGTTTGAGGAGGATGGACCCGTCCGTCTAACGACCTCGCTTGTTAACTCGGGGTGGATGTGTTCCGACCATCCACGATCCCGATAAATCCACCGTTCCCAGAGTATGAACGAATTCCCAAAAGCCTAAACAGATGTGACTGACCATCTGTCGGCTAACTCCAAGTTCCCAGAGCGTGAATCGGAGTATAAACATCAATTCCAGGTTCCCGGAGTGCGAACCGGAGTATAAACCCTAACTCCAAATTCCCAGAGCGCGAATTGGAGTATAAACATCGACTCTATGTTCCCGGAGTGCGAACCGGAGTATAAACACTAACTCCAAATTCCCAGAGTGCAAATTGAAGTATAAACATTGATTTTAGGTTCCCGGAGAGCGAACCAAAATGTAAACGCTAAATCCAAATTCCCAGGGTGCGAATTGGAGCATATGTATCAGCTCGAAGTTCCCGGTGTGCGAACTGTGCCATAGGCATCGATAATTATCGGATTCCCGGAGCGTGAACCAACTTATCGTTTGAAAATTATTCAAAGTCCCCAGAGTGCGGACATGTGCTCAAGATCTGTAATAGGTGCGGCCATGAGCCCATCATTACAACACTCAAGCAAGTAAGACAGGAAAAACAGTTGAAATGAAGAAAGCTAAATTTTATTTCGACTAACTAGAAACAAGATCTTATATGCAAATTCTTCCAAAAGATTCCTACTAGCAGGGGCCGAACCTGCATCTATATACGGCCTACAAATGGAAAACGAAAACAAGTTCCTATCTATCAAAAGTTTGATTAAGTTGCCAATCTATTTATTTTTCCTCGGCCTCCTTTTCAACGGAGAACCTTCGGACTCACTAGATATCTTCCATTTTGAACTTTTCCCCTCCGATGATTGCTCTCCAACTGGGGGCATAATGTCAACGTCCTCCTTTGAGCTCGATTCCGGATGTATACTTCCTACCCGAGGAGTTAGGGGGACTGGATCTGCAACGGAAGATGGAACAAACACCCGGGTATCAACAATAGTACCACCCGGTGATATTATCCTTAGAGGTGCTGGGTTATGCACCGCCGTATCACTTCCAGCATTACCACTTTGCTCCGCAGCCTCTAATTCAGCATTAATCTCGGCCAAGATTTCTTCATCACGAATTGTTTGGGCCTGGCTGGGGGCAGCTGTAGTCTGCAATGAAGAACTGGAGGCTGGCGGAAGTCCACTAATGATGAACGACAAGTCTGCGAAGGAATCACCATGTCGGTCAAGAAGCTCGCTCATCATTTTCTCGTCAAAAGATAGTGAGCCCTCCTGTGTTATTTCAGTTGGCACTGTCATTGTCATAATAGTCATTTCGGTAGTAATGGCCTCCTGCCCTTGAGATGACCTTTGGATCGCAGAAGTCGGGATAATTCCAGTCACTGAACAAAAATGAAAAGGAGTTGTTAGCAATCGCTTCAAAACAAACTCTCTATTTAGAACACACTCGAGATATGTTCGGAGTACCTTCCTCAATTTGGCCTACTGATGGCTGAGCGGCTTCAGAAACATGCTCCCGGATAGGAGATAGTTGCGGTTTTTCCGGGTTATAAGTTGGGATAGATTGTGAGGCAACCGTTGATGCAGGCCCTAGCGGAGGTGGAGTGCTAATCTCAAGGAATGTAGCCTGGTGCTCAACACCTGAACTTTTCCCAACTTCCTGATGATGAGTGCCAACCATCTCCTTCTCGTGAGAAATTATAGCGTTATGAAGGATCTTTCTTTCATCCTCGGTCAGTAGCCAATTTTCGAGCTCAAATTCGTCAATCGATTCGCTCGGGTGCGCTGTTTTCTCCTCCTCAATCAACCAGATCCAAGCACCGTGGAGATGTACCGAGTAATTTTCGAGCCAGGCCAAATTTCTGTGCCTCAACACATTGGCGTTGTAAGTGATAAGGAGGCCATCAATATCAGCCTCCAGCCTGGACTCGGCCACTTGAATTTTCCTGTCAACTTCGGCCTCGACCTCCTGTACTTTAGCCACCGCCGCGTCTCGCTCGGTCCGAAGCACTACAGCCTGTTCACATGCTTCCTGGGCCGCGTTATTCGCGTCATCCCTATCTTTGGCGATTTCAGCAAATTTGGCTTTGAGCTCGTTAAGCTCCTTCAAGGCTGCATCCCGCTCGGCGGTTACAATAGTGTTTCGGTGGCCCATGTCCTCCACCGTAACATAATGCTCTTTCTTCATCCTGTCCATCGCCGCCTGGGCTTCATCAGCTTTCTTAAGGGCCTCCATCTCTGATTTCTGAGATGACTCGGCTTCAGTGTTCAGCACTTGTATAATACGGTCCTTTTGAGCTAGCTCGGCTTGTAGTTTCTCAATGATAGCTGCTCGCTCAAAGGCTAATGATGATGCTTTCTCAGCCGCTTTAGCCCACGTCTTATACTGGGCATAGAAGTCATGTACATAGTCATGCACCATCTGCTCAGCTTCTGCCGGGATTCTTTTTAAACGAAGAGGAAAAATATAGCTATCGAAGCAGATGTTCGGAAAATCCTTCTTTAACCGAGCAAGCTTGATCGCCTCTTCCCCTAAAATTTCCGTAGGGGCCTGTTATGCAACTACGGAGGTTATTGTCTTCGTTCTAGGATGATGAGGCTCAGACCTGGAAGACTGGGAAGCAGACTTGTGCCGCGAGGATTTAGGGGGATGATAAACATAAATGGGAGGTTGTACAGGAGTTCTGGGAGGAGGAGTGCGAGATCGAGATCGACGTCTGTAATCCCTATCTCTATCATATCTCTCTTGGCTGGAGTATCCAGAGTATCCACGGTCGTGATCTTTGTCCCCTTCCCTTCTATGCGACTCATAGTATGCAGAAGATCTACGGGCATGTCGAAGACTTCCCAACATTGAACCTCGTCCAGTCATAGTATCTGCAAAGCAAAATAAAAGTAGAGTTAGCGGCTTTTCGAAACAGATGACCTATGGTCAAGGGTTGTGTAATGCCGTGAATTGTGTATGAATGTGCAACCCCCCGACCAACCGGAAGTGTCGACCACGCTAGTAGGAAAAGACTCGCTCAATTCTAAAGTATGGTGGAATTCCTCCAACCCGGCATCATGCGGGAAAGACGCATCGTCCGGAATTGGAAGATCGACAAGCCCTTCGTAAATACTTTCTGTTCTTGGGAGAAACGCCTCCGAAATTCTAATTCCAGAAACGGGCCAGGACGTGGCGACGGATTTCCATCTCCCCTTTTTAGGTGACTTAAAAACGGCTGCCTTGCCTTTTCTCTGCTCTTCAATGTCCTGGGCTATATCAGCAGGTTCGCCCAAGGGCTCCTTATCAGTGTGAGTTCTCTTGGAATCAGCCTCCCTGATTACGACGACTTTAGGCTTTTTTCGTTTGACACGCTCTCTCGAGGCGGTTCTTAATGCGCCGTCGAGCATTATACTTTATCTCCGCTCAATCAGCCCGAGAATCCTTAGATTCCTATCTGTCAAAAGTAAGTCGATGTTCCTTTCTTCACTCAAAACTTCTTGCAGCAATCGGACTATGTCCTTAAAATATCCACCGTCCGGACGGTGAATGATCGCTGTAAAAAGAAAGAGATATAAGTCTCACTTCGGCTTCAATCGTCATGATAATTATTCAGAAACTTAGCTATACTCACATCTGAATAACCATCGCCTGGCGAACCCTGGAGGGCATCTAACGTAAAACCACTCCGTCTTGAAGTAGCTTAGCCTGGTCCAGGACCCGGTGACCACTTGACAGTTTCTACTGCCTCTAGGAACGTAAAAGATGGGCTATCTGTCCGGCTTTTGAAGTTGAATAAGTATCTAATGTCAGTCGGAAGCGGCGGACGATGAAGGAACTCCATAAAGACGATGAACAAGCTATTGACCGAAAGTATCCATTTGGGTGAAGCTGAGATGGGGCGATCCCCAGAAATGACAACACTTCTCTTATATATTCATTGAATGGAGGAAGCATCCCGGCTGCACATGCATGATGGTTGAATGCGGTATATCCCTCCGGGGGATTGTGCGGTCTATCATTTGATCCTGGCAATAGAACATCATCCATTGACAAACCATGCCTTAAGCATATTCTTCCTAGCATGTCTTCTGAAATGTTGGATGGAACGGAGTCAGACGGATTGTTAATGAAAGATGCATCGGGTAGTTCATCCGGGGCTGGACCAATGACTTCGGCCTCAATGTCCGGAATTTCGAGTCTCGGAGGAATTGTACTCTGAATCTCCTGCTGCTGCGAACTTGATAGTTCCATAACTAGCTAACTCATGAGAAATCATCGTTAGACGACAAAGAGCCCGTGTGTTCCCCACGTGTAGAGTGTGTGTTGTGCAGTGTTGTGCGATACTTAAAAAGATTTTGCAGAGTTAAAGAAAATTTGCAAGCGACAAAGATAATCAGAGTCGAGTTGGAGTGACCGTCATCGCCGACCGTCATCACCAAACCGCCTAGATGTTAGTGATCGATCCCAGTTGAAATTACTCATTATGTTGTTAAACTATGGTTCCATCTGCGAGCTTCGAATGGTAGTCAAATATGCAGTTCTGCAGTTAAGTCCAGATATGCAGGAATAAAGCTAGCTAGAGTCAAGTGTTCACATATGCAAAAGATTCCCAAATTCATCGAACTTCGGCTTGGGATCGATCACCACAGTTCAAGTTAGTGAAGGGTCAGAAGCCTCCCTTTTGCACCGGTTTGAAACGATATGCTTCGTATCGATCGAGTTCGAATCTTCGTATCGATCGAGTTCGAATCGATACACTTCGTATCGATCAGATTCGAATCGATGCGCTTTATACTGCATCGGTTCGAAATGATACGTCTCGTATCGTTCAAGATCGAATCGATACCCCTCGTATCGATTAAGTGGCACCAACCTCGTATCGATTGCGAACCAGAGAACTTCACATCGATCATATCCACAACCATCATTCCTCGACCTGAACAACATCGATGCGAACCCAACATCCAGTAATCGATACGAAGTCAAGCGCTGACTTCCTTTTCATCGGTACGAAGTGGAGGCTGAGCAACCCTCAATCGATTGTTAAAAAATCCATAATCCCTTTTTCTCCGATCGATTCGAGCATAGCCATGGCCATTTACGACCGAGCTCCATCCCAGATCTGGCTTCACCTATTGCCAGAAGGAATGATGGAAGAAGAAAAAATGGATTTGGGATAACTTCGTCACTTGGATTCGTAATTAATTACCTAAGTTAAAATTGGGATTCGAAGGCTGGAAGGATTGAATTTGATCGAGTCGAAGGCACGCCGCAGTTCTTCTCTCTCTAATCTCCGGATCAATGCGAAAGCTAAAGGCAGCAGTAAAAAGTAAAAAGTGAAAATGGATGAAGTCCAGAGTATTTATATGGAACTCAGAGAGCAACCGGGTCGATTCACCTCCCGGTCTACGTGACCGGTCGCAACCAGTCAACCCAGGATCGAGTCGAACGCTTTGTTCATGTCCATTTGACAGAAGTTCCCATCGACTCGAAGCCCTTGTTCACATCGACAAGTTCACAACTCCATCCACTGCACATCAATACGAACAGTGATTTCATATCCATCATAACTTATACACATCCATCAATACGAACGACACTCTTCGAATCCATCGATTCGCATCTTCCAAAGACCAGCGTTCATCGGCACGAGTTGAGGATCACTTATTCGGATCCAGCGACATCGAAGACTATCGATACTAATGTTGATTTCGTATCCACTGATGCTCATATCCATTGATTCGAAATGCTAGATCCGCATCCAGCAATACAAGTTCTATCAATGCAAGAACAACAATTCAAGCTTCGACATCGATTCAGGAGAGGATCGACACAAGAGGATAATCAGAAACAACCATCAAGCGTTGTTTCAAGTCGAAGTTCAAATCGGTTCAGGAGAGGATCAACACGAAATTCGATAACAAACTAAACTGACAACGACTCGTGAACATGCAACGTTAACAAGAGTCAAGTTAACATATATGCATATATGTCGGACAAATATTCGATTTTCAACATTCACAGGGATCGAATACTCATCTCATTACGATTACGGCGACAAACAGCTAATCGCTATCACACAACAGTCAGTTGCAGCAATACGGAATATAATTTTCAACGGAAAATACGATGACTGTTCATAAAGATTGCAGCTTTTCAAAGCACGTCATGTTTCCACAAGACGTACTTTAGGGGGCAAATGTTATCCCGCCTTTTAGCAAAGCCGTAATACCAAGGAACTGATTGAAGACCAAGGATCACTCTTCCTGGATATCAAGCCTACACAGGTCCGCTATGGATATCGATGAATTTTGTCTGAGCCCAGATTGAGCTACAATTGATAGGACATGACAAGCAAAGCCATGAAGGCCGGCGTTCCAAATTTCGAGTCAATCCGAGTTCGTATGCTCAAGTTATGATCGATTCAATCTAGAGGAAACGGCCGAGCTTTCGTATCCATCGCTATGGTTGATTTCGTATCCATCATCGAACTCTGGTTCGAATCGATCAGGTTCGTATCGATCAGGTTCCAGCCACTTCGTATCCATCGAAGCGCCTCAGTTCGTATCGATCAACTTCGTATTCATCGAAGTGCCTCAGTTCGTATCGACCAAGTTCGAATCCATCAGGAAGCCTCGGTTCGACTCGATCTCATTCGAATCCATCTGCTCCTCCTTATTCGAATCCATTGACATCTCCTTACTTCGTATCCATCGGCAGATAGCCCACTTCGCATCCATCAACTAAGGCAACAGATACTGCTTCGCATCCATCATAGAAGCCTCTCTTCGTATCCATCAGACAGCTGCTGTTTGTATCCATCAGGTCTTCTTATTTCGTATCCATCATGGAAGCCTCTCTTCGAATCCATCTGGGCAAAGCAAATCGTATCCATCAGATCACCTTACTTCGTATCCATCAAAGGGCTCCAGTTCGCATCGATTGGCTTCGTATCCATTGAGAAGCTACGTGGATCATATCCATCAAGGAAAGGCTTGTTCGTAACCATCGACCATCAATAGTTCGTGTCCATCAATGACCGCTGTTCGAATCCATGGGTGAGGCCTTATTCGAATCCATCAGGTCAACAAACCTGGGTGACGTGTCATCCCTCGATATGAACAAGACGAGATATATGGAGTCATGCGGTCAACTCGGAGTAAAGACCGGATCGAGGCGAAGATTGCGCTCCACGTCATGATGAAGGCGCGTGCCACCATCGGTTCGAAGCAATCGATTCGAACAAATCGATTCGAACCAAGTAGCCACCGAAAAAGTCCATTTCGTATCGACTACATCTCCCAATCCACTTATCCAAATACAATGAAATTTTCACAGGAGATTGTCTATATGCCAAGGAGTGTTCCCACCAAATTTCAGCTTGATTGGACATCATCTTGATCGATACGAAATGAATTCGTATCGATCACAAATGGACTCGAAACTTTGTGAGATTGGTCGCGTGGGCCCATTCACGTGCCAGAACGAGTCTCCTAAAATTTGGACGAAGTCCCAGCCTCCTACGCCTATAAATAGAGCCCCAAAGCCTACAGAAGAGGGATCTTTTGATTCTCAAGCATCCAGACTCTACCGGATCGAGACCTATATCATACTTTTGTTGTTGAATTCGAATTTGCAGTTGTATCTTGCTGTTGTTTGCTGTACTTGCTTGTAATCATTGAAAGAAAATCAATAAAGTTGTAAAAAACTTCACAGTGGACGTAGGCAACACGCCGAACCACTCTAAATCGCTTGTCTACGCATTTACTTTTCTGTTATTTGGAGTTTTTGTTAGATAATCCTCATTTTTAATTTATACTCTTCATTATTATCTCTTCAAAAAACTTCCGAAGAGTGTTGTGACCAATTTTGGTGCAAATATGAAGAGTGAATTTTAATAAGCAATTCATTATTTTATTCTACAACCAATAAACAGTCAGTAAATTCAAAACACCATATGAAATAACGCTCTCGATACTGCTGTTGTAGGAGTTTATTCGAGGCGTGAAATGTTAAAAAAGTTTTTTCAAGCTTTTTTGCGTTACTCTTTCTCCATACAATTTCAATTTAGAAGTGACTCTAAACATAGGAGAATCATATTCCTTTGTGGATTTGAGATCTTGAAACCTTAGGTTCAACCATTCTTTCCTAGTGCTTAGAAGTATGAATGTTTTTTGATGGTCATAATGCTCCTTTCAGGAGTTCCATAAGTGAGGAGGGTCCTTTTAATTAGGTGTTCTGTTTGAGATCGTCACGAATATGACGTCCTTGAAATATTAGAACTTTTGTTATGTCCTGCTAGGACATATTATTGCAAACTTTCTTAGCATTTTCAAGACATTGAGATTGCAAGTGGATCTCAACATCCAATATACATGACAAATAGTTGTCTTGATATATGTCCAAAGCTTTGAATTCAAATTTAGTTATGTTTGTCATGTTATGAACTATTAAATGGAAAGATTTTTTTTTATTGCAGTACATAGTGAGAGGGATTTAAACGTAGTCTAGAAATGATTTGATCAAAAACAAAAATAAACATTTTTTTCGTTATTCTTATATGTTTTCATTTATAAAGACGTCTCAAAGCATCAGGGCCCAAAAATTATTAATTGAAACATCATGTATACATAGATCTTACATGCCAAACGTTAAGGAAAAATGAACCAGACACGAGAAATGAAACAAGCTTTTGGAAACATGAAGTACTAACGAAAAAGGTAGATATCTCAACCTAAGTAATCATGCTGATGTTTTCTTTTATGCCGGTATCACTGGAAAATGTTAAGGTAAGCATGTTAATGAAAAATGGTAAGTTCAACATTGATATTTTCTTTTATGTTGACATCAATGAAATGCACCACAACCTATGCGTATAGTGGCAAACCATGCCCAGTTGGTAGAAATGTGCACTTTTGGAGCATGGCTAGTCGATATATGTGGTTAAAGAAGGCCTATTGAAGTAGCTTGTTTTGAAATAAAGTGAAATAATATAAAACAAAGCTATAGAAGTACCTTGATCTATGGAGAAAATTTAATAAATTTGCATTGAAAACCTTGTCGTAGTATGAAATTTGATTAGTAGGCAAAAACATTTACAGAATAAAAATAAGTAGTAGTTATTTTAGAGAGAACGAGTAAAGTGGACTCCTTAAGCATTCAAAAATATTACACTAAAATTACTAGTAAAAACTATTATAAAAAAAATGAGATAAATATCTCAACTTCATGAAAAATAAGCATGAGATAAAATCATTATCTAATGGAAACTATAAATTAGACTATTGTTATAGTTATACTTTATTCAAAACTAATTCAACAACTCATATATACATCAAACAAAACATAAATTTTGGATTTTTGTTTGTTTCAAAATAGACAAATACATATAAAAACTAGCACAACATTCGTAGTACTTTAAAACACTATTGTAAAAATTCTTCTTGGCCTCCGTCTAGACCTCACCTACGCGCTAGGTTAGACTTACCGTCCAATGATTTGCCTAAGCCTGCATAGGCAAGGTTTATCGTTCTGTGTAAAAATCAAAACATGCATCTAGACATTGGTTAGACATTATTTAAGGTTCGATGCCACATATAGACATCAGCCAGTTTTAGACGATCTTGCCTCATTGGTTACTTCTAAACACATTCAAAATTCTAAAATTTTAGTTTAACACTAGATAAAACACTAAAGTTTTGTCTAAAATACATGAGTTATCAAAAATCCATACATTCGATTAATTTTCGCCTAAACGATTAGTTTCTAGTCCGTACTAACTGCCTAACATCCGCCTAACGATTTTCAGAACCTTGCTTTAAACAAAAGAAGAGCAAAGAAATAAACATGAAGCTTTTAAGACTGAAAATACTAATAAAACCCTTCAAATTTAATTTAGCATATTCAAAATTATTTATTTATATTCTAATGAGCAGCCTTTTCGTTTCTTTCCCGTCTGTCAAATATGCACCTAAGTTACGACACTTCTGAAGGCTGTAGCTTTTAAAATTCCTAAAAGAAAGAAAAACCAAGTTCGACGCTTTAAAAGCCAAATGGAAGATTTGAAAAGGCTTGAGAAAGTGCAGAAGATGCTATGTTTCATCGATTCAAGAGGTCTCTCCACCACTCATCTTGACTCCGATCGCTTCCTCGCCAATTTCCTCCTATTTTTGGTACATTTTCTTCCCGCTTGAATAAATTAATACGAACTTTGCATCTTCTCATGTCTAAACCCATACGACCTTGATTGGAAAACACCATAAGAATAGAAAAAATAGAGGAGGGGGGGGGGGGGGGGTTAATCTTATTTTTGTGTATTAAACTGTAAAATTTGGATACGAGTACCTAGAAGATGGCTGAATCATAAATTCAGCTAAAGTAGCGAGAACTTGGTTATAATAATGTCTGAACATGGTTTCAATTATTTATGCATGAATTCTATATGGAAGAGGACTTGTGTTAAACAGTTTACAGATTATATAAACTATTTTTATATAAGATAGATGAATGTGGATAACTGCAATTGCTAGCGTTATGGTTATATATGAAGCAAAATATCTAAAAGGGTAAAGTAATCTAAGATGACTCTTTATGTGCAGTGGTATTGCAAGTGTTCATTTTGCAGTTCATACTTGATTGACATGTTTAGGCCTTACGGCCATTGTCAGTAATTTAGTACTGCTCTGTGAAGTAGTAATTGATTGATACTTGGGTTGGAGATTGGTTTTGTTGTGTAACGACGGTCAGACTATGCTCATCATCTCCACCCCATGGCGTACGCATACGAGTTGGCATACATTTATTGTCAGAAAAGGAATCTTCAATGTTATTTACCACCAACCCATGTTTATACATCATATCTCCATCAAATTTTAGCGATGTGAGACCATTCCAATTTCAAACCGTCATTTCTATTTTCACATGCAAGACAACCCTAACAGGTTTAGCATCACACTACCATAAGCAATTTGTTTGCATCTGTTAGGGCCTCTTGGAAAATATGTTGGCAGGCTAGTTTCTAGACAACCTTGATTATCTTTGCTTAAGGACAACCTTGTGATTTAGGTTTATGGTTTTGATTAAACATCACCTTACATAGACACACACATTGCTGTATGAGAGTGAATATGCAATCATTATGATTTTCCTCCTCCTATCACCTGAATGCTATAAACATAACATCTCTTTTTTTTTTGATATCTTCATTTTTCTCGCCTTAAATTTCTTGTTTTTTCTACATAAAACACAACAAACTCATATCTTAGGCATTCATATCTTGCTTATTTTCTCCTTAATTGCTTAACAACCAATGCTATAGAATATGACGGCTTTAACCTCCGTTGTACAAAATTCATCTTTTTTATCTAGAGTATGCTTCGATCAAGAGTTTCAAATTCTCTTCATATCGTCCGAGATCTCCTTTTTGCATTAGCGTAGGATGAAACTTCAAATGTAATTTTTTAACTTGTTTGATATTCATTTCAATCGAGATATCAAGATTGCAACCTAAGATTTGGACCGAATGTCACTTCGACATCTCGTCTAAAATCTCGAAACCCTGCTTCAACCATATATTCTACCATGCTTCTTCATTTTGACCAACTTGTCTTAGATTCAACAATCTATATCTTGACTAATGTTTGAATCTCTTGGAATAATTGACACAAGGTATATTAGAGAAATAATTACCAAGTTAATGATTGTTGTGGGCTTTTTCGTCCATAGCACAATAGATATGGAAAGACATCCAAAAATACAGAAAGATCGTTGATAAAATTGCTATTACATGATCGAATGGGTAAAATAAGGAAACAAGAGGATCAAAATGTTACCTTGAAGAAAATTAGAAGAAAGAAAAAGATTTAGCTAAGAGAAAGAATCAGTTCAGCAAAAATGGTCTGGTAGTTGAAAACTACCGACCAAGAAAAAAGGTCCGGCAGTTGACAACCACCGAACAAGAGAAATAGTCTGGCAGTTGGCCACTACCGAACAAGAAAATAGTTTGGTGCTTCCCTTGTCGAACCAATCTCCCATCGAACCTATTCCAACTAGACAGAACAAGTCAAACATGGAAAATGTCTATTTTGGTTGGGAATGCCAAACCGATTTCTGCATAACTTCATACTTAATACCCCATAGATAAATAATAAAGGTGGACAACTTTGAGAGCTTTAAACTACCGAACAAAAATTACCAAATATAATCTATGGAGCTGTATCTTTCATATTTTTTATCAAAAGATCGTTGTATTTTGTATTTATGCATTGTACCCGAGGTCTATAAGAAAATGAGTAAAAACTCAGTGTATGTAGGAAATCTTCAGGCGAACCATTATAAATTTTGTATTTTCTTTATTTTCTTCATTATTTATTTTGTGATATCCGTGTCTGATTGACTCTCCATAAAATATTATTTAACATACAAGTTACAACTGTAGACTACATCCAGTATCCATAGTTCTACAAATTTCATTTGAGGTGTTATCTATTTTTTAAGCAAATATTTTTGATGCTTTCGTTAAAAACCTTCTCAGTATGCCTCCTAAGTCAAAGGCCTGAGCTGACGCTACCAGAAAAGATGTTGGAAACACTAGTGCATTTAACCTACTCGCACTCGATCAATGCAAACATTCGACAAATGCTCTTGTGTTGGCCGACGTGGTTACCAAAGGCGATTTGGACAGAGTCATGGTCGAATTGAATGATCGATTCGCGGTCCAACTGTAAGCAATGATGGAACAATTTTTGACATGCTAAGGACAACAACAAACCGTTGGTAGCAACACTGGGGAATGAGAAAGATTCCGATATAGGGAACGAGGAAGTAATCGTGCAAGTAGATTACTTCCCCAAATGGGTAGAGGTAGAACCGTTAACCAAGGTAATAAACTTTCTAGTACAGAACATCATTTGTAGGTATCAAATTCTGTTACAAATCGTATCAGACAATGGACTACGGATGGATAGAGAGTTCACTAAGCTTTGTCGACAATATGGGATTAAGAAGGATTTCTTAACTGTGGCACATCCATATGCCAACAAACAAGTCGAGGTGGTCCCTAAAATCCTCAAGACGCTCGTCAAGAAGTGATTGCAAAAAGCTATGGGAGCATGGACCGATCAATTACCACTCGCACTTTGAGCTTTTCATGCCACTTACAAGACTGCAACGGCGCATACTTCGTTTGTGTTGTTTACGGCTCAGAAGCTATGATTCCCGTCGAAACTGCAGTCCCATTTCATAAGCTTATCCATTATGATCCTAATGAAAATAAGGAGTTACTGAACATGTTGTCGGACTTTGATCGAAGAAAAACGAGATGAAGCTGCCTCGAAAACTACTGCAAGCTAAAGGTGGCAAGACACTACAACACAAAAGTGAAAATCCATCCTCCGAGGGAAGGAGATTTGTTTTTGAAATGGATTTTTCCTTGATCGGGGCACTTGATCTAATCCGAGAAGAACCATATGTTATAGATAAAGACTTGAGAAGAAGCTTATATTTTAAGCACAGTGAACCGAGAGATAGTCATGAAGTCATGGAATGCACAGCTTCATCACTATCTTTTTCTAAGTCATAATCATGTTGTCTTTATTCGAATGTTTCCTTGTATTACGTTGGATCATGTGATAATGATAGATTTGCTGTAGCATTAAGTAAATGTATCTCTTTTAGAACCGAATTACTTTGTTCTAATTTTGTACATGGATTATAATTGTTGTATTAATCACAACTCGTAGGTATTGAAATCATTATGACTTTACTAAATATCACAAATTGATTATGTATAGGGATCACTAATGATTAGTGCTGCCTTGTCAAATTAATGTAAAAAACCGTGCCTAGCTCATACTAACTAAAGTTCCCTATAACTTAAAACCGTATAAGCTCGACATGTGAGGAGGCCGGGGACATCCGACCTTGATGCACTCAGGCCTTTGGAATGTCCCTATCTGAATAAACTCTATTTAACGACGACAGATCGACTTGCCTACGATCGGAAAACAATCATCGAAATGGGTAGTCCACCTTTGGGATTCAACCTAGGAACTTACCTTGGCTAGATATGGTATATATTCACATTGATAGTGTGGATGAACTTCCTCGAACCAAGGCATGGAACCCTTCGTAGCGAAACTTAATTGGATGCTCGGTTCAAGGTTTTCTATTAACACCCGCACTATCACTAAAAATATTTTCACACCATTTGTGAAAAGATTCTTCCATACAAATTATTAAAGGGGATGTTTTCACAACACCTTACGAAAAAAATTCAGTTAGATTTATTAAAGAGAATATTTCCACGATGGGGACCAATCCCCCTTTCGACATATTAAAGGGATGAATTCCAAAAAATGAAGGAATGAAGTCCTGTTCGATTTATTAAGAGGGATATGTTTCCAAAAATAATGAATCGACTCTCTAGGTATGTTAAAGGTGACGTGTTCATGGAATCAACAAATCAAATCTCTTTAGATTGCCTTAAAGGAGACGTGTCAACGTAATGTAACTAATAAGACACATTTTCTTGGAAAAACTTAGAATGGGGTTCTTGCAGGGAATGTAAGGCGATACCCTCACCTCTTCGTGGAGTGGAAGTATCCTCGCATGGATTTCCATAAATTTTATTCATGCTAAGAGTAAAAGACTTGCGACCATGTAACCTACCCATTATAGTAGAACTTGTTAGCAAATAAATAGTTAACAATCATGCAAAAAGATAAAGTGCAATATGTGGACTGGGCAGGTGAACGAATATGTTTGCTTGAATATACAACTAAAGCCAGTCCTGAACAAGTATGTGAAATACATTTATACAATATTATATATATAGTGCATGTGTTGGCATTTGTGCATGCATCGAATATGGTACAAAAGAAAGAAAAGGAGAGACGGGTGTGTAAAATGATCGCATATAGAAGTCAAAAAATATCCGACATATATCAGCTAACCAAAGTCAATATAACAAAATGTTCATCACCAAACCAAGCATCCAATACATTACATCATAAAACGATTCAAATCGAAAATGTTTTGGGCTTATGCCCTTACAAAATCGAGATTACAAAAGGAGTCAATCAAAATTAAGCCATCTACTTCCATGGCCAATAGCACTTATTTGGGTGGACGGTATGCTCGAAGGCAACGACATTGGTGTCCTTGGATTTTCCCAAGTCCTTTTACTCATTGCGAATGGTACTCCCATGAGCCTACCCAGAAGCTTGCTTAGACTTCTTAGGCGTAGACGAGCTTTCCTTTCGTTGCCCCTTCTTGAGTACCCCAACTCCTCGGCCATTTCAATCTTCACTTGAGCAATGGTTTGGGGTAGACTTCCTTCAATCTGGTCGTTAAGGGATCGACCTCTTTGTCCTCAGCCTCCTCCAAATCAACTTACCCGGAGCATCAGTATCTTTATCTCCATTAAGGGCTTCAATTTGCTCAGAGAGTTCGTGAACTACCATGGGACCTCTAGAATCAGGGGAAGAGCTGGGATAGAGGAAGTGACAACCGTTTCAGTGAGATCTACCAGAATGGTCTTACCCATAGGAAAATGGGTAAGAAAATCAGTGTCAAGTTGCTTGAAGGTGAACAAATTTGAACATCAATATATGAGTAAAGAATAATGTTCACACCTTTAGCCATAACCGGAGGATTGGAGATCATAGCTAAATGGCTCCCTTCCTTGTGAAAAATGGATACTAGAAACTTTGAGGAAGATCATGCAGAGGAACATGCGTAACTGATTGTGATAAAAGCTGATCGGAGGTCAACATGGAGGGAACATCGATCAAGACTCGAGCCTCCTTCGCTTTCTCGTCTCTCTTCCTCCATTAGATTAGCCAGGACAACTAAGGTTTTAAATTTCGGATTTCAAGTAAAATCTCAGATTGACATCTCGGTTCGTATCTCAGGTTGAGATCTTAAGCTCTTGGCAAAACATGCGTCAAACAATTAAAAATCATATTTGAAATCCCATTTCGTCCAATTGCAAAAAAAGATTTTAGGTGATATCTTGAGGAAGAGAAGGAGATTTAAAACTCTGAGGACAACATACCCCCTTCACATTGCATCCATCTTCTCTTTCGAAAAGCATGCTTTAACCTCTTCAAGTTTGAAGGGCTTCTCTTCCTCTTGGCATCTTGAGCCTCCCACACTAAACGTTTGTGAAGGGAAGCGATGATCTCATCGTTGTCCTTTAACCATCGAAGGTGGCTCTTAGTAAATATTATAATAGGTTTCGTCTACGAACCCACCTCCTAAATCCAACCGTTTCCCAACCAATTCACCTTATTGTTCAAAACATAAATACTCTCCAGCCTAGAGTCATTTTCCAACTTTGTTCAAGTTGTGTAGTCAAAAATGTCTTTTCCGAAAGGAAGGCTAGCTGGGCGGTAAGACAAATATTTACTTCCCTCCATTTGGTAGCTTGTCGAGCCAGACTTTCCAAGTCCTTCACCAGGACATCCAACTTATCATTTAGGCCCTTGATCATCTCCTTCAACATGAGGGCTCTCTCTCCCTTATCACTTTTTATTTTTATTTTTTCGGCCTCATTTATGAACTTTGTCTTGGCCTTGTCCATACGAGTCCCGTGTTCGTTCTTTTTTTTCTTCTAACTTGGCAACATGCACCTTCTTTAGCTTTTCCAACTTGGCTGCATATGCCTTCTGCAGCTCCTTTATCTCTTGGTTATGCTTCTTAATAACATGTCCTAATAAAGGATTTGCCTGCAGAGATCAAATATTATGCAATTCTTCTTAACTTGACCACAACCGGTCTCTTGGTCAGCTTTGATCACTTTAGCATGAAACTCCGACAATGCTCGCATGTTGGATCCAACCTTTGGAAGGTCAGTTAGCAAATCAAAGAACTGACGGGCTACAATGAGCAATCATGCCATTAGATTCCTAGGAGTGTATGATTGTTGAAACTTATCGCACCACAAATCCTTAGGATTCGTTACCACAAGAGCCAATGGAGCCATGGTACTAGAGCTCGAAGTTATCGTGGTCGAAAACTGACGAACAAAAGTTATGGAAGCTTGAAGATCGTGGCATGTCTTCTTTTGATGTTTCGTGTCTTCGAGTCCGAATAGGAGTGGGGAGATAGCTTAGAAACTTTATGAGAACGGTCTGAGTCCAATATCTGGAACCTTTGGATGAGGATCGAGAGCATGTAGGAAGTTCACCGGTTGTAAATAGTTGTTCTCCAGAAGGTCGGAAGGTGACGACTTACCCACTTTTGAGAATAGCGGTGAAGCGATCGACGTTGAGGGTTGACTTCGTGAAGGTAATATTGTGCAGAGCATGTTTTCCTCCCTCCATGGAGTTTAACTGAGAGCGGAGTTGAGTAATACGCCTTTGGGAACCATTAGAATCTGCAAAGAAAAAGATAGATGTAAGAGAAATTCAAAGAGTAGAGATGTCTATAGTGCAAGTATGCATCATGTGTGTAGGATGTGTGCATGAACGAAGTGACGAACCCCCAGACTCCTCCGCACACTCTCTACGGGTCCTGAATGTTCTTTCAGTTCATTCGAAACAAGGAAGGATGACACATTGATAGCATGGAAATAATCCACTAGTAGATAATGCAACTGGTGCTGTGAGACGATAGTTTCCAAGTGGAAGGTACCTTGAAAGGCACCACTAACATCAAACTTAACATTCATATCAACGCTCGATTTCTTTACCATACCCTCGGAGGGAAAATCCATATCGGTGGCTGTAGTGCCAAAATCTTTGGATAAGGAAGCTCCGGTAGGTATAATGATGTCAGCCAAGTCGTCCTCCCAATCGTGCAGAATGCCTAATTCGCTTGAAGTGGGAAGAGTTGCATTGATACTGTAGGCAGGGTCTTGAGAACTAGAAGCCTTGTTGGTCCTTTTCCTTTGGGTTTCGCTGTCTTCTTCGTACGTTGGGGTCGCTCAGTAGGCAGGGTCCTCATCCGACTAATCGATCTATCGGCACTGATCAATCCAAACCGATCGAGTAACTAGTTTGTTAAAAGCCTAGAGACCTCCCCCTCCTCCCGAGGAACTTGCCTTACCTATCCAACATTTTTGTAAGGTCATCTTCAGTAGTCGCCTTAACAATACCCGAATAGAAACCTAAATCAACGTACGAGCCAGAATAATAGGATGTGATGGAACACAAAGAAAAAGAGTACTTACATCCCGAATGCCATCCATGAAAGCACGGCGATTGATCTTTAATGCGCAAGTACTCATGCTTAATCATGATGTACTTTGAGTAAAGATCCTCATGGGCTTGAACTTGCTCAAAATAGAATAACGAAGAGGACTCCGACTTGCTTTTGACGACATACAAGAAATGGAGTTGCCTGTTTGTAAGAGGGGAGATGAAAGGCCTCATGAAAATTACGTAAAAACTGGTCAGAATAACATATCCATTGGGGTGAAGCTGGAACAGAGCAATCTTTAGGTTAAAAAAGAACCCTAATGACCTAAGCATGTAACAAAGGAGGTGCACCGGTCGGGCAATGATATTTGCTTTAGGCCATGTAACCATTCTAGAGGTCATATGCCGTTTAATCAGGAGAAGGAAGCATATCCTCCCCGGGTAGCCCATATGTCGAGGTGATTGTATCCAGGCTCTTAAGGACCAAAGTAGTCGCCACAAAATCTATCGATTTACAGCAGTTGTGATTCCCGAAAACTCATCGCCAACGAACGAGCCAAGCTGGCTACCCAAGAGTGTAGGATGTCTAAAGGAAGAACTGGGTCATAGAAGTGGATGAAGAAGCCGGGGTACTGGATGGCTAAGAGCTAGATAAGGTGGTTGATCTGGTGCGAGGTCGAAGAGACGCCATATCTGTTTGATATACTATAGGCCGACAACGTGCAAAGCAATATGTGCAATATGATGATATTAATTTTTAACATGTATATGTTATTGTTCTTGTATTACTACTACATACGAAACATGTCAACGCGATATGCTCACTGATGTGTTCACTGACCTAGCGTAAACTGAATTGAATAAACACAAATCTTTGGCTGGTGACACATAGTAACATATATAACGAGTACATCACTGCCAGCTGACTATATCAAATAATCGTAAATAATATAATAATTACTCACTATACATTGGGTAATGATTCGATGACCAAATCCTGAGTTGTATGTCAAAAATCAATGTAATGATAATATAATCTATTACATCAACGTATGCATGACGTTAGTTATCAGTCATACAGTTAGCATCAACCATCTCAAGGCATCAAGGAAAATGCTAAGTTTTCGGTTCGACATTATATTATTATAACTAAACTGACATATTTTTTCTTTTAACAAGGACTTGATAATTTGATGTTTAAAATACATGCCAACTTAATACTACTACGTATACATTGTCATAATAACAACAACATACTGGCCCTAAAACTAAACCACCAGAGTTACTTAGTTAAACCCCTAACCTGGTTTGACTGCAACCATAACTTATTCAACCTCACCAGTTTTCAACAGAATCGACAAATTCTACAGTACCAAACACTGCAATAACTAAACCATACCCTATACATACATTGAAAAGAAGCTATCGAACAATGTATTAAAAAACCCCTTAAATTTTATGATTGCCAAACTCTAGCTAACCGGTTCGATTTGAGATGGGTTAAAGAGTATTAAGGACAAAATGGAAGATTAAAACATGAATTCTAGTGTAATATCGTACCTACTAATTGTTGGACGAGTTGGAATAGATTTGGTGTAAATGAGCTTAGACCCGGTGTGACAATAACAAGAGGAGACAAATAAGTTTCAAGTTTTGCAAAGGAAATAAGGTATTTTAAGGGGGGCATATCTGGTATGTATGAAGTTAAGAATTCTATATGGTACTAGACAAAATTCTACTAAATAGAAATGCCACTAATCAGATCTTTGTCGAACTGTTTTGGACCATCATTGAATCTTGTGCTTCATGACACGAATGAAGCTTTTACCTTCGAATGCTGAACTTTCGAATACGTAAGGGCGCTAGAAAGACTTCTTCCTGTAAATGTACAAGATTTCACAATAAAGTGGTAGCCAAATACTTGCTAGAAAGAGCAGAGTTAATGGATAGCTGTTCGAGGTTCGGGATGACTCCCGCATAAAGAAAAAGATGACTTTGAATTGAGCAAAACATAATAATATAAAATAAATAAAAAAAGAACATAAAAGAGGATGATAGATGATTGGTTAAGAAAATAAAGGAAAACTACATGTTTTTGTTCTAAAAAAACATAGGAATAAAAAGAATTGCAAGTCAAAAGTGAAAGGAAAAGTACCCACTCAAACTGTAAAGATGACACCGAAAGAAGAATCACAACATGGGACAATTATGTGTCGACTTATTTTACATTGAAAATGAAAAATCTATTTTATATTCGACATGTGTATTCAATCCGTCTTGCATATTTTTTCGAAAAAATGGCATGAAAGCAAAATAAGAGAAATTGAGGGAAAAAAGAGTTGAGAGGAAATAAGTAAAGACAAACGTAAGAGATTTTTACTTGTACTAAAATGAAGCCGTGGCTCCCAAATTATATATGTATTAACCTTATGATGTAGGAAAAAGGGAAGCTTATATTTATCGAAAACTATAGTAAAAAAGAAATAAATTTGGCCAGTTCTAATATTAGAAATTTATTGTATTGGATTAGTTTATTCAACTATTTATTTTTTAGTGTTGGTAAATTTCATAGGAAAAACTAAGTGTGCATATTTTATATCTCATATGTTAGAAAAATAAAATAAAATCGATGGTTTTAATACACATCTTTCTAGAAAATATACTAAATCATGAAAATAGCTTAAAATGAAATATAGCTCTCATATTGAACAAACATACAAATTTCTTTATTATTATATTTTGACATTAATATTTATTATTTCTTATATTATAATTTACCTGCTAGCTTTAGTTTCCTTCCATTCTTCTTACTTCTTTATAATGTTTAAAATTATGTTATCTCTTTATCATTAATGTATATTTCAAAAGGTCGACCCAAAGAGGATAAATAAAAATCTGTGTTTCTGACAAAGTCACAGAACAAAAAGGAATTGCAATTCAAAATATGAGGAAATATCATCACTCAAATGATAAATATGATATGGGAGGAAGCATCGCAAGTTATTACTGCGTGGACCGATAATGAATTGACCCATTTTATTTTAGAAAATGAAGAATCTATTTCATATTTGGTATGTGTATTCAATCTATCTTGCATTTTCTAAACAAAATTGGGATGAAAGCTAAATAAGAAGGATAGAGATAAAAAGAATGAAGAATTGAGAGGAAATATGAAAATGAAGACCAAGAAAAAAAATTATTCGTTGGCTGTTAAAAATGAATAGGCGACTCCCTAATTACATGTATGTTAACTCTATTATCTTAGAAAAGAGAAGCTTGTATTTGTTGAAAATTATAAAAAAACAAAATTAGGCTTGATTCAACATCAAACAACGTATTATATTGAATTAGCTTATTCAATTGTATATATTTGAGAGATGGTAACGATCATAAGAAAAACTTTACGTGTCTACTTTTACCTTATACATTTAAGAAAAATTATGTCGGTGGCTGAAGTTAGATCTTTTCAGAAAATAGATTGAATTATGAAAATATCTTAAAATTAATTATCGCTTTCAAATTGAATAAACATAAAAATGTGTTGAACATTATATTTTGGAACATTATATTTTGGCATTAGTATTTTTTATTGCTTACCATGTATTAACTTATTAGTTTAGGTTTCTTCCATTCTTATAGTTCTGCTTATTAATATTTAAAATCTTGTTAATTTTTATCGTTGAAGTATATTTCAAAAATTTGATCTAATGATTGAACCTACTTATTTACTCAAAATACCTAGAGAAACAAAGGCATATCAATGATTGCATGCGAATATATTGAGCGAATGCACTTTCAATTTTATACATTACAATGTGGGTGTCAGGTCTTTCTTAAAAATATTTTTAACAAAAAGATAATCTTAAAATAAAACTATAACTGTCAATCCGGATATATAGATTTCTTAATCATCATAATTAAGAATTAGTATTTATTATTAGTCATTTTACAATTTATTTATTAGTTTTGTTTTTCCCCACTCGTATTAAGATTGTCATAAATTTTTGGAATATGTTATTATTTATCAAAAAAATTTATAATATCAAAAGTGAAATCAAAATTTGAACACGGATTATGCTTACTTATTCAATTATCCAAAATAACTAAGAAGAGACTTAAATGAAAAAGTAAAGATATTTAAACAAAGTATGCAATTCTTTAATATATTAAATAAAATAGGAGTAGCTGGATCCAAACTTGGGTGCTCGATGAAATAGTAAATCAAGAGTTGTGGAGTTATTTTAAAACATAATACATAAGTGATGGGAATAAGACTCGAACTTGGTCTTCTTCATAATACGCTCAATTAATTAAAATAAAGTATTGTAGTTCTAAAATTAGGAGAAAAATGATAAATATAGATAGAGATCCGACTTTAATATATATATATATATATATATATATATTATAAGGTATTTCCTTCATTTTTAATCCAAAAAATATGAGCAAAGACATTACATTGCGCAAATATTTCGATGGCCTTTGCAAGATTTTATTATTCACAGTACCTTCAATTTTTAGACTTATTTATCAACGAGTGTTAAAAATCATATTTATTCATTGTTTATTAATCCTAATGTATCATACCAAATCAATACTTGATTTGATAAATATTCGCTCAAATGTATCGAAAATCATGAACTTTGGATCAGTTAAATCAATATAGGTTGCTACAATTCATCCATGGATTTACTAGTGTTAACCCTTAAAAATAACAATATTTAACCAGTTGTAGGGGAAAAAGTGGGAAATATATATCTAATTCAGATACAAAAATCTATACCATATAATGAGAGTTATACTTTTAAATGAAAGAATATATGCTGTCACGTGTATGGCGCATGTGCTACACGTTGGCTAGATTTAAAGAGCATAATCTCTCTATTTTTTTACTTATCTAATATGCAGCTTGCTTAATTAATATGCAGTGGTGGGCAACAGTCATTATAAGGGATCTTTACTAATTTAATAACACTTTTCTACATTGAGGGATCTTCACCAATTTAATAATATTTTTCTACATTAATGCAATAGTCGTTTACTTTTAAAGGGTCCTCAATTTTCTTATGAATCCCTTCTTTTAAAGGTTCCTCTATATTGCTATTCTTCCTTTTAAATGGGTCGACGACATCCTAAAGAGGGTGGTCAATTTTTCTCCGTTATTCCATGTGCTGGATCTGATGTATTGGCAGCGAGACAAAAAGAGACAAAATTCGAAAATAAATCTTTTATTAGTTATTGCACTATATCTTTAACTTGTGTTATCATAAATACTTTTCTTATATAAAATCATATTTAGCGTTAATTTGATATGGGAAGAGTTTTGTAGTTTAAAATTTTATTAAATGAAATTAAATTTAGATTATTTCATGTTATATTTATTATTAAACATTGTATTTACACATACAATATAAGCACTAATAATATCATATGGTATACGACTATATGTATCGACCAAAATAATGTATGAAAAAAATTAACATGGTGTATACATATGATCATTGGGATTTATGATCACATATAAATATAAATATATACATATACATACATATACATATATTTTCATAGCATTTCATATTGTACACATAAGTATATATATATTTATATAATTTATTATTTGTGTTTAACACACACACATATATATTTATTGGGCTTGGCCCATAATTAAATTTTGCAAAATATATTAAATTTATTTTATAAAGGCCTGTGATCAAAAATAATTTTTTATATAATGAATTTAATATGATATATAAAACATATATATACATATGTATATGTCTGTGTTTATACATATAAATGAATTCTAGAATTTGAATGACTACAATTAAATAAAATATACACATATTTAGTTCAACCAAAAGAAAAATTGTTTTATTTTTAGAATTATATATATGCAAGGAAGGTTCAATGATGCCCTTATTTAAGAGCACTCGTTTAACATTCTTATCATATCTTGAACTACACTATTCTGAATGCTACGAAATTTTGTAATAATTTTCATCTCATACTCAAGATCATCTCAACAAAATTTGGACTCATTTGAATATATGTAGCATAATATATTTGATGTTTAAATTTAACAGTTAAATAAATTTGAACGATGGGCAATTGACTTATGATTTTGAAAATGCTACAAATATCGAAAAGTCTAATGTTTTATAGAGATGATCATCTATATGTGGATTGAACATCTATAAAATTTTATAGCATTTGAAATAGTGTAGCTCAAGATATTATATGAGTGCTGAAGAGGTGCTCCAAAATAGGGGTCCCATTGAACCTTCATATATAAATATATATGCTATGTTTGTAATTTTAAAATATAAATTTAAACTCAAAATATTACTTTGTCGATAACATCAATTGTAAATATGTATATAAACCTATATATATGTTAAAGCCAAGAAATCATTTTTTTACACACAAGATGAATATTATATATATATATATATTACACATAAATATATTAACCTTTTAAAATATCTTAAGTGCATGCATATATATTAATGATGAAGTTTTAATGTCTTATATAATTATATATATGTTGGCCAAGCGTAATCATATATATATATATGCATACACATATGTATATATCATCTACATGTTTGAAATGTATATCATATATAAGTACCAATTAATATGTGTATATATGTAATTTCCTTATTAAGGTCGAGAGCGGTACACACACACACACTGATCGGCTACACCTCAATTACCGATTTCCACCATCCGTTTTGAATTAAATAATAAGTGACAAGAGAAAGTACTATTATTCAAATTGAAACTTATGGCTAAAATTGAGAGTACATACATACATACATACTGATCGGCTACACCTCAATTCTCGATTTCCACCATCCGTTTTGAATTAAATAATAAGTGACAAGAGAAAGTATTATTGTTCAAATTGAAACTTATGGCTAAAATTGAGGGATATGGGGTTAGAGGTGTAACAAAAATAAGGTATAAATGATCCTTTCTATATATATATATAGCTGGTTGTGTATATATAGCTAGTTGTTGTTGTATATATGTGTGTGTATAGCTAGTTCTCGACACTTTGTATTTGCAGGCCTTTTCCCTTCGAGCTATACCTTGTTTCTACTCCTAGCTTAGTCTGCAAAGGTAAACTATAGGCTCTAACTTCTCTTAATGAAGGCTGAGGTTTCTATTTTATGATAGTATTGAAAGAATGTAAGCAGAGGGTTGTATTTATAGCCACAAAATGGTTATAGAATATCTAGTGTATTCCCTTCTTTTTCTCCTCACTTTATTATAGATCTAATATATAGTCAAAAGATCGATTCAAACACTATCTACCTTATCTACGACCGCCCTCTTATTACAAACGATCTGTTTATTTCATGGATAACAAATATCCATTATTAATTATTTAAATTTAAATATTTATTTTAACCGTTTTATTTAATTAAATCAATATATTACTTTTATATATTATTTTAGTATATATATATATATATATATATATATATATATATAAAGGCTTCAAATAAATAACTAAATACCGTAGAAAATCAGTACAACATTTATATTAATTTTCTCCATTTTGATTTATAACATTTATAAATTAGTTTGATTAAATTGAATTCGAAAATATTCCGACGAATATTACTGTGTGACTCCTTGGTGTGAACTCAGCCCTTGGTATGATTTAAATAATTTAAGTATTAAAGCTTGTACAGACGTTGTTGAAACACGGCAGTGAACAAGAGTTTAGTTGCTTACAAATCATTTAGGTGAAATCAAATTTCTAATCTATTAAAGTTACATCCCAAGTAAGATATATTGTGTCGTTTTTCTGTTCGTCATCATTATACTAGCGAGACACCTAGGTTTGGTCAATGGTCAAAAACTCGAATAATATCCATAGTTAACTGCGTAATACAACTTCAAATCCCTTAGTACAATTCGATAACGTTTGTCGATCAACTGTTTTACTTTGGTCGGAGATTTTGACTTTAATTTAACTACCAATTTCGATGATACTAACACTCTACAACGAAGGAGACAAATTCTCTCTTGAGTAAGGTTTCACTTCAAGTGGTTCTGTGAATATCCAACTATGGTCGTAACATGAGCATCATGTCATGTCATTGACCATTATCAAAGTATAATATAACCACTTAAGATCAACATTGCTCTCAAGTCTGAAGATTATTATATATTGTTACATGAGACTTCTGTTTTGACTTAATTATATTCAACCTATAGACGACTCTTATTGGGTCGTGCTATGATTGTTTCAAACAACACAATTGCGTAGCCACTTGGTGTCTCTAACGATATGAGTAGTTCATCGTCCATCATATGGTGAGCGTTACACTAATTTAAATGGATTTACCATTATCTTTTTTTGACACATATTGACTAGTAATATTTAAGGATAAGTATTTTAAATATAAGATTGAGTACTCATGGTTACAGGCATATTCGTAGCTGTAATCGATTAAATAATTTTCTTAAAGATTTTCTAGTTATATATCTAATAATTTCAGATTTTTTTGGAAATTAGGTACTTAGTTGGTAGTACATATTAGCAGTACATGTTTTAGGTAGTATACAACATACTACATGTCAATATATGTCCATCGATTTGAATCACGCTATGTAAGTTTCGAACCTGTGATCTCTCGCACCAAAATCTGAGTGTCTACCCAATGGAATAGTGGTGCTGGTCATAGTTTCAAATTATTACTTATATCATCACAATATAACAATACATATAATAAAAAACAAAAACCAAAAGAGTACTTCATTTGGAATAAGTTTTTCATACGAAAGTTTAGTTATATAATAAATTATGCAATTACCCTTAAAATACACCCTTAACTCTATCACCGCGTTTGTTGGAAAATTCCGATGCTGGTTGCCCATAGGATGGAAATGAATGGAATGTTGCATAAAAAGCAGTTGTTTAGCTGAACGAGTAACATCACTAACTCTTCTAGAACATTTTACGGTTTTCTTCAGTCGTCAGCTCATTGCCTCTTCAATGTGATCGCCAACGTGGTTGTTTCATGTGAAATGAAAGCAGGAAGAACGGCTTATCCTCCAAAACTAGCTGGGGGTAGAACTATTTGTCTAGGTCCCTGGGTTTCATGACTCCCCAAGGTTTGAAGTTTACAAATCGCTTTCTCTTATCCGAGTAGTGAATAGGAAGACTTGAGCGAGTTCTTATACTTCGTCTTATCTTATATAAGAGTAATAAGAACATTTTTCAACCTTGTAACGCCTCCGAGGGTAGAACTACCTGTACAAGTTGCTAATTCATGATTCTTAAGGCTTGAAGTGTACAAACCACTTTTCTTTGTCCATATAATGCAGTAGAGCCAACGCAACTAGTCTTTTGACTTCGATTCATCCTTTCAAAATAGAAACAAGGTGAGCAATTCTTTACCCTTAATCTTGGAGAGGAAATGGTGCTAATCTGGTCTTCCATTCCGTCCTTCACTAATAAAAGTAATAAGAATAGTTTGTTGCTTAATAACACTATGAGGGCAAAACTGCATGCCCGAGTCTTCGAGGGTCATATCTCCTTAAACTTGAGGTTTACAAATCACTTTCTCTTACATAATGCTTTAGGATAACTTGAAGTAAGTTTTGTTCACCTTTTGTAGGATCCCGAAGGTGTCTTCAAGATACTCACTTAAGAGCTGGACCTTTAGATTTAACCCGCTTAAGAGCCGGTCCTTCGGTATTGGGATTAGCTTTGAAGCTTTGTTTGTTGTTATTTTGGTGATCTTGGATTGAAACCTTAAGTTAGCATGAAGCGTTGATCTGGATTATGGAACCTCATGTTAACATGGGGTATTGACTTGGGTTGTTGAACCTCAAATTAGCGCGAAGCATTGTTGAACATCAAGTTAGCTGAAGCATTGATTTGAGTTAATGTTCATGGTGCATTTTGGAAATTTTGGCTCAATTGGGCTTTTAGCAAACAATGTTTTCCATTTCGGATCTGATTGGGGTTGATGGTTGTTGCATTTTTGATAATCTGACTTATGCTGGGAATTGGTTGCCTCGGTCTTCAATCTTAAATTGTTGTTTGCGCAAAAGGTTGATACAATGGATGCGTGCATGATTGATCTTAGATTTTTCATCTTTTTTTGATATCATTTCGGATTTTTCATCTTTGTCTTTGTCGTCTTAAGTTCATTGCCTTGGCGCCTTTGATCCTTATGCCACATATATTGTGTGGGCTTACTAGATCCCACATAAGATTGTGCTTTTTGGCTTTAATATGGTAGTGATGTATAATGCATAAGCGATTATACCTCGACCTTTTTGACCCTTGAGTTTTGCGTCGTTGTGCATTGCCGTTGACGGTCGGTGATTCGGGTTCGAAGGAAAGTGTTTCCCCTTATGTTGGCCTTTTCCTTCTCTATTGCATGTGGGTAACTGGTATGGAGTTTTAAGGCTTTAATATGAAGGAACATTTTAAGTTATTGGTTTTGAATCCTTCGCTCCTGATTTGGATATTATATTGTCATGCTACTTATTATTGATGAGCGATCGCTCTTTCGTTTTCTTCTTATGTTGGCCATTTTCTGATGTTTGATGGATTCATCTGGTAAAGGCCTTTGCTACATTACGTAAGAATGTATATGGTTTAGAAGATTAGCATAGGCAGGTTAATCGTGTGCGATTATCTTAGCTTTGCACATGGCTGAAAATCCGTCTTTATGCAAGGTTTCAAGATCATGCTTCATAGGAGATTCTACATAGATGATGCCGGATTCTCATCAGAATTCCTTCCTTTGCATTTGTTGTCCACCATCAGTTCTAGTTGCATAATTTTGATAGCTGTGCTCCTTGCTTCTTACCAGGCATATTGTCTTTCTTTTAGAACCATCTCTCCTAGCGTCGCAAATCCTTTAGTCTTGTTGTGGAAGTTTTTAAGGTTTACCATCTTCTTTTGGCAAACTCCACCCATATCATGTTTTGTTTTGACATTCCAGCTGATAGTGAATAGTGTTTTAATACGTCCTTGATTCCGTCTAGCTTTTTTGCCTCTGTTTCATCTTTGTTGAATTAATTTTTAAGAGATTAGCATGATCTTTGCACAATGATAGTTACTGCATTAGCCTTTACGAAGCGTCCTTTAGATGTCCCTCCTTCGGATAAGTTACTCTTAGCCTTAGTAGAAACAAATTAAAATAATCATATGATCTTGATCGCCATTGGATCTGGACCATTTTGGTCTTCTTTGTAATCAACTTACTTATCTATTTTCCATCTTATACTTCTTCATTGATGGTTTTTGGACTTTGTCACTTTTTGTTGGATTAGATGCCTTCCTTTACACATTGCGTGCTAGGACATGGCTGAATTTAACGGTTCCCTTGCATGCTGATTGCTAGGGCCTGGTTGGATTTACCGTCTCCCTTACACATTGAGTGCTAGGGCTTGGTTGGATTTAATGCCTTCCTTGCGAGTTGAGTGCTAGGGCCTGGTTGAATTTAACATTGGCTTTACATATTGAGTGCTAGGATTTGGTTAAATTTTGAAATCATCATCTTTGAGCGTCTTTTTCTTTAGGATTTTGGTCTCGCTTGCTCCTTGGACCTAGAATGGTTACTTGAACACCTTGAATCACTCTGTTTTGATTGTGATTAATACTATATTTAGGGGCCTGCATCCAAGGGAGAAAAGCTGGAAGGAAATAAGGCACCATGGCAGCTCGTTGAGACATGTGCCTTAAAAAAACGTGTTTCACCATAGACAATGAGACTCCGACGAAGCAACATAGAACTATGGCTGCTATTGTGTATCATACCAGAGATACAAATGCGATCTATTTGACCCTTCACTAAGCCACCTTGATTAATGGCCTCTCGTCTTCTTTTTGCATCGACTTGGACATTTTCATCGCGATCTTTGACTGCTATTTGAAACTGAAAATATAGTGTTAACCCAAAAAATGGATCAACGCTTAGAATCAAAATGAAAGCACCAGTTCAGATAAAAGTAAAAGAAAACGCAGAAAATATATAAGAACACATAGAAGTTTTTATAGTGATTCGGCGTACTCCGGCCTACGTCCACTTCAATCCGTCTTATTAGTTGATAGTTGTCATCTCTTTGGATTTCAACTAGTTTTTCCCTAGATCTAAGTTATAATGAATTTGAATAAGTTTGAAAGAGATAAGAAGTGAAGAGAATCCAACAGAGTAATGGCATCACTCCTCCGAAAAAGATCCTTCTCTAGTTGCTGGTAGATGAATATTTACAGGAGAATTAGGCATCATTGAGGTAGAGGCCTAGTAGCAACGAAGTCCAGAAGCCAAGCTAAGGCCGCACAAGAAATCCCGAGCCACCCCGAGTTACGGGGATAACTTGGGTTCGAACTATTATGATAGGTCGGGTCCGAACTATTATGATAGATCGGGGACGAGTCTAAACCCTTAGCCAAATTCATCCAACTTCTTTTGCGAGCTCCTCCTTCCATCTAGTTGAGTTGTTTAAGCCACTTTCTACTCGTCTTCGAGTTGAATCTTGTGTTCCGTTGAATATCCGTCTTCTTCGCTCTCCGTACTTAGGCAATTCTTAAAACGAGTCATCGATTCCTTATACCATCACTTGAGTACGATATACTAGAAAAGAGTGATTAGAGCATGAAGTCTGAGAGGTGGTTTAGTGGGCCGCTATAGGTCGGACCCGACCTAACTTTATAACTCGAACCCGAGTTATGTGCCTAGGTCCAATCCATGTCAAACCTTTTCCAAGTTCTTCCTTAGCCTGTTCTAAGTGCATCCATCAAGTTTCAAGTCAATCTGATTCCTTTTGAGTTCTCTAAGTCCAGTTAAAGCTGCTTTGGTGTAACGACCTGTGCTTTCCGAATGCGGGTTAACACTTGCCCCCAAAGTACGCCTTACGAATGTAAGATGTGCTTTGCTCAAGAACAATTTTCAATTGTCCATCCCTAACCCACTTTCAATAGTTGAGCTCTCCGGATATTTCAATCTAAGTCTTTGTTCAATCCGATCAAAACCAAGCACTCTGACTGTCCGAATCGAAACCAAACTCTCTTGTTGATCCAAGTCCAAATCAAGCCACCTGGCTGATCCAATTAAGGTGAAGCTCTCCGGCTACACTAATCAAGCTCTCTGGCATTTTGAGTCTCAGTCGATCTTTTAAGAATTCCATCTCTTAAATCCGAGTCATCCTGTGTTTGCCCAGGACTTACCTGATTTCAAGGCGTCCAAATCCTTATATCTACTTCGCATCCGCTCCGGAGTTTGGTCTCACTAGACCATTCATCTCTCAATCTAGGACTTGATCTCTCTGGACCTTTCTTCATCCACTCTGGGTTCAATCTCTTTAGTGGTCATTTGATGAATCCGATCCGTTTGCTCTCCAGGAAGGGGACCTAACAATCGAGTAGGCCCATCCACTCAGTCTCTGGTAAGGGGACATACCTTTGACCACTTCCGGGCATTGCTGAGCCCAATCCACCCACTCTCCGGTAAGGGGACCTACTTTTGACCTTTTCGGTTCATTGCTGAGTCCAATCCACTCACTCTTCGACAATGGAACTCAACGACAAGCAATCCCATCCACTCACTCTCCGGCGAGGTAACTTACTTCTTGCACTTCGGTTCCATCTCTCCGGACGGAACTTAAAGCGATCAATATCATACAAGCCCATCAGTTCGCTCTTTGGCGAGGAGACTTGCACCCTGCACTTCTGCTTCGTCTCTCCGAACGGAATTTAAAGCGATCAATATCGTACAAGTCCATTTGCTCGCTCTCCAGCAAGGGGACTTGCACCCTGCACTTTGGCTCCGTCTCTCCGGACGGGACTTAAAGCTATCAAGATCAGTTATTATATTCAATGTGGATTTTTCAAAAGTCAAATATTTAAATCAAAGCAAAACAAACAAGCAGAAATCTTAAGCGTTCATCCTAGACATCCGGCTCAGAGCATGTCTACAGACCAATCTAGGTCTCGTACACGTGTAAGGGTCCGAGGTTATTATCATCTTAAATAATCATCTCAGGCATCCGACTCAGAGCATGCCTAGGGACCGTTTGGGATCCCGTATATGTGTAAGCGGCCTAATGTTATATTGCATCATTTATTTAAAGTCAGGGTATAGGAATCAAACCCGACCCTAACCCGTCACAATCATAGGGTTGTCATCCAATGGAAGTTTGATCCATAACTTCATTATGCCCCCGTTCCAACGGTGAGCTTCTGATTCTAGCTCTTGCTGTTATGCATTCGTATTCCAATTTGCCTCTCTGACTCCAACATCGTCTGTTCAAGTCATTAAAGTTCATCCTAGATCCAACTCGATCGTGCCTCCCGAGTCGTGGGGGCATTGTTTCAGTTTGCTCCGCTCCAATTCCAAATGTTCCTGCATTAGTTGCTTGACATTGGTTTCGAATTCCAGTAGTCCTATCTATTCCGTGTTGTCCCATCATTTGAAAGATTCATTCAAGCATTTCCTGTTGTCTAGTTATCATTCTATCATGCATCTCCTCCATCATTCTTTTCATCTCTTCCTTGGTCATGTACATGGATTGATGAGAATTTGAGGACACCTCCTGGTTGCCTCCAGGCTCTGGTTGACTTGCTCCAGTTTCAGATCTAGTATTAGGTCCCTCCATCTTCTTCAAATCAAGTTTCAAGTTTTCAGATCTAAACTTTGTTTTCAGTGAAAGCACGAAAATGTTAACCCAAAAAATGGATTAACATCCAGAGTCAAGATGATAGCAACAGTTCAGATAAAAGTAAAAAAAATTAGAAAATAGATAAAAACATATAAGTTTTTATAGTGGTTCGACGTACTCCGGCACACGTCCACTTCAATTCGTTTTATTATTAGTTGCTAGTTGTTATCTCTTCTGATTTCAACTAGTTTTTCTCTATATCTAAGTTACAATGAATTTGAACAAGCTTGGAAAAGATAAGAAGCGAAGAAGTGAAGTGAATCCAGCAGTGTAATACAGCACTCCTTCGGGAAAGATCATTCTCTAGTTGCTGGTAGATGAGTATTTGTAGAGGAATTGGACAACATTGAGGTATATGTCCAATAGCAACGAAGTCCAGAAGCCAAGCTGTAACGACCCGAAATTTTCGAACTCGAAAATCCCAGATAGTTATGGAAAGAAGAAAAAAAGATAGAAGAAGAAGAACAGAAACACCAAACATCTCACATTCGCAGCGGATAAAATATGATAATAAATAATAACAGTTTACAAAAGAATACTATATCTGTCGATTACATTTTAATTTACATCAGAGTTTCACATATATATATACAGTCACTGAATATACACAGTAATCATGTCTCGGCTATATAACAATACACTGCAGCGGAAATACTCTATTCGTACTTGCCATCCAGCTCGACTCCTGAGCACCTGAACGTACCTACCTGAAAATCTGTAATACTCGGTCTGACCCGAGCATTACACCAAAGTAACACCCGGGTCAGGCTGGAAACCAGCGTGAGTAAATCCAACTAACATGGTATACAACTCATATAAACCCGGGATAAACTTATATCAATTTAACCAATTCTCAATTTGCTATAGACAATACTTATTTCACATATCAATTTCTAAGTTCCAAACTTAGATAAAAAAATCCAATTCACTTAATCGTTTCATTCCAGCCTATTTATTTCACGGATCAATTTATAAAATTCGAAGTGGTTTCGGGTATTTCCCAAATACCCGACTCCGGTCTCGTCGAACTCATGTTATCCTATTCCAAGATATCCAAATGAAAAACACAACATTTCATTTCAGCGCTATCAACTCATTCAAAGCATCAAATACCAATGAATCATCCATAAACAAAACTTAATCACTTCCAAATTAATTGGATTAATCCCGATTTAATTACTAACCTTATCCACTTAGATTTTTTTCATTTAATATTAATTGATTTCCAATCAATTAATAAATCAACCCTTCGTTATTCATCTTAATTAATCACCCTGGATTAATTATCTTCAATTACTTTCAAGCATTATCGATAATAAATTTCACGATATTAATTATCCTTAGCCAAAATCAATAAGTAATCGTAATTACCTCACAAATTAATTAATTATTTAATTACATTAATCCTTGGTTACTATTTAACTTCCCATAAGTCTCTTATTACTGATTAATTCGTCTTAATTAATCAGTCTTTGATTACATCGTTAATTATATTAATTAATTATTTCCATTTAAATTTTAATTTGTTCCAATCTAAAAGAATTTCTTTAATTCAATCACAATATTAATCACTCCGATTTATCTCAACCTGTAATTAATTACCCATTTATTTATTTTTCTAAATAAATCAAATTTCTCCTTAATTAATAATCTTAATTAATCTCTTGATTTATCTCACAAATAATTATATTTTATTAATTGCATTGAATAATTACCGATTAAACCACCAAATGATCGTTCAAATAAATTTAAACTTAACTAATTAATCCGAACCATTAATTAGTTTTCCATTTAATTTATCCTACCTATTAAATAAATCACCAATCATTAACCCTTATTAACTTCAAAATGAACCATTCCCTTATTTATGATTTGAGTTTAAAATAATCTAAAACCCGGATACTTCGAGTCGAGCAACAATTCACAAGAATCAACCAAATCAAAGTCACTAGATCATCAGTCCATAGTGCACATTAATCAATTCACTCATGCAACCAAATATTTAAATTTAACCATTTAATTTAAACAAAATCCAAAAGAGTAAGATTACTCACCTTGCTTTTAATTCGTAATCCACTTAGATCTCGACTCGATTTTCACCATTTCCTTGACCTCTCTGCCCTCCTCCACGAGTTTGGTGGAGCTCATATGCCACCGAATTGATTCAAGAACCCTACACCATCGAGAATCGCGTCCCTCGAGCTTGCGTTGCATCACCATCGCGAGCATTGACTTCGACTCCAGCGACTACTCGTGCGCGAGTTCCCATCAGGTCGCGGCCGCCATCCCACTTCGTCGCGACAATCATCGCCTCGCCACATCACGTCGCGAGGTCGACCCCACAGCTACACGAGACCCATCGAGTTTCGCTCCTCACGACCCACGCCAAAACCCTAACCGTACGAAAATTCGATTCCTCCCTCTCGCCTTCGGTCTGAAATTAAGCTTGAGCGAACGAATTTTTTGTTTGTTTTGCCCCCTTTTCTTTTCGCGGGCTTCGGCCATAGTTTTTTTTCTCTTTCGATTTCCTTTTCGGTCTGGAAGTATAAGGGGATGACGAGATAAATAAAGATGGAAATGGCTTCTTGGGTACGCCTAAAAAAATATATCTCTGACATAGGTACTTTAAATTTTATTATAAAATTTTCAAAGCGTCCCGTTAATCTTGCGCGAAATCCCGAACCAGAATCAGACGTGCCGACAGGCGTTTATAAGGTTTTACCCGCGTTCCGAACACAATGGAACGTGTTTCGAAAGCTAATTCGATCATATGCGCGAGTTACAGAAATAAACGATCTATTTTAAATTAAATCGATTAAAATAATTCGAAGCGTTTTGAGCTGTCAGGGTCAAACGACAACTCCGATTGCTACGAAAATTGAAATCCGATAATAACTAACTATTACGAATCCAATGGAACTGATTTCGTTGAATTCCGAGACTGTCCCTCGGAAGGCTATTTTTAAATTCAATTTAAACGATATATTTTCAAAACTGAACAAATCGCCTTTAAATTAAATTCCAACCCTTCTATTATCTTTAGTATCATCGTTATAAATTTTATAAGTCTTCAAATTATTTTTACCAGGCTTAAAACTGAAGATTCAATAAATCACCCGATTTCAATTTTATTAATATAATAACTCAATTGCTATATAATAATATTTGAATTCAAGTTAAAATTTTACCTTTAATTATTTTAAACCAATTAATTATTCCGATTTAAATTGCTGAAAATTCTGGGTCGTCACATTCCTCCCCCTTAAAAGAATTTCGTCCCCGAAATTACTAGTTAGAAAGAATGTCCCTTACCCGTTTACCTTTTTCCCAAAACCTACAATTCAACATCTTACCAACTATCTTTCATTAAAGACCTCTTATTATTCTCACTAACCTTCCTAACTCTCCCTCAGTTCCCAAACAATACTCTTTTCCTTAATCGTTCAAATTTCAATTTAAAACTAAATTTAGAATTATCAAATTTTCTCAAAAACAATTTCCAACTCTTTAAATTTTCGAAATTTTTTGCCAGCGTCTCCTTTGCGCGGCTAGCTCGGTACTACTACAAAAGGCCTCTAGGGGCTCCCAAATTCCAAAAAGAAAACAAAAGCCAAGTGGCTACATCAAAAACCCAATCCAATATCATACAGAATCACAATACGTTCCTTTCAGTCGGGCAATTCAAATTTATCTTTTAGAACCAAATCCAATTTCCTTTTTCCTTTATAACACCTGCATATTCTATTTAACAACAATATCCAATCGTAATCTTTCAAATCATTGTATACATTTTCTTACAGAAGCCTTCACATTACTTCTATTCAACTTAGTTTCCACCGTTTCATATGAATTCAATTTATTTTCGATTTCTAATATGGAGTTATATCTTTCATTTAAACCGATTCATATTAGTTTCATTTACTAGTTTTTTTTAAGTTTCCCATTTGAAATTGTTTTGTCGTTAACCAAAATTTTACAAAAATTTTCTAACTCCCAAAATTTTCGAATTTTTTTGGCAGAGTCTCCTTTGTACGGAGGAGCTTTTGCAATTTGACAATAGATATAAATATGTATACATCAACCCACACGGTCGGAAAAAGCAAAAACAGTTCATATTTCCTATTTTTATTGCGTATGCGTACCTTATTTAGCAATTTAAGCAAGCAGTTTATAAATTTTAGCAATTAGCATACCCCAAATCTAGCCAAACGGCTTCCCTGTACCTGTACTTACTCAATTTAAATACGTAAGTGTCATACATAGAAAATCTATTAACATTTCACTTACTTTTAATAGCTAAACACAAGCATTACATAAATAACAAGCACCAAACACTTCCAATAAGCAATTTATATGTTTTAAAGCACATCTAATTGTTTCCAACCAAATTTATATGCCTTTTCATTCAATTTTAATGGTTTACACACAATTACTTGCATTCAACTCAACCTCATACATTCAATCTATTTTAAATCCAAACAAAATCATATTCCCTTCAATTGATTACAAATTCAAGTTATCTAACCTTTCTCAACTCAAAGAATTTATTTTCTTTTATTCACGTCAAACGACAATTCATTTTATGCAAATTTGACAATATTCGCCTAATAGAGTATTTATTTTAGTTTACAACTTCTTAAAATTAATTTTCAACTCATTTTATATCTAATTCCATTCATTTTTAATTTATTCATCAACCATACATACGCATTTCATTTCATCTCCGCATTAACTTCATTCAAACCATTTATTAAGCTTGACACATTCAACACTTCTAAATTAATAACCATTTCCAAATTAATTTAATCCAAGCTTTTATTTAATGAGCTTTTATCCTTATTCGAAACTAAGTTTCAATAAATTTAAACTTAAGTTAATTACTTTAATTTATTCCAACATCAACTTAAGTTCACTTCCATTCAATTTGATTCTCATCAAATCAAATTCAATTTAATTCAGTTAGCCCATCTATTACATTTTAACCCTCCATCATAATTCATCAAATAATATCCAAGCACATACTTAACTCATTTACTTCAAATTGATATGCTACCGAACTCAAGTTCGGTGTGATAATCCAATTCCAATCACAACTTTGATTTAGTTTTTTTTTTCAAATCAGACTTCATCCATTTATTTTATAATCCCGGTAACCCATTTTAAATTTTAAATTTACTTATTTAATTCAATTTCGAATTTATTTTATTAATACATGGTCATTCTCAATTTATTTTTATTCATTTGGGTTTTGTGTGCAACCCAAACCATTTCTATTATAATTCGCTTTTATTTCATTCAACAACACTTCCATTTTATCAAAATTTACTTGCAAATTACACTATATATTATTCAAATCACTTGAATTTTATTTGCAAGTTAAACCATCACCCTTTCAAGCCAACTTTATTTTATTTTTTTACAACACCTCTAATTTAATTCATTACCAAATCCAAGTCGAATTCTATTTATAATTCGAATTCATTTCCAAACTTCCTTATCAACTTACAATCCATTTTAGTTAACCGAGTTAAATTTTTATCAACATACTCCATTAAATAATTTATTTAGCTGATTAGCTTCCCTCCAACTTAATTTACAAAAATCACTTCATTAAATTTTTCCTGAGTTCAGTTTTGTTTTATAATTTCAGTTTGGATTCCCTTTTTACTTGAAGATTTAGAAATGCCTTAAATTCGGATAATACAATTAAAATAGCTTTTTATAAAATATTTCTCATAACTCGATGTCTCAACCAATCCATCCTTGTTCTCACAGAAATTCAATCATACGTTGATCAGACGTAGGACTGAAAATCTATAAGTACTTGGTAAATCCGTTTTCAACACCCAGTGGGAATACTTGGAAAACAATTTTATTGAAATTATCGAAAACAGTTTTTTTTTTGAAAATAGAGGAAATATCTTTAGTGAGGATGCTCTGAAAATCATCACCCCCATTCCATGGTCACAGTTACATACCAGGGTTACGTTGCAGTCGCAACAAAAGTCCATGTAACTGCAGGCTCTTCGCGGCACTCTCGATTACGTCATGGAACCCACACAACAGATCACAGTTACATCCAGGGTTACGTTGCCGTCGTAGTAAAAGTCCATGTAACTGCAGGCTCTCCACGGCACTCTGATTTTCGCTGTCGAAATGAAACTTCTCCACTCCTACATAGGTCGCAGTCTACCGAGATAAACTCAAACGCAGACTGTTGGCTCTCAGCGGCACACATGACTTTCGCAATGTTACCATAGGTCGCAGTTACATCCTGAGTTACGTTGCAGTCACAACAAAAGTCCATGTAACTGTTGGCTCTCCGCGGCACACACGACTTATGCTATGGTAAACTCAACTCATAATCCTCAGGAACTAGTTTTGTCCGGACTCCTCACAGGATCAACTTTAGAACCCCCTTGGGGCTCAAGGCAGCACCACCCGGTGGCACTCCTGAGAAGTCCATTCCAAGGGAGCGCCTTTTTCCCCAGAGCTATCATCAAAACACTTTATACTATACACATATAGTATCTTTCAAATCATACACCTAGTATGAATTTTATCAAAGCTCCTTTACACAAAATCGATTATCCCAAAATCGATAATTCTTCAAACTAGGCTTTCCAAATTCAATATTGATTTTAGCCAAAAATCAAAAGCCTTTTCAAATTCAAAGGTTCCCAAAACCTTTTCCAAAATCCTCATAAGATCCTATATATATATATACAGATATATATAATTTTTAAAACCTTGGATCACTTTAAACTCGTATAAAATTCCTTTTATACTTCAAACACTTCCAAAATCCTTTTTCTTCCCACAATAGATTCAACAAGGGAAGAATATATAACAAAGATATAACTTTGTTTACCCAAAATCAAATATTCACTTGATTACTCTTTCCAATATCAATTCCTTTCTATTCACATTCACTTAAATTTCCATTCACTTATTCACATTTGCCTTAATCCCCATTTGGATTATCACCTAAATTCTTATCCCAGTTGGGTATTTAATCATAAACAGTTTAAACTCCGACCAGTTTAGAGAATAACTTGAAAATTTTAAAAATAGATAAGTAGTTGAAAAATAATCAATAGTTTGCAAAATAGTTGTAGAATAATTGACTAATTGTAAAAGAGTTGGAAAATAGTTAAATAGTTATAGAAATCTTAAATAATTGCGAAATAGTTGTAAAATAGAAATTAATTCGTAACTTAGTTGAAAATTAGTAATTAGTGTATAAAACAGTTGTAAAATAGGTAAAGAGTTCCAAAAGTAGTGGCAAAACCAGTATAAAATGGTTTAGGTTTTAAAAAGAAAGTTGTATAGTAAATAGATAAGAAAATAGATTTAAAACTATTTATATTAAAACAATTTACATTGAAAATGGTCTAGAGTCAAAACTGTTCACTTCCCCAACAATCCAATTTAAATTTCCACTCCATTTAAATTAACCCAATCCCAATTTAATTAACTCCAATTTCCATTGGACTTGATTCATTCTCAATTCAAATTGAATTGATTCTCAATTTCCTTCCAATTTCAGATCAAATTCCATTTGATCTTTAAACTTACAACCTTAAGTATAATTTCAATTTTACACCTATTTATAATCAATTACATTCACATTTACTTTTAACTTAGAATTATACATTTTATTTAGCCAATATATTTTTATTATTCCATAAACATTTAATCAAGATTCCAGAGTTTAAACAAATTTCCAAATTTCAATATCACCTTAGAATTCAACTATATCCAAAATTCTTTGGCGAATTCAATTATCCCTTTGAATTTCAAAACCAAACCCAATTCACAAACAATCCCAATTTAAAACAATTTGGTAGCAATTTCTCTTCTAGAAACTCGAAAATGAACATCGATGATGCTGCAGTCATCATCGACTTTATTTTCCAGTGACCAAAAGAGTTCAATGCTTTTATCTCTCTAAAAACACTTCCAAATATTTTTGATTTCAAATCTCCCAAATTTCAAACACAAAAATATTTTTGAAATAATAGTATTTTTTCTTCAAAACCCTTGGAAACCACTTTCAAACCCAAAGGAATTTTAATTTTTCCCAAAATTCCAAACTCCCAATCCATCAAATTCATATTTAAACATTACTCTGGAATTTTCATCTTACTCTATTTCAAATATTCTCTGGAATTCTATTTCAAATTATAATCTCATTTATTTGTGAAGTTTATTTCAATTTATAAATTACATTTACAATCTATATTTCAAATTCCATTTTGTTATATAAGTTTACTCTTCAACTTGGTTATAAGTTTCAATTTGGTCGTATTTTATTTTACTTCTTAACTTAATTTCAATAATTTAACAACTAATCATCTAGATATTCCTTAGAAGGAAATATTGCTATATATATCAAAATATATATTTTTATATAAAATCATTAAAAATCTTTATAAGCAAATAACAAGTACGCTCTCATATATATATATATATATATACACTCAACTCATTCTAGAGTACTACGGACTCTATTCAATGAGTAATTCCCACCAGAGCCAAGGTTCTCGCTTAACCTTCAGCTCTGATACCAAATGTAACGACCCGAAATTTTCGAACCCGAAAATCCCAGATAGTTATGAAAAGAAGAAAAAAGATAGAAGAAGAAAAACAGAAATACCAAACATCTCACATTCGCAGCGGATAAAATATGATAATAAATAATAACAGTTTACAAAAGAATACTATATCTGTCGATTACATTTTAATTTACATCAGAGTTTCACATATATATACAGTCACTGAATATACACAGTAATCATGTCTCGGCTATATAACAATATGCTGCAGCGGAAATACTCTATTCGTACTTGCCATCCAGCTCGACTCCTGAGCACCTGAACGTACCTACCTGAAAATCTATAATGCTCGGTCTGATCCGAGCATTACACCAAAGTAACACCCGGGTCAGGCTGGAAACTAGCGTGAGTAAATCCAACTAACATGGTATACAATGTATACAACTCATATAAACCCGAAATAAACTTATATCAATTTAACCAATTCACAATTTGCTATAGACAATACTTATTTCACATATCAATTTCTAAGTTCCAAACTTAGATGAAAAAAATCCTATTCACTTAATCGTTTCATTCCAGTCTATTTATTTCACGGATCAATTTATAAAATTCGAAGTGGTTTCGGGTATTTCCCAAATACCCGACTCCGGTCTCTTCGAACTCATGTTATCCTATTCCAAGATATCCAAATGAAAAACACAACATTTCATTTCAGCGCTATCAACTCATTCAAAGCATCAAATACCAATGAATCATCCATAAACAAAACTTAATCACTTCCAAATTAATTGGATTAATCCCGATTTAATTACTAACCTTATCCACTTAGATTTTTTTCATTTAATATTAATTGATTTCCAATCAATTAATAAATCAACCCTTCGTTACTCATCTTAATTAATCACCCTGGATTAATTATCTTCAACTACTTTCAAGTATTATCGATAATAAATTTCACGATATTAATTATCCTTAGCCAAAATCAATAAGTAATCGTAATTACCTCACAAATTAATTAATTATTTAATTACATTAATCCTTGGTTACTATTTAACTTCCCATAAGTCTCTTATTACTGATTAATTCGTCTTGATTAATCAGTCTTTGATTACATCGTTAATTATATTAATTAATTATTTCCATTTAAATTTTAATTTGTTCCCATCTAAAAGAATTTCTTTAATTCAATCACAATATTAATCACTCCGATTTATCTCAACCTGTAATTAATTACCCATTTATTTATTTTTCTAAATAAATCAAATTTCTCCTTAATTAATAATCTTAATTAATCTCTTGATTTATCTCACAAATAATTATATTTTATTAATTGCATTGAATAATTACCGATTAAACCACCAAATGATCGTTCAAATAAATTTAAACTTAACTAATTAATCCGAACCATTAATTAGTTTTCCATTTAATTTATCCTACCTATTAAATAAATCACCAATCATTAACCCTTATTAACTTCAAAATGAATCATTCCTTTATTTATGATTTGAGTTTAAAATAATCTAAAACCCGGATACTTCGAGTCGAGCAACAATTCACAAGAATCAACCAAATCAAAGTCACTAGATCATCAGTCCATAGTGCACATTAATCAATTCACTCATGCAACCAAGTATTTAAATTTAACCATTTAATTTAAACAAAATCCAAAAGAGTAAGATTACTCACCTTGCTTTTAATTCGTAATCCACTTAGATCTCGACTCGATTTTCACCATTTCCTTGACCTCTCTGCCCTCCTCCACGAGTTTGGTGGAGCTCATATGCCACTGAATTGATTCAAGAACCCCACACCATCGAGAATCGCGGCCCTCGAGCTTGCGTTGCATCACCATCGCGAGTATTGACTTCGACTCCAGCGACTACTCGTGCGCGAGTTCCCATCAGGTCGCGGCCGCCATCCCACTTCGTCGCGACAATCATCGCCTCGCCACATCACGTCGCGAGGCCGACCCCACAGCTACACGAGACCCATCGAGTTTCGCTCCTCACGACCCACGCCAAAACCCTAACCGTACGAAAATTCGATTCCTCCCTCTCGCCTTCGGTCTGAAATTAAGCTTGAGCGAACGAATTTATTTGTTTGTTTTGCCCCCTTTTCTTTTCGCGGGCTTCGGCCATAGTTTTTTTTTTTCGATTTCCTTTTCGGTCTGAAAGTATGAGGGGACGACGAGATAAATAAAGATGGAAATGGCTTCTTGGGTACGCCTAAAAAAAATATCTCTGACATAGGTACTTTAAATTTTATTATAAAATTTTCAAAACGTCCCGTTAATCTTGCGCGAAATCCCGAACCAGAATCAGACGTGCCGACAGGCGTTTATAAGGTTTTACCCGCGTTCCGAACACAATGGAACGTGTTTCGAAAGCTAATTCGATCATATGCGCGAGTTACAGAAGTAAACGATCAATTTTAAATTAAATCGATTAAAATAATTCAAAGCGTTTTGAGCTGCCAGGGTCAAACGACAACTCCGATTGCTACGAAAATTGAAATCCGATAATAACTAACTATTACGAATCCAATGGAACTGATTTCGTTGAATTCCGAGACTGTCCCTCGGAAGGCTATTTTTAAATTCAATTTAAACGATATATTTTCAAAACTGAACAAATCGCCTTTAAATTAAATTCCAACCCTTCTATTATCTGTAGTATCATCGTTATAAATTTTATAAGTCTTCAAATTATTTTTACCAGGCTTAAAACTGAAGATTCAATAAATCACCCGATTTCAATTTTATTAATCTAATAACTCAATTGCTATATAATAATATTTGAATTCAAGTTAAAATTTTACCTTTAATTATTTTAAACCAATTAATTATTCCGATTTAAATTGCTGAAAATTCTGGGTCGTCACACAAGCCAATGTCGCTCAAGAAATCCCGAGCCACCTCGGGTTACAGGGATAACTCAGGTCCGACCTATCATGATAGGCCGTGGATGAGTCTAAACCGTTAGCCAAATTCATCCAACTTCTTTTGCGAGCTCTTTCTACCATCTAGTTGAGTTGTTTGAGCTACTTTCCATTCGTCTTTGAGTTGATTCTTGTGTTCTGTTGAATATCTGTCTTCTTAGCTCTCTGTACTTAGCCAATCCTTAGAACGAGTCACAATTCCTTGCACCATCACTTGAGTACGATCTACTAGAATTAAGTGATCAGAGCATGAAGTCCGAGAGATGGTTTAGTGGACCGCTATAGGTCGGACCCGACCAAACTTTATTACTCGGACCCGAATTATGTGTGTGGGTTCAATCCATGTCAAACCTTTTTCAAAATCTTCCTTACCCTCCTCGAAGTGCATATATCAAGTTTCAAGTCAATCCGATTTCGTTTGAGTTCTCTAAGTCCAGTTAAAGCTGCTTTGGTCCAAAAGCAGGTTAACATATAGTGATTTTTTTTGTGGAAAAATAGATCTATTATATTAGATCTTCATCATTATGCTTTTACATAAAATTTCACCTTTTACATGAATATAGAAAAGGCAAAATTGATATTTTTTTTTCCACTTAATTATGATTCTTTTTATAACGTTTTGACACATATTTTGAACAAAATTTAGTTAATTCTTTTTTTCTTATTATATGTTGAGAGAATGACGATCGTCAAAAAGTGGGATAAATATTTATTTCATTAGTTATTTTATATTTAAACAAATGTTAGCTTCATGCATGTCTTTTGTACTAATTATTTTGATTTGCGCTTGCAAATCACGTGTCTTTCTATCAAAAATTAGGTCTTTCATTTTTGAAACATATGCTGTTTGTACTAAAATTTATAATGCACACGCGTAGCACATGCCATTTGGACTCGTGTTTATTACCAGGTTTTAGTACATAGTTTGTGCTCCTGGATAAGCCAACATTCTGTGTATCTAAATCATCTATTCTCCATTGTCTTTCTCCAAATCTCTAAACTTACAGTTATTCCCCTGATTGGTTCATCGGTTCATATGACGTTGCTGGTGAATAACCTACTTCATGATTTCTGTGTCTCTTCTATTTTGTTGGTGTACAAAACTTATATGCCAGGTCTTTATCTCTTCTATATTGCTTCATGCTTGACAGTAGCTTGATACCTCGATAGTTGGAATGGATTTGGATGTTATCTTTGTTTTTATTTATTTATCAAGACTATGGTATCACTCCAATTTATATGTATTATCACTGCCTCATCTTCCTTTTTGACACCACAGTAAGCATCTAATTTCACAACAAGCTTGCCTCGACCTCATTTTTTTCAATGCTTCCCTAACTTCTCAGGCTTTAATTCTTCACTTATGGCTATAAATGCAAAGTTGCTCGTCATGGATTTCTTTTATAACTAATTATTATTATTTGAAATTGTGTACTTTTGTACTACTACCACATACTATAAGTCAACAATGTTAAGTGGTTTGAATCTATGACCTCATGATCAAAGCCAGACCGCCTAGCCGCTGGGGCAGTGGCGTCGGACAAAAAATAGTTTTTTGTCGGAAATTAAATTTGAATAATAATTGCGAGTTTCTATGATTGCGGAAAACTCTGCAAATTGTTTGGATTTGGATAAACTAAATGCGTGTATCACACACAGCCAACATGTCAACTTATTCACAGCTATTCAATCCGATGATGCTACTGTCCCTTCTCATGCACAACTTTTGGATTTTCAAGCTCGTCCCTGTGCATATGTGCACAATGATACTACGCAGCCTAATCGCTATGTTTCACATTCACAAGCTGCATCATTAATCTCTCAAGCACAGCAGTGTGCTAATGCTCCCCGGCTCACTCTATCCCCATACAACTGCTTCATTTCCTCAAGCTTCCCCCAGAGCTGCTCCCTTAGGACTCCTAGCTGTCATTTACGCTGTAACTCATTATGCAGCAACACTTGATTTATCGTGTTTTCATTTTCAAGATCCTGCTAGCAGTTCATGTGCTTCCCCTGAAGTGCATGCTTATCCTTATCAAGCCATTCAGCCACAAACTTTAGAACACCAAGACATTACTGCACCCCCTCAAGCTTGCATCCTTACGTATACTTACACTCAGCATACTGCTTGTACTGTTATTGTTGAGTCTCCCCCATCTCTTATTCCTTCCTACTCACACTCAATCACGCCATCAGAATCAGCCTGCTGCTATGCTCTCACTGAAATTCAATGTTCACATGCTCAGATTCATTCACAGTCAAGTGCTACACAAGATATCTCTCCCTCTCGTCAGCCACTTGCAGTTGTGAATAGTTTTGTTGTTCCAGCCTCTTCAAGTGATTGAAAATGCATTTTGTGGTGGGATCAAAGGTTATACTAAATTTGTGTTGTCAAGCGAGGGATCTAAAGGCAAGATACTCCCAAAAATTCACGATGCTCTAGACTTCAAGTACGGACCTCTAACGCACAACGATAGTAAAGAGCAAAAGTTGAATCAAGAGCAGGATCTTAAACTATCATCGATATTATCAATAAGGAAGTTGGGTCACCGAGCTCGTCATCGCTGACCAGCCTTGAAGTGGAAGAAAGAGCGGGGTGTAATCCACATAGTAAGGCCGGAATGCTTTCAAATTCGGCTAGTGCAGGGAGACTATCTCATGTTAAGATTTCTTAGTGTGTAGATCATGCAATACTATGATTACTTTTTTTTTGACCTATCGCTTAATTTTCTATTCACTTTTGTACTGCTACCCCAGGCCGAAAAGCTCTTTTTTGAGTAGTAATTTATATTTCTCTTTTGTCAATAAAATAAAATAAAGTAAATCAGTAATTGAAACAAAATGGGTTTATAGCAACAAGTTGAATGAAAAATATAAAGTGACTTCCTATAAAAAGTTTGGGGAAAAATAATCAGGTTTTGAACAAATCACCCAGGTTCTCAGAATATGCTATACATGTTACCATACCGTACGCCAAGATGTACATTGCTCATCTAGGCAACAAATGCTCCAGCATTTCCCCATTCTCTTCAGGGCCAGCCCAACAACAAGCTCAATGAAGCAATTTCTTAGAGCTCAAGAATCTTTGGGACCCCAATAATTTTCCGTTGGTTACGCGAGCGCACACACATTGGTAAATACATACACACCACTGTACATACGTATGTATGTATATTAGGATAACAATAAAATTGTTATAACAATTTAAAGTATGGGAGCCCACTTTAAACCAAGGATTGAGGTTTCGCCGGTACCCCGAAATTTCGGGGGTACCGGACCGTTACCGCTCGTGCACGATCCGAAACCGACAGTCAAAATCGGTTTCGGATCTAGGGCAAAAAAAAAAGATTACAATGCGTGAATCAACAGTGAAAAGCGAATGATTAATTCAAGTTGAAAGCCTATAAAAACAGTGCTTCAATTACATACTCACAGCATCGAAGATTACAGTGCTTCAATAAATTTCTGCTCGCGCTTCAATTACATACTCACGGTAACTTCTTCTTCCTTATCTGAATTCGACGTCGCGATTCTAGACGCTTTCGTGTTTTTTTTAATCGAGAACTGGAAATGACGTTTCGTATTATTTTTTAATCGAGAACTGGAAATCGCGATTTAGGGCTGGGGAATAGAAACGTGAATTATGAAAGAGGAAGGGGGAATGAAACATCTGTTAGAATGGGTTATTGGGCTGCTTGTTTGTTTTTGACAGTAATGGGCTATTGGGCTGCTTCAATTACTTTTAGGTTTCTTTTAATTAAACTTAGTTGATTACACTATAATTATATTTTATTGATTGTTCACAAGTTTATTAACAAACTACTGAAAACCGAAATTTGGACCGAAACCGAAACAAAATCGAAATTTCCGAAATTTACGAAATCATCCGAAACTAACAAAATTTCAAACGACCGAAACCGAGACCGAAACCGAGTTCTCGAACCTTGCTTTAAACCAGTTAACATCAGTTGATAAATCAACTTATTCATACAATAATCATTTTTATTTATTTAAAACAACATTCCACCTTCAACCAATGCCTTATTTTTATTCTTCAAATTTTGATATTTCCATATTTTTATCTGACCATCTTATTAGATCGTCTTCTCTAGTGTGTAATTTTCTAAATCTTTTATAATAATCGTCAAAATCTTCTTTGTAACGCTGTCTATCACCTGGATTTTGTATAAATTTGCTTAACTGCTATGGCATTAAACTATAATCAAGAGTTGATATTAGTTAGTGCGTTAAACCTATTTTACGCAAGTTCATTAAGCCATTGGATTAGAAATGAGAGTGGTCATTAAAATGTGGTCTTATTTGTTTTTATAGTTAGAAAACATATATACATACATATACTTGTATATCTATGTAGTTTGTTGTTCCGGATCATTAGCAATGGTGGCAACGACTCTTGAGTGAGGTTCAAGTGCTAGTTGTATATCTATGTGGTTTTATTTGTCTTTATATTTAGAAAAACGTACATACATACACGTATACATTCATACATATACTCGTATGTCTATGTAGTTAGTTGTCCCCGATCATTAGCAATGGTGGTAACGACTCTTGAGTGAGGTTCAAGAGCAAGTTATTCAAATCGAAATTCAGTTCGTAAACCATAAGATCTAAACTTTAAATTAAATCTTGGTTCAAACTTCAAAATGTGAATTCGTAGATTCGAAGGACTCATATTCTAGTGATTTATATTCTTGCTAGTAATTTTGCTCTATGTAGGCTATTAAATAAGACTTAAGTATGTAAAGGCATTGGTTCTTCTGTCATTGTAATAAATTATATTTTTAAATTTGTTCTAGATGCTTGAACTTCTACATATAAGCCTAAAACTTAACATTCTCTCTTGTTTTATCTTTATTTTGTTTGAAATACTAAGATTTATGTTGTATTTCATATAATTATCTTGATATATTTTTATTGCAGCATGAGTTGAATGATTTTTTTCAAATGCAATTTTAACTGAGATTTGACTCGCATTTCGAGGAGTGAATTATAATTGGAAAGATTTTTTTGAAACATGATTCAGATTGTAAGATTTTAAGATTTGATAAGAGGACTTTGGTTTGGATCCCCTAGACATCACTATTTTCAGAAATACGTATACATAAACGAATGTGTACACACATATACGTATAGACACACATACGTACACACATTTACATACATACATACACACACATGTATATATAAGAGAGGGATCTAGTTCCTCTATCTAATAAATTCTCTTAAAATCACCATTTCATCTTTTTGTGAGAAAATATATTTTGGATTGAAATGATTTTTTTGATATGTTATATTCAATAACAAGTGTTGTTATATGATTCAAATATGTGCCTATGAGTGTTTCAGATTGAAGGTACCGTGAAGAGCTTCGTATTGGAAGAGACGGAAAGTCGATTGGAAGGAGAGATCAAAAGATATGATGAAGAAGAGTTGTTGCGTCTCATTGTCAGGAAATCGCACATCTGACTACCGAAGTTAGACGTTCGAATGCCTGTAGAATTTCCAACCAAAAAGCATACAGGTAAATAGACGTATGAATTGGGAACCCGAGAGTTTTTTGAAGTATTTAAGAGACGTCTGAACCCCGTAGGTCAAACGTCTGAGTTCTTGTAGTGCGATCTTTCCAAGGTTTTGCTGATTTGAATTTCTGAGGGCAGTTTCTTCAATTCGATGCATATTTCTTCTCTATTAATAGTGCAGATTCTTTTAATGTAATCCGATGGTCTAGAGTAATTAGAGCATCTATACATTAGCCTTCTAGTCATCTTCCTAATTAAGGATTAGCATGATTATTAGGTTTTCAATCATTGTAATTAATAGAAATCCTAGCCCATCCAATCTGAAGGATTTCTATTTTGAGTACTCTAAATTATAATTCTTCAATTGAGCGATCGGTTAGAGAGAGTCTCCACACCTTGTAACCCTCTAATCATTGATTTGGCTTGCAATCTCTTTTACTGCTGATTGGAATGAAATAGTTGTTGGGTCTCCATGGAAGTAGAATATAAATCCAAACCACGTTAAATCTACTGTGTCTCTTGTCTTTCTGTTATTTGATCTTGTGTATAACATAATTGATTTTGAATTTGTATTGGTGTTTAAATAGACAAAACTAGATTCTGGTTAATCGTTTTCATATATTAATGATAAATCCTTTCCCACATTTTTTCTCTATAGTTTGGTATCAGAGCTAGTGTTTTTGTTCTATTTGGATATTGATAGCGACCTCCGGAAAATCTATTGGTAGTTCTGGTGTTAATTACAGTTATATGTTTTGATGGAAATAGAGATTTTGAAACATTGAAGATGAAGATGGAGGCAGTGTTGAAGAAGGAGAAGACTTTTAAGATTGTTTCCGCGTCTGAGAAATTAAAGCGAATTTTTTGGAATAAATGAAAGATGAAGCTCATACAACAATCCAATTGAGTCTTTCAGGCGTTCTTAGAGAGTTTTCTCAAAAGGAGACGATAAAGAAATTATGAGATGCATTATCTGATGCATATCAAGACAAGTCTCACAAATCAGATTATTTTTCAGCAACAACTCTATTCATTTAAGATGAAATCTGTAAGCGATCTTATGAAGCACATTGATGCTCTTACTACCTTGCTTATGAACCTTAAGGCAGCATATGTTGAGGTTAAAGACGAGGCTCAAGCAATGTTCCTCTTGTGTTCTTTGTCTAAGGAGTATACTGTTTTTGTTAACTCCATGATATATGGTCGTATTAAGATTAGTCTATTAGATGTTAAGGCTGGTCTTCATAATGTGATGTTGAGAGATAGATTGGCCAGAACTAATATAGACATTGACTCAGAGGGCTTATCTGTTTAGATAGGTAGAAGCTGAGGCAAGTCAAAGAATGGCGGAGATCGAAATAAGTCAAGGTCTCAGTCTAGGGGGGCCCAATCAATTGACTTGCAATTATTGTAAGAAACCGGGGCATTTTGTAGCTCAATGTCTCAAGCTTGAAGGACGAAGAGAAGACCTAAAGCAAGCTTCAGTGTCTACTGCAATAACATCAAATACAGAGAGTGATACCGATGTGTTTACAACTTTTGGCTTTTCTGGAAAGATCAACTTATGACTTATTAATTCTGACACATCCTATCATATGACATCTGATAGGTACTGTTTCTCTACATACCATGAGATTGATGGATGAGAGGTTCTAATGGGCAATGATGCTTCTTGCCGAATGGTTGGTATTGGTAGTGTGAATGTAGAATGTTTGATTGTGTAATTCGGACTATTACTGATGTTAGACATGTACCTGATTTGAGGAGGAGTTTGATTTCTATTAGAGCTTTGAGTAGGCTTGGATTGAAGATTGTAGTTGAGGAGGAGAAAATGAAGATATCGAAGGGTTTTGACCACTGTTTTAAATCTCGGCTACCTTGACCGATATCTCGACCGAGATCTCGGTTGAAGGCTTGGGCGAAACGAAATATGAAATAACGGTTAATATCTCGTTTCGATTATATCGACCGAAATTTATATATATCGGTCGATATTCGGAGCGAAACGATATTCCGAGATATCCCCGGTATATTTTTTTCAAAAAAAAGGACCCATCTCAGTCTATCATGAAAAAATGAACAAAGTCATTTTCTTTCTAATTCAACTTTTCAAAAGATCACGTTTCTCGTCAAAATATCGAACTCCCTCTTCTCTTGAGAAAAAATCGAACTCTCTTTAAAAAAAAATTGAACTCACTCTTCCAACATCCAACAGCTCGCGGTTGCTTCCAATTTTTGACTAGTCGATCTCGCTTTTGACAGCCTGCAGCTTCGTCTTCGATCAATCTCTATTCTCTACATGTATGTAAATTAGGGTTGTTTCTATTTTAATGAAATTCAATTTTTCAAAAATTGAATATACAGTATAATTTAAAGTAGATTTACAAGTAGATTTAGCTTGTTATTCTTACCGCATAACCTTCTACAAGTAGATTTGCATTGCCTGAAACTCTTCAATTCCTAATATCTCTTACATGAATTTGCTTGTATTTGCGTCAGTTTCTGACACTGTTATTATGTTATTCTTACCGCATATATGTAATTGCATAGAACCCGCTTTTTTCAGTTAATTTGTCGCCTTTCATCTACTTATATGTAATTGCTAAAACTAACGATGTTTTATAACTTTTGTTGAACAATTTCATAGTTGAAGTATAATTGCATTATTTTTTCAGTTAGAATAGTGGACATTAGCTGCAGTAATTCAGTAAATGTTAATTAAACCAATACCATGCATTTTTTCCTATAAGTTATATGATGTGTTATACTCCGATATGGTCCCGAGATGAACTTTAGGTCCGAGATGTATTGGTGCCCGAGATGCACTCGTCTCGTCCGAGATCTCCCCCGATACGATACCGAGTCACTAAAATCGTCGAGACGAAACGTGTCCGATATCCGAGATTTAAAACCTTGGTTTTGACATGAAAGGTGTATGGGCAGGAAATTTTTATCGATCGAAGGGCACCATTGTAGTTGGTAAATCAGCTTCTATTATTTCGACTGATTCAGATTCTTCCAAATCGTGGCATTTATGGACGTGAGATATTGGTGAGCGCAGTTTGAATGAGCTAAGAAAGCAAGATTTGATTGATGGCGTTCATCATTCAAATCTTAGCTTTTGTAAGTAGCGTGTTCTTGGGAAGGATACAGAGATTTCTTTTGGCACTGGAGAGCATAAGACGAAAGTAGTTTTAGAGTATGTTTATACAGATGTTTTGGGGGCTCCCCCTTTACGCATCTTTGGGTGGAGCCAACGATTACGTTCATTTATGGGTGATTTTTCTTCTAAAGTTTGGATATACTTTCTACAGTCTAAGAGTGAAACCTTTGATACGTTTCAAAGGTGGAACTCCACTATTGAGAAGCAGTCAGGGAAGAAGTTGAAAGTTATCCGTTCTGATAATACCGGTGAATTTGTATCACATGAATTCATCGATTTTTGTGAGTCCAAAGGCATTAAGAGACATTACACCGCACTCAGTATAATGAGGTATGAATCATACATTATTAGAGAGAACTCGTTGCCTCAGATTGACTGTTAAGTTGAAGAAGGGATTTTGGGCTGAAGCTTTATCTATGACAGTTTTTCTCATCAACCACACACCTTCTATTGCCATAGACATGAAGATCTCTGAAGAAGTATGGAAAGAAGAGTCTGTCAGCTATTCATTTGTCAGCGTTTGGATGTCCAACTTATGTACATGAAAGCAGAAGTAAGCTGAAACCTAGAGCTCGCAAGTGTATATTTTTAGGTTATAGAGACGCTATTGCATCAGTTGATAGTTCCAGTTGGTTGTTGCTATGGAACATGAGATTGAATATTTGTAGGAAAATCATACTCGAGATTTGATGTCTCTTCCCATTGACAAGAGGGTAATTCGATGTAAGTGGATCTATAGAGTGAAACACGACGCAATGGCGATTTCAGATACAAAGCAAGGTTAGTTGCAAATGTGTATGTTCAGAAGAAAGAAATAGTATCATGATATCTTTGCTTCAGTTGTCAGACATACATTCGTATTCTTTTGACATTAGTTGCTTATTATGATATGAAACTCGAGCAACCAGATGTCAAACTTCATTCTTGCATGCCGACCTAGATGATGAGATTTATTTGCAGCAGCCATAAGGATTCATTGATAATAGCAGAGCAGATTATGTTTGTAAACTTAACAAATCTCTATGTGAACTGATGCAGTCTCCTTGATCATGGTATAAGATATTTGATAAGTTTATACTTTCACAGGGTTATTCTAGAAATTTTAAAGACCAGTGTATTTGTTTTAGGAGGTAGGATGGAGAGATGATATATCTTTTGTTATATGTTGATGACATGTTGATTGCATCACAGAGTATAGTCAAAGCTACAAAGTTGAAAGCAGAGCTTAGCAAAGAGTTTGATATGAAAGATTTGTAAAAAGCATAAATAATTTTGGGTATGGAGATAGTCAGAGATAGGAAATAAAGGGAGTTGAGACTCATTCAGATGCAATACATCGAGAAGGTCCTCATTCGATTCGGTATGAAGAAAGCTAAACCGGTCTATACTCTACTGGGCTCTCATTTTAAGTTGTCGAAAGAACTATCTTCTTTGTCGATTGAAGACAAAAGGTATATGACAAATATATCATATTCTAGTGATGTTGGTAGTCTCATGTATGCGTTGGTGTGCACGAGACTCGATTTGGCTCATACAATGAGTGTTGTAAGTCGATATGTATTAGCAAAAATATTGGCAAGCAGTGAAGTGGATACTCGGATATCTTCGTGGCACTTCATCAGTTGGCTTGTTGTTTGGTGGAGTAAAGAGCGCCATTTCTCTTAGAAGTTACTGTAATTCAGATTACGTTAGGAATATAGATGGACGGAAGTCAGTGTCGGGCTATGTTTTTATACTTGGCATATGCTCGATTTCGTAGAGATCAAAGGTGCAGTCTATAGTAGCTTTGTCGACCACCGAGGCTGAGTTGATATCGATTTGTCGAAGCGATTAAGGAAGGATTATATTTACTTTAGCTATTGAATGATCTTTCTATAGTGCAACGGACAATAGAACTATTTTCAGACAGTTAGAGTTCGATTCATCTTGTAGAGAATCAAGCATATAGTTCTCGTACGAAGCACATTAACGTCAGAGGTTTCTTCCTTATGCTTGAGGAAGAACAAAGCAAGATCAAGTTGGTTAAGGTGAGAATTATGAATAATCCTTCAGATATGATGGCTAAGTTGATTTCCAATGACAAGTTTGAGCTTATTAGTTTGATTTTAGTTGCTTGAGCGCCCTGGGACAAAAACCCAACAACCTCTATGTTTATTTTGTTGATTGTTAAAGAGACCGACGTATTTTGAATCAAGGTGGAGTGTTGTTATACGATTCAAATATGTGTCTATGAGTGTTTTAGATTAAAGATATTATGAAGAGCTTCGTATAGGAATAGATGGAAAGTCGATTGGAGGAAGAGATTAAAAGATATGAAGGAGAGAAGCTGTTAAATGCCATTGTCAGACAATCAGACGTCTGACTACCCAAGTCAAACATCTGAATGTCTGTAGAATTTCTAACCAGAGAGCATATAGGTAAACAGACGTTTGAATTGGGAACCCGAGAGTTTTTTGAAGTTTTTAGAGACGTATGACCCCTAGGCCAGATGTCTGAGTTTCTATAATGCGATTTTTTCAGGGTTTTGCTGATTCGAACTTCTAGGGACAGTTTCGTCGGTTCGGTGCATATTTCTTCTCAATTGATGGTGCATATTCTTTTGATGTGATTCGATGGTCTAAATTATTAGAGCATCTATACATTAACCTTCTAATCATTGTCCTAATTAAGGATTAGATTGATCATTAGGTTTTCAATTATTGTAATTAATAGAAACCCTAGCTCATCTAATTTGGGGGTTTTATATTTTGAGTGCTCTAAATTATAATTCTTCAATTGGATGATTGATTAGAGAGAGTCTCCACATCTTGTAACTCTTTAATCATTAATTTGATTTGTAATCTCTTGTAACTGCTATTGAAATAAAAGGGTTGTTGGGTCTCCGTTGACTTTGGATACAAATCTGAATCACATTAAATCTTCCGTGTCTTTTTTTCTATTGTTTGATCTTGTGTGATAACATAATTGATTTTGAATTTGCGTTGGTGTTCAAATAGACAAAACTAGGTTCTGGTTAATCGCTTCCGCACATTAGTGATGAATCATTCCTCGCATTTCTTCACTACAGCAAAGCCATCGATGTAAAATTCGAAATTATTTCGAAACTTTTAACTACTTCAAAACTGCAAGCAAACATGAGCAATCAAAAGAATCTATATTGACCATCAACTTGAAATGTAACTATGTAGGAGATAGAAGTTTTGGAACAATTTCAAATTTTGGATAGATGATCTTGCTAATAAACATAACATATCTGTTAGATCTTGTCCTTTTTAGTTTCAATGAGACAACCGTATATTTCCATATGTAAATATACAATCATCATATGTGCAGTAATATATACAAGTAAATATGATGATCAAAATCAACCGGACTGAAATTGAAGAAAACAAATAGGTTTTATATCGTAATTTTTGTCGGTCTAGATTTTACGTTGTGACAACCCGGAATTTTTGAGCATTTGAAATTGGAATATTTAATTGATTTTAAATATTTAAAAGTTATTTTTTAACTTGAATTCAAATATCACCATTTATTGGGTAATTTAGTGATTAAATTAAATAATTTGGCGTTGGGTAAAATGTTGAATCTGGAGTTTTAAGTCCGTTAAAAATAATTTGAAGGCTTGTAAAATTTATATTGATAGTGCTGAGGATAATAGAAGTTTTAAAATTGAATTTAACAATGGTTTGTTCAGTTTTAAAAATATATCGTTTAGATCGACTTTTAAAAATAGCCTTTCGAGGCACAGTCTTGGAATTCGTCGAAACCAGTTCCATTGGATCCGTAATATTGTATTATTATCGGATTTCAAATTTCATAGTGTTTGGAGTTGTTGTGTGAGCGTACGACATATAAACGTGCTGAAATTTTATATCGAAAATTCAATATAATAACTGATTCAAAAAGCTATATTCTCCATACGATTGAATTAGAGCTTGAAACCTTTTCCATTGAGTTCGGAATAAGGGTATAACATTATAAACGCCTAACGACATGCCTCCATAGAGGTTCAAACTTTCGTGATATGTAATGTAAGGTAATTTAATTATAAGATTATATATATATATGGTCAAATCCATTCCCTTACCTTCTGAAATACGCTAACCATTTACCTTTAAATTACAATATTTCTTTTTCTCCTCCATCAGAGCAATCGAATGGCCGAATCAAAATCAAATCTTCGTTTAAAAAAAAGGGAGGGCTGTCCACTTCATATTTTAGTTTGATTCATAAGCAAATAATAATGGCCGAAGCCCTTCGTTCAAAAGGGAAGTCGAAAAAAAGGGGGCGAGTTTCACGATATCGATTCGATTTGAAATCGTCGTTCCCTCTGAATCGAGCCACTTTCGTATCGAATACGCGAATTCGTTCGAAATCGAAAAAATACGAAGGGAAGTCGCCGCGTGGTCTTCGGCAATGGCAAGATCGGCTCGAATCGCCTAGGAGGCACGACAAGTGCCTCGTTCAAGCTTGAGCGATCGATTTTCTCGTATGTATGCAATCATGAGTGGAATCTGGGTCACGAAGCGGTACCACGGTGATGGGGTAGGGCGCGATGCCAAGAAGTTCGGCATCGTTGTAGAGGCGGCAATGTTCTTCGATGGCCATGGTCGAGACAACAGGGATTCGTTTTGGCAGATCTCGCGATTTCGAATTCCTGGACGTTTTCAGGTAATTAAAATATTAATACATTTACAATTAATTTTAAGCTAGTTTAGATTTTTAATTTAATGTATTGGTTATTTTTTACAGTAAGAAAATTTTGTTTTGGTATGCACAGAAAAAAATATAATCGTTACAGCAAAGGAATTTTTAAACAGATCTGTTCCTTTTTAATTTAATATATGTATATAGGTTTGGAGAATGAAGTTTGTTTTATTTAAATTTGATGTCTATATAGGGTTTAATTTATAGAAGGATGCAAACCAATTTTATTTTATAAGGTTCGGTATATATATATATATATATATATATATATATATATATAAACAGTAAATATATATATAGGAATAGGATTTTGAAGGCAGAATTTTAATAAAAAAATATGTGTTTGGAAATTTATATGAAATAGATTTTTATGAAGCCTATATAGATTATTTTACAAATATATAGTTCATGAATAAAATAAATATAACTTAACTAATTTATTTTATAATAACGTATTATAGAAATTAAATTGTGTAAATTGACCTATCTAAACTATTTTTGTTACTAAAAGATTTAATAAAGGTAAATTAGTTCAAAATTTAATTGAATTATTAAATGGTAATTAAGGGTCGATTTATATTTCGAATATTAATAAATCATATAAATTATTATTCAAGGTCAACATCTGAAAGGAAGCAAGCCGGATGGAAATGGATTACAAAAACAAATCAAATGTGAGTTAATCTCACTCATCTGGTTTTAATTTAAATTTAAATAGTTAAATTTAAATAATTGGTTGAATGATTGAATTGATTTGATGTGCGATATTATATATAGTAATATATATAGTATATATTGGAATGATTGATTTTCCGTATTATATAGCGGATGAGACCCTATGCGCCGCATAATAGCGGATGATATTATATTAATCCCATATACCGCGATATTCCACCTCAAAGTGGATTTGATATTTTGTATTGTGCTAACATCTGTGGATACAGAGAAACATGCTGGAGGGATCCAACTGGATTCCTCAAAATTTATAGATTGTTTAAATATTCTGTGTTATGAATATTTGATATTCTGTGATGAATTACATTGATAATTGGAATATTGAATGCTATAGTTTGCTTGGATATATTTCGGTACACTGAGTTATCAAAATATATAGAATTGGATTTTTGAAAAGGAAATAAAAGAGGGAATTTTTAAGTTAAATAATTATAGAGAATTGAAAAAATTTAAGAATGAACTGGATAAGAATAAAAGGTGATTTTAAAATTATAATAAATAAATTCCAAGTATGAGAAAGGGGATTTGAATAAAAAGGGAAAATAATAAATTTTACAACTTAAGTGGCGTTATTCAAATGAATAAAGGGTTTACTTTAAAAAGATTTTTAAATCATAATTAAGGGATAAAAACCTGAAGTCAATGAGTTTTGAAATAAATGAGTTAGTAAAGAAATTTATTTCAAAAATGGGGTAATTTGAAAATCAATTTTGGAAATTGATTTAAGTGTTTGAAATTGGAAGAATAAATTTACGATGTGAATTTATTAAAGAAATGAAAAAATTTGTTTAAAAATAAATAATGATTTATTTTTAAAGGATGTGAAGAGAAGTATATTTCCCTGGATAGCCAAGTACGTTTTCAACGTAAATTTTTAAATATAAGTTATGTTGTTTTAGAAAGCATGTTTTTGAAAAATTTATTATTTCTAAAATATTTAAATTCTGAAGTAAGTATTTTTCAAAATCTATTATCGTAATAATTATTTAAAAGATGATTTGGTATTTTGTTTAAAGGAGAAAATCTAGTTTTATATTTTATAAAGTAACCTTAATTTAAATATCCTAAAGTATTATTTTTAATAAAGTATTAAAGTAGTTTTTCTAAATTTAAATGTTTAAGTATATTTTATAATATAATGATTTAAATTATTTTAAAATCTAAAAGTGTTTGTACTTGGTGATTTCAGTGGGAATCGAAAATATTTGGGAAATTTACTCCGAGAGAGAAAATGGTTTGAAACTGTTTTCAAAAGGAATTGAAAAGTGGAACTATATCTTGCGAAAATATTTTAGAATAATAAATAATTTGATGAAATTATTTATTGTTTGATGGATGTTTGAGAATGTTAATTGATAGTTAAATAACCGACTATCAACATTGACCAATGCGCTGATCGTTTCGAAGAGACCGGGATCGAGATTAATTTCTCGAAAACCACTTCGATCCGGTTTGTACGTTTTCGTGAGGAAGACGAGTTCAGAGTCGAAGATGGAGCAGTGAAGTGCAAGGGCTAGTCGCTACTAATCCTGAGGATGATTCCAAAATGGATGTAGTAGGAATAGTGCCTTCGGTTCCGTTCGAACCCGGGACGGACTTGTATGGATGAATGCTTTCAGAACATCGTCAGGTGGACGGTGAGCATTCTAAGAGATATGTTCTAAAAAGGTAACGCTTAGCCTCGAGCCTCATCAACCGGGAATGACTGAAAATCAGAGGTTATTCAGTAAGGCTAGGTGGGTAGCACCATTAGGGTAAGGTCATCCCTGTCTAGATGTCTCTTTTTATTCGGCTTAATGGTGCAGTTGCTGATCCCAACCGTGGGGTGATCTTACTCGGGATTATCCGGTAAGGGGTAGTCCTGGTCTTGTGTTGTAGGGGATTGGGAGTAATGCTCGGTACGGTGATCTAGGCCACGTACTGTGACAGGTGGTACCCCAGTGCCTAGTCATTAGTTGGAAAACCATTCTCCCTACGCGCCTTTTACGGTTTTGTTTGTATTACCCATGACTGTGGCTAGTAGCTGGAATTTAATGAATGTAACAATTTCGGCTATTTTAATAAGTATTTGTAAATAGACCCTATTATAATATTAGAGGATTTTATAAGAAATATTTTGGCTATCGTAAGGTAAAAACCCGACATGTTTATTTGTGGCGTGGTCTTACGAGATGCTTTTGTTTTCAAAGGATTTTAAAACTTTAATAATCGATTGAGTGTGGTTTTCTCACGCTGGTATTCCAGACCGACTCGGGTGTTATTTAACTATAATGCTCGGGTCAGACCGAGTATTATAGAATACAGAAAAGGATGCTGTGGAGCTCAGGAGACGAGCTGGATGGCGATACGTACGTCCGTACTTGATTATTATTCCGCTGTGTATTCATTTTGAGGACAAATTTGTAAGACTGCCCAGTTGTATGTTATTGATGTTGTTGAACTCTGATGATGTACTCTGACGATGTAATGTATAAACAGATATATTTGCTTTTGTGTAAATATTAGTATTATCTATTATATTTTATTTCGCTGCAATGGTTAGATTCTGATGTTATTTTCTATTTTCTTCTTCTACCTCTTTCTTCTTCAACCCAATGGTTCGTATTTCTGTTCGTCTTGAGTTGATTGATGGAGAATAGTGTCGACTCAATGGGTACGGAACTGCGGGTCGTTTCACTTGGTATCAGAGCTGAAGGTTAAGCGAGAACCTTGGCTCTGGTGGGGATTACTCATTGAAATAGAGTTCGTAGTACTCTAGAATGAGTTTGAGTGTATTAATAGATATGAGCGCGTATTTGTTAGTGAATATAAAATTGTTTTATATTGTGTTGACTTATCGGTTGAGTGTTTATGGATTCTGGTCGATGTGTGGGACGCCATGTCATCGATAGAGATTTCTAAACTCTTAAACAAGATAAACCGACATAGTATTGTTTAAATAGGGTAAATGAAATAATTTTACCCAAAATTATTTTTGTATATAAAGGAAATAATTTTTCGTAAATTATTATAGTTATATATGGTTGCTTGGTTGTTAGGAATGATAATATTAAATTAATATCATTAATGTGTAAAATTGAATAAGAAATTAAAATAATAACCAAAGATTAAGGAATAAATTAATGAAATAAGTGAGATTTGTAAATGTGAATTATAAATGTGATTTATAATTTTGAAATAGAATTCCAGAGAAATATTGAAAATGTTTTTGAAAGAATTTGGGATTTGAAATTTTTGAAAATTTAAATTCCTTTGAATTTGAAAATGATTCTCAAAAAGTTGGGAAAAATAATATATATTTGAGAAATATTTTTGAATCGGATTTGAAATCTAGAGAGATTTGGAATTTAAAAATATTTGAAGGGTTTTAAAAGAAATAAAAGCATTGAACTCTTTTCGGTCGCTGAAAAATAATTCCGATGATGATCGCGACATCATTGGTGTTCATTTTCGAGTTTCCAAGAGGGGAATTGCTACCTAGATGTTTTGGATTAATGTTTGTTTGCGAAAATTGGTTTGATTTTGAAAATGCAGAGGAATAGTTTGGTTTAGATATATATGTTTTTTTCAAAATTGAATTTGGAACCTTTTAGTAATGGTTTAAACTCTGGAGTTGGTTTGAAATGTTTTGGTATGTTTAAGCAATTGTTTGAAACTCTAGGATCTTATTAAAAATGGTTATGGAATAAGTTAATGAAATAAAATTTATTGGTTGAAAATAAATTTGTGAATGAGCAAATAAATTTATAATTGTAAGTAAATGAACTGAAATTGGATATTGAAATGACCAAATACATTTATAATTTAATATATTGGTTGTCGAGTTTAATAAAATGGTTTGGAATCAAACTTTTTGGATATGAAAGAACATGCAATGAAAAGATTGTGAATAAATTAAAATGGGATATAATCAAGTGTAACGTGAGTTGGAATCAATTTAAATGGTTATAAAGCTTAAGTAATTATTTATTCACATTAATATTGTCGAAGTGCATAAGAAAATGGGTCGTTCGATGTAAAATGGATTAGATAAAATTCTATGAGTTATTAGAAGTGAAATAGGATGATTTTGAAATCAATTGGAATGAATAAGAGTTTGTTTTGCTTAGAATGAATTAAATATAAACGAGTAAGTTGTAAATCACTTAAACTGAATGGAATGGTTTGAGAATTGGTTGTAAGCAATTGTAATAAGTGTCGGAACCTTATATGTGCTTATGGAAATTATATAACGTGCATTATATGTGAAATTTATGTGTTAGCTATTGAAAGTAAGTGAAATGTTAATAAATTGCATATATTTAGTACTTATATGTTTGAATTGAGTAAGTACAGGTACCGGGAAGCCGTTTGACAGGATTTTGGTCGCGCTAATTGCTAAATATAAGCCGCTTGCTTAAAAATGCTAAATAGAGGTACACCTATGCAATAAAAATAGGAACCGTTTTTGTTTTTCCGACTGTGTGGGTCCATGTATATATATTTATATCTCTTGTCAAATTGTAAAAGCTCCTCCGTACAAACGCGACTCTGCCAATTTTTTTTTTAAAATTTTGGGAGTTAGAAAATTTTTGGGAAAATTTTTGTTAGCGACAAAATGATTTCAAATTGGAAATTGAAATAAATTAGTGGATGAAACCAATTTAAAATAATGATATGAATCAGTTTTAAATGGAAGATAAAATTCAATGTTCAAAATTGAAGATAAATTGAATTCATATGGAAATGGGAGAACCAATTTGAATAGAAGTAGATATAAACTAAAGTGGTGAAGTGAAAACAAATATAAGAAGCGAATAAAATATTTATATCGAACTTAAGAAGAAATGATAGAATTCTTAAGTAATATGGGTGTCGGGAAAATATATTGAATAAGCATTTGAGTGAAGATTTAATAAAAAACGATAAGCGTTGATAAGTGAATAGAAATCAAAACGAATGTGAATAAAAAGAAAATTTATATAGTTGATAATCAATTGAGATAAATACGTAGGATGTACGTATACTATTTCACTTGCTAGCAATTTGATCCAGATTCGAGCACAGAATTTCGAGATAGTTATATCGATCCGAGTTAGGATTTTTCACTCGATTTTCGACGGCGAACCCTGAATATGGATTTTGATTGATTTCGGAAATTCTTTATCATAGTTATGACTATGCAAGGAGAATGACGGTTCTGATCAAGAAACCAGATCTGAGTCCGCACTAGGAAGTCGGGTGGACGATACTAGTTCGGAAGTGAAATTGTGTGATCAAGTAAGCGATCGGATTCGGTATTGCGTACGAATGATATATGTACATTGTACAGGCTTAAATGGATTGAATATTGAAAATTTTGTAAGGAAGTCAATAAAATGTTTTTGAATGTTGTGATTGGATATTATTACTGAGTAGGATATACATGTATTTAAAAGCAGGAGAAAAATTAGTTTTGATTTCAGAAGATAAATTTGAATGGCTCGACAAAAAAGTATGTGTTTAAATTTCTGTACGAAATTTGATTGGGTTTTTGATCTAGCCACTTGGCTTTTTGTTTTCTTTTGGAATTTGGGAGCCCGTAGAGGCATTTTGTAGTTGTACCGAGCTAGCCGTGTAAAGGAGATGTTGAAGAAATTTTTTAGAAATTTAGGGAGTTGAAAAATTTTGAGAAAATTTTGATAATTCAAAATTTGGTTTTAAATTGAAATTTGAATGATTGAGCAAATAATATTGTTTGAAAACTATGGGAGAAGTTTGGAAAGTTAGTAAGATTGATGATGTTCTTATTAAAAGATGATTTTGGGTATTGTTAAAAACTGTTGGTTTGGGTAGTTGTTGAAACCATATTGATTAGAAAAATAGTAATGGGATATGAACCATTCCTCTTAACTAGTAATTTCGGGGACGAAATTCTTTTAAGGGGGGAGGAATATGACGACCTGGAATTTTTGAGCATTTGAAATTGGAATATTTAATTGATTTTAAATATTTAAAAGTTAATTTTTAACTTGAATTCAAATATCACCATTTATTGGGTAATTTAATGATTAAATTAAATAATTTGGATTTGGGTAAAATGTCGAATCTGGAGTTTTAAGCCTGTTAAAAATAATTTGAAGGCTTGTAAAATTTATATTGATAGTGCTGAGAATAATATAAGTTTTAAAATTGAATTTAACAGTGATTTGTTCAGTTTTAAAAATATCGTTTAGATCGGCTTTTAAAAATAGCCTTCCGAGCACAGTCTCGAAATTCGATGAAACCAGTTCCATTGGATCCGTAATATTGTATTATTATCGAATTTCAAATTTCGTAGCGTTTGGAACTGTTGTGTGAGCGTACGACATATAAACGCGCTGAAATTTTATATCGAAAATTCAATATAATAACTGATCCAAAAAGCTGTCTTCTCCATACGATTGAATTAGGGCTTGAAACCTTTTCAATTGAGTTCGGAATAGGGGTATAATATTATAAACGGTTAGCAACATACCTCCATAGGAGTTCAAACTTTCGTGATATGTAATGTAAGGTAATTTAATTATAAGATATAATATATATATATATATATATATATGGTCAAATCCATTCCCTTACCTTCTGAAATACGCTAACCATTTACCTTTAAATTACGATATTTCTTTTTCTCCTCCATCAGAGCAATCGAATGGCCGAATCAAAATCAAATCTTCGTTTAAAAAAAGGGGGAGGGGGCTGTCCACTTCATATTTTAGTTTGATTCATAAGCAAATAATAATGGCCGAAGTCCTTCATTCAAAAGGGAAGTCAAAAAAAAGGGGGGCGAGTTTCACGAAATCGATTCGATTTGAAATCGCCGTTCTCTCTGAATCGAGCCACGTTCATATCGAATACGCGAATTCGTTCGAAATCGAAAAAATACGAAGGGAAGTCGTCGCGTGGTCTTCGGCAACGGCAAGATCGGCTCGAATCGCCTAGGAGGCACGGAAAGTTCCTCGTTCAAGCTTGAGCGATCGATTTTCTCGTATGTATGCAATCATGAGTGGAATCTGGGTCACGAAGCGGTACCACGGTGATGGGTAGGGAGCGATGCCAAGAAGCTCGGCATCGTTATGGAGGCGACAACGTTCTTCGATGGCCATGGTCGAGACAGCAGGGATTCATTTGGGCAGATCTCGTGAGGTTGAGCTCGCGATTTCGAATTCCTGTACGTTTTCAGGTAATTAAAATATTAATACATTTAAAATTAATTTTAAGCTAGTTTAGATTTTTAATTTAATGTATTGGTTATTTTTTTTTACAGTAAGAAAATTTTGATTTGGTATGCACAGAAAAAATATATAATCATTACAGTGAAGGAATTTTTAAACAGATCCGTTCCTTTTTAATTTAATACATGTATATAGGTTTGGAGAAGGAAGTTTGTTTTATTTAAATTTGATGTCTATATAGGGTTTAATTTATAGAAGGATGCAAACCAATTTTATTTTATAAGGTTCAGTATATATATGTAAACAGTAAATATATATATGGGAATAGGATTTTGAAAGCAGAATTTTAATAAAAAAATGTGCGTTTGGAAATTTATATGAAATAGATTTTTATGAAGCCTATATAGATTATTTTACAAATATATAGTTCATGAATAAAATAAATGCAACTTAACTAATTTATTTTATAATAACGTATTATATAAATTAAATTGTGTAAATTGACCCATCTAAACTATTTTTGTTACTAAAAGATTTAATAAAGGTAAATTAGTTCAAAATTTAATTGAATTATTTTATGGTAATTAAAGGTCGATTTATATTTCGAATATTAATAAATCATATAAATTATTATTCAAGGTCAACATCTGAAAGGAAGCAAGCCGGATGGAAATGAATTACAAAAGCAAATCAAAGGTGAGTTAATCTCACTCATCTGGTTTTAATTTAAATTTAAATAGTTAAATTTAAATAATTGGTTGAATGATTGAATTGATTTGATGTGCGATATTATATATAGTAATATATATAGTATATATATTGGAATGATTGATTTCCCGCATTATATAGCGGATGAGACTCTATGCGCCGCATAATAGCGGATGATATTATATTAATCCCATATACTACGATATTCCACCTCGAAATGGAATTGGTATTTTGTATTGTGCTAACATCAGTGTATGCAGGGAAACAGGTTGGAGGGATTCAACTGGATTCCTCAAAATTTATAGATCGTTTAAATATTCTGTGTTATGAATATTTGATATTATGTGATGATTACATTGATAATTGGAATATTGAATGCTATAGTTTGTTTGGATATATTTCGGTACATTGAGTTATCAAAATATATAGAATTGGATTTTTGAAAAGGAAATAAAAAAGGGAATTTTTAAGTTAAATAATTATAAAGAATTGAAAATTTTAAGAATGAACTGGATAAGAATAAAAGGTGATTTTAAAATTATAATAAATAAATTCCAAGTATGGGAAAGGGGATTTGAATAAAAAGGGAAAATAATAAATTTTACAACTTAAGTGGCGTTATTCAAATGAATAAAGGATTTACTTTAAAAAGATTTTTAAATCATAATTAAGAAATAAAAACCTGAAGTCAATGGGTTTTGAAATAAATGAGTTAGTAAAGAAATTTATTTCAAAAATGGGGTAATTTGAAAATCAATTTTGGAAATTGATTTAAGTGTTTGAAATTGGAAGAATAAATTTACGATGGGAATTTATTAAAGAAATGAAAAAATTTGTTTAAAAATAAATAATGATTTATTTTTAAAGGATGTGAAGAGAAGTATATTTCCCTGGATAGCGAAGTACGTTTTCAACGTAAATTTTTAAATATAAGTTATGTTGTTTTAAAAAGCATGTTTTTGAAAAATTTATTATTTCTAAAATATTTAAATTCTGAAGTAAGTATTTTTCAAATCTATTATCGTAATAATTATTTAAAAGATGATTTGGTATTTTGTTTAAAGGAGAAAATCTAGTTTTATATTTTATAAAGTAACCTTATTTTAAATATTCCTAAAGTATTATTTTTAATAAAGTATTAAAGTAGTTTTTCTAAATTTAAATGAAAGTATATTTTATAATATAATGATTTAAATTATTTTAAAATCTAAAAGTGTTTGTACTTGGTGATTTCAGTGGGAATCGAAAATATTTGGGAAATTTACTCCGAGAGAGAAAATGGTTTGAAACTGTTTTCAAAAGGAATTGAAAAGTGGAACTATATCTTGCGAAGATATTTTGAGAACAATAAATAATTTGGTGAAATTATTTATTGTTTGATGGATGTTTGAGAATGTTAATTGATAGTTAAATAACCGACTATCAATATTAGCCAATGCGCTGATCGTTTCGAAGAGACCAGGATCAGGATTAATTTCTCGAAAACCACTTCGATCCGGTTTGTACGTTTTCGTGAGGAAGACGAGTTCGGAGTCGAAGATGGAGCAGCGAAGTGCAAAGGCTAGTCGCTACTAATCCCGAGGATGATTCCAAAATGAATGTAGTAGGAATAGTGCCTTCGGTTTCGTTCGAACCCGGGACGGACTTGTATGGATGAATGCTTTCAGAACATCGTCAGGTGGACGGTGAGCATTTTAAGGGATATGTTCTAAAAAGGTAACACTTAGCCTCGAGCCTCATCAACCGGGAATGGCCGAAAATCAGAGGTTATTCAGCAAGGCTATGTGGGTAGCATCCATTAGGGTAAGGTCATCCCTGTCTAGATGTCCCTTTTTATTCGGCTTAGTGGTGCGGTTGCCGATCCCAACCGTGGGGTGATCTTACTCGGGATTATCCAGTAAGGGGTAGTCTCCGGTCTTGTGTTGCAGAGGATTAGGAGTAATCCTCGGTACGGTGATGTAGGCCACGTACTGTGACAGGTGGTACCCCAGTGCCTAGTCATTAGTTGGAAAACCATTCTTTCTACGCGTCTTTTACGGTTTTGTTTGTATTACCCACGACTGTGGCTAGTAGCTGGAATTTAATGAATGCAACAATTTTGGCTATTTTAATAAGTATTTGTAAATAAACCCTATTATAATATCAGAGGATTTTATAAGAAATGTTTTGCCTATCGTAAGGTAAAAACCTGACATGTTTATTTGTGGCGTGGTCTTACGAGATGTTTTTGTTTTCAAAGGATTTTAAAACTTTAATGATCAATTGAGTGTGGTTTTCTCACACCGGTATTCCAGACTGACTCGGGTGTTATTTAACTATAATGCTCGGGTCAGACCGAGTATTATAGAATACAGGAAAGGATGCTGTGGAGCTCAGGAGACGAGCTGGATGGCGATACGTACATCCGTACTTGATTATTATTCCGCTGTGTATTCAGTTTGAGGACAAGTTTATAAGACTGTCCAGTTGTATGTTATTGATGTTGTTGAATTCTGATGATGTACTCTGATGATGTAATGTATAAACAGATATATTTGCTTTTGTGTAAAGATTAGTATTATCTATTATATTTTATTCCGCTGTCATGGTTAGATTCTGATGTTATTTTCTATTTTCTTCTTCTACCTCTTTCTTCTTCAACCCAATGGTTTGTATTTTTGTTCATCTTGAGTTGATTGATGGAGAATAATGTCGACTCAAGGGGTACAGAACTGCGGGTCATTTCATACGTACAACCTCCAATTTGATGATCGCACACACAAATACATTTGAAAATTATCTATGCAATATAACTATTTTATAACAAATAATTATTCAAAAAAATGGTCAAAATATCAAATTTTAAGCAAAATACAAACATTTCAAAGCAAAAGAACATTTTAGTTCACAATCAGACGTCTGTCTATTTTATCACAGACGTCTGTACATTCAAATAAAAAAGAACTTTTTAGTTCAAATCCAGACGTCTGGATTTTTCATAATAGACGTCTATATTGCAATCTAGACATTCGGTACAAAAATTCCAAACCTCTGGATGACTTGTTTTTTGTTCTTATGCTTTCTGGAATTTTTTATATTCGTCCAGATATCTGAGAACTTTTGTTCAGACTTCTGGATCTGATGATCAGCGACAACTCTTCACGGAAATTCAAATTTTGAAGTCATCTTCTTTCTCAAAAGTTGCGATTATTCAAATGGTTACAGCTATTAATTTAAAACTTTTCAAATCTATAAATAGAGTTGAGATTTCACTTTTTAATTTAGTAATTTTTTCTATCTTCCTAATCTATACTTGTGATTTACAAATATTCTTAACTATTTACTTCTTACAATTACATGTTTAAATCATCATCTCAAGGAGATTATAGGAAAGGTGTACTCAAATATACTTACCCGTGTTGTTTAGAACACAATCAGTCAAGAAATTTATTAACACTTGTAGTCGAAATCTTGTTGAAACTGTTACAGGCACAAAGTCCTATTTGGACACTTCCGGATTAAGTCAGGTTATAGTTAGTTAATCGTAGAAGGAGTCTGAGACTGGACGTAGAATGGAAAGTTCGAACTGGTATAAAAATCTCCGGTGTACTTTACTTATTGTGATTTTTATATTGCTAGTTTGATAAAAGTTTTTATTTAGTAGAGATAATCATATTACTCGATCAGCATAGACTTTCATTTGGTATCAGAGCAAGACTATCATTTAAACGTAACAGTTTTTGATATTCAAGTAATATGGCTAATAATACTACATCAAGTTTTGTTGAAGGTCAGTCTACTGCACGACCACCGCTATTTTACGGACTAAATTACAATTATTGGTCAAGTAGGATGAAGATTTATATGTAAACAAATGACTATGACATTTGGAATATTACTCAACAAGAATACACTATACCTACCACTGCTTATACACATGGTCAAACACACAGAAATTAGATGCTACTACAAATGCTAAAACCATGAAGATGTTTTGTTCCTTAGATAAAAAATGAGTTTACTAGAGTTAGCATATGCAAACATATGAAATTTGGCGTACTCTCAAAGTAACACATGAAGGTACAAACAAAGTCAAACAAAGCAAGATTTCAATGCCGAATCAATTACAGTTTTAAAATGAAGCAAGATGAAACTATGATATGTACTTTAGATTTCAAGACATATATTACCCACTTCTGACACTAGGAGAAAAATACACTGATTTTGATATTGTTTCAAAAATCCTAAACTCTTCAACGGATGAGTGGGAACGTAAGGTCTTAGTTATTGAAGAAGCTAATGATATTTCTACCATTAAACAGAAGAGTTAATAGGAAATCTTATGTCATATGAAGTAAATTTGCAGACGAAACAAGTACAAGTTCAAGATAGAAAAACAATTGCATTTCAAATGGAAAATGAAGACTTCGACGAAGATGATGAAGATATTGCATTCTTAGTTACAACTTTCAGAAAGTTTCTAAAATTTAAAAAGAATAAGTTTGGCAACAACAAAAACAACAATTCGTTAACTTCCTCACTCAAATGCTATGAATGTGATAAGATGAGTCACATAAAAAGAAATTGTTCAGAACAAAAAAAAAACAACTTCAAAAATAAGAATGTGAAATTTTATAAGAAGAAAAAGCAGGCTTTTTCAGTAACTTGGGATGATTCAGACTCTTCTTCGTCATCAGATAGTGAGAGTAATTCCGAACAAGTAAATGTATGCTTCATGGCTACTAATGACGACGTAAGTGAACTTTCGTTTGATGATCTATTTGAGATAAATTTTGAGTTATTAGATAGGCTAAAAGATTTAAATAGAAAATATAAAGATATATTAGCAAAATTGAATAGAAGTGAATTAGAAATTGACATGCTAAAAGATGAAAAAGGAAATACTAAAAGAAGAGTTAGTAAAATCTTAGGATTCATGTACCAATATATTAACACAGTTTACTATGTCAAAGTGATAAAATAAAAACTCAAAACTATAAAAATGATATATTAATAGAAAAAAATCACAATTTAAATTCTAGTAATAAAATATTAAAATTAAAAATAGATAGTCTTAAAACCAAGTTAGGAAAATATTACTAAAAATGTGTCCAACTTTAATAAAGGCAAAGTGAATCTTTCTAAAATTATAGAAAATTCACAATCTATTTCTAGTAAAAGTGGAATATGATATAAAAAAACCTAGAAAAGAAGTTAAAACTAGGACTAAAAATTATAGTTCACTATCTACTAATTTCAAAATGAAAAATGACAGTTGAAGGAAATAAACAAGTCTATGACTATACAAATTTGGGTTCCAAAGACTAACAATTAGTTGATAAGAAATAAGTATACAGATAATTTTATTACCAACGTTCATAAAAGTTCAAATTTCATTTTCAAAGGTAACTCTAAACTCTATTGGATTTGGCTTCCTAAGACCTAACTCTTAGATACCTAACAGAGATAGTGGGTATCAATATCATTTCAATATTTTTTGCAAGTACCTGGTAAAAAGAGAGGAAAATGGATACTCGATAGTGGTTGCTCCAAACATATGACGGGAAACAAAGACATGCCAACAAATATTGTCTACTCAGATGGAGGTTTTGTTAATTTTAGAGATAATTCTAAAGGATATGTCATCAGAAAATGAGATGTGAGCAACAACGGATACTCAATGCCTACAATGTTCAAGGCATGGAACTGATCGTAGCACAATTCAACTTGCTGAAAATAGGTTTTTTAGTTTAATGCATCTACCATAAGATATTCCTAAGTATATCCCTTTGGATCAATACAATCTACAACGAAAAGGTAAATGCCCAATGATCGAAGAAAATAGAGAAATTGAGCATTGTGAAGAAGATGTTGGTGAAGGAGAACATATAGAATCGCAAGAAGAAAGTGAAAACGAATCTATGCAAATTATCAAGGGTAATTACAAATCCTACACTAAAAATGAGAAACTTCAATCTGATATCACTCTATCAAAGAATCAAAAAAAGCTTGAACGTCAAATGTCCAAGGGCTTTTCACATGTCAATCCCCGTCTTGACCATATTAAAATAAGCATCGGACGAAATGAAATGAGTGCAAAAATGTCAAAACAATTCTCAAAAGGATGTGGAAGAATTTAACCGGCGTATGTTCACCACCTCCATCACCAACTTGGAGTGATTGGTAAGGTAAAATTATTATTAATCTTCTTTTACTTTATTACTCCGAAAACACATAACTCATGCTCAAAATGTCATTATTTTAGTAAGCTTTCACGGGAGTCAGGCTTTCATTTCATGGATGGATTCTAAGCTTTTTTGGACATCCTACATTTTCAAGTTGTTTTTGGATGTTCATATGTTTAAGCTGGTATTGTTTTATGGTATGTTGTTGTTGTGTAAGTTTTATGTTTATGAACTTATGATAAGTCTTGTTGTGTACCGTTAAAACTTAGGTTATGTCTGTACTTAATGTGATGGATATGTACGATGTGTACGTGATTTTTCCTTGTTATGGTAATATTATAGATACTTACTTTTTTAGTTGTGATATTATAGCTGTATTGTTCTACTTATAAGTTGGCTTTTATATCATGTTCTTGTTATTTTATATGACTATTTAGTTATGATCTTGTTATGTTTTTGCTATTTTACAAGTCGGATACATATGTTCCTTTTCGTTAATAACAAAGGGGGAGAAAATTTTGGCGTATTGATAAGGAGAGTGATACTTATATTGATAGGAGGAGAAATACTTGTGCATTTTTATTAATTAAAATATACAGTTATATCATAAAAAAAGAAGAGAATGTTAGATCCTGCCTTTTTTAGTTTTAATGAGACAACTATATATTTCCATATGTTCATATATAATCATTATATGTGCAGAAATGTATACAAGGAGATATGACGATCGATCAAAACCGAGCTGAAATTGAAGAAGACATATAGGTTTTATATCGTAATTTTTGTCAGTTTGGATTTTATGTGCAATCTCCAATTTGATGATTGCACACGCATACAAATACATCTTGAAAATTATCTTTACAATATAACTATTTTATAATAAACAATCGTTCAAGAAAATTGTCAAAATATCAAGTTTTAAGGAAAATACAAACATTTCAAAGCAAAAGAACATTTTACTTCACAACCAGACGTCTATCTATTTTATCACAGGTGTCTTTGTACATTCAAATAAAAAAGAACTTTTTAGTTCAAATTCAGACGTCTGGAATTTTCATAACTGACGTCTATATTGCAATCTAGATGTCTGGTACAAAATTTTCAGATGTCTAGATGATTTGTTTTTTGTTTGTGCTTTCTGGAATTTTTTATATTCGTCCAGACAGCTGAGAACTTTTACTCAGACTTCTGGACCTGACGACCAGTGACAACTCTTCACAGAAATTCAAAATTTGAAGAGTCGTCTTCTTTCTTAAAAATTGCAATTATTCAAATGGTTGCAACTATTGATTTAGAACTTTTCAAATCTATAAATAAAGTTGAGATTTCAATTTTTAATCCACTAATTTTTTCTATCTTTCTGATCAATACTTGTGATTCACAAATATTCTCAACTATTTACTTCCTACAATTACACGTTTAAATCATCATCTCAAGGAGATTATAGGAATGTGTACTCAAATAGACCTATCTGTGTTGTCTAGAACACAGTCAGTCAAGAAATTTACTACCGTCTGTAGTAGAAGTCCTGTTGAAGTTGTTATAGGCACGAAGTTCTATTTGGCAGCTTAGGCGGATTGTAAACCTGTTTCTTCGGGTTAAGTGAGGGTATAGTTAGTTAATGTCAGAAGAAGTCTGGGACTGGACGTAGAACGGAAAGTTCGAGCTAGTATAAAAATCTCTGGTGCACTTTACTTATTGCGATTTTTACACTGCCAGTTTGATATAAGTTTTCATTTAGTAGAGATAATCATATTACTCGATCCGCATAGACTTTCAATATCTACATAAATTTACTTTAATTTGGAATTCTTTTGCGCAAAAAACAGGCTACGCGCATGCGCGCGCGTAGACACATATATCTGAAGGTCGAGTTCAAATAATGTTTAAGATGGCATACTTATTTAACTGGTTGCATTGAAATGATGAATTTTTTGTTCATACATGTGTCGGTGCTTGTAATTTGTAATACTAAAGATTTTATAGAATCTTACACAAGGAGCGATTCTATTTTGAATATAAGTTTACCATACATGTTGCCACTATCAAAATTTTTAATTGTAATCATTGAATATTGATATTTTTAATCTTCTTATTTATTGCTCTATTATTTGTTTGCAATGAAAAATGATGCATTGTTGCTTCCAACCTGGGAACAAGTATGAATTAATAACAAAAATGTTAAAAATCTGAAAATTAAGAAATATGTTAGGTCCTAGTGATAAATTTTGTTTTGATCCGAAGATTGTCTTCAGACTCCCCTGTTCTCTTTATCCACTTTGGTTTTTAAGTCTATCTTAATGTAGGTAGAGCCAAGTGAGAAACTCAACCTGCAAAAGAGGTATGAGATTGTTTCTGAACACATGCATAAGGTGAGTAAAAAATGCTTTTGACTTTCTGTTGATAAGCATATATACTTACTCTTTGTTTTTATTTGCTACGCAGCTCTCGCCTACAATTCTTGAAGACGCTCTGTTTTATGTGACTGAAGGTAAGATAACTGCACAATTTTAGGCAATTCGCATAGTCAATTGTCGTTCTACAGTGATAACAATTGACATATATTATTTTATATTTTATTTTTTAAAACAGATATGAAATTAGGATATGTAATGTAGTAATTTAACTATAGCAACACAAAGGAAACGAAATAAACATGCATATCAAATTATTATTAGCTATATTCTGTAAGAGGGTAGGGGCTCAGTTAACTTCACCTGCCTTTCAAAAATATATATTTTGTATGATGGAACTGTCAACCACAAAGAAACGAATTTTTGAGTTATTCTAACATAGCTAAATGTAGTATGTTTATTTAGACAAATATTAATATTAGGCCCAACAGAAGAACTTATTCTAACTTTAGGTCTTTTCAAAAACTTATTACAAAAATATGTCTCATTTTAACCAGGTCAACTTTTGTGCTTGTACAAATTTATAGTTTGTACTTGCGCATTTTCAAAGTGCGCAAGCATATACATTTCTTAAAGTGAGCAAGCGCGCGTGCGCTCACACAAATACACATATGTCGTAGTACATGTATGTTATTTTATTTATCAATTAAAAATTAATTAATTTTATTCAATTAAAACAATTTTAATCAATTATATATATATATATATGCGTGTGTGTGTGTGTGTGTGTAATTTTGTGCATCTGCATTTTCAACTGGTATAAAATGCTGGTGTAGTTAAAAACCGATCTAATTTTGTAATAAGTTTTCAAGGAGACATATAGTTGAAATAAGTTTTTCTGCCAGGTCTAATGTAAAATTTATTCTATTTCACCTGACAGAAATACACTATACTATAAGCCACTTCTTTCGTTGGTTGATTGTTGAAATAATTGTATCCTTGGACATTTAATAGGTTTACTATTTATATATTCATAAGTGTGATTACACTTTGTTCACATCTGAATTTGTATAACATGTCTGGGGATTGCAATTATTATATGATCTGAAGTTGCATGTTAATCGAATATTTTATTTTGTTTTTTCTGGGGTAGTCTATGTTTCTGTACCATATAGTGTTTCTGCAAAATTATGAATTGATAATTTCATAAACTCCATAAAAATAATTAAGTGGTGCATGTCTTATTTGAGATACTTATTTGCAGGACATGAAAAGAAGTATTCAGATGCTCATTCTTCCCTAAATCTTGACAATAAATTGAATTTTCAATTGTCAAAGTTAGATAAATGTCAAAACACGGCTATGATTGGCTTTGAATGCATGCAAAGAGCAAATTCTACCCTTGAGGATTTTGTATGTACTCATTTTTTTATTTCTGAACTCTTTGCATGCTCTCCATGGCGAAATTTGAAAATTGTGTATATGAACTTTAATGTGATCATATGGTTGCTCTAGTATTCTAACTTCTATACAAAAAGGGCACAATGGCAAAACAACAATTTCATTTCCCATAGATAGTAACATTTTTGGGTTTCATAACAGACCCATTCTTTTTGTTCTTACCTTTGAAGTTGAAATTTTATAACAGGCCAACTTTTTTGTCTCATAACAAGACCCATTCTTTTTGTTCTTACCTTGGAAGCTGAAATTTTATAACAGGCCAATAATTTTTTTTTTTTAAAGTACGAAACACAGTTGATATATTTTACCTGGAACTTGAAGGTACACGTTCTAAAGTTGGGAAAACATTTCAAGATAGATATAAGTACTACTATCCGAGGTAGATACAAACCTTTCACTAGACGTTATCAAGATTTTATATGAGAGCAGTTTCTTATCATTGAAGAAAAATATTTAGATAACCATTGTATGTGTATTAAATTGACAAGGAAAAAACATTATTCTTTTTTGTCTATCAATGAACAAAAAGATGATTATCATTTTCTCAATTATCGCAAAGTCAATCTATGCAATATTCTATGAGAAATGATAGGTACACTAGCATCTATATGTGTTTTACTAGATAGACTTCGTTTTCCTTTACAATAATTTTGTAAAACTGGACTAAATAGAAGGAACAAAAAAACAGTGTATTTATATCTCCTCTATTTTCATCTATGATAAAATATGATTATATTTGTCAAATATGATCTATTTCTAGTTTAAATTTGGAAGTTTGTATTTAAACTTATAACGACCTTGTTAGATTGAGTTTGAATATCTAACAACTTCGAAAGGACATTATTATTTTTTACTTGGTTGCAGTCTTGATGAAGCCATACATTTGAAACATTAATGTTGGATGGACGAATGATGGTTCATTAGTAAATCAACTTGAGTAGTGTTCTATAAGTATCAGTCTTCTTTCATCAATTGAAATTTGTTATTGTTATAATTCTGCACATAGTATTTTTTTTATTATGGTAAAATATGCATGTTTTCCTTTTTTGTTGGAGAAAATTAGCTATGGATTTTTTTTTTTTTGAATTAACTATAGTCTTATTTTTATTGCAAAGTTGAATGTCATTCCACACCTTTCTACATTTCTTTATTAAAACATGTAAAAAATATATGACATATGTTATTTTGTGGCTGATGCAGCTAGGATAATTACTTTATTAGGAATTCATTTATCAACCTTGAAGCTTGTTTACAAACCAGTGCAGGTCATACTTTATGTTTCATGAAATGGATGCTGACAATGCGCACACTTTATTTATGCATCTTCCAGTGCTATCTTTCACAGAGAGCTACATATATGAGGTGCGCGTAGATGCAGATATCTGGTGTTGTACCAGAATAAGCAAACATTAAAATGATGCTTATTTTTCTGTTATAACAGCTAGATGCTATGAACGAGAAAAGTTTACAAACATCATTGAAGGAGATAAACTCTTCACGACCCAACATTAATCATTCTGACTTCATAAGTAACAGAGTGAGCATCATATATTTTTATCTCAGTTTTTTGTTATACAACACTAATATGAACTCTAAATGTTTGGCATTGTTATAATATTATACATTAGAAACTGTACTTCGTATGTAGTTATGTATTTTTGATGTCTGTAACGTTACCATGCAATTTCATTTTGTGAGAAAGTATCTTCACTTGGAACGCAGGTTACTAATAATGGTGGTGCCTCCCCTACAGCTGAGTCATTTGGTCCGTTAATTCATCTTCTTCAATCTCGTGGATTACTAACCAAGCGGTCTGATGTTGTGTTTATTTTTCTTAGTTTATCTGATCATATCTTCATTTTAGATGCAATCATCTCACAGTGATGTATTTTCTTTTCTCTTGGTCCTTTTCCCCCTTTATTTTTCTTTTTCAACTGTAGAATTGAAAATGAGCTTGAGTCTGGAATTGAGTACTGGGAAATTGAAAGGAAACTATGCCACGCATCAACAGGAAATCAAACGGTAAATATGGTCACCTTTTTTGATCAAGTGTTTATTAAGGTTTCTTTTAAGATTGTTCATAGAAACTTAAATAATACTTTGATTTCATGTAACCAGTATATTTTTCTTCAGACCTAAGATTCTTGAGTTTGTTCAGATTTCAATTGAGGATGTGACGAGGGCTGTTCATCTAAAATCCTTTGATTATCGGGTTCTAAACCTACTGTTATATCAGTTACGACATCAACAGGTATATGTTTCAAGCTATTTTGAAGAAAATGACGAATTTTAACCTAACTGTTCATCTGGAGTTTCTTGGGATTAAAATATTTTTACTGAAAATACTCGTACCATTGTAAATATCATTTTTGTTTGTACTGGTAAAATAAATAAAAAGGCACGAATGAGAAACGAAAAGCATGTTGATATAGCATGATATGCTTGTGCGTAATCTTTGGCCAGTTTTGCTACTATAGTAAAGTTAAAAATCTCTCGATTTGCATTCCAAAATTAACATTTCAAAATTTTCAACTTTTCTTCTGTATTTGAAGGTTAATGACTTGCATATGGAATTTTTATCGATTTCAGAATTCTTAGTAGAGGTATCGGATGACCTGTAAGTAAATTTATATTAATAAATTTTACAAGCCATATGTATTTAAATTGGACTTGCATTTATCTCATATGGTCGTTTTTCTTACTTTTTTGCAGATATGATTATGAGGTGGGTTTCTTTTATTAAATGATGATGATGATGATGATAAACACATACTGCCAATGCACAGAAAAATTTGGTTGGAAGTACATTTTTATTTATATTTTCATTTATTTGCGTGCTCATGCATTTACACGTTGTTCTTTTGAAGGAAGATGTTATAGACAATACTTTCAATATACTTAGAATGTACGTTAGAGTATATGGAGCTTCTGCAGCACCTCACATGTTGGTAAGCACACCACTTTATTGTGACATTCAATATAGAATACGACCCTTTAACCTCCCAAAGGGTAACCCATATGAAGAAAGAACTGAGATGTTAACGAGGAGGTGAAAGCCTTGAATCTTAATGAAGCAAATAAAGTCATTTAGTAATTAACTAAAAACATGAGGACTTAATGTCATACTCTTGAGAAGTTTATGGATGCATACTCTGGTTTATTTGGGTCTTCGAGAATAATTTAGGGAGAAACTTAACTGGTTAGCAAAATGTAAACTAGAAATAGCGTAGATAGTAAATATATGCAAAACAGATACTCAAGTCTCACCTCTCCAATAGCGCACCGAAAATTCTCTCTGTTTTTATTTCTATTTGTTTTTGATATATTCTTCTGTCACTATGTAAGATTAGCGAACTGATATTTTATATATGGTTTTCATTTACGGCACCTACATATAATGTGATACAGTGATAGTATATTTGATCCCAATGCGTACAAATGTGACTACATCGATGTCCGATTATAGGCAAAGTGCATTGCTGAAGCAGAAGAGAAGTACGAGATATTATTAAAAGCATTGGATCCTGAATTATCTTCGAGATACTCAAGAAGGTGTGAAGAAGCAACTAAAGAAGGTGACTTTTGTTTTTACATAGGACAAATTTTGGTAATAGGCCCGACCAAAAAAAAAAAAAAACCTATTTCATCTCTAGTCCTCCTTCAAAACCTATTACAAAAATAAGCATCTTTTTATAAATAACCACATCTTATACTTCCGCAATTCAAATTTACGAAACTGCGGTTTATTTAAAAATAAATTACACTTACACACTCTAAATCTATGCAAGCACAGTTATTTTTTATTTAGATTGCATATGCGCAATCCATACTTGAGTAAGCTTAAATTTTTTTCAAAAAAAAAAAATGCTTTTCAAAGAATTGTGAAAAACAAAGGGTTCGTTTGGTTTCATTTTGTATTTTGAGTTTTCTGTTTTCAACTTGCACCAAGAAATAGCAAAAAAATAAGAGAAGAACATTTATAATTCTTAGCCATTGTGACGACCAACGAACAATGAAATAGTTGGATTATTCTCCGTGCTTTTGTTATCTCTTAAAACACGAAAAAAAAAATCTTGGTCTCTGTTTTGCATGTTAATTTTATTTTTCAAAATTGTTAGTTTTTCGACTATACATATAACGGACATGCTTTTGTATAGATGAAAACACAAAACTAAAAACGACAAGCCAAACGGGTCTAAATCTTTTATGTTTACTGATTGCACGAAATCCCTCACCGTAGTTACATGCTTAAATATGAAATATGCTCACGTGGCGGTACCTTAACACATGAAAGCTAAGTATGTTTATAAACATCAAATTTGGCCAAACGCCTTGGTGTTTCTAAAACCACAGCTATTTTTCTAATTAATAAAATGAATAAAATTCAAACTCCATACAGTTTAACTCATTTTTCAGGCCATTTATTATTATTATTATTATTATTATTATTATTATTATATTGGCCAATTTGAATGTTCATTAAAAATAATAGTAAATTATACTGCTTCAGGAGGCTCAACATCAGGGCATGCTTTTGGAACTTGGAATGTCCCTCCTATAATAGTCGATGAAGATTCATTTAGAGTTCAAACTAGCGATAATCCAGAGACTGAAAATGCTTGATGCATGTGAAAAGTATTTTATTTTTCTACAAATTCTTCTTACATGTTATTTTAGTCTACGCAGCTTCAGAGTTTTCAGTGTTTCCTGCTGTAGTTACTGTCATAAATCTGAAATAATGGAGAGACAGAAACTGGTAGAGACGAGATCGAGATTCCATTAAATTATAGACTAATACCGCACATAAGTGGCGCTTTCATTTTGTAGGCCACATCAAATTTGGAACTATTGTTTGGGCCATCTGCTTCTTAGATTCTTTTTCAGAGTATAATTTGGAAATTGGACCCGTTTTATCTCTTAAACCCTGAATTCTTATTAAGTTACGATTGGCTACTTCTGCTTGGTGTGGCATGCGTATGTCCAAATTTGGTAGAGTTTTATGTATTCTTGTGTGAATTTGGAAGATGTTGTTTCTTCTTGTAGGATGATATATGAAAATGAAATGTAGGTCTTATTCACTTGTGAAGTAAACAAATTTTATCATGTTGTTTATGCAGCATTGAAATTGAATTCTCTTATGCACAATGGATGTCATCCTTTCTTGTTATAAGGAACTGATCGTCTTGTAAAGAATTAGTTAGTCCCTGCACCAACACTTAAAATAAAAACAAAAAAGAGAATTATAAAAAGGGCTAAATGGAAAATAAAATAGAAAAATAAAGAGGGATGGAGAAAAGTAAACTGCCTCATGCTGCTAGAAAGGCAGTAGATTGAAAACAGAATAAACAAATAAAAAAAGCCTTTTGCCAGCGTCGTTTAACGAATTTTTTTATTATCTAACAGTGGAAAAAGCTCACTGTCCAACTACTGGTAAGAAGCTATAAAGTATTAGATAAGTTAAGATGAAGAGAGTAAAATGAGTGGACGAAACCAAATACAAATAGACTAAAAAAAACAGTTGACGCCTGTTTTTTAAAATGCCGTAAAATTAGATTAATATAACATTTAACAAGTTTGTTGGTAACAAATAGAAAACTTAAAATGGTAATTTAGGTTTTGTGAGGCTAATTAAGTTGTCATAATTGTTAATTTGTTCAGGAAGCAAACCTATTTTGTTCGTAAGATGGATCAGATCGAATTTGAATCTAATTCATTTATGCAACAGCCATATTAGATTTATTTATTTTTAATTTTTTTTGGAAGAATAGACGAAATTAAATATGAGAGGAAAAGAATGAAGTAAGGCTTTGGAATCATAAAAGTAGCGTACTATGGTGAAGTTGTATTCTCTTGTCCTTTTCAAGAAGAGCCAGCCACTTGCATCTGTACGCGATTCTACAAGCAATAAATAATACACTAGTGATGAAAAACTAAATTAATGTTTTATGGAAAAGGAAAAATAATAATAATGGATGAATGAATGAATGACGTGGGGGCACTACAAAAATTGAATTTTCTCTGCCATGCATATGAATTCTCCTCGTGACCGTGGCCCCACCTTACCTGTTCTCTATGTCGGAAATCTTTCTTCTGTAGAATAATATGATTTTAAAATTTCTTCAAACATTGTTTAAACTTTTTAGCTTTACATCCACGGATCACATTTCACTTTTTTTTTATACACATGAGTTAAATATCATTTTTCAATACACATTTTCGAACAATTTTCGAACGACTTATGTTCATATGCTTATAACCTGTCGTGATTCTAAATCACTAAAATGAAGATAGAATGAATATAGCACTGGAAAAAACAAAAAAAATCACTCCATGCTTTAAAATACAAATTATATTCTTGTTTTTTACATCAAGACAAATATTCATCTTAAACAAGTTAAATTGCAATATTAAAAACGTGATATATTTCGGTAGATTTATCAGATTTCAATTTCTTTTCACCATCAAATCATAAATCTTATTATCTTTTTATTAAGATCTTATATGTTTTGACAATTTTTTAGTCTAATTTACAGAGGCAAATATTTGACAATATTTGCATGGCAATGCTGAATGTTTTGTTGCAACAGCATCATCATTATAGAACGTTGCAGTCCATATTCTGGTTTCAGTTGTGTAACATTCCCATACTTGAAGGTCCAAAACTAACGGCTACGAATGCTGCAGTCATCCATATTTATTAATTCTTGGCGACTAAATACGTCGGTGTTAAATTCATTGATATATAGAAACACATGAATATAGAAAAAATTTAAACTTCAAACAAAATCACATTTTATTTCAAAATATTTTCAATTCATTACATAATCTCAAATTTGCAAATCACGTTCAGAGAAAATATATTTATTACAAAATAAGCCAAGAGCAACATATGAAAATGCCTTATAGGATAATCAAAGTATATACGGGTAATATATCAACTTTGCTATTATAAAAAAAAACAGCAGAATCAAAAGAAAAGAGAACTCCAAATATCTATCATGCCTTCTGCACGTCTCCGGAAGCTTATTCATCTTAATAAATACCTAAGAACCTCAACTCTCAAACTACTCAAAATCAATTGAGTATTTGAGAGTTTAAGGGGAAAACATAAAGTTCGAGTCGGACATAAAGCCTGATATGAATAATAATATACCATCTCAAATCATTTAGACATCTAGTGAGACCATGCCGTTTAGCGGAATGAGTTTCCCCTCACTAATATCTCAAAACCTTTTATAAACAATATACTGTGCTCCTGCATCCACATTGGTTAAAACAATTCAAAACGATATAATATGATGATATGCAAAAAAATGAATCAATTCGAGATTATCCATCCCCACTCATTTTATACTATCTGTCTCAATTAGAGTTCGTAGGATTATTATTAACCTATTAGTTTTCATGGGCTGATTAATAACCGGTTAAACATTTAAGGACTCCCTGTCCAATTACATAGTTTCCATGAAATCACTATAAACCTATTGGTAACTCCAATATCTTGCTCTTATCCTATTTTTCATGGGTTGACTATGAACCTATTGGCAATTCCAATATCCCTTCTTCTTACCCTAGTTTTTTGGGCTGACTAGAAACCTATTGACATCTGTCAATATTCGCAATCCGGATATAGTTTTCATGGGCTAACTCTAAACCTACTTGCCCCTGCCAGTTTCCAATAATAGTTTTCATGGGGTTACTATGAACTTGTCTTTCTGACATCTTCCTTTAGACATAGTTTTCATGGGCTAACTATGAAGCTGTCTTTTTGAAATCTTCCTTTATACACAGTTTTCATGGGTTAACCATGAACTTATTGGTCCTTGCCAATATATTTTTCAATACATAGTTTTCATGGACTTACTAAGAACCTATTGGCCCCTGCCAATATCTTTCTTTTATATTTTAGCATCCTATATTCTGGTCTTCCTGACCTTTTGGATGCAATTCTACTCATTCAGGAGTTTATTCAATTTATATTCACTATCGGGTTAACCTAACTATTTCTTCTACCCTTTATCCCCAAAATGCAGTTATGGGTCCATTATAAAGTGAATATATTCGTATTTGAAGAAGCAACATAACAATTTTGTAATATCACTCCTGTGGATTTAACATAAAACATGGTTAATCCCTTTAACCTATTACTTTATCAAAGATAGCTTCTTCTTATAACCATTACAAAAAATCCTTTAATTTAGCCATGAGTTTTTCCTTTTAAAAATAGATTTTAGGTTATAATACCTTTCAATACCTTCGAAACCTAGTTTTCGACTTCATAGGATGACCTCCTTCGAAAGCCTTAAAATCTTTCCTTAAAACATTAGGCTCCTGCCTTTTAATACTTTAAAAACTTCCTTTCGAAACCTTTCGATTATAGTAAAATATTAACATTTAACCTTTAGAAGCTTAGCTTCGAAACTATTTGAAAGTAACCTTTTCGACACCAATGAAAGTAACCCTTCCAAAATCTTTGAAAATCCCCCTTTCGAAAGCCTTGGGTTTATACTTAAAATATTATTTGGGTCAAAGTGAATATAGGAGAAAGCAACTCTTTCGATCTTTATTATATAAACATATCAGGGAAAACTTGATGGCGTTAACACCATCCCTTTCGAAAGTATTTAACAACTAGATAAAACATTAGAAGGCTAGCGTCGAAACCCCTTTTTGAAACCATCACCTTCGAAACCTGTAACGACCCGGAATTTCCGAACCCGAAAATTCCAGATAGTTAGGAAAGAAGAAAAGGGACAAAAGAAGAAACAGAAGACAAAACACAAATTCTCACATTCGCAGCGGATCAAAATATAATATCAAATAATATCATTTATACAAAGAACGCTGTATCAATAAATTTACATTTAATACATCAGAGTTTCAATATTTACACAACACTGGACAGTTAATATCATATGTCCCAGACAATCTACAATATATACACAGCGGAATACTCTCCATACGTTCCAGCCATCCAGCTCGCCTCCTGAGCTCCAGAACGTTCTTACCTGAAAATCTGTAATACTCGGTCTAACCCGAGCATTACATCAAAGTAACACCCGGGTCAGGCTGGAAACCAGCGTGAGAAAACTCATCTAACAAGAAATTCCAATGTAAAGAACTTATTTAAAACCCGGGGTAACCTGTTCATTCTACAAGTTCACAACTTGTTATAGTCAACACTAATATCACATATCAATTCTAAGTACCAAACTTAGATTAGAGGGTCCAATTTACTTAAATCATTCTATTTCCAGCCTATTGATTCCACATGTCAATTTTAGTTTGAATCGAAGTGATTTCGGGTATTCACTAATACCCGACTCCGGTCCCTTCGAATTCAATGTCATCACACCCAGTTTATTCAATTCAAATACAATTCAACTTTAATTACCGGATATAGAAATTCTTAATTGATAGAAAATAACATTATCATTGACCACCCAACATATCATTTCACGAAGCAATTCATATCAGGAATATCTACTAATTCAAGCACTCACCATCATTCCATTATTCATAAGCAAGATTTATTGTTTCATTAATTACATTACTTAATGTTCCTCTAATTTCTTTCATTAATTTCATTTAATAATTAACCTTTGACTTAAATAAATCATTAATCACCCTTGATTAATCAAAATCATAAATTACTTTCGTAAATTACTCCATCGATTAAACCTACTCCTTGATTAATTATATTAATAAATCTTTTAATTACTCTGAGCAATTTATCACTTAGTTCCTTCTACCAAGTAATTATCCTAAATTCCCATCAAGTAATTTCTTTTAGTTTAATTACATCCAGTAATTATCCTCTCATTGCTTCACTAAGTAATTACACCTCATTAATTACCTTAAGTATTTATACTTAATCTTTAATTAATTAATTACATCTATTAATTAACTTCCCACGACTTTTATCAGTTAATTATTAAATTAATTACCCTAAATAATTAATTATTAATTACTTCAGCTAAGCAATTTTTCTTTATATTAATCGCACCGGGTATTTAACCCAAAACTACTATCAATCTTCAATTAATTACACTCTGTCATTACCATTACTAATTACTTCATTAGGTAATTTTCCTTAATTACAAACAAGTAATTAACCTTTAATTTACTCGATTAATATAATTACTCTTAATTTGTCTCAACCTACCAATTTTTAAGAATAACTTGCATTTATTTTAAATATCTTCATCAAGACCCCTTTAGAAACCAACTTGAAGTCTGATTTCATCTTAAAATTAAACAATTCGAACACTTCATTTTTTTTTTATATATACTTAAAATCTTAGAATATCCTTTCAAACATATTTGATTAAAACAACATTTAACCTTGAAATCCAAATGTCATATTCTTTAAACTTATTCATTTAAAATGTTACTAGTTAAAGTTACATTCATGTCTCAATCTCATTTGAGTTTCTTAAATCTTGATCAAATATTTTGAATGAAAATATATTGAATTAAAAAGTCAAATTCAATTTAGCTAACCAATTTAAAATCAACAACCTATATTTTTGAATTTGAAATTATATTAAATTAAGTACCCTTAAAATTTGATTTCCACTTGTTTGAAAAACTTGTTTACAACTTAACCCTTTATTTCCTTCTTACAGGACCTGATTTAAAAATCTGTAGGCTTGATTATCTTTATAAAAATCTTGCATTACTCAGCTCAGATGTACAAAACATCATCCCCGAGCCAACCCTTCAACAAACCCAAGCTTTTCTCCAAGACAACCCCCCCCCCCACACAAAAGCTTCGAGACCATCGCGTAAAAAAACGAAGTAAACCCGAGCTCGTCCCTCATCCCCAAATCCCAACTTTGCCTGACACCAGAAACGTGCTCGTGCACGTGCACCAGCTACTCTGACCACCGGGGGTCACCGCGGCCACCTTCGACAATCCTACGAACCCACGTGACCACCAACGATCACAAAGATCTCACGAAAAACCCTCGAGATAAAAACGATGCATCTCAAACGAAACAGGAACCACTTCAGATCAACACAATCCCCTCGCCACTGACGAACCTATCAGCGATGCACCTCGACAAACTCGCCCCAGCATCTCATCAAACTCCAGCCACCTTTCCCCATGTCGCGATCATCCTCGACGCACCACCGATGGCATAATCGTCTCTTCAACAACGACCAATCAAAACCCAAATTAAACCCTACTACTCCCCTTCCTGGCCACCGTGGCCATTAATAAATTACCAGAGTATTTTTCTTGCAATCATCACTCCCCATTCTAGCTTTGGCCCGAACGTCCACCCTCCACACACCGCCGATCACCGGCACTTTCCCAAAATGTCTCGATCGTTCATCTCGAGTTCACTCACCGAATACTTCCCTAAAAATTCTGTTTTAAATCCCTAAATTCAACATTCACTATCAAAAATCCAATTATGGATTCAGTTCATGATTTTAAGATATATGATTTTACTGATCAACTTAATCTCGACTGAAAAAAACACTTTCAAACTATTTACTCCATAATTTCATCTGAAGTTATTTTTAAAAATTTGTTTACATAGTTATAATCATCTCCACTTTAAAGATCAAGTTCTGAAATTATTTAATTTAGAAGATATTAATTTGTAAACGGATTAGGTTCCTATTTCTAAACACAGGATATACTTACTTCAGAACAAATATACATAGGTATATTCTGTTTACTAACTACAGCCATCATTCATGCAACAACTATACTATCTCACTGCAAAATTTCATCCTGCATGTCAAAACCAATACCAGATTTAAACTTTGCAAAACAATTTGTTTACTCACCTATTTTGATTTGAACAGAGCAGGTTTGTGGCAGTTCAAACTTTGAAAACTTGGACTCTGAAACCCTTTTTTTCCTCTGGCACTTTGATTTGCTTGCAGATCTGATCCATGCTTGATTTAGTTTGAGTTGAATTTGCTTTGCCTTTAAATCAACTATGAAGCTTTAGCAGAAATTACAGTTTCCAGGATTTTACTATTGGTTACAAATCCTACCTCTTTTCTGATTTATGGCTTGCATTTTGCTTTGTTAAGTTTGAATCTAAGGAAAAGAGAATAGAAGAAATGGTGATGTAAATTTAAAACTTTGTTTTAATTTTAATTATTACTTTTGAAAATAAGATACAATTGACACTTGTTTGTTATGCATAATAATATTCTTACAAATGTTAAATTGATGACAAGATTTACTTACACTTGTAAATATGTATATTTTATGCCTTTTTTTCATAAAGATTTATATTATGATTATCATGTAGTTTGTATTATATATTTTAATTGTTATTATATTTAGTTTAATGTGCTTTTATATTAATAAATATATTTACAATCCTTATTTATCATATACTTAAATGTTCATCTCATGTTTTGAAAATATAAGTTTTCTTTGAATAGCTTTTGCAAATTATCATATTGAACTCAAACAATTGCTCTCTAATCACAATACGTACTTGTATGGGCACATTTAAAATTTCAAAAATAATAATAATAGAGTTTACACATATCTATTTATATATTTAATGATTTACTATTAGATTCATTATTTTAATTCAATTATTAGTATAATTTTCAAATTCACTTATATACATCCAGACATCTTTAACTATCTAATTTATCTGTTTAATCCAAAATCAGTATTCCAATAGTTTATAATTAGTTAATTATCTAATTAATAGTTGTTCAAAATCCGGGTTATCACAAAACCCCTAACCCCTTTCGAAAGCTATAAGAGGTGGCGTAAACCTATAAAACAAACTACCCTTTAGACTACATTGATATCTTCAAAGAACGATAGTAGGGTATCGACTAGGTCGGAACCCCTTCTTTTAAAACATTCTTTCATAAGTAGAAGAACCTAGGTGAAAGCAATCTTAACTTAAAAGCAACCCTTTCGAAATCTATTTAAATCTTCTTTCGTAACCAAAAACTTCGACTCTATCGAAGGCTAAATCAAACGAAACAAAAGCAGGTTTCTTTATTTTAAAAACAAACCAATGTTTTGACTCCTTCAGAAGCAATGTTTTCGATACTTACCTTCCATCTTCCTCCAATCCACTGCGTATCATCATGGTGATACCTTGTGCATTGGTTTCGCCATAGTTGGTTTCGACAAGGATGAAGGCTGAAGCTTCTATGTCGAAAGGTTCTTTCCTAAGTAGTCTAACCAATTTTCTGATGTAAACCTGGTTTAGTTCTTTGTAAAGTAATTTTTTTTTCTAATTAACCTGCCACGTCTCAGTGCAGATTGGTTGCCTTAACTTTTTCAAATTCTTTTCTAAAAATAACAGCCGCTAATTAGATCTAAACTGTGGTTAAATTAATCAATTAAGCCCTTCCATTAGTCAAAACCAATTTTGCAAAGAAATCCCTCTTCTAAAATAGCATAGCAAATTACCTTGGAAAAATCCCCAAAAATTCCAGAAACGCATTTGAATCATGTTATATAGCATATCCAAATTTTAGACCCAAATTCTTCGTATATTTTCCAAAATAAATTTATAAACCCAATAACCATATTTTTCTTTGAAAATTCATAATTATCTTTCGTTGGCTCGAAAAATTATAAAAATTGAAAACGAACTCCAAAATCATGTTTCTCTATAATTTTTCCATGGCAAGGAAAAATCATTTAACCTCGGTTTTACCTACGATGCATATGTCTTTCAAAACAATATTGTTTAATAAATTATAAATCAAGCATACCATCATATCATAAAAATGAATTTATCCTTAAATCGAAAATCATATAATTATAAAACCAAAGTATAGATGTAATGATTATTATTCACCTTGATCTAAGAGATTGGATTGAGATTGATTTCCCCTATGCTTGATTCTCTAGCTTTAATTTGATTTCCTCTTCTTTAATGGCTAGACGTTCTCTTGTGTTTAATTTTTAAAATGACGTAAATGAGAAGAAAAAGGGTAGGAACGAAAATATATAAGGGTGGAAGCTATGGATGACAATTCCTAATATGCCCTTATGTGATTTAATTTACCAAGAACCCTATTCTTAACCTCATTAATTTTATATTAGGCACGATCTTAATTAATTAATTCAAGTCTCAATCCCTTTATCACTTAACATTTACATTATTGTATTTAACTTATCTAACTAAATCTCCTGAATAAATGTCTTCAAAAACTAGAGGTGTTACAGGCTCCCCTCCTTAAAGAATTTCATCCTCGAAATTCAATAAGGATTAAATACTAAACATAGCAATCATCTGTTACGACTCCTAACAACCATACTAGTATACCTGACTAGTAATTATCTATATAAATCTAATATAGACATACCCTCAAAGCAGATCAGGATAAGTATCTTGAATTATGTCCTTTGTCTCCCAAGTACAATCGTTCTCGTTGTCGCTCCACTGAACATTCACCAACTTGACTGTCTTATTCCTCAATCTTTTCTCATCTCTCACTACAACCCGAATTGGTTGTCTAACAAAATTCGAATTAGGATCTTTTAGCAACATCTCTGTTTGATGAATAGTAATCTCTGGATCATGCACGTACTTGCAAAGATGAGACACGTGAAACACAATATGGATGTTAGGAAATCAAATCTACGGTTTCGATGACAACAACTGTACAATGGAAATCGAATATGCATATATATATATATATATATCTAATCATAGGTAATTGCTAAAGTAACACCACTAAAGAGACAAGAGCAACGCTCAAAAACATTACAAGAGATGACAAGTCGATAGGATTAATGGAGCAATGACACAGGTGCACATAAGCAACATGCACAAGTTTCAGAGTCTGAAGACACTAGCCAAACGTATGAAGAAATCCTCTGGAATTCAAAACAGATAGGATCAGACGTCTGGTTACTGTACTCAGACTTTTGAAAGGCTATTGTATACAAAAAATATATAGAACCAGACGTCTGAAACATATTCCCGACGTCTGGTATTGAACTCGGATTTTGAAATTCAAATAACAACTGTCGCACTTGAAAAGACATATTCGCTTCTCCTCGCTGCAACTCTTCATCACCATCAGAAGAGACCATAGAACGCTTGTAAATAGATGCAACTACTCAAGGAATCTCTCTACTACTATAAATAACATCAAGAATCAAAGAGAAGATCTCACCTTACTTACTTGCACTCTTTACTTTTATACTCTCATATATTCTTGATCTCTAGCAATCATTACTTGTATTTCACTCCTCCATATATTCAGAACTCCTCAATCAATATTTTCCAGATATATACATTGGGAGCATTTGTACTTAATAGTCAATATCCGTGTTATAGAACACATACCTGAGAAGAACAGGCTATTGTAACCAAGCCTACTCCTCCGGACGAAGTGAGGGTGTTTGATAGTCGAATTCCGGAAGGGAGCTTCGGGGCTGGACGTAGGACGGGAGGTCCGAACCAGTATAAAATTCTGGTGTGCTTAGTCTATATTTTACTATATTAACTTTATATTAGTTACATCATATAGTCGGTAGCATATACTTGCATATACGTTACACGATCCATCCTATAAACTTTCAGTTGGTATCAGAGCAAGGTTTGATCAAAGTACAGTAACACGTTTTTGAATCATTTTAGTATGGCAAGTATTTCTCAAGAAGAACAATCCACAGCACGACCCCCACTTTTTAATGGCTCTAACTATGCATATTGGTCAACACGTATGAGAATTTTTATGGAAGCTAACGGTATAGAAATTTGGTCAGCCACTCAACATAAATATGAAGCACCTACTACTGCTATGAACACATGGACCGATGCACAAAAAACAGCAGCTTCTAATATTGCCAAAGCTATGAATGTTTTATTTTTCTCATTAGATAAAAATGAATTCTCACGTGTCATGTTATGAAACACTGCATTTGGTATTTGGCATACTTTACAAGCCACACACGTAGGCACAAACAAACCAAGATTTCAATTTTACAAAATCAATTCTCATCATTTAAAATGAAATAAAATGAATCTATAGTAGATATGTACTCTAGATTTCAAACCATTCAACATGATTTAATGGCACTTGGATTCAAATTCACAAATTTTGATTTAGCATCTAGAATACTTATTTCTTTAACTCCAGAGTGGGAAAGAAATGTATTAGCCATCGAAGAAGCTAATGATCTCTCAGCACTCTTAGTTGAAGAATTGATAGGAAATTTAATGTCCTATGAAGCTAATTTACAGGCACGAAAAGAACTAAATTTGGAAAAAAAGAACATAGCATTGCCAGCAACAAATGAAGACTCCGACTTAGGCGAAGAAGAAATTGTATTTATTGCAAAAATTACAACAAATTCAAGAAGTTTAAGAAAATGACTAAATTTCAGAAAGGAGGAAATCAAGCTCAACGAATCAAACATCAATCAAATGCTATGAATATGATCAATTTGGACAAATGAAGAAAGGCTGCCCCAAGCTCAATAATGATAAAAAGAAGAACAAATTTGGAAAACTCAAAAAGAAGAAGGCTTTCAATGTAACATGGGATGACTCGGATTCTTCATCATCTGAAAGTTATAGCGATAGTGACGGAGAATAAGCTAATGTATGTTTTATGGCACAAACTGATGAGGTATGTCCCGAACTTAGTTATGATGAATTATTAGAACTTAGCATGGAATTAGATGATAAATTTATACAAATTAAAAAATTGAACAAAGAACATATAACCAAAATAAATATATTAGAACCTGTAGTAGGAATGTTAAAATATGAAAAAATTATCTTAGAAGAAGAACTAGAATTATCTAAAGAAAAAATTAAAAATAATTTGGTAGAAAGTAAGGCTATTGCTGCTGATTTTGATAAAACTAAAATAGTAAATGATAATCTGTTAATAGAAAATGCCAATTTGAAGAGCAATATTGAAATATTGAAAACTGAAAATTTAGAATTAAAAGAAAAATTAGATAAAATTACAAATAATGTTTCAAAATTTAATAAAGGAAAACAAGATATAGAAAATCTTATCAAAACTTCAAAACCAATAGGTAATAGAAATGGAATAGGATTTAAAAATACTCATAAACAAGAAGAAAATGATGCTAAGAATTATATTTATAAAAAGACTAAAAGTTTACCTAAGTCTAATATGAATACCAAAAATATGGAAATTTGGATTTCTAAGACAAATAATAATTTGATTAGGCAAAAACATATTAATAATTTCTTAGAGAATATAGTCTATAATAAAAATTATATTTATAAAGGTACCAAACCATCTTGGGTATGACTACCTTCTTCTAACATCTAGGACCCTAACAAAGTATATGTGTACCAATTAGAACATCTTTTATTTTGCAGGTACCCAAAATAAAAAATAAGGAGAAATGGATACTAGATAGCGAATGTTCCAAGCATATGACCGAAAATTCAAAAATGTTATCAAATATAACATACATCGATGGTGGAACGGTAACCTTTGGAGTAATTCAAAAGGATATGCCGTGGGCATTGTACAAGTCATCAAATCTGGTATTTCTAACTCTCCTATTATTACAAATGTTTTATTAGTAGAAAATCTAAAATACAACTTACTAAGTATTAGTCAATTATGCGATAGAGGTTTTCAGATAAATTTCAAAAAAGATAGATGTAATATTTTCGATAATAACAAACAACTTATATTTGAAGGTTTTAGAAACAAAAATATTTATGTATTAAACATAAATATGAATAAAAACTCAAACTTATGTTTAACCGCCAAACATGATGATGCATGGTTATGGCATAAACGATTTTGTCATATCAATTTTAAATATATTAATAAATTTGCAAAATATGAGCTAGTAGAGGTTTACCTAAAATAAATTACAAAGTAGAAAATTTATGTGACGATTGTCAAATTGGAAAAAAAAGCTCTTTTAAATCTAAAAATAATATTTCTACAAAACAACCATTAGAATGATTACATTTAGATTTATTTGGTCCAACATAAGTACGATCTATAAATCACAACAAATATGCTTTCGTAATAGTTGATTTTTCAAGATAAACATGGACTTTATTTTTAAAACATAAAAGTGATACATTTGGAATGTTTAAAATATTCACTAAAAGAATTAAAACACAATTATATTTAAAAATTAAAAATATTCGATGCGATCACGATGGGGAATTCGAAAATGATCTTTTTACTAATTTTGTAATAAAAATAGAATAAGTCATAGTTTTTCTTTTCCCCACACACCTCAACAAAATGGTGTAGTAGCGAGAAAAAATCGTACGCTACAAGAATGTATACGAACACTACTAAATAGTAGTGGTCTACCAAAACATTTTTGGGCTGAAGCTATTGCCACCACTTGTTATGTGTTGAATCAATTAACCATACGTCCTATGACTAAACAAACTTGTTTTGGAAATATTTTTTGGAAGAAAACCTAAAGTATCATACTTTAAAACTTTCGGATCAAAATGTTTTATATTAAATACAAAATATAACTTAGGAAAATTTGACCCGATGGCCGATGAAGGTATCTTTGTTGGATATTTGGATCATAGAAAAGCATATAGAATTTTTAATGAACGAAATAATACTATTGAAGAAAGTTTACACGTTTCGTTCGACAAAAATCTTCTTAACCATCACACTAATGATGATGAAGAAATTATTCCAATAACAAGTTCAACAAATTCTATTAATAATGAGACAAATGTGCAAAATAACACTTTGATATCATCCCCTAGAATTCTTGAGGATCATCCAAAAGATAATATCATTAGAGATCTCAATTCTAGAGTAATTAGAAATCAACTTAATCAAATAAGTCATATAGCATTTGTGTCAAATTTTGAACTAGAAAACTATAAAGAAGCTTCAAATGATAATTTTTGGATAATAGCTATGCAAGAAGAATTAAATCGATTTGAACGTAATAACGTTTGAGAATTAGTACCAAGGCCAGAAGATCAATCGGTTGTAGAAACAAAATGGGTATTTGAAAACAAAGCAGACGAGAACGGAAATATTATTAGAAATAAAGCACGTTTAGTTGCTCAAGGCTATAATCAAGAAGAAGGTATCGATTATGACGAAACCTTTGCTCCAGTAGCTAGATTAGAGGTCATTCGTACATTACTTGCTTTTGCAATTCATCAAAATTTTAAACTATTTCAAATGGATGTCAAAAGTGCTTTTTTAAATGGTTCTATTAAAGAAAATATGTATGTAGAACAACCCCCATTATTTTTCACGAAAAATATCCTGACTATATTTTTAAGTTATACAAAGCATTATATGGATTAAAACAAGCTCCTCATGCATGGTACGAACGTCTAAAAAGTCACTTAATTACATGTGGTTTTCAAATAGGAAAAATTAATACAACCTTATTTATTAAACGAGAAAATAACGATATTTTAGTAGTACAAATTTACGTTGACGATATTATATTTGGTTCAACCAACGAAAATCTATGTGATTAATTTTCAAATATTATGAAAAACGAATTTGAAATGTCGCATATGGAAGAATTAAATTTCTTCTTAGGTTTACAAATAAAACAACTTGAAAATGGTATTTTTATTCATCAAGAAGAATATTGTAACGATCTATTACGTCGTTTTGAAATGGGTAAAACTTTGAGCAAACCAACACCAATGAGTACTACTGTTCACTTAGAATAGGATGACAACATAAAATATTTTGATGAAAAATTATATCATAGCATGATTGGTTCTTTACTCTATTTGACGACTAGTCGACCCGATATTATGATGAGTGTATGTCTTTGTGCTCGATTTCAAGCAAAACCAAAAGAATCTCATATAAGAGCCGTTAAACGTATATTGCAATATCTATCTAGTACTAGAGATTACGGTTTATTTTACCCCAAAGGATCATCGTTTGAACTAGTTTTATATAGCGATGCGGATTTCGGTGGATGTAGAACATATCGTAAGAGTACTAGTGAAACATGTCACTTTATCGGACAATCATTAGTTTCTTGGTTTAGCAAAAAGCAAAATTGTGTTTCTTTATCTACCTGCGAAGCCGAATATATCTCAGCATCTCTAGCATGTGCATAAGTAATATACATGCAACAAACACTTACGGATTTCGGCAAAATTATCTATAAATCTCCAATATATTATGATAACAGGAGTGCAATAGATTTATTAAAAAACCCTGTGAATCACTCGTGAACTAAGCACATAGATATACGACATCATTTTTTATGAGATAATGTTGAAAAAGGAATTATTTTATTAGAATATGTAAATACCGAGAATCAAATAGCAGACATCTTTACAAAACCACTCAATGAACAAACTTTTATTAAACTTCGACAAGATATAGGGATTTGCTCTCTTCACGATCTGATCACTTAATAATCACTCCTTCATTTAATCTATGATTAGCCATTAGTTTTGTAACAACCCTAGATTTTTGAAATTATTTTAAATTTGATTTTGTTTCATTATGAAAATATTTTTAAATTTATTTTATTTAGAGATTTTATTTTTAAAACATTTTTAAAGTGTAGTAGTTATTTTTCCAAAACTAGTTATATTTTTGTTTACAATTTTCAAAATTAGTTTACATTTAATAAACCATTTTCCTTTATTTTTCTACTTTTCCTAAAATTTATTTACTTATTTTGTACCCATTTTTTTATTTTATTTACATGATTTCTATTTTGTTAAAAGGAAATAAGAAAATGGTAAATTGAAGAGGAAAAAACTCTTCATTTCTTTTGACTTTTCATCTACTTACCTCTTCACATTTGGGCCGACCTTTCCCAATACTAATAGCCGTGGCATTCTTTTTGTAATTCTTGTAAACATCTCTTTCTCATTTCATCATTCATGCCATTTTCAGATCTGAGAAAAACTTGGTAATGTCTTCTTCTTCTTTTCTACCTTTTCTCTTTATTTTTTTTGAATTTTCCCTTGGATTTTTGCCTTGCCTCTTCATGTATTTGCTCAGCCTAACCCCTCCATCACCTCCACTAACCAGCACCACCACCATCCACGGCCACATCACCCTCCTCTCCTCTGACCAATGCAAGGCCGTGACTTCCCCTTGACAAAAACTCCACAAACCCCTTGAACAATTGCCTAGCCGAGCCTTATTTTGCACCACCCTTCATTTTTCCACCTTGGCCACCCCTTAGCCCCGCTACCTACTCCTCCACCACCTTTGGCCGAAACTCCAAACATCACCTGACCACCACCTTGCATGGCCAAGTCCACATCACCTCAGGCCGAGCCTTGTTGTTGCACCAATATCCACTTATTTGCCTTAACCCTTTGTATTCCCTACATTGTAACTTCCACTCCTCCACTACTTGCTAGCCATGCCTTTATGAACCTATACCCGACCCAATACACCACTATGGCCGAGCGCATTAGAGCCCCTAGGCCGAGCATATGATGGTTGAGGCAATGGCCAAATCATGTTGTGTTTTGTTTCTTTTATTTTTTATTGTTTCAATATGTATTCTATGTTGAAATTATATTTATATTTGTCTTGTTTTATTGGTTGTGTACAAGATCACTAGCTTGTTTCTCTTCCCACTCGAGTCTTAAGTCGTGATATCGTGCTTTCTGGAATTCGTTTGTGTGCTTTGTCTTGCTATCTCCATCTTGAAACAAGTGAGTAATCACACTTGACATCTTTACTTATATAAACTGTGAAGTGACACCAAGTGAATTTGTAAAACTGCTATATCATGTTATACCTGCCTGTGATATGATTCATATGATGATCATCCTATTTATAAACCTGTCATATCATCTGTTACTGCCATATGTTGTTATACTGTTATTTATATCTGTTTATCACTGTGACGCCCCACCTCTATGATCGCAATAACAAAGAGTATTAAAAGAAATACTGTCTGTTATCCCGAAGAATAAGGCTGGATAGGAGCGGCCATCCGCAGTTAGGCCTTACACTAGTATTGGTTATCTCGATAGGAGTGGTATATATTTTTATTTTTCATCTCATATTTATTTACTCACATCGACATACCCAATTCTAGTATAAAACGAACTACGATGGTTCATAATAGTTTAGGACAATATATATAGTAATAACACAGATAATATAAATGCGGAACACAACTAAAACAAAATTCTCATATATTTATAATAACCGATGTCAGTTGATATACATGTGATACAATACATATGATACAACTACAACTGTCGACTCTGGAAGTTACATATACAAGTACATTATCGTATATAATATACATGAATACATATCTTCCTATACAAATAAACTGACTACTATAATTGACGACGACTACTCCATAAGATATGAAGTGACTTCATAGCCCAAGCAGCAACCCAAAGTAAGATATCAACAACCTGTAAATACTCGGTCTGACCTGAGTATTAAATTCAAAAGAAAATAATACTCGGGTCAGTCTAATTCAAACTCAGTTATTAGTGCACAGAAGCAATAATAATTAACTAATGAATAGACGACAGTCACAATAAATCTCGTCTATCCGATCCTTAAATAAAGAAATCGAATAACGATAAATATAACACGTAACAGTGTTAAACAACAAATCAGCAAATTTAAACCAAATCAGAATATTGAATTGAATAAACAAAACAGTTCAAACAATTGAAATATCCATTAAAATATTAAATTCGAGTAGGGCTGCAGTACACGCACGCGTGCACTGCCTCGCCCCTACAGCATATAGAATATGCAAAAGATCAATAAGTCAAAACGAAATAGAATATGATAAAAGCCATACCGTGTGGCTGCAGTTCACGCTTGCGTGCACTGCCTTGCCACTACAGTGACGATGTACCCAATGAATACCGTGTGGCTGCAGTTCACGCTTGCGTGCACTACCTTTCCACTACAGTGATATGTACACAATGAAAATTCACAAACGAACACAAGGTCAAACCCAAGCTACACGTTGGGTTCAACTCAAGTGAATTCGAAAAATAACAAAATGCAAAGGTCAAGTCACTGCTGTCATGACTCAACTCAATGCAACAATTCAAGTTCCGAAATGTCAAGGGAAGGAGACAACAGTGGTACAACAAGAGTGGTCAGTGAAGCCCAGAGCTAACAGCAATGCAAAAGAACAAGCTTGGACAACATGAATGCGAACCCAAATGTACACAATGGATGTACACTACTAGTTGCACATGGATAAAATGAAACAGAGGTGTAACATGGAACTGCACACGGCAGTGATACACATGAGGGCACAGCCGAATGAAGGTGTAAGCAAACAAGGATATGGCCAAAACCAAACAGCATACTCAAGGCATTAACAAGTATGACAGGGATGCATACACGCACCGGAGATGAAGACTAAACAACATGGTTCCTGTAGGACTGCAAATATAAACAGGTGCAACTACAAAGGACAACAAGTATGAAGTGCACAACAGGCTGAAGCCAGTGTATGAAGTGCGCAACAAGCTAAAGCCAGTGCACAACAACAGCATACATATATTTACTTATATGTAGATGAACAAATTGAACCTTTTCAAACCAAAACCATGGTACTACACGAGTGTCGCCAGAAGTCAAGACCGAAGTGAAAACAAACCAGAGATTTAAATCAAGCAAGCCAGTGGCTCGCATCCACAACTACACGAAATCAAGTGGCCAAAGTCACAGTAGTAACTATTATCAAAATCAAGGCCACATTCAATCTGAACACAGCAAGACCCAAGTTCAACAAACCAAATTCCCCAAAACACTTAAAACCATAGTTGTCAAAAAATCAAAGCAACAAAAATCAAGAAATCATCAAAGCAGTATAAATGGACCATAGCTTTCGAAAAGTTTCATTTGTACAAATTTGGTTAAGCTTATATATATTTCAAAGCTTTCTATGATAAGTATGAATTTTTTTTAAGAGGACCTTTATACATGAAAATCCAATTATTCTTCACTGTGTTTTTCTCAAATCACCTATTAGAATTATAATATACTTCATACTTCTGAGAATAACACATATACTTATATTTTGAAACTGTATATTTTCAAAGTCCACAAATTTCCAGAGCTCAATGTTTATACATAAATCATTTCCGTGATATACAAACAAAACGAACCAGGCTAGACAAAACTCATCGACATCGAAACAAAGTCAAAGTCACGAGACCGAACAACATGTAGCAACAGTTACAAATGACTTAAGCAAACGTACAGAAGCAACAACAACAACTAAAGTCAAATGACCAGAGGCCGTGAGAACGAATGACCAAAGTCTAGTATTAATTTATACGAAATAGAAAAATGAATGAAATCACCAACTTCCAAACAAAAGCAATATCACGAGCCGAAGCCCAAAATGTTTTTGCAAAGTCAAAGCGACCGAAGTCGAAGAACCAGAGAATTCACCAATTAACAAAACATTATCACATAGTCCCAGCAGAGGCAAAATCAAATAGCCGAGATAAATCAACATCGAAGAAATCGAATTGCAGAAGCACCATACTACGAACGAACTAGATGTGAGTAAAGGGATTTACTCACCTTGCTTCTACGTGCGCACTTTCCAAGGATCGAAGCAGAGGCGAACTCGACCAGTTAGAAGCCGCCGTGAGCACTCAAAGAGACGGCCAACAATAGAGCAGAAATCAAAGAAACCAAAGTCGACGGCCTCAATTTTGAAAAGAGGGACGATCGAAGAAGCCCTAAATTCGAAACGAATGGGGGGAAAAACGAGGCCGCCACCATTTTTTTTCGTGTGTTTTAGTTTTAGGGTTTCAAAATGAACGAGAAATAAGAAAGAGGGACGGGTCCAATTCGAATAAAAAGGGAACGACCAAAATTTATAAAGGAGATAATGTTCTATTTTTTTTTCAAAGAATTTAAACTGGATTCAAAACTTAAATTAACAATTAGCCAACAGATTAAAAGTCTAATGACGATAATAAAATAATTGTAAAATCCCGGGTTGTTACAATCACACTGCAAGTTCCCGGTAGAATAGGATCACTACGGGTTGAAATGATACATACCCGAACGGACTTTAAAATAGGGAAAAATCATTATCTTATTTACCTTGGACTGCGGGTTTGAAATGATAGAACCCGGGTTTTTTTTGTAAATTACAGATTGAAATGATATATTATCCGTATCACTTGACTTAGGATAGAAAATTATATACAGACCCATGGTTAATATATATTTTTCTAGAATTTCTAAAGTGTATTCAATAATTGTAAATATTATGATATTTAGATTTAAATTTAGTTAAAAATGATTTTTATAAAGTATTAGTGATTTTCCACAAGTTAAATAAGTGAAATAAATAAATGGTAAAGTAGAATTTGAAATATAAATTAATTTTGTAATTTATGATTTTGTTTATAAATGAAGTTTAAATAAAGTAAGAAAATATGATAATTTGATTTAAATTTGGATTCAAAATGATTTTTATAAAGTGTTATTGATTTTTCTATAAAATTAAAATGTAAAGTAAATGAAATGTTATAAAATTGTACATTGATTTTTATAAGTGAATTATTAAAAATTTGATAATTATTTTTGAAATATACTTTATAAAAATCCTAAGTTAAAGAGTATTTAAATGATTATTTTTAAGGTGAAAAATATAAAATTTCATAAGTTAAAATGTTTTAAATTGAAATTTAATTATTCCTGAAATTCTATTGAAAATCTGGAAATACTTTTAGTAGCATTTCAGAAATGCTATCATTTCTGAAATGAACTAAATTCTGAACTATTACAGCATTTCTATAAGTGCTGTAGTGGCAGAACTGAACTAAAGTTTTTTATTTGAAACCTAAACTATTACAGCATTTCTGTAAATGCTGTCTTTGCTGAGTTGAACTATTTTTCAACTAAAACTGATATATTACAACAGTTTTTTTAAATGCTGTCTTTGCTGAAATGAATTGTTTTCAAACATAACTTTCTGTAGCATCTGCGAAAGCTGAAATTTCACTGTTTTAATATATTTAAGTGAATAAACGAACTCAGAAAAGGCTAAATTTTTGGAAATTGAATATTTGAATTTTAAATATAATGACTTCACTTTTAAATGGAGTATTTTGATTAAAAATATAAACCATTTTGAAATGAGATTTGGAATGGTATTTAAATAAAATAAAAAAATGAACGTGGATTGCAAAGATATGATATTTTGATTTTGAAATGATATTTGATTTTCTAAGTATAAAATACCATTTTGAAATTATAACCATGGGTTATAATGACGATTGGTTGTTAAAGAGACCATGATCGGATATGGACATACTCTTTGTCGATACCGAAAACCACTTTAACAACTGTGTAAGCGGTGGATATTCTAGGATGGTAGCTACGTTCTTGAGCTATATTACGTGCACCCGAATCCCGTGAGTTGGCATAAGATGGCTAAAACAAAAGCGATCTCGGGCCAAGTGAGGTCATTCCTCTGATCGGACACACTTCTTCGATACCATTCTATTACTGTTGTGATTGATTGGGTGCACCCCTTGATTTTTGGGAGTGTGGCTCGAGGTGAGCGTAGTGGCTGCTACGTTACCACTAGCCCGTGTGCGTAATTGGTATGTCTACCCTAGCATTGTCTTATGTGCCATGTCACCTACTATAGCGAGCTTTACTGCGAGTTTGTTTTTCTCCCATAGCCCATGGAGTATTTAGGGTGGTCTCCCGATCTTGAGATATGCTGATACTGGACGGACTACTGGGACTATTACGTGTTGGGGGCTATATGGGTAACCCTTCGATGCTATTTTAAAGTAAGTTTATTTTACTGTAGACATTATTATAATAGCACAATATTACTACATAGTAAATAGTTTAACGGATCCTTAGAGGATGGGCGGTCCCAAGCATCCTTTAAGTTACCTGTACTTTATTATAGTTCACTTGAGTTGGTTTACATTATATAAGTATATTTGTCCTGACTCGAGTTTTTCGTGTTTTCATTTACGCTCGGGTCAGCCTGAGTATTCACAGCTTTGGATTTCTCTTTCTGGAGCTATTTGGAGATTCTACCTATCTAGTTATTTATCTATTTCGGTTTCAGTCGTTCTATTTCAGCTTTTTATTAGTGGAATTATATGTATTTCAGATTTCTATTATGTTATTTTCAGACTGATATTATGTATTTGTTTAGAGACCTTGTTATAGTAGCTTCATGAACTACTATGGTATTTTATATTCCGTTGCGAGTTATTATGATTTTTCTATGTCTGTGAATGATTTTATTTGCTCCAAATTTTATCACAATCTATTATTTTGAATTATTCAAGTCTGACATGTGTGGATTATTGTCGACTTGAATGGTCCAAAATAGGGGCTGTTACAGTTGGTATCAGAGCTTTGGTTTTAGGCAAACCATAGCCTGCGGAGTAAAAACTCATTAGACATAGGGTAGAAATACCCTAGAATAGGTAAAATCAATCTCAGAATTCACATCTTTGTGAGAGAACGTATTTTCAAAGTATAAAATGATTTTCAAAATGATTTTTTAAAGGATTTTTCAAAGAATATTTTTATGTAAAATTTTGTTGTTTTAAAAGCTATTTTCTAAACTCCTTCTTTTCGTATCTACCTTGTTAGTGTTTTCTTTCATTAGGATATTCATCCAAGTGAATTTATCTTATCTTATCTTATCTTATCTTTGTCTTCTCTATACCTCGTCCTAAATTCATTCTTGATTTTTAGGTTGAATCGAGGAAATGCCAGAGGTAGGGATCGCAGCCTATTGCTCCTGTTAAGTTCACCGTTCTCTGTAAGGAATTCACTCAACTTGGTGGTACCAAGTTTTCTGGTTCAGAGAGCATCATTGAAGCTTAGCAAGGGTTGCGGAGTTTAAAGAGGATATTTACTGGTCTTGAGATTACTAATGCCTAGAAGCGTCAGTTAGCAGCATGGAGCTACAAGAGTCTGCCCTAGATTGGTAGGAGTCTGTTATGGCTAACACCGTGGAGGCTGATATTACTTGGGAGCAGTTTAGGTATCCTTTGAGTTACCTTGAATTTTGTTCCTATTTTTCCATTCTTTTGAATCTATCTTAAATTTTTTCTGTATCTATTTTCCAGGAAGGCTTTTGTGGTAAGATGGATGCCAGAAGCCGGTAAATTTTAGCTTTATCATGAATTCATGGATCTCAAGCAGGGTACCATGTCCTTTTCTGAGTATGAGAGGAAGTTCAATGAACTTTCCTAGTTCAGTCCTAGCCTAATAGACACTCCTATAAAGAAGAATGAGAAGTTCATAGCTGGTGCTCTTCCCGAGTATTATGATCATCTCATTTCTCATGTTCATGGCACTTTCACCCAGCTTATGGATATGGCTATCCGATATGAGAAACCTACTTCTAAGGGTCCTGCTGTTGTCGGTGCTCATTCATCCCAGTCTTCCTCTGCTAATTCTAGAAAGAGAAAGCCTAATTTCCTCCATCAGAAGAAGAATTGGCTCAAGAATCTAGATTTGGGATCTTCATCATATGCTCCTTCTCAGAGGTAGCCAGTAGATCTTTCTACCATAACCTGCTTCAGATGTGATCAGAAGGGACACTATGCCAATAGTTGTCCTACTTTAGCTGGTGCTGTTATTTCTCCTCCATCTCAGTTGGCTAGGGGTGATCTCTGCCATATCTGCCTCCAGCCTGGTCATTTTAGGAAGGATTGCCCTACCCACCAGAAGGGTAAACCTTCTGGTATATTTGCTGTCTCCTCTGCATCTTCTCCAGTTCCTGCACCTGCTTCTACTCATGGTAATGACCAAGATACTCTTCAAGGCACATTTACTTTATTTCATCATCCTATTCGTGTTTTATTTGACACTGGTGTTTCTATAGTTTTATTTCTGTTGATTTGATTAGTTTGAGCATCTCCTTTCTCCTGAGTATGATTATGTTCCTTTATGTGCTTCAAATCCCATTGGGGGCCCTGCCAACCTTAATCGGATTTGTAAGCAAGTGAAACTTCTCTATCCTGATCATCATTTTGGTGGTGATTTTTATATGTTGGGCTTCGATGCTTTTGATTTATTGCTTGGAGGTGATTGGCCTGGAAGGCATGATGCCCTTATCTCTTGTAAAGCCCGGTCTGTTTATCTTGTTGATGATCAAGGAAATTCCTTAACTATTCAGTGCCGCATGCCTCAGGATTTTACTGGCAGCTTTATTTATTCTCAAGATTCTTCCCCGGGTGATCTTGATTCAAATCCTGTAGTCAGATTCTATTCCGATATGTTTGGTGAAGTCACTTCTTTACCTCCTAGGCAGGAAATTGATTTTTGGATTGACCTTATTCCTGGCGCTCGACCTATTGTTCTTTCTCCTAGAAGAATGACACCCCGCGAGAATGTTGAGTTAATGAAGCAAATCGAGGACTTGTCTACCAAAGGTCTGATTAGACCTAGTTTTTTGAATGGGGATCAACGGTGGCGTCACGAAGTCCGATGGTTTTTTGAGGATGTGTGTTGTTTATAGGGAGCTGAACAAGCTCACTATGAAAAATAGATATCAAATGCCTTGTATCAATGATATGTTTGATCAGCTTTATGGTGTCACTATTTTCTCTCAGCTTGATCTTGCTACGGGTTTTCATCAGCTCAGGGTTGCTGAGGAAAGTATTCCCAAGACTGCTTTCCACTGAGAATGAGTTTTATGAATGGTTATTCATGCCTTTTGGCTTGACTAATGCTCCTGCTTTCTTTTTTGATTTGATGAATTGTGTCTTTCGTGATGTGCTTAATAAATTTGTTCTAGTCTTTGTTGATGATATCCTTGTCTTCTCAAAGACTCGGGAAGAGCATGAGTCGCATTTGAAATCTGTTCTGGAGACTCTCAGAAATCATTAGTTGAAGGCTAAATTTTCCAAATGCCATTTCTGGAAGGATGAAGTTCAATTTCTTGGGAATATTGTTTCTGGTAATGGAGCTTCTGTTGATCCAGTCAAGATCGCTGCGATCAGTATAAGCTTTTCTTTCCTCTCTTTTATTTTATCACTTAATAATTCTATCTTTTCAGTTGTCCTTACTTTCTCCCTATTCTGTTATAGGATTGGGAAACTCCAAAGACTCTATCTGATATTCGTAGTTTTTTGGGCCTTGCCCGTTACTACTGGAGATTCATCGAGAATTTTACTCGGACTACTGCCCCTCACTGCTTTAACTCATAAGAATGCTAAGTTTATCTGGGATAAGAAGTGTGAAGCTGCATTCAATGAGTTAAAGAGACAGCTAACTTCTACACCAGTTCTTATCATTTCGAATGGAAGTGAGGGATTGATGGTATACATTGGTGCTAGGTTTGAGGGGTTGGGTGTTGTTCTCATGCAGGATGGTAATGTCATTGCCTATGTTAGCTGTCAGTTGGAAACCCACGAGGCAAATTATGCTGCTCATGATTTAGAATTGCTTGTTGTTGTCTTTGCTTTGATGCTTTAGAGACATCATCTTCTGGGAACCAAGTTTGAGCTTTTCACCGATCATGAGTCTCTGAGATATATCTTTACTCAGAAGGATTTGAATCAGAGGCCAATTCATTGGCTTGAGTTTATGGCTTCTTACGACCTTGATATTAGCTATACTCCAGGTAAAGCTAATGTTGCGGCCGATGCTTTGAGTCGGAAGAAGGCTTTGTTGTGTCATCTTGTTTTTTCTTCTTCTCCTCTTTTGGATCGTATCATGACTAAGCTGGATGAGGATGAGATGCTTAGTTTGATGAAGGAGAGTGTTCGTAGTAGGGTTGGTGATGGTAGTAGTAGTGGTGGTAGTGGAGCTTAGATCGATGATAGAGGGATTTTGAGGATTAATAGTAGGATTTGTGTCCCGAATGTTGATGGATTGAGGCAGGAGTTGCTTCAGGGGAATCATCGATCCAGACTTTCTATTCATCTTGGTGTGTCGAATATGTATCAGGATATGAAGAGCCTTTATTGGTGGAAGGGGACGAAGTGGGGTATCTCTATCTTTGTTAGTCTGTGCGCGACTTGTCAGCAGGTCAAAGCCGATCTTCAGAAGACCCCTGGTTTGTTGCCGCCCCTTGAGATTTCCAATTGGAACTGGGAACATGTTTCCATGGATTTCATCGATGGTTTACCGAGGACTAGGAGGGGTGATGAGAGTATCTGGGTTATTGTGGATAGACCGACCAAGTCCGCTTATTTTGTTCCAGTCAAGTCTACCGGTTCTGCTTCTAGCTTGTCTGAGATCTACATGAGAGAGATCGTTCGTCTCCATGGGGTTCCTCTTAGCATTGTTTATGATTGTGATCCTATCATTACCAGTCAGTTTTGGAAAGCTTTTCAAGAATCTTTGGATACTCATTTGAATCTGAGCACTGCTTATCATCCACAGACCGATGGTCAGACGGAAAGAGTGAATCAGATTCTTGAGGATCTTCTTCATGCTTGTGTGCTTGATTATGGAGGATCATGGGAAGATCATCTCCATCTTGTCGAATTCACCTACAATAATAGTTATCAGGTATAATCTAACCTTCTATTTTGAGCCTATCTTAATCTCTTTATCCATCTCATTCCATCTTTGTATTCAGACCAGTATTAAAATGTCCCCATTTGCTGCTTTATACGAACGACCATGTAGATCTCCATCTTGCTGGATTGAATCCGGTAACCTTTTGGTTCTTGGTCCTGATGTGATTTTGGAGGCTTCTGAGAGAGTTGAGGAGATTAAGAGGAGGTTGAGAGCTGCTCAGGATAGGCATAAGAAGACGCTGATAGGCGTAGGAAGAGTTTGGAGTTTGCTGTTTTTGATCAGGTTTTCCTTAAGGTCTCTCCCTTAAGGAATGTCATTCGCTTTGGTCGTAGATGGAAGCTTTCTCCTAGATTCGTTGGTCCTTTCCGCATTGTGGAAAGAGTTGGTTCTTTGGCTTATCGTCTGGATTTTCCCGAGAAGCTTTCTGAAATGTATGATGTATTCCATGTTTCTCACCTTCGTCGATATCTTCATGATCCATCTCTTATTGTCCAGCCTTCTGCTCTTGATAGTTTGGATGTTGAGCCTAATCTGACTGTCGAGAGGAAGCCGCTTCGTATTATCGACAAAGGTACGAAGCAGCTCAGAAGGAAATCTGTTAGTCTGGTCAAAGTACAGTGGAGTACTGATGATCATGATTGTAACTGGGAGATGGGGGAGAGCATTCGTGCTTCAAATCCGGAATTGCTTGTTTCAGGTACTATTCGTTTTCTATCATGTTTTTCTTTCTTTCTTTATTTCCTTGTTCGTTCTTTTCGAGGATGAAAAGATTTGAGTGGGGAAGAGTGTAACAACCCTAGATTTTTGAAATTATTTTAAATTTGATTTTATTTCATTATGAAAATAATTTTAATTTTATTTTATTTCAAGATTTTATTTTTAAAATGTAGTAGTTATTTTTCCAAAACTAGTTATATTTTTGTTTACAATTTTCAAAACTAGTTTACATTTAATAAACTATTTTCCTTTATTTTTCTATTTTTCCTAAAATTTATTTATTTATTTCATTTTCACTTTATTTTTTATTCATTTTTTTATTGTATTTACATGATTTTTATTTTGTTAAAAGGAAATAGGAAAATGGTAAATTGAAGAGGCAAAAACTCTTCATTTCTTTTGACTTTTCATCTACTTACCTCTTCACATTTGGGCCGACCTTTCCCAATGCTAATAGCCGTGACTTTCTTTTGTAATTCATGTAAACATCTCTTTCTCATTTCATCATTCATGCCACTTTCAGATCTGAGAAAAACTTGGTAATGTCTTCTTCTTCTTTTCTACTTTTTCTTTTCGTTTTTTTTGCATTTTCCCTTGGATTTTTGCCTTGCCTCTTCTTGTATTTGCTTGGCCTAACCCCTCCATCACATCCACTGACCAGCACCACCACCATCCACGGCCACATCACGCTCCTCCCCTCTGACCAATGCAAGGTCGTGACTTCCCCTTGACAAAAACTCCACAAACCCCTTGAACAATTGCCTAGCCGAGCCTTATTTTGCACCACCCTTCATTTTTCCACCTTGGCCACCCCTTAGCCGCCACCACCTGCTCCTCCACCACCTCTGGCCGTAACTCTAGACATCACCTAACCACCACCTTGCATGGCCGAGCCCACATTACCTCAGGCCGAGCCTTGTTGTTGCACCAATATCCACTTATTTGCCTAACCCTTTGTATTCCCTACCTTGTAACTTCCACTCCTCCACTACTTGCTAGCCATGCCTTTATGAACTTATACCCAACACAATACACCACTATGGCCGAGCACATTAGAGCTCCTAGGCGAGCATATGATGGTTGTGGCAATGGTCAAATCATGTTCTATTTTTTTTGCTTTTATTTTTTATTGTTTCAATATGTATTTTATGTTGAAATTATATTTATATTTGTCTTGTTTTATTGGTTGTGTACAAGATCACTAGCTTGGTTCTCTTCCCACTCAAGTCTTAAGTCGTGATATCGTGCTTTCTGGAATTCGTTTGTGTGCTTTGTCTTGCTATCTCCAGCTTGAAACAAGTGAGTAATCACACTTGACATCTTTACTTATATAAACTGTGAAGTGACACCAAGTGAATTTGTGAAACTGCTATATCATGTTATACCTGCCCGTGATATGATTTATATGATGATCACCCTGTTTATAAACCTGTCATATCATCTGTTACTGCCATATGTTGTTATACTATAATTTATATCTGTTTATCACACTGCAAGTTCCTTGTAGAATAAAATCACTATGGGTTGAAATAATACATACCTGAACAGACTTTAGAATAGGGAAAAACCGTTATGGGCTAAAATGATAGGCCTGAGCGATTTTATTCATCTTATTTACTTGGGACTGCGGGTTTGAAATGATAGAACTGGGGTTTTCTTTGTAAATTACGGATTGAAATGATATATTATCCGTATCACTTAACTTAGGATAGAAAATTATATACAGACCCGTGGTTAATATATATGTTTCTAGAATTTCTAAAGTATTTTAAAACTGTAAATATTATGATATTTTGATTTAAATTTAATTAAAAATAACTTTTATAAAGTATTAGTGATTTTCTACAAGTTAAATAAGTGAAATAAATAAATGGTAAAGTAGAATTTGAAATATAAGTTAATTTTGGAATTTATGATTTTGGTTATAAATGGAGTTTAAATCAAGTAAGAAAATATGATAATTTGATTTAAATTCGAATTTAAAATATTTTTTATAAAGTGTTATTGATTTTTCTATAAATTAATTAAATTAAAATGTAAAGTAAATGAAATGTTATAAAATTGTACATTGATTTTTATAAGTGAATTATTAAAAATTTGATAATTATTTGTGAAATTTACTTTGTAAAAATCCTAAAATGAAGAGTATTTAAATGATTATTTGTAAGGTGAAAAATATGAAATTTTATAAGTGAAAATTGTTTAAATTGAAGTTTAATTATTGCTGATATTCTATTGAAAATCTGGAAATACTTTCAGTAGCATTTCAGAAATGCTATCTTTTCTGAAATGAACTAAATTCTGAACTATTACTGCATTTCTGTAAATGCTGTAGTTGAAGAATTGAACTAAAGCTTTTTATTTGAAACCTGAACTATTACAACATTTCTGTAAATGCTGTATTTGCTGAATTGAACTATTTTTCAACTAGAACTGTTATATTACAACATTTTTTTTAAATGCTGCCTTTGTTGAATTGAATAGTTTTCAAACATAACTTTTCATAGCATTTTCTAAGTGTTGCGAAAGCTGAAATTTCACTGTTTTAATGTATTTAAGTGAATAAACGAACTCAGAAAAGGCTAAAATTTTTAGAAATTGAATGTTTGAATTTTAAATATAATGACTTCACTTTTAAATAGTTTAAATGGTGTATTTTGATTAGAAATATAAACCATTTTGAAATGTGATTGGGAATGGTATTTAAATTAAATAAAAAAATGAACGAGGATTGCAAAGATATGATATTTTGATTTTGAAATGGATTTGAAATGATATTTGATTTTCCAAGTATAAAATACCATTTTGAAATTATAACCACGGATTAAAATAACAATTGGTTGTTAAAGGGATTGGGATCGAATATGGACATACTCTCTGTCGATACCGAAAACCACTTTAATAACTGTGTACGCGGTGGAGATTCCAGAACGAAGTAGGATGGCGGCGACGTTCTTGAGCTATATTACGTGGACTCGACTCCCATAAGTTGGCATAAGGTGGCTAAAATAGAAGCGATCTCGAGCCAAGTGAGGTCATTCCTCCGATCGGACACACTTCCATGATACCATTCTATTACTGCTGTGACTAATTGGGTGCACCCCTTGATTTTTGGGAGTGTGGCTGGAGGTGGGCGTAGTGGCTGCTACGTTACCACCAGCCGTGTGCGTAATTGGCATATCTACCCTGGTTTTTCCTTGTGTGTCGTATCACCTATCATAGCGAGTTTTACTACGAGTTTGTTTTTATCCCCTAGCCCGTGGAGTATTTAGGATAGTCTCTCGATCTGGAGATATTCTGATACTGGATGGACTACTAAGACTATTACGTGTTGAGGGCTATATGGGAAACCCTTCGAATTTATTTTAAAGTAAGTTTATTTTACTGCAGACATTATTATAATAGCGCAATATTACTATATAGTAAATAGTTTAATGGATCCTTAGAGGATGGGCGGTCCTAAGCATCCTTTAAGTTACATGTACTTTATTACGGTTCACTTGAGATGGTTTACATTATATAAGTATATATGTCCTGACTTGAGTGTTTTTTGTTTTGCTTTATGCTTGGGCCAGCCTTATCTCTTTCTAGAGCTAGTTGGAGATTCTACCTATTTAGTTATTTATCTATTTCAATTTTAGTCGTTCTATCTTAGCTTGTATTAGTGGACTTATATGTATTTGGGATTTCTATTATGTTGTTTTCAGACTGATATTATGTATTTGCTTTGAGACTTTGTTATAGTAGCTTCATGACCTACTATGGTATTTTATATTCCACTGCGAGTTATTCTAATATTTCGGTATTTGTGATTCTGTGAATGATTTTATTTGCTCCAAATTTTATTACAATATGTTATTTGAATTATTCAAGTCTGACATGTGTGGATTATTGTCGATTTGAATGGTCCAAAATAGGGGTTGTTACAAGTTTTCTATCCACAAATTGTAATTAATAAATTCTGCACCTTTGGTTTTTTAGTAGTTACTTTTTACAAATTTTCCATAAATAATTTTTAAACTTATATATAAACAGTTGTACAACAAAAATTATATATATGCAATTCATTTTTTTCAAGAAAAAAGATATAGTCATGGCTTCTGAAAATTCTATATATCCATCTCGATACCTACAACGGATAGCTCGGCGGATACACCACAACGGCTTCCTACACCCACACCAAATCAGGAACCGACGTATAAGTGGTCCTCATATCACACAGGATTCACTTCCGACAACAAGAAGACCAAAAGATCTTTATTTGTTTCTCCTAACACAAAGGAGAAAATTGATGAAATACATCACTATAAAAAAACAAATAGATCTTCAGCGAGAACTATATTTTGAATAAAAAGTCACGGCACATCGACTAAGCTTTTTGAAATAAGTAGCGATGAAGTTTTGTACTTCATGGAAGAAAGATGTCCATTAACCACTTCCGATGCCTTGCAGTTCCTTGGATCTCTCTTCCTCGTATCTTACACCTTCAGATCCTTCACCAAGACGATTCTCTGGCTCTCCGAGAACCCACGAACGTGGAAATATATGGTCTGCACTTAAACCATGGAGGGATAACAAGTCAGAAGATCGTAATTCTCCATCGCCATCAAAATAAATTATATTTTTATTGTTTGTGTACCTATGTTTATTTGTTATTTTGATTCACATAAATAACAGTACATTTCATTTTATAGAAATAGAAAATCGAGAAATAAGCAAAACTATTAAATTTTAGGCTATTATTAGAAAAATTGCCTATTTCAGAAGTTTGGTTATGGACCTCAGACATTTGACACTCTGATATACCTCGAACTTTTTAGTGTTTTGCATATGTCAAACGTCTATTATACCCCCCAGACGTCTGAAAATTTGCTCTGCCTCCTAGAAATTGAAATCAGACTATTTTAGACGTCTGAACTTCGATCCAGATGTTTGAGTTATGTCTCTGCCACTAGGCTTTAAAACTTGACCTATTTCAAACGTCTGATATTTTACTCAAACGTCTGGAAAATCCCTCTGTTTATTAAATTTTTAAAACTCGACCAAATCAGATGTCTAACAATTAAATCAGACGTCTTAAATTATCTACTGTGTTGGAATTAGGGTAAACTAGACTTCTGAAATCACTTCCAAATGTATGATATTCAATCAACACTTTAAAGACACCCAGATAACGTCTATTTTTTTCTCATCTCACTTTTATTTCAACTGATTATATTCCATCAATGATTTTTTTTCAAAAAAATTCATCCTTTTCAGTCGCTCGATTACAATGCCTATTAAAACTAGAAACCCTAAGATATCCAAAAGAAAACAAGACCAACCAACATCATCCTCAAATCTTCAAGTTTGCTCAGATGATCAAATCGTAAGATGGATGAATCGGGAACCATACTCAATCAAGAGATATGAGGATATACAAAAGAAGAAGCTTCACACAGGTCTATTTTATAACCTTCTTAAATTTCCAATGTATGATTTGGATGAAATGTGTGAGAATGCCGGACTAGAAACATTGACATCGTTCATTCCCAATGACATCCAAATCGATCAATTGGCAATATTTCTTTTTATGCAAATTGACACTTCAGTATGGAACACCGAAGATGAAGATAATTGACTAGGGTCTAGCGTGTATGGCAACATGATTAGACTTACTCCTGGCATAATAGGTAGAGATCTAGGATGTTCTGACATGGGCGAAGATTTATACAATATTCCTGATATGCGCTTCAAACTAAGGAATATTATAACACATCAAATTTGGGAGGATGAAATGCCAAAATTTGCCTTTAAATATCTACGTCCAAAAGCATGACTTCTTGCTTGAATGATAATCTATACCATCGTTCCACGTATGGGAAGTCATGAGCAAATAACTGAGTTAGAGCACAAAGCCTTATATGCTCTATTTAGCGGAACAAGGTGAATTAGGCCAAATTTATCATTGACGAGCGCAAACATCTTCGGACTCGATCACGAGCATCAATTATCTACCCCACATATATTATGAGACTTCTACATGCTCACAGCATCCCTTCATATTTGTCAACTTTTGTAGAAATCTCTCCAAAATATGCTTCCACCAAGTTTTTCTCATAATCCACTTGCCCGAGATTCCCCCAGAATTTATATCTTTTGAAGATAGGACACACAATCGTCAAGCCAGACAAGTTGAGCCTCCACCTCAACCACACAATGAACCATCTCAAGAGGAGGAACAACATTGTGAAGCAACTCCACTTCCTCTTACACCATTTGATTATCCAGGCCAGGATGAGATTGTGGAGACTCGAACAGAAACAAATCCAAATGAAAGCGTCCAAGATCTCACCCTAAAAAAATCAACATATATTATCTCAAAATCAAAAGCTTTTGTCTAGGCGTATTGACAACTTTGAAACATCTTTTCCTACACGCCTAACAACAGTTGAAGAATCACTTTCAACTGTCATCGGTTCTTGAAGAAATACTTCAACGGGTTCGCGGTCTAACACCTCCTTATGAAGATTGGACAACCCCAGTAACTTCTCCTCCCACGAAACATTCCAAACTATCGATGGTCGAACCTCTAAAACAAGCTTCGACATCTCCTATAAAGCCTAGCTCTTTCCAAAAAGAAGAAACAGGGGATGATCAAGAAAAAGCTTCTCCGAAAGAATCATAGATTTTAGGATTTCAACTCTTGTACAATTGACAAATCTATGAATGTAATGAATTTCGAATTATTAATGAAATTTTCTTTTTGTGTGTTACCTTTGACGATTGGCTAAAATTTTATAATTGTTTTTGATAATGCCAAAGAGGGAGAAATATAAGTATATTTATAAAACATTAGAAATAAGCGCATATTCAAGGGGAGATTGATAAATTATATATAAGTACATTGTATAGTTGTCATCATTAAAATGGGGGAGATTGTTAGGAAATCAAATCTACGATTTCGATGATAGCAACCATAAATGGAAATCGAATATGTATATATATCTCTATTCACAGGCAATTGTTAAAGTAACACCACTAAAGAGACAAGAACAAGGCTCAAAGAACATTATAAGAGACGACAAGTCGATAGGATCAATGGAGCATTGACACAGGTGCACATAAGCAACGTGCACAAGTTTCAGACGTTTGAAGACACTAGCCAGACGTCTGAAGAAATCCTCTAGAATTCAAAAAAGATAGGATCAGATATCTGGTTACTATACTCAAACGTCTGAAAGGCTGCTGTATACAAAAAAATATATAGAACCAGACGTCTGTAACATATACCAGACGTCTGGTACTGAACTCGGATTTTGAAATTCAAATAACAACTACCGCACTTGAAATGACATCTTCGCTTCTCTTCGCTGCAACTCTTCATCACCATCAGAAGAGACCATAGAACACTTGCTAATGGATGAAACTACTCAAAGAATCTCTCTACCACTATAAATAACATCAAGAATCAAAGAGAAGATCTCACCTTACTTACTTGCACTCTTTACTTTTATACTCTGATATATTCTTGATCTCTAGCAATCATATACTTGCATTTCACTCTTCCATATATTCAGAACTCGTCAATCAATATTCTCCAGATGTATACATTGGAGGCATTTGTACTTAATAGTTAACATCCGTGTTATAGAACACATACCTGACAAGAACAAGCTATTGTAACCAAGCCTATTTCTTCGGGCGAAGTGAGGGTGTTTGATAGTCGAATTCCGAAGGAGAGCTTCGGGACTGGGCGTAAGATGGGAGGTCCAAACCATTATAAAATCCTGGTGTCTTAGTCTATATTTTACTGTATTAACTTTATATTAATTACATCATATATTTAGTAGCATATACTTGCATATACATTACACGATCCATCCTATAAACTTTTAATGGACAACTACCATACTGGTCGGCAACTCAACTCTGTATGCAAGCTTCTCAATCCTTTCTTTAATCTGGAATGGACCAATATATCTTGGGGCCAACTTTCTCGCTTGCTAAACCTTACCATACCCTTCATCAGTGATACCTTAATGAAAATCTTGTCTCCCACTGAGAATTATAGGTTTTACTCCTCTTATTTGCATAACTCTTATGTATGGATTGAGCTTCCTTCATCCGTTCTCGAATAAACTCAATCTTCTCTGACCCCTCCCTTACCAAATCTTGACCTAAGACCAATCTGTCTCCAGTCTGCAACCAAAATGCAGAGGATTTGCATGGCATTTCATACATAGCTTCAAAAGGCGCCATTTCTATACTAGTCTGGTAACTACTGTTGTAGAAAAACGCAATTAAATTTAGGTAATCCTACTAAGATCCACCAAATTCCAACACACAAGCTCTTAACAAATCCTTGAACATCTTATTTACTCTCTTTGTTTTCCTATCCGTTTGTGGGTGATATGTGGTGCTCATCTTGAGCTTAGTGCCTAACACATGCTGTAGACTCTTTCATGATTTGTTTGTGAACAAAGCATCTCTACCGCTGACTATGATATTGGGAACTCCACGAAGTCTAATTATGTTCTTCATAAACAACTTTGCCAAAACATGTGCCGTCCTGTTTGTCTTTGCTCGAATGAAATGGGCACTCTTGTTCAACCTATCTACAATAACCTATATGCTTTCATTTCCTCCTCTTGACCTTGATAACCCATTTATAAAATCCATGGATATCGAATCACATTTCTAAACTGGAATATCTAGAGGCTGAATTAACCCACTCGGCTTCTGATGTTCGGCTTTCACTTGTTGACAGTTTACACATTGCCTAACCCACAAGCCAACATCCCTCTTCATGCTTTCCCAATAGAAGCTCCTCTTCATATCTTAATACATCTTAGTCCCTCTAGGATTAATCATAAACTTGGATCGATGACACTGCTTAACAACTTTTCTTCTCAAGTACTCTACATCTGGAACACATAACTGTCCCTTCTTTCTCAACCATCCTTCAGTCAAGACAAAAATCTTTCAAATCATCGACTTCGGTTCCAACTCAAGCCTTCTGGACCCCTCAATTGATAATGGATCCTCCCTCTGCTTAGAAGAAATTCTCTCGATCAATACTGGTCGAACTTCTGAATAGGACAACATGGCGGTATTCTGACTAGAATTAGCAGTCGATTTTAAATGCACACCGCAACCGGCCGAAGCTTCTAGATCCATCCATTCTGCCAACATAGACAACATGAAATTTTTATGTCTTCTGCTAAGAGCATGAGCCACATTTTACCTTTCCCTTATGTATACTCTATACCAAAATCATAAGCAACCAAAAATTCTTGCCATCTCTGGTGTCGCATATTCAACTCCTTTTGAAAGAATAGATATCTTAAAGACTTATGATCGATATACATCTCAAATCTTTCCCCCAAGAGATACTGCCTCCAAATTATCATGGAAAAAATCATTGCGGCCAACTCCAAGTCATGAGTAGGATATCTTACTTCATGTGATCTATGATGCTTAGATGGCATAGGCAATGACTTTGCCATTATACATCAACACTGCTCCCAATCCAGTTCCACATGCATCAGTGTATACTACCAACCTTGGTTTCCATCTAGATCTACCAACACTGGAGCATTAGTCAACAAATGCTTTAACCTAAGGAATACTTCCTCACATTTGTCAAACCAAACGAACTTCACTTCCTTCTTGGTAAGCTTAGTAAAAGGCGCTGCTATCTGTGAGAAATCCTTAATAAATCTTCCATAATGTCCAGTAAGTCCAAGAAAACTTCTGATCTAGGTCACCGTCTCTGGTCTCTTCCAATTGTTCACTGCTTTGATCTCACTTGGATCGACTAACAATCCCTTCTCTGAAACCACACGACCAAGAAACTTAACCTCTTTCTTTCAATTGTTCACAGTTTGTGTATAAATCACCAGTAAACCGTCATTGGATTGAGATGCGCCGTGATACGACAACACTAAACCAAAATCATAGTGGTCTTGTATAGGGATAAAAGTATGACATGGCACGTGGGGCAATGCTTAAGGTTAGGTACTACCAGTTTACCCTTCTCGGCTGGTGGTAACGCATCCTAGCCATGATCGCCTACCACGTCCAACACTCCCATAATCGAAGGATGATCACCAATAACAACCGAAATAAAAACATTCAAACAAAGAAGTGCGTCCGCTCGGGGTAGCTAGCTCGCTTGGCCTATACGGCCCCTGTTTTAGTCATTTCAAATTGGCACAAGTGCCAAGCTAATCTATTGTTGTTCTCTTTCTTCAAATCCAATAAACGTATTCCAGATCCAACCACTTCGTTTTGGATCATCACTCCACGTACACAATTATTAACTAGTTCTGGTATCGACAGAGGGTGTGCCCATATCCGACCTCGGTCTCTTTAATAACCAATGACATTTTACACCAAATAGATATTTTGTTAGATAAAATATCTCTTATTTTCAAATAACTTATCCTCATTGGACTTCAATAAACTTGCAGTTAAAATCCATAAATTCAACTTTAAACAAATACTTCATTTTACTAATTTATTCAAATTGAATAACCATTCAATTTAATAGAGTTAATTAAGTCTTAAATATAAAAGCTAGAGTTAACTAAGTCTTAAATACAAAAGCTAAATATTCAATTTAATTACACTTCAGAATTTATCTATGTAATTACTTAACTCAACACTTTTAAGTAAACTTTAATCCAAAACAATTCAGTTTAACCTTTATATTAATTCAATAAAATCAATTAAAATTCTCTTTTTAATTAAATCAAATCTTTATTTAAACTTTAATTACATATACAATATTAACAAATTTCATTAAATTTCAAATAAATAATTAACGAGTTTAAATCACATTAATTTTTAACATAACCATTTTTAATTTACTATCATAATTTAAAATAGTTCAGTTGATATTGCATTTTAAAATTTAAATTAACTTAATAGATTTAAAAAATTAAATGTTAACATTTAATATAAAATTTAAATTATAAAATCATGTTAAATTTCCAAATTATTTCTTAATTTCAAAATAAAATGTTAAATATCCAAAATAAATTCAATTGATCAATAGGTATTTATTATTTAATTTTCTATCCTAGGCTAATTGGTTTAATTAAGGTATATATCATTTCAACCCATATCTCGGTTCAAATTTTTGGTATCCAGTTAAATGCATACAACAACAATATAAAAGTTACAGGATATCAACAAATCAATCAACATCAAATATTCAAAATTTTCCATAGTTAAATGGTTTCACATGCAATTGGGACCCCAATAAATAATTTAAACTATTTCAACCGAATCATATGTCGCAGCATCAACAATCAATGATTCCAATTTCAACATCGATCATATTATCAACCAATTATTTATGACATCGTAGTATACTTACATATGAAAATCTAATCGTGAGATTAAAATTGCTCACCTTTGTGGCTATTGACAAGCAAATATGGCGATATGGATATGCGTACACATGCATACACACCAAGGCGGAATGATGACGACTGCCCTTTGATGGACGTTGTCGCGTACGGAGACTTCGGCATATGGAGCAAAGCTTCGGTGGCCGACTTGGCGACATGGAAAATGGCCTCGGGTTGATGGGTGGTTCGGTTAGTTAGGGGGCTTCGGGTAGAGGAGTTTCAGTTGGGTTCGGGGAACTTCAGGTTGGGTGCAGACTTGGCTAGGTGGCAGTGAAGCCATGGGTTAAGAGGCTTCGGCTAAGGGTAGGGGTTCGAGTGGTGTAGAGGGTTTATGGGGAAGGCGTGGATGGTGGGTAAGGGTGCGACAGGTGCTGAGTTGGTGGTAGGCAATGGTGAGCGGGTCGGGTGTTGGCAGTAGGGCCGGGGCTTCGGCTTTCGGTAGGTGGTGTAGCCACTGGCAGAGGGCAGTAGAGAGTGTGGTGCAAGGAGTCGGCAGGCTTATGGGGTGTTGGCAAGTGTAGGGGGTGTAGGTCGGTGGGCAGGCTCTAGACTGGGTGGTTTCGGGTGGTGGAAGCGGATTGGGTTGGTGAGGTGGGCCGAGGGGTGCAAGTCAGTGGTTCTTCGCTGGCTTGGAGGTGCATCGGCATGTGTAGGGGATGAAGGTGGCTGATGCGGAGGGCTTTTGGTCGGGTGGCCGAAGAGCGGAGCAGGCTGGGCGATGGTGGTGTGGTCGGGTGGTGGTAGGTTGGGCAGGCTTCAGTGGGCGAGAGTTACAGGTCGGGGTTGGTGAGGTAGGGTCGGAGTAGGAGGGGATTGCAGGTCATTGGTTCAGCTATCTTTGACGAGAGGAGGAAGGCGGAGGTAGGGTGGCGAATAGCTTCGGGACCTAGAATGGGTGAGGGCTGGTGGGTTGGTTCAGGAGATATGCGAAGGTTTTTGCTATGGAAGCATGTACATTTTTTTTACCTATTGAAAGCTAGAAAAGAGAATGAAGGGGAGTAGAGAGGAGCATATATATAAATGCAGGGGGAAAGGAATATTAATTTTAGCATTTAATTTGTTTAGAGGCGTATGCAACATGTTGGGTGAAAAGAAGTTTGTGGGCTGAAAGTATATACGCCGTCTGCGAAAAGATGCATGCAATAATGACTTCAAGGCACGGTCATGGACCATTATCCTACCCATCTAGCATTTGCCACATAAGCTAAAATACAAAAACAAATATACCATGGAGACCAGCGCGACGAGAAGAATCCAATGATGTAATCAAATCTGTGCTGCAATGCTCGTAGCAAAATCTTATATGTCCGCTATGAAATTGGACAACAATGGTAATTCTAGATAAACAGAGCTACAAAGGCCGAAATTGGATGGAATGAACTTTGGCGTTTTAATCAGAAAATTCTCTAGATCTTTATACGTAAAAATATTCATACTTCAAAATTTTATAATTCGCATTGAACATTTGTGCTGACTGAGTTTCAAACGAATTTCGACGTAAAACAAATTTTATTGGCCTTGTTTAAATTGACGCATCTCAAATATCTAGTTTTCGTTTGCCAAAATTTTATTTCAAAAAATAAATTTTATTTCATAATCTCCATTAAATTCTTATTTTAAACTGTTGAAAAATACAAGTCGTTACAATCTCGCAAAATTTTTCATCCTCGAAAAGAATGGAATGAGGGAATAGAACGATCAACAGGAAGATAGCAATAGATTCAAGCTTGGACTACATACCCGACATTAGCAATTCAAGATTTGAAGCATAGATAATCTCTTCCATTTCCCAAGTACAATCTCAATCATCTTCACTCCACAGAACCTTTATGAGATTTATAACCTTCTTCTATGTTGCTTCGTGCTCCTCCCTACTATATTCAGTGGTTTCCTCTCAACAGTCAGATTGGGCTCTACATCCATTTCTTCGAGCAAAGTAGGCTATACAATCGCCAATGGATCGTGCACATATCTGTGTAGATGCGAAACATGGAACACATCATGCACTCCCGATAGCTTCTTTGGCAAGTCAACTCTATATGCCAAACTACCTACTCTTTCTGAGATGCGAAAAGGACCAACAAATCTTGGAGCACGCTTCCCTTTCCTTCCAAATCGAATAACGTTCTTCAAAGGCAAAATTTTGAGAAATACTTGATCTCCAATAGCAAATTCCAAGTCTCTTCTCCTTCTATCTGCATATTTCTTCTGCCAATCCAGGGAAATGATCATTTTCCTTGTAATTTCTTCGACTTTCTCAGAAACTTCCAAAATCATTTTAGGACCAAGAACAAGTCGATTTCCTGATTCACCCCAACAAGATGGAGATTTAGATGGTCATCCGCAAAGAGCTTCGAATGGTGTCATTTCAATACTCACTTGATAACTATTATTATATGTGAATTCAAAAAAGGAGATGTTCTTTCCACTATCCACCAAAATCTAAAACACAAGCTCGAAGAAGGTCTTCCAAAATATGATTTACCCTTCCGGTCTGGCCATCCTTTTGAGGATGATAAGCAGTGCTCAGATTCAACCGAGTACCAAGAGTCTCCTAAAAAGCTTTCTAGAAATTGTTAGTGAAGATAAGATCCCAATCATATATAATGCGAGATGGAACACCATGGAAGCGAACAATTTCTTTCATATAAAGCTCGGCTAAACTCGACGTGGTTCGAAAAGTCTTCACTGGAATAAAGTTAGCAGACTTGGTCAATCTATCGACAATAACCCAGATACTCTCATTACCTTTTCTGGTTCTCGGTAGTCCATCAATAAAATCCAAAGAAATTCGATCCCATTTCCAGTTCGAAATTTCCAAAGGCTGCAATAATCCTGCTATCTTCTGGTGATCAGCTTTGACTAGTTGGCAAGTGGCACACCTGCTGACGTGAATAGAAATATCTCTCTTCATCCCTCTCCTCCAATACAAATTCTTCATATTCTAAAACATCTTCGTGGTTCCCGGGTGAATAGAGAGTTTCGGTTGGTGATTTTCTCTAAGAACTTCTTGTTTTAAACCATCCACGTTAGGAACACAAATTCTATTATTAATTCTTAGAATTGCATTTCTATCGATTTGTGTGCCCCAGTCGCCTTGGGTATTATCCTTCCTACCAAGAACATTCTCCTTTCTTTGCCTAAGCATTGGATCCTCATCGTACTTAGTGGCTATGCAATCCATAAGAGCTGGAGAAGCAACAAGTTGATATAACGAGCATCGGCCAGAACATTAGCCTTTCCAAAAGTATAGTTTGATGTCATGGTCAACTGATGATAAGAATTCGAGCCATCTAACCTGTCTTTGGTTCAGATTGGGTAAAAATTACTTCAGTGATTGGTGGTCCGTAAAGAGTTCAAACTTTGTTCCAAGAAGGTGGTGCCTCCATAACTTGAAAGCAATGATGACGACGAGCAATTCCAGGTCATGAGCTACGTAATTGTCCACATGAGTCTTCAATAGATGACCAGCATAGGCAATAACTTTTCCATGCTGCATTAAAACAACACCCAATCCTTCACTACAAGCATCTATATAAGCAGTGAACCCTTCACTACCATCCAGAACAGTGAGAATAGAGATAGAGGTTAAAGCTGCGCTTTAGTTCTTCGAATGCTTCCTTACACTTCTTACTCCAAACAAACTTAACATTCTTTCGAGTTAAAGCTGTGAGTGGTGAAGAAATTCAAGCAAAGTTCTCAATAAATCTCCTGTAATAACCAGCTAAGCTTAGGAAGCTAAGGACATCTATAGGAGTTTCAGGAGTTTCCAATCATTGATTATGGCGATCTTAACTGAATCAACCGAAATTCCATTCTTCGAGACCACATGCCTAAGAAATCTAACTTCTTCTTGCCAAAAGCGACATTTAGAGAATTTAACCTTCGTTTGATGACTTCTCAGAGTTTCATGGATAAATTTAAGGTGCTCCTCATGCTCCTTCTTAGTCTTAGAAAATATTAGAATATCGTCAACGAAAACTAGAACGAATTTATTTTGAACTTCCCAGAATACTTTGTTCATGAGGTCAATAAAGTAAGCCGATGCATTAGTTTAACCAAAAAGCATAACTAACTATTCATAGAAACCGTCTTCAGTTCGAAAAGTGGTTTTGGGAATGCTATCTTTTGCAATCCTAATCTGATGGAAACCAAAAGCAAGATCAAGCTAAGAAATTACCTTTGCTCCATGCAGCTGGTCAAACATGTCATTGATACGAGACATCGGGTATTTGTTCTTGTGGGTAAGCTTATTCAGCTCTCTATAATTGACGCACATCCTTAGAGAACCACCAGATTTAGTAGCAAAAACCACTGTTGTGCCCCATTCCAAATGGCTAGATGAATTAGAATTATGGAGAATAAACCTTCGATTTGGACTTTTGATTCGATTTTCTCTTTTGGCGACTTTCTTCTTGGAGCAAGTAGGACTGGCCTAGCTCCAGGAATAAGATCAATGCGACATTCAATTTTGCACTGAGGTGGCAAAGAAGTCACACCTTCGAAAACATTAGAGAAATGTTGGACGATAGGAGTAGTGCTGAGATCACTAAGATAGGAATCAAGAGAAAAGATAAAGCTTCTAGCAAAATCTTGAACTACTGACATTAGATTACTAGAGGTTCACATTTGTCATTAATCAGGAAATAACTGCATCGAACTTTCTTAACCAATCTCCACCTAATAACATATCAAAATCTTTGAAAACTAAGACATAGAAATCTCTGCTAAAATGGTGTCGGCCATCCTAAAGGAGTTTCACTCCTTTACAAATCATTCTAAGATTTGCAGGTCCTTCGATGGGATTTGATACACATGAGAATTTAGATGCACGTTCAGGTTTCAAAATATGTTCAAGTTTGTCACATAAATCAACTGATATGAAACTATGAGATGCACCGGTGTCAAATAAAATCCGAACAGGTAAATCATGCAATGACAAAGTACCCTGAAGTGTACCTTTGTCATCTTCTATCGTAGGAGTAGAAGTGGTTACTGCAAAGACTGCAGATGAGGTTACTTTCTTCTGAGTGGGACAATCCTTTCTGAAATAGCCAGGCTGCAAGCAAATGCGGCAAAGGTCTCGCCTGGTCATCTGAACTGGTGGAACAGATGCTCCTACAAAAACTGGGCAACTATTCGCATTGTGGCCTTTCTGATCACAATTGCACAGTTGAAGCAAGTGGTAGAAGAGATATCAATGGGCTTCCTCTGAGAATGTCCAATCCCGCTCATTCTACCAGTTCTTTTTTGCTGCTCAAAGTTAGACTTTCTTTTCTTGGAATTGTTGGCAGTCGTTAAAGGAGTTGCGAATGAACGATGAATGCTCCTTTCGAACTTGATTTTTCATATTGAAGGGCCACATCCATAAGACCGGTGAAAGTGCCATGAATATGAGCACTCGGATGGTCATAATATTCATGACGAGCTCCGGCTATCAACTTCTCATTCTGCTTGAGTGGAATATTGATCGGACCTAGTCTAAACTTAGATAGCTTATTGAATTTCCTCTCATACTCCGAGAATGGCACGCTTCCCTATTTAAGATCCATAAAGCTATGATATAGCTGAGATTTTCCGCCTTTAGGCATCTATTGGGTCATGAAGACGTCCTTGAGCTATGCCCAAGTGATGTTTTCTTCTTCAGTGCATGCGTTAACAGATTCCCACCAATCTTGAGCAGCATCTTGCAACTGCCAAGAGACCAACTGATGCTTCTACGAATCAGAAATTTCAAGTCCAGTGAAGATCCTTTCCAAGCTCTTAAGCCACGGATGAGCTTCAGTAATACTTTCAGACCCTGAGAATTTAGTACCACGAAGCAGTGCATATTCTTTGCTAGCATAGTGAACTTCACTGGTGGAACTGGTGTAACTGGTGCTACTGGTGCAGCAGCACCTGATATGTGGCCATTTTCTCTTTCCCAACCTCGAGCATTTCTTCGATTACTCATCCTGAAAAGTAAAGGGTGAGTTTAGCGCATGGAAAAGCATGAAACTTAAGGAAATCCAAATCAAAGCGAAAATTTAACAAGGAAGATGAATTCGATTCAATAGAAATTTTGAAAATAGATTAGATTTTAAAATATTTTATATTTTCAAAATACGCTCTTTACAAAAAGATTCTAATCATTATAGGGTATTACTCACCCTATTTCTAATGACTTACCCCTCAGGCTAAGTTATTCACCAATCCAAAGCTCTGACAATAAACCATCCTTGTTCTAATGACCCGCCTTTTTCAAACAAGTTAAGCTGACAATAAACCATCCTTGTTCAATTTAAATTGCTCAAATTAGACAGGTTATCAATTTGGGCTTTTAATATAGAATTGGATATAGAATCATACACAGAATGCAAAATCTTGCAGCGGAAATAAATAACATACATAGTAGTTCATGAAGCTGTTACACAAAATACATTAGAGTTTAGATTTTAATTAAATCCCTACTGATACAAGCTAAAATGAAAGTAGATAACCAATAACAGATAGAATGCAGTCTTCAACCAAGTCTTCGGTTTCCAAAATTGGCACTGCTCACACACTACAATACTCAGGGAGACCCGAGCATAAAGTAAAAAATATACTCAAGTCAGGACTAGAAGTTCTCATGTAAGTAGTCTTACTCAAGTGAAATGTACAAGTAACTCAAAATATGTTATGAGATTTTCCATCTCCTAAGGATCCATCAAACTATATATATACATAATAAAATACGCTTTATATGTGTGTCTATTAGTAAAGCAAATATTTTTCTTAGCGTTAAGGCTTTACATCAATCCCCCTAATGCGTTTTAAGCATTATCGTACAGTTTGCATATATAACACCAATAAACCATTGGTGGATTGGGATGCGGTGATATGACAACACTAAACCCAAATCATAGTGATCTCGTATAGGGATAGAAGTATGACGAGGCACGTAAGGCAATGCGCGAGGTAGGATACTACTTGTTTAACCTTCCCAGCTAGTGGTAATGCATCATAGTCATGACCACCCACCGTGTCCAACACTCCCATAATAAAGGATGATCAATAATAACAACCGAAATAAGGATATTCAAACGAAGATGTGCATCCACTCGGGATAGCTAGCCCGCTTAGCCGGTACGGCTCCTCTTTTAGTCATTTAAATCGGCACAAGTGCCAAGCTAATCCACCATCATTCTCTTTCTTTAAATTCAGTAAACGTATGCCAAATCCAACCACTTTGTTCTGGATCATCACTCCACGTATACAGTTATTAAAGTGGTTCCGGTATCGATAGAGAGTATGCCCATATCTGGCTCCGATATCTTTAATAACCAACGTCATTTTCACACAGATTGGATAATTTATTAAATAAAATATCTCTAATTTCAAATAACATATCATCATTTGACTTCAATAAACTTGGATTTAAAATCTTAAAATTCAACTTTAAACAAATATTTCATTTTACAAATTTATCCAAATTGGATAACCATTAAATTTAACAGAGTTGATTAAGTCTTAAATACAAGTTAAATATTCAATTTAATTACACTTCGGAATTATTTTATTTAATTACTTAACTCAGCACTTTTAGTTAAACTTTAATTCAAAACAATTCAGTTTAACCTTAACATTAATTCAATAAAATCAATTAAAATTCTCTTTTTAATTAAATCAAATCTTTATTTAAAATTTAATTACATATACAATATTAACAAATTTCATTCAATTTCAAATAACCAACTTAATGAGTTTAAATCTCATTTATATTTAACATAATCATTTTTAATTTATTTTCATAATTTAAAATAGTTCAATTGATATTTCATTTTAAAATCTAAGTTAACTTAATATATTTCAAAAATTAAATATTAACTTTCAATATAAAATTTAAATTATAAATTCATGTTAAATTTCTAAAGTATTTCTTAATTTCAAAATTAAACATCCAAAACACTTTCAATTGACCAATCGGTATTTATTATTTAATTTTCTATCCTAAGCCAAGTGATTTAATTTGAGTATACATCATTTCCACCCATATTTCGGCTCAAATTTTGGTGTCTAGTTCAATGCATACAGCAACAATATAAAAGTGATAGGGTATAATAAATCAATTAACATCCAATATCCAAAATTTTCCATAGTTAAAAGGTTTCACATGAAATTGGGACCCTAATAAATAGTTTAAACTATTTCAACAAAATCATATATTGCAGCATCAACAATCAATGATTTCCAATCAATATCGATCATATTATCAACCAATTATTTATAACATCTAGGATACTTGCATATGAAAATCTAATCATGAGCTTAAAATTGCTCACCTTCACAGCTATCGACAAGAAGAAATGGCTATACGGATACGCGTACATGTGCACACACATACCCCAAGGCAGAAAGATGGCAACTGCCCTTTGGTGGACGTTGTTGCGTTTGGATTCTTCGGCATATGTAGCAAAGCTTCTAATGGCGGACTTGGCGACGTGGCAAATGGCCTCGGGTTGATGGGTGGTTCGGTGAGTTAGGCGGCTTCGGGTATCGGAGTTTCAACTGGGTCCATGGAACTTTGGGTCGGGTGCAGACTTGGCTGGGTGGTAGTGGAGCTGACGCGCTGAGAGGCATCGATGAGGGGAAGGGGTTCTTGTGGCACAACAGGTTCGTGTGTAAGGCGTAGATGATGGGTCAAGGAGCGATGGGTGCTAGGTTGGTGGAAGGTAGTTGCAAGCGAGTCGGGTGGTGGCAAAAGAGGCTTTGAGTTTTGGTAGGTGGTGTGGCCGATGGCAGAGGCCGATGGGGAGTGTGGTGCAAGGTTGCGGTGGGCTTGCGGGTTGTCGGCAAGTGTAGGAGGGTAGAACGAAGGGCAGGCTTTGGATTGGGCGGTTTCGGGTGGTGGAAGTGGACTAGGTTGGTGAGGTGGGCCGAGGGGTGCAGGTCCGTGGGTCTTCGGCTGGCTTGGAGGTGCGTCGTGGCGTGTAAGGGAGGAAGGTGGATGAGTGGAGGGCTTCAGGTCGGGTGGCCGAAGGGTGGTGCAGGCTGAGCGATGGTGGTGTGGTCGTTTGGTGGTAGGCTAGGCAAGCTTCGGTGGACGAGAGTTACAGGTCGGGGCTGGCTAGTGAGGCAGGACCAGAGCAGGAGGGGAATGCAGGTCGTGGGTTCGACTAGCTTTGACAAGAGGAGGAAGTCGGAGGTGGGTTGGTGAGCGGCTTTGTGGCCTGGAATGGGAAAAGGCTGGTGGGTTGGTTCAAGAGATATGCAAAATTTTTTGCTATGGAAGCATGTACATTTTTCTTCTTTGCCAATTGAAAGCAAGAAGAAGAGAATGAAGGGGAGCAGAGAGGAGCATCCATATATTTATAGGGGAAAAGGAACATTAATTAAAGCATTTAATTTGTTAGGAGGCGTATGCAACATGTTGGTTGAAAAGAAGTTTGTGGACTAAAAGAATATACACCATCTGCGAAAAATGCATGCAATAATGACTTTAGGGCATGGTCATGGACCATTATCCTGCCTATCTAGCATTATGCTACGGAAGCCAAAATTAGAAAACAAATATATCATGAAAACCAGCGCGACGAGACGAACCCAACGATGTAATCAAATCTATGCTACGACTCCCATAGCAAAATCTCATTTGTCATTGCTATTACCAATTCGAAATTGAATGACAATGGATATTCTAGATAAATGGAGCTACAAAGGCCGGAATTGGTAGGAACGAACTTTGACGTTTTAATCAGAAAATTTGTTTGATCATTTCTATGTAAAAATATTCATACATCGAAATATGATAATTTGCATTAAAAATTTGTGATGACTGAGTTTCAGATGAATTTTGATGTAAAACAAATTTTATTGGCCTTGTCTAAATTAGTGCATCACAAATATTTAGTTTTCCTTGTCAAATCTCTACTTTAAAAATAAATGTTATTTCAAAATCTTCGTTTAAATTCTTATTTTAAATTGTTGAAAAATCCAGGTATGTCATTTTTCGCACCGATTGGATATTTTATTAATAAATTATCTCTTATTTTCAAATAACATATCCTCATTTGACTTCAATAAACTTGGATTTAAAATCTAAAAATTCAACTTTAAACTAATATTTCATTTTACGAATTTATCCAAATTGAATAACTATTCAATTTAACAGAGTTATTTAAGTCTTAAATCCAAAAGTTAAATATTCAATTTAATTACACTTTAGAATTAATTTATTTAATTACTTAAATAAACACTTTTAATTATACTTTAATTCAAAACAATTTAGTTTAACCTTTATATTAATTCTATAAAGTCAATTAAAATTCTCTTTTTAATTAAATCAAATCTTTTTTTAAAATTTAATTTCATATACAATATTTACAAATTTCATATACAATATTTACAAATTTCATTAAATTTCAAATAACCAACTTAACGAGTTTGAATCTCATTAATATTTAACATAACCATTTTTAATTTAATTTTATAATTTAAAATAGTTCAATTGGTATTTCATTTTAAAATCCAAGTTAACTTAATAAATTTCTGAAATTAGATATTAACTTTCAACATAAAATTAAATTATAAATTCACGTTAAATTTTCGAATTATTTCTTAATTTCAAAATTAAATATTAAATATCCAAAATAAATTCAATTTACTAATAATGTTTATTATTTAATTTTCTATCCTAGACCATGTGACTTAACTTGGGTATATATCATTTCAACCCATATCCTGGTTTAAATTTTGGTGTCCAGTTCAATGCATACAACAACAATATAAAAGTGATAGGGTATCAATAAATCAATCAACATCCAACATTTAAAATTTTCCATTGGTAAACGGTTTCACATGCAATTGGGCTCCCAAAAAATAATTTAAACTACTTCAACCAAGTCATATATCGCAGCATCAACAATCAATGATTTCCAATTTCAACATTGATCATATTATCAACCAATTATTTATAACATCGTAGGATATTTGCATATAAAAATCTAATCATGAGCTTAAAATCGCTAATCTTCGCGGCTATCGATAAGTAGATATGGCAATACAGATATGCGTATACATGCACACACACCAAGGCGAAAAGATGACTACTGTCCTTTGGTGGACGTTGTCGCGTACAAAGAATTCGACATACGGAGCAAAGTTTCGGTTGGCAGACTTAGCGATGTGGAAAATGGCCTCAGGTTGATGGGTGGTTCGGTGAGCTAGGCGGCTTCGAGTAGAGGAGTTTCAACTGGGTTCGGGGAACTTTAGGTCGGGTGCAGACTTGGCTGGGTGACAGTGGAGCCGACGGGCCGAGAGGCTTCGACATGGGGCAAAGTTTTGGGTGGCACCGTAGGTCCATGGGGAAGGCATGGATGGTGGGTCTGCGTGCGGTGGGTGTTGGGTAGGTGGACGGTAGTTACGAGCGGGTCGGGTGGAGGCAGAAGAGGCATCGGGTTTCGATGAGTGGTGTGGCCGCTGGCAAAATGAGGTGGGTAATGTGGTGCAAGATGGCGGTGGGCTTGTGGGGCGATGGAAAGTATAAGAGAGGTAGGACGGAGGGCAAGCTCTAGACTGAGTGGTTTCGGGTGGTGGAAGTGGACTGGGTTAGTGAGGTGGACCAAGGGGTGCAGGTCAGTGGGTCTTCGGCTGGCTTGGAGGTATGTCGGAGTGTGCAGGGATGGGAGGTGGTTGAGGTGGATGGCTTCGGGTTGGGCGGCCGAAGGGCAAAGCAGGCTGGGCGATGGTGGCGTGGTTGGCTAGTGGTTGGCTAGGAAGGCATTGGTGGGCGAGAGTTACTGGTCGGGGCTGGGTTGGTAAGGCATGGCCGGAGCAGGAGGGGAAGGCAGGTCGTAGGTTCGGCTAGCTTTAAAGATGGGAGGAAGTCGGAGGTAGGGTGGCGAGCTGCTTTGGGGCCTAGAAGGGGTGAGGGCTGGTGGGTTGGTTTAGGAGATATGCAAAGTTTTTGCTATGGAAGCATGTACATATTTTTTTTCTTTACCAATTGAAAGCAAGAAGAAGAGAATGAAGAGAGCAGAGAGGCGCATGTATATAAATACAGGGGGAAAGGAACAGTAATTGCAACTTTTAATTTGTTAGGAGGAGTAGGCAACAAGTTGGCTGAAAAGAAGTTTGTGGGCTGAAAGAATATACGCCGTCTGCGAAAAGATGCATGTAATAATGACTTCAGAGCACGGTCATGGACCATTATCCTACCCATCTAGCATTTTGCTTTGGAAGAAAAAATACAAAAACAAATATACCGCAGAGACCACCGCGATGAGACAAATCCAACGATGTAATCAAACTTGTGCTACGATGCTTGTAGCAAAATCTCATCTACCGCTGTTGTTACCGCTTCAAAATTGGACGACAATAGCAATTCTAGATAAACGAAGCTGCAAAGGCCGGAATTGGACGGAATAAACTTTGACGTTTTAATAAAAAAACTCTCTAGATTATTTCTATGTAAAAATATTCATACTTTATAATTTGATAATTCACACTAAAATTTTTTGCTGACTGAGTTTCGGATGAATTTTGACATAAAACAAATTTTATTGGACTTGTTTAAATGGATGCATCTCAAATATCTATTTTTCATTGACCAAGTTTTTATAAAAAAAAATATTTTTTTTCTTTCTAAATCTTCTTTAAATTCTTATTTTAAATTGTTGGAAAATCCAGCTTGTTATAGACAAATAATCGGTTAAACATTTAAGGACTCACTGTCCAATTACATAGTTTTCATGGGATCACTATGAGCCTATTGGTAACTCCAATATCTTACTCTTATCCTAGTTACCCTAGTTTTCTGGGCTGACTAGGAAATACTATGGTGACCCGCCTTTTTCAAACAACTTAAGCTGACAATCAACCATCCTTGCCCAACTTAAATTGTTCAAATTAGACATATTGTCAATTTGGTGTTTTAATATAGATGCAGTACAGAATCATACAACGAATAATATATAATCTCGCAGTGGAAATAAATATTATACATAGTAGTTCATGAAGCTACTACAAAAATTACATCAGATTTCTAGATTTCAATTAAATCACTACTGATACAAGCCAAAATGAAAGTAGATAACCAATACTGGATAATGGATTATTCAACCAAGTCTTCGGCTCCCAAAATGGCACTGCTCGTGCACTACAATAATCAGGCTGAGCCAAGCATAAAGTAAAACAATATACTCAAGTCAGGACTAGAAGTTCTCATGTGAGTAGTCCTAATCAAGTGAAATGTACAAGTAACTCAAGAGGTATTACAGGATTTTCCATCTCTTAAGGATCCATCAAACTATTTATATATACAATAGAATACGCTATATATGTACCGTCTATCAGTAGAGTAAAAAATCTTCTTAGCGTTAAACCTTTACATTGATTCCCCTTAATGCATTGTTAAGCATTATTGTACAGTTTGCAATAAAACACAAGTAAACCATCAGTGGATAGGGATGCGCCATGATACAACAACACTAAACCAAAATCGTAGTGGTCTCGTATTGGGATAAAAGTATGACAAGGCATGTGAGGCAATTCCCAAGGTAGGAAACCACCAGTTAACCCTTCCCGGTTGGTGGTAACGCATTATAGCAATGATCGCCCACCGCGTCCAACACTCCCATAATCGAAGGGTGATCACCAATAACAACCAGAATAAGGATATTCAAATGAAGAAGTGCGTCCGCTCGGGGTTGCTTGCCCACTTGGTTGGCACAGCTCCTGTAATAGTCATTTCAAGTTGGCACAAGTGCCAGGCTAATCCATCATCGTTCACTTTCTTCAAATCCAGTAAACGTACGCTAAATCTAACCACTTTGTTCTAGATCATCACTCCACGTACACAGTTATTGAAGTGGTTTCGGTATTGATAAAGAGTATGCGCATATCTGGCTCTGGTATCTTTAATAACCAACATAATTTTTCCCTCCGATTGGATATTTTATAAAATAAAGTATCTCTTATTTTCAAAATAACATATCCTCATTTGACTTCAATAAACTTGGATTTGAAATCAAAAAATTCAACTTTAAACAAACATTTTATTACAAATTTATCCAAATTGAATAACTATTCAATTTAATCGAGTTAGTTAAGTCTAAATGCAAGAGTTAAATATTTAATTTAGTTACATTACATAATTAATTTATTTAATTACTTCGCTAAACACTTTTAATTAAACTTTAATTCAAAACAATTCAATTTAACCTTTATATTAGTTCAATAAAATCAATTAAAATTCTCTTTTTAATTAAGCCATATCTTTATTTAAAATTTAATCACATATACATTATTAACAAATTTCATTAAATTTCATATAACCAACTTAACGAGTTTAAATCTCATTAATATTTTACATAACCATTTTTATTTCATTTCATAATCCAAAATAGTTTAATTGATATTTCATTTTAAAATCTAAATTAACTTAATAGATTTCAAACATTAAGTATTAACTTTCAGCATAAAATTTAAATTATAAATTCATGTTAAATTTCCAAATTATTTCTTAATTTCAAAATTAAATATTAAATATCCAAAATTAATTCAATTATCCAATCGGTGTTTATTTTTTAACTTTCTATCCTAGGCCAAGTGATTTGATTTAGGTATATATCATTTCAACTCATATACCGGTTCAAAATTTGGTGTCCAGTCCAATGCGTACAGTAACAATATAAAAGTGATAGGGTATCAATAAATCAATCAACATCCAATATTCAAAATTTTCCACAGTTAAGCGATTTCAGATGCAATTGGGACCTCAATAAATCATTTAAACTATGTCCATCAAATAACATATCGTAGCATCAACAATCAATGATTTCCAATTTCAGTATTGATCATATTATCAACCATTATTTGTAACATCGCACGATACTTGCATATGAAAATCTAATCATGAGCTTAAAAATCTCTCAACTTCGCGGCTTTCGACAAGCAGATATGGCAATGCGGATACGCGACACACACCAAGGCGGAAAGATGATGACTGCCATTTGGTGGATGTTGTCACATATGGAGATTTCGTCTTATGGAGCAAAGCTTTGGATGGTGGACTTGGAGACATGGAAAATGGCCTCAGGTTGATGGGTGGTTCGGTGAGTTAGGCAGCTTTTGGTGGAGGAGTTTTGGCTGGGTTCAGGGAACTTTGGGTTGGGTGTAGACTTGGCTGAGTCGTAATGGAGAGGACAGGCTGAGAGGCTTCGGCGAGGGGTAGGGGTTCGGGTGGCATAGCGGATTCGTAGGGAAGGCGTGGATGGTGGGTCAAGTTCCAGCGGGTGCTGGGTTGGTGGAGGGTAGTTGCGATCGGGTCGAGTGGTGGTAGAAGAGGCTTTGGGTTTAAATGGTTGGTGTGGCCGCTGGCAGAGGGCGGTAGGGAGTGTGGTGAAAGGTGGCTGCGGGCTTATGGGGTGTCGACAAGTGTAGGAGGGGCATGGCGAAGGGCAGGCTCTGGACTGGGAGGTTCTGGGTGGTGGAAGCGGACTGGGTTAGTGAGGTGGGCTGAGGGGTGCAGGTCAGTGGGTCTTCGATTGGCTTGGAAGTGCGTCGGGGTGTGCAGGGGAGGGAGGTGGCTGAGGTGGAGCGCTTCCGGTCGAGTGGCCGAAGGGCGAAGTAGGCTGGGCGTTGGTGGTGTGGTCAGGTGTTGGTAAACTGGGTAGGCTTCGTTGGGCGGGAGTTACAGGTCGGGGATGGGTTGGTGAGGCAGGGCCAAAGCATGAGGGGAATGCGGGCCGTGGGTTCGGCTAGTTTTGACTAGGGGGGTAGGCAGAGGCAGGGAGGCAAGCGGCTTCGGAGCCTGAAGAGGTGAGTGCTGGTGGGTTGGTTCAGGAGATCTATGAAAGTTCTTGCTGTAGAAGCATGTACATATTTTCTTTTCTTCACCAATTGAAAGCAGGAAGAAGACAATGAAGGGAAGCAGAGAGGAGCATGTATATAAATACAGGGGAAAGGAAAATTAGTTGCAGCATTTAATTTGTTAGGAGGCATACGCAACATGTTGGCTAAAAAGAATTTTATGGGCTGAAATAATATATGCCATCTGCGAAAAGATTCATGCAATAATGACTTCAGGGCATAGTCATAGACCATTATCCTACCCATCTAGCATTTTTCCATGGAAGCCAAAATACGAAAACATATATACCACAGAGACCAACACGATGAGACGAATCCAATGATGTAATTATATCTGTGCTATGACGCTCGTAGCAAAATCTCATCTGTCACCGCTTTTACCACTACGAAATTGGATGACAATGACAATTCTAGATAAATGGAGCAATAAAGGCCGGAATTGGACGGAACAAACTTTGACGTTTTAATCAAAAAATTCTCTAGATCATTTCTATGTAAAAATATTCATGCTTTAAAATTTGATGTTCGCACTAAAAATTTGTGTTGACTGATTTTCTGACGAATTTTGACGTACAACAAATTTTATTAGCCCTGTTTAAATGGATGCATCTCAAATATCTAGTTTTCATTGGCACAATTTTAATTTAAAAATAAATTTTATTTCAAAATCTTTGTTAAATTCTTATTTTAAATAGTTGAAACGTCCAGGTCGTTACAGAGTAATAACCGATTAAACATTTAAGGACTCCCTAACCAATTACATAGTTTTCATGGGACCACTATGAACCTATTGGTAACTCCAATATCGTACTCTTATCCTAGTTTTCATGGTTGACTACGAACCTATTAGTAATTCCAACACCCTTTCTTCTTACCCTAGTTTCTGGGCTAACTAGGAACTTATTGACATATGTCAATATTCACAATCCGGATATAGTTTTCATGGGCTAACTATGAATCCATTGGCCCCTGCTAGTATCCAATCATAGTTTTCACGAGCTTACTATAAACCTGTCTTTCTGACATCTTTCCTTATACATAGTTTTCATAGGCTAACTATGATCCTGGCTTTTTGACGTCTTTCTTTGTACATAGTTTACGTTGGTTAACTATGAACCGATTGGCCCCTGCCAATATGTTTTTCTATAGTTTTCATGGAATTACTAAGAACTTATTGACCCCTACCAATATAATTCTTTTATATTTAACATTCTATATTCCGATCTTTCTCACCTCCTTTAATTTAGCTATGGGTTTTTCCCTTTAAAAATAGTGTTTGGATTATAAAACCTTTTGGTACCTTCGAAACCTAGCTTTCGAATTCATAGGATGACCTCCTTCGAAAGCCTTAAAATCTTTCCTCAAATCATTCAGCTCCTACATTTTAAACTTTATAACCTTCCTTTTGAAATCTTTGATTGTAATAAAGTATTAAGATTTAACCTTTAGAAGCTTAGCTTTGAAACTATTTGAAAGTACCCCTTTCGATACCAATGGAAGTAAACCTTTCGAAATCTTTGAAAGTCCCAACTTCCGAAAGCATTAGGTTTGTACTTAAAACATTATTTGGGTCAAAGTGAATATAGGTGAAATCAACAATTTCGAAACCATCTTTCATTACATAAAAATATTGGGGAAAACTTGATGGCATCAGCACCATCCCTTTCGAAAGCATTTAACATCTGGGTAAAACATTAAATGATTGGCGTCAAAACCTCTGTCGAAACCATCACCTTTGAAACCCTAACACCTTTTGAAAGCAATAGGAACTGGCTTAAACTTATAAAACAAAGTACCCTTTCAACTATCTTGATATCTTCAACACCTTTAAAAGGTTAAAGAATGGCAACCAGTTATCGACTTTGTTGGAACCCCTTCTTTTAAAACATTCTTTCATAAGTAAAGGAACCCAGTCGAAAGCAATCTTAAGTTAATGGTAACCCTTTCGAAACCTTTTTAAATCCCCTTTCGAAACTAAATGCTTCGACTCTATCAAATTCTAAATCAAACAAAACAAACGCATGCGCTATTTATTTTAAAAAAAACCAAGGTTTTGACTCCTTTGGAAGCTATGCTTTCGACACTTTAACTACCGCCTTCCTTCAATCTGTTGTGTACCATCTTGGTGATACCTTGTGTATTGGTTTTGGCATAATTGGTTTCGACAAGGATGATGGCGGAAGCTCATGCGTCGAAAGGTGCTTTCCAATGTAGGCGAATCCAATTTTCTGATGTAAAACTGGTTTATTTCTTTATAAACTAAACTGTTCTCTTACTAACCTGCCATGTGTCAACAGTAGAATGGTTGCCTTAACTTTTTCAAAATCTTTTCTAAAATAACTGCCGCTAATCGAATCTGAACCACGGTTAAGTTAATAAAGTAGGCCTTTCCATTAGGCAAACCAATTTTGCAAAGAATTCCCTCTTCTAAAACAATTTATTTTGCATAGAAAATTACCTTGGAAAAGTTACCAAAAATTCCAAAAACTCACTTTAATCATGTTATCAAACATATCAAAATTTTAGACCCAAATTCTCCATATATTTTCCAAAATAAATTTATAAACCAAAAAACCATTCTTTCCTTTGAAGTTTCATAATAATATTTCCGTGGCTTGAAAAAAATATAAAAATGGAAACCCAACTCCAAAATCATGTTTCTCATATAATTTTTCCATGGCATTTAAAAATCATTTAACCTCGGTTTTACCCTAAAACCGTGCATATCTCTTTCAAAACAATATTGTTTAGTCTAAACCAGTTATAAATCAAACATATCATCATCCAATATATCATAAAAGCGAATTTACCCTTAAATCCGAAATCATATGATTATAAAACCAAAAATAGAGATGTTGTGATTATTATTCACCTTGATCTAGATAAGGAGATTGGACCGAGATTAATTTCCCCTAAGCTTTATTCTCTTGCTTTAATTTGATTTCCTCTTCCTTAATGGCCAGCCGTTCTCTTGCGTTTTAACTTTTAAAATGACATGAATGAGAAGAAAAAGGGTAGGAAAGAAAATATATAAGGGTGGAAGCTATGGACAGGAATTCCTAATATGCCCTTACGTGATTTAATTTACCAAGAACCCCATTCTAAAGCCCATTAATTTTATATTAGGAATGGCCTTAATTAATAAATTCAAGTCTCAATCCCATTATCACTTAACATTTACAATATTTTATTTTATTTATCTAATTAGATCTCATAAATTATGTCTTCAAAAATAAGGGGTGTCACAGGCTCCACTCCTTAAAGAAATTCGTTTTTGAATTTCGGTAAGGACTAAATACTCAACATAGCAATCGTCTGTAACGACTCCTAACAACCATACCAGTCTACCCGACTTTGAATTATCTATATAAATCTAATATAGACACACCCTTAAAGAAACCAGGATAAGTATCTCAAATTCTGTCTGCTATCTCCCAAGTATAGCCCTTCTCGTTGTTGCTCAACTGAACTTTCACTAACTTGACTATCTTGTTCCTTAATATTTTCTCATCTCTCGTTAAAACTCGAACTAGTTTCTAACAAAAGTCAAATCAGGCTCTATTACCAAGCCCTCCATCTCTGTTTGAGGAATAGTGGACTCTGGATCATGCACATACTTGCGAAGATGAGACACGTGAAACACATTATGGACACCTGCCATACAGCTCGGCAACTCAAATCTATATGCGAGCTTTTTAATCCTTTCTATAATCTGGAATGAGCTGATATTTCTTAGGGAAACTTTCCCGCTTTCCAAAACCGTACCACACCCTTTATCGGTAATAACTTAATAAAAAACTTGTCTCCCACTGAGATCTCTAGGTCTTTACACCTCTTATCTGCGTAACTCTTCTGTCTGGATTAAGCTTCCTTCGTCCGTTCTCGAATCAACTCAATCTTCTCTAACACCTCCCTTACCAAATCTGGACTTAAGACCAATCTATTTCCAGTCTCCAACCAAAATGCCGAGGATATGCACGGCCTTTCATATAAAGCTTCAAAAGGTGCCATTTTTATACTATTAGATAACTATTGTTATAGGAAAAGCAACCAAATGTAAGCGCTCCCCCCAAGATCCATAAAAGTCCAACATACAAGCCCTCAACAAATCCTCGAGAACCTTATTGACACTCTCTGTCAGCCCATCTGTTTGTGCGTAATATGCGGTAATCATCTTGAGCTTAATGCCTAACACATCCTGTAGACTCTTCCAGAATTTGCTAGTGAATAAAGCATCTCTGCCGCTGACTATGCTACTAGGAACTCCATGAAGCATAATTAGGTTCTTCATTAAAAACTTCGCCAAAACATTTGCCATCCTAGTTGACTTTATTGTAATGAATCGGGCACTCTTGGCCAACCTACCCACAATAACTCATATGATTTCATTTCAACTTCTTGACCTTGGCAACCCATCTATAAAATTCATGGATATCGAATCCCATTTCCAAAATTGAATATACAGAGGCCGAAGTAACCCACTAGGCTTTTGATGTTCGGCTTTCACTTGTTGACAGCTTACACACCGCCTAACCCACAAGCCAACATCCCTCTTCGTGCGTTTCCAATAGAAGCTCCTCTTTGTATCTTGATACATCTTGGTCCTTCCAGGATGAATCATAAACTTGGATCAATGACACTCTTCAAGAACTTGTCTTGTTAAGTTCTCCACATCTGGAACACATAACCGTCCCTTCTTTCTCAGCCATTCTCTAGTCAAGACAAAAATCTTTCAAATCCCCGGCCTCAGTTCCAACCTCAAGCCTTTTGATCCTCTTAGCTAATCATGGATCCTCCCTCTGCTTAGAAGCAATTCTATCGATCAACACTAATGGAACTTCCAAACATGACAACATGGCAGTACTCTTAATAGACCTAGCATTTGATCCTCAATGCACACCGCAACTGGCCAAAGCTTATAGATCTTTCCATTCTGCCAACATAGCCAACACCACATTCTGATGTATTATACTAAGAGCATTAGCCGCTTTACTACCTTTCCCGAATGTGTACTCCGTACCAAAATCATAAGCAGCCACAAATTCTTACCATCTCTGCTGTTGCATATTCAACTCCTTCAGAGAGAATAGATATCTTAAAGACTTATGATCGATATACAGCTCAATCTTTCCCTTAAGAGATAACTCCTCTAAATCTTCAAAGCAAAAAATCATCATGGCCATATCCAAGTCATGAGTAGGATATCTTACTTCATGTGGTCTATGCTGCCTAGATGCATAGGCAATGACTTTGCCCTTCTACATCAACATTGTTCCCAATCCCGTCCCACACGCATCAATGTATACTACCAACCCTTGGTTTCCATCTGGAACTACTTATACTGGAGCATTGGTCAACAAATGTTTTAACCTAAGTAATACTTCCTCACATTTGTCGGACAAAAGGAACTTCATTTCCTTCCTAGTAATCTTAGTCAAAAGTGCTGTTATTCATGAGAAATCCTTGATAAATCTTCGGTAATAGCCAGCAAGTCCAAGAAAATTTCCGATCTCGGTCATCATCTCTGGTTTCTTCCAATTGTTCATAGCTTCTACCTTATCTTAATCGACTGAAAATCCTTTCTCTGAAACCACACTACCAAGAAACTTAATCGCTTTCTTTCAATAATGACACATGGTAGACTTCGCCTTTAGCTGATTTTGCCTTAGCATCCCTTGCACAATTCTAAGATGATCTTCATTCTCTTTCTCATTCTTTGAGTACACCAAATTGTCATAAACACCAACATGTATCTATCCAAATACTCTGGAAAAACTGGATTCATCAAATCCACAAAGAAAGTAGGTGCATTCATCAACCCGAATGGCATTATTAACCATTCATACGAACCATACCTAGTCCGAGATGCAGTCAAAGGAATACTCTAGCTGATGAGGGATACTCTCAGCTGATGGAACCTCGTTGCCAAATCCAATTGGGAAAACACTCTGGCTCCACTCAACCAATCAAACAGATCATCAATTCTCGATAAAAGGATACTTATTCTTTATCGTCCTTCGTTCGGCTTACGATACTCGATACACAACCTCAATGACCCATCTGGTTTCTGCATGAATACCGCGGTCGCTCCCTATGGCGAACTGCTCGGTCTACTAAAATTCCTTCCTTCTAGATCCACTAGCAGCACCTTAAATTCCTTCATCTCGGTCTGTGTCATCCTGCTATGTGGCTACTCGTAGGCTCAGCTCCTAGCACAACAAACTCAACAGATTATTTCGGTAGTAGTCCTGTGACTGAATCAAAGACATCTGCGAACTCTCTTGCAATTCGAACCCAACTTATCTCTTCTTCCACTTCCATTGCACTTAACAAAGCATAACTATTTCTGTCAGAATTCCCTACCGAGAATATAATTCCGTTATGACTCAAGGTGTCTCAAAAATATCTTCCTATCTTGGCAGAATATCCTAGCCTCATACCTTCTCAACCAATCCATACCCAAAATGATTACGAAATCTACGAAATCGTAAACATACAAACTGCATGCAAACTCAGGATCTAGCAAATCTAGTTCTAACTGGTCACATCTCATCCCCATAGTTGCATAACCACATATTGGATTCGCAACCCTTAAGATGTAATAAGGTATGTGGGTCTAAGCATTACCGATTAACCAAACACTGTGATATAAATAAATATGATGCACCAGTATCAAAAAGTATCCTAAATGGTATACTCTGAATCAAAAACCTACCTTCCATTAAAGTTTAACCTTTATCAACTGCATTAGGCTTAGCTAATGACCCAATAGAAAAAAAATTCCATTGTCCACCCAGACTGGCTCTGGACACTGCTTCTTGTAATGCCCAACTTGATCACAGTTAAAGCATTTCACATTCTTCTTGTCTGCAACTTTCTTCCCCTTGCCTAACTAGCACTCGTTTGCATAATGACCCTTCTTGTCACATTTATAACATACCAAATCAGCCTTTTCCTTCTTGGCAGCATCCCCTTTCTGGGTTCCATTCTTCTTAAAGAACTTTTTCTTCTTTCCCCAAGGACCCTGGGATTCAACTGGCTTTTCTCTAGTAGATATAGCAAGCATCTCTTCTTGGCGAATGACCATCTCCGCCACCACATTGCAAGGTGCTCAGATATGGGTCATGGTCATTCTAACAAACTCAAGACTTAGTTCCCGAATGAACCTTTCATTCCTTCTTACATCGTTGTCAACCATAGCATATCCATATCGAGACAGCTCATTAAACTTAATAGTATGCTCGACCACTGACGTCTCTCCTTGAACTAAGTCCATGAACTTCGTCATCGAAGACGACTTAGCAACCTCAGACAGGAACCTCTTCTCAAACCTTCTTCGGAAATTAGCCTGTCAGCTCTTCCTCTGGAACTCCGACGGTCACACTGTTCAACCATTGAAGCGCTTTCCTTTGCAACTGCCTAGAGGCTAACCTTTTCTTATTCTCATCAGCCAAGCCAAGATCAGTACAGATCCTTTCACAGCTTAATAGCCAATTCTCAGCCTCAACTACATCCTCCACTCCAACAAATGGTTTTCCACCCAGACTAGTGTAGTCTTTGCTTTGCTTAGCTTAGCATAGTTATTCCCAACTGAAGCCACAGAATTAGCTCCTCCAACATTACCGCCAACTCCAACTTGCAAAAGGTTGGCTAACAACTGATACACAATCCTCGCATCTACAGGCAGATTTCCAGCACCTACATTGTCTTCAGCATTTGGATTAGCATTAGCTTATCGACCTTGACTCCTGGTATTAGATCGAGCATTTTCGTTGGTTGTGGTGCTCCCTCCACCTAGATTTCCCCTTCCATTTCCTTCTTCTATATCTTCTTTCTTGTAAATCTGCATACGTGCCTTAGTCATCCATAGTTTCAAAAAAATTTAGGTTTAACTTTCTGTTAAAGTTTCATAATCCCATGCTTCGATACCAACCTATAACATCCCCATACATGGAGGCCCCAAACTAACGACTACGGATGCTATAGTCATCCATAGTTATTAAACTTCGACAATCAAATACAGCGGTGTTAGATTCATTGATACGCAGAAATACAAGAATATGGAAAAAAAAATTAAACTTAAAAAAATCAAATTTCATTCCAAAATATTTCTAATTCATTACATGATTCCAAATTCGCATATCACGTTCGTAGAAAATATATTTATTACAACATATGCCAAGAGCGACATATAAAGATGCCCTTTTGGATGATCAGAGTATATATAGGCAATATATCAACTTTTCTATTAAAAAAACAAAGCAGAATCAAAAGAAAAGAAAACTCTAAATAGCTATCATGCTTTCTGCACTCCAGAAGCTTATTCATCTTAAGAGGTACGTAAAATCCTCAACTCCCAAACAACTCAAAATCAATTGAGTACCCAAGAGTTTAAGGGAAAAACATGAACTTCGAGTCAGACATAAAGCCTGGTATTAATGATAATCTACCATCTCAAATCATTTAGATACCTAGTGAGACCACGCCCCTTAGAAGAACGAGTTTCCCCTCATTAGTATCTCAAAACCTTTTATAAAATCATATACTGTACTCATGCGTCCACAATGGTTAAAACAATTCAAAATAGTATAATACGATGATATGCCAAATAAATGGATCCCATCCCCATTCAATTTAGATTATTTGTCTCAATTCTATTTTCTAGGATTACTATTAACCTATTAGTTTTCATGGGCCGGCTAATAACTAGTTAATCATTTAAGGACTCCTTATCCGAATACATAGTTTTCATAGGATCACTATGAACCTAGTGGTAACTAGAATATCTTACTCTTATCCTAGTTTTCATTGGTTGACTAGGAACCTACTGGTAACTCCAATATCCCTTATTTTTACCCTAGTTTTCTGGGCTAACTAGGAACTTATTAACATCTATCAATATTCACAACCATGATATAGTTTTCATGGGCTAAGCATAAACCTATTGGCCCCTGCCAGTATCCAATCATAGTTTTCATGGCTTACTATGAACCTGTCTTTCTGACATCTTCCCTTATACATTATTTTCATGGGCTTGCTATGAATCGGTCTTTCTGATATCTTCATTTATACATAGTTTTCATGGGTTAAATAAGAACCTATTGGCCCCTGCCAATATCTTTTCCTATACACAGTTTTCATAGGCTTACTGAGAACCTATTGGCCCATTCCAGCATCTTTCTTTTATATTTTCGCATCCCATATTCTGGTCTTCCTGACCTCCTGGATGCAGTTCTACTCATTCAAGTGTTTATTCAATTTATATTCACTACTGGTTTAATCTCACTAGTTCTTCTACCCTTTATCCCCAAAATGCAGTGTATCCATTATAAAGTGAATATATTCATCTTTGAAGAAGCAACATAACAACATAGAAATACCACTCCCGTGGGTATAATATAAGACATGGTTAATCCCTTTAACCTATCACTTTATTAAAGATAGCTTCTTATTGAAACCATTATAAAAACTCCTTTCATTTATTCATGGGTTTTTCCTTTTAAAAATAAAGTTTAGGTAATAAAAAAATTTCGATACCTTCGAAAACTAGCTTTTGATTTCATAGGATGACCTCCTTCGAAAGCCTTAAAATCTTTTCTCAAAACATTAGGCTCCTGCCTTTTAATACTTTAAAACCTTCCTTTCGGAACTTTCGATTGTAGTAAAGCATTAACATTTAACCTTTAGAAGCTTAGCTTCGAAACCAGTTGAGAGTACACCTTTCGACACCAATGGAAGTAAACCTTTCAGAATCTTTGAATGTCCGCCTTTCGAAAGCATTGGGTTTATACTTAAAACATTGTTTGGGTCAATGTGAATATAGGAGAAATCAACACATTCGAAACCATCCTTTATTATATAAAAATACCGAGGAAAACTTGATGGAGTCGGCACCATCCCTTTCGAAGCATTTAAAATCTGGGTATAACAATAGAAGGTTGGCGTCAAAACCTCTTTTGAAAGCCTTACCTTCGAAACCCTAACGCCTTTCGAAAGCTATAGGAAGCGCCTTAAACTTATAAAACAAAGTACCTTTTCAACTGTCTTTATATCTTCAACACCTTCGAAAGGTTGAAGAATTGCAGCAGAGTATCGACTTGGTCGGAACCCCATCTTTTAAAACATCTTTTCAAAAGTAAAGGAACCCAGTCGAAAGCAATCTTAAGTTAATGGTAACCCCTTTGAAAACTTTTTAAATCCCCTTTCGAAGCTAAACGCTTCAACCCTGTCAAAGGCTAAAACAAAAAAAGGCAAGTGCTATTTATTTTAAAAACAAACCAAGGTTTTGACTCCTTTGGAAGCTATGCTTTCGACACTTTAACTTCCGCCTTCCTTCAATCCACTGCATACCATCATGGTTATACTTCTGTATTGGTTTTGGCATAATTGGTTTCAATAAGGATGAAGGCGGAAGCTTTTGTGTTGAAAGGTGCTTTCCTAAGTAGGCGGCACCAATTTTCTTATGTAAACCTGGTTTAGTTCTTTATAAAGTAAATTGTTCTCTAACTAACCTGGCATCTATCAACACTAGAATTGGTTGCCTTAACTATTAACTACTACTAATGTGATCTAAACCATGTTAAATTAATCAATTAAGCCCTTCCATTAAACAAAATAAATTTTGCAAAGAAGTCCCTCTTCTAAGGCAATTTATTTTGCATAGCAAATTACCTTGGAAAATCCCAAAAATTCCAAAAAATCATTTAACCATGTTATCAAACGTATCAAAGTTTCAGACCCAATTCTCTACATATTTTCCAAAATAAATTTATAAACCCAAAAAACCACATACTTTCCTTTGAAATTTAATAATAATCTTTCCATAGCTCGAAAAATTATAAAAATGGAAACCCAACTCCAAAATCATGTTTCTCATATAATTTTTCCATGGCATTTAAAAATCATTTAACCTTCGTTTTGTTGAGACTTGGTTTTTGATTCATGATGCGAAGGTATCACTACGACAAAAAGAGACAAGGAGGCAAGACTTTAAACCTGTGCATCAACTATATTATTTTGTTATCAAGTCTTAGGTCAATATTGTTAAAATCTCTCCTCGATTTCATATGTATTAGCTTATATATTTAATCATTCTATTTTACAAATATTTTCTACATATATAAGCATATAATTAAATTATATAAGTGTTTTAAAGCAATAGAAATTAATATACCTATGTAAACTGTGCATATTGCACAAATTTAACCAGGTCAGTCGACTGACCTAGATGCCCGTCAACTGACACTGGAAATTTTGTACAACATGCACAGTACATAGATATAAATATTTAAATTTAAATATTATTTTGAATATTCAGTCAGCTAACCCAGAGGCTCAGTTGACTGAATTTCTATAACAACCACTTTTCTTAAAGGCACGACTTTTGTGAAGAGATACGAACATCTACGAAAAGATTGGACGTAACACTTCAATCGAAACACTTCACCAACAGTCGCTACTTTCTAACCTTTGTAAATACAAATTCCAACTTGATTCCAAATCATTGAATCACAATCAAATTTTCTTATATCTATGATCTAATTCTCTGGAATCTATTTGCTATCACTTTCAATTATTCTGCATTAAAGCAATACTCTACTTTCTGTTCTTCATACACTTCAAATGTATATTTATACTCGAGGAGAAGATTATAGGAAAGGTGTAATACAAGTGAAAAATCCGTGTTATCAGAACACATAAAAGTCAAAAATATTTCTGAATTTGTTAAAGTCCTGTTCTGCTGCTCAGGCGACTGAAGTTCTCTTCGGCTGCTGAGGCGAAATCCAGTTCTGCTGCTTAGGTCCCTGTTCAGCTATTCAGAGGTTGTATAGACCTGTTCCTTTGGGTTAAGTGAGGGTTATTGTTTTAGTAAAATTCCAGAAGGAGTCTGGGACTGGACAAAGGACGATGCTCCAAACCAGTATAAAAATTCCTAGTGTCATTTACTTTACTACTTTTATATTCCGCACTATTTACTATATCACTATCATTATTGTACTCTGATATCATATATCCATATGACACGACCCGCAACACACTTTCAATTGGTATCAGAGGAAGGTCATCATATAACTGTAACACAGTTATCTAATAATCTAATAATATGGACACTAACACTAGCACTAACACTAGCATTAACACTAGCTTCATTGAAGGACAATCCACTGCATGTCCACCACTATTTAATGGCATGAATTATAACTATTGGGCCACACGAATGAGAATATATATGCAAGCAAATGGTTTTGATTCATGGAATATATCTCAGACAGAATATACTATTCCTACTGAAGAATATTCTACTTGGTCTAATACATAGAAACTAGATGCCACAGCTAATGCAAAAGCCATGAATATGTTGTTTTGTGCCTTAGATAAAAATGAGTTTAACCATGTTAGCATGTGCAATACTACATATGAAGTATGGAATACACTAAAAGTTACACACGAAGGAACCAACAAGGTCAAACAAAGCAAAATATCCATGCTCAAAAGTCATTTCAAAACTTTAGAATGAATGAAAATGAATCTATAAATGAAATGTACTCAAGATTTTAGGATATCTATCGTTCATTAGTAGGACTTAGAGAAAAATATTCTGACTTTGATATCGTATCCAAAATCCTTAACTCTTTAATGGAAGAATAGGAAAGAAAAGTTCTCGCTATTGAAGAAGCGAACGATATCTCCAAAATAACCCCGGAAGAGTTAATAGGAAATCTAATGTCTTATGAATTGAATTTGTAGGCTAAAAGAGTTCGATCTCAAGATAAAAAGAATATAGCATTCCGTGCAGAACAAAAAGAATCAGATTCAGACAAAGACGACCTAGCCTTTCTTGCCAAGAACTTTAAAAAATTCTTGAAATATAGAAAAGGAAACAGAAATAATGGCAAGAGAAGTTCGAACAGCAATAAACCACCGTCTTTATCAGTTATGGAGTGCTTTAAATGTCACAAAAAGGAGCATATGCGAAAGAACTGTCCAGATCGAAAGAAAGGTTATCGAAACAAAAGGAAGGACAAATTCAAACTAAAAGCCTTTTTAGTCACATGGGATGATTCAGATTCCTCCTCTTCTTCTTTAGGAAGCAAAAGTGACAGTGATAATGAACAAGCTAACGTATGCTTTATGGCTAAAGGTAATGAGGTTAGTGATTTAAATTTTGATGATATGATAGAAATAAATTCTGAATTATTGGACACTTTAAAAATTCTCAAAAGAAAATATAAAGAGGTTGTAGAAAATCAGAGCAAGGCGGAATTCGAAAGAGATTTGCTTAAAGACGAGAAGAAAATATTGGAAGAAGAACTTGAAAAAATTCAAGAATCACTTTCAAATATTAATTCTCAACTTATATTATTAAGTCAAGAAATTGAAAGCCAAAAGGAAAAGAATGATGGTCTTGTTTCTGAAAATCGTGTTGTAAAATCTAATATTAAAATGGTAGAACTAGAAAATTCAAGTCTAAAGACCAAATAAGAGTGAATTACTAAAAATGTTTCAAATTTTAATAAAGAAAGAGAAAATTTATCTAGAATTATTGAAAATTCACAGTCTATTAATGATAAAAATGGTTTAGGATATAAGAAGAAAATCATGAATTCACAAGCTAGTAATTTAAATAAGGTTAAATATGATGAAACATCCACATCTTCAGATAAATGAGTTTCTAAAACTGTAAATATATGGGTACCTAAAACTAATAACAAACTAGTAAGGAAAATTTATATTAGTTCATTTATAGAAGATGTTCATAATAATAAAAATTATATTTATAAAAGGGATACTAAACCACTTGGGTTTGGTTTCCTAAGATCTAACTCTTAGGACCCTATTAAAAAGGTGGGTACCAACGTTATCTCATATTTTTTGCAGGTCTCACTCTAGAAAAGGGAAACATGGATACTCGACAGTGGTTGCTCAAAATACATGACAGGAGACGAAGATATGCTAATAAATATTACATATTCAGAAGGAGGTTCTGTCACTTTTGGAGATAATTCCAAGGGATATATCATCGGCAAAGGCGATGTGAGCAATTATGGCACATCTAATTTATATCTTATTACAAATATTTTACTAGTTAAGAATCTAAAGCATAATCTATTAAGTATAAGTCAATTATGCGATAAAGGTTTTAAAATATCATTTTCTAAAAATAAATGCAGTATTCTTGATCAGAATCAAAATCTTATTTTCGAAGGAAATAGAGATAAAAACATTTACGTTTTGATTATGAAAGTTAATCATAACTCAGATATGTGTTTAATGGCTAAAGAAAATGATCCCTGGATATAGCACAAACAATTCTACCATATCAATTTCAAAAATATAAATAAAATATAAATAAAATTTCAAAAAATAATATTGTAAAAGGATTACCAAATATGAATTTTAAAGTTAATAATATATGCGACTCATGTCAATTAGGTAAATTAACTAAATCTTTGTTTAAATCAAAAAAACCTATCTTAACATTACAACCGCTTGAGTTACTTCACATGGATTTATTTGGCCCTACCCAAATTCAATCCATAAATCATAATAGATGTGTATTTGTAACAGTTGATGATTTTTCTACATATACATGAACCATCTTTATGAAAAATCAAAGTGATAACTTTGAAAATTTCAAAACTTTTGTTAAACAAATTCAAAATTTAAAGGTATTAGAATTAAATATATTAGAAGTGATCATGGAGGTGAATTTGAAAATATATAGTTTGGTAACTATTGTAAGAAGAAAGGAATATTTCATAACTTTTCGTTTCCTAGAACTCTACAACAAAATGGAATTGTAGAATGAAAGAATCGAACCATACAAGAATGCGCAAGAACTTTACCAAATGAAAGCACATTACCAAAACAATTTTGGACGGAAGCTATTGCAACTGCTTGTTATGTTTTGAATCGTGTTTCTGTTAGACCTCTCACCAAGAATACTCCTTACGAACTTTTTAACGATAGAAAACCAAACATATCTTATTTCAAAATATTTGGATCAAAATGTTTTATATTAAATATCAAAGATCAGCTTGGCCAATTTGATTCAAAATGCGATGATGAAATATTTCTTGGATATTCGAATCGAAGCAAAGCTTATCTAAATTTTAATAAACAAACTAATACTATCGAAGAGTCACTTCATGTGTCTTTTGATGAGAACTCTAAACTTGTTTCTAATGCAATTAATGACAATGACTTAATTAAAAATAATAAAACAAATTTAACAATAAATAATTCAAGAGATGAGTACGATATCACTTATAATTCTAGAGAATATGAAAACATTATTAATAATTTAGAAAACAGAAATACTACTAATATAATAAGATCTCCTCTAAGAGTTTTACGAAATCATCCTACAAAAAATAAATTGGAGAAATAAATTCGAATGTTCAAACTCGAAATCAATTAAATTTCAAGGGTAATGTAGCTTTTTTCTCTACTATAGAACCTAAAAATACTAAGGAAGCATTATCCGATGAAAATTGGATTATTGCTATGCGAGAAGAACTAGTACCCAGACCGACTGGTCAGACTGTTATAAGAATTAAATGGGTTTATAAAAATAAAGTAGACGAATTAGGAAATATAACTAGAAACAAAGCAAGACTAGTAGCAAAGGATATAACTAGGAAGAAGGAATAAACTACGAAGAAACGTTTGCTCCTGTTGCTAGACTAGAAGCAATACGAATCTTATTGGCGTACGCATGTTTTAATAACTTTAAACTCGATCAAATGGATGTTAAATGTGCATTTTTAAATGGCATATTAAAGAAAACGTTTATATTGAACAATCTCCTTTATTTATTCATGAAAAATATCCAGCTCATGTATATAAACTGAATAAAGCTTTATATGGTTTAAAGCAAGCACTACGTGCTTGGTATGAACGCCTTAAAAGCTATATAGTTGATTTTGGATTCGAAATAGGAAAAGTAGATCAACTTTTATTTATAAAACATTCTAAAAATGATATATTAATAGTTTAAATATATGTCGACGACATTATATTTGGCTCAATTAATAATGAATTATGTAATGAATTTTCTAAAATAATGACTAGAGAATTTGAAATGTCCCATATGGAAGAATTATCATATTTTCTAAGGCTTCAAATAAAACAAATTTCGAATGGAATTTTTATTAATCAAGAAAATACTATAATAATCTTATCAAACGTTTTGGAATGGAAAAAACTTCTGCCAAACCAACACCTATGAGCACAACAACCCATCTTGATAAAGATGAAAATGGAAAAAGTGTAGACCAAAAACTATATCGTAGCATGATAGGATCACTACTTTATCTAACAGCAAGTAGACCAGATATTATGGTGAGTGTGTGCTTATGTGCAGGATTTCAAGCTGACGAAAGAATCATATTTACGTGCTGTAAAATGTATACTACGCTAACTTAGTAAAACTACAAATTATAGACTTTTCTGTCCGTAAAAGTGCTCGTTCGAATTAGTATCATACAACGATGCTGATTTCAGAGGATCACGATCAGATAGAAAAAGTACAAGCGGTACATGTCACTTCATTGGTAAATCTTTAATATCATGGTTTAGCAAAAAAAAACCGCGTCTCTCTATAAACTAGTGAAGCAGAATATATTTCTACGGCACTAGCTTGCACACAAGTAATTTATATGCAACAGACAATCAAAGATTTCGGAATCAATCTATCTAATTCAACAATTTACTACGATAATTGTAATGCGATAAATCTATTTAAAAATCTAGCAAACCATTCAACAACTAAACATATAGATATTAGACATCATTTTTTTACGCGTAATATAGAAAAAAAAGTGATAAATTTAGACTACGTACCATCAGAAAATCAACTGGCCGATATTTTTACTAAACCATTGTTAGAAAATACGTTTATAAAATTGCGTCGTGAGCTTAGTATAATGTCAATTAAAGAAGTATAAATAAAATACAAAAATTTTGACTAAAAACTCAAAAATAAAATTTTCACAAAAAATTCGAAATTCTAACCATGCTGAGACTCGAACCCATGACCTGCTGTGAATAGCCCAAGTGTCTTAACCACCTAAGCTATTGATTTTTTTTGTTACAATCTAGTATGAGGAATTTTTCATATGGTGACATCTATATATACTAAAAATATATGTCACATTTAACGTTATGAATATACATTACTATTTTTATAAACGTTAGGGTTACATAAAATAAAACAGACAATAGGAAAACTAACGTTTTACCCTTATTCTTGGCTAAAATCAATATAAGCCACTCAATTCTATCCTACTTTTTCTAGACTTAGGCTATAAATAGATGCATACTCTATCTTCTGTGCAATCAAACTTAATTAAAATCAAAAGCTTTCACTCATTTTCCTTCCAACAACTAATTTTCAAGAATGTCAACCTCTTCTTCCACGGATTCTATCGAAATTCTTACCTTAGATAATTCTCTAAAGACTCCGGTTCATAAAAATTCACCGTCATCTGTCTATCACACCGGATATACTCCAGATAAGAAGAAAGGAAAGGAGACGATTGACATATCTTCGAACATGAAGCAAAGGATAAATGATCTGCACTATTATCAACGAGAATCACTAATGCTACAACGTGAAATGTACTATGAACAAAAGATAAACTCCAGACGGTTAGGAATCATTGAGCATACTGCTATGAAGTTCTGCGGGGAATCGTCATCCGATAGATGAACATGCTATTTCGCCTATCAGACGACCATCGACTTCATCTCCACCGCGACCGCCGTACTCACCAAATTCGTGGGATCGCATTGAAGAATTGAATGCTCGTCGCAAGCAATTAAAGGGATACAAGATGCCTAGCCCTTCAAAGTAAACATAATTGTCGTTATCTCTTGTTCTATTTTCGAATAATTCTAATAAGTATGTATGTTTTTGTTCTTGGAATAATATATTTCTGTTTCATTCATCAATATGTAAACTGAATACAATATTCATAAATAAAGTCACAACGTTAATATATATATATATATATATATATATATATTATATATAAATTTACCACAGATAAATTCACTATAAAAATTGATCCATGTCAGTCGACTATACCAGGTGGTCAGTCAACTGACGTAGAAACCAAATTTATTTATAAGCATGGCCATTCGACTGTCTCAGTGCCTCAGTAGACTGGACCAGTAAGGTGAAAAATTTCGACCTTCAGCTTCAGCTGATTGACGTGCTGGGCCAGTCGACTGACGCACTAAGCTAGTCGACTAAACCGTTTAATTCTTGATGAATTTTTAAGCTTCAAAAACGGTGGAATGAATGTAATCTACTATGGTGAATATATTATGCGTCTTCTAAAGGCTTGTGAGATTCCAGAACTTGACTCACCGATTTCTACCATTGGATGTTTGTACTCTTGGACTTTAGCGTTGATGAAACTACCAGTTGCTAGACCCCGTCATATCATATCTTTTGAAGAATGGACCCGAAGGCAATTAGCTCAAGACCAACCACAACAACATGGCGAACCATCTCAAGGACCATCTCGTCAAAGATCGATTCGTCATCAACAAGAAGAAATTTTGATTCCGAATCCGGGTCTTCAACCACGTGAATCTATCTCTATAATTTTCAATAACTAACAAATTCTAAAATAAAATATCATCAAAGTTGATAAGAAGCTTGATAAGGTCAACGGATTTTTTACGAAATTATGGCAAGTTATCTCATGTTCGACATCTACGGCTATTATAGGCAATCCTAGTAAGCAACCCATCTTTACCTGGTCTTCTTCGGACGACGATCAAGCAAGTAATAGTGACGATGATGGAGATGAAGGTGATAATGGTGGTCAAACATCACATAGTGGTAGGGGTAAGCAACCAATGGCATAAGATGTTCTTTTTCATTTTATTAAAACATTAGTTTTCATTTCGTATAGCTTGTACTAAATGTCCACTCTAGTTTAATTATTTCGAACACTCTGGATTATGGAAGTTTAATGTATGACTGATGGTTTTCTTCGTATTATCTATGAAATTATAACTTCATATTACTTATTATTTTTTGTCGATGACAAAGGGGGAGAAATATTATTGCTAACATTAAGAATGCAGGATATAGAGCGTCAAAAATTCAGGGGGAGTAAGTATTTATGTTATCACTTTATACAGTCGAAATCTATATCTATTTACAGGTTGTCATCAATCAAAAAGGAGGAGAATGTTGAGACTTGGTTTTTGATTTATGACATGAAGCTATCACTACGACAAAAAGGGACAAGGAGACGAGACTTTAAAACCGGTGCATCAACTATATTATTTTGTTTTTAAGTCTTAGGTGAATATTGTTAAAATCTCTCATCGGTTTCATATATATTAGCTTATATATTTAATCATTCTATTTGTCAAATATTTAATACATATATAAGCATATAATTAAATTATAAAAGCGTTTTAAAGTTACAGTATTTAATATACCTATGTAAACTGTGCATATTGCACAAATTTAACCAGGTCAGTCGACTGACCCAAAGGTCCAATTGACTGACACTGGAAATTTTGTGCAACATGCACAGTACATTGATATACATATTTAAATTTAAATACTATTTTGAATATTTAGTCGATTGACCTAGAGGCTCAATTGACTGAATTTCTATAAAAGCCACTTATTGAAAAGACATGACTTTTTGTGAAGAGATACGAATCTCTACGAAAAGATTGGACGCAACAATTCAATCGAAACTCTTCACCAATAGTTGCTGCTTTCTAACCTTTGTAACTACAAACTCTTCCTTGATTCCAAATCATTGAATCATAATCAAATTTTCTTATCTTCTGATCTAATTCTTTGGAATCTATTTGCTATCACACTTTCAATTATTCTGCATTAAAGCAATACTATCCTTTTTATTCTACATATACTTCAAATATATATATATTTATACTTGAGGAGAAGATTGTAGGAAGGGTGTACTACAAGTGACAAATCCGTGTTATCAGAACACACAAAAGTAAAATATTTTCTGTATTTATTGAAGTCATGTTCTGCTGCTTAGCGAGTGAAGTCCTCTTCGATTACTGAGACAAAATCCTGTTCTGCTGCTCAGGTCCCTTTTCGGTTGCTCAGGGGTTGTATAGACCTGTTCCTTCGGGTTAAGTGAGAGTTATTGTTTTAGTAAAATTCCAGAAGGGGTCTGGGATTGGACGTAGGACGGTGCTCCGAACTAGTATAAAAATTCATGGTGTCATTTTACTTTATTGCTTTCATATTCCGCACTATTTACTGTATTACTATCATCACCATACTCTATGTTATCATATATCCATATTACATGTTTCATAGCACACTTTCAGGTTTTATCCTAAAATTGTGCATATGTCTTTCAAAACAATATTGTTTAATCTAAACAAATTATAAATCAAGCATATCATCATCCAATATATCATAAATGCGAATTTACCCTTAAATCCGAAATCATATGATTATAAAACCAAAAATAGAGATGTTGTGGTTATTAATCACCTTTATCTAGATAAGAAGATTGGATTGAGATTGATTTCCACTGAGCTGATTCTCTAGCTTTAATTTGATTTCCTCTTCTTTAACGGTCAGCCGTATTCTCTTACTTCTAATTTTTAAAATGACGTGAATGAGAAGAAAAAGGGTAGGAAAGATAATGTATAAGGGTGGAAGCTATGGATGGGAATTCCTAATATGCCCTTCCGTGATTTAATTTACCAAGAACCCCATTCTTAAGCCCATTAATTTTATATTAGGCATGGCCTTAATTAATTAATTCAAGTCTCAATCCCCTTATCACTTAACATTTACATTATTCTATTTAATTTATCTAATTAAATCTCATAAATTATCTCTTCAAAAATTAGGGGTGTCATTGGCTCCACTCCTTGTAGAATTTCGTCCTCGAAATTCAGTAAGGACTAAATACTAAACATAACAATCATCTATAACGACTTCTAACAACCATAATAGTCTGCTTGACTAGGAATTATCTTTATAAATCTAATATAGACGTACCCTCAATGCAAATCAGGATAAGTATCTCGAATCCTGTCCTCTGTCTTCTAAGTACAGTCCTTCTCGTTGTTGCTCCACTAAACTTTCACCAACTTGGCTGTCTTGTTCCTCAATCTTTCCTCGTCTCTCGCTACAACCCAAACTGGTTATCTAACAAAAGTCAAATCAGGCTCTATTACCAAGTCCTCCATATCTATATGAGGAATAGTAGCCTCTAGATCATGCACAAACTTGCGAAGATGAGGCACGTGAAACACATTATGGACACCTGCAATACTGCTCGGCAACTCAACTCTGTATGCGAGCTTACCAATCCTTTCTATAATATGGAATGGGCTAACGTTTCTAAGGGCAAGTTTCCCTCTTTGCTAAACCATACCATACCCTTCATTAATAATAACTTAATGAAAATCTTGTCTCCCACTGAGAACTCTAGGTCTTTACGCCTCTTATCTGCGTAACTCTTCTATCTGGATTGAGCTTCCTTCATGCGTTCTCGAATCAAATCAATCTTCTCTAAGCCTCCCTTACCAAATATGGACCTAAGACCAATCTGTTTTTAGTCTCCAACCAAAGTGCAGGGTATTTGCATGGCCTTCCATAAAAGCTTCAAAAGGTGTCATTCCTATACTAGTATGATAACTATTTCTATAGGAAAAAGAAACCAAATGTAAGTGATCGTCCTAAGATCCAACGAAGTCCAAAATACAAGCCCTCAACAAACCTCGAGAACCTTATTGACTCTCTCTGTCAGCCCATCCGTTTGTGCGTGATATGCGGTACTCATCTTGAGCTTAATGCCTAACACATCCTGTAGACACTTCTAGAATTTGCTAGTGAATAAAACATCTCTGCCGCTGACTATGCTACTAGGAACTTCAGTAAGTCTAACTAGGTTCTTCATAAACAACTTCGCCAAAACAGGTGCCATCCTGGTTGACTTTACTGGAATGAAATGGGCACTCTTGACCAACCTGTCCATAATAACTCATACACTTTCATTTCCTCTTCTAGACCTTTGCAACCCATCTATAAAATCCATGGATATCGAATCCCATTTCCAAAATTGAATATACAGAGGCTGAAGTAACCCACTCAACTTTTGGTGTTCAGCTTTCACTTGTTGACAGTTTACACACCGCCTAATCCACAAGCCAACATCCCTCTTCATGCCTTCCTAATAGGAGCTCCTCTTAATATCTTGATACAACTTGGTCTATCCAGGAAGAATCCCAAACTTGGATCGATGACACTCCTCAAGAACTTCTCTTCTCAAGTTCTCCACATGTGGAACACATTACCGTCCCTTCTTTCTTAGCCATTCTCTAGTCAAGACCAAAATCTTTTATGTCATTGACCTGAGTTCCAACCTCAAGCCTTTTAATCCTCTTAGCTAATAATGGATCCTCCCTCTCCTTTGAAGCAATTCTCTCGATCAACATTGGTTGAACTTCTAAATAGGACAATATCGTAGTACTCTAAATAGAACTAGTAGTCGATCCTCAATGCACACCGCAACTGGCCAAAGCTTCTAGAACCTACCATTCTGCGAACATATCCAACACCACATTATGATGTGTTCTGATAAGAGAATTAGCCACTTTATTACCTTTCCCTAGTGTGTACTCTATGAAAAATCATAAACAACCAAAAATTCTAGCCATCTCTGATATTGCATATTCAACTACTTCAAAGAGAATAGATATATAAAGAATTATGATCGGTATACAACTCAAATCTTTCCCCTAAGAGATAATTCCTCCAAATCTTCAAGGAAAAAATCACCATGGCCAACTCAAAGTCATGAGTACCTTACTTCATGTGGTCTATACTGCCTAGATGCATAGGCAATGATTTTTCCCTTCTACATCAACACTGCTTCCAATCCAATCCCACACGGATTAGTGTATATGTTGGGCGGATTCTCGCCCAGAAGGCCACGAGACCGTGAAGCGTCATGTCCCATGCACATTCGAAACCAACAGGCACAGTAGGCGTCATCTCCTTGCACTCAAGTGCTCATGTCCATTCGGTACCTCCTTGTACCATGGTCCATTCGGCATCCATGAACCCAAGTCCATTCGGCGTCCATTCCCTCAACTTCATTCGGCTCTCTCCTCTCATGTCCATTCGGCACCAGCTCAACACCGGACCACACAATGCCGGTCCAAGCTACAACTCCCACTCCACTACCGGATCAACCCCCTACCGGACCAACCACTCCAATACCCTACCACCAAACCAACCATGGCCGAACCAACTCCACTGCCACTCCAACACCACCACCGGACCAAGGGATGAAGTCACCATGAAGTCACCATCACCAGTCCAAGCTCCATGCCGAATGAAGCCTCGCCGAACCAACACAGTTGCCAGTCCAGATCGCTTCAGCCCGGGCCCACCAGCAGTTATATACTTTCAAGACCCCTGCCCCCTACCTCATTCTATAAATAGAGGGGCAGGGGTACAACAATGGCAGACAAGTTTGAGAGCTCAAGCAAGGAAGGAACTTTCAAACTACTTTCATACACTTGTATATGAAGCATTGTACTTATAACCTGAAAGAAAGAAGATAATAACATATAAAGTGGACGTAGGCACATTCTGGCCGAACCACTATAAATCTGTGTGTCTTTTACATTTCAGCCCCTACTTTTCTCATATTTACATACTCATCTAAAATCATTGAAAATCACATATAATCAACTAAATAATACGACTTGGAGGTGTTTGTCCATTTTTTGTGCAAACATTTTTGGTGCTTTCACTGAGAATTGAACTCAAGCTTCATTTTCTCCCGCTTAACCTTCTTCCTAACAACATCACTCGTTGCTTAGAAATCATGCCTTCCAAACAGAGAAGGGATGTTAACAAAGGAAAGAACATCGCAACTAGCAGCCTTCCAGATCCAGCAATCACAGATCAGCCCACTTCAACAGCAGTACCAGATGAAAATCAGGAAAATCCAACTGGTCCCGCAACGGAACAACCAATCACTAGGGCAGATCTGGATAGAGTTGTGGCTGAAGTAACTAACCGCTTCACATCCCAACAAGAAACTTTGGTGGACCAACTCATGTCACGCTTAAGGGATGCTGAAGAGTCCAACCGCAACACTGAATCATGGGGTGAATCCCAATCCGGAGGATCCCGGAGGCAACAAAGGTCTTCACTCTTCGAAGAAGCTATCAACAGGAACAACAATGATAGGGGCCGCGCCCGGACTCAGCCCGAATTCCGACTCGAGGAAGCCCTTGGAACCGAACCCAGCGGGGGAGGCACCAGGCGAGGGTCGGATGTAGCTGAGCCAGTCATGCCACCTAATCATAGAAACCCCGCTGAACGGAGCCGAGCTAGAACCCAGCCCGAAGTTGACCCCATGGATGTGCCCGAAACAGAACCCCACAGGGGAAGATCAAGGCAGGGGGCAACTGTAGCTGGTCCTAGCGTGCATCCAAGCAGCCAAAGAGAACCACTGGATAATGCTAGAAGTGATAGACTGTACCATCCCTACAGGTCATCTGGACGAGATAGATCCCGCAGGGAAGAACCAAGCTCATTTTTGTCCGCTCCAAGTTCTGACGAACGAATGGCACGATTATTCAGAGAATGCGTCCAACGGGAGCAAAGGGACCGGGGAATAGGCGCTAGGGTCACCAGCCCCTTTACCCGAAATATCGAAACTGCCATTACTCCCCGGGAATGGAAAATGCCAACCATGGAACCTTACAAAGGAACTTCCGACCCCATCGTACACTTGCAGAGATACACCCAGCTTATGCTCATGAGTGGAGCAACAGAAGGAGTATTATGCAAATGCTTTCCGCTATTCCTAGCAGATCTAGCTACCTCCTGGTTCTGCCACCTACCCCAGGGATCCATCAGCTCATGGGAGATGTTGAAAGAAAGGTTTATTAGCCAGTTCCGCATCCATGTGGAACAACCCAAGGACGCTTATTCTCTATCCAATGTCAAACAGAAATCCGGAGAGACGCTGCAACAATATCTAACGCGGTTCAACGCCGCAGCGGCAGCAGTTCAAGATGCCGATGAAAAACTCACTCTAATGGCCCTCTGTAGTGGTGTACATCCAGACACCAAGTTTGCCAGAAGGTTAACTAAGGAAAAACCAGCTACCTTGCCTGATTTCTTCCATGAAGCTGGAAAGTATATGAGACTTGAAGACGCTGCTACAGAAAGGCAATCAGGACAACAAGGTAAGACAGTTCAGGACAAGGTTCCCGCTGCAACTAAGGACGCTCGAAGAAATGAATCTAGAGACAATGCTGGGGGCAGAAAGGTTGAAAAGCGCCAATATCGACCAGGGCCAAGATTTGATTCCTACACTCCTTTGAATGAAACAATCGAAAACATCTACCTAGCCACTCAGGGCGAACTCGGATACAAGCACCCCCCGCACAAGAAAGAATCAGATAACGCGCTCAAGTCCGGAAAGTTCTGTCGCTTCCACGAATCCCACGGACATGACACCAATGAATGCCACCATCTCCGGGACTTGATCGAAGAACACATCAGAAGAAGAAGACTGGAACGCTATGTGAAAGGTCAGAACAGGACTCCAACTCCTGCCAATGAGAATTCAAAGCAACCCCTCCCAGAAGTAGGCGGAGGGAATCACAACACCAGTGGCTCTAATCAAGAGAAGATAGTGGTCCTTACCATCTCAGGAGGACCACACATCGCCGACAGAAGTTGGGCAGAGATGGAAAGGTACGGCAAGTCACTTAGAAATGCTGAAGGCTATGTTAACTCTATTACAGAGGAACATCACCCGAAACGAAAAGAAAACGATGACATAGTATTCAGTAGGCGTGATTTGGAAGGAAGGCAGTACCCACATATGGATCCTATGGTCATCTCTGCCTGGTTCGGTCCAGCTAAAGTTTTTCGGATTCTAATAGACACGGGAAGCTCCGTAAATATCCTATTCAAGCATGCTTTCGACAAAATGAAGTTATCAATGAAGGATGTGTCTCCCTGCGACAAACCACTGCACGGTTTCACTGGAGATGCAAAAATGCCCCTCGGGCAACTCGACCTCTTCGTCGAAATAGGAAGTCATCCCCGCTCCGTGGTGCGAAAACAAACGTTCGTACTAATAGAAAGCCACTCGGCTTACAATGCCTTCTTGGGAAGACCAGCCTTGTCTGACTTCCAAATCGTCTTAGCCCCCTGGTGCCTGAAGATGAAATTTCCAACGGACAACGGAGTAGGGGAAGTAGAAGGAGATCAAGATGCTGCCCGAGACTGCTATGTAACTGAGCTTCGCAACAACCACAGGAAGAATAAAGGAAAAGATGCAGAGACTACTCTCTGCATAAAAAGCTTGGAGGCATAGCAATTAAAGAAAGCCCCTCCTCTTCGATACACAAGCGATCCCTTCAACGAACTAGACCCCAGGGATAAAGAGGAGGAGGCTACCGCCGAGCCTGCAGAGGCTATGGAATTCGTACCTGTAGATAAACACGATTCAAGTAGACTGTTAAAAATCGGATCTCAGCTAAAAACAGAATTGAAAGATCAACTCATCGACTTCCTCCGCCACAACTTAGATGTATTCGCATGGACACATGCCGATATGACAGGGATCTCCCCAGACATTGCATGCCACATGTTGAACATCGATCCCACCAAGGTACCAGTAAAGCAGAAAAAGAGGAGCATGGGGGCGAGCGATCAGCAGCCCTTGATGAGGAAGTAAAGAATCTACTTGCTAATGGCTTCATACGGGAAGCCATCTACCCAGAATGGATTGCTAACCCAGTGCTAGTAAAAAAGGCCAATGGAAAGTGGAGAACATGTATTGACTTCTCCAATCTGAATGACGCTTGCCCGAAAGATTGCTTCCCACTTCCCCGAATTGACCAACTTGTAGACAGCACAGCTGGGCACGAACTCCTATCTTTTATGGATGCATACTCCGGATATAACCAGATCCCCATGCACGCTCCCGATCAGGACCACACTACCTTCATCACCGACCGCGGATTATATTGTTACAAAGTCATGCCTTTTGGACTCAAAAATGCTGGAGCTACCTATCAACGCCTCGTCAACAAAATGTTCGCAGAACTGATAGGACGAACTATGGAAGTATATGTGGATGACATGTTAGTAAAGTCCAGGAAAGCCAACGACCATGTAAGCCATCTGGACGATATGTTTCAGGTACTTCGCCGATATGGAATGAAGCTGAATCCTCTAAAGTGCTCTTTCGGAGTATCATCGGGAAAATTCTTAGGATTCATCGTCCACGCCAGAGGAATCGAAGCCAACCCTGAACAAATCCGGGCTCTAAAAGAAATAAGGATACCTTCCACTCGAAAAGAAATGCAGAGCCTAAACGGAAAGGTGGCCGCCCTAAGCAGATTCATTTCCAAGGCAACTGACAAGTGTGTCCCTTTCTTCGAAGCACTCAAGAAAGACAAAGGGAGGTTCGAGTGGACCGACGAATGCTTAAAAGCCTTCCTCAACCTAATCGAACACCTTCAGTGACCACCAGTACTCTCAACTCCAAATGAAGGTGAAGTGTTATACCTATACCTCGCTGTATCATCTCATGCTCTAAGCGCCGCCTTGGTAAGAGAAGAAGACCGCACACAACGCCCGGTTTACTTTGTAAGTAAGAGATTTACAGGGGCAGAGGCCAGATATCCTAAACTTGAGAAATTAGCATATTGTTTATTGATCGCGTCACGAAAATTGCGACACTACTTCCAGTCTCACTCCATCAGGGTTCTAACCGATCAACCGCTGAGACAAGTGCTCCATCGTCCTGACACTTCTGGGCGACTCCTCAAATGGTGCATCGAACTAAGTCAGTATGATATCACCTACCATCCTCGCACCGCTATCAAAGGACAATTCATGGCTGACTTCATTGCCGAATTCACTATCAACGAAGGCAAGGAACAATCCGAAGTAGCAAAAAACATCAAGTGGAATCTCTTTGTAGACGGAGCATCGAACGAACAAGGCTCGGGGGCAGGTATTGTGATCATCACCCCCAGGGGAAGAAAGTTGTACTATGCATTAAGGTTGGAGTTCACGGCCACTAACAACGATGCTGAATATGAAGCAGTAATAGCGGGATTGGAACTGGCCCTAGAAATTGGAATCAATTCCTTATGTATTCATAGTGATTCTCAGCTTATCGTAAACCAGGTACTAGGAGAATTCCAGACTCGAGGAGAACGACTCACAGCATACCTAAAGAAAACCAAACTGCTGCTCGATCAATTGGACCATTATCTAATCAAACACATTCCTCGAGAAGAAAACCAAGAGGCAGATGAACTTGCAAAGCAAGCTAGTATGATGAACAACACCATTTCCGGAGCACTAGCAATCTCAAGGCAGCTAGCCCCAAGTTTCGAACAAGTGAATCTGGTAACTGCAATCGAAGAAGGAACCTGGATGACTCCTGTCCGGAAATATTTGCAAGATGGCATACTACCCGACAGGCGTGACGAAGCCAAGAAGATTTTGAGGAAAGTTCCCCACTACACAATACAAGAAGGCATCCTCTACCGGCGTGGTTTCTCTAGCCCCTTATTGAGATGCGTCGCCGGAAGGGAAGCCAAGGAGATATTAACAAACATCCATCAGGGAGGATGCGGAGATCACACTGGAGGACAGACTTTGGCAAGAAAGATACTCCGATATGGATATTACTGGCCCACGCTAAACAAGGATGCCCTAGACTTTGTTAAGAAATGCGACAGATGTCAGAAGTTCGCTAAGATTCCTCGACTGCCCACGAACGAAATTACTCAAATGACCAGCCCTTGGCCCTTTGCTGTATGGGGAATTGACTTAATTGGCGAACTGCCAACGGGCCGAGGCGGAGCCAAATATGCTATAGTGGCAGTCGATTATTTCACCAAATGGGTATGGAGTCCCACTCAAGATCGTATCAGACAACGGACTCCAATTTGACAGCGAAGAATTTGCCGACTGGTGCCAAGAGCATGGGATTCATAAAAGCTTCTCATCAGTAGCTTACCCTCAGGCAAACGGACAAGTTGAAGCTGTCAACAAAATTCTCAAAACCCTAATCAAGAAGAAACTTGAAAAGTCAAAAGGCGCTTGGGTGGACGAACTTCCTACAGCACTGTGGGCATACCGCACATCTTTCAGAACATCAACGGGACATACTCCTTTCTCTTTGGCATATGGATCGGAGGCAATGCTCCCAGTTGAGACTATTGTACCTTCCCACCGTAGGATCCACTACAACCCAGAAGAAAACGAAGAACTCCTCCTCATGTCTTTGGATCTGATTGAGGAAAGGAGAAACGATGCAGCACTCAAAGCAGCAGCTCACAAACAAAAAGTGGCAGCACTATACAATTCCAAAGTCAAGCATCGCAGCTTACAAGAAGGAGATCTTGTCCTCAGGCGAATCTTTCCGCGCCCCGGGGCACTGGACCCCACCTGGGACAGACCATATGTAATTCACAAAGATCTCCACAACGGAGCTTACATTTTGTCAACAGTGGACGGAGAGGTGTTCCAGAGGGCATGGAACATCCGACACCTCCGTCGATACTTTTCTTAACTTGTACTGCCCATATGAAGTGAATTAACAAAGAGAATCAGTGGACCTAGGCATTTTCGTGCCGAACCACTTTAAAAAATCCTGTCTCTTTTTAACTTGTTCCTTTATGTCTTGGCTACTTGTTAAGTTTTATCCCTTTCTGTTGAACAAAATCCTATGGCATCTCCACTCAAGACGCACCACGGCCTCATCTGGACTAGGCCTAACAGGTACGCTACGATTCTATGCACTCGCCAATGAGACACTTTTGCTCCAGCATCCCTCTGCTGCGGGTTAACTCATTGCGCGCCTGCCCTCAAAGCCAACTGTAATGAGCCGATTATAAGTCATCATAAAGGCCGACTATAGCCGATGGCAGCTCATTACGGCGTTCGGCTCGCCGGTAACTGTGAACCTACTTTAAGCCCCAACATAAGGTGTGGCCAGCCAGGGGTAGTTCACGGCCAACGGCACCCACGCTAGCCGGCCACGGTAAATCGAATAATACCCACGATTACGGACCATAATGGTTCGGGTAGTTACCGTGCGCGATCTCGGCTCCGATGTGTCTTAAGTGCGGCTGTGGTAAAAAAGAAAACTCCCCGCGGAGGCGTAAGATGGGTGACAAATGTCTCCAAGACCCACAGCTAGGGAAAGTGACTACAAAACCCGTTTGCCACGAACTTAAGCACATCGACGGCCTTCCGTGACTGGAAGTTTTACTTTTACTATATTTCCATTCCATTTAAATATTTTTCTCCTATCCTGTATAACAAACTCTCAAGTACAGGAAACCGAATAGGAAGCATTCACTCATGAGGCTCTAAGCCTGCGTACTGGGTGGCAGGGTGCTCAGCTATACTCGTGAACAGTTACACAAGACACTCAAAGCTACCGCCTGCGAATAAAACATAAAGGGCGGTACTCTCTTCTCTTGTACATAAATGTGTAATTATAGCTTATTCATACACTGACATTGCAACACGTGAAATTATATTTCAAGCAAAAACTTAACATCAAACACAACTAGAATCACAGACATATACATAACTATACTTCTCAGACAACATATCAAAATAATCACAGCACAACAAGATAGTGATAACATGTTAACATAAAGAGATCAACGCATATTATAGAACTACACAAAAGCTGTCTGATGTCACAACATAATTACATGAAATCATTCGTCACAGATAATCTTATTACAACACATGAATTTTTTGGACTAACATAAACAGTGATAAAAAAGAAACAAAAAGATGGCAGATGCATCCACACTCCATCACCAACTCCCCCAGTCTACTTAGCCGCAGGATCAGAGCCCCCAGCATGTGGATCTGAAGTCCCACCTGTCCAGGTCAGAAGAGGAATTCATTAAACGAACGATCAAGTTATGAAAACACGGAAAGAAAAGAAAGGGAAAAGAATAACTCAGCAGCATCCGCCGCTTGATCCTCATCATCCAACTGCACGCCCGCTTCCTCGGCAGCAAGCAGCCGCATCCCCTCCTTCACCGCCGCTTGCTCCTCCTTTGAGAACTGAGCAGTAACCGCATCCAAATTGAAAGCCTCTCCGCCTTCCTTACCCGCGTTCACCCTGGCCTCCTCTAAAGCCTGGAGATACACCTTGGCCATGACCCGAGGGTAATCATCCATCCAAGACAAGCCGCCCTCCTTCCAAGTGTGGAAGTACATGTCCTGCAGCATCTCATCCATCATCCCCTCATTCTCCTCAAACTCCCTCACCCGGGCCTCAGAAGCTTGCAACTTGGCGACGGCGACGTCCCTCTCTGATTGGTACCTTAAGCAGTCAGCCTGGAGCGACCTCCTCATTTCCTCCTCCTTCAACTTGAGGGACCTCCTCATCTCCTCCATCTCCTCCTTTAACTCGGCCTGAGCCATCTCCGCAGCCTCGAGCCTCCCGGACAACTCCTCTACCCGCTCGAGATCCGCATTTCGAACCTCATCCACCGTTGTAATAGCCATGTTAATCCGTTCTCTGCAGGCGACCTCCATCTTCCGTAATTCCGCCCTACTGGCCTTCTCCATGGTCTCTTTCAGCCGCTTGGAGGCTTCCTCGTGCTGGGAAATCTGGATGGCTTGGTCGGCAAGCTGCTTGGCCTGATCGGCAACCTTTAACCTCAATCGAATGTTAGCACTCCCGATCTCTTCCCCGGCCTTGACCAACTTAGCATGATGCTCCATTAACTTCTTGGTCTCTGCGGCCACCCGATCGATATTAGCCTTGGCCTCATCCCCCATGGTGACTACCCGTGTAGTAAGTAAATCAAGATCTAAAGACTTGGCTTCGTCCAGCACTCTTACCATGGGGTTGCGGGGAAGGAGGTGCTCGCCCGTGGCCTCATCAAATGAAATGTCTTGAAAGCTTGGGTCTAAATTGGGATGACCGGCAAAAGGGTCACGAGGCACGGGGCGAGGCGCGTCAGGACGCCTTATACGGATAATAGTAGGACTCTTGAAAGGAGGAGGAGGGGGACCGGACTCCGTGCTCTCCTCCGTAGTATCACGAGGAGGCTGAGTAGGAGGAGGCTGAGTAGGAAGCTGCGAAGCAGAAGAAGACTCAAATAGGGAACGGCTCCGCTTCCTTTTCTGAATGCCCTCTTCGATGACCCCAAGAAGGGGGCGGTAATTGACTACATCCCCAGTGCGATCAGTAGAAGGTTTCGCGGAGGCTCTCCTCGACTTAAATTGCTCAAGGCGGTGTCGAACATCCGACGTTTTAACCGCCTGGCCTGCCCCTGGAATAAAGAACGAGTGTTACGAACATACAATAATCCGCAGTTCAAAAAACGTGCTAAGTTAAAAAGGAAGAAAAGTGAGAGGACACATCTATTATACAAACCCGGCGGAGGAGTGGGATACTGCAATAAGTCCTGGATCTCATTCCAGGACGGAAGTGAACCGTAAAAAATTTCTAAGTCCCTATCGAAAATGGAATCGGCAGAAGACAAAAGTTCACCTTGCATCGCCGGGGTCACCCTAGCTGAGGAACCCTTAGAGGATGGGTCAGTGCCAACCACAGCTTTGCCGGTTTCCTCTGCCTTCTCCGTTTCCTTCTCCGTTTCCGACTCTCCCTCCGACTCCCCGAAGGCCCGACGGAGAGCCTCATCCAGTGCGAGGTCTTGCTCAGAGGTTAGAGCAGCAACACCACTGCCACCTTGACCATCGCCGTCTCCTCCACCCTCCGACCCTTCTCCGACTTCGCCTCCTTCCTCCTCTTCCACACCTTCCTCCTCCGGGACAGTCGGGCAAGTACTTGGAGAAGGGCCATCGGACTTCTTCAGTTTCTTCCCCCCGACCACGGGACGCTCTGCGAAAGGCTCCCTCCTACCGCTCTTTACCTTAGCCCCCTCCTTAGCTTTAGCAGCCCTCTCCTCGGCCGTATCCCTTTGCTTAACCACGGATTGGTGCGGTAAGATCAAATTATGCTCCAAGAGGGTGGTGTTCCTGATCAAGAAAGAGGCCGACCGGTCCCGTGCCGGAATAGCCTTTAGTTCAGCAGCCATTCGCACTAAGGAATCGTCCTCCACGACTGCAATACCACCTGTCGCTAGCCAGAAATAGAAGCATGTCAGAAAAAACACTACAATCAAAACACATGAAAAATATAAATGAAATCAATCTTACAGCCGGAAGTGAAAAGGCGGAAAGAAACAGCATCGTCCTTGACGAAGAACCACTCTTTCTTGAACATAGTGAACTTGGAATATAAGTCCAGGACTGGTTTGAAGGGCACGGCCGCTTCCAGGCTAATATACGGAGACCCCTTCTTATAGCCTCTCAGGTTATACAAATAACGAATTTCCCGGTTAGAAGGAGGACGCCCGTACCTCCTCTGGAAGATAACGAAGAGGCTCACCAGGATGGCGTAAGAATTAGGCTGAAGCTGGAAGGGGGCCACCTTCAAATATGTGGTGAAGCTTACTATCCAAGCGTTAATAGGAGGGATAGCACCGCACATGCAGTGGTATCTGCTATAGGCGAAGTAGCCCTCGGGGGGGTTATATGGCATCACCCCATCCCCTGGCAGCAGCATAAGAGCCCGATCTATCCCGAAGGAACGGGATATGACGTCAAGTTGCTCCTCCTTTAAGGAGCTTGGGAAGCAGTCAGGGGGAGAGATCAAAAGTTCCTGTGGACCATATCCATCCACTAAAGACCTCGGAATAGGCCGATGTTGCCCGGATCCTGGTTGGACTGGGGGCAAGGAAGAAGAAGGCTCTCCTGTGCCTCTAGACTTCTTTCTGTCCGATCGTGTTTCCGCTTTGCGAGACATTTTCTGTAGCACAAGAAAAACTTAATATTAGAACAAGGAACATAGAAAAGTAAACAAACAAGTGCGTGCAAGTGTGGGATTTCATTCGCAAACTAAAGTCTTCAAGTTCACAAGTTCATTCGGTTTCCAAGTTCATTCGGTTTCCAAGTTCATTCGGTTTCCATCTCATGTTCATTCGGTGGTACTATATCGAGTGCATTCGGTACACAAGACATTCGGCCCCAAGGCCGTAGTCCCATTCGGTGAAACGAAGACTTACGTGTGTATTCGGTAATAAGTATATACCTGGTTCGGTATAAGGTTGGTTCGGCAAACACTTGGTTCGGCAATGAATTGACAAGCGCCGAATAAAAGTATCCCTCCAACCATAAACCGAATGAAAACCACACCTACCTCGGATCAAACGAAAACATATACCTACTCAACGCCAAATGGAGCTGTATCTACCAACAGAAACTAAAAACTGGGGGCATGCAATACGCCTTACTCAGATAAGTACCGAACTCTAGTGTCTACTGATAAAATAGAAATCAGGATAACGATGGATAAGTCGTGAATCTAACACTAACATGGGTTAATCATTTACACGTGTACGCGACCACGAATGGTCCATAGGCGCGCTCTGAATGGCTATTAACCCTATCGTCGTGAGAATTTACGCTTTGACATCCCTTTTTAAGCTCATCGGTCAAATGGATATTTGATAATTATGAAATGGCCAAGCTACTTACACATGTACGGGATCGCAAACGATCCCTAGGCATGCTCTGAGCTGGCGACAAACCGCCTTGACGAACGATTCAGGGACCCACTCTAACGTGAACCTGGCATCGATAATGCTAAGCCCCCTCGGGGCACACTAACTCGCCTCGAACGGCGCAGTTCACTTAATCACAAACATTTCGACCACGAACGGTCATCGTTTGAAATCATACTAAAACTGTAAATCCCTTTGCAGGACATCAACAAGATATAAACATCCAGCCCATGACATTACAAGACGAGTCTTCCCACCAACGAGAAACAAAGCGCGATACGTGCAAGCACGTGCCCCACTTTGGGGGGCAAATGTTGGGCGGATTCTCGCCCAGAAGGCCACGAGACCGTGAAGCGTCATGTCCCATGCACATTCGAAACCAACAGGCACAGTAGGCGTCATCTCCTTGCACTCAAGTGCTCATGTCCATTCGGTACCTCCTTGTACCATGGTCCATTCGGCATCCATGAACCCAAGTCCATTTGGCGTCCATTCCCTCAACTTCATTCGGCTCTCTCCTCTCATGTCCATTCGGCACCAGCTCAACACCGGACCACACAATGCCGGTCCAAGCTACAACTCCCACTCCACTACCGGATCAACCCCCTACCGGACCAACCACTCCAATACCCTACCACCAAACCAACCATGGCCGAACCAACTCCACTGCCACTCCAACACCACCACCGGACCAAGGGATGAAGTCACCATGAAGTCACCATCACCAGTCCAAGCTCCATGCCGAATGAAGCCTCGCCGAACCAACACAGTTGCCAGTCCAGATCGCTTCAGCCCGGGCCCACCAGCAGTTATATACTTTCAAGACCCCTGCCCCCTACCTCATTCTATAAATAGAGGGGCAGGGGTACAACAATGGCAGACAAGTTTGAGAGCTCAAGCAAGGAAGGAACTTTCAAACTACTTTCATACACTTGTATATGAAGCATTGTACTTATAACCTGAAAGAAAGAAGATAATAACATATAAAGTGGACGTAGGCACATTCTGGCCGAACCACTATAAATCTGTGTGTCTTTTACATTTCAGCCCCTACTTTTCTCATATTTACATACTCATCTAAAATCATTGAAAATCACATATAATCAACTAAATAATACGACTTGGAGGTGTTTGTCCATTTTTTGTGCAAACAGTATACTACCAACCCTTAGTTTCCATCCGGAACTACTAACACTGGAGCATCGGTCAACAAATGCTTTAACCTAAGGAATACTTCCTCACATTTTTCGGACCAAACGAACTTCACTTCCTTTATGGTAAGCTTAGTCAAAGGCGCTGCTATTTATGATAAATCCTTAATAGATCTCCGGTAATAGTCAGCAAGTCCAAGAAAACTTCTGATCTCGGTCATCGTCTCTGATCTCTTCCAATTGTTCATAGCTTTGATCTTATTTGGATCGACTGATAATCCTTTCTCTAAAACCACACTGCCAAGAAACTTAACCTTTTTCTTCCAAAAATGACTCTTGGTAAACTTCGCATTTAGCTGATTCTGCCTTAGCATCTCTAGCACAACTCTAAAATGATCTTCGTGCTCTTTCTCATTCTTAGAGCATACCAAATTGTCATATATAGATACCAACACGAATCTATCCAAATACTTTCGAAAGCCTCGATTCATCAAATCCACAAAGAAAGCAGGTGCATTCATCAACCTGAATGGCATTACTAACCATTTAAACAAACCATATCCATTCCGAGATGCAGTCAAAGGAAAGCTATCCTCTGTCACTCAACTGATGGAACCTCATTGTCAAATCCAACTGGGAAAACACTTTATTTCCACTCAATCGATCAAACAGATCATCAATTCTCGGCAAAAGGATACTTATTCTTTATCGTCCTTTCGATAAGCTTACTTTATTCGATACACATCTTCAGTGACTCATCTAGTTTCTTCACGAATACCGTGGCCGCTCCCCAAGGCGGACTGTTTGGCCTACTAAAATTCCTTCCTTCTAGATCCACTAGCTGCACCTTAAATTCCTTCATCTTAGCCGGTGTCATCCTGCTAGGTGGATGCTCACAGGTTCATCTCCTAGCACAAGATCTATCCGAAACTCAACAGTTCATTTCGGTAGCAGTCTTGTGACTGGCTTCAAGACATCTGCAAACTCTCTTACAATTCGAACCTGACTTAGCACTTCTTCCACTTCCATTGCACTTAAAAAGTTACAACTACTTCGGTCAGAATTCTCTACCAAGAATATAATTTAGTTATGACTATCAAGGTGTCTTAAAGATATCTCCCTATCCTAGCAGAATATCCAAGCCTCATACCTTCTCAACCATCCATACCCAAATTGATTCCGAAAGCTACAAAATCGTAAATAGACAAACTGCATGCAAACTTATGATCTAACAAATCAAGTTCTAACTAGTCATATCTCATCCCTACAGTTGCATACCCTCCTATTGGATTCGCAATCCTTAAGGATGTAACAAGGTATGTGGGTTCTGAGCATAACCTATCAACCAAACACTAGGATATAAATGAATATGATGCACCGGTATCAAAAAATATCCTAACTGGTATACTCTGAATCAAAAACCTACATTCCATCAATGTTTTCCCTTGATCGACTGCAGTAAGCTTAGCTGATGATCCAATAGCAAAAAAAATTCCCTTTGTCCACCCAAACTGGCTCTGGACACTGGTTCTTGTAATGCCCAACTTGATCACAGTTAAAGCATTTACATTCTTCTTGTCCGCAGCTTTCTTCCCCTTGCCTGACCAGCGCTCATTTGCATAATGACCCTTCTAGTCACATTTGTAACATACCAAATCAGCCTTTTTTCCTTCTTGGCGGCATCCCCTTTCTGGGCTCCCTTCTTCTTAAAGAACTTTCCCTTCTTTCCCCGAGGACCTTGGGATTCAAGTGGCTTTTCTCTAGCAGATATAACAAGCATCTCTTCATGGAAAATGACTATCTCCACCACCACATTATAAGGTGCTCAGATATGGGTCATTTTCATTCTAATAAACTCACGTCTCAGTCCTGGAATGAACTTTCGTTCCTTCTGACATCAGTGTTAACCATAACATATCCATATCTAGTCAGCTCATCAAACTTAATAGTGTACTCGACCACTGACATCTCTCCTTGAACTAAATCCATGAACTTCCTCATCAGTGACGACTTGGCAATCTCAGACTGAAACTCTGCTCAAACCTTCTTCGAAAATCAGCCCATGTCAGCTCTTGCTCCAGAACTCCAGCGGTCACACTATTCCACCAGTGAAGCGCTTTCCCTTGCAACTACCTAGAACCTAGCCTTCTCTTTTGCCCATCATCCAAGCCAAGATCAGTACAGATCCTTTCACAGTTTAATAGCCAATTCTCAGCCTCAACTGCATCCTCTATTCCAACAAACGGTTTCCACCTAGACTGGTGTAGTCTCTTCTCAGCTTAGTATAGTTATTCCCAACTTGGGCCACAAAATTAGCTCATCCAACATTACCGGCAACTCCAACTTGCAATGGATTGGCTAACAACTGTACACCATCTCTACATCTGCCGCAGGATTTCCAGCATCTACATTGCCTTCAGCGTTTGGATTAGCATTAGCTTTTCGACCTTGGTTCCTCCTGGTATTAGGTCAAGCATTTTCGTTGGTTATGGTGCTCCCTCCTCCTAGATTTCATCTTCCATTTCCTGCTTCCATATCTTCTTTCTCGTAAATCTACATACGAGCCTTAGTAAGATATAGAAGACCGGTCTAAAAGAGAGGGGAACATGTACTTATATATATGTGTCTATATATATCAAATACAACTACATTACTATAGTGTTAACCCAAATCTCGATCTTCTTTTCAAATTCATTGGAATTATGTTTCAATTTTTTTTGGCTTAACTTCATTTTTAAGTTTCATAATCTTATGCTTTGATACCAACTTGTAACATCCCCATACTTGGAGGCCTAAAACTAATGGCTACGGATGCTATAGTCATACATAGTTGTTAATCCTCGGCGACCACATACAGTGGTGTTAGATTAATTGATACACAGAAACGCATGAATATGGAAAAAAATTTAAACTCAAAACAAAATCACATTTCATTCCAAAATATTTCATAATTCATTACATAATTCCAAATTCGCAAATCACCTTCAGAGAAAATATATTTATTACAATATACGCACATATAAAAATGCCCTCTTGAATGATCAAAGTATATACAGGCAATACATCAACTTTGCTACTACAAAAAACACAGCAGAATCTAAAGAAAAGAAAACTCTAAATAGCTATCATGCCTCTTATAGGTCTTCGGAAGCTTATTCATCTTAAGAGGTACCTGAAAACCTCAACTCTCAAACTACCCAAAATCAATTGAGTACCCAAGAGTTTAAGGGGAAAACATGAACTTCGAGTCAAACATAAAGCTTGGTATTAATAATAATCTACCATCTTAAATCATTTACATACCTAGTGAGACCATATAGCTTAGCGGAACGTGTTTCCCCTCATTAGTATCTCAAAACCTTTTATAAAACATATACTGTGCTCCTGCATCCACAATGGTTAAAACAATTCAAAATAGTATAATACGATGATATGCCAAACAAATGAATCCCATCTCTTTTCATTTAGATTATTTGTCTCAATTATAGTTTCTAGAATTACTATTAACCTAATAGTTTTCATGGGCAGACTAATAACCAGTTAAACATTTAAGGACTCCATATCCGATTACATAGTTTTCATGGGATCACTGTGAACCTATTGGTAACTCCAATATCTTACTCTTATCCTAGTTTTCATGGGTTGACTAGGAACCTATTGGTAACTCTAATATCCTTTCTTCTTACACTAGATTTTTGGGCTGACTAGGAACCTATTACATCGGTCAATATTCACAATCCGGATATAGTTGTCATGGGCTATGTACAAACCTATTGGCCTCTGCCAGTATCCAATCATATTTTTCATGGGCTAACTATCAACATGTCTTTCTGACATCTTCCCTTATACATAATTTTCATGGACTTACTACGAACCTGTCTTTCTGACATCTTCCTTTATGCATAGTTTTCATGGGTTAACTATGAACCTATTGGCCCCTGCAATATTTTTTCCTATACATAGTTTTCATGGGCTTACTGATAACTTATTGGCCCGTGCCAATATCTTTCTTTTATATCTTAGCATCCCATATTCTGGTCTTCTTGACCTCCTAGATGCAATTCTGCTCATTCAAGTGTTTATTCAATTTATATTCACTACTAGATTAACCTAACAAGTTCTTCTACTCTTTACCCTCAAAATGCACTGTATCCATTATAAAGTGAATATATTCATATTTGAAGAAGCAACATAACAACGTAGCAATATCACTCCTGTGGGCATAATATAAAACATGGTTAATCCCTTTAACCTACCACTTTATCAAAGATAGCTTCTTCTTTAAACCATTATAAAACCTCCTTTAATTTTTTCATGGGGTTTTCCTTCTAAAAATAAAGTTTGGGTAATAAAACCTTTCGATACCTTCGAAACCTACCTTTTTTACTTCATAGGATGACCTCCTTCGAAAGCCTTAAAATCATTTCTCAAAACATTAGTCTCCTGCCTTTTAATATTTTAAAACCTTTCTTTCGAAACCTTAGATTTTAGTAAAGAATTAATATTTAACCTTTAGAAGCTTAGCTTCGAAACCAATTGAAAGTACCCCTTTCAACACCAGTGGAAGTAAACCTTTCGGAATCTTTGAATGTCCCCCTTTCGTAAGCATTGGGTTTATACTTAAAACATTATTTGGGTCAATGTGAATATAGGCGAGAGCAACACTTTCGAAACCATCCTTTGTTATATAAATATGTTGGGGAAAACTTGATGGCGTCGACACCATCTCTTTTGAAAGCATTTAACATCTGGGTAAAACATTAGAAGGCGGGTGTTGGAACCCTTTTTGAAACCATCACCTTCGAAACCCTAATGCCATTCGAAAGCTATGGGAAATGGCTTAAACGTATAAAACAAAGTACCCTTTCAACTCCCTTGATATCTTCAACACCTTTGAAAGCTTAAAGAACGACAGCAGGGTATCGACTAGGTCGGAACCACTTCTTTTAGAACATTCTTTCATAAGTAAAAGAACCCAGTCGAAAGCAATCTTCAGTTAATGGTAACCCTTTCGAAACCTTTTTAAATTCGCCTTTCGAAAAAAAACGCTTCAACAATGTCGAAGGCTAAATCAAACAAAACAAAGGCAGGCGCTCTTTACATTAAAAACAAATCAAGGTTCCGACTCCTTCGAAAACTATGCTTTCGACACTTTACCTTCCTCCTTCCTCCAATCCACTGCATACCATCATGGTGTTTCCATATGTATTGTTTTCAACATAGTTGGTTTAGATAAGGATGAAGGTAGAAGCTTCTGCGTCGAGAGGTGCTTTCCTAAGTAGGCAGAACCAATTTTCTGATTTAAACCTGGTTTAGTTCTTTATAAAGTAAACTTTTCTCTAACTAACCTGCCACGTGTCAACACCATATTGATTGCCTTAAAATTTCCAAATTCTTTTCTAAAAATAACTAACGCTGATTAGATCTAAACCATTGTTAAGATAATCAATTAAGCACTTCCATTTGACAAAACCAATTTTGCAAAGAAGCCCCTCTTCTAAAACAATTTATTTTGCATAGCAATTTACTTTGGAAAAATCTACAAAAATTCCAGAAATTCACTTTAATTATGTTATCAAACATATCAAAATTTTCGACCCAAATTCTCCATATATTTTCCAAAATAAATTTATAAACTCAAATAACCATATCTTCCTTTGAAAATTCATAATAATCTTTCCATGGCTCAAAAAATTATAAAAATTAAAACCCAACTCCAAAACCATGTTGCTCATAACATATAATTTTTTGTTTGCATTTAAAAATCATTTAACCTCGGTTTTTCCCTAAAATCGTTCATATGTCATTTAAAACAATATTGTTTAATCTAAACAAATTATAAATCAAGCAAATCATCATGTAATATATCATAAAAATGAATTTACCCTTAAATCCAAAATTATATGATTATAAAACAAAAAATAGAGATGTTGTGATTATTATTTATCTTGATCTAGATAAGGAGATTGGATTGAGATTGATTCCTCTAAGTTTAATTCTCTAGCTTTAATTTGATGTCCTCTTATTTAAAGGCCATCCTTTCTCTTGCGTTTTAGTTGTTAAATGACATGAATGAGAATTAATGGCTCGTTTTTTCGTGCCCTTTGAATCGGCAATAAACCACACATGTCCAACTCAAATTACACGAATAAGCATATCATTAAAGATGGAAAGAAAATATAGATAGAAAAGAATCTCACACGAATGGAATAACATATATTATTTCAATAATAATATTTACAGAGGAAAATTTTAAAATACAATATCAGAGTCTAACTTATATTCATCCTGGATAGTTATAACACCCGCCCTTACAAATGCTGACAAATAACAAAACAAATGCAATAGATGTAGCGGATAATAGAAGATGTCCATATGATGTTAATGATCTCCAACTCTCCTTTGGAAACTCCAATCGTCTTCAATTAAACCTGAAACTACTCGGATCTGACCCGACTATTAAAAATACCCAGATCTAGCTTGATAAGTCGCGTGAGATACTCGAAATTTAAAATGACTATGTTATCAAAACCTTTGAAAAAAAGGTATCTTAAGACCACCCCCATACATAAACATGAACGGGTTTTTACCTTATGATAATCAAAACTTTTCTATACCAAAATTCACTTGATATTATTTTTAATGAGATTCCATTGAAAACATTTCAAATAAACTTATTTCAATAAGGTATCAATATCTGGACCAAGTCTAAGTTAATATATCCTGTCTAGGTCAATGGAATATACCGAATGGAAAATGTGATACCAGAAAGGGGTAGCTAAAATGTTTGCACGTCATTACAGCTATTTTGGGACTACAATTAAAACCATGAATTTCGTATTGGGATTGGATTTCCAACATGATAGAGAACTAGTGAAAATATCAATCTGTATCTACGGGTTATGTCCAAAATTTAGACGCCGTTATATAACAACACAAATGGCCCATAGGGGATACAATCTGCGAATATCATCTAAGGGCTCGGACTTCACGCATCCATGCCATAAGGCCCAGACGTATCTAGTGTCTAGGGCTCAGAACATCTGATAAACCAAATAACTACAATTTGAAATGCGAGTTCCATCTTCCCGAATAGAATCCCATCATAATCAGGGTGTGAGCTCGCGAGGCTACATTCAATTTCTTCAAAGCCACACTGTTCATACCAAACCACGCTTTGATCATAACAAGTTCCACTTTGAAGCCACATTGTCATCCATGTCACATGGCTGATTTCTAGAAAAGTATAACTTTATGAGCTTGATAAGCTAAAAGAAGTTGCCTTCTCCGCCATCAATTGATATACATTTATACAAATCACTCAAATGTGATTTAGAATACAATTTTAGACAAACATCCATACAAGTTCGCTTTAGAATTGAACGAAACTAAAGGCACTCCTCATACTACTATAAGTAGCGAGTAGTCCTTGTAATCCGAAAAATTTTCAAAACGAGGAGACTACTGCTATAAATAACTCTATAATAGGAGCGACCCTGAGCATGTCAACAAGCAATCCTCACGCTATGAAGATCCACGGTCTTCAATAATCATCATCTTCAACATATCTTCACTTTCGAACGTATACATTAATTCGAAGTAGTTTTCGAATAGGGATCACTCAAATCCGACACCGGTTCCTTCGAAACCAATTATTGATAAAAAGATGTTTACTTCATATATGGATGTCAATCATCAATCAATTGCTTCATCTTTTATTTAGATCAAATATCTTTCTTAGACATATTCTCTTCAAGTTATTCCATTTTCTTTTCAAATGTATATGGAATCATTAACCCTCATTTATTAAATCATTTGGTTTATTTAAACCTTTCTTAAATCGTGGAATAATTCCAAATAATTTTCTCTTTTACTTCGAAAAACCTTTCCAAATCATTCTTTTAATCTAAATAAAAGATTTCTTATATTCAAGTTATAACTTTTAACTTATGGAAAATATTTCCAAATCTTTCATTAAATCTTAATCAAAGATTTCCTTCTTAACTTCAAATCATATTCTTGCAAATCAAAGATTTTCACACCAGAGCACAACTGCCACTTTAAATACGGTAAATTTCACCTCCAGGGTTTAGTCCCAAGTAATCCTACATCATGAAGATCTTTGTCATCACTATATTTTATTTCGAAAATTAGTTTGAAGGGGTTTTCGGATAAGAATCACCCAAATCCGATCCCAGTTCCTTCGTGCTAATAATCGATAAAAAGATGTTACGTTCATATGGGGTTTCAAAATTAGTTTGAAGTGATTTTCGGATGGAAGTCACCCAAATCAGATCCCGCTTCCTTCGTACTAATCATCCATAAAAAGGTGTTAAGTGGTTAATTAACATTCTAAGAATTTGTTTCTTTTCTTTTATGTTGTAAAAACTTAAATATGATTTTTCAGAGCATCCAGGCTTTCCTTTCGATCTATTTCACCCCTCGCCTAGAAAGAGAAAACATAAGACATGTATGTTCAGGGCACTGGTTGCTCCATCCCTAACTTTAATTTAACACCTTATTTTATCTTTCCAGATCTCAAAGGTGGGACAAATGTACTAGTCATTTTCGTGTACTCGATTATTAGCTTTATTTTGGAATTGATTGTAAGATTTCAAATTATCTTTTAAACTCTTAATTTTTCTTTTAAAAACATTCATAATTGATTCTAGGAAATATCGTTATGTTTAAACTCATATTCAAAAGGTTATAGAATTCGTAGCATTAAAGTGCTGCTAAAAGTGCTATATAAGCTTATTTGATTTAAACAACTTTTTAATATTTGAAGTTCACATTTTCCATTCCAAATCTCTTTTAAACCATTATAATAGATTTATCAAATTTATTTCATATTTTTAATCATTTAAAAATATCATTTATAAAGAAATCCCGTTTTAGATTCCGAACTGCAAAACCGCGATGTTTATAGAAAATTGTTTTGGACATATTTCAAGCTCTACTTGATGAAATCTTGATTTTCTTTTTTCATTGGAAAAGTATGGATATAATAGACCGAAAAATTCCTACTCGAAGAATTACAAGCTATATTCCACTTCGTATAGTCATTTAACTTTTATGAAGCGAAATCGTGAACTACCGTTACTCTACACGCCTGGTTTTGACTTATTTTTCAATTTTTTTCAAACTTCTTGGAAACATTTTTAAATGTTTATAAAATAATTCTAAATCATTTTAAACTCATTTTAAACAATATTTTTGTATTTCAAACTCATATTCCATTTTATAACATTATATTATTATAATATCATTTCTAAACTTTTTAGATTATTTTGAAACCATTAAGAGGCTAAATAATTTCCATACATACATATATAGATTTAATTCTCATTTAGTTAACTATGATTGCTAACTATTTTTTTATCTTTTATTAAACCAAGCTATCATCCTTATCACAAAAATATAATCAACCATAATATCAACCAAGTTATCATCCATTAAATCATCCAACATGTAATAAACTTTTCGTGTAATTAGCTTGAAATATTTTTAGGAATTAGTAACTTAAAATATGAGTACTCACCATTAGTTACACTCCATCGAATTTTTTCGTAGACTTTTGATTTCGATGGCACTTCCTTTTTTTCTTGCTTTGGAGCTTCAAGACTTGCTCCTCCCTCCTCCATAGGTTCGGCCTCCTCCTATTCTATCGCTTCCTCCATCATTTCTTCACTTCTTAGATGCTAAACCATGTTTTAATGGTATCCTAAGGTCTTTGGCCTAGTTTGATGGTATTTAAGTTGATTTGATATGATTTTAAGAAAAGTTAGTAAGGAAATGGAAGAGAATAAGCTATTAAAGCTCCGAGGAAGAATAAGAAGAGCGCTTAGAAAAGAAAGAAGAAGAAATATAAAAAAGTGAGAAAGTGGATGCTTATTTATAGAAATTTTTTTAGATTAAAATAATATTTTGTAAAGAGACCAAAATACCCTTTACTTACTTTTTAAGCAACCTTATTTTTCCAACTCTTAACATCACATTTCAAATCATTACTTTATGTCATTTTTACTTAAGTATTATGTAAAGAATATAATAATTATGTTTGGTTTGATTCGATGTTTACCTTTTACTTTGAAATGACATGTTAGTCTTTTTATGCTTACTTTTTGTTAATTATATTCTAGAATTTTCTAAGTATGTTTAGTAAAAGTAAACTTGATTATTCAATTAAGTGATACATATACTATTTGAATATATGTTCTATATAATAAAATAAAGACGCGACAACGTTGCGACAACTTTTAGTCGATAAAATGTTGATTTTCGATAAAATATTTTACGGTTATATTCTGACGTTTTAGTTAAACTATTTATTTATGTAAAAAAAATTTAAAAAAATATGTATAATGTTATTTAAATATATGAACACTAATAAATAAATTAAAATTATTTATTTAACCATTGAAACTTACTTTTCTGAAATCAAAATTTTGTCACTTATGTCGATATAGGTAAATGTTACTATTTTTGTGTATACTTCTCTTTCCACATCCTATCTAATATTATTTGAATCATATAGCCTTATCTACTTTATATTTTTAAAATTACTTTTAATAGTATATTTTAAAGTGGTTGAATTCTGGGTCATTACTGAGAAGAAAAAAGGTAGGAACAAAAATGTATAAGGGTGGAAGCTATGGTCGAAAATCCCCAATATGCCCTTATGTGATTTAATTTACTAAGAACCCGATTCTTAAGCCCATTAATTTTATATTAATCTATGCCTTAATTAATTATTTCAAGTCTCAATCCCCTTATCACTTAACTTTTACATTATTCTATTTAATTTATCTAATTAAATCTTCTGAATAATGTTGTTAAAAATTAGGAGTGTTACAAGATGCATCATGCTTCGCATTTTGTTCTAGTTTTCCATACTTGACTTTCAGCTACAAATATTTCAGGCCTCATGCATCAAGATTCGATCGCTTTCAACTTAGCCAATCGCTGCCTTGATTTTTCCCTAATTTTACCTCACATTATACATGAAGTGCTAATTATTATGCATGTGTAGTTAGTTTCAACATGTTGCGTTTATCTACTTAGAAAGATCATGCCACATAACTTCTTCCCATGTCATTTATTCCTCATGCAACATGCCTTCTTAAAGTAGTCCCTCTGTATTTTTCATGTTGCATGTCCCTTCATGCCGCTCCTCCATATTATACGCAAAACAATCACACAACTCCATACTCCACAGCTCTTTACTTCAACTGCAATCCAAAGAAGCATTAACAACAAATCTTCATATCTGCGACAAATCTGTACATTTCTCTAGCATTCTTTGATCTATCTTAGCGCTTTCATGCAACATCAACGAAATCACACCCTGCCTATTTCACTTGCATGGTCCTCTACGTATTTCAACAACTAAATTTTCCTGGAAGATATTTTCTTGGGCAAATTCAAGCAAATATCTACCGAGCAAACATTTGCTTGAAAAATATTCAAATTTTTTTATCAAAACATATCTTATATGAATCTTAATATAAAGATGATAAAATTTATAATTTAATGGTGAAAATAAAAATGAAATCCGATAAATCTACTGAAAGATATCGCATTTTTCGTGTTGCAAGTTAACCTTTTATTATTGAAGATATTTACCTGGATGGATAATATAAATTATATGGACTAAATTTTTATTGTTAAATTTAGAGAGGGTAAACTTATATTAAGTTTGAAGATAGGGACATATCTCTAATTTCCAAAAAATAAAATAAAATTAGAAGCGAATATAATTATAAACAATTCAGAGGAGTTCAAAATTTTGGATGCTTTTGCGAACTTAAACTGTCTAGTTATAATATTCGACACATTGAAAATTCTAGACCGAGCAAAGTCCACTTTGACTAGTTTATGAAGCACGGAAAAATTAGAATGTTTGACCTTTACCGACCGACACATCAAGCTCAAATGGTCCGATTTCATTCCCCAGTATAATCTACCACGACTCATTTTCATAAATGCAATTTGCTTATTCCACTTCTTGCACTCTCTCCTGCACTTCTTACAAATCAATGACAAATAGTGATTCCGAATATGAAGGCCTTGAAGATTTGATCTCAATAAACGAAAGTTGTAATGGAAGAAAAAATAGATATATGTTGATTTACACTTCAACCTTAACGACATGCATTGGTAGTGATACTTTTTTTGGACATCAAAAGCGTTGTCAAGAATTTCAAAAAAGAAGACTATGCGTTATCCAACGTTTGAACCGAGCACCTTCTAACTGCATTTAAGGGGAGGCAAAATGGATCGACCACTTGGAGGCATGCTTATAATGACTAGAAGAAGCAACATAAGAAATTTGGAACTGTTGAAGCAAGTCAATATGGCCAGTACCGACCATAATTATGGTCGGTATCTAGTTGATTTACCATGGGAACCCATCCATAAACATTGGAAGTATCATGGACGTTTTCACCCATAGCATGGTATGTATGAAAAAATATCAAGGAGCATAGAAATGACCAGTAGGTGCATAATAAAGGTGCCATCATGCGATACAGAGGAAAGACAAAGCATTAGGGGCAAATTTGGCATTGTCAGAAAATATAGTCAAACCACTTGCAAAATGTTTCTAAGGCCAGGGCATGCACCTAGGTCGAAACTGCATCTTAATCCGAACCATGGATTAGAAGACATGATCATCTTAAAAAAATTTCACCACCTAACAAATCCAGCCCTCCTTGAAGAGCTACTATCTACTGCAAGCAAACGAAACATTCAAGGACATCAGAATACTTAATGATACAGAGAAATAGGTCCAAGTATCATTTAATTTTGACTTGAAATAAAGGAGTTATGACACAAAATATATATAATTTTAGTGGTTGAGCATCAAGCTTCAATTAGAGAAGTTAGGATTTCGATTTCGGGCAAATCATTATTTTTAGGAACACGAGGAATAATCCGGTAGGAAATTTAACTGCTGGATGCATGAACCGAACATGAACTTTTGTTTGGTACCTTAAACCGTAGAAGAAAAGATCTTGTTCGATAGTTTAACCACAATCAGCATTTCTAGTTTGGTGGTCTAACCACCAAACAAGATTTCTAGTTTGGTCATTTAGGTATCAACAGAAAATGCTATCCTATGGAGGCTACCGATCAAGTATACTTTAAGCAATGACTGAACCGAGGGGCTGAACCAGGGAAGGAGGTGCAAGAACATGGCCGATAACGTGTCGACGTGCATTTAACCAGACAAACTGATCATGAGCAGAGCTCTCCCAACCAAATCGAATGTGACATATATGGAATGAAATTTGAGTACATATGAAAAATTCTGATTATATTGTGTGCGTATGGAAATATCCAAACCGAGCGAGTTATAAATGGAAATTGCCTGATTCACCAAAGTGACCACCATACCTCTCCACTCCTATAAATACCAAACTTCCAACAACAATAGAGACAATTCTAGAGAGCCAAGCTTATAATCATATTGGCGAATAAGTAAAAAAAGATAGAAACAGCCTAACATGAACAACCTAATAGGAGCAGCTTAATAGGAAGATCCTAACAGGAATGGCTTAGCAGGAACAGCCTAGCATGAATAGCCTAGTAGGAACTGCCTAATAGGAACTATCTCGTAGGAACAACCTAACAAGAACAACTTAGTAGGGACAACCAAACGCCGATAGGCTAACAGGAACAACCAAATGAGAATAGATAAGCATGAATAGATGAATAAGTGTTTCCATTTTATCCATATCTTACTTTCTGTTGAGCAATTAATATTATATTTTGTACCCCAAGTATTATACCAAAGATCTATATGTAGAATAATAAAAACAGATAGCGAATGTAGGCACATTCTGACCCGACCGCTATAAACCTTTGTGTTCTTTACTTTACTGTAATTTATTTTCTTTATAACCATATGTGATCAACTTTAAATGCAACAGATGTGTTATATAACAGCACTACAAGAAATTGATTGGAGATGTTTGCCCATTTTTTATGCAAAAACTTTCAGTGCTTTCACTGGGAATTGATTCTTAACTCGCCTTTGAGGTTAAAGAATGAGATTAGTGCTACCAACAAGAATGCATGGAATATCAGCGCACCCTAATAGATAAATGCTATTTATGGTGATCATTCAACGAGCATTCCGATGCTAGTAGACATAATTATAAGAGTTAACCAGAATAGAGTTGTGGCCAAGCTAAATAAATCTTTCACTATCTAACATCAAGCTATGACGTATCAACTGTTGATACTCTTGGGGAAACCGCAAACTATTGGCCACCACACCTAAATACAAAGGCAATCCCACTCCATGGGTTCCAAAAGATGAAGGGGCCACAGTCTAATGAAGAATTCAATCAAGAAAGTTCAAGAGTTAGAAGAAGGAATAATGAAAGAATGAAACGAGCAAAATTTCAGCCTGAAGCTAGACCTGGGAAGCGGTTTGATGCAAAACCAAACATTGATGATGCCAATCTAGGGCAGCTACAGCAAACGTATCTCATTCCCTCATCAAAATTGCGGTCAAAAAAGAACAAAATGATCACCATGACCGATCTCTATGCCCGTAACTGAAGATCAAGTCATCATAGAGAGGGTGAAAGAAATTATTTCCCTCAAATGGAAAGGTCGAGCTATCATTGCCAAGCACCTGAATTAGGGGCTAGGATGGCTCAAATCTTTAGATAACGTATTCAAAATGAACAAATGGAGTGAGGAATTGGAGCTAGGTTTACTAGTACCTTCTCCCCAGAGATAGGACTATCAGGAACCCAAGAGATTTCATGATGCCTACTATAGAACCATATTAAGGACTTACCGACCTTGTAGTATATTTACAATGGTATATCGGACACATGCTGATGAGTGGAGCATAAATGAAGTCTTGTGCAGGTGCTATTCCTAATTCTTGGAAGGATTAACCACTGTGTAGTTTCGTGGTTAGCTCTAAGGATCGATTTATTTTTAGAAGATGTTAAAGGAGAAACCAACCACATTAAAGGAATTTATGTAACAACTCGCACTTCCCGACATACTAATCCAAATCTCAGTGTGGCTTTCGACCTTGTGTCATGTAGAAAACTATGAACTATTGGAAATTTAAAACATTATAGAGTATAATTATATGGGTAAGTTTTAAGACACTATACTTTCAGATCTCACAGCAGAAAGAATTTAAAATATAAATACACAAATAGGTATCTTAGAAAACCAGTCTCCAAAATATTTGTTTTATATATACACTATTTCAAAGTAAAATATAAGCTTTACAGGCATTTAATACAATAAGTGACTAGAAGAGGAATAATAAATAATATGAGAACTCCAATTTGAAGCCCCTTCCTCTACGTATTATGCCCAATTAACTACTAACCTATCATTTTGTGGTGGGAAAAATGAAAAGGTGGAAGTTGGTCAGACAAAAAGTCTGCTGAATAAGTACAAGTTTCATATGTGATGATCATGTGAAGTTAACTTCAATACTATTCTAAATGATATAGGGTGTACTACTGGTGCCCATGAATACCTAAGTCCATTACTAAAGGGTGCTCGTTTTATACAAATCTACACTACTACTTGTGTAGACTACTACAAGGATCGAACTACGGATCAAACCTTACACTACCGATTAGATAACACTCCTAGAGCTATCCAATAAGAAAATACGACCCATATGCGACCGTGGGATCCGCTCTCCTATAATTACCTATCATCATTAAGCTTGGAGAGGGAGAGCCCCAAAATGGAAACTCTCTATATGAATCATCTTATGCATCCATTGTTCACCTCTCTATCAGAATGCGAAATGCCTTCTATCATACTACGTTGGCGCCCATCTATACCACGCTGCGGTAGAACTGTGCATACAAGGACTCCGTTGGTATAAGGCTCCTTTCTATCCCATAGCCTCTTATCATGTTATGCTAGGCCTGACTGCCCTTTGGAATCCCCCATTAGCATTGGGCTCACTCACTTGTGTCTCAATCAATGTTGCACGTCCATTATGGAACACCTCCTGAGTGTTTGCAAAATATATCGCCCTAGTAAATTCTTAACTCTTATTTAGGTGTTTAACTATTACCCAAATCATATGACCTATTGTCCTTTGATAATGAACCGACTTCCTTATTATCTCTAACATGTGTACTTCGCCCAAAATAGGCTTAGACGATCAATTTTCCATTTATATAATTTGTTACAAAATTATATAATTTATATTCTTTACTTTAGGCCTTAGGTTGAGGTTCAAATTATCAATTTTCATACTGAACAGTCGACCGTCATTAGCCCATGGTCGACAATGACCGGTCGACCGATAGGGTTCCCAATCGACCGGTCGTGAAGTTCAATTAGTGTTTTTGCATGATTACAATTGTGATTGTTTCTACAATAAATTACCGTCGTTAGCAATGTTTGGTTAAGCCTAATTAGTGACCAATTCATATTCAGTTAGCTATTCAAATTTGGATTTGTAAATTTAGGATTTATAAGAGGTTACACCTAGATTTCATGTTAACAGTTTAGTGACAAATTATTTTCTAGTGTTATGGATTTGAATTTAGGGTTTTTAACATTTTTAACTAGGATTTTATTTAGTTAGGGTTTTAACTTCCTAGATCAATTATAGTAGTTTGTAATTAATTTCAATAATCAACTTATTAAATTTGTGCCCACTCATCTCAACCCTAAGCTCTTCTTATTTGTTTTACCTAAGAATTGCTCCTCCCCATGCTTGCTTTGTTTCCTTCATCTAGATCCGATTGGTTGTAATCCTTTACTTTGATTTTTAGTTCGATTTTGAAGAATTATCAGGGTTGGAGGAGGGGTTGGATTTTGACATAGTCTTGTTACAGTAAATTTTCTCTTGGTTTTAGGGTCAGCTTAGGTTCCAATTTATAGAGATTAGGAGTGAATTTAAGGCATTGATTTGGGCTAGGAAATATTTGATAACATCTCATACGATCATCAAAACTTGGTCGTAAAGCAACAATCGAAACTGTCAAACGATGCTATATGTTACAATCCACATTTCTGCAAATTCCGTTGTCCATGATCGACCTTAGATGAACCATGTAAGATTTATACTGGTTGACCATAACATCTCTAGGGTCGACTTAGATATGGTGATATGTTTTTCCTTATTTTGTTTTTCGACTTTCAAATGTCAGTAACTTCTCCGTATTAACTCTAATCTCGAAGTGTTATATATGAAAATAGTTTAGAAAATCGCTACAAATGCAATGAGTGTAAGTTTTGTAGCTAAATTCAAAAGTTTATGGAAAATTTCCTTTTCACCCTTGTTTAAATTAAATTTACTTTCCTTATCAAATTTCAATTTTAAATTTCTATTGAATTCTTGTTAAATTTTATGTATATTTTCAGGGTGTTTGAATTCATCTATAATGCAGTAAAGTATATGAGGTGGGATGGTGTTGCAACGAATAAAAAGCCTGGTATAGCTACTATATAAGAGTCTACTAGTGACTACTAATTATGATGGAATATGTGGTAGCTTCTTTCCTAGCTATGTATTTTGAGATAGGGGAGCTTTCCTTAGACTCATGGAGTATGCACCACCAATGCAGGTCTAGAAAGACCAACTTTGAAATACTGTTTGCATCCTATCAAGAATGGATGCAAGGAAGTAGGTAAGATAGGAAGGAGCCATAGAAATCTGGACTTCCACAAATGGAATCGACCAAGGTTCGAAGCGAATAGGCTCGATGTAGAACTGACCAATATGAACCAACGTATAGGCCATGCCAAACCAAGGAAGGATGTCCCACTAAAATTCAATGATGATGTTGGAACCACATGCTTGGCTATTGAAATAGGACCTCATGGGTTCAAACCAACTGTCATACAGGTGGTTTGTCCATTGCACATGAGGCATGGCGTGGCTGCCTAAGCAATTAGGAAGCACTCCAGTAGCGGAGGAACGAACCGCTCGATTAATGCGTCAAGTGTTTTGGTCAGCAAAGCAGGAGACTATAGGTTGACAAGATAAACCATAGTCTATTCACTCTGAACATCCAATATGTACTCTACCCTAAGATTTTATGACAATGATCATGAACTCACACATTGGAAAATCCAAACCTAGTACACACTTAAAGCGCTACATTTAGCATACGACGGTAGTTAGAGCCACAAAGGAAGTAATATATCATTGCTTTCTTCTATCCTCATCAGATTAAGCGACTATTTCACTTATTTATTTGGAACACTAGTCCGTTAACACTTGAGTATCAAGAAAAATGATGGACAATACTTATGGAACATTCTTACAAGGTTCGACAATGCAGTAGCCGCTATGTGTCAATGTAATGAGTGGATTGTACTTGTGGTAATTGCTTCACGAATTAATATGACAACAAAGTTACACGAAGAACCTTTAAACAAATATACTATCAAGCCTACACATTTATACTCTTGGAGGATTCTGATATCGAGGCAAGATTGACAAATGTCAACTAGGTTGGAAATGAAAAGCCTTGGGATAAGAACATGTAAAAGATGGACAATAGGACTGGAGAAAGGAAACAACTACCGAAAATACGACAAGTGTCCACGTTTACAGCTTACCGAGACTCCTGAAAGAATCAATCTTTCTTCTAGAGAAACCTTGGATTATGATGAATCCAGAACCAAAGGGCCAACTATGATAGAGATGGAAATCGGTATGCTCTTGGCTAAAACCTAAGGTAACTCCAATGAGAGTGCTACAAACGATAGAATGTAGTCCCTTGATGGAACCGATTCCTTGCGGATGAGTGTATAAACCACATTGGGGGGCTTGGTGTCGGTTTTTCCAATGGAAATCAGAGTATTCCACGTACTAGATCTCCAAAGATAAATGTGCATGAAAATTGTCAAGAATGAGGTAATGGATAACATAGCAGCCTCGGAGATAGGATTCGACTCCATCAGATGGAAGACTAGGTTCAGCTTCTCCAAAGATAGTGTAGTGTAATTCTGACCCATTCCATAAATGGGACCAGACATCTCTAGAGATGGTGGAGCATTATCTTTCAGAAAGCCATAGAGGTAGAGTCAACTTCATATGAATATAAAACATGATACCAAAGAGACTAATAAACTACTTGAGGCATATTAACATTTTGCCACTTAACTATGCGAAACCTAGGTAAGTGAGAGAAAATACTAATAAGTAGGAAAGAACGAATGTTTTGACCCCAATAAGTCGGATAGACCTCTTACCTTACAAGCTAGGCCGAACGACATAGTACGATACACTAATAGCATGATTGGAAATAACAAAAGAATTAGAAATCATGACTCTATGTATCCATGGCGACTTATAACTGATGGCGAATCAAGCATTTTGGAACTTCTAAGTCAAAGAAGCATGGTTGGCGTATTATTTAAAAAGTAAAAAGGGTGAAAGCTTTGCTTAATGTGCTGGAATGCTATATGGTAAAGCACATCCACCCAGAGAAAAATCAAAATGCTAACGATTGAAAAATTGGCTTGCTTAGGAAATGGATTATTTTTGGGTTGGTTCTAGTAAAAACTTCACTCTTAAACTATTATGAAGTAAAGAAGGTATATGCAAGACAATTTGGAACACCATATATGATGGCATCCTATATAGAAGGTTTTCACTAACCTACTACCAAGGTGCACAGCTACAAGAGTGGCTAAGGAAATATTAGATAACGTCCATCGAGGTAGTCGAGGAGACCATACTTAGGGCAGACCCTAGGCAGTGAAATCACATGAGCACCAATCTGAATGGAGAATTTCTAATAGCTATGGGTGGAGCTGAGTATATAATAGTGACGGGGGATTACATTATCGAGCATGGGGTTTAGCTCCAAATGATCTCAGGCAATGGATGGTAGTTTGGTCGTAAAGAATTTGTCAACTTCTATCAGCAACACATAATCATAATAGCTTTTCTACAGCGCCTATTTTGTAGGCTAATGATAGGTTGAAGAAGTAAACATGGTTTTCAAAACACTCATATAGGAGCGTTAGGAAAATGATAAGGAAGTTCAAATGGATGAGCTACCATTAGAATTGTACTTCCTACATAACTATAATGGGGCATACTCCTTTTTCTTTGGCATATGGATTATAGGTTATGCTTCCCTGCAAAACAGCAGTCTCATATTATATTAGAATACACCATAACTCAAAGGAGAATGCAAGACTAATAAATATGTTCTTGGATTTGATTTGGATAAAGCAGGACGAGGCTACTTTAAAAAGTACGTGCAAAAAGTGGTGAAATAATGCAACTCTAGGGTAGAACATTTCCCACCTAAGAAGGAAACCTAAAGCTGGAGCAAATTTCCACTTGGCTGAGGACACCTGACTTATCAAGGAAGGACTATATGATACCAATAGTAGTCCAAGGAATGGACCCTACATTCTCATCATCATGGATGGAGCAGTGTTTGGGAAAACATGGAATGATCAAAAACTCTACTTTTTTATGCATTAACTATAGTAACTATATGGATTAGTCAATTGTCATGGTCTAACCGAACCCCATGGGTGGGATGTACGAAACCAAGATAAATGACCGGTGCTATCAAACCACCGCAAGATCAACCATCACATGCCAAACAAATTCCTTGATTTCTTGGACTATACAGGCAAAGACACTACATACTGGAGACACCCAACTCTGGCAAATCATGGAAAGCTTAGACAAACCTTTGGCTTGCAAAGTTAATCAGATTTACCCATGATCAGAACATGATCGCGGAATAGGTAGTTCACCACTGATATTAGCTAAAACTTATCTTCGGTAATGATGGAACAAGGTGATACCTAACTGGGTGTCCATCGTTGATGATCGACTTAAACTTCTCATCGATAGTGATGGACCAGATCGATCCCTACCGAGTATCCATCATTGATGACCGACAGAAACTTCTTGCCAACAGTAATGGATAAGAGTAAACCCTAACCGAATATCCATCAATGACGATCGACTCAAACTTCTCACTGGCAGTAATGAACCACAGTGATCCCTATCCGGGTGTTTTTCATTAACGATTGACTCAATTTTCTCATTGACAGTGTTGGACTAGGGTGATCCCTAACCAGATGTCCATCATTGATGGTCGGCTCCAACATCTCGCTAGTAGTGTTGGACCAGAGTGATCCCTAACCAGATGTCCATCATTGATGATCATCTAGAAATTCCTGTCGGTAGTGATGGACCAGAGTAATCCCTAACCGGGTGTCCATCATTGACGATCGGCTCAAATTTCTCACCTGCAGTGATGGAGCAGAGTAATCCCTAACCATTTGTCCATCATTAACAATCGGCTCAAACTTCTCGCCAGTAATGATGGACCAGAGTGATCACTAACTGGGTTTTCATCATTGATGATTGGCTCAAACTTCTCACTGGTAGTGATGGACCAAAGTGTTTCCTAACCCGGTGTCCACCAATGACGATCGGCTTAAACTTCTCACCGACGATGATGGATCAGAGTGATCCTTTACCGAGTGCCCATCATTGATGATCGACTCAAACTTCTCGTCGGTAGTAATGGATCAGAGTGATTCCTGATTGGGTTTCCTTCATTGATAATTGGCTCAAACTTTTCACCAGCAGCGATGGACCAAAGCGATCCCTAACCAAGAGTCCACCAGTGATGATTCGCTCAAACTTCTCATCGATAACGATGAACTAGAGTGATCCCTAACTGAGTGTCCATCATTGATGATCGGCTCAAACTTCTTACTGATGGTGATGGACCAGAGTAATACCTAATTGGCGTCCATCATTGATGATCGGCTCAAACTTCTCGCCGGTAGTGATGGACCAAAGTGGTCCTTAACTAGGTGTCTATCATTGACGATCGACTTAACTTCTCACTGGTGATAGTGGATTAGAGTGACCCTAACTGGGTGTCCACCATTTACGATTGGCTATAAGCTCTTGGGATGCTGTGGAGAACCCGACAAATTGGTGGTCAGGACATGACCCCCAACTAGTTGGTTCATCACCGCCATTTGGCTTTGTATTTCTATCAGCAACGGATGACAGAAATCACCTATAGTAAAACATGATTAACGGTTAGGCAGTTCAGTGCAAGCAATCAAAATTGGAATTATGGAGAATGACTACCAATTAACTGACTCAAGGAGAAGCTTGTATAAAGTGCATATGGAATATATGCATGAAAAAAAACAAGGACACGTGGGACTAGATTACAAAGACACTCCACCAAAGAGTGCTTACCTTAGCAAACTTGACAGTGATCGACCTTACGCAAGTGCATAAGGTAGCGATAAGAAGGCATTCCATCAAAGGTCCCTTACCTTACTATAATTGCTAGTGATTGATCCTATGCAAATATGCCAGGGGAAAAGGAAGGGTTGTCGGAAGAGCCCAAAACAGGAACCACTTTACCAGTATGCTCACCTTGCAAAACTTGTCAGCGATCGATCTTGTACAACACTAAGGTAGTAATGAAAAAATTACTGACAAGCTAATAGATAGGAAATAATACTATGCAAACACAGGTGCAATGACCGATCCTTGATCAGGTCCGTTAATTTCTTTTAAATTAATATAAGATACATATGTGCGTGCATAAGTGTTCATACAGGAAATATAAAGTAAGGATCAAGGGAAGCATCAGTCATAGAAACTGCTTACCCTACTGGACTAGTTGTTCATTGATCCCATGCAAATATGCATGATATCTGTGACAAAGGTTGCTAACAGAACACGAAAACCTAGCGATCATGTGAAACAAATATATCCAACTACTAGACAACAATAGGAGAATATGGACATGAATAAATATTAGATGCAACTATGCATAAACATCAAAATAAGATTAGCTTCACAATATAAGTGCATGACCAACCCATGTTCAAAACTTCAGCGGACCATTTACCTAGCCAAACATTTTGGTGATTAGCTATATAAAAGTATGCATGGTTGCGATGAAGGAGTCACTAGTGGAATAATTTTAAATCATGTAGGAAAAATATATCGCAACCACCAGTCTTAACTGCCCAAATTACAATCAATGCAACAAAATAAATATCATCAAATTCACGTGCTATGGAACCACTATATATTCCTTTTCCTAGGGCACATCGACATTCTTGGAACATTCATAAGACAACATGCAGCCCTCAGGGCACATGGAAAGGAGGTTAAACTAGAGGAACAAAAGCCTACTGGACAAAGATGAGAATCAATGAGAAGTCATGCTAGATGATTATACTACCAAGAATAACTGTGAACATCATACCTAAAAAGGATGTCTTGGAACAATCAACAAATTTTCCCTAAGTGAACAAGGCTCTACAATATATTAATAGTAGAAAACTTAATAAAAGGATGGGAATGAAGATATGCATATTTTATGTTCGTGATAACTATCACATGGGAAAGAAACATGATTTTGGATGAAATAAAGCACATTTTATATTCTATGAAGGTATTCTTAGGGGGCAAGTGTTGTGGGCATTTTTCCCACAACATAGTGAATACAAAAAGACATCAAGAAGCATAGAAACGACCGAAAGGTGCATAATAAAGGCGCCATCATGTAATAACAGGTGCAAGAGGAAGTGATATGGGTAAATTTGGCATAGTCAGAAAATATAGCCAAAGCGCTTGTAAAATGTTCCTAAGGTCAGGACATGCACATAGGTCGAAACCACATCTCAAATCGAACTGCGAATTGGAATATGTGATTAGAATGTATGGTCATCTTAAAATTTACCACCACCTAACCGACCCGTGCAACACCTTGGAGAGCTAGTAGCTACTCTAAGAAAATAAAACTTTTAATGGAATTGGAATAATCTACTCAATAATACAAAGCTATTGGTCTAAGTTTCATTAAATTCTGACTTGAAATAAAGGAGTTATGGCACAAAAACGTTTGTAGCTCAGGTGATCGAGCATCAAGCTTCAACTGGAGAGGTTAGGAGTTTGATTCTTGGAAAGTACATTATTGTTATGAAATATGAGGAATAGTGTAGTAGGAAATATAATTATTTAGTTTCTAACCATTTCCAACATAAGGAAAGGCAAAGGAGTTGAGGAAGACAAAGAGATTGGGGAGAGTAGCAACCCCTTGTTTGATATCCTAAATGAACTGAACAGGAACTTCTGTTCGGTAGTTTAAACACTGAACAGAAGATATCGTTTGGTAGAATGAACCCATGAATGGAAGATGCCATTCGATATTTTAATGACCGAATAGCATTTTCTACTTGGTGGTCTAATCGTCGAATAAGAATTCATGTTCGGTCGTTTAGGTACAAAATGTTTAACGACAAATTTTCTATCGAGTTAGAAAAATACCGATAAATTTTAAATTAATTTTATCACAAGTGCACGGCGTAAAAATGTTAGGACGTGGCGAGTATGGATCGATCTATAGGGAATTTTAAGATTTTAAAATTTTCTAATCAATCAAATTAGACCAAAGTGGAGAGAAGATTGTTAACTATAAACAAGATGAAGCTAAAATTAGAATAAAAGTGAGATTAAAAACTATAAGATTAGAGAACAATTTAGAGGTAAACCCGCTCTCATATTTTGTTAATAGTCAACAAATATAATCTCTATTTTTGATATTAAGTGAAATAATTATTATATATCATAAGCATGGTTATTTATGTTATTAATTAACATAACTTAAACCATCAAACTATAATAGAACAAATAAATCACTCACCAATTCTCATGAAAATGAAGCCAAAACAAAAGCTATTGTTAGTATGATTTATTTACTATTGTAATTAGTAATATAGATCATCAAAATTTGTTTTTACTTTCATTTCAATATCAAAAACCATTTAGAAAATATTGATGTAATTTGTGTTTATGTTGAATAAGAGTAGCTCATTTGCGTGCAACATAAGCGATCAATCCCACTTGTATAAACTTACATCAAAATCCATTTTAATGAAGCACAAATAAAAGAGATCATAAATTATAAAAATGTTGAAATTACATATAAGTTAGAGAGCTTCATTACCCGTTAATTGAAGGGGTTTAGCTATTCATTTGTCTTATCAAATAAACACTTACAAATTTCAATAGTAAAAAGTAAAGAAATATAAACTAAGCAAAGGATGAAAAAGAGATTAACTACTAACTACTTGCATAAAAAATAAAGCTACTCTACTTGCATGAATGTAAATCGAAGCTACAAACATGAAATGAGAGAAAGCGTATAAATAGATATCAACATAAAAGTAAATAAAAACAAGTAGAAAAGAGAAGAGTAAGAGGCTAGGGAGCCATTTTTATTTCCTGAAACATAGTGCTTACAACTTGCATTTTAATTTCCTAACTAATTTTTGAGAGTAGAAGATCATTCACATGTACGTAAGAGGGCTATTTATACATGCATAAAATCCTACTTCAATTTTTAGGGTGCTTCCCAAAATGCCCTTTAGAAAGTGGCCACCAAGTAACCATTAGCCACTAATTAATCCATCATTAAATGTGCATGAAGCTTTAACCTTCACTTAGCTGTCCATCAGCTTTCGAATTATAGATTTAGGTAAGTGGTTAGTGTCCTCCATGATGACGAGCTTGAATTATTTCTCTCTTCATTCCTTTGTATTCATTTTTGCATGCATGTATTTCTATAAAAGCCTCTTCCATATGCATCCAAATTCCTATAAAAATCATAAAAATATGTCCAAGTAAAAATTCTCAAATTGACGCATGTATAAAAATGATCACTTTGTCCCTGAATGAAGATGAATATATGATGATTTGAAAATAATTTAATTTTGGTTTTAAGCATGTTAGAATTTCCAAATATGACATTTACTCAAAAATAGATAAAATATTGATGTAAATATATGCAAATTTACGTACACATCAAATACCCCCACGCCTACCATTTTATTCGTCCTAGAATAAAGGAAAATTAAGATAAATCCATTTTCCAAGCACGATTGCATTGAGCATATGCAACAAGCCGTTAAACCTCTGGGTACCCCATATGACGAGTGTTGTTTCGTGAGGGTTTTCAGCGGGTTCTACCTATAAAATTCGAATGCAAAGTGAAAATGTTTACAAAATGCAAGATTTATTTACAAATAGATGAATGCAAGTTTTTGAAAATATTTACAATGAAGGATTTACTTTTAAATTGACACAAATAAGTTAAATATAGGTTTTGGTCCTTATCTTGAAATTTAAGTCATTTACTCGTCAAACTTTCCAATAAAAACGAAGTTATCTAAACAAATGGGCTATATTTTAACTCATTTTTTCGTTCGATAATATAATGTGACTATGGAATAGATTCTTAGTTGATTATCAAAGTTTATCAAAGTGGTATTTTCATTTTTTTCCAATACCAAGTCAAATCAAACCAGTTAAAATGGTGCTTGGATTTCAATTGATTTCTCTCTCGTATTTGAAAATTTTATTAATATTAACAATATTTACATATGCCTAACTCAGGTAAACTAAGGCTAGATATATTATCCATGCACCGCATTGAGGACTGATGTGAGGGGAATACAAAGCGTGGTGAGTGAACACACAAGTGTGAACACTTATCGACTACAGGCATTATTAAAAAGAATTTTTATATACATACACCTAATTCAGATAAACTGAGGCCAGATATATCGATCGTGCACTGCCTTTCGGTCCTACGTGAGAAGGGTACAGAGCATGGTGAGTGAACAAATGAGTGTGAACACATGGTGCTAGGTGTTAAAAAATATACATATATACAAAAAAAATTTATATATACTTTTGTGTTTTTTTTTCTATTTTTTTTGAAAATAGAGAGTTTTGCAAAATCATCTTAGCACCATTCAACTTAGAAGATAAAAATGTTATATCCTTTACTTTAAATTTACCACTTTTTTTAACAAAGATTTTCATTTAGAATATATTTCATAATTAACACATATGAATCTTCCTATATACTAGTTAAACCATTGTTATTTGTAATCAAACTTCATTTTTATTTTTGTTAAAACATATAAATTTTTAAAAATTTTAATTTATTAACCAAAACTTATACTTATCTTATAGTGTTTCTTCAAAAATAAATCAAAATGCTAAAGAGAAAATGTTTTTGGGATTTAGAAGTTTTATTATTATTTTCTTAGTTAAAAGAAAATGAAATTCAAAAATGTCATGAAACTTAAAAGAAAATGAGACCCCATACTTAATATTTAACTGTATCCCCATAGTCAATGCTTGATATAATGAGTGTTAGAGAAAAATATTTACATATTTATAAAAGAGGGTTAACATTCTTACTAGACATAGCTTGGCTCATGAAAAATCATGAGCTTCTCCTTTAGGTTATTTGGAAATTCCAAGAAAGGTTTCAAACGATGACCGTTGACTTTGAAAATCGATCCATTTTCTATTTCTACCGCGCCATGTGGAAAAACGGTTCGTACCACAAATGGCCCTGTCCATCTTGATTTAAGCTTCCCAAGGAATAAATGAAGTCGTGAGTCATATAAAAGAACTTTTTGGTTAGGTAAAACGTTTTCCTTAGGATTGACTTGTCATGAAATTTTTTTGTTTTTTCTTTGTAAATTTTCTCGTTTTCATACGCATTGTTCCTAAGTTCTTCTAGTTTGAGCTGTAGTTTTCGGTTTTCGCTAGCTTTCTCAAGGTCACAGTTTAAGTTCTTTATTGCCCAAAACACTTTATTTTTGATTTCAACGGGTAAATGGCAAGCTTTACCGTAAACTAAAAGAAATGGGGACATCTCAAAGTTAGTTTTAAAAGTAGTACAGTAAGCCCAAAGCAAGTCGGTCAATTTTTGAGATCATTCTTTACGATTTTTATTAATAGTTTTCTCCAAGATTTTTTTTATTTGTCGATTTGAAACTTCAACTTGGCCACAATTCTAAGGATGATATAGATTAGATAACTTGTGGGTTATCAAGTATTTTTTCACTCAAGTTTCAAAAGAACGTTTGCAAAAATGGGTTCCGTTATCACTGATTATTGCGTGAGGTGTGCCGAACCTCGAAAAGATGTTTTCTTTGAGAAATTTCCCAACAATTCTACGATCATTTGTTTTGCAAGAAGCAGCTTTGACTTATTTTGAGACGTAATCGACAGCGAGAAAGATATACAAGTTTCCAAAAGAATTGGGAAAACGTCACATAAGGCCAATATCCCAAACATCAAAGATTTCGATTGCAAGAATGGGGTTTAGAGGTATCGTATTTCATCGAGAAATTTGTCCAAGCATTTAACATCGATCGCATGTTTTGCGAAATTCGAAATAGTCTTTAAAGAGAGAAGACCAATAAAAACCACACTAAAGCACCTTTTCCGCAGTTTTTAGAGAATGAAATGTCCACTGCATGCTTGATTGTGGCAAAATGAAAGAACATTCCTGATCTCATTATCCAAAATGTAACATCAGATGATTTGGTCGGAGCAATATTTGAACAAGTATGGATCGTCCCAATAGAAATATTTCACTTGGGACGTGAATTTGTATTTATCCTATTTGGACCAAGATAGGGGAGTTTCTTTAGCGACTAAGTAGTTCACTATATCATCGTACCATGGATTGATAGAAATTGAAAGAAGTTGTTCACCGGAGAACTTTTTATTGATTGACAAAGAAGATGGTGCGTTCGGAAGACGAGATAAGTGATCGACTATGACATTATCAGATCCTTTTTTGTCCTTGATTGTAAGATCAAACTCTTGTAATAAAAGGATCCAATGACTCAAATGAGATTTAGCATCCTTTTTAGTAAAGAAATATCGAAGCACAAAATGGTTCGTGTACACAATAATGTGTGATCCGATCAAATATTGTCAGAATTTTTCGAGAGTAAAAACTACCATTAGATGCTCTTTTTCAGTGGTTGTGTAGTTAAGTTGAGCGTCGTTCAAAGTCATGCTAGTGTAGTAGATTACCTAAAGGATCTTATTGATGCATTTTCCTAAGACAAGACCAACAGTAAAGTTCGAAGTGTCACACATTGTTTCAAATGGGAGATCCCAATTGGGTGCGCAAATGTTTAGAGCAGAAATGAGTTCATTTTTTAGATGTTCAAAAGAAGAGATATAATTAGAGTTAAAATCGAAAGGAACAACTTTTCCAAGAAGGTTCGTCAAAGGACGAGCGATTTTTCTAAGTCTTTCACAAACTATCGGCAAAAGCCAGCGCATCCAAGAAATGATCGAATGTCCTTAATAGATTTGGAAATGAGTAGATTTGCAATTACGCCAACTTTTGTTTATCTCCCTCAATGCCTTTATTTGAGATGATATGTCCAAGGATATGTCTTTTTTGACCATAAAGTCGCATTTTTGCCAATTCAAAGCCAAATGTTTTTCTTTACATCTATTTAGAACCAACTTAAGATGATGTAGACATATGGAAAAAGAATCACCGAAGATATTGAAATCGTCCATAAAAACTTTTAAAAGCATTCAATCATGTCGAAAAAGATGCCAACCGTGCATCGTTGGAAAGTAGTAGGAGCGTTACAAATTTTGAAAGGCATACATCGATAAGAAAAGGTACCGAATGGACACGTGAAAGTCATTTTCTCTTGACCTTCGAGAGCGATTGGAATTTGGTTATAGCTGAAATAACCATCAGGGAAGCAGTAGAATACATGGTCGGTTAACCGTTCGAGCATTTGGTCAATGAAAGGAAGAGGGAAGTGATATTTACGTGTTACGTGATAGTCAATGTAAATATGCTAATCAGTTTGAGTACGAGTCGGATTAAGTTCGTTTGAATCGTTCTTGATAACGGTTTGTCCAGACTTTTTGGTACAATGTGAATTGGGCTAACCCATGAACTATCAGAGATTGGGTAAATGATTCCATTGTCGAGAAGTTTAAGAATTTCATCACTCACCGTATCTTTAATTTTTGGATTAATCCCTCGTCGCGAGTCACAAACAGGTTTGGCATCATCGATTAAATGGATGTGATGTTGAAGAAGAGCGGGACTAATTCCCTCTATATTGGAGATCGACCATCCAATTGCTTCCTTGTTTTTGAACAGGATTGAAAGTAAAGAAGTTTCTTGATTGAGAGAGAGAGTCGTAGAAATTATAATGGAAAATGTTTCATTATCACCTAAGTATGCATACTTAAGGTGATCGGGAAGTGGTTTGAGGTCCAACCTCGGGAGTTGCTCAATTAAAGAATTGGGTTGAGATTCGGACTCAACTTGAAGTGACTCAAATGGAAGAGTGTATTCAATCTCGTTGGGATTTTCGTTAAACGATTTTTCATACTCGGCCTCGCATTCATCGTTAAGGTCAATGGTCTCGTTTTCGAAGTTTTCATGAATAGCACAAACTTCCAACGTTTGATCGCGAGGTTCATTCGATGTATTTCAAGATTGAAAATGTTAAGATGTAAAGTCATGTTTCCAAAAGTTATTTTCATGGATCCGTTATGATAATTGATTAAGGCATTTGAGGTGGCTAAGAATGGTCGGCCTAAAATCAATGGAATTTGACTCGTGGGATTTGTCACGGGTTGTGTTACGAGAACGATAAAATCAATGGGGAATATGAATTTTCCTACTCGAATGAGCACGTCCACGATTTCTCCCAAAGGCTTCTTAATGGAACGATCGGTGAATTGAAGCATGACATTTGTGGGTTTGAGCTCACCTTAGCCTAATTGTTCGTACACGGAGTATGGAATCAAGTTGATGCTCGCACCTAAGTCTATCATGCATTTGTTAGTCGTCTTTTCTCTAATTGTACATGAAATTGTATGGCAGCCAGGATCTTTGTATTTGACGGGCATGGGTTGGGACAAAACTTCACTTAAACTGGCAGTTAAGAAGATCTTTTTGGGCACTTGAATGTGTCGCTTTTGGATGCACAAGTTCTTAAGAAATTTCACATAAGTGGGGACTTGCTGAGCGATGTCAAGAAGCGGGATGTTAACTTTCACTTGTTTAAAAATTTCCAACATTTTTTCCATTTGGTCCGAGAGTTCTTTGGTCGAATACGATTTGGAAATAGAACACGATACTCGGTAGGCGGGAATACTCGAGTTGGAGAAGAAGAATTTTGATTGGCATTCGATTCAACGTTTGGCTCCATGTTCGGTTCTGATTCGTTTTTTGGTTTAAAAGTGTCGAGCGTGGTTTTCAGTAAATCATTTTGACTAACGACTTGATTACCTATTTGTTTACCGAAACGTGGAGTTGTGATAGCATTCAATTGGCTGACGTTGCTATCTTGAACAACATGGGCTTGATTTGAATTTGTGTTTTGATTTCTGGGATTTGGAATGGGCTAGCTTGGGAATGTGCCTTGTTCACGTTCACTTACAGACGTGGCTAATTAACTTATTTGCATTTCAAGTTTTGCAATCGATTGGTTTGGTTTTTTTCCATATATGAGCTCAATAAATTTTGCAAATTTCTGTTTGACTGAAGGCTTTGAGTAGTTGCTTTAGCGAACGTTTCAAGGATTTTCTCAAGTGAACTTAAACATTTATTGTCTTGGGGAGGATAAACAGAGTTTGTTAAAAATTTGATTATTGCGGTTGATTATGAGACGAACCGTCGAAGTTTGTTTGAAAATGGTTGGCATGAAAGGGGGGATTTGAAGCATTATTGGGGAATGCTTGAAAATTTGGATGAATAAGTGTTGGGATTGTTTTGGTTCCAAGCAAAATGTGGTTGATTTCTCCAACCAGGGTTGTATGTTGGATGAATAAGTGTCGAAAAGTTGTTGGAATTTTATGGTTGCACAAACTTGTTCGAATCTAGTCAAGAAAATGTAAGGGTCATCTTTCTCGAAATTGCTGAATTTCGAAAGTATGGAATATGGTTTGAACGAATTTGGAAATGGTTACCCATAAGGGCGGGTAATGTGATGCAAGATGGAATAGAAACTCTATCGGGAAAGATTCTATCCATAAGAGTTTGATGGGCGTTCTCGTTCGCCATTTTAGGAGGATCGTCTGATTGAGTTAAACGATTAGCAATTGAGTAGCGAGTCCAACGATTTGTTGTTGTGTCATGAGTCCAAGTGCTCATGCACAAATGAAAGTCGAGAAGAGAAAGAAGTTGGAAACGATTTTAGAAAATGAAACAAGTTTTGAAAAGTTGTTTTTGTTGTTTTTTTAAAGAAAGGAAACTATTTAGCAAGTGAAATTTCAAAAGAGAAGTTTGATTTTTTGTTTTGTTTTTTTGGCTTTTCATATTTTTTATGTGTTTTTGTTTTTGTATTTTTTTTTTTGAATTTTCAAATATTTACCAAAAGGGATTTTTTTTATTTGAAGAAAATGGGAAATTTGATTTTTTTTGTTTTCGAAATTTTAATTTTTTTCCTTTTTGAAAAGATTTGTTATTTTTTTTTTGAATTTTTTTGATTGAAAATTTTCAAAGGAAAGGAAAAATGATTTTTATTTTTTGTATTAAAAACCAAGTTAAGTAAAATTTAGAATTTTTTTTGGATTTTGGATTTTTTTTTATTTTTAAATACATGCATGAACTAATGCAACTAAATGAATGCAAATGGCATAATTATAGTTTTTTTGTCCATAGTGCTCCTAACCCAAAATTGTATAATCATACTTTGTCTTAAATCAAAAAAAATATTTCTCAGTCAAGTAATGGATAGGGTGATCGGTGCACCACGAATCACTATAGCAATGCAAACGAAGGTTTAAGTACCTTAAAAGAAACAACTATTATAATATTTACGAATCACCGTAATATTTATATATGGTTATTACTCTACCGTAGTCTATACACCAAGAAATAAAATTGTTCAAAGAAAACAATTGTCATGATACAATTAAGCCCTATGTAAGCTCATGACACCCTTAAGTCGAATGTCTAACTTTTATTATTAGTTAAATTCTACGATGTAATGCGATTTGTGGGCTAAAGAAAGGGTGATAAAATCCCTTACCTTATATGAATTGGGGTATAGCCCATAGAAAATAAAACAAGATGAGATGAATGCAAAACAAAAATTAAATGTGAATTTAAAATGCAACTAAAATGAAGTTTATTTTTTGTTTTTGGATTTTGAATTTTTTTTTATATCTAGATGCAAATGTAAGCAACCAACAATGTAATTCAAATAAAAATAAGGGATGAAAGCACAATACTAGAGCGGCAGAATTATTGGCAATTTTATTTTTAAGTGGCGATTTTTTTATAAGCAAGCTAAGGAGCGGAGGAAGAAAATTTTTGGCAAGCAACTCCCTTTTTTATTTCATGCAACCTAAAAAAAACAAGATATATACAGTTTTTTTTAATTTTTTTTGAAAAAAACTAGGATAGAACTTAAAGCAAATTAAAACAAAACAAATTTAAATTTTATTTGGTTTTTGTTTTTATTAAAAAAAATAACAAAAGAAAACTTCAAAAGAAAAACAAAAACCAACAAATTGAAAAATTAAAGGAAAACTAAAACAAACCCTTTTTTTTTTGAACGCAAATAAAAGCAAGGTAATTTTTGTCTAATTTTTGTCTATCTATCCAAATGAAAACGAAAACAATTCTTTTACTATTTGCAAAGTGGTTTTTTTAGGAAATATAATCAAAGCAAAAAGCAAATGAGCGAAACAGGAATTTTTTTTTTTCTTTTTTTAATAAGATGGCCAAACAGCGATGTAAGAAAACAATTTAAACAAATCACCTTGCAAAAAAAAATTACACCAACTAGCCCTATTACTTTTCAACCAACTTTATCAAACATTACCCGTAGCCCATCGCCTCTTGACATTTTTTTGGGTATGAATTCGAACAAAAATTTTCAATTAAATTTCCATACAAGATTTCAATTTGAAATTCAACTCCAATTCCAAGCGACTCGAATTCACTTAAATTACTGGATCGAAGGTAGGCGATTCGAGGGGGTGATTCAATTGTGATTTCGGTTGTCGAGGAGATTGTTGAGTTGGACGAGGCTATTTGAATTGGTTGCGGCGATTTGAACTGGAGGTGTGATTGCTCGGTAGAGGAAGTGGGTGATGGGATCGAAGTTGCGTTGTTGTGGTGATTTGCTGGAGTTCGAATATGCCATTGTTTGTGAGGAGTGTGATTGGGTTTTGCTGATGAATGTAGATGATTCAGATGTAGGAGATTATGCTGTTGTGTGGTCGAGGTGTGGTTAGAGTTCCATGCAGTGATATGCGTTAGTTGGTGGAGATGGTTACTGATTCCCTGCGATTGCTTGGAGGAGATTGTGGAAGTGTTCGAGGATGTAGAGGCAGGTGGTAGTTTGGGGATGGAGTGTTGGATCGGGAGTTTGATGAGGCTTGTTTCAGTTGAATTATGGTGGTGGTGGATAGTCAGTGACAGGGGAGGTTGAATGAGGGATGTTTGGAGGTGAAGTTGGTAGAGAAGATGGTTTTGGTTTTGATGTTGTGCAAGTGACAATTGTAGTTCAGCAGTTTTGATGATGTTCTGTGGGTAATGGGATGGTGCAGCAGTTTTGATGGGTGGTATGTAGCTGCTGTGATGTGTGTGTTGTATGGTTTGTATGATATGGAGTGAGGAGTAGAAATGGGGAGTTCGACAGTGGCTGTATGGTTTGTAAGTGGAGTATAGGCATGGCTGGTGGAACATGTTGGAGTTGGAGTTGTAAATGGAAGGCAGTGAGATAGTGTAAGTAGCAGATGTGGTTTGGTAGTAGGGAAAATGTTGTTGAGCAGTGAATTAATGATCAATGAGTGGTTTGGAGAAAATGATGGCAGTATAGTATTGAAGTTGTGAAGGATGAAAGATGAAGTAGTGAAATTTTGGTCGACTGTGTGTGATGAAGAGGATGGAACAGTAGCAGTGTAGATGTTATGGCAGATTGTTATAGTAGTTGTTGATGTTATGGAAGTGGGCTTGTGGTAGGAGAACACTGCAAAAGTGGGCAGAATGTATTAGGAGTAAAGAGGGCAGAAATGTGGTTAATAGTTGGTAGTGTAGTGAACTGTAGTGGAGAATATGGTTAGAGGAGCTTGTATGGGTGAAGGCATAGGGGTGTGGTGGATAGTATAGGAAGTTGACAGTGTTGGTAGAGAGCAATAACACAAACAGTCAATAGTTTTGTAATAAGGAAGTTTTGAAAATGTAAATTCAAAATTCAAAATGTAAATGGAAATTTGTAAATGAAATGGAATAAAAAAAAAAATTTCTTTTTGAAATGAATTTGAGTGTATTTTGTTTTTTAACATGCAAACGCAAATGCAACCAAAACAACAACAGACACACAATTTTTCTTTTCAAATGCAATACACACACAAAAATTAAAACACACAAAAATCAAATGGAAAAAATTCAAATAATGAAATCAAATTGATTCCCCGCCAATATCTCCAAAAACTTGTTTAACGACAAATTTTATATCGAGTTAGAAAAATGCCGATAAATTTTGAATTAATTTTACTGCAAGCGCATGACATACAAAAGTTAGTACGTAGGGAGTACGGTCGATCCGAATGGATTTTTAAAATTTAAATTTTTTCTAATCAATCAAATTAGACCAAAGTGGAGAGAAGATTGTTAACTTCAAATTATAAACAATATGAAGCAAAAATTAGAATAAAAGTGAGATTGAAAACTATGAGATTAAAGAACAATTTAGAGGTAAATCTACTCTCATGTTTTTGTAAATCAACAAATAAACAATCTATGATCTCTATTTTTGATATTAAGTGAAATAATTATTGTGTTTATTTATAAGCATGATTTATTTATGTTATTAATTAACATAACTTAAACCATCAAACTATAATATAACAAATAAATCATTCATTAATTCTCATGAAAATGAAGCCAAAGCAAAAGCTATTTTAGGTGTGATCTATTTACTATTGTAATTAGTAATATAGATCATCAAAATTTGTTTTTACTTTCTGTAACATCTCGCCTTTTTGCACGATTTAAACAAACACACGTGCCAATTCAAACCATACGTAATGGCGGATTGTTATGTGATAAATAAGAAAACAGAGAAAGAAACAGAATCTCACAGCGGAAGGATAAAATATAATAATCAAATATACAGTTCATAAATCTATTTACAAAAACCTTTGATTTATTTATACAATACATATCAGAGTACACATACCATATAACAATGCAGCGGAACAATATGAGTGTAGTGAAACCATATTATCTATAGCAATAATAATAAAATCTTCGTCTTCTTCCTCCGGAAATAAAATCTTCAATCCTAAAACGCTCGGACTGACCCGAGCGAATTTGGAAAGACAAAAACACTCGAGTCAGAACTAAAAGATCTTATGCGAGTTACATTAACAGAAATAAATATGAGTGCAGTAACTCAAGAGATGCTCGGGATTTACATCTCCTAAGGATCCGTTAAACTATTTACTATGTAGTATATTGCGCTATTATAATAGTGTCTAATTGTAAAAATAAACTTACTTTTAAATATCGTTAAAGCTTTACATTTTCCACCTTAACACATTTATATATTCTCATAGTTTATACAGTACTGTAACCTCCCCCGTACTGGACGTCGTCAGAGGGCACTCCATAAGTATGGTACAAAACAAAATCGTATAAGGCGCGCTAGGGTAGGTGACACGGCACAACTAGGCAATGCCAAGGTAGATATACCAATTACGCTTCCGGGCCGATGGAAACGCGCAGCTGCCGCCCACCTCGAACAAACTCCCCACATCAAAGAAATCAAAAGTGAAGGCGACCACCGAAAAATCCAAAGTCAGAGTATAGTATCGAAGGGAAGTGTCCGATCAGAGGTGCTACCTCATTAACCCGTCAATCGCTCCTGTTTTAGCCACCTTATGCCAACTCACGGGAGTTGGGTTCACGTATTTACCTTACAGGAAACGCCGCCACCAACCTACTTCTATTCTGGAATCTCCACCGCGTACACGGTTAGTCAAAGTGGTTTTCGGTATCGACAGAGAGTATGTCCATATCCGATCCCGGTCTCTTTGCCAACCAATCGTTATTATAACACCGCGGTCATTTAAAAAAAAATATACTTTTAAAACCATAATAAAATATCCATTTAAAACTCATATAAACCCGATATCATTTATTCTTAAAACCCCAAATCGATACGGTATCATTTATTTTCCATTATATATTCTTTCCAAAATCATAGGTTTTCCAAAGTAAAATATTTAGAAATCAAAACACTTGAATATAATATTTCCAAATTATACTTCCTTGAAAACATAGCTTTGAAACAAAATTTCCATCTCTTAAATGGTTAAATATTAAATTACTTTTATAAACAAAATAGCTTCTTTAGATTTCACAAATCAATTTCAAATATCGATTTAAACTTTCAAATACCATTTCAATTCTTATGTTTCAAGGCTTTAAATATTTCACCATTTCAAACAGACTCATTTGACAATTCCATATATATATATATATATATATATATATATATATCAAATTCAGTTACTTATTATTTAGACTTGAAATGTTTGCTTAATGAATTCAATATAATTTAAGAAAACCTTCAACTTCATATAACTGGATCATCTTTCAATTTATTGTATATTCATTTAATCAACCTAATATTCATTAAAATCACTTTACACAAAAATCAAGTTATAAAAATCATATCCTTTAAAAATTCTAATTTTTTTATTAAATTTCAATTTAACTTAATATTCATCTTCCAAATCTATTCTCATTTGAATATCTCATAAACCATATATATATATATATATATATAACTTTACAAAACCATAGAAAAACATTTCAAAAATAATTTTATATATTTACCGCGGTGCCTGTATATAATTTTCTATCCTATGGTCAAGTGATACAGATGTTTATCATTTCAATCCGCAATTTAAAATGAAAAAAAAATGCGGTTATATATCATTTCAAACCGCAATCCCGAATGAATGAAATGCATAGCAACTTGCAATTAATAAGATTAATCATCCATTCATCCATCAAATCATACATCCATTTATCATAGTCATCTTCCAATTTCAAACAATCATCAATACATAACAGGTGATAAATAACGGTATCAATTATCAGTTTATACTCAAAATAAATTTAATAACTGTTAATTGGCAGTTTATATGCAAAAATAAACGTAAATTTAACTGGCAGTTAATATGAAATAAAAATTTAACATAATTATGGCTGGCAGTTAATATGCAATTAAATAAATTCTAACTGTCAAATTTATGCAATAAATAAAATTAATTAACAGTTATATTAAATGAATGCGATTTATCAGAGATAATGAATAAAACATGCCAAACAGTCATAAATAAATTTCTACTCATATCTAAAATTAATTTAACAAACACAAGAAATTCTAGAAGTTGTGAGTGGGTTAAAACACTCACCTTTTGAATTTAAATCGAATTTAAATTCAATTCAAACTCAAAAATTTGACGGTCTCTGAATTGGTCCAAACTAGTGTCAACAGATCTGGAATTTAATTACGATCCTAACAAAAAAAATCTTGCGTGAATCGGACTACGTATGAGAAAGTTATTCGAAAATTTCGATTGAAACAAAAATTAAATAAAACAAAATAAACAAATATACTCCATCACCATGCCGCGTCATAGGCCACGTCCTTCTTCTCAAATTCGAGCACGCCACAGCACCAATCAAAAAACGGACAGTACCAACAGATTACGCTCTTTGAGAATTATGACATATAATTTTTCTGGAATTTTTTAGAGGAGTTTGAAATATTTTTTTTTATTTTTTTATTTTTATTTTGGACTGTAATTGGATCTAGAAATTTTGCAGCCATTGGAAGAGAAGAAGTTGAAGAAAAGAACACACAGAGAAAAATGAAAATAGATGGAGGCTAGGGTTTGCACAGCCTATAAATAGACAAAGTGAAATATGATAGGTGGACACGAATCATAAACGCGCAAAACGGTTGTTGGCCCATCAGAATATTTTATATTAATTGGATACGTTACGGATTAGTAAATAAATTAATTTCTTCCTCAGACATTTATATTGAATTTTAAACGTATTTAGAAATGTAAATTTAGATGCTTCAATTATAAGTTTCAATATAAATTCACAATTTCATTAAATTCCAAATTCATAGATAAGTTTCCATTTTCAACTAAATTTCTAAATTACCGTAATAATTATCTTAGATTTTTATTCATTCTCAATAGATTTAACTATTGTAAATTGACTAAGTTTTCATAGTATAAAAATCCACATTTCTATGTATATATACATTTGAATTCCCTACTAAAATATTTTATTTATATTTCGCAATTACTTCCAATCCTTTTTTTTTGGCATCGCACTGTTACTTAAATAAATAGCCTATACCAACACTAATTATCATTAATTTGAAGACGGGTTACCAAATTTTGGATTTTATTAATAATTATTATTTATTACTTCATTGTTTATTCAAATTTAGACAATTTAAGATGTTTCTTAAATGCTGAGTACATTATTAACTTCAGCGTAAAACTTCAATTTTATTTTATCTACAAATTATATATTAACGTTGCAGAAATCCTTTAGTTGACCTTTCATTTAATTATCCTATCTATTGGTATCCCATAGATGGGAATTCCTAAAACATCTCCGAATTCCAACTTTAATTTCAATCACATAAAATGTTCTATTCAGTTTCCAATAAATTCAATAAATTCAAATTATCATGTTCTAAATCCAAATGAATCCATATATCCTGCCTTCCATTCTTTTAATCTAACTAATTATCATATTCTGAATAAAGTTTACGTTATTTCCACCTATAAGCTACAAATAACAACGAATGTTGCATTTGATTTAGATTCTAAATAAATTGATGGGTAATAATTAATAATTCTCACTATTGCCCGATTTATTCCCATTCATGTTTAAATTACCACCAAACAATCATTAAATTTACCTATCTTTTATTGATTCCATAAAATATATTTGCCCTGAGTTAGTTACTGCATTTATCAAATTCCAATTTCGCAATCACCTTAAATACATAAATTGGTATTGCATTAACATTTAAATTTATTAGCTTATGTCAACACTATTAACATTAATTGCAATGTATTACCAATTTTAGTCACTACCCTAACTACTAACTCATATTAACCTACATTATTCCCAAGAATTTCATTGGTTTTTCTTATATTAAATTTGTCAACCATATTAATTAAGGTTTTTTTGAAAACAATTAATAAAATTCCCTTTAATATATACAACTTAGCAATCTATTAAGCATGGTATTATATTTCACGTAAATGTACATTTAATTACATTTATTACAATGTTATCCAAATAAATTGAATGATCTAAGTATATAACTCCTATTATCCACCTATCTTGCCTTAATCCCAAATAACATACAAATTAAACTACCCTTAATTTCAATTAACCATATCATTACTTTTTATATTCCAAACAAATAAATTAATAATAGGTTAATTGAATCAGATTTACAATCCAACTTTAATTATTTGCAAATTTTGTCAGTTTGGACACTTGGTAAATTCAGAATCCTTTAACAACTTCCTACATTAATTTATTTTTGAATAATCCCAAAATTTTCAATATTAAAGTACAAATCCAATTTATTCAAAATTAAAACTTAAATTTCAAGGAATTTAGTTATTTAGGTTTAGACACCGTTATTCACTAAAATTGGTTGGTATTTATTTCATTCGCCTCTTTAATTGTACGTAAATTTCTCATAAATACACCTAAAATTTCATTTAATTCCAACTGCTTCCTAATTTCCATTTCTACGTCTTAACACACTCTATATTAAACTTCTAGACATTGTATTACTTATCATATTAATGTAACCTTTATTTAATGTATTAACATTTATTTCAATTCAAATTCTATCAACCAATTAAACATGTAACCTATTACTATTGCTTACAAATCAAAATATTGCACCCATTGTCATCTTCTGAATGGAATTAGTCTTTATTTCAAAACTTATCTAAATTTACATTGAGACCATATTTAATCCTCTTCGATAATATTAATCCTCAATTTATTAAATGGAATCAATATATCTTACATAACATGTTTTACGCATAAATTTTTAATTAATATTATTTCAACTTATTCCTCATATTCTCAATAATTACCTAAAATAAATCTACGCTTATTTTATTCTACGTTCACACTTCCATTACTCTCAAATCAATAAGTAACGTTCATATAAATAAATGTTATGTCAGTTTCCTATTTATTGCGATATTTTTATTTATTTATTACTGCATAACTTTACTTATTTTCTTCCCATCACTTTAAAATTAATCGTTAAAGCAACGCTTATCAATACGCATCAAATTATTTACCAAATTAAAAGGTTTTGATTTTTTTAACAAATTAATTGACAGATTAATTAGGTAATGTATACGAATTGTCATTATACCCATAAATTTACACTTAACTAATTAAATGCCTTACCTATATTCTCTATCTTCCCATTATATTCAGGTACAATACTTACACCAATTTTTTTTGAAAAATTTATTCATATTACAGACAAAGGCTTAAATTACCACTGTTAAATTAGCGTTCAATATATATTTATCACCTTTTATTATTTCTACTAAATTTTTATTACAAAATTCTATTAAATAAATTAAATCGTCGAAATTTACGGGTCGTTACACTCTCCCCCACTCAAAACTTTTCGTCCCTGAAAAGGAAAAAGAAGGATTTAGAATCTACATATCTTATTCAAAACATTACCTTATAAACAATTAAATTTACAATATCTGTTACTTTTCTTAAAATATACAAATTTACAACATTATCTTTTTATACTTAAATTTATTAGAGTTTGGAGAACATTTCAAAATATTTCTAAGTCCAAAATTTAAATATCTAAGTAGTTCCAATCACTAATCATCCAAATTAATACAACAACCATCAATTTCCTCGAACAGCATACGTACAATTACAAAACAACCATACAATCACACAATCAAATAGTTGTTTGGGTTCAAACTTGAAATTGTACGGAATGAAAAATAACTATCAAGTGCATCATTTACTCAACAGTCTTAGATGGAACAAAATAGATTATTTATTCAACCAACAACTTCAAATTTCCTTACCCAACCAACCATAAATCAAACAATAACAATTCAAACCAGCAACCAAACTAACTTATTATAAATTTCATGCTTTAGTTGTTTGATTTCCCTTTTTGTTTATATAGTGATTTTTTTCTCATTCACATTTACTTATCAAAGGTTTGCTCATTCATTTTTACTTATTACTTACAATTATTCAATTCCATTAACTCGTGTCATGCTGGTTCCTTATATTTTGTTATAATTATTCATTCATTTATAATAGCATGTCCTTATTTATTTACTTTAATTCCTTAAGTTTTATAATCATCTATCTATCATGCTTACCTTTATTTATATTTACTTGGTAAAATTTCAATTATATCTTAAGTTATTGAATACAGCAAATTCATTGAATGCTTCATTACCTACTATTACTTGTACAAATTTCTACTGCATTTCTTATTAAACATTTCAACTTTTTATATTTGGTAAGTTATATATGTTAAAGAAAATGCAAATGAACTTATACAAGTTTTATCTCATGTTTTAATTAAATTTAATGTTCAACAATATTACTCTTTATCTCATATGTTACAAATTTCAAATTTTCCTTTATAACTTTGCATTAAATATCTTACCTAAATTAGAGGTTTCAATTTATTAATCACTTACCTTTTATTTCATTACACTAATTTAAACAATTAATTAATGGAAATTTAAGAATTAAATACCGGGTTAAATTTCAAATTATTTTGAAATATTAGATAAATATATTCTTCTAACTTATATACCTCTAATTTTATTTAAAACAATTAAAATTTTATATCTTTTTCGAAAATGAATCTGCAGTAGAACTACTACAGTGGCCTTTCCCCTTCGAAACTCGAAAATGAAAGTCGATGATGCGGCCGCCATCACCGAAATTATTTTCCAGCGATAGAGAGGAAAGTACAAAACTTATTTTCTCAAAAATCTTCTTTAAAACGATTCTTCCGAATTATGTTAAATATTTATATCAGAAAATACTTATAAACAAAATTTTTAATATATTTCAAAATCATTCAAAAGAAAAACCCCGGACTTAAGTTCTAAATTTTCAAATTTCATTTATCTTATTTTTCAATCTTATTTCTATTATTATTTACACTTTATTGCCTAACAATCAATCTATTGCAGCCAAATATAAATATCAATTGAAATTTTTTATTTTATATATAAAAATATAATAGGCAAAAAAATTTCATTCACCTATAATAAAAACAAATATTATGTCGGTATGTCCTATTAAGTGTTTAGAAATCCCTATTGATGTCATAGCGTCCCATGCACCAACCAGAATTTATAAATACGAAACGGAACAAATTAACACAATATTAAAACCTTTTTATAACACTAACAAATACGCTCTCTCATATATACACTCAGTGACTCCCATAGGGTATTACTACCCTATTAATAAAGAGTCAAACCCCACAAAGCCAAGATTTATCGCTAAACCAAAGCTCTGATACCAACTGTAACATCCCGCCTTTTTGCATGATTTAAACAGACACACGTGCCAGTTCAAGCCATAGTAAGGGCGTATTGTTATGGGATAAATAAGAAAACAGAGAAAGAAACAGAATCTCACAGCGGAAGGATAAAATATAATAATCAAATATACAGTTCATAAATCTGTTTACAAAAACCTTTGATTTATTTATACAATACATATCAGAGTACACATACCATATAACAATGCAGCGGAACAATATGAGTGTAGTGAAAACATATTATCTATAGTAATAATAATAAAATCTTCGTCTTCTTCCTCCGGAAATAAAATCTTCAATCCTGAAACGCTCGGACTGACCCGAGCGAATTTGGAAAGACAAAAGCACTCGAGTCAGAACTAAAAGAACTTATGTGAGTTACATTAACAGAAATAAATATGAGTGCAGTAACTCGAGAGATGCTCGGGATTTACATCTCCTAAGGATCCATTAAACTATTTACTATGTAGTATATTGCGCTATTATAATAGTGTCTAAGTGTAAAAATAAACTTACTTTTAAATAGCGTTAAGGCTTTACATTTTCCACCTTAACACATTTATATATTCCCATAGTCTATACAGTACCGTAATCTCCCCCATACCAGGCGTCGTCAGACGGCACTCCATAGGTATGGTACAAAACAAAATCGTATAAGGCGCGCTAGGTTAGGTGACATGGCACAACTAGGCAATGCCAGGGTAGATACACCAATTACGCTTCCGGACCGATGGAAACGCGCAGCGCGCAGCTGCCGCCCACCTCGAACAAACTCCCCACATCAAAGAAATCAAAAGTGAAGGTGGCCACCGAAAAATCCGAAGTCAGAGTATAGTATCGAAGGGAAGTGTCCGATCAGAGGTGCTACCTCATTAACCCGTCAATCGCTCCTGTTTTAGCCACCTTATGCCAACTCACGGGAGTTGGGTTCACGTATTTACCTTACAGGAAACGCCGCCACCAACCTACTTCATTTTGGAATATCCACCGCGTACACGGTTAGTCAAAGTGGTTTTCGGTATCGACAGAGAGTATGTCCATATCCGATCCCGGTCTCTTTGCCAACCAATCGTTATTATAACACCGCGGTCATTTAAAAAAAATTATACTTTTAAAACCATAATAAAATATCCATTTAAAACCCATATAAACCCGATATCATTTATTCTTAAAACCCCAAATCAATACGATATCATTTATTTTCCAATATATATTCTTTCCAAAATCATAGGTTTTCCAAAGTAAAATATTTAGAAATCAAAACTCTTGAATATAATATTTCCAAATTATACTTCCTTGAAAACATAGCTTTGAAACAAAATTTCCATCTCTTAAATGGTCAAATATTAAATTACTTTTATAAACAAAATAGCTTCTTTAGATTTCACAAATCAATTTCAAATATCGATTTAAACTTCCAAATACCATTTCAATTCTTATGTTTCATGGCTTTAAATATTTCACCATTTCAAACAGACTCATTTGACAATTCCATATATATATATATATATATATATATATATATATATATATATCAAATTCAGTTACTTATTATTTAGACTTGAAATGTTTGCTTAATGAATTCAATATAATTTAAGAAAACCTTCAACTTCATATAACTGGATCATCTTTCAATTTATTATATATTCATTTAATCAACCTGATATTCATTAAAATCACTTTACACAAAAATCAAGTTATAAAAATCATATTCTTTAAAAATTCTAATTTTTTTATTAAATTTCAGTTTAACTTAATATTCATCTTCCAAATCTATTATCATTTAAGTCATAAAACTCCAGAACTTAAATTTTAAATAAATGTTTAATCTTATTTGATCTTAAAATCAAACTTTATTTAAACTTCAAATCAAATTTATACAAAGCTTAAAAACCGGAAATTACTATATATATATATAATAGCCTTTATCAATAACCAAATCAATATCTCATAAACCATATATATATATATATATGACTTTACAAAACCATAGAAAAACATTTCAAAAATAATTTTATATATTTACCGTGGTGCCTGTATATAATTTTCTATCCTATGGTCAAGTGATACGGATGTTTATCATTTCAATCCGCAATTTAAAATGGAAAAAAAAATGCGGTTATATATCATTTCAAACCGCAATCCCGAATGAATGAAATGCATAGCAACTTGCAATTAATAAGATTAATCATCCATTCATCCATCAAATCATACATCCATTTATCACAGTCATCATCCAATTTCAAACAATCATCAATACATAACAGGTGATAAATAATGGTATCAATTATCAGTTGATACTCAAAATAAATTTAATAACTGTTAATTGGCAGTTTATATGCAAAAATAAACGTAAATTTAACTGGCAGTTAATATGAAATAAAAATTTAACATAACTATGACTGGCAGTTAATATGCAATTAAATAAATTCTAACTGTCAAATTTATGCAATAAATAAAATTAATTAACAATTATATTAAATGAATGTATTTATCAGAGATAATGAATAAAACATGTCAAACAGTCATAAATAAATTTCTACTCATATCTAAAATTAATTTAACAAACACAAGAAATTCTAGAAGTTGTGAGTGGGTTAAAACACTCACCTTTTGAATTTAAATTCAATTTAGACTCAAAAATTGGACGGTCTCCGAATTGGTCCAAACTAGCGTTAAAAGATCTGGAATTTAATTACGATCCTAACAAAAAAAAATCTCGCGTGAATCGGACTACGTATGAGAAAGTTATTCGAAAATTTCGATTGAAACAAAAATTAAATAAAACAAAATAAACAAATATACCCCATCACCATGCCACGTCACATGCCACGTCCTTCTTCTCAAATTCGAGCACGCTACAGCACCAATCAAAAAACGGACAGTACCAACAGATTACGCTCTTCGAGAATTATGACATATAATTTTTATGGAATTTTTTAGAGGAGTTTGAAATATTTTTTTTATTTTTTTATTTTTATTTTGGACTGTAATTGGATCTAGAAATTTTGCAGCCATTGGAAGAGAAGAAGTTGAAGAAAAGAACACACAGAGAAAAATGAAGATAGATGGAGGCTAGGGTTTACACAGCCTATAAATAGACAAAGTGAAATAGGATAGGTGGGCACGAATCATAAACGCGCAAAACGGTTGTTGGCCCACCAGAATATTTTATATTAATTGGATACGTTACGGATTAGTAAATAAATTAATTTCTTCCTCAGACATTTACATTGAATTTTAAACGTATTTACAAATGTAAATTTAGATGCTTCATTTATAAGTTTCAATATAAATTCACAATTTCATTAAATTCCAAATTCATAGATAAGTTTCCATTTTCAACTAAATTTCTAAATTACCGTAATAATCATCTTAGATTTTTATTCATTCTTAATAGATTTAACTGTGGTAAATTGACTAAGTTTTCATACTATAAAAATCCACATTTCTATGTATATATACATTTGAATTCCCTACTAAAATATTTTATTTATATTTCACAATTACTTCCAATCCCTTTTTTTTGGCATCGCATTGTTACTTAAATAAATAGCCTATACCAACACTAATTATCATTAATTTGAAAACGGGTTACCAAATTTTGGATTTTATTAATAATTATTATTTATTACTTCATTGTTTATTCAAATTTAGACAATTTAAGATGTTTCTTAAATGCTGAGTACATTATTAACTTCAGCGTAAAACTTCAATTTATTTTATCTACAAATTATAAATTAACTTTCCAGAAATCCTTTAGTTAACCTTTCATTTAATTATCCTATCTATTGGTATCCCATAGATGAAAATTCCTAAAACATCTCCGAATTCCAACTTTAATTTCAATCACATAAAATGTTCTATTCAGTTTCCAATAAATTCAATAAATTCAAATTATCATGTTCTAAATCCAAATGAATCCATATATCCTGCCTTCCATTCTTTTAATCTAACTAATTATCATATTCTGAATAAAGTTTACGTTATTTCCACCTATAAGCTACAAATAACAACGAACGTTGCATTTGATTTAGATTCTAAATAAATTGATGGGTAATAATTAATAATTCTCACTATTGCCCGATTTATTCCCATTCATGCTTAAATTACCACCAAACAATCATTAAATTTACCTATCTTTTATTGATTCCATAAAATCTATTTGCCCTGAGTTAGTTACTGCATTTATCAAATTCCAATTTCGCAATCACCTTAAATACATAATTTGGTATTGCATTAACATTTAAATTTATTAGCTTATGTCAACACTATTAACATTAATTGCAATGTATTACCAATTTTAGTCACTACCCTAACTACTAACTCATATTAACCTACATTATTCCCAAGAATTTCATTGATTTTTCTTATATTAAATTTATCAACCATATTAATTAAGGTTTTTTTGAAAACAATTAATAAAATTCCCTTTAATATATACAACTTAGCAATCTATTAAGCATGGTATTATATTTCACGTAAATGTACATTTAATTACATTTATTACAATGTTATCCAAATAAATTGAATGATCTTAGTATATAACTCCTAATATCCATCCATCTTGCCTTAATCCCAAATAACATACAATTAAACTACCCTTAATTTCAATTAATCCTATCATTACTTTTTATATTCCAAACAAATAAATTAATAATAGGTTAATTGAATCAGATTTACAATCCAACTTTAATTATTTGCAAATTTTGTCAGTTTGGACCACTTGGTAAATTCAGAATTCTTTAACAACTTCCTACATTAATTTATTTTTGAATAATCCCAAAATTTTCAATATTAAAGTACAAATCCAATTTATCCAAAATTAAAACTTAAATTTCAAGGAATTTATTTATTTAGGTTTAGACCCCGTTATTCACTAAAATTGGTTGGTATTTATTTCATTCGCCTCTTTAATTGTACGTAAATTTCTCATAAATACACCTAAAATTTCATTTAATTCCAACTGCTTCCTAATTTCCATTTCTACGTCTTAACACACTCTATATTAAACTTCTAGACATTGTATTACTTATCATGTTAATGTAACATTTATTTAGTGTATTAACATTTATTTCAATTCAAATTCTATCAACCAATTAAACATGTAACCTATTACTATTGCTTACAAATCAAAATATTGCACCCACTGTCATCTTCTGAATGGAATTAGTCTTTATTTCAAAACTTATCTAAATTTACATTGAGACCATATTTAATCCTCTTCGATAATATTAATCCTCAATTTATTAAATGGAATCAATATATCTTACATAACATGTTTTACGCATATATTTTTAATTAATATTATTTCAACTTATTCCCCCATATTCTCAGTAATTACCTAACATAAATCTACGCTTATTTTATTCTACGTTCACACTTCCGTTACTCTCAAATCAATAAGTAACGTTCATATAAATAAATGTTATGTCAGTTTCCTATTTATTGCGATATTTTTATTTATTTATTACTGCATAACTTTACTTATTTTCTTTCCATCACTTTAAAATTAATCGTTAAAGTAACGCTTATCTATACGCATCAAATTATTTACCAAATTAAAAGGTTTTGATTATTTTAACAAATTAATCGACAGATTAATTAGGTAATGTATACGAATTGTTATTATACCCATAAATTTATATTTAACTAATTAAATGCCTTAGCTATATTCTCTATCTTTCCATTATATTCAGTTACAATACTTACACCAATTTTTTTTGAAAAATTTATTCATATTACAAACAAAGGCTTAAATTACCATTGTTAAATTAGCGTTCAATATATATTTATCACCTTTTATTATTTCTACTAAATTTTTATTACAAAATTCTATTAAATAAATTAAATCGTCGAAATTTACGGGTCGTTACACTTTCATTTCAATATCAAGAACCACTTAGCAAATATTGATGTAATTTGTGTTTATGTTGAATAAGAATAGCTCATTTGCATATGCAACATAAGCTATCAAACCCACTTGTATAAACTTACATCAAAATTCATTTTCTTGAAGCACAAATAAAAGATATCATAAATCATAAACATGTTAAAATTACATAAAGTTAGAGAGCTTCATTACTCCTTAATTGAAGGGGTTTAGCTACTCATTTGTGTTATCAAATCAACACTTGTAAATTTCAACATTAAAAAGTAAAGAAATATAAACTAAGAAAAGGATGAAAAAGAGATTAACTACTAACTACTTGCATAAAAAATAAAGCAACACTACTTGCATTAATGTAAATCTAAGCTATAAACATGAAATGAGAGAAAACATAAAAATAACATCAACCTAAAAGTAAATAAAAACAAATTGAAAAGAGAAGAGAAAAAGGCCAAGAAGCCATTTATATTTCATGAAACATAGAGCTTACAACTTTCATTTTAATCTCCTAACTAATTTTTGAGAGTAGAAGATCATTTACATGTACATAAGAAGGCTATTTATACATGCGTAAAACCCTAATTCAATTTTTAGCGTGCTTTGCAAAATGCCCTTTAGGAAGTGTGGCCACCAAGTAACCATTAGCCACTAATTAATCCATCATTAAACGTGCAAAAACTTTAACCTCCACTTAGTTGTTCATTAGCTTTCTAATTGTAGATTTTGGTAAGTGGGTGGGGTCCTCTATGATCATAAGCTTGAATTATTTCCTTCTTCATTCCTTTGTATTCATTTGTGCATGCATGTATCTTCCTAAAAGCCTCTTTCATATGCATTCAAATTCCTATAAAAATCATAAAAAATATTCAAGTCAAAGTTCTCAAATTGACATATGCATTAAAATGACCATTTTGCCCCTAAATGAAGATGAATATATGATGATTTGAAAGTAATTGAATTTTGGTTTAAATATGTTAATATGCCCAAATATGACATTTTTCTAAATAAAAATAGATAAAATATGGATATATATATATATATATATATATATATATATATATATATGCACATTTACGTGCACATCATTAGATAGGAAATGCTGTCCGGTGGAAGCTACCGATCAAGAACACTTGATGTGAGGTCCGAGCCGGAGAAGCTAGGGGAGGCTGTATTGGGGAAGGCGTTGCAAGAACATGGCCAAGAAGGTATCCACGTGCATTTCACCAGACCAGCCAATCCTAAACATAGCTCTCCAAACCGAACTGAATGAGATATATGGAATGAAATCTAAGTACATTTGGAAACTTCTGATTATATCATGTATTTATGGAAATATCCAAATCGAATGAGTTATAGATGGAAAATTCCTGATTTACTGGAGTGAGCACCATACCTCTCTACTCATTTAAATACCTAAGCTTCCAACAACAATGAGGACAATTCTGAAGAGCCAAGCTTATAACCATAACAACAGATAAGTCAAAGAAAGCTAGGAATAATATGGCAGGAATAGCCTAACAGGAGCAGCTTAACAGGAATAACCTAATGGGAAAAGTCTAACAGGATTTGGCTAGCAGGAATATTAACCATAAAATGCAAATGGAGATAAAGAAGGCTTGACTGAAACCTTCCGCAGGGGCAAAGAGTAATAGAAGAAGTTACCTTTTAGTGACAACGAAAGTGTGCAAAACACCCGAGGAAAGAAGCGCACGGTAACTTCAAGGTGGGGCTTTCGTAGGTATAAAAAGGAAAATAGTTATAAGGCCACTTCATGTAATGAAAAATGAAAGAAAAGAAGATCGCCCCAAGCCTTTTAATAAAAAGGAAGGAATGCAAGAAACAAGTTTTCCGCAAATCCAAACTCTTCAGAGTAGATAAAAGGATTCATCACTCGTCATTCAAAATAAATGTCTTCCATGTAAAGGTAGAAAGAATAGAACCGGAATAGATAGCACGATTGACAACCATTTTAGAAGCATAATAACCCTTCCTAGCTGATTGAAGTATGTGTCCAGTATCTCTCAACAATATCGAAAGGTTTACATAAAAATAGCATTCATAATTCAACAAAAGGCCACCTGCTGACAGCATTCGGGAAGGGTGCGGCTCTTGAAGATAATTACACAAGGAAGCAACCTTTCAACAAGATCGGAAGGATCAAAATATCTCATAAGGAACCAACCTTGAGGGAGTATGAGGAGCGTGTAGATACATTACCAAACACAAGGCCTTCTTTGACGCTCAGTGGCCCATGATGGTGTGTGAAGAATAAGCCTTCCGTTAAAACCAAAAGGTTCGCAACTGCATAGAAGAAGGAACCTTCCATCCAGGTGAAAGCATAGGGCCAAAAGGGGGGCCGCCTACATCTATAAATAAGACCCTTAGGGTCCGGTCTCAGGATGGGATCTTCTTCTCATTTTCATCTAATTAAAGATCTCTACCACGACCACTCAACATATTGTAACCCTAATTTTGAAATCAAATTGAAGGCTATCTTCTTAAATTTGTATCAGACTCCATTATGGAGAAATAAAGAGAAGTGTGTATTACGATTAACACTAAATTTGGGGATAATCATGATCAGGTATTAATTTTATATTAAAGGCTGATCTCAAATGATTTATTTCGTATGTTCTTTTTTCAAATTGAGAGTATGCTGTGAAATTTTCAACAGACAACCTAATAAGTTTCGTTCTCCTCAATTTAAATATCGATCAAAAGAAAGAGGAATGAAACTTGTGGGATAGTCCCGAATATATGTTTCATGGCATATTGACTCGGCTCTTGTTATTGCCTGAAATATTTGAATCATGCATTCTTTTCGATTGGTTTCTTAACCTTACGAAGAGTTTAATGGTTTATAAAACCTTCCGATCTTTAGGAAGGTTAAATATAACCATCAAGGTGCAAGTATTACTTTCGATTTCCTAGTGAAATATAATGAAATGATAAGGATGAAGATCATTTGATCGAGATGAGCTGACCGAAAGTTTTGATTAGTTTCTTAATCCTTTCGATCCATCGGAAGGTTTAATAAAACTATCAATTTTGTCACGTTGCAAGGTTCAAAATGCATTGAAATCTAATGGAGCTAAGTGACTTCTTGAGCTTCTCAAAAATCTTCTAGATTATCGAAAGGTTTCGCAATATTATGGATCATATCCATTTTCTTGAATCATATTTAAGCCTTTCGGTAAGGCCGAAAGTAAGATGATTTTTTCCCAGCTCTGCATAAAAGACAAACACTTGATTCAAACCTTCCGGTATCAATCCCCTCTTGTTAGGGTTAGAATGGTGATCATAGAACCTTCTGACTTAGCACTTCACTCAATTAATGAAAAATCCACTCAGTCGAAAGGTTGAATTCATATGAAACAGTCCCATGAAATGAATTGGGGATGTTGAGAAGAAATCTTGTTAACATTTTTGGCGCTAGAAGAATGGCCTGAACCTCCGACCTTGTGGTTAATATAACTAATTATGAAATTTAATTTTCTGTAGGAAAATGGAATCAAAAAGACCTCTCACCGTTAGCAAAAGGAATGTTCAGGCTACTTCTTTGGAGGAAAACATATCAGCCTCTTTCAATCTTGGAAATAGTGAGCAAGGCAACCTTCCGCCCTACCTCAATCGACTCCACCTCCAGTTCAGTTGCGGGTGTCCCCATAGCTGGCTCCAACTCAAGATCTTTAACTAGAATAACAGGTGGCTAAAATTACATATCTCGAACACTAGATGGCAAAAATGAAAGATCTTTTGAACGAAGTGTTATCTCACAGATCATCAATGAAAGATACCGTTGCTGGGGAAGAATTTTAGTCTCCGGAAAGGAATTTGAAAACCCATGAAGGTGTTATCAAAGGTAAAGCTCACATTTCTCTTTCAAGATAGAAGGAAGGCCTTCAAACGAAGGAAAATTATCAGGGAAGAGTTCATGTGGAAGATAAAGATTGTTCCACGAGTTCAACTTCAAACGGCTACCAACCTAATCAAAGGGACAACATGAACAATGAAGCCTATCTTAAGGATGTTATGGAAAAGGTTATGAAAGACCTGCTAAACATTAATTGCAAAAGAATTGAAGACGAAAGAGTGAACAACAATTAAAGGGTTGCACCTTCATCGATGAAATTATATCAGCTTCAATACCATCTCGTATGAAGGTCCCGACCATGAAATATCATAGAAAAACCGACTCGGATGACCATCCGATGGCGTTTAATAGCCAGATGGATTTATATAACGCTTCTGGCACTGTGAGGTGTCGACTTTTCACTGTCAAGTTACGAAGGGCCACATTCAAATGGTACCTACAATATCGTGAGAATACGATATATTTGTGACGACCCGAAATTTTCGAACCCGAAATTTTCGGATAGTTATGAAAAAGAAGAAAGAGATAGAAGAAGAAGAACAAAACACCAAACATCTCACATTCGCAGCGGATAAATATAATAATAAATAATAATAGTTTACAAAAGGATATTATAACTGTCGGTAACATTTAATATACATCAGAGTTTCACATAATATACAGTCATTGAATATTTACAATTATCATGTCTCAAATAATCAATAATATAAATACAACGGAAATACTCCATACGCTATTGCATCTAACTCGCCTCCTGAGCTCCAAAACGTACACACCTGGAAAAATCTGTAATACTCGGTCTGACCTGAGCATTATACCAAAGTAACACCCGGGTCAGGCTGGAAACCAGCGTGAGTAAACCCAAACATGGAATACCAAACAAACAACTTATATAAAACCCGGGTAACTCAAACCAATTTTACAAGTGCACAATATATTATAGACATAACTAATTTCACACATCCATTACCTAAGTTCCAAAGCTTAGACTTAAATAGCCCACTTTCTTTTAATCACCTCATTCCAATATATAAACCTCACATACCAATCTATATTCGAAGTGGTTTCAGATATTGACTAATACCCGACCCCAGTCTCTTCGAGACTCGTGTCATCCAAACCCAAATTATCAGAGTGAAATACTCATTATTCCATATCAGGAATATCATCTCATTCAGGCATCCAATACCATTTCATCATTCATATCAATTTTGATCATTTCCGAATTAACTCAATTGATTCTGTCGAAATTTCTAACCTCAACCATTTAGATTCCTTCATCTAGCATTGATTAATTCTAAATCAATTAATTAGACAACCTTCAATCTCCATCTTGATTAACCACCATAGATTAATTCTTTTTCAATTCCATTCAAGTAATCACCTTTAACTAATTTCTCGATATTGATTACTCTTAACCCAAAATCAATAAGTAGTCTTAATTACTTTATAAGTAAATCAATTACTTCATAACTGAATTGTCTATATTAATTACATTAATTCTTAATTACTTAGTAATTGATTTCTCCTAAGTCATTATTTATTGAATTGATTTAATCTTAATTAATCAAATTTTTTATTACATCAATTATTATATATATTAATGATTCTCAATTATAATTTAATTTGTTCTAATCTAAATCAATTATTTTAATTCATCCACAACATCAATCATTCTCGATAAATCTCAACCTGTAATTATCTTTTTTTTTTTATTAATTCGACTAAACTAACTTGAACCTTAATGAATTCAAACCTTTACTTACTAATTACTCAACTTGATTAATTAATTAATTTAATTAATAAATCTTCCATTTCCATTACCCTCTATTCCGATGAATCACAATCATTAAGCTTCCTATTTACGATTTAAGTTTTAAATAATTTGAAAACCCAAATACTTCGAGTCAAACCACAGTTAACTCGAAAACCAAACAAAACCAAGGTCACATCGTCATCAGTACACATCAAATCAATTTTATCATTCAACCATCTGTTAAAATTTAACCAATTAACTTTAAATTAAAAAACCAACATAGTGAGATTTACACATCCATGATTTTGAAATCCAAATCCATCTCGACCATTATCACCCAAACCCAAATTAACTAAAAAGTTAAGTCAATAAATCAATTTCTTATTTATAACACTTTAGAATCTTATCCTAAAATCGGGAATTTTATTATCATTAATCTATAATTTAACTTAAGATCTTTATGTCTAATTCATAATAAACATTTTGATTCCTTAATTTCTTCTTAATCACCCTATTAATTAAATTTCAAATCTGACCTGCCTGCTTAGTCTAAATAACACATACAACTCAGATTAATATATATATATATATATATATATATATATATATTAAACAACATCAATATTTTAAAGAAGGGTTTAAGAAGTTAATTTAAAACTTGATTCTGTTAAAATTTTAAACTTATAGGATATTCTCAAATTTGACTCGAAACAAATTTGGGGAAAACTCACATGCTAGATCAACCCCACGAGTCTCCAAAACCCTAGCCAGACTCCCCCTAGCAACAATCGCCGAGACCCCTTGCCAAACCAGTGGCCATCTTCCCCTCGCAAGCCCGAGACGCTCCACGCTCACCTCCCCAAATTAACAATCAGGTCGCGACCTCCCATCCATCTCGTATTCGTATGCACCATGCAATGTCGAGAATAAGTCGACATCCCTCCCCCCCCGAGCTCTGGCCTCCCTTACGCGCGCCCCAGTTTACAGTCTTCGCGAGATCAACCACCCCTTCTGATTCGATCGACTCTTGCGGCGTGGATACCAACTCGGTCGCCATTTTCCCATATATATTTTTTATTTTATTTTATGAACGAATGAGATTTTAATTCGAGAAAGAGGGAGGAAAGGAATCTCCGTTCCTTTTTTTTATTTGCGGTTTGTTCAGAGAAATGGGGACGGAAAGAAATAGGAATTGATCGAAGGATTCCTGAATACGCTTGGGTAAAAATATCTTTGTTTATTAATTATATTAAATTATAAAACTCCCCAAAACGTCTCATTAATTGCCATTTAAAATTTCGAACTCCTCTTAAGCAATGTCATTAGGTGATTACAAGGTTTTACCCGCGTTTCGAATACAATGGAACGTGCTTCGGAGGCTAGTTTGATCGTAGGCGCGAGTTACGGAAGTAAATGACCAATTTTAAATTAAATCGATTAAAATTGTTCTACGCGTTTCGAGCTGCCAGGGTTAAACGACAACTCCGATTGCTACAAAAATTGAAATCCGATAATAACTAACTATTACGGATCCAATGGAACTGATTTCGTCAACTTCCGAGACTGTGCCTCGGAAGGCTATTTTCAAGTTCCAATTTAAACGATATATTATTAAAATTGAACAAATTATCTTTAAATTAAATTTCAGCCATTCTATTATCTTCAGTATCCTTATTATAGATTTTACAAGCCTTCAAATTATTCTAAACAGGCTTAGAATCTCAAATTCAATAATTTACCCAATTTCAATTATATAATTCAATACTTTAATTGTCTAATAAATATTAATATTTGGAATTCAAGCTAAAATTAACCTTTCAAATGTTAAAATCAATCTATTATTCCATTTTAAATCGTTAAAATTTCCGGGTCGTCACATTCCTCCACCCTAAAAGAATTTCGTCCCCAAAATTACTAGTTAGGAAGAATGGACCAATCCCTTTTACCTTCTCTCCAAAACCAACAGGTTTATCAACTTGCCACAATATCTTTTATTAAAGATTCACTATTACTTCAACTAACTTCCAAAACCTTCCATGGTTTCCAACAATCCCTTTTTTTTACCCAATCGTTTAAATTTCAATTTAAAACCAAATTTTGAATTCCCAAAATTTTCTCAAAATTTTTCTAACTCCCTAAATTTCCAAAATTTTTTGCCAGCATCTCCTTTGCGCGGCTAACTCGGTACTACTACAAAAGGCCTCAACGGGCTCCCAAATTCCAAAAGAAAACAAAAGCCAAGTCGCTACATCAAAAACCCAATCCAATTTCATTTAGAAATATTAAATACATACCTTTTTGCCGGGCAATTCAAATTTATCTTCTGATATCAAATCCAATTTTCTTTTCCCCTTTAATACCTGCATATCTTTCTTAGCAACAATATCCAATCATAACCCTATACAATCATTTCATACATTACCTTACACACGTTTCATATCTATTTCAAATTAGTTTTCACCGTTTCATATGAATTCAATTTATTTTTGATTTCTAATATTGAGTTTTATTTTTCATTTAACTGATTCATATTAGTTTCATTTACTAATTTACTTTAAATTTTCAATTTGAAATTGTTTTGTCGTTAACAAAATTTTTCCAAAAAATTTCAAAAAAATTTCTAACTCCCAAAATTTCCGAAATTTTTTGGCAGAGTCTCCTCTGTACGGAGGAGCTTTTGCAATTTGACAAGAGATATAAATATATATACATCGACCCACACGGTCGAAAAAAGCAAAAACAGTTCATATTTCCTATTTTTATTGCGTAGGCGTACCTTATTTTGCATTTAAAGCAAACAGCTTATTAATTTAGGCAATAAGCGCAATCCAAACCAGCCAAACGGCCTTCAGGTACCTGTACTTACTCAATTTAAATATGTAAGTGCCATATATATAAAATCTATTAGCATTTCACTTATTTTCAATAGCTACGCATGAACATCATAAGCAACAAGCACCAAAACCTTTCCATAAGCGATTTATATAATCTTAAAGCTAATTCAATTGCTTTCAACCAATTTATAAGCTATTTCATTAAATTTTATTTGGTTACAACTCAATTGCTTATATTCAATTTGTTTCTAATCCAAACAAGCTCATATTCAATTTAATTGATTCTAAAATAAATTTATTAAATCTTAATCAACTCACAGAAATTCAATTACTTTAGATTACGCCAAACAACAATCATTTTTACGCAATTTGATAATATCCACTTGAATAGATAATTACATAAATTTCATAACCATTTTAAATTAAGTTCCGACTCCATTTGTTTAATTAAATTCCATTTTAATTCATTCACAACCATTCATCATTTAATTCATCAGCTTGATTCATTTTAGTTATAACTACTTTAAATTAATTTCCCACTCTTTCTGCATTTAATTCCATTTCAAATTTTTTTTTTCACTACCATACATATACCTTTCATTTCATTTCTAATTTATTCACCATCATTTATATAGCTCGACATATTCATTCCTTGTATACTACTAGCCATTCTTGTATTAAATTAATCCAAGCCTTTGATTAATGAGTTTCCACTCTCATTCGAAGCCGAGCTTTCATAAGTTTTAAACTTAAGTTAATTTACTTTAATTTATCCCAACATCAACTTAAGATTACTCCCATTTAATCCTCATTTAATCAACTTCCATTAAATTCAGTTAGCCCATCAATTTTAAATTTTAATTTTAAATTCACCTTCTCACTTTATCAAAATAATATCCAAGCACATACTTAATTCATTTATACTTCAAATTAATATATCACCAAATTTAAGTTCAGTCGGATAATCCAATTCCAATCACAACTTGATTTAGTTTTTTTTTTCAATCGGACTTCATCCATTTAATATTTAACTCAATTAACCCATTTTAAATTTTAAATTTACTTACTTAATTCGTTATCGAATTTATTTTATCAATATAAGGTCATCCTCAATTTATTTCTATTCACTTGGGTTTTGTTTTACAACTCAAACCATTTCTATTATAATCACTTCTCTTACATCCAATTTACTTACAAATTTCATTAAATATTATTCAAATCACCCTTGAATTTTATTTGTAAGTCAACCATCACATTTTCAATCCAAATCTATTTTATTTGCATTTTATAGCATTTTCCTTATTCAATTCATTATCAAATCCAAGTTGAATTCTATTTACAATTCTAATTCACTACCAAGTTCCATTATTAATTTACAACCATTTGTTTACCCAAGTTAAATTTTATTAACATACTCAATCAAACAATTATTTAACCAATTAGTTATTTCCAATTTCTAAATCAATTACAAAAACCACTTCATTAATTTTTTTAAATTAATTTTTTTTTGAGTTCAAATTTTGTCTTCCATATTTCTAGTTTGGATTTATTTCATCTTTCACAAATTTCAACACCTTTATTTAAAAATTTAAAAATGCCTTTAAATTTAGATAATACTATTTAAAATAGCTTTTAATAAAAATACTTTTATAACTCGATGCCTCAACCAGTTCATCCTTGTTCTCACAGAAATTTAGTCATACGTTGATCAGGTGTAGGACTGAAAATCTATAAGTACTTGGTGAACCCATTTTCAACACCCAGTGAAAACATTTGGAAAATAATTTTATTGAAAATATCGCAAACAGTTTTTGAAAATAGAGGAAATATCTTGGTGAGAATGCTCTGGAAATCATCACCCCCATCCATGGTCACGGTTACATCCCAGGGTTACGTTGCAGTCGCAGCAAAAGTCCATGTAACCGCAGGCTCTCCGCGGCCTCTCGATTACACCATGGATCCACACAACAGATCACAGTTACATCCAGGGTTACGTTATTGTCACAGCAAAAGTCCATGTAACTGCAGGCTCTCCGCGGCCTCTGATTTCTCTATCGAAATGAAACCTCACCACTCCTACACAGGTCGCAGTCTGTCGATATAAAATCAAACGTAGACTGTTGGCTCTCAGCGGCACACACACACGACTTCCACTATGGTATACACTACTCATAATCCTCAGGAACTAGTTTTGTCCGGACTCCTCACAGGATCAACTTTAGACCCCCCCTGGGCTCAAGGCAGCACCACCCGGTGGCACTCCTGAGAAGTTCATTTCAAGGGAGCGCCTTTTTCCCCAGAGCCATCATCAAAACATTTTATACTATACACATATAGTATCTTCAAATCATACACCTTGTATGATCTCATACAAAGCTCATTTATACAAAATCGATTATTCCAAAATCGATAATTCCCAAACTAGGCTTTCCAAATTCTCATATTGATTTTACCCAAAAATCAAAAGCCTTTCCAAATCCAAAGGTTCTCAAAACCCTTTTTCAAAATCCTCATAAAATCCTTTATATATATACAGATATATATAATTTTTAAAACTTTGGATCATTTCAAACTTGTATAAAACCCCTTTTATACTTCAAACATCTTCAAAATCATTTTTCTTCTAGCAATAAATTCAACAAGGTGAGATTTATCTCATATAACAAAGATATACAACTATGTTTATTCAAAACCAAATATTCAAATTTGACTTCTCTTTCCAATATCAATTTCCTTTCTATTCACACTTCCTTAAATTTCCATTCACTTATTTACAATTGCCTTAATCCCCATTTGTATTATCACTTCAATTCTTATCTCAGTTGGGTATTTAATATCACATTTCAAGGAAAAATCAAAACTCAACCTCATAGAGTTTATTTCAAATTATCTTTAATATCATGTATATCCATACATATATATACATATTTATTTCTTGGCCCTCCCAGCCATGTTTTACAATTTTAAACCACCTTTGGTTTTAAATTCAAATCAATTTCAAACAACCCATTGTTTTCAACAAATCTCAGTTATCCAAATAATACTTATTTATTATTTTCATTACTTTCAACCAAATTTTCAAATTCTGGGATTAGATTTAGAATTTCATTTAAAATCACTTAAATTTTTATTTAGTTGTATTTTTGTTTCCTACTTAATTTAATTCCAATTCTAAACTTCAGTTTTAGTTTGAATCCATTTCAAACTTATCTTTATTAAATTTCAGTTGGGGTGTATTATATTATTCCTTAATTTTAATTCCAATAATTAACAACCAATCACCTAATATTTATATGAAGGAAATATTGCTTAAATATATCAAAATATATTTTATATGAAATCATCTAAAATCGTTATATAAGAAAATAACAAGTACATGCTCATATATATTTATGTACTCAACTCATTTTAGAGTACTACGGACTCTATTGAATGAGTAATCCCCACCAGAGCCAAGGTTCTCGCTTAACCTTCAGCTCTGATACCAACTGTGACGACCCGAAATTTTCGAACCCGAAAATTTCGGGTAGTTATGAAAAAGAAGAAAGAGATAGAAGAAGAAGAACAGAACACCAAACATCTCACATTCGCAGTGGATAAATATAATAATAAATAATAACAGTTTACAAAAGGATATTATAACTGTCGGTTACATTTAATATACATCAGAGTTTCACATAATATACAGTCATTGAATATTTACAATTATCATGTCTCAAATAATCAATAATATAAACACAACGGAAATACTCCATATGCTATTGCATCTAACTCGCCTCCTGAGCTCCAGAACGTACACACCTGGAAAAATCTGTAATACTCCGTCTGACCCGAGCATTACACCAAAGTAACACCCGGGTCAGGCTGGAAACCAGAGTAAACCCAAACATGGAATACCAAACAAACAACTTATATAAAACCCGGGTAACTCAAACCAATTTTACAAGTGCACAATATATTATAGACATAACTAATTTCATACATCCATTACCTAAGTTCCAAAGCTTAGACTTAAATAGCCCACTTTCTTTTAATCACCTCATTCCAATATATAAACCTCACATACCAATCTATATTCGAAGTGGTTTCGGGTATTGACTAATACCCGACCCCAGTCTCTTCAAGACTCGTGTCATCCAAACCCAAATTATCAGAGTGAAATACTCATTATTCCATATCAGGAATATCATCTCATTCAGGCATCCAATACCATTTCATCATTCATATCAATTTTGATCATTTCCGATTTAACTCAATTGATTCTGTCGAAATTTCTAACCTCAACCATTTAGATTCCTTCATCTAGCATTGATTAATTTTAAATCAATTAATTAGACAACCTTCAGTCTCCATCTTGATTAGCCACCATAGATTAATTCTTTTTCAATTCCATTCAAGTAATCACCTTTAACTAATTTCTCGATATTGATTACTCTTAACCCAAAATCAATAAGTAGTCTTAATTACTTTATAAGTAAATCAATTACTTCATAAGTGAATTGTCTATATTAATTACATTAATTCTTAATTACTTAGTAATTGATTTCTCATAAGTCATTATTTATTGAATTGATTTAATCTTAATTAATCAAATTTTTTATTACATCAATTATTATATATATTAATGATTCTCAATTATAATTTAATTTGTTCTAATCTAAATCAATTATTTTAATTCATCCACAACATCAATCATTCTCGATAAATCTCAACCTGTAATTATCTATTTTTTTTTGTTAATTCGACTAAACTAACTTAAACCTTAATGAATTCAGACCTTTACTTACTAATTACTCAACTTGATTAATTAATTAATTTAATTAATAAATCTTCCATTTCCATTACCCTCTATTCCGATGAATCACAATCATTAAGCTGCCTATTTACGATTTAAGTTTTAAACAATTTGAAAACCCAAATACTTCGAGTCAAACCACAGTTAACTCGAAAACCAAACAAAACCAAGGTCACATCGTCATCAGTACACATCAAATCAATTTTATCATTCAACCATCTGTTAAAATTTAACCAATTAACTTTAAATTAAAAAACCAACATAGTGAGATTTACACATCCTTGATTTTGAAATCCAAATCCATCTCGACCATTATCACCCAAACCCAAATTAACTAAAAGTTAAGTCAATAAATCAATTTCTTATTTATAACACTTTAGAATCTTATCCTAAAATCGGGAATTTTATTATCATTAATCTATAATTTAACTTAACATCTTTATGTCTAATTCATAATAAACATTTTGATTCCTTAATTTCTTCTTAATCACCCTATTAATTAAATTTCAAATCCGACCTGCCTGCTTAGTCTAAATAACACATACAACTCAGATTAATATATATATATATATTAAACAACATCAATATTTTAAAGAAGGGTTTAAGAAGTTAATTTAAAACTTGATTCTATTAAAATTTTAAACCTATAGGATATTCTCAAATTTGACTCGAAACAAATTTGGGGAAAAATCACCTGCTAGATCAACCCCACGAGTCTCCAAAACCCTAGCCAAACTCCCCCTAGCAACGATAGCCAAGACCCCTTGCCAAACCAGTTGCCATCTTCCCCTCGCAAGCCCGAGACGTTCCACGCTCACATCCCCAAATCAACAATCAGGTCGCGACCCCCCATCCATCTCGTATTCGTATGCACCGTGCAATGTCGAGAATAAGTCGACATCCCTCTCCCCCCCGAGCTCTGGCCTCCCTTGCGCGCGCCCCAGTTTGCAGTCATCGCGAGATCAACCCCCCTTCTGATCCGATCGACTCTCGTGGCCGTGGATACCAACTCGGTCGCCATTTTCCCATATTTTATTTTATTTTATTTTATGAACGAATGAGATTTTAATTCGAGAAAGAGGGAGGAAAGGAATCTCCGTTCGTTTTTTTTATTTGCTGTTTGTTCATAGAAATAAGAAGGGGACGGAAAGAAATAGGAATTGATCGAAGGATTCCTGAATACGCTTGGGTAAAAATATCTTTGGTTATTAATTATATCAAATTATAAAACTCCCCAAAACATCTCATTAATTGCCATTTAAAATTTCGAACTCCTCTTAAGCAATGTCGTTAGGTGATTACAAGGTTTTACCCGCGTTCCGAATACAATGGAACTGGTTTCGTCAACTTCCGAGACTGTGCCTCAGAAGGCTATTTTCAAGTTCCAATTTAAACGATATATTATTAAAATTGAACAAATTATCTTTAAATTAAATTTCAACCATTCTATTATCTTCAGTATCCTTATTATAGATTTTACAAGCCTTCAAATTATTCTAAACAGGCTTAGAATCTCAAATTCAACAATTTACCCAATTTTAATTATATAATTCAATACTTTAATTGTCTAATAAATATTAATATTTGGAATTCAAGCTAAAATTAACCTTTCAAATGTTAAAATCAATTTATTGTTCCATTTTAAATCGTTAAAATTTCCGGGTCGTCACAATATTCGTGGAATCGGTTCCCATACGAATTCTCTTGTCAATTTTGCATATGTAAAGATCCTTTATTGATTAGACCATGCTTGCTAACATTAAGCAAAATCATGGAGAGTCCATAGGGGACTATCTAAAGAGAATCAATACAAAAGCATTGAAGGCCAAAGGCATAAACGACAGAGATAAACTCATCGTTGTCCACTCAGGACTCATAGTCAATTCTCCTTTCTAGAAGGAGCTTTCATTCATGGTTGTTGGGATCTTCAGGATTTCCATTTTAAGACGACAAGTTCATCCAAATGGACAAATTATATTTCTCAAAAAAGAAATTTGGTCATAAGAAGGACAACGGTGGACTCGGCCTGGAGAGAATTCCCAAGAGATCTAGGTGGGAGGATACCAGCAATAACGCGGTGGCGTTAAATCGACCAATCTCATACATCTACATGATGACCTAAGATAACGTCAGCTTCCCTACTTCATTTAAGGCCCAAAATTATCCTACGCAGAAAAAAGGAGACAAATACTATGCCTACCACAAAGCTATTGGCCACGGAACTAATTAGTGTAATGTTCTGGCTGGGATAATTCAGAAGTTGATTCAAGAGGGGCAGTTGAAAGAATTTGTGAAGAAACCACAACAAAATCTCTAGACAAACACTGACGTAAGAAAGCCTGCAGGAAATGCCTTAAATGGGATCGAGGAAGATGACCTGCTAAGCTTAAGTCTACCCCGGAACAGGATTGACGTCATACATCGAGGACCACATCCTGCCGGTAGAAGTCAAAGTTCCCGAAGTAAATACATTCGAGAAGGCAAAAATCGTATATTCTCTATACAGGAAGAGCCGCCGTTCAAAAGTCCGAAACACAACATCAATATGCATATACCAGTGATTAACCCACAGGAGCTAAGGATGGGGATTCATCATCCCCACAATGACCCCTTAATGATCACAGCCCAAATAGGATCTTCCGTGCTCACTAAAATCCTAGTTGACACGGGAAGCGCTGTGAACGTGATATTCCGCTATGCATTTGATCAAATAGAGGTTTCCAAATATTGACTTGAACCTAGTCCCAAGCCAGTCTTTGGGTTCAACAATAAGGGAACAACTCCGCTTGGGCAGGTGAAGCTTTTTGTCCAACTAGGACTTCCTCTATGTTCATGTGCTTTGAAACGACCTTCGTAATCATTGATCAACCATCGTTCTATAACGTCTTCTTTGGATGGCCGTTGTTGGTGAGGTGGATGCATTCGTCTCACCCAAATATCTAATTCTTAAATTCCTCACTAAAAGCGGCTGGGAAACTATCCGAAGCGAACAATTCGCATCTCAAGAAATGTACTTTTGCAACCCTAGAACAATACAACAAGGAGTTCACTTATTACTTTGATTCTTCTATTACTCTCTGCAGCCTTCGGAAGATGGGTTTCTACATCCATCATTTGAACAAAGAATAAATATGATAAAACTAATAAATGTATTGCTATAAGGTGTTTTTCGGTTTATGGAAAAAGAAAGAAGGAGGATTCCAACTCATTCGAAGAGAGTGAAATCATTTAGAATTAGATTATCAAGGAGAGGTGGAAAGAGTTAAGCTAGTCGAAGAAACTAAAGAGGTTCTACTAGATTCTACTGATTCCACCAAAATAGTTAGAGTGGGAAAGGGTCTTGAGGAACCTCTAAAGTCAAGATTGATAGAATTCTTAAAAGACAACAAGGATGGTTTTGCTTTACCCACTCCGACATGGTTGGAATTAGTCCCATGGTCATGAGCCATGCCCTGAATATCAATCCCGACGTTCCCCTGGTTTGGCAAAAGAAAAGGTAGTTTGATAAGGTTAGGACCGATGCCCTAAAGGAAGAAGTTAAGAAGTAGCAACAAAATGGGTTTATCTAGGAAGTTCTACATCCCAAATGGTTGGAAAATCCGGTTCTAGTAAAGAAATCCAATGAGGAAAGTGGAAGACTTGTATAAACTACACAGATTTGAATAAAGGTTGTCCAAAAGATTATTACTCGTCGCCAAGGATAGACCAGTTGGCCGACACCACCAGTGAACATAAGCTAATTTCCCTAATGGATGCATATTCTGGGTACAACCAGATTCTTATGTTTAAACTCGACAAGGGACATACTAGCTTTATAGTAGACGAAGGAACATATTGTTGTAAGGTAATGCCATTCGGACCGAAGAATGCAGAACCAACTTATTAGCGGTTGGTTAATTGAATGTTCAAAGAACAAATTGGAAGGAAAATAGAAGTTTATGTTGACGACATGTTGGTGAAATCTCAAGAGGCGGAAGATCATTTTGAAGACCTGAATGAATTGTTTAGAGTGCTCCGCAAGTATAAAATGAAGCTCAACCCCAAAAATGCAACCTTGGCGTCCATTTTGGGAAATTTCTTTGATATATCGTGAATGCACAAGGGATTGAGGCTAGCCCAGAACAGATTGAGGCCGCTAAAAATTTGGCAGAATCGGGGCAAATAAAGTTGTTATAAGTTTGAATGGCAAAGTGACAACACTAAATAGGTCCATATCAAAAGCCATTGATAAGTGCATACCATTCTTTGAAGTGATCAAGAAAAAAAGGAATTTCAAATGGAACGAAGATTGTAAAGTGGCATTTCAAGAACTAAAGCTTCACTTGGAAAAGCCACCAATCTTATCTAACCCCAAAGAGGGGGAAGATCTATTCTTATATATGGCAACTTATGAACATGCGATGAGCTTGTTATTGATAAGAAATATCAAGGGATTGCAACTACAAGTTTACTATGTAAGCAGAAGATTAAAGGATGTGAACATCTTATACCCAGTCATCGAAAAGCTAGCATACTGTTTAATCCTGATAGCTTGAAAACTAAAGCCCTATTTTTAAGCAGATCTAGTAGAAGTGTTAACTAACATCCCACTAAAATGAGTCTTTGGCAAGCCCGAAACTTCCGGAAGGTTAATTAAGTAGGTAATTGAAACAAAGTCATTACGATACGTATTAGCCTTGAACGACTATAAAAGGTCAAGAATTAGCCGATTTCATCAATGAATGTATAGGATTCATTTTAGAGTAATCCAAAAAGGGGAAATATTCAAAATCAAAGTGGAAACAATTTGTGGATGGTGCACCAAATAAGCAAGAAGCGGGGGCAGGATATGTGATAATTACCCCCAAACGGGCACAAGTTACACTATGTTATGAAGTTGGGATTATCGGCGATTAACAGTGTAGCAGAGTATGAATCTATGGTTGCTGGATTAACCCTTGCTTTGCAACTTAAAATCCCAAGAATCTAGGTATTCAGCGATTCTCAATTAACGGTTAACCAGATCAAGCAGGTATATCAAACCAAGGATCCTAAACTAGGCCAGTATGTGAAGCAAGTTTTGAGGATGCTCGCACTTTTTGTAGATTTCTCCATACATCAAGTACCAAGAGGAGAAAATTCTCGGGCAGATTCACTAGCTAAGTTGGCAAGCTCAAGAGGAGCTCCTGAAACTCGAATTGTGCTGGTAGGATTTCATTACAAGCCCAACACTAAAGAAAACTGACAAGAGAAAGCTGCAGAAATACTAGTATTAACCCAATCACAGGCATTAGCATCAGAATCGAAAGAGATGGACGAAGAAATACCGAATCAAGAATCCGTAGCTCCAATAGCAGAAGAAAATTATGAAAACACTTGGATGGAACCAATCGTAGATTATATAATCAATGGAAAATTGCCCGCAGATAAAGTAGAAGCACAGAGGCTAAAATGGAAAGCTCAGAGCTTTACCGTTATGGATGGAATTCTTTACAAGAAAGGATATGCCCTTCCATATTTGTGGTGTGTGAAACTTGAAAATGGATTGGAAATAATAAGGGAAGCACAAGAAGGATTTTGTGGGGATCGCTTTAATGGAATAAAACTAGCCAAGAAGATAATGAAGCAAGTATTTTACTGGCTAAATCTACCTAACCAAGAAATGGAGTATGTTAAAAGGTGTGAAAATGTCAGTGTTATTCCAAGATATCATGTCTCCCCCCAAGTCAACTAACCTCTATTCCTACCCCATGGCCATTTGACGTTTGGGGAATCGACTTAATTGGACCGCTTCTAATCTCCAAAGGAGGAGAAAAATGTGCTATGGTGGCAATAGATTATTTCATGAAATGGGTTGAAGCGAAACAATTCCCAAATATTATCTTAGGGAAAGTGTTGAGATTTGTCATCAAAAACATTGTCACAAGATTTGGGATACCTTCCAAGATAATATCTGATAGTAGGACTCAATTTGAGAGTGAAGAGTTTTCATGGTTTTACGATAATAGTGGGATAATAAAAAGCTTCTCCTTGGTCGCTCACCTGAAGGCTAATGGCCGTCGAAGTAGCTAATAAAACAATCAAAACCATCTTGAAAAGGAAGCTAAACATGGCAAAAGAGAATTGGGTAGAAGCTTTTCCCATAGTTCTATGGGTTTATAGAACTTCAACTAGAACTGCAATGTGCCATACATCATACTCTCTAACATATGGATGTTAAGCAATGCTACCAGTAGAGGTCGAGGTACTTTCTCACCGAAGAATTGCCTATGCCTTTAATCCAAACCAGGAATTGAGAAAAGAGTCACTCGATCTGAATCATGGATTAAGAGATAAAGCAGCCTTGAGAACGGCTGAATATCAAAGGAGGATATCAAGATATTACAACTCAATGGTAAATACCAGGTCATTCAAACAAGGGGATTTAGTACTTCGAAGGGTAATGGCCAATACTAAAAACCCATTGGATGGCCACTGGGACCTAAATATGAAGGTCCGTGGGTAATATTCAAAGAAATTCCTTCAGGAGCCTACAGGCTATGCTACCCTAATGGGAATAGGGTGCCAAGAACGTAGAATGCATAACATTTAGGACTGTATTTTTCAGTTACGAATGAATAAAGAATTTCCAAGTACACCTCTACTACGATATAGTAAAGAAAACCTACATGGTCGGGAGTAAAATTCTCCTTAAAAACTTGAACTACCTAAGATGGTAGGCTACCAATAATGGAAGAAAGCCCTTGGCCACACCAAGAAGGCCAGGTTAAGGCACCTCCAGAGGGAGGGCGCAAGCCTTTATCCATGCCAAAACCAGAAATGCCCAGGTTAAAGCAGCACAAGCCCTTATCCACTTCATGCTATGGCCAGGACAATGTTGAAGTGCAAGTATATGATTTTTGTTTGATGATAATAAACATATATATATATATATTCATTTAAATGTATTTGTTATTTTACTATTTTTCACATAACTAAATAAATATTTGCTGAATAAAATAAATAACAAAGAATTTAAATTCAAACGCATATTTTATTCAAACAAATATTTTATTACAATTTTGAATAGCACAAATTTAAGCTCTTACTATATATATATGCACAATTTCAATTACAATATAATTTTGATTACATCACTATACAATTATCATTTACAATAGCACCTCACTACATATCACTCATTCACTCGTATTTTATCTTCGACTTTGATCCAGCTTGGATCCAGCACCTGAGTTATCTGCAAAATGTACACTGTCGCGGTAAAATTGAAAAAGAAATATTTGTGCAATGTAAAATAAATTGTGTGTTTTTGAAAATGTTATTTGCCTCAATTATTTGGGTTGTTCCTCATCATTTATTTTTGAATTCATCATACACGAACAACCTGTGACATGCACCGTGTATCACTGTACATGCCACAAGGCTGTGCACATCATATACACTTGACAAAACTACAGGGACAGGTGAGCACAAGGCCAAACCTAAGCTAAGGCTGGATTCAACTTAGGTGCAATACAAAAAAAATAGAATGGTCAAGTTTTAATTATCGGAGCAAGCCTCGATCAAAATTTCAGTGATGTACACATGTAAAAAGTTCAAATTGGTCAACTCCAAAATCAACAATGAATCAATACACAAATTGGTGAACCGCACTTAAAGAAGGCCACACAAGCTACAGACTACAAAGTGCAGGTCGAACTAGACACAATACAACAAGAGAAACAATAAAGCAGAAACCGGACTTCATGAGTATATACAAAATGTACACATGACAGTCCAAGCTCCCAAAACAGTGCAAACTCAAGTGAAGCAATGCATAGAAACTATCCAATGTCAGATCTCAAAAAGACACGGTACAACAAACATATATACATATAATGCATAGCGGACTGCACAATCAAGGTCAAAATGCAAGTTCCAAATCAAAAACAAGTGAAGACAAAGCAATGCAAAACTTCTAGATGAACACACGTGAATGGTTAACAAGGACATGAACTTAGAGCATCACAAACATAGATATATACAAGAGTGAACACACACGTATGCATATATACATGCAAGCAATCAAGTGCAGGATCGAATACAATGGCCATTTTCAAAACAACATATGCATACATTAAGAAACTTTACAAGATCAAACCAAAATAGTCAAAAGTATATATGAATGACCACAAAATGATCATAGTAGAGACTCAAATGAACATAACCAAAAAACAATGAGATAGCAACTCAACTGAATACAAGTGCAGATGGCACAGTCGAGTTCAAATGCAAGCATATGAATATGAACTCAGACTACAATGAGTAGTCGAGACAGACCACATTCATATAAAACCATAGCCAAGACCAGATCATAAACAAAGGAACACTGGAATGTACTAGTCTAACAAAATCACAAGCATTCAAGCATAATCGATTGCCGAAAGTGTTAGCAATATTATGGATCCTGTCTAGTTGAAATGCTTGGATCATATTCAAACCTTTCGATAAGGCCGAAACTAAGATGATTCTTTCCCTAACTCCACGTAAGAGATAAACACTTGCTTATAACCTTATGGTATCAATCCTCGCTTGTTTGGGTTAGAATGGCGACCACAAAAAATTCTGACTTAGTCATTTCGCTCAAGTAATGAAAAATCCACTCAGTCGAAAGGTTGAATTCATTTGAAACAGTCCTATGAAATGAATCGGGGATGTTGACAAGAAATCTTGTTAACAAGGAACTTCCTAATATGAATAGCCTAGCAAGAACCACCTAACATGAACTACATTTCAGGAACTGCCTAACAGGAACTACCTAGCAGGAACAACCTTAGGAGAATGGACAAGTAGGGATAACCAAACATGGATAAGCTAACAGGAACAACCAAGTGGGAATAGACGAGTAGGAATAGATGAATATGAGTTGTTGAACATACTACTTTGGGTCTATATCATACTTTCTATTAAGTAACAGATCATTATATTTTATACCTCAAGCATTGCACCAAAGATCTATATGAAGAATAATAAAAATAGACAGTGGATATAGGCACATTCTGCCTAACCACTATAAAGCTTTGTGTTCTTTACTTTACTGCAATTGACTTTCTGTATAATCGTATGTGATCTACTCTGAATACAACAGTTGTTTTATACACCCTGTATTTACAGCTCTACAACAAACCGATTGGAGCTGTTTTCCCATCTTTCATGCAAACAGTGAAGGAGCATGTTTCACTATGGTGACCAATATGGTCAGTACCGACATAATTTTGTTATCTTCAAGTCGGTTTGTTCTTCCTTTTTATCTTCGTGGATCTGATACCTTTGCGCGATCTTTTATGATCCAATAGCTATGGTGAGTATTTTGACTATAAATAAAGAGACTAGAGCAACATGAAAAGATCTTAACCTTTTGGCTCATACTTTTTCATCTTCTTCACTCTACTTCAACCATTGTCACTAAAATATGTCCAATCTGGCCATTCTTTGTTCTCTAGATCTAGAAATCTTATAAAAGCACTTATACTTATGACAAATCTGTAATCAATAATACCAAGTGGACGTAGAAACTTGATTTCGCCAAACCACTGTAAAAATTTGGTGTGTGCTTATTACATTCACATGCTTGCATTAGATCTAGTCCCCCTATAATCGATTAGGGTGTTGTGTCACTTTTTGGCCTAACAATTTTGGTGCTTTCACTGGAAGATAAGATTTTCAATTGAAGATCTAAATTAGACCTTTAGATTTTGAGCATCCAAAAGTTGGATCTAAAAGTTTGCTACTGTAGATCTGAAGAAACTAAGATTTTGAAATCAATCTGCCTTAGATCTGAAAGATATGGCACCTAAGAGACCTTGCATAAGATTTGGATCTACAGCCAGGAGAAGATGAAGCTTCTAATCATAACGAGGAAACTTTTTAGTCGACACATACTTTGCATGGACCTTCTTCTCCATAGGAGATGGTATCCAAAGTTGAGCTTGATGGGATGATGGCTGAGATGAGTCATAGAATGCTAGATAGTCAGAAAGCCTTCTTTGATAAGATAGAGGAGAAGTTTTCTTTGCTAACCCAATGATTATAAAGGCCTATAAAGATCCACAAAGATTTGTTGTCTTCAAGTTCCGAGGAAGAAAGTTCAACTTTGTCAGACCATAAAAAAGAGAAGACAAGCAAAAGTTGGAGTGAAAATCTATCGGGACGCCAAAAAAGGAGTACCTGAGGAAGTGGCTAAGTTCTAGCCATGGCTAACATAGTTGGTACCGACCAAAATCATGTCAGTGCCGACCATGTTGAGGGTCATGCCAGCATGCAACCTCTCGATGTTATTAATTTATCCATCAGTGAGGACGAGTTGCAAGACATTGATAATAACATAGGGCAGAAGGTTGGCAAACGGACTGTATCCAAATGAATGCTGTAGAGCCAGCGTGACATCATATAAGATTTATATGATTAGCTCTCCTAAAGGCAAAAAACCCGGCGTCATACGACAAATCAAGAGCGTTTTGTGGAGTCAAAAGTTCATAATTGTCCCTGATAATCATCGTATAGTTACCCAAACCAGCAAAGAGTATCTAAAATATGTGACTAAGAGGTTATTGAATGAATGTCTATATAGGAGTGATGACAAATGGGTTTCGGTGCCTAGTAGGACTCCGTTCACTAATGATATACTATATGGGACCTACCCCCAAGAAGTTTGTCATGTCAACGATGTCATCTTATTATGGAATGACAAATCCTAGACATCAACTATTGAGAAAAGAATGGCACATATATGGTTCCCGAGCAATAGACATAGTGAGATATAGATGTTTCCCAAATTTTTGGATGGGATGGCTATGATGTGGTTCATTTAGCTTGGGCCATGGTTTATATCTTCGTTCGATCAATTAGTTAGGAAGTTCATGGTGCTGTTAAAGCTCCACATAACTAAGCCAAAGGATGTGATGCCTTGTCCAACATTTATTAAAGATCCAAAGATATTTTGATGGATTTTCTAAAGCGATTTATTATTGCTGCAACTGAAATTGACGACCCGAAAGAAGATTTCGTTTTGATGGCATTGATTCAAGGAGTCCACCCAAATATAGACTGTGGTAAGTGGCTTAAAAGAAAGCAAGAACCTACCATGAAATAATTTTATCGAAAGGCATCTCGACATCTATGCTTGGAAGAGGCAGAACTTCCCATAGGACAAATTGGCGGTAGACCATCAAATGTAGTTATTTAGAACATCATCGCCAAAGGATGTGAATGTCGAGAATAGTAATAACCATAAATTGAGAGACCAAGGTGCTTATGGGAAGAGGACTGGCACCAAGAAGCATATAAGGTACATGAGGCTTGGAGATTATACTCCCATTAACAATACTTTTAGGAATATATACCTTGACACATAATACATAAAGAACTAAATGAAATCGCCCCGGAGGGAGTAAACTAAAGCTAAATGATTCTCAGGGAAGTACCATCATTTAAAAAAATCTCAGGGGCATAACAATAATAAGTGTTGGCACTTGAGAGATGTGATTGAGGACTTAACATGAAAGAAGAAGTTTCAACGGTATGTGAGAGATCCGTAGGATGTTAGACAAAACAATTGACCCAAAGGGTAGAATGTGCGAAGGGACCAACCTGTGTCTAGTGGACAGGGTATGTGGCGACTTGAAGGTACTGTGATTAACACAATAAATTTAGGACCTTATCTCAAGGAGAAGAGTTGGAACAAGATGGAGTAATATGAAAATTCGTTGAAGCATGGCAAGAGGGTTGTTTTGCCATCGCAGATAGAGCTTCGGCAAAGCAATTTAAATTAAGTGATGATATGTTTTTCAAAATTAGGATGTTGATAGGGTGCAAGTGTCAACGCTTGACCCAGATTACAGTAGTTGTTGGCCAAACACCATGCAACGAGTTCTGATTGACTGTGGGAGCTTGATTAATATTCCCTTCAAAAGGAAATCTGATCAAATGAAGATTATTCTGAAGGATACAAAGCCATGTAAATCCCATATCTAAGGATTTTCTTGAGAGGCCAAAGAGGCTGTCAGATGTATTGACTTATCGTAGAATTGGGTGAGGGAGACGTTAAGACAGTGCGAGTGCAAACCCTTGTGATAGTTGTTAATTTTTTTTTGCTTATAATGACTTTCTAGACCGACCAACCCTTACTAGTTTCGAAATAGCGCTAGCGCCATAGTGCTTAATAATGAAATACCCTATCGAGAATGAAGTTGGAGCTATTCAAGGCAGCAAGAGCAATGGTCAAGATTGCTACATCATCGAGCGTAGATAGGCAAAGTGATGTTAGAAAAGGAAAAGGTGTAGAAAAGACTTTCTGCATCAAAACTGCTAATGTATAACAGTAACTTTTGAAGTCCTAGCTCGGGTCCTATAGTAAATTTTACAATCCAGTGGACCCTTAAAATAGCCAAAGGATGTGACGGTAGCACCGGCGGAACTGATGATCAACATCTAGATCAATGAAGATGATCCTACTCGGGTACTTAAGGTCGGATCTCAGCTTGGCATAATGATGTAGAAGGAGTCAATCGGGTTTCTCCGTGCAAATCTAGATGTGTTTTCCCGGACACATTCTGATATGTTTAGAATTTTGTTGGAGATAGCATGCCATGAGGCACCTCAACTTCCCCCGGTCTTCGGCCCGAGCTGTGGGAGGCAACCGTGAGAAACGGTCGCCTATTACACGGGTTACAAACTCTGCCTGGTAATATGCTCACTCTAATAAACTAAAATAGAGAAAGTTCAATGGAAAATCCATGGCTGCCCATGCCAAATTGAATGACTCGGCCGCAAAGCAAAGCGAACCTGCAACTCATCTAGGCTCAAAGTCGAGGAGTCCCTTTTTAGACGAATTGGCTAGGCGACCAATGAATTAAATGTGGACCCAAAATTCCCTACTGTGAAATGGAAGAGAAGCATGGTGGATCTAGAGTGATCCATTGCGTTGAAAGAAGTGGACAAGATGGAGGCAAATTGCTTTATCTACGATGCCATGTACCCTGAATGGTTCTCTAAGTCTTTATTGGTCAAGAAGCCAAATGGAAAAGGGCGAACGTGCATTGATTATTCAAACCTGAATAAAGCATGCCCAAAAGATAGCTCCTCGTTGTAGAAGATTGATCAACTTATGGATTCAGTAGCTGGACATTTTTTGCTATCCTTTATGGAAATGTACTCTAACTATAACTAAATAGCAAAGCACATACCAAATTATGAGAATATGAGTTTCACCACTGATTTGGGCCTATACTGTTATCAAGTTATGCCGTTTAGCTTGAAGAACATTGGAGCTACTTACCAATGATTGGTACATAAGATGTTTAAAGATCGAATCAGGTAGACGAAGGAGGTTTATGTAGAGGATATGCTAGTGAAATCACGGTGGTCTATGAATGACATAGACAACCATAATAAAATGTTCGATGTGCTTTGAAAGTACGAAATGAAGCTTAATCCATTGAAGTGTCATTTTGGAGTTGCATTGGGCAAATTTTTGGGTTTCACCATGAACTTAATGTTTATATCTAGAGTAGATTCAAGCATTGAAAGATGTTGTTTCCCCATAAAAAGGTGGGAAATATAGAGCATGAACGAGAAAGTCATTGCACAGAATTGATTTATTTAGAAGGCGACGGACAAATGTATACCATTCTTCGATGCCCTCAAGAAATAAAATGGAAAGTTTGTCAAAATAAAGGAATGTCATGATGCTTTCCAAAAATTCTTAGAACACATGGAAGGACCACCAGTCTTGTAAAACCCTTTGGAAGGGGAAGATCTATTAATTTATTTTGCGGTATTTGTTCGCGCGCTTATTGCATCCTTAGAACATGAGGAGTCTAAAATCCAAAAAGCCTATATACTATATTAGTAAGCCGTTTCTTAGAGCAGAAAAGAACCATCCGAAGTTGAAGAAATTAGCATATGTCTTGTTGATTACTTTGAAGAACTTATGACCGCACTTCTAGGTTCCGCCGTTAAAGGTGCCAATGGATCATCCACTAAAACAAGTACTGCATCGACTTAAGTCTAGGGGTAGATTATTGAAGTGGATTATCGCAATAAGCCATAATGATATGAGCTACCATCCTAGGATGGCATATGAGGGCGTGCAATGGCTGATTTCAATGCTGAATTCACTGTCTCGGATAGAGAAGAGGAAGAAGATATGGTCCCATTTTTCCCAATGGTGTTTTACATAGATGGAGCTTCCAATGAATAATTCATAGGCAGGAATGATTGCTGTCACCTCGAAAGGACAAACGATATGCTATACATTGAAGTTATATTTCTCAGTGACAAACAATGAAGCCGAATATGAAGAGTTAATTGTGGGGCTCAAGATAACAAAAGAACAAGGGATTAAGACACTACATATATTCCTCGACTCCTTTTTGGTGGTCGATGAAGTCAAGAAGGTATTTCAAGCTATGAGACCGAGACTTTCCCTTTACATGAAGAAGGCACTAGAACTATTAAATGATATTGAACATTTTACAGTCATGTACACACCTAGAGAGGAGAACACGAAAGCTGATTCCATTGCCAAATTGGCCAGCTCTCGGGATGCGTAGCTTATATAACTTGTTCCACTGGAAGTTTTATCCACTTCAAGCATCGATTAGATGGATGTTTATTGCATTGTGGAAGCCGATGAACAAAAGGAACCTTGGATGACTCAATTAAGGACTATTTATTGTAGGGAACTTCCTTGAATGATGAAAATTCCTTCGTAAAGTGCCACAATTTATTACGCAAGAGGGAGTATTATATACGAGAGGTTTCTTAACCACCCATTGTTGTGTGTCACTAATTATGAAGCTAAGAAAATTCTTTTAGATGTACATGAAGGATGCCATGGAGATCACATTAGGGGTAGACTTTGGAGAAGAAGACACTTCGTTACAGATAATTTTGGCCAATGATCAGTCGATATGCAACTGATTATACCAGATGATGTGATAGATGCCAATGGTTTTACGAAAATGCTAGGAGTCCCATCTATAGATCTTGCACAAGTGGTTAGTCCATGACCATTTGCAGTTTTTGGAATTGATATATCAGGGTGTTATTGATGTCGAAGGACAGAGGAAAGTACACTATCGTAGTTGTGGACTATTTCACAAAGTAGGCTGAAGCACAATTGCTAGCCATGATCACAATAAACATTGTGATCAACTTTGTGGTAAAGAATATCATATGTAGATTCGGAGCCCTATAGAAAATCATTAAGGACAATGGAAGTAAATTCAAGAATGTCGAGTTCAAAGACTTCTGTAATGACATCTAATTACAAAGATCTTTTTAATAGTTGCACACATGCAAGCTAATGGACATGTGGACATGGTGAACAAGATCATCAAACCTATCTTGAAGAAATGACTGACTAAAGCCAAGGGCAATTGGGTTGATGAGTTACCACTAGCAGTGTTGGCTTATTAGATGACCTATACATCCGTGACTAGGCATACTTTATTTGCTTTGGCTATAAAGATGAGGCCATGATTCTGATAGAACTGAAAGTGCCTTATCATCGAAGAAAACATTATGATCCCAACATAAACGAAGAATTCTTGCTTGAGTCCCTTGACCTGGTCAACAAAAAGTGAGAAAAAGTAGAATTAAGGTAGCTGCTCATTAAAAATGTTTGGTAAGGCATTTCAATACCAAGGTCAGGAACCATATCTTTAAGGTAGAGGACCCTAGGGCCTTCCTTGGTACATGGGCACTTAGTCAAAATTGAGAAGGTCCCTATGCAATTGAACAGAAGCTTTGCGATGAAACTTTCAAGCCATCGACGGTTGGTGGGATATCAGTTCTGTTGGCATGAAATAGCGAGCACCTACAATGCTGTTTCATTTAGATTATTTCTTTTATTTTCCATAATAATCCACCCTAGTTAGTTAGGGGCAGTGTAATAATACAAGACTTGCCATTTCTTTCATGTATAAATAAATTTGATCTTTGGAACCAATGGAGCCGAGTTCTTGTAATTTAAAACTTTATGCTTCATGATTAACATTGTAATCAGGTACTTGGAGATAAGTACCAATGAACTCCTTTGATCCACAATTGGGTCAGATGACTATAATCACACTACGGTCGATCACATGATTCACCTTTATCTATTTGATTTTTGATCAATGTTGGAAGATAAGCTAATTCGAAGAAGGATGCCTAGAGTTGAGCAATCGAAATACTACTTTCAGAGATAGAAATTGATGTATAATTAAAGCTTTCACAGCCACGCTTATGACCAAGAGAGACAATCCGATCAAAGATAAGTGCTGATGGTCAGTGAACAGTTTCGATCAATCCTCGGAGACAGGCAAGATTGAAAATGGGTGCTTAGAGACAAGCATATCGAACATCAATCCTTGGAGATTAGGATCAGTGTATAATTGGACTTTCAGTAGGAATGACCATTCTTATGTCCTTGCAAGATGCGCTTGGCTAATGGAAAGTAATGACGTCCAATGAATCCTCCCAATCGACACCCAGAGATAAGTGAGAGCAAAGATGGATACCCAGAGATAGGCATCAAAGGAATCCATTCCTAGAATTAGGATTCAGCATATAAATAAGGTTTTTGCAACTACAACCGTGTTTATAGCCCAACGTGATTCGTTTGGCTAATAATAAATGAGGTTCTTAAGTATTATCCAAAGATGGGTTTAATATAAGAGTTGATGTCCAAAGATAGATGTCCATGTTCTTTTTACTCGGGGAAATGAAATGATGTGAACTTATTGTTGTTATATATACAACTTTGTTTATGCTCGAACAAAACCTGACTAGAAGAAAACAAGGTTAGCTACATAATTGACCGAAGTTTTATAGCTCTACTTTTACTTGAGCGAGATATGCTCAACGGAGGACAAGTGGAGTTATTCAAAAAAATATAGTTTTATTTAGCCGAGAAAGAAGTACTTCAGCGATGGTAAACGAAACTAAACAACGAAATGACATTAGGCAAATGTAGAGATTTATTTATATGTATAGAGTTACAATAAGTAATGAATTACATAGATAGAGGCATATATAGTGTAAATGTGATTGAATTATGACTAAATATATTATATATACAAGCAGATACATAGGGAAATTAAAAATTGCGAAAATGTAAATACAACAAAGATTGCACCAAAAGATCCTCTTATTTACATAAACTATTTGCATAAGCATTGTAAGGGCTGCTCTTGCACAATGTCGTCCTATATACAAAAAGAAACAAAAGTACATGAAAAGGGATAAAAACGCAATTGTCTTTCGAAACACTGATCCAATTACCTATTTCTTTCTCCTCGTTTTCCATTCCTAATCTCAATCCTAGCGAGGCTCTTCTCCAGGGTCTTCGCTTCCCTTATCTTCCCCTTCTCTGGAGAATTTTCCTAAGAAAGCGAGGCAGGATCAGAGGATTCTGAAGCGATGCTAAATCCATGACCCTTAGAGGGTCTAATTTTCAAAGGGAGACGCTTAAGAGTAGGGCTCAGTTGTCCAGAGTAAGGAGGTTTTTCAATTTCTGGCATGAACTTGATCTTGATTTGTCAAAATCTCATTTCAACATCTCTACCATTGTGATATGATCATCTAGATCCTTTGCACTCGTTATGGTGACCTCTTCCTTTTAGGTTTGGTCAATGTCCTCTAATCCTTCCAATGCCTCTACTTTCTATGAATCTGGACCTGGGGCCGTAGTTGAATTGGAAAACTTGGATAATGATTTTTATGCCGATAGAGGTTGAAGTGGTAGTGATAGTGCTTGGGCCCAAGCCTTGAGTAGATGGCGGTGGAGAAGGTGGTCATGGTTGACCTGTAACTTAATAGATATAATAGTATGAGTTAGTGCCATCCTCTGGTATACTAAATTGAATTAAGGAAGAAAAGCTATGACTGTACCAGCTACAAGAAAGGATCTTATGATAGTGAATACGGGTCCTCACCACCCATCAATGCATGGTGTTGTTCGACTAATTGTTACTCTCGATGGTGAAGATGTTATTGATTATGAACCTATATTTGGTTTTTTACATAGCGGGATGGAAAAAATAGCAGAAAATTGAACAAATTATTTGCCATATGTAACACGGTGGGATTGTTTGGCCACTAGGTTAATAAAAGCAATAACAGTAAATGCACCATAAGGATTAGAAAGCATTCAAGTACGTAAAAGAGCTAATTAGATTATAATAATTATGGTAAAACTGAGTCGTATTGCTTCTCATTTATTATGGCTTGGACCTTTTATGGAAAATATCGATGCACTAACTCCCTTTTTCTATATTTTCAAAGAAAGGGAATTTTTATATGATCTGGATTCTGGTCATCTGAAAATTGGTAATTAACTGATTATTCTCTATAGAGATACCGATTTTGTTTGATTGAACAAATAAAATTTTGATAATTAGAATATATTTGGATATGCATATAGATGAAGTTGAATGAAATAAATTCTGATAATATAAATTTATATTTCAAAGCAAAAAAAAGTGATTGTTACCATTCATATATAAGATATTTATAGAATGGTGTGATTTGGAATTTTTAAAATCTTCTAACAAGATATGATTGGCTTATTAAATAAATATTGTAGTAAATAAAATTTGGATTTGAAATTCAATTGTAAACATCTTAGAAATAAATTGGATTTAAAAACTCTATGTTTTAAAAACTAGCATATTTATATAAATTATTTATAACTGTACAATTGGAAAACAATATCATTTTCTTTTAAGTTATATATAAATGAATAAAAGAGAAAGTTTAAACACATAAAACATAAGAGAGATTTAAAATAAGTTTTAATATTTGTAAATATATAAAGCATATAAAATACAAGTGGAAGCTAAGGATAACATACATTGACACTTGTTAGCTTATTGTTAGCGTAATGAATACAAGTGGCAAACTTAAATTTTCTTTTAGAATTTAATTATAAATAAAAGTAGAGAAAACTTGGCTATGAGTTTTCAGTTTAAACATTTTCTTTCATTTTCAAAATTTAAAGAAACGTAAATCAAACCATTTAACTTTTCAACTATTCCAAGATTAAAGCAAAAGCAAGTTTCAAGCATCAGATCATTTCAATATCAACTCAGTTTCGTATCAAAATAGATTGGTTCCAGATAAAAATTTAAAGCCGTTCTTTATTTATAAATATGAAGCGAGTAAACAAAATTTTTAATCTGTTTTAAAATCTTGTTGCATGCTGTGAACGTGAAGTGAAGTATGATAAATGTTTATATGATTGTTTAAATATGAATTGTATGTATATCTATATGATTGAATGGGTGTGCATGTCTGAATACAGGATGTTTGTCCTTTTCATATTGTACAGGTTCAAAAATTTGATAAAAAATCCAAATTCTATTTCCTAGATTCTCTTTAGTCTTCATTATATGACAAACTTTTTTGAAAAAGCAAGATCATTGGTTTAAAAATATATTAGGTAAGAATCTAATAGTAGTTTTCATGAAAGGGAAGAAGAGCAGTAGAATTCCAATACACATCAAAATATCGACGTTAACAATTTGTTGTTTCAACTATATAATCCGATTCATTATCGAGAACTAGGATTTTTAAAAATAAAATCATGATTTTTAGGGTAAGGATACTTTAAAATTGTTGTTTGTTTATGGTGGTTTGTGCAATGATACTTTAAAATTGTTTGGATGTATGAATAATCTATTTAGTTTCATCTAATACTATTGAGTAAATGGTGCACTTAGTAGTTTATTTTCCATTATGTACAATTTAAAGTTTTAAACCCGAACAACTATTTGTTTTGTTTGCTATGGATATATGGATGGTTGATTTTATTGACTATATGATGATTGTATGCTGTGGTTGCAAGTGATTGTTGTTGTTTGACATTGATTTGTTTGTTAGTGGATGAAACCACTTTAATATTTCATTTTATATAACTATTAACCTCTTTTGGATTATATAAGTGAAATACAGGCGATGGAAGCAATTGCTACTGCTTTTGGGTTTATAAAATTAAGTGTTTGTTTGTCCGACAAATTGGTACGTTCTAAGATTACGGTTTTATAGCGTTATTACATTGTTTTTTCCATTATTGGGATATATTATTTTGAGATATTGTGATATATTGTTATATTTGATATTATATTTTCTTCCAAGCCTCTCGGTATAAAGGAGACTCTGCCAAAAAATTTCAAAAATTTGGGACTTAGAAAAATTTTCAAAAATGTTTTCCAACTTAATTAATTTGAGTATAAAAAGATTTAATGGTTATAAATTGATATATTTTATTTAAACTAATTAATTTTGTAAATTTATTTGTTTATAAACTTAATTTTTTTGAATAAGATGTATTGTTTACTTAATTCTTTCTTTTCCCTTCTTTTTCCTTTTGAGGGACCAAAAGTTTTGAGTGTGGGAGAGTGTAACGACCCGTAAAATTTCAAAAATTAAATTTGTTAAAGTTCATAAGTTTGGTAATTTAATACGAAAGAAAAGAAAAACTTTATAATTGAATAACGAAATGAAATGCAAGCATGGAAATTTAAAACTAATTATTAACAATTGAAATGAAATTTACAATTTAGTGAAGTAATGAAAATTATTATACATGGCTATAAATTATTGTAAGAAAACAAATGCAAACATTAAAATTTATAAACGGAATAATATGAAATAAATGACTAATGAATAAAGACTAGGTATATAAGAAGGGTAACATTTGTTGTGAACAATGAAATCAAAGATGTGATTAAAAGTTATAGTAACGGTTAGTATCTCTGATTATAGACCAATTGCATGTTGTAATGTTCTATACAAAATTATATCCAAAATCATATGCAATAGGATTAAGCCTTTCTTACCTCACCTTATATCAGAGAACCAGTCAGCCTTCATTCCAGGAAGATACATAGCAGAAAATATCCTGCTTGCACATGAACAAATCAGACAATTTAATAGAAAAGGCAGCGACAAAATGTGTCTAAAGATTGACCTTCAAAAGGCTTATGATATGGTTAATAGGGAGTTTGTATGCCACATGATGAACATGATGGGTTTCCCGTATAGCCTTATCAAACTTATAAGAAAATGCATCTCAACCCCTACCTACTCTATCCTTGTCAATGGTAGCCCCAAAGGATTTATTCATAGCAATAGAGGGTTGAGACAGGGAGATCCCCTCTCTCCTTATCTTTTCTGCATAGCCATGGAATTGTTGTCCTTGATGTTATATAAAGCTCACAAGGCAGGCAATTTTCAACCTATCTACAATCAAGATCCTTGTGTCACTCACCTCATGTATGTAGATGATCTCATGATATTTTCAAAAGCTAAGCATAAATATGCTACAGCCCTCAAAGACATGATGCAGAAATTGAAAGATTTGACAGGACTAAATATAAACAACTTGAAATCTAAAGCTTATTTCAGCAGAGGTGTAATCAACAGAAACTCTCTCCTCAACATATTGGATATGAATGAAGGAATACTTCCCATTAAATATTTGGGAGTCCCTCTATCATACAATTACATTCATTATAATGACTGTGGAAATCTACTTGATAGGATCCAAAACAGAATGGATGGATGGGATTGCAAACTCTTATCAATGGCAGGAAGGATTGAACTCATACACTCAGTTATTACACCTATGGTACTATACTGGATGATGATATATCAATTACCTCATGCTACAATCAATAAAATCAATAAATTATGTGCAAATTTTGTGTGGGGTGGCAGAACACATAAAATTGCCTGGGACATCTTATGCAGACCTAAGCTTGAAGGAGGGGTGAGTCTACGAAATTTTGAGGATATTAGAACTGCTACTGCTATCAAATTGTTGTGGCATTACATAAATAACAACAATCTTTGGTCAAACTGGATGAGAAGTAGATATTGCAAAGAAAAACACTTCTTGACGATGGTGATAGATAACAACAGTTCTTGCACTTGGAAATCTATATTAAAACATAGACAAAAAGGACTACAACACATACACAGAAACATAGTAAATGGACATGACACACTGTTATGGCACGACCCCTGGATAAACAATGAATTATTGGTCAATATCCTTGGGTGGGATGCTCTTGGCTTATATGGAGGGGACAATCTGAAGGTCAGTAGTATAATACAAAACAACACTTTAAGGCCACAGATCCTACAGTTTACTAGACAAGTTAACCAAATTAAAGAAGTACAACTGTCTAATACACATGTTTCTGATTACTGGAGATGGAACCACAAGCCAAATGGTTTCACTTTCTACTCAGCATGGGACAGCACTAGAAGACATTTTCAGCCTAATTTTTGGGCTAAAATTATTTGGAACCATTGCAACAGTCCTAAAATGAGTTTATGTACATACAAAATTATTCTTAACAGAATACCTACCAAAGACAAACAGATGGAATGGGGATTCTCAGTAGATCCTACATGTGTGTTATGTAATCGAGAGCTAGAAAATAGAAATCACATGTTCTTTCAATGCCCATACTCCGCATATCTCTGGACTCGAAGTAAACTCAAACTAGGAATGAATATGAACAGCTCAATGCTGATTGAAGAGGAAGCGATGGACATTCATGAATCATTCAAAATTGCAAATCAAATCAAAGACCTTGCTTCCTGCAGCTTCGTCACAATAATCTATCATATATGGTTGGAAAGAAATGCCAGAATACATGATGGCAAAGAAACAGACAAATTTCAGCGCTGGAACTATGTGGAGATTGATGTTAAATACTTGCTGACGAAAAGTAAAAGGAAGACAGTGAGATCGAAAGATAATGAAGAAATTTTACAAAGATGGGGAATCGATCTAGTGGATAACGGTTGATAACCGATCTTAAGATATTTTATTGATATTTGTTTTGTTCAACTGGTAATTTGTTATGTTGTGTACTGATTAAGATCGGGTGTGTTTTCTTTTACCCGATTAGGAGAATCTATGTTGTATACTGTATATTGATAATTTAAGATATATCAATAAAGCACCGCACTCTTTTTTCCTTACCAGATATCACGTTGATATCTAGTAAGGTTTTTAATGAGGCGGTTTACCCATTTTCAAAAATAAAATAAAATATAGTAACGGTGGTAAGTTACTATTTAAATTATATATTAATTTAGTGTAAATGTTATGGTTGAGTATAAAATTTGAATTTAAGTAAATACGGGTAAGTGCTGTGTAAATATATGAATTAGTATAATTAATTGGTCTACTAAATTAAAATAGGAAATCATTAATCTCATCAATGAGAATTAATGCAGTAACGGAAGGTGTGAATGTATAAATTAAAGAGAAACGTTAATGTATTATAAAGTAATAAATTGGTAAAAGAATGGAACTAAGGTAAATTTATTTAATTGGTTTTAAACCTTAATTAATGTGTACAATTGACAAAAATACACATTTAGGAATGCAACTTCAATACAAATTTAAGATGTAAATAGGAGTATACTAGTGTAATGGAGTATAAAACTAATGTAACTAGGTATAGAGTAATAATATACATAGTATAAAGATGGGAATTAAATCAAATCAATTTATTGGAATCAATTTTAATTAATTGGAATGTAACATATAATAAATGAATTTAATGGTAAGTAACTGAAATTAATTACTATATTAATTGAAAACTAGGATGAAATGGGAATCATTAATGTAATAAAAACAAACCAATGACAATATTTCCTATAAAATTATAATTGATTTGATAACAAGATTTAGAAATCAAATATATGGATTAATTGGGAATTTAAATTTACAATCTCTGAATTAATTGAAATTAAACGTTGTAAATTGTGAAATGTTCAATAATAAGTTAATAAGAGAATTTGTTTTAAAGGATTGTAAATTACTAAATAATCCAAAGTGATAGAAACTGGAAATAACGATAATTGAATGGAAAAGTGATTTAATTTAATATTAATTTATTTAATTAACTGAAATATAGCCATTTTGGCCACTGACTCGGATTTCGACGGAACTAGTTCCATCAGATGTGTAATGGTGAATTATTGCAGGATTTCAAGTTTCATAACGATCAGACTTGTCGTTTGGTCGTGCGGACTCGAAAAACGCCTAGAAGTCAATTAAATTGAAATAACTTGATTTTAGCATAACTTCTTCATACGATGGAATTAGGACTTGAAACCTGTTCCATTGATTTTAAAATATTTTAAACATCTAATTTGATATATTGGTTGACGCATTTTCGTTCCAGGATCGAATCGGGCTTTTCGGATTATTATCGTCCAGTCAAATCTGGTCCATCTATTCTATTTTCAGCTTTGTCTATATATACCTTGTTATAAACCCTAGCCTGCTTTTTATTCTCCTTTGTCTGTATGTACATCTCCTTCTCAACTGCTCAGTCCAATGGCAAAAAAAAATTCTAGATCCACCACAAATCAAATTCAAATCAAAATTTAAAACTATCCAGACAATTTCAAATTTTATATGGATTCGAAGCACTCGATGAACGCATCTTAGATCTATAATTCGTTTTCCAATTTGAACCTTTGGTTATCCAGAAATTGAAGAACGAATATCCGACGTTCATCACGCTTCGATGAACGTTGATGTATCGTCAAATCACTTGTACATCTGTGTAGAGGGGACCGAGGGATGGTATCGACATGATTCGTTCGATGATTGGACGACTAGATTGGCCGCGGTAATTTGTTACGATTTGGTTAACCCGGTGGCGGCTTTGCATTTTGAGGCGAAGATCAGTGATGATCGCGTGCCGCGTGGCATGGGGGAGCGGCGCTAGGTGATCGGTGGTCGCGGCAAACGTCTGGGGGGAGCGTGGTGTCGATTGGCGACGACTGTAGTGGGTTACACACGAGGTCCAATCCATGCGAGGTTTTCTCGGCTAGGTTCGTATCGGAATTCCGGACATTTTAACGCTGATTTGGGCGAATTTAGAGACTGTTTGAATTTGGAGTTTAAATTGGATTTAAATTCAAAAAGTGAGTGTTTTAATCCACTCACAACTTCTAAAATTTATTATGTTTGTTAAATTTATTTATAATGTGATTAGAAATTTATTTATGACTGTTTGGCATATTATGAATCATTATCTCAGTTTATCTGAATTTATTTAGATAAAATAGTTATTTAATTTATCACTGAATATAAACTGCCGATAAATACCTATTATTTATTATCTGTTCTATATTGATGTTATTGATTGAATTGGACGATGATTGTGATGAATGTTTGATGATTGATATTTGATGAATGGATGTTGCATTTTATATTGTTATAAACTGCAAGTTGTTATGGATTTTTATTTTATTCATGATTGCGGTTTGAAATGATATATAACCATATTTATATTTAAAAATTACGGATTGAAATGATAAATATCTATATCACTTGACCATAGGATAGAAAGTTATATACAGACACCGTGGTCTATATATAAAAATATTTGAAATGATTTCTATGGTTTTGCAAAGAAGTATATGGTTTAGATAAATATTGACTTTAGATATTATATTAATGTTATTTTATCCTTGATTTTAAGCTATGTATAATTTGTTTTAATATAGAATAAGCTTAGTAATAAGTTGATTTTTATTGATGATAATATGATTAAATATTTAAATTTTATTTTAATATAGAGTTTATATTGATTTAAATAAAGTTAAGGTTGGAAGATAAATTTGAGATTTATTTGAAATTGAATTCGTTTAAGAATTAAACTCAAATAAGCTCGAAGTGAAATTTATTAAATTTGGAATTTTAGATGGTATGATTTTTATAACTTGATTTTGGTTTAAGTTGAATCAAAAGAATATTTCAAGTATAAATAAATTGAAGGAAATATTTAGTTATTTGTAATTTGAGTTTTATTTAAATGATAATGGATTTATTATGTAAAATATTTCAAAACTAAATAATAGAAAATTTAATCGTTGAATCGCAATTACCAAACTTAGTTTTAAAATTGTCGAATACTTAAAGTTGAAATATATTGAATTTGAAATGGTTTATTCTGTGGATCAAATCTATTTTGAAATCGATAAAATTTGGAATAGTTTATTTGGAAACTGAATCGTATTGAAATTTATGATTTGGGATTTGGTTGAATTTAAAATTTAGAAATTCGATTTGTTCTGGAATTGATTGGTGAAATTGAAGAGGCTAGTTTATTGTATAAAGTATTTTAATATTTATACCATTTAAGTGGTGGAAATTATGTTTCAAAGCTATGAGTTTCAAAGTATTATGAATTAAAAGTGTTATATTTCAAGTGTTTTGATTTCAAAGTGTTATAACGTTGAAAGTGCTATGATTTTTGGAAAGGATATATTTAAAATAAAATTGATATTATATTGATTTGGGTTTTAATAAAGTGATATCATATTGGTTTGGTTTTTGAAATGAAAATGATATCGTATTTGTATGGTTTTGAAATGGATATTATATTCTGATTTTGAAGTATAAATTATTTTGAAATGACCGCGGTGTTATAATAACGTTTGGTTGTTGAAGAGACCAGGATCAGAAGTTGTCATACTCTCTGCCAACTCCGAAAACCACTTTAACAATCATGTACGGGGTGGAGATTCCAGAATGAAGTAGGATGTTGGCGATGTTCTATTGAGGTATATACATGGACCCGACTCACGTGAGTTGGCATAAGGTGGCTAGAACTGGAGCGATCGACGGGCTAAGAAGGCAGCACCTTTATCGGACACACTCCTTCAATACCATTCTATTACTTTGTGATTGATTGGGGTCCTTTTGATTTTGGGGGCTTGGCTCGAGGTGTGTGGCAGTAGCTGCTACGCGCTACCACCTGTCGGAAGCGTAATTTGCATATCTACCCTAGCATTGCCTAGTTGTGCCGTGTCACCTACCCTAGCGCACCTTATACGATTTTGGTTTTGTACCATACCTATGGAGTGCCCTCTGACGACGCCCAGTATGGGGCAGATTACGGCACTGTATAGACTATGGGAATATAAAAGTGTGTTAAGGTGGAAAATTTAAAGCCTTAACGCTATTTTTAAATTAAATTATACTTTACTGTAGACACTATTATAATAGCGCATATAACTACATATTAAATAGTTTAACGGATCCTTAGGAGATGTGAATCCCGAGCATCTCTTAAGTTACTGCACTTATGTTAGACACTGGATAGGAGATGTCAAATCCCGTAAACATCTCTGATGCCGTTCCACTCAAATTATTTACCGTTGATTTAACTTGCATTAGTTCTAACTCGAGTGTTTTGTCTTTTCAATTAGCTCGGGTCAGCCTGAGAATTTCAGGATTTGAAGACCTTATCTTTGGAGAACGAAGACGAAGACTGTATTGCTACTATTATTTATATTATTCCACTACATTCATACTGTTTCGCTACATTGTTAATTATTATTTTCTGGTATGTGTAACTCTGATTCTATATTGTATTAATATAATCAAATATTTTGTAAACAGCTTCATGAATTGTTATTTGATTATTATATTTTGTCATTCCACTGCAAGATTCTATTTTGTTTTTTTCTTTCTCTTCTTTTTCTTACTCATCCCAATAACAATCCGCCCTTCTGTATGGTTTGAGTCTGACGTGTGTGGTTTATCGTCGATTTAAAACGGACAAAAAGGCTGGATGTTACACTAGTAGAATGAATCAATCGTGAATAAGTGAATAGAATCAAAGTGAAGGTGAATAAAAAAAGAAAATTGATTTAGCTAATGATCAGTGAAGATAAATACATAGGATGTACGTATATTATTCTATTCGTATAATGGTTCGATTCAGATTCGAGCATAGAATTTCGAGATTGTATATCGATCCAAGTTGGGATTTTTCACTCGATTTTCAACAGCGAATCCTGGATATGGATTTTGATTGATTCTGGATATTCTCTATCATAGCTAGGCTATGCAAGGAGGGCGATGGTTTTTGATCAAGAAACCAAATCTGAGTCCGCACTAGGAAGTCGGATGGACGATGCTAGTTCGGAAGTGAGATTGTGTGATCAATTGAGCAATCAGATTTGATATTGCGTATGAATGGTATATGTATGTTATACGTGCTTAAATGAAATTAATATTGAAATTTTGAAAGAAATGTAGAAATGATTTTGGAAAAAAAAAGTATATTGTGAGGAAATATATATGAATAAAGGTGGAAGTTGGATATCTTTTGAAATTCACTTTATGAAAAGTAAGCGATCTGGTAAGTAACTTTATAAAGAAAATCAAAAAATTAAATGTTGATTTGGCATAGTAAAGTTATATACATATATATCGGGTATATATGATAAGCTTCCCCTATGTTGAATCTAGAACCAGAAGAAAGGGTTTTTGAAAATATTTGAAGTATAAAACAGGAATCTATATAAGTGATCCAAAGATTATTTTCAAGCTAGAAAGGATAAGTTGTGTGTGTGTGTATAAATGGTTTTATGAGAATTATTTTGGGAAAAAAGGTTTTTGGAACCTATGGATTAGAAAAGGCTTTTGATTTTTGGGAAAAATCAATTTTTAGGAGTTTGGAAAGCCAAATTTGGAACTATTCATTTGAGATATCGATTTTGTGTAAAGAAGATTTTGATGTAAATCATAAAGAGTATGATTTGAAAGATGCTATAAGTGTATAGTATAAAGTGTTTTGAGATTGGCTCTGGGGAAAAAGGAGCTCCCATTGGAATGAACTTCATCAGGAGATCCATGGGGTGGGTGCCTTAAGCTCTAAGGGGGAGGCTCTAAATTTAATTCTGAGAAGAAGTCCGGACAAACTGAAGTTCCTGAGGATTATGTGTAGTGGGTAGCGGAAGTCGAGGGCGCTGATGCCTACAGAGACATTTGGATTATGCTGTGACGACAGTGTAACTCAATGTCACTACGATCAACTGTGGACCATAGCGGAAGTCGTGTGTGCTGTGAGAGCCAACAGTCTACGTTTGATCCTGCCGCAATGGCAATGTAACATCGGTAGACTGCGACCTACGGTGACATAGCAAAAGTTGAGAGGCCGTGAGAGCCTAAGGCTACATTGGGACTTGACTGATGTAGTCTTATGTGGGAGTGGTGAAGTTTCATTTAATAGCGAAAATCGAAGGCACCGATGCCTACAGTTACATGGACTTTTGCCATGATTTAAACATAACCCGGGATGTAACTGCAATCTGTGGTGGGTTTCATAGTGTAATCGAGGGGAGCGGAGTGCCTACAATTATCAATGGATTTCGTCAGGATGGCAACATAACCATCGGGTTAATTGCGACCATGGAGGGGGTGATGATTTCCAGAGTGTTCTCACCAAAGATGTTTCCTCTATTTTCAAAAATATTTTCTATATTTTCAACAAAATGTTTTCCCAATTATTTCACGGGGTGTTGGAAATGGGTTTATCAAGTACATATAGATTTTCAATCTTACGCCTGATCGACATATGACCGAATTTCTGTGAGAACAAGGATGGACTTATTGAAACATCCAGTTATGAAAAGTATTTTTATAAAACTATTTTGGTAATATTATATAGATTTTAAAGTGTCTTAAAAAAATTTAAATAAAAAGAGCTTTTAGTTAAAATGTTCAAAGAGTAATTTATCCGATTTGAAGTATTGAATAAATTCTAGCTTCGTTCCTTTTCAAGGAAGAAAAGATTCGAAGGGGGGAGGAATGTGATAACCTGGATTTCGTTCATCTGAAAATTGATAATTAACTGATTATTCTCTATTAAGATACTGATTTTGTTTGATTGAACAAATTAAACTTTGATAATTAGAATGTATTTGGATATGTATGTAGAGTTAGTTGAATAAAATAAATTCTGATAATATAAATTTCTATTCAAAGAAAAATAAAATATGATTGTTACCATTCATATATAAGATATTTATAGAATGGTGTGATTTGGAATTTTTATAATCTTCTAATAAGATATGATTGCCTTATTAAATAAATATTGTAGTAAATAAAATTTGGATGTGAAATTCAATTGTAAACATCTTATAAATAAATGGGATTTAAAAACTCTATGTTTTAAAAACTAGCATATTTATATAAATTATTTATAACTGTACAATTGGAAAACAATATCATTTTCTTTTAAGTTATATATAAATGAATAAAAGAGAAAGTTTAAACACATAAAACATAAGAGATATTTAAAATAAGTTTTAATATTTGTAAATATATAAAGCATATAAAATACAAGTGGAAGCTAAGGATAACATACATTGACACTTGTTAGCTTATTGTTAGCGTAATGAATACAAGTGGCAAACTTAAATTTTCTTTTAGAATTTAATTATAAATAAAAGTAGAGAAAACTTGGCTATGAGTTTTCAGTTTAAACATTTTCTTTCATTTTCAAAATTTAAAGAAACGTAAATCAAACCATTTAACTTTTCAACTATTCCAAGATTAAAGCAAAAGCAAGTTTCAAGCATCAGATCATTTCAATATCAACTCAGTTTCGTATCAAAATAGATTGGTTCCAGATAAAAATTTAAAGCCGTTCTTTATTTATAAATATGAAGCGAGTAAACAAAATTTTTAATCTGTTTTAAAATCTTGTTGCATGCTGTGAACGTGAAGTGAAGTATGATAAATGTTTATATGATTGTTTAAATATGAATTGTATGTATATCTATATGATTGAATGGGTGTGCATGTCTGAATACAGGATGTTTGTCCTTTTCATATTGTACAGGTTCAAAAATTTGATAAAAAATCCAAATTCTATTTCCTAGATTCTCTTTAGTCTTCATTATATGACAAACTTTTTTGAAAAAGCAAGATCATTGGTTTAAAAATATATTAGGTAAGAATCTAATAGTAGTTTTCATGAAAGGGAAGAAGAGCAGTAGAATTCCAATACACATCAAAATATCGACGTTAACAATTTGTTGTTTCAACTATATAATCCGATTCATTATCGAGAACTAGGATTTTTAAAAATAAAATCATGATTTTTAGGGTAAGGATACTTTAAAATTGTTGTTTGTTTATGGTGGTTTGTGCAATGATACTTTAAAATTGTTTGGATGTATGAATAATCTATTTAGTTTCATCTAATACTATTGAGTAAATGGTGCACTTAGTAGTTTATTTTCCATTATGTACAATTTAAAGTTTTAAACCCGAACAACTATTTGTTTTGTTTGCTATGGATATATGGATGGTTGATTTTATTGACTATATGATGATTGTATGCTGTGGTTGCAAGTGATTGTTGTTGTTTGACATTGATTTGTTTGTTAGTGGATGAAACCACTTTAATATTTCATTTTATATAACTATTAACCTCTTTTGGATTATATAAGTGAAATACAGGCGATGGAAGCAATTGCTACTGCTTTTGGGTTTATAAAATTAAGTGTTTGTTTGTCCGACAAATTGGTACGTTCTAAGATTACGGTTTTATAGCGTTATTACATTGTTTTTTCCATTATTGGGATATATTATTTTGAGATATTGTGATATATTGTTATATTTGATATTATATTTTCTTCCAAGCCTCTCGGTATAAAGGAGACTCTGCCAAAAAATTTCAAAAATTTGGGACTTAGAAAAATTTTCAAAAATGTTTTCCAACTTAATTAATTTGAGTATAAAAAGATTTAATGGTTATAAATTGATATATTTTATTTAAACTAATTAATTTTGTAAATTTATTTGTTTATAAACTTAATTTTTTTGAATAAGATGTATTGTTTACTTAATTCTTTCTTTTCCCTTCTTTTTCCTTTTGAGGGACCAAAAGTTTTGAGTGTGGGAGAGTGTAACGACCCGTAAAATTTCAAAAATTAAATTTGTTAAAGTTCATAAGTTTGGTAATTTAATACGAAAGAAAAGAAAAACTTTATAATTGAATAACGAAATGAAATGCAAGCATGGAAATTTAAAACTAATTATTAACAATTGAAATGAAATTTACAATTTAGTGAAGTAATGAAAATTATTATACATGGCTATAAATTATTGTAAGAAAACAAATGCAAACATTAAAATTTATAAATGGAATAATATGAAATAAATGACTAATGAATAAAGACTAGGTATATAAGAAGGGTAACATTTGTTGTGAACAATGAAATCAAAGATGTGATTAAAAGTTATAGTAACGGTTAGTATCTCTGATTATAGACCAATTGCATGTTGTAATGTTCTATACAAAATTATATCCAAAATCATATGCAATAGGATTAAGCCTTTCTTACCTCACCTTATATCAGAGAACCAGTCAGCCTTCATTCCAGGAAGATACATAGCAGAAAATATCCTGCTTGCACATGAACAAATCAGACAATTTAATAGAAAAGGCAGCGACAAAATGTGTCTAAAGATTGACCTTCAAAAGGCTTATGATATGGTTAATAGGGAGTTTGTATGCCACATGATGAACATGATGGGTTTCCCGTATAGCCTTATCAAACTTATAAGAAAATGCATCTCAACCCCTACCTACTCTATCCTTGTCAATGGTAGCCCCAAAGGATTTATTCATAGCAATAGAGGGTTGAGACAGGGAGATCCCCTCTCTCCTTATCTTTTCTGCATAGCCATGGAATTGTTGTCCTTGATGTTATATAAAGCTCACAAGGCAGGCAATTTTCAACCTATCTACAATCAAGATCCTTGTGTCACTCACCTCATGTATGTAGATGATCTCATGATATTTTCAAAAGCTAAGCATAAATATGCTACAGCCCTCAAAGACATGATGCAGAAATTGAAAGATTTGACAGGACTAAATATAAACAACTTGAAATCTAAAGCTTATTTCAGCAGAGGTGTAATCAACAGAAACTCTCTCCTCAACATATTGGATATGAATGAAGGAATAATTCCCATTAAATATTTGGGAGTCCCTCTATCATACAATTACATTCATTATAATGACTGTGGAAATCTACTTGATAGGATCCAAAACAGAATGGATGGATGGGATTGCAAACTCTTATCAATGGCAGGAAGGATTGAACTCATACACTCAGTTATTACACCTATGGTACTATACTGGATGATGATATATCAATTACCTCATGCTACAATCAATAAAATCAATAAATTATGTGCAAATTTTGTGTGGGGTGGCAGAACACATAAAATTGCCTGGGACATCTTATGCAGACCTAAGCTTGAAGGAGGGGTGAGTCTACGAAATTTTGAGGATATTAGAACTGCTACTGCTATCAAATTGTTGTGGCATTACATAAATAACAACAATCTTTGGTCAAACTGGATGAGAAGTAGATATTGCAAAGAAAAACACTTCTTGACGATGGTGATAGATAACAACAGTTCTTGCACTTGGAAATCTATATTAAAACATAGACAAAAAGGACTACAACACATACACAGAAACATAGTAAATGGACATGACACACTGTTATGGCACGACCCCTGGATAAACAATGAATTATTGGTCAATATCCTTGGGTGGGATGCTCTTGGCTTATATGGAGGGGACAATCTGAAGGTCAGTAGTATAATACAAAACAACACTTTAAGGCCACAGATCCTACAGTTTACTAGACAAGTTAACCAAATTAAAGAAGTACAACTGTCTAATACACATGTTTCTGATTACTGGAGATGGAACCACAAGCCAAATGGTTTCACTTTCTACTCAGCATGGGACAGCACTAGAAGACATTTTCAGCCTAATTTTTGGGCTAAAATTATTTGGAACCATTGCAACAGTCCTAAAATGAGTTTATGTACATACAAAATTATTCTTAACAGAATACCTACCAAAGACAAACAGATGGAATGGGGATTCTCAGTAGATCCTACATGTGTGTTATGTAATCGAGAGCTAGAAAATAGAAATCACATGTTCTTTCAATGCCCATACTCCGCATATCTCTGGACTCGAAGTAAACTCAAACTAGGAATGAATATGAACAGCTCAATGCTGATTGAAGAGGAAGCGATGGACATTCATGAATCATTCAAAATTGCAAATCAAATCAAAGACCTTGCTTCCTGCAGCTTCGTCACAATAATCTATCATATATGGTTGGAAAGAAATGCCAGAATACATGATGGCAAAGAAACAGACAAATTTCAGCGCTGGAACTATGTGGAGATTGATGTTAAATACTTGCTGACGAAAAGTAAAAGGAAGACAGTGAGATCGAAAGATAATGAAGAAATTTTACAAAGATGGGGAATCGATCTAGTGGATAACGGTTGATAACCGATCTTAAGATATTTTATTGATATTTGTTTTGTTCAACTGGTAATTTGTTATGTTGTGTACTGATTAAGATCGGGTGTGTTTTCTTTTACCCGATTAGGAGAATCTATGTTGTATACTGTATATTGATAATTTAAGATATATCAATAAAGCACCGCACTCTTTTTTCCTTACCAGATATCACGTTGATATCTAGTAAGGTTTTTAATGAGGCGGTTTACCCATTTTCAAAAATAAAATAAAATATAGTAACGGTGGTAAGTTACTATTTAAATTATATATTAATTTAGTGTAAATGTTATGGTTGAGTATAAAATTTGAATTTAAGTAAATACGGGTAAGTGCTGTGTAAATATATGAATTAGTATAATTAATTGGTCTACTAAATTAAAATAGGAAATCATTAATCTCATCAATGAGAATTAATGCAGTAACGGAAGGTGTGAATGTATAAATTAAAGAGAAACGTTAATGTATTATAAAGTAATAAATTGGTAAAAGAATGGAACTAAGGTAAATTTATTTAATTGGTTTTAAACCTTAATTAATGTGTACAATTGACAAAAATACACATTTAGGAATGCAACTTCAATACAAATTTAAGATGTAAATAGGAGTATACTAGTGTAATGGAGTATAAAACTAATGTAACTAGGTATAGAGTAATAATATACATAGTATAAAGATGGGAATTAAATCAAATCAATTTATTGGAATCAATTTTAATTAATTGGAATGTAACATATAATAAATGAATTTAATGGTAAGTAACTGAAATTAATTACTATATTAATTGAAAACTAGGATGAAATGGGAATCATTAATGTAATAAAAACAAACCAATGACAATATTTCCTATAAAATTATAATTGATTTGATAACAAGATTTAGAAATCAAATATATGGATTAATTGGGAATTTAAATTTACAATCTCTGAATTAATTGAAATTAAACGTTGTAAATTGTGAAATGTTCAATAATAAGTTAATAAGAGAATTTGTTTTAAAGGATTGTAAATTACTAAATAATCCAAAGTGATAGAAACTGGAAATAACGATAATTGAATGGAAAAGTGATTTAATTTAATATTAATTTATTTAATTAACTGAAATATAGCCATTTTGGCCACTGACTCGGATTTCGACGGAACTAGTTCCATCAGATGTGTAATGGTGAATTATTGCAGGATTTCAAGTTTCATAACGATCAGACTTGTCGTTTGGTCGTGCGGACTCGAAAAACGCCTAGAAGTCAATTAAATTGAAATAACTTGATTTTAGCATAACTTCTTCATACGATGGAATTAGGACTTGAAACCTGTTCCATTGATTTTAAAATATTTTAAACATCTAATTTGATATATTGGTTGACGCATTTTCGTTCCAGGATCGAATCGGGCTTTTCGGATTATTATCGTCCAGTCAAATCTGGTCCATCTATTCTATTTTCAGCTTTGTCTATATATACCTTGTTATAAACCCTAGCCTGCTTTTTATTCTCCTTTGTCTGTATGTACATCTCCTTCTCAACTGCTCAGTCCAATGGCAAAAAAAATTCTAGATCCACCACAAATCAAATTCAAATCAAAATTTAAAACTATCCAGACAATTTCAAATTTTATATGGATTCGAAGCACTCGATGAACGCATCTTAGATCTATAATTCGTTTTCCAATTTGAACCTTTGGTTATCCAGAAATTGAAGAACGAATATCCGACGTTCATCACGCTTCGATGAACGTTGATGTATCGTCAAATCACTTGTACATCTGTGTAGAGGGGACCGAGGGATGGTATCGACATGATTCGTTCGATGATTGGACGACTAGATTGGCCGCGGTAATTCGTTACGATTTGGTTAACCCGATGGCGGCTTTGCATTTTGAGGCGAAGATCAGTGATGATCGCGTGCCGCGTGGCATGGGGGAGCGGCGCTAGGTGATCGGTGGTCGCGGCAAACGTCTGGGGGGAGCGTGGTGTCGATTGGCGACGACTGTAGTGGGTTACACACGAGGTCCAATCCATGCGAGGTTTTCTCGGCTAGGTTCGTATCGGAATTCCGGACATTTTAACGCTGATTTGGGCGAATTTAGAGACTGTTTGAATTTGGAGTTTAAATTGGATTTAAATTCAAAAAGTGAGTGTTTTAATCCACTCACAACTTCTAAAATTTATTATGTTTGTTAAATTTATTTATAATGTGATTAGAAATTTATTTATGACTGTTTGGCATATTATGAATCATTATCTCAGTTTATCTGAATTTATTTAGATAAAATAGTTATTTAATTTATCACTGAATATAAACTGCCGGTAAATACCTATTATTTATTATCTGTTCTATATTGATGTTATTGATTGAATTGGACGATGATTGTGATGAATGTTTGATGATTGATATTTGATGAATGGATGTTGCATTTTATATTGTTATAAACTGCAAGTTGTTATGGATTTTTATTTTATTCATGATTGCGGTTTGAAATGATATATAACCATATTTATATTTAAAAATTACGGATTGAAATGATAAATATCTATATCACTTGACCATAGGATAGAAAGTTATATACAGACACCGTGGTCTATATATAAAAATATTTGAAATGATTTCTATGGTTTTGCAAAGAAGTATATGGTTTAGATAAATATTGACTTTAGATATTATATTAATGTTATTTTATCCTTGATTTTAAGCTATGTATAATTTGTTTTAATATAGAATAAGCTTAGTAATAAGTTGATTTTTATTGAAGATAATATGATTAAATATTTAAATTTTATTTTAATATAGAGTTTATATTGATTTAAATAAAGTTAAGGTTGGAAGATAAATTTGAGATTTATTTGAAATTGAATTCGTTTAAGAATTAAACTCAAATAAGCTCGAAGTGAAATTTATTAAATTTGGAATTTTAGATGGTATGATTTTTATAACTTGATTTTGGTTTAAGTTGAATCAAAAGAATATTTCAAGTATAAATAAATTGAAGGAAATATTTAGTTATTTGTAATTTGAGTTTTATTTAAATGATAATGGATTTATTATGTAAAATATTTCAAAACTAAATAATAGAAAATTTAATCGTTGAATCGCAATTACCAAACTTAGTTTTAAAATTGTCGAATACTTAAAGTTGAAATATATTGAATTTGAAATGGTTTATTCTGTGGATCAAATCTATTTTGAAATCGATAAAATTTGGAATAGTTTATTTGGAAACTGAATCGTATTGAAATTTATGATTTGGGATTTGGTTGAATTTAAAATTTAGAAATTCGATTTGTTCTGGAATTGATTGGTGAAATTGAAGAGGCTAGTTTATTGTATAAAGTATTTTAATATTTATACCATTTAAGTGGTGGAAATTATGTTTCAAAGCTATGAGTTTCAAAGTATTATGAATTAAAAGTGTTATATTTCAAGTGTTTTGATTTCAAAGTGTTATAACGTTGAAAGTGCTATGATTTTTGGAAAGGATATATTTAAAATAAAATTGATATTATATTGATTTGGGTTTTAATAAAGTGATATCATATTGGTTTGGTTTTTGAAATGAAAATGATATCGTATTTGTATGGTTTTGAAATGGATATTATATTCTGATTTTGAAGTATAAATTATTTTGAAATGACCGCGGTGTTATAATAACGTTTGGTTGTTGAAGAGACCAGGATCAGAAGTTGTCATACTCTCTGCCAACTCCGAAAACCACTTTAACAATCATGTACGGGGTGGAGATTCCAGAATGAAGTAGGATGTTGGCGATGTTCTATTGAGGTATATACATGGACCCGACTCACGTGAGTTGGCATAAGGTGGCTAGAACTGGAGCGATCGACGGGCTAAGAAGGCAGCACCTTTATCGGACACACTCCTTCAATACCATTCTATTACTTTGTGATTGATTGGGGTCCTTTTGATTTTGGGGGCTTGGCTCGAGGTGTGTGGCAGTAGCTGCTACGCGCTACCACCTGTCGGAAGCGTAATTTGCATATCTACCCTAGCATTGCCTAGTTGTGCCGTGTCACCTACCCTAGCGCACCTTATACGATTTTGGTTTTGTACCATACCTATGGAGTGCCCTCTGACGACGCCCAGTATGGGGCAGATTACGGCACTGTATAGACTATGGGAATATAAAAGTGTGTTAAGGTGGAAAATTTAAAGCCTTAACGCTATTTTTAAATTAAATTATACTTTACTGTAGACACTATTATAATAGCGCATATAACTACATATTAAATAGTTTAACGGATCCTTAGGAGATGTGAATCCCGAGCATCTCTTAAGTTACTGCACTTATGTTAGACACTGGATAGGAGATGTCAAATCCCGTAAACATCTCTGATGCCGTTCCACTCAAATTATTTACCGTTGATTTAACTTGCATTAGTTCTAACTCGAGTGTTTTGTCTTTTCAATTAGCTCGGGTCAGCCTGAGAATTTCAGGATTTGAAGACCTTATCTTTGGAGAACGAAGACGAAGACTGTATTGCTACTATTATTTATATTATTCCACTACATTCATACTGTTTCGCTACATTGTTAATTATTATTTTCTGGTATGTGTAACTCTGATTCTATATTGTATTAATATAATCAAATATTTTGTAAACAGCTTCATGAATTGTTATTTGATTATTATATTTTGTCATTCCACTGCAAGATTCTATTTTGTTTTTTTCTTTCTCTTCTTTTTCTTACTCATCCCAATAACAATCCGCCCTTCTGTATGGTTTGAGTCTGACGTGTGTGGTTTATCGTCGATTTAAAACGGACAAAAAGGCTGGATGTTACACTAGTAGAATGAATCAATCGTGAATAAGTGAATAGAATCAAAGTGAAGGTGAATAAAAAAAGAAAATTGATTTAGCTAATGATCAGTGAAGATAAATACATAGGATGTACGTATATTATTCTATTCGTATAATGGTTCGATTCAGATTCGAGCATAGAATTTCGAGATTGTATATCGATCCAAGTTGGGATTTTTCACTCGATTTTCAACAGCGAATCCTGGATATGGATTTTGATTGATTCTGGATATTCTCTATCATAGCTAGGCTATGCAAGGAGGGCGATGGTTTTTGATCAAGAAACCAAATCTGAGTCCGCACTAGGAAGTCGGATGGACGATGCTAGTTCGGAAGTGAGATTGTGTGATCAATTGAGCAATCAGATTTGATATTGCGTATGAATGGTATATGTATGTTATACGTGCTTAAATGAAATTAATATTGAAATTTTGAAAGAAATGTAGAAATGATTTTGGAAAAAAAAAGTATATTGTGAGGAAATATATATGAATAAAGGTGGAAGTTGGATATCTTTTGAAATTCACTTTATGAAAAGTAAGCGATCTGGTAAGTAACTTTATAAAGAAAATCAAAAAATTAAATGTTGATTTGGCATAGTAAAGTTATATACATATATATCGGGTATATATGATAAGCTTCCCCTATGTTGAATCTAGAACCAGAAGAAAGGGTTTTTGAAAATATTTGAAGTATAAAACAGGAATCTATATAAGTGATCCAAAGATTATTTTCAAGCTAGAAAGGATAAGTTGTGTGTGTGTGTATAAATGGTTTTATGAGAATTATTTTGGGAAAAAAGGTTTTTGGAACCTATGGATTAGAAAAGGCTTTTGATTTTTGGGAAAAATCAATTTTTAGGAGTTTGGAAAGCCAAATTTGGAACTATTCATTTGAGATATCGATTTTGTGTAAAGAAGATTTTGATGTAAATCATAAAGAGTATGATTTGAAAGATGCTATAAGTGTATAGTATAAAGTGTTTTGAGATTGGCTCTGGGGAAAAAGGAGCTCCCATTGGAATGAACTTCATCAGGAGATCCATGGGGTGGGTGCCTTAAGCTCTAAGGGGGAGGCTCTAAATTTAATTCTGGGAAGAAGTCCGGACAAACTGAAGTTCCTGAGGATTATGTGTAGTGGGTAGCGGAAGTCGAGGGCGCTGATGCCTACAGAGACATTTGGATTATGCTGTGACGACAGTGTAACTCAATGTCACTACGATCAACTGTGGACCATAGCGGAAGTCGTGTGTGCTGTGAGAGCCAACAGTCTACGTTTGATCCTGCCGCAATGGCAATGTAACATCGGTAGACTGCGACCTACGGTGACATAGCAAAAGTTGAGAGGCCGTGAGAGCCTAAGGCTACATTGGGACTTGACTGATGTAGTCTTATGTGGGAGTGGTGAAGTTTCATTTAATAGCGAAAATCGAAGGCACCGATGCCTACAGTTACATGGACTTTTGCCATGATTTAAACATAACCCGGGATGTAACTGCAATCTGTGGTGGGTTCCATAGTGTAATCGAGGGGAGCGGAGTGCCTACAATTATCAATGGATTTCGTCAGGATGGCAACATAACCATCGGGTTAATTGCGACCATGGAGGGGGTGATGATTTCCAGAGTGTTCTCACCAAAGATGTTTCCTCTATTTTCAAAAATATTTTCTATATTTTCAACAAAATGTTTTTCCAATTATTTCACGGGGTGTTGGAAATGGGTTTATCAAGTACATATAGATTTTCAGTCTTACGCCTGATCGACATATGACCGAATTTCTGTGAGAACAAGGATGGACTTATTGAAACATCCAGTTATGAAAAGTATTTTTATAAAACTATTTTGGTAATATTATATAGATTTTAAAGTGTCTTAAAAAAATTTAAATAAAAAGAGCTTTTAGTGAAAATGTTCAAAGAGTAATTTATCCGATTTGAAGTATTGAATAAATTCTAGCTTCGTTCCTTTTCGAGGAAGAAAAGATTCGAAGGGGGGAGGAATGTGATAACCTGGATTTCGTTCATCTGAAAATTGATAATTAACTGATTATTCTCTATTAAGATACTGATTTTGTTTGATTGAACAAATTAAACTTTGATAATTAGAATATATTTGGATACGTATGTAGAGTTAGTTGAATAAAATAAATTCTGATAATATAAATTTCTATTCAAAGAAAAATAAAATATGATTGTTACCATTCATATATAAGATATTTATAGAATGGTGTGATTTGGAATTTTTATAATCTTCTAATAAGATATGATTGCCTTATTAAATAAATATTGTAGTAAATAAAATTTGGATGTGAAATTCAATTGTAAACATCTTATAAATAAATGGGATTTAAAAACTCTTTGTTTTAAAAACTAGTATATTTATATAAATTATTTATAAGTCTACAATTGGAAAACAATATCATTTTCTTTTAAATTATATATAAATAAATAAAAGAGAAAGTTTAAATACATAAAACATAAGAGATATTTGAAATAAGTTTTAATATTTGTAAATATATAAACCATGTAAAATACAAGTGGAAGCTAAGGATAACATACATTAAAATTTGTTAACTTAGTGTTAGCATAATGAATACAAGTGGAAAACTTATATTTCTTTTAGAATTTAATAATAAATAAAAGTTGAGAAAACTTGGCTATGAGTTTTCAGTTTAAACATTTTCTTTCATTTTCAAAATTTGAAGGAAACTTAAATCAAACAATTTCAGTTTTCAACTATTTCAAAATTAAAGCAAAAGCAAGTTTCAAGCATCAGATCATTTCAATATCAACTCAGTTTCGAATCAAAACAGATTGGTTCCAGACAAAAATTTAAAGTTGTTCTCGATTTATAAATATCAAGTGAGTAAACAAAACTTTTAATCCGTTTTAGAATCTTGTTGCATGTTGTGAACTTGAAGCTAAGTATGATAAATGTTTATATGATTGTTTAGATATGAATTGTATGTATATCTATATGATTGAATGGGTGTGTATGTCTGAATACAGGATGTTTGTTCTGTTTATATTGTACAGGTTCAAAATTTTGATCAAAAATCCAAATTCTATTTCCCGGATTCTCTTTAGTCTTCATTATATGACAAAATTTGTTTGAAATAGCAAGATCATTGGTTTAAAAATATATTAGGTAAGAATCTGATAGTAGTTTTCATAAAAGGGAAGAAGAATAGTAGGATTCCAATACACATCAAAATCTCGACTTTAACAATTTGTTGTTTCAAGTATATGATCTGATTCATTATCGAAAACTAGGGTCTTTAAAAATAAAATCATGATTTTTAGGGTGGTAACTCTAGAGGAGTCGTTAGATGAACGTGGATTGTGTTTTTGTCATTTCCTGGCGATCGGGGTGATCTGGGTGGTCGGGATCACAGCTGGAGGTAGCGGAGGAGTTGTCAAGCTCGGCAAAAATGTTAGGTGAATTATTAGTTCTCCGCGGCGGTAAATCGTCGTTGTAGGGTTTTTGCCCTTGTTTTGGTCATGACTAAAAATTAGCCTGCTGCATCGCCCTCGTGGCATCGGGGTTGACCGGTCGAGGGGAAAATGAAGCATGGGGTCGTGGCGAACCTTTGGACGGGGTTTCGTGAATTCTGGATGTCGGGGTCATTGGGACGAGGCGGTTTTTGGTCGATGGTTGGGTTCCTGTGGGGTTCTGAAGGGTTCGATTTCGAGATCGATCGAAAAAAATTGGTTGGTCTGATGGCTTTAGGAGATTGTAGGCAACTTATCGACGATAATCTTGGAGGCCGGAGTTTCACCATTGATCGATGCATGTGCACGAGGTGATTCTTGTGCATCAATGTTTGTGTTGGAGAAGAAGGGAGAGCCTCAGGGTCGATCTCGAGGAAAGGAGGGATTTTCTCGGGTTCGTCTTTGAGTGTGTACGAGAGTGTTATAACATGTTAAAAGTTTCAAGGTTTTTTTAAAAGAAAAAAATAAAGGAGATGTTTCTCGAGGGTGTCTCGGGATAGGTTCCGGGTTGAACCCAAAGAGAGGGCGTTAACTGTTTTAAAAATGTAGATAAAAGTAAGTTTTAAACTTTAAGTAAATCAAGTTAAAATTTATTCTTTGTATAAAAATGTTCTTAAATATTGGTTTGAGAAGTTTTAGGTTATATTTTACTTAAATAAGTTAAGTAGATTCTTAAGTTTATTTTAAACTTAATTTAAATATATGAATAAGAAATTAATTAAGGGATAGAATGTTGTAAATTTATATGTTAATGATAATTAAGTAATCAATAAAGATAAATAGGTTATCTTGAATTTAATTAAGATTTTTGGGTAATTTAATTAATGAAGTAATTAAAGAAAAATTAATTAATTAATGATTAAGGATTAATAAATTAATAATTAAGAATTTTAAATTAGTTAATTAGGGATTAATTAATTGGTAATTAGATATTAATTACTCAAATGAAAATTGCTTAATTAAAGGATTAATTTGTTAAGGGTTAATTAAATAAATTAGTAATTAAAGGTTAAATTAATTAATAATTAAAGGTAAATTAATTGAGGATAATTAACCAATGGGATAATTACTTAATGAAAGTAATTATGGATAATTAGTTGGGACGGGTAATTAAAGGTTGATTAATTAATTAAAGGTTTGTAATTAATTAATGTTAAGTAAGCAGGATTAAAAGTGATTGAAGTAATTAATTTAATTAATTTAAATTAATTAGAAATTGTACGATTAATTAATCTTGCTTATGGATGATTGAATGATATTGAATGCCTTAGATTATTTGATATCTCTGATATGTGATGCTATGTGATATGATATGTATGGATTGAACTGTGATAATATGGTTTGTCTATCTGTGATGAACGGTTCTGTAAATATGTAATTCTGGACATAAATGGAATTATTCAAACTTAAACAGCTTTGTTTTTACGATAATATTGGATTCAAAGAGACTGGGGTCAGGTATCAGTAAATACCCAAAACCACTTCGATTTGTAATCTACAAAATTCTTTATGGATTTGACTTGGGAATAAATGGGCTGGAACAGAATAGATGATGTAAACTTGGTCATTTAATTTGAGTAACAATGCTTAGATATGAGTGTAAGATGCGTATTTGACTATAACAAGTTATGGACTCATTGTGAGGTACAAGTTATCCCAGGTTTTAAATAGTTTTATGCATTAATATTTCACGTTAGATGAGTTTACTCACACTGGTTTCCAGCCTGACCCGGGTGTTACTTTGATGTAAAGCTCGGGTTAGACCAAGCACTACAGATTTTCAGGTTAGGATGTTCTGGAGCTCAGGAGGTAAGCTGGATGGAGGGAACATATGTAGTACCGCTAAGTATTATTGTTTGTATCTGGGTCAAGCTAATTTTAACTGTCCAGTTTATATGTGTGTTTGGTTGTAACTCTGATGTATTGATGTAAATTAATAGATACAGCTTTCCTTGTATAACTGTTATTATTTGATTTTATATTTTGAACTGCTGCGAAATGTGAAATTTTGTGATTCGTTCTGTTTTCTTCTTCTACCTCTCTTATTCTTTTTCCTAACAATGTGGAATTTCCGGCGTTCGAATGTTCGCCACTTCTACTGTGAACGTTTTAGTGTCGAATTCTTAGGGTTGAAAATTTTTGGGTCGTTAGAAAGCCCTACAAGTATACGAATAATGCATAATTATTTCTGTATTTGGGGTTGCTACCGATTTACCTTATGGCTGGATAGAGAAATGTTTGGATTTACGCGATTATTCTTTAATAGGAATTGTTGAATATCAAAAACTTAAAACGCGTAATCCTATTTTTTGGAATGCTTTGAAGGAGTGGGCATTATTGGTGGGGAGGAGGCAGCCTATAATTTTGGGGTCATATCTAGTATTAAGAGTTTGCCTCGATTTGGTACCACTCTCGTGTCCCAGACCAAAAATGAGTTTACTCCTAGATGTTCACTCAACTGCTATGCCTCAATGCATTTCGGGGAGAACCAGCTAGCTCTGGCATTGAGTGGCATTTCACCCCTAACCACAACTCATCCACTGATTCTTCAACAACAGTCGGTTCGGACTTCCACCTAGTTTCACCCAAGCTTCATCTTGGTCATGGATAGATCACCCAGGTTTGGGTCCATAGTTGTGACAATCGCCCTATGAAGACTCACTTTTATTATGGCTTTGGTGGGTTCCCTTAACCAATCCATTGCCTATGAGTCTCCGGCTCATTCTTCAAAAGGCACGTGGTCAGAGATCACGTTCTCCTTCAACTGCTTGGGAGCTCACAGTTTCATGTTCTATTTCACTCCCCAATTGGAGTTCTTTTCACCTTTCCCTCACGATACTACTTCGCTATCGGTTACCCAAGAGTATTTAGCCTTGCAAGGTGGTCCTTGCTGATTCACATGGGATTCCACGTGCCCCATGCTACTCGAGTCAGAGTGTAAGCTAGTGATGCATTTGGCAATTTGACTCTCGCCATCTAGGGTGCAGCACTCCACTGCTTCGCCTAGCATCACGACGCTTGTATTGCTCCACCACAACCCCGTTTTCAAGGTTTAGGCTACTCCCATTTCGCTCACCGCTACTACGGGAATCGCTTTTACTTTCTTTTCCTCTGGTTGCTAAGATGTTTCAGTTTGCAAGGTTATCTCTTGCCTGCAAAAAATGTGTATATACATAACATAAATAAATAAAGTGCAGCTGGTCAGGTCCTACCTATTCTTGAAATACAACTCGCACACACTCCCTTTCCAAACAAATCAATACACCAAGCACTACACTTAGATTTATTAGATTTGTTACTAAGATATCGGTATTAAACGTGAAACTCCCGGCAGATGGCCAGTGGCTTAAGGAAACGAACGAATCAGTTACATTTTTCATTGAACCTAACGAACTTAACAAGAAAAGGGGTTTAAAAAATTCTGTCCCTTTTTTGATGAAGGAAATAGATCTAAGTGCCTTAATCTGTATTTTATTATTCATGTATTCTAAATTGATACATAGTAGAATTTTTTTGCTCTTTCCATAAGAATTTTCTTTTATGTATCCATACCATAGTAATTAGGAGTCATAATTTTATATCAATTAAAGTTGTTGGAACAATATAATGATATCCGTTTTTATTTGAGTTGATATATTGTAAAACTTTAATTACTACACACAAGAAATAGGCCATTTCTACAGCTTTCTGTTTAATTTCTCATGGAATCAAATTCTCATCGGTACGAGTCAAGAGGATGGTTCCTTGGCCTATGATTTCCATATAAAGAATATGATGAGGAAAAAGACCCTCTACACACAAAAACCACTAAATGAAATGTGTCCCAAGAAGAAATATCACAAGTGCCCCATGTCCCGGGCCGTTGCAAGAAAAACTATAACTGAAATCCGTTTTATCTGGCATTAATTTAGAGCCACGTGCATCTAAAGCACCTTTTACTAAAATCAATGTAGGTGTATACAAACCTAGAGCAATTGCTTGATGAACCAAGAAATCACCCGGACTGATTGTTAAGAAGAGTGAATTATTATTATTATTATTATTATTAATAGCATTTAACTAATCGGTAACAATATGCTTCGATCTGCATTGAATGATGGTCCAATTGTTGGAGATAAGAGTACATCAAACCCATAGGAAGTATTACCAAAAGAATATTGTATCCATTGGGCAAAATATAGGTTCGATCAATATTTGTTTTTTTGGAGTACCAAAAGCGAGCATGACGCCGGTCTTAGCATAAAGAACTAAGGTATGCAGCCCTAGAAAGAGATTGGCCCAACTTAAATGAGATATGATAGCTTCCTTACAGTCTAACATTCTTGCCAATACATTATCCTCATTTTGCTCCAAATTGTAATCTCTAGTGAAGAATAGATCCGTGTGCAAAGGCTCCTATAGTTATGAACCCTGGGATGTATTGGTGATGAGTATATAATACAGTTTGAATAGTAAAGTCTTGTGCTATGATGCATAAGCAGGTAAAGAGTACATGTGTTGGGCTACTAAAAAAGTAATAACCCCTAAAGTTGGTAGAGCAAGGCCTAATTGAAATTGAATCGAATTGTTGATTGTATCATAAAGACCCTTATATCCATGTCCTAGACAACCCCTTGGAGAGAGAATATGTTTTTAAAAGATCTTTGATACTATGTCCAATTCCAAAGTTTTCTCTATACATATGATCAGAAATAAGAAAAATAAATGCAATTGCTAAATGGTGATGAGCCATATATGTCAACTATAAACTTGCATTTGTGGATGGAATCCCCTAAGAAGGGTTAGAATGGCAGCTCCTGCTCCTTGGGAGGTACCAAATGAATAACTACTGGAATCAGGGTTATGGGCATAAAGATTCCACTGACTTATAAGAAGTGGTACTAACCCTTGGGGATAGGGTGTTGTGTCTAAGAAATTATTCCATCTTATGTACTCTCCACTATATCCAGGAATAACGATATGAACTAAATGTCATGTCTAAGCCAAGGAGCTTACTCCAAAAAGTCCTGACAAATGATGATTGAGACAAGATTCGACATTTTGAACAAGGAAACACTCGGTTTCCATTTAGGTTGTAGGTTTAACCAAATTGCTATTATGGATATAGTAGAAAGAAATAATACAAAAGAGCTCCAATATAAAGATCTTTATTAATGCTTAATCCAATTGAATACCACCACTGATAAACATCGAAATAAGCGATATTTATTGAGCTGGTAGCACCTCCTCGAGTAAAGGCTTCTATGACCTGTTGACCATAATGAGGATCCCAAATTGCATGAGCAATAGGTCTCACATGTAAAGGGTCATGTATCCATAACACAAAATTTCTTTGCCAAGCAACATGAAACAAATTTCCGGACATCCATAGAAAAATTATTGCCAACTATCCAAAGTTAGAAGAAAAAATATTCTGATAAAGATGTTCCTCATTAATATCATCATGACACTCAAAGTCATCCACGGTATCAATACCAAACCAAATATTACAGGTAGTGGGATCTTGAGCTAAACCTTGGAAGTCTTAACGCCATAATGCATTTCAAATCCTCCAAGCCATTATCCTATGGCAATAATTCTTGCTAAGAAGAATGCCCATGTTGTGGCAATTCCACCCAGAAGGTAATGCATTAGTCTTGTAGCACATCCTTGTGTAATGCTCAAGGCTGTAGGCTCGCTCTAGGCTGAGTAGCAGAAACCACTTTTAATTTTTTATGGGCCCAAATAATGGATTCAATGAGTTCTTGCTAATAACTGCGGCTGCTGAATTGAAACATTAAACTAAAAGCCTAAACAAAATGAGCACCTAAGGAAAAAAGACCATCTGTAGATAATGAAGAACCATAAGACTGAATTACCTGAGATGCCTATGCCCATAAAAAGTCCCAAAGCCAATCGTTAATAGTAATGGAACTCTGTGCAAAGTTTCCTCCTATTATATGAGTTACCACCCCCGATCACTTATAGTACCCCAAACATCCGAATACATTTTCCAACTAAAATGGAAAATGACTACTGAAATTGCATTGTACATGTAGAATAAACCTAAAAAGACATGATCCCAGACGGATACTTGAATGTCCCCTCTCGTCCAGGCCCATTGCAAGGGAAACAAAAACTGAGATTTACTTTATCGGGTATCAAACGGGAACTACGACCATATAGAACACCTTTTAGTAGTATCAACATAGCTACATGAATCGTAAATGCATGAATGCAATGGACCAAAAAATCTGCAGTTCCTGATGGAATAGGTTACAAAGCTACTTTTCCACTGCTGCCACTAATTCACCACCCCCAAGTTAAGCTGATACTTATTGTTACACCGAGAGCTGTTACGCCAGGTGCTAAAGCATGGGTGTTTTGTATCCATTGAGCAAAGATAGGCTATAATTGTATAGCGGTATCTGAAAACATATCTTGGGGATGTCCTAAAGCGCTCATGGTATCATTATGAATATAAAAACCAAAATTGTGAAAACCTTGAAATATCATGCCCAGTTTTGATGTGATATGATTGAATCACGGTGCCTAAGGAGACAATCTAATAGATCTATCACAATATACTAAGCCTTCTAATTACTTAATGGGTTTATCTAAAAGATTCACAATATAACTAGGGAGGTGCTTCAAATACCACACATTCCGTATCCGAGAATCAACAAATTCCACCCCACATCCTTCACAAAATTTCGAGTCCTCTTTTTCCGCTCCGATCGCTCAATAATTTCCATAAGCGTGCTAAGAAGAACAAAAGGCCTTGGATGCATAATAGATCTTGAAGCACTATTTCTGCATCTCCGTGACCAAACTCCCTACATTAGGATTGCTTGTTAATGGTTGATGAGGCTTGATAGATACACCCTCTGAAACAAGAAGTTCTGGCCTAAGAGGTATAATATCAACCGCTTAGTGCTTAGCTGCTTCAATGGGATCCTTCATTCTGCTCGGAGGGGAAATTACCAAATGTCTAGCATTCCACCATGCTTGGCGCCAATGATATTTTATTAAAAAAGAAGAAGAAGAAGACTAGCTGTATTGAATATGAACAATGGGTAATAGTAGCATGGCACTTCGAGTTCGATATGAACAAACTATTATTGTTTTTTCTAACATGATATTTTCTATCGAGATAGTAGTTTGGAAAATGGTTATTTCCAATTTGATCTTCTATGTTGGGAGCGCATTTCTGCATCACAAACCGTTTTCTTCCACACCAGAAGCCTTTATCTTATATTTCTCTTAAGAAGAAAAGAGTACAAAAAAAAATTAGGATCGCTAAATGCCAAATGAGATAAATATAGAAAGCAGCAGAACCATCTAGTATTCTATTTTACATTGGAAATGATTTGCAGAATACCTGATCCGTTTAAATTATCCATATGATATTGGTTTACCCGCAAAACAGATCGATTCCTTCTTGCTTATTGCTTCATAATTTGACGCCCCACCTCTATGCTCGCAATAATAAAGAGTATTAAAAGAAATACTGTCTGTTATCACGAAGAATAAGGCAAGATAGGAGCGGCCATCCGTAGTTAGGCCTTACACTAGTATTGGTTATTTCGATAGGAGTGATATATATTTTTAATTTTTCGTCTCTTATTTATTTACTCCCATCGACATACCCAATTCCAGTATAAAACGATCTACGATGGTTCATAATAGTTTAGGACAATAGATATAATAATAACACAGATAATATAAATGCGGAACACAGACAAAACAAAAGTCTCATATATATAATAACTGATGTCAGTTACAATACATGTGATACAATACATATGATACAACTACGACTGTCGACTCTGGAAGTTACATATACAAGTACATTATCGTATATAATATACATGAATACATATCTTCCTATACAAATAAACCGACTACTATAAATGACGACGACTACTCCAAAAGATATGAAGTGACTTCATAGCTCAAGCAGCAACCCAAAGTAAGATATCAACAACCTGTAAATACTCGGTCTGACCCGAGTATTAAATTCAAAAGAAAATAATACAGGGTCAGTCTAATTCAAACTCAGTTATTAGTGCACAGAAGCAATAATAATTAAATAAAAATTGGATGACAGTCAAAATAAATTCACCTATCCGATCCTTTAACAAGAAAATCGGATAACGGTGAATATAACACGTATAGCGTTAAACAACAATTCAACAAACTCAAATTATCAACGAGGATAGATGAAAGGATTATTAATGAAGATAATTTAGAAAAACATCAGAATTGCCTAATCGGCAATTAACATCAAAATCTAATTGTTAATAAATAACTAGAAACTCATAATATAATTATCAAATAGATAATTAGATAACAACAAAATGGTCAAATGAAACTAAATCAATTTAAACAATTGAAATAACCCTTAAAAACATCAATTCTAATTGGCTGCAGTACACGCTAACGTGTACTGCCTCGCCAATACGGCATATGAAATACGCAAAAGATCAATGGATCAAAAGTAATTGAAATATCAATAAAAGCAATACCGTGTGGCTGCAGTTCACGCTTGCGTGTACTGCCTTGCCACTACAGTGATGATGTACCGAATGAATACCTAGTGGCTGCAGTTAACGCTTGCGTGCACTGCCTTGCCACTTCAGTGATGATGTACACAAAAGATCAACGAACTAAAATCAATGAATTAAAAGAAAATGGCACCAACTCAAATCACAATGAACCAGATGGAACTGCAATAGATGCAAACTAATGCACAAAGTAAATGACACAACAACAATAGAACCAACACACAAAAGTTCACAATTCGACATGACAGCCAATACAACTTTAATGCAACCAGTCCAAGTGGACAATGCAAACACAGTCAAATGAATACAATGAGGTAATACCTAAAGCAACAACATGAATGGTCACTGGCATGATCACCCAAACATTTATGCAGTTATGAATAATGCAAGCTAATGCACATGAACAGGATGGCAATCAGTTCAAGGCAACAGTAACAACTACATGAAACTGGAGATTGCAACTTAAATAGAAAATGCACATGAACTATGCATAAGGCCCAAGGAACAACAACCAAAATCAAGGCAAACAGTTCAAGTTGAAGGGAAGCCTACAAGATGAACCAGACTAAAAATGGTAACTGGCGACAAGTGATGTACACTTAAATGTAACAGTGCTTCACATACATGACAACCAGAATACATGAAACTGCAGCATGTATGCTCAAAGAAAATCCTAACCAAGTTTAAAAACAACTTGGTGCAGCATCAATAGTCATAAACAAGTTATAAATGTAAAACAGACTGCAGGCAATACAAGAACACATATATGACTTGAATAAACAACCTTCATTACTCATAGTGTCAAGGCATACTACGGGTTTGGGAAACATGAATGTTCGATCACACTTGTACAAACTTAACATGCAAAGATATAAAACTAACCAATGAACACAGTGGCCAGTACATATACCCAGACTTCGATGCATTTACATGTAGGCAGTGCCAAAGTTAGGTAATGGTAAAGTCAAAGCCTACAGTGAACAACTACATGAGGCACAAGTATGCAAGTGAATTCAATGTGAACCAAACAATGCACTAGTGAGGTTAACAAGACTCGGCATGTACAAAAGACACAGCATGTACACAAGACACAGAAAAACAGGTGCAACATAATGCAATAGTGGACATAAAAGTGTTGCAAGACCAGTGCAGTGAATGGTTGACTATTGAACATTTTATAATATATATACTTGTGTTTTTAAGGCCAGAAATCAAGAAACATCTGCAACATTAACGTTATAAGTCCATGCAACCGTGCAACTGGATCGAGCAAATGCAGACACGAGTGGTCGAGCAAATGCAGATACGGGTGATACAAGACTAAAGCCAACCTCAACAACAATTAAAATATAATGCTCATGAACAAAAATGAAACTACTATGAACACACACCGTCAGGAATTTCCCAAAATCAGTTCAATGTCGAAGAGACAGATTAAAGTCAAGGCCCAATGTTACAAAAATATAACTTGATTATCAAAGTGTATACATTATGAAGCAACCCAGTAAGGTGGCCGAAATCAGCAATTTACAGAGATTTAACTGTATCAGGTTGTTTTTAAAACAACATCAAACGTTATCACTTAAGTGCAAACTACTACAAAAATCAAGTTCAAAATAGTCAAAATAAATTCACCTTGCAGCCAACATTAAACAAGTCAGAGATTAATCCCAGTATTAAAACAAAAATGGATTGGCCAAGATAAATCATCAACATCGAAACCCAATTGAACAGCCGAAAAATCAAGCCATTCAAGTCAAAGCCAAAATCATGAACGTTTAAACCCAAAATCAAATGACCGAAGTCACCAAAAATCAGCAAGATGATTTAAACAAAATATCGTACGAACGAAAATCACCGCATTAGAACCCTACAAACCCAAGTCTGAACTGGATGTGAGTAAATAAATTTACTCACGTGGTTTTCGAATTCGAGAGCGGCCCCAAGCAGAAGAAGAGAGCATCAACGCCCGAGCAGTTCTATGTCGAGGCCCTAATTTTTCTCGAACGAACGAAGAGATTTGATGCCGCCATTTTTTTTCGTTTGCTTTGTTTCTAGGGTTACTGAACGAATGGAAATACAAAGGGGAATCGGGTATACTTGAGATAACACGGCATTAAACAAAAATATGGGCCAAGAGAATTTTAAAGCCCACCACCCTTTTTAACAAAAAATTTTTTTGAATGAATTTAAACTTGATTTTCAAAAACTCCAAACAGTAATTAACAACTAATTAAATCGTCATTTGACGATAATCAATTGTCACGAATTCCTGGGTTGTTACAGACTCCCCTCCTTATAAAAATTGCATTCCCGCAATTTTCATAATTAAGGTCGTCACTGCAATAAATTTTCTAACATAAACTGGTTAAGTTAGAAAATAAAAGTCGAGAATATAAACGCCAAAGAATCTTTTGATTTCATAAAAGAAATTCAAATTCTCAACAAAATCTAATTATCAATTAGATAATCAGAATACAACAAAACTGGATAAATGCAATTATCAACGATATTCAATTATCAGTTAAATAATTTGAATACAGAAATCACAAAACATCAATGTCTAATCATCGATACGATAATTAGAAAACAACAAAATCTAACTATCAACAAGGATAATTATAAAACCCAAACCACAAATCGCAAAACCGCAATTATCTAGTTACCAAAACGGTAATCAGAAAATAACAAAGGTCTAATTACCAAAAACGATAATCAGAATTCTCAAATCAACAAATATTTAATTATCTCAGGCGATAATTAAATCTCAAAGCAATCAATTATTCAATTATAAAAACGATAAGTAAATCACAAATCAACAAATATTCGATTATCAAAAACGATAATCAAATCTCAAATCAACTAATATTCGATTATCAAAAACGATAATCAAAAACGATAATCAAATCACAAATCAACAAATATTTAATTATCTCAAGCGATAATTAAATCTCAAATCAACAAGTATTTAATTATCTCAAGCGATAATTAAATCTCAAATCAACAAGTATTTAATTATCTCAAGCGATAATTAAATCTCAAATCAACAAGTATTTAATTATCTCAAGCGATAATTAAATCTCAAATCAACAAGTATTTAGTTATCTCAAGCGATAATTAAATCTCAAAGCAATCAATTATTCAATTATCAAAAACGATAATTAAATCACAAAACAACAAATATTCGATTATCAAAAACGATAATCAAATCTCAAATCAACTAATATTCGATTATCAAAAACGATAATCAAATCTCAAATCAACAAATATTCGATTATCAAAAACGATAATCAAATCAACAAATATCCGATTATCAAAAACGATAATCAAATCTCAAATCAACTAATATTTGATTATCAAAAACAATAATCAAATCTCAAATCAACAAATATTCGATTATCAAAAACGATAATTAAATCAACAAATATCTGATTATCAAAAACGATAATCAGAACTCATAACATCAAATATCTAATTATCACAAGCGATAATCAGAAACAACAAATAACCGATTATCAAAAACGATAACCAGAACTCATAACATCAAATATCTAATTATCACAAGCGATAATCAGAAACAACAAATATCCGATTATCAAAAACGATAATCAGAACTCATAACATCAAATATCTAATTATCACAAGCGATAATCAGAAACAACAAATATCCGATTAACAAAAACGATAACCAGAACTCATAACATCAAATATCTAATTATCACAAGCGATAATCAGAAATATCCGATTATCAAAAACGATAATCAGAACTCATAACATCAAATATCTAATTACCTGCAGATAATTAGATTCAACAAATATCTAGAACCAATTAAGATATTCTAGAAAATCATCATTAAAGGTGGATCGATCCCATCATATGGCGAGTTTTAGCTACGCCGCACGTGCATCTCATATGGCCGAAGCCTACCAAGTATCGTCATCATAATTTTGGCACCCATCATATGACCCGAAGGTCCAACATATGACCCGAAGGTCTGGTACTGGTATTTGACCCGAAGGTCCATCATATGACCCGAAGGTCTGGTACTGGTATTTGACCCGAAGGTCCATCATATGACCCGAAGGTCCATCATAGTGGCTCGAAAGCACACGAAAATCATCATATATTCAATTAACGAGTCCGGAATTAACCGAAATAGCGAACGCACATGTCTCATACCACGTGTTTTACTAAATCATTTGATTCTCTTCATCGTTTCCTTGAACGTGTAAAATCATCAAAATCATCAAACAACAAATGTTTCAATTAACGAGTTCGGAATTAACCGAAATAGTAAAAGTGTGGTTCCATACTCCTCTTTTTGCTACATTGTTTAAATCTCTTCATCCTTTCCTTGAAAGTGCAAATTGTGTATTCCAAAAATAACATTTCACATTCTCAAACGGACAAGTCTGGACTTAAGCGAATCAGTAAAAGTAAGGGGTCATAATCCTCGATTTTTCTGAAACGTTTAAGTCACTTTCTCATTCTTATGAAAATGCAAACTGTAAAAATTCTGAAAACAATTTCATTTATTTTATAAAAGTAATAATTTACATTCTCAAACGAACAAGTCCGAAATTAAGCGAATCAGTAAAAGAAAGGGTTCATAGTCCTCGATTTTGCTGAATCGTTTAAATCTCTTTCTCATTCTTTTGAAAACATAAACTGAAAAAATTTTGAAAACAATTTTTATTTTTTGAAACCATTTGAAAATCCGTGCTCAAAACAGCAACATCAAAAACAATTTCGATATGGAAATTGTACTTCTCAAAACACCGTAAAAACGGATCTCAAAATCAGAATTGCGGAATAACCGCTCGAAAATCCACTTTAAAACTTGATGATTACGGAAGTCAATGCGACAGTAATTTTTATACGTCAAAATCTCATCAAAATAATTTGCAACAAAATATAACACTAGTGAATTTTCATTCATCACAAACATTCATCAAAAATGTCAACAAAACACCGTACTTCAAAAATTTAGCACAAATGTTAAAATCCCGTTATAAAAATAACGGCAACAAAATACGTTTCATAACCAAGCATCGGTTCAACGTAAAATTAATGTAGTAACGTGCAACTCATGTTTGCATGCACACTACAAAATAAACAAAGAAATTACTCAAATATATCTTCGATGAAAATATTTTAAAACAGCAGAAATCTAATCAGATATGATTAACATCAAAGAAAACCAGCAAGAATTTCAACAAATCAGAACCACTGGTTTAACAACATAATGAAATTAAATTCATTTTCATATTTTGATTTTTAAATAAAAATAATTATCAGTTGTACTCAACGAAGCAGTCTTACTGTTTCCGCTGTGCACTCGGATAAACAAAACACAATTCAATAATCATCAAAACACAAATTCACTTTTATTTTTAAATAAAGCTATTTAAAAATTTCATCAAAATTTCAAAACTTTAGTTTTGACTCAAAACACAACTAAAACATCGACAAATAGTTGTAACACATGTTCCATCTAAGTTATGTTTTATATTATGTCCATAAACCCCAAGCTCTGATACCAACTTTGACGCCCCACCTCTGTGCTCGCAATAACAAAGAGTATTAAAAGAAATACTATCTGTTATCACGAAGAATAAGGCTGGATAGGAGCGGCCATCCGTAGTTAGGCCTTACACTAGTATTGATTATTTCGATAGGAGTGATACATATAATTTTTCGTCTCTTATTTATTTACTCCCATCGACATACCCAATTCCAGTATAAAACGATCTACGATGGTTCATAATAGTGTAGGACAATATATATAATAATAACACATATAATATAAATGCGGAACACAGATGAAACAAAAGTCTCATATATATAATAACTGATGTCAGTTACAATACATGTGATACAGTACATATGATACAACTACGACTGTCGACTCTAGATGTTACATATACAAGTACATTATCGTATATAATATACATGAATACATATCTTCCTATACAAATAAACCGACTACTATAAATGACGACGACTACTCCAAAAGATATGAAGTGACTTCATAGCTCAAGCAGCAACCCAAAGTAAGATATCAACAACCTGTAAATACTCGGTCTACCCGAGTATTAAATTCAAAAGAAAATAATACACGGGTTAGTCTAATTCAAACTCAGTTATTAGTGCACAGAAGCAATAATAATTAAATAAAAATTGGATGACAGTCAAAATAAATTCACCTACCCGATCCTTTAACAAGAAAATCGGATCACGGTGAATATAACACGTATAGTGTTAAACAACAATTCAGCAAACTCAAATTATCAACGAGGATAGATGAAAGGATTATTAATGAAGATAATTTAGAAAAACATCAGAATTGCCTAATCAGCAATTAACATCAAAATCTAATTGTTAATAAATAACTAGAAACCCATAATCTAACTATCAAATAGATAATTAGATAACAACAAAATGGTCAAATGAAACTAAATCAATTTAAACAATTGAAATAACCCTTAAAAACATCAATTCTAATTGGCTGCAGTACATGCTAACATGTACTGCCTTGCCAATACGGCATATGAAATACGCAAAAGATCAATGGATCAAAAGTAATTGAAATATCAATAAAAGCAATACCGTGTGGCTGCAGTTCACGCTTGCGTGCACTGCCTTGCCACTACAGTGATGATGTACCCAATGAATACCGAGTGGCTGCAGTTCACGCTTGCATGCACTGCCTTGCCACTTCAGTGATGATGTACACAAAAGATCAACGAACTAAAATCAATGAATTAAAAGCAAATGGCACCAACTCAAATCACAATGAACCAGATGGAACTGCAACAGATGCAAACTAATGCACAAAGTAAATGACACAGCAACAATAGAACCAACACACAAAAGTTCACAATTCGACACGACAGCCAATACAACTTTAATGCAACCAGTCCAAGTGGACAATGCAAACACAGTCAAATGAATACATTGAGGTACTACCTAATGCAACAACATGAATGGTCACTGGCATGACCACCCAAACATATATGCAGTTATGAATAATGCAAGCTAATGCACATGAACAAGATGGCAATCAGTTCAAGGCAACAGTAACAACTACATGAAACTGGAGATTGCAACTTAAATAGAAAATGCACATGAACTATGCAGAAGGCCCAAGGAACAGCAACCAAAATCAAGGCAAACAGTTCAAGTTGAAGGGAAGCCTACAAGATGAACCAGACTAAAAATGGTAACTGGCAACAAGTGATATACACTTAAATGTAACAGTGCTTCACATACATGACAACCAGAATACATGAAACTGCAGCATGTATGCTCAAAGAAAATCCTAACCAAGTTTAAAAACAACTTAGTGCAGCACCAATAGTCATAAACAAGTTATAAATGTAAAACAGACTGCAGGCAATACAAGAACACATATATGACTTGAATAAACAACCTTCATTACTCATAGTGTCAAGGCATACTACGGGTTTGGGAAACATGAATGTTCGATCACACTTGTACAAACTTAACATGCAAAGATATAAAACTAACCAATGAACATAGTGGCCAGTACATATACCCAGACTTCGATGCATTTACATGTAGGCAGTACCAAAGTTAGGTAATGGTAAGGTCAAAGCCTACAGTGAACAACTACATGAGGCACAAGTATGCAAGTGAATTCAATGTGAACCAAACAATGCACTAGTGAGGTTAACAAGACTCGGCATGTACAAAAGACACAGCATGTACACAAGACACAGAAAAACAGGTGCAACATAATGCAATAGTGGACATAAAAGTGTTGCTAGACCAGTGCAGTGAAATGGTTGACTACTGAACATTTTATAATATATATACTTGTGTTTTCAAGGCCAGAAATCAAGAAACATCTGCAACATTAACATTATAAGTCCATGCAACCGTGCAATTGGATCGAGCAAATGCAGACACGAGTGGTCGAGCAAATGCAGACACGGGTGATATAAGACTAAAGCCAACCTCAGCAACAATTAAAATATAATGCTCATGAAAAAAATGAAACTACTATGAACACATACCGTCAGGAATTTCCCAAAACCAGTTCAATGTCGAAGAGACAGATTAAAGTCAAGGCCCAATGTTACAAAAATACAACTTGATTATCAAAGTGTATACATTATGAAGCAACCCAGTAAGGTGGCCGAAATCAGCAATTTACAGAGATTTAACTGTATCAGGTTGTGTTTAAAACAACATCAAACGTTATCACTTAAGTGCAGACTACTACAAAAATCAAGTTCAAAATAGTCAAAGTAAATTCACCTTATAGCCAACATTAAACAAGTCAGAGATTAATCCTAGTATTTAAACAAAAATGAATTGGCCAAGATAAATCATCAACATTGAAACCCAATTGAACAGCCGAAAAATCAAGCCATTCAAGTCAAAGGAAAATCATCAACGTTTAAACCCAAAATCAAATGACTGAAGTCACCAAAAATCAGCAAGATGATTTAAACCAAATATTATACGAACAAAAATCACCGCATTAGAACCCTACAAACCCAAGTCTGAACTGGACGTGAGTAAATAAATTTACTCACCTGGTTTTCGAATTTGAGAGCAGCCCCAAGCAGAAGAAGAGAGCATCAACGCCCGAGCAGTTCTAAGTCGAGGCCCTAATTTTTCTCGAACGAACGAAGAGATTTGATGCCGCCATTTTTTTTCGTTTGCTTTGTTCCTAGGGTTACTGAACGAATGGAAATACAAAGGGGAATCGGGTATACTTGAGATAACACGGCATCAAACAAAAATATGGGCCAAGAGAATTTTAAAGCCCACCACCCTTTTTAACAAATTTTTTTTTGAATGAATTTAAACTTGATTTTCAAAAACTCCAAACAGCAATTAACAACTAACTAAATCGTCATTTGACGATAATCAATTGTCACAAATTCCTGGGTTGTTACACATAAGATAAGAGTTAATGAGTGCCAGAGCTTCTATTATTTATAAATCAATCAATAAAAAAGCTTCCATTCCATTGTGCAAAAACATCATAAGAAACAAAAAAATTGAGTAGTTTGAAAGATCAGAGCAAAGGATCTATTTTAGCATTTATACCAATAGAAAATTTTGATTATGTTGAGTAGATAATTTTACAATTTGTATGTTATGGAATAAATTAGAGCCGTCGACTCTAACAATCGTCCTTGTACGATCCATACTAGATCTGATCAACTTCTCATCTTACCTCTTCTATGTTCTTGACAGCCCATCTTTATGTCTCTGCAGAGTCTTTCAGTCGTGTTTTTGGGTCCTCTTACACATTACTTAGAAAAAGTAAGCCATTGGTTCAGGTAAAAGATACTATCGTTACCGCTGGACAATTAGACATCCAACCCGTAATCGCTTCATGAGGAAAATGAATCTTTTAATCAAAGGATCAAAAAAAATTGTCCAGATCCACTACGGGAATGATTTGGAAGATCCAAAACTAAAAATAGTAGTATTTTTCTAAATATCCTAACAATTGTTCCATTGACTTCAATTTCTACTTGAATTGGAAATAATCGGTATTTCTTGCATTATCAAATTATACATAGTGCAATATGGTCAGAATGGAGTATGTATCACATATGGAAAAAAATATACCCTGGAAATACAAAGTCCAATCAATAGATCTTTTTCCTCTCTCCTTCTACTATCCAATAGATTTATCTTCAATCTATTAAATAATTTATCAGAGGATCTTATATTTTTGCAACTCGAACCTCTTTTGACTTTGGAAATTTGTATTTTATGATTATGAAGCAATTGCTTCTTATACAGAAGGTGTATGAATTTACTATAACTATAGAATACCATATTCTCACGAATTGTTGCATTTATTCAAGTAATTCACAAACGATGAAAGTCCCTCTTTTGTCTACCTCTATCTTGATGAGAGGAAACCAAAGCTCTTATTTTCTGTTGAGTAGCCGTTCGGGTAAGTCTTAAATAGGCCTCTGTAAAGATTGATGTAAATAAGTGAATTTTTGTTCGACATCTTTGAGCTATATATCCAAGTCTAACTCTGGTTATTGTATCAAATTAAAGTTTAATGAATAACTAATTGATTTCTTTTCTTTCGGCCGTCATCTTATCCCCCCTCTCATTAATTAATACCAAAACGGATTATTTTGATATATAAAATATAAATTCTAATGGCTTTTGCTATTATGAACTTCCTAACCATGATTATTTTTAATTCTTTTTGGGTAAAAATACGCGAGAAGAATAAATTTTAGTGAAAAAAATAGTGGGTTCCATCGTTTCTATGGTTACTTCATAAATGATGAGGTCCTCTCTGTACACCGGAGCCTTTTCTTTCATTTAACCAAATGTTATTGTGAACTAGTATAGTTCACCTCCTTAGTTTAGCTCTACTAGTCAGTGCTAGTTCTTTTCACGAAAGGGTTATCCATACAGTGACGACATTTAATTATAAAACTTAGCTAGGCAGCTGACCTTGTTAATCCGTTCTTTCAAGAATAGGAACATTACTATTTTGCTTCTTTATAGTACTCTTTCTCGATATAATCGGTTGACTAGGAAAAAAAATTGTATCCCTTTTGAACCGTAATTGCATCTTTGGATGCATATGATTCAAAAAAATTGTTAAAGTAAAGAATCAATGTATCGGTTCCAATCCTATCTCTTTGTTTTAAGAGATTCCTTTTTTGTAATGAAGGGTTTTTTCTTCCATTAAAAAAAAGAAATTTACCCTTTTCCAGAAAAAAGAATTTACTTAACTTGTTTAATTAAACTCTCATTGATTTATTGTGTCATCGAGATTTAAATAACGATGCCATTTTCTTGTTCCTGAATGGGCCCTTTGAAGTCTTTTAGGTTCATGTTCTACTCCGAGGAAAAATCTATCCGAATTCTTGTTGTACATATAGGACAAATGATCTTAGTACCACTTCTCTTTGCTACGAGTTTTTTTGCATTTCGTTTCATGTCTCCAAAAAACTATTCAGTGTATTTATTATAATGGTTGATATGGAAGTTTAAGAATACATCTCTAATTAAATAAATAAAATAGAAGAATCTTTTATGCTTAGCTACAAGCGGTAATTCTACATATATTACTATATCCCATTTGGTATTTTATGAGTAGAGCCTGGATTCTCCATTTTTTAGTCCAAGTTAACCATAAATTCTTTTAATTAGGAATATTGCTCCTCTTGCTGCTGGGTTAGACGTAGGGCTTGCTTCTATTGGAACTAGAGTTGGTCAAAGTACTGCTGCAAGACAAGCCGTAGAAGGTATTGCAAGGCAACCAGAAGCAGAAGGAAAAATAAGAGGTACCTTACTGCTTAGTCTGGCTTTGATGGAAGCTTTAACCATCTATGGGCTCGTTGTGGCATTTGCACTTTTATTTGCAAATCCTTTTGTTTAATTTCATCCTAGAATGAAAATGTATAAAAGTGCATTACACGCCTTTTCTTATTTTATTAATTCAATTCTAATTGATCCAATCAATAAAGTAAATAATACCAATATAAGCATGGGAAATAACATAGTATTATCCGACTCGTGAGGATAGGTGTAAAGATATTTATTTTTAAAGTAAGTACTAAAGTATCGTACTCTATTTTGAAAAAAAAATTCAATTTTATATGCATGCTTGACTTTATTTGTAACAAACAAAGACTTTGTATGTAAGAAAATTAAGATGTTGCTGGGAAAAAAACGAATAAAATCAAAAAGGCATGAGACAGTCCAAACATTTAATATGATCAATTTTTTTTAGCTTACTTGGATATTGAGCATTTATCTGTAAGAACTAGATTATTTGCATTGGATATGAATAGGAGCAACTTCAAAAATGGGACGTCGCAAATCCTTTATCACTTACATAGAATCATTCTATTTTAGTATCACTTACATAGAATCATTCAATTTTATATGTGTGGATATCTATAAAATATAGATATCTATAAACTTAACCACTTATGACTCACACTTGAACTTCCACATAATAACTCTACCAAAGGAGATCCTATCATAGGAATAGCATCAGGCACGCCTATCATAATTTTTACTGCCCAATAACCAATTTGGTCCTGAGGTAAGGAATAACTAGTTACACAAATAGATGCAGTCAATACAGCCAAAACCACACCTGTAACCCATGTTAATTCATGGGGTTTTTTAAACCCACTTGTAAGATACAAACGAATTACAGGTAGAATCATCATTAGAACCATCATATTTGCTAACCATCGATGGACTAATCAAATTAACCAACCAAATTAGCTTCATTCATTATGTATTAAATACAAGAAAAGGCCTCTATAACAGTTGGACGATAGTAAGAAGTCAAAGCAAAACCCATAGCTACTTGTACTAAAAAACAAGTAAGAGTGATTCTTCCTAGACAATAAAACATGTTGACATGAGGAGGAATATATTTACTAGTTATATCATCCACAATCGCTTGAATCTTGAGATGTTCCTCGAACCAATCATATACTTTGTTGAGATAGGGAATCCGAGAGGACCCCCCTCCTTCCTGAGAACCGTATATGAGAATTTCATCTCGTACGGCTCAAATAGAAACACACAAATATCGATTTTGATGGATATGTAGTAGAAGTTCAAAACTTCTTAGCTGCTCGATCTCTCTTGGGGAACCATAAAACAACTCTCGGGCATCTTTTCCTCTTTTGGGAGATACAGGAGTGAAATAATTAGTCTATTCATATTGGAAGACCAAAAAGATTCTTCCAATGTCATTTCTGGGTCTAATGGAATTCAAAGGTATAGGAAGAAGCTCGATCAAATAGAGATTTTTTTTCTTTTCAACCATCTTTTGATTGGTAATATGAGATATAAGGACCACTACTCTAAGTAGTACTACACCTTTTATCGCGAAATAAATCCTATGAATCACGTGAAAGTAGGATACTCTAAATTCGAGGGTCAAAGAGTTTCATAAAACGTTCTTGCTGGAGAAAAATGTGAGTGAAAGATGTCATAACCTATAGATATATTGGAAATGATACCTTGGGACGGATGTAAAGCTAAGCAAATTGCTTCCGCACCAAGAACGGAAGACTTTGTAGGTTGTAAACGACGTGAATCTGCCTGTCCAATAGATTTTTTGAGTGCTTTTATTTAATAATTCCATTTCACCCGATAATCGTCACTTGGAATGGTTTAGGCTTAGAAATTAACATAAGTATTGAACTTCGTTTTACATTTACCACTTCTCTGTACACAGTTCTGTTGAATTAATGTAGTTAATAGGATGAGTTTATTCTGAAACTTTGTTTGATTTTTTTTGACTGTCTTGGAGGTTATACATTCTTATTTAGGCCGCTCCTACCAAATTGTGCCTGAGCTGCATGAAATCTTTATATTTGACCCTCTTTCAACATCCATCATTTCTAGATCGGATGTTGCTGTCATTTTCAAAAAGAGGATAAGGATCACCAAAGTAATGTCTAAACCTAATGATTTTGAAAAGTAAAGAGAAAGAATTTCGAAACAATGAAACACTATTATCAACTGTCTCAATATTTTATTTTAAGTATAATGATGGCGACTAAAAAAAGATTTTAGACGAAACAAACAAAAGAGGTTAGAGATGACTCAAGAAATGCCTAAGGATTAACCTACGTACTTTTTTAGAATTACCCCACTTGAGTTTTGAGTACGAATGATACTTTTTCCTTTTTTAGGTTTTTATGTAAGTAAGAATAAAAAAACTTAAATTATAGTCTAAGTCATAACTTTTTTATATGTACTTTGCATTATGTACCGAAATATTAGAATCATTTTTTCTCAGGCCATATGAGGAGAAAACCTCTCATACATTTCTAGGAGGGTTAAGTCCATCAGTCCACACATTTATCCAAGTATAAGTAGAAGATTCGACGGCTACCCCTGCTTCTTCAGTGGGAACTCTGGGTTGAGGAGTTACTCGGAATGCAGCTATGATATCAGTATCTTAGGTTTCGTAATCAGGAGTATAATAAGTCAATCTGTAATATTTAGCACTATCTTTAAGTCCAACACTTGCTTTAATTTCTATTTATGGTGACATAAGTTACTCCCTACAACTCATGAATTAAGAATTCTTACACTAAATATTTGATTTGGTCCAATTCGTGTGCGAATTCAGGTGCCAAATGAAATAGGACCTGTCATTGATTTGCTACTTGATAACGTAAATACCAGCCCACTCAACGCTAGGCATAATGAGTATAAGGGACTCAAAAGAATCACTTTTTATCCTATGAACTTTAAGGTGTATGAAGTCTCATATTTGACTCTTGTAGCAGAGTTCTGGAGTGTACCAGTTGTGCCTAAAATGGTATCAATAAGAAATTGCCGGGCTTTCTAGATATATTACTCAAAAGAATCGATACAATACACCCAGTCGACTAGACTTGAGAAAGTTTTGTCGTTATTACTGCATGCGTATGATTCATAGGGAAGTAAATAAATAGATCGAATGGAACGTATATATTGTATTAGTTTTCAAAGGAACAAGGAAAAAGAAAAAATTGACACACACAAATATATATATATATGTTTATGTATATGTATATAATCTATGAATATCCCTATCAAATAAGTGGAAGATTCATTAAATTGAGAAATGTTACCCTGCCATAATGTTATACCAATGCCAATAAAAAGTGACCCATCCAATTGTATTTAACATTTAGAAAACTGCTAAATAAAACACGTCCCAAGCAGAAATATCTCAGTACCCCCATATCCGGGCCGTCGCAAGGAAAACTATAACCGAATCGTTTTTATCTAGCGTTAATTTAGAACCACGTGCATCGAAAGCACCTTTTTACTAAAATCAATATAGTTGTATGCAAACCCAGAGCAATTGCATAATGTATCAAGAAATCTCCCAGACCTATTATTAAGAAGAGTGAATTATTATTTTCTTTAATAGCATTTAACCAACCGGATAACCATATGCCTCTACCCGCATTGAATGTTGGTCCAGTTGTTGAATATAAGAGTACATCAAACCCACAGGAAGTATTACCATGAGAAAAGTGTATCCATGGGGAAAATATAGGTTCGATCAAGATATGTTTTTCAGCTAAAGTAGAAGTTTCTTGAAGGTCGAAGAGATAAGAGAAATACCTTAGTTGGGTGGAGTACCGTTCACCGAGGACTTGATAATTTCTCCCTCCTTGATAGAAGACTTAGTCGGATGGATAAGTAAAGAAGGGGAATGAAGGCCATTAACATTTGACACAGCTCCAATAGGAGTCTCAGTAAAGGCAGCCTCAAAGGTGGCCATAGGATCTTTCAATATGGGGGTGGATGATTCCGCTTGATTCAATGTGTTGGAGCTAACAGGAACCTCGATAGCTACATTCCTACGGTAGCATCCTATATGGCCATATTAGCTTTTCCTTTTTCAAGGGCAATGATGTCCTCCTCTCCATGAAACGAGACTTCAATGTATCCTCAGTAATTCCGTAGTCGGCTTCAACAGCTCCATAGAGGATTTTTTCCAAGTATTAACTAGTGTGATTGGATAACTCTCCCCAATCCATTTTAGAGTCTTATTCTCTTTGGCATTGGCAAAGAATTATGGGAGAAAAGCATCCATCTCTTCATTGGTCTGAATGGCCTTTGCCTTGAGATCGACAATTTTATCCCTGGCCCCAGCAAGATCAATTTGGGACCGAGCCTTTGAGTCCAGTCTTTAAGTTGGCCGTAAGGTTGTCATCTTTAGCTTCGAGGGCCATCGGCTATTCACCTTTCGCCTTAACTTATTCCTCCATCTTGGAGTTTTCTACATGAGCAGACTTTATTTGATCTTTTATAACTATCATGATTTGCATGTGGATTTTGAACATTTCTTTTGTTATTTTTTTAGAGTGTTTGGCTAAATTCAACGCGTCATCTCTTTTTTTGGTAAGGTTGGTCAATTCTATTTTGTAGCCCAACACTATCCTACTATAGTTGACTCTTTCTAAATAAAATGAGTAAAAAAGCATCCGACTAAGCCTATTAACTTCAAAAAGGCCTTTAGCAAGCGTTTTCCACTCAAAAAGTTGATCTGTGACCTCCTTTACTCCTCCTCTCTTTTGGTTGGCCACTTGGCTAGTGATATCTCTGAAGTTGCAATCAAACATAACCCCCACCATGCATTGATTAGGCAAAGCATCCTGAAACTTAGTAACCGTGGCTATAGATGGGCCTATAGGGGGTGAAGGTAGAGCAACATTAATTACAACTTCTGTGGATTTTATGGAAGAAGAAACAATGGTTTTATTTGGTTAAGTCGATGGAGGTTGCTATTGAGGAGTCTAAGAATGGGTGCGTTTTTGAAAAGCACCTGAATCACATCCGAAGGTGTTCACGAGGACCCCATAGTTCCTCTTGATGGCACTATATATTTTCCACATCATCACACTTTTTCTCTTCTTCTTGGCGCTTTTTTCTATCCTCCACGTCTCGGTCCTCTTTCTCATTTCTTATCCTCTCATTTTTGAACTCCTGATATGGGCTCGGATGTTGCATATCAACATTTAGAATCGATAAGCAATATTGGCTTATGCCCCAGTGAAGGTTGTCAAAACAATCTCTACCTATGCTACCTGAAAAGAATTAGTGGTACATCAAAACTGAGGTACTGGATTAAGAACAAATTCCAAGTATTAGTCTTCATGATCATAGAAGTTTGTAAAGTGCTAGTATTCCCCTAAGTGATATATGAACCACGTACAAACGAGATAGGATAGGGACTATGTCACCTTTAGGGGATGCCTCCCTCTATGATTTGTTGTCACCAAAGCCATGGTCTTCGTCATCATCATCTTCGCCATCTCCATCTCTACCTCCTTCTTATTCTTCTCTTTCTCCTTCTCTTCCTTCTTCTCTACCTCCTTCAAATCCTCTTTGTCACCTTCCCATACCACATTCTCTTCTAGCTTCACTTATCCTCACTATGTTTCCCTTGACTTCACGGTCCTCTTCATCCCCTTGATTATCATCATTAGGATCACAAATTAAGGCAGAAGGACAGGTAGCAGTTTGAGACTTCTTGTTGGGGGGCATGATGGGAACAACACTTCTATCAAAATGTAGGAGGCCATTTTAGCGAAGCCTCTTATTGGTGAGAAGATAAGAAGTGGTGCAGAACCTTTTGTTGACTCCTTTTAAGAACTCAAGAGTGTTGACATATTCATCATTGACTTCTTAAGAGGGAAGGTTTGCGAAGGATACAAAAAAAGGTTAAGCACTTGAATGAAGGAAAATCTAAATATGGAAAGGATGTCGGAGAAAGAAACTTATGCCCACTCAACCAGAGATGGTTGAAGTCATAAGGGCATTGAATAAAGAAGTATTAGCTCTTAAAGTAGCTATGTTTATTGTGGAGCATTTCAATGACCTTATTACAGTTATAAACTTCAACTATCAATAAGAAAGGCAAGTGTCCTTTTCTTTTGAAGCTTAAGAGATAAGTTAGCTCCCCGAACCTTTAAGGGCGATTTAATCATATAATGAAAGAATGTAAAAGGATTTTAGTATGGCATATCCATTTTGGTACATTATGTCAAAACTAGCCCAATCTTGAGGAATTTGCTAAATGGTGGAACTGCTCCACTTAAGCACATATATTTATTGCACGAGGTGTATCCATGAGGAGGATTGTGGGCCTATTGATCGATTGTCTGTAATATAACATTGCTATTTAGGATCCTATGTAAGAGGTAAATGGAAAGTGACTCTGCTATCAGCAGAGATGGAATTTGGTCCTGAGGATTATTTAAGACCCTTAGGGTATGTCGCTCGTCTTATGGAGGAGGTTGATTATAAAGCTATGCCACTGGAATAAATTGAATTTGGAGTTCATGTATTATAAAATATCTTTCCCTAAACAGAGTAGAAGTGGATGCTTGAAAAGTGAAGGACTAGCCTCAAGAGGAGTAGAAGGACAAATATTGGCTTTGAAGTAAGTAGATTGCCTAGTCATTATGAATCAAAAACTTGATAGCTGAACGTAGGGTACGTTTCATTTTGAAGATCTACTTCAATTAAAACCCATATAGCCAATGTGCATGATTCAGTGGGTATCGACAAGCGTTGACCAATTAGATTCTAAACATCAACAAGGGTAGTGTTAAGTGTCATCTATGTAGTGTGCATCCTATGCTCAGAGTACAATATATGGAAAATTCTATGTAGATAGCTTGATAATGCCGACAAACGAGCTCTACCGCACCATGGAACTATGTTACAGATCTTGCCCGTTATCGGAGAGTAAACAATAACAGAATCATTGTTTGGAGCGACATGAAGCTTTCTTCATAAACAAGGATCATGACATGTAGAACTTGAAATGCCGACTAGTATATTCCATTTGGATGTTGGAGTGCATTCGATGAAATTGTTCCTTTGAACCGCCTTATCGAAATAAAGTCGTCAGTCCACACTCGACCAAAGCTCGGTGAACGTCATTTATATTGTCTAAGTAAGTGAAGACATATCATATTTGGCTAAATCAATATTAACCAAGGAAAACTCGAAGTAAAGGGAATGAACTAACGAAGTGAGCACCAAGCGTTGAAGTTTACTTGTAACAACCCGCATATTTTATGATTGTGTATTTAAATATATCATCGTTAGTAGGATTTATGCCCGAAATGCTATTTTTTGTAAACTGTCAAATTAGGACTCAAGATCACTTTCATTGAGTCCAAAATGGCATTTGCGACCTTTTTGAGTATAAACATCGATATGTTTGGAGTTGATTAGAATTTTGATATTTCCATTTGGGGCTTTGGGTTTGGGTTTCAGCCCACTAACCCAATAAGAGAACCCAACTCCTTTATCAAACACCCTAACTCAACTCCTCTTCATTCATTTCATTCCTCATTTCCTGACACTCAAGATCAAGAGAAAAATGGGGGAAAAGATTGGAAATTAGAAATTCCTAAGCCCTGGTTTTCTTAGGAAATTCAAGTTCTTGCTCTAAAATCAAAGAGAAACTTAGATGAGCATACTCTTCATCTTCTCCATCTCAATCTCTCTTCAATTTTCAGAATTTTCAATAAACTAACTTAGGAAAAACTTCACCCTTGATAATAGATTAAAGATTCTAGAGGGGTATTGAAGAGAGATTGGTCTTGCTTTGTTTTAAAGCTTCTCCTTATTGTTTTTGGGTTTAAAGGTGAGTTTTTTTAACTCAGATCTATGTCTATAACTTTCATTGTTGTTAGGTATGAATTCCTAACATCTATTCATGTTCATTTTCTTTTGATTTGAATTGATTTAGTGAATTTTCCCAATTTTGGTGTTTTGAATTCAAAATGTTTAAAGATCTTATCTTGGATGTTTGAACATGTTTTTGGTGGTGTATCGAAGAGCCTATAGTAGGGTTGTCGACTGGCATAAATCCCTAACATCCTGTGCTCGTTCGATCGCATTTCAGTTTTGATTTGCCGTTTTTGAGCCAGGCTGTTTCTTTTGTGCAGCAGAAAAATTCAGAAGTCTGAAACCAAATTTAGACATTTGGTTGAAAGTTCCAGACGTCTGAAATGGTTCTTAAAATAGAAAAAAAGGAAAGAGATAAAATCCAAACGTCAGAAACAAAATTCAGACGTCAGAAACAAAATTCAGACATCAGAAACAAAATTCAGACGTCTGAAACCAAATTCAGACGTCTGAAACCAAATTCAAACTTCTGGATAAAAATTTCAAACGTCTGAAATGGATCTGGAATAAAAAATAGAAAGAGGAAAATCATATATACTTCCAAAACCTAGGACCAAACGTCTGGAAATACCTAACAGACGTCTGGAACTGTCAATTTTGCCTATTTCGGCTGTTTTTAAGTAAATTTCCTATTTCAATCGATTTTTGTTGATCCGGTTAGTTTTTCTCAGTATTTATCGACTTTAATGATTTCATTTATGGATTTTTGGGAATATCCATTTGATTGGATTTGATATCGATTTTTACGATTTGAATTCACGTCGTCGAATGTGAATTTTTGGTGATAGATTGTTTTTACAATCACTTTTTTGATTTGTCATTTTTAAATCCAAAGGTTTCCATACCAGTAGTAAATACTAAACCTCTTTCACAAAAATGATTTCAACGTTATTTTTAGTACAAAGCTTGTCTTTAAAGTCATTTTCCTATCTATTATCATATATAAACCTTTACCTCATTCGTATGAGAAATCTAATTAAACGACTTAGTAAAACAAGTGGTATGAAACGCTTGCGTTTACTTTGTCGGTTAATTCTTGGACTTGTTGGATTGAATTCTTGTAACATCTTTCGAGTGAAAATCTACAATTTGTTCGTAAATATTTAAGTTAAGCCAGTGGTTATGGGACATGAAGCTAAACTCATTTATTTACTAGCTTAGTGTAATTCACTCTTATCGATCAATGATGATCATTTTTTGATTTAGACTAGTGATGTGCGCTGTCTCTTTATTTGTGTGGGAACTAAACCCCGTTTATGGAGTTTCAGATCAAAATTGGTGGGCTAGCGACCCATGGTCTTCGGGTCGTTTATGGTGCCTCGGCTCAAAATTGATGGTTAGTGACCACGAAATATGCTCCGTTTGTGATGTGCGTGTTGGTGAGTTTTCATGCTCCCGTTTGTGATAGGCCTCCCCCCTTGTGATTTCTGGATTTCTAATTGATGATTTCTAGATTTTGTGTTTCACCATTCTTCGTGATTTGTATTGATAAGCTGTATCAATATTTATGGTTTGGTGAATAAAATAAAGAATATGACGTTCTTTTTGGTGTTTGAGAAAATTTGAGATATTGTATGATTTTTGTTATTATCTAATGTATAATTTTCATAGTGCAGCATTAATGTTACCATACGTTTTTGTCATATCTCTTATCCTATCTCACTATATATGATATTTATAGCTAGACTGATCCGTTTATTATTTTCTTCTTATATAATATTTGGGTCAGACCGAGGTGTTACAGATCTTCCACTTGACTTCTTAGCTGGGACTAGCTTTTGACTTTCGGCTAACTACTTAGTTTAGTAGCCTTTTCTTTTATACATTCGATATAGGGACTCCTTGATGTATACACATTCTTTTATCTAGCACTTGTACCTATTCTTTTGTAATGTAGTGGATCTTGTATGACCACTACTTTGTTGTATACTTTTATGTAATATATTCATATCTGTTTCCACATTAATGATATGAATAGCTGTGACTAATTTGTGTTATGCTTATTTTATATTTGTTTTCAACGACCACTTAGCCACTGTATAGCCGCCTTGAGTTTGTACTTGATATGTCGGATTTCCTTTTTAAACGAAATACATGACCTTCTATTTGGCATATCGGTACATGCACAAAGCAGCTACACAGATGGTGGCTCCTCAATAGCCTTATTTTTCATGCTAGTTGATGCCATTTCTCCGTAGTGTCCTTGGCCAGTATCAGTATAGAGGTGGGGCGTCACAGCTTCGTATCAGAGCCAAACTTCGGAACAATATAAAATGTTATGACAGGGATCATTGTCCTAAGTCTCTCTTATGAATCGTGCCTTAGGATTTAATTCGAGTTATTAGACCCGTTATATCCTATTTTCTTTTATGATGCCTTGTTTTATCAGTCATGATTGTTTGACATTTATTCCGAGAATAACTTTTTTCCTCTTCTTTCTTTCTTTCTTTCTTAAAGAAGACAAATGGTTAGACCAGGCCATCCCAACACGGTCAGTCCAGTGCTACTCCTCAAGATGGAGTATTTTTGTCTGCCCAACAGCTCTTAGACCTCGTAAAGAATGCTCAAGTTGTCAGACCCATTCCAAAGCCTACTCAACCTAAATTTGGGTTTGCACGCTTGTGTAGTGATTATACCAATTTGCGTGGAAATCCATTCAAGGGTTCTGAAAGCGTTATAGAAGTCCGAGCTTGGCTTAGAACAAGCGATCACATCTTTTCTCGCATGAATCTTGTTGATCTTCATCGAGTCCAAGTGGCTTCTAGCATGCTCAAAGAAAGAGCATTAGATTGGTATGAGCTTTTGGTTTCTGAGATTATCGAAGCAGATCTTACTTGGGAGCAACTCTAGGAAAGATTCGAGTTAAAGTTTATGTCGGAAGCTGAAAAAGTCACTTTGGTCCGACTTTTTATTGATCTTGTTCTAGGTGAATCTTTTGTGACAGATTATGTAGCATCTTTTGAACCTCTCTCTAAATATGGGATCGAGTATATTAATACCCCATTGAAGAAAAATCAGAGGTTTGTCTATGGATTGAGTAAGAACCTTAAAAAAAGCCATTACTTCTAAAATTAGAGGTTTATTTCAATCAGCTTGTTGATATCGCTCTTCGTCTTGAAGAGGCCGGTAAAGAAAGCAATGTTGAAGTTGTAGGTGCCAAATAGAACTTCAACAACAACAAGAAGAGGCCTACGAAGTTCAATCCTAGTTCCAACAAGAAAGCGAAGCAAGCAACTTCAGTAGCAAAGCCTCCTTCTTCGATTTGTGGAGAATGCTACAATTGTGGTTCTAAGGACCATTATTCAAACAAGTGTCCGAAGCCCCTTACTTGTCACTATTGCAAAAGTTCAGATCATACTATATCTTCATGTCCCAAACTTAAAAGCAAGGAGGGAAAGCTAAATGTTGTGTAAGCCCTTAGTAACACTTATCATGGTCAAGGTATTTCTTATTCTATCCTTGATGGCATTATTATGTTTCATGGTCTTCCTATTCGAGTTGTTTTTGACATGGGTGCATCCCACTCTTTTATACCAAAAGAACTTGTTGATACCTTTTTCTTTAAATGTTATGGGCTTGATGACTTCTTTGAGAATTGCGAATCCGGTTGGTGGATCCATAACACTCAGTTTACTTTGTAAAGATGTCGAGAGTATTTTATGTGATTATTCTTTCCAAGCCGATTTTCATGTTATGCGCTACTTAGGCTTCGGAATGATTTTGGGAATGGATTGGCTTAATCGTTATGAAACCCACATCCTATTTTCCTGAGAGGACTATACATCTTCGACATCCTCGATCTGTTAAGCAGATTTCTATTGTTCTTAAAGATTCAGATTCCAATTCGGTGGCATCCTTGTATTCTCTAAATCCACATGATGCCGATAATGATGATGAGGAAGATGTTATTTCCCTCATTCACATTGTTCGTAAATTTTTCGATATATTCAAGCCCGTTTTAGGATTACCACCTAAGCGAGCAATCGAGTTCAGAATTAATCTAATTCCTGAAGCTCTACCTATCACTCATCTTCCTTATCGTATGTGCAATAAGGAAAGTGAGGAAATGCGTAAACAACTATCTGAATTGGAAGTAAACCAATTTATTCATTCTAGTTACTCTCCTTGGGGAGCTTTAGCCATTTTTGTGAAGAAATCCGATAGTACACTTAGGCATTGCGTTGACTACCTCAAGCCTAATGATCTCACCATCAAGAATAAATATCCTTTACCTCGGATTGACGATCTATTTGATCAACTTAGCGGTGCTAAAGTCTTTTCACAGTTAGACTTAGCAATCGGTTTCATCAGCTTCGTATTGCAGAGGATAGCATTCCTTTGACATCATTCCATACTCGTTATGGATCTTATAAATGGCTTGTAATGCCATTTGGTTTAACGAATGCTCCAGCTTATTTCGTTGACCGTATGAATCGAGTTTTCAAAGACTCCCTCGATCGATTTGTTCTCATCTTTATAGATGATATTCTTGTTTATTCTAAAACCATGGAAGAGCATGAAAAACATCTTTGGATTGTGTTGGAAACTCTTAGGAGCAATCAATTGAGAGAATTTTTTTCTAAATGCCACTTTTAGCAATCTCGTGTAAAATTTCTTGGTCATATTATTTCTAAATCCAGAATTTGCGTGGATCCTTCAAAGATTTAAGCGATTCAAAATTGGAAGGACTGGAGAGTGTGACGGAAATTCGTAGCTTTCTTGGATTGGCAGGCTATTACCGTCATTTCATAAAGGACTTTTCTAAAATTTCCGTACCTCTTACTAGTTTGACAAAGAAGGGAGTTAAGTATATTAGCGCCTCGATATATTGGCCCATTTCCCATCACCGAATGTATTTGTTCCGTTGCTTATCGCCTTTTATTACTGGCTCAATTTTCTGCTATTCATGATGTTTTCCACGTCTATAAACTACGAAAATGCCTTAGGGATTCCAATTCTATTCTTAAGCACGGTGTTATTGAAAAGTTGAAGTCTCGCCTAATTTGACTTATGAGCAACATCCTATTCGTATCATTGCTTTAGAAGTTAAACGCCTTCGAAATAAATCCGCTTGTGAAAGTTCAATGGTCATCAAATCTAAAGGATTGCTCTTGGGAATCCAAAGAATTCATCGAGCGAATGCATCTGGACTTACTCTCTCATGCTCTTTAAAGGTGAACTTCTCATTTCAAATTTTCTTTTGTGTTGATATGCTTTTATGGTTGTTACTCTTTGTTTTCTTCTTAAGTATTGCGAGGGTGCAATTTCTTTAAGGAGGGGAGTCTGTAACAACCTGCATATTTTACGATTATGTATTTAAATATTTTATTTAAATATAGCATCATTAGTAGGATTTTAGTCTGAAATACTACTTTTTGTAAACTGTTGAATTAGGACTCAAGACCACTTTCGTTGAGTCCAAAATGGCATTTGCGACATTTTTAGGTATAAACATCGATAAGTTTGGAGTTGATTAGAATTTTGCTATTTTCATTTGGGTCTTTGGGTTTGGATTTCAGCCCACTAATCCAATAAGAGAACCCAACTCCTTTATCAAACACTGCAACTCAACTTCTCTTCATTCCTTATTTCCTAACACTCAAGCTCAAGAGAAAAATGGAGGAAAAGATTGGAAATCAGAAATTCCTAAGCCCTGGTTTTTCTTAGAAAATTCAAGTTCTTGCTCTAAAATCAAAGAGAAGCTTAGGTGAGAATCCTCTTCATTTTCTCCATCTCAATCTCTCTTCAATTTTCAGAATTTCCTATAACCTAACTTAGGAAGAACTTCACCTTTGGTAATAGATTGAGGATCCTCGAAGTGTATTGAAGAGAGATTGGTCTAGCTTTGTTTTAAAGCTTCTCCTTCATTGTTTTTGGGTTTAAAGGTGAGTTATTTTAACTCACATCTATGTCTATAACTTTCATTATTGTTATGTATGAATTCCTAACATCTATTCATGCTCATTTGCTTTTGATTTGAACTGATTTGGTGAATTTTTCAAATTTTGGTGTTTTGAAGTCAAAATCTTTAAAGATCCAATCTTAGATGTTTGAACATGTTTTTGGTGGTGTATCGAAGAGCCTATAGTGGTGGGTTATCAATTGGCATAAATCCCATAGCATCCATCGCTCGTTCGATCGCATTTCGGTTTGGATTTGCCGTTTTTAGCTAGGCTGTTTTTTTGCATAGCAGAAAAATTCAGACGTATGAAACCAAAGTTCGAACGAATGAAACCAAATTCGGACGTCCGTTTGAAAATTCCAAACGTCTAAAATGGTTCTGGAAATAGAAAAAAAGGGCAGAGACAAAATCCCGATGTCTGAAACAAAATTCAAACGTCTGAAACAAAATTCAGACGTCTGGATGAGAATTTCAGACGTCTGAAATGGATCTGGAATAAAAAATAGAAAGGAGAAAATCACATATACTTCTAGAACCAAGGGCCAGACGTCTGGAAATACCTACCAGAAGTTTGGAACTATCAATTTTGCCTATTTTGGCTGTTTTTAAGTGAATTTCCAATTTTAATCGATTTTTGTTGATCGGATTAGTTGTTCTCACTTATTATCCACTTTGATGACTTAATTTATGGATTTTTGGGAATATCCATTTGATTGGATTTGATATCAATTTTTATGGTTTGAATTCACGCCGTCGAATGTGAATTTTTGGTGATAGATTATTTTTACAATCATTTCTGTGATTTGTCACTTTTAAATCCAAAGGTTTCTATACTAGTAGTAAATACTCAAACTCTTTCAAAAAAATGATTTCAACGTTATTTTTAATACAAAGCTCGTCTTTAAAACCGTTTTCCAATCTATTAGTACATACAAACCTTTTCCTCATTCCTATGAGAAATCTAACTAAACAACTTAGCAACGTAAGTGATATAAACGCTTGCGTTTACTTTGTCGGTTAATTCTTGAACTTGTTTGATTAATTTCTTGTGACAACTTTCGAGTGGAAATCTACAATTTGTTCATAAATATTTAAGTTAAGCCAGTGGTTATGGGACATGAAGCTAAACTCATTTATTTACTAGCTTAGTGTAATTTACACTTGTTGATCAATGATGATCATTTTTTGATTTAAACTAGCGATGTGCGATGTCTCTTTATTTATGTGGGGGACTAAACCTCGTTTGTGGAGTTTCGGCTCAAAATTGGTAGGGTTGTGACCCATGATCTTTAGGCCGTTTGTGGAGCCTCGGCTCAAAATGGATGGTTAGCGACCATGGAATAGCGTTCCTTTTGCGTTGCACGTGCTGGTGAGTTTTCGTGATCCCGTTTGTGATAGGCCTTCCCTTTGTGATTTCTGGATTTCTAATTGATGATTTCTAGAATCTGTGTTTCGCCATTTTTTGTGATTTGTATTGATAAGCTGTATCATTATTTGTGGTTTGGTGAATAAAATAAAGAATATGACGTTCTTTTTGGTGTTTGAGAAAATTTAAGATATTGTATGATTTTTGTTGTTATCTAATGTATGCTTTTCATAATATGGCATTATTGTTATCATATGTTTTTGTCATATCTTTTATCCTATCTCATTTTATATGATATTTATAGCTAGACTGATCCGTTTATTATTCTCTTCTTAAATAACACTCAAGTCAGACCGACGTGTTACAGGTGCTTCCGTTTGACTTCTTAGCTGGGACTAGCTTTAGACTTTCGGCTAACTACTTAGTTTAGTAGCTTTTGCTTTTATACATTCAAGATAGAGACTCCTTGATGTATACATATTCTTTTGTCTAGCACTTGTACCTACTCTTTTGTGATGTAGTGGATCTTGTATGACCATTACTTTGAAGTATTTATGTGATATATTCATATCTGTTTCCGCCTTAGTGATATGAATATCTGTGACTGATTTGTGTTATGCTTATTTTATATTTATTTCCGAAGACCACTTAGCCACTATGTAGTAGCCTTGAGTTTGTGCTTGATATGTGGGATTTCCTCTTTAAACGAAATACGTGACCTTCTATCTAGTATATTGCTACTCGCACAAAGCAATTACACAGATGGTCACTCCTCAACAGCTTTATTCTTCGTGCTAGTTGACAATATTTCTCTGTAGTGTTCTTGGCTAGTGTGAGTATAGAGGTGGGGTGTCACAGTACTTGAAACTTGGAAATGAGCCTGGTATTGCTTGGTGTAGACCAATTAAGAAAACCGAGTTTTCTCAAGAAAATGATAAGTCCCAATTTGGTCGCACGTTGTATCTTGGCTTATGATTGATAGAGAACTAATGACGATAGCTAAAGCATCACCAACGATGTAGCAGCAACGATGAGGTATGGTGACGACATATATGATAGCATCATAGTCCAAGAACCCAATTTTGCTTGATCTAGATTTGAAAATGAAAATTCAGGCCAAAAGGATTCGACGGTGAATTGATGAAAGTGGCACGTATATCTATTATGGTGATATTGCAGGCAATTACGGTGCTACTAGATATGGGAGCAATGTGAGCTTTTGGGTCGCAGAGCTTTGGTAGCGGTTAAAGGTCAAGTTCGTAGTAGAGAAATAAATCGAGACTGACAAATGAAATTAGGTGGCGAAAATTTCTATGTCTTAAATATATGATGATTCATAAATCATGTTAGTACTCATATGATTTGGTTTGTAATGACACGATTCAGTTGCTAACTTAAAAAAAGTGGAGGAAAGAAAGAAAGCATACTTAAATAAGGCACAATGTAGCTTTTAGAACGATGAGAACTTTCAACTTGGTTGCTGAATAAAGAATGGTGTGCCAACCATTTGGAATGATGAACAGATATTCTCGGTATGAATCGATGCTTCAAAGATGACGATAGGCTAACTAGTGTCCCTTATGCAAGTAAGATAATGTCGCTTGTCTTGACCTAAAGAATTCTTTGTTTCATGAAAGCATGATTTAGGGGGTAAATGTTATCCAACATTTGAACTTAGCAACTTCTAAGTGAATCTGGACATCGGGTAGAAACTGAAATGGATCTTGGGACATGCTTACAATGATTAGAACAAACAAAGGAAATTAGGAGCCGGATGAACCAAGTCAATATGGTTGGTTCTGGCCACAATTATGGTCATACTGAGTTGATTTACTAGGGAGACCCACCCTTGAACCTTGGAAGATTGGAACTTTGGTAATGTAGGGGAGAATGCTTCACGACGATGAGTAATATGGTCAGCACCGACCACAATTATGGTCAGTACCGACACGATTTGTTGCTTTAGGTTGACTCTTCTTCCTCCCTATCTTCATGGATTTGATATCTTACCTTGTTTTTTATGGTCTAGCAACGATGGTGGATGGTTTTGGCTATAAGTAGATAGATTAGAGCAATGTAGAAGGAATCTTAATCTTTTGTCCCATAAACTTCATCTTCTTCTCTCTACTTCAACCATTGTCATTAATCGCTATCAAATCCGAGCATACTTTGTTTTATAGATCTAAAAACCATGTTAAGCACTTTTACTAATGAAAAATCTATAATCAATAATATTAAGTAGACGTATGCACTTGATTTGGATGAAGCACAATAAAAATTTGGTATGTTCTTACTACTCTTGCTTTTTTTTGTTAGATCTATTCTCATTTTTAATCCACTGGGGGTGTTGTGTACTTTTAATCAAACATTTTTGGTGCTTTCATCAAGAATAAAGCTTTTCAAGAGAAGATCTAGTTTAGACCTTTGGATTTTAAGAATCTAGATTTAAATCCAGATGTTTGCTATTGTAGACCTAAAGTTACCGAGATTTGGAATGGAACCTACTTTAGATCTAAAATATATTTCACCTAAGAGACCTTGCATGAGATATGGAGCCACTACTGGAGAAGATAAAGCTCCTTATCATAAGTGAGGAACCAATCAGCCAACACATGCTTTGTTTGGACCCTCCTCACAAAAAGAGATGATATTCATAGTTGAATTTTACAGAATGATGACTAAGACGAATTTGAGGGTGCTCGATAGTTGGAATGCTATCTTTGAAAGGATAGAAAAGAACGTTTCTTTGCTAACCTAGCAGTCACACATATAAAGAGCTATTGGAGTTCATCATCTTCATATTCCGAGGAAGAAAGTTCATATTCACCGGATTAGAACAAAAGAAAAGGCAAGTGGAAATTGAAGGAAAAGACTGCTAGGACATCAAATAAGAGCACTGGAGGAAGTAACCAAGTTTTTTCCATGGCCAACATCGTCGGTACCGACCAAAATCATGTTGGTGCCTACCATGTTCAGGGTCATGCCAATGCACAATCTCTTGATGCCATTAATTTGTATGATATCGAGGATAATTTTTTAGACACTGCAATGATGCTGGGAAGAATGTTGGTGCATAAGCTGATGGTATCCAAACGAACATTGTAGAGCCAACAGGGTGCTATTGAAGATCTGGGCAAGTGCTTCTCCTAGAGACTAGAGAGCTTAGATGTCATGCGACGAACCAAGAGCGTTTGCAGAGTCTAACACTCAAGATAGTCCGTAATAGTCGCCATCCAGCTACTTAAACAAGGGAAGAATTCATAGCGGATTGATTAAGAGATTACTAAAGGAAAATCAACATAGAAATTATGACAAATGGTGTTCAGCATCCAGTAGAACTCCATTCATTGATGATATACTACAGGAGAGCTATCCCAAGAAGTTCGTTATGGCAAAGACTCTGTCTTATAAGATAATGATAGATCCTAGAAAACATATATTGAAGTACGAATAAAACATGGATGGTGCTCGAGCGACACACGTAGTGAGGTGTAGATGTTTCCTTAAATTTTTGGATAGGGTGGCTACGGTGTGGTTGTTGGGAAAATGCCGAGGTCTATATCTTTATTCGATTAGTCAGCAAGGAAGTCATGGAGCATTTTGGAGACAACTAAGCCAAAGGATATGATGTTCTTGTCCAACATTTATCAAAGATTTGGAGAGACTTTGGAGGATTTGTTGAAGCAATTTAACATTACTGTAACTGAAATCAGCAATCCAATGGAAGATATAGTTCTAAGGTATTGGTTCACGAGGTCCACCAAGACATGGACTTTGGTAAGGGGCTTAAAATGAAGCAGTTGCCCAAGATGGAAGAATTCTATCGTAAAGAATCCTAGTATCTATGCTGAGAAGAGGCCAACTTGGCCGTAGGACCAATCAATGGTAGAGTTGTGTAAAGCAACATTGTTATTAAGCAAACCAGTGAGAGCGCCGAAAAGGTTACAATGAACGTTGGAAATAATAATAAAAAAAAAAACCAAGGTGTTGGTAGGAAGAAGAATGACACCAAGAAGCGTCTAAGGTACATAAGACCGAGAGATTATACCTTCATATATGGTACAGTTGAGAATCATTTCCTTTCCACATGAGCACAGAGAACTATAAGAAACCACCTCAGAGGGAGGCACTTGAAGCAAAACAACACTCGGGTAAGTACTATTGCTTCCACAAAACTCATGGGCACAATACCTATGAGGGTCAACCCTAGAGAGATGTGATTGAGGACTTGATTTGGAGGAACAAGTTGCAATAGTAAATAAGTGATTCATAAGATGTAGATAGAATAATAAGCCCTAAGGGCAGAATGCCCAAAGGGACTGGCCTGGGTCTAGTAGGGAGGGGCCTAGGCGACCTAAAGGTAGAATTATGATTAACACTATAACTAGTGGACCATATCCAACTGAGAAAAGATGGAATGAGATGATATGGTATGAGATTTCACTAAAACATATTCTGCAAGGGAGTTGTCACACTATCGAAGATGAAGCTCTAGCAAAAAAACTGAAAATGTTGAGCGATGGTATTGTTTTTGGAAATTGAGATGTTGATGGGTGCAATCACCGATGCTTGACCCCCTGGTCATTACGACCATTGTTGGGCCATTAACTATACACCGGGTTCTGACAGATTATGGAAGCTCGGTTAATATTCTATTCAAAAAGATGTTTGGTCAAATAAATATTAGTCTAAAGGATATAAAGCCTTGTAAATCATGCATCCAAGGATTTTCGAAGGTAGGCAAAGTGCCCTTCAGATGCATTGACTTCTCCATGGAATTGAGCGAGGGGAACTGCAAGTTAGTGCGAGTGCAAACCTTTGTGATAATTGATGAATTTTCTTGTTACAATGCTCTTATGGGTCGATCGGTCCTTACTAGTTTCAAAATAGTGCCAGGTTCATGGTGTCTAGTGACGACGTAACACCTAATAAAGTAAACTATAATTAAATAAGTTGAATAAATTAAATTAAATATGACAGGGTTAAAAATTAAAATTTTGCAAAATTTGACCGTGAAAGTTATGTCAATGCATTCATGGTGAAATTCTGAATAATTTCCATATATAGTATGTTGAAAACGGATGTAACGCCCCGAAAATTTTCGACTTTCGAAAATTCGACATCGACACTCACTTTATCGACTGCCGAATATCGAAGGCCGAAAACACGGAATGTTATGGGTTTTAAAAAGAAAAGAAAAGAAAGAAGAGAGAAAAAGAAGAAAGAAAAAGAAAAATAGAGGGAAAAGAAGATAGACAATTTTTAGAAAACAGAGAAAGAAAACAGAGAATTTGAAAAAAACAGAAGATAGAAGGATTTTAAAAATAGAAAGAAAAAGAGAACAGAGAAAAAGGAAAAAAAACAGAAGAAAATAGGACGGGACAGAAAACAACAGAACAACAACAGAATCTCACAATTCACAGCGGAACAACATATAATAATAAATGAATAATCTTTAAACAAAGAACTATATCAGTTATTACATCACATTATATTTCATTACATCATATCATCAGAGTGTACAACAACATACAACATCAAACAGTGCAGCGGAAAAAGAAATACTATATACTAGTAATACGCCATGCCATCCAGCTTGCCTCCAGCAACTCCAGAATATCCAGAATATCCTGATAAACTTAACTCTTAACTGCCCGTGTGGAAATTGGTGGGCACCCAGAGTTTAGGAAGGAAAACAATAAACTCCGAGTCAGTCATGTGACTGGTGTGAGAACTCAAAACAGTTTATTTATCTTTAAAATCAAAATAGAGGAATATTTTTAATCAATTCGCAATGCTTTTAAAAAATGAGACTACCATAAGGCCTCCCGTACACACACACAATGCAAACGCAGAATCGGAGGAGATTTCTCCTTATGATAGTCAAAGATGCTTGATACGCATTTAAAATAATATTTGATATTATTATTAGTGTATAGTGTAGGAAAAATTTATTTCGAAAGTAGAATATAAATCTTAGCCAACATACGACCATTATCGTATGCCTACTATAGCTAACTATGTTCAATAGCAGGTTACCGCCACATTCCATAGCAGGTTCTACAACTAAAACCGTACAAGTCTCGTATTGTTTCTTTGGATTTCCAACGAATGATCAGGCCAAGGAACTTCCCATTGCCACATGAGAATGCCTCTGGATGGACATCCCCGAGAACCAAACCGGATCTCTACCAACACAAGGCCGGGTTACTCCTAACTGAGTAACAACTGACCGAATATGCCATCCCCCGGTCCTTTGGGACCTTTTCAACCGAGCGCTCGTAATCAATTCACACAATCATAAAGTGTTTTCAACATGAGTAAATATCTGGGCTCCATACCATGATACCACCCTTTTCCAGAAGGAAATGGACACATCCTAAAGGGTGCTACCCCTCATAACCTTGCCGCATCTTTCCTGTTTTGACCATTTCCGGGATGTGAGGCTCGACGAATTCACGTCCACAAAAACATACTTTATACAAAAGCCATGCTTTGGGTCAACAAATGATCAACACAATGATCACTAAGATAGACGATCAAATAAATGATCCTATCACAAATAATCAACACAATGATCATTTCAGCATCACTCAGCATGTCACATTACCAAACTAGGAATATATCGCTGATAACTTCAACTATATAACCTTTGAGCTCGTACGTCTCAAAGAAGGGTGTTAAGCAAAGAATAAATTCTCCGCCACCAACAGAAATATATTTGAAAGAAATCGGCTTTATATCTCAACTTGTAATGTCAGGCATACAATCCATACAAGTCTGTTCCGGGCTCGAACAGAACCGAAGGCACTTACAAAGAAGTCCTTGCAATCCGGATATTCACAATCCTGATCGGATTCACCATCACATATGGAGAACTCAATACCGGAGCAACTCGGTGCAGAGTCAATCGATAGTTCATCCTATCGCTTTCGCAAATATCCGGTCTTCAACACCGATCTTCAAATGCGATTCACAACGACGTATCACATATTCGGAGTGGGTTATACGACCCCATGGTCCTTTCCCGGTTAACCCGAATAGTGAGCGCTTATTCAAAAATAAGTGTGCATTTCAAATTCAATCAATTCACATCAAATACCCATTTAAAGGGAAATATTGATAGTCGGTTATTGAACTATCAATGGATATGCATACATCACCAGATTCCAAATAATTTTCCAAATTATTTACATTTCCAAAATATCTTTACAAGATATAAAATTCCAACACTTCAAAGATAAATCAATATTTATTTTCATACAAATTCCACTTTCACATATAAATTCCAAAATGAATTTATATTTCAAAATATCCATGCATATACAATTTCAATTATCCATTTCAATTTATCTTCAAAAAGATAAATTCTAAATATTCACTTCATATTGGAAAACATTTCCATACTTATTATTCATAAGTAATTCACAAAACTTTTTATTTTCAACACTTAGAAAATATTCAATATACTTAAATCGAATTAAGTATATATTTCATTCTTTAAGGAAATCATTCACTTATACATATTTATTTGGGCCAAAACGAATGTTGCGTAAAACATCGTTACAACAACCCAAAATCACTAGTATAGGGATTCGAAATTAAAATAGATATATAAATCCCAATACTATTCAAAACATTTCCTTTCGGAAATCATTTACTATAACAACAGTGTTATAGTCCACCATTTCCTTTTATTTCTCGAAAACGTCTATTTCAACAATAAATGTTGAAATCTATGGTTTCGAATCTCAACACCTTTAAAACATCGTTAGATCGTTTTAATTCTATTTAAAACATCATATCTAAAACAATTTCTTTAACGTATTATTCACTATTCAAAAACGTGAATATACTACCTTAACAAATTTCATCATTTCTATTCACTTTAACTTAAAGGATTATTCACTGTTCAAAATGTGAATATAACTCTATCTCTAAGTTATAACAATTAACTTATCAAAATAAGTCATTTGCGAATTCATAAAACAACGTTTATAAATTCCATTTCTATTTATTTATAAAAACTTCTTTTTTTATAAATTCCTTTATTAACATATTTCAGTTTATAACTCAATTATAACTAAATGTTTATATTATAAGTTAAATACTTATAAAACGATTATTTTACAAAATCGTTCATTTAACTTCCCAAATTATTAATCTTAACTTATAAGATTGTTTATTTATCCAAAATTTATTCTTTCGATAACTTTATAAATTTTATAAACCTATTGCTTATAAAATTTCATTTATAACTTCACAGTTTATAATTTCATAAATTTCATTCATTTAGGAAATTCATTTTCATTACATTCAAACACTTATAAAAACTCGTTTTATAATGTCCATAATTCAATTTATAAATATCCATTTATAAATCTCTTAATATAAATCAGTTTATATTATTATTCTAAACGTCTTTAAATTCCTTTATAATTTCATCATTTCGATTTATAAAATAATCAAATTTTATAAATCCTATATTTAAACTTTTATCATATATTCAAAAATCCAATCTAAATTATTTTATAAAATCATTAGTTCATATTTCTTAAAAATCGACTTTTAATCGTATTTCTAAAAATCAGCTTTTTTACTATATTTCACAAAAACCAAAATTTTTATAACTTTAAAAATTATAACGTTTATTTATTTATAATGGATCAATTCCAAAAATATAGTATATTTTCAAAAATCACTTTAAAACCATTTTAAAATCCCAAAATCTGGGTCCAATGATGCTACACACCAAATAGTCAATCACGACTACAACGATATCATATATCGATATGATAATCCATCAAATATCAAAATATCTGAAATAAAATAAAAACTGTTGAGGAATCCAGTTGGATCCCTCCAACCTGTTTCCTGCATCCAAAAACATTAGCACAATACCAATTTCGCTCCAGTACGAAATTATCGCGGTACATGTTCTTAATAAATATTATCCGCTTAATAACGGCGTAATAGGGTCTCATCCGCTAAACAAAAAATGCGGGAAATCAACAACTGCAATATATACATATGCCAATATATATATATATTGATATTATATATAATACCAATTTCACTGTTTATGAAATATTCGCGGTATATGTTTTTATTAAATAACATCCGCTTACTAACGGCGTATAATGTCTATTTTAACAATCAATAATTTACAGTCATCATTCAAACATGCATTCAAATATTTTAAATCTAACTATTTAAAATAAAATCGAAATCTATTCGATTGAGTGAGAAGTTCTCACCTTGGTTTTAAATTCCGTTTTAGCTTTAATTTCGAATAAAATTAAACGCGCGTTTAATTTTACCCGAAATTCTCACTAACTCCAAACGACTCCAAACCAACTCCATCGCGTAGTGCTCGTCCATACGATTCCAACGCAACTGAGTTTGCATTTTTTCGACCTCGTATGAAAAAGTTATTGATTTTACAAGTTTGCACACGATTTTAATACACAATTTACAACATAATTTCAACTTATCTCAACACACCCTCATCCACACCCTTGGATCTAGCATTCCATCATCTGGACCGTTCCCCCCTCTCTTCCTCATCACGTTCATGCTACAGATTTTGGCCGAACAAACAAACCCACTTAGCTTGAACTAGGGTTTCAATTTGCTCGCTCAATACTCGATGAAAATTCATCAAACCACTTGCAAATCGAAGCTCTCGTCGAGAGCTACCTCCACCACCAACCACTTGGAGCTCGGCCTGCACATGACCCCTCGAGATGCGTGCGAACATCTGCAGGTTCGGCCCCTTTTTCTCCTTCTACGCGACTCCAAACACGATCTCCACCGTTGAATCTCTAGCTCGTGTTGTGCTCTTCATCTTTGTAGTTGAGCACTTCGCGTGAATGTCGACGGATTGGAAGATCTAGAGGGATGAAGTTGGAGCATTTCTGGCCTTAGGTTCTAATGGTGGCGGCTAGGTCAAAACATTAGGGTTTTATATATTTTTTTATCAATTTATGAAGGCTAGAGGTCTATTTATAAGGAACGAGCGACATTATTCATCCCGAAAATTCCGAACTCCAATTTAGACGCCGTAACCAGCGTACCTAGGGTTTATCCCGCGTTCCGGACACAATGGAACAGGTTTCGGAAGCTAATTCGGAAGTATGTGCGAGTTATGGCTGTAAACGCTCAATTTAAATTAAACCGATTTAAGTCGATTTCTAGGCGTTTTAATTTGTACCGGACAAACGGTAAATCCAATTGACTTGAAATTTGAAACCTTACAATAATATCACATTACGGATCCGATGAAACTGGTTTCGTCGAAATCCGAGACTTTTTGAAAAATGGCTATTTTGACTCGCCAAATTTAGATTAAAAACGATTCGATGCGTTTCGAGCTGCCACGATCAAACGATAGCTCCGATTGACACGAAAATTGAAATCCGGTAATAACTAACTATTACGGATCCAATGAAACTGGTTTCGTTCAATTCTGAGACTGTTCAAAAATTGACTATTTTACAGTCGATTATTAAATATTAAAATATTCAATTTTCACAAATTAACTTTTAATTCGATTTTAAAAGTTCTAAAATATCATTCTAACTTCAACATGATAAAATAAAATTTTCCAAATTATTTTCAATCATTTTTAACTCAATTTTTATTATTTTCCATAATTTAACGTATTAAATTATCGATTTAATTATCCAATTAAATCCAATAATTCAAATAAAAATTTATTTGACTTATAAATTTACTTTTTAATATTTAAAATTAATTAAATATTCAAATTTTAATTTATAAAAATTCTGGGTCGTTACAATCTTTCCCCCTTAAAAGAATTTCGTCCTCGAAATTACAAGTAAGAAAGGTACAGAATTTATTAACTTTCCAAAATCCATAGTTAAACTTTTCAAAATTTTCAAATTTTCTCAAATTTTTTTCTAACGCCTTAAGTTTTCGAAAAAATTCGTCATAGTCTCCTTTGCGCGGCTCGATCCGAAAAAAAAAATGATAGTATATATATCACAAATATACATCTCATCAAGTAATGAGGCATCCCGAAGGGAAAAAAGTGTAAAAGTACGATATTTAATCCGAGATATGTACCTTATATTTTATTAGCAAGCATATACGGCTAATATAGCGCTAAAGCAAACTCCAAATGCGAAGCAAATGCAATCCGCACCTACTAAACTCAACAAACAACATGAGAACATGCACATATGCAAATAATCTCAATATACAACATATAGCAACATAATAACTATATATGTCAACATAGCAAATGCAACTAAACAACAAATGCAAACATTACCCAACCAACATCCATAATCAATCAATATTCCTTCATATTCTCATTAATAATCAATGAAATGGGTTTTCAATTTCAAATCACATTTGATTCTTTTACGTTGGATTTTTATCAACATTCATTCATGTCCAATTTTCAGTTAGTTTACATTCACTAATTAAATCCAATTCACTTTCAATTCTATTCAAATCCATTTACTTTCCATTTGAATTCAATTACATAGCTTTCAATTTCATTAACACTTAATGAATTATTACAACCAATCAACAATCAAATAACAACCAAAGTTTATTAATTTCAACCAAATTCCTTTGCTTATATTCATTCAATTTGGTTTAACACCATCACTTTCAATTTGTTTAATTAAATTGATTTTTATTCACTCTTTTAACTTCTAATAACATTAGATTTTAATGAATTAACACTTATATTCATTATTTCATATCAATTCTATTTTCCATTCAATTGATTCACAATTCAATTCATTTATTCAATTCAATTCATTTATTCAACTCAATTTCTAAAGTCGAATTTCATTTATATAACTCAAGTTCATATTCTTTTAATCCACTTGATTATTTACTTCGATACCAAAATCAACTTAATTCAATATCTCTTAAGTTATATTCCATTTAACTTGAAATTCACCTTTATTTACAACCCATATTCATATAGTTTCACTTCTTATATATATATAAGTTTTATTTCATAATTGTAATTCACATTAATTATAATTCAATTCTTATAATTCTTTTACTTATACAATTATTCTTTTACTTAGATTATTCAAACAACCTAACAATCAACTTACATACAATTTAATAATTCTGAAAAATTATTTCTTTATATATAAAATATAATCAAGGCAAAATCATTTCATTTACCCAATTTAAAATCAATATTATGCCGAATTGTTCTATCCAAGTGTTTAGAAACCCCTTCGGCTCAGTTTCGAGGCTGTGCTGACGAAAGTTCATATGCCACTCAATAAACCAATCATCACAATATAAAACAATTTTATATTCACTAACAAATACGCTCTCATAGCTATTATTACTCTCAAACTCATTCTAGAGTACTGCTGACTCTATCTCTAACGAGTAATACCCTACAGAACCATGGTTGTCGCTTAACCATCAGCTCTGATACCAAATGTAAAGATCTAGGCTTTTCAACCGTCGACAGCAGTCACAACCGGTAGGCTTTTCAACCATCCCAGCCCCACCGTGGCTTACACTGATATCCCAGACTTGCTTTTACGGCCAGCCTCTCGACTGTCACAGCTTACGCCTAACCAACCCCCTAAAAGAGGATGTGTGGGAGTAAGAGTCTCCCGTTCGCCACCTAACCGCGAAGCGAGAACCCCCCATCACATAGCCCAAAGCTTAACAAGACTGGTGTGAGAACTCAAAACAGTTTATTTATCTTTAAAATCAAAATAGAGGAATATTTTTAATCAATTCGCAATGCTTTTAAAAAATGAGACTACCATAAGGCCTCCCGCACACACACACAATGCAAACGCAGAATCGGAGGAGATTTCTCCTTATGATAGTCAAAGATGCTTGATACGCATTTAAAATAATATTTGATATTATTATTAGTGTATAGTGTAGGAAAAATTTATTTCGAAAGTAGAATATAAATCTTAGCCAACATACGACCATTATCGTATGCCTACTATAGCTAACTATGTTCAATAGCAGGTTACCGCCACATTCCATAGCAGGTTCTACAACTAAAACCGTACAAGTCTCGTATTGTTTCTTTGGATTTCCAACGAATGATCAGGCCAAGGAACTTCCCATTGCCACATGAGAATGCCTCTGGATGGACATCCCCGAGAACCAAACCGGATCTCTACCAACACAAGGCCGGGCTACTCCTAACTGAGTAACAACTGACCGAATATGCCATCCCCCGGTCCTTTGGGACCTTTTCAACCGAGCGCTCGTAATCAATTCACACAATCATAAAGTGTTTTCAACATGAGTAAATATCTGGGCTCCATACCATGATACCACCCTTTTCCAGAAGGAAATGGACACATCCTAAAGGGTGCTACCCCTCATAACCTTGCCGCATCTTTCCTGTTTTGACCATTTCCGGGATGTGAGGCTCGACGAATTCACGTCCACAAAAACATACTTTATACAAAAGCCATGCTTTGGGTCAACAAATGATCAACACAATGATCACTAAGATAGACGATCAAATAAATGATCCTATCACAAATAATCAACACAATGATCATTTCAGCATCACTCAGCATGTCACATTACCAAACTGGGAATATATCGCTGATAACTTCAACTATATAACCTTTGAGCTCGTACGTCTCAAAGAAGGGTGTTAAGCAAAGAATAAATTCTCCGCCACCAACAGAAATATATTTGAAAGAAATCGGCTTTATATCTCAACTTGTAATGTCAGGCATACAATCCATACAAGTCTGTTCCGGGCTCGAACAGAACCGAAGGCACTTACAAAGAAGTCCTTGCAATCCGGATATTCACAATCCTGATCGGATTCACCATCACATATGGAGAACTCAATACCGGAGCAACTCGGTGCAGAGTCAATCGATAGTTCATCCTATCGCTTTCGCAAATATCCGGTCTTCAACACCGATCTTCAAATGCGATTCACAACGACGTATCACATATTCGGAGTGGGTTATACGACCCCATGGTCCTTTCCCGGTTAACCCGAATAGTGAGCGCTTATTCAAAAATAAGTGTGCATTTCAAATTCAATCAATTCACATCAAATACCCATTTAAAGGGAAATATTGATAGTCGGTTATTGAACTATCAATGGATATGCATACATCACCAGATTCCAAATAATTTTCCAAATTATTTACATTTCCAAAATATCTTTACAAGATATAAAATTCCAACACTTCAAAGATAAATCAATATTTATTTTCATACAAATTCCACTTTCACATATAAATTCCAAAATGAATTTATATTTCAAAATATCCATGCATATACAATTTCAATTATCCATTTCAATTTATCTTCAAAAAGATAAATTCTAAATATTCACTTCATATTGGAAAACATTTCCATACTTATTATTCATAAGTAATTCACAAAACTTTTTATTTTCAACACTTAGAAAATATTCAATATACTTAAATCGAATTAAGTATATATTTCATTCTTTAAGGAAATCATTCACTTATACATATTTATTTGGGCCAAAACGAATGTTGCGTAAAACATCGTTACAACAACCCAAAATCACTAGTATAGGGATTCGAAATTAAAATAGATATATAAATCCCAATACTATTCAAAACATTTCCTTTCGGAAATCATTTACTATAACAACAGTGTTATAGTCCACCATTTCCTTTTATTTCTCGAAAACGTCTATTTCAACAATAAATGTTGAAATCTATGGTTTCGAATCTCAACACCTTTAAAACATCGTTAGATCGTTTTAATTCTATTTAAAACATCATATCTAAAACAATTTCTTTAACGTATTATTCACTATTCAAAAACGTGAATATACTACCTTAACAAATTTCATCATTTCTATTCACTTTAACTTAAAGGATTATTCACTGTTCAAAATGTGAATATAACTCTATCTCTAAGTTATAACAATTAACTTATCAAAATAAGTCATTTGCGAATTCATAAAACAACGTTTATAAATTCCATTTCTATTTATTTATAAAAACTTCTTTTTTTATAAATTCCTTTATTAACATATTTCAGTTTATAACTCAATTATAACTAAATGTTTATATTATAAGTTAAATACTTATAAAACGATTATTTTACAAAATCGTTCATTTAACTTCCCAAATTATTAATCTTAACTTATAAGATTGTTTATTTATCCAAAATTTATTCTTTCGATAACTTTATAAATTTTATAAACCTATTGCTTATAAAATTTCATTTATAACTTCACAGTTTATAATTTCATAAATTTCATTCATTTAGGAAATTCATTTTCATTACATTCAAACACTTATAAAAACTCGTTTTATAATGTCCATAATTCAATTTATAAATATCCATTTATAAATCTCTTAATATAAATCAGTTTATATTATTATTCTAAACGTCTTTAAATTCCTTTATAATTTCATCATTTCGATTTATAAAATAATCAAATTTTATAAATCCTATATTTAAACTTTTATCATATATTCAAAAATCCAATCTAAATTATTTTATAAAATCATTAGTTCATATTTCTTAAAAATCGACTTTTAATCGTATTTCTAAAAATCAGCTTTTTTACTATATTTCACAAAAACCAAAATTTTTATAACTTTAAAAATTATAACGTTTATTTATTTATAATGGATCAATTCCAAAAATATAGTATATTTTCAAAAATCACTTTAAAACCATTTTAAAATCCCAAAATCTGGGTCCAATGATGCTACACACCAAATAGTCAATCACGACTACAACGATATCATATATCGATATGATAATCCATCAAATATCAAAATATCTGAAATAAAATAAAAACTGTTGAGGAATCCAGTTGGATCCCTCCAACCTGTTTCCTGCATCCAAAAACATTAGCACAATACCAATTTCGCTCCAGTACGAAATTATCGCGGTACATGTTCTTAATAAATATTATCCGCTTAATAACGGCGTAATAGGGTCTCATCCGCTAAACAAAAAATGCGGGAAATCAACAACTGCAATATATACATATGCCAATATATATATATATTGATATTATATATAATACCAATTTCACTGTTTATGAAATATTCGCGGTATATGTTTTTATTAAATAACATCCGCTTACTAACGGCGTATAATGTCTATTTTAACAATCAATAATTTACAGTCATCATTCAAACATGCATTCAAATATTTTAAATCTAACTATTTAAAATAAAATCGAAATCTATTCGATTGAGTGAGAAGTTCTCACCTTGGTTTTAAATTCCGTTTTAGCTTTAATTTCGAATAAAATTAAACGCGCGTTTAATTTTACCCGAAATTCTCACTAACTCCAAACGACTCCAAACCAACTCCATCGCGTAGTGCTCGTCCATACGATTCCAATGCAACTGAGTTTGCATTTTTTCGACCTCGTATGAAAAAGTTATTGATTTTACAAGTTTGCACACGATTTTAATACACAATTTACAACATAATTTCAACTTATCTCAACACACCCTCATCCACACCCTTGGATCTAGCATTCCATCATCTGGACCGTTCCCCCCTCTCTTCCTCATCACGTTCATGCTACAGATTTTGGCCGAACAAACAAACCCACTTAGCTTGAACTAGGGTTTCAATTTGCTCGCTCAATACTCGATGAAAATTCATCAAACCATTTGCAAATCGAAGCTCTCGTCGAGAGCTACCTCCACCACCAACCACTTAGAGCTCGGCCTGCACATGACCCCTCGAGATGCGTGCGAACATCTGCAGGTTCGGCCCCTTTTTCTCCTTCTACGCGACTCCAAACACGATCTCCACCGTTGAATCTCTAGCTCGTGTTGTGCTCTTCATCTTTGTAGTTGAGCACTTCGCGTGAATGTCGACGAATTGGAAGATCTAGAGGGATGAAGTTGGAGCATTTCTGGCCTTAGGTTCTAATGGTGGCGGCTAGGTCAAAACATTAGGGTTTTATATATTTTTTTATCAATTTATGAAGGCTAGAGGTCTATTTATAAGGAACGAGCGACACTATTCATCCCGAAAATTCCGAACTCCAATTTAGACGCCGTAACCAGCGTACCTAGGGTTTATCCCGCGTTCCGGACACAATGGAACAGGTTTTGGAAGCTAATTCGGAAGTATGTGCGAGTTATGGCTGTAAACGCTCAATTTAAATTAAACCGATTTAAGTCGATTTCTAGGCGTTTTAATTTGTACCGGACAAACGGTAAATCCAATTGACTTGAAATTTGAAACCTTATAATAATATCACATTACGGATCCGATGAAACTGGTTTCGTCGAAATCCGAGACTTTTTGAAAAATGGCTATTTTGACTCGCCAAATTTAGATTAAAAACGATTCGATGCGTTTCGAGCTGCCACGATCAAACGATAGCTCCGATTGACACGAAAATTGAAATCCGGTAATAACTAACTATTACGGATCCAATGAAACTGGTTTCGTTCAATTCTGAGACTGTTCAAAAATTGACTATTTTACAGTCGATTATTAAATATTAAAATATTCAATTTTCACAAATTAACTTTTAATTCGATTTTAAAAGTTCTAAAATATCATTCTAACTTCAACATGATAAAATAAAATTTTCCAAATTATTTTCAATCATTTTTAACTCAATTTTTATTATTTTCCATAATTTAACGTATTAAATTATCGATTTAATTATCCAATTAAATCCAATAATTCAAATAAAAATTTATTTGACTTATAAATTTACTTTTTAATATTTAAAATTAATTAAATATTCAAATTTTAATTTATAAAAATTCTGGGTCGTTACAACGGAGCTTAAATGAGAAAAGTTATGGATGTTTGAAGTATTTGGATTCAAAATAATTTAAATAGAATTCAAATTCAAATATGTAAATAATTCTTAAATTTGAAATCTGAAAATTAACAGTAATTAGACTTGGGGGTTAATTAAACGTTAAAATTAATGTTAAAATTAAAATGTAATTAAGGAATTAAATAAATCTATTAATGGTAATAAGATAAATGGTCCTAAAATAAATGGATTGGTCGACAACTCGCTATGACCGATCGACCATCAATAAAGATGATGGCTAGGGTTTTCAGTAGTATGAACGTCCGCAATTTTATAACATTAAACCGACTTAATTCTGGATGGTTCTAGTGTATTTCAACCATATAAATAAGACCCTAGACCCCTAACTTCTATTCATGAATTATTTTGGTAACCTAGCGAAGCTCTGTCAGTTTGGCTTTTTAAGATTTAGAAAAAATCAATTAAGATTTCAAGTAAGAAATCCTATATATCTATTTTATTTTCTACTTGTTTTCCCAACCCATTCTTCTCCAACTTTCTTAACCTAATCTATATATACAAATCCCATGTTGTATATATCTAAAAGAAGAGATCTGATGGAGATTGTCAAAGGTGTGTCAAATAAAAAGAAAACAAAACTAAGGATACACTATAAGTGGAAATCTTAGCTTTTTTACTTTAGTAATTGATTAGCGTAATGTGGATTTGATTATGCCTTGGGGAGTTTTGGTTTGCGAAAACATCATGTTATAAATCCCTAAAACTCCTTCAATGTGAAATGTTAATTCTAGATTAAAATATCAATTTGTTCATGTCAAAGCGATGAAAATTATGGGGATGATTAACATTTGCTTTAAATTTATAAAGGTATTTAAATTAATTTATTATCCTTTAGGATAATAAATGTTGTTTTTAAACTTTTAAATGACAGTTTATAAATGAGATCTTTTAAAAGGAATTGTTTCAAAATAAGGCTAAGTGTAAATTATTTTAGGGTTTGTAGTAAATAATAATTTAATAACATTTGTTTTGTCCCTTTTTTTTGATACATATAGAAATATAATTTGTCATTTTAAAAGAATGTTTTTAAACGAGTATTTTTAATGTATTTTACAAATATTCGTGATGTGAAATCCTAGCATAAGTTTGATTTTAAAAGTAAAAGTTCGATTCGGTTATGGAAAAGTAGTTCCATAAACGATATTACTTATATGGAAAGGACCTAGTCATACTTTTAACACTAAACGTCGAGGCATGTATTCATTCTTATCTAAAAGGTTAAAAATATCGTCAAGGCAGTGTATAGAGGTAACACTACCCCAACTTGTCCGGCTTCATTTTCAATCGAGGGATAAAAAAAGTTTGAAAATAGACATGTAGTGGTAAGGATATGAAATTTCATTTCTATACATGATCATTTTTTTATTATTCCTAATAGTTGAATTATGGACTATTGATTTATTTTTCTTTGTTATGCATCGTCAATCTAAGATGATTTGTTGCCCCTCTGAGCATTGTTATCCTTTGCTGGAAAATGACTAAAACTAGAAAGAAAATGGACGTTAAGCTATATGGGGTTGCTCATATTGGGGTATTTTCACATCTACTATAGATTGGTTTTTTTGTGGTATATGCATGGATGTGTGGAATACTATTCTGTTTGGAAGTTATAACTATCTAGGCTAATGAGGTTTATTTTTAACTCCGATATACTCTGTATTTTAGATTAGCGGCTTTTACTTTCTTTGCTATGTTATATGTGATCATTCGACTATAAGATTCTATTTCTCCTGTTGTTTTCTTTTTACCCTAACAATTGGCCTTTTTGACGAATGGATGTTCAGCAATTGAATATCGTGGATGTATTAAGTGCTCACTTTCGATGGTCGAAAAGGCGGGTCATTACAAGGAACCTGCCCCATATTGCCCAGCTTGTTGGCCAATATGACGTGGGTATGAGATGTGAAGAAATAAGACTTGAAATCTATACACAATTGGGCCCATGAGTGGATACTGCCTGATTATCGGTGCTAGAACCGGTGGGAGGTCGATCCTGCAAGGGTTGAAGGGAAGTTCAAGCACTTTACCGAGCTAATGATTTGTCTGGTACGGTATTGGAGTTGAATTCCATGATATGGTCGAACAGGTCTGCACTCCCATCATACTCATCAATTGGCCATAACACGTACCATCGATGGATGCAAATGTCCAGGATTTCATTGGAGAATGGTTCCCTATTTTTGTCTTCGAAGAATGTCTCGCCCCTAATATTATAGGCATGCATTCATTTGAGTCATTGGCGGAGGACATGCATTTCTTCTTTGAGGTCGAGATCGGCTTATGTAACACCCTATATTTTTATAACATTATTTAGGATATTTAATTAACTGAATTAAATAAAATAATGTAAGATGGTTAATAGATTGAGATTTGATTTAACTAAGGGTAGCTATGCCATGTTAAATGTAAATCAAAACAAGGTAACTAAATAAAAGAGGTCGGAAATAAGGGAGGGAAAAATGGAAAATATGATGAACTTATACTCTAAACACTTATGAAATCAAACACAATTCATTTTACTTTTCTCAAACGAAAATACCCTAACGCCGGCTACCATTTCAATCTCAAGTGAAGATAAAGCTAGGATTTTCGAGTGGAAGAATCAAACCACATAATTAAGATTAAATCTCACATCTTTAATCACAAAGCTAAGGTGCATGATTACTACATGCTATTTTTTTCTTACAATTATCGGATTTAAGGATAACCTGAAATGATTTGCATGATAATTCCTTATTTTGGATGATTCGAAGTTTATATGTGCTTGTTGATGATTTATACATATTCATACTAATTTTTATGATATGTTTGATATGAAAACCCTATTAAATGACATACAGATGACTTGAAAATTTAGAATGTAGATTCGAAATGATATTTTAGAGATGGGTTTCAATTTTCATAATTTTCTGAATTAATGTGGATTTTATATTAATTTTAGTGAAAAATGATTTAATAGGTTATAAATTATTAACGGCAAAGTAAATAATTATTTGGGTCTGAAATTTATATATGTTAGAAAACATATTAAAAAAGTATTTCTAGAATTTTTACAGAATTTTCCTAGGTTTTTTAGTGGATATATAAAATTATTAAAAGTATGAGACTTAAATGTTTTATATATTTAATTAAGGAGAAGGGGTGTTTTACAAATGATTTAAATTAATTAATTCTAAAATTGCGACAGTAATTTTAGAAAAGAAAAATTGGCAACCAATAATTGTTTGACAAACAAGGCAGGCTAGTTAAAAAGTTTACTTAAAAAGTTTAAAATTGGAAATTCATGTTCAAAGCACATTTCGCCTCTTTTAGTTTCGCACAGGTAGCTTTCGACTAAGACCCTCCACTTCCTTCCACAAACCAATGCACATAGTATCAACATGTTAGCACATAGGGAACTGGACAAAAAGTGGAAGGCATGAGTCAAAACCAAGGGGTTCTGAAAGGGTTGAAGCGCCTTTTTGTTTTAAATGAGAAAAGCGCCTCCTTTCTTTCGACCTAGTTGCTTTCGACTTAGTTGGCTTCCGACTAGGTCAATTGATTTAAAGAAAGTTTTTAAGGTTGTGCTTAATAAATAGCTTTCGATTAATTCTGCTTTCAACTAAGTAGATAGTTTTAAAGGTTGGTTTTGAAATAACTACATCTTTGCTTTTAAATAATAGCTTTTGACTATGTCAAAGCCTTTACTGCCGTCTTTTACCTTTCGAAATAGAGCTTTCGAAGAGGCTTGTTTGGTTTTATAATAATCGTACCGCTTTTTTAATGCTTTCGGAAGGGATGGTTTCGGCACCATCGCTTCTCTACTTAGTTATAGCTTTCGATAGAGTAAGCTTTCGACCCTGTAGCTTGTGAACCGTAGTGATTTTTAAATAATAACCCAAAGGTTTCGACTAATTAGCATTGATTGAGTTCGAAAGGTGTTTTTTACATGTTTTAAATTGAACCCAGATGCTCTCAAAGGGTTTGAGGTTTTTGATAGCTTTGAAAGGTTTTAAAGAAGGTTTTGAATGGGGTAGTTCCCCAATGGTTTCGAAGGGTCTAAAGGAATGGTTTTTCCAATGGTTTTGAATAAGTTTAAAGGAAAGGTTTTTTGCTATGGTTTAGAAAGGCAATATTTATTAGTTTTAAAGAGGGATGTCTATGGTTTTTATCTTTCGAAGAATAAGGAATTTCAATGGTTTCGAGCAGGTTATATGAATAGTTTCGAAAGAAGGATTTTACTTTTCGGCCTAGATAAAAGAAAGGGTTTTACATGGTTTCAAAAGGGTTACTTTCAATAGGATCGAAAGTGGTGGTTTCAAATGTTTAAAAGCTTTCATCAACAATGATTTAAGTAAAGTATATATAGCATGGGAAGGTGATTTTGAGTAAGCATAGAGTATATATATTTTCCTTCTGTAAGTTTGATTTAAAGGTCTTAAATCATTTTGAAAAAGGTTTTCAAGTAAAATTTTAGGAAGGGATCCCTAAGTAAAAATGATTCAGCTATTAGAATACCAGATGAGACTGGTATAGGGTCTCACCTTATATGTTAGCTATTTGCCCTACCTAATTTAGTCCAAAATTCCAACGTATAGGGCTTTCTCGTAAGTAAGACGAAAAAATAGTTACACACAGAAGGGAATATATATTTTGTATACACATAGGTTACTGATGATCCCACAAAACCATTAGGATCAGATGACCCTAGAAGATGGTAAATTTGGGACAGACCATCCATAAGAGAAGTATTTAACAGATAGTTAAGGACAGACTATCCAGAAGAGGAGTGTCTAACAGATGTTAGATTATTTTATTATTTTGTCTAGTAGGCCCGAGTCGACCAAAGGTAATAGTCGGCCAAACAAAACTAAAGTGTTTGAACATATATTTATTTTGTTACCTGATATGTATGATTACATAATGAAGCTTTCAATATTTAACCAGTTTTGGTTGCATGAAAAGATTTGCAAAAGATATGTTTTAAATGAATGTTAGTAAGGGAAAACACGTTCCGCTAAGTGGCATGGTCTCACTTAACATTAATAAGCGGGATGTGTAGTATTATTCACGCCAGGCTTTTATGTCTGATTCGAACTTTATGTTTTCCTCTTAAACTCTCGGGTGCTCAAAATTGATTTGAGTAGGTTGAGGGTTGAGGTTCTTTCAGGCTTTTAGTAGGATGACGAATAAAGCTATCGGAGGCGAGCAGAAGGCTAACAGATAGCTATATAGGTGTTGTAGTTCGTTGTTTTGTGTTTATTTCCATTGTATATGTATTAAGTCAATTATAACTATATGACTTTGATCATCCAAGTGCGCATCTTTATATATCTCTCTTGGCATATTTTATAATAAGTATATTTTGTTATTGCCTGGGAAACATTATGGGATTGTGTAATCTGAATATGGAACATCTGTTTTGGAATGTAATGGAGAAATGTAGTTTTGAAATATATGATTTGTTTTATATTCAAGTGCTTCTGATATTATAGATACCATCAACGTAGCCGTATTTAGTCGTCGAAAGTTAATGCTATAGATGACTGCAGCATCTGTAACGCTTGGCTTTGGGCCTCTAAATAGGGGATGTTTCAACTTGGTATCAAAACATAGGTTTATGAAATACTTTAAGTAAATATGATTTTTGAAAACATAATCCTTAGTAACTAGGATTAAGATCAGGGTATGGGATAACGTTATAGTAATGTACTTGTGTTTTCTATATATAAGTATACGCTTTATCTCTAGACACCTAACTATGCTAGGTTATTCTTCTGTAGCTCATGAGGCTTAAATACATATATGGACGGAAGAAGAGGCTGAGTTAACCTCAAAGGAGATAGCACCACCATAAATGGAAATGCCCGACCAAATGCTAGAAGAGGTCAAGGTCAGGCTCAGGCTAAGAAAGTTGGTGTTGGGGTTCCCGAACTGGACGTGGGAGCCGTGTAGCAATTCTTTGTGAACATGATGCAAGTTGGAATTGCAGCTGGAGTTGTTGGAGGGAGTGATGTTGGAGGAGGAGTTCAGGGAGCTCCAACAGTCAACATGTATGTAAATTTGATCAGATACTATGCTAAGCTTAAGGAAAAAACGTTTATTGGGATTGAGGATGCTATCGAGGTGGAAAATTAGGTAAGAGGATTTTTGCTGACCTATGGCTCAATGACAAGCAGAAAAGGGGACTTACTTCAAGACAACTTCAGGGTGCTACTTTGTTTTGGTGGAATATTGTAACTGTTGGTGCGGATGAAGAGACTATGATATGGCAGAGTTCAGAAGGAGGTTTCAAGAAAGGTTCATGTCAGTAGTGGCGCAGTCTGTGTCGGTTAGGAAGTTTGTTGAGCTAGAACAAGGGGAGATGTCTGTTCTGTAATATGCTTGAAGGTTCGAAGAGTTAGCCCGATATGGGTATACTACTGTTGACATAGTGTTCAAAAGGAATGAAAAGTTTATTAGAGGTTTGAAGCCAGAATTGGCAAGGGCTACTTCGCCGCACATTAGAGACCCATGTGATGTGGTGCTGGAAGAGGTGTTGAGACATGAGGTGATGTTAGCTAGTTTGGGGAAGAAGAAGGAAAAGGAGGTCCGGGTTGGGCAATGCCAAAAGAGAAAGTTTTTCCACAAGAAGAATACTTATAAGGGAGGAGCAGCAAAGATAGGAAAGTCTGAGGAAGTCTGCTATAAGTGCGACAAGAAGTGATATTATGCTCACGAGTGTCATACTGGAAAGGGAAAAGGAAAGGAGGTGATTGGAAAGAAGAACATCGGGTGCTTTAATTACGACCAGATCGTCCATTACAAGAATCAGTGCAAGGAGCCTACAAAATATAAAAGGGCCAAATGTATCATTGGATCCCGCTGTTTTAAGGCCAGTAATGCAGGAAATGAGAAAGGCTGTGTTAGGACATACGCTTCAGATTCACGGTATGTCTGTCAGCATTTATTTGATACTGGCGCATCTCATTCTATTATATCTCGATGCTTGGTGGATAAACTTAACCTAGAACCCACATATTTAGTTACTCCCTTAAGAGTTGTAAATCTGATAGGAGGGTGTGCGACGCTTAGGATGAAGTATGACCGCTTAGAGTTTAATTTTCTAAGTTACACCTTTGTTTGCAGTTTGCATATATTTGACTATGTAGAGTTCGAAATTATATTGAGCATGGATTGGTTAAGTAAATAAGATTCTAGGATATTTTGCCAGGATAGGAAAATATCACTTAGACACCCGAATAGTGCTGATCGGGTAGTTTATACTATAGAATACCCAAGTTATAAGGTAAATACCTTGCTGGGTGTTATGGAGTTAGAAGAAGAGTTCAATCGTGTTTTCATAGTTAGAGAATTCATGGATGTCTTTGAGCGGTTATTGGATTGCCTCCGAAACGAGCTATCGAGTCGGATAAATTTGGTGCCAAGGGCAGAACCGATGAGTAGGCCGCCAAGCAGGATAACACCAGCAGAGATAAAGGAGTTAATGGCTTAGTTGGTAGACTTGGAAGGTAAGAGTTTTATTGGACCAAGTAGTTCATCTTAGGGAGAAACCACTGTATTTTCTAAGAATCTAGATGGATCATTAAGGCTATGTATCGATTATCGTAAGCTGAATGAGAAGACGATAAAGAATCGATATCCGCTGCCTAGGATTGACGATTTATTCGACCAGTTGAGTGGGGCAAAGATACTCTCTAAGTTAGATCTAGCGATAGGATTTCATCAGCTCGGAGTGGTAAAAGATAGTGTTCCTTTGACGGCATTTAGGACTCGATATAGATTATAGGAATGGTTAGTTATGTTGTTCACACTAACTACTGCTTCGGCATTCTTTGTGGATTTGATGGACCGGATTTTCCACGAGCACTTGGATAGGTTCAGTTGGTTTGTGTAGATGATATTCTGATATACTCTAAGGATGAGAAGGAGCATGAAGTTTACCTTAGAGTTTTGCTTGAGACATTGAGGCAGCATCAGCTAAAGGGAAAAAATTTCGAAGTGCCATTTTTGGAAGAAGGAAGTGTAGTTTCTTGGTCACATGGTTTCGGAGAAAGGATTATCAATCGATCTAGAAAATATTGAAGCTGTTAACAATTGGAGGATACCAGAGATGGTAACTAAGATAAGAAGTTTTCTTTGATTGGTTAGATATTATCAAAGATTTATAAAGGATTTTTTGTAGATAGCTGCACCAATGACTAAGCTATAACGAAAGGATGTGAAGTTTGTGTGGACCGATAAGTGGGAAGAAACATTATAAAGCTTGAAACACATTGACCCATGCACCGACGTTGGTTGTTCTGTATACTGACACTTGTGGAACATGATTGGGAGCTTTGCTAATGCAGAGGGGTAAAGTAATTGCCTACGATTCTCGACAGCTTAGACTGCATGAGGTTAGGTATTCGACGCATGATTTGGAATTAGCTGCAGTTATGTTTCTCTTGAAGGTGTGGATGCATTACTTTTTAGGAGAGAGGTTTGAGCTTTATGCAAATCATAAGTCGTTGAAGTACTTGTTCTCTCAGAAGGAGCTGAACATGAAATAGCAGTGGTGGTTGGAGTTTTTAGCCTCTTATGAATTTCGAATAGAGTAAACACTAGGGAAAGGTAACAAGGTAGTAGATGCACTTAGCAAAAAACAGTAGAATGCAGTGTTGGCAATGATTGCTAAGTGGAAAGATTCGAAAGCATTGTTAGGCAGTGCAGATCCGAGGCTAGGTCTAGTGGAGAAGGTGTTATGTTGTCTTATTTAGAAGTTCGACTAATATTGATTGAGAAGATTGCTTCTAAATAGGAGGAGGCTCCAGTTTTTGCTGAACAGATCAAAAAGTTGAGGGATGGAACAGAGAGCGATGACTTAAAGGATTTTAGTCTTGACAAAGAGGATGGTTGAGAAAGAAGGCATACTGTGTGTTCAAAATGTAGGAGACATAAGGAAGGAAATTTTGGAGATTTCATCGTTCGATGTTCATTATTCATTCAAGAGGAACAAAGATGTATCAAGATATAAAGAGAAGTTTCTTCCAAGAAGTAATGAAGAGGGATGTTGGCTTATGGGTGAAACAGTGTTTGAACTGTCAGCAGGTAAAATCCAAACATCAGAAGGTGAGTGAATTACTTCAGCCATTGGATATTCCAATTTGGAAGTGGGATTCTATTTCTATGGATTTCATAGATGGGCTGCTGAGATCTAATAGAGGGAAGGAAAGTTTATGGTCATAGTGGACAGACAGACCAAGAGTGCCCATTTCATTCCGATTAAGGCAAATAAGACGGCACCCACATTGGCTAAGTTATTTATGAAGAATGTAGTTAGACTGCATGGGATTCCTAGTAGTATTGTTAGTGATAGAGATTCCTTATTCACTAATGAATTCCGGAGGAGTCTACAGGATTTTTTAGGAACCACGCTCAAGATGAGTACCGCTTACCATCCACAAATAGATGGGCAAACAGAAAGAGTTAACAAGATCTTAGAGGAGGTTGTTTTAAGAACTTGTGTATTGGACTTCAAGGGATCATGGGAAGACCGCCTACATCGAGTCGAGTTTTTGTACAACAATAGTTATCATACCAGCATAGGGATGGAACCATTTGAGGCTTTGTATGGAAGACCATGCAAATTCCTTGCATGTTGGTTAGAGACCGAAGACATGTTGGTCCTTGGTCCTGATTTGGTAAAAGAAGCAGCAGAAAAGATTAAGCTGATAAGGGGACGAATGAAGGAAGCTCAGTCTAGACAGAAAAGCTATGCAGACAGATGATGAAAAGATTTGGAATTCTCTATTGGAGATCATAGTTTCATCAAAATATCATCGATGAAAGGTGTTATCAGATTTAGAAAGATGGGAAAGTTAGCATCGAGGTTCTTTGGACCATTTCCTATTTTAGAAAGGATCGGGAAACTTGTGTATAGAGTAGACTTACCGAGTAGTTTGAAAAGAGTCCACGATGTTTTTCATGTATCTCATCATAGGAAGTGTCTTAGGAATCTAGAAACTACTATCTTACCGACTGTGTTAGAGGATTTGGTAGTGGAACGGGACATGACTATAGTTTGGAAGCCTATTTGGATATCCAAGAGAGATGAGAAGAAGTTGAGGAACAAGACAGTCAGATTAGTAAAGGTCCAGTGGAGTGACAATGCTAGAGACTGCACATGGAAGACTGAGAGTAGGATTAGGGATGCTCATCCTGATTTGTTTTGATGGTATGTTTTACCTCTTTGATTGATTTCTTGTGTGCCTTATCTTAATTTCTAGGATGAAATTCTTTAAGGAGGGGAAATTGTAACACCCCATATTTTTAGAAGATTATTTAGGATCTTTAATTAGCTGGATTAAACAAAATAATGTAATATGATTAATAGATTGATATTTGATTAAACTAATGGTATCTGTGCCATGTTAAACATAAATCAAAACAAGGTAGAATGAATAAAAAGTGTTAGGAAATAAGGGAGGAAAAAATGGAAAATAGAATGAACTTATACCCTAAACCCTTAGGAAATCAAATACACATTCATTTAATTTTTCTCAAGTGAAAATACCCTAAGACCAACCACCATTTTCAATCTTAAGAGAAGATAAAGCAAGTTTTTCAAGAAGAAGAATCAAACCACATAATCAATATCAAAGCTCACATCTTTAATCATAAAGCTAAGGTGAATGATTACTATATTCCATTTTTTTATTTGGATTCAAGGATAACCCGAAATGATTTTGCATGATAATGTCATGTTTTGGATGATTGAAAGTTTATACGTGCTTGTTGATGACTTATATATGTTCGTACTAGTTTATATGATATTTTTGACATTAAAACCCTATTAAATGACACCTAAATGTCTTAAAAATTTAAAATGTAGATCGGAAATGATATATTATAGATGAGTTTCGATTTTCATAATTTTCTGAATTAATGTGGATTTTATATTAATTTTCTAGTGAAGAAAATGATTTAATGGGTTATAAATTATTCACGGCAAAATAAATAATTATTTGAGTCTGAAGTTTATATATGTTAGAAAAATTATTGAAAAGGATTTTATGGAATTTTTATAGAATTTTCCTAAGTGTTTTAATGAATATATAAAATTATATGATGTATTGGACTTAAATGTTTTATATATTCAATTTAGGAGAAGGAGCGCTTTAAATGAGAAAAAACATCTATTTTCTTTCGAACCAAGTTGCTTTCGACTTAGTTGGCTTCCAACTAAGTCAATTGATTTAAGGAAAGGTTTTAAGGTTGCGCCTTTGCTTCAAGAAATAGGTTTCGACTAAGTTTGCTTTTGACCAAGTCAATAGTTTTAAAGGTTAGTTTCGAAATAGCTGCATCTTTGCTTTCAAATAATAGCTCTCGACTCTGTCGAAGCCTTTACTGCCATCTTCTACCTTTTGAAACAGAGCTTTCAAAGAGAGTTGTTTGGTATTATAAAAACCCTGTCGATTCTCTAATGCTTTTGAAAGGGATGGTTTCGACACCATCGCTTCTCTACTTAGTCATGGCTTTCGAGAGAGTAAGCTTTCCTGTCTGTAGCTTGTGACCTTTAGTGATTTTTAAATAATAACCCAAAGGTTTCGATTGGTTAGTGTTGAACGATTTTGAAAGGTGTTTTCCACATGTTTTAAATTGAACCTAAATGCTTTCAAAGGGTTTGAGGTCTTTAATACCTTTGAAAGGTTTTAAAGAAGGTTTCGAATGGGGTGGTTCCCCAATGGTTTCGAAGGGTCTAAAGGAAAGGGTTTTTGCATTGTTTTGAATGATTTTAAAGGACAGATCTTTTCCTATGGTTTAGTAAGGCAATGTTTATTGGTTTTAAAGACGGATGCTAAGGTTTTCATCTTTTGAAGGAAAATGAATTTCAATGGTTTCGAAAGGTTTATATGAATGGTTTCGAAAGAAGGATTTGGCTTTTCAGCCTAGATAAAAGAAAGGGTTTTACATGGTTTCGAAAGGGTTACTTTCAATAGGATCGAAAGGTGTGCATTCAAATGTTTGAAAGCTTTCATCAATAAAGATTTGAGTAAAGTATATATAGCATGACAAGGTGATTTTGAGTGAAGCATAGAGTACATGTTTTTTCCTTGTGTAAGTTCAGCGTGGCAAGGTGATTTTGAGTAAAACATAGAGTATATGTATTTTCGTCATGTAAGTTCGATTTAAAGGTCTTAAATCATTTTGAAAAGGGTTTTCAAGGTAAATTTTGGGAAGATATTCCTAAGTAAAATGACTCAGATATTATAATACAAGATTAGACTGGCATAGAGTCGCGCCTTATACATTAGCTATTAGCCCTAGCTAATTCAGTCCAATTTCCAACGTATATTTGCTTTTTCACAGGTAAGACTAAAATTATGATTATGCACAGAAGGGTATATATTTTGTATACTGATAGGTTACCGGTGAGCCTGCAAAACCATTAGGATCAGGTGACCCTAGGAGATGTTAAGTTTGGGATAGACCGCCCATAAGAGAAGTATTTAATAGATAGTTAAGTACAGACATCCAAAAGAGAAGTGTTTAACGGATGTTGGATTATTTTGTTATTTTGTCTGATAGGCCCGATTCGGCCAAAGGTAATATTCAGCCCAAAAAACTAAAGTGTTTGAACAGTTATTTCTTTTGTTACCAGATATGTAAGTTTATATAATGATGCTTTATAGTATTTACCCAGTTTTGGTTGCAGGAAAATATTCGCAAAAGATATGTTTTATGTTAGCTAGGGGAAACCCGTTCTGTTAAGAGACATGGCCTCACTTAACATTAATAAGCGGGATGTATAGTGTTATTCACACTAGATTTTATGCCTGACTCGAAGTTTATGTTTTCTTCTTAAACTCTCAGGTGCTCAAAATTGATTTGAGAAGGCCGAGGGTTGAGGTTCTTTCAAGTTTTTAGTAGGATGATGAAAAAAGCTAACAGAGGCGAGCAGGAGGCTAATGGATAGCACTTTAGGAGTTGTGGTTCTTTGTTTTGTGTTTATTTCCGCTTTATATGTATGAAGTCAATTATGACTATATGACTCTGATCATCCAATGGGGCTTCTTTATATGTCGCTCTTGGCACATTTTGTAATAAGTATATTTTATCATTGCTTGAGAAATATTGTGGGATTATGTAATCTAAATATGGAACATCTATTTTCAAATGTAATGGAAATTTTTTGTTTTGAAATCTGTGACTTTTTTCATATTCAAGTGCTTCTAATATTATCGATACCATCGACATAGCCATATTTAGTCACCAAAAGTTAATACTATAGATGGCTGTAGCATTTGTAGCGCTTAGCTTTGGGCTCTAGATAGAAGATGTTACAGCTTATTATAGGATATTTTGGCCAACCATAGTTTGAGTGATCAAGCTAGGCCAGGGAGTAGGAGATTAGTGACGTGGTGGAGAATGACGACAATGAGCTGGAAATCTTCCCCTATGCACTAAGTGGGATCTGGAATGCATGGCTCACTCTTCTCTTTTCCTATTCTCGGCTACATCGCTATAGGATCAGGATGCATCGAGGGAGACATGCATGCTCTGTTGATAACAGAGGGACCGTCATTAAGATGGTCAATATGGAAGTTTATGAACGATTAGTTGCCAGCGGCTATTTTGTTGAAAGGGAACGATGGCAAGTTGGCCTCACAGGAGAAGCTATGTCCAAGGTGAGATCAACTCGGTTAGTCATGCACAAGGCGTACATTCCAAGATGGATGGGGATATCCATCAATAAAGTTTCTAGTACCATCCTCTCCTTGGACTCGACAATGTTTAGGAGATTGTAACTGCCGGGAGGCATTAGCCTACAAGCAGGCAGGTCGACCAGTTAAACTATTAGAGGAGCTGGTGGGACATGTAAGTTATTATGATGGATCATGCAGTGTGTGTGTGTGTGTGTGTGTGTGTGTGTGTGTATGCAAGTATAAGTGACTAACTATGTAATGTATCTAATATAAACTTAATAGATGATAATAGCAAAGTAAATGGAAATAATCACACCAAGATTTTATACTGGTTCGAACCTCCCGTCCTACGTCCAGTCCCGAAGCTCCTCTTCAGAATTCGACTATCAAACACCATCACTTCTCCCGAAGGAATAACCTTGGTTACAAAAGCTTGTTCTGGTCAAATGTGTGTTCTATAACACGAATATTGACTATTAAGTATAAATGCTTCCAATATATATCTATAGGATATTAATTGAAGAATTATGTATGTATGGAAGAGTGAAATACAAATGTATGATTGCTAGAGGTCAAGAATATATCAGAGTCAAAGAATAAAGAGCATAAGTAAGTAAGTTGAGATTTTCTCTTGGATTCTTGATGTTATTTATAGCGGTAGAGAGATTGCTTGAGTAGTTGCATCCATTAACAAGTGTTCTATGGTCGCTTTTGATGGCGATGAAGAGTTGCAGTGAAGAGGAGTGAACGTGTCTTTTCAATTGTGATAGTTGTATTTTGAATATCAACACCCGAGTTCAAAATTAGACGTCTGGAAAATGTTTCAGACCTCTGGTTCTTATATATTTTTTGTATATGGTTGCTTTTCATACGTCTGAGTACATTAACCAGACGTCTGATTCTGTCTGATTTGCGAACCAGAGGATTAAATCGGACATCTGGCTAGTGCACCCAGACGTCTGAACTTGTGCATGTTGCTTTTTTGTGTCTGTGTCATTGCTCTTCTGATTCTATCGACTTATAGCTTCTTGATACTTTCTTTGAGTCTTGTTCTTATCTCTTTAGTGATTTACTCTAATAATTACCTGTGAATATAAATATATATGCATATTCGGTTTCCATTGTATAGTTTTCGTCATCGAAACCATAGAATTTGATTTCCTAACAATCTCCCCCTTTTTTATGATGACAACTATTCAATGTACTTATATATAAATTATAAATCTCCCCTTGAATATATGCATATTCTTAATGTTTTATAATTATACTTATATTTCTTCCCCTTTGGCATTATCAAAAAGAATTATAGATAATATAACCAATCATCAAACAAAAAGGAAAATTTTATTAATAATTCGAAAGTGATTGCATACATAGATTTTTTCGAATTTACAAAAGTTGATATCCAAAAAACCTAAAATCTATGATTCCCAAAATCTATGTTTCTTTTGGAGAAGCTTTATCTTAATCATCTTCCTTTGTTTCTTCTTTTTCAAATACAAGTTGTTTGTTATTATCAAAAATATTACATCTATCTTTTTCGAAATTTATTTGAAAACCTTTGTCACATAATTGACTAATACATAGTAGGTTATGTTTTAGATTATCTACTAATAAAACATTAGAAAAAATAGGAGAGTTAGAAATACCAGAGTTGATGTCTTCTCCACTGCCCATGACATATCCTTTTGAGTTATCTCCAAAGGTTACCGTTCCACCATCGATGTATGTTATATTTGATAACATTTTTGAATTTTCTGTCATATGCTTGGAACATCCGCTATCTAGTATCCGTTTCTCCTTATTTTTTATTTTGGGTACCTGCAAAATAAAAGATGATTTAATTAGTACCCATATATTTTGTTAGGGTCCTCATTGTTAGGTGAAGGTAGCCATACCCAAGATGGTTTGGTACATTTATAAATATAATTTTTATTATAGACTACATTTTCTAAGAAATTATTAATATGTTTTTGTCTAATCAAATTATTATTTATTTTAGGAATCTAAATTTTCATATTTTTAGTATTCATGTTAGACGTAGGTAAACTTTTATTTTTTTTATGACTAAAATGTTTAGCATCATTAACTTTTTGTTTAGAAATATTTTTAAATCCTATTCCATTTCTATTGCTTGATGGTTTTGAAGTTTTGATAAGATTTTCCAAATCTTGTTTTCCTTTATTAAATCTTGACACGTTATTTGTAATTTTATCTAATTTTTCTTTTAATTCTAAATTTTCAATTTTCAATAATTCAATATTGCCTTTTAAATTGACACTTTTTTTTACAAATTATCCTTCGCTATTTTAGTGTTTTCAAAATCAATAGCAATAACCTCACTTTTTATTAAATTATTTTTAATTTTTTCTTGAGATAATTCTAGTTCTTCTTCTAAGATAATTTTTTCATCTTTTAACATTCCTACTTCAAGTTCTAATCTATTTATTTTGACTATATATTCTTTGTTTAATTTTTTAATTTGTTTAAATTTATCATCTAATTCCATACTAAGTTCTAATAATTTGTCATAGCTAAGTTCTGGAATACCTCATTAGTTTGTGCCATAAAACACACATTAGCTTGTTCTTCGTCACTATGTTATTACTTTCAGATGATGAAGAATCCGAGTCATCCCAAGTTATTTTGAAAGCCTTCTTCTTTTTGAATTTTTGAATTTTTTTCTTTTTATCATTATTGAGTTTGGGGCAATCCTTCTTCATATGTCCGTATTGATCATATTCATAGCACTTGATTTGAGATAGGTTTGTTGTGTTGGACTTTCCTTCTTTTTTGAATTTGGTCATCTTTCTAAATTTCTTGAATCTATTATAATTCTTGGCAATGAAGACTATCTCATCTTCATCTAAATCAGAGTCATCATTTTTTGTTGCTGGGAATGCTATGTTCTCCTTCTCCGAATTTAATTCTTTTCGTGCCTGCAAATTAGCTTCATAGGATATTAAATTTCCTATCAACTCTTCAACTTTGAGAGTAGAGAGATCATTAGCTTCTTCAATAGCTAATACCTTCCTTTCCCAATCCGATGTTAAAGAGTTGAGTATTCGAGAAACTAAATCAAAATTAGTAAACTTAACTCCTAATGCCATAAGATCATGTTGGATAGTCTGAAATCTAGAATACATGTCAACAATAGTTTCATTTTGCTTCATTTTGAATGACGAGAATTGCTTTTGCAAAATTGAAATCTTAGTTTGTATGACCTTTGTCGTACCTTCATGTGTAATTTGTAAGGTACGCCAAATATCAAATGCAGTTGTGCATAACATGACACGTGAAAATTCATTTTTATCTAGAGAGCAAAATAAAACATTCATAGCTTTAGCATTGTTCGATGCTACAGTCTTTTGTGCATCAGTCCATGTGCTTATAGCAGTAGTTGGTGCTTCATATTTATCTCGTGTGGCTAACCAAATTTCTAAGCCATTAGCTTCCATAAAAATTCTCATACGTGTTGACCAATATGCATAGTTAGATCCATTAAAAAGTAGAGGTCGTGCTGTGGATTGTCCTACTTGAAAAATAATTGCCATATTAGAGTGATTCAAAAATGTGTTACTGTGTTTTGATCAAACCTTGCTTTGATACCAATTGTTAGTTTTTATGATGGATCGTGTAGTGTGTGTGTGTGTATCCAAGTATAAGTGACTAACTATGTAATGTATCTAATATAAACTTAATAGATGATAATAGCAAAGTAAATGGAAATAATCACACCATGATTTTATACTAGTTCGGACCTACCGTCCTACGTCCAGTCTTGAAGCTCCTCTTCGGAATTCGACTATCAAACGCCCTCACTTCTTCCAGAGGAATAGGCTTGGTTACAAAAGCTTGTTCTTGTCAAGTGTGTGTTCTATAACACGAATATTGACTATTAAGCACAAATTATTCCAATATATATATATAGGATATTAATTGAAGAATTATGTATGTATGGAAGAGTGAAATACAAATGTATGATTTTGCTAGAGATCAAGAATATATCAGAGTCAAAGAATAAAGAGCATAAGTAAGTAAGTTGAGATCTTCTCTTGGATTTTTGATGTTATTTATAGCAGTAGAGAGATTCCTTGAGTAGTTGCATCCATTAACAAGTATTCTATGATCGCTTCTGATGGTGATGAAGAGTTGCAGTGAAGAGGAGCGAACGTGTCTTTTCAATTGTGGTAGTTGTACTCTGAATATCAACACCCGAGTTTAAAATCAAACGTCTGGAAAATGTTTCAGACGTCTAGTTCTTATATATTCTTTGTACATGGTTGCTTTTTAGACGTCTGGTTCTTATATATTTTTTGTATAAGGTTGCTTTTTAGACGTCTGAGTACATTAACCAGACGTCTGATTCTGTCTGATTTGCAAACCAGAAGATTAAATCAAACGTCTGGCTAGTGCACCCAGATGTCTGAACTTGTGCATGTTGCTTTTCTTGTGTCTATGTTATTGCTCTTCTGATTCTATCGACTTGTAGCTTCTTGATACTTTCTTTGAGTCTTGTTCTTGTCTCTTTGGTGATGTTACTCTAATAATTACCTGTGAATAGAAATATATATATGCATATTCGATTTCCATTGTATAGTTGTCGTCATCAAAACCATAGAATTTGATTTCCTAACAGGAAAAAGTTCATAATGGCTAGAGCATCCATTTGTGTCCTTATGCCATTCACTTCGTGGGATAGCTGACCCACATTTGATAGTTGTAGTAGTACAACACATCGTATCTATTTGTTGGAGCCAAGGTTGGGATGGGCATCACTAGCGAGAGTGTTGCCACTGGTTTGGCACTCGTTAGAGTTGTTATCTTCGAACGGTGCATGATCGTCCATGGTAACAAGTCAAATCAGATCTTATGGATTTGAGAGGTATGGAAAGGGGAGAACCTTTAGACAGAGGCCCTCCTTCTAGCCCCAAAATGTTGAATAGTTTTCTAACCAACCTCGGAATGATGCAAGTGCAATGAGAAAACAAATGTTAGTTTCTAATCACTGGGCTTCAAAAAAAGAAAAAAGAGGAGTTAAATATGCAGCTGAAAGGTAAATAACACAAGATATTGAGTGGTTCAACAAAGTTGCGTACATCCTTTGTGAAGTTTTCTTTCTATATATTTCTTTTACGGGGTATTACAAGAGAATAATAAAAAAGGACACTCAAGGCTAACAAAGTTATGTAATCTTAAGGACTTATGCGGTACCAAGGGCACTAAATTGTGCATAGTGTTTAGGATTCTTGAACACTTCAGCTAAAGTACGACTCCTTTGAAGTTGCAAAGCAAAGGGTATTTCCAACAGCTAAAGTGGATAGCAGTTGGTTGAGATCGGGCTGTAGTGCTAGCGGGAAAAATGCATGAATATTGATCAAATTGTAGAGGTAGATAGTCGATAGTTATAAAGTGTGCCAGAAGATGTGCAGTGGATGAGAATGTACTCATTGCCTCTCTGTACCAAGCATGGGCTTATATTAAATGCACATTTAATGTTGATGGTAAACCAGATCTATTCAATCGCCCAAATATAATTCTTAGGATGGACAGATGGACAACTTTGTCATTCACTTGAGTGTTCGCATGGACGAGCTAGCCAACTAGCAATCGGCAACACAAAAGAGACTTGGAACCTTATAGAGGACCATGTAAGGAAGACGGTTAATGACCAGGCACAAGGAGGTTGGAAGGGAGGCCTGATACTGATTGTTGTTGGTTGTACCAAAGCCATGCTAAACAGGTCATGGTATGGCCATTTTCACCTGATGTACTATTAGTTGGGGCAGGCTTGGATAGGAGCCGGCTGTAGATTGATGCAATGCCGGAAAATTATGTTGGTGTTCGTCTACTGCTCGAAGTAGTTTGATATAAATGAACCAGTCCGAGATTGAGCCAGAAATGGTCCAGATCTTGTCTAAGTATGATGGTTACTTTGGGATGATATGACCGTACCTCATCTTGGCCTTTGCTAAGTAGAAAGGTTAGTCTGAGACCAACATAGACTTGGCCTGGCCTTTGCGGGTCAATGGTAGATCAATTGGGCTGTCTTTGATTAGGCCAAAATATCTTCACTTGGCATGCTAACTACTTGTGAGAAAATTGGGCGACACATATATATTTACACTTTCCATATATATATGCACACATAATCTTACATTATTGTTAGATCCTAACATAATACATAGCCCTTTTTTGTCATTTGACATATGATGTCTGTTAGAATATTATAAATTCAAATTTAAAAATAATAGTAATTCAACCAAATTTATAGTCCAACTTTATTTTTCAAATTTAAATTAATAATTAAATGCAAAATTCAAATCCAAAATTATATTGAACTAAATTAAGTATAATTTGATGTGAATATTGAACAATTCATGATAACACTATGAAAGTTCCAATGCATAATGAATCAAAAAGTTGTTTTCTAGATTTCCCATTTTATCTCTTGTTCAATGCACCTAACCCAACCCAACATTTATCACCTCATGTATTTTCATACACCGGACAACATTATGCATGTCATGATTGAACTAGACTATGTATAATATATGTCATAAGTAATCTAAGTAGATATATGAGCAATCCTATTACAAATCAATAGAAAACAATAATTAGTGTACTAAGATACATGAAGTATGCATAGAACTATTGGTTGCATCATCCAAAGTATTCCTGTATGATAGGATGATACCACGATGAAAATTGGATAACTTGCTCAACTAACACTAAATCTACAAGTAAATATGTGTTTAGATTAAGACATGAGGTAGTTTCATGGAAAAACGCTATTAAAACTTTTACAGCAAGGTCAATTATGTAATCATAATTAATTAATTTAAGTAAAGATGTAAAACAAGAACAGTGGCTTTGAAGTTTACTAGTTAGTGTTTTTAGTTGGGATATTCCATCACTCCAACAAGTATAACTTTAGAAAGTCAATTGGTTATTAGAGGAACCAAGATTAATTATAAATTGACATGACAAGAAATAAAAATATTATGATTTCCTTATTCCTAAAAAATTATATCCACTATATGTCGATAAGAATTGAGAATTTTCATTTTTTAAATTCCCAAATTGGAATATTATAGGTTGAAATCTAATATTCTGTAATTGAAACAATATAAACAACCGCAAAAAATTTTAAATAAGGAAAAACTCATAATAAATTATCAATAAAAGTTGTCAAGGATGAAATTTCAACATGACCGGTAGGTTTTAATTTAAGGCCTATAGGTTAATCAAAAGTTTTTCTCAGTAAAAATTCCAAAATCATTGATCGGCGAACCTAAGATTTAGGTTTAATAGGACAACTAAAATTAGGATAAATTAATAGCTATATGGATCAATTTCTTAAACATTCATATAATAAGGCAGCGCTTTACTTGTCGATGAATAGGATAAATTCACCTTAAATTGTGTTTATATTATGGTGGTAAAAAGAACCAAGTGGAAAGAGTTAATATCTATTCATATGGGTCTTGTTAGAACTACATTATATTTGTACCCACTTTTTAGTGGGACTCGTGCTTCAAATGCATCAGAAATTATACCCACCCTGCAGCACTCGTTGAGTCGATCAAGATAGTATACTTGTATCATCGATTCCAACATCACATGAATGAGACATTTGCATTACAGGCTTAAGGAAAAGTCATACTTTAGGAAAAGTAATACAAAGTATTATATAGATAAAAACTCATGCTTTACATATTGAAATGTTCAAGGATAGGCAACTATGTCAACCATAGGAACTAAAAGGCCTGCACATGGTCAGGCGTGTTCATACCAGGGCAATAGAAGCTCGAGGTGCTTTGTTGGCACACTTAGCACTTAGCATTGTACAGACACTGGCACTTGGAATGAGTGAGTTGGATTATGCTCTACAGAGCTTTAAAATCAATCATTTTTTATGGTTTTCTAAATGGTTTTCATTTGACGGTCAAAAGCTATGTTTAAAAGGTCGCAACCTTTTCAATGGATTTGACTGTTGGACAAGCTAAGGTACATCTTCACGAAGGGGCTACTCTTTAAAATATATAAATTTGGGTGAAGATGGCTTTGTAAAAGAATCAAAAACATTTTTAGAAATGGAACTCGTTCCTCCTCCTCCATTATTCTACTCTATACATCAAATCCTGTATTAGTTCATCTACAACTCTAAGTGCTGAATAGTAATGAAAGATCTATCTCATCTTGAGAAATAGTTTCTTACATTCCTTTAGTTCATGTAGGGGAGCAATATTATTTCAAGAAAGTAGTGAATTGCTGACTCGAACATCAGTTTGATAATCATATCTACAAGCATCACTTCGACCATTGCTTAGTTTATTATTATTTTTCATTTTACTATACTATTTAATCCTATAAAACCTTAGCAATAGGAATTCGTGAAGTTTTCCTCCAATGTAATTGACTTGTCTCGATGGAAGTGTGTTATTTTTGCTCTAACGATGGCATTAAATATTTTTGGTACATGTGTAAACCATCAAATTTTGTCTGATCGTCATGGGAGACTTAAGAGGCATGACATATGTGCATGCTTCTACCAGTACATCCACGGAGAAAATAATTAAGCTGTTGGCACTTTTTCGTAGAACGGTGATAGTCCTTCATTTTGTCACCGCTGTTCACTACCATTAATTATATACGCCTACATAATGCACGTACCTTGTTCAAGTTGCAAAATATCACTTTGATAATGCTAAAATTAGAATGCTAACACACCCTTAGAGTATCTCTAACAAAATTCAAGTTACGTATTACATTACCAATGGTCATAAAATGTAGCCCATATGATTTCCTAACAAGCAATTAAACCGTTGCTCGTTCAACAAGCATTTGTTTTTAAGGCGCTTATTGAACAAGCATCCACATCTGGGCATCGACGTCTAGATATTGAAAGCTTGTTTAACAAACATCTAGTCACCAGACGCTTGTTGAGCAAGCTCCTAGCTCACCATGCCTATATGAGACGTTTTTCCTCCTTTCCATCATTTTTCATCTTCAATGATTTTGTAATTTTACCATTTTAGATTAAAAGTACATTAAATCGCCGCTAAACCCATTAAAATTGCTCGACATTTATCTATCACATAAGCAATATAGATCAAAAGGACGTTAAAATGCCACAATGACCCATCAAAATTGCTAGACTAGTTATATATTACATGAACGGTTTAGATCAAAAGGATGTTGAAATGCAGCCATGACCCATTGTAATCTAGAGCATACCATTTTAGAAGCTGTTATGATTGCAAATAGTCTTCATTGCTTATACGAGCTACCACAGATGAGGACACATTGGCTAAGTGCAGTATTAGCGACACCGTGGGCCTATTTTTAATATACAATTATCAGAAAAATACGTCCATCATAAATTATAATGTTTTACCGATATGGTAGGTTTAATGTTAACTTTGAATAATTACTTATATTGGTCGATCAAATAGCTATGCATTGTAGTTTTCATATGTGCATTACCAAGTACTTTACCATATTACCTCGACCGATTAGAGATAGACTATATGCATCACCGTTCGATGATTTTCTATATTTACCTATGTTTTAGATATAAAACATTATGCAGTGGAGGATCTTACAAAGAGATGGTGACCTACTACACACGCATTTAATTTCCTAGATTTTGAGTTAGGATTGATGTCATTTGACTTTTATACAATCATTAATAGAGGTTGGCCTACTACACCGTATGTCAGTATCCTTTGATAATACCTATGAGGAGTTTATGTTATATTCTGCATATTTACCATCTTTGGTAGATTGTGAGGTTAAATGCGGTGCAGTTACACTGACATGTCTACAAAGATCCATTGTAGACTATGGGGACACTGATTACGTACACAATCCTACCATACGTACCTTCGTATTATATTTTGGTTCAACATTTTTTTCAAACAACAAAGGCACGATTTGACTAGGATATCTAGTTGGGCTTGTAGATGTGGAAGGAGTTCATATTTACGACTACGATATTGTCATCCTTTGATATCTATATACAGCTCTAGATGCATATTCACTACAACAGTCTCGGCATATGTTTGGATTTTGGTGCATCCTCCTACATTGGTACTTTGAGTATACAGTCAACATGAACCCACACCTTGTTGATGAAGAAAACACTACTTCATATATTTACTTCCTTAGATTACGTTGTTAGGAGAATGTTATGCATGTATGTCATGTTGTACAGGGGGTACTATTAAGTTAATGGAAGCCAAACAACATATGGATTTGAGGAGGCACCATGCTATGCATGTAAGTTTACTAGATCTTGTCGTAGGTACAAAACAATGTAAATTAAGTGGAAGAAGATGAATTATTTCAGTTGATTGGGTCTATGTTTGATTCTCGATATTTTTGGAAGTAACTAATTTTATTGGACATGTTACATATGATCTTTGGATTAGATATGCCAGGCAATTTGAATGATTTTCAGAAATTATGTAAGTTAATTAAGTTGTCTATATTTTCAAAGATATGATATCTACATATTTTCATGTTTTACTTATAGTTACTTAATAGTTTGATAAAGATTCATATTTTCAAACTGAAAACATATTTGTAGATATGAAACATACGAAGACATGGTTAAAATAGTGCAAACAAGACAACAAACACTAAAATAAAAATAGCAACAAAGCTTAAAAATAAGCACGCACTGATAATAAGCTCATAAGTTCACAATTGGTTAAACATATTTACACCCGCCTATAAATAGAATTGAACTTGACGTTCTACGGAGCATTGGAATTTCATCTTCAAGTACAATGGCATGAACAATGACTCAATGAGGCAAAGGATCGTCAAGCCATTGCCAAAATTCACAACCATTTGGAAAGTTGTGGCATCTAAAGTGGCATTTACAAATGTCATTTTTATTTCTTATGAAGGAAGAAAAAAAGAGTAACTCCACAGTTACAGTAGATTTGTTGAGAATCGGCATTTTGTACTGTTTGAGGTAGTTGGTTACCAAGTTCGTGCCTTTTGGCTTCTCCCATATTGGCTTCTCTACTTTTCTCTTTGCCTTGTTCCATCCGCCTGAAGCATATGCTCTTGTAGTTCTCTCTCACTCTTGCTTAAATCTTCATAGTATCCTTCTTCCATTTCAATATACCACTCAGTTGTAGATGGGGGGATGACATATTCGGTGGGACATCATGGCTTAAAGGACCTTGGTATGAGTATGATGAGAGCAGAGAGGTATGATTATAGTCCATCATTTTTGTATACTATAATATAGTGATTAGATATAGTGTTGAGAACTATGATAAGCAATATGATATATATATATATATAATACCACAGGACACAAGTAGACAGCGTGACTACAATATTTGACATGACAGGACACTAAGCCGTTCTTACTACACTAAACTAATTGGCATGCAGATAGAAGGACAACATGGTTAAAGTGCTTGACATGACATGAAACTGAACCATTTTAACTACATTAAACTAATTGGCACATGGACAGAAGAACAATGTGGTTATAATGTTTGACATGATAGGACACCGAACCATTTTGACTACACTAAACTAATTAGCATGCAGACAGAATGACAATGTCTCAACCATCCATGATGTTGAATCAAATACATAGAAACTATAAATACCCACAAAAATCTTATTAGTTCTCACTCAATCAAAGCCTTACTTCTTCATTTGTATTCAATAGCACAATAATAATATCATCCTAAGAACTTATAATAATTTTTGATCATAGTGTGAAAACTTTGATGGAAGATCATTTTCATCGTAAAAGAGTCCTACTAGCAATGTCTATACTATAATCTAGCCAATCCAATGGTCAATATGGTGGAGCGGTTGTTGGTCGTTATTCCAAAAGCTACAATTATTTCATGTATAGTAAAGACTAATAGAAGACTATTTTAATCCAAATCCAATTTACACCGACAGTGACTTCAAAAGAATATTTCAGATGCAACAAGCTTTATCCCTTAGGATTCTACAATCCATTAAACAACATGATAAGTACTTTATCTTCAATCCTAATGCATCTCATACTCGGTGTTTGACTGGTCGCCAAAAAATGAACGGTGCATCGAGAATGCTTGCATATGCTAGACTAGAAGACTCTATCAAAAAGAGTTTGTGCCTAGGAAAAGCACGGTATGTGAACTTTGGACCATTTCTACCAAGCTATGGTCGACATATACAGCGATCAATATTTAGGAAGACCGAACGAAGCTGACATAGTAAGATTAATGGAGATGCACGACAATAGAGGATGGCCGGGAATATTGGGTAGTATAGATTGTACGCATTAGGATTAGAAGAATTTTCCAAAGACGTATGCCAAAGATTATTAGGGTAAGTCTCATAGGATGACAATTATTCTTGAAGCAGTAGCTTCATATGACTCATGGATTTGACATTCTTTTTTTGAAATGTGAGGTTCTAACAATGACCTGAACGTAGTAAAATGATCTACTTTATTTAATGAATTAGTGAATAGAATATCAGAGGTGGAGCCTTGGCGCAATAGTTATGTCACTCGCATGATGATCTAGGCGCCTAAGTTCAAGTCCGAAAACAGCTTCTTTACAATGCGAGAGAAATGTTGCGTACATTATCGACCTCTCCAGAGCCCACTATCGTGCGAGAGCATCGTGCACTGGGTTCCACCTTTTAGTGAATGAGAGATCAACTCCTTATTCCTTCACTTTAGGAGAAAACACTTATGATCATGGATATTATCTTGGCAATAAAATTTACCTTAAATGGAGTAACATTGTTAAGATCATTTCTAATTCGTTAAACAATAAACAAGCAAGGTTAGTGGCAATGCAAGAAAGATAGAGGAAGGTTGTTGAAAGAGCATTTGGTTTTCCTCAATCATGATTTGACATAGTCAGCAATCCATGTAGACTATGGTCACCCTATAAAATGGAAAAAAATATACTTATGTCAATTTAAACAACATGAATATTGAGAATGAGAGAGACATGGAAGCCAACTTTGACCATAAGAACACTACCGCTACACCAGATATATGGCATAACGATATGATTAATTGCGCTCTAGAATTCGAGTTTCACAGTTAAATGTCATTTCGTACTAATCTACTACATCGTGGACTGCAAAATAATTTAGTAAATCATATTTGGAACTTTTTCGACAATCAATAGAAGATTTTATTCTTGTTGTTGCGATTGTTGTTATTGTTGTTGCTATTATTTTAGTTGTGACAGAAGATCATGTTGTTGTAGGGGATTATTGTTTTTGTTTTAATTATTGTAATGTATTTCAGTTGAATTTCATATCATTACTGTATTGCAATTTCATTTAGTAGTCTTGAAAAGTGAAAGAAACTCCATTGCTTAAAATAGTTCTTAAAGTACAAACATACTTGATTCAGTTTGAATCATTACATCACCAATTAAAGATCAAAATATACAATAGTTCTAAAAGTACAAACATAATTATAGCCTCTCTTCACACCTAAATTTTATAATTTGTCTCATTCTAGATTTTATAAACTCTCGTTCGTCAAACATAATCGATGTCCACAACCATTATTGCATCTTCTTCTCTTTATTTGTTTCCGACAAGAAGTCATTTCAATTTTTACATTTTTTATTAGTGTTGAGCAACTCGAAACTTCATTGCACGATTTTACCTGTCTTCATATTCCAATGAAAGTCTTTTTATTTCGGCTTGATTTGCACTAGTAGTCTGCCTTTTTTGCTGCTTTGGATTCTTGAGACCTAACAAAATCATCTTTGTTTGGAGTTAGTTGATCATCCAACCCCGGACTTTGGCTTCATTGCGATTCTTTAGGACTGAAGCTTTCTACAACTCTTAGCGCATTACTTTAGATCTGTTTGATAGAACTTTTTGAACAGTTTTCTAAAGAGAAGATTGCCATTTTACATGCTCAATTAGCAAGTCATAAACGCGCATGAACATGCACTGATAAGAATGAGATGCTTGTTTATTCTCAGATCTGTCCACTTGTCTAAACATTTTATTCACAGCGGCCCTTTATGAAAAACAGAATGAATATTCAAAGAATGATAAAACCATCTGTAAACGTATGAAAATTAGCTAATTTTACCACTTGAATTTCATCTGCAAAACTAATAGGGTTCGTTTGCTTTGGCTTAAATATTTGGGAAGTCTGTGTTTGACGATTAATTATTCCATAATGACATTTGATCGAAAAAAGTGATCTTTTGCGACCAACGTTCTTTTGATTATAGTAGTTTTGTAATTTTGCCTACAAAAGTATAACCATTTTGGTCAGCATCTCACATCAGACCTGTTGAGAGTGTATATCAAATGTAACATAATTCTTAATCTTCCGTGAAGTCCAACTAGCACTAAGAAACGCTCCTCCAGGAGGAATTATATTGTCTTTAAAATTGAATTCTTCGAATTTGCCTTGACGTCGAAATCACAAAACATCTCTGTTGAAGAGAAATAAGAGTAAATGATTTTTGGTATAGTAAATTTGTGGGAAAAGAATATAATGTGATGTGTAATATTTTTAAAGTGTGAGGAGCGCAGTCGTTTGAACTTAGCCGTCATTGAGCGTTTGTTGAACAAATGCACAATTCTTAGATGCAAGTTGAACAAGTGGCTGAACCAAACGCTTGTTCAATAAACGTTTGAATATTGATGCTTTTTCAACAAACGCATAAACAAATTATATCTTCCTACACTTTGACGTTGTATTTGCAACCAAATACAAAATGTAAATCTCTTTTCAATAATGATTTGAGGTTACATATAACATCTTGTAATATATGCACACCTGTGTTGGAAATGCTTTTAGGTTGTAAAAGGGAACGTATAAATAGATAGTGTGGTTGTAAATTACAATTTGAGTTTGTTTTTTGTTCAAATATGTACTTCATGTCTAGTGATTAGTAATAATTAAAAAGTATTTCTGTAGATAGTATGATTTACATTTAGTAAAATTTAGCAATGAAGGCTGATAAAATATGCAATTTTTTGTAGCTATCTAGTGCTTTTGAATCAATTTCAAACACGTCATATTACATAAGTAACTTGTAAAACTATCTCTGTAGTTATGATATGATTAGACACCCTCTTAACCTGAGTAAATATAGTAGCTCAAAGAGTGTCGTTTACATCATGCAGGGTACGATGTACCTTAGCATGTTCTGGAATTTTGTGAGATACATTAAAGCAAATAGTATAAAAAAAATTCAGCCTATTATACAACTATTTGAGCACAAGCATAGATCGACCTCGCACAAAAATTGCTCAAAAACATCTACATAAAATATAACATCGATCGTTTTGTAGTAGCTGAACCCAAATGTAAAACAGTAAAATATCAACACGCTGATAGTACACATATACTCATAGAACAACATAACTGTATTATTCATTTCAAGCCAAGTTCAAAGTTGCTGAAAGGAAACACTAAAAAAGCACAAGCTTGATTCCATGCAAACACTCAAGTTTACATTACATACATTCATGCCATCACAGCAACACTTAACCAAGGATGAAAACAGAAAAATTACAGTTACAGGAAGCAAATACAGTTACAATAAACCATGCAGCTAGTGAATTCATGGAGAAGGTGGCCAGTAAAACCCGTTATAAGCCTGATTAAACCCGCCACCATAGAATCTAACTTCCAACCCTTCAACTTCCAAGCCTTCACCATTGTTCCATAATATATCATCATCATACCCGTAGTCATAGTCGTACTCATCATCATAATCAACAAATGTATCCCACTCATACTCAGAATCCAAATCCTCAGAGCAATCGTCCCAAAAGTTCCTATTGTAAAAGTCCTCAACTTGTGGACCTAACACCTTCAACTTCGAGTACTTTTCCTTCAGGAAGTGTTCATCGAGCTTCACTTCCCAGCACCCTCTCAAATCAAGAAACTCTAGCTTTTTGCACTTTAGTAGAATTTCATGAACTCCTTTGTTGGTGAGGAGTAGATAAGCCACTTCTAGGTGTCGGAGATTTGGCATGGAAGAAGCAATGGCGAATGCTTCATCGTCTTGGTTGAATTTGGTATCTGCTTCTAGTGGGTGCATTGTGCGTCGAAATATGCTTAGTGATTTGCAGTTCTTGCCAAAACACTCTAGAGCTTTTGGACCGAGCTTTTTGGAGTAGCTTAAATCTAAGCTTGTGATGCTTGACAGACGGTGCGCGACTTGCTCCACTATTGAGTCGGTTATTTCACTTCGAGGGAGAATTAGGGTTTGGAGAAAGCGAGCGCTTACAAAAGGAAGGGAAAAAAAACACTAAACGTGAATATTATAGTTCATTTAGTTTAATGTAATAAACTAACCTAAATATTTAACTTAAAAGAAACACTTCGTTAACCAAATCGTTTATACCTTTAACAATTCCTACAATTAATACGATTTAATTGAAATTTAAGGGATTAATAGGGAAAAAACTGTCAATTCCTGCAGAATCGTACTGTGAAGACAGCTAAATGTGTTGCAGACATCTTTTTTGTTTTCAAAAACAGGAATATATGTAGTGTGGTGTTAGGTGAACAATGTCTCCTTAATTGGACTAATATTGTCCATAAAGATAATCAAGGTCAATTATTCCAGCTACTTGAATTTTGAATTCCAAAAAGTCCTAACTGTGACACTATGAATGAACACGTTCTTTCATATGATAATAACTTTGTTTTCTTGTAATGCGTGGATTTGCTGAAATTGACACACAGATATTTAATCTTTGTTCTTCTCCTTTTTCCCATGACGCTAAATCAAAAATGGGCATATAGTATCTTTTATTGAAAGCCTAAATCATCAGTACTGCGACACTATAAACGGACATAAATGGATTTTATTTTTATTTTTTTAAACTCAAAATATTGAACTATCACAGTCGATTTGATGAACATATCAGAACAAAAACCAATCGAAGTCCAAAAAGGTCGTTCCAAATGGTATTATAAAGGACAACCAAAACATGTAGATCTATTGATTAATGGGTGGAGACGAGCAATAAACATTCTGAATTGAATTCAGAACCCGTTTAACATGAAAGGGAAAAATAAAATGGAAACATAAACTGGTCAATTAGACATATCTATATATTTCTGTGTAAAAGATCTCATACTAAAGCCATTTCCTAATTAATGTATCATTTAACCAAAGCCACGCTAATTTTTCTCCAGAATCTAACCATGAAAGAGTAAACAAAAGCTTTTGTGTTTCACAAGATATTAAAGATCAAGGAATAACTTGGAATTGCCTCGTATGATTCCAAGTTTTAGACAATTAATGTGAACAATTCCTACTTCACACTAATATGAAGAATCATCAGTTCGTTCAAATTGATCACCATGATTTAAAGAATTTTTTTAGAAAATAGTAACTTATAGGTAGGCAAGCTTTCGTTTCTTCCAAGTCAGATTGCTACCCTACCTAAACATGAACTATAAAATATACTGCAAAAAAACAAAGAACTTATACCAATTATTACATTAAAATCACTTACTTATCTGCAATATACGAGAACAAAGCATCACTGGGAAGCCCAGAAACTGCAAGTTTTCGAAAAGACCCACAACTTCTAGCAATTAGCATTCTAAGAAGTCTATCGAGATGTTTGGGTTTGCATCTGTTGCCCCATTCTTCTATGTCGATTTCTTGCCAACAATACGGACCACATACTACTCTTCTCCAAGATTTGCACACTCTAGGAACAATTGTTAGAATTTCTTGAATCGACAATCTACTAAATATCAAACCAAGCGCATCTGGGATGAGCTCATCCCATTTTCTCATTTCAGTTGATTTTTCCATGTTCTTTCTGTTTACAAAAATCAATTTAAGTTGGCATACTTATGTATTACTTCATGCGAATGACAATTGGAAAATTAATTGTTCAATTTAACAGCTACAATAAGTGCCAATTAAAGTTATTTTTACTGCATTTAATTGAAAAGGTTTAAAGAGAAGCTAGAATATTGGATTGCGCTTCGCATTCTAACTGTAACAGTACATAAACTTCAGAATTAACACTTAAATAAAAACAAGATCAAATAAATACTTAGTTATAAAATAGGATGGAGGTTACTAATGCATGAATGAAACTTAAATGAGATGAATGGAAACAAGCAAGAATTTTAAACAACAAACATTACCATTTAATTGACCAACAAAATCAAATAAGAAAAAAGAAGGTGACCGATTTGAGCTACATAATAAAATAAAATGGAAGAAAAAAAAAGCAATAGCAATAATTGGAAAAGAAATAAAGACCCATTTGCAGGATTTATTGGTTTTTGCAAGAAAAGGACAAATAGATGGTTGCTTCTAAGAAAGTAAGAATAAAGATGCCTTCTTTTACCATATTTACGATTTAAGTGAATTCTCAACAGATAAAATTATCGAATGTTTATTAACATTCAAGACAAATACAAATGAGCTAATGTTTTGTAAATAACATTAAATGGAAGATCTCGATTGAAACTTATTAAAACTTACAAGCAACAGTTGCTTCTAGTATTGAATACCAAGCTCGCAAGCAATCCAATATGATGAAAATGATAGAAATTTAGAGAAGATGAAATTGTAGCAGAATTGCTTAGCTGTTTTCTTGGATCTGTAGCAAGATAGAGAGCTGAAAGGTAGAACACGGTAAACCAAAAAAAATGAAAAAAGGTTTCGGAGTTCTGTTTGTTGTTGGGTGAGCGATAAAGAATCATATAGCCATGAGGTCCATGTAGCGGCTTATGCTGCTTTTGCTTTTTTGCCTACTAAATCTGTGCTATTTCATTTTCGGTCTATTGATCCGAACTGTGTGTGCAAATTCATGTTTTTATCGGTCTCTTTGACATTTGTTCTGTGTTATTACCTATTGGTCGGAGCATCCAAAGCGAGCAATACAGTCAGACATTTGAACGGTAAATGCTCCCTTCGCTCAAGGAAGGAAGTCATCATACGTAGTGTTGCCGGGGGTTAATTTTATTATTAAGCACATCTAGAAACATCACTTATGGTGAGCTTAGGGGAAAAAAGATGAAAAGAAAATAGTAACGCATCTAGGAAAAAAAAAACGATTAACAATTTTAGTAGACTTAAAGCTCTGGTATAATAATTATGATAGTTAAGTTATTTTTTTCATAGCATGTTGGTATTGTTGCATACATATTAATATTAATGTTGTATACATTATTTTAATTCAAATATCAACTATAAAATAATTTTTCGTGAAAATATCAGTTTGACAAACTGTTTTCTTCGTTAAATCATAAGTTTGATGATGTGTCTAATGATACGCATTATGTATGTGTAAAAATTAAAATTAATTTTTTTTTTTAAAATTTATTAATTCTTAGTATGAATATCGTATTGACGATCAATCTTCATCATACAAACATATAAATCAATAATTTTCAAACTACATAAAATTTAACATATAAGTTGCTGTGACGTTATCTTAAAAATTCATCAAGTCGTATTGAGAAGCTTTTGAAATGCTTAAAAACAGTCTTAAACTATTTAAAATTACATCTTTCAAATGCAGTAAAACAATATATCTTATAACCATGTTAAAATATCTTAAATATTTAACTGCACAATGATTATGCATGTAGTTGCTACATTTTTAAATGCAGGTTTAGGCTTTAAAAATGATTTAAAATTTTTAAAACAATATTAACCTACTCAAAACCACATGTTTCAAATACAGTAAAAACAAATCTACATTAAAACCACATTAGAATTCATAAGAATTTAACTTAACAGTTATGCTATTAATTATTGCACTGTTCAAACGCATTTATTATGCTTTAAAAATATTTAAGACAATATTAAACTGCTAAAAACTACATCGTTCAAATGTAGTAAAATGAATCTATTTTAAAACTATATTAAAGTATCGTAAAATTTTAATCGCATAAAGTTGTACAATTAATTATTACAACTTTCAAATGCACTTTTTAGGCTTTAAAAATGCTTCAAAATAATGTTGTATTACTTAAAATCGCATCTTTCAAATGTCGTACAACAGATCTATTATAAAAATACATTAAAATATCCAATATAATTGACAGCATATCAATTAGTAGCTTACTGCATCTATTAAATGCGGTTGTAACTACATGAAGATAATGCACTTAAAACATTTAACATGATGTATTTGAAATTGAATATCGCATATGTAGTTTTGACTGTTAAAATGTTAAATAGAACAAAGTATAATATGTAGAAGAAGAAGAGTGGAAGAAGAAATGAAACCATTAAATGCCATATTTTATTGATGACTGAATTGATAATTCAACAATACATGACTCATAATTATATCCAAATTACTTGGAACCCAAGTAATTGTATAATAAGAAATATTATAACTAGGGAAACTATGAATAAATTGGTAAATAATATAATAAATTCTGAAATTTCCCGCAATATTATTTAACATCCCCCTCAAAGTCAAGATGCATAGCAATTAGAGTTTGTCAAAACAAACACGATCAAAAATGAAATCTAAAATCGGTGAAGTCACCAAAACCATCCAATGATGCGAAATAATAGTTTCAAGTGCTGCTATTTAAATACCAACTTAAACCTTATTGGTTGGCAACTATTTAAAATGACAACAATAATGAATCAGAGATCCAAAGTCAAAATCCGATGAAGGAAAATAGGAACAAGAAGATTCCTTTTGGATTAGAAGTGAATTTTTTTTTTTTTGAACTGGTACTTTATATATAACAAATCATTGGGACAACATATCCCATGTCAAATAAACGTTCGAAAGCAAGTTTCGAACTTGTGACATACTGCACCAAAGCCAAATCAATTAACCACTTGGACAAAGGTGCTTGTCATTAGAAGTGAAATTCCAATCAAAGCCGAAGTCAAAATTGGGGAAAAAAGAACATGAATAAGGAAATTTCTACGAGGATGGAAGTGGAGCTCCAGTCGGGATTAGAAAAGTAATTCCAATTAGAAATCCAGAGTTGTATTCTGAGAAGAGAATAGGAATAAGAAAATTTCTATGGGATTAGAAGCATTATTCCTACAGGAATTCATTATTTTCATTGTCGAAAGACTGATGCCAATTAAGAAAATAAACCAAAACTCTGAAAATAGCGGTTTTAGATGTTTCGCAAGGAACAAAGACATCCACATGCTAGATCTTCAAACTTCAACAACTCAGATTATTTCAATCAGATAACCTACACCCACATACCAATAACAATTCCCCAACTCAAATTTCCAGAAAGCATTTTATTTTAAAGTTGGACAATTAGTATTAGAGAAAAATGTGGAGAATGATTTATCACTAATATGCGAAAGCGATCAACCAAGATCTGGTTTTGTTGATTGAAAACCAATGTAAATTCGATATTAATTATGCTATCACACAAGATCAAATAATAGAAAGAAATGACATAGAAGATTGAATGTGGTTCGAATTTATATTCTACGTCCATAGAGACCCAACAACGTTACTACTTAACCAATTACAAGAGAAGATGTTACAAAATGATAGGGATTTCTTAAAGAAGAGAAATCTTATATCTGTTACAAATCTACAGAAGAATATCTAGGATGCACTATTGTTTGAGAAAAATGAGATGCTTTTCCAATAGCTTGAGGCCTCTTTAAACAGGAGTAGAATGAAGTTGAATCTTGGAAACAAATGAAATTAATTAGGAAAGCAGGCAATCAATTTCATATAAATTTTAAAATATTTTTTCCCCGGGATTTGATTTGCTTTTGATTTAATGTACATATCCATCTACTTCTACGAAAAGGTGCACATATCTAATTTCCTCTTATTGTATATTTGACCAATTAATTAACTAAATTAATTATAATTTTTTCCTTTTTTTCTATGTGCTGATAGATTTGAGTCATATTTTCAACACTCCCCCTTGACTCAAAATATTCATATCTCTCTCAAATGAATTCAATAATCATGTCTGAGTTGTTGGGTCAACGCCTCATGGCGCTAAGTAACTGGGACTAAGCTAATCAACTTTGAGCAAAGCTCAAATTTGTCCTTAGAAAGTGAATTAGTTATCATATTTGAAGGATTACCCATAACACTCACCTCTAACAACTTGATCTTGCTTCATTCTTCCTCAAGCATAAGGAAGAAGCCTTTGCATCAATGTGCTTCATACGAGAACTATAAGCTTGATTCTTTGCAAGATGAATCGCACTTTGATTATCTGATAATAGCTCTATTGTCTGCTGCACCATTGAAAGGCCATCCAATAATTGTAGTAAATATGATCGCTTCTTAGTCGCTTCCACAATCGATATCAACTCGGCCTCGGTAGCCGATAAAGTTATATTGATCGTGGCTTTGATCTCCATGAAATCAAGCCTATGCTAAATGTAAAAACATAGCCCGACACTGACTTCCATCCATCTTTATCTCCAGCATGATTCAGTCGACTGAAAACTCTGTTCAGTCGACTGAACCTGAAACCCGAGAGTTTCCAGGCATGATTCAGTCGACTGAAAAACTCTGCACAGTCGACTGAAACTGGAAACAGAAAGTTTCCTGAACCTGGAAAATTTCCAGGTACAGGGTCAGTCGACTGAAAACTCTGTTCAGTCCACTGAACCTGCTGTTTGAGTCCAATTTGCCTTTTTGGATTGAAATTCCAATTTAAATCGATTCGTGATAATCCTATTTGTTGTTATCATCTATTATGACTTTGATGACTCTTTTTAGGGATTTTTGAATATCCTTTTCGATGGATCCTTTATCGATTTCGTTGGATTTTATTCACATCTTCGTATGTGAATTTTTGTGATTGATTGTTCTTACAATCTTCTTCGTTATTTGTCACTTTAAAAATATAAAGGTTTTCTATACTAGTAGTAAATATCAAAACTCTTTCCTCAAACGATTTCAATATTATTTTAATACCAAATTCGTTTATAAAACCGTTTTCCAATCTATTAGTATATACAAACCTTTACCTCACTCGTATGAGAAATCTAATTAAACTGCTTAGTGAAACAAGTGGTATGAAACGCTTGCGTTTACTTTGCCGGTTAATTCTTGGACTTGTTCGATTGAACCTCTTGTGACAATTTTCTAGTGGAGATTTACAGTTTGTTCGTAAATATTTAAGTTAAGCAAGTGGTTATGGGACATGAAGCTAAACTCATATATTTACTAGCTTAGTGTAATCGACACTTCTCGCTGATCATGACGATCATCTTTGTGATTTAGACTAGCAATGTGCGATGTCTCTTTGTCTGCGAGGGAGACTAAACCCCGTTTTGTGGAGTTTCGACTCAATTTGTGATGGGGTAGCAACCCATGGTCTTCGGGCCGTTTGTGGAGCTTCGGCTCAATTTGTGATGGTTAGCGACCATGGAATTAGCGTTCCGTTTGTGATACACGTGTTGGTGGGCTTTATGCCCCCGTTTGTGATAGGCCTCCCCCCCTTTGTGATTTCTGGATTTCTTGTGTAGATTCCTAGAATTTGTGTTTCACCAATTTTCGTGATTTCCATTGATAAGTCTTATCGATATTTGTGCATTGGTGAATTTGTGTGTCATTGACTTTTGTGATTTTTGGATTTCTTGTGTAGTCTTCTGGAATTTGTGCGTCATTGACTTTTGTGATTGACATTGATATTATCGTCAATATTTATGGTATGGTGAACGAAATAAGGAGTGTGACGTTTCTTTGATTCTTGTGTAGATTTGGTGACATTGATTAATCTCTTGAGGATTATCAACTAAGTGTATATATATATATATATATCACAGCTTGGCATTGTGATTATTATGTGTTTAGTCATATCTCTTATTATATATCGTTTCATCTGATATCTATAGTTAGACTGATCCGTTTATTATTTTCTTATTAAATAATACTCGGGTCAGACCGAGATGTTACAGGTGCTTCTGCTTGACTTCTCATCCGGGATTAACTCCTTGACTTTTGGGTTAACTACTTAGATTAGTAGTTATTTTGTTGTATACATTTGAGATATAGACTCCTTAATGTATACTTATTCTTTTATGTAGTTCGTGTAACTATTCTTTTGTGATATTGTGGATCTTTTTAGACCACTACTCTGATGTACACTTTCTAGTGTAATATTCATATCTTATTCCGCCTTTGTGATATGAATTGTCTGTGACTGATTTGTGTTATGCTTATTTCTATATTTGTTTTCCGAAGGATTTATATAGCCACCGTGTAGTAGCTTTGAGTTTGTGTCGGTATGTCGGATTTCCTCTTGAAATAGAATGCATGTTATATTATCTGACATATCGGTGCTCGCGCAAAGAAATTACATGGATGGTCGCTCCTCAACAGCCTTATTCTCCATGCTAGTCGACAGCATTCACCATAATGTTCTTGGCTAGCGTGGGTATAGAGGTGGGGCGTCATAGCTTGGTATCAGAGCCAAACTTCGGAACAATATGGAATATTATAACAAGGATCATCATCCTAAGTCCATCTTAGGAGTCGTGCTTTAGGATTTTATTCGGGTCTTCGTACCGTCCTATCCTATTTTCTTTTATGATTCCTGGTTTTATCTATCAAGATTGCTTGATATTCATTTTGTGAATAACCTTTTCTTCTTCTTCTTTCTTTCTAAAGGAAGAGAAATGTCTAGACCAGGCCGTCCCAGAGCCGTGCCATCTAGCACTCCACCCCAGGATGGAGTTTTTATGAATGCTCAACAGCTTCTTGATTTGGTAACAAATGCTCAAGCAGCTGGAGCTAACCCGGAACCTACTCACCCAAAGTCGGGATTTGCACGCTTGTGTAGCGATTACACTAATTTGGGTGGGGAGCCATTCAAAGGTTCCTAAACTGTTATTGAAGTACAGGCTTGGCTAAGAACATGCGATCGCATCTTTTCGCGCATGAATCTTATTGACCTTCACCGAGTTCAGGTGGCCTCTAGTATGCTCCGAGAAAGAGCATTGGATTGGTACGAGCTTCTTATTTCTGAGATTAATGAAGCGGATCTCACCTGGGAGAAATTCCGAGAACGCTTCGAGTTGAAATTTGTACCGGAAGCAGAAAAAGTGACATTGGCTCGACGATTTATAGACCTTGTTCAAGGTGAGTCATCCGTGACTGATTACGTCGCCTCCTTCGAGTCGCTTTCCAAATATGGGGTTGAATACATCAACACCCCTCTTAAGAAGAATCAGAGATTCGTCTATGGCTTAAACAAAAGTCTCAAGAAGCCATTACTTCTAAAGTTAGAAGTTTCTTTCGACCAACTCGTTGATATCGCTCTTCGTCTTGAAGAGGCGGATAGGGAGAATGATGTTGAAGTGGTGGGTTCCAAACCAAACTTTAACAACAAGAAGAGGCCAAACAAATTCGAAGGCCCTTATCCCAATAAGAAAGGGAAGCAAGCAACCTCCGTGGCAAAGACTTCTTCCTTTGGTCGTGGGGAATGCTATAATTGTGGTTCGAAGGACCATTATGCGAACAAGTGCCCAAAGTCTCTTTCTTGTCGCTACTGCAAAGTTCCCGGTCATGTTATATCTTCCTGCCCCAAGCTTCAGGGCAGGAAGGAGGGAAATTTAAATGTTGCTCAAGCCCCTGGCAACACATCTCGTGGCCAAGGTATTTCTCATTCTATTCTAGATGGAATTATTTTGTTTCGTGATCATCCTATTCGAGTTCTTTTTGATACGGGTGCGTCCCATTCTTTTATATCAAAAGAACTTGTTGATACTTTTTCTTTGGATGTTTTGTGTTTAATGACTTCTTTGAGAATTGCGAATCCGGTTGGTGGATCCGCAACAATCAGTTTATTGTGTAATGATGTCGAGATTATTTTGTGTGATTTTTCTTTCCGAGCCGATTTGCATGTCATGCGTTATTTAGGCTTTGGAATGATTTTGGGAATGGATTGGCTTAACCGTTATGAAGCTCATATCCTATGTCCTGAGCGGACTATTCATCTTCGACATCCTCAATCTGTTAAGCAGATTTTTATTAATCTTAAAGATTCAGATTCCAGCTTGGTCGCATCTTTATATTCTTTAAATCCTCGTGATGACGATGATGATGATGAGGGTGATATTATTTCTCTTATTCACGTCGTCTGTGAATTTTCCGACATATTCGAGCCCGTTTTAGGATTACCACCTAAGCGAGCAATTGAGTTCAGAATTAATCTTATTCCGGGAGCTCAACCTATCACTCGTCCTCCGTATCGTATGTCCAATAAAGAAAACGAGGAGATGCGTAAACAATTATCTGAATTGGAAACGAAGCAATTTATTCGCTCTAGTTCCTCGCCTTGGGGAGCTTCAGCTATTTTTGTGAAGAAATCCGATGGTACACTTAGGCTTTGCGTTGACTACCGCAAGCTTAATGATCTTACTATCAAAAATAAATATCCTTTACCTCGGATTGATGATCTATTCGATCAACTTAGTGGTGCTAGAGTCTTTTCACAATTGGACTTGGCTACCGGTTTTCATCAGCTTCGTATTGCAGAGGATAGCATTCCTTTGACATCGTTCCGTACTCGGTATGGATCTTATGAATGGCTTGTTATGCCATTTGGGTTAACAAAGGCCCCGGCTTATTTCGTTGACTTAATGAATCGAGTTTTTAAAGACTTTCTCGACCGGTTTGTTCTCATCTTTATCGATGATATTTTTGTTTATTCTAAAACCGAGGAGGAGTATGAAAAACATCTTCGGATTGTGTTGGAAACTCTTAGGAGTAATCAATTAAAGGCAAAATTTTCTAAGTGCCACTTTTGGCAATCTCGTGTGAAGTTTCTCGGTCACATTATTTCTGAATCCGGAATTTCCGTGCATCCTTCAAAGATTGAAGCGATTCAAGATTGGAAGAGACCGGAGAGTGTGACAGAGATTCGTAGTTTTCTCGGATTGGCGGGCTATTACCGTCGTTTTATCAAAGACTTTTCTAAGATTTCCGTGCCTCTCACTAGCTTGACGAAGAAAGGTGTTAAATACATTTGGTCGGACAAATGTGAAGCTTCTTTTCAGAAATTAAAAGAACTTCTTTCTGATGCTCCTATTCTTGTTATTCCCGATGGGAATCAAGATTTCATTGTTTATACCGATGCTAGTCGCATTGGTTTGGGTGCCGTTCTTATGCAAAAGGAACGCGTTATTGCTTATGCTTCTAGGCAATTAAAGCCTGTTGAGACTAGATATGCCACTCATGATTTAGAGCTCGCGGCTATTGTTTTTGCTCTTCGGATTTGGCGTCACTATCTCTTGGGAGAGAAATTTGTTCTTTACACAGATCATAAGTCTTTGAAATATTTATTCTCTCAAAAGGAACTTAATTTGCGTCAACAGCGTTGGCTCGAATTTCTTGCACCATACGATCTTGATATTCTTTATACTCCCGGTAAGGGTAATCTTGTCGCCGATGCTCTTAGCCGTAAACAACAAGCTGTTGTTTCTATGATGATATCCGAATGGAACGATCTCGAGATTTTATCCACTTGCGAAATTCGAGACCGTGTTTCCGATTTATGCTCATCATTTGTTTTATGTAGCCTTGAGGCTCATCCATCTCTTTTAGACGGCATTCTTGAAGCTCAAAGGCTAGATACTGAATTGGTTCTTCTTGGCCAAAATATTAAGGATAAAATTGATATTGAAGGTTTGAAAGACTTTAATATCGATTCTCGTGGCGGCATTCGGAAATTTGGTAGACTTATCGTGCCAAATGTTAGGGATCTTCGTAAAGATATTTTAGAAGATTCTCATCACTCTAAATTTACCATTCATCCCGGTAGTAGTAAAATGTACGCGGATATGAAGCGACTTTATTATTGGGAGGGAATGAAACTTGACATCGCTAACTTCGTTAAACGTTGCATGACTTGCCAACTCGTTAAGGCCGAACATCAAAGGCCCGGAGGGTTATTGCAACCTTTAGAAATTCCAGTTTGGAAGTGGGATCAAATTTCCATGGATTTTATAGATGGCCTTCCCCGTTCTCGATCGGGTTATGATAGCTTATGGGTAATTGTTGATAGACTTACTAAATCCGTCCATTTTATTCCCATTCGGTCTAACAGAACCGTTCCTCTTTTGGCCAAAATATTTATCAAAGAAATTGTTAAATTGCATGGTGTTCCTACTTCTATTGTTAGTGATCGTGATCCATTGTTTACTAGTGGATTTTGGAAGAGTCTTCAAAAAGCTTTAGGAACGAGGCTTAATTTTAGCACCGCTTATCATCCCAGTCCGATGGACAAACCGAGCGTGTGAATCAAACTCTTGAAGATCTTCTTCGTGCTTGTGTTCTTGATTTTGGTGGAAGTTGGGAAGATCATATTTCACTTGTTGAATTTTCCTATAATAATAGCTTCCAATCTAGTATTGGTATGGCACCTTTTGAGGCACTCTATGGAAGGCCATGCCGATCTCCTTCTTGTTGGCTTGAGGCCGGTGAGAAGCTGGTTTTAGGTCCAGATTTTATTCGGGATTCTACAGAAAAGATTGATCTTATTCGTCATAGGATGAAAGAAGCCCATAGTAGACAAAAATCCTATGCCGATAACCGGAGAAGGAAGTTAGAATTTTCTGTGGGAGATCATGTGTTTATTCGTGTTTCACCAATGAAAGGTGTTGTACGTTTCAGTCGATCGGGAAAACTTGCGCCTCGATATATTGGGCCATTTCCTATCACCGAACGTATTGGTTCCATGGCTTATCGCCTTTTATTACCGGCTCAGTTTCTGCTATGCATGACGTGTTTCACGTTTCTCAACTTCGGAAATGTCTTCGAGATTCCGATTCTATTCTTGAGCCCGGTGTTGTGGAAGAGATTGAAGTTTCGCCTAATTTAACTTATGAGCAACATCCTATTCGTATCATTGCTTCGGAAGTCAAACGACTTCGAAATAAAGATGTTCCGCTTGTTAAAGTTCAATGGTCTTCAAATCCTAAGGATTGTTCTTAGGAATCTAGAGAGTACATCGAGCGTACACATCCGGACTTACTTTCTCGTGCTCTTTGAGGTGAACTTCTTATTTCAAACTTCTTTTGTGTTGAATATGCTTTTATGGTTGTTATTATATATCTTCTTCTTGTTATATTGCGAGGACGCAATTTCTTTAAGGAGGGGAGTCTGTAACAACCCGCATATTTATCGATTTTATATTTTAATATTTTATTTAAATATTTTATCGTTAGTCGGATTTTAGTCCGAAAAGCTACTTTTTGCATACGGTCGAATTAGGGCTCGGGACCACTTCCATTGAGTTTAAAATGCCGTTTGCGACCTTTTTGAGTATAAGCTTCGATATGTTTGGAGAAAGTTGATTTCTGCTACTTTTTACTTTGGGTTTGGTTTTTGGGCTCAACCCTATGTTAACTTATGCTCAAATCTGAGCCACTCTCCCCCACTCACCCTCATTCTCTTCTCTTTTCAGTTTTTATAACATTAATGGTGGAGGAGATTGGAAATTAAAACTCCAAAACCCTAGTTTCTCTTGCAAATCAAATTCCTAGCTCCAAACTCAAGAAGAACCCATTGGTAAGCTTCTCTTCTTCTTCTCCAACTTATTCTCTTACCAATTTCAGAAATTCCTAAACCTAATTTTGGGAATGTTCTTGTTTTTGAGCTTAGATTTAAGCTCAATTGGGTTGTGTTGAAGAGAGGTTGATTCTCCATTTGCTTTCAAGCTTCTTCTTGTTTGATTTTGAGAAAAGGTGAGATTTTTATCTCACATCTATGACTATAATTATCTTTGGTTGTTGGGTATGAATTCCTAACACTTATTCATGTGCATTTGCTCTTGATTTGGATTGGTTTTGTGAATATTCCAATTTTTGGGTTTTTTTAAACCAAATTTGTGTGAAAATCCTTTTATAGATGTTTGATCATGCTTTTGGTGATGCATCGAGGAGCATATAGGGCCGGGTCGCCGATTGGCATAAACCCTTAGAGCCAATGTTCGTCCGGTTGCATTTTGGAAGAGTTTGCTCTTCATTTGAATAAGGCTGAAAAACAGCCCAGGCATGATTCAGTCGACTGAAAACTCTGTTCAGTCGACTGAACCTGAAACCCGAGAGTTTCCAGGCATGATTCAGTCGACTGAAAAACTCTACACAGTCGACTGAAACTGGAAACAAAAAGTTTCCTGAACCTGGAAAATTTCCAAGTACAGGGTCAGTCGACTGAAAACTCTGTTCAGTCGACTGAACCTGCTGTTTGAGTCCAATTTGCCGTTTTGGATTGAAATTCCAATTTAAATCGATTCGTGATAATCCTATTTGTTGTTATCATCTATTATGACTTTGATGACTCTTTTTAGGGATTTTTGAATATCCATTTCGATGGATCCTTTATCGATTTCGTTGGATTTTATTCACGTCTTCGTATGTGAATTTTTGTAATTGATTGTTCTTACAATCTTCTTCGTGATTTGTCACTTTAAAAATATAAAGGTTTTCTATACTAGTAGTAAATATCAAAACTCTTTCCTCAAACGATTTCAATATTATTTTAATACCAAATTCGTTTATAAAACCGTTTTCCAATCTATTAGTATATACAAACCTTTACCTCACTCGTATGAGAAATCTAATTAAACTGCTTAGTGAAACAAGTGGTATGAAACGCTTGCGTTTACTTTGCCGGTTAATTCTTGGACTTGTTCGATTGAACCTCTTGTGACAATTTTCTAGTGGAGATTTACAGTTTGTTCGTAAATATTTAAGTTAAGCAAGTGGTTATGGGACATGAAGCTAAACTCATATATTTACTAGCTTAGTGTAATCGACACTTCTCGCTGATCATGACGATCATCTTTGTGATTTAGACTAGCAATGTGCGATGTCTCTTTGTCTGCGAGGGAGACTAAACCCCGTTTTGTGGAGTTTCGACTCAATTTGTGATGGGGTAGCAACCCATGGTCTTCGGGCCGTTTGTGGAGCTTCGGCTCAATTTGTGATGGTTAGCGACCATGGAATTAGCGTTCCGTTTGTGATACACGTGTTGGTGGGCTTTATGCCCCCGTTTGTGATAGGCCTCCCCCCCTTTGTGATTTCTGGATTTCTTGTGTAGATTCCTAGAATTTGTGTTTCACCAATTTTCGTGATTTCCATTGATAAGTCTTATCGATATTTGTGCATTGGTGAATTTGTGTGTCATTGACTTTTGTGATTTTTGGATTTCTTGTGTAGTCTTCTGGAATTTGTGCGTCATTGACTTTTGTGATTGACATTGATATTATCGTCAATATTTATGGTATGGTGAACGAAATAAGGAGTGTGACGTTTCTTTGATTCTTGTGTAGATTTGGTGACATTGATTAATCTCTTGAGGATTATCAACTAAGTATATATATATATATATATATATATATATATATATATATCACAGCTTGGCATTGTGATTATTATGTGTTTAGTCATATCTCTTATTATATATCGTTTCATCTGATATCTATAGTTAGACTGATCCGTTTATTATTTTCTTATTAAATAATACTCGGGTCAGACCGAGATGTTACAGGTGCTTCTGCTTGACTTCTCATCCGGGATTAACTCCTTGACTTTTGGGTTAACTACTTAGATTAGTAGTTATTTTGTTGTATACATTTGAGATATAGACTCCTTAATGTATACTTATTCTTTTGTGTAGTTCGTGTAACTATTCTTTTGTGATATTGTGGATCTTTTTAGACCACTACTCTGATGTACACTTTCTAGTGTAATATTCATATCTTATTCCGCCTTTGTGATATGAATTGTCTGTGACTGATTTGTGTTATGCTTATTTCTATATTTGTTTTCCGAAGGATTTAAATAGCCACCGTGTAGTAGCTTTGAGTTTGTGTCGGTATGTCGGATTTCCTCTTGAAATATAATGCATGTTATATTATCTGACATATCGGTGCTCGCGCAAAGAAATTACATGGATGGTCGCTCCTCAACAGCCTTATTCTTCGTGCTAGTCGACAGCATTCACCGTAATGTTCTTGGCTAGCGTGGGTATAGAGGTGTGGCGTCACAAAAAGTATTCTATGTACCAATGCTTATTAATCCTTCTTTTTGGATCAATAGTGCTTAGTCCAATATTGAATTAAAATGTCTGACCGGTAAAATTTGTACCAATTTTTTTGCATCCTTCTTCCCATTGCATTCTTCAAACTTCTTTGATGCTCTACATACTTTTCAGTCTAATTTTTCATCCGCTTTTCAATAACTCTTCTGGATCTTGACTCAGTGTCATGAACATTCTCCACTCTTAGTCTATACAAGCATATGTGCTAGGATTTAAAGTAACAAATTAAATTGCTAAAGTTAAGTTAGGAAGGATTTAAAATTTTATGATATTTTACATAAAAGTTCACAGTCTTTTAAAAACTTTCAAACAAGAGTCTATAATAATCAAAAGAATAATATTCAGATAACAATTGTATAAAACTTGAACTCAATTTCCAAATGATTTCAAACAGAAAACATATGTAATTTATTCAAATCATATATTTAATTAAGAATTAGATTTCAATTAAAATAGTTGTTTTTTTATTAAGCAGTAATTTCCAAAACAAGAATAAAAGGGACGACTTAGGCACATATATATTCTTGGTAAAATTTCATATCTAAACTACATGAACAATGTGAAGAACTAGTTAAATAAGATGTAATATGTCGTAGCACTAATGTTAATAAGATGAACATGTAATCAAAATGGGATATAACACAAAATGGATCTAAATCAAATTAACATTATAAGCATGTATTATTAAAAGAGAGGTGACAAAAGGAATTTAGTTTAAGTTAACAAGATAAGCTTGTATTCAGAAGTGCTATGCAAATGATCAAAATCATATGAACAAGACGAATGTAAGAATATATAAAACTAGAATTTTACCTTAAGATACAACCAAGACAATGCATCTTGAACGATGAATAAAAAGGACCAAGATTATTGAATCAACCTCGAGATTTTGCAAAGGTCAAGAGGTATCAACCACCTTTATTATCTGATTTAATTCTGATATTAATTTTAGAATTTTCTTAACCTGTAGAGGTCATGAATTTCGGCCATGGTCGAGAAGAGACATGAGAGAAAGAAAGCGAATGATCTATAGAGAGAAACAAATGAATAATAGAGAATTTTGCAAATATTAATTAATTTACAATGATTATAAATTAATTAAATCATGTGGTTTTTTTGAGTATTAATCATTATGGTTGGGCGATTCTAAGGTGTAAATTCAATCGGCGATTTATATCGAACAATTCCAATATTAGCATTCACATGTCACCTTAGCTAGTGTTTCGACATTTTGACTGAATTTATCCGTTACACATCTTTACGATAAAACTGGTTTTAGTTATTATAAACGGTACCTTATAATAATGATTATTTATATTAAGTCTCTGTCCAACACTATATCACATTAGGATTTACGGAATTTGGTTTTAGTTAAAATTCCAACATCGTCCATCTTCAACTATGTAAGTCCAAATACAAATTGTTTTAATAGCAACAGTTACTATTAACTATACTACTCAAGCTAGAGAATTTGACTTTGATTTGATTAAAGTTTACCACGATACTAACATCATGTAACCGAGGAGATAATTTCGCTACTAAACAGCATTTTACTTCCAATGCTTCAACTTAGACCTAATTATAGTTGTTCAATGACTGCCCTACCGCGATTTAACTATAATCAAAGGGGAGTGTCCATATCGAAGTTCAATAATATTCTCAGGCCGAGAGAGCAATGTAACATTGTCACATCGAGATTATTTGTTTGACCTTAATTATATTAACCAACAGAAAACTCTTGAGCTACTCATTCCATAGTTATCTGATAACTATCAGTACGTAACCGCTTGGTACCACTAATAGTTGTAATATCCCAAAAAATGGGTATATATTTTAATTAATATTAATAATAAAATAATGTAGAAACAATTCAATTTAATGAGTTAACTAAATAAATAAATAATAATAAGGGGGAAATGGTCTTTTTTCAAACTTTGGAATTGGGGATCGAATAAGTGCCATTGCGAATGTCTTATTTTTGTGATTCTCACATTATTTTTGTTTGCCTCGTTTGGAGTCCGTGTGAAGGAATTATGGTTGAAACATTGTTTGGTCGAATAGGCACCAAAGGGTTAAGATTTGAATTTGAAAATTGGTGGACTAAACGATTTACCTTCTTTGACTTAAAACTGAAAAGCACGTACATCATTTCACTCTAGAAAACTACTGATCACTTTCTTCTTCTTTCTTTCTTATTAGCATACCTAAGATCAAAATGCAATATCTCTCTTACATCTCAAAAAAGTTCATGAGACCACTGCATTGTGAAGCTATCAAAGAGGACTACAAACTTGAAGTTTGGAAAGAAAAAATTCTTGAGCATGGGAGTACAATAGTACATACAACAAGGGTTAATGGTGTAAATCTCATAACCCATTTTCAAAATTCAATGTCCAACTTCAAAGTTGCTTATCTCCTTCATTATTTAATGGTTCAACAATCCACCTGTCAAAATGACTGTTAGATTAAGAATTACGATTTATAAAAGGAGTTGCGGTGAAAAATGAAGGTTTCCGACTAAAAATGGAAGAATGGCGAAGGGTTGAGAAACTTTGGAGTTTTGGTGAATGATTCATCCTTTCCTCCTTGTATAACATAATTATTATGCCAAATACATGATATGTTGGCTATATTAGTTTAGTATGACCTTGACGAACACTTAAATTAGGATTAAAGGGAATATGTGAGGGACTTGAATGATAATAGATTTAGTAACTACACTACACCAAACAGCCCATTTTGTAATACTTTTCTACTATTGATTTGTAACAGTTATAACCATTACAAATTTCTAATGGTTATTTCCGTAATTAATATTTGTAACGGTTATTATCGTTATTAAATCCGATAATTTCATAAATAAATAAATGTAATATGGATAGGACCATAATTTTATCTTATGTTACCACATATCACATTTCTAACGAATAACGCTTCGTCCTTTCGAAGTTTTTCCTCTTTCGTCCTTATTAGGGTTATCGCCCATTTTTTCTACTACCGCCTTCGCCGTATTCTTATTAGGGTCGCCCATTTTTTCTACTACCGCCTTCACCGTATACCACCACCTCTCCCATCTGACACCACCTTTGCCCCCATTTCGTTCATATTAGGGTTATCGCACTTTTTTACGAAGACGAATGAAGACTAGGGTTTGTTCTATTTCCACAATCGGCTGCAGTCTAATTTTTCAGATTCAAATCAGGTAATTACTTCTAGTTTAATTTAAACTAGTTATGTATGGATTTGGAGGTTAAGGATTAGGAAATAAGATTCTGCCAACATTTGAAAGAGGAAGATAAATACTTATTTGGAACAAAAGGAGTTTTTTCAACTTATTATGATTGTTGAATTCGTATACCATGCTCATGATGCTTGCTGAATTCGTATATGTTATTTTTTTCAACTTGTAAACTTTCTTCATCGTCGTTTACCTTATAGTTTGGAAGTTTTTAATACAAACTTCTTTATGAGTCACACTATGTGAAATGCCGACTTCATCTAGTTAATAAACCATTAACTATTTCTAAGCTACAAAAGAAACTGCCAAGTAATTGGGCTGGTGGTCTCTGATCGTACTACAGGTGCTACAATCTTTGTGTTGTCCAAACTTGAATTCTAACCATGTTTTGAGTATAACCATTTCTGATATGGAATGAGTAAACATATGGATACAGTATGTTGAGATACTTCAATGGTAGTTAATATAAGGGGTCCAAGCATTTTTGGTTCTTGTATGCTTTCACAATTAGAATAAATACACAATAAAAGATAATCTGATATACCCAGAAATGCTGAAAGAAAACAATTGGCTTCAGTTTCATTTTCTACATTTTAATTTATAGAAATTGGCAACGTTTGTTTTGCATGAGCATTGATGTAGGATTTCTCTAAGAAAGGTTTTATTATAGTTTATCCATATATGATTACATAATTGAATCTTTTGATTTTTAAAATAATCAATTGATTCAGTTTTGAACTTCCTTTGCTTCTTCTTGTTTCGGATGTAAGTGCAGTTAACGTTAGATCGATTCCAGCACATTAAGGTCTCATGCTCATCTTGGTAATTGTTTGATTTTTTGTGTTTATAAGTTTGGCATGCTTGCATTTTGTGGATTTGGATCTGTACATGCGAATGTGTTTTAGGCCTGACATGTTCATTTCATTTTACTAAGAACAATTGCTTTGTTAAATGTGGGCTTAATTTGAACTAATATTGTTATCCTCAAATTGGTCCAAGTTAAATTAGAGAATGATTTTAATAACACTTCAATTATTTTCCAAAAAAGAAACAGTAGTAAGACTAAGCAAAAACACCTTCGATTATTTTCTCGACCGTAGCTAGATGTATGAAGTCAGAACCGGTGGTTTTTGATTCCATCAAAGTAAAAAGCAATAAGTTTTTGGTCCCATATCATTCTCTTCATCTCTACTCTTTTTTCTTTATTTTTTGTTTCTTCTACTCACTTACCAATGGTCAATTTATCAAGCAGAATTCTTGTTGTTTATGCGTTCTCTTATTCAATTTATCAAGTAAATCTTTAGCTGTCTTAGTGTGTTCTGTCTGTGTTTCCCCTCCTAAAAATAAAGTGCAATTTTGGGTCCCAAACCTATTCATTTATCACCACAATAATAATTAGTGTGTTTTCATCAGTTCTGAATTCGAGTCTTATGTTCTGCTCACATACTTCTTCAAGCATTATGAATTTTTGTGTTTGTACTTCTTTTCACCATTCTTTCAGGTAGCCAGACAATTCAGATCACATGTTCTGCTCATGGCAGATCCCACTAGCACCAGCCAGATCTCGCTTGGTTCAGTGCATCTTAGTATGTAGTGCATAGAACATGCACTTCATTTTGCATGTTACTGCAAATACAACATCGTTAAAGTCGCGTTGACAAAATGGCTGCAGTTCACTCTTTGGAACACCCTGCAGCTGTTGACATGTCATTGCAACATGATTGCACAATTTTAAAGAACTGTGTTGTAAGATTACTTTCAACCGCTAACATGAGTGGTATATTTCTAGAAAATAATTTTTTAAGATAATATCGAGCTGCCTTACTATATAAGAAATATTGAAAATAATCATGACTATTACCAAGTGGAGTGTTTGGTGATGAGAGCAAAGAAGTAGTTCTATTTGAAAAGGTAGAGTATGTTTCCAGACCAGGTTACTGTGCTTCCAGTTAAATCCTTGGACTATAGTAATTGTTATTTGTACATTTATCGTACATTGTCTTCATTTAGTTGTAGCTTTCTTACACGATAATATATTTTAGCAGAGTTGATTAATGCAAGGTTGATAGGAAAATTGTAAATTAGCAGAAGCCTACAACTCCAAGGTCAAAACATTCAACTACTGAATAGAGAAGAAGAAGTAAAATTAACGATAGACAAGTATAAAAATCATAAGCTAAATCAATACAACAGTACTCTACATATCTTTGTTTGATTATGATAAGCATTTTTGAATCTTATGAATGACTTTATTATATATAATGGATGTAGGTTTCAGATGCTTAGAGATGTCATACCAAACTGCGAACTGAAGAGGGACAAGGCATCATTCCTTTGGAGTTTGTGTTTTCTACATATATTTTGAAATTAAAATCAGATTGTTTCAAATATCTCTAAATTGCATTAATGGTATAGGTTATACAGTAGAGTACATTCAGTTCCTTTAGGAAAAGGTTGAAAAATATGAACCATCATGCCTCTGGTTGGATGGATGAAACTAAGAATTTAGCACCATGGGTAATTTTTTATTATTCATTCTCATGTGCTAAAAATGTTCTGTTTATTTTTCAAATTTTAGGCATTCACGATGTTCATGACACAAATTAAAAAAAGGGTTTCTTTGGTAGTCTTTCCTTCATTTTATGTACATTTTTCTTTTTCATGGAGATGTAAAATTATTTCTTAGATGCTGTGTATTTTTGAAATAGCAGCAAAGGTAAAAGAAAGTTTTTGCAACTATTTTGCACTTTAACAAGACAATAGCTTTAATGTCATTCATTCTGTATAAAATTCCAATTCTGATTTTCTATTCGGTTCTTCCTTTATTTCAGAATAAAAAGCATCAAAGTTGTACTGCAACATGTTTACTAAATATGTGTTCAGGAACAATACAACTGAATAATTGGTTTTGTATTCTAACAGGCTAACAATGATAATCCTAATGCTGCTGCTGCTGGTCATTCTGAAGTTATAATAAACAATCATTGCTTCAGGAAGCATATACTCTTCAGAAAACAAGACACATCATATTGAAACAGATATAAATGAGAATCATGTTGCTCTTTCAAAGAAGGAAACTTCTGCTCCAATTTCTTTGCAATTGAATCAAACTTCTATCGAAAGGGGAATTTATATTACATAGCAAAGGTCTATATATGAAATAGACAACATGGCCTCTGAATCTCATGGCCAATGGCTGAAGCCAAATGATTATAGTGGCGGCAACAATCTGTTGAATGTTGAACATGAAGATCTTGTAATAGATGATGGAACGATAAGTGTATCAACTGCTTATCCTCAAAAGTAAGTATTTTTAATAATGAGTATTATGCTATTGTGTTGCTAAATGGTTACTGTTTCTTGTTAAGGAGGATGTCCAAATAAAATATCATCAAAAAGTTTATCCTTAAAGAGAACAAAATTACATAAATTTTACTCTTGGATATAGATATGCATACTTCACATGCACAAGTTTAACTATATAAAATATATACATACACATCCAAACATGCATTCATATGAATGTATAAGTGCCAATGTATAGGCAAACATATATAACTGTAAAACTGTATGTTTGTTGAGTAAAACGTATATTTTCAAACAAATATACACATACATAATTCATATTAATATTTGAATTAAAATTGGCATTTCAACAAGGCAAATTTATTTAATATACATGGTCCACCAACCTTTTATTCTGTACACCCAGTACTATTTTTTTCGGATTATTTTTTCCTTTAACTCAAAATTAGAAGGTTGCTCTTACATTCTGCAGCTTATTGAATACACTGAATCAAGCACTTGAAAGTTAGGGTGTAGATATGTCACAAGCCAACTTATCAGTTAACATTCATTTGGGAAAGCGAGCAGCAAAGGGAACTACTGCACGATTATAACCGTGAGTAACTAAAACACTATGTAGTTATATTCTAAAACTGTGTTTTAAAGTTTGTTATATGTACTATGCTTGTATGTTATAATTTGTGGTGTTGATATGAAGTATCCATTGTGGTGTTTGTATGAAACATAAATGTTTGGTGTTATTCTAGTTATTGATCATATGTTTTCTTAATGTTAATACTATATATTTTTTGTATAGATTGTTTGTGGCTGCAATAAAATATTGGTGGTATATAGTTTGTTTGATATTGTTTTAGTTATCACCGTTATAAGTGTTAGAAAATAACCTTTCGTAATGGTTATAACTGTGATATAATTTGCATTTGTCATGGTTATAAGTGTTAGAGTTTCCTTTTTGGTAATGGTTATAAATGTTAGAAACTATTGTTCTGTCACGGTTATAAGTGTGATACTATCTAAATTTCCCACGGTTATAAGCGTTAGTAATAACCATTTTATCACGATTATAACCGTGAGTAAATACTGTTCTGTCACGGTTATAAGTATGATAATATCTAAATTTATAATGGTTATAAGCGTGAGAAATTACTAATTTTATCACGGTTATAACAACGAGCAAAATTGTGACTGAATTTGCCCACGGTACCTATTTTCACGGTTATAACCGTAACAAATTAGTTTTGTCATGCTTATAACCGTAAGGAAATTGCCTTTCTGGTGTTGTGCTAGCTTTAGTAATATTTTAGTAATTTGGTGATTAAATATCAAAAATGATGATGTAAATAATCCAATAAGACTTACGAACTTTAGGCTAAGGTATAGGCACATTCTTAAGCGATCAAAGGTGAAGCGGTGGCGATTGAAGGCAGAAATGAAGATGAAATCTTCAAAATCTCAAAACTTGAAAACTGTCTAAAACACGCATGTCGATGCACCGGTCAATCTAACCAATCCACTAATGCATTGATAAATTATCAATCTAAACATAGACTAATGTTAGGCCTATATAAATAAACAATGAACTTTTCAACTCTTGTTTCTCTTATATTCTAGAAAGTAATTTGAGTCTTGTGAAGAGATGGACAGTGTGTTACGAAGCGAATAAATGTCTGTGATGATTTGGTTGTTATTTGAAGTGGATATGTATTATGATACATAAATGTGATACGATGATGGATGCAGACGAGAACGAGTCTACAATGTAGGTAAACGACCTAGAATGTGTATGCAAATACGATGAAGAGCGATAGAAAACCTTGTGAAGTATGAGACCGGACCAAGGCGTGAGTCCATATAGATATGATGCGATATGGTCAGATGTATATGACACTTGGATATGAAGTGGTGACGAAACGTATGGTGGTCGAGCGATATATTTATAACATGTTATAATATTATTATTTTAGTATATGTAGAGTATAGAATAGCTTACTCACTAGACTTGTGTCTGACCCCTTCCTATTTTCCTTTATATGTATATATCTAGGTTGGTAGAGTTTAGAGGTAAGATGGTATCAGGTTCAGAGATTCATTCATATACTATATATATAATGTACATAGGTGTTATGACTTAGAGTTGGTTATATAATTGGATTCCGTTGTATTTGTATTATTTAGACATATTGTGACGACCCAGAATTTTTGGATATTTGAAATTAGAATATTTAATTAATTTTAAATATTTGAAAGTTAGTTTAACTTGAATTTCAAATATCACTATTTATTTGGATAATTAAATTAATGGATTAAACATTTGAGAACTGTGTAAAATATGGAATCTCGAATTTAAAGAGCTTGTTAAAATATTTCAATGGCTTATAAAATTTATATTGGTAATACTGAAGATAATATAAGTGTTAAAATTGAATTTTAAGGTGATCTATTCAGTCTTAGAAAATTTATCATTTAAATTGATATTTAAAAATAGCCTTCCAAGGCACGGTCTCGGAATTTGACAAAACCAGTTCCATTGGATCGTTAATAATGTATTATTACCGGATTTCAATTTCCGTAGTATTTGGAGATGTCCTGTGATCGTACGGTATATAAACGCATTGAAATCTATATTAATAAATCAATATAATTACTTGTCCAAAAAGTTATCTTCTCCATACGATCGAATTAGGACTTGAAACCTTTTTCAGTGCATTTGGAATAGGGGTATAACATTATAAACGCATGACAGCACGCCTCGATAGGAGGTCGAGATTTTGAGTTACGTAATTCGAGACGATTTAAAATTTAAAATTTGAATATAAAATTTGACCAAGTTCACATCCACTTCCTTTCTTTCTTTTCTCCAGCCATCCTACTACCAACTTTGTCTTCAAACACGTATCCTATTTTTTCAACACGTCTGCTGCCTTTTTCAACACGTACATTTATTGTCCCCTTTTCCTATTTTTAAACTTTAATTCCCATTTCAAAAACTCAGAAGAAAAATATGTACAAAAATGGCTAAACAAAATTCTTCCCTCCCTCTTCTCAGATTTCATTCTCGAATCGATGCCGCAGTTAATAAAAAATATATTTACGAAGGACGAAGCTTTCTGGTTCAAATTCATTTTTCTCCTCTGTTTTTTATAAACGAAATCCAATCGAAGCCAAAGAAGATAGATTGACACGAAATATTGCATCGCAATTCGAAATTGCGACCACCATCGTGGCGATGCTCTGGCAAGATTTTTATCGTCTTGAGGAGGACGTATCGCGAGCAATGACCTAGGGTTCATCGAAATCGCATGGAGCAGTAGAGTTTCGATGGTGGTGAAGTGCGTCCTTCCAGGCAAGTGGGTGTTCGATTGCCTGAACAGTGGGTCATGGGTCTGCATCGCTTTGCCAGTCAAGGTGTTTTAGGGAAGGTACTGTCCCTGATTTTTAGCATAGGATTTGTAAATTTAATTAAAAATCTAAAATGAAGTTATATACTGTATTTCTTTTCTGTAACCATGTTTTGGTTGAAAAAATAATATAGTAGATATGATTTGTGAGACAGAAGTTTTAAATGGTTGAAATTGGAAACTTAAAAAAATGTTATTTACAGTAAGGTAGACTACTATTGTTTTTAGAAATAGAAAACCAATTTTAATACTTTTATAGATAAAGTTTGAAATAAAAAGGGGAATTTTATAATGCTGTAAAGTTTATATATAAATTTGATTTTTTTATAAACATATGTATGTGTGTGTGTGTGTGCGCGCGCGTGTGTGCGCGCGCGCGTGTGTAGTTTCTAGAACGAGAAATAAAGTATATATGTACCTATATCCATTTTAATTTACTAGTTTAGATTAAAAATAATTTATTAAGGTGATTAATGTGTTTAATAAACATATTTAAATTATTTAGTTACTAAAAGACATTTTAAAGGTAAAATTGGTTTAAACTAAATTATTAGTTGATTAATTTATTAAAAAGGAAATTGATTGTTCGATTTGTTCAAGTATTCATAAACTGTATAAATATTTATAGAAGGTCTAAAATCATGGTGAAACAAGTCGAGATGGAAGTGGGTTGCAAAACAAAAATAAAGATGAGTTAATCTCACTCATTTGGATTACCGTTTAAATTTAAATAGTTAAATTTAAATTATTGGTTGTTTGCTTGAATTAATAATTTATTATCAGCTTGGATGTGATATGTTATATGTAGTGTGTTTGTGTGTGTATATACATATTGGAGTGATTGATTCCCGCATTATATAGCGGATGAGACCCTATGCGCCTCGCATAATAGCGGATGACACTTTATACCTCGATATTCCGCCTTGAAGTGGGATTAATATTTTAAATTATTGTGCTAACATCTGTGGATGTAGGAAAAAAGGTTGGAGGGATCCAACTGGATTCCTCAAATGTTGAATTTATTTTATATCCAGTAATGTGATTTATGTGATAATCTGTGATGGATTATATAGATTATATTGGGAATTGAAATTATGGAATGCTATAGCTTGGTTGAATATATACTGGTGTTTGAGGAAAATTAAATATATATAAAGTTGGGATTGTTAAAGGGAATAAAAAGAGAAATTTTTAAGTAAAACAATTATAGTGAATTCAGTAAATTAAAAGAATAAATTTGGGGAAAATAGGGATTTTGAATAAATGGGGGAAAGGATTTTATTTAAAAGAAGGACTTAAGCAATATTGTTTTGTTAGTACGAAGAATTTTTATTTTTAAAATTCAGGATTTGAATGAGTTTGAGAAATAAAAGAAGAATTTTAAAATAAAGTATGAAATTAGTATTTTCAGTTTAAATAAGATTTTAAATCATAATAAAGGAATAAATCTGAAATTAATGGGTTTTGAAGTGAATTTGTATAAGTAAAGGAATTTATTTTAAAATGGTGTTGGTTTTGGAAATCGATTTGAAAACCGACTAAGTGTTGAACTGTGATTAAAGGAGAATGAAATTATGAAATTTATAAACAGAGTTTATAAATAAAGTAAAATATTTATCAGAGGATAATTTGGAAGTATAAATCCAGGATGGGAATTTATAAAGGAATGGGTAATTTGTTTAAAAATAAAAAGTGGTTTATTTTTTAAAGGTGTGGAAAGGAAAGTGTATTTCTCTGAAAGGCCAAGTATATTTTCAAAGGAAGATTTCCAAGTGTAAGTTAGAGGTTTTAAAGTGGTTTCAAAAGAATATTTTAGAAAAAATTATTATTCAGGGGTTTTAAAATTTTTGAAAGTAAATATTTATAAAGTTAATTATATAAGTAAATTATTTTAAAAGTTTTAACAAGTATTATTAATTAAAGACAATTATTTAATATTTATACCTTATAGAATAAATTTTATTTTAAAACTAGTTTTGGCTTAAGATTTCCATGAGAAGTAATTATAAAGTTTCATAACTAGTATTTTAAATAAAGTGTTTTAAGTAGTTTTTATATTAAATGTTTTAAAGTATATATTTTGGGTAAAGTGATTTAAATTATTTTAAAAATCTGAGTATTAAGACTTGGTGAATTTCAGTGGAGATTAACAATATTTGAAAATTTATTCCGCGAGAGGAAAGAGATTTGAAAACTATTTTCAAAGGGTTGAAATGTAGATAAATATCATGCGAAGATATTTTGAAATAAATAATTTGGAAAATTATTAATTCCTGATGGTTTTTTGTGGATGTTATATGATAGTTAAATAACCGAATATCACTATTGGCCAATGCGCTGATCGTTTCGAAGAGACCGGGATCATGATTAATCTCTCGAAAACCACTTCGATCTGATTTGAACGTTTTCGTGAGGAAGACAAGAGCTTGGAGTCTAAGATGGAGATGTGAAGTTAAAGGGCTAATCGCTACTAATCCTGAGGGTGATTCCAAAATGGATGTAGTAGGAATAGCGCCTTCGGTTCTGTTCGGACCCGGAACGGACTTGTATAGATGAATGCTATCAGAACATCATTAGGAGGACGATGAGCATTCTAAGTGAATATGTGCTAAAAAGGTAACGTAAAGCCTCGAGCCTCATCAACCGGGAATGGCTAAACAGGGGAGGTGGATGCAAGGCTAAGTGGCTAGGAACCAATTAGGGTGAGGTTATCTATGTCTAGATGTCCCTTATTTCGGCTGTGTGGGCGGTTGCTGATCCCAACCGTGGGGTGATCTTATTCGGACTATTCAGTAAGGGGTAGCTCCAGTCTTGTGTATCAAGAGATCAGGGTGGATCCTTGGTGCGGCGATCTAGACCACATACTGTGATAGGCGATACACCAATAGCCCTGCAATTGTATGGAATCCAATCTCCAATAAGCGCCTGTACAGTTTTGATTGTGCCCAACTATTGCTGGAACATGAGATGCAAGCATTTCAGCTTGATTCTATTTTACTTTCTATAGAAACTATTATAATATCAGACGGGTTTGATAAAAATGTTTTGGTTATCGTAAGGTAAAAAACTGGCATGTTTATTTGTGGCATGGTCTTACAAGATACCTTTGATTTAAAAAGATTTTGAAAACTTTAATAATCCAATTGAGTGTGTTTTCTCACTCTGGTATTCCAGATGGACTCAGGTGTTAATTCGCTATAATGCTCGGGTCAGACCGAATATTATAGAATACAAGAAAGGATGCTGTGGAGCTCAGGAGACGAGCTGGATGGCGAGATGCATCACATGTATTTGATGCGTATTCCACTGTGTATGATTAATTGCATAGTCAGTTTTGTAAGGACAGGTTATGATAACTGTCCAGTTGTGTGCTATGAATTTTGTTGCACTCTGATGATTATAAGTAATATACAGTTACAAATTCTTTGTTATAAAAATCTATTCTTATATATTATATGTTATTCCGTTGCGATTGTGAGATTCTGATGTTGTTTTCTATTTTCTTCCTCTACCTCTTTCTTCTTTAACCCTAATAATTCGTATTTCAGTCCACGTTGAGTTGATATGATGGAAAATATCGCCGACTCAAAGGGCACGGATTGTAGGTCATTACAGTGATATGTTGACATTGAACCCTAATTTATAGTGGAGACATGGCAAAGTTTTGTGAAAGTATATGTGATTGCTTAGATTTGATAAGAAAATTAGCTTTGGTAAGAGGGTCGAGTTACGGAAGTATAATATTTTTAAGAGTGAAAAAGGAAATTAGCTTTGAAAATTGGAATTATAAATTTCGTTGTTTAGAAAATTTATGAATTGATATTGTGTTCATATAAGATAGATAATTTTTGAAAAAGAGATTTAACGTTTTAATCCAAAGTAAGTAGAATTCTAATGTCTAGATATACATTCATTTTTATATAAGAAATTGATGGAATTATGAAATAAACTTTTGAACGAATTTGTAGTAAAATACAATTTATGTTCACGAAAATGGGTTTGTAAATTGATATAAATATGGTGAGTCGGTAAAGAAAATTTTAAATTATATTTTAGTACATATATATATGTATACATGTGTGTGATGTGTGTGTATGAGTGTGGGCGTGTGTTATTTGTTAGAAATTTCTATTTATAGAATGAACTAATGTATCTTTTATGAAATAAAATCCTATAAATTATTATAAATGATATAGAGTACTTTTAGAAAACAACAGTAGTTTATTTAAAATTTAAATGTATTTTAAGTGGTTAATATTAAATTATTGAAGTTAAGAAAAACCATTGGTATTGAAATTAAGATATAAAGACAAAGTAAATGTATGATGAAATTATTTTACCTTATGGATTTTAAGCAAAAGCGATGTTTTGATAAAGCAATATTTTTAAAAGTGGTATTATATCTTAAAGGCGAATGGAAGTTCTAAAATTTTGGTGTGGTGAAGAATTTTCGATCAGTAAACCTGTTTATTGTCATTTTAAAATATGAAAAATGGAATTTTGAAATTTGTTAAATTAAGAACCGTTTAATGAGTTAGGAAGCAAATAAGCAAGAGAAAAGCTACACAATAGAAGCGGCCCCAAGTGCAAATATGCTACCGTGTTTATAAAGAAGGCAAAATAGGTCGTTAAAGGAGGTGAGTTATGATTTTCAATAAGGAATGTAATGGTAAGTGGTCCAAGTGTAAGCCTCACATAATGCATAGATCGATCAACTTTGGAGTAGATTGAATGACTAGAGCTAAGATGATGCTAGATGAAGATAAGAATGTGGCTTGGATAAGGATCAGTAGACCGAGCAAGATATTGACAAAAGTCATGATACCGGTAATTAAATGGAGATAGAAGATTTTAAACTTTCTCAACAAGTAAATAAAATTCATAAGATCTGGGAATATGTCGCTCGAGCACATGGCTCTAAAATGGAGTCGGAAGTTGGATAAGAGAATTTCTATATAATGAAAGGAAGATTAAAGTCATGGATAGAAAGAGATAAGTAAATCCAAACTATCATGTTGAAGTATTGTAGGCAAAAAACGTTTACCTAATAACAAATGAAATCGGTTAAGATATGTATGTGGGAGATTTGGGCCTAAATTATACTCATTTGTTATTGGAATATTGTTGAAGATGCAGTTGAAATAAATTTTGAAGTTGGTTAGTGTAAGATGCATAAGGGGTATTAGAATGTCAATTGGTCGGATCTTGTTAGCCAATTAATTGAAAACAGTTTAGAGACACGGATGAAGATTTTAGTTGTAGGGTCTAGAGTTTATTTTAGGATAGGGTCCCAATGACCCAATGATATACCCTCCTGGTGGCTATGCTCCTACACTATTTCTTTCATTTTCGATGTTAAGGCTACCTTTGCATCTCCCATATGAGTCTTCGTCGCTTGAATAGAATATGAATCTTTAAATGGATTCCAACATCTCGAACAGATTACGAATCTCTACATAGATTACAGCGTAAGTCCACTGACGAATGCTAACATTGACATCTTCCTTAGATTTAACCTAAGGACAGATTGTTCAACTCTATAAAATTTCACTTCATAATCGATTCCAAAACATAGAACCCGCATATCAGTTGGTACTTGATAAGTAAAACACTTAAATCCTATTATCTTCAAAACTAATTTGATAAATTTTCGGTTAACTCAATTCTAGTTCTTTTAGAGGTAAGCGAATAGTATATAAAGAGGAGTCCTTAGGGAATCTTATATATATATATATATATAAGTTCTTAAAGTTATAGATGTTTCATACCAATGCTCATTCCCAAGGGTTCTCAAATCGTATGAAACCGTGAAGCTTTTAGATACTTCCCAAGGTCAAGTTGATAATCGACTATCAAGTTCAAAATAGACAATCGCATATGGAAACCAAGTCTTATGTACTTATCACATTTCCAAACTTTTCAACTTACACTATCCCTTAGTCAAGAGTGAAGCTAGGTTATTAGTTAGAGCACTAGTTGCATCAAATACTTGCCTAGACACTTAATTCTTAACTCTCATAGATAGACAAGCCTACTTCATCGGCTTTTAGTGCTAAGTACTTAACTAAATGCTTTCCATAAATGAGTAAAAACATAAAGCACGATCAAGTCACACAAAGCACGATAAGTCACATAAGCGACTTCTAATACCTTTTTTATTTAATTAAAACTTTTTAATTAAAACTTCTTTTATCGATAAAACTTTTTTTATCTAATAAAACTTCATTTATCAATTTCTACTATTCATTTGTACTCTTTTAATATTTCAAAAAGTAATTACATACTTATCTCAAATGGTATAAGTATACTCACAAATCATTAACAAGATTTCTTATTATAAACCTTTACTTTTTCTATCTTTTTCAAAAGATAACCACTTGTTATTACCTTTCAAATATCCATTTAAAAGGTCTAATTGCATTCACTAGTCTATTTCAAAGATTTAAGAAAAAATGTTACTCAGAATTGTCCCTGCAAACCCAAAACCATTTCACTTATGCTTATATTTAAAACATTCTTTCAAAGATTTATTTACATTCGTAAGTATAATAAAAAATGGTTAAACACGAATTCTGTCAACATATTGTCACAATAGACCCAAAACCATTCCATATTTGTCATTATCTTTAAAACATTCTTTTTAAAAATTTAAGTATACTTATTTACAAGATAAAATAATTTTTCCATAACTTTATAAAACAGTTTATTATAGCATAAGTGTTTAATCCAAAACTATCTCTTATCCTTTTACAAAATACTTAATTTACTTTTCCAAACTTGCATGTGTGTGTGTGTGTGTGTGTGTATATATGTACTTTAAAAATACTTATAAAAAGGTTTTAAATATCTCTATAAAATATTACTTGAAAATAAATAATTTATAATTCGATGAAAATATTAAAAAAAAACATGTTTTATATTATAAAACCCCTTTACTTTAAAGTACATATATAATGATTAAAAATATTTCAAGCTTCAAAAAAAATTTAAAATACTAAAAAATATGTTAGAAAATATCCTTAAAATTATTAGGAAAAAATACTAAATTTAAATATCATTTTTAGATACTTAAAACCTTAAGCAGCTTAATACAACATTTATAAATACTGTTAAAAACCCTTGACAAAGAACAACATTGAAATGCACGATCTTTGCGACAAGTTTTCACCACTTGAAACGATGATTTAAGACTTGAAATATTTAAGGAAGCATACCCTTAGGTTACTTAAAAACGAAGAAATAAAACCCTAAGAATAATTCCTAATTTATTTAGAAAAATTTCTAAAAAAAGGTATTTACTGAAGTGTTTGTTTAGTGACATTTTTACTCAAAATTTAGCCATTTTGTTTGACCATTTCCAAAAAAATTAAGCTCCAATTATTTTTATAATAATAAGTACACATAATTGTTAAAAATGCAAAGAAATCCCTAGGAATTTCTTTCAATTTAATTACAAAAATTTCCAAAACAAGGTATTTCAAAGTGCTCATATAGCGGCCTTCTCCTCGCTTTAACTTTTTGCAACTTTGTCTCACAAGTTAATGGCTGATTTAAAATTGAATATTTTCCCAGCAATAAGGACTCTTATAGTAATTATCGAAAATAAAAAGAAGCCCTTAGGATGTCTCTCAAAGTTACCTTTGTAAGTCGTCGAACACAAAACATTTTCAAAGTACATCCATAGCGACCTTTTCGCTTCTAACTGTCACAACTTTTCAAAATTTCTCTAAATTTCCAAAGAATTTATTCATTTTCCTATGCACTAAAATAAGTGAACATAACAACTAACACAATTTATACTAAGTTAAGTGCATAAATCTTCCATTTACACAAGTTAAAGTCAAGAGATGTCGAAGTTCACCTATAGCGATTGTTCTTGCTTCAAACACTTTCAAACATACTTCAATTCGACACACAATCCAAATAACCATTTAAACATTAAGTCAAGGCCATGCCATATGTTATAGAAGGTAATATAACTGTTGTTACATAATATAAAGTTGTCATTTGCTTCCAAAAGCAAGAGGGTCCAAAGTTTATAACTTTAATAGTTAATGTCACTTTAACTTTATATTTGCAGACACACACACACAATATATACAATTAAGATAGTGAGATACCTCATCCAAATCCTAGCCTACATCAAGCTCAAACATATAATAATAAAAAACTAGTTTCTACCATCACCTAAAAGCATAAAGACTCCACTTTTAGAATTGAAAAACCAAGGAAAGACCTCCCCATCTCTTCAATGTTCGCAGCCGAATCCAAGCTCCCCATTTTCTTCCATCTTTTTCTATTTTTGGCTTTAGATCCTTACTCACTAAGGTGTTGGTGAAAGCTTGATGGAGTTTGGCAAAGTTTGAACTAGTTAGTGAAAGATTGGTGAAGAACAAAGTGGATTAGTGCTAATCCAATTCCACCATTTTTGAGCTTTTTGTTATTTTCAAGCTTTATAATTCTATGTAGTGTTTAACAAGTCCAAACCCTCTCCTTTAACCTCCCATTTCTATGCAAAATAGTCCCCCTATGTGCCTTGCATGCTTTTTACTATACACCTCACTTTTCACTTAAAAATGCCATACCACCCTCTCTTCCCAAAGTATCTCCTATGATATCATGCATGGCATCACAATATTTTCTTCCCATAAATGGAAAAATATTTTTATTTCATATTAATTATTTCCTAAGTGTTTTAGTGTATGTAAAAAAAGTTTGAACTACTTATGATAAGTAAAAAACTATTTATCGATAAAATAATTTTCGATCACATTATAGATATTCCATTAAAGTATTTATTTTTCTAACATTTTTCTAAAACAAGTGTACTATCATTTATTATTAGTTAAAAGGGTGTTAATAAAGTTATTAAATCAATTTAATCACATTTAACCTAACATTCAAATATTTAAATAATTCATATATTTAAACACGAATTGTTCGAAATTTCAGGTCGTTACAGTATAGGCATGATGATTTTACTCTCTACGTAGGCAAAGGAAGGTGGTGGATGTTAAAAGACCCTGTAGGCTTTGGGTGGACCAGGGATTGAGTCTAATTTAATAGCATGAGGACGACATGCTTTCATGGAGTTTTCGGCCAGTCTAGGGAATTGAGTCCTATAGGCAACCTTGGTGGTGGCGAGTGATAGATGACCTTAAAAGGCATGAGGCTGGACCAAGGCATGAGTCCATATAAATGTGATGCGTTATAGTTAGATGTGTAAGACACTCAGACATGAAGTGGTGACAGAATGTGTGGTCGTTGAGCCATATACTCGTATCATGTTATAGTATTATTTTTGTAGTAGAGTATGGCTCACTAACTAGACTTGTGTCAGACCCCTTTCTATTTTCCTTTATATGTGTATAGCTAGGTTGATGGGGTTTGGAAGTGAGATGGTATCAGGATCAGAGATTCATTCTTATATTATGCATATAATGTACATATATATTATGACCTAGGTTTGACTGTGTATTTGGATTGGGTTGTATTTGTATTATTCAAACAAACGTATTTGACATTTGCATTCTTTTGTTCTGTATCATTACAGTAATGGCCAGAGATCGAAGCGAATGATATGTAGGATGCTCTGTTGTTTGATATCGTTGTAGAGGTGGCTTATTTGAGTTAATTCATGAATGAGTGTCGTTGACCTGATGTTGTAACGACCCGATTTTTCGAGCCCGAAAATTGACATTAATACGTCCATTGTATCAAATGCCGAATAATCGAATGCCGAAATACCGAACCATTAGGGTTAAAGAAGAAGGAAGTAGAAGAAGAAATAGAAAACAATATCAGAATCTCACAATCGCAGCAGAATAATATATAATAGATAAATGACTAATCTTTTAAACAAAAGATTCATATCTTTTTATACATTACATCATCAGAGTACAATACAATCAACAACACAATTTAGGATGGTTATAATATCTCTTCCTTCCAAAGCTGAATATACAGCTTACACTGCACAACGGAAATATGAATCTACGGAAATACGCCACGTCATCCATCTCGTCTTTTGAGCTCCACAACAGCCCATGCAGAATTTGTACTCTGTAATACTTGTACTCTGTAATACTCGTTCTGACCCGAGCATTATAGTTACATAACACCCGAGTCAGTCTGGAAAACTAGCGTGGGAAAACACACTCAATTGGATTATTAGAGTTTTCAAAATCATTTTGAAATCAAAGGTATCTCGTAAGACCATGCCACAAATAAACATGTCGGGTTTTTACCTTACGATAACCAAACCATTTTCTTATAAAATCCTCTGATATTATAGTAGTGTCTATATACAAACACATATTCAAATAGCCGAAATTGTTACATTCATTAAATTCCAGCATAATAGGTTCTAGAAACAAAATCGTAAAGACACGTAGGGAAAATGGATTTCCATCAATGGCAGGGCTAATAGGGTACCGCCCGTCACAATACGTAGTCTAGATCACCGTACCGAGGATCCACTCTGTTCTCTTGAATCACAAGACCGGAGCTAGCCCTTACTGGATAGTCCAAATAAGATCACCCCACGGTTGGGATCAGCAACCGCCCACACAGCCAAAATAAAGGGACCTCTAGACAGGGATGACCTTATCCTAATTGGTTGCTATCCACTTAGCCTTGCGTGCATCTCCCCTATTTTAGCCATTCCCAGTTGATGAGGCTTGAGGCTATGCATTACCTTTTTAGCACACGTTCACTTAGAATGCTCACGTCCTCCTGACGATGTTCTGAAAGCATTCATCCATACAAGTCCGTTCTGGGTCCGAACAGAACTGAAGGCACTACTCCTACTACATCCATTTTGGAATCACCCTCAGGATTAGTAGCGATTAGCCCTTGTACTTCACTGCTCTATCTTCGACTTCAAGCTCTTGTCTTTCTCACGAAAACGTTCAAACCGAATCGAAGTGGTTTTCGAGAAATAAATCCCGATCCCAGTCTCTTCGAAACGATCAGCGCATTGGCAAATATTGATAGTCGGTTATTTGACTATCAAATAACATTCACAAACAATCATCGGGCTTTAAATAATTTTCCAAATTATTTATTTCAAAATATCTTCACAAGCTATTTTCCATACTTCAACTCTTTGAAAACAATTTCAAATCACTTCTCTCTTGCATAATAAATTCCCAAATATTGTTTACTCCCACTGAAAATCACCAAGTCTAAATACTTTAGATTTTAAAATAATTAAAATTACTTTATCCAAAAATATTACTTTAAAACACTTAAAATAAAAACTATTTAAAACATTTTATTTAAAATACTATGAAATTTTCTAAAAATTCTCAAGTAAGACATATGCCAAAACAAATTTTAAAATAAAAATAAAAATAAAACTTATGAAATTCTATATATGTTTTCAAATAAAATTTTTAGCCTAACTGTCTTTAAAATAAAACTACTTTATAAAATATAAATATTAATAATTATATTTTTAAATCATAATACCAATTAACATTTTAAAATAACTACTATTATAACTAAATTAATAAATATTTACCTATAAAATTTTAAACAACTTAAATAATAATTTCTCAAAAAAATTCTTTAAAGCAACTTTAAAACTTTTTAACTTATACTTAAAAATTTGCTTTGAAAACATACTTGGTTTTTCATGGATATACACTATCCTTTCTCACCTTTGAAAATAAACCACTATTTATTTTTAAAACAAATTACCATTCCTTTATAAATTCCCACCATGAATTTATACTTTCAATTATCCACTGATATCTTATTTCACTTTATAAATCCAGTTTATAAATTTCATAGTCTCATTCTCCTTTTAAAACACAGTTCCAAACACTAAATCAATTTCCAAACCGATTTCCAAAATTTAACCCATTTAAAATAAATTACTCCTCTACATATCCAAATTTATTTCAAAATTTATTATTTCCAAACTCACTTCTTTATTTATGATTCAAAATCTTATTTTAAACTGAAAATATCCATTTCATTCTTTATTCAAAATTCTCCCTTTTAATTCTTCCCAATCATTTAAATCTTGAAATTTAAAATAAAATCCTTTAATTCTTAAGCAATATTACTTAAGTCTCCAAACTCCTTTACATATCCTAATTTATTTCATAGAATTTAAAATCAAACTTTTATTCTTTCCGAATTCATTCCATAATTTATCTAAAATTATTTTTCTTAATATTTCTCTCTTATATCTCTTTTCAAAATCAAATCCTTTATATTTTTCATATCTTCAAAATATTCAAATATATTCAGCCAAAATATAGCATTCAATAATTTCAATTACCAATATAATCATCGCAGATTAACACATAAATCACATCGCTGAAAGTAAAATAAATTCAATGTTTTGAGTAATCCAGTTGGATCCCTCCAACCTGTTTCCCTACATCCACAGATGTTAGCACAATAATTTAAAATACCAATCCCGGGTCAAGGCGGGATACCGCGGTATAAAGGGTCATTCGCTATTATGCAGGGCGCATAGGGTCTCGTCCGCTATATAATGCGGGAACTAATCACTCTGATATATATATATATATATATATATATATATATATATATATAGCATATCACATCCAATGCTGATAATAAATTATCAATTCAAGATACAACCAATAATTCAAATTTAACTATTTAAATTTAAAAGGCATTCCAAATGAGTGAGATTAACTCACCTTTATTTTCGTTTGTAATCCGATCCAATCTTGACTTGTTTTCTTCACAGTTTTAGACCTTGTGTAACATTATATGATTTATTAATATCTAAAATAATCTACAAGTAATTTACCATTTAATAAATTAAATTGACCAATAATTAAATTTAAACTAATCATTTGGTTTTTAAACTAATAATTTGATTTTAAATTAATTTTCCCTTTAAACCCTTTTTGTAACTATAATAAATTAAATAAGTTTATAAATCAAATAAATCACTATAACACATTATTTAAAATAAATAGTAAATTAAAAATGTGTAAATATATATATATATATATATATATTTATTTTATTTTTCTTTGGATACTACCTATACTAAAAATATAAATCTAATTTTTTTTCATAACTTTCAGCATTAAAATTTCTATATATATAAAATTTAAAAATCTATCTGTATATAATTTTTTTTTCTGTTTAAACTATAGCTAAAATAGGCAGCTATGTATGTTAACATTGTACATATCTTAAAATTAAACAGCAAGCTAATTATACATATATATGAACCTAACACACACACACACACATATATGTATTTCTCTATATATATATTTTAAATCTGTATATATATATATATATATATTTTAGTAAATAAATAAAAACAAAACCTAACCTTACTGCCAGATTCCTCTCATCGCAACTCCCATCGAACCGCCGCGGCCACTCCCAAACCCAAGCTCGAACATCACTGTTCCTCACATCGATCGATCATCCATTGTCGTCTCCCATCGCGTGCCTGGGCCTCTCGAATTTGAGCTCGAGTTCGAGAATTTCCATGCTTCCAGGAATGAGAACGCGACTTCACTCTCTCATGCGACTCGATAGCATGAGCGTTCTTCGTCTCTTCCGGAATCGTGCACGCCTGCTCGCTTTCAAATCATCGCGCGATTTAAACCACGCAATGCTCGAGACTCCCCTTCAACAACTATGCCTCACCGTTGTGAGCGTGCGCTTTAGCTCTTCGCCACCAGAATCGTGCCAGGAAGGCGGCTTCATGAATTGGATTTCGATTCATTATATTTGCATGATTTTAAAAAGAGGGGAAATTTGACTGAAAGAAAAATGGTTTGGCCATTATCTTTTAATTTTTTTTGAACTGTTTATTTTACTTCAGAAAAGGATCTCGGCTTGTTATATTTGTTTTGAATTTTTTTAAAAGAGACTCGTGTTGACGAAGAGGACAACTGCAGTACTAAGAGACACGTGTTAGCTGTCGTGAAAATATTTGCCCAGGTTAAATCAATATTATTGGAATTTTAAATTCAAATTTAAATTTTCTTGAAATCGTTGTTTAAATTTTTTACATCCAATCGAGGTGTGCCGCTAGGCGTTTATAATGTTAAACCCCTATTCTGAACACAATGGAAAAGGTTTCGAGTCCTAATTCGATCGTATGGAGGAGATAGCCTTTTGGACCCAGCTGTTATATTAAATTTAGATATAGATTTCAGTGCGTTTATATATCGTACGGCCACAAGACAACTCCAAATGCTACGAAAATTGAAATCCGATAATAATACATTATTACAGATCCAATGAAACTGGTTTCGTTGAATACCAAGATTGTGCCTCGGAAGGCTATATTTAAATATCGATTTAAACAATAAATTTTAAAAACTAAAAAAACACTCTCAAATTCAAATTTAAAACTTCTATTATCTCCAGTATTATAAATATAAATTTTCCAAGCCTTAGATATATTTTTAACAAGCATAAAATTGAAGATTCAATATTTTACCCCACTTTCAATAATTAAATTCAATAATTTAATTGCCAAATAAATAGTGATATTTGAAATTCAAGTTAAACTAACTTTCAAATATTTAAAATCAATTAAATATTTTAGTTTCAAATATCCAGAAATTTCGATTCATCACATTCCTCCCCCTTAAAAGAATTTCATCCTCGAAATTACTAGTTAAGAGAAATGATCCTTAACCCGTTAACTATTTTCCCAATCCAAAAGGTTTTTATCAGCTTCCCAAAACCAAACGGTTTTTAACAATACCCAAAACAATCTTTTTATTAAAGACACTAACTCCTTTACTAACTTCCTAAATTCATCCATAACTCCCAAATAGTATTATTTACTCAACAATTCACATTAAATTTAAAACCAAATTTAAATTATAAAAATTTCTTCAAAATTTTCTAACTTCCTAAATTTTCGAAATTTTTTGCCAGCGTCTCCTTTGCGCGACTAGATTGGTACAACTAAAAAATGCCTCTACGGCCCCCAAATTTCAAAAATAATAATCCAAGTGGCTAGACCAGAAAATCATCAAATTTCATACAGAAATTTAAATACATACCTTTTTGTTGAGCAATTCAATTTATCTTCGGAAATCAAAAATCCCAATTTCCTATTCTTTTAAATCACCTGTATATCCTACTAGCAATAATGTCCAATTACAACATTCAAAATCATTTTATACATTTCTTTACATAAGTTCCAATATTCATTTTAGCCCGTACGATGTCCGTATGCAATACCAAATTGATCGCTTACACGATCACACAATTTCACTTTCGAACTAGTGTCGTCCACCCGACTTTCTAGTGCGGACTCAGATCTGGTTTCTTGATTAGAAACCGTCATTCTCCTTGCATAGCCACAGTATGATAGAGAATTTACAGAATCAATCAAAAATCCATTTCCAGAGTTCGCCGTCGAAAATTGAGCAAAAATCCCAACTCGAATCGGTACAACTACACAAAATTCTATGCTCGAATCTGGATCAAATCACTATGCGAATAAATAATATACGTACATCCTACGTATTTCTCAATTGATTATTAGCTATATCAGTTCTCTTTTATTCACATTCATTTTGATTTCTATCCACTTATCATCTCACACACCTTATTAAACCTTCATCCATTTCTAACTTAGTATTTCCAATACAAATTTTATTTAAGAATTTCACTATCCATCTTCTAAGTTCAATTTAAGTATTTTGTTCACTTCTTATATTTATTTTTACTTCACTACTGAAGTTTATATCCATTTCTATTCACTTTGCCCTTACAATTCCATTTGAATTCAATTTACCTTCGAATTTAAATATTGAATTCTATTCATCTTAAACCATACTTAGTTTTCTTAATTAGTTCCACTTACTAATTTATTCCTATCTCAGACCATTTTTACTTCCAAACTTTTATTTTTTTAGTTCACTTTGAACTAGTTCTACAACTTCACTTTACTTTGCACAATCCCAAATATTCAATTTCAATTCCATTTACAAGTTTAATTAATTTGCTTGCTTACTAATTTTATTTCAATACTTTGCTTTATTTAGTTCAACCGATAAAATTTCCATTTCACTTTATTTAACATAATTCAAATATTTAGTTTCAATCCAACTTTTAAATTTCGATAGGTTTTTCAACTCATTTACGTTCAATTCACAATCTCTTGAGTTTACTTCATTTAATTGACTTGCTTTACAAACTTATTTTATCGTCACATTTACTTGAAATTGTAAATTTATTTATTCATTCACAAATTTATTTCCACCTTAATAAATTTTATTTAAGTAACCATTTCACTTAGTCCACCTAGACTTTTTCTCTACATTCATCTTTACTTATCTAGATTTAATTACACTCTGACTGAATTCAAAATTTTAAACTTCTATAAGTTTTACAAATTTAATTACATCTCATTTACTAATCTTTTCCTTTATTTATTTGGTTTACTTCACAGCTTATTTTGTTTTTCATACTTATTTTAATTTAACTCTTCTTCAAGTTAAATTTTCTATTCTAGAAAATATCAAATTTTACTAGTTATCAAACCCATTTATATTTCCATAACATTTTAAATAAACTTCCAGAGGATTAACCATTCAAAATCAAATTTGAAAACATATATATCCAAATCAACTATTCTTTGAATCTCAAAACCAAACCCAGTTTTGCAAACCACTCCAATTTAAAACATTTTGGCAGCAATTACTCTGTTAGAAACTCGAAAATGAATCTCGATGATGTTGTAGTCATCACCGTAATTATTTTCCAGCGACCGAAGTGAGTTCTGTGCTTTTATCTCTTTAAAACCCTTCAAATATTTTTAAATTCCAAATCTCACCAGATTTCATATCCAATTCAAAATATTTCCCAAATAATATCACCATTATTTCTCCAAAGCTTTTGAAAGCCATTTTCAAACCCAAAGGAATTTTTATCTTTTCCCGAAATTCCAAATTCCAAATCCTTCCAATTCATATTCAAACATTACTTTGAAACTTCTTTTCATTTTCAATTATAAATCACATTTATAATTCATATTTACAAATCCCATATGTATATGAATTTATTTCTTAGCTTTTATCCAATTTCTTATTTAATTTCTACACAGTAATGATAATAATCTAATATTATCATTAATTAACAACCAAGCAACCATATATAACTATAATAATTTATAAAAAATTATTTCTTTTATATAAAAAAATAATTTGTGTAAAATTATTTCATTTACGCTATTTTAAAACAATACTGTGTCGATCTATCTTATTTAAGAGTTTAGAAACCCCTATCGATGACATGGCGTCCCACATATCGATCAGAATTCATAAACACTCAACCGATAAGTCAACACAATAATAAAACAATCTTTATATTCACTAACAAATACGCGCTCATCTCTATTTATACACTCATACTCATTCTAGAGTACTTTTGGACTCTATTTCTAATGAGTAACCCCACTAGAGCCAAGGTTCTCGCTTAACCTTCAGCTCTGATACCAATCTGTAACAACCCGAATTTTTGACGTCCGAAAATCGACATTAATGCGTCCACTGTATCAAATGCCGAATAATCGAATGTCAGAAAAAACGAACCATTAGGGTTAAAGAAGAAGAAGGTAGAAGAAGAAATAGAAAACAATATTAGAATCTTACAAACGCAGTGGAACAATATATAATAGATAAATGACTAATCTTTTAAATAAAAGATTCATATCTTTTTATGCATAACATCATCATAGTACAATACAATCAACAACACAATTTAGGATGGTTATAATATCTCATCCTTCCAAAGTTGAATATACAGCTTACATTGCACAACGGAAATATGAATCTACGAAAATACGCCTCATCATCTAGCTCGTCTCCTGAGCTCCACAGCAGTCCATCCAGAATATGCACTCTATAATACTCGGTCTGACCCGAGCATCATAGTTTAATAACACCCGAGTCAATATGGAAAACCAGCATGAGAAAACACACTCAATTGGATTACTAAAGTTTTCAAAATCATTTTGAAATTAAAGGTATCTCGTAAGACTGCACCACAAATAAACATGCCGGGTTTTTACCTTACGATAACCAAACCATTTTCTTATAAAATCCTCCAATATTATAGTAGTGTCTATATACAAATACTTATTCAAATAGCTGAAAATTTTACATTCATCAAATTCCAGCATAATAGGTTCTATAAACAAAACCGTAAAGGCACGTAGGGAAAATGGGTTTCCATCAATGACAGGGCTACTGGTTACCGCCCGTCACAGTACGTGGTCTAGATCACCATACCGATGATCCACCCTGATCCCCTGCATCACAAGACCGGAGCTACCCCTTACTGGATAGTTCGGATAAGATCATCCCATGGTTGGGATCAGCAACCGCCCACACAGCCGAAATAAAAGGACCTCTAGACAGGGATGACCTTACCCTAATTGGTTGCTAGCTACTTAGCCTTGCGTGTACCTCCCCTGTTTTAGCCATTCCCGGTTGATGAGGCTCGAGGCTATGCATTACCTTTTTAGCACACATTCACTTAGAATGCTCATCGTACCCCTGACGATGTTCTGAAAGTATTCATCCATACAAGTCCATTCTGGGTCCCAATGGAACCAAAGGCACTGCTCCTACTACATCCATTTTGGAATCACCCTCAGGATTAGTAGCGGTTAGCCCTTACACTTCACTGCTCCACCTTCGACTCCAAGCTCTTGTCTTTCTCACGAAAACGTTCAAACCAGATCCAAGTGGTTTTCGAGAAATAAATCCCGATCCCGGTCTCTTCGAAACGATCAGCGCATTGGACAATATTGATAGCCGGTTATTTAACTATCAAATAACATTCACAAACAATCATCAGGCTTTAAATAATTTTCCAAATTATTTATTTCAAAATATCTTCGCAAGCTATTTTCCATACTTCAAACCTTTGAAAACAATTTCAAATCACTTCCCTCTTGCAGAGTAAATTCCCAAATATTGTTTATTCCCACTGAAATACACCAAGTCCAAATACTTTAGATTTTAAAATAACTTAAATTACTTTATCCAAAAATATTACTTTAAAACACTTAAAATAAAAACTATTTAACACATTTTATTTAAAATCTTAACTATGAAATTTTCTAAAAATTTTCAAGTAAGACATAAGCCAAAACAAATTTCAAAATAAAAATAAAAATTATGAAACTACGTACACTAAAAATAAAAATCTATTTTTTCATAACTTTCAACATTAAAAATTCCTATATATATAAAATTTAAAAATCTATCTGTATATAAAAAATTTTCTGTTCAAACTACAGTTAAAATAGGCAGGCATATATATCAACATTGTACATATCTTAAAATTAAACAACAAGCTAAATATACATATATCAGAACCTAACACACACACACACACATATATATTTCTCTCTCTATATATTTTTTAAATCTGCATATATATATATATATATATATATATATATATATATATATTAGTAAATTAAATAAAAACACAACCTAACCTTACTGCTAGATTCCTCTCATCGCGATCGCAACTCCTGTCAAACTGCCGCGGCCACTCCCAAACCTAGCACGAACATCACCATACCTCACATCGATCGATCATCCCTCACCGTCTCCCATCGCGCGCCAGAGCTTCTCGAATTCGAGCTCGAGTTCGAGAATTTCCATGCTTCCAGGAATGAGAACGCGACTTCACTCTCTCACAAGACTCGATAGCACGAGCGTTCTTTGCCTCTTTCAGAATCGTACGTGCTTGCTCGCATCCAAATCGCCTCGTGATTTAAACCACGCTATGCTCGAGACTCCCTTTCAACAACGATGCCTCACGGTCGCGAGCACGTGCTCCAGATCTTTGCCACCAAAATCATGCGAGGAAGGCAGCTTCGTGAGTTGGGTTTTGATTCATTATATTTGAATGATTTTAGAAAGAGTGGAAATTCGAATGAAAGAAGAATGGTTCGGCCATTATCTCTTATTTTTTTTTCGAACTGTTTATTTTACTTCAGAAAAGGATCTCGGCTTGTTATATTTTTTTTAAAAAGAGACGTATGTTGACGAAGAGGACAAGTGTAGTACTAAGAGACACGTGTTGGCTGTCGTGAAAATATTTGCCCAGGTTAAATCAATATTATTTAAATTCAAATTTAAATTTTCTTGGAATCATAGCTTAAATTTTTTACATCCAATTGAGCGTGTCACTAGGCATTTATAATGTTAAACCCCTACTCCAAACATAATAGAAAAGGTTTCGAGTCATAATTCGATCGTATAGAGGAGATAGCTTTTTGGACCCAGTTATTATGTTAAATTTCGATATAGATTTCAGCGCGTTTATATATCATACTGTAGGATCGATTTCACCCTAGAGGGGGGGGGGGTGAATAGGATGATGGTATAAATTATTAAAATTAATCGCGGAAGCTTATAAATTAATTTCAATTCAGATCACAGAATAGCAGCACATATATCGCAGAATATAAATAACAGAAAAAAACAGAACAACACAGAATTTACCCAGCTTCGGCAAAACCCTGCCTACGTGCTGCCCCCAAGGTTTCTACTAGAAATTAGATAGTCCCTCGCTTGCACACGTAAACTCGCTATACCCGCTATTGACTAATCTAACTCTACGCTCAAAACCTTGTCACAACTCAACCACTGAGTTGCGAATTCTCAAGCTACGCCACGTAGCTTGTCCCCTAGTCACACGACTAGAAATTTAAACGGTTAAAAAAGAAAATACAAATTAAAAAACAATTTAAAACAAACAACCCTAATTTTAAATTTAAAGCCCTTATTAAAAAATGCCGGCCCCTTTTATATTCTAGCCCGCCTCTTTTATTTTCTTCCTTCGTTTATTTGGAGATGCCGGCCGTTCCACTTTGAAGCTAAATTAGGGCTTGTCCCTTCGATCCAATTTAGGGTTTTTTGAAATTCGAAGCTTGCGAATGCGATTAAATTATTGATGCGGCGTTCTTTTGTCAATCGATGATTTCCTTTGTGCACTTCAACTACTTCGAATTGATCGAATTCGAAAAGCTTCGGTATGTTCTTTCTGCTCCTTTTGCTTTTCTGTTTGTATGCTTGAATTCGATGAATATGCCGATGATGATCTTAGGGTTTATATAGGATTCGAATTCCTATTTTTGCGTTCGTATAAAATCATTTGAATTTGTCAATAATTCACCTCGGCCACTCGATGATGCTTGAATGTTTGAGATTGATTATGACTAATTCACATGTGAATATTCTTGATATTGCTCGGTTGACTTGGTTTAAAATCTTCGTCTTTGAATTTGTGATAATTGACTATGGCTCCGTGATTTTCTCTGACTTGATAAATTGTGTATAATTTGATACTATGGCTACTGGCTATGACTTGTTTGTTGAATTTCTTTGTAACTTTATTCAAACTGCTTCACTGTCATTTTGATCGATTGATTCATCATTGACTTACTGGCAATATTTGAATTGCTACCGAACCATGGCTTCAACTGATAATTTTCGATTTCCCACTACACTTTGAAACTGCTCCTTGACTTATTAGTTGATGCATTCGAATGTTTTTTTGTTGTATGTCTGGTGTAGTTGCATTGCATTGATATTGAGACCTGTAGTCTTCATTTGTGCTCTCTGTTTTGAGTAACTTCCCATGAGTACATGTCTTGTTCATGCTGTTCATATGCTTGTTGAGTTTGTATTGTACTTTGACTCATTTTTCGAGTCAGTGAACATTTATGTTGGTTTCATTGGTACTTGAATTTGAGACCTTTTGCATTTCAGTTGTATTGTGTTTGGTTTGGATTGAAGTTGCAGGCTTGTGTACTATGTCTTTTGAGCGTTGCATTACTTCATTGTTCACTGTCCTATGTGATGTTCATTTATTGTTCGAGACCGTTCGCATATCAGTTGTATTTGTTATCCTCACTTGAGCATTCTGTTGCATTTGTGCATTGCCTTGCTGATTCATTTGTTTACACTCGTGTGTTTGGTCTGCAGTTCATGTTGCCTTGACTTTGGTTTGTGCTGTTGCACTTCTGTTTGCTGTCATGTTGGTGGCATTGCCCCATACATATTGTCACTGTTTAATATTGTTTGCAACTTGACACTTGTTGTCTGCATTTCATATGCTTGCAGCCTTGTTTCATACCTCTGGCTTGTTGCTTCCCTGACCTGTTGTAGTTGTTCATATGCCGGTTAGCTTGTATCATATGTATGCTTTACTTGATCTTCACTTTGATTTCATGTTGTTCTTATAGTCAAGTCTGCATTGCTGTTATCAACTGGCCTTGGTTCTGGCCATTCCTTGTTGCCTTGTTGCAGTTATATATGTACTGTGTTTTGGTCATTTCTCATGTACATATGTATGTGATGCTTTGATGTTGTTTCACTTCTTCAAAGCTGCCTGTTTCGAACCATGTTCGCTGTGGCACTGCATATTTTGTTTGCATCTTTTCTGGTTGGTCTGGATTGTTTCAGTATTCATGTTGTTGTGCAGTAGCCGTGGTCTTTGTTGTTGTAGCATGCACTCGTTGTTGTTTTCAGTTGCACTTGAATCTCTTGGCACTGCTGTTAGCTTTGGTGTATGTAGCTTGGTTCATGTGTTGCATTGCAGTTGATTCATTAGCATGCTACTGATTGGTCTGACCTGAACTTGGTTCGCTTCATGTTGATTTTTGAAATTTCACTTGAGTTGAATCCAGTTTCAAAAACTCGGGTTTGACCTTGTGCTTGAGTCGTGATTTTGAATATATTGCACGTGAGTTAAACCCGGCTTTTCATTTGGGTTTGACCTGTGCTCACCTGTCCCTGTAGCATTATCAAGTGTATATATTGGTGTGCACGGCCTTGTGGCATATACAGTGATACACTGTGTATGTCACAAGTTGTTCGTGTATGATGAATTCAAATTTAAATGATGACGAACAACCCAAATAACTGAGGCAAATATTATTTTCAAAATTCATATTTCATTTTATATTGCAAAAATATTTCTTTTTCAATTTTACTGTGTTAGTGAATATTTTTGCAGATTGCTCAGATGCTGGATTCAAACTGGAATGCAGTTGAAGACAAAATACGAGTGTGAGTGATATGTAGTGAGGTTATTAATGTAAACTGAATTGTGATGTAATCAAAATTTATATGTATAATGAGAGCTCGAATTTGTACTATCAAAATTGTAATAAATATTTTTTTGAATAAAATATTCGTTTGAATTCAAATTCCGTGTTATTTATCTTATTCAGCAAATATTTATTTAATCTGTGAAAAATAAAATAGTATATTAACAAATACATTTAAACGAATGTATATATGTTAATTATCATCAAACAAAAATCATATAAGCGCATATTCAACACATACGACAACATGACAACTCCGAATGTTATGAAAATTGAAATCCGATAATAATACATTATTACGGATCAAATGGAACTGGTTTCGTTGAATTCCGAGATTGAGCCTCGAAAGGCTATATTTAAATATCGATTTAAACGATAAATTTTAAAAAATGAACAAAACGCTCTCAAATTCAAATTTAAAACTTATATTATCTCTAGTATTATAAATATAAATTTTCCAAGCCTTAAAAATATTATTAACAAGCATAAAACTGAAGATTCAATATTTTACCCAACTTTCAATAATTAAATTCAATAATTTAATTGCCAAATAAATAGTGTTATTTGAAATTCAAGTTAAACTAACTTTCAGATATTTAAAATCAATTAAATATTTCAATTTTAAATATCCAGAAATTCCAAGTCATCACAGATGTGGTTGGTAATATTACACCATTTATTGTTATATGACTTGGATGGATGTTATTCTCCAAGTAAGTAATTATAGACTTGCTCTATATGTTTTTGGATGATAGTTATTTGAGTGATAGACATGGTTGTAAGTATGTAGTTTAGATTAGACGTGACATGATTTTGATGACATGTTCACTGTGCTAAGATATCGCCCTTCTTCTGATGTTCCTAGATCGATTATGGCATAAGATGTTACCATAATTGTTGATTATTTGGTTTATATAGTGAGATTCCTACTCTATTGAGTTGTCTCATCCATAGAATGAAATAGTAGTAAGTCAGTGAGATGATATATGACGAAAAATACCATCGATTAGTTGTTATTGGAAAATGATTTAAGCTTATAATTTTGGTTATGAAAAATATCATGTTTTAACTATTGATTTAAAAGTGTATTCTAAAATAAATTTAGTATTAAGATTATAAAGGGATAGGTATGTGGTTAATGGATGATTGTTAAGGCTATATAATTTATATGGAATGAAGTCTTTGAAATTCTATATATAAGTATGATTTAAAGAATAAGGAATTTTAGGAGTTATGGCCTCTGATTATGAAGGATATTCCAAATAGGATTTACGATGAAGATAATATAAGAAATATTTTCAGTTGATGTACATAAAGAATTTGGATAATGGAATTTGAGCTATTGAGACAAACCTGATTTTGGGAACATTAAGTAAAGAGGTCCTTGATTAAATGGATACTATAGTAAAATAAGAAAATACCATGGAAATTTGTTTGGAAAAAATGGGGAAAGAACATTATAGCTAGCATGCATAAAAGATGCGAAACCGATTCTATGGAATGGAATTTGTAAGGTCTACATACGACTTTGAGTGAGGAGTAGATGAATTCTTTTCAATCATCCCTCGAATTGAAGAGAAGCCTTTCTATTTGAAGAAAATTCTTTCGTAGTGATTTAAAGGTACAAAGTTTACATTGCATTTGAGGTGCATGTAGATATTGCATTACATAGTCAATTCTTTTAACTTTATCACTATCTTAGGTTATGATTTCTCTTAGGTTTGGGTTTCACTTTGATTTAGGATTTTGATTGCCATGGTTGTATTAGATGATTTGAATAGGGCTTCTCTTGTTTAGATGCTTAGTTATTTAAAAGGTTAGGATGGAATGTTTGGAAAGTTGAGGAGGTAATACATTACATACCAATAACTTGTTAGATATTTTGAGAAGTGATATCGTAAGCATAATGATACCACTTGCGTTTGATCAAAGTTCTGAATAGGAGATATTTTGTGTTAACTAGGTTAAGACATTGACCATTTTAAATGTCCTTGGGTGAAAGAAGGAATAGCAGGTATGGTGATTTGAGTTGGTTGGATTTGTTTAGGTCAGACACCGTCTACTTTGAGTTTCCTTAACTTAGCAATTCCAAAAATGAATGAAGAAACTACTACTGGATGATTTAGGTGTTAGGTGTGCGCATTTAGAAATGGTATGAAGGACTGCAATTTGGTTTAGGGAAAGTTGGTGCTAAGGCTACCTGTTGATATGCATTGTAATGTTATTTATTTGAGATGGTAGATGGGATTGGAGAAGTTGTAGCATGCATGTATGATTGAGATTGGTTTTTTGTGACGAGTTATAACTGTAGACTTTATTGGATTATTTTAGGGAGAATGATTTGGTCAGAGACAATTGGGAAGTGGAGGAGTGGATCCAATCTTTTCTAGTTAATTCCTTTCCAAAGCGTTTCTATTCACTTGATTGTTAATTTAGTTAATATCTAGGTTTGATTGAATAATTGCATGGAATCATTGTTCTTTTTGTTTATGTTACTTAATATATGGTGTTTTGGATGATTGTTTTGTTTATGTGTGGATTGCGCTATAATTCTGTAACAGCTCCACTACCACACCCATATTAGTAAAGAACATTACAAATATATCATCTAATAATATAGAGAATACGGCTTATTAAGAGCGACCACATATGAATATATCTTTAATCTAACACTGACACATCATGCTCACCCTTTTTGTTAAATATCTAGATTGAAATTTTGACATGTACAGTCTCAGTTTAAAGAAATAAACCCACCGATTTCTCAAAATTCGAACAATATATCATATAAATAATAATCACAGATCACAATGGATAATTTATATCATATACACTACATAAAGCGAGTCTACGTAATGAAATACTAGATTCACATAATATACATCAAAATAAGTCACTATCTCAAATAATACATCCCATAATACATCATGTGAATATATATAATAGAAGATAAAATAAGATGTCAAAATGTCTACTATCTACCCACACACCTGCACAAGACCTAAGCATCCAGAAAGCTTGAAAAGTCTCGGCTTGGCTCTAGCATTGTGGAATAAATGGGTCAGACTATCTCTAAATATTCACAAGGGTGAGAACAAGATGTAACATGAGGTATTTAACACTATGAATGTTTACTAGTTACATAAATGATTTAACGTGGAACTTATCATAAAAATCACGAACATTTTAAATCCAAAAGCACTAGAAATCCAAGGTAACCAAAGTAAACCATGTCGATCACCTAGATCGTTCATACCGACCATAACGATCGTCCATACCATAAAACAACCCTAGCCAATAACCAGATGTTGTCCATATTGATCCAAACGATCGTAGAACACATAACACGTCACAAAAGAATTTAAAGAAATCCATAAGTATATCTTTTAAGGATTTATCGGTCCTTGGCTAAACTTTAAAAAGAAATATACTATAAAGTGAGAAATACTATTGCTTACAGTGATCTCTAGAACTTAACCAGAATTTTATACTACATGGCGAAATTCTAGTATTTACTAGAAGCTAGTAAATCTCACTCGTTGTGGATACTACTGGAAAACCTGAACTATATTCTCTTAAGGATCTAGCATCCCTATGTCGCACACCAAAAGAGTGTACAACTCTAAAGTGTTAAATACTTCCCAATAGCAATCACTCGAATTTAACCATGGCATACCATACTACCCAGTGAGATTCGTATATTCGCTAAAGGGCTAGTATTTATCACTCAAACATTATATTCACTGAGTTGTACAATATTCGATGAAGGGTTACGCAATAGCACTTAAACCAATTGGTAACACTAATTCCAATATTAGTATTCCCAAATCATAGAATTAAGGTTCTCAAAATATTTTTATTTTAAAAAAACAAAAGTCACATGGGATTTCCAGATGATAGAAAATACTATAGGAGTTTAAGATTTGAAAGTAATTAAATATAATTTTAACACACACACACACACAGATATATATATATATATATATATATATATATATATATAATGGTTTTCCAATATAACTTTATATAAAATATTACTTTCAAGTTCTTTTATTTAAAATCAATAATTTAATTACTATTTAACTTTATATAAATATTCATATTTGATAAAATATTATATAAATCCGAATTATTCCAAAAACGCACTCGTACAAATATAGTTGTCTAAAAAATCCATGTAGGATATTTTTTAATAAACCATGTTCCAAAACACACACACACACACACACACACACATATATATATGCAAACATATATATAAATATATAAGTTCTTGTAATTTTTATAAACCCATGTTTACTCTTATCCAAAACCATATAGACATTTAAATCTTTAATTAGAAATAATCTTATTTGCAATTCAAAATCATTCTAATGATAAATAATAAATAATTATATAAATAAATAAATATATGTATAGATATACATACACACTTTCAAATGTTCTTTATAACCAAAATAATTTATGAATTAAAAGATTAAGTAAAAACAGTTTGACCTGAAAACCCATTCTCTTTGAAAATCTTTATTGGGACATGCGATTGAATTTTAATGTTGTGCTATGGAGTCTATGGCATAAACATTCCAAAAGAAAATCACAAATCCAGTAGTTTAAATCGAAATCATGCACTAAAATCACACATACAAGAAAGAGAAACAAAGCACTAATTTAACAAGTGCAAAATAAGTAAACAGGAGGCTAAATGGACGATCGGGGAGGAAGCACGGCATAACCTAGAGCTCTGTCTAGGTCTTGACCAATCCACCGGTTTACGTGACCGGTTCACCGATGGCGCTGCATGGACAAGGTATAGGCAATGTTATCGCCTCCTTAACGATCCGATATCGCTAATTTTTCTATTGATGATTATCCCGACTCTTATGGCACTAATTTTAGTGTCATGCAGCCATAATATCAATAATAATATGATGATCTAAGAGGTTAAACAACTAGGGTTTTCTAGCAATAGAAAATTGCATATCCAAATGCAAACAACATAATGAATATAAATCATTTCAACAATAAATCATAATACTAATTCATCCACAAAAAAACATACACCAATATTCAACTTAGAAATAGGTTGTGTGAGTTTGTTAACTCACTTTTATATCTTGAATTGAAGATTAAACTCAAATTCATCGAGGCCAAAACCTTTTAGCAATTACCTAATTTTATTCTCATAAATTGAAAGAGAAAAGATTTACAACCCTAGATAAAACAAAGATTAATCAATAAATTAAATAGATAAGGAGATAAAGAAGATTACCAGAAAACAATTTCTACTAGGATTAGCCAAAAAGCCCTAAGATTTGAAGCTAGAATTTGGGGATCGCTTGAACTAGATTTTATGTAATAGGAGGCAAAAGGAGTATTCTAGTTTTTGGAACTAATGAATTGAGAAAGGGAGTGTACAGACTTCTATTTCTCTTCTATAAATGGGCTACGTTATAGAGTTAGGGGTAGGGGCAATAATTTGTTACGTATATCTAACTCGTTGACCAATCTTGTTCGAAATAAAGGTATTTTCTTTCTATTTTATACTCGCTACAATGTGGTTATATTAATTAATCGATTTAATTAAAAGTATATTTAATAGAAAATCGATAAAGGGTATGTTTTTTGATAGTAGTTACAAATTTCTTTAAACCGAGTAATTATCACAATGAAACAAACATACCATTTCAAAGTTTCCTATTCAAGATGCATCGAGAATTGGTTCGATGTATCCATTAAGACTAAAGTACTATTTTGGGCACCAAGGGATTACGTACTAATAGTTATTGTATAACTATGGATGACCCACTCGTTAGTTTTTTGGTAGTTAATAAAACTAAGGTCAAGCAGAAATGTCGATGCGACTAATTGATGTAGTTCTCTTGACTTGAGAATACCGTTGATCTACAGCGAAGAAGCTCGCTTTGATTATTGTTAAATCATGGCATGGCATCCATTGAACGACTATAGTTGGGTCGAGTGGAAGCATTGAAAGTGAAACACTATTCAAGAGAGGATTCATCTTGTAACAACCCTAATTTTGATTAACATTATTTAGGACATTTAATTAGTTAAATTAAATGAAATAATGTAAATTGTTAAGGGAGAGAGATTTATGATAATAGGGGGTAGCCATGCCTATTTGAAATAATGGACTAAAAGGAACTTAAAATGAAATAGAAAAGGAAAATTAGATAAGGGAAATATAGGAATAAGTTATATTCTTATACCCTATACCCTCATACCATATCATTCTCACGTTTACAAGCAAGTTGAAAATCAAAGGCCGACCACCATTAAAGAAAAGTATGGTGAAGATAAGTAAGAATTAAGAGGAAAAGCTAATCAACTTAATCCAAGATCAAATCTCAACTCCTTAACAACAAAACTAAAGGTGAATAATATTTACATCTCATATTTTGTAACGACCCGCAAATTTTGACAATTTAAAAATAGTTAATTTAGTAGGGTTTTATGATTAAATATTACTAAAAATAAAAATTTGTGATATAATAATGAAATAATAACTAAAATGAAGTGTAACAATGTCAATTTAAGTCAACTATTAACAATTTGAATGAAATTCCGATTAATTGAAATAGTTTGAATGTTATACTTGGTTATAAAGTGAATATGAGAAAACAAATGTAGATGTTGAAATTAACTAATGAAATAATTTATAGTAAATGGTAATTGAATAAAGTCAATGTTATATAGGTAATTTTAACATTTATTTGTAAATAATAAACTCATAAATGTGATTAAAAGTTAATGGTAAAAATTGTTATAAGCTACCTATTTATTTAGTTCGTTAAATTTAATTTGAAATCAATTGCAATTAATTCGCTTAATTAGTGCAGTTAATGTAGATTAAATTGATAATTGAAGAATGTTAATTCAATAAGATGTAATCAATATAAATTCTATTCTTAATATGATAATTGAGTGAATAAAAAGAATTGAAATCAAGCCAGGTCAATTTATTAGAATTTAAGCTATAATAAATGGATTTATTGAAACTAAATGTTATTAAATATTAGTGTTAATGGGAATTTAGATGAAATTAAAATTATTAATGTACTAAGATATAAACTAATGTTAATTATACCCATCAGATGATAATTGATTTAATAACAAAATTAAAAATCATATAAATGGAATTATTGGGAATTTAATTTCTATTTACTGAATTTATTGAAATTGAAATTAAACATTGTAATTAGTGAAATATTCAACATTGAATCGATATAAAAAAATTTGTTTTAAAGGTTTATAAATAACTAAGTCATCTAAGGTAACAGAAATTTTGAATAATTAAATTTGGATTGAAAAGTGATTTAATTGATTTAATATTAATTTATTTAACTAATGTAAAAATAGCCATTTTGGCCACTGACTCGGATTTCAAAGAAACTAGTTTCGTCGGATCCGTAACAGTGAATTATTGTAAGGCTTCGAGTTTCGTAGCGATCGGACTTGTCGTTTGGTCGTACGGGCTCGAAACGCCTAGAAATCTATTTAATCAAAATTAATTGAAATCAATTCTAAATAAGCTGATTTTAGTATATCTTCTTTATACGATGAAATTAGGACTTGAAACATGTTCCATTGAGTTTAAAAATATTGAAAACATTTATTTTGATATATAGGATGATCCACTTTCGTTCTGGTGGCAGAACAGGTTTTCGGGTCGTTTATCGTTCCAATCCAAATCGATCGGGTCCATTCTTTCCTATTTCAGCAATTCCTATAAATAGCTTATTATAAACCCTAGGTTATTTCTGATATTCATTTGTCTTTACGTACTTTTCCTTCTCAACTCCTCAGTCCAATGGCAGACAAAACCTTATAACAAAATTTCAATTTCGAATTCAATTCCAAAACCTAACTCCTCCAAACCCTATAAGTTCTCGACGAGCGTAATTCCCTAGTATGATTCGTTTTCCAATCGAGTTCACAATTCTCCCAGAAATCACTGAATCATTTTCGGCCGTCCATATGAACTTTCGACGATCCGACGGTGGATCGCCGTTTGATTGACAAACGGGGAGTGGCATCGGGGAAAGGATGTTGGGCAGTCTCTATCCTGATGTTCGTTGGTTGTGCGGTGATCGAAATTCGCCAATTTTGGCCAAGGATAAGCAACGGCGGTGGGTGTCTGGGTGGAAGCCGGAAAGCTCACCGTTGGTACAGGTGGGGGTGGCTTGGAGAGAGCGTCATGATGGAGGCGCTCGATAGGGTTGAAGGCGTTCGGTTCGTCGGTGGCAATTCGAGGAAGGTGTGCGGCGTGCGTAGTTGGGTAGTGTCGATCGCTGTTAAGGTTTGATACGTGCAGGTGATTTTACGATTTTTCCATTTTATCTAATTTAATTTAATTTTCGAAAATTTCAATGTTCTAATGCTAGTAACTTTTACATACGAGGTCCAATTTGCGCACGGTTTGATCCGTTGGGATAGTATCGAAATTCTAGACTTTTTGACGCTAGTTTGGATGAATTTTGAGATCGTTGGAATTTGGGCCATAAATTGGATTTTAATTCGATTTAAAATCGAAGGTGAGTGTTTTAACCCACTTACAACTTCTAAAATTTCTTATGTTAGTTAAATTAAATTTATAGTGCGATTAGAAATTTATTTATGGCAATTTGGTATATTTAAATTGCTAATCATGTTAATTTGAATTCATTTGAATTAAATTATCATTTAATTTATTATTGAATTTAAATTGCCAATTAATTACCAGTAAATTTTAATCTGTTATTTGTTGTAATTTATTTGGTTGACTGGATGTTGATTATGATGGATGTTTGATTTTATCATTGGATGATTGAATGTTATTTATATATTATGTCACTCCGTAAGTTCCTTTAATTATTATTTATTTGAAAATCACTAGGGGTTGAAATAATAAATACCCGGATGATTTATAGATTAGGGAAAAATCATTATGGGTTGAAATGATAGACTTGAGCAATTCTATGAATTTTATATTAATTTGGGATTGCGGTTTGAAATGATATATAACCGTAAAGTTTTAAATTGCGGATGGAAATGATAAACATCCATATCACTTGACCTTGGGGTAGAGAATTACGGACATCGGATTGGTTAAATTAAAAGATTTTTTAAATTCTTAATTTCTGAATTTAATTAAAGAATATTTTGAGATAAGAATTTGATTTATATAAATTGAATTATTATTGAAATTCGAGTTTTATGTTAAATTTGGAATTGTTTAAAAGAACTATTTAAGGAATTAAATTGAAATCTTAAAGTTGATTCTTAAGATAATGGAAATTTATCGGAATTGGGTTATTAAAATTGTTTGAAATATAACTTTGAAATAATATTGAAATTTGAGTAATTTAAATTGGTATTTCGAACATGGATTAGAAGCGATACTGAATTAAATATTTTATGGAGAAATTGAATTGAAAGATATGAAATTGGGTTTTGGAAATTTGAAATGATTCAAATGCTTTGAAACAAAATAAATAGTTTAAATTGATATAAATTCCAAATTCATATTTTATTATATAAACTGTTTTAAAAATATATTACTTTAAAGACTTTAATTATTAAAAAATTTCAAACTATTAAATTATTTTAACCCATATTAACCATATTAAATCATTTTAATCTATTTTAATCCATTTAATTTATTTTAACTAATTAATCCATTTTAACTTTTTTAAATCTAATTCACATATTTTAAAGCTATTTAATCTATTTAAATCAATTAAATCTATTTTAAAATTATTCAACTATCTTGATCAATTTAACAGTATCTTTAATCTATAACCAAACTATTTTAGAGTATTTTAACTATTTATAATTATTTTAACAATTTATAGTTATTGAAAAACTATTTTCTAAATTTTCAAACTAAGTTGAAGGAAAGTGTTTATATTCAAATTTTGGTTTAACGGCAAATACAGTTAAATGATATTATAACCTAAGTTGGGATTTAAATGCATAATTAATCGAATATGATTATTTTGAAGTAAGGATTTAACCTATTTTGGAAGTATGATTTTTGAAAGAAATTATGATTTCGAAAACGATATGATTTCAAAGGTAACCTATTTTGGAAGTGAATTGATTTTTAAAACGTAAAAGAACCATCCGGTGGGTAAAGCATTTGGTTATTAAAGAGACCGGGATTGGATATTGTCATACTCTCTGCCAATACTGAAAACCACTTTAACAACTGTATACATGGTGGAGATTCCATAAATGAAGTAGGATGGCTTGGTGAGCGACTTCTGTATAGGTATGACATGACCCTGACTCCCGTGAGTCAGCTTAGATGTTACTGAAGCAGGAGCCATGCCGGCCAAGTGAGGTCATTACTCCAATCGGGGACATTTCTTCGATACCATTCTATTACTTTGTAATTGATTTGATGGCCACCCTTGATTTTTGATTTGGGAGCGTGTCCGAGGTGGGCGGTAGTAGTTGCTATGCGTTACCACCAGTCCGGATCCGCAGTTGGTATATCTGCACTGGCATTGCTAGATTGTCGTGTTCACATGCCCTAGAGTGCCTTCTATGAGTTTGTTTTGTACTGTACCTATGTTACGTCCTCTGGGTAAACCTACAGATTATGGAGGAGCGTACGACATTGTATAGACTACGAGAATATATAAAATGTGTTATGGGTGATACGGGCAACGCCTTAACGCTGTTTTAATACTTTAACGTTACTGTAGACATATTATAATAGCGTATTATACTACATAGTAGATAGTTTAACGGATCCTTAGGAGATGGGAATCCGGAATATCTCTTAAGCTACTGCATTCATGCTAAACACTGGATAGGAGATGTCAAAACCCATAAACATCTCTGACGCCATTCCACTCATATATATTTTACGTTGATTTAACTTACATAAGATCTTTTAGTTCTAACTCGAGTGTTTTGTCTTTTCAACTCGCTCGGGTCAGCCTGAGTATTTTAGAATTTGAAGGCCTTATTTCTGGAAAATGAAGACGAAGACATGTACTATTATTATTTATTATATTATTCCACTGCATCCATGCTATTCCGCTGCATTTGTATATTTATTCTCTGTTGTCTGTAAATTTGATTTTGTATTGTATAAGTATAATCAAATGATATTTGCAAACAGCTTCATAAACTGTTTATTTGATTATTATATTTTATCATTCCACTGTGAGATTTTGTTTTGTTTTTTCCCTTTCTCTACTTTTCTTATTTAACCCATAACAGTCTACCATTTTGAATGGTTTGAGTCTGACGTGTGTGTCTGCTTAAAACGTCCAAAAAGGCAGGCCATTACATATTTTTGATGTTTCAGTTTCTACAATTAGATCTGAATGTTATTGCAAATATGTTGCCATATTTTGAATGACGTTCATATGTGTACACGCTTTTTGATGAATTATGCTTATTCATATTGATTTTATGACATATTTTGAATTAAAAAACTTATAAAAAGACATTCAAATGCCTAGCGATTTTAATATATGGTCAGAAATGATATTTTGGATATGGGTTTCAAGTTCTATAATTTTCGAAATTAATGTGGATTTATTATTATTTTTCTGGTGAAGAAAATGGTTATTTTTTTAAAATTAATTACTGCAATTATACATATGTTTTGGATCAGAAATTTAAATGTGTTAGAAAACATATTAAATGTGATTTATGTGATTTTTTGTAGAATTTTCCTAAGTGTTTTAATAAATATATAAAATTATTTAAGGTATAGGACTTAAATGTTTTATATATTTATAAAAGAAAAGGGGTATTTTGTAAATGTTTTGATTTTTACTTCTGAAATTTCGGCAGCACTTTTATAAAAAAATTTGGAAAAAATTGACAACCAATCATTAATTGACAAATAAGGCAGGTTAGTTGAACATAATTGCTTCTTAAAGTAAAAACGAAATTTTACCATGCTTTACCTATTTCACCACTTTCAGCACCCAGCTTTTGACTAAGTACTTATGCCTCCATCACCATTGAAACCAACGGGCATCATATCAAAGACTTAGTATGCAGTGAATTGGACATAAGCGAAAGGTATGTAGTCGATATATGGAGTTTCGAAGGGGTCGAAGCTTCACTTTGTTGTAAAGGAAAATGCGCTTGCTTTGCTTTCAATTTAGTTAGCTTTCGACTTAGTTAAATGGTTTTAAGGAATAGTTTCGAAAGAGGTTGTGCCTTTTGATTTATAAGGAAGCTTCCGATGGCGTCGAAGCCCCTTGCTACCGCATCTTACCTTTCGAAGCAATGCCTTCGAAAGGGTTGCTTTGTTTTAAAACTCAAGCCGCTTCTCCAATACTTTCGAAGGGTTGATTTCGACACCATCACTTCGTTACTTTGGAAATAGTTTTTAGAAGAGTGCTTTCGACTTAGTTGTTTGATGACCCATTTGTTCTATTGAAGGTTCAACCCAAAACGTTTTGAAAGGAATAGTTCTACTGGTTACGAGAGGTTATTCCACATGTTCTACTTGAACCCAATGCTTTCGAAAGGTTTGTTTTAAGAAGTATACTTTAATGCTTTCGAAAGATAACAAGAAAAGGTTTTGACAGGGAGGTCCTCCAGTATTTTCGAAAATATACATATGAGGTTGCAAGGGGGTGATTCCCCAATGTTTTTGAATGGTTTACCTTAGCGTTTAAATGGAAGGATTCCCATGGTTTCGAAAGGCATACTCAAAGTGTTTAGAAAAGGATGTCCAAGGTTTATAAAGCTTTCGAAGAAGATGTTTCCAAGGATTTCGAAAGGACTATGGTCAATGGTTTCGAAAGACATGTTTCGACCTTTAGGCCTAGGATTATAAAGCTAAGTAATTTACTTATATTGAAAGGGGTACTTTCAATTGTTTCAAAAGGGGTACTTTCATATAGTTTCGAAAGAGATTTTATAAATGCTTAAAAAAAGGTTTCAAATGTTTTCATCAACAATATTTTGAGTAAAGAATATGTCATGGAAATGAGATTTGAGTAAAGCAAATAGTATATTTTCCTTGTATAAGTATGATTTAAAGGGTTAAATCATTTTGAAAAGATTTTCAAGGAAAATTTATAAGGTAGTTAACCCTAAGTAAAATGACTCAGATATTTGTATGCCAGATGGGACTGGTATAGGGTCCCCTATACATTAGCTATTAGCTTCTAGCTAATTTATTCAAAAATTCCAGTGTGTAAGGCTTAGTCAGTGGTAAGACTTAAATGGTGGTTACACCCAAAAAGGAATATATACGTACAGAGAAGAAGGATGGGTTATTGGTAAGCCCGCAAAACCATTAAGATCAAATGACCTTGGACAAGTAAGTTAAAGACAGACTATCCAGAAGTATGTCCAACAGTTGTTAGATAATTTGTTAGTTTGTTTGGTAGGCCTGAGTCAGCCAAAGGTTAATAATTAACCGAACAAAAATACATTGTTTCAGACAAATGGTCATTTATTACCTGTTTTTGAGCATATATGATATTTGCTATTATTGATATAATCATTTTGATTAACCAGTTTGTTTATAGGGTTTTGGATAGCAAAAAGATATTTTTTAATGGTATATTAGCGAGGGGAAACCTTTTCTGCCAAGCGGCTTGGTCTCACTTAATATCAAAAAACCAAGATGTGATAGTATTATTCGCACTAGGCTTTATATCTGATTTGAAGTTTATTTTTCCCCCTTAAACTCTCAGGTGCTCAAAATTAGTTTGAGTGGATTGAAACTTAAGGTTTTACAGGTTTAGTGAGTGGACGAATAAAGCTTCAAAAGTCATGCAGAATGCAAAGTTAGATATTTAGGAGTTGCTATTTAGTTATATTCCATTGTGTTATACTAATATTTATTTGTCTATTTAGTTCTCTTATCGTATGAGGGAGCATCTTCATATGTCGCCCTTAGCGTATTTTGTAATAATTATATTTGATTTGAACCTGGGAAATGTTTGGTATTATGTAAATTTGAATATGAAATATTGATTTGAAATGTAATCGAAAAAGTTTTTTTAATTTATGCTATTTTATTTCATATTCACGTGCTTCTGATATTATGGATACCATTAACATTACCACATTTTGTCATTGAAAGTTAATACTATGGATGACTATTGCATCTGTAGCGCCTAGCTTCGGGCCTCAAGATATGGGATGTTACAACTTGGTATCAGAGCATAGGTGTATGAAGAATTTTGAACTAAATGATTTTTGAAAAAAAAATCCTAAGGAATTGGAGAAAAGATCAGGGTATGGGATAATGCTATTGTAACGTACTTGTATTTGCTATATATAAGTATAGGCTATATCTCTATCCTTCTACCTCTCCTAGGAAACTCTTCTATATCTTACAAGGACTCGAATGCAGATACGGATGCTAGAGGTGGAAGAGTTAACCTCGTGGGGGGGGGGGGGGGGAGGGGGGAAGCACCACAATAAATGGAAATGCCAGACAAAATAGGAGAAGGAATCAAAGTCAGGCAAAAGCTGCAAATGTGTGTGCTGGAGTCCTACAAGTAGACATGTGAGCGGTGTATCAGTTCTTTATCAATATGATGCAGGCGGGAATTGATGTTGGAGTAATCGAAGGAAATGTTGGAGGGGGAACCATAAAGCTCCAGTAGTGAATAACTATGTTATCATGAGTAGAGATTTTGCTCGGTTGGGAGGAAAGCCATCTATTGGTGCTAAAGATGCAATCAAAGTAGAGAATTGGCTACTTCATTGCGAGAAGATTTTCGCTAACTTAGGGCTCAACGATGAGCAGAAAAGGAGACTTGCTTCTAAAAAACTTCAAGGGGAAGCACTGTTTTGGTGGAACAGTGTGACAGTTGGAGTCAACGAAGTGAATATGACATGGGATGAGTTCAAGGAGAGGTTTTAGGAAAGGTTTATGTCAGAAATTGCTTAGTCCACTCTGTTCAGGAAGTTTCCTGAGTTGGAGTAAGGGGATATGACTCTGCTCGAGCATGCAACGAGGTTTGAGGAGTTAGCGAGATAAGGATATGCTATGATTGATTAAGAGGAATGAGAAGTTCATCAGGGGGTTGAAGCCTGAGCTAGCTAAGGGCATGTTACCAGATATTAGGGATCCAAGTGATGTTGAGATGGCCTTGAGGAATGAAGAGATGCAAGCTTTTTATGAAAAAATAAGACCAAAGAAGCTCAAGAAGGGCCGAGTCAGAAGAGGAAGTTTTTCCACAAGAAAGGAGCTCAAAAGGGTGGAGCTGCAAAGAAGGAAAAGGCAGAAGTGGTATGTTATAAGTGTGAAAAGAAAGGACACTACGCCCACGAGTGTCGGATAGGCAAGGGAAAGAAGGCCGTTGAGAAGAAATGATTAAAATGTTTCAACTGTGATCAGATTGGACAGTATAAGAGCAAGTGCAAGGAGCCAGCCTAGGATGGGAAAGGCAAGATGTTTGCATTAGAACCAGCTACCGCAAGACCAATAGTAGAGGAGAGGGGAAAAGCTGTGTTTGGAGGTATGCTTTTGATTTATGGTGTATCAGTTGGAGTTCTATTTGATACCGGTGCATCACATTCTTTTATATCTCGTTGTTTGGTAGATAAGCTTAACCTAGAACTTTCATACCTAGTTACTTCCTTAAGGGTTGCAAATCCGATAGGAGGTTATCCGACTTTTGGGATGAGATGTGTCCATTTAGAGTTTGAATTGTTAGGTCATACATTTGTTTGCAGTTTTCATCTGTTTAATTTCATAGGGTTTGGAATTATTTTGGGTATGATTTTGTAAGTAAATACAATGCTAGGATATTATGCCATGGTAGGAAAATATCACTTAAACATCCTAACTTTAGTGATCAGATAGTATACTTCGTAGAAAATCCTAGTTTTGAGGTTAATGCCTTGTTTGGTGTGATGGAGGCCGAAGTTGAGTTGAGACGAGTTTTTGTTGTTAGAGAATTTGTAGATGTCTTTGAACCTGTAATGGGATTGCCATCGAAACGAGCCATTGAGTTCCGGATGGATTTGGTACCAGGTGCAGAACCAGTGAGTAGACCGCCAAGTAGAATGACACATATTGAGATGAGAGAGCTAAAGGTGCAGTTGGTGTATTTGGAAAGTAAGAAATTTATTTAGCCAAGCAGTTCACCTTAGGGAGCAGCAACAATTTTTGCCAAGAAGCCGGACAGATTGTTAAGGTTATGTATTGATTATCATAAGTTGAATGAGAAGACAATAAAGAATTGATATCCATTGCATTGAATTGACGATTTTTTCGATCAATTGAGTGGAACCAGAGTATTTTCTCAGTTGGATTTAGCAACAAGTTTTCATCATCTTAGAGTGGCAGAGGATAGCATTCCTTTGACGGTGTTTAGAACCAGATATTGGTTGTGCGAATGGCTAATGATGCCGTTCGGACTAACCAATGCGCCAACATTCTTTGTGGATTTGATGAACCGAGTTTTTCGAGAGCACTCGGGTAGGTTAGTATTAGTATTTATAGATGATATTTTTATATACTCTAAGGATGAAAGGGAACATGAAGTTCATTTTAGAGTGGTGCTTGGGATGTTGAGGCAGTATCAGTTGAAGGCAAAGTTTTCAAAGTGTCATTTTTGAAAGAAAGAAGTGAAGTTTCTTGGTCATGTAGTCTCAGAGAAAGGGTTATCTGTAGATCCGACTAAGATTGAGGCGGTGAATAATTGAAAGAGACCCGAGATAGTGACTAAGGTAAAGAGTTTTCTTAGATTAGCTGGGCATTGTCGACGATTCTTTAAGAATTTTTTACGGATAGCAGCACCGATAACCAAGCTAACGTGAAAAGATGTAAAGTTTGTTTGGACCGATAAGTGTGATGAGGCATTCCAAAAGCTAAAACACTTATTGATGAATGCACCGGTGTTAGTTGTTCCAGATGGGAATCAGGATTTAGTGGTTTATACGGATGCATGTGGAACAGGGTTAGGAGCTGTGTTAATGCAAAGAGGTAAAGTGATTGCCAATGCTTCTCGACGGGTTTGACCGCATGAGGTTAGGTACCCCGCTCATAACTTGGAATTAGCTGCGCTGAATTTTGCATTGAAGGTGTGGAGACATTACCTTTTGGGAGAAAGATTTGAGTTATATGCGGATCATAAGTCATTAAAGTATTTATTCTCTCAGAAAGAGCTAAATATGAGACATCAAAAGTGGTTGGAGTTTATAACCGCTTAAGATTTTGGTATTGAGTGCACACCGTGAAAATGAAACAAGGCTCCTGATGTACTTAGCAGAAAACATCAGAATGCAGTGTTGGCGATGATAGCTAAGTGGAAGAATTTGAAAACATTAACTACATGTAGAGTACAATGGAGATCTAGGAGAAGTTCTAGTACCAAAACTGTTACGTTATTATGTTTAGAAATTCGACTGGTCATGATCGAAGGATTTCCCCTAAGCAAGGAGAGGATCTAGTATTAGCTGAGTGGATCAGAAGGTTAAGAGATGGAACAGAGAGCGATGACCTAAAGGATTTTAGTCTTGACTAGAATGGATGGTTGAGAAATAAGGGAAGACTATGTGTTTCGAATGCGGGAGACATTAAGGAAGTTTTAGAGGAATGCCATCGTTCGAAGTTCACTATTCATCAGGGAGGAACTAAGATGTATGAGGATAAGAAGAGTAGTTTTTCTAGGAAGTATGAAGAAGGAAATAGGATTATGGGTAAAGTAGTGTCTGAACTATCAATAGATAAAAGACGAACATCAAAAACCAAGTGGGTTACTTCAACCAATAGATATTCTAGTATGGAAATAGGATACTATCTCGATGGATTTTATAGACGGGTTGCTAAGGTCAAACAGGGGAAATGAAAGTATATGGGTCATAGTGGACAGGTTGACCAAGAGTGCCTATTTCATTCTAGTTAAGTCAACTAGAATGGCATCTGTATTAGCTAAGTTGTTTATAAAAAATATAGTTAGACTTTATGGAATTCTTAGTACTATAGTAAGCGATAGAGGTTTCTTATTCACTAGTGAATTTCTAGAAGAGTTTACAAGAGATTTTACATACCAAGCTCAAGATGAGTATCGCTTACCATCCATAGACAGATAGGCAAGAAAAAAGAGTTAACGAAGTCTTAGAAGACTTGTTATGAGCTTGTGTTACATATTTTGGGGATTGGGAAGACCATCTACACTTAATTGAGTTTTTGTATAACAATAGTTATCAGGCTTGCATAGGAGCGATACCATTTGGAGCTTTGTATGGAAGCCCATGCAGATCTCCAGTTTTTTGGTCAGAGACCGAGGGTAAGTTAGTTCATGGTCCAGATTTGATTGGAGAAGCTGTCGAGAAGATTGAGTTAATTCAAGCTAAGCTTAGTCTAGGAAGAAGAGTTATACCTAAGAGACGGAAAGAATTAAAGTTCTTTCTCGGAGACCATGTTTTCGTCAATGTGTCACCAACAAAAGGTGTAATACGATTTTTAAAATCGGGAAAGTTGGAGCCAAGGTTCGTTGGACCATTTTCCATCATAGAGAGGATCGAGAAACTCGCACATAGGATAGAGTTACCAAAAAGTTTGGCAGGAGTCCATTATTTTCTCATGTTTCTTATCTAAGGAAGTGCGGTTGGGATCCAAAAACTACCATAGCATCGACTGTGTTAGACGACTTAGTAGTGGAACTGAATTTGACTATAGTTAGAAAGCCAGTTCGTATATTCACAAGGGATAAAAAGAGGCTAAGGAATAAGACAGACAGATTAGTTAAATCTAGTGGCGTGATGATGAGAGAGACTGTACATGGAAAACTAAGAGCAGGATTCAAGATACTTATCCTGAATTGTTTCATGGTATGTTTTACCTTTAAGATTGATTTGTATGTGTACCATATCATAATGTCGAGGATGAAATTACTTAAGGAGGGGAGTCTACAACGACCCTAATTTTGATTAACATTATTTAGGACATTTAATTAGGTAAATTAAATGAAATAATGTAAATGGTTAAGGGAGTGAGATTAATGATAATAAGGGGTGGCCACGCCTATTTGAACTAATGAACTAAATGAAACTTAAAATGAAATAGAAAAGGAAAATTAGATAAGCGAAATATAGGAATAAGTTATATTTTTATAACCTAAATCCTCATACCATATCATTCTTATGTTCACAAGCAAACTGAAGCTAAATCAAAGGCCGACCACCATTAAAGAGAAGTAAACGGAAGATAAGCAAGAATTAAGAGGAAAAGCTATTCAACTTAATGCAAGATCATATCTCAACTCTTAACAACAAAGCTAAAGGTGAATAAAATTTACATCTCATTTTTTTGATGTTTCGGTTTTTAGAATCAGATTCAAATGTTTTTGCAAGTATATTGCTATGTTTTGAATGATGTTTAGACATATACATGATTTTTGACGAATTATGCTTATTCATATTGATTTTATTGCATGCTTTGAATTAAAAAACAATCAAATGACATTCAAATGGCTAGCAATGTTAATAAATGGCTAGAAATGATATTTTGGAGATGGGTTTCAAGTTTTACAATTTTCTAAATTAATGTGGATTTCTTATTATTTTGCTAGTGAATAAAATGTTTATTTGGGTTTAGAATTAATTACGGCAATTATATATATATATATATATATATATATATATATGTTTTGGGTCAGAAATTTAAATATGTTAGAAAACATATCAAAAGTGATTTATGTGAATTTTTTATAGAATTTTCCTAAGTGTTTTAATAAATATATAAAATCATTTAAGTTATAGATTTAAATGTTTTATATATTTATAAAAGGAGGAGTATTTTGTAAACGTTTTGAATTATTACTTGTGAAATTTCGATAGCACTTTTAGAAAAGAATTCGGAAAAGAAATTAGAAACAAATTATTTGTTGACAAATAAGGCAGGTTAGTTGAAAAGAATTACTTCTTAAAGTAAAAATGCAATTTTACCTTACTTTACCAGTTTCGCCACTTTCGGCACCCAGCTTTCGACTAAGTACTTCCGCCTCCATCACCGTCGAAACCAATGCACATGGTAGACGGTATTCAGCGAATCAGACATACGTGAAAGGTATGTAGTTGAAACATGAGGTTCCAAAGGGGTCGAAGCTTTGCTTTGTTTTAAAGGAAAATGTGCCTGCTTTGCTTTCGAAAGGAATGCTTTCGATTTAGTTATCTTTCGACCTGGTTAAATGGTTTGGAGGAATAGTTTCGAAAGAGGTTGCACCTTTTGTTCTATAAAGAAACTTCTGACGGGGTCGAAGCACCTTGCTGCCGCATCTTACCTTTCAAAGCAATGCCTTCGAAAGGGTTTCTTTGTTTCAAAACTCAAGCCGCTTCTCTAATGCTTTCGAAGGGTTGGTTTTGACACCATCACTTCTTTACTTAGGAAATATCTTTCGGAAGTATGCCTTCAACTTAGTTGTTTCTTAACCCTTTTGTTCTATTGAAAGATAAACCCAAAAGGTTTTGGAAGGAATAGTTTTAATGGTTTCGAAAGGTTATTCCACATTGAACCCAATGCTTCTGATAGGTTTTTTTAAGTAGTATACTTTAATGCTTTCGAAAAATAACAAGAAATTTTTCGAAGTGGAGGTCCTCTAGTATTTTCAAAAGGTGTATATACAAGGTTTCAAGGGGGTGATTCTCCATTGTTTTCAAAAGGTTTACCTTAATGTTTAAATGGAAGGATTCCCATGGTTTTGAAAGTCATATTTAAAGTTTTTAGAAAAGGATGTTTAAGGTTTATAAAGCTTTAGAAGAAGATGTTTCCAAGATTTTCAAAAGGACTATGGTAATTGGTTTCGAAAGATACGTTTTGGCCTTTAGGCCTAAGATTATAAAGTAAAGTAATTTACTTGTATCGAAAGGGGTACTTTTAATGGTTTCGAAAGGGGTACTTTTAAATGGTTTTGAAAGAGATTGTTTAAAGGTTTAAACAAAGATTTTGAATGTTTTCATCAATAATATTTTGAGTAAAGCATATGTCATGGCAAAGAGATTTGAGCAAAGAAAATAGTATATTTTCCTTGTATAAGTTTGATTTTAAAGGGTTAAATAATTTTGAAAAGATTTGCAAGGAAAATTATAGGGTGGTTAACCATAAGTAAAATGACTCAGCTATTTGTATAAAATATGGGATTGGTATAGGGCCGTGCCCTATACATTAGCTGTTAGCCCCTAGCCAATTTATTCAAAAATTTCAGTGTGTAGGGCTTAGTCATAGGTAAGACTTAAATGATGGTTACACACAAAAAGGAATATATACGTACAGAGAAGAAGGTTAGGTTATTGGTAAGCCTGCAAAACCATTAGGATCAGGTGACCTTGGAGAAGTAGGTTAAGGACAGATCGTTCAGAAGTATATTTAACAGTTGTTAGATAATTTGTTTAGTTTGTCTTGTAGGCCCGAGTCAACCAAAGGTTAGTAGTTAGCCAAACAAAACTACGTTATTTCGTACAAATGGTCCATTTATTACCTGTATTTAAGCATATATGATATTTGCTATTATAGTTATAATCAATTTGATCAACAGTTTGGCTGTAGGGATTTGATTAGTAAAAAGATATGTTTCAAAGGGATATTAGTGAGGGGAAACCCATTCCGCTAAGTGGTGTAGTCTCACTTAATATCAGAAAACCGTTATGTAATAATATTATTCACAACAGGCTTTATGTCTGACTCAAAATTTATGTTTTTCCCCTTAAAAGCATAGGTTCTTAAAATTAATTTTAGTGGATTGAGATTTGAGGTTTTACAAGTTGGTGAGTGGACGAATAAAGCTTTCGAAGATGTGTAGGAGGAAAAGTTAGTTATTTAGGAGTTGCTATTTAGTTCTATTCCGCTGCGTTGTAGTAAAACTTTTATGTCTATTTAGTTCTCTGATCCAGGGGGCATCATCGTATGTCACTCTTGGCGTATTTTGTAATAATTATATTTGATCTGAACTTGGGAAATGTTTGGGATTATGTAAATTTTGTATGAAATATTTCTTTGAAATGTAATAAGAAAAGTTGTTATAATTTATGCTGTTCTATTTCATATTCACGTGCTTCCGATATTATGAATACCACTAACATTACCATATTCTGTCACTGGAAGTTAATATTATTGATGACTACAACATCTGTAGCGCTTAGCTCTAGGCTCAAGATAGGGAATGTTACATGTCTCCTCAGTTATACGAGTTTAGTATCATGGTCAACTGAAGTCAACTCAAAGTCAACATCTCTAGGCGGAGCATTTCAGTTAATGATAATTGTTATTATTGAACGAAGGACTTTATGTTCGGGCTATAAAGTTGAATGTGGATGATATTGAAATTTTGACCATTACCAAATTCTATAAAATCCAAAGCGATATTGTTGTGATGAAGAGAATTGGTGCAAATAATTATCACTATTAGGTACCACTTATAATAAGTAAAATTGGATTTTACCAAAAGATGTGTAAGCGATAAATTCGGCCAAATGTCACACCACCTGCTAAGTGACATGTGAACGTAATATTCAAATAGTTTAATATTAATCGCTAGTTGAATTTACAACTTTGATTCGCATAAACCATAATGATGAATTCTCTAAATAACCACATGGTTTAGTTAATTTATAAAATGTTGTAAATATATTAAACTAATTGATATTTAAGAAATATTATTTATTATTTATTTGATGTTTGAAAGTTATTTGTAATTATTTTAATGCAATTTAAAAGTTATATCTGTGGCATTGATATATAATATCGATGTAATTTAAAGATAATTAAATTAAATTAATGAAATTTTAGGTCATTTGGTGACATAGCTTGTGAAAATTCTATGTTACTTTATGACATATCTTGTGAAAAGTAAGGAGCGGTGAGAGAGAAACAACCAAGGGAATTAATTAGAGAAGTTTTAGTTAGAGAATGAGAAATGTTTCATTTTTGCAATTAAAACATATTCTAATTCATTCTGGATGTACAGTTCATTTTCCTTCCCATTCATTCTTTCTCCATCTCTCCTCCTAACTTTTCATGGAAGAAGCAAAAAAAATGAATTTCCAAAATCTTTCAACTCCAAATAATAAGATAAAATAAAACAAAACAAAACAAAAAGTGTTTCATCCATATCTTGCAAGGATAGGATGTGGATCTTGAAGATCTGAGGAGATATCATAATTCAAAGTGTGATTTCTAGGCAACATCCTAAGGTGATTCAATCAGATCTAAAAGCATTCTTCATTCAATATGCAAATCAAAGGCAACATCAACAAGGTGTGTTTTAAGGATTGGGTAGCAAGTATGTCATTTTCTATATATAGACAATGATTTTGCAACGTTTGATGGAAATTTAATTTGACGTTCATAATTTGTATGATGTATTACTGTCTTGCTTAATTAAAAAATTGTTTATGAAGATTGAATTATTTACTGAATGATATGATTGATTTTTCATTTGGTAGATTAAAATAATGTTTTAAAACAATATTTAAGTGTAGAACTATGTTTTCAAACATTATAATTAAAGTGTAATTCCTAAGATTTGAATGTTTACATGTTCGAATTGATTAGCTGCTTTTCTTTACTTTGTTAAATTGAAACTAAATCTATATATTTAAAATACAATGTTTTGTTTTAGTTCTATGTTTTAACATTTAATTTAAATTCCTTTTCTTTAAATCTTGAAATTTACATTTTCATGTTAAATGATTGAATTATATTTAAAGCTAAAATAAAATTTATATGGAATAACTACAATGTTTTAATTGTAGATCTATGTTTTAATCTTTCATAACAAAGTGTAATTTTAGTTTTGAATGTTAATATATGTATGTAAGTATGCATGTTTTGCTTCCATTTTTTATTGCATCAGATATTTATATATGAATAAAAGGAATTTTAACAATAAATTAAAGTTTTGAAATTGACTGTAATAATTTTTTAATTTATGTTACTAGAAAGCTTTGATTTAATCCCATATATACATATTTGAATCTACTTGCATGTGTTCATATAAGATGTATTTTTCTTTATATATATTATCGTAGTCTGAAATCATTTCTCTTTTTTTTATTAAGACAATAATGTGTACATACATTTCATTATTTATCTTCTATATTCTTACATTATCGTACTTATTGATTGTCATTAATATGTTGCATTAATTAAGTTTATGTAACAACCCTTGATTTTTGCATATAATTTAAATTTAACTTTATTTTAGTTTGAAGTTATTTTTAACTTATTTTGTTTCAAAAATTTCATTTTAAAATATAAATTTTGATTATCATATGAATTATAATTTCAAACTGGTATAAATTGAATATTTTCCTGAAAAATGGATTTGTGGTCAAAACTGGTCAAACTTTGACTTTTAAATTTTAAATTTAAATATTTGAATTCTTAAATTTTATGTTTTATTTTTAAAATAGATTTAATATCATGAATACTGCTTTTCGTTTCGTTGAAATTTGATTTAAATTGTAAAAGTTATACTGTTTTCAATATTGTGTATATTGAGTTATTTAACAATATTCTTTGTTTTAATTTACAAAAAAATGACATCTTTATTTGATACCTCTTATTCTAATTTGTGTATTTATATTATATTACATATATTTTGACTTTTAAATATTTTTAAAATGATAATAATTTTTTTCAAAGCTTATTGAATTTATTTTCTATTTTAAAGCCTAGTTTCTATTTTCTTTGTTATTTTCTTCATTTAAATTTTATTTAATTAAAATTTATTTATTTATTTTGTGAAGGCATGTTTATTTTGTGTTCTTATCTTTATTTTTAAATATTTTCCAAGTCCATATAATTTTTTCAAAATTTATTCTGTTTATTTTCAAATTTGCTTGACTAGTTTGCATTTCTAAGCTATTTTCTTATTTTTACCTTATATAATTATTATTTATTTATTTATATTTTATATTTTGTTGCATTTTCGAAATTTTTACTGAAATTATTATTATTCTCAGTAATTTAAACTTATATAAATAAATTAAACGTAATTTGAAAAGGTTTTGACATTTGGTTTCCAATGGCCTTTTATCTTCTAACCTTTCATATTTGTAACTTAATTTTTCATCAATTAGCCATAATTATCCTTTACTTTCAGCCGACTATCACATTCATCATTCACGTAAACAATTTTTTTCTCATTCCTAAAAAATATTTGGCCATTGGTCTTTGAGAAATTTTGGGTAAAATCTTTTTTCTTTTCTTTGTTAACTTTTATTCTTCTTTGATTTAGATTTGCACTTATTCTCTTCTCTCATCGGTTCGGCCACCTCCACCACATGCCCTGCTGCCTCCACCACCACCTGAGAACGCTACCATCCCCACCTCCTCTCTGGCCAAAACCTCAAAGCCGAGCCCTTGTTGATGATCCTCCATAAAATTTCCAACCTAAACTCCATCAATACATGCATAGCCGACCTCTACCTTGCATCCACCACCTTCCACACCCCATGGCCGAAACTAACACCACCTCCACCACCTCCAGAACCGCCTGGACTCTCGGCCACATCATCCCCTTGGGCCCCACAGTGCAGGCCGTGCCCATACTAGCCTTGGCCGAGCCTTGTTTTGAATTGAATCCATGTTATATTGCCTTGTAGTGTTAGCTTCATGCATACTTATGTTAGCACTATTTTCCCTAGGCTAGGCCGACCCATATGAGTCCACTACTAGATCCAAACACAAGCTTTAGTCATGTGTTTTAATCCACAGTCGAGCCTAGGATAGTTGAAGACAAGTGCAAATACTTTGGTGATGTTTTGTATATTCAATTCTCACATTGTTTATCGTATTTGAATTTGAAATCTTATGTATATTATATTGTTTTGTTTGACTTGTATTCAAGGGAATCGATAATTTGGCTCTTCCACTCATATTTGTGTCGTGTCATCGTGCTTTTTTAGATCTCATTTGCGCATTCGTCGTTGTGTCTCCAGCTCAAATCAGTGAGTTATTCTCACCAGACAATTTGTACATATATAACTAGTAAATTGACCCCTTTTGAATCTGTAAAATACATTATCATGTTACACCTGCTATATTATGATTATATGATGTTCACCTATTCTTAAACATCTGTTACTATTATATTATGTTGTTCTGTTATTTTATCATTTTATCACACTACAAGTTCCGTTTTGATTTGAATCACTATGGGTTGAAATGATACATAACCGAACGGACTTTAGAATAAGGGAAAATCGGTATGGGCTGAAAAGATAGGCCTGAGCGATTTTTAATTTATTTCATTTACTTGGGACTGTGGGTTTCAAATGATAAAACCCGGATTTTCTTTGTAAATTACGGGTTGAAATGATATATTACCCGTATCACTTTACCTAGCGTAGAAAATTATATACAGGCCGCAGTTAAAATATGTTTTTCTAAAAAAAATTAAAATATATTAGAAATGTAATTATTATAATATTTTGATTTAAAATTAATTAAAAATAATTTTTGTAAAGTATTATTGATTTTCTGGAAATTTATAAGTAAAATAAATTATGGAAAAGTTAGAAAATCTGAATGTAAGTTATTTTGGAAATTTTGATTTAATTATAATTGGAAATTAAATTAAATATGAAATTATGATAAATTTATGATAATTTGAATTTAAAATGAATTTAAAGTGATTTTATAATATATTAATGATTTTTGAATAAAGTTAAAATGTGAAATGAATGATAATTTAAGTTGAAATTTTGAAATATAACCAAAATGGGAATTTGTGAATTTGGCTTAAAAGTGAATTTTAAGTTAAGTTAATAAAAAATGGAATTAAGTTATATTCGAAATTTTGAACTTAAGTGTTAAGTTGAAATTTAATGTAATGAATTAAATTTGAATGTTGAAATTTATTAAGTGAATTATTAATAAATATTGATTTTTGAAAGGAAATTTAACTTTAGAAATCATGAATTTAAGGAAAATTAAATGATGATTATAAATGTGAAAATGTATGATTTTATAAGTTAAAAATAATTTAAATAAAAATATAAGTGTTTGTCAAATTCCATTGAATATTTGAAGTTAATTAACAGCATTTTAAAATACTGTTTTTTGTTAAATTGAATTGTTTTGAATATAACTTTCTGTAGCATTTTCCAAATGCTGCGAAAGTTGAATTTTCATTGTTTTCATAAAATTAAGCGAATAAATGAACATTGAAAAGTTTAAATTTTTGGAATTTAATAATTTAATCATTAAATATAATAACTTCTTTTTTATGATTTAAAATGAAGTAATTTGTTTTGAAATATAAACCATTTTGAAATGTGTGTTGAAATGGTATTTTAAATAAAATGAATGCGGTTTTGAAAAGATACGATATATTGATATTAAAATGATTTGAAATGCGGTTTTGAAAAATATGATATTTTGATATTAAAATGATTTGAAATGAAGTTTTGAAAGATATGATATTTTGATATTAAAATGCTTTGAAATGAAGTTTTGAAAGATATGATATTTTTATATTAAAATGACTGATGTTAAAATGATTTGAAAATGAAGTTTTGAAAGATATGATATTTTCATATTAAAACGACTGATATTAAAATGATTTGAAAATGAAGTTTTAAAAGATATGATATTTTGATATTAAAATGATTTGAAATGAAGTTTTGAAAGATATGATATTTTGATATTAAAATGATTGATATTAAAATGATTTGAAAATGAAGTTTTGAAAGATACGATATTTTGATATTAAAATGATTAATATTAAAATGATTTGAAAATGAAGTTTTGAAAGATATGATATTTGGATATTTAAGTGATCTGAAAAAAATGAAGTTTTGAAAAAAATGATATTTTGATATTTAAATGATTTGAAAATAAAGTTTTGCAAGATACGATATTTTGATATTAAAATGATTTGAAAATGAGGTTTTGAAAGATACGATATTTATGTATTAAAAATGATTTTAAAGGAATTTTTGAAAGGATACGATAATTTAATATATTGAAAATGGTTAGAAATGACTTGATATTTATTTTGAAAAATATTTGAATTTGAAATATATGGTATGTTGGTATATAGAAATGGTTTGGAAATGATTTAATCTTTATTTTGATAAAGATTTGGATTGAAATGATATTTTGTTTTGAAGTATAAAATATAGTTTTTAAGTTATAACCATGGGTTATAATAACGATTTTTGGCAAAGAGACCGGGATCAGATATGGGCATACTCTCTGTCGATACCGAAAACCACTTTGACTAACCGTGTACGCGGTGGAGATCCCAGAATGAAGTAGGATGGTGGCGACGTTCTTGAGGTATGTTACGTGGATCCAACTCCCATGAGTTGGCTTAAGGTGGCTAAAACATGAGCGATCTCGGGCCAAAAGGGGTAGCTTCTCTGGTCGGACGCATTTCTTCGATACCATACTATTACTTGTGATTGTTGGGCGCCCCTCCGATTTAGGGAATGTGTTCCGAGGCAGGCGTATGTGGCTGCTGCGTTACCACCAGCCCGTGTGCGTAATTGGTATATCTACCCTGGCATTGCCTTGTGTTCCGTGTCACCTACCATATCGAGCCTTTACTACGAGTTTCTATTTGTGTCGTACCTATGCAGTATCTTCTCGTAGTTTGCCGATCAGGAGATATGCAGGTACTGTATAGACTATAGGCATTATTTATGTTAAGGGGAATATTGGGTCACTCCTTAACGCTATTTAAAAGTAAGTTTATTTTACCATTAGACATTATTATAATAGCACAATATTACCACATAGTAAATAGTTTGATGGGTCCTTAGAGGATAGGCGGTCCCAAGCATCCTTTAAGTTTCTTGTACTTTTACTACAGTTCACATGAGTTGGTTTACATTGTATAAGTATGTATGTCCTGACTCGATTGTTTGTATTTTTATTTACGCTCGGGTCAGCCTGAGTATTCACAAATTTGGATTTCCACTTCCTGGAGATTGGAATCGCTGGAGATTATCTGCTTGTCTTGTTTATCTATTTCACTCCCAGTTATCCTGTTGATTCCAGTATTGTATTCAGCTTGTACTTGGTTATCATACTTAGACTTCTGTTGTACTTTATTTCTTCTGTTGTATCTTATGTAACTCTGATATTTTTACATAGTAGCTTCATGAACTACTATTTCTTTTACTTCCGCTGCACTATTATTACTCTGTGTCTGTGATCTGTGACTTTCATTTACTGTATATTCCGAGATTTGCCAAATTTTATTGACAACGCGGTATTTTGAGCAATTCAAGTCCGACATGTGTGGATGCGAATGGTTGAAAATACCTCATTGTTACATTTGGTATCAGAGCTTTGGCTTTGAGGCAAAACTTAGAATATAAAGTAAATTATTTACAGAATCACTTTCGTTCGAGTCTGAATCTTTCCTCTTTGATTCGAATTTCCTTTGAATTTTGGAACGTTCCCTGCGGTTCCAAAATTCATTCGTGTCCCTCACTATTCATCTCCTTTTGATTCTGGAGTATCCCATAACTCCACTTCGAATGAGCTTTACAGTGAAGTGGCGGTCCCGCCAATCTCAAAAATTCATTTGTAAAGGGGGATACTCCTTTACAGTTAGCATCGATTCACCAGAGATTTATATCTATCCTTGGTTTAGACGCTAATATCTTTTGTTATTCCAAACTCTATCTATTGAGATCGAATGTAGATTTACCCCAGAAAAATTCACATTGATCTTACTCTTTAAGTCAAGGTTGACCCGGTTAAGGTAGCCCGCGATTTACTTAAGCTTACCCATCTCCCTCTTCTTTTATCTAATCATCTTGTATTTTGTTTCCAATCTATTCTTCCAAACTTTTTGAATTGTACATGTAAATCTATGTTTTGTTTTATATATTGTGTTGTTTGAGTTGTTGATGTTGATTTGGATTTCCGATCGATTCGTTTGATCAACGCTATCGATAGGATCCTAAAACACTTTGACAGAACAAATTGACACAATATTATTTTAAAATTTTGGTTAATAAAATAAAATTTTGATATAAGTAAATTTATTTTGAAGAACGCGATTTTTCGTCGCTCGAAAACCGACATCAATACGTCCACTGTATCAACTGTCGAGCAATCGAATGCCGGAAAACCGTACCATTATGGTTAAAGAAGAAGAAAAAGATAGAAGAAGAGAGAAAAAGATAGAACAGAACAGAAAGAAACAACAGAACAATATCAGAATCTCACAATCGCAGCGGAACAACATATAATAGATAAATGAATAATCTTTAAACAAAGAACTATATCATTTATTACATTACATCATATTACATTACATTACATCATCAGAGTGTACAACAACAACAACAAACAAACAGCGGAAAAGAAATACTATATACTAGTGAATACGCCATGCCATCCAGCTTGCCTCCAGCAACTCCTGAATTCCAGAATATCCTGATAACCTAACTCTAGACTGGCCGTGTGGAAATTGGTGGGCACCCACAGTTTAGGAAGGAAAACAATAAACTCTGAGTCAGTCATGTGACTGGTGTGAGAACTCAAATAGTGTATTTTTAAAACATAGAACAGGATAATTTTTAAAATAGATTCGCAATGCTTTTAAGAAAATGAGACTACCATAAGGCCTTCCGCACACACACACAATGCAAACGCAGAATCGAAGGAGATTTCTCCTTATGATAGTCAAAGATGCTTGATACGCATTAAAAAGAAACATTTGATATTATTACTAGTGCATAGTGTAGGAAAAATCATTTCGAAAGTAAAGATATAAATCTTAGCCAGCATAGGCATTTCGCACTTATGCCTATTATAGCTACCATCCAAACAGTGGGATGCCACCATAAGTGAATGATAGGTTCTACTATAGCTGCATCGTTCCTTTAAAACTTCACAAATTATAAATCTTATTACTTATAATATTTTTATTTATAACCTTATTTTCAACATTAACAGAACTCCTTTTAGAATTCCATTATTTCGATTTATAAAATATATATTTTATAAATCTCATCTATAAACCATTTATCTTTATTCAAAAATCTCAATTAAAATGTCAAATCCGATTTATAAGTAAATTATTTATAATCCTCTTAGTTTACAAAAATCATTTCCATTTATAACTTCACAATTTATAAATTTCATTCACTTATGAATTCATTTAAATTTCATTTTAACGCTTATAAAAACTCGTTTTATAATTCCTATATTTTTAATTTATAGTTATCGATTTTATAAATCTTTTATATAAATCGTTTATAATAATTCAAAATCACAATTTAAACTATTTTATAAAATTCATTGACAATTTATTTCAAAAATCATATTTCGGTTATATTTCACAAAAATCATACTTTTTATAACATTAAAATTATAATGTTTATTTATTTTAACAATTCAAAATTTAATAAAATGTATACTTTCAAAAATCACTTTAAAAATTCTTTTAAATAAAAAATCATTATTTTAACATTTTTAAAACTCTAAAAATGGGTCTGATGATGCAACACACCAAATAGTCAAACACGACATCCAAAACATCATATATCGATATGATAATCAACAAATATCACAATATCTGTAATTAAATAAATACTGTTGAGGAATCCAGTTGGATCCCTCCAACCTGTTTCCCTACATCCATAGATGTTAGCATAATACCAATTCCATTCCAATACGGAATATCGCGGTATATGGGATTCACAAAATATTATCCGCTATTATGCGGCGCAATAGGGTCTCATCCGCTATATAATGCGGGAAAATCAACTCCAAGTACATAAATAATACCAATTCCAATCAAGATGGAATTATCGCGGTATGTTTTTAATAAATAACCTCCGCTTACTAACGGCGTATAATGTCTATTTTAACAATCAATAGATAACAATCATCCTTCAAACATACAATCAAGAAATTTTAAATATAACTATTTAAAATTTAAATCGAAACAATTCGATTGAGTGAGACGTTCTCACCTCGCTTTCAATTCAGTTTCCGTGTTTTATTTCGAATAAAATTAAACGCGCATTTAATTTTACCCGAAATTTTCACTAGCTCCAAACGACTCCAATCCAGTTCCATAGTGTAGTGCTCGACAATACGATTCCAACACAACTGGTTTCGTTCGTTTTCGACCTCGTAGCAAAAAGTTACAGCATTTCAAACATTACACGATTTTAATATTATTCAATTTACAATTAAATTTTATTTTCTAACCCAAACCAAATCGCAGCCGTCCATTTCCTAACCCTAGATCAAGCCACTCACGCAACTTCATCTCCTTCGTTCCAGGTTCGAACGTGAACCCAATGCCGCCTCGAACCCTAAATTAACGCGACTAATTCGTACAACTAGAAGACGATCAACTAGCATCCTCACGAAGCCCTTCACTTGTGCTACCTGTGGCCAAAAATTGATGGAGCTCGGTCGCCTCTATCCATGGGAAAATGTGCGCGAACGTAAGGCCTTCAAGCTCGAATTGCAGACAATCTATTTCGTTAATCTCGATCTTAACCGTTGAACATATGGATCTCGCATTGCTCTTCGATGTTGCAGTTGAAAGTTTATCGAATTAGTTGATAAATTTAAAGAAAAATCGAGGAGAAAGGTTGTGTTTTCTGGCCGTAGAAAGCTAATGGCGGCTAGGGCTTGTAGTTAGGGTTTTGTTTACAAATTAGAGATAGTGAGGTCCTTATATAGAAAAATTCCAAAACACTATTCATCCGAAATTTTCCGAACTCCAAACGAAGCGTGCCGGTTGGCGTTTCTAAGGTTTACCCCACGTTCTGAACACAATGGAACATGTTTTGGAGGCTAATTCGATCATCTGTGCGAGTTACGGCAATAAACGGTCGATTTAAATTAAACCGATTTAAACTAATTTCTAGACGTTTTGGCTCGCCCCGGACAAACAGTTAATCCGATTGACATGAAATTTGAAACCTTATAATAATATCACATTACGGATCCGATGAAACTGGTTTCGTTGAAATCCGAGGCTGTTTGAAAAATGGCTATTTTAATTCGTTAATTAAATATTAAAATATTCAATTTTCACAAATTAACTTTAAATTCAATTTTAAAAGTTCACAAACATCTTTCTTACTCCAACATGATAAAATAAAATTTTCCAAATCATTTTTATCATATTAAACACAATTTTCAATTATTTCTGTAATTTCAACTATTAAATTATCGATTTAATTATCCAATTAAATCCAATTATTCAAAAAAAAATTTATTCGACTTATAAATTTCACTTATTGATATTTAAAATTAATTAAATATACAAATTTTAATTGACAAAAATTCTGGGTCGTTACATTTATGGAACTTAATAAATTGATTTAAATTAATCATTTGAAATGATAATACTTGATTTATCATTTATTGTTCTATAAATGAATTTATAAATAGCTGTTTATAAATTTATTTGGTAACTGAAATGAGTTTAAAAAAAGAAATTTAAGAATTTAATTTTCGATGGTTTCAAACCTTGTGTTTAAATTTTTAAAAGGGGTTATTTTATTTAAAGTATTTTCTAATAGAAATTTGTTTCCAAGGAATTTTAAAGTTTAAAATTAGTGCTCTTCTCTTTGTCGCTGGAAAATAACTTCGATAATGACCGCGGCATCATCGACGTTTATTTTCGAGTTTTGAAGTTAAGAGATCGTTCTGTAGTCTTGCTACAGTTTTGTTTTGGGAAATTTAATTGATTTGAATTTCTAAAATATGACTGGATTTATAATATATATAGATATATGATTTAAATATGATTTGACATATTATGTATATATATTTATTTACCTCTAAATGGTTGAAGGAATCGGAAATTTTATTCTTAAACTTTATCTTAAAAAAAATCATTTCAACTATAAAAAGAAAATCAAAATTTTAGATAAATGATTCAAACTTGAGATGAGGGAATTAGAAAGTTTTATTTGTATGATACTCAATTGCATTTAAATATAACTTACTCAAATTATACAGAAGTTAACAATGTGATTGGATAACATACAATATAAATAAAATTTGAATGGTTAAAATAAATGCTATATACACTTAAATTTTAGTTATAAAATGATTAACAAGGGCAAATAGAGTAAATGGTTAATTGAATAATTTACAATATAAAATGATGATTAATCGAACTAACAATAAATTAAAGCAGTTATAATAAGAGTAAGGATGATGGGAATTGACGGTAAAATATATTGGGAGGAATAAATTTAACTTTAAGTAGGAATAAAGATGAATTAAATTTAAGTACACCACGAGTATAATGAATGATTATTTTTCAAATCCATGATCTTAGAAATTGTTAATTTAAGATGATTAGAAAATAAGATAATGAAATTAGAGATAGTTACGGTTTATTCAACTGGTGTAAAATTAATTATCTATTTAAGCTAAAATTTCCTTGGTTTCTAACCTATTATCTTATTTTTTCTTTCAAACTATCGTTTGGTTGTCCTTATTTTCCTTATCTTGCTTCAGGCTGGTGTAGGCATTTTTCTATAATTTTTCTGTTTAGAAATCTTTTTATAATCTTTGATAATCTCCACCATGTTAAACCTACCTATAACAATAGTTATCAGGTATAATTTCAATCTCCTTGTCATATTGTCCTAATCTTATTTCACTTTATCTTTTTCTGTGCTTTCCCATACCTCATTCCTTTTCGGGGACGAAAAGTTTTGAGTAGGGGAAAGTGTAACAACCCTAGATTTTTGCATATAATTTTAATTTGACTTCATTTTATTTTGAAATTATTTTAAACTTTTTTTATTTCAAAATTTTCATTTTAAAATTTAAATTTTGATTATTATATGAATTATAATTTCAAACTGGTATAAATTGAATATTTTCCTAAAAATGGATTTGTGGTCAAAACTGGTCAAACTTTGTCTTTTAAATTTTAAATTTAAATATTTGTATTCTTAAATTTTATCTTATATTTTGAAAGTATATTTAATATCATGAATACTGCGTTTTGTTTCGTTGAAATTTGATTTAAATTGTAAAAGTTATACTGTTTTCAATATTATGTATATTGAGTTATTTAACAATATTCCTTTTTTTAATTTATAAGAAAATGACATCTTTATTTGATACATCATATTCTAATTCGTATATTTATGTTATATTACATATATTTTGACTTTTAAATATTTGTAAAATGATAATAAATTTTTTCCAAAGCTTATTGAATTTATTTTCTATTTTAAAACTTAGTTTCTATTTTCTTCGCTATTTTCTTCATTTAAATTTTATTTAATTAAATTTTATTTATTTATTTTGTGAAGTCATGTTTATTTTGTGTTCTTATCTTTATTTTAAAATATTTTCCAAGTCCAAATAATTTTTCCAAAATTTATTCTGTTTATTTTCAAATTTGCTTGACTAGTTTGCATTTTCTAAGCTATTTTCTTATTTTTACCTTATATAATTATTATTTATTTATTTATATTTTATATTTTGTTGCATTTTCGAAATTTTTACTGAAATTATTATTATTCTCAGTAATTTAAACTTATATAAATAAATTAAAGGTAATTTGAAAAGGTTTTGACTTTTGGTTTCCAATGGCCTTTTATCTTCTAACCCTTCATTTTTGTAACTTAACTTTTCATCCATTAGCCATTATTATCCTTTTCTTTCAGCCGACCATCCCATTCATCATTCATGTAAACATTTTGTTTATCATTACTGAAAAATATTTGGTTGTTGCACTATGAGAAATTTTGGGTAAAATCTTTTTTCTTTTCTTTGTTAACTTTTATTCTTCTTTGATTTAGATTTGCACTTGTTCTCTTCTCTCATAGGTTCGCCACCTCCACCACCTGCCCTGCAGCCTCCACCACCACCTGAGAACGCCACCATACCGACCTCCTCTCTGGCCAAAGCCCCAAACCCGAGCCCTTGTTGATGATCCTCCACAAAATTTCCAACCTAAACTCCATCAATACATGCATAGCCGACCTCTACCTTGCATCCACCACCTTCCACACCCCATGGCCGCCACTAACACCACCTCCACCACCTCTAGAACCACCTGGACTCTCGTCCACATCATCCCCTTAGACCCCACAGTGCAGGCTGTGCCCATACAAGCCTTGGACGAGCCTTGTTTTAACTTAAATCCATGTTATATTGCCTTGTAGTGTTAGCTTCATGCATACTTATGTTAGCACCACTTTCCCTAGGCTAGGCCGACCTATATGAGTCCATTACCAGATCCAAACACAAGCTTTAGTCATGTATTTTAATCTATAGCCGAGCCTAGGATAGTTGAAGACAAGTGCAAATACTTTGGAGATGTTTTGTACAATCAATCCTCACATTGTTTATCGTATTTGAATTTGAAATCTTATGTATATTATATTGTTTTGTTTGACTTGTATTCAAGGGAATTGGTACTTTGGCTCTTCCACTCATCTTTGTGTCGTGTTATCGTGCTTGTTTAGATCTCATTTGTGCATTCGTCGTTGTGTCTCCAGCTCAAACCAGTGGATTATTCTCACGAGACAATATGTACATATATAACTAGTAAATTGACCCCTTTTGAATCTGTGAAATACATTATCATGTTACACCTGCTATATTATGATTATATGATGTTCACCCATGCTTAAACACCTATCATAACATCTGTTACTGTTATATTATGTTGTTCTGTTATTTTATCAGTTTATCACACTGCAAGTTCCATTTAGATTAGAATCATTATGGGTTGAAATGATACATACCCGAATGGACTTTAGAATAAGGGAAAATCGTTATGGGCTGAAAACATAGGCCTGAGAGATTTTCAGTTTATTTCATTTACTTGGGACTGTAGGTTTGAAATGATAAAACCCGGATTTTCTTTGTAAATTACGGGTTGAAATCATATATTACCCGTATCACTTTACCTAGCGTAGAAAATTATATACAGGCCCGTAGTTAAAATATGTTTTTCTAGAAAATTTAAAATATTTTAGAAATGTAACTATTATAATATTTTGATTTAAAATTAATTATAAATAATTTTTTTAAAGTATTATTGATTTTCTGGAAATTTATAAGTTAAATAAATTATGGAAAAGTTAGAAAATCTGAATGTAAGTTATTTTGGAAATTTTGATTTAATTATAATTGGAAATTAAATTAAATATGAAATTATGATAATTTTATGATAATTTGAATTTAAAATGAATTTAATGTGATTTTATAATATATTAATGATTTTTGAATAAAGTTAAAATGTGAAATGAATGATAATTTAAGTTGAAATTTTGAAATATAACCAAAATAGGAATTTGTGAATTTGGCTTAAAAGCGAATTTTAAGTTAAGTTAATAAAAATGGAATTAAGTTATATTTGAAATTTTGAACTTAAGTGTTAAGTTGAAATTTAATGTAATGAATTTAAATTTGAATGTTGAAATTTAATAAGTGAATTATTAATAAATATTGATTTTTAAAAGGAAATTTAACTTTATAAAATCATGAATTTAAGGAAAATTAAATGATGATTATAAATGTGAAAATGTATGATTTTATAAGTTAAAAATAATTTAAATAAAAATATAAGTGTTTGTTAAATTCCATTGAATATTTGAAGTTAATTAACAGCATTTTAAAATGTTGTCTTTTGTTAAATTGAATTGTTTTGAATGTAACTTTCTGTAGCATTTTCCAAATGCTGCGAAATTTGAATTTTCATTGTTTTAATAAAATTAAGTGAATAAATGAACATTGAAAATTTTAAATTTTTGAAATTTAATAATTTAATTATTAAATGTAATAACTTCATTTTTATGATTTAAAATGAAGTAATTTGTTTTGAAATATAAACTATTTTGAAATGTGTGTTGAAATGGTATTTTAAATAAAATGAATGTGGTTTTGAAAAGATAAGATATTTTGACATTAAAATGATTTGCAATGTGGTTTTGAAAAGATATGATTTGTTGATATTAAAATGATTTGAAATGAAGTTTTGAAAGATATTATATTTTGGTATTAAAATGATTTGAAATGAAGTTTTGAAAGATATGATATTTTGATACTAAACTGATTTGAAATGAAGTTTTGAAAGATGTGATATTTTGATATTAAAATGACTGATATTAAAATGATTTGAAAATGAAGTTTTTGAAAGATACGATATTTTGATATTAAAATGATTTGAAAATGAAGTTTTGAAAGATATGATATTTTGATATTAAAATGATTGATATTAAAATGATTTGAAATGAAGTTTTGAAAGATATGATATTTTGATATTAAAATGATTGATATTAAATGATTTAAAAATGAAGTTTTGAAAGATATGATATTTTGATATTAATAATTGACATTAAAATGATTTGAAAATGAAGTTTTGAAAGATATGATATTTTGATATTTAAATGATTTGAAAAAATAAAGTTTTGAAAGATATGATATTTTGATATTTAAATGATTTGAAAATAAAGTTTTGAAAGATATGATATTTTGATATTAAAATGATTTTAAAACGAGGTTTTGAAAGATACGATATTTATGTATTAAAAATGATTTGAAAGGAATTTTTGAAAAGATATGATAATTTAATATATTGAAATGGTCAGAAATGACTTGATATTTATTTTGATAAATATTTGAATTTGAAATATATGGTATGTTGATATATAGAAATGGTTTGGAAATGATTTAATCTTTATTTTGATAAAGATCTGGATTGAAATGATATTTTGTTTTGAAGTATAAAATATTGTTTTTAAGTTAAAACCATAGGTTATAATAACGATTGGTTGGCAAAGAGATCGGGATCGAATATGGGCATACTCTCTGTCGATACCGAAAACCACTTTGACTAACCGTGTACGCGGTGGAGATCCCAGAATGAAGTAGGATGGTGGCGACGTTCTTGAGGTATGTTACGTGGACCCAACTCCCATGACTTGGCTTAAGGTGGCTAAAACATGAGCGATCTCGGGTCAAAAGGGGTAGCTCCTCTGGTCGGATGCATTTCTTCGATACCATACTATTACTTGTGATTGTTTGGGCGCCCCTTCGATTTTAGGAATGTGTTCCGAGGTGGGCGTATGTGGTTGCTGCGTTACCACCAGCCCATGTGCGTAATTAATATATCTAACCTGGTATTGCCTTGTGTGTCGTGTCACCTACCTATCGAGCCTTTACCACGAGTTTCTATTTGTGTCGTATCTATGCAGTATCTTCTCGTAGTCTCCCGATTAAGAGATTTGCAGGTACTGTATAGACTATTGGCATTATTTGCGTTAAGGGGAATATTGGGTCACTCCTTAACGCTATTTAAAAGTAAGTTTATTTTACTATTAGACATTATTATAACAGCGCAATATTACTACATAGTAAATAGTTTGATGGATCCTTAGAGGATGGGCGGTCCCAAGCATCCTTTAAGTTACTTGTACTTTTACTATAGTTCACATGAGTTGGTTTACATCGTATAAGGGTGTATGTCCTGACTCGAGTGTTTGTATTTTTATTTACGCTCGGGTCAGCCTGAGTATTCACAGATTTGGATTTCCACTTCCTGGAGATTGGAATCGCTGGAGATTATCTGCTTGTCTTGTTTATCTATTTCACTCCCAGTTATCCTATTGATTCCAGTATTGTATTCAGTTTGTACTTGGTTATCATACTTAGACTTCTGTTGTACTTTATTTCTTCTGTTGTATCTTATGTAACTCTGATATATTTACATAGTAGCTTCATGAACTACTATTTCTTTTACTTCCGCAGCACTATTATTACTCTGTGTTTGTGATCTGTGACTTTTATTTACTGTATATTCTGAGACTTGCCAAATTTTATTGACAACGCGGTATTTTGAGCTATTCAAGTCCGACATGTGTGGATGCGAATGGTTGAAAATACCTGGTTGTTACAGTTTACTGAAGGAAAACTATATCAATCACCCTTGTCATCGCTTATTTATTTCCATTTCAATTCCTATGCAATAACCATTCAAATTGGCCTTATTTATTTTAGGTATACATATTAATTACCACTGACTATGCACGCTCCCTATATGTTGCATTTGCACAATATTTACTGTGATTATATTTACAAATCAATGTCATATTTGGATTATTCATTAGTATTACTTTACTAATTATTTTATTTGACTAAGAAAAGGAAATAAAAAGTTTCCTTCTCTAACTAACTTTATGATCCCTTATTATTGAATAATTTAAGAGAAATGAAATGAAAAGTTTCCTTCTTTAAAAAAATTTATGCCCCCTCATTAATTGAATAAGTTAAAAGAAAGGAAATGATATATTTCCTTTTCTAATAAATTTGAAAAGTAAACGTTACACACAAATCTATATATAAGAGTATATTTGATATACTCTAACTTACATACACACTAAATTAAAGTGAAACTTTATTTATGAAGTTAAATAAAATATCGATTTTATTTAAAAGAAACTTAGAAAAGTTCCAGATTAATTTAGACTTCATAGGCCCATTAAAGATTCAAAATGGTTAAATTTTTCAAAATTCATCTATTTCTTCAGCTGCGAGTCAGCCCAGTTTCAACAAATGGGATCGGAGCCCAATAGCCTATGCGATCTAAATTAGTCATGTTAGGGCTAACTAGTAAAGCTTGTGCACTTAGTATGATGTCTGAAAAGGTGATGTCTAGGATTGGAATTGGGTAATCACGTATTTTTTCCTCCTTGGTTATCTGCTTGGCCTGTAGGGTGAAGTGAGCCCAAAAGTTGCCCTTGATAGAAATGGCCAATTTGAATTGGGCCTTAGGCTAATTTTCAAAATTGTTTTGGAAATTAAGATTAGATTTTAAATTCTAAATTTAAATTTAAAATAAAATCATGTTTATTATAAAAGGTTATAATATAACAGAAATTTTCAAAATGTTTGAAAAGATAATGAAAATTTCTAAAAGTTTAAAACTATTTAAATATTAATTTCAAAATTTAAATTTTATTAATAAGATTAATAAAATAAATTAAGTAAATGAGTTAATTTCTGTAATGATCCGAAATTTTCGACCCCGAAAATTCGACACTAATACGTTAACTGTAGAGGTGCCGAGCAATCGAACGTCAAAAATCCCAGAATACAATCAATAAAATTAAAGCATATAATATCACAATCGCAGTGGAACAATATATAATATCAAATAACAACATTTATTCTAAGAAAAACTGTAAATGTAAATTTACATACAATATCAGAGTACAATCATCAACATATAATCTGGACAGTTATAATAACCTATCCCTGAATACAATCAATACAAATTCTAATACACAACGGAATATACTCCATACGTCCCTGCCATCCAGCTCGCCTCCGAGCTCCAGAAAGTCCTAACTTGAAAATCTGTAATACTCGGTCTGACCCTAACATTATAATAAAATTACACCCGAGTCAGGCTGGAGCCCGGCGTGAGTAAACCCATTTAATATGAAATACCTAAGTTGCAAAGCTACTTTGATAACCCAGGTAACTCGTTCATCACTATGAGTTTTATCTTGCTATATCCAATACTTATTTCACAATACAATATCTAAGTACCGTTACTTAGTTTAATTGGCCAAGTTTACTTAATTTATTCCATTCCAGCCTATTTGATTCTATAATCAAATCTCTAAAGAATTATAGATTACTAAACGAAGTTGTTTCGGACGTTGCTGATATCCAATCCCAGTTCCTTCGATTCCAAAGCCATCTTTTAAGCCAAAACATTTTAATTTCAAATGCCAACATTCACAAAAATTCATCACAATATTTGTTCAAATAAATGTCTCACATTTTATACTCAACTGTTCATTTCAGATTATTACATATCATAGAAGATCACAATTTAACATACTAGAGGTATTAAATAATCCAAAGCATTCAATTCAATCATTCATAAAGATTTTATCAGTCATACAACCATCCATTTAATATAGTTTACACAAAATAAATTAATTATTTGTAAATCCTGCTTAATTGTCTTTAATTAATTACAAGCCATTTATTTAATTATGGATTAATTATTGGAATTAATTAATTATCTTTTGCAATTACTTAAGACCCTAATTAATTAAAAGTTTAAAACATTTATCTTAACCATTTACTTAATTACATTATTAACATTTATTTGACAACACTTAGGAGTTAAATTCAATAATTATCCTAATATGTATTATCCTCAACCAAATTAATTGAAGTACAAAACGTTTTATTTTCATGGCCTCTTACTATCCTAAGGGTTTTGATTAATTAAAGTCTATAAATTACCTTTTTTAAATTTAGAAAAATTTAAGTTTTTTAAAAAACAATTAACTTCAAAATTGTTTGGCTTGAAATACTTGAAAATCTTGTTTAAAATCTTTCTTATGAAAACTTTGTTTGCTTCCCTTATTTTTAATTTCCTTTTCAAACTTTGTTAAATTTTTTTTAAATTTCAGGCCCAAAGCCTAAACTGATATCCTTGAAAATCTTCCCTTCATTCTTTCTTTTCAAAAACTTGATAATTCACTTAAACAATCCGAGCCCAACCCGCCGCAAACACTTACGCAAACCCAGTACGAAACCTTTTCCTCCTCGAGCTCCTCTCTTCCCACACTAGCTACAACAACGACCACTACACAATGATACACGTGCACTTGCACACCCGATCGCAACCGCTCTGACCAACGTCGCTACCACCTGTAAGTCACCGGTCAACCTTCTCCCACGTTCCGACCACCAGAACTTACGAAGACCTTCGAATCGACATCGAATGAATTTGAAAAGAAATGCCATCGCCTGGACGAAAACCCGACACCTTCTCTCCCCTTGAATCACTGTCCCAGACCATTGGAACACTTGCCGCTACGCCTGGAGCTACGCTAGACCCTCTCCTTCCTTTCCCCCCTCCACCAAATCACTCCAACGCCACCACGTCACCGCTTTGGCCATGGAATCTACCTCAACTTGAAAGAGTCCTAAAACCCTACAACATCACCTTCTCCCCACCACGGTGGTCAGAAAAACTCCGAACCAATTATCCCAAGCTCCTCGACCCATGAGCTTGCTCCAGCATCGACCTTGACCTCCCCGTAACCTCCGATTGCCGAAAATCAGCAAAACCCAAATCCCGTACAACCCATAATTTCTCTATGAATATTAACATAAAAATTACGATTTTACCATTAAAAATCTTAGTTTTCAAAATCAATCCTGATTATAAAAGTGAAACTTGAATTTAAAATAGTTGATTTCTCTGATATATTACTTTTTCACTGTAATTTCTAACATCCCAGTAAAATATTTACCAAACACACATATAATTGTTTTGAAAATAAGATTTAGTTAATACAAACATTTTTTCTTTAAAGATCATAACCTGAAAGAGCTTCAGGGAAGAGAATTGAATTTTTGAACTTAATTAAGCCTGTTGGAATCAAAACAGAGACATGCATATTAAACTCAGGCATGCATACATGTTTCATACATATATACCAGGCAAAACACAAATATACATCCATGCGAACATTTCACAACACTACTAGTATGGTTTATCACATGCATTAGATAATAAAGCAAATTTGGTTTTTAAAAGGTGAATGTTTACTCATTGAAAATTTGAAAATGCACATGATTTTTGAAACTGGAACTTGATCTTCTTTGTTTAAGCTTGTATTTGTACTTTATCGAGATGAATTTGAATTGAGTCTTGCTTTGCTTCAGTTTGAAATTTGAAAGAGTTGTTCGTTTTTCTTTTATCTTTTTATCTCTTTTTTTCCCGTTTTAGTTTTTGTTTAAAAGATGAAAGAAAGAAAGAAAGAAAGGAGATAGGAGTAGAGATATATATAGGAGGATGTAAACTGCAAAGCCTTGTTTTCTCTTTAAATCATTTTATTGATTATTATTATTTTTAAATGAAGAAACAATTTAATCTTGACATTTTTATTAGTAGGTCATCCCTTAGCTTACAAATGTCCACAAATGAATATTTCATATTTCTTTTTTTTTATGTTTTATATTTTTACTCTTATATTTTCTTTTTATTTATTTTATGACCTCGGAGGAAATAATATAAAACCTTTTTATTTATACTTATTTAAGTTTAAGCTAATTTAATTAATAACTATATATATATATATATATATATATATATTAGTGTTTAGAATGTAGAGTTCTGAATCTAATTTATTTTTGAGATATACAATTTGAATTTCAAATCTTAATTCCATTTACAATCTACATACATACATATATATATATATATATATATATATATATATATATATTAGATAGCATATTTATTGTTTGAAAGATAAGTTTGCAAATTTAAATAATTATATAAGAAGATTATTTTATTAATATTTATATTCAAATAATTTTTTTCTTTCATTCATCATAATTTTATTTGTTCAACTTATAAATCAGCCGATAATTTAATCCGGTTAATTACTAGTTAACGATCGTTAAAAATTCGGGTCGTTACATTCCTCCCCCTTTAAATATTTTCGTCCTTGAAAAGGAATAAAGAAAGAATTTTAAATTATATTATTAATTATTAGTTAAACTATTCTAAAGTTTTTAAAACATTGTAATATCTACATAATATAACAAAAATAACTTTGTAAAAATACTTTTTATAACTCGATGTCCCAACAAATCCATCCTTGTTCTTACAGAAATTCGGTCATACGTTTACAGGCGTTGGACTGAAAATATATAAGTACTTAGCAAACTCGTTTTCAACACCCAGTGAAAATACTTAGAAAACATTCTGTGAAAATGTAGAAAATATTTTTGTTCGGAATGCTCTAGAAATCATCAACCCCTCCATGGTCGCAGTTAGTCCGATGATAACATCGCCGTCCCGTTGAAATCCATAGAAAACTGTAGGCATCCGCACCCCTCAATTACACCATGGAACCGCTGTAGATCGCAGCTGCACCCAGGGTTATGTTGCCATCACGGAAAAAACCATGTAACTGTTAGCATCAACGCCCTCGAATTTCGCTGCCAAATGAAACTTTACCATACATACCACATAGATTGTAGACTACATCAGTCGAGTCCCAGTGTAGCCTGTAGGCACTCACTGCCACATGACTTTCGCTATGTCTTCACAGATCGCAGTCTATCAATGTTACGTCGCTCTCCTAGCGAAATCAAACATAGACTTTAGGCAATCACTACCCCTCGACTTACACCATGGAGCGCAGTAGATCACAGTTACACAGAGTTATACTACCATCACAGCATAACCCAAATGTCTCTATAGGCATTAGCGCCCTTGACTTTCGCTAACCTAGCCACAATGCTTAGGAACTTTAGTTCAGTCCGAACATCCTCTAGGATCAAAATTAAGAACCCCTCCATTAGGGCGCAAGGCAGAACCACCCCGTGGATCTCCTACTATAAGTTTCAACTCTAAATGGGAGCGCCTTTTTCCCCTCAGCATTCTCAACATATTTTTATACTATACACATATAGTATCTTTCAAAACATACTTTTATATGTATCACATATAAATCCCATTTACACAAAATCGATATCTCAAAATTGATAGTTCCAAACTTTGCTTTTCAAATTCCCAAAATTGATTTTTTTTTAAATCAAAAGCCTTTCAAAATAAATGGGTTCCATAAACCTTTTTCCCAATTTCATAAATCATATATATATATATATATATGAGTTTATTCTTTTAAATAGAACAAAATAGTTTTCATATAGATCCAACAAGGGGAGTTTATCATATATATATATAACTTTATTTATACGAATTAACATTCAAATTCAATTTCCTTTATAAAGTTATTTGCCATATTACTTACTTTTTATAAAATGATTTTCAGTTATAGTGATATCCAACTTCAACTCTCATTCATCATATATTTCTCAAAATATACTTTTCCATTTCAAAAATCAATTTTACATTTCTTTTCAAAATTTCAATATCTATTTCATTCAAGCACGTACGATGTACATATATCATCCGTACGCAATATCAAATCCGATCGCTCACTCGATCACACAATTTCACTTCTAAACTGGTATCATTAGCCCGATTTCCTAATGCGGACTCAGATATGGTTTCTTGATCAAAAACCGTCATTCTCCTTGCATAGTCATAACTATGATAGAGAATTTCCATAATAAATCGAAAATCCATATCAAGGGTTCGTCGTCGAATTCGAGTGAAAAATCCTAACTCGGATCGATATACTACCTCGAAATTCTGTGCTCGAATCTGGATCAAATTGTTATGCGAATAGAATAATATACGTACATCTTATGTATTTATCTTCATTGATTATTAGCTAATTTTTTTTTATTCACATTCATTTTGATTTCTATTTAGGTTATCTTCAATTCTTATCTCAATTGGTATTTGATTATAAACAGTTTGCACTCTGACCAGTTTGAATTAAGAAAATAGCTTGAAAGGTTTAAAATAGATAATTAGTTGTAAAATAGTTGTAAATAGTTAAGTAGTTATAAAATAGTTATTTTTAATAGCTGTAGAATAGTAAAGTAGTTGCAACATAGTTGTAAAATGGTAATTAGTTTATAAGACAGTTGTAAAATTATTGTAAAATGGTTAAATAGTTCCAAAATAAGTATAAGGTAGTTTGGGTTTGAAAAAGAAAGGTTGTATAGTAAATAGCTAGGAAAAATTAGATTTTATGACAGTGTATATTAAAATAATTTATTTGAAAATAGTTTCAGAGTTAAACTGATACAATTTTCCAATCTTCACTTCCAATCAATTTCCCATCCCATTAAATTGATTCAACTCCCCTTTGAATTTAAACTTATTCAACTTCGATTATAATTCCAATTAATTCAAATCAAATTGAATTAATTTCAACTCCAATCCCAACTTTAACCCATCTCGAATTATGTAAATTCGAGTTAAATTTCAAATGTTGATTTAATCCCTTAAATCAAATTAACCTTTACTTTTAATTTAACAACCTAAGTCTTTAAACAATTTAATTTTGAATCCAAATTTCTAATATTCATTTAAATTACTTTTACTTATTTCAAGGTTCAAGTAAGTGTTCAAGAATTTAATCTTCGGAATCCAATTTATTACCTAATTTTAAGTTTGAAACCAATTCTTAACAATTTTAGTTTGCATGTTCATTTTTAACATTTACATCTTAAGTTCAAAGTGATGCCATTTCCATAATTACAATTTCAATTCAAAAAAATCAATTTTTTTTAAAAAATAAGGTTTTATATCCATCTAATTTCAGTAATGGATATATATTATTTCAAACCACTTCTTAATTTATTCAAAATAATTCAATTCACAGTTTCATAGATTATTAATAGCAACATGATGATAATAGGATATGTCAAAGTAATATAAACATAGAAACTATTTAAAACATCCATCAATAGCATCCATTACCAATTTCTAGAACTCAAACCCGTTTTGAGATCACACATCACTCCCTTTTCAATTCAACCCATTTAACTTTCCTAAGTTAAATTCAATTTTATCTTGAAATTTCCCATTTCAGATTATAAGTCCATAACTTATTTAACTTGTCTAGAGTTAAATTTCAATTCACTAATCCATTTTGACTCCTCAATTTAAATTTTCCATTTCAAATTTAAATTTTCTTATTAATATCACTTTTTCTTATAAGTTCAGAACTTATTTTACTTTTGGTTATTCATCTCATTCTTGTTAGAATTCAACACTTTGTATTTATTTCAAATCAACTTTGATACATATATATACATATTTATTTCTTTACCACACCAAGTTATATTTCAAATTTTCTGGACTTAGATTTTAAAACTTCCCAATTTAAATTTATTTCAATCTATAAATCATACTTATGTAAATTGTTACATAAGTTAAACATTTCATTCTGCTTTATCATTATTTATTTTAAAAAAAGCAAACATCCCTTTATTAAGATTTATGATAATTATCATATCTAGAAATCATACATACCATATATTCCACAATCATTTGCAAGAAAATTAAATCAAGTAACTTATTTCAATACTTTGAAAATTCTTTTGAATTTTTGAGGATTTACATTTAGTTTTGAATTCATTTTTAACTCCGCTTATTTGTATAGTTAATCCTTACCCAAATTCTATTTGGTTATATATAAATTTCCACTTAATTTTTACGATCTTATTCAGCTTCAATAATTAACAACCAATTATCTTAATATATATAATAATTAGAAAAATTATTGCTTTATATATCAAAATATAAGCTTATATAAAAACTACCTTTAAAACTGTTTTTTTAAAATCATTATATAAGAAAATAACAAGTACACCCTCGTATAATACTCTCAACTCATTCTAGGATACTATTGACCCTATCTCTATTGAGTAATCCCCACCAGAGCCAAGGTTCTCGCTTAACCTTCTGCTTTGATACCAAATGTAACGACCCGAAATTTTCGACCCTGAAAATTCGACACCAATACGTTCACTGTAGAAGTGCCGAGCAATTGAACGCCGGAAATCCCAGATTGTAGGGTAAGAAGAAAAGAGGTACAAGAAGAAAATAAAGCAAAAACATAGAATCTCACAATCGCAGTGGAACAAAATATAATATCAAATAATAACATTTACACTAAGAAAAACTGTAAATGTAAATTTACATACAATATCAGAGTACAATCATCAACATATAATCCGACTGTTATAATAACCTGTCCCTGAATACAATCCGACTGTTATAATCCGACTGTTATAAGGATTAGGAGAGGCTATGTTTCAAATTTCAGGTTAATTAGAGTTCGTATGAAGGAGATATAACCAAGCCAAATGAAGGGAAGCACTGCCGAACCATCCATCCTCCACTCCCAAGCATTGCCGGTCCAAACTTCCCTTCCTAGCCGAACCAACTCCACTTCCCTTCCTAGCCGAACCAAGCTACTCCTCTACCAACTCCCTGCCGAACCAACACACTTCCCACACCTACCGGACCAATCCCCTCTCCACTAACCACCTAATCAACCTCGACCGGACAAACCTCCACCAGTCCAACTCCATCCCCATGCACTGCCGGTCCACTCACCACCGAACCAACCTCCTGCCGAACCAAACCATCTACCACCTATCACCGAACCAAGACGTACCGGACTGACACTACTAGGCCAGATTGCATCAGCCCAGGCCCACCAGCAGCTATATACATCCAGGACCCCTGCCCCCAGCCTCACTATATAAATAGAGGGGCAGGGGTAGAACAATGGGAGAGAGAAGTTTGAGAGCTCAAGCACGGATAGAACTTTCAAACAACTTTCAGTTACTTGTAATCAAAGCTTTGTACTTGTAATCTAAATAGAAAAGGAGAATAACATATAAAGTGGACGTAGGCACATTCTGGCCGAACCACTATAAATCTGTGTTTCTTTTACAGTTTAGTCCCTGCTTTTTATACATTTACGTAAATCACCCAAATCACTAAAAACAACATAAAATCGACTAGTTCATACGACTTCGAGGTGTTTCCCCATTTTTTGTGCAAACATTTTTGGTGCTTTCACTGAGAACAACTCAGAAGCGCTTTAATCATTGCCTCGCAAAGATTTGTTGAGAGACTCACTTTAAGAACCAGAAGTCTATTCGAGATTATGGCTCTTGGAAGGAAAACAAGTAGAAGACAGAGACCAGAAAGAAGTCAGCACGAAGGGAGTCAAGGAGCTTCCTCAGGAGAGAACCAAACTTTAGTCTACATCACCAGGGATGAGATGGAGACAATGATGAAAAGACAAGAGGAGTTGATTCTCAATTTGTTTCAGCAGATTGGGCAACTTAGGACACAAAATAGGGAAGCGGATGGAGTTCGGAACGGAGCAGGACCATCCGGCATAGCACCTGGATTAGGAGGCACACCCATGGAGAACATAGATCCAATTTCGGAGAGAGAAAGAGGAGCATCTGCACAACCTGGGGGCAGCAGAAGAGTGAACGCTCAGTCAAGGGGGCAGATCCAGAATTCCCTCGTGGACTTGGGGGGAAGGTCGAAAGTAATGAACAAAGATTGCATCTCGGAGACAATGACAGGTTGGCGGAGATGGTTAGAAAAGCTATGAGAGGCGGTTTGGTAAACAAAGATTTGGAGGATGTTAATAGGAGTCCTTTTACTCCGGCAATCAGACAAGCTAGGAACCCACCGGATTTCAAGTTACCATCGCTGGACATGTATGACGGGAGAACGTACCCCATGGTTCATTTAACGAAGTATATGAGGCATATGGAAGTGCTGGGGGCATCAGAGGAGGTTATGGCCCGGTGCTTTCCATTTTACTTGGCGGATATTGCAGCATTGTGGTTTAGACAATTGGAGAACGGATCCATCGGAACGTGGAATGATTTAATTGAGAGATTTATGAGGCAATTCAGGTCCACATTACAAGACCCAAGAATGTAATGACTTTGGCAACCCTAAAGCAGAAAACTGGAGAGACTTTGAGGAGTTACCTAACGCGATTCAATGCGGCAGCAGCTTCGATGGATCGACCGGATCCATCCATGGTTATGATAGCGACTGTGTCCGGGATAGCTGACGGAACAGAGTTCAAAAATTCATTAACTAAGGATCCACCCGTGGATCTAGGAGAATTCTATCATGAGGCGGAAAAGTTTCTACGATTGGAGGATGCGAACGCCGAAAGAGAAGAAGGAGAAGGAATTGATATTTATGCGATCAAAGGAGGAAATCCCCCTGAGAAAGGCGCGGAAACTAGTAGAGGTAAAAGAAAGACTGAGAATGACGGGGACAGGTCAAAGCAGCAACGGAGGGAGTCGCGATTCACCACTTACTCTGAGCTGAATGAGAGTCTGGAATGAATTTATCAGGATACTAAAGAGCAAGTTCCGTATCATAGACCGATGCAAAGGGATCCAACTTCTGACGAAAGAAAATCAGACAAGTTTTGTGTATTTCATGAATTGAACGGTCATAACACTAATGATTGTAGGCATTTGAAGGACGAAGTGGAAGGGCATATCAGGAACGGTATGCTCCTTCAGTATGTGAGGAGGCGAACTCCAGCAGTGGAGCCAGAGCGACCACCGTCTACATCGGCTAGAGGTGACCCAGGATCGGGGCACCGTTTGATTATCCATTGATTGCTTGATTAAAATAACGATGAACAAGTTGTAAACCTCTCACTAACGCGGTTAAATCATTTACACATGTGAGCGATCGCACACGGTCCATAGGCACGCTCTGAATGACTACCAACCGTGTTATACTAAGAGTTTACGCTTTAACATCTTCATTTTGCTTTTTGCTTTGATTTTAATTTGAACATTTAAATTCTGCCTGTTTGGACATTTCTGCTGTATGGTTCATATGATTATTGCTTTAATATTTACAATTCTATGAAAAAAAGTCTACTTGTATGCCCGTTGGATCGCGAACGGTCCACGAGCACCTCTTGCATGGCAGTGAACTGCCGAAGTCTCTGATTCGGAAACTCCCCCAAACAATAACTCCAGCATTGATAATATTAAGTCCCCCCAGGCACACTCACTCCCCTCGAACGGCCCCGACCTCGAACGGTCACAACTCGCCTCGAACGGCACCCGACCTCGAACGGTCACCACTCGCCCCGAACGGCACAACTCACCTCACCTCAAATGGCTCGATCACGAATGGTCGTCATTTGAGGTCCGCCACTTGACCGCGCACGGTCGCACTTCACCTCAAATGGCTCGATCCCGAACGATCATCATTTGAAGTTAGGCGCTTGACCATGAACGGTCGCACTTCATCTCAAATATCTCGATCCCGAACGGTTGTCATTTGAGGTCAAATAAAACTGTAAATTCCTTTGCAGCACATCAACAGGATATGAACATCCAGCTCATGGCATTACAAAACACGCCTTCCTATCACAAGGCATGTTTTGGAGGGCAAAGTGTTATCTCATTTTTGGTCAAAACCGGAATATCAACAAATTGGCAAGGAATGATGGAGATCAGTTGGAATCAAGGATACGATCGATATCGCCAAAATTTGGTTGAGCTCCGATCGGGACGAAATTGATTGGAGATGATGATAAGGATTAGGAGAGGCTATGTTTCAAATTTCAGGTTAATCCGAGTTCGTATGAAGGAGATATAACCAAGACAAATGAAGGGAAGCACTGCCGAACCATCCATCGTCCACTCCCAAGCATTGCCGGTCCAAACTTCCCTTCCTAGCCGAACCAACTCCACTTCCCTTCCTAGCCGAACCAAGCTACTCCTCTACCAACTCCCTGCCGAACCAACACACTTCCCACACCTACCGGACCAATCCCCTCTCCACTAACCATCGAATCAACCTCGACCGAACCAACCTCCACCGGTCCAACTCCATCCCCATGCACTGCCGGTCCACTCACCACCGAACCAACCTCCTGCCGAACCAAACCATCTACCACCTACCACCGAACCAAGACGTACCGGACCGACACTACTAGGCCAGATTGCATCAGCCCAGGCCCACCAGCAGCTATATACATCCAGGACCCCTGCCCCCAGCCTCACTCTGTAAATAGAGGGGCAGGGGTACAACAATGGGAGAGAGAAGTTTGAGAGCTCAAGCACGGATAAAACTTTCAAACAACTTTCGTTTACTTGTAATCAAAGCTTTGTACTTGTAATCTGAATAGAAAAGGAGAATAACATATAAAGTGGACGTAGGCACGTTCTGGCCGAACCACTATAAATCTATGTGTCTTTTACAGTTTAGTCCCTGCTTTTTATATATTCGCGTAAATCACCCAAATCACTAAAAACAACATAAAATCGACTATTTCATACGACTTGGAGGTGTTTGCCCATTTTTTGTGCAAACAAAATAAATTAATTAAAGGTTAATTAATTAAATAAAAAATATGCGTGTAACAACCCGATATTCTCAGCCATTCGCATCCGCACATGTCGGACTTGAATTGCTCAAAATACTGCATTGTAATAAAATTTGGAGCAAATAAAATCATCACACAGAATCACAAGCACAAAAATATCAGAATACTCGCATCGGAAATTAAAATACCATAGTAGTTCATGAAGCTACTATTACAAAGTCTCAAAACAAAAACATAATATCAGTCTAAAAACAAATACAATTGAAATCCCAAATACATAGGAGTTCACTAATACAAAAGCTGATATAGAACAACTGAAACAGAAAGATATAGATAACAAGATAGGTAGAATCTCCAGCGATTCCTAACTCCAGAAAGAGAAATCCAAAGCTGTGAATACTCAGGCTGACCCGAGCGTAGAGCAAAACACAAAACACTCAAGTCAGGACATACATACTTATACAATATAAACCAACTCAAGTGAACTGCAGTAAAGTACAAGTAACTTAAAGGATGCTGGGGACCGCCCATCCTCTAAGGATTCATTAAACTATTTACTGTGTAGTAATATTGCGCTATTATAATAATGTCTATAGTAAAATAAACTTACTTTAAAATAGTGTTGAAGGGTTACCCATATAGCCCCTAACACGTAATAGTCCCAGTAGTCCATCCAGTATCAGCGTACCTCCAGATCGGAAGGCTACCCTAAATACTCCATGGGCTACGGGAGAAAAACAAACTCGTAGCAAGGCTCGCTATGGTAGGTGACATGGCACAACTAGGCAATGCCAGGGTAGATATACCAATTACGCTTTCGGGCTGGTGGTAACGCATAGCAGTCACTACCTCCCACCTCAAAACACACTCCCAAATCAAAATAGGAGGATGGCCATCAAATCAACCACAAGAAAGAGTATAGAATCGAAGAAGTTCGTCCGATAGGAGCAGCTACCTCACTTGGCCCATCGATCGCTCCTTTTTTAGCCACCTTAAGCTAACTCATGGGAGTCGGGTCCACGTTCATACCTCAATAGGATCGTCGCCACCATCCTACTTCGTTCTAGAATCTCCACCGCGTACACAATTGTTAAAGTGGTTTTTGGTATCGACAGAGAGTATGTCCATATCCGATCTTGGTCTCTTTAACAACCAATCGTTATTATAACCGGCGTTTATAAATTTCAAAAATATTTTATATTTCAAAAACCAAAACCATTTTTATTCAAACTATATTCAAATCAAATAGTTTATCATTTCCATTCCAAACATATATTCACCTTTCAAAAATCATAATACTATTCAAAGTTATAACTTTTCGAAACCAAAATACTTGAAATCATTACACTTTAAAAATCATAACATTTCGAAATCATATATTTGATACCTTCCCTTAATTCTTTTACATTTTACAAATTTATTCAATTAAACCCAAATTTTCAAATTTTCAATTTAATTCAATTCAAACCATCAGTTTGAATTCAATTTGGTTTCCCAACAAACCATTTCAAAATTTTAACCATTATATCCTTTCAAAATGTCATTATAAATTCGTTATCATTCTTTAATTCAAATATTAAATTTAAATATCAATTTAAATCAAATATGTCATTCATTCATTATTTCAAATATTATTTCAAGCACATTTCCAAAAATGGTTTATAATTCAAATCAAAATACTCCATTTAAACCATTTAAAAGTGAAGTCATTATATTTATAAGTTAAATATTCAATTCCTAAAAATTATTCTTTTCTAAGTTCATTTATTCACGTAAAAACATTACACATTGAAATTATAGCTTTCCACAGCACTTAGAAAATGCTGCGGTAAGTTATATTTGAAAACAATTTTATTCAGCAAAGACAACATTTAAAAACTGCTGTAATAGTTCAGTTATAGTCAAAAAATTGTTAAATTCAGCAAATACAGCATTTACAAAACTGCTGTAATAGTTCAGGTTTCAAATTAAAACATTTAATTCAATCCAGCCAACTACAGCACTTAATAAGTGCTACTATAGCCCTTTTATTAGTTGTTAGATTTTACTTTAGTTCTGCAACTACAATACTTATCAAGTGCTGCAATAGCCCTTAGTTAGTTTTAGCCTTTTAGTTCATTTGTATCAACCACGACACTTACAAAGTGCTGTAATATCCTTTGCAACAGATTTTAAGTTAACTTCTGAAATGATAGCATTTCTGAATGCTGTTAATTTAAATTTCCAGATTTACAATAGAATTTCAAAAATAATTAAATTTCAATTTAAACCATTTTAACTTATAAAAATCATACTTTTACATTTTAAAATAGTCATTTAAATACCTTTTAGCTTATGATTTTTATAAAGCAAATTTCATACATCAAATCAAATTTTCTAATAATTCACTTATTAAATTCAAGTGCAAAATTTTCTATTCTTTACGTTTAAAATTTACTTAACACTTAAGTTTTAATTACCATTTCAAAAATTAAACTTAATTTCTGTTTTTTCCCTTAACTTAACTTTTATTTTTAAACTAAATTTCACATTTCAAAGTCAAGTTATATTTCAAATTACACATTTTAAGTATTCATTTATTTAACCATTTTAAATTCATAGAAAGATCAATAACACTTTATTAAGTCTTTTTAAATTCAAAATTTAAATCCAATTATCATATTTTATTTATTTGACTTAAACTCCATTTTTAATAAAATCAAAAATTTCAAAATAAATTTGTCTCCAAATTTCAACTTAACCATTCATTTATTTAACATATTTAACTTGTAGAAAAATCACTAATACTTAATAAAATCATTTTAAATCAAAATATCATAATATACAATTTCAAAAATACTTAAAAATTTACAGAAAAATATATATATAATAACCATTGGTCTGTATATAATTTTCTAACCTAGGTCAAGTGATACGGATAATATATCATTTCAATCTGTAATTTACAAAGAAAAATCTGGGTTCCATCATTTCAAACCCGCAATCCCTAGTAAATTAAAAATAAAAATCGCTCAGGCCTATCATTCTAGACCATAACGATTTTTCCTTAATCTAAAGTCCGTTCGGGTATGTATCATTTCAACCTATAGTGATTCTATTCTACAGGGAACTTGCAGTGTGATAAACAGAAATAAATAAACATTATAGCAATATATAGCAGCAATAGATGATATGCAGGTTTATAAACAGAGTTAGCATCATATGATTCACATCATAGGTAGGTATAACATGATATAACACTTCTATAGATTCACTTGTTATCAATTCACAGTTATATAAGTATAAATGTCAAGTGTGAATACTCATCTCTTTACACTGGAGATAGCAATTCAAACTACACAAATGAATTCCCAAAAGCACGATACGGCAAGACACAACACGACATATGATTCAAGTGGGAAGAGAGAGCCAAGATATGACCTTGTAAACAACTAATAACAAAACAATTTACACATGAATATTAAATACAAAACAACATTGAAATGACTTGAAATAAAAAGCAACAAAGGGAAAGATAGCTAGACCTTGCTTTAACCATTCAAAAGCTCGACCAAGGGGAGTGTATGCTCGGCCATCATGTGTTAAAGCTCGGGTTTGGGTCAATATGGCATGACAATATGGCACGACAACATGAAGTGGTGATGGTAGGAGAGTTGCAAAGTGAAGTATGCAAAGTACAAGGCAAAATAAGTGGAGTTTGGCTCAACTTTAGGCTCGGCTATGACCACATATAGCACGGCTATGGTTATGTACAGGTCTGGACATGTTAGATGGTGGCTGGAGATGCGGCCAGAGGTGGTGGAGCTGCTGGTGGTGGTGGCTAGAGGGGTGGCCGAGATGATAGATGAAGGAGTAGGGTGCAAACATAGGTCGGCTAGCATGGTTTGGAGCGGATCTTTGCATATATTGTGGTAATGCATCAAATGGAGGTCACAGCCTATCATGGTCAGAAGAGAGGGGTGTGGTGCTGCTGTGCAAGGTGATGGTGTGGAGTAGAGGCCGAACAAGCTAGAGGAAATGAGATACAAAATCAATGAAAAGAATAAGGGAAAAATGTTAAAAGAAGCCATTAGCATTTTTTTTCTTTTGAAGTGAGTCGTGAGTTTTGAGGATGAGGAGAAAAGTTTCTCGCATGAAATGTAAAGAGGAACACATGGAAATGCTTAGGAGAATGGACAGTCGAAGCATGAAAAGGTAATTGAAAAATGAATAGACAAAAGTAATGAAAAGACATAGAATATAAAAGGGCTTTTGACTCTTTGTATTTCCTTTTCTTTTAAATTAAAATAAACTAAATACAATTCAGAAAATAAAAGTAAAATGCTGAACAAAAATAAAGTGAAAAAGAATATAAATAATTATTTAAAGGGAAAATAGAAAATAAATAAAGAAATAGCTTAATAATTGAAACTAGACTTTAAAAATATAAACAACATACAATTACATTTGAAAAATTATAACTATACTTTTAAAATGTTTTAAAAATAAAATATACACATAACATGTCATGATACATATTTTAGAACATGAATATAATAAACAAAAATATTATTTATATAAATTAAAATAAATTTTTTTGTTAAATAAAACAATTTACAGACAATATTGTAAAATGCTTAACTTTCACAATATAAATCAGATTTCAACAAAACGAAAAGCAGTATTCTTGAAATTTAATTTACTTTCATAATAAAAGATAAAATTCAAATATTTATATTTTAAATTTAAAAGACAAAGTTTGACCAAATTGACCAAAATCCACATTTTATGGAAAATATTCAATTTATTCATGTTTGGAATTATAATTCACATAAAAATCAAAATTTATATTTAAAATAACAAAATTTATCCATTTCAATAAATAAAATAAAGTTTTTAAGTCAGGAAATTCGATTAAAATAATTAAAATATATAATTAAAATAATCACAAAATACAGGGTTGTTACAATGCTTATATAAGATATATTTGTCATACTATAAAAGTTATAGTATACACTATAAAGGTTATAGTTGATATATCCAATATAAAAATTGTATTAGAATACTAATTTAAAATTAATTAAAAAGTTAATTAAGTAAAAATAATTAAATAAAATTTAATTAATAAAATATTATACATAAGCCTGTTATATAAGTGATATGAAATATAAAAGTTATATAATAGTAAAACTGATATGATATGAATGTATAAACTAAAGCTGGAACATTAAAGAAACCAAAATAAACTTAAGGAATAAATACATATAAAAATGTACGTGTACCTTAATTTCTGATGTGTTTGACACTTTAAGCACGAGGGTATTTTATAAGAAATATATTATTTCATAAGTTGATATCACTCAATACAACATACTGAAGATCATGAATCTTCAATATAATGTTGTCTTCTATGATATATGTGTGTGTGTGTGTGTATATATATATTAATGAATTACTTGCATACTTCTTAGTTGTTGTACAAACTCACACTAGGGATATTAAGTATAGTACTATTAATATATTGAACAGACGAGGTAAGATAACTATATGTATTTGTTGCGCAAACTCAAGGTACATATACTATAATTAGGCTGTTACGATATGGTAGGTACGAGTGAATAATCTCTTATGATTTGTTGAGCAATCTCAAGATCGAAATGAGATTAGGACAAGAAAACATGGGTTTGGATTTGTATGTGATATAACTGATAAGGAGTTATCCAACATTTGTTAGGCTATGATTTGTTGAGCATACTGAAGATCAGAATACCAAGACAAATGAGTCCTAAAACCCATTAGTGAAGTCGAAAGACTTCTATGTTTAACCTTAAGGTTTGGAGAAACATAAAAGACTAGTGGGAGCCTTATTAGAAAAATGAAATTGTAACATTTAACCTTTATAATATTGTAAGAATATGTGCTAAAAATGTTATAATTATCTACAATGATAAATTTGTTCATTTAATATGATTAATAAAATCTCTATCAATTAATATATACAAATGAACTGAATCGAAAATTGATAAATAGTCATATAACATATACTTACCAAAGCTTATTGCATGTTAATGCTTCAACACCCATGCAGGTGCCTAATTTTATAACCACTAAATACATTTGTAGTTTGATCACTTACGCATTTATTTGTTCCAGACCATGTTTTGCGTTCTATAAGTTTTAAGCTCTAAGATCAATACAAGACTGGATATTTGATCCATATACAATTGCATTTAAATGCTATATGGCGAACGGTCGAAATTTTTAATGTAAAATGTTTCGATGAAAATCAGAATAAACCTTAGTGTTTGAGATTGAGTATTCAATATGATTGATTACGAAAGGATCATATCATGTAAAATGTCACACTAGGCCAAAACTATAATATAAATCAAAGAACTCAATTACTGAAATGTCAGTTTGATTAGTTTATGCAAAGCATGACATATATGTGTCTTTAAAAGTTAAGGATAATCGAATGCACTTTTGTAAAGAGACAGTAAGATATTGTAGTAAGAGTTTTTCTTTGAATGGTTTGACCATTTAGAAAGATAAACGAATGCACAAGAGTAGATGTGATTTAAGCTATAGTTGAGATGAAGAAAGTGAATGATCACTTTTGCTTCATAAAGAAACATCAAAGACAAGAATTGTGATGATAATAAAAGATACATAACATTGGAATAAGAAATATGATTTCTATTTCACAATGTATTTTTGTAAAGAAATTGTTTTCTATGAGATTTATTTCAATGTTTTCAAGATATTTGATTAGAGAACTCTCTACCATAAACTTGTTGTAGTATATGAAATAAATAGTTAATATTAAGTGAATGATGGACCTCCGAATTAAGTACGCTATTATAATAATGGTGGAAATAGTGGGAGCATGCCATATAGTACTTATTGATCACATCAAATTATGAAAATTGTTTTTGTAAAACATACCGGACATTATCTATGAAATAATGACTATTTTTTGGTGTTCGACTTAAAAATAGACATAGTTATCTTTCATTATGAATATTATGAATATTCTTTACGAAGTAAAGCTGTAATGCGATATTTGTTCTCACAACAAAGTGATGCATTGAAATACAGAAGTATCTAAAATTATTTACAATTATTTTGGAATTATAGACAAAGTCATAGTTTTAAGAAATAATTTTATTATACGATTATGAATCATATGACATTGGTTAATTATATCTCAAACAATTAAAGAGTTATTCACCCAATTAGTTGGAGCCTCATAAGAGTTGATAAACTCTTCGGATTGATACATATAGATATAAGCAATCGTAATTCTATTAATACCAAAACGGTTCCACATACTTCATCATATTCACCAATGTGTTATCACTGATATGGACATGTGTATTTGATATGCATGTAATATGTGTATGGTAAACCATAGAGTATTAAAAAGAGGTAAATAAAATAACATGCAATGGAAATGATTCGATTTGATCGAATGAGGAAGTATATTGGAAAAAGTTCCGAACACACTTAAATAAAAATAAAGTTTCAATCTTAAAAGTCGCTTTTCTATGTAATACATAATGATGAATCAATACAGAGTAATCGAACTTTGTTGGACAGTGTGCAACTAATTATGAGTGAAGTTGATTTAGTTTCTTTCTATAAGGTCACGTACTTAAGAGTAGTACACAAGGTTAGTATTATTTCATTTAAATGAAAGTTTACAAAATCACACAAGATGAGGATTATAAGAAACCCCAACATATCCAAGGCCAATGAGTTGCATGTTGTGCGAGTCGAAAGATTGCATGTAATAATCGTTCGTAAGGGATCTTATATGAATCTCCCTAAAAGAACATTTGGAAGAATGTCATTGGATGACATATTTATGTTTTGAACATAAATTTTGTAAACTAAAACCAAATTAGTTTTATAATAAAGAAATTCATAAAACGTTTATGAATACCTATTCTTTGCACTGAGAAACAATTATTGCTTCAAAAAATACCAACTCATTGTGAAGGAATTTCTTTAAGGAATTATAAGTAGTAAAATGGAATTGGATACGATCTATAGATAAAACTGTTTAGATGAGATGAAATTAACTAACATAAACGAACATAATGCATTAGAGTGTCTAGTAAGTATTCTTGCACATTGAGGAGAAACCATGAGTTTCTTTCATTGTCGAAAATATATAATCCTCAATTGTTTAATTAAACCATTAAGAGTGTTGACTCTATGGTATGGTGCACAAATCCAAAAGAATTCCGTGTACATTATCAAAATATGATTTTGGTTGTCATAATCGAAGGAAATTGATCCATCAGCTGCGATTGTGTCTATATGAGCAAGACAAATATAGTTGGAATTGAATAAGCAATGTTGATAAGAATTATATCCCAAATTTTAATTGTTGAAATTAGCATAATAGGTTAAGTATTCAATGTGCTTAAGTTAATTCGGTTTACTCACAAAATTACCATTCAGTGTGACTTTATGTTTGGTACATATGTATCGAAACATAAAATTCTAAATAATGATTTACTATTTACACATAATAACCATAAATGTCTCAAAGTCAGTGGGAGCGATATTGAGTGTAACAACCTGCAAAATCGCACCCCTTTGAGCCGACAATATTCTCCAATAGTTCAACTCAAAGTGGATTGAAATATGAGCCATTAGGGTTAAAGAAGAGGAGGTAGAAGAAGAAACAGAAAACAACATCAGAATCTCAAAAATGCAGCGGAACAATATTTAATAGTTAGATGACTGATATTTATACAAAAGAGCTATAATTGTTATATATATACATCATCAGAGTACAACATCAACAAAGCACAACACTGGACAGTTATGATAACGTGTCCACACAAAGCTGAATATATAGCATTCCATACACAGCGGAAATAAGTCAGATACGTGTGATATGTCTCTCCATCCAGTGCATCCCTTGAGCTCCATAGCAGTCCATCCAGAATCTATATAGCATTAACAGCCGAGTCAGTCTATAAAACCAGCGTGAGAAAACACACTCAATTGGATTATTAAAGTTCTCAAAATCCTTTGAAAAAAAGGTATCTCGTAAGACCACGCCACAAATAAACATGCTGGGTTTTTACCTTATGATAACCAAAACATTTTTATCAAATCCGTATTATAACAGTGTCTATAGAAAGTAAAAAGAATCTAGATGAAATGCTTGCATCTCACGTTCCAGCAATAGTTAGGCACAATCAAAAACGTACAAGCGCTTATTGGAGATTAGATTCCATACAATGGAAGGGCTATTGAGGTACCGCTCGTCATAGTACCTGGTCTAGATCAGAGTACCGAGGATCCCCCTGATCCCCTGCAACACAATACCGGAGCTACCCTTACTGGATAGTCCGAATAAGATCACCCCGCGGTTGGGTTCAACAACCGCCCACACAGCCGAATAAAAAGGGACATCTGGACATGGATGACCTAACACTAATTGGTTGCTAGCCACTTAGCCTTACTACACCTCCCCTATTTTAGCCATTCTCGTTTGATGAGGCTTGAGGTTATGCGTTACCTTTTTAGCACACATACACTTAAAATGCTCATCGTCCCCCTGACGATGTTCTGATAGCATTTGTCCATACAACTCCGTTCCCGGTCCGAACGGAACCGAAGGCACTACTCCTACTACATCCATTTTGGAATTACCCTCAGGATTAGTAGCGATTAGCCCTTACACTTCACTGCTCCATCTTCGACTCCAAGCTCTTGTCTTCCTCACGAAAACATTCAAACCGGATCGAAGTGGTTTTAGGGAAATTAATCCCGATCCCGGTCTCTTCGAAACAATTAGCGCATCGGCCAATATTGATAGCCGATTATTTAACTATCATATAACATCCACAAACAACCATCAGGCCTTAATGATTCCCAAATTATTTGTTTCAAAATATCTTTGCAAAATATTTCTCTACACTTCAACCCTTTGAAAATAGTTTTCAAATCACTTTTTCTCTCACGGAATAAATTTCCACCCAATTGTTTTATTTCCACTGAAAATCACCAAGTCTAATACTTTAGGTTTTTAAATAATTTAAATCACTTTATCCAAAATATATACTTTAAAAAACTTAAAATAAAAACTACTTAGAACACTTTATTTTAAATACTAGTTATGAAATTTTATAATAATTTCTGAAGTAAAACTTAAGCCAAAACTAATTTTGAAATAAAAGTTATTCTATAAGGTATAAATATTAAATAATTATCTTTTAAATCATAATACTAGTTAAACCTTTAAAATAATTCACTTATAAAGTTAACTTAATAAATATTTACTTTTAAAAATTTTAAAACCGCTAAATAATAATTTCTTTCTAAAACATTCTTTTAAAACCACTTTAAAACCTCTAACTTATACTTGGAAATCTTTCTTTGAAAATATACTTGGCGTTTCAGGGAAATACACTTTCCACTCCAGTACAACCGTCTAATCATTTATAAACCCTTCTCGATTTATTTTCAGTTTAATTTACGTCCAAAATCGTAAATTTTCCTTTCCACACCTTTAAAAATAAACCACTATTTATTTTTAAACAAATCACCATTTCCTTATAAATTCCCATCCTGAATTTATACTTCCAAATTTTGCTCTGATTAATATTTCACTTTATTTATAAACCTTATTTATAAATTTCACAAACTCATCCTCCTTTTATCACAGTTTCAACACTTAGTCGGTTTTCAAATCGATTTTCAAAACCAACTTCATTTTAAAATAAATTGCTTCGCTTATCCAAATTTATTTCAAAACCCATTAATTCCATATTCACTCCTTGTTAAGAGTTGAAATCTTATTTGAATTTGAAATATTAAATTCATACTTTATTTCAAAATTCTCCCTTTATTTATCCCAATACCATTTAAAATCCTGAATTTAAAATAAATTCTTTAATTTTTAAACAATATAACTTAAGTTCTCAAAATTCATTTATCGCCATTTATTCAAAAATCTTTTTTCCATGCTCGGAATTTATTCGATAGGACTTAAAAAAAACCAAATTCTTATTCTTTTAATTTATCCAGCACCCTAAAATTATTTTACTTAAAATTCTCTCTTTTATTTCCTTCAAAAATCTAATCTCTATCTTTTGATATCTCAATATACCAAAATATATTCAGCAAACCAAGCAATCAATAACTTCAATTACAATATAATCTATCATGGATTATCAAATATATTATATCACTGAGAAAGAAAATATATTCTAATATTTAGAGGAATTCAGTTGGATCCCTCCAACCTGTTTCCCTGCATCCACAGATGTTAGCACAATATAAAAATACCAATCCCCCTTTGAGGGGGATATCGCGTTATATAGGGTCATCAGCTATTATGTGGGGCGCATAGGGTCTCATTCGTTATATAATGCGAGAATATCAACCACTCCAATATATATATACTGTTATATAATATCACATCCACTCAATTCAATCAATCAACCAATAATTTAATTTAAACCAATCATTTGGTTTTAAACTAATAATTTGATTTTAAACTAATTTTCCCTTTTTTAAAAAATCTTTGTTAACTAAAATAATTTAATAAGTTAATAAAACACGTAAATCACTATATTCCCTTATTTTAAAATAACTAGTAAATTTAAAATATGCATATGTATATTTATTTTATTTTATTTCATTTCCTTTGAAATTGCATATAGTAAAAATAATCTGCATTAATCAAACCTATTTATATAAATTCCTACATATATTTTCCCAATCGGCGTATATATTAAATTAACTCAAAGATAAAATTGTTATACCCATATCATTTCGTTCCAAGAAAAATCGAACAGCAACCCACACTCGAGCTCACTGCACGACTATTCCCGACATCACCATACTCTCCTTGAGTTCGGCAATCCCCTGCCAATCGCGACCCACTTCACATCGCAACACCAAGTTGATGACCCGAACCCTCCAAGTGTCTGCTGTGCTCTCCACTTCCTCCCACGAATTCACCCATGCCAGAGCCATACCACGTTTGAACAAAACCATTCACTGCATCGATCCCTCCACCGTGCTCGCGACTCAAATCGCGACGCGGTCACCGCCGCTGTGCCATGTCGAAGCTTCGGCCGACATCCCCTAGCCCTCGCGAGCTTCGAATCGAATTCGATTTTGGTTCCTTATTTATTCTTTTATTTATTTTTTGAGTTTGGGTTCGAAAGAATTTGAGCAAAGGAAGAAGGAACATACAATTCAAAAATTAGAGATAATTGAAATGAATATGAACGAACTAAATAACCCCAAAATTTTAGTCACGGCTTATTTTATTTTTCTTCTCTTCCAAAGTGGACATCTAGTGCGTGATTGAGAAGGCAGGAGATATGTTTTGATATAAGCATGTTTGAACAAGCCAGCTACAGTGATTAGGAGATGAAAGCAAAAAGGTCTGATCTGAAAAGTATTTCAGCTGGTTGGCCAAAATATAAAATGTATATATCAAATTTAAGTTCAAATTATCTCGATAATTGCAAATCAAAATCTTGACCTTCTATCGAGGTATGCCGCTAGGCGTTCACAATGTTATACCACTGTTTTGAACACAATGGAAAAGGTTTCGAGTCCTAATTCGATTGCATGGAGAAGATACCTTTTTGGACCTAGTTATTATATCAAATCCCGATATAGATTTCAGCGCGTTTACCTATCGTACGATCACACGACAACTTCAAATGCTACAAAAATTGAAATCTGATAATAATACTATTACGAATCCAATGGAACTGGTTTCGTCAAATTCAGAGACTGTACCTCGGAAGGCTATTTTTAAATATCGATTCAAACGATATATTTTCAAAACTGAACAAATCACCTTTAAATTCGATTCTTTCACTTTTATCATCTTCAGTATTTCCAATATAAATTTTATAAGCCCATTGAAATATTTTTAACAAGCTCAAACTCCATATTCAACAATTTTCCCAAACTCCAACAATTAAATTCAATATTTAAATTATCCAAATAATAGCGATATTTGAAATGCGAGTTAACATTAACTTTTACATATTTAAAATCAATTAAATATTTCAATTTCAATTGTCCAAAATTTTGGGTCGTCACACATTGAGTTTGTGAGTCTTTGGATATGATGCAAGAAATGATAGAAAGTATTATTTTATAAGCATTAAAATTGAAAAAATATCTTGATAGAAATATCAAATAGTTTGATAATCAATAAAAATGTAAAGGAAATGTATGTTCATAAGAAAGAATGTTAAAAGGTACATTGATATTTTTTAAACTATAACAACGTGTTGATTTTAACGATGTACTTGTGTTAAAATCAACCTTAGTTATTTTAATACTCAACTTTGGATTGTAAAGGATGTCATTTATAGTGAGTATAAAAGATATTTGGAATGTCCCAAATCGTAAATTATTTAATACGGAACATGTGAGATTAGTTTCTTATGCATCGGCAATATGAAATGTCATACATGTTATGTTACCTACAATAACGTGATTTGTTTATGTATTTGATACATGAAGGGAATATGAAATCCAAATTGATATCACTGAATGGTTGTCTGAAGTATTCTCGTGTATTCATGAAATACTAAAGAGTTGTTTATAGAAACAAAAACTCCTTATTAAAGAGTGTTCAGACTCAAACTTCATAAGTGATATTGAGCATAGTATATCAATAATAAATTCAAGTTAAGAATCTTTAAGTTGGAAATGTTACAAATGAAAGACCGTGGTTGATTCAATGAAAAAGTTAAGTACATCACCATGAATAGCGCCGCAATAAAAACATTATATATAAAATATAATTGCACAAATTTACGGCTAAGAAAATTCCAAATGTTGAGAATCTCATAACATTGTTATATGATAACAATGTTGCGATATAATTTATAACAGAACTTATAGCTCACTAGAAGTCTAGAGGCATACTCCAAATTGTTCCGCATTATAAAGCAGTCTATCATCTTCGTAGAGAGTTGACTGACAGAGTAGATAATTAAAACATAATAATATACCTATTCACAAAAGACCCCGACCCAATTGGTTTTGAGAAAACCGATTGGAGAAGTTGGAAAAAGATTATATAATTAACCCCAAGTGCAAGTGGGAAATTGATAGAGTTATGGGTATCCCTAGTAGCAATTATATAATTTGTTACATATATCTAACTCATTGACCAATCTTGTTCGAAATAAAGGTATTTTCTTTCTATTATATACTTAATATAATATGGTTATATTAATTAATCAATTTAATTAAAAGTATATTTAATAGAAGATCCATAAACGATATGTTTTGTGATAGTATTTATAAAGTGTTGTAACCGTGCGTAATTAATTATAATGAAAAAAATATAACGTTTTAAATGTTCCAAGTCAAGATGCATCAAGACCGGATGTCGATGTATCCGTTGAGACTAGAGTACGTAACACTCTCCAAATGTTGGACAGTGTATTACTCATGACTATAGGGTGTGCCAAGGGGTTATGTATTGATAGTTATTGGTTAAATATAGAATGACTCACTCGATAGTTTTATGTTGGTTAATATGACTAAGTCAAGAAAAGAATATCGATGTGACTAATTTACACAGTTCCCTCGATTTGAGAATACTATTGATCTTCAATGTAGAAGCTTCGCTTTGATTACAGTTAAATCATGGGACGACACCATTGAACGACTATAGTTGGGTCGAGTGGAAGCATTGGAAGTGAAACACTATTCAAGAAAGGATTTGTCTTCTCAGTTATATGAGGTTAGTATCACAGTTAATTGAAGTCAACTCAAAGTCAAAGTCTTTAGCCAAAGCATTTCGGTTGATTATAATTGTTATTATTGAACCAAAGACTTTGCTTTTGGACTATAAAGTTGAATGTAGAGATATTGAAACCATTACCAAATTCCATAAATCCAAAGTGATATAGTTCGGATGAAGAGAATTGGTGTAAATAAGTGTCACTAATAGGTACCGTTTATAATAAGTAGAATTGGATTTTGCCAAAAGATGCAACCGATAAATTCAGCCAAAATGTCACACCACCTGCTAAGTGATGTGTGAACGTTAATACTCGAATAGTTCAATGTTAATTGCTGATTGAATTTACACCTTTGAGTCGCCAACCATAATGATGAATTCTTTGAAAAACCACATGATTTAATTAATTTATGAAATGTTGTAAATTGATTAAATTAATGGATATTTGATAAATATTAATTATTATTTATTTGATGTTTAAAGTTGTTTGTAATTATTTTAATGCATTTATAAAAGTTATATCTGCGTGCATTGATATAAAATATCGATGTGATTTAAGGATAATTGCATTAAATGGTTTATGGAAATTTTATGTTATTTGATGACATAACTTGTGGAAATTTTATGTTATTTGATGACATATCATGTGAAAAGTAAGGAGTGGAGAGAGAGATACAATCAAGGGAATTAATTTGGGAAGTTTTGATTAAATAATAAGAAATATTTCATTCTTTCGATTGAAACTTATTTTCTAATTAATTCTGGACTTACAATTCATTTTCCTTCTCATTCTTTCTTTCTCTTTCTCTCCTCCTAACTTTTCATGGAAGAAGCAAAAAAATGAATTTCCAAATCATTCAACTCCAAATAAAATTAAATAAAATAAAAAAGTGGTTCATCCATCTTTTGCAAGGATAGGATGTGGATCATGATGATCTGAGGAGATATCATCATTCAAAGTGTGATTTGTAGGCAACATCCTAAGGTGATTCAATCGGATCCGGAAGCATTCTTCATTCAATGTGAAAATCAATTACAACATCAACAAGGTGATTTTTAAGGATTGGGTAGCAATGTATATCATTTTCTATATATAAATAGTGATTTTGCAATGTTTGATGGAAATTTTATTTGACCTTCATAGTTTATATGATGTATTACTGTCTTGCTTAATTAAAAAAATGCCTATGCAGATTGAATTATTTGTTGAATGATATGATTAAATTTTTATTTGATGGATCAAAATTAAAATTTTCTACATTTTAAAACAATATTTAACTATAGGTCTATGTTTTTAAACATTCTAATTAAAGTGTAATTCTTCAGATCTGAATGTTTACATGTTCGAATTGATTACCTGCTTTCCTTTACATTGTCAATTTGAAATTTAACCTACATATTTTAAAATACAATGTTTCATTTTAGTTCTATGTTTTAACATTTAATTTAAATTCCATTTCTTCAAATTAGGGAATTTACATTTTCATATTGATCGATTGAATTATATTTAAAGTTAAAAATGAAATTTACGTGGAATCAATATAATGTTTCAATTATAGATTTATGTTTTAATCTTTTATAACAAAGTATAATTTTTGTTTTGAATGTTAATATATGCATGTATGTATGTATGCATGCATGCATGCATTACTTGCACTTTTTATTGCATTAGATATTTGCATATGAATAAAAGGAATTTAAACAACAAATCAAAGTTTTGAAATTGACTGTAATAACTATCTAATTTATACTGTTAGAAAGCTTTGATTGAATTCCATATATTCATATTTGGATCTACTTGTATGTGTTCGCATGAAATTTATTTTTCTTGACATATATTGTCATAGGATGAAATCATTTCTCTTTTTTAATTAAGATAATAATGTATACATACAATTCATTGTTTATCTTCTATAATCTTACATCATGGTACCTATCGATTGTCATTAAAATGTTGCATTAATTAAGTTTACTAAAAGGGAAACTGTATCAGTCACCCTTGTCATCCCTTATTTATTTCCATATCAATTCCTATGCAATAACCATTCAAATTTTTCTTGTTTGTTTTATGTATAAATATCAAGTACCACTGACTATGCACACTCCCTATGTGTTGCACTTGCATAATATTTACTGTAAATATGTTTAAAATATATGTCATATTTAGATTAGTCATTAATGTTATTTATTAGTCGATTATTTAATTTAATTAAGAGAAGGAAATGAAAAGGTTTGCTTCGTTAACTAAATTTATGATCCTTGTTAATTGAATAATTTAAGAGAGTGGAAATAAAAAGTTTCCTTCTCTAAATAATTTCATGCTCCCTCATTAATTGAATAAGTTAAGAGAAAGAAAATTAAATATTTCCTACTCTGAATTAATTTGAAAAATAAATGCTACGTACAAATTTGTATACAAGAGTATACTTGGTATATTCAAACTTACATACACATTAAATTAAAGTACAGCTTTATTTATTAAGTTAAATAAAATATTGATTTTATTTAAAAGAAATTTCAATAAGTTGCAAATGAATTTAGACTTCGAATGCCCATTAATGATCCAAAATAGTTAATTTTTTTTGAAATACAGCCATTTCTTCCGCTACGGGCAGGCCCAGTTCCAAGACTATGTGGGTATCGTTATGAATCCAATAAGATCGATAACAAGTATTAGAAATTTATTAAAAGAACTGTTACAAAATTTTATTTTGCTTTATCACTTATAAACTGCCCATTTACACCAAATAAGATTTTGTAAATTACAATATGATTTCACAAAATTGACAATTGCATTAGAAACTATCATTTTAAATCAATATAATTTTAGCAAATAAATTATTATCTTTTCAACAAAAATTACAACTTTCCAAAATCTCTAACAAAAATCTCAATATTAACAAATTAATAATATCTCCATTTTAAATAAAAAATCCTTTTTAAGAAATGAATTTATTCCATACTAAATTAGAATACAATTTTCAATAGATTTAATTTCACAATTAAATTTCACAAATTACAATTCAAGATTAACTATCCAAAATTAAATTTAATTAATTTGTTAGTCAACAACAAGGTTCTTATAGGCTTGCCTCCTTAAGAAAATTGCGTCCTCGTAATTTTCGTAATGAAAGAAATCTACAATTTAAATTTTTGTATTTCAGTAAAAGATAATTAGGATATCCTACCTCTTTTTTTTCTTTTTTATGAAACTTATTACATTTTCCAACCAATTGATGAATTATGAAATAAAAGTTTTCTCACTAGATAAAATGATATTAAGCCATGGAATTACTGTAATACACTTCATTACTCACAAAATTAATCGCATAAGCTATCAACAATGCTTACCTAGTCCCTCCGCTTTACACTACTATTTTATGACCGTTAACCTAAAAAATGAATCAACAACCTGGTTTGAGTTTGAATGCTCCAGCCCTGTTTAGACAGAGCAATATCACAGATAACAGATATAGAAAGAGAGCAGTAAGAGAAAGAAGACAGAGAATTTTTATAGTGCTTCGGTTGTTAATGAAGCATACATCCACATTACAGTTTTATTATAAATGGATTGCTATTACAAGTATTATTTGATTACAAGGATTTTGATTATCCTTAGCTACATTGAATCTCCAGAGTTGGAATCCAACAAAGAATCACTGTGAATTCCTTTGGAGATTGTTGTGAGGGAGGTAGAGGGTGAAGAATGTTTCCAGTAGAACTTCAACAACCAGTCCGAAGAAAATCCTCCAGTTTATGTTATAGGTAGGATGGTATTTATAGAGAGAGGAGAGCTTTTAGGCCTGGCCTGTTCGTTGACTACTTGCAGATGGACATAGGAAGAGGCTATGGACCTTAGCTCGCGACCTAAGCGAAAATCGTGGATCGCTAATGATCCATAGATTATGGCTCGTGTGTGAGATACTTTCTTAACTCCTTTTCATTGCTTCAGTGTGCTAGCTCGCTAAGTCTGCTCTGTCCAATATAGATCGCTAGCGATCCATGGTGTATGGATCACTTGTGATCCATACACTTAGTATATTTTTTGTTGTATCTTCTATGTTTCCTTTACTTTGTGCCATAACGATCCACTATCTTGCATGGATCGCTGCGATTGATAGGGGATGGATCGTTGGCGATCCAAGTACTTAGGCTATTTTTGGATTCTAAAGTTTGAGATACTTCTAGGACCTTATATCATGTTGTTTGCGTAGTCTTGTTGCACATTGCTCTGTTTTGACAACGATCTACTAGTTGGTTGTGCTTTGGATGCTGATTGGACAAGACAGACGCTGATCTCTTTGTTTAGTCATGCTCAGTCGTTCCTTTACCCCTTTTTGGTTGAGTTCTGAGCCGTTTCGACTCCATCAAGTCGTTTCATATTCTCTTGGATCTTGATACGTTAAAAACCCAAATAACATTTGCCCTCTAGAGTACGCCTTCGTTGAAAACAAGGCATGCTCTGGAAGTAATTTCTTTTAAGTCTATATTTTGTGAAATCTAGTTTATCGTGTCAAGGTTACTATGCAAATTTGACTTTGACTATTGAACTTTCGATGTGAATCGTCAGAATCCACCTCAAGATGTTGTTCTCAATTGACTGACTTTTGACAGCCGTTCGTTTTTTGATTTGAATCTGAATTTTAATTCCTGGTATTGACGATGCAATCTTTGCTTCGTTGTTTATGCATGGATCTGGGTCGGTAAGTGGGTGCAAGATGTAGGTTTGGAGTTGTCCTATATAGTTTTAATTTGACCGGCGGAGAAGCTATGCTTTGTCTCGAAAGATTGTATGCCATTCTGGAGCAAAGTTTTTCTCTTGGTCTTTAACTTCTTCTGTTCGAGAATTTTGTTAAGTTCCCATCGATTTTTTTTTGAATTCCTATGCAATGATTTATTCTAATATCGGATACAATGCATGATTCAATGGTATCGCTCTTCCTATTTATGTATTCTAGTGATCCTGAAAAGAAAAACTTCCCGCGTCGCTTCGGACAGCAGCTCCGTTATCGATCGTTGATTGATAACGCGTAAGTGTGGAAGAGATAATTTCAAAAGACGATATGGATTGTTTTTCAAATGTAAGCAAGCTATCTTCACTAGATTTTTTTGTTCGCAATCTTCAGGATACTAGACTCTTCTCGTATAGATAACACACTGTATCTGCCCCGGTCAACGCTCAGGACCCGATTGGTCAACATACGCCGACTTCCCTTGGATTTTGGGTGTTGGTTATATGATGATATTATTTAAAGAAAAACATACCTGACAAGGTTGAATGCTAATTTTTATCTTGAAAATGACTTTTCGGTTATCCAATCTTTAGTCCTGCGGAGGTGCTCCCACTCCTCCAGAAGCTGGGTCCTTTACAACTTAGGCTTTTCTTATTATCCCTATCATATTGGGATGATTGATTATAGTTAAATTACAACGCATAGTTTCTCTTGCAGAGTTGTAGTTGAAGTTCGATCAGGCACTGCTTCAATATCCGAAAACTAGTGCATGAGTTATTCGATCGAAATAACCCTTCCTTTGTTGTTTTTGGAATTCGATCTGCACACTAGCTTCTGTCTCAGGGGACTATTGGCTTAATTCCTCGGCTTCGAGAATTGTTTTTTTATAGAACTATGAGATAGCTTGGTCTAGCCAGTTTCATGACTATTATTGTTTATGTTTAGTTGAGTTCATGCTCAGCTGAGCTCGTTAAACAAAGTGTTGGTGCAAATGCCTTAGCTTGTAGGGATGATTACTTTGAGTACTGAAACAACACGTTTTGGGAAGTTAAGTCTCCTAAGTAATAAGTTTGATTACCCTAGTTTGATTACCCTAGTTTGATTGACACGATAGCTCCTATCTTGGGGAACAAGAGACTTGGTTGCTTGATCCCAAGAACTGAGTTTTTTTATGATGTCAGTAGGCATTAGAAAGATGTGTTACTAGCATCTTTTACTAAAGTAAATTCTTCGTAGTCCGGCGTTGACATCTTAATCATGTGTTGGTTTCTATCTTCGTAACTCATGTACGGATGACTCAAACCTGTGGATTTTTCCTCGATGTTGTGGACCTTCGGATAACTAAGATTTTTGAAGGTAGGGTTAAAGAGTCAATCAAGATTTTACTTCTATTTTCTAAAGCCTATGTATCAATAGTTTCATTCTGGGAGTTTCTTCTTAGCATCACCAAACTTCAGGTAATGGCATATTCCTCTAAGTTGGAACCAAATGATCCAGTTAGACCTTGAGTAGGTCATCGATCTTGTAACGACCTAGAATTTGACCAGTATAAAATAAACTATCTAAAGTGATTTAAGATATAAAATAGGTAAGGTTATATGATTAAAACAATATTAAATAGGATTTGAAAAGAGAAGTATACACAAAATAGTAACATTTACCTATATCGACAAAAATGACAAAATGTTGATTTTAGAAACGTAAGTTTCAATGATTAAATAAATTATTTTAATTTATTTATGAGTGTTTATATTTTTAAATATAAATGCAAAAATTTATTTTTAAATTTGGTTTACATAAATAAATAGTTTAACAAAAACGTCAAAATATGACTGTAAAACATTTTGTCGAAAATCAACGTTTTGTCGATTAAAATTTATCGCAACATCATCGCACCATTATTTTCTTATATAGGAACATATATACAAATATATAAGTATTAATTAATTCACTAATCAGGTTTACTTTTACTAAATATACTTAGAAAATTCGTGAATATAATTAAGAAAAAGTAAGCACAAAAAGACAAATATGTCATCTCAAAGCAAACGGTAAACATCAAATCAAACCAAACATAATTAATATATTCTTTACTTAATACTTAAGTGAAAATGACATAAAGTAATGATTGAAATGTGATATTAAGTGTTGAAAAAATAAGGTTGCTTAAAAGGTAAGTAAAGGGTATTTTGGTCTTTTTACAAAATATTATTTTAATCCAAAACTTTTTCTATAAATAAGCATCTACTTTCTCACTTTTTTTCACTTCTTATTATTCCTTTTTCAAGCTTTTCTTCCACTCTCTAATAGCTTCTTCTCTTCTCTTTTCCTTATTATCTTTTTCGAAACCATATCAAACAAATTCAAAACTCCACCAAACTTTTCCAAAGACCTTGGAATATCACCAAAATATGGTTTAGCATATAAGAAGTGGAAAAAGTGATGGAGGAAGGGGAGGATCAAGCCAAACCTATAGAAGAGGGAAAGACTTATGGTCAAAAGCAGGTGAAAGTGAAGTGATGGTCGAGCATTAGGAAGTGAGGTGGAATTGTTTAGGTGATGATTTTGTGAAGATAGGAGGATTCAGTGATGTGTTGGATTAAATGAATGTTGGTAGAAAGTTAAACGATTTGGTTAAAGGTGAGTACTCAAGTCTTAGTTTTATTTTAATAAAACTTAAGTTGATAAAAAACATGTTAAATTATAAATTAATACGTTGAATATTGGTTGATATTGGATGATAACTTGGTTTATATTATGGTTGATTATATGTTTGTGATATGGATGACAACTTGGTTTGATAAATGATAAGAGAAATGATTAGTAATTAACCATATTTAGTTAAATTAGAATTAAATCCACACAAATATGTGTATGAAATTTATTTGCCTCTTATTGATTTCAAAATATCTAAAAATATTGAAAATGATATTACAATTATATAAAGTATAATATAAAATAAAATGAAAAATGAGTTTGTAATGATGAAAATATTGTTTTAAATGAGTCAAAATAGTTATAATATGGTTTAAAACAAATTTGAAGTGTTTTGGACAAGTTCTGAAGCAATTCACAAAATTGGCCAAAATCGAGCTCGTCGCGTAGCGGTAGGTCATAAATTTCAACCCGTAACTTCAAATTAACGTAGTGAATGATTTATAAGTCGGATTTCTTTGAAATAAAAATTCATTAGTCCACAATGATAATAGTTTTCCAACGAAGAAAGAAAACCAAGATCTCATCGAGTAGAGTTTGAAATATGTCCAAAACAATTTTCTAAAAGCATCGCGTTTTGTAGTTCGGAATCCCAAACGAAATTTCTTTATAAATGATTAAAAATATGAAATAAATTTGATAAATGGTTTAAAAGAGATTTATAATGGAAAATATGAATTTGTTTTGTTTGTTATTGAGTTTTCTCACGTTGGTTTATTAAGCCAGATCCGGGTATTTTTAACACTCGGGTCAGATCTGAGTAGTTTCAGGTTTAGTTGAAGATGGTTGAAGTTTCCAAAGGAGAGTTGGAGATCTTCTGCAACGACCTAGGATTTGTGAATATTAATTTACGATATTCAATAATATTCTATTTTAGTATACCATATTCCCATTAATCAATAATTAATAATTGTATACAATTTTCCAAAACCAGCATAATTTGAATTTTTAAATCAATATTAAAATACAGATTAATTAAATGGAATTTCTTATGTATATTTTGTTTTAGGTAAGATATGCATATTTTGTTTAGACAAAATATATATATTTTGTTTTAGATAAAATATATGTATTTTGGTTTTAGAGATAAAATGTAATAGAGAATTAAATTAATTGGAGAAATCGAATGCATATATTTTTACATATAAGGACAATAAAATTTATATGTATATAAAATTTGGATAGAAATTCATAACAGTAAAATTCATAATAAAGTAAAAAGTATATTTTTGATTTAGGCATATAAACAATATTGTTTATATTAAAGAAGTTTTAAGTTTCTTATATAATATATATGCTCCATGAATAAAAAATTATATATATATATATATATATATATATATGTATGTATGTATGTAATGATAAGTAAAAAGGAAAATTTATAATATTTAAATAGATAAAATGCTATAAATTAAAGGACGTGTATAATAATCACATAAATATAAATAGGAGAAACTATATATATACATAGATAACTAATGAATTTAATTTATTGGAAGTAATATATTTCTATATTATAAATTAAAAGACGTATATATGGATACATATATACGCAAAGGCTTAAAGGCTTAAAAATAGTTTTTAACATCTTATAGTCCTTATAGTGCATATTAATATGGGGTGTTTAATATTGAATGTTATTTATTTTATTTAAGTAACAATAAATATATATAAAAGTGTATTAATCAAGAAGAGTGTTATTTTATATCTTCAAAAATCATTTACTGTTAAGTGAAAAACAAGAAACAAAACTGTTTTTAATCTAGTTTCTAATTTTTATTTTAAAATGTATAAGTGACAAATGCAAACACTAACTTTGTCAATATTAACTTTTGGCCGTCTAATTTCTTAAGTATACATTCATATACTTTAAAGCTTTTATAGTTTATATATAAATAAAAGACTTCAAAATCATTTACTGTTAACTGAAGCAGTTTAACAAAACTGTATTAATTATGTAAAACACGGGTCAGCATGTAATAAATTTTTAATCAGTAAACAAGCTTACACCTAGCATAAAACAACCGAAAACATGTTGTGGTAATTATTTTCTTTTCTTTTCAAAATTTCACTCAGCAGAGACAATAACATCTGCTTAGCCTCCAAAATCTCTTTCCAATCTATTTTCTGGATATTGCAAGCTTGTGTACATATATATATATATAGGTTTTAGATCCGTGTTGTTTTAAAAAAAAAATAAACCTGTAACTTAAAGAAATTTGCCTTTATTCAAATTGTTAGCAACAGGAAACAAAAAAAGAAAAAAAAGACGAAAACAAGGCTACTCTGTAACTAGTATGGAATTAGGATCAATCTCTGTTCAAATTCAAACCATCAGGAGATTTTAAAAGCAAGTTCAAGTTTTTAGATTTAAAGATTTAAAATTCAAATTTTAAAGCTTCTGGAATCAAATGTTTAAGGTAAGAAACCTAGATTTTAAACCTGGAAATGAAATGTTCTGTTACTCTGTTGACTGTAAATGTTTAGTACATCCTAGTATTCAAAAATCTATATCTCTTCACCTTGTTCATATTGCATGTTAATGTAAACTAAGAAAATGTCTATTTTCTAGTATAGTTTTAGTTAAAAATAGATTGTGAGTAAATCATGCTGTGTAGTTCATTAATGACAAGTTTTACAGTAAATAATATATTTAAGTGGAAATTCTTTATTTTTAATTCAAGGATTCATGCATGCAATTGGATTCGTGTAGAAATATGAATTTTAGTGGTAAGATTGTAATTTTTTGTGTTCGGAATCTCGAGAAATTGGATGATGACCAGTTTCATTCAAAAATCTTTTTCTGGTGATCGCGTCACCATGAGGTGGTGCGGCCAGGTATGGAGGGTGCAGGTGAACCCAAGGGAGGTGTCGACCATGGCGGAATCCTGGTTTTGGGCATCGATTGGGAGAACGAGTCGATTTTAGGGTTTAAGGGTGGTATCAGCTTTAGGTGGCATCGCGATGGAACTGGGAGTAGGGTTCGACACTGGGACTCTTGATTTTTGGCAGAAGGTATTATGGTGAAAGGGCTTTCGTCTGAAGTAGGTGGCATGCGAAGTAGTGGCCAGTGGGTCGATTTGTGGAAGAAGATTGGTTTTCGGGTTTCTAGAGGGCGAGGCATAGGATCGATTTTCGATCGGAGGGTTGTGGAGCATCGGCGTTGTGGTAATTTGGATCAGGGGAGAGTATAGGACTGGGTGGTGTTGCCACGGCGGCGAGATGGTCGGTGACGTGGGTGTGTACGTGCACGTGTGTCACCGTGCACGAATGATCTAGGCAAGCCCTGTTGTTCGAATGGTTGGTGATGGTGCGATGTAGGGTCGGCGCGGTCTCTAGTGATGTTCGAATCGATCGAATTCGGTGCCGGTTTCTTATGTTGTTCGTGGATAGTTTGTGTCGATCTTTTGAGTTTGTTGTTCCTGGGATCGGAACTGCTACCAAGGAATAAGAGGGAAAGAGGTTAGGGAAGAAGTTGGTTTTGTGGGTCTGGGCTTTGGCCCATTTGGATTGTGCTAATAATAGGATTGGGATGTTTTTTTTTAATCTTTTGTTTTTGGGCTTCCGGCCGATGGTTTTTGTTTTATTTTAAGCAAGGTTTATTAATAAGAGAAAGTTATATTAAGTAAAAATAAACCCAAAACCATTTGTTTCCTATAGCATTAATCAAGCATGTTGGTTACAGTAATTTTTTTAAACCAATTCTCTTTGATATTAAAATGTTTATTTAAGTTTAATATAAACAAGGAATTTTAAAATATATAATTTTTTTAATTTAAGTCTTTTAAATTATGGTCATTCCAATAAATTATTTTATCATAAATTAGCCAAGCTTTTTAAAATAATTTATTTATTAATACTTGAGTTTATCTGAATAATTTAAGCATTGTTTAGCAGATTATTAAGGAAAAATAAATTGTTTTAAACTGTTGAATTTATCTAAGGTCTTAAGTGATTTTTATATATAATAATCAATTAATTCCAAATGTTAAATAAAATAGGTGTTAATAAGAAGATGGTTCGTATCGACGGATGTTTCGCCATCGCACGATCCGTTGTGAAGATTAATAAGTATAATTTTACAAGCTTTTATAGACAGAATTAATTATCGTTTGGAAATTAATACCGTTGTATAATTTTATACGGCCTGTGTGTTAAGATGTTCGCGAACCAAATAGATGTGTAAATTGTAGATTATTCAAACTGCTTGATATCTGGTCAGCGGAACCAAACACCATTATGCTAGTTATTTGATTTAACTACTGTGAGTAGTAAATGCCATCGATCTGATATTTCTGCATATATATGTTTATTTGCATATTAGTAATATTTGATTATATAATGTGAATCGATCTATGGAAGTTGATTGATTTTGAATATCTGTATTGACTATGAATTTTAGCTTGATAAGTACCGTTGAGACTGATAAGCCTTATTCTGTTTGGATTGATTTTGAACCTAGTTTTGTTTTAAAATTGAATATTATTTATGTTGATGTTATTAAAAGGAGTGATAAATATTTTGGAAATATCAAAAGTAGATTATTTATTATTTTTTAAAATCTTTATAAAGGTATAATTTTATAAGCATGTATTATTTAAACTATTTCAAGTATAAAACTATTTTTGTAATGATCATTTAAAGGTTAATTTTTAGTATTTAAGTATATTTTCTTCAATATAATCTATTAAATATAAGTGTTGTTTTAAATGATATTGTATATTAGACTTTTATAAAGAGTATTTTTATTTAATAAACATGAGAAATGTATTTGGAAATCTTTATAAGTATGATTTGGAAGAAGTTGTTTTAAATATATATTTACCCAGTAAAATAAGCTTTCTTAGTAAATTTAATCTGTTAGGGTTTTAAATGTGAACTAGGCTTAATGGTTGAAATGGGAAATAATTTGGTTGAATTGATTGATTATTTTGATTGTTAAATAACCAACTATCAAATCTGGACAAAACTTAACTTTGGAAATATCCAGAGGAAACTCGAGAATAATAGGGTAAGGTTACCGTTCAAGGTGCTGTACCGTAGGAATAAACTCGTTTATTCTCTAGGATGAATTATATGGAAACCCGTTCACTAACGGTTAGGAGGTGAACTCCAATCTTATATTTCGTCTGTGTATTTCCTAAAGAATCGGTGCTGAGTTTACCGGGAATGGAGAAGGTTGTTTCAAAGAGACCGGGATCAGATTTGTAATCCGAAAACCACTTTAATCCAACTAGAATGTTTTCGTGATAAAGACTAGAACTTGGAGTCGAAGATAGAGCAGTGAAGTGTAAGGGCTATTTGCTACTAATCCTGAGGGTGATTCCAAAATGGATGCAGTAGGAATAGTGCCTTCGATTCCATTCGAACCCGTAACGGACTCGTATGGATGAATGCTTTCAGAACATCGCCAGGAGGACAGTAAGCATTCTAAGTGAAATGTTCTAAAATGGTAACGCTGAGCACCGAACCTCATCGGCCGGGAATGATTGAAAATCAGGGGATACGCAGCAAGGCTAAGTGGGTAGCACCCAATTAGGGTAAGGTCATCACTATCTAGAGGTCCCTTTTTATTTCGGCTATGTGGGCGGTTGCTGATCCCAACCGTGGGGTGATCTTACTCGGGCTATCCAGTAAGGGTTAGTCCGGTCTTGTGTTGTAGGGGAACGGTGGGATCCTCGGTATGCTGATCTAGATGAGGTACAGTGATAGGTGGTACCCCAGTGCCTAGTCATTCATTGGAAATCCATTCTCCCTACGTGCCTTTACGGTTTTGTTTGTAGAACCTATTATGATGGAATTTATTGAATGTAACAATTTCGGCTATTTAAATAAGTATTTGTATATAGACACTATTATAATATCAGAGGATTTTATAAGAAATGTTTTGGTTATCTTAAGGTAAAAACCCGACATATTTATTTGTGGCGTGGTCTTATGAGATACCTTTGATTTTAAAGGATTTTTTAACTTTAATTAATCTAGTTGAATGTGTTTCTCACGCTGGTTTACCATACTGACCCAGACTTGGTGTTTTTTCCTATATGCTGTCAGACCGAGCATATTTCCAGGTTTAGCTGGAAGAGTGGAAGCTTCAGGAGAGGAGATGGAATCAGGAGACGTATTCACGTAGATGCTTATGTTCAGTTGTCATTGGTTGTGTTGTCAACAAGTTGTAAGGACAGGTTGTTATAAACTGTCCGAGTTGAATGATTGTAACTCTGATTGAAAGTCTATATATGTATTTAAAGTAATAGTTTTGGTTTCATGTAAAGATTTTTTTATATTATAGTTTATTTGTTCCGCTATGAGATTCTTATAGTTCTCTTTTCTTCTATCTTCTTTCTATATTCTACCTACTTTCTTTCTTTCACTATCCGTCTTCCTGTGCGATTTGGCTGATAAGTGTGATTTAAAATCAGTTTAAATCGATACAGAAAAATGGGTCATGACATTGTGGTATCAGAGCCTATGTTGAGTGGATACCTAGGTTCGGGTGGGTTGCTCATTCGGGATAGAGTCTGTAGCAACCTGATTGAGTCCGAGTGTATATATATGCGAGAGCATGCATTTGTTAGTTATATAAAAATGATTTTATATATTGTGTTAATTGATCTGTTAAGTGGCATATGGATTCTGGTCAATACGAGTAGCTAAAGTTATTGATAGGGATCTCTAAACACTTGAATCAGGCCAACGGACATAATATTGTATTTAAGGTGTAGATGAAATAATTTTACCCAGATATATTTTCTATATAAAAAATAATGGTTTTTAAATATATGGTATTTAAAATGATTGGTTGGGATGATAATAATTTATCATCCAGGATTGAGTGGCCTTAGCCATTAACCTTGAGTATTTTCATTTGTTGTCCCTTTTGATTTGAGTATACCCTTAGAGATCTGAAACCTTTAGAATTTGAATCTTGGGAAAATGGATTTTTATTGATTTTTATTTACCAAAGGAATTTGGAAAACTTTTAAACTAATATTCTGAAAAAAATTCCACCATTAAAGATAATTTCATAATTATGGATTTCTAAAAAAAGATATTTGAGGATTTAAAATCTTATAACACTTTACTTTATTGTATATAAATATATATATAAATATTCATCTATAAAATGAAGAAATAAATTGTTTATAAACTTACTATATTATTATATATTTTCTCTGCCTTATAACCACTTTCAAATATATACTCAAATTATTTTTGAAAGGATAATTCTATAAAATTTTGGGTAATAGAAATTTAAAAGGAGGGGGAAAATAAATTTAGAAATGTAAATTTTGATGTACTCTTTGTCCTATAGAAGTCTAAGCCTTAGAATCTCACCTTTGGTTTTGGTATTGATTGCAGAGAACCTGAAGCATCAGTCGAGGTGGAGCTTTGGCTACGGCTAGGAGGGATGGTGATTTTGACCGGGTTAGGAGAATTCGGGCGGATCTTAACGAGCCATCATTATATAAAGAAGATCTAGAGGAGCCAGTAAAGCCTGTTGAGGAACCTCAGCCTCAACTTCAGGAAGAAGACCCTGAGGAGGATTTCGACAGTGAAGAAGAGTTTGAAGTCGAAGGTGAAGATGATGAGTTTGACGACGAGGAAGAGTTCGAAGTAGAGGAGGATCTTGAATCGAAAAATTACGACGCAGTCATTTGGGAGATAGATGAAGTTGCTGAGAAGCCAGTTGTTGGTGTAGATTTCCATCCGAGAGAGCCTAGTCCAGAGATTGTTTGGGTTCCGGACAGTGATGTGGAGTCCACGGAATTGTTAGGACCCGAAGGGGAGGACTCTGGTAGTAAGAGTCCATAGTTAGTGTTGGATTTCTCTTTTAGGTAGTGTATGCTTTTTGTATGTGTCTATGACCCTTGGACGTTATGGATGTTAGGTGTTAAATGTTTGGTAGGGTGATATATATATATATATATATATATATATATTTGTATATATATGTATGTTTGTATGGATGATGATAACACTCGTAGGAATATTTTGGCTGGTACTATATATAATGTATATTTTGATATACAGTATGAATCTATGTATTTACTAGTGTAATTTAGATAGTTTTACTAACTTAGCCATGGAATTTCAAGGATGGAATTCTTTTAAGGGGGAGGAATGTAACGACCGAGATTTTTGACTTCTCGACTTGTGAATATTAGTTTATAATATTTGATAATAATGTATTTTAATATACAATATTCCCATTAATCAATAATTAATAATTGTATACAATTTTCCAAAACCATTATAATTTGAATTTTCAGATCTATATTAAAATACAGATTGATTAAATGGAATTTTCTTGTGTATATTTTGTTTTAGGTAAGATATGCATATTTTGTTTTAGATAAAGTAAGTATATTTTGCTTTAGATAAAATAAGTATGTTTTGTTTTAGATAAAATATGTGTATTTTGGTTTTAGAGATAAAATATGAATATTCTATTCTAAAGATAAAATATAATAGAGAATTAAATTAATTGAAAAAATCGAATGCATATATTTTTACATATAAGGACAATAAAATTTGTATGTACATAAAATTTGGATAGAAATTCGTAATAGTAAAATTCATAAAAATGTAAAAAGAATATTTTTGATTTTGGCATATAAACAATATTGTTTATATTAAAGAAGTTTTAAGTTTCTTAAATAATATATATGCACCATGAATAAGAAATTATTTATATATATATATATATATATATGTAATGATAAGTAAAAAGGAAAGTTTGTAATATTTAAATAGATAAAAATGTTATAAATTAAAGGATGTGTATAATAATCACATAAATATAAATAGGAGAAACTATATATATATAAATAACTAATGAATTTAGTTTATTTGAAGTAATATATTTCTATATCATAAATTAAAAGACATATATATGAATACATATATACGTGAATGCTTAAAAATAGTATTTAACATCTTATAGTCCTTATAATACATATGAATATAGGGTGTTTAATATTGAATGTTATTTATTTTATTTAAGTAACAATAATTATATATAAAAGTATATTACTCAAGAAGAGTGTTATTTTATATCTTCAAAAATCATTTACTGTTAAATGAAAAACAAGAAACAAAACAGTTTTTAATCTATTTTCTCATTTTTATATTAAAATGTATAAGTGACAAATGCAAACACTAACTTTGTCAATATTAACTTTGGGCGGTCTAATTTCTTAAGTATACATTCATATACTTTAAAGCTTTTATAGTTCATATATAAATAAAAGACCTCAAAATCATTTACTGTTAACTGAAGTAGGTTGACAAAACCGTGTTAATTAAGTAAAACATGGGTTAGCAAGTAATAAATTTTTAATCAGTAAACAAACTTACACCTGGCATAAAACAACTGAAAACATGTTGTGGTATCTTTTCTTTTCAAAATTTCACTCAGTAGAGACAATATCATCTTCTTAGCCTCTAAAATCTCTTTCTAATCTATTTTCTGGATATTGCAAGCTTGTGTGTATATATATATAGGTTTTAGATCTGTGTTGTGTTAAAAAATTAACACCTGTAATTTAAAGAAATTTACCTCCGTTCAAATTGTTAGCGACATCAAACAAAAAAGAAAAAAAAGAAGAAAGCAAGGTTACTCAATAACTAGTTTGGAATTAGGATCAATCTTTGTTCAAATTCAAACCATCAGGAGATTTTAAAAGCAAGTTCAAGTTTTCAGATTTAAAGATTTCAAATCCAAATTTTAAAGCTTCTGGAATCAAATGTTTAAGGTGAGAAACCTTGATTTTAAATTTGGAAATGAAATGTTTTGTTACTCTGTTGACTATAAATGTTTAGTTCATCCCAGTATTCAAAAATCTATATCTCTTCACCTAGTTCATATTGCATGTTGATGTAAACTAGCAAAATGTCTACTTTCTAGTATATTTTTGTTAAAAATAGACTGTGAGGAAATAATGCTGTGTAGTTCATTAATGACAAGTTTTACAGTAAATAATATACTTTAGTGGAAATTCTTAATTCTTAATTCAAGGATTCATGCATGCAATCGGATTCCTTGTGTAGAAATACGAATTTTAGTGGTAAGATTGTAATTTTTAGTGTTCTGGATCTCGAGAAATTGGATGATGACCGGTTTTCGTTCAAAAATCTTTTTCTGGTGATCTCGTCGCCGTGTGGTGGTGCGGTCAGGTCTGAAGGGGGCAGGTGGACCTAGGGAGGTGTCGACCGTGGCGGAATCCTGGTTTTGGGTATGGATTGGGAGAACGAGTCGATTTTAGGGTTTAAGGGTGGTATCGGCTCTGGGTGGCCTCGCGATGGAACTGGGAGCAGGATTCGACAACAGGACTCTTGATTTTTGGCAGAGAGGTAGTGTGGTGGAAGGGCTTTCGTCTGAAGTAGGTGGCATGCGAAGCAGTGGCCGATAGTCGATGTGGTGGGTCGATTTTTGGAAGAAGATTGGTTTCCGGGTTTCTGAAGGGTGAGGAAGAGGATCGATTTTCGATCGGAGGGTTGTGAAGCATCGACGTTTTGGTAATTTGGATCAGGGCAGAGTGTAGAACTGGGTGGTGGTGCCATGGCGGCGAAATGGTCGGTGGCGTGGGTGTGTACGTGCACGTGTGTCACTTTGCATGAATGATCTAGGAAAGCCCTATCGTTCGAATGGTTGGTGATGGTGCGATGTAGCGTCGGCGTGGTCTCGAGTGATGTTCGAATCGATCGAATTCGGTGTCGATTTCTTGTGTTCCTCGTGGATAGTTTGTGTAGATCTTTTAAGTTTGTTGTTCCTGGGATCGGAACTGGAACCAGGGAATAAGAAGGGAAGAGGTTAGGGAAGAAGTAGGTTTTTTAGGTCTGGGCTTTGGCCCATTTGGGTTGTGCAAATAATAGGATCGGGTTGTTTTTTTTTAATCTTTGGGTTGTGGGTTTCGGGACGATGGTTTTTGTTTTATTTTAAGCAAGGTGTATTAATAAAAGAAATTTGTATTAAGTAAAAATGAATCCATAACCATTTGTTTCCTATAGCATTAATCAAGCATGTTGGTTAAAGTAATTTTTTTTAAACCAATTCCCTTTGATATTAAAATGTTCATTTAAGTTTAATATAGACAAGGAATTTTAAAATGTATAAATTTGTTTACTTTAAATCTTTTAAATTATGGTTATTTAATTGAATTATTTTATAATAAATTAGTCAAGATTTTTAAAATAATTTATTTATTAATTCTTGAGTTTATCTGAATAATTTAAGTATTGTTAAGCAGATAATTAGGGGAAAATAATTTTTTTTAAACTGTTGAATTTATCTATGGTCCTAAATGATTTTTATATATAATAATTAATTAATTCCAAATGTTAAATAAAATAGGTATTATTAAGAAGATGGTTCGTATCGACGGATGTTACACTGTCGTATGATCCGTTGTGAAGATTATTAAGTATAATTTTACAAGCTTTTACGGACAGAATTAATTACCGTTTGGAAACAAATACCGTTGTATAATTTTATACGGCCTATATGTTAAGATGTTCCCAAACTGAATAGATGTGTAAATTGTGGATTATTCAAACTGCTTGATATCTGGTCAGCGGAATCAAACACCATTCCGTTATTATTTAATTTAACTGCTGTGAGTTGTAAAAGCCATCGATCTGATATTTTTTGTGTAATTGTTGTAAATATTTACCAGCAATGATAAATCTCTGATCTGCTTATTTTTGCATATATCTGTTTTTTTGCATGTTTGTTATATTTGAGTATATAATGCGAATCGATCTATGGAAGCTGATTGATTTGAATATCTATATTGATTGTGAATTTTAGCTTGATAAGTACCGTTGAGACTTATAAGCCTTATTATGTTTGGATTGATTTTGAACCTAGTTTTGTTTTAAAAATGAATATTATTTGTAATGATTTTTTTAAAAGAATTGATAAATATTTTGGAAATATCAAAAGTAGATCATTTATTATTTTTGGAAATCTTTATAAAGGTATAATTTTTTAAATATGTATTATTTAAACTATTTCAAGTATAAAACTATTTTTGTAATGATCATTTAAAGATTAATTTTTAGTATTTAAGAATTTTTTCTTCAATATAATCTATTAAATATAAGTGTTGTTTTAAATGATATTGTATAGTAAACTTTTATAAAGAGTGTTTTTATTTAATAAACTTGAGAAATGTATTTGGAAATTTTTATAAATATGATTTGCAAGAAGTTGTTTTAAATATATATTTACCCAGTAAAATAAGCTCTCTTAGTAAATTTTAATCTGTTGGGATTTTAAATGCGAACAAGACTTAATGGTTGAAATGGGAAATAACTCGGTTGAATTGATTGATTATTTTGATAGTTAAATAACGGATTATCAAATATGGACAAAATTTAAATTTGGTAATATCTAGAGGAAACTCAAGAATTATAGGGTACGGTTACCATTCGAGTTGCTGTACCATACGTATAAACTCGTTTGTTCTCTAGGATGAATTATAAGGAAACCCGTTCACTAACGATTAGGAGGTGAACTCCGATCTTATATTTCGTTTGTGTATTTCCTAAAGAACCGGGGTTGAGTTTACCGGAAAATAGGGAACATTGTTTCGAAGAGATTGGGATCGGATTTGTAATCCGAAAACCTCTTCGATCCAACTAGCACGCTTTTGTGATAAAGACTAGAGCTTGGAGTCAAAGATGGAGCAGTGAAGTGCAAGGGCTAGTCGCTACTAATCCCGAGGGTGGTTTCGAAATGGATGTAGTAGGAATAGTGCAACCTGTTCCGTTCGAACCTGGAACGGACTCGTATGGATGAATGCTTTCAAAACATCGCCAGAAGGATGGTGAGCATTCTAAGTGAAATGTTCTAAAAAGATAACGCTGAGCCTCGAACCTCATCAATCGGGAATGACTGAAAATCAAGGGATATGCAGCAAGGCTAAGTGGGTAGCACCCAATTAGTGTAACGTCCTCCCTGTCCAGAGGTCCCTTTTTATTTCGGCTGTGTGGGTGGTTGTTGATCCCAAACACGGGGTGATCTTACTCGGGCTATCCAGTAAGGGGTATTCCGGTCTTGTGTTGCAGGTGAACGAAGGGGCCCTCGGTATGCTGATCTAGACTAGGTACCGTGATAAGTAGTACCCCAGTGCCTAGTCATTCGTTGGAAATCCATTCTCCCTACATGCCTTTACGGTTTTGTTTGTAGAACCTATTATGATGGAATTTAATGAATGTAAAAATTTCATCTATTTAAATAAGTATTTATATATAGACATTATTATAATATCAGAGGATTTTATAAGAAATGTTTTGGTTATCGTAAGGTAAAAACCCGACATATTTATTTATGGCGTGGTCTTACGGGATACCTTTGATTTTAAAGGATTTTTAAACTTTAATTAATTAAGTTGAATGTGTTTCTCATGCTGGTTTACCAGACTAACCAGGGCTTGGTGTTTTTCCTGTATGCTCGGGTCTGACCGAGCATATTTCCAGGTTAACTTGAAGAATGGAAGCTTCAGGAGAGGAGCTGGAATCAGGAGACGTATTCACGTAGATGCTTATGTTCAATTATCATTGGTTGTGTTGTCAACAAGTTGTTATAAACTGTCCGAGTTGAAAGATTGTAACTCTGATTTAATGTCTGTATATGTTATTAAAGTAATAGTTTTGGTTTCATGTAAACATTTGTTTATATTATAGTTTATTCATTCCACTTTGAGATTCTGATTGTTCTCTTCTCTTCTATCTTCTTTCTATCTTCTACCTTCTTTCTATCTTTTATTGTCCATCTTCCCATGCGAGTTGGTTGACAAGTGTAGTTTAAAATCAGTTTAAATCGGTACGGAAAAATGAATCCTGACATCTTCATCATCATATGGACGTATTATATTTTCCGCTTCATCTATTGCATTTGTTTTGTTATTTTCAGCATTTGTAAGGACACAGGTTTATAAATACCCAAGCTGAATCAATGTTAGACTCAGATATTATATTTAAATTTTTCGCTCTAACGATTATTATTGAAATAATATATGTTATTCCATTCGTGTGAGATTCTGTTCCGTCTTTATTTTTCTTTCTACCCTTAATGATCCGCTTGTTCGTGCAATTTGAGTTGGACATGTATGGTTTATTGTCGATTCAAAATTTATGGAAAAACGTTTTTCGTTACGGATCTTCTCATCATTGCTAGACTATGAGCAATGGTTGACTTCTGAATGTTAAATCCTTCATTTCCTTTATTGGTGATTTTGTTGCTAGAATGCTCTGTTTTGTGATACAGAACCGTGATCTAACCAACCTCGTGGCTATTCGTGTTTGGACTTTGAAATAATTCTTTTGATCAAGTATATGTATGTCTATGCCATCTTGAGGGACTAGCTATTTCGAACGCCTGTATTTGGCTATTGTGAGAGATGGAGATCTGTCAGGCAAATTGCTCAATTGCCCCCAGTCTGGCTCTCAATCCCATTCTAGGATTGTAGAAGTCAATTGCTTTTAGTTTCGACCTTTCATAATTACCCCTACAAGTCCGTAGTTGTCCATGCTTTGCTTGATTACTGTCGTCACGGAAGTTCCTTTTATACGCCAATTCCTGTCTTCGGGAATTGATAACCTAGCTGCTTGGTTCCAAACAACATTTCCTCGAGGCTGCCTATCTTTTGGCTATATTTAACTTCTTTCTATGTGGAATTTAGAAAATTCGGTTGTGCACCAGCTTTCATCCCTAGAAATCAGCACACGAGTAACTCAATCCTGGGATTTCCTTTTTGCGCAGCTTTATTCCCATGCAGTGTCTGTTTCCTGCAATGTTAGGTTGAACTATAATGACCAGTATTTTTGACAATTAAAAGTATTAAACTTAATAAGATTTTTGGAATTTAATATTGTTAGAAATTAAAATTTATGTTGTATTAATGAAAAAATAATTAGAATGTAATTTAATATTATTGTTTGAATGTTATTGACAGCTATTTTAATGTAATTTCAATCAATTGAAATAATTATAAAGTTAATTTGGTCATAATTGTAAATAAGGAATAAGTTAAATGATGCATCAATGGTGAAGTTTTATGTTATTTTATTTAAATCGTTTAATATAGAACATGGAATCAGTGGGTGGTAAGTAATTTATTAACCTCTATGTGCAAATAATAAATGTATAAATGTGTTGATGATTAAGATGTAACGATTAATTCTGAAATGGGTTTAAATTACTAAGTTTTAACAATTGATTTATTCTTATCTTATTACATAATCCGTTTGAAGTTAAATTGGAAATCAATGAAACTAAATGTAATTGCAACAGTGCAGGTAATATAGGAAAAGATGTTAACTATAGAAAATGAGTGTAGTGAAGTGGAAACTTATGTTAGTAAAATTCATAAGGTATTTATTGGTTTAATAATGAGAATGTAATTTGAAATAAAAGGATAGGTTGAAATTTAAATATAATTAACTAGGGTTTTATTACTATTGTAATTTAACGTTGAAATTAGTTTAATATTTAAATCTTGACTTTAACATGGAAAATTAAATTTTAAAAGGTTATTAATTTCTGTTTGACTAAGAATGATGACAGAACACATTTAATTGGTAATTTAAAAGTGGTTAAATCAATTTAATATTAATTCATTATAACTAATGTGTAAAATTAGTCTTTTTAGGCACTATCTCGGATTTTGACGAAACCAGTTTCATCGGATCCGTAACAGTGAATTATTATAAGATGTCAAGTTTCGTTGCAATCAGACTTATCTTTTGATCGTGCGAGCTCAAAACGCGTAGAAATGAATTAAAGGAAATTAAATGTATATAACTCGATTTTAAGAACTAACTCCTATATACAATAGAATTAGGGTTTGAAACTAGTTTCATTGAGTTTAAAAATATTTAAAATTTATATTTCGATATATTGGATGATCCATTTTCTTTTCGGGAATGAAACTTGCTTTTCGGGTCTTTCTTATCACTTCAACCCCATTCGATCTATTCCATCCATTCTTATCCATCTCTACCTATGTATATGTTGTTATAAACCCTAGCTGCTTCTATTTCATTTTTTATATGTACAATTTCTATTCTTATCTGTTCCATTATCTATTTCTTCTCAACGGCAGACATCTCAAACCCTAATTACAATTCCAAATCAAAACGAAAAATTCAAACTGTTCAAATCCTATCATATAATATATCATCCCGAAGCTCTCGACAAACATAATCTACGCCAACAATTCATATTTTGATTGGTGGTTCTATTTATCCAGAAATTGGTGAAACATTCTCGTTCGTTCATTCTAGGGCTTTGATTCAACGGTGGATATCCAATCGACGATCGAGAAGCGCTGCAGTGCAGAGGAGGACAAGCAGAGATGATCCAATAAGATTTGCCATAAATCATGCTTAAAGACAGCGATGGTGGAGCATTGCTGGCAGCTGCGGAGGCGCCTCGTGGTCGCGGTGGAAGTGGCTCGGTCAGGCGCAGCCAATGGCGAGGTCGGATCTGGGAGGTGATGCACAAGGCGGCGGTGGTCATCGATCTTGGCTAGGGTTTTGAGAGATAGGCGGTCTTACGATTATGCCTCTGTATTATTTTTAATTTAAATTTTCAAACTTCTAATCCTCATAACATTTGCATACAAACTCGGAGCCACGCGGCGTTTCTTCCTTTGGGTTCATACCGAAATTCTGGAGAACAAGCAACTGGTTTGGTTACTGTTCAAATTTTGGGTTTTTATTGGGTTTTTAATTGACTATAAATCAAATGTGAGTGACTTAACCCACTCACGCAATACTAAATCTTCTTATGTTAGCTGAATTAAATTTATGAAGTGATAAGAATTTTATTAATTACTGTTTTAGAAATTTAAACTGTTATTTAAATTTAATTTGAATTTATATTGAATTAAATTGACATTCAAATTAATATTGAATTTAATTGCTAGTTAAGTACCTAATATTGATAACTAGTTAATCGTTATGATTTATTGGCTGATTTGGATATTGACTGTGATGGATGTTTATTTATTGAAATTTTGGATAGTTGGATGTTTATTTATTTATATATCCCTGTTATCACCCTGTATATTAATTGAAAGCATATAAACCGCTATTTGAATCTTTTAGAACGAATTAAGAAATAGGTTGAAATGATAAATACCCATGACACTTTGATTTGGATTGAATGATATATATCCATCCCTATAATTAAAACTGAAATAACTGATCACTTGGCTATATGATAAAAAATTATATACGGACACCGGATTGATAAAATTAAATGGTTTTAAAATCTTGAATTTGGATTTTGATTAAATGATATAGTTTCAATGGAAATAAATTGTGGATTTATATGAATTAAATTATTTTCTAATTCGAGCTTTGAAATGTTGGAATTGATATTGGTTAATGAATTTTTTTAAAGAATCGAATTGGAAATGTGAAGTTATAATCGAGGTATGACTTTAATTTTTGAAATTGGATTATTTTAAAGATTTTGATCTTAAAATTGAACAATGAGGTTTAATTTGATGTAAGTGATTTAAATCAGTAAATTAAAATTGGACTTGAAATTGATATGAATGAAACGGTTTAAAATAAGAACTGAATTAGAATTTTAAATCATTGAATTGAATTGTTGAAGCGAATTTGAAGTTAAAAATAAATGTTTCAAAAATTGAAGTTGAAATTGAAATCAAGTTGGTTTGGAACTAAATTGAAATTGAGTCAACTGAATTAAAAGAGTGAAAGTTGAGTTGTTGATTTGAAATTTGGACATGGGTCAAGATTTGTTAAAATGGGAAGAAATAGTTGGATTTGATACTATTTTCAGAATTATTTTAATATAAATTGTTTAAAATCTGTTCTTTTTAATATTCAAATTATTTAGATTTTCCAAGCTATTTTACTACATAAACCATTTTCAATACTCTAACCATTTTATACTAAACCATTTTAAATCTCTAAACTATTTATAACTATTTAAATGATTTTCTAAAATTTCAAACTGTGCAAAGTTGGAAGGTTTATATTTAAATCGTTGACTTAATTGCGAATGTGGTTAAATGAGGTTATAGTCTAAGTTGGAATTTGAAATGATATTTTCAAGTGAAAATGACATATTTTGAGTAAATATGGTATTTTGAAGTGAAGTTGGTATTTTTGAAGTGAATATGATATTTTGATATCAAATATGAATTGGTTTCAAAATGTAAAAGAACTAACTGGTGTGAAAAATATCATTTGATTGTTAAAGAGGTCGGGGCCTCTTATTGGCACACTCTTTGGAAATATTGGAACCACTTTAACAACCGTGTACATGGTGGATGATCCAGAATGAAGTGGCTATATTTAGTGAACGTTTGCTGGATTTGAAGAAAGAGAACGATGATGGATGATCCCCGCACTTGTGCTAATTTGAAATGACTAAAACATAAGCCATACCTGACCAATGAGGCTAGCTACCTCTAGTAGACACAGTTCTTCGTATTACCATCTTGACTTTGAAACTTGATTAGTGCGTACCTTCTGATTTTGGGAGTTTTGGACGCGATGGCCCGTTAGGGGTTACCATCTGTCAAGAAACGCAAAGCGGTAGTATGCTACCGTGAGAATCGCCTCACGTGCCTTGTCATACTCTTTATCCTTATATGTGACCACTACAACTTTGTTTTAGTGTTGTCTTATCATAGCGCCTCCCTGGCTACTGACATTACTTGTGATGCTACTAAGGCAAACTGTAGGACAACACTTAATAATCTGTTAAGGGGAATCAATGTAAAGCCTTAACGTTATTTTAATACTTTACTTTACTGATAGACACTGCACATATAGCGTATCCGTGATAACTCGGATTTTTGAACATTAGATAATTGGATAATTATCTGGTTTATAGATTGAATGAAAATAAAAAATAATTTTTTTCTTCAGATAATTATATATATATATCTGGATATAAGTATTTGTTTAATAATCTTCTTATATAATTCAAATTTGCAAAAGAAAACTTATATTTTCAAATAAATTAGACATACTTATTAATTACTATTGTTCATAAATATATATAGTTGTATATGATTTGGAATTCTATATATATCTTAAAAATGAATTGATTTAAAAACTCTACAACTAGTATTTATATATAGTTATTAATTAAAGTATAAATAACTTAAGTTTAAAATACAAATATGAATAAATAATGGTTTTAATATATTTCTTTAAAGTATACATGAGAGAAATATAATTTAGTAAATATAAAAATATAAGTATAAAACCCAAAATTTATATAGCATAAGAAAATATATTTTTAGGAATTGACATTTGTAAGCCTTGAAATTTTTTGCACTTTGTATATATAGAAAGAAAGGTTTGAAACATAATACATAAATTAGTAAATATATATACAATCACTAAATAGAAATAAGATATAATATTTTATAAAAATGTTAAACATGCATATGAACATTTCTGAGCTTGGTAATCTTATATTTAAACATTTGTAAGTTCAATATGACTTAAAAATAACAAGTGGCAAGCATTGATTTTTAAATATATGATTTTTTTTTAAAGAAAAGAGAAACCGAGTACAAGTTAGACATTTCCTTTCCTCAATACTTTTTTTTGGAAATAAAACCCAAGAAGATAATTTAACAATAATTCAAACTAAACAACTATTTCAACTGAGTTAGCAAAGGGAAAATTCAAGGATTAAACTCAAGAATTTCAAATCTCATAACATCAATCAATTCAAATCAAGTGCAGTTGCAAATTTCCAAACCTGGTTTCCTCTGCTCAGCATATACTATGAGTAAACTACTCCCTTTAAGTTGAGTCTCTTTATGCTTTGATGAATGTGATGAACTTTAGTAATGAAGTTGTGAAATTTTTTGCCTGAATGTATAAATGTGTCGATCTGTCATATATGGATGGAAATACTATATACACATCTGAGGGAATGCATGCAACCTCTGTACTTAAGAAAAATATGAGCAAACTTTTATTTTAGCCTTGAATTTGCTTTTATAACTTGATATTATGTTTTTTTTTGAAGTAAAGTAATGAAAGATGTTTGAATAAGTGTAAATAGGTTTGTATATACATCAAAATATGCAGGGGCTGAATATTTTTATCTGTGAACAGGTATACATTCATCTGTTCTTCGTTTACAGGTATTTAAAGTCAAGAAAAATCTATATCTTCTTGTTTAAAAAATTCAAGTCATGAATCTTGAAGAGAAAATGTTTATAACAACATAGAGTTCTTTTTAAAAATAATCTTTAGTAAAAATAATTCAAAAATTTTGAAATTACAGAGAAAACATATAAAACAAGAAAATTCAAGTAACTTAATTCTAAATTCTGATCATTTGATCAGAGTTGTTTTACTGTAAAATGATTTTCGAAAGAAATTTTGGATTTTTAGGTTCGTAAATGTTAAGAATGATTGATTTGATCGAATTTTGAGTTTTCGCCAAATTCCGACGATCGGCGAGGAAGGGATGGTCGGGGATCACGCTGGAGGAAGATGGAGGTTAGGTTGTTCAGGGAAAAATAGTGGGAACATGTTTAGTTGATGATGGCGATGGGATGGCGTTGAACTAGGGTTTGAGCAGCAGTTTCATCGGCTTGGTATGAGGAGCTAATGCATTGATGTGAGTGGATCGGAACCCACGGTGGTAGCTGAATCGACGAGTGGTGTCGAGGGGTTGCTTTGGAAGGATGGACACGTTTTCTGGTGGCCGGGATTAGTTAGGCAAGGCAAATTTTGATGAACATTGTCATTCCAGTTTAGAGTCCAGGGGTTCGTTTTCATTTTTCAGATGATCTTGTGGTTCTGGATATTTGGGTTGGTCAACGAGGTCAATGATGACTTGTTGAGGGCGGCATGGATGATCGAAGCGACTCAGTCGAACTATGCACGTGCTTCTGATAGGTTGTTGTATCTAGAAACGAAGTTGGTTTGGGAAGAAGATTTTCCCAGGGAAAGTCTCGAGGAAATTTTGGTATGACTCGAAGAAAGGATTGTGTGGTTCATCTCGAAGATTACCTCGGGAATTTCGAATTAAAACTCGGGTTTATAGATTGGATGGAAGCTATTCTTTTTTTAACTTTTTATGACGACGATGATCTAGATTTTTGTTATGTTGAATAACCAGATTTTGATTTTAAAAGGAAGTTTTGTTCCAAGTTTCAAAGTTCATATAAAAATAAATAATTTTTTTTCTTTCGACAAAGGTTTGAAATTTAAGATGTTTGAATGGTTTTGAATTAGGATAATTACTTAAAAGTAATTAATTGAAGAATGATTAGTTAATTAATAATTCCTTTATTGAAGATCAATTAATTAACTTAAGTAATTAAATGATTATTAATTTAATTAAAGGATCATCAATTAATGTGATTAATTAAAGAGTCTTTGATTACTTAGTGTAATTTATTAAAGTTTAATTAATTATTGAATGTGATTGAATAAAGATAATTAATGAATATGGCTGATTAAAGATTAATTAATTTATGCAAGTAATTAATGTAATTAATTATAGTTAATTAATTAATGTGAGTAATTAAGGTTAATTTATGTGAATGGTTAAGGATAATTAATCTATCGCCAATTACTTAATGAAATTAAGGAATACTTAATTCAGAAAGATTAATTAAGATGGATAGTCAAAGGTTGAGTTATTTAATGGTTTGTAATTAACTAATGTTGAGTAAGTAAGATTTAGAGGTTAAAAAAATATTAAATTAACTGTTCAACCTATAAATTTTACTTTTGAATGGATGAGTTGTATTGGACGATTTGACTAATATCTGTCCAATAATTTGTAATATTGTGGTATGTTATGATGGGTTAAACTGTGATATGGTGAGTTTTCTATTGATAATTGAATTGCTATGAGAATATGAGAACCTGCATGTGAAAAATGGATTTGTATCCATTTAAACAACTAGAATTAGGATGACATTGAAATCGAAGAGACTGGGATCGGGTATCAACAAATACCCGGAACCACTCCGTTTTGTAATCTAAATTCTCTATAAATTTGATTTTGGAAGTAAAAAAGACTGGAATGAAAAGGTTAAGAACCATGGATATTTAAATAAAGTAGTGATTCTTAGATTTTGTTAGAAAGGAGTAGTTGACTTAAATAAGTTGAGAACTCATAGGAGGTACGAGTTACCCTGGTTTGCAAATAAGTTATATAGCTCGGTATTTCATATTTTATGGGTTTACTCACATTGGTACCCAGCCTGACCTGGGTGTTACTTTGATGTAATGCTCGGGTCAGACCGAGGATTACATATTATCAGGTAAGGACGTTCTGGAGCTCAGAGGGCGAGCTGGATGGTAGGAACGTATGGAGTGTTTCCGCTGTTGTGTATTGTTATTTATCTAGAACGAGTTATTTTAACTGTCCAATGATTGTGAAATGTTGTAACTCTGATGTATTAATGTAAATCAACTGATACAATTTTCTTTTGTATAACTGTTATTTTATTCGATATTATATTTTGATCCGCTGCGAATGTGAATTCTGTGTTTCATATCTGTTTCCTCTTCTATCTCTTTTCTTCTTTTCCTAACTATTTGGAGTTTTCGAGATTGAAAATTCCTGGTCATTACATTTGGTATCAGAGCGAAGGTTAAGCGAGAACCTTGGCTTTGGAGGGTTTACTCATTAAGGATGGGGTAAGTAGTACTCTAGAATGAGTTGAGTGTGTGTGTGTGTATGACAGCATACTTGTTATTTTTATATAATTGTTTTAAAAGTAAAGGATTTTATATAAGTTTATATATAAAGCAATGATTCTTCTAACCACTATATATTAAGGTAATTGGTTGTTGTATTATTTGAAATAAAATAATGAGAATTAAGTGATAATAATAATACAACCAAATTGAAATTGAATGAAGGTAAGCTTGAATGGATTCAACTGAAATTAAAATCTTGAAGTTGGAAAAGAGTTTTTAGAATAAGATGATAATGAATGGTTTCCAGATATGATAATCTTGGTTATTATCATAAATGGTTGTTGTATTTAATAATGAAATGTGTGTTAATGAGTAAGAAAAATGAAATGTTTTAAGGAAGTAAAACATTTGGGTAAGTATGACTTATAAATTGGAACTAAAGATGATCTAAATGGTGAAGATTTAAATCTAGGTCCAGAAATTTGAATATTATTTCAAAGTCATAAAGAAAAGAATAAAGAATATTATTCAGACTATTTTTAAATGTAATCATATTTTAAAATAAGAAGTTGTTTGGAAATTTTAAAGAAATTTGTTTTGAATTAAAAACCAAGGGTGGTTTAAAATTTAAAGTATAACTTGGTATGTAAAGGAAATTAATATGTATATATGTGGATATACATAATATCAAAGATGATTTGAACTAAACTCTAAAGTGATGAGTTTTGATTTTCCTTGGAATGTGATGTGAAATCCAAGGTGATAAGTATTTGAACTTATAAGTGGAAAGATTATTAATGAAAAAAATAAAATTTGAAATGGAAATTCAAATCTAAGAATATTGACAGGAGTAAATTGAAGTGAAATTTAACTTAGAAAAAGTTAAATAAGTTTAAGACAAACAACCTGAATTGGAAATTTCAAGATGAAATTGAGATTTAACTTGGGAAGTTAAATGGTTGATTTGAAAATTGGGAGTTTGTGAGATGTCAAAATGGATGGATGTTTTAAAATAATTTGGATACTATCATTCTATTGTTATTAATAATCTTTAACTGTGAATTTGATTTGTTTAAATGAATGAAGAAATGGATTGTGGTAATATATCCGTTATTGATTTAAAAGGGAAATTAAACTTTAAATTCAAATTAGGGATATGGAATCACTTTGAACTTAAGATTTGAATGTTTAAGACAAATTTTTATTTGAAATTTCTAAGTTTTGGTTTCAAAATTGAAATTTGGTGATAAATTGAATTTCAAAAAAATTTCGTTTTTTAAAAAGGATTTGAATTATTATTTGAACTTTGAAATAGGTTAAGTAATGAAAATTTAAAAATGGAATTTGGACTCAGAATTAAATTGTTTAAAGATGTAGATTGTTGATTTTAAAATAATCGTTAATTTGATTTAAGGGGTTAAATCAACATTTAAAGTTTAACATGAATTTATATAATTCAAGATGGTTTAAATTTGAAATTTAAATTTCATTAGTTCAAATTGAATTTGCAAAGAAACTGAGGATAATTCAACTTATATTGGGGATAAATCAGGTCCAATGGAAATTGAAGTTATTTAAATTGGAATTGAGTCAATTTAAATGGAAATGGAAATTTAAATTGAACTGATGGGAATAGAAATTGGAATTGAACAGTTTGGCTCTGGACTATTTTTGAAATAAATTGTTTTAGTACCAATCTATTTTTCCAGGCTATTTACTATATATACAACCTTTCTTATTAAGCCCAAAACTATCTTAAACTTATTTTATAACTACTTTTGGAATCATTTAACTATTTTGCAACTATTTTATAAACTAACTACTGTTTTTCAACTACCTTATAACTAACTATTATTTCAAAATTATTTTACAATTATTTAAAATTTTCTATAACTATTTGATTATTTTCCAACTATTTTGCAATTACTTAACTATTTTACAGCTATTTTAAAACCAATAATTATTTTTCAACTATTCATCTGTTTTAAACTTTTCAAGCTATTTTCTAAATTTAAGCTGGACAGAGTTCAAACTGTTTATGATTTGACCAATTGAGATAAGAATTGAAGTGATAATCCAAATAAGGATTGAAGTAACTGTGAATAAGTGAATAGAATCATAAATGAGTGTGAATAGAAAGGGAATTGATTTAATTAATAATCAATGAAGGTAATTGCGTAGGATGTACGTACATTATTCTATTCGCATAGTGATTTAATCCAGATTCGAGCATAGAATTTCGAGATAGTATATCGATCCAAGTTGGCATTTTTCACTCGATTTTCGACGGCGAACCTGGATACGGATTGTTGATTGGTTTTGGATATTCTCTATCATATTTATGGCTATGCAAGGAGAATGACGGTTTCTGATCAAGAAACCAGATCTGAGTCCGCACTAGGAAGTCAGGTGGACGATACTAGTTCGAAAGTGAAATTGTGTGATCGAATGAGCGATCAGATTAATATAGCGTACAAATGATATGTGTACATCGTACGGGATTGAATGAAATTGATATTAGGGAATTTGTGGATAAAAACTGTAAATGATCTTTGAAATGAAAAGTATATGTGATGAAATATACAATGAAGTAAAATGGAAATGGGATATTTCTATTATTAAAGGTTCACTTTATGGTAACGAGAAATCAAATCCGAATATTTGATTTGGAATAAATAAAGTTATATATCTTTGTTATTTAAGATAAATCTCCCCTTGTTGAATTTATTGCCGGAAGGAAAGGATTTTTGAGAAGTATTTGAAGTATACAAGGAAATTTATACAAGTATGAAGTGATCCAAAGATTTTCAAAGTTATATATATATATATATATATATATATATATATATATATATGAAGGATCTTATGAGACTGATTTTGAGAAAAGGTTTTGGAACTCATGGATTTGGAAAGGCTTTTGATTTTCAGAAAAATCAATTTTGGAAATTTGGAAAGCCTAGTTTGAGAATTATCGATTGTGGAAATCGATTTTGTGTAAAGGAGATTTTTATGAAAATCATAAAGGGTATGATTTGAAAGATACTATAAGAATATAGTATAAATTGTTTTGAGATTGGATCTGGGAGAAAAGGCGCTCGCTTGAAACGAACTTCTCGGGAGTGCCACAGGCTGGTACTGCCTTGAAGCCTAAGGGGGGGTTCTAAAGTCGATCCTGTGAGGAGTCCGGACAAACTAGTTCCTGGGGATTATGTGTAGTGGGTACCAAAAGTTGAGGGCGCTGATACCTACAGAGATATTTGGGTTATGCTGTGACGACAGTGTGGCTCGATGTCATTGCGATCTACTGCAGACCATAGCGAAAGTCGTGTGTGCTGCTGAGAGCCAACAGTCTAGTTTGATTTTACATCGGTAGACTGCGACCTATGGTAATATAGCAAAAGTCGAGAGTGCTGCTGAGAGTTAACATTCTACATTTGATTTTACATCGGTAGACTGCGACCTATAGTGACATAGCGAAAGTCGAGAGGCCGTGAGAGCCTAAGGTTGCATTGGGATTTGACTAATGTAGTCTGCGATCTATGTGGGAGTGGAGAAGTTTCATTCTTTTGGCAGCGAAATTCGAGGGCGCTGATACATACAGTTACATGGACTTTTGCTGTGATGGCAACGTAACCCAGGATGTAACTGCGATCTGTAGCGGGTTCCATGGCGTAATCGAGGGGTGCGGAGTGCCTACAGTACATGGACTTTTGCTGTGATGGCAACGTAACCCAGGATGCAACTGCGACCATGGATGGGGGTAATGTTCTCCAGAGCATTCTCGCCAAAGATGATCCCTTTATTTTCAAAAAGGTTTTCTACGTTTTCAACAAAATATTTTCCAAGTTTTTCCACTGGGTGTTGAAAACGGGTCTGCTAAGTACTCATAGATCTTCAGTCCTATGCCTGATCAACGTATGACCGAATTTCTGTGAGAACAAGGATGGACTGGTTGAAACATCGAGTTATAAAAGTGTTTTTATTTAAGTATTTTTGTAATACTATGTAGATTTTAAAAGTGTTTTAAAATTCTTAAATAAAAGGGAGTTTACAGTTTCAAAAGTAATTTAACTGATAGATAATATTTTAATAAGTTATGGTTTCGTTCCTTTTTAAGGACGAAAAGATTCAAAAGGGGAAGGAATGTGATAACCTGAATTTTTGAACATATGATAATTGGATAATTATCTGGTTTATAGATTAAATAAAAATAAAAAATAATTTTTTTTGTCAATTATATCTATATATATATCTGGATATAAGTATTTATTTAATAATCTTCTTATATAATTTAAATTTGCAAAAGAAAACTTATATTTTCAAATAAATTAGACATGCTTATTAATTACTATTGTTCATGAACATATATATATATATATATATATATATATATATATAGTTGTACATAAAACTATGATTTGGAATTCTATATATATCTTACAAATGAATTGATTTAAAAACTCTACAACTAGTATTTATATATAGTTATTAATTAAAGTATAAATAACTTAAGTTTAAATTTTAAATAGGAATGAATAAAGTTTTAATATATTTCTTTAAAGTATACATGAGAGAAATATAAATTAGTAAATATAAAAATATAAGTATAAAACCTAAAATTTATATAGCATAAGAAAATATATTTTGAGGAATTGACATTTGTAAGCCTTGAAATTTTTTGCACTTTGTATATATAGAAAAAAGGTTTGAAACATAATACATAAATTAGTAAATATATATACAATCACTAAATAGAAATAAGATATAATATTTTATAAAAATGTTAAACATGCATATGAACATTTGTGAGCTTGGTAATTGTAACGACCCGCAAATCCGTACCCCTTAGAGTCGACACTATACTCCATTAATCAACTCAAGATGTACGGAAATATGAACCATTTGGATTAAAGAGAAAGAGGTAGAAGAAGAAAATAGAAAACAACAACAGAATCTAACCATCACGACGGAATAAAATATAATAGATAATAACAGATCTTTACACAAAGAAAGCTATATCTGCTTTATTCATACATCATCAAAATACATCATCAGAGATCAACAACATCAACAACATACAACTGGACCGTCATATAAACTTGTCCTCAAAACTGAATACACAACAGAATAATAATCAAGTATAGAAGTACGTATCGCCATCCAGCTCGTCTCCTAAGCTCCACAACATCCTTTCCTGTATCCTATAATACTTGGTCTGACCCGAGCATTATAGTTAAATAACACCCGAATCAGTCTGTAATACCAGCGTGAGAAAACCACACTCTAATTGATTATTAAAGTTTCAAAAATTCTTTTGAAAACAAAAGCATCTCGTAAGACCACGCCACAAATAAACATGTCGGGTTTTTGCCTTACGATAGGTAAAATACTTTTTATTAAAGTTCTCTGATATTATAACAGTGTCTATAGAAAGTAAAATAGAATCTAGCTGATATGCTTGCATCTCACGTTTCAGCAATAGTTGGGCACAATCAAAACCGTACAGGTGCGTAGGGAAAATGTATTTCCATGTAATGAATAGGCACTAGGGTACCACCTGTCACAATACGTGGCCTAGATCACCGTATCGAGGATTACTCCCAATCCCCTGCAACATAAGACCGGGACTACCCTTTACTGGATAATCCTGAGTAAGATCACCCCACGGTTTTGGATCAGCAACCGCACCACTAAGCCGAAACAAAGGGACATCTAGATAGGGCTAAATGGGTGCTACCCACCTAGTCTTGCTGCATAACCCCTGATTTTCAGTCATTCCCGGTTGATGAGGCTTGAGGCTAAGCGTTACCTTTTTAGAACATATCCCTTAGAATGCTCATCATCCACCTGACGATGTTCTGAAAGCATTCATTCATACAAGTCCGTCCCGGGTTCGAACGGAACCGAAGGCACTACTCCTACTACATCCATTTTGGAATTATCCTCAGGATTAGTAGCGACTAGCCCTTACACTTTACTGCTCCATCTTTGAATCCAAACTTTTCTTCCTCACGAAAACGTACAAACCAGATCGAAGTGGTTTTCGAGAAATTAATCCCGATCCCGGTCTCTTCGAAACGATCAACGCATTGGCCAATATTGATAGTCGGTTATTTAACTATCAAATAACATTCACAAACAACCGTCCAATATAAATAATTTCACCAAATTATTTATTAATCTCAAAATATCTTCGCAAGATATATTTCCACTTTCAATCCCTTTTGAAAACAGTTTCAAACCATTTTCTCTCATAGAATAAATTCCCTAAATATTTCGATTCCTACTGAAATCACCAAGTACAAACACTTTAGATTTTAAAATAATTTAAAACACTTTATTATAAAACATACTTTGACATTTAAATTGAAAACTACTTTAGTACTTTATTAAAAATATATATACTTTAAGAATATTTAAAATAAAGCTACTTTATAAAATATAAACTAAATTTTCCTCTTTTAAAACATAATACCAAGTATCCTTTAAATAATTACTATTATAATAAATTTGAAAAGACTTACTTTAAAATTTAAACATTTAAAAATAATAAATTTTCTAAAACATGCTTTTAAAATCAACATTAAAGCCTTTAACTTGTATTTAAAAAATTTACTTTGAAAATGTACTTGGCTATCCAGGGAAATACACTTCTCTTCACATCCTTTAAAAATAAATCACTATTTATTTCTAAACAAAATTTCCCATTTCTTTAATAAATTCCCATCGTGAATTTATTCTTCCAAATATCTACTGATATATTGCTTTACCTTTATAAACCAAGTTTATAAGTTTTATATATTCAACTTCCTTTTAAAATTCCGATTCCAAACACTTAGAACAATTTCCAAATTGATTCCCGATTTACTTCATTTGAAATAAATTTCTTCACTTACTCAATTTATTCCAAAACCCATTAACTTCAAATTTTTATTTCTTACTAATGATTTAAAATCTTTTAACTGAAAAATACCAATTTCAGATTTCCAAAAGTTCCTTCGTTATCCTTTTAAATAATATCACTTAAGTTTTATAATTCATTATTTTTCTGTTTATTAAAAATCTCTTTTTCCATACTCGAAATTATTTATTAAAATTTTAAAAACACTTTTATTCTTATCTAGTTCATTCTTAAATTTATTCAAATTCTCTACAATTATTTTACTTAAAAATTCACTCTTTTATTTTCTTTCAAAAATCTAATTCTATATATTTTGATAACTCAGTATACCGAAATATATTAATTACAACCATCGCATCCAATATTCCAATTATCAATATAATTCATCACAAAATATCAAATATTCATAACATAGAATATTAAATAATCTAAATAAATTTTTAAGGAATCCAGTTGGATCCCTCCAACCTGTTTCCCTGCGTCCACAGATGTTAGCACAATACCAATTCCACTTCGAGGTGGAATATCACGGTATATGGGTTTAATATAATATCATCCGCTATTATACGGTGCATAGGGTCTCATCCGCTATATAATGCGGGAAATCAATCATTCCAAGATGTATTATATACTATAATATAGCACATCAAATCAATTCAACCATTCAACCAATTATTTAAATTTAACCATTTAAATTTAAATAGAAATCCAGAAGAGTGAGATTAACTCACCTTTGCCCCTTAAATTTGCAAATCCACTTCATTCTCGATTTGATTCCACGATTATTGACCTTTTATTATTATTATTTTTTATTTGCAGTCCATTCCAATTCTGACTTGCCTCACAATTTTTAGACCTCATAAAAATTTAACATGGATTAACAACTTATTATCGCCAAGATAAATAGCTTAATTAAGTGATAAGCAAATATTCAATAATATGATTAACTTCATAGATTAAATGAACATAGGTAGTAATACCTTCTTCCCTCCAGATACATACCCTACCGTTCACTCTCCATCAAGGCCATCACGCTCTCCCCCTATCTCAACTTCCAAACAGCGAGCACGACGAAGCCTGGCCAACCCTAATTCGAAACAGCACTTTCGAACCCCCCCTCAAACCCACTGCCGAACCTTGCAGGCGGAACATCCTACCCACTCCAACCATTATCTTGTCGAGCCTTCGTCCTAAACCCTAGCCCACGCCGCCACTTGACTCCATCGCGGCTTCGACCAATGAGCCTCCCTGCACATCACGAACGAACGCCTCGACGTGCCCCAAAAATCAACTCCATCTCCGCTTCGCCCATCATCGCGAGCTACTCGCGATTGCCTCAGAGCGATACACCACCCCCCTTCCTGACTCGATCGAACGATTGAATAGTTCGTTAGTTTGTTTATTTTTTTAAACAGAAGCGAATTTTGATTGTGGATTCTGAAGGAAAGAGGGATCCATTAATTTGATTTTGAGCCGTGATTTTTTGAAGAGGGATGTAAAGAAACGTATGCGATTTTATGAGTGAGGAGGGAGGTCTCGAGAGTTCAGAAGATTTGAAATTGATAGGGAAAAAGGAGACATGATTTAAAGATGGAGATGGCGTGTTTGAATGGACAAAGGGTAGCCATGATTTGAAAGAATGTGCGCTGACGTTTTGGCCTGATTAGATTTTGATTTTACACAGATATATATATAATATAAACCAAAATATCTTGAATTTTTTTTTCATAACTTAATTTTCCAAACCCCTATCGAGGTATGCCGCTAGGCGTTTATAATGTTAAACCCCTATTTCGAACACAAAGGAGAAGGTTTCGAGTCCTAATTCGATCGTATGGAAAAGATAGCTTTTTGGACCCAGTTATTAAATTGAATTTTCGATATAAATTTCAGCGCATTTATCTACGGTACGATCACCCGACAACTCCAAACATTACGAAATTTGAAATCCGATAATAATACAATATTATGGATCCAATGGAACTAGTTTTGTCGAATTCCGAGACTGTGCCTCGGAAGGCTATTTTTAAATATTAATCCAAACATATTTTTAAAACTGAACAAATCATTGTTAATTCAATTTTAAAAGTTCTATCACCTTCAGTATTATAAATATAAATTTATAAGTCTTCAAATTATTTTTAACAAGCTTAAAACTAATGATTCAATATTTTACCTAACTTTAAATTATTTAATTTAAAAATTAAATTACCTAATAAATGGTGATATTTGAATTCAAGTTAAAAATTAAATTTTAAATATTTAAAACCAATCAAATATTCCAATTTCAAACATCTAAAAATTTCGGGTCGTCACAGTAATCTTATAGTTAAACATTTGTAAGTTCAACATGACTTAAAAATAACAAGTGGCAAGCATTGATTTTTAAATATATGAATTTTTTTTAAAGAAAAGAGAAACTGAGTACAGGTTAAACATTTCCTTTCCTCAATACTTTTTTTTGGAAACAAAACCTAAGAAGATAATCAAACAACAATTCCAACCAAATAACTATTTCTACTGAGTTAGCAAAGGGAAAATTCAAGGATTAAACTCAAGAATTCAAATCTCAGAACATCAATCAATTCAAATCAAGTGCAGTTGCAAATTTTCAAACCTGGTTTCCTCTGCTCAGCATATATTGTGAGTAAACTACTCCCTTTAAGTTGAGTATGTTTATGCTTTGATGAATGTGATGAACTTTAGTAATGAAGTTGTGAAATTGTTTGCCTGAATGTATAAATGTGTCAATTTGGCATATATGAATGGAAATATTGTATACACATCTGAGTGAATGCATGCAACCTCTATTCTTAAGAAAAATGTAAGCAAACTTTTATTTTAGCCTTGAATTTGCTTTTATAACTTGATATTATGTTTAGTTTTGAAGTAAAGTAATGAAAGATGTTTGAATGAGTGTAAATAGGTTTGTATATACATCTAAATATGCAAAGGCTGAATATTTTTGTCTGTGAACAGGTATACGGTCATCTGTTCTTCGTTTATAGGTCTTTAAAGTCAAGAAAAAACTATATTTTCTTGTTTAAACAAATTCAAGTCATGAATCTTGAACAGAAAATGTTTATAACAACATAGAGTTATGTTTAAAAATAATCTTTGGTAAAAATATTTGGTAAATAATTCGAAAATTACGAAATTACAGAGAAAACATGTAAAACAGGAAAATTCAAGTAACTTGATTCTAAATTCTGATCATTTGATCAGATTTGTTTTACTATAAAATGATTTTCGAAAAAAAATTCACGATTTTTAGGTTCGTAAATGTTGAGAATGATTGAGTTGATCGAATTTTGAGTTTTTCCCAAATTCCGCGATCTGAGAGGAAGGGATGGTCGGGGCTCACACTGGAGGAAGATGGAGGTTAGGCGATTCAAGGAAAAATAGTGGGAGCATATTTAGTTGATCATGGCGAAGAGATAGCGTTGAGCCAGGGTTTGAGCAGTAGTTTCATCGGCTAGGTTTGTGGAGCTAATGCATTGATGTGAGTGGATTGGAACCCACCGATGGTAGCTGAATTGATGAGTGGTGTCGAGGGGTTAATTTGGAAGGATGGACACGTTTTCTGGCGGCCGGGATTAGCTAGGCAAGGCAAATTTGGATGAACTATGTCGTTCTAGTTTAGAGTCAAGGGGGTTCATTTTCATTTTTCAGATAATCTTGTGGTTCTGGATATTTAGGTTGGTCAGCGAGGTCAATGATGACTTGTTGAGGGCGGTGTGGATGATCGGAGCGACTCAGTCGAACTGTGTACGTGCACGCGATTGGTTGTTGTATCTGAAAATGAAGTTGGTTTTGGAAGAAGAGTTTCCAAGGGAAAGTCTCGAGGAAATTATGGTATGACTCGAAGAAATGATTGTGTGGTTCATCTCGAAGATTAGCTCAGGAATTTCGAATTAAAACTCGGGTTTATAGATTGAATGGAAGTTGTTCTTTTTTCTAACTTTTTGTGCAATGATGATCCAAATTTTTGCTATGTTTGAATAACCAGGTTTTGATTTTAAAAGGTAGCTTTGTTCCAAGTTTCAAAGTTCATATAAAAATAAAAAATAAAAAATTTCTTTTGACAAAGGTTTGAAATTTAGGGTGTTTGAATGGTTTTGAATTAGGATAATTACTTAAAAGTAATTAATTAAAGAATGATTAGTTAATTAATAGTTCCATCATTGAAGATCAATTAATTAACTTAAGTAATTAAATGATAATTAATTTAATTAAAGGATCGTCAACCAGTGTGATTAGTTAAGGAGTCTTTGATTACTTAGTGTAATTTATTAAAGTTTAATTAATTATTGAATGTGATTGAATAAAGATAATTAATGAATATGGTTGATTAAAGATTAATTAATTTATGCAAATAATTAATGTAATTACTTATAGTTAATTAATTAATGAGAGTAATTAAAGGTTAATTAATGTGGATGGTTAAGGATAATTAATCTATGGCCAATTACTTAACGAAATTAAGGAATAATTAATTTAGAAAGATTAAATAAGACGGATAGTCAAAGGTTGAGTTATTTAATGGTTTGTAATTAACTAATGTTGAGTAAGTAAGATTTAGAGGTAAAAAATATATTAAATTAATTGTCCAACCCATAAATCTTACTTATGAATGGATGAGTTGTATTGGACGATGTGACTAATATTTTTCCGATAATTTGTAATATTGTGGTATGCTATGATGGGTTAAACTGTGATATGGTGAGTTTTCAATTGATAATTGATTCGCTATGAGAATATGAGAATCTGCATGTGAAAAATGGATTTGTATTCACTTAAACTACTAGAATTAGGATGACACTGAAATCAAAGAGACTGGGATCGAGTATCAAAAAATACTCGGATGTTAGCACCAAAATTGGTTACTAACACCCTTATAAAGATTGTGTATAGAGATTAATGAATAAAGTAAATTAAAATAGAGAACAATATATAAATTTAAATGCAGAGGACAAAAACACCAAATTTATAGTGGTTCGGCGTAACTGCCTACGTCCACTTTGAAGTTGATTTCTATTTATTTCCTTGATAGTTGATTACAGATACAATCCATTTCTAATTACTTGAATACAAGTGTAAAATAAAAGATTGAGTCCTGAATGAGTGTTGAATGCAGCAGAGTTTCCCCAGAGTTTCCAAAAAGCTGATCCCTTTTTCACTGTGCCCCTGCCTCTCTATTTATAGACGAAGATGTGTTGGACTTCCCTGGTGGACCTAGTGGATGAATATCTCGGTCCAAATAGAGTAAGCTCTGTGTGCCGACCCATAGATGCCGAACGTCGAAGGCCGAACAGTCTCCACATGCCGAGCGCAACGAGGCCGAACACTCTGAATGTCGTGGGAAGCATCTATACCGAACGATGTTGGAAGCCGAACCAGTGAATTGAACGGTATCTTGGCCGAACGATGTTTGTATGCCGAGCAAAACTTAGGCCGAACGATACTTTGGCCGAACGCTACCTATTCCGATTTATGTCTTGGCCGAACGATTCTTAGGCCGAACAATAGTTAGCCCGAACGATAGTTTGGCCGACCAATGTTTGGGCCGAACGGTAGTTGATGCTGGTCAATTCTGCCATGCCGAGCGTTCTCACATGCCGAACGTTATTCCACACCAAACGTCTCTCAAGCGGAATGCTCTGTTATGCCGAATGTTCCATAGATGCCAAGCGCCTCTTGAATGCCAAGCACCCTTGACTGCCGAGTGCTCCCGAATGCCGAACGGTCTCGGGATGCCGAACAAGATTCAGGCCGAACCTTCATGGATGCCGAACCTTCGTGGATGCCGAGCGTTCCTTGTATGCCGAACGTTTAGAACGCCGAGTACCAAGTTACCTGGTCAAATCTCTAGGAAACACTTGCCCCCCAAAGTGTATCGCGTGACCGAACGCGATACGCTTTGAACTACGAATCCTTTGTGCTTTGCTTTGAACCTTGGCCCATCACCCTTGGAGGTTGCTTTCATGTGAGCACTTGATGAAGTGGTGTGTGCCGAGCATAACGTGAATGCTGAACAATACGGCCGAAGCCGAACGCTCCACGTGTGCCGAACGACTTTGTATGCCGAAGCCGAACGATACGGCTTTGACCGGTTCCACCGGCCATAGGCTCTTTGACTTCTTCTTCTTGCCTATAAAGGCCACCGTCTTCCTCCTTCTTTTTTCACTTTTTTACCTCCGCTATCTCGTACTTGCAAATTTCACCTGTTAACAACCATTCCTTCCCAATCCATTCGGCATTAATCAAAGTCATTCCCTTAACCCAAGATTTCTCCAAGTCTCGATCTACTAGCTAGGTAATGATCCCTCTATCTAAGTCTTTTCCCCGAATGAATGGTATTTAACACGAGGCCAGAGTCCATAAATTTGAACTGTAGCGGATAGGTGTTGTGCGGATGGAGGAATCGAAGTTCAATTAGGATATTTCTTTGGGCTAGATGGTATGGATGGAGAGAGAAGCGGCATGCGTCGAGTATACGAGGGAGATGTTGGGAGGTGTATTATGGTTCGGCACGGTTCTCTCATGCCGAACGACATTGGAGGAGAAGAAAGGATAGAGGAGGAGTACGAAGTGGCTAGGATGTCGAATGGCATGTTCTGATATGACTCGTCGAACGACCCTTCTGGTCGTTCGGTGTGGATGGAGGAAGAGAGAAAAAATGAAACCGTAGTTAAGGGAGGATTGCCGAGTGTTGGGGCTCGGCATAGTCTGGTTCGGCGTGTCTCACCACATGCCGAACAGTGGCTTAGGAGGTTAGGGAGGAAGCATGAGTTAGATGGGATGCCGAGTGTTGTTTCGGCCGAACAGAATTTTGGCCGAACGATTCTTTGTCGAGTGCTACCTAGGTCGAACGTTAGTTAAGCCGAACGAAAGTTTGACCGAACAATATTCAGGCCGAACGGTAGCTAGTCCGAACGACAGTTTGTCCGGTCGATACTTAGGCCGAACAACTTTTAGGCCGAGCCATTATGAATGCCGCACCATCCCTTAGCTTAGGCCAAACACTTGTTTACCTTGCCTAATTATACAACAAAACAAAGACAAGAACTCCAACATACTAGCATATCGAACTGATCCGGACTGATAACCTCCTAGTTTCAGTAGACACGAACCTGAACTTTAATCGACATAATTGGATAACTTCTTCTAACCTTTTTTGAATCCGAAATAGTAGACACCATAGGGAAAGCTTTTGGAGATGGTCAGTGATGACGGTCTTCGAAGGCGATGATTCGAAGCTCAGTTTTATACCAGTAAGCCCGTGGCTTTCGATTTTTTAGCGCTTACACACAAACGATCACACTAGTTCACACACCACACGGGGGGAATTCTTGTGTCGTTAATTCTGACGTCGATTGTTTTTCAAGTATAGCTCAAACAGGTGCTCTTGTCAAACTCGATATTTATCGGAGATGTCTAAGAAATCTAGCTCTGCCACGATTTCTGACAGACCGGGACCATCCTCTCGACAGGAAGTCGCAGATGGCTCAAATCCATCAACCTCCCCTGTACATAACTTAGCCACTGATGCCCTGGAGGCATCAATTCTCTTGGACAACCCTGTCGATTCACAAGCTTCAAAAATCAATGAAGTTGCGCTCCGGAGAATATATTCCATCCACGGAATACCTTTTGACGACGTGCTGGTTCCATCAGGGCATGATCGGCCACACGTGCCCCAGTTGGATACACGACGTGTAATAAATTCATAGGCTGGGTTGGCAGCGTGCCACCGTTCAATCTATTTCTTCTGGACGTGATGCAATACATCGACATCGCCCCGTTGCAGCTGCACCCAAATGGTCACGCCTTCATCTATGGCACTTACATACTCTTTATGACCGTCTTCTCTAGGCCTTCAACTCCTGGCGACATCAGATATATTTATATGATCAAGAAGCGGAGAGATAGCCCCTTCTTTGTGTTCCTCGAGCCGCACCATAAATGCCAAATTTTAACCGGGGTGTGGAGCAAGTTTTCCCTATACAAACTGGAATGGTTCTATGTGCGTTGCCCCCTGGTTTCGCGAGGAGATGGGTTGAAGGAAGTAAGTCTTTTTCTTGGAACGATACTCATGTTTTGGTCTAGGCTATGCCATTTCTAACTCTTGTTTCATCTTCTCCGGTTTCAATCCACGTCCCGATGGTCGCAGATATTCTGAGGCCGTTGAAGCTATTAGAGCTCTTCCCGCCTAAGAAGGAGACATCCGAACTCTCATTTTAAATGAGTCACTATCGCGGTTTGGACTGTTAGCAGAAGGTCGTCGGGTAAGCCTTCCCGAGGGCGTCTCCATACCCAAGCACGCATCCGGTAAAGGAAAAAAATTAGCTGAGTCGTCATCACGCCACACCCCTGATGTAAAGGAAGAGGGGTAAATCAAAGAGAATGAAACACCCGAAGCACAAGGTGAGAATTTGGGTCCCGCTCAAGATCCTATAGTCGAAGTGCACGGTATCGAAACGTCATCTTCTCCTTCAAAGAGGAAAAAGGGATTGATGTACAAGATTAGAAAGGAAAAGGTTGGCGGAACTTCGAAAGTTACGCTTATTCCAACGGAGAAATAGGGCTCTTCACAGCACGTAGAAAGTTCTTTTAAGGGCCTATCGAAGCTCTCCATTCCGGATGATCTACTCAATTACGACTTTGACGATCCGGAGGTATTTAAGCTTCATTCGCCTATCCGAGGCGATGCAGGCGTTATAACCCAAAGTCAGGGAGAGAAAACTCTTATTAGCAAAGCAACTGGTTTGTCGGTGGGAAACACTTGGACACACACGAACACTTGCACTTCAATTTACACTTAGAGTCACACTATTCTTTGCTAATTCGCTTTTATTTGAATTCTGTACAGGTGACATGGGGCGCTCACATGGATTCGATCGTCTTCGTGGTTCGTCTATTTATTATCAGTCCGGAAGGGACTCGAGTTCCGGGAGACGTTGAGATAGAGATGGTGACGGCGATAAAGACCATCATTCCCGGGACTCGTCATCTCGGAGGAAAACTTACTATCAGCCAAAATACCACCAGGATATCTCCTCTCACCCGGAGCAAAGTAAAGACAAGCGCGTCCATAAGAGGTCGCAATCTGATGCTCCCCGGGACCAACACTCTGATTCCTCTTCCACTCGGCAGTCCCGAGATTCTCATAGGAGAGGCGAACATTCAAAGCCGTCTCCTCCCGCTCCTGCAACCGACCCATCAGTGGCCGAGCTTAAAGAAAAATTTCCAAAGATCTGCTTCGACGGCCTGAAATTCCTCCCGGCGATTCATCCTATCCCCAGACACATCAAGTAGAGCACCATCGCCTGTACAAACGACGTCTATGTCTAACACGACGTGTTTGTTCATTTGGCTGAAAAGCTTTCTGAAGTCTCCATGGAGCGCCAACATGAAATCGATCGTCTGAAGCTTGAGGCTATCCACGATAAAGATATCATTAAAGCTCAAGATGAAAAGATTGCAACTGATAAGTCTGAACTTGAGGTCGCCCATCAGAGCGCCAAGGACACTGCTGAGGCCGTCACTCGTCTGGAATCAACTCATAAGAAAGTACTCGACGAGGCGGTTCAACGATGTGGGGCTTTAGCTCTAGAGAAGGACTCGGTTCAAAAGGAGAGGGACGCACTCAGCCTCCGAGTCAGGGAACTTGAGGAGCAGCTTCGCAGGGAGAAGGAAGAGAAAACGGCCACCCAAGAAGAGTCACAACGATACTGTGACGAGATCGTTGCCACTCAACTTTTAAAAGAAAAACTTGAGGGCAAGCTTTCCAGGGTTGAGACGTTAAAGAGTGAAGCCCGTAAAGAGGGCAAGAAGATGGCATCCATGGATATCGACTCGCGTCTCGAGGCGGCTAGGGAAGAAGGCAGGGAGGAGGTTAAAAGCATGTTTGACCCGCTAATCGCTGAATTCAACGCCCGTGTTCTCATTCACCGAGACTTGACTTTTCTGGGCGAGGGCTATCTTGAATCTTTAGCTGAGGCATGGGAGGCCTTGATAGAAATCCGGAAGGCCAAGCATGGCACCGAAGAGATTGATGATGGGGCCTTGATAAAAGAATTCCTCAAAGGAAATGAGCCTTCGGACTTGTCGGCGGCCAAAGCTATTTATTGCAAAGGCTTCCCCTCAAAGAAAGAGAAAGAAGTTATTACCGGTCCATCTGGGGTCGTGCCTCCAGCTCATGTGCCTATCCAATCGGCCGATACTCGATCCATTTGAGCAGCATATTGGTTATAATCCGGAGGACCCTGGCCTTGGTGTTCATATTCCATCTCCCATTCCAGAGGGTGAGACCCATTGATGGCTGAGAGATTGCCGGAACCTGGTAGATAACCCTTCATTTTAAGATTCCAGAAGTCGTCATTCTTTATGAAGAACTATTGTATTCTAATGCTCATTTTTTCTGATTTTGTGCAGGCCATTCTGTACCCGATCCCACTTCGTGGAGCGATGTCGCCAAGGAGATGGGGAAGGAAGCAAGTGAGGCCCCTTATGCAGGAGAGGCTCTCGGTCCAGACGCCCAAGTGATCGGAGCGCTTAATGAAGATAAATTTGAGGCTTCCCCACCCATTGACGGGAGTTATGAAGTTGAAATTACAAGCGTATTCGAGCACACATCCAAGCTGAGCATGAAGGAGAGGCTTGAGAAAGAGAAGGAAGAAACGACCAAGATCAAGGTCGAGCCTCAAGTCGTGGATCCCGATGATCCTTTGAATAAGCCGCTGAAGATCATTCTCCTTGGCAGGTCCAAACCTATGGATGTCCCTCATACTTCTTCGGTTGTCACTCCTCCATCAAAAAAGGGTACCAAGAGTAAACGCGGAGGAGATGAGCCGTCTGAGAGGACAACGGAGGTGAAGAAGTTGAAGAAGCACAAGAAGTAATCATTACTCTCGTTCAACGAGAGTCAGTTTAAATTATGCAAGTACTTTTGTTTTCTTAGTTTGTGTAAATAAACTTTTGATTCCGAGCTTCAAAGGAGTTGTAATGGAAACTTATCTTCGATGAATAAAACTTAGTTTTTCTGTCTTTCCACGGCTCTTATCGTTCAATTTTCTTTGTGATTAGGATTCAAATTCAAGCTGTTGTGAATATAATAGACCTCTCGGTTCATCTTCATATAGCTCGGAAATTCTTTGAGAGCTGTCTGTTTTTTCTTCCGTGCTCCAAGCACTTAGATTATTTTCTATACATACGCCGAAGGCTCGATGACTTCAAGTCATTTATATCCAGTCCGCCTTCAACGGACCTGGTCATTTAAATCGTTTATACTTGAGTCCCCATTTTGAGGACTTAGAGTATTTCAGTCCACACTCCGGGGACTTGTAATTTTTAAAGCGTTTATACTCGAGTCCATGCTCCGGGGACTTAAAGCACTCCAGTCCGCACTCCGGGGACTTGGAGATTTTGAGTCATTTATACTCGAGTCCGCGCTTTGGGGACTTAGAGTACTCCAGTCCGCACTCTGGGGACTTGGAGATTTTGAGTCGTTTATACTCGAGTCCGCACTCCAGGGACTTGGAGATTTTGAGTCGTTTATACTTGAGTCCGCGCTCCGGGGACTTAGAGTACTCCAGTCCGTACTCCAGGGACTTGGAGATTTTAAGCCGTTTATACTCGAGTCCGCGCTCCGAGGACTTAGAGTACTCCAGTCCGCACTCTGGGGACTTGGAGATTTTGAGTCGTTTATTCTCGAGTCCGCACTCCGGGGACTTAGAGTACTCCAATCCGCACTCCGGGGACTTAGACATTTTGAGTCGTTTATACTCGAGTCCGCACTACGGGTACTTAGAGTACTCCAGTCCGCACTCCGGGGACTTGGAGGTCTTGAGTCGTTTATACTCGAGTCCGCACTCTGGGGACTTAGAGTACTCCAGTCCGCACTCCAGGGACTTGGAGATTTTGAGTCGTTTATACTCGAGTCTGCGCTCCGGGAACTTAGAGTACTCCAGTTCGCACTCCGGGGACTTGGAGATTTTGAGTCGTTTATACTCGAGTCTACGCTCCGGGGACTTAGAATACTCCAGTCCGCACTCCAAGGACTTGGAGATTTTGAGTCGTTTATACTCGAGTCCGCACTCCGGGGACTTGGAGATTTTGAGTCATTTATACGTATTCGTACGTCAGCCAGAATAATACGTAAATGTTTGCCTGTCACAAGATTATTATACGCAGAAACATTAGTAATTTATGGAATAGATGGCTTCAAGCCTTTATTAATGAGAGCAAGTTGAATTGTCTTACTACATGTCAAGAACTAGTAATAAAAGCATACTAGAAATAAGTGCAACTAATACATGAAAGAAACAGACTAAGTATAATAATGCCGCAAGTGCTCGCTATTCTAGGCTCGGGGGAGTGTCGCGCCATCGACGGCCGCTATCTTGAAAGTTCCTTCTCCAAGCTTCCGTTCGATGACGTATGGACCTTCCCATGCGGGATTCATATGAGATGGGATAGGAAAAACTCGTTTCAAAGGTCTCCCTCACCAAAAATTCTCGGTGAGACCTTTTCGTTGTAATATTTAGCGACTTTATGTCTGTATGCGGCCGCTCTCAAATTGGCTTCTTCGCGTTTTTCATCAATGAAGTCTAACGATTCCAATAAGAGATTCTGGTTCGACTCGGGGTCGTAACAAGTTATCCGATGTGATAGAACTTCAAGTTCCACGGGTATGACAGCTTCCGTGTCATATGCCAATGCGAATGGAGTGTGGCCAGTCACGGTCTTATGGGTGGTCCTGTAGGCCCAAAGCACCGTTGGAAGTTCATCCACCCACTTTCCTCTAGCCTTTTCCAGACTCTTTTTCAATATGGACTTGATTATCTTGTTTACGGCTTCCACTTGTCCGTTGGCTTTCGGGTGAGCTACCGCTGCAAACTTCTTCTCAATGCCGTATTTCTGGCAAAAATCTTTGAACTCCTTGCTCTCGAATTGAGTTTCATTGTCTGTAATGTTGGTCCGCAGAAGGCCAAAACGGCATATGATATTTCATACGGCGAAATTAATAACCTTCTTGGTGGTTATTGTGGCCAGAGGCTCTGCTTCTGCCCATTTGGTGAAGTAGTCGACCGCAACTATTGCATATTTTTCTCCACCTTTGGATATGGGTAAAGAGCCGACTAGGTCAATCCCCCACATTGCCAATGGATAGGGACTAACCATCTGTGTGAGCTCCGTCGGCGAAGCTCTCAGGATTTTTGCGTATATCTGACATTTGTCACATCTTCTCACATAGTCTACGACATCCCGATTCACAGTTGGCCAGTAGTATCCATAACAGAGGACTTTCTTCGCTAATGTTTGCCGCCCAGTATGGTCATCGCACTCTCCCTCATGGACTTCCTTCAGCACTCGTTTTATCTCATCATGGGCAATGCATTAGAGTAATAGGGTTGAGAATCCCCTTCGATACATTATTCCGTCCTGTATTACACAACGAGAAGCCTTACGAAGGACTTGTCGTCTTTCGCTCCTTTCTTCGGGTAAGATCTCGAATAGCAAGTACTGCTTGATCGGGGTCATCCACGATTCCTTCTCGATTTCATTTTCTAACGTGAAATCTCCCTCCATCATATCTATGCTCGGGACATGGAGGGTCTCAACAGGAAATAATCCCATTTGTTGTGCATCGCTAGTGCTTGCGAATTTTGCCAATGAATCAGCTGCTCTGTTTTGCTCACACGGGACATGTGAAATATCATAGTACTCGAGATTCGCTAGCAGCTCCTGAACTCGGACCAAATACGGGGAAAGTCTCTGCATCCTTGCTTGGTAGTCTCCTCGCACTTGGTACACCACTAGTTGAGATTCGCTAAAGATTTCAACCGATTTTACTCCCAGTTCTTTAATAAGTCTTAAGTAGGCGATCAACGCTTCATATTCGGCTTCATTATTCGTCGCTGTGAATTCGAGCTTCAAAGCATAGCAAACTGATCGGTTTTCAGGAGTTACAAGAACTATGCCAACCCCCGAACAACGGTCGTTAGATTCCCCATTGGTGTACATCTTCCATCGAACAGGAGGTATGACATTGCGATCGTTTAATTCATCTGTCACAGTGAATTCAACAATGAAGTCAGCTAGTGCCTGTCCTCGTATGGCCCTTCACGGCAGGTAGGTAATGTCGAACTGACTTAGCTCAATATTCCATTTTAACATCCTTTCGAAAGTTTCCGGTCGTTGGAGTATCTGTCGCAAAGGTTGATCAGTATAAACACTGATTAAGTGTGCCTGAAAATACAAGCGAAGCTTGCGTGATGCAATCACCAAGCAATAGGCTAGTTTTTCAATCTTTGGATAATTTCTTTCTACCCCTGTCAAGCGTTTACTAACATAGTAAACTGGCTTCTGAACCCGGTCTTCCTCGCGAACCAGGGTGTGCTGATAGCGTGCTGGGATACATCCATGTATACGTACAACATTTCATGGTCAATTGGTTTTGACAATATCGGGGGACTTTCCAAGTGCCTTATAAGGACTCAGATTGCTTCCTCACGGCCGGATGTCCACTCGAAATTCCTCTTACCCTTCTTTATGACATCGAAGAAAGTAATACACTTGTCTATGGCCTTGGATATGAATCGGCTCAGTGCGGCCATCTTTCCATTCAAGCTTTGCACCTGTTTTATGGTTCTGGGCACTTGTATATCTCGGATAGCCTGAATCTTCTTCGGGTTAGCCTCGATTCCCCGCGCATTCATAATGAAACCCAGAAACTTTCCTGACGCTACGCCGAATGTACACTTCAAAGGATTGATCTTCATTCCATAATGCTTGAGTATGTCAAACATTTCCGCTAAGTCTCGGATGTGGTCGTTTGACTGTCGTGACTTCACGAGCATGTCATCTACATAAACTTCCATCATTTTACCAATCTGGTCTTTGAACATCCAATTCACCAGACGCAAATAAGTTGCTCCCGCGTTTTTCAATCCAAAGGGCATCACTACATAGCAATACAACCCAACGTTTGTGACAAAACTGGTGTGTTCTTAGTCTGGGATTTGCATTGGGATTTGGTTATATCCAGAGTATGCATCCATGAATGATAATAACTCATGTTCGGCAGTTGAATCGACCAGTTGGTCAATCCTCAGCAACGGAAAACTGTCCTTCGGGCATGCTTTGTTTAAATCAGGATAATTAACACAAGTTCTCCACTTTCCATTCTCTTTCTTTACCAGCACCGGGTTAGATACCCATTCAGGATAGAGGGTGTCGCGGACGAATCCATTGGCTTTGAGTTTGTCCACCTCCTCTTTGAGAGTTGCGGACCTCTCCGGGTCCATACCTCTCCTTTTCTGTTTTACAGGAACGTACTTGGGGTCTATGTTCAACATATGACTTGAAACTGTTGGATAAATCCCTCACATATCAGAGAGAGTCCAAGCGAAAGCATCAAGATACGCTCGGAGGAAGTCAGTGAGGTTCTCGGCCACCACGGGGTCGAGTTGTGATCTAATTTTAAGAATTCATGATGGGTCATCCCGGCCGATTGGGATGTCAATTGTGAGTTCAACCGGTGCTGCATTGGTTTCGCTGGGTCCCCCATCATCGTCTCTTAGATCCATGTCTCTATAGATCCGAGAATGTTGCCCGAGCCAAGGTTCGGGCGCTACTTGTCAATCATCAGAATTTTGGTTGTGGACGAAGCTGTCCGCAACCTTTCCTTTCTCTCTACGCCGAGCCTCTCTTGGCTCATCCACATAGCATGCGCGTCCGGTTGCCTGATCGCCGTGTACCACTCCAACACCACTGCTTGTGGGAAATTTCAACGTTAGACACCAAGGGGCCAATGCTGCCCTAAATTCTGCCAAGGTTGGATGTCCTAGAAATACGTTATATGGAGAGTCAACATCCAACACTATGAATGGTAGGATTCGCACCCTCCTACGCTCGCCTTTCCCCAGTTCAACTGGTAACTCCACACATCCCACTGCATCCGTTGCTGCGCCGTTAAAGCCATAGATTATGGCATTGGATGGTTTCAGATCCTTAGCCTCCAGCTTCATTTGGTCATATTCCTTCTTGAAGATGATGTTAATGGAATTTCCACAATCAATTAGAATTCTCTTCACAAATGTCGGCCCGATTATCGCAGATATGACCATCGGGTCGATGGTAGGGGCCTCCACCTTATCCGCATCTCGGCTCCTGAATACAATATCATCATCCATCGTGCACTGCTTCTTTGCAGGAGTCCCATCCTCTACATTCGAACAGCACTCATACTCCGCATGTCTTAAAGAGTTAGAATATCGCTCCATCTCCTGCCAATTCTTATCCGTAGGATGAGGTCCGCCCGCAATCGTGTTGATAACCAACCTACCCACAGTTCGAGCAGGTTGTTCTGGTTGGCGTGGAGCTGGCCCACGTTCGGGGTCCGATGTCTCTTGTCTTCCGTCTTGTGGGTCTTTGACGAACTCCTGCAGCTTCTTCTGTCTAATCAACTTTTCAATAGCGTCATGGAGGTGCCTGCACTCCTCCGTGTTGTGCCTATAAGATTCGTGAAAGCGGCAGTACTTCCCAGTACGCTTCTGTTCCTCCGTTGATTCCTTTGGGCGTGGTTTCCTATATTGAAAAGTGTTGCAAGTTGACAAATAGATGTTCAAGTGATGCGTTGAGCGGGGTGTATTCATTGTAGGTCAGGATCCTTGACTTCCATTTCCCCGTCTCTCCTTTATTCCCGGGATTTCCACCTTCGGATCCTTTAGACTATCCAGGCTTGTTTTTAACGTTGACTTGAGCTTTTCCCGAATTATCGCCAGCTTGCTTCATGGCGACGGTACTTTTCGCAGTCTTCTGAGCAGGCCTTGGTGCCTTGTCTCGTCTCGGCTATCGAGCTTTTTACCTTCTAATGAACTAATGAGCTTTCGAATAAAAACGCTCCAGCGTGGCTGGGGGCTTTTCCGCCAACCAATCTCCAAATTCAGAGTCTGTATCCACTCCACGCATTGCCGCCATCAAAATTGCGTGGTCGTTTGAATTGCTCACTTCAGTAGCAACAACATGAAATCTCTGCAAGTATGCCCAATGACTCTCCCGGAGCTTGGATTACGCTTGATAACGACATTACATCCTTTGGACGAGTGGTGTGTATCCTGAACTGCTCTATGAATTTCATTGCCAATTCGTCAAAGCTGGATACAGATCTGGGGGAAGTCGAGTAAACCACATGGTGGCGATTCCGGACAAAGTGATTGGGAAGCACCTACACTTGGTTGCATCATTAGCTCTTGCAGAATCCATCATCCATCCGTACCTCATCACATGCTGCATGGGATCAGTCTTCCCTTCGTAGGCTGGGATAGTCGCCATATTGAACTTCTTAGGGTACTCAGCCTGTAGGATACCATCCGTAAAGGGAGTATGGCTTTTGGTCACTTGCCAATCTTCATTGGTCAAACCTTGGTTCTCTTTCATCAACTGCCTGACCATAGCTGTTAAGTCCGGAATTTGTATGGAGGATGGAAGGTTAGTTTCCGTTCCACGGGACCGTGCGGGTTGGTGTCCCACCTGATTTGGGTCTTGGAGGTTCGAGTGTCCCGTATCTTCGCGGGCTTGATTCCCAAAGCCTATTTGTGCACCTTCATCCTTATGGCGTCTATGCCTAGGAGGTTCGTCAGCTGAAGTTGAGCTATCAGATTCAGAATAAGGGGCATGGTTACCTCCAGCATTCTGGCGCTGCTGCTAAGCGAGCTGAGTCATGAGGTTAGTGTTGGCTTGAATCTGCTCAACAAGCTGCCTTCTACTTTCCTTGAGTTCTCTTATCAAGTCATTGAACTGCGTTTGGGAAATGACTTCCGCTTGGTTTTGGGTGGAGGGCCCTGCTCCTCTGGTTGCTTGCTGATTTCCAGGTCTAACTTGTTGTACGCTAGCAGTTTCCTAGACATCTGCATTGTGGGAGGCTGATCTGGTTCGTGGTCTTCCCATGGTAGAGTTGTTGGCTGTAACTCTGAATAGAATCAACAGATGCCCTGTGACTAATCTTGGATCTCTTTTGGGGGATTTACGCAATCCAGTAGCTACAAAGCAGATCACTAATAGCCTGAGAATTCAATTCTCAGTGAAAACACCAAAATTGGTCACTAACACCCTTAGAAAGATTGTGTAGAGAGATTAATGAAGAAAGTAAATTAAAATAGAGAACAATATATAAATTTAAATGCAGAGGACAAAAACACTAAATTTATAGTGGTTCGACGTAACTGCCTACGTCCACTTTGAAGTTGATTTCTATTTATTTCCTTGATAGTTGATTACAGATACAATTCGTTTCTAATTACTTGAATACAAGTGCAAAGTAAAAGATTGAGTCCTGAATGAGTGTTGAATGCAGCAGAGTTTCTCCAGCGTCCCCAAAAAACTGATCCCCTTTTCATTCTGCCCCTGCCTCTCTATTTACAGACGAAGATGGGTTGGACTTCCCTGGTGGACCTGGTGGATGAATATCTTGGCCCAAATAGAGCAATCTCTGTGTGCCGATCCATAGATGCCGAACATCGAAGGTCGAACAGTCTCCACATGCTGAGCGCAGCGAGGCCGAACACTCTGAATGTCGTGGGAAGCATTTGCATCGAACGATCCTGGAAGCCGAACCAGTGACTTGGCTAAACGGTGTCTTGGCCGAACGATGTTTGTATGCCGAGCAAAATTTAGGCCGGACGATACTTTGGCCGAACGCTACCTAGTCCGAACTATGTCTTGGCCGAATGATTCTTAGGCCGAACAATTGTTAGGCCGAACGATAGTTTGGCCGACCAATGTTTGGGACGAACGGTAGTTGATGCTGGTCAATTCTGCCATGTTGTGCGTTCTCACATGCTGAACGTTATTCCACACCGAACGTCTCTCAATGCCGAATGCTCTGTTATGCTGAACGTTCCATAGATAACCAGTGCCTCTTGAATGCTGAGCACCCCTGACTGCCGAGCGCTCCCGAATGCCGAACGGTCTTGGGATGCCGAGTAAGATTCAGGCCGAACCTTCATGGATGCCAAACCTTCGTGGATGCCGAGCGTTCCTTGTATGCCGAACGTTTAGAACGCCGAGTACGAAGTTGCCTGGTCAAATCTCCACCGTCTTCCTCTTCTCATTAGTGGCTTCCTTGCTATAGAAAAATAATTTAAAGAAATAATGTCAAAATATTTACGAATATTCTAATGAAATCGATTTTCATTCTCTTCAAATTAAACTCATCTTTTTTCCATATTTTACCTCTTCTTCTCTCGGCCATAACATCCTCAACCAGAACCAAAATGAATTTATTTTTAAACCATGTTTTTTTCTAGTGGCTTCAACTTCCATGCATACCAGTTCTTCTTATTCAGATCATTGCTATACCAAAAACCCACTTCTTTCCAATGCATTCTCTGGACCAGTTTTTGAGACAGAAAATGACTCTATTTGTTTTGATCATAATTTATTCATAACTGATCCAAATATAGAAATTATTTTTTCAAATCTTATAAAATTTTAGTGGCTACAACTTCTATGTAGGGAACTTCTTTCATTTTTGAGGTTTGCTATGCCTGAAACTCAATTCTTTGAGGTACATTTTTAGACTTCATTTTTGTGAACCTGAGAATACATCTCTTTCTTTTGACCATATCTTCCTCAATTATAGTCAAAATCAAGTGATTGTTTCTTCAAATTCAAGAGAAAAGAAATATAAACAACTTTCCAGTAGGCAACCTTTTCATATTTGAAGAGTTAGAGGGTCAAAATCCAGAGAGGTTACGACATACTTATCAGGTATAATCTTAAGAATTCAAAATCAAAACTCTACTACTTCTTCTCTATACTTTGGACCCACCTCCATCTCAAGCCTTGGCCAAGCACTTGAAAGGAAGGGGAAGTTTTTTATTAATGTTTAAGTGAACTATGAAGTAGTTAATGAACCATGGATTAGTTTGAATTATGGTAGGAAGTTAATCTCCTTGGTTAATGGTAAGTACTTATATTTACTAATTAATCCATAAATTATTTCAAGTATAATGATTTAAAATTTTAAATATGTTGGATGATTAAATATTTGACAACTTGGTTGCAAATTGGTTGGTTATGTTATTTTTTATATGGTTGGTAACTTATTTTCAAATTGGTTGATTATGTGATTTTTTATATGGTTGATAACCTGATTGCAAATTGGTTGATTATGTGATTAGTAATTAACCATAGTTAATTAAATGAGAATTAAATCGATACAAACATGTATATGGAAATCATTTGACCTCTTAATGATTTTAGATAACCTAAAATGGTTAAAAATGATATTATAATAATATAATATTATAAAGTATGGAATGGAATATGAGTTTGAAATATAAAAATATTTTTTAAAATGATTTTAAACTGATTTAGAAATGTTTTATAAACATCTAAAAGTGTTTCCAAGAAGTTTGAAAAGAAATTGAAAAACAAGTCAAAACTAGGCGCGTCGCGTAACGGTAGTTCACAATTTCGCACCGTAAAAGTTAAGTATACGAAGTGGAATATAGCTCGGAATCATTCGAGGTAAGAATTTTTCAGACTATTATATCCATAGTTTTCCAACGAAGAAAGAAAATCAAGAATTAATTGAGTAGATTCTAAAATATGTCCAAAATAATTTTCTAAAATCATCGCGTTTTGTAGTTCGGAATTCAAAAAGGATTTCTTTATAAATGATATTTTTAAATAATTAAAAATATGAAATAAATTCTAATAATATTTTAAAAGAGACTTCTGCTCGAATCTCTTTCTAAACTGAGCCATGTATGTTGATCCTCCTCAACCTCCACTACTAATAAGTCATACCATTCCAATGCCCTTTCTAGCAACTGGCTAGAGGGTAAGATGCATACGAGAAAATATCCTCTCACACATCTTTATTCAGGCCCGAATCTCAACAAGCTTCTATATTCCGTTAAAAAGTCTACCTCCAAAACATCCAAATCACTGCAAGAGCGAGCAATATCAACACAAATTAACCGACCCTCAGAAGTAGCAGTCCGGGTAGCATGGACAATCTCTGTAATCTTCTCAGCAGTCAAAAACATCCCACCTGCTCTAGGATTATTGGTTGGACCTAGTGTACCTCTAGGTCTGCCTCTAGCCATTACTCTAACTACACAATCCAAACCCTAATATTATTTTTAATACAACAAGTTAAATTTCAAAAATACATCCCGAATGATTATCCCATAACCATTTTACATTCCTATCCTTCATTAGGTGGTTAACTATCTACCACACAACCCAAGGGACAGGAAACTAGGTCATCTAGGTCTCGGATATGTGATATGATATGTTATAATATTTTGACTCCACTCTGATACCAACTGTAATAGCCCCACCAGGATACCCATATTATTAAAGAAGATCACAAATATGTCATCTGATAATACAGAGAATAAGACTTGTTAAGGGTGAACAAACGTGAATGTCTTTAATCTAACATTGACATTATCACACTTACCCTTTTTGTTAAATATCCGGAATGAAATTTTGAAATGTACAGTCTTGGTTTAAAGAAATAAACCCATTGGTTTCTCAAAATCAAAGAAATATATCATTTAAAAAACAATCATAGATCACAGCAGATAATTTACATCATACAAAATACATAAGGTGAGCCTATACAATGAAATACTAAACTCACATAATATACATCCAAAATAAGTCATTGTTTAAAATAAATACATCCTATAATACATCATATTAATGCATATAACAGAAGATAAATTAAGGTGTCAAAATGTCTACTATCAACCATCACACCTACCCTAAACCTGAGTGATGTGCACTAAAAGTGCAAATTTTTACTTCCATTTTTAATCTACTTTTATTTAATAAATGAGCATATTAGGGTACTTTACATGTTTAAAACCAAATTTCAAAAATGCTTTCATGTTATCATTCATGCATCTATGTGGGGGCAAAATCGCTATTTTTTATGTGTTAGTTTTCTATAAAATTTACTTTCATATTTTAATGTTGTATTGTAGAAATTTGAGTGACTATTAGAAGTGGCTTCATTCATGCATAAGCGAAGGAAGACAAGGAATGAGGAAATAAAAGAATTCATGCATCATGAAGGAGCCCACCTACACATGAACTACAATTAAAAGCAACTGCACATGTTAGTGGAGATTAAAGGTACATGCACGTTTAATGGAGGATTAAATTCATGTTAATGATCGCTTGGAGGTTACACTTCCTTAGGAGCATCTTAGATAGTCCCGTAAAATATGGATTAGGTTTTATCCATATATAAATAACCCTCTTATGTTCATGTAATGAATTTTTAATATTCTTATCATATTATATGAGTTGTTGTCACAAAATTAAATGAAAAATAAAATGGCTTCCTAAGCCTCTTCTTCTTTTTCTACTTGATTTTATTTAATGCTTACTTTTATTTACATGCTTTCTTTTATTTCATGTTAGTAGATTTGTTTTCTTTTCATGGCAATTAGTTTTATTTTTATGCAAGTAGTTTAGTTCTCTTTTTATTTTAATTAGTCTTACTTTGCTTGCTTTTCTATGCTGAAATTTACATGTGTTGAATTGATAACCTAAATGAAAAACTAAACTCCTTTAGATTAGGGGTAATGAAGCTCTCTTAAATTATGTAAATTCAATATATTCTATTGTTTTGGTCTCTTTTCATACTTCATGGATAGTTAGTTCTTAATGTAAGTTTATTTATGAATTTGATAGCCTAAGTTGTTTATCACAACCAGGCTATTCTTACTCAAATATAGACACAATTTACATTAACATCTAACTAAGTGATTTTGATCATGGAATTAAAATAAAATCAAAATTTGATAATCTATGTTACTACTCAAAAAAATGGTAAATAGATTGTGCTTAAAACAGATTTTAGCTTCATATTCATTTTCATAACATTTAACAAAGTGGTTTTAGTTGTTGTATTAAAGTTTGATGGTTTAAGTTATGTTAAGTAATAACATAAATAAACCATACTTATGATAAATACGTCACTAATTCTACTTAGATTAAAATGAGAGATCATAGATGGATTTTATTTTGATTTATGTGAAAGTATGAGAGTGGATTTGCCTATAAATTGTCTTTCAATATCATTTTTTATTCACTTTGTTTTAGTTAGTTTTTACATTTTTAGCTTAAAATAACTTCAGACTTTGGGTTAATTTGATCGAGTAGAATTTAAATTAATTCAATTCCCTATGGATCGACATGTACTCGCCACGTACTAAAATTGTATGTCGTGTGCTTGCGGTTATTTTTATTATATTTTACTCGATGATTTTCTGACTGATAGAAAATTCGTCGTCTAACAAGTTTTTAACACCGTTGTCGGGGTATTGACGTTTGATTTTAATTCTATTATTCAAATTATTTTTATTTGATTTTATTGTGATTTAATTTTGTGTGTTAAATTGCATTTAAAAAAAAGAATAGGTTGCTTAATGTGTTTGTTTTGTGATTTTTGCTTTCTTTTGATTTGTGTGTTTATTGTTTTTCTATATGCATTTGCATTTCTAAAAAAAAATCCTGTATACACAATTTCATTTCAAACATTGCATTTCTAAAAAAATTCTTACATTTCATTTCTATCTCTGTTGCACTTTACATTATATTCTCTGTTCGCATTTTCATGCTCTGAAAATTACATTTTCCACATATTTCACATTTTCGTTCATCATCTCTTTGCACATACACCATCCTCCATCACCAGCACTTCTGCGTCACCTCTGACCATCTACTGCACTTCACCACTCTCCACCTCTGTCAACTCAGCCTCTGTAAACTGCATTTCACCACTGTCACCATCTAACATCCACATTTCTACCTCCCATTGCTTGAACTTCCAACACCAAACGGTTACATAATCACTTCCACTGCATATACGTCACAGTCACCAAATCTTCCACTGAAAAACAACCATACACTAACATACATACATACAACCACCAACACAACCATAGTTCATACATACTACACTTCACTTATTGTGCAAACTGACCTCGCAGTAGACTTCACCATCCTGTGCATATACAGACTAACCATCTGCGCACAACCTTCACCATCCACAATAGCCATCACCGTCCACAACGGACTAAACATTCACCTGCAAACTTCCTCCAGCCAACCAACTGCACTTGACACATAAAACAGTGCATTCAATTGTTGCCTTCAACTTCATCCCCGCCATCCAATCTTGATTACAAACTGTCGCACACTCCATTAACTCCTCTGTCAACATCCACCTCCCTTCTTCAAACAGTGTGCAACATTACTCTGTGCATCATATCTCAGTGCATCACCCTTGCCAACACATACAAACTGCCTCTGCCTGAACAGAATCATCACTACACTACACTGCTACATCACTACAACTTCACATCCCAAACTACCATCAACCATCATACCCTATTGTTTCCATTCATCTCATCACCATCATTTCAACTTACATCTAACCACAACTCAGACCCCATTACCGTCAACATCCACCTAACTGCGCAACCCTTTTCTTTACTGCTCCACCACCTTCTGTCTACCATAGCATCCACCAACTAGCCACCAACCTACAACAGTTGCATCTTCAAAACTGCCATACTCCTCAAAACTGTCATACTTCAGTGCTCATACCACCTACCACTTGCAGCAACAAGTACATCATTCCTAGCCTCTGTCACTACCCAGTTATTTCATCCACACATCTGTTCACACCACCACCAGAAAACTACTTCATCACTCCAACTTCCATCAACTTTCCCTGCCACCACTACAAATCACCCCTCATCTTCAATCAACACACCATCACTTCATATTGTAGGATGAAATGGTTGAAAAAAGAACGCAACATGCTGTCTGCGTCGCTACGGAACGCAATGTAACAGTATTATATGTTACAACAACAATACAGCAACACAATAAAGCGTTGCAAAATCAGAAAGCGCAACAGATTATATAAAAAAATGCTGCAATGCAACAAAGGTATTCTGTAACAGATCTGTGTATCAGTAATTGAAAGCAACAAGAATACCAAAGTTCGTCGGAGGCTTTTCGTGACAATCGCCTTAAGACTTTATTTCAAGCCTTCCAGGGTACAACCGACGAAACCGCGCGAGACTGTAAGGAGTGCATCAGTCTGAGAAGATGATGGCAACAGAAAATGAATTGGCTGAAGAAAGCACAACGGGGAGGAAGAAGAACTGTAAAATTAGTGAATGATTTGATCAGGATCCGTCATTAATTTATAATTTTCGAAAGGTCACGGTCGCGTCCGTTCAAAATATATCCGTTCTGAAAAACGGCAACCATTCATTCTTCCAATGGGTCGCACCCGTATTCAATTCAAATTCAAACGGGCCGCGCCCGTGTAGCCAAATAAAACCCACCGAAAATTGAAGTGTTTTCTGTAGCAAAAATAAGATTTCATAGTAGACCCAAACCCAAGCCCAAGCCTGAGCCCGGCCCGGTTCGGTACGGGACGGGTGGGCGGCGCATGCGCGCGCGTGTGTTCATCAGATTTGGGTCCTCCCTCTCGCACAAAATTACCTGACCCTAAGTGCCAATATAGGGAATGAGGATCCTACATATATACACAATTTAATCTTTTATTTTTCCAATGTGGGACTAAAGCATATTTCATTCATCTCTTTAGAATTGTCAACAATCCCCTACATGAATGACAATATACTTTTCCCCCACACAAAGTGGAATATCTCAGACTACGTATGGAATAATGCTTTTTGAAGGATAAGTAGATGTTTCACTTTGAACTTTCCCTTGTTAATACTTATCGGATATACTTGGCTAATCGGTGAATTATTTCATCTTGAACCGTCTGCCGTTATTGTATAACCAGACAATAAGGTTAACAAAACATTGTTTCCCTTCTCTTCCAATCTCTTGGTTGTGTTCATTTCGGTCCTGAACAAATTTGGTTCTGTGAGTGTATATAGAGAATTTAAGCCTTTAATATTCTCATAGAGCCGACCCAGCTCACACTAACATAGGTGATCGCAACCACAAGGAGTATCCTACATATACCCCACTTGTTATTTTACAAGATATGGCCATCATTAAAAAGCATAGGTTTAACCTTTTAATACTTCTGTAGGCATGCATTTATGTTTTTCACCATAGGAATGGAATGGACTATGTCTAGAAAAATGCATTACGTCTTGAGTTATTCAGAACTAGTTTGCCTATTGATCCTAGTCTGTGGGATCTCCATTCGCTAGGATAGGTTTCCGTATAAGATAACTCTTGTTGGTTTAGGCTTTTAAACCCATTCCCCTCGATGCGCAGTCTATTTTCTCTCTTGATAACCCTTTTGTAAATGGATCCGGTAGGTTATCATTTGTTCTTACATAATCAATGGAGATAGTTCCATTAGAGAGTAACTGCCTAACTGTGTTATGGCGTCGACGAATGTGTCATGATTTGCCATTATACAAAAAGTTTTTCGCTCTACTTAGTGCAGCTTGATTGTCGCAGTGAATACATATGGACGTTACAGGTTTAGGCCATAAAGGAATATCTTCTAAGAAATGACGAAGCCATTCTGCTTCTTCTCCTGCTTTGTCTAATGCAATGAACTCTGATTCCATAGTGGATCGAGCTATGCATGTTTGCTTCGTTGATTTCCATGATACTGCTGCTCCTGCAAGAGTGAAGACATAACCACTTGTGGATTTTGATTCCTCTGAATCTGCAATCCAGTTTGCATCACTGTATCCTTCTAGAACAGCTGGATATTTTCCGTAATGCAAGGAATAATTTGTGGTATTCTTCAAGTATCCCAACACTCTCATTAGTGCTCTCCAGTGTTCCTTCCCTGGATTACTTGTATACCTGCTTAGTCGACTTACTGCATAAGCTATATCTGGTCTCGTGCAATTCATGAGATACATTAGACATCCTATTACACGGGAATATTCCAGTTGCATTACACTTTCATTAGAGTTCTTATGCAGTACTTCCGATGGATTAAAGGTGTTCTTACTCCTTTAATTCCATAATGTTGGAATTTCTCAATTATTTTGTCTACATAATGTGACTGAGATAATTGTATTCCATTAGGCGTTCTTATTATTTTGATTCCCAAAATAATGTCAGCAACTCCTAAATCTTTCATATCAAAATTGTTGATAAGCAATTTCTTTATGGTCTCTATAACTTTAATGTTAGGACCAAAGATTAGCATATCGTCCACGTATAAACAAACAAATACGTATGATTGTCCAACTTGTTTACAATAAACACATTTGTCACACTCATTTATACGAAAACCATTTCTCATCATGACACTGTCAAATTTTGCGTGCCATTGTTTTGGAGCTTGTTTGAGTCCGTATAGTGATTTTACCAATTTACAGACTTTGTTTTCATTTCCCTTGGATACAAATTCTTCGGGTTGCTCCATGTAGATTTCCTCATCGAGATCTCCATTTAAGAATGCTGTCTTTACATCCATTTGATGAATTCCTGGATTGTAGATGGATGCAATTGCTATTAGCATTCTTATTGAGGTTATTCGTGTAACTGGTGAATATGTGTCAAAAAAAGTCTATACCTTCTTTTTGACGATATCCTTTGGCTACTAATCTGGCTTTGTATTTATCAATGGAGCCATCTGGTTTCATTTCCTTCTTGAAAATCCATTTGCAGCCAGTAGGTTTTATTCCAAGTGGAATGTTAACAATTTCCCAAATTTTATTACTTAGGATTGAATCGATCTTACTTTGAATTGCTTCTTTCCAACATGAAGATTCAGAAGATGACATGGCTTCCTTGTACGTTTGAGGTTCGTATTCTAACACATATGTGTAAAAATCCGAGCCAAATGATTTATAAGTTCTAGCCCTTACACTTCTTCTTGGTTTTACTTCATCACTTTCACGATGAGTTTCATCTTCATGTGGGCTATTTGATTCTTCTCGTGTCCTTTTCGGGACATTATTCCCTTCATTCTTTTTGTGTGGAAACACTTCTTCAAAGAATGATGCATCTCTTGATTCCATGATTGTATTTACATGAATATCAAGTATATTAGACTTGAATACCAAAAATCTATGTGCACTACTATTTTGGGCTGGTCCTAAATAGTAACAATCTATAGTTTTTGGTCCAAGTTTAACCTTCTTTTGAGGCGGGATATGAACTTTTGCTAAACACCCCCACACTTTGAGGTATTTGAAGCTTGGTAGATGTCATTTCCATAATTTATATGCAATTTTTACCGTTTTACTATGAGGAACCTTATTTAATATGTGATTAGACATATTTAAAGCTTCCCCCCACAAGTTTGTTGGTAGGCCAGAGGTTAAGAGCATGGCATTAATCATTTCGTTTAATGTTCTATTCTTTCTCTCGGCTATACCATTTTGTTGTGGCGAATATGGTGCTTTTGTTTGATGAATTATTCCATTTTCTGCACAGAATTGTTCAAACGGCAACTCGTATTCTCCACCTCGATCGGATCTCAATATCTTGATCTTTTTATTTAGTTGATTTTCTACTTCAGCCTTATATTTTATAAACGATGCAATTGCTTCATCTTTACTATTTAAAAGATATACATAGCAATATCGTGTATAATCATCAATAGATGTGATAAAATACTTTTTTCCACCTCTTGTAGGTAAGTTTTTGAAATCACATAAGTCAGTATGAATCATTTGTAACGGTTCAGTACTTCTATCAACAGCATGAAATGGTTTCTTAACCATTTTTTCTTCTACACATGTCCCACATTTGTATTTTTTATCTACTTGAAATTTTGGAATTAAATCCAGATTTGCAAGTTTTTTCATCTTTCGAAAGTTTATATGTCCTAATCTTTCATGCCATAACAGAGCATCATACTCGATAACATAAGAAACTTCCTTTTTATTCATTTCAGAATTACAATATACATTATTGTTGCCAATTACGGCTACATTAGCCTTAAATAGGCCATCACACTCTCCCTATATAGATTCCAGCCTTAGACAGAACAACTTTATCTGATTCGAAGACCATTCGGAAGCCTTTCTTCGAGAGTACAGGTCCAGAGATCAAGTTCTTGCGAATGTCCGGAACATGAAGCACATCATTCAGCGTAATAGTCTTACCATATGTGAACTTGAGAATCACTTTCCCGCTTCCTCAATCATTGACACTGCAGAGTTGCCCATGTACAACTTTTCTTCATTATCGAGTTTGTTGTAAGTGGAGAACATGGACTTTTCAGAACACACGTGTCGTGTAGCACCTGTGTCAAACCACCACTGAGAAGGATTCTAAACTAGATTGCATTCCAACAAAACTCCAGAAAAATTAGACCCATCGATGTCCATGTTTGCCACAACATTTGCTTCAGAATTATTCTGTTTCTTGTGCCTGCAATCCTTTGCTTGATGTCCAGTCTTGCCACAAACCCAACACTGCCCATTGAACTTCTTGGACGGCTTCTGATCATTTTGTTTGGTTTCTGGCGCCTTTCTTTTCTTTTTGTTTTTGTTAGGGTTTCCTTTTTCTTTGCCCCTTCTGCAACAAAAGCCTCTTCGTTTTTTGGTTTAGTGACTCCGCGATCATCTACCTCGATCTTCAATCTGACGATGAGGTCTTGTAAGGATATCTCCTTCTTCTTGTGCTTCAAATAATTGCGGTAGTCCTTCCAAGATGGTGGTAGCTTTCCAGTGATTGCTTCAACCAGGAAAGATTCACCAACTTCGTGTCCTTCTGCTTGCAATTCATGGATAATGATCTGAAGTTCATGCAATTGTGTAATTACAGATTTTGAATCTACCATCCTGTAGTCCATGAACTTGTCAACTATGAACTTCTTCAGGCTCACGTTTTGCGTTTTGTACTTTGCATTAAGCGCATTCCAGAGAGCTTTTGCAGTTGTCAGTGGCTGATACACCTTGTACAAAACCTTATCCAAGCAATTTAGGATGTAATTCCTGCATAAGAAATCTGAGTGCCTCCATGCATCAATTGCAGAAATGTCATTTGCTGAATTGGCATTGCCTGGCGTAGGGGAAGAAGAAGAACTGTAAAATTAGTGAATGATTTGATCAGGATTCGTCACTAATTTATAATTTCCGAACGGTCACGGTCGCGTCCGTTAAAAATATATCCGTTCTGAAAAACGGCAACCATTCATTCGCACCCGTATTCAATTCAAATTCAAACGGGCCGTGCCCGTATAGCCAAATAAAACCCACCGAAAGTTGCAGTGTTTTCTGTAGCAAAAATAAGATTTCATAGTAGACCCAAACCCGAGCCCGGCCCGGTACGGGACGGGCGGGCGGCGCGCGCGCGTGTTCATCAGATTTGGGTCCTCCCTCTCGCACAAAATTACCTGACCCTAAGGGCTAATATAGGGAATGAGGATCCTACATATATACAAAATTTAATCTTTTATTTTGCCAATGTGGGACTAAAGCATATTGCACTCATCTTTTTAGAATTGTCAACACATATTACTGCTACAATAATACCCTTCAACCACCCCTGAACCAACTGCACATCAGTGCTACACCTCTGTGCACTTCCTCTTCACCGCTGAAAATTGTTCCACCTTCTGCCTGCCACCTACTACTTCAACAACATACATAACTTCCCCTCACTTGCCTCCGCCTATCATATAACCACAACTACATACCACATCAATGCAATACTGCCTTCTTCTCCTCTACCAGTTACAAACTACATTCACTCTTCTGGCCATAATTCACTCCATGCTCCTGCTGTAAACCACATCACTGACCAACAAAAAAAAATTCACTGCAACCTGAATACCTCTATCTTCAACCGCAGCAGCATCAGCAAACCAGCGTGACCTCTCCCCATGACTCACAAAACCAAATCCAAAACAATCTCATGTCATTTGCCTGAACCCGAGCAATTGAACGTGGATTTAATTTCTGTTTTTGGGAACAAACACGTGATTTTTTTTTAGGAATTTAGATTTTTCTTCTGTAGGTTTAAGTATTTTGGTTTAGTATTTAGTGTTTGGGCCGCCGGTGGGGGGGTGGGCGCGTTGTTTAGTTTCTTTGTTCATCTTCAACTTTATTTTTAATTTTTTAGTCCATTTTCCTTTGTTCTTCTTCTAAAAAAGATGTTTTGTTTGGTTTAAATGATTGGATTGAGTTTGATTTTTGTTTGAGTTGTATTTTGTTTTAATTTTTTTTATATTCGACTCTCTTTTTCAGGTTGCAAAAGCAGAAAACCCGCTTGTTAAAAATAAAATTGCTAATAATTCTACATGCTCTAATATCGTGTTTCTCTTGTTTTTATTTTTTCTTGCATTGTTGGTTGCTTGCATTTTAAAAAACAATTTCAAAAACAAAAATCAAATCTCATTTATAGTTGCATTGTTAACTCACATTTATTTTCAGTTTTGCATTCATCTCATCATGAGGATTTCAACACCTCTTTCTTGACCCATAAATTGCATTTTATAGTAGAATTTGACTTATAATAACGATTAGAGATCGAACTTAATGGTGTCACGAGCTCACTTAGGGCTTAATTGAATCTTGACAAGTTGTCTTCTTTAAACAATTTATTTTCATAGTGTTTAGGCTATAGCAGAGCAATAATCATTTATAAATATTATGGTGATTCATAAATATTATAGTGATTGTTTCTCTGAAGGTATTTAAACCTTCGGCTGCATTACTACGGTGATTCGTAGTGCACGGATAACTCATGTCCGTCACGTGGTTAAGAAATATCTTGTTCAATTAAGACAAAGCATGATTATACAATTTTGGGTAAGATGCTACTAAGGATAGAAAATTTGTAACTAAGTCTTTGCATTCATTTAGTTGCATTAAATCATGCATTTTTTTTTAAAAAACGAAATCCAAAATAAGAAAATTTGTACATTTTACTTAACTTAGTTCTTGTTTAATCCAAAATTCAAAAAAAAATCTTTTTAAATCTTTTCCTTTGAAAATTTTCAAAAAAATCAAAAATAAGAAAACAAGTTTTTTCTAAAAAACAACGAAAAATTCATAAACAAAAACAAAAACAAATATTTAAAAAAGGAAATTCTTTTGAAAATAAAAAAACAAAACAAAACCAATCTTCCTTTTGAAAAATAAATCTTTTTGGTAAATATAATTCCATTAATATATATATATATATATATATATATATATATATATATATATTAAAAAAACAAATTTTCTCTTTATTTTCTAAACCTTGCTTCTTTCTCTTAAACTCAATTCTCATTTCTTTCTCTCCTTGGCTTTTCCTTGTGCATGAGTACTTGGACTCGTGACACAACAACAAATACTTGAACTCGTGACGCGATAACGAATCGTTTAACTCGAACAAATGATACTTCAACAATGCCGAACGAGAACGCCCTTCGAACTCTCATGGATAGAATCTCTCCCGATAGAGTTTTTATTCCTTTTTGTATCACGCTACCCGCCCAAATGGGTAACCACTTCGAAATTCATTCAAACCATATTTCCATGCTTCCGAAATTTTGCAATTTTGAACATGATGACCCATACATTTTCTTAACGAAATTCGTACAAGTTTGCACAACCATTAAACTCCAACAACTTTGTGATGACGGAATCAAACTTCAATTAATTCCATTTTTCCTTATTGATTACGTTGAAAAATGGTCGTACAGCTTACCCTCAAACTTAATCAAAACTTAGGATGAATTCGTTAATTTTTTTTAAAATTTCTACCCTTTGGAAAAAACAACTAAAATCCAAAACACAATGTTCAATTTCATAAATTCAGGGGTGAACCATTCAGAAATATTTTGAAAGATTTAAAGATTTTTTGATAAAATGTCCACATCATAATTTCCAAAAATTGACTTTGCCAAATCTTATACGATGGACTTGAAAATAGTTCACAAACCATGCTTGAATCTATATGCCAAAGCAATTTTCTTTCTCAACATCATGATATGCTTGGCAATTTCTTGAAAACCCAGCCGACAAGTCATTCCAATGGGAATGTTCTAACGAAAAATCCATTTACTCACGATTGGGCACACACTCGATAGGATCATCTTTGGCTTTGGAAGCTAAGATCGACACGATGATTAATAAATTCGGGAACATTTTCTCATCCAACCAAATGAACCAAACTTCCCAACCCATGTGCTGTAAATGCAACGATCCAAATCACATTGTCGATCACTACCCTAATTCAATAGAATAACTCAATGCTTTCAATAAAGTTAAGAATGACCCATTTTCTTCAACATACAATCCTGGTTGGGGAAATCATCTGAAATTTGCTTGGAACCAAAATAATTCCCACTAGAATTTGGTTCATCCTAATTTTCAATCATTTTTGAATAGTGTTTTGAATCCTCCCTTTCTACCAATCATTTTCAATAAAAATTTGCGGGTCCATCCCAAAATCAAATGCAATAATCTTTTGCTTCCCAAGACGATAAACGATTAAGTTCACTTAAGAAAAGTCTCAAAACTTTGTCTAAGGCAACCAGTCATAGCCTCTAATCAAACAGTAATTTGCAAAATTTGTTAACCTCGTACATGTAGAATACAAGTCAATTGATTGCAAAACATGAAATACAAATGAGTCAATTAGCCACGTCTATGAGTGAAAGTGAACGAGGCACATTTCCAAGTCAGCTAGCTCCGAATCCCAAAAGTCAAAACACAAATTCGAATCAAGCCCATGTTATTCCAGACAACAACGTAGCTCAAATGAATGCTACCACGACTTTGCATTCCGGTAAACAAATCGACAATCAAGTTGTAAATCCAAATGATTTACCGAAAACCACTCTCGACACTTCTAAACAACAAACGAATCTTGTGACGACCCGCAAATCTGTACCCCTGAATCGATAATAAACCACACATGTCCGACCCAAAAAGCATAGACTGACGAAAGTCATGAGAAAGAAAAGAAGAGAGAAGAAGTGAAGAGAAGAAAGAGAGAAGTGAGAACCAAATAAAACAGTACAAAATCTCACATTGCAGTGGAGTTTTGATATATAGTAAATTTGATTACAGAATCACCTTCATTTTATTAATTAATTTTGATATCAAATTCAACTTCATTAAGCATCACTTAAGTTACGTTTCATTTCATTCCCACTTGCTTTTACTTTCACTATACAACTTAAGTTCACTTCTAGTTTAATTCAAATTCTATTTTATTTACTTTTCCTTAAGTCAAATTTCAAAACTTATTCAAATTCCGATTTTGTTTTGCTTTAAAAAATTGTTTAACCATTTAACATTTGGTTTTACTTACATTTACCCATTTAATAAGTTATACAAATTATTATTATATATAATCCCACGAGCATTTACTTAAGTTTACTTTCATTCACCAAACTCATTTTATAATTTCAAATCATGGTTGTATAATCACTTATCTCTTAAGTTTAATATCCACTTCAATAACTTATTTGGTCTAGTTCAAATCAAATTCACTTTATTTAACTTTCCTTTAGTTAAATTCCAATCATATATTTTATTATGTTAACTCAAATTTATTTAACTTTACTAAAGTTAAATTTTTATTTCACATTATAGGTCCAAAACTCATTTTACTTGTATTTATCAATTTCAACTGAGATTTTAAATTCAAACATGTTTATCAAAACAAAACATAAATTTTCAATTTACTATTGGTAGCATAACAATCACATAGAAACTCGAAAATGATACTAATGATGCTGCAGTCATCAACCTTATTGTTTCCCAGCAACAGTAGTGAATTCAATGCTTTTATATTCTTTTAAAAATCCTTTTATATTTATAAAGCGCATGTATAAATACCTACTTATATAATTTCACTTTTTTACTTCACTTATATAATATTCATTTCAAATTCATTTATCTTATTTAGATTTATAATAATATGATCTCTTTAAATTTTGAAAAATAATTTCAAAATCAATGGGATTCAAATTCTCAAATTCTTAGTTTAATCCATTTTTATTTACAACTCATATAGTTTTATTTCTTATATATAAGATTATTTCACAATTGCAAATAATATTAATTATAATTCCATACTTTATAATTCATTTACTTAAATAATTTATTATTTTACAATAGTTGTTTGTATTTAGATTATCCAAATAGTTTTTTTTAACTTATATATATATATATATATATATATATATATTTACATTTCAAACAACCAAACAACCAATTTGTATATGCTTTAATAATTCCTGAAAAATTGTTCCCTTTATATAAAATATATAATCGAGGTAAAATTATTCCATTTACCTAATTTAAAAACAATATTATGTTGACTTGCCTCGTTTAAGTGTTTGGAAATCCCTATCGGTAACATGGCGTCCCATATACCGACTAGAAATCACAAACAACTCAACGGATAAGCAAACACAATATAAAATATTTTATAATCACCAACAAATACGCGCTGTAACGACCTGGTATTTTCAACCATTCGCATCCACACATGCCGGATTTGAATTGCTCAAAATACCATATTGTTAATTTATATTTAGCAAAACTCAGCATATACAATAAATAAATAAATCACAGAATCACAGACACAAAGTAATATACAATATTGCAGCGAAAATAAAAGATAGTAGTTCATGAAGCTACTATATACATATTAGAGTTAAATCAGATACAACAGAAGTCTCAAATACAATAATCAAATACAAGATCAAAATACATCACTGGAATCAACTGACTAAATGCAAGCTGAAAGATGTAGGTGGATCTCCAAACGAAGCTCCAACTCCAAAGGTGAGTCTCAAAAGCTGAACCACTCAGTCTGACCCGAGTGTAAAGAAAAACACAAACATTTGAGTCAGGATTAACATTCTTATATCAACAAATCCAACTCAAGTGAAATAACAACTAAAATACAAGTAACTCAAAGGATATTTGGGATAACCATCCTCTAAAGATCCGTTAAACTATCTATTATGTAGTAATATACGCTATTATAATAATGTCTAAAGTAAGGTATAATATATTTTAAAAATAGCGTTAAGGCGTTACCCATATCCCCTTAACACATTTACAGTGCCAATTGTCTATACAGTACCGTAATACCTCAAAATCGGGAGGCTAACAGAGGATACTCCATAGGTACGACAACTCATATAAGACACGCTAGGGTAGGTGACATGGCACGACGAGGCGATGCCAGGGTAGATGTACCAATTACGCATCCAGACTGGTGGTAATGCGTAACAGTCACCACCGCCCACCCGAGCCACACTCCCAAAAATCAAAGGCGCACCCAATCAATCATAAAGTAATAGAATGGTATCGAAGAAGTGTGTTCGATAAGAGGAGCTGCCTCATTGGCTCGAAACCACTCTTGTTTTAGCTACTTTATGCCAACTCACGGGAGTCGGGTCCACGTATATACCTCAATAGAACATCGCCACCATTCTACTTCATTCTGGAATCTCCACCGTGCACGCGGTTGTTAAAGTGGTTTTTGAAGTTGGCAGAGAGTATGACAAATTTCGATCCCTGTCTCTTTAACAACCAAACGTTATTATTACACCGCAGTCATTTCAAAATAGTTTATACTTCAAAACCAAAATATCATTGCCATTTCAAAACCAAACACGATATCATTGCCATTTCAAAACCAAACACGATATCATTGCCATTTCAAAACCAAACACGATATCATTTCCATTTCAAAACCACATACGATATCATTTCAGAAATCATAGTATTTTCAAAGTTATACAAATTTCGAAACCAAAGACTTAAAATTATAACACTTTCAAAACGTTATACTTTGAAATTCATAACTTTGAAAACATAACTTCCACCACTTAAACAATTTAGATATTAAAATAGTATATAAAAAAGTTTTAAATTTGAAATTACTTTATAAAATAAATAATTTCCTCAAACTTCACAAATTGATTCAAATCAAGTTGAATCCAAAAATTCAATTTAAATCAAATCTCAATTCATAAATTTCAACTCAATTCAGTTTTCAATAATCCATTTCAATTTATATCAATTTCAAACACAGATTTGAACCTCAAATAAACCGTTTCAAATTCCATATATTTCAAAGCTTTAAATATTTCATAATCTCAAAACTAAATTTTTATAATTCCATATATATCAAATTCAATTTACTATTATTTAGTTTTGAAATATTTACTTAATAAATCCAAGATCATTTAAATAATCCTTTCAAACTACAGATAACTGAATATGGCTTCAATTTATTTAAACTTGATATATTCATTTAAATCACCTTAAACAAAAATTCACCTTAAACAAAAATCAAGTCATAAAAATCATATCCTTTAACATTTCATATTTAATAAATTTCAGATCAAACTTATTTGAGTATAATTCTTAAATAAATTTAATTTCAAATTTATCCTCCAACCTTAATTTATTTAAATCATTATAAACTCTATATTAAAATATAATTTTAAATAAATATTTAACCATATTATATTTAATAAAATAAACTTTATTATTAACTTATTTCTATATTAAAACAAATTTATACATAGCTTAAGATCAAGAATTTAACTATATATAAAATAACATTTATGTAATATCTAAATCAATATTTATATAAAACCATATATTTCTTTCCAAAACCATAGAAATCATTTTCAAAATATTTATATATAAACCAATGGTGTCTGCATATAATTTTCTATCCTATGGTCAAGTGGTACGGATATTTATCATTTCAATCCGCAATTTAAATATATACGGGTAAATATCATTTCAACCTGCAATCTCAAATTCAATTCAATGAAAATCGCTTGGGTCTATCATTTTAACCCATAACGATTTTCTCTTATTCCAAAGTCTGTTTGGATATGTATCATTTCAACCCATAATGAATTCTATACTAATAGGGAACTTGCAGAGTGATAACAGTTATGATAATAATATAACAAGCATATATCATCAATACAAATAACAGATAATGGTGTCAGATGTCACATATGAACAGATACAGATAATAGTATGTAAATAGCAATGTATATAACTAACGCCAGCATATTTCAATTGTCGTTTCAACTGAAATCAAATTCAAATAATATAAGAACATTAACCGTGAGTGATTGCTCACCTTTTCGAGGCAAATATATATATAGACTATCACTTTATATATATTAGAACCCATACATATAGCTCACGCGACTATATACACACACACACACAAACATCATATATATACAAACATCATACATCATACGAATATAAATCCAACATCAAACTGATGTAAAGTATATATATATCTAATATACGTTCGTATAAAACATTAAAACAAATTATACACCAGCCTGCTAATATACATGGATATATTCATACGTATAAAAAAAACTATAAAGTGAGATAAAAATATACGTACGTTTAAAACAAAATTTATATACTTTACCCTTTTATAGATATAGAACGCAACATATAGAACACATATTTCAACTGGCTTAGTGCGACAATATATATATATATATACACGTTATAATATGTATATTGAACTACGCATATAACAACTTTTGCACCTTTATGAACTGTAAAACAAATATCTAACTTGTATAAGCTAACCTGTAACTTTATAACAAATATATATGTATATATATAAACTTCTTTTGTAAACAACAGCCATAACATATTTTCATATATATATATATATATATATATATATATATATATATATTTAATATATTTAATATACTTAGAATACCAGCACCTACACTATATGTTTATATACAAACTTATAGTAAAATAACATATAACTACACATAGCCGCATATAGCCAACTTAAATAATATATATTACCTATATGAAGTAAAGAGGGAACAAGGTGTTCGGCCAGGCTAGGAGAGGGGAGGGAAGAAGTGAAGGTGATGGGTGGCGGTGTTGCCGTGGAGGAAGGCATGAAGGTGGCAGTTAGTTTGGTGAATGGGTTTGGGTCAGCGCTCGAAGGGCATGACGACAGCGGTGCGGATTGTAGGGCAGGGGCGGATCTCGAGTAGGCGACGAGGTCGAGGACAGAAGGAGAAGCCGTACGACGGCTGCTTCTCACCTGCGGCCGTAGGTTGGTCGGGAAGTCGAAGCAGGTGGGTTGCCGCGTGATGGAGTGGGGGAGATCTAGGTGGATCGAAAGGGATGGCGGTGGTTCTGGGTGAAGGCGTCTGACCTAAGGAAGAAAGTGGACGAGTAGTTGAAGTCGAGGAGGGGAATGCTCGGGTGAACTAAAGGCAGTGGGAAACTGGTTATGGTGATGGCACAAAGTTGGATATATGGAAAGGAAATGAGCAGTTTCAGTAAACAAGATTTCATATAATTTGCGTATAAAATGGTTTATACAAATTTTTCCTCGATTGCAGAGCGCAAAAGTGACAGAACAGTGAAGAAGAAAAAGAAAGGAAGAGAAAAATAAGCTGGCTTCTCGTATTCAACTCTATGTAATAAAGGATTTTGTTAGCTAAACCGAGTGGAAAATGAATAGAAGTATGTGTGTGTCTATATATATATAATGAACCAGCTCGTCAAAAATTGCAATAGGAAATAGAAAAGTCACAACACGATGATTTTCTAAATTATTAACAGTTAGAGGCTATTCAAATCTGATGGGCAAACGAAAGGACAAAGGAAAGCCAAAAGGCTCCAAATACGGAACCGATACCGCCAATCGTTCCACTGATTTCACCACGTACCGGACTCTAAAGTACAAAAATGAATATACCACAGAGATCAACATGTCAAGACAATAAAAACGGTGTAGAGATATCTGTGGTATGATCATCCGATCAAAAGTCGACAGTCGGTGCCAAAAATGCTACAAATTTGTCAGAAATAAGATAAACGGGCCAATAGCAGTCAAAATTTGACGAAACAAAATATGACTTCTCACCCAGAAGATTATATACAAATTTTCTATAGAAAAATATTCAGGTTTGGAAAACATTTTATTACCATCAATTTTTAACTGATTTAAATTGAAATAGAATTTCACAATAAAATAAATTTCCATATTATCTGATGAAAATTTACTAATTGCTATGTTTAATTAGGCATATTCCAAATATCAAATTTTTATTTCAAAATTTTATTATTTAAAATTTCAAAAAAATCAGTTAATTACGTTATAAAAACCAGTTAAAATTTAACGGTCGTTACACGCGCCCATATCTATAATACACTCAAACTCAATCTAGGGTGTCACTGTCCCTATCTATACCGAGTACACATCAAAGCCTTGGAATGTACAAAATCTAAGTTCTGATACCATGTGTAACGATCTGCAAATTCGTACCCTTGAATCGACAATAAACCACACATGTTGTGATGACCTGGAATTTTTGACAATATCAATTTAATAATCTGTATTAAAAATTAATTTAATTTGATAATCTTTGTTAATAAGATTTGAATTGATTTAATAATCTTCCTTTAATAAATATTTAATTGTTGAATTTTATCTTTTAAAGCTAATAAAATGTTTTCTATTTATAATGTAAATATATTTGTATATATTGTAAATAGACAAGCTTTGTTTAAAATTTAACAAATAAAGCATATTTTGTAATTCTAATATTTTTGGTAATTTGGAAATTATGATTTATTTAATATTAAGCTTTTCAAAGCTATTTAAATAAATAATTATATGGTTTTAAATACTTAAGGTAAATGTTTAATTGTTTAAATTTATTTTAGCTTAAGTTTAAATTAAATTAATTAAAAAAAAGGTTTGTTTTATTTTCTTTTTAATTATAGCTTGATAGAAATGATTTGAAATATATATAAGTTTAAAATACAATTTTTCAAATGAAACATTAATTCATATAAGAAAATAAGTAATTTATTAATACTACGATAATTTCTTTTATAAATTATTTCAAATTGATAAAATGTTATTTTTAAATGATATAATAAATGTATAGATAAATAGATTTTAAGGAATATAGAATGTGTTATTTTCAAACAATATTAACAATGTATTGTTTTTACAAATAGATTTTAATAAAATAGAATTGTTTTTTCAAATTGAATTTGTGTAGTTATACATGTATATATATAACTTGATTTTAAAATTGGACTTTTGAATTTGGTTTAATTTTGAATTTAAAATTTTGAAATGCAAAAGATAAATATTTTAAATTGTTTTGGATTTTAGAATATATGTATACACTTTTATTTATGAATATAACTGGTTTTATTTCTTTAAAATTATCTATATTTATAAATAAGTACTTATAAACTAATTGATTAAGCATAAGCTTATATTAAACTTTAAAATATAAATACTAATTACTTAAAGAGACATGTATTATTATCTTAAGGCCTCATTTTACAAGTGTTAGATAGTTAAATGTGGTATAGTGCAAGTGTCATGATTTATTATCATTTTTCCTTGATTTTTAATAAACCATAAATTAAGCTTATATAGCATACATCTTCCATTTCCTTTTCTTTTTCTCATCTCAATCCAAATAAAGCAAAACACGGATCAAAACTAAAAAAAAGAGATAAACCGTAATACATTTTCCAAATCAAAAGATCAACCCTGTAACCATTCTCAACTCAAAAACAAACCTGTAAATCACTTCCTCAAAACCAAAAATCAGTTCAAAAACATGCAAACCTTTTTCAAGTTTCAAATCAGTAACCTGTAATTCAATTTAAAAATCAAGAGCCTGTTTCTCAATTCAAACCTGAGATGAACAAGCCTGCATGCAATCTGAGACAAGCAACTCAAGTTTTCAAAGGCAAAAAGGCATTTCAGCAAAACAAGTTTTTACAGTTTCAAGCTTTTCAAAATTAAAGAGCTCTGTTCTTCATTCTCAAATCTGTGAGTAACATCACCTTTTAAAAATTTAAGTATATGAAATTTTATTGCATGTGCATCTCTGGAATTAGAATGTTAGTATGGATATATTTTGGTGCATCTCTGTATAAATGTGAATGTATGAATGTGTGCTTGGTTATTTTATCTGTAACTTAATTGTTTTTAGTTTCAAAACTAAGAATTCAAATAAAATTGATTTCCTCTTGATCTAGTCTTTGTTAAGATTTAAGTCTTAAACAAAAGTTGGTTGTTTCATCATAAAGTAAGTTTCAAAATTCGATTTAAGTTAAAATAAATTTGGAATCTCACTGGAAATAAAAAAAACAGAGTAGGACAAATATAAGTGAAAATTCAAACACCCCATTTCATCAATTCAGGATCATAAATTGAATCATTAACTCAAAACATGATTTTTAAGAGTGAAATCATAATTTTTAGTTTGAGGATGAGTGTGGAGTTCCGGTTTGACCAGAAATGGTGTTTAGGGAAAGTTATGATGATCTGGTTGATCTGAAAGGTCGGGGTTCCTTCTGGTGGTAGTCGAGTGATCGGAGAGTAAAGGAAAATTAGGTAAAGGATCAGATCATTGTGGAGGTGGCGGTGGTTGATTCTAGTTTGTAACCCTAGTTTTAACCGGGTTGGGTATTTTGATTTGCATGTCTTCGCTGGTTGATCGAGTTCAACAGTATTCAGGGAGATGGTAGAGGAGATGTTTGCGATGGTGTAGCCGGAATTCCGGAAACTCCGATGGTCAAAGATTCGAGAACGAGGTGGATTCCAGGTTTTTGCATTTGGGTTCAGATTTGGATTTGAAAGCTTGAAATCGATTTCTAGTTTGCGATGAAGATCTGATGTTCGTGATAGGGTGTAAGGGTGATTTCCAATGTTTCAAGATCATCGGAGATGGCAGGAGTCGATCGGCGCCACCGTACATGTGCACGGTGCATTTCTTGTTTTCTGGTGATGTTGGTTTGGGCAGGGGAGTAGTGTACTCGAGCTTTTCTCGAGTAATTAGATGTTTTGCTCAAAGTCTGGTTAAGATGGACTCGAAGTAATTGATGGGTGGCTCGGGTAGTACAGGTTTTCTTTTAAACCTGTCTGTTCAAATTTTAAATTGATTTTAAAATTTGAAAGTAAAGATTTAAAACAAGTTTTAAACAAAGTTTTAAATCTGGATTCAAATTTAGTTTGTATCTTAGTTTGGAGATAAATAAGTTTTTAAAAATTTAAATTGTTTTAACAACTTTAAATATTAAAGTATATTTTTAAATGGTTTGAATTTAAAAATGAATTTGGTTTAAACTCTTTTAAATTTCTTTTATAAGAAAAGTATTTCTTTAACATATGATTTAAAAGGTTTTTAAATTGTTTTTTAAATTCTGTTAAATTTGTATTTAATTTAAATCTTAATTTGAAATGGAATTTAAATTTAAAGTAAATTGTTTTTAAATGCTTTGTTAATGATAATTTAATCATTAATAAGAATAATGTTTATCTTAAAGTTAATTAAGATTTAATGATTTATGATTCATTAAATTATTAAGGTAATTAAAATGGATAATTAATTAATTTTAATTAATTAATGATTTGGATTAATTAATTTAGTAATTAAGGGTTTAAATTAACTAATTAAGGTTTAATTTAATTAACTAAGGAATAATTAATTTGTAATTAAGGATCATTAATTAGATAAGATTAGATTTTTAATTAATGATTAGGAATTAATTAATTAATCTAGTAATTAAGGATTAATTAAGTTACAGTTAAGCACTTAATTAATTAAATAATTAGAGATTAATTAATTGGTAATTAAGATTTATTAATTTGTAACTAATAATGATTAATCTCAGTTTTATTACATTAGAGAAATAATTAAAGAATTTTTAATAGTTAATAAAGATCATTAACTTGAGATTATTAAATAATTAATTAATGTGATTAATTTTAATAATTAATTAGATTAATTAATTAAAGATAATAATTTGTGAAATTGTTTAAGTGTAATTACTTAATGGAAGTAATTAAGGAATTAATTACTCAGTGTAATTAATTAATTTTAATGTGATTAGTTTAAGTTAATTAATTGAGTTTAATTAATTCAAGATAATCACTGGTTGATTTGTTAAGTATAATTACTTTGTGTAATTAATGAAGAATAATTACTTACTGAAGTAATTAAGATGCGTAATTACTAGATGTAATTAATTGAAATATGGAAGAGATTTGGGATTAATTTCTTTGTGTAATTAATATGAAGAATAATTACTTAGTAAAAATAATTAATAATTAATTACTTAGTGTAATTAATTAAAGAATTGATTAATAAAGTTATTTGAAGATAATTAAGTGATGTAATTAATCAAGGGTAATTAATTACTGAATGAGATTAATCTAGGGAGATTAATAAATAGAATTAATTAAAGATTAATTTTTAAATGTAATTAATTAAGGAGTAATTAATTTATTTAAGGAAGTAATTAAAGGTAGTTAATTACTGAATGTGATTAATCAAGATTGATTAATGAATAATTAATTTAAGATTAATTATTAAATGTAATTAATTTAAATAAAATAATTAATTAAAAATGTAATTATGGATCATTAATTTATATAATTAATGATGTAACTAAGGGTTGATTAATTAAAATTAATTAATCAAAAATAAGTGATTAAAAAGTAATTAATTAATGTAATTAATTAAGGGTTAATGAAATTAATGATGCAATTAAAGGATTAATTACTGTATTTGATTAAGAATAATTAATTTATGAAATTAATTAAAGCATAATTACTTGAATGTAATTAAAGGATAATTAATCAGGGATGATTAATTAAGATGGAAATTAGATGGTGATTAATTAATTGGTTTGTAATTAATAATGATTAAGTAAGCAAGATTTATAGAATGTAGTAATTAATTTAATTTATTTTAAATTAATTAGAGATAAAGTAATTAATTTAATTCATTTTAAATTAATTAAAATGAAGTAATTAATTTAATTTATTTTAAATTAATTAGAGATGAAGTAATTAATTTAATTTATTTTAAATTAGTTAGAGATGAAGTGATTAATTTAGTCTACTTTAAATTAATTAGAGATGTTATAGATCATTGCTTATGTATGGATGGATTATATTGATTGTCTTGAATGGTTTGAGATCTCAGATATGAGACAAGTGATGCTATGTGATATGGACGCTTTGGTTGAAGTGGGATGATGATGTGGATTAACTATTTATGATGATAATGTGAATTATCTATTTGTGATGATAATATGAATTATCTATCTGCGATATTGTGAATTATCTAATTTGTGTGTATATAGATAATAGAAGTGAATTGTTTTAACTTTAAAAACAACTTGGACCTAAAAGATGGTGTTTTGGATTTCGATGAGACCAGAATCGAGTTTGCTACATTACAACATGATAGGGAGTTCTCGCTTTGTGTTAGGTGGCGTCACAGTTGGTATTAGAGCACTAGGTTAAGTGAATACCCAGGCTTTGGAGTGAATTCTTCTTGAGAGAGCGTATTTGTAATTTTGATATATATATATATATATATATATATATGTATGTATGTATATATTTCTACCTATTTGATTAGGTTACCTGTTCGGGTTTCCCAATATAAGTTATAGAGGTAGGAAGGGTAGTGGTATGTGTAACACGACTACCAATGGAAGAAGTCTGAGTATTGAGGTTGGAAGTGTATCTATCGAGACTGTAGACCTAATACCGTCTCGAGTAAGTTTTGCTGCGGTGAAAGGATTTCATCGATCTCTAAAGGAAACCTTTTAAAAGGTTCGGAGTCCATTTTTGAAGTACAGTTTGGACGATTAGAGTTTGGATCTGTCGGTTTGGCAGAAGCGAGTGATGGTATCTTGGCAACTTCAGGATGTAGTAACTGTGTGATGAGATGCAGTGACTATGGATGTTTCTAAAGATGTTTCTTTTGGAACATGTTTTAAGGAAGTGTGACTGCTTCGGTGTTGTGGCTGAGTTCAGCAGGGTGATTGTGTTTGGCTTTGAGGCCCGAGTTTCTCGAGGAGAATATAGTAAGGAAGGATTTGGCATCAATGGTAGCGTTGCAGCTCGGAGTGTTCTGTGTGTCGGCAGAAGGTCTTTTGGCTTAGCAGTTTTCTAGAGGTGGAGTTCAGAAGTTGCAGAGTGGATCCATTTCTTTGATGTATTGGCTAGATGAGCATAAGCTGTTCTAATTGGTAAAGAAAGAATGGTATCTTTGGATATTGTCCTGGATTGATCGCAAAAGTGACTTGCGATAGTTGAGTGTTCCCTTGTGTTATCTTTTGCTTGAGGCATCTAGAGATTGAGTTTTCTTATCGACTAGAATTCCAAGAGTGTTACCAAGGGTTTAGCTAGTAGAAGGATGTCTCCTAGAGGAAAGAGGTTTTGGTGAAGCAGCATAGGATTTCTTGATGCTTCTGTGTTTTCTCTTTGTGGATCTGTTGAACCATATTTCTGGGATGTGTTATTTAGTCTATGCTCGTGTTCATCAACGGCATTATCATCTACACCAGATCAGAGTTGTGTAGCGGAAGCAGTTTGGAAGTGATCCTGTTTGTCTTTTTCGGATAGGAGAAGTAAGTTTGTAGTCTTCTGATGTTTGTGAAGTGGAGTTTGTGTTCTTCGTTTTGGATTGATCTTGAGAAGATCTTTCTGTTGGGTTGTTTTTGGTACAGTTTGCTTTAAGTGGCATCAGCGAAGGTTGAGCTGATCGGGAAGGTTGCAGGCAGCCCAGGATCGTCAGACGAGTTTTATGGATAAGAGTCAGAGAGTTGATTTTGGATAAGTTATCTTCGATCAAGGGAGCTATAAGATTTGGTAAGACTGGAAAGCTAGCTCCGAGGTATTGGATCTTTTCTGTATTCAGATAAGGATAAGTGTTTTGGGTCTTCAGGGTTGAATTGCCAGTTTGGAAGACTGGGATTCATTGTGTTTCACGTATCTCCGAGGGAGTACATGTATGATCCATCATCGGTTGTGGAACCAGCAGTTCAGGAGGATTTGGTAGTCGAGTCAGACTTGTCTATGGTCTGATGTCCTGTTTAGTTTTATAGATCTAGATGAGTAGAAGCTCTGTAGATTAGTTGTATAGACTGTTTGGATTCTGTAGAGCGAGTATCCCGGTATTTATATCTGGGAAACTCTAGATAGTGTAGAAGGTCTATCCTGATTTGTGTCAGGATAGTTAAATTTGTTTTATTAAGTAAATTGCTTGCTATGGTTGTTAGCATATGGTTGATAGTATATGCTTGTGGTTTGAAATTAAAATCATTAATGAGATTATTAAATTACCTTTGTTTTTAAATTTCCGGGATGATCTTTTAAGGGGGAGGAATGTGATGACCCGGAATTTTGGGCAATATCAAATTAATAATCTGTATTAAAAATTAGTTTGATCGATAATCTTTGTTAACAAGATTTAAATTGATTTAATAGTCTTCCTTTAATAAATATTTAATTGGTGAATTTTATCTTTTAAAGCTAATAAAATGTTTTCTATTTATAATGTAAATATATTTGTATATATTGTAAATAGATAGGCTTTGTTTTAAATTTAACAAATAAAGCATATTTTCTAATTCTAATATTTTTGGTAATTTGGAAATTATGATTTATTTAATATTAAGCTTTTCAAAGCTATTTAAATAAATAACTCTATGGTTTTAAATACTTAAGGTAAATGTTGAATTGTTTAAATTTATTTTAGCTTAAGTTTAAATTTAAATTAATTAAAAAAAAGGTTTGTTTTATTTTCTTTTTAATTATAGCTTGATAAATATGATTTGAAATATATATAAGTTTAAAATACAATTTTACAAATGAAGCATTAATTCATATAAGAAAATAAGTAATTTATTAATACTACGATAATTTCTTTTATAAATTATTTCAAATTGATAAATTGTTATTTTTAAATAATAATAATAAATGTATAGATAAATAGATTTTAAGGAATATCGAATGTGTTATTTTCAAACAATATTAACAATGTATTATTTTTACAAATAGATTTTAATAAAATAGAATTGTTATTTCAAATTGAATTTGTGTAGTTATATATGTATATATATAACTTGATTTTAAAATTAGACTTTTGAATTTGGTTTGAATTTGAATTTAAAATTTTGAAATTCAAAAGATAGATATTTTAAATAGTTTTGGATTTTAGAATATATGTATAAACTTTAATTTATGAATATAATTGGTTTTATTTCTTTAAAATTATATATATATATATATATATATATAAATAAGTACTTATAAACTAATTAATTAGGTATAAGCTTATATTAAACTTTAAAATATAAATACTAATTACTTAAAGAGACATGTGTTATTATCTTATGACCTCATTTTACAACTGTTAGATAGTTAAATGTGGTATAGGACAAGTGTCATGATTTATTATCATTTTTTTATTATTTTTAATAAACCATAAATTAAGCTTATATAAGCATACATCTTCCATTTCTTTTTCTCATCTCATTCCAAATAAAGCAAATCTCAGATCAAAACTAAAAAAAGAGAAAAACTGTAATACATTTTACAAATCAAAAGATCAACCCTGTAACCGTTCTCAACTCAAAAACAAATCTGTAAATCACTTCCTCAAAACCAGAAATCAATTCAAAAACATGCAAACCTTTTTCAAGTTTCAAATCAGCAACCTGTAGTTCAATTTAAAAATCAAGAGCCTGTTTCTCAATTCAAACATGAGATGAACAAGCCTGCATGCAATCTGAGACAAGCAACTCAAGTTTTCAAAGGCAAAAAGGCATTTCAGCAAAACAAGTTTTCACAGTTTCAACCTTTTCAAAATTAAAGAGCTCTGTTCTTCATTCTCAAATCGGTGAGTAACAACACCTTTTAAAAATTTAAGTATATGAAATTTGTTGCATGTGCATCTCTGGAATTAGAATGTTAGTATGGATATATTTTGGTGCATCTCTGTATAAATGTGAATGTATGAATTATGCCTGGTTATTTTATCTGTAACTTAATTGTTTTTAGTTTCAAAACTAAGAATTCAAAAAAAAATTGAATTCCTCTTGATCTAGTCTTTGTTAAGATTTAAGTCTTAAACAAAAGTTGGTTATTTCATCATAAAGCAAGTTTTAAAATTTGATTTAAGTTAAATAAATTTGGAATCTCACTGGAAATAAAAAACAACAGAGTAAGATAAATATAAGTGAAAAATTCAAACACCCCAATTCATCAATTCAGGAACATAAATTGAATCCTTAACTCAAAACATGATTTTTAAGAATGAAATCATAATTTTTAGTTTGAGGATGAGTGTGCAGTTCTTGTTAGACCAGAAATGGTGTTTTGGAAAAGTTCTGATGATCTGGTTGATCTGGAAGGTCGGGGTTCCTTCTGGTGGTAGTGGAGTGATGGGAGAGTAAAGGAAAATTGTCAGGTAGAGGATCAGATCATTGTGGAGTTGGCGGTGGTTGATTCTAGTTTATAACCCTAGTTTTAAACAGGTTGGATATTTTGATTTTCACATCTTCGCTGGTTGATCGAGTTCAACAGTATTCAGGGAGATGGTAGAGGAGATGTTGGCGATGGTGTGGCCGGAATTCCAGAAACTCTGATGGTCGGAGATTCGAGAACGAGGTGGATTTTAGGTTTTTGCATCTGGGTTCAGATTTGGGTTTGAAAGCTCGAAACCGATTTCGAGTTTGGGATGACAATCTGATGATCGTGATAGGGCGCAAGGGTGATTTTCGATGTGTGAAATCATCGGAGATGACCGGAGTCAATGGCGCCACCGTGCATGTGCACGGTGCACTTCTTGTTTTCTGGTGATGTTGGTTTGCGCAGGGGAGTAGTGTACTTGAGTTTTTCTCGAGTAATTAGATGTTTTGCTCGAAGTCTGGTAAGGATGGACTCGAAGTAATTGATGGGTGGCTCGGGTAGTTTTATGGTTACAGGTTTTCTTTTAAACATGTCTGTTCAAATTTTAAAATGATTTTAAAATTTAAAAGCAAAGATTTAAACAAAGTTTTAAATTAGGATTCAAAATTTAGTTTGTATATTAGTTTGGAGATAAATAATTTTTTTAAAAATTTAAATTGTTTTAACAACTTTAAATATTAAAGTATATTTTTAAATGGTTTGAATTTAAAAATGAATTTGGTTTAAACTCTTTTAAATTTCTTTTATAAGAAAAGTATTTCTTTAACATGTGATTTAAAAGGTTTTTAAATTGTTTTTTAAATTTTGTTAAAGTTAAATTTGTATTTAAATTAAATCTTAATTTGAAATGGAATTTAAAAGTAAATTTAAAAGTAAATTGTTTTTAAATGCTTTGTTAATGATAATTTAATCATTAATAAGAATAATGTTTATCTTAAAGTTAATTAAGATTTAATGATTTTTGATTCATTAAATTATCAAGGTAATTAAAATGGATAATTAATTAATGATTTAGATTAATTAATTTAGTAATTAAGGGTTTAAATTAATTAATTAAGGTTTAAGTTAATTAATTAAGGAATAATTAATTTGCAATTAAGGATCATTAATTAGATAAGATTAGATTTTTAATTAATGATTAGGAATTAATTAATTAGTCAAGTAATTAAAAATTAATTAAGTTACAGTTAAGCACTTAATTAATTAAATAATTAGAGAATAATTAATTGGTAATTAAGATTTATTAATTTGTAACTAATAATGATTAATCTAAGTTTAATTACTTTAGAGAAGTAATTAAAGAATTTTTAATAGTTAACGAAGATCATTAACTTGAGATTATTAAATAATTAATTAATGTGATTAATTTTAATAATTAATTAGATTAATTAATTAAAGATAATCATTTGTGAAACTGTTTAAGTGTAATTACTTAATGGAAGTAATTAAGGAATTAATTACTCAATGTAATTAATTAAGTTTAATGTGATTAGTTTAATGTATTTCAAATCTATTTTTTTCTTGTTGTGTCTATTCTCCTACCTCCTTCCTTTTCGGGGATGAAAAGTTTTAAATGGGGGAGAATGTAACGACCCATAATTTTTGATGGTTTTAATAACGTAATTAACTGGAATTTTTGTGAAATTTCAAATAATAAAATATGAAAATAAAATTTTTATATTTGAAATACATCTATTTAAAACATAGCAAATGGTAAATTTTCATCAGATAATAGGGAAGTTAATTCTGTTATGTAATTTTATTTGAATTTAAATCAGTTAATATTAGATGATAATAAAATGTTTTCCAAACATGAATATTTTTATATGATAAATTTGTAAATCATCTTCTGAGCGAGAGTCATATTTCATTTCGCCAAATTTGGACTTCTATTGCTCCGTTTACCTTAATTCCGGCATATTAGCAGCATTTTCGGTATCGATTATCGACTTTTGATAGGATAATTGTACCACTGATATATGTATACCGTTTTGATCGTCTCATCTTGGTGATTTCTACGGTATGTTCAATTGTCAGTTTTGGAGTCCGATGTACGGCGCAATATGCGAAATGATTCCGTATCGGTTCCATATTCGAACTTTTGTATCCTTTGCTTTTCAATTGCCAACCGTATAATTTAATCAGCCACTTGCTATTATTTTTCCAGAAATTCATGCGTGGCCATTCCTATCTCTCCTATTGGTTTATATATTGGTTTGTTTAATTCTTTGTCCCATTCTATTCATTCTACTCAAAAGAAAAGTTATACTCATATCCTATATAATCTGAAACGCCTTATTTTTCCTCTAACATTTCCTCTTCTCACTATTGCTTACACCAATTCTCCCACTACCTTCCTGCGTTTCCTCTCTCCCCTTTCCATTCTTCTGCTCTTTGCCTTCACCAAACCCCATCACCCTCTCTCCCCATCGCACAGGCAGCCTCCTCCTCACCCCTTTGGCCTAGCACGTGACCCAACCCGACCATCTCCATCCACGCCATGCCTCCCCTGATCACCGAACATCCACCTAAACCGCAAGCCTTCCCCACTGCTCGACCTCCTTCCCTTCTCCTTAGCCGTGCAGCCAACCTTCCTCCCACCAACCATGCCCAGGCGCCCACTGCCTCACCATGCTCGGTTCGCCGAGAATCACTAACTCCTCCACCCACTGGCTGAAATACATCAACCTTCTCCCCTCCTTTCTTATATCAGCCGCCCTTCATGAACCAGGCCCCATGACCAGCGACCTAGCCGCTTGCCGCCTTTTCACCTGACACCAGCTTGGTCGAGGCCACCATGTTTGCCGAAGCTGCCTTGTACAGCCACCATGGTCATGAACTTCTATCTCATACTCGGCCATGCCTTACCTCTATGCCTCCACAAGCAACACCCCTTTCTTTGCACAAGGTATATATATATATTCAGTTCGAATATGTATCATGTTATGTTAGTTTTGAAATATAAGTATGTATGTATATATAATATGTTATTGTTAATATTTTAAATGTTATTTTGATCTGTACATTGGTATAGGTTTATATATAATATATGGGTATGGTAATGTATATGTTATTTACAATCTGTTTGTTTCTTTGTTATATTTAGGCTATCAATGAGTATAATGATTATTTAGTAGCCTATTTATATTTAGGTGTATAGTATATATAAATTTATAAATGGTCTGTTTGTTAGTTATATATATATATATATATATATATATATATATATATATATATATATATATATATATAAGTATATATATTAAAGTTGGTACCTGTTTTTGATCTCTGGTTTATATATATTATATATAGATTTTATTTATGATGTATGTTTATAACAGTTACAAGTTAAATATGTTATATGTACCAATTTGTTTGTTATATCAATTAGATCTGTTGAGTTCCAATATATGTTATAATGAATTAAATTATATTGATTTTATAGTTATTTATTATAAAATATAATAAGTACGTAAGTTATACATGTGTTCATATATTGGTCTATATATCTATTTGTTTATATAAGTATTAGTTTTAAGTATGATATGTATATCTTTGATTCTTAATGCTTGAGTTTTAAGAATAATGATTTTGAATTATTATTTTATTTTAATATTTGTCTTAGATTAAAATATTGAAAAATAATAATGTAACAATAATGTATATTCAGTTTATATCAAAACTGATTTGATATGTTTTCATAGATTCCTATTATCAGCTCTGTTCATCGACTTCATGCCAAACTTGCTTTGCTTTGAAATTCGTGCTCGGATTCATAACTCATTTCATTGTCTTGTCCCTCCAGCCTCAAAAGGTGAGCGATTAGTCACAATTAACATTCTTATATTTATTAAATTTGATTTCACTTGAAACGACAATTGAAATATGTTGCTAGATTTAACAGTTATATTATAATTGTTATGTATGACATGCTATTATCCATAACTGTTCACATGTGATATATGACATCATATCCTATTGTTTATATTTTATTTAACTTATCATTGATGATATATGCATGTTGTTGATATGTTATATTATTATCATCACTATTCTCACTCTGCAAGTTCCCTATTAGTATAGAATTTCCTACGGGTTGAAATGATACATACCCGAACTATTTTGTAGAATAGAAGAAAATCGTTATCGGTTGAAATGATAAACCCAAGCGATTTTCAATTGAATTGAATTTGGGATTGCGGGTTAAAATGGTATATATACCCGTAGATATTTATATTGCGGATCGAAATGATAAATATCTGTATCACTTGACCATAGGATAGAAAATTATATACGGACATCGTTGGTCCATATATATATATATATTTTGAAAATGATTTCCAAGGTTTTGAAAAGAAATGTATGTGGTTTTAATAAATATTTACTATAAGATATTATAGATATAAATGTTATTTTATAAAGGTTTTAAATTTTAGATTTTTTTTTAAATTATATGTTTTAGAAATTTAAAATTTATAAGTTAATTTTTAAACTATAATTTTTTAAGATTTTACTTATAATTTTACTATTCTAAAAAATATTAAATAAGTTTTAATATAGGAATAAATTTAATAATAAGATTTAAATTAATAAAGTTTGATTTAGTTGTATATGATATGTGTAAGTATTTATTTAAAGTTATATTTTAGAAATACATTTTTATAATAATTTTAATAAATTAAGGTTGGGAAGATAAGTTTAAATTAATTTGAAATCATATTCTTTAAGAACTATATTTAATTGAAATCAGTTTGAAACTTACTGAATTTCAGATTTTAAAGATGTGATTTTATAACTTTATTTTTGATTTAAAGCGATTAAATGAATATTTCAAGTAAATATATTCAAGGGAATATTTATTTTATTTAAATTGTAATTTGAGTTTTTATTTAAATGATATTGGACTTATTAAGTGAATATTTAAAAACTAAATAATAATGAAGTTAAATTGAGATATAAATGAAATTATCGAATTTAGTTTTGAAAATGTTTAAATATTTAAAGTTTTAAAATCTATTGAAGTTGAAGTAATTTAATTTGTAGTTTAGATTTGTATTTGAAATCGATATAAATTGAATATGGATGGTTGAAAACTAGAATTGAAATGAAATGGATAAATTGAGATTGAATTAAATTGAATTTTGGAATTCGAGTTGATTTGAATCGATTTGTGAAATTTGATGAAACTATTTTTATTATATAAAGTGCTTTAATATATATAAAAATATATTTTACTTTATAAATTATTTTAATATAGATACTATTTTAATATAAAACTATTTTAATATATATATTATTTGAATATAAGCAAATTTTAATATAAAATATTTTTATATACTAATTAATTTAATATGAACTATTTAATTTGCAACTATTTTAATATACTAATTATTTTATTATATAAACTACTTTATTTTATATACTATTTTCCATCTCTAAACTGTTTAAGCGGGAAGTATTATGATTTCAAAGAATTATGATTTCGAAGTGCTATGATTTTTCCAAAATGTTATAATTTCAAAGTTTATAATTTTGAAAGCGTTATAATTTTGAAAACTGTATGATTTGGAAATGAATATTATTTTAAAATGAATATGGATCTCGAATTGAAATGATTTTGAAATGATATGATATTTTGATTTGAAATATAAATTATTTGAAATGAAATGACCACGTTGTTATAATAACGTTTGGTTGTTAAAGAGACCGGTATCAGATTGTCATACTCTCTGCCAATTTAGAAACCACTTTAATAACTGTGTACTTGGTGGAGATTCCAAAATGAAGTAGGATGGTTGGCGACGATTCTATATATGGTATATACGTGGACCCGACTCCCGTGAGTTAGCTTAAGGAGGCTAAAAAAGGAGCATTTGACGGGCCAAGTGAGGTAGCTCCTCCGATTGGACACATTTCTTCGGTACTATTCTATTACTTTATGATTGATTTGGTGAGCCCTTAGATTTTTGGGATTATTGGATGAGTTGGGCGGTAGCTGCGGCTATGCGTTACCAACAGCCCGGAAGTGTAATTGGTATATCTACCCTGGCATTGCCTAGTTGTGCCGTGACACCTACCTTATCGAGACCACTATGAGTTTGTTTTCTATCGTGCCTATAGAGTGCTCCCTGATAGCCTACCGGTTTGGTGGAGCTTACAGTACTGTATAGACTACGACATCATTTAAAATGTGTTAAGGGGGATATGGGTAATGCCTTACCACTATTTTAATCATTTACTTTACTATAGACTGTGACGCCCCACCTCTATACCCACGCTAGCAAAGAGTATTAATAGATAATACCGTCTGCTAACACGGAGAATAAGGCTGTTTAGGAGCGACCATCTATGGCCTTGCTTTAATTATCTATTGAATACATCGACAATTGCCCTACCAAGCAGATCGACATGTCCAATGAATACTTAAAACAAAACCAGAGGTGGCTAGAGGATCTATCAGAACAGAATATAACAACTCAAATGCAATATACATCACACAACAATAAACCATCATATACACACATATATTGATACAAAGCAGAGTATACAAAATAATACATGTCAAGTGGTATAGCAAACCACAATATACAGACGAGTCAATAGAATACATATCAGAGTTATAACAGAAAGGACTACACAGAAAGCTTAGACAAAAAGGAGTCAGCGAAATAGTCCATGCGGAAGCAAAAGAGGCTAAGTCCAAAGCACCTAACCTGAAACATCTCGGTCTGACCCGAGTATAAAATACCCAGATCAGTCTAGCTAAACAAATCAGTTAGATAAAATGAACAATAATAAACCTGCAAGGTCATACATTATAACAAATATCTCTAGAGGAGATAACACAATCATCAACAAGAGATGAATCATATAGAACAAGCCTCATATCATCGGCAACATATAGAAACAAAGGATACGAATATCCCAAAACAAGCCGAATGGCAAATAACAAATACCAATAAGGTATACAAGTTCCACAAGGTGATCGTTATACATCATGCGGCTCAAACAGACCAACACGATGGGCGATACCAAGGGAATATAATATCAATGAAACATACGATTGCTCAAGCTCAGTAATGTACAACAAGGATCCATAAGCCCGAAGGCTCCAAACCCAAGTATCACCCATGCGGCACATAAGGCCAACATCAGAGCGAAACTATATAGGGCGACAAACCCGAAGGCACAAACCCTATATCACCCATGCGGCACATAAGGCCAACATCAGAAGTGATACTATAGGGCGACAAGCCGTAGTGGTGAAGGTCGAAGACCCGGTACTGGACACCACTAACTGGCGGAATGTGTGACAACTCTCGAAAAGGAATCCGAAAAGTGTTAACGTATGTCCCATAACCACTCGTTTGCACTAAACGGTTTACTATCCGTCAGCCACTTTCACACTCAAAGCAGTACAAATTTACCTCATATCAGCGGTAAACTAAACCCGAAGGTCAAAACGATCAATTGAATAGGTCGGGGATTAATCAAAAGGATAAACGCACAGATTCATGGTCCGTGTTTTGCCCAACCATTTAATCACCCTTCCACTTCGCTCGAAGTGCGAAAGTGTGTGTTTTAAATAGATTTTATAAATTGGAGAAACGAGCTTTTAATACGATTTAGAGGGATTATTTATAAAACCCGTGAATGAAATCAAAAATAAGTTATCAAAATCAAAGATGCAATAACAAACACTAAAAGCCAACTTGAATCGATAAAATCCGGAAAACAAATCAAAGTATGAAAAATAGGCAAAACAGGCAGAACAGAGCAGGTCGGTCGACCGGACTACAGGGCTCGGTCGGCCGGCCAGATGCAGGAAACAAGATATTGCTCGGGGCACCAGGTCGGTCGACCGGCCCAGGGCGCTCGGTCGGCCGAATGCTGTTTTCCAGCACTTCTTGCCCTTATCAAATGAATTCCAAATCTTTTTCAAATCAAAGCAATAGCACATGAATATTTGTTAGAAAATCATACCCAACATCAATGATAGCAAGAGAGGTAGATGTGAGTTCAAAACTCACCTTTTTAACTCAAGAACAAGAAGAAGAAGCTCAAATGCAAAGGAAAGGCTAACCACTCTTCACTCTTACTCAACAAGCTTCAATCTAAGAATAAAACACATATTTTCCTAAATTAGGTCTAGGATATTTTCTGAAATTGAAGAGGAGAAGAGATGGAGAAGTTGGAGAAGAGGCTTACCTATCCTTCTCTTTGAATTTGGAGCAAGAATTTGGATTATCAAGAGCAACTAGGGCTTGGGAGTTTCTATTTCCTCTTCCTTTCCCCCATTTCAGTTGGAGCTTGAGTTTAGAAGTGAAGAGGAATAGGAATGAATGAATGGGAGGAGATGGGCTGAGTTAGAGGGTTAAGTGGGGTTTAAGGCTGAACCCAAAGCTAAAGCCCAACCAGAAAAAGTAGCAAAATTCAACTTACTCCAAACATATCAAAGATTATACTCAAAAAGATCGCAAACGACGCTTTGAACTCAATGGAAGTGGTTTCGAGCTCCAATTCGGCCGTTTGCAGAAAGTAAAATTTCCGACCCCAAAATCCGACTAACGACGCTATACTTAAATAAATCATTTAAATATAAAATCGTTAAATATGCGGGTTGTTACAGATTTCCCCTCCTTACAAAATTGCGTCCCCGCAATTTCTAGAGACGTTATTTGTAGCAACTACATACAAACAACATTCAAAAGAAAAGGAAATAAGCTTGAGATGAAAAGACATTCTCACCGTTTCAAAGCAAAGATAGAAAACCCGGATAGGATTGCTCAATAAACTCCCTGGTTTCCCAAGTACAGTCATTGGGACTAGCGGACCATTAATCTTTAATGAGCGGCACGTCCTTGTTTTGAAGGTGTCGCACCTCCGTATCAAGTGCGCGAATAGGCTGCTGTACAATAGATAAGTCCGGTGAGACCCCAAGCTTTTGCAAATCAGGAGAAGTAATAACAGAATCCGACTCCCGAAGACACTTCCGAAGTTGAGAGACGTGAAACACGTCATGAATACCAGATAAATGAGCTGGAAGTGAAACTCTATAAGCCACAGGGCCAATACGTTCAGTAATAGAAAACGGTCATATATAATGAGGAGCCAATTTTCCAGTCGTACTGAAACACATAACCCCTTTCAAAGGAGAAACACGATTAAAAGCAAGATCACCGGTCGAGAACTCGAGAGGCTTCCTACGGTTGTCCGCGTAGGACCTCTGGTGACTCTGTGCCTCTTTCATTCTCAACCAGATAAGATCAATCTTCTCGGAAGAATCAAGAACAAAATCTGGACCAAGAATAATCTTCTCCCCAGATTCCAACCAACAAGAAGGTGATTGAAATGGCCTTCCGTATAAAGCTTCGAAAGGAGCCATGCCAACACTAGGCTGAAAACTATTATTGTAGGAGAACCCTACAAGAGGTAGATGATTCTCCCAACTCCCACAAACATACTAGCACAAAAGAATAACAGAATAAGAAGTTCACCATAAAGTGCACGAAGGGATAAGTCCGAACTTGATTGCTCAGAGAATTCTATGGATTCCTAAGCTCAAAATAATTTGGAACACCGACGTGGTACAAACAATACGTCAAATGAACCAAAGCTCAACAAAATGAAGTGAAACAAAACGTCCGATGAACTTCGTAAAAAGATCATTCCATTCGGACATCAACAAAGAAACAATCACTTGCTGCTTAAAACTAAATGCATTGGCAACACGATCCTCTTTTCGGGAATAAAAAGAATATCAAGATCATAAGATGCAAGGAACTCGAACCAACACTCGGTTCCCTATGAGAAAATAAACATTTCAAAATTGTGATTGGTGAGGAGAGCAAAATCCCTCACCCAAAAGTAATGATGCAAAATACAAAAGACGAAAACAATAGCCGCGAGCACTAGATCATAGGTGGCATATCTAGTCTCGGTAAGCTTTAATTGTTTAGAACATAAGTGATAGCACGTTTTCTTTTGCAAGAGAACGACATTCAAACCAACACGACTAGTATTGGTAAAAAGATAAAATCTTGGTTCCCTTTGGGAATCCCAAGATAAGAGTACTGGACAAGAGTCCTTTCAAATAATCTACTTTCTTAAAGCTAAAACTTTCAAATAAAATTCTTTACCAAAAAGCTGAAGCTTCAAAATTTCAATTACCTTCATGAAATCATATTTCAAGAAAAAATTTCTTATTTCAAATCAATTTATTGTGTCAAATTGTCTCATCAAAGCGTTTAGGAGATTCCTATCGATAACGTTGATCAAGCGCATCGACCAGAATTCTTAAAGCACTCAATGGGCAATACAATCACAAAACCATCTTTTATAAGATAAACATGTTTCTAAAAACTTTTAAAAATTCACTTTGTTCGTTTTAAGAACAAAATCCCATTTATACTTATAAATAAATCTTATGAAAAAGATTTACAAAAATTTTAAATTGCTAATTTCCATCCAAAACCAATAAAATACTAAAATGGAATCATCGAGATATTCGTAGAATACACGATTCATAAAATGGATGAAATGAGCTGGACAAACTGAATGACACAACAAATTATTCATAGGAATTACAACGAGTGCGGAGAGTGGTAAGTGGAATGCTAACTTCCGTAACTCGTAGTCAAATGAAAACCGGTGGTAAGATCGAGCTAAAAACACCTTAACACTACAACAAAAGATTGCCTGGGTGATAATCCCAAGACAAGACCAGAATTATCCAAAAATTCTTAAACTACAAGAATGAGAGAAACAACACTTTCCTCATCATGAAGACTTAAAGAATAAAATGATGAGATCAAATTGGAATCGAAATCACAAAGAAAATAGGGATCTGTTTAACAGAATGAAAATGTTGAGGATGAATAGTCCACTCGGGATATAGGATACGACTTCATAATAATTAAGTCAATCCTTTCAAAAAAAAAATTCCATTCCGAAGCCTACGTAACGAATAACATGCAAATTGACTCAGAAAGAAAAATCACATAAAATAATCTTGACATTAATACAAGCAAATTGAGCGTTGTGGATCCACCAATTCGGATTCGCAATTCTCAAAGAAGTAATCATACAAGAAATATCCAAAGACAAATCATCGAAGAGCTTCCTCGATACGAGAGAATGTGAAGCACCCATATCGAAGAGAACTCGAATACAATAGAACCTTTTCAAAACAAATGGAGATGTACCTTTTCCCCGAGAAGAACCTCCAGAAGCATCTGTTATCTTTAGCTTGCTAGATAAAGGATTTTTCGGAACAATAGGACAAGTGAAAATACGATGGCCTTCCTTCTTGCAATAGTGGCAGAAGAGAGGCATAGGGCAAGCTCGAATCACATGATCAGGGGAACCACAATTGAAACACTTCCGAGTGGAAGGTTTTCCAACAGACTGAGACTGAGACTGAGGATCAGATTCAACGGGCTTTTTCTTCTTGGAAGGGAAAAATTTCCGCTTATCGAATGGAAACTGCCTCTTGTTGGCGTTCTTACGAACCTCAACATTATTCCCACAATCACACTCCTTCTCGAAGGCTTCGAGATGAAGTGCCGAATCAACCAACTCCTCAAAGGAAAGTTTAAGCTGGAGCATTAAAGACTTCTTAAGACCAGATACAAATTTCAAATTCTTCCTATACGAGGCACTAATGAATTCAAGACCATATTTAGATAAGGCCTCGAAAGATGCAACATATTCAGAAACAGAAGAATCCCCTTGCTTCAATTCAAGAAAGCGCCGGGACAACAAATCTTTCTCAGATTCAGGAACGAACTTGAGTTCGAATCATTCCCGAAACTGAGTCCAAGAAAGAGCAGACTCATCAAATTCAGCTAAAAGAAGCTCGTACCAGTCAAGGGCACGCTTTTGCAATAAGCTAGAAGTTACAAGAACCCTATCATGGTCAGAAAGATCCATGCGAGAGAGAACATGCTCGTACATGCGAACCCAAGCTTGGACCTCAAGAACAATCTCGGAGCCTTTAAATGGTTTCCCTCCAAGATGAGAAAAATCACTGCACAAACGTGCGAAGGTGGACTTGCATGGAGGAGATGTTCGAGTAGGAGATGGAGGCTGTGTGCTCCTAAACCACTCTAAAAACTGATCGGCAGACATATAGACGCCGTCCGGATGTGAGCCACTGGATTGCCCAGCATCCGAGCGTCGTCCTCCGTCTCTTCCAGCCATAAGCTGAAAGTTAAGATAAGGTAAAGATTATTCCCTAGGTAGATAATTCAATATGGAATACTACGGAATTTAAACGCATTCCTAGGCATATTCCCAAATCCTATCTAACCTTTGATGGTAGAAGGAATAGAGACACACGATGATTCAAAGATTTGTATCACTTATCACACTCTGATGTATCGTAATATGTGCTATATTCTGTGTTTATCATATTTTGTTCTGAACTCAGCTCCGATACCAAGCTGTGACGCCCCACCTCGATACCCACGCTAGCAAAGAGTATTAATAGATAATACCGTCTGCTAACACGGAGAATAAGGCTGTTTAGGAGCGACCATCTATGGCCTTGCTTTAATTATCTATTGAATACATCGACAATTGCCTTACCAAGCAGATCGACATGTCCAATGAATACTTAAAACAAAACCAGAGGTGGCTAGAGGATCTATCAGAACAGAATATAACAACTCAAATGCAATATACATCACAGAACAGTAAACCATCATATACACACATATACTGATACAAAGCAGAGTATACAAAATAATACATGTCAAGTGGTATAGCAAACCACAATATAAAGACGAGTCAATAGAATACATATCAGAGTTATAACAGAAAGGACTACACAGAAAGCTAAGACAAAAAGGAGTCAGCGGAATAGTCCATGCAGAAGCAAAAGAGGCTAAGTCCAAAGCACCTAACCTGAAACATCTCGGTCTGACCCGAGTATAAAATGCCCGGGTCAGTCTAGCTAAACAAATCAGTTAGATAAACTGAGCAATAATAAACCTGCAAGGTCATACAGTATAACAAATATCTCTAGAGGAGATAACTCAATCATCAACAAGAGATGAATCATATAGAACAAGCCTCATATCATCGGCAACATATAGAAACAAAGGATACGAATATCCCAAAACAAGCCGAATGGCAAATAACAAATACCAATAAGGTATACAAGTTCCACAAGGTAATCGTCATACATCATGCGGCTCAAACAGACCAACACGATGGGCGATACCAAGGGAATATAATATCAATGAAACATATGATTGCTCGAGCTCAGTACTGTACAACAAGGATCCATAAGCCCGAAGGCTCCAAACCCAAGTATCACCCATGCGGCACATAAGGCCAACATCAGAGCGAAACTATATAGGGCGACAAACCCGAAGGCACAAACCCAAGTATCACCCATGCGGCACATAAGGCCAACATCAGAAGTGATGCTATAGGGCGACAAGCCGTAGTGGTGAAGGTCGAAGACCCAGTACTGGACACCACTAACTGGCGGAATGTGTCACAACTCTCGAAAAGGAATCCGAAAAGTGTTAACGTATGTCCCATAACCACTCGTTTGCACTAAACGGTTTACTATCCGTCAGCCACTTTCACACTCAAAGCAGTACAAATTTACCTCATATCAGCGGTAAACTAAACCCGAAGGTCAAAACGATCAATTGAATAAGTCGGGGATTAATCGAAAGGATAAACGCACAGATTCATGGTCCGTGTTTTGCCCAACCATTTAATCACCCTTCCACTTCGCTCGAAGTGCGAAAGTGTGTGTTTTAAATAGATTTTATAAATTGGAGAAACGAGCTTTTAATACGATTTAGAGGGATTATTTATAAAACCCGTGAATGAAGTCAAAAATAAGTTATCAAAATCAAAGATGCAATAACAAACACTAAAAGCCAACTTGAATCGATAAAATCCGGAAAACAAATCAAAATATGAAAAATAGGCAAAACAGGCAGAACAGAGCAGGTCGGTCGACCGGACTACAGGGCTCGGTCGGCCGGCCAGACACAGGAAACAAGATATTGCTCGGGGCACCAGGTCGGTCGACCGGCCCAGGGCGCTCGGTCGGCCGAATGCTGTTTTCCAACACTTCTTGCCCTTATCAAATGAATTCCAAATCTTTTTCAAATCAAAGCAATAGCACATGAATATTTGTTAGGAAATCATACCCAACATTATTGATAGCAAGAGAGGTAGATGTGAGTTCAAAACTCACCTTTTTAACTCAAGAACAAGAAGAAGAATCTCAAATGCAAAGGAAAGGCTAACCACTCTTCACTCTTACTCAACAAGCTTCAATCTAAGAATAAAACACATATTTTCCTAAATTAGGTCTAGGATATTTTCTGAAATTGAAGAGGAGAAGAGATGGAGAAGATGGAGAAGAGGCTTACATATCCTTCTCTTTGAATTTGGAGCAAGAATTTGGATTATCAAGAGCAACTAGGGCTTGGGAGTTTGTATTTCCTCTTCCTTTCCCCCATTTTAGTTGGAGCTTGAGTTTAGAAGTGAAGAGGAGTATGAATGAATGAATGGGAGGAGATGGGCTGAGTTAGAGGGTTAAGTGAGGTTTGGGGCTGAACCCAAAGCTAAAGCCCAACCAGAAAAAGTAGCAAAATTCAACTTACTCCAAACATATCAAAGATTATACTCAAAAAGATCGCAAACGACGCTTTGAACTCAATGGAAGTGGTTTCGAGCTCCAATTCGGCCGTTTGCAGAAAGTAACATTTCGGACCCCCAAATCCGACTAACGACGCTATACTTAAATAAATCATTTAAATATAAAATCGTTAAATATGCGGGTTGTTACAGACATTATTATAATAGCGTATATTACTACATAGTAAATAGTCCCATGGATCCTTAAAGGATGGTAATCCCAAACATCCTTTAAGTTACTTGTATTTTAGTTGATATTTCACTTGAGTTGGATTTATGGATATAAGAATGTTAATCTTAACTCGAGTGTTTTGTGTTTTACTTTATGCTCAGGTTAGAATGAGTGTCACAACATTTGAGACTCACCTTTGGAGTTTGGAGTTTCCCTTGGAGACCAACCATCTATCCAGCTTTCATTTATTTTAGTTATTCTAGTTGTTATGTTCAGACTCATCATTGCTTATGTATTTAAGACTTCTATGTATCTTAATTACTGCTATATTTTGTTTCATACTCTATTATATATATAGTAGCTTCATGAACTACTATTCATCTGTTTTCGCTGCTTATTGTTATATTACTCTATGTCTGTGATTCTGCGATTAATTTATTTACTGTATATGCTGAGTTTTGCCAAATATAAATTTACAATCTGATATTATGAGCAATTCAAGTCCGATAGTGTGGATGCGAATGGTCTGAAATATCAGAATGTTACACCGATGTTCTCTAAATTTTCATGCCACCTACGTTCATCGAGATAATGATCGAACAACACCACATCAAAACCTATCCCCAGGCACACCTCCACCTTTAAAGCCGTCGCACTCGTTCACACCATGGTATCAATATTTTGCTTGAACGCAAGGCATACGCAACCCCTTTTCTCACTGCTCGCTGCGCCAAACATGTCACCACCGTTGGATTGGAAGATCTCGATGTGCTCTTCACTTTTGTAATTGAAGACTTTTCGTAAATGTTTACGGATTGAGAGAGATCGAAGGAGGAAAAATCGAAAATTCTAGCCATTGAATCAAAACTAACGGCTGTAACCCTAGGCTAGGGATTTGAGTGAAAAAAGATAAAAAATATGGCCTTATATAGAAAATTTCACGACACTATTCATCTGAAAATTTTTTGAACTCCAAACAAAGTGTGCCGTCTGGCGTTTATAATGTTTTACCTCTATTCCGAACAAAATGAAATATATATCGGGAGCTAATTCTATTATATCGGGAAGAAAGGTTTTCAAATCGCCTTGTTCAAATTGAAATTTACTTAAACAAATTTCTGCGCATTTCAGCTTGCCACGATTAAGCCGTAAATCTGATTGACACAAAATTTAAAACCCTATAATAGTATAACATTACGGATCAACTGAAATTGGTTTCATCGAAATCTGAGACAGCATGAAAAATGACTATTTTTACATGTTAATTAAATATTAAAATATTCAATTTCTACAAATTAACTTTTAATTTGATTTTAAAAGTTTACCAGCATCATTTTAATTCATATATAATTTAGTTCATCTTTATAAATCATTTTCATTCACAATAAATCCGAATTTCAATTATTCCACAATTTCAAATATTAAATTAACAATTTAATTATGAAATTAAATCAAGATATTTCAAATATAAGTTACTCAACTTATAAAATTTAACTCTGAATATTCAAAATCAATCAAATATCCAAATACCAAATGATTGAAATTCTGGGTTGTTACAAATCTGAACAAAATGTTGAGCCAAACATCGAATCAAACTCTAACCCAAATTCTTCTTCTACTCAAGTAGATCCACCTACTGAGTATCGTGTTCCATTTCCACATCTTCTTTGACCCAAGAAACATTCTGACCCAATAGAAAAGATGTTGGAAATATTTAAACAAGTCAAAGTTAACATCCCACTTCTTGATATCGTTCAACAAGTCCCAACTTATGCTAAGTTTCTCAAGGACTTGTGTACTCAAAAATGCACACTCATGTACCCAAGAAAGTTTTCTTAGCTACCAGACTTAGCGAAATCTTGGCTCAATCATTTCCCATCAAATACAACGATCTTGGATGTTCGACGATCTCGTGCATGAAAGGAGACAGAAATAATTTGGGTGCGAGTGTCAGTTTGATTCCTTATTCCATTTACCAACAAATTGGCTTGGGTGAACTAAAACCAACGAAAGTAACTCTTCAATTTACCAATTGTATGATAAAGAAACCGTGGGAGAAATCGAGGATGTACTCATCAAAATCGGTCAATTCATATTCCCTGTTGATTTCCTCGTTTTAAAGACACAACCCGTGAATAATCTTATGAGTCAAATTCCATTGAGCTTAGGCCAACCCTTCTTGGCTACTTCATATGCTTTAATCAATTGTCGAGACGGTTCAATGAAAATTTCTTTTGGAAACTTGTCCTTGGACCTTAAAAATTTCAATCTTGAAAATCAATCGAACGAACCATATGACCAAACGTTGTAAGTTAGCTCCATTCAAGAAAATTTCGATAACGAAACAGTTGACCAATACCACGAACAAAAGATCCAATAACAAATGTTTCAAGACGAGCCTAATGAAATTGAAAATGCAATTCCATTTAAAACCCTTACTGTTGAGTCTGAACTTCAACCGAATTCGTTGACTGAGCAACCCTCATGATTAGATCTTAAACCCCTTCCCAATCATCTTAAATATGCATATTTAGGTGACAACGAAACATTTTCCATCATAATTTCTTCAACTCTCTCTTGATCAAGTAGCTTCCACTCTTTTAAACCTGTCAAATAACAAAGAAGCAATTGGATGATCGATCATCGATATAAAGGGAATTAGTCCCGCCGTTGTTCAACATCGCATCCATTTAATTGACGATTCCAAGCATGTTCGTGACGTGCAATGAAGGCCTAAACCAAAAACGAAGGATGCAGTTCGTAATGAAATTCTTGAACTTCTAGGTAACAGAATTGTATACCCATTCTCTAATAGCTCATGGTTTTCCCAATTCAAGTCGTGTCAAAAAATTCTGAACTTATCGTTATCAAGAACGACTCAAATGAACTCATTCCAACTTGCACTTAAATGGGTTAATGTGTTTGCATTGATTATTGAAAACTAAATGCTACAACATGTAAGGATCACTTTCCTCTTCTTTTATCGATAAAATGCTTGAACGTTTAGCCGACCATAAATTATATTGCTTTCTTGATGGTTATTCCGGCCATAACCAATTTCCAATCACTCTCGAAGATCATGGGAAAATGGTTTCATGCGTCCCTTTGGCACTTTTATGTATCGACATATGTCTTTTAGCCTTTGCAACGCTCCTGCTACATTTCAAAGATGCATGGTCAGCATCTTTTTTGATAAGATCGAACGTTTTCTAGAAGTATTTATGGATGATTTTTTATCTTTGGAAACTCTTTTTGCGAGTGCGTACACCATATTGAGTTGGTTCTTAAACGATGCGAGGACAAACACTTAATGTTAAATTAGGGAAAATTCCATTTTGTGGTCAAACACGGCATTATCCTTGGGCATGTCAGTTCAAACAAAGGCATTGAGGTAGATAAAGTGAAAGTTGATGTAATTGCTAATCCACCCATTCCTAAATCTATCAAAAATATTCGCTCCTTTCTTAGATACATTGTTTTCTATCAACTCTTCGTGAAAGACTTTAGTAAAATTGCTCGACCCTTAACTACTCTTCTGGGAAAAGACGTTCCATTAGACTTCAATTCTCATTATGTTTCTACTTTCGAACGTCTCAAAAACGAACTCATTTCTGCTCCCATCATTTGCTCACCTAATTAGGATCTTCCATTTGAAATAATGTCTAACACATATAAATTTATAGTTAGTGTTGTCTTAGCACAGCGCATCATTAAAATCCTTCATGTAATCTACTACGCTAGCATGACTCTTCACAATTCTCAACTCAATTACTCGACCACTGAAAAGGAGCTTCTAGCAGCATTCTTTGTGCTCGAAAAATTTCGACCTTATTTGATTGGCTCACACATTACTATTATGCTGACCACTCCGCTCTTAGGTACCTTTTCGCTAAAAGGATGCTAAGTCTCGTTTGATCCGTTGGATCCTCTTACTCCAAGAATTTGACCGTACTATCGAAGATAAAAAAGGATCCGACAACGTCATCGCGAATCATCTGTCACATCTTCCAAATGCACTATCTTTTTTAACGATCAACGAGAACTTTCCCGATGAACAACCCCTTTCTGTTTCTGTCGATCCATGGTATGCTGATATAGTGAACTATTTTGTTATAGAGGAAACTCATTCATTTGGTCGAAACAAGATAAATATAATTTTCTTTCCCAAGTCAGGTACTTCTATTGGGATTATCCGTACTTGTTTAAATACTGATTCGACCAAATCAATCAACGTTGCATCCCGGATTGCAAAATCAAAAGTGTTCTTTTGTTTTTCATGACCAAGCTTATGGTGGTCACTTAAGTCCTAAAAAAACTGGGGAAAAAGTGCTTCAATATGGGTTTTACTGGCCTACGCTTTTCAAAGATGCATTTGAGTTTTATAAAACTTATGATCGCTGCCAAATGTTAGGATGAATCTCATGATGAATCATGATGCTTTTGAACCCCATTCTTACAATCGAAATCTTTGATGTTTGGGGTTCACTTTATGGGACCGTTTTCCAATTCCTTCGGAAATTTGTACATTCTCCTTGCTGTCGATTATGTCTCCAAATGGGTCGAAGCTGTTCCATGTAAAACCAGTGATCATAGAATTGGTATTTAATTTCTTAAAGAAAGCATCTTTTGGAGGTTCGACACACCTCGCACAATAATAAGCGATAATAGAACCTATTTATGTAATCGTTAATTTGAAACTTTAATGAAGAAATACTTGATAACCCATAAGTTATTCACTCATTTTCATCCTCAAACTTGTGGTCAAGTAGAAGTTTAAAATCGCCAAATAAAACAAATTTTGGATAAAACTGTGAATAAAAATCGAAAAGATTGGTCTCGGAAATTGACAGACATGCTTTGGGCTTACCGTACCACTTTTAAAACTAACCTTAGGATGTCTCCATTTCGTTTAGTTTACGGGAAAGCATGCCATTTACCAGTTGAAATCGAACATAAACCATTATGGGCAATTAAGAACTTAAACTTTGATCTTGAAAAAGCTGGCGAAAATAGAAAATTACAAATCAACGAATTAGAAGAGATTAGGAATGACGCGTATGAACACGAAAAAATTACAAAGACAGAACAAAAGTTTTTCATGACAAGTCGATTCTAAGACAAAAGGTTTTTGCCAAATCAAAAGGTTATTTTATATGACTCTAAACTTCAGTTATTCCCTGGGAAATTAAAATCAAGATGGACCGGACCGTTTGTGGTACGAACTGTTTTTCCACAATGACGCGATAGAAATACAAAGCCCCAGGGATGGAACAATTTTCAAAACCAATGGTCATCACTTGAAACCATAATTGAAATTGCCAAGTAATCAAGAGGAGGAGCTCATGATTCTTCATGAGCCAAACTAGGTTTAGTAAGAAATGTTAACCCTTTTTTGTAAATATGTACATATTTTTTCCCATTACACTCATTATATCATGCATTGACTATGGGGACGTAGAAAAAATTAAGTGTAAGAGGCAGTCTCATGTTCATTTTTGTTTTTTCATGGTTTATATTTTTGCAGTTTCTTTGTAAAACACATAACTTAAAAAAAATCCCAAAACAAATTTTCTTTTTAGCATTTAATTTTAGAGAAACACTATGGGAAAAGTATATGTTTTGGTTATTAAATTGAAATTTTTGAAAATTTATTTGTCTCAACAAAAATAAATATAAAGTTTGATTACAAGTAACTATGGTTTACATAGTATATACGAAGGTTAATTGGTGTTGATTATGAAGTATACCCTAATTGTAAATCGTTGATTAAAAGAATGGTTGATTTAAAGTAAAGGCAATAACGTTTTGATCTTTCTAAGTTAAGTGGTGCTAAGATGATTTTGCAAAACTCTCTCTTCATAAAAAAAGGCAAAAGAAAATATATATTTTTGTGAAAATAAGAAACACCTAGAGTCATGTGTTCACACGCTAGTGTGTACACTCGCCATGCTCTGTACCTTTCTCATGTAAGCCTGAAAGGCAATGCAGGATCAGTATATCTGAGTTAGGCATATGTAAATAAATTTTTAATACGAATAACCACCTAGAGTTATGTGTTCATACGCAAGTGTGTACACTCGTCATGCTCTATACTCTTCTCATCTAAGTCTGAAAGGCAGTGCATGATCGGTATATCTGGCCTCAGTTTACCTGAGTTAGGTGTGTAAATAATAATAATAATGTTAATATTTTTCAAAAATCGAGAGAGCGAGCAACTGAAATCCAAGCACTATTTTCACTTAGTTGATTCGACTTGTTATTCAAAAGAAATAAAAATACCACTTTGCAAAACTTTGATAATCAACAAAGGATCCATTTCGTAGCCGCACTATGTTATCAACCAAAACAACTCGCCAAATTATAGTCTAATCGTGATGATAACTTAATTTTTGTTGGAGGTTTTGACGAGTAAAAGGATTTAAATTTCTTGATAATGATCAAAACTTATATTTAACTTATTCATGTCAATTTAAAAATAAATTCTTCATTTATTAATATTTCAAAAACTTGCATTCATATCTTTGTAAATAATCTTGCGTTTAGGAACTTTTCATGTTGCATTTGGATTTTGTGGATATTATTCGTTAAAAGCCCTCACGAGAAAACACTCGTCCTACTAGAGACACCTAGAGGTTTGACGGCTTGTTACATACGCTCAATGCAATCGTATTTCCTATGAAAAAGTTTATCTCAGTTTTAGTTTATTCGAGAACGAATAAAAAGATAAGTGTGGGGATATTTGATGTGCATGTAAAAGTGCATATATATACTTCCATATTTAATCTACTTTTATTTAATAAATGAGCATATTAAGGTATTTTACATGTTTAAAACCAAATTTCACAAATGCTTTCAAGTCATCATTCATGCATCTACATAGGGGCAAAACTGTCATTTTTGTATGCGTTAATTTTTGATAAAATTTACTTGCACATTTTAATGTTGTGTTTTAGGAATTTTAGTGATTATTGGAAGTGGCTTCAAGCATGGACAAGTGAAGGAAGACAAAGGAATGAAGCAATAAACGAATTCATTAATCATGGGGAGCCCACCTACCCACTAACTCATAAACTACAATTAAAAGCTAATGCACATGTTAGTTGAGATTAAAGGCACATGCACATTTAATGGAGAATTAATTTCATGTCAATGATTACTTGGAGGTTACACTTCCTAAGGGGCATTTTGAGTAGTCTCTTAAAATATGGATTAGGGCTTTAGCCATGTATAAATAACCCTCTTATGTTCATGCAATGAAGTTTTAATCTTCTTATCATATTATATGAGTTGTAGACACAAAATTAAATGAGAAATCAAATGGCTTCCTAAGCCTCTTCTTCTTTTTCTACTTGCTTTTATTTCATTCTTACTTTTATTTACATGCTTTCTTCTATTTCATGTTAGTAGATTAACTTTCTTTGCATTGCAATTAGTTTTATTTTTATGTAAGTAGTTGTAATGACCCCACCACGATGCTCGGTTTAGCAAAGAACATCACTGGTAATGTCGTCCGCTAATCTTGAGAATACGCTTGTTAGGGGCGATCGAATGTGAATATATCTTTCTACTAACATGACATGTCATTTACCTTTTCCACTTAATATCTGAACTGAATTTGACGTGTACAATATTAATAAAAAGTAATAGACATATCAATTTCTCAGAATCAGAACAATATCATATAAATAACAGTCACAGATCACAACGGAATAAACCTCAACTTATACAGATACAAATTATTAGTTTACAAAATGAAATACTAAACTCGATCGTAATACAAATTTTTACAATTCTCTAATCTCAGTTGTACATCTTATAAACATATTCACAAATTTCTTGAATGAGATAAACTAAAAAGTCAAAAGTGGTTATCTCCTTGCTAGCCCAAACATTTAAAGGTCAATTTGTCCTATAACCTGAAAAGTCTCGACCTGACCCGAGCCAAATAACACCGAGGTCAGACTATCTCTAAATATCCAATATGGTGAGAACATGATATAACACAAGAATAAACAACATATAATACAAATGTGCATGATATAACGAGTCAAGAAATTAATTTAACTAGGAGCAGGGTTATAATTTTAAGTCACAAACATGAAGTAGTCATTGAACATAGAATAAAATAATTAACTTACATAGCATCCATCAGAAGGCACAAGAATATTTATTTATTTCACGAACACAAGACACAAGAATATACATTTATTTCACTAACAAGACACAAGAATATATATTTATTTCACGAACACAAGACCAAGGATATATATATTTATTTCACGAACACAAGACTCAATAATATATAATTATTTCACAAACACAGAATAGTCACAGAATCCAAATATCTAGAATCCAAGAGCTCTTACTCAAAATGATTGTAACAATGGTACACAGAACCATAGCAAGCAAACAATTTGGTATCACACAAACCAAACCGATACCGGGGACCGTACATAGGACGGGAATCATAGGATCACAAGACGATCTCAAGGATAGCAGCCATGACTGAATCTTTCAGATTTATTTTAGATTATTGCACTCGAAAAGAAATCTCGGAGTGACTTCTTAAGGATCTAGCAGCCACTTACTGCACACCAAATGAGAGTAAACTCTAAAGTGCCAAATACTGTCGCCTATAGTAATTACTACCATTTAACCAATACATCCCATACTGTATGGTGAAATCCAAGTATTTACTAAAAGTTAGTAAATATCACTTATTACGGATGCCACTGGAAAACTTAAACCATATTCTCTTAAGGTTCTAGCAACCACTTGTCGCACACCAGAAGAGAATACAACTCAAAAGTGTTAAGTACTTTTTCAAATACGATCACAAGAATTTAACCAAGGCATCCCATACTACCCGGTGAAATTCGAGTATTCGTTAATGGGCTAGTAAATTCCACGCAAATATCATGTTCAATGAGTTATAACATATTCGATGAAGCGTTATTCGAAAACATTTAAACCAATCGATGACACTAAGTCGATTATTAATACTTCTCAAATTATAGAACTAAGTTTCTCTAATCATTTTCTCATTTTGTGTTTATTGTTTAAAATAATTATTAAATTTCCAAATCTTATTTAATTCAGAAGAACTTATTTAAGTGTTCATTTGTTTATAAAAACTATAAACTCACTTCTAAACTAAATTTTGGTATTCAACAATTGTTTTCGCACATAACTTAGCTTTGTATTTTCAAACCATACTAAAAAAAACCCATGCTTTGAGATCTATGTTCATTTCTACAACATTACATTACACACATACACACACTTATTTGCTCACTAAAATTCATATATAAAAGAAAACTAGATTGATTAGAAACAAATTTGGAGTCGATGATTTTAATAATCTTTCTATCATAAACTATTTGTTTTAAATTATTGGCAAGTAAAGTTAAAATGAAAGAATGTGGTTAAAAATTTCGAAAGATACATACTAGTACTTGGTAAAATATTCACAGGTCAAGTTTGACAAAAAGTAATATTAGTATAGCTGTAAAACCATTCTATAATAATAAACACTCTAGCTCAAAGGTCTAACATATATACAAGTTAAAAATTAAGTCTACTATTTCAAAAGCAATTTGTCAGGTGGTTAAAATACACACACAGAAGCATGGACAACTTGGACCTCTCGTGTTCTTTATGCATAAAAAATGTCAGGTTGCTATTTAAAACATGCACTAGGCCAAAATATTTACACATATGTTATTATGCGTAGAATTTCAAAATTTGACCCTATAACAAAGCATGCAAACTTCAAAACTTATATATACACTTACTTGATAAATTATGTTCAGGCAAGAAGTAACAAAAACTTTGGCTATTGTAACAGTCAAATCAAACAATTATAATAAATTCCTATACACTCCAGCTCACGTTCTAGCCTTTCTGAAAGTGCAAAGACAAGGCTATTTAAAGAAAATGTGTGTCAGGTTATTTTCAATTTAAGCATGCAAAATTTTAAAACATGACCTTATATAAATCTATGTCAATATGACTAAAGTATGTAACATTACAAAACTATATCCGCCTTTTCTTTCAATATATGACTTTAAAAATAAATAAATATAAGTATATTTATGAAACTAAGTTCAACTTAACTCTAAACAAAAGGAGAAAATGTAAATACAGCTAGTCATAACCAAGAAAAATATAACTGCTAATTAAATTAAAAAGAAAACCTTTATGCATAAGTTAACATGCATTTGTTTAAGTTCATTAGCAAAATAAAAAAAACTACTTACCAAGAAAAGCATGCACATTTTTGTGCTAAGTTTACATACTGAAAGAGCTAGAACTGTGTCACAATAAATTATTCATTGCAAGCAAGGACATCATGAGCAAGGACAAACTATCGCACTCAAGTATATAATACCACACTATTGCAGGCAGAGGTCATGATGAGCAAATAACCCAAGCATGCATCAATGAATAGTTAACCATATATCACAAAATAAGAACAAGCACTACAATTTCAAAATAATAGGAGCAAGGTTAGTTAAGTTATCAATATCCATATAGAAATAAAAAACCAGTAAACTATATTTCAATCCAACAGACAATTCACCCAATAATGCATGAATTGAATTCAATGCTATAACATGCTTATAAAGTTAGAGATAGTAATGTGAGTGTTAACTCACCTAATCATTGCTATCAGATATGCAGTCACCTCTAAGCCTTAGAACACTTGCGTCCACACCTCTATGGGATACATAGTGATTTTGATTTTTGGGAATTAGGGATTTGGTTTAGATTTTGAGAACGAAAGGAGATGGAATAAATTTGTTTTATTTTGCTTACCGGAGAGAGAAAAATGGAACGTTAGTATATGGTTTTCTTAGGTTATTAGAATAGAATGAGTTGTGGACAAAATAAATGGGCTTATCATTGCTTAAGGCCCAAAACAATTAACAAGGGTTACTTACCAATTTTTCGAAAGAAGAGCTGCCAATTTCTTTTTGATTTAATCATTTGTTTAAACCTCCAATTTACACTAGACAATTATATACAAAATCACAATTTAATATCTCAAATTCTCCAAAACAAAACACCTAGTTGAAATTCCATTTCCATTATTATAGAAATAATTATATAATTAATTATAACTTTTGAAATTCAAGTTACTCTTATTATTTTTGATTAAAAATAAATAAATTATTAATTACAAATACTCATTTTAAAACAATAAATCTCAATACTAACACTTAACTAAACTTACAACATTTTCCAAAGTTATCTTACAATTAATTAAGACAAACAATTCAATTATTCACAGAACTAGATTTAATTTCACAGTTAAATTTCACAAATCACAATTTAGAGTTAATTATCCTTAACTAGATTTAATTAATTAGGTAACTAACAACATATTTGTTGCAGTAGTTTAGTTTTTTTTAATTTAAATTAGCTCTTACTTTGCTTGCTTTTCTATGTTGAAATTTACATGTGTTGAAATGATAACACAAACGAGAAGCTAAACCTCTTTAATTTAGAGTTAAAGAAGTTCTCTTACGTTATGAAATTCAACATATTCTATTGTCTATGATCGTTTTTAATGCTTTATGGATAGTTAGTTGTTAATGTAAGTTTATTAGTAAATTTGATAACCTATGTTGTTTATCATAAATAAGCCATTCTTACTTAAATATAAACACAATTTACATTAATATCTAAGTGATTTTGATCATGGAATTAAAATAAAATCAAATTTTATGATCTATGTTACTAGTCAAAAATTGTAAATAGACAATGCTTAAAATAGATTTTATTTTAGCTTCATATTCATTTTCATGACATTTAACAAAGTGGTTTTAGTTTTTGTATTAAAATTTGATGGATTAAGTTATGTTAATTAATAACATAAATAAACCATACTTGTGATAAATATATCACTAATTCTACTTAGATTAAAACAAGAGATCATAGATTTATTTTATGTTGATTTATGTGAAAGTATGAGAGTGGATTTACCTCTAAATTGTTTTTAATCTCATATTTTTATTCACTTTGTTTTAGTTAGTTTTATATTTTTAGCTTAAAACAACTTCAAACTTGGGTTAGTTTGATTGAGTAGAATTTAAATTAATTCAATTTTCTGGGGATCGACTCGTACTCGCCACATACTAAAATTGTACGCCATGCACTTGCGGTTATTTTTATTACATTTTTTCCGGTGATTTTCTAATAGAAAATTCGTCGTCTAACATTGAGCATCGAGAAAAACCTGAAAAGCTTCGACCTAACCAAAGTGTTATAAAATAAATGGATCGGACTATCTCCAAATATTCACAAGGGTGAAACAAGATGTAACATAAAGTATTTGGTACTATAAATAGTTACACAAATGATTTAACACCAAACTTATCATAAAACTCAAGAACATGTTAAATCTAGAAGCACTAGAAATCCAAGGTAACCGAAATAAAATATGTCGATCACCTAGATCATTCATACTGATCATAACGATCGTCTGTATCATGAAAACAAACTAGTGTCACCCATGCCGATCTAATACTAAGGATCGAACATGCCGTAAAACAACACCTAGATGGTAACTAGGAGTCAACCGTGCCGATAACAAATGTAGAACACATAACACGACATAAAAGAATTAAAAGAAATTCATAAGTATATCTTTTAAAGATTTATCGACCCTCGGCTGAACCCTAAAAGAAAATATACTCTGAAGTGCCAAATATTATCGCTTTCGGTAATCGCTAGAACTTAACCAAAACATCCCATACCACATGGTGAAACTCAAGTATTTACTAAAAGTTAGTAAATCTCATTCGATACGTATTCCACTAGAAAACCTGAACTATATATTGTTAAGGATCTAGCAGCACTATACCACACATAAAAAGAGAATACAACTCTAAAGTTTTAAATACTTCCTAATAACAATCACAAGAATTTAACCAAGGCATCCCACACTACCCGATGAAATTAGAATATTCGCTAGAGGGCTAGTAAGTACCATTCAAACTTTTTATTCAATGAGTTATACAATATCTATGAAGTGTTACATAAGATCATCTAAACCAATCGATAAAGCTAAGTCAAATATTAGTTTTCTCCAAATTATAAAATTAAAATTCTCAAAACATTTTTATTTTAAAAGAACAAAAGTCATATGGGATTGCTAGATGGCTGAAAATATTATATGAGTTTAAGGTTTGAAAGTAATTAAATATAATTTTAATGCATATATATAATAGTTTTCCAAAATTACTTTATATAAAATATTACTTTCTTGTTCCCTTATTTAAAATCCATAATTTCAATTATTATTCAACTTTATTTAAATATTCACTGTTTGATAAAATATTATATAAATCCAAATTATTTCAAAAATGCATTTGTATAAAAATAAACTGTTTGAAAATTCCATATAGGATATTTATTCAATAAAACGTGTTCCAAAACTTATATATATATATATATATATAAAAGTTCTTGTACTTTTTATAAACCCATAATTACTCTTATCCAAAACCATATAGACATTTAAATCTTTAATAAGAAATAATCTTGTTTACATTTCAAAATCATTCTAATTATAAATAATAAATAATTTTATAAATAAATGAATACATGTATATGTATACACACACACACTTTCAAATGTTCATTTTAACAAAAAAAAATTATCACTAAAACGATTTAGTAGAAACAATTCAACTTGAAAATCCATTCTCTTTGAAAATCCTCATTAAAACAAGCGATAAAATTTTACTGTTGTGCTATGGACTCTATGATATAACCATTCCGTAACAAATTGAAAAACTCAGTAGTTTAAAACTCAAAATCATGCACCAAAATCACACATACAAGCAATAGTAACAAAGCGCTAGGTTAACAAGTGCAAAACAAGCAACCTGAAGGCCAAACGGACGATTGGGAAGGAAGCACGACATGACCTGGAGCTCGGTCTAGGCCATGACCGGTCCACCTTTCTACGTGACTGGTGCGCCGATGGTGCTGCCTGGACAGAGGTCCAGGCAGTGTGGTCTGATGTCGTTAATTTTTCTACTGATGATTGTCATGACTCCTAAGGCACCAATTTTGGTGTCACGTAGCCATAATTTCAACAATAATATGATGATTTAAGAGGTTAAACAAGTAGAGTTTTCCAAGAACAACAACTTTGTAGTGACCCGTAATATTATAACTTTTAAATGGAATATTTAGTTAGCTTTAAATATTTAAATATAGAATTTTAAAACTTAAATAATCATGTTTTATGTGATAAATAAGAATGGTGAACTTATTTTTAGAATTAGTTTACAAAAATAAAAGATTTTGGATTTTCATCGTAAAATTTACAAAACCGACTTTAGATAAAATTAGATATACAATCAATTTTTATTTTAAATGATAAATAATTATTTTAAATTGTTATAAAATGATAGTAAGTGATTGATAAAAGTTTTATAAGTATAAAAATGCTTGTTTTATTAAGATTGACAAATTTCGTCGCACATTAACAAATCGACCTTATATTTTTACAATTGGATTTTAATATTATTAAATATGGTTTTATAAGTCAAATACATTTGTTTTAATTATTTAAAGATGAAAATAAACTTATTTCAAGTTTTGTTTATCTAAATAAATAGTTTAACAAAAAAGTCAAAGTGTGACCGAAAAACGTTTTGTCGAAAATCAGCGTTTTGTGATAACCTGAATTTTTGGGCATCAGATAATTGGATAATTATCTAATTTAACTATTGAAAAATGCTGATTTATAGATTGAAAAAATGAATCTGATAATAAATATTTATATCTGGATGAATATTTATATAATTATTTAAAATTGGCAAAATGGTTATTTTCAAACAACAATAATAATGTGTTATTTTAAATATAAGATAAATAGATTTTAAAATAAAATTGTAATTTAAATTTTTAATAATGTGTTTGTTTAAATTTATATATAATTAAGTTGATTTTAAATTGGATTTTAAAATTAAAATATAATTTGAATTTGAATTTGAATTTGGATTTGAAATTTAAAAGATAGATCTCTTAAAATAATATTAGATTTAAAACATATTATATATGATTTTATTTAGAATATAATTGGTTTTATATTATTTTCTTTTAAAGGATTTTATCCATATAAATTAATAAATGTATTTATTAATTAGGAAATTAAATATAAAAGCTTCTAAAACCATTTAAAAACTAATTAACTCATGCATAATTACAAATGTAAGTACAGGGAATGTATTTATCTAAAAATTAAATATAATTAAAAGACTAGAATAAATATAAGCTTTAATAAGATTTAAGAAAGGTTTAATACATTTTTTTAAATAAGTAACATGAGATAAAATTTAATTTGTATATATATACAACATTTATAAACAAGATAAAATACATTTAAAACCTTTGTGACAATTAATGCATTTAAAACGAATGTAAGATATATACATTATAAGATTAACAAGTGTAATCATCTCATCATAAATTAAACCTTTGTACAATTAATGGCATGCAAAAATAACAAAAGTCATGTTTGTATTATTTTTTTAATTTTTATTTTTAAAATTAATGAATAAAGAAGAAAGCAAGTTACAAATACATCTACTTCCACTTTCTTCATAATTTTAAAACCTAAGCTAAGTTTAGAATCAAGTACAAGATTCAAACAACAGTGAAATCATCTCAGCAAAGAAAAATTCAAACTTAACATAAGTTTTTAAGATCAAACAAATCCTGGAATCCAAAACCAAAGAAGAAAGTAAAATCAAACAACAACACTTTCAAGTTTCAACAACAACCTGAAGCAATTTCATCTCAGATCAGATTTGAATTCAAGTTGCGACACAATCAAGTACCGATCAAAATCCTGATCAAGATATTCCAGTATAAAAACAACTCCAGGCCTCTATTCTATATAAGGTGAGTAAACAATTCTATCTAAGGATTTTCAATCTGTTAAAATATAGAGATGTGCAGAAATTACTTAAGTAAATTGTGATTGTGTTTGCATGATTGTTTAAATAGGAATTCATGTATATATGTATGTGAACAATGTTTGCATGTCTGGAATGAGTGTTGTTGCTCTGTTCATAGTCTTAGGTTCTAAAAAAATGATTCAATTTTCATCTGCTCTTCCTCTAATATGTTACTTGTTATGATGTATTAACAATAAATATTAGGAATAACTATATTTTAATTTAAAACGGTTTCAAGCAAGATTTTAAGGTAGATTCCACTGAAAGGATAAATTACAGTGATTTTCATTTAAAACACATCAAAATCTCGAACAAAATAATATGTCAATTCAGGTATTTAATCTGTTATGTTATTGAAAGATAGGATTTTTAAAAGTAAAATCTTAATTTTTAAGTAAGTAAATTGTGAGAATTCGAAGGTTGATCAGATTAGGGATCTTTGGGCTTTTTTGATGATCGCGTAGGTCGGAGGTTTAGGGATTGAGGCTAGAGGAAGGTGGTAGGCCAGGGATGTCGGGAAAAATGTTTGATAAAATTTCTAATCATCGTTGAGGGCTAACGGGGCCGATTTAGGGTTTTGGTTTGAGTTTTTATCGAGGTTGTTTTCTGGCAATGGTGGCGTCATGGCGAGCTTTAAAGTATGCGGTATAGGGGAATAGCTGGTGTGACGCCCCATTCTATACCCATGCTAGCCAAAAACATTACTGTGAATGCTGTAAACTAGCACGGAGAATAAGGCTGTTGAGGAGCGACCATCTGTATAATTGCTTTGTGCGAGTACCGATATACCGGATAAAAATATATCTTTTCCTCTCAAGAGGAAATCCGACATACCGACACAAACTCAAAGCTACTACATAGTGGCTATAAAGGTCTTCGGAAATAAATATAGAAATAAACATAACACAAATCAGTCACAGACAATTCATATCACAAAGGCGGAAATAGATATGAATATTACACATGAAAGTGTATATCAGAGTAGTGGTCTAAAAAGATCCACAATATCACAAAAGAATAGTTACATGAACTACACAAAAGAATAAGTATACATTATGCAGTCTATATCTCAAATGTATACAACAAAAACTACTAATCTAAGTAGTTAACCAAAAGTCAGAGGAATCAATCCCAAGAGAGAAGTCAAGCAGAAGCACCTGTAACATCTCGGTCTGACCCGAGTATTATTTAATAAGAATATAATAAACGGATCAGTCTAGCTATAAATATCAGGTGAAACGATATAGAATAAGAGATATGACTAAACACATAATAATCACTATGCCAAGCTGTGATATATATAAGTAATTGAAAATCAACAAGAGATTAATTCAATATCACCAAATCTACACAAGAATCAAAGAAATGTTATACTCCTTATTTCGTTCACCAAACCACAAATATTGACGATAATATCAACATCAATCACAAAAGTCAATGACCCACAAATTCACCAATGTACAAATATTGACAATAATATCAATGTCAATCACAAAAATCAATGACACACAAATTCACCAATGCACAAATATTGATAAAACTTATCAATGGAAATCACGAAAATTGGTGAAACACAAATTCTAGAAATCATCTCAAGAAATCCAGAAATCACAAAGGGGGGGAGGCCTATCACAAACGGGAGCATAAAGCCCACCAACACGTGTATCACAAACGGAATTCTAATTCTATGGTTGCTAACCATCACAAATTGAGCCGAAGCTCCACAAACGGCCCAAAGACCATGGGTTGCTACCCCACCAAATTGAGTCGAAACTCCACAAAACGGGGTTTAGTCTCCCTCGCAGACAAAGAGACATCGCACATTGCTAGTCTAAATCACAAAGATGATCGTCATGATCATCAAGAAGTGTCAATTACACTAAGCTAGTAAATATATGAGTTTAGCATCATGTCCCATAACCACTAGCTTAGCTTAAATATTTACGAACAAATTGTAAGTTTCCACTAGAAAATTGTCACAAGAGATTCAATCGAACAAGTCCAAGAATTAACCGAACAAGTAAACGCAAGCGTTTCATACCACTTGTTTTACTAAGCCGTTTAATTAGATTTCTCATACGAGTGAGGTAAAGGTTTGTATATACTAATAGATTGGAAAATGGTTTAAGAAACGAGCTTTGTTATTGAAAATAGAGTTGAAATCATTTTGTTGAAAGAGTTTTGATATTTACTACTAGTATTGAAACCTTTATATTTTTAAAGTGACAAATCACAAAAATGATTGTAGAACAATCAATCACCGAAATTCACATTCGAAGACGTGAATAAAATCCAAAGAAATCGATACCGAATCCATCAAAATGGATATTCCCAAAAATCACGATGAAAATGTCATCAAAGTCCATAATAAATGATAACAACAAAAAGGGAATCAACACGAATCGATTAAAGTTGGACATATACTCAAAAACAGCGAAAATAGGCAAAATTGCACATTTCAGACGTCTGAAATTACCTTCCAGATGTCTGAACCATTGACCAGACGTCTGAAATTCTTCTCTATCTTTTCGCGTTTTCCAGGGACCAATTCCAGACGACTGAATTTCCAAACCAGACGTCTGAATTTGAAACCAAACGTTTGAAATTGGGTTCAGACGTCTGAAATCCCCCTGTAGGCAAAAATCAGCCTTGCCCAAAAATGGGCGAAAATCCAAACGGAAGCGATCGGACAAGCGACGAAGACAAGGGATGAATGCCAAGAGACAACCCTGCCTTATAGGCTTTCCGAAACACCTCTTAAAGCATGATCAAACATCAAAGTTATGATTCTTAAAGATTTGGCTTAAAACACCAAAAATTGGAATATTTACAAATCTAATCCAAATCAAATGCAATTGCACATGAATAATTGTTAGGAATTCATACCTAACAACCAAAGATACGTATAGTCATAGATGTGAGATAAAAATCTCACCTTTAAACAAAATCAACCAAGAAGAAGCTTGAAAGCAAATGGAGAATCAACCTCTCTTCAACACAACCCAAATGAGCTTGAATCTATGCTCAACAACAAGAACATTTCCAAAATTAGGTTTAGGAATTTCTGAAGTTGGTAAGAGAATAAGTTGGAGAAGAAGAAGAAGAAGCTTACCAATGGGTTATCTTGAATTTGGAGCTAGGAATTTGAAGTTGCAAGAGGAACTAGGGTTTTGGAGTTTTAATTTCCAATCTCTCCCACCATTAATGCTAAGAAAACTGAAAAGAGAAGAGAATGAGGGTGAATGGGGAAGAGTGGCTCAGATTTGAGCATAAGTTAAAACATAGGGCTGAGCCCAAAACCATATCCAAAGTGAAAAGTAGCAAAAATCAACTTTCTCCAAACATATCGAAGCTTATACTCAAAAAGGTCGCAAACGGCATTTTAAACTCAATGGGAGTGGTCCCGAGTCCTAATTCGATCATATGCAAAAAGTAGATTTTCGGACCAAAATCCGACTAACGATAAAATATTTAAATAAAATATTTAAATATATAATCGATAAATATGCGGGTTGTTACAGACTCCCTTCCTTAAAGAAATTGCGTCCTCGCAATCATAAGGAATAAATGAACAAAAAGTAACAACCATAAAAGCATATCAACACAAAAGAAGAAATTCGAAATAGAAGTTTACCTCAAAGGGCACGAGAAAGTAAGTCCGGATGTGTTCGTTCGATGAATTCTCTAGATTCCCAAGAACAATCCTTAGGATTTGAAGACCATTGAACTTTAACAAGCGGAACATCTTTATTTCGAAGTCGTTTGACCTCCGAAGCAACAATTCGAATAGGATGCTGCTCATAAGTTAAATTAGGCGAAACTTCAATCTCTTCCACAACACCGGGCTCAAGAACAGAATCGGAATCTCGAAGACATTTCCGAAGTTGAGAAACGTGAAACACGTCATGGATAGCAGAAAATTGAGCCGGTAATAAAAGGCGATAAGCCATGGAACCAATACGTTCAATGATAGGAAATGGCCCGATATATCGAGGCGCCAATTTTCCCGATCGACTGAAACGTACAACACCTTTCATAGGTGAAACACGAATGAACACAAGATCTCCCTCAGAAAATTCTAACTTCCTTCTCCGGTTATCGGCATAGGATTTTTGTCTACTCTGGGCTTCTTTCATCCTATGACGAATAAGATCAATCTTTTCTGTGGAATCACGAATAAAATCTGGACCTAAAACCAGCTTCTCACCGGCCTCAAGCCAACAAGAAGGAGATCGGCATGGCCTTCCATAGAGTGCCTCAAAAGGTGCCATAACAATACTAGATTGGAAGCTATTATTATAGGAAAATTCAACAAGTGAAATATGATCTTTCCAACTTCCACCAAAATCAAGAACACAAGCACGAAGAAGATCTTCAAGAGTTTGATTCACACGCTCGGTTTGTCCATCAGACTGGGGGTGATAAGCGGTGCTAAAATTAAGCTTCATTCCTAAAGCTTTTTGAAGACTCTTCCAAAATCCACTAGTAAACAATGGATCACGATCGCTAACAATAGAAGTAGGAACTCCATGCAATTTAACAATTTCTTTGATAAAGATTTTGGCCAAAAGAGGAACGGTTCGATTAGATCGAACGGGAATAAAATGGGCGGATTTAGTAAGTCTATCAACGATCACCCATAAGCTATCATGACCCAAATGAGAACGGGGAAGGCCGTCAATAAAATCCATGGAAATTTGATCCCACTTCCAAATAGGAATTTCTAAAGGTCGTAATAACCCACCGGGCCTTTGATGTTCGGCTTTAACGAGTTGGCAAGTCATGCAACGCTTAACGAAGTTAGCGATGTCAAGTTTCATTCCCTCCTAATAATAAAGTCGCTTCATATCCGCGTACATTTTACTACTACCGGGATGAATGGTGAATTTAGAACGATGTGAATCTTCTAAAATATCTTTACGAAGATCACTAATATTTGGCACGATGAGTCTACCAAAGCTCCGAACGCCGCCACGAGAATCGATATCAAAGTCTTTCAATCCTTCAATATCAATCTTATCCTTAATATTTTGGCTAAGAAGAGCCAATTCGGGATCTAACCTTTGAGCTTCAAGAATGCGGTCTAAAAGAGAAGGATGAGCCTCAAGGCTACATAAAACAAGAGATGAACATAAATCGGATACGCGGTCTCGAATCTCACAAGTGGATAAGATCTCGAGATCGTTCCATTCGGATATCATCATAGAAACAACTGCTTGTTGCTTACGGCTAAGAGCATCGGCGACACGATTACCCTTACCGGGCGTATAAAGAATATCAAGATCATAAGGTGCAAGAAACTCGAGCCAACGCTGTTGACGCAAATTAAGTTCCTTCTGAGAGAATAAATATTTCAAGGACTTATGATCGGTATAAAGAACAAATTTCTCTCCTAAAAGATAATGACGCCAAATATGAAGGGCGAAAACAATAGCCGCGAGCTCTAAATCATGAGTGGCATATCTAGTCTCAGCAGGCTTCAATTGCCTAGAAGCATAAGCAATAACACGTTCTCTTTGCATAAGAACGGCACCCAAACCAACGCGACTAGCATCGGTATAAACAACGAAATCTTGATTCCCCTCGGGAATAACGAGAATAGGAGCATTAGAAAGAAGTTCTTTTAATTTCTGAAAAGAAACTTCACATTTGTCCGACCAAATGTATTTAACTCCTTTCCTCGTCAAACTAGTGAGAGGTACGGCAATCTTAGAAAAATCTTTGATAAAACGACGGTAATAGCCCGCCAAGCCGAGAAAACTACGAATCTCTGTCACACTCTCCGGTCTCTTCCAATCTTGAATCGCTTCAATCTTTGAAGGATCCACGGAAATTCCGGATTCGGAAATAATATGACCGAGAAACTTCACACGAGATTTCCAAAAGTGGCATTTAAATTTTTTTGCCTTTAATTGATTACTCCTAAGAGTTTCCAACACAATCCGAAGATGTTTTTCATGCTCCTCTTCGGTTTTTGAATACACAAGAATATCATCAATAAAGATGAGAACAAATCGATCAAGAAAATCTTTGAAGACTCGATTCATAAGGTCAATGAAATAAGCCGGGGAGTTCTTCAAACCAAATGGCATGACAAGCCATTCATAAGATCCATAACGAGTATGGAACGATGTCAAAGGAATACTATCCTCTGAAATACGAAGCTGATGAAATCCAGTAGCTAAGTCTAATTGTGAAAAGACCTTAGCACCACTAGGCTGATCGAATAGATCATCAATCCGAGGTAAAGGGTATTTATTTTTGATAGTAAGATCATTAAGCTTGCGGTAGTCAACGCAAAGCCTAAGTGTCCCATCGGATTTCTTCACAAAAATAGCCGAAGCTCCCCAAGGCGAGGAACTAGAGCGAATAAATTGCTTCGTCTCTAATTCGGATAATTGTTTACGCATCTCCTCGTTTTCTTTATTAGACATACGATACGGAGGACGAGTGATAGGTTGAGCTCCAGGAATAAGATTAATTCTGAACTCAATTGCTCGCTTAGGTGGTAATCCCAAAACGGGATCGAATATGTCAGAAAATTCACGAACGACGTGAATAAGAGAAATAATATCACCCTCATCATCATCATCGTCATCACGAGGATTTAAAGAATATAAAGATGCAACCAAGCTGGAATCTGAATCTTTAAGATTAATAGAAATCTGCTTAACAGATTGAGGATGTCGAAGATGAATAGTCCGCTCAGGACATAGGATATGAGCTTCATAACGGTTAAGCCAATCCATTCCCAAAATCATTCCAAAGCCTAAATAACGCATGACATGCAAATAGGCTAGGAAAGGAAAATCACACAAAATAATTTCGACATCTTTACACAATAAACTGATTGTTGCGGATCCACCAACCGGATTCGCAATTCTCAAAGAAGTCATCAAACACAAAACATCCAAAGAAAAAGCATCAACAAGTTCTTTTGATATAAAAGAATGGGACGCACCCGTATCAAAAAGAACTCGAATAGGATGATCACGAAATAAAATAATTCCATCAAGGATAGAATGAGGCATACCTTGACCACGAGATGTGTTGCCAGGGGCTTGAGCAACATTTAACTTTCCCTCCTTCCTGCCCTGAAGCTTGGGGCATGAAGATATAACATGTCCGGGAACTTTGCAGTAGCGACAAGAGAGAGACTTTGGGCACTTGTTCGCATAATGGTCATTCGAACCACAATTATAGCATTCCCCACGGCCAAAGGAAGAAGTCTTTGCCACAGAGGTTGCTTGTTTCCCCTTTTTATTGGGATAAGGACCTTTATATTTGTTTGGCCTCTTCTTGTTATTGTTGAAGTTTGGTTTGGAACCCACCACTTCAACATCATTCTCTCTATCCGCCTCTTCAAGACGAAGAGCGATATCAACGAGTTGGTCGAAAGAAACTTCTAATTTTAGAAGTAATGGCTTATTGAGACTTTTGTTTAAGCCATAAACAAATCTCTGATTCTTCTTCAGAGGGGTGTTGATGTATTCAACCCCATATTTGGAAAGCGACTCGAAGGAGGCGACGTAATCAGTCACGGAGGACTCACCTTGAACAAGGTCTATAAATCGTCGAGCCAATGTCACTTTCTCAGCTTCTGGCACGAATTTTAATTCGAAGCATTCCCGGAATTGCTCCTAGGTGAGATCCGCTTCATTAATCTCAGAAATAAGAAGCTCGTACCAGTCCAATGCTCTTTCTCGGAGCATACTAGAGGCCACCTGAACTCGGTGAAGGTCAATAAGATTCATGCGCGAAAAGATGCGATCGCATGTTCTAAGCCAAGCTTGGACTTCAATAACAGTTTCGGAACCTTTGAATGGCTCCCCACCCAAATTGGTGTAACCGCTGCACAAGCGTGCAAATCCCGACTTTGGGTGAGTAGGTTCCGAGTTAGCTCCAACTGCTTGAGCATTAGTTACCAAATCAAGAAGCTGTTGAGCAGTCATAAAAACTCCATCCTGGGGTGGAGTGCTAGATGGCCCGGCTCTGGGGCGGCCAGGTCTAGACATTTCTCTTCCTTTAGAAAGAAAGAAGAGGAAGAAGAAGGTTATTCACCAAATTGAATATCAAGCAATCTTGATAGACAAAACAAGGAATCATAAAAGAAAATAGGATAAGACGGTACGTAGACCTGAATAAAATCCTAAAGCACGACTCCTAAGATGGACTTAGGACGATGATCCTTGTTATAATATTCCATATTGTTCCGAAGTTTGGCTTTGATACCAAGCTGTGACGCCCCACCTCTATACCCACGCTAGCCAAGAACATTACTGTGAATGCTGTTAACTAGCACGGAGAATAAGGCTGTTGAGGAGCGACCATCTGTATAATTGCTTTGTGCGAGTACCGATATACCGGATAAAAATATACCTTTTCCTCAAAAGAGGAAATTCGACATACCGACACAAACTCAAAGATACTACACAGTGGCTATAAAGGTCTTCGGAAACAAATATAGAAATAAACATAACACAAATCAGTCACAGACAATTCATATCACAAAGGCGGAAATAGATATGAATATTACACATGAAAGTGTATATCAGAGTAGTGGTCTAAAAAGATCCACAATATCACAAAAGAATAGTTACATGAACTACATAAAAGAATAAATATACATTATGCAGTCTATATCTCAAATGTATACAACAAAAACTACTAATCTAAGTAGTTAACCAAAAGTCAGAGGAATCAATCCCAAGAGAGAAGACAAGCAGAAGCACCTGTAACATCTCGGTTTGACCCGAGTATTATTTAATAAGAAAATAATAAACGGATCAGTCTAGCTATAAATATCAGGTGAAACGATATAGAATAAGAGATATGACTAAACACATAATAATCACTATGCCAAGCTGTGATATATATAAGTAATTGAAAATCAAGAAGAGATTAATTCAATATCACCAAACCTACACAAGAATCAAAGAAATGTCATACTCCTTATTTCGTTCACCAAACCACAAATATTGACGATAATATCAACGTCAATCACAAAAGTCAATGACACACAAATTCACCAATGTACAAATATTGACAATAATATCAATGTCAATCACAAAAGTCAATGACACACAAATTCACCAATGCATAAATATTGATAAAACTTATCAATGGAAATCACGAAAATTGTTGAAACACAAATTCTAGAAATCATCTCAAGAAATCCAGAAATCACAAAGGGGGGAGGCCTATCACAAACGGGAGCATAAAGCCCACCAACACGTGTATCACAAACGGAATGCTAATTCCATGTTGCTAACCATCACAAATTGAGCCGAAGCTCCACAAACGGCCCGAAGACCATGGGTTGCTACCCCACCAAATTGAGTCGAAACTCCACAAAACGGGGTTTAGTCTCCCTCGCAGACAAAGAGACATCGCACATTGCTAGTCTAAATCACAAAGATGATCGTCATGATCATCAAGAAGTGTCAATTACACTAAGCTAGTAAATATATGAGTTTAGCATCATGTCTCATAACCACTAGCTTAACTTAAATATTTACGAACAAATTGTAAGTTTCCACTAGAAAATTGTCACAAGAGATTCAATCGAACAAGTCCAAGAATTAACCGAACAAGTAAACGCAAGCGTTTCATACCACTTGTTTTACTAAGCCGTTTAATTAGATTTCTCATACGAGTGAGGTAAAGGTTTGTATATACTAATAGATTGGAAAATGGTTTAAGAAACGAGCTTTGTTATTGAAAATAGAGTTGAAATCATTTTGTTGAAAGAGTTTTGATATTTACTACTAGTATTGAAACCTTTATATTTTTAAAGTGACAAATCACAAAAATGATTGTAGAACAATCAATCACCGAAATTCACATTCGAAGACGTGAATAAAATCCAAAGAAATCGATACTGAATCCATCAAAATGGATATTCCCAAAAATCACGATGAAAATGTCATCAAAGTCCATAATAAATGATAACAACAAAAAGGGAATCAACACGAATCGATTAAAGTTGGACATATACTCAAAAACAGCGAAAATAGGCAAAATTGCATATTTCAGACGTCTGAAATTACCTTCCAGACGTCTGAACCACTAACCAGACTTCTGAATGGAATTCCAGATGTCTGAAATTCTTCTCTGCCTTTTCGCGTTTTCCAGGGACCAATTCCAGACGACTGAATTTCCAAACCAGACGTCTGAATTTGAAACCAGACGTCTGAAATTGGGTTCAGACGTCTGAAATCCCCCTGTAGGCAAAAATCAGCCTTGCCCAAAAATGTGCGAAAATCCAAATGGAAGAGATCGGACAAGCGACGAAGACAAGGGATTAATGCCAAGCGACAACCCTGCCTTATAGGCTCTCCGAAACACCTCTTAAAGCATGATCAAACATCAAAGTTATGATTCTTAAAGATTTGGCTTCAAACACCAAAAATTGGAATATTTACAAATCTAATCCAAATCAAATGCAATTGCACATGAATAATTGTTAGGAATTCATACCTAACAACCAAAGATACTTATAGTCATAGATGTGAGATAAAAATCTCACCTTTAAACAAAATCAACCAAGAAGAAGCTTGAAAGCAAATGGAGAATCAACCTCTCTTCAACACAACCCAAATGAGCTTGAATCTATGCTCAACAAGAAGAACATTCCCAAAATTAGGTTTAGGAATTTCTGAAATTGGTAAGAGAATAAGTTGGAGAAGAAGAAGAAGAAGCTTACCAATGGGTTCTCTTGAATTTGGAGCTAGGAATTTGAAGTTGCAAGAGGAACTAGGGTTTTGGAGTTTTAATTTCCAATCTCTCCCACCATTAATGCTAAGAAAACTGAAAAGAGAAGAGAATGAGGGTGAATGGGGAAGAGTGGCTCAGATTTTTGCATAAGTTAAAACATAGGGCTGAGCCCAAAACCAAACCCAAAGTGAAAAGTAGCAAAAATCAACTTTCTCCAAACATATCGAAGCTTATACTTAAAAAGGTCGCAAACGGCATTTTAAACTCAATGGGAGTGGTCCCGAGTCCTAGTTCGACCATATGCAAAAAGTAGCTTTTCGGACCAAAATTCGACTAACGATAAAATATTTAAATAAAATATTTAAATATATAATCGATAAATATGCGGGTTGTTACAGCTGGAGTGTAGGGAGACAAAGTTTTGGCTGGAGTCTCGTGATCATCGATGGTCTGTGGTGGTGATATGGGTGGCCGGTGGTCGATCGTTTGGGTTCCAGTTATGGACGAATAGCTCGTTTCTGATTTATAGTTTGATCGAGGAAACTGGGAGGTCGGAGTGTTTGAGAGGGTCATTGGCGACCAGAGGGAGTAGGCGAAGTTGATCGGAGGGCCGACGATGACGTGTGTACGTGCACGTGTGTTATAGCGTGTCTGAAGTATAGATATGAGTTTTGCTTCAGGAAAATGATGGTATATCTCGATGTTGACTCGGGGTTTCATGTAGGAAGAGGAGCGAGATGGAACGGGTTGAGATCGAGTGTGGTCTCGTGTAAATTTGAATCGGGCCCTAGTATTTTGGTAATGTTTTTTTAAAAAAAAAAACTAGATTTAGAAGTAAAGTAAAGTTCTAAACAAGTTTTCAAACAAATATTTTTGAAGAGAAGATTAAGCAAGTTTCAAATAAAAGTATGGATCGGGATTTAAAAACTAATTTCAATAATTAAGAATGCCTTTCATTTTAAAATTGTTTTGGTTTGAATAATTATTAGGATAATTAACATAAGTGTTTTCAAATGAGATTAGGTAAGTAATTTCGAATAAACACTTATGAAACTGATTAAGTATAATTACTTAATGTAATTTGTAAAGTATAATTACTTAATAGAGGTAATTAAGGATTAACTAATTAGTGAAATAAATTAAAGAATTAATTAATTCAAGGATAGTTAATTTATATAAGTAATTAAGGTTAATCAAGAATGTAATTAATTAAATATTACTTGCTAAATGTAAAAAATTAATTAAAGAGTGATTAATTAATAAAAGTAATTAGAGGATCATTAATTAATGGAATTAACGAGAGTAATTAAAGATTAATTAATATGAATAGTTAAAAAAAATTAATTTAAGGCTAATTACTTGATGTAATTAGAGGATGATTAATTAATTAGTTTGTAAATGATTAATGTTAAGTAAGTAGGATTAAAAGAATCTAAGTAATTAAAGTGGTAATTAATTTAATTGGAGATTAATTAAATTAATTAGAAATTATATATCTAATAAATCTTGTTTATGGATGGTTGAATGATATTGGATGACTTGGATTGATGATATCTCTTATGGGCGATTGAGATGTGCTGTGAAATGAATGGGATGAACTGTGATAATGTAGGTTCCCTATCTGGGTTGAATTGTTATGTGATATGATATTTTGGATGTGAATTGTATTGTTTAAAACTTAACAACTTGGATTAGAGATGACATTGAATTCGAAGAAACCGGGTTGGGTATTAGCAAATACCCGAAACCACTTCGATTCTTTACAAATTTGAGTTTAGAAGCAAACAGGCTGGAATGAAATAGGTTAAGTATCATGGATATTTAAATAGGATAACGATTCTTGGATATTATTTTGAGATAAATGATTGACTTAAATAAGATTAGAACTCGTAGAAAAGTACAAGTTACCCTGGTAATTCACTTAAGTTATATAGCTTGGTATTTCATACTATATGGGTTTACTCATGCTGGTTTCCAGCCTGACCCGGGTGTTACTTTGATGTAAAGCTCGGGTCAGACCGAGTATTACAGATTTTCAAGTGAGGACATTCTGGAGCTTAAAAGGCGAGCTGGATGGCAGGAATGTATGGAGTATTCCATGTGTATTATTATTATTTATCTGGGACAAGTTAATTTTAACTTTCCACTGTTTATGTAAAGGTTGTAATTCTGATGTAAATAAATGTAAATTAACAGATACAGTTTTCTTTTGTATAACTGTTATTACTTGATATTATATTTTGATCCGCTGCGAATGTGAGATTTTGTGACTTGTTTTCTGTTTCTTCTTTTATCTCTTTCTTCTTTACCCTAACAATCTGGAATTTTCGGGATTGAAAATTCCGGGTCGTTACATTTAGTATCAAAGCAGAAGGTTAAGCGAGAAACTTGGCTCTGGGGGGTTTACTCATTTGAATAAGGGTCAATAGTACCCTAGAATGAATTGAGTGTCTATATATATATATATATATATATATATATATATATATATATGAGAGCGTATTTGTTATTTTCCTATAAAATGATTTTAAAACGATTTTAAAACTAGTTTTTATATAAGATTATATTTTGATATATAAAGTAATATTTCTTTCTAATTATTAAATATATTAAAGAAATTGGTTGTTGATCATTGGAATAAAATAAATAATGAGAACTAAGTGGTAATAGTAATACAACCAAATTGAAATTAAATGAAGATAAGTTTGAAATGGATCCAAACTGAAACTAAAATCCTAAATTTATAGAAGTAAGTATAAGATAAAAATGAATGGTATCCAAATATGATAATCTTGGTTATTATAATAATGGTTATTGTGTTTAATAATGAAACATTTGTTAACGAGTAAGCAAAATGAAGTAAACTTTTAGACGAGTATAACTTATAAATTGAAGTAGGTTTTAAATTGTGAATTTTTGAATCCTTAGTCTAGAAACATCTAAAATTGTTTTCAAAACATTAGAAGAAATGATATTATTCAGACTATTTTGAATGTGATCTTATTTTAAAATAAGAGATGTTTGGAAAATTTAAAGAAATTTGTTTTGAATTAAAACCAAAGGTGGTTTAAAAATTTAAAATATGACTTAGTAGGCTAAGGAATAAATATGTATATATATATGAGGATATACATAATATCAAAAATGATTTGGAATAAACTCTAAGTGTTGAGTATTGATTTTCTCTGGAATGTGATGTAAAAACCCATAGTGAAATTTGAAATGGGAATTCAAATTGAGTAAAAGTTGACTGGATTAAAATGAGATTTAACTTAGGGGAATTTAAATAAGTTTAGAACAAACAACCTGAATTGGAAATTTCAAGATGAAATGGGGATTTAACTTACGAAGTTAAATGGGTTGATTTTAGATGGGAATTATGTGTGATCTCAAACAGATTTGAGATCTGGAAATGGATAATGGAGGATATTGATTGGTGTTTGGATAATTTGGATGTTTATTTACCTTGGCTTATCCTGATATCATCCTATTGTTCTTAATAATATATGGAACTGTGAATTAGATTGTTTAAATGAATTAAGAAGTAGATTGAGATAATATCTATTCCATTATTGGAATTTAATGAAATTAAAACTTAATTTGAAATTACTTAAGTAATTTTGATTTTAAAGATAAAAAATTGAGCTTGTAAAAATGAGATCACTTTGAACATTAATATTTGAATGTTTAAAATGAACATGTAAACTAAAATGGTTAAGGATTGGTTTCAAGATTGAAATTGGGTAATAAAGCGAATTTCAAAGATTAAATTGTTTAAAAAAGAATTTGAACTATGATTTGAACCTAGAAATAAATATATGAAGAAGTAAAGGTTAATTTGATTTAAAAGAACGAAATCAGCATTTGAAAATTTAACTCGATTTTATAATTCGAGATGGTTTAATGTGAGATTGAATTTGAAATTTGATTTGAATAATTTGGAATTGTGATTAAAGTTGAATAAGAAAATTTAAATGGAATTTGATTTGAAATTGGAAAGAGATTGCAGTTAATTCAGCTTGAACTGGGATTGAATCAATTTAATGGGATGAAAAATTGATTTGGAAATGGAAATTGGGAAATTGAACAGTTTGGCTCTGGACTATTTTCAAAATAAATTATTTTCGTATAAGCTTTCTTAAATCTATTTTTCCAAGATATTTACCATATACAACCTTTTTTTTAAAGCTAAACTATTTTATACTTATTTTACAATTATTTTTGGAACTATTTAACTACCTTACAACTGTTTTATAAACTAATTACTATTTTTCAACTACTTTATAACCAATTCCTAATTTACAACTATTTTACAATTTTCTAACTACTTTACAATATTTTATAACTACTTAACTATTTTACAGCTATTTTACAAACTACTAATAATTTTGTAACTACTTATCTATTTTAAACTTTTCAAGTAATTTTCTAAATTTAAGCTGGTCATAGTGCAAACTGTTTATGATTAGATATCCATTTGAGATAAGAATTGAGGTGATAATCCAAATGGGGATTGAGGCAATTGTGAATAAATGAATAAGAATCTAAGGGAATGTGAATAGAAAAGAGAAATTGATTTAGCTAATAATCAATGAAGATAGATACGTAGGATGTACGTATATTATTCTATTCGCATAGTGATTTGATCCAGATTCGAGCATAGAATTTCGAGATAGTATATCGATCCGAGTTGGGATTTTTCACTCAATTTCAACGGCGAACTTGGATATGGATTTTTGGTTGGTTCTGGAAATTCTGTATCATAGTTATGACTATGCAAGATGAATGACGGTTTCTGATGAAGACACCAGATCTGAGTCCGCACTAGGAAATCTGTGACGATCGCGAATTTTCGACGCTCGAAAACCGACATCAATACGTACACCGTATCAACTGCCAAGTAATTGAAGGCCGGAAAACCGTACCGTTAGGGTTAAAGAAGAGGTAGAAGATAGGAGAAGAGAGAAAGAAAAAAAAAACAGAAACAATAACAGAATCTCACAATCACAGCGGAACAACATATAATAGATAATTGAATAATCTTTAAACAAAGAACTATATCAGTTATTACATTTCATCATATTACATCATCAGAGTGTACAACAACAAATAACAACAAACAGCGGAAAAGAAATACAATATACTAGTGAATACGCCATGCCATCCAACTTGCCTCCAGCAACTCCTGAATTCCCGAATATCCTGATAAACCTAACTCTTAACTGCCCGTGTGGAAATTGGTGGGCACCCAGAGTTTAGGAAGGAAAACAATAAACTCCGAGTCAGTCATGGGACTGGTGTGAGAACTTAAAACAGTTTATCTTTAAAACAAAGAACAGGATAATTTTAAAATAGATTCGCAATGCTTTTTAGAAAATGAGACAACCATAAGGCCTCCTTTTCACCTTTACCACTTTTGAAAACAAATTTCAAATTATTTTCCTTACGCGGAAATACTTTCATTTCAAAATGGTTCATTTAAACCAATTAAATAAATCCTTACCGATTTACTTTATATTTACGTTCCAAATCCGTAAATTCATTCCCAAACTTCAAAAATAAATCAACGTTTATTTTTAAACAAATTTCCCTTTCTTTTATAAATTCTATAGTGAATTTACAATTCCAAAATATCTATGAATATACGATTTCCAATATTCATTTTCATTTTATCTTTAAAAGATAACATCTCAAAACATTCACTTCATATTGGAAAACATTTCCATACTTATTTAATAATAAGTAATTCACAAATCCATTTATTTTCAACACTTGGAAAATATTCAATATACTTAAATCGAAATTAAATATATATTTCATTCTTTAAGGAAAACGTGCTCTTAAACACATTTGTTTGGGCCAAAACGAATGTTACGTAAAACATCGTTACGACGACCAAAAATCACTAGTATAGGGATTCGGAATTAAGATAAATATATAAATCCCAATACTATATAAAAACATTTCCTTCCGGAAATCATTTACCGTAACAACAGTGTTATAGTCTACCATTTCCTTATATTTCTCGAAAACGTCTATTTCAACAATGAATGTTGAAATTTATGGTTTCGATAGTCAATACATTTTTAAACAACTTTAAAACGACTAACTTCATTTCATAATATCACTTTCCCAAAAACATATCTATTTTCTTTTTTTAATAATATATTCACTGTCCAAAATCGTGAATATACCCTATTTACCCAATTCAGTATTTCTACACTTTTTATATAAAGAATAGTTCGCTATCCAAAATCACAAATATACTTCTTTTAATAAATTTCTATATTCAATTTATCAAATTCCATTGATTTGGAATTTATAAACAATGTCTATAAATTCCATTTCTATTTATAAACTTCGACTTATAAATCTCCTTTATTAATCCAATTCAATTTATATATCTCAAATATATACCAAAAGTCCATATTATAAGTTAAATACTTATAATTCATTTATTTACAAAATCGTTCTTTTTAAAACTTCACAAACTATAAATCTTATTACTTATAAGATTTCATTTATAGCCTTATTTTCAACATTAACAGAACTCCTTTTAAAATTCCATTATTTTTGATTTATAAAATATTTATCTTATAAATCTCATCTATAAACCATTTATGCTTCATAAAAGATTTCAATTTAAATGCAAAAATCCGATTTATAAGTTAATTACTTAAAATCTTTTATTTTACAACATCTATTCATTTTATAACTTTACAAATTTTATAAATCTACTACTTATAAAATTCCATTTATAACTTCACCAGTTATAATTCTATCATTTCATTCACTTATGAAATCCATTTACACTTCATCCTAACATTTATAAAAACTCATTTTATAACTCCAATATTTTAATTTATAAATATCACTTTTATAAATCTTTTATATAAATCAATTTATATTATTATTTTAAAACGTCTTTAAACTCCTTTATAATTTCATCATTTTGATTTATAAAATTATCAAATTTTATAAATCCTATATTTAAACTTTTTACAATAAATTCAAAAATTCCAAATCTAAACTATTTTATAAATCTATTTTTTTTTAAAATCACCTTTTGGTTATCTTCACAAAAATCTTAATTTTTATGACATAAAAATTTATAACGTTTTAATTATTTAAAATGAATCAATTCAAAAATTTAATAAAACGTATACTTTCAAAGATCACTTTAAAATTCTTTTTAAAATCAAAATCATATTTTTGAAAACTTAGATCCGATGATGCAGCAGCTCCCAATAGTCAATCACGACAACAAACATCATATATCATCATATGATAATCAACAAACATCACAATATCTGTAATTAAATAATTACTGGTGAGGAATCCAGTTGGATCCCTCCAATCTGTTTTCCTGCATCCACAAACATTAGCACAATACCAATACCGTTCCAGTACGGAATTATCGTGGTATATGAGATTTATAAAATATTATCCGCTTAATAGACGGTGCAATAGGGTCTCATCCGCTATATAATGAGGGAAATCAACTCCAAGTACATAAATAATGCCAATTTCACTGTACTATGAAATATTCGCGGTACATGTTTTTAATAAATAACATCCGCTTACTAACGGCGCATAATGTCTATTTTAACAATCAATAGGTAACAATCATCATTCAAACATACAATCAACAATTTTAAATCTAACTATTTAAAATTAAAATCGAAACTATTCGATTGAGTGAGAAGTTCTCACCTTAGTTTCAATTTTGGTTTTGCGTTTTATTTCGAATAAAATTAAACGAACGTTTAATTTTACCCGAAATTCTCACTAGCTCCAAATGATTCCAATCCAGTTCCATCGTGTAGATTCGTCCATACGAACCCAACGCAACTTGTTTCATCCATTTTCGACCTCGTATGAAAAAGATATGAATTTTTAAAGTTACAAGAATTAATAAAATTAAATTTCTTTTATATTTTAACCTAACTACCATCATAGCCGTTGATCCCTTCACTGCAAATCACGGCCGTGATTCATCATCTTCCCCAGTAACATCACGCACGCATCCAACCCATTAGCCGCCACCTAGGGCTTGATGCTGCGACCACCACAATCAACTTCAGGACGATCAAGATACACGGTTTCGAAGCTCACGACGAATGCTACCTTCGGCATGAACACGGTGGAACTCGGCCCCCTCTCTCTCTCGAAAAACATGCACGACCGGCCACGGTTCCAGCTCCAATTGCCATCGATTCTTTGCTCCATTCACGATCTTAACCGTTGGATAGCAAGATCTCACCACCCTCTACGACTTTCATGTTGGAAGTTTGTTGTAAATGTTGATGGATTTGAAGAAATCAAAGAGAAAGGGAAAGAAAACTTCGGCCATTGATGTTATGAAGCCGACGGCCTGAAAGAAGAAGGCTAGGGTTTTATTTCTTTTGCAAAAATTAATTTTAATTAATAGAAATTCTGGGTCGTTACAAACTTCCCCCCTTAAAAGAATTTCGTCCTCGAAATTACCAAGTAAGAAAAAGTTACATAATCCATTAACTTTCCAAAACAAACCATTCCAATTAGAATTTTCAAATCTCTTAAGTGTTTAACTTTGCCAAAATTCATAGTTAAACTTCTTACAAAATCTCTACTAAGTTTCCAAATCCAAACTTAGTTTTCAAAAATTTTCCAATCTTCTCAAAATTATTCTAACGCCTTAAATTTTCGAAAAAATTCGCCATAGTCTCCTTTGCGCGGCTCGATCCGAAAATAAAATGACAGTATATATATCACAAATATATATCTCATCAAGTGATGAGGCATCCCGTAGGGAAAAAAGTGTAAAAGTACGATATTTAATCCGAGATATGTACCTTATATTTTATTAGCGAGCTTATACGGCTAATATAGCGCGAAAGCGAGCTCCAAATGCGAAGCAAGCGCGATCCGCACCTACTAAACACTCAACAAATAGATGAGAAACATGTATATAGACAATAGTATCGATATACAACATATAGAAACATAACAAATATATATATGCCAACATAGAAAATGCAGTAAAAACAATATATTCAATCATCAACCAATAAATATTCATTCATATTCTCATTAATATTCAATGAAATGGTTTTTTTTAATTTAATCACATTTGATTCATTAACATTGGATGTTTTATCAACATTCCTTTATTCATTTCCAATTAGTTTATATTCACTAATTTATATTTACATTAGTTCACTTCCAATTTGAACCAAATTAAATTCTATTTAAATTCATTTACTTCACTTTCAATTTGAATTCAATTACTTAACTTCAAATTTATCAATTCAACTTCATTAACACTTAATGAATTTATATACAATCAATTAACAATCAAATAACAACCAATGTACATTCAACACAACTAAATTTATTTAGTTTACTTTCAATTCGGCTCAACACTTTTTTACTTTCAATTGATTTATATTAAATTGATTTTCATTCAATTATTCAACTTCCAATTACATTGGCTTTTAATGAATTAACACTTATATTCATTGTTTCATTTCAATTTATTTACATCCTATTAATTAACATTCCATTTGTTTTACCTCAGTTGCTTTGTTCATTGTCTCCTTTTGTTTATTGATTTCTACAATCAAGACACAAAAGTCTTTTACCAAAATTTTCGACTTACAAAACTCAAATTTAAACTTGAAATTCTTCATGTTAGAGATTTGCATATTATATCCTTTCCAAAGCTGTGGACTTTCAAGATATTTTAAAGATCTTCTTCCTTAGTTCATTAGGTTGGAATTATGTAATTCTAATTTTAGACTATTGATTTGCTATCTAAAGTTTTGAAAATACTTGCTAACTCGAAGTTTAACAAGTCTATTGTCGTTCCTACAGACATTAGGCATACGCTGGCCAGGCGCAGGACTAAAAGTCTCCAAGTACTAAATATACTTGCTTCAACTCCCAGTGAAAATACTTAAAAATCTTTTAAAAATGGATATGGAAAGCACGTTCCCCCATGGATCACATTTTACCCGGCGGTTACGCTACTATCCCAGTAGAATCGCTTGTAATCTGTAGATTTCACATCTCATGAATTTCGCCATGGTTGTTGCCATAGATCGCAGTTCACACTGCGGTTACGCTACTATCGCAGTAGAATCGATTGTGAATGTAGGCATCTTGCCCCTCAAATTACGCTTTGGCCTCTAGATCGCAGTTTACGCGGCGGTTGCGCCACTATCCCAGTGGAATCGCTTGTAACTGTAGGCATCACGCCCCACGAATTACGCTAGCATACATCATCATCAATTCACATGATCCCATCACGATGATCCATCATGAGGGATTCTAATCCAAATGGATACTCCAACTTATGGAAATTCTACGTAGCTACGAATTTCAAATGGACACTCATACCCAGTTCCAATACCTTCACAAATTTTAAATGGAAGGTACTTTTCCATATCCTCAGTTTAGAAAACATAATGTCATATACATATAGTACTTCATTTCACATTTCGTACATATCATACCTATGTAAACTTACATAGGATTTTCATAATAATGACTTTCCAAACTGATGGTTTTCGAATTATTACATTCGCATATATAAGTTTCGAAAACCACAATATCCCATACCATAACAAATAGAGGATTCCAGAATTTTCCATCTCATTACCAATTTAAAATTTTCCTCTAAATCGATTTGAAAATTTAAGGTTATCTCAAACCCAATTCACATTCATAATCCAATTCATTATCGATTTCACATTCGATTTGGATTTCACGTTACATCATCAATTCTCAACACATAATTGATGTCTACCGATATATAACCTCTGAGCTCGTACGTCTCAGAGAAGGGTATATATAGCTAAGAGAATAAATTCTCGCCACCACAGATATATATTTAATAGAGATCAATTGCTATGTCATCAATTCACCATGTTAGACATACAATCCAAATCGACTATCCGAAATTCAAAGCTCAACTTATATTGTTTTTGGTGTCGAAGTTAAACTCAATTTAACTCAAGGTTCAATCTTTTTGAAAAATTTCAAGTTGAACTAATTGTTCAAATTTCCCATAAATATCTTTACAAGATATATATAATTTTCCACACTTAACCATTTGAAACAAATTTCAAATATTCACTTTTCAATTTTAAAGAAAATTTTATTTAACCATTAGCAAGTCAAATTTATTATCTCATATCACCATCAAATTCAGAATTTGTTTTACTTAACAATTTGTTTAACCATTTTAATAATTGGTTTCACTTTCATCTTCTCATTTCATAAGTTATACAACTTATATTCAACTGTTTGCGCCAAAATTGGCCACAAGCCCCAAATACCGTGAAAGTACCAGTGTATGAATACAAATCAGCAATATTCAAACACAAATCACAGATCTCAGCAAATAACCCAAAAATGTTTGCACAAAAAATGGGCAAACACCTCCAAGTCGTATGATTTAGTTGATTTTATATTATTCGTAATGATTTGGGTGGTTTATGCAAATACGTAAAAAGCAGGGACTAAACTGTAAAAGACACACAGATTTATAGTGGTTCGGCCAGAATGTGCCTACGTCCACTTTATATGTTATTCTCCTTTTCTATTCAGATTACAAGTACAAGGCTTTTTGTACAAGTGTATGAAAGTTGTTTGAAAGTTCCTTCCGGGCTTGAGCTCTCAAACTTGTCTACCATTGTTGTACCCCTGCCCCTCTATTTATAGAGTGAGGGTGGGGGCAGGGGTCTTGGATGTATATAGCTGCTGGTTTGCCTGGGCTGATGCAATCTGGCCTGGCATAGTTTTTTCGGCAACACCTTGGTTCGGTAGTAGATGGTTGGAGTTGAGACCTTGGTCCGGTAGTACTTTGGTCCAGTAGTAGAGGAGAGAGGGGTTGGTTCGATGTGGTCGATTCGGTGATGGTTGGAGCAGCAGTTGGTTGGTCCGGTGAGGCCTTAGACCGGTGGAGGTTGACTTTGGTTCGGTAGTGGATGCTTTGGGTTTGATTCGGTGATGGTTGGAGCAAGGGTTGGTTCGGCAGGGAGTGGAGCAAGGGTTGGTTTGGCAGGGAGTGGAGTTCGGTGATGCTTTCTTCTCCTTGACTCGGTGGTGGTGGAAACGCACCCAACAGCCGAATCCATACCAATCGATACGCAGTGTATCGATTCAAACCATCATCTGATTAGTGCGAAGCCGATCGATACGAACTCCTAAGTGCCTGATGGATTCGAACCATCCTTGCGTGCCGATGGTTTCGAACAATACGTTCTTCCTACCTTGCATCGATCATATCTCCTTCATACGAACTCCGATTAACCTGAAATTTGAAACATAGCCTTTCCTAGTCCTTATCATCATTTCCAATCAATTTCTTCCCGATCGGAGCTCAACCAAATTTTGACGATATCGATCGCAGCCTTGATTCCAATCGATCTCCAACCCCGATATCCAACATTCCTTGCCAATTTGTTGATATTCCAGTTTTTATCCAAAAAGTGGGTTAACACTTTGCCTCCCAAAACATGCCTTGTGATAACAAGGCGTGTTTTGAATAATTCCGAATCCAATATCCTAAGTCCATAACCATATCGCCAGAGTATGTTATCCTCGACTACTCCGAGTCGATGTCCAATTCCAAATCCGATAACCGAAGCTTGAGCCAATTCCATGTCCATCCGAACTCGACAACCGAGTCCCAAACCATCCTTATCCAATAGCCAATAACCGAATCCAGGACCTCTCTGGGTCGATATCCAAATCCATAACCTCTCCGGACTCTTGCCAAGCGCAATCTACACCTGACGGCCGTGATCCAGTGTCCCTGGATGTTAAGCTAGCCTCATCGTGTTCTTGTCGAGCGTAATCCACACATGACGGCCTTGGTCCAGTGTCCCTGGACGTTGAGCTAACCTCTCCGGATTCTTGCCAAGCGTAATCCATACTTGATGACCTTGGTACAGTGTCCCTGGACGTTGAGCTAACCTCTTCGGGTTCTTGCCAAGCGTAATCCATACTTGATGACCTTGGTCCAGTGTCCCTGGACGTTGAGCTAACCTCTTCGGGTTCTTGCCAAGCGTAATCCACACTTGACGACCTTGGTCCAGTGTCCCTAGACGTTGAGCTAACCTCTCCGGGTTCTTGCCAAGCGTAATCCACACTTGACGACCTTGGTCCAGTGTCCCTGGACATTGAGCTAACCTCTCCGGGTTCTTGCCAAGCGTAATCCACACTTGACGACCTTGGTCCAGTGTCCCTGGACGCTGTGCAATGCCATGGCTTAAGTCCTAAGCCGAATCCTGGTCTCTCTGGACCCTTGTTGAGCATAGTCCATACTCAACGACCTGAAGATAACAATTGATAATACAGGGCCTAAGTCCTAGGCCGAATCCTGGTCACTCCGGACCCTTGCCGAGCATAGTTCATACTCGACGACCTGAATGAGTCAATTTACCACGTTCGGGCAAAGCGACTCACCCCTTGCCAGGCATAATCCATACCCGACGACCGTTTATCAAAGAATCAAATAAAAATCCAATCAAAATCCAAATCCAAAATCCAAATCAAAACCAGAAAACCAGAAATCCAAACCAGCATCCAAAACCGAAAACAATCATCCAAAGGAAAATCCAAATCAAAAAGCAAGAAAAACCAGGAGCTCAATCCAAGCTCCAAAACCGAAAACGAGAAAGAAAAGCAGTGTCCAATCCAAAAGCAAAAGATAAATTTCACAAACCATAGCATTGCAGTTTATCATCATTCAGAGCATGCCTAGGGGCAATCTCCGTCCCCGTACATGTGTAAATGACTTGGTTGCTTGCCAATAGTTCGCTACTTATTTCATATTAACCTGGTCAATGGATGATCAACCGACCATCATTCCTGGGCCTCCCACCATCGTAGCTTGAGGTAGGCGGTGGTTGCTCCTGCCCCGCCGTTGCATTCCGAGGTCCAACATATTATGGCAGCTGTCCATTCCTTACATGCTCCTCAATTATGTCCTTTAAGTGCCTGCAGCTGTTGGTGTTGTGTCCATCCAATTCATGGAAGAGACAGTGCTTTCCTGATGTCCTCTCCCGTTGTGATGGTTCTCTCCTAGCCGGTCTCCGGTAGGGAAGGCGATTCCGAGTATCCAGGTATATCCGCTCCAGTGTCTCGTTCAATTCTGTGTATGTGGAAAACTTTGGATCCTTCCATTGCTTCCTAGCATTTCCAGAATCATCGTCCAACTTCCTTTTTCCTTTGTCTTTATCCGAACCTTTGCTGGATGGTCCTCCAACCTCAATTGCATTAACCTTTTTCAACTTTAAATCCGTACTCGCATCTTCTTGCCGAAGGAACCTTTCTGCCTCGTGAAAGAATTCGTCAAGATCCCGTGGGGGATCTCGTATTAGAGATACCTTGAAATCCGAGTTCTCCCTGACTCCTGATACTGCTGCCATTAAAACCATCGATGGATCGGGCCGATCCACCGAAGCAACTGCGGCACTGAATCGAGTTAGAAAAGCTCTAAGCGATTCATCTATCCTTTGTTTTACCGATGTCAATGTCATCACGTTCTTCGGTCTCTTGACATGAACCCGAAACTGCCCCAAAAACCTTTCCACCAATTCCCTCCAAGTCCTGATAGATCCTTCTTCCAGCTGCCTAAACCACATCGCAGCTAAGTCCGTTAAGTACAAAGGGAAGCATCGGGCCATCACTTCCTCTGATGCCCCCAACACCTCCATGTGTCTGGTGTACCTCATCAAGTGATCCGTAGGGTCTGCCTTGCCATCGTATACCTCCACGCTAGGTAGCTTGAACTTAGGTGGATTCTGAGCCATCCTTATTTCCCGAGAAAACGGACTCATGTTCACTCCTTCCAAGTCTCCGTTGGTCAAACCACCTCGCACAGTCTTCCTGATTATATCTACCAATCCAGCGTTGTCTGTCGGGGGTGGCCCCCGAGGGATTCCGGTACATACTCTTCATGTGGCTCGCTAGCAGCAACGTTGGTTCTAGCCTGTTGAACTCCTTCCAAAGGTCCTCCTGTGTTGGATCCTGCGGGCCTGTCCCCAAGCCTTTGTCGATTGCCCTCTGGCTCTGTATCCCGTCCTCCATTGGGTTCCATAACCCTAGCTCCTTGTCCTGCATCCACAGCCGCTGTAGCTGTTCCTAAGTTCTGGGTCCCTGCAGCTCTCATTTGCTCCAAGAAAGTCTGCATCATCTCCTGTTGACTCTTCAACAACCTCTCTTGCAGTGAATTTTTTATGGCTTCCATTTCATCCCGGGTTATGTAGATCGAAGCCGGTCCTTCCTCACCTCCGGAGGATGCTTGTTGACTTCCTCCCTGTTGGCTTCTCTCAGCCCTTAGCCTTCTACTATTTTGCATAGTCATTGTCTTCCAAATCCAAACTTCTATCCAATGTAGCGGTTGCTAGTCCTTCTTAGTGAAAGCACCAAAGTGTTTGCGCCAAAATTGGCCACAAACCCCAAATACCGTGAAAGCACCAATGTATGAATACAAATCAGCAATATTCAAACATAAATCACAGATCTCAGCAAATAACCCAAAAATGTTTGCACAAAAAATGGGCAAACACCTCCAAGTCGTATGATTTGGTTGATTTTATATTGTTCGTAATGATTTGGGTGGTTTATGCAAATACGTAAAAAGCAGGGACTAAACTGTAAAAGACACACAGATTTATAGTGGTTCGGCCAGAATGTGCCTACGTCCACTTTATATGTTATTCTCCTTTTCTATTCAGATTACAAGTACAAGGCTTTTTGTACAAGTGTATGAAAGTTGTTTGAAAGTTCCTTCCACGCTTGAGCTCTCAAACTTGTCTACCATTGTTGTACCCCTGCCCCTCTATTTATAGAGTGAGGCTGGGGGCAGGGGTCTTGATGTATATAGCTGCTGGTGGGCCTGAACTGATGCAATCTGGCCTGGCAAAGTTGGTTCGGCAACACCTTGGTTTGGTAGTAGATGGTTGGAGTTGAGACCTTGGTCCGGTAGTACTTTGGTCCGGTAGTAGAGGAGAGAAGGGTTGGTTCGGTGTGGTCGATTCGGTGATGGTTGGAGCAGCAGTTGATTGGTCCGGTGAGGCCTTAGACCGGTGGAGGTTGACTTTGGTTCGGTAGTGGATGCTTTGGGTTTGATTCGGTGATGGTTGGAGCAAGGGTTGGTTCGGCAGGGAGTGGAGTTCGGTGATGCTTTCTTCTCCTTGACTCGGTGGTGGTGGAAACGCACCCAACAGCCGAATCCATACCAATCGATACGAAGTGTATCGATTCGAACCATCATCTGATTAGTGCAAAGCCGATCGATACGAACTCCTAAGTGCCTGATCGATTCGAACCATCCTTGCGTGCCGATGGTTTCGAACAGTACGTTCTTCCTACCTTGCATCGATCATATCTCCTTCATACGAACTCCGATTAACCTGAAATTTGAAACATAGCCTTTCCTAGTCCTTATCATCATTTCCAATCAATTTCGTCCCGATCGGAGCTCAACCAAATTTTGACGATATCGATCGCAGCCTTGATTTCAATCGATCTCCAACCCCGATATCCAACATTCCTTGCCAATTTGTTGATATTCCAGTTTTTATCCAAAAAGTGGGTTAACATCAACAATTACCACTTGGATTTTATTAATTTACTTATACTTACTTTAATTTAACTCCATCCTTTAAGTTAATTTTTTTTCTATCAAAAATTCAAATTGTATAAGTTATCAACTCATTTATCATTCCAATAAAAAATTTAAATAGGATTCCAGTGTCTTTTCAACCTTTCAAAACCATTTTTGAAACCAATTCAATTATCCTTTGAATTTCAAATCCAAACTCAAATTTTCCAAACAACTTTCATTTAAAACAATTTGGCAGCAATCCCTCTTTTGGAAACCCGAAAATGAACACAGATGATGTCATGATTATCGTCGGAATTATTTTCCAACGTCCGAAAAGAGTTTAGAGCTTTAATTTCTCCAAAACAATTTTCCAAAATATCAAATCCTTCCAAAACACTTCTCCGGAATTTTATTTTCAGATTATAAATCACATTTATAAGTCTTTTACTTATATAATTTCACTTCTTATATATAAGATTATTCCACAATTGCAAATCATTTAAATTATAATTTCATACTTATAATTTTTTTGCTTATACAATTCATTCTTTTACAGCTGTTGTTTTTATTTAACTTATTCAACAACCAAACAATCAGTTCATATACACTTTAATAATTCTGAAAAATTATTCCTTTATATATAAAATATAATCGAGGTAAAATTATTTCATTTACCCAATTTAAATAATACTATGTCGACATGCCTCGTTTAAGTGTTTAGATATCCCTATCGATAATATGGCGTCCCATCTACCGACTAGAATTCACAAACAGCTCAACGGATAAGCAAACACAATATAAAACCTTTTATATTCACTAACAAATACGCGCTAGTATCTATTATTACACTCAAACTCATTCTAGAGTACTACTGACTCTATCTCTAATGAGCAATACACAACAGAGCTAAGGTTGTCGCTTAACTATATGCTCTGATACCAAATGTGACGATCGCGGATTTTCGACGCTCGAAAACCGACATCAATACGTACACTATATCCACTGCCAAGTAATTGAAGGCCGGAAAACCGTACCGTTAGGGTTAAAGAAGAGGTAGAAGATAGAAGAAGAGAGAAAGAAAAAGAAAACAACAGAAACAATAACAGAATCTCATAATCGCAGCGGAACAACATATAATAGATAATTGAATAATCTTTAAACAAAGAACTATATCAGTTATTACATTTCATCATATTACATCATCAGAGTGTACAACAACAAATAACAACAAACAGCGGAAAAGAAATACTATATACTAGTGAATACGCCATGCCATCCAACTTGCCTCCAGCAACTCCTGAATTCCCGAATATCCTGATAAACCTAACTCTTAACTGCCCGTGTGGAAATTGGTGGGCACCCAGAGTTTAGGAAGGAAAGCAATAAACTCCAAGTCAGTCATGGGACTGGTGTGAGAACTTAAAACAGTTTATCTTTAAAACAAAGAACAGGATAATTTTAAAATAGATTCACAATGCTTTTTAGAAAATGAGACAACCATAAGGCCTCCTTTTCACCTTTACCACTTTTGAAAACAAATTTCAAATTATTTTCCTTACGCGGAAATACTTTCATTTCAAAATGGTTCATTTAAACCAATTAAATAAATCCTTACCGATTTACTTTATATTTACGTTCCAAATCCGTAAATTCATTCCCACACTTCAAAAATAAATCAACGTTTATTTTTAAAAAAAATTCTCTTTCTTTTATAAATTCCATAGTGAATTTACAATTCCAAAGTATCTATGAATATACGATTTCCAAATCGATTTCCAATATTCATTTTCATTTTATCTTTAAAAGATAACATCTCAAAACATTCACTTCATATTGGAAAACATTTCCCTACTTATTTAATATTAAGTAATTCACAAATCCATTTATTTTCAACACTTGGAAAATATTTAATATACTTAAATCGAAATTAAGTATATATTTCATTCTTTAAGGAAAACGTGTGCTTAAACACATTTATTTGGGCCAAAACGAATGTTACGTAAAACATCGTTACGACGACCAAAAATCACTAGTATAGGGATTCAAAATTAAGATAAATATATAAATCCCAATACTATATAAAAAAAATTCCTTCCGGAAATCATTTACTATAACAACAGTGTTATAGTCTACCATTTCCTTATATTTCTCGAAAACGTCTATTTCAACAATGAATGTTGAAATCTACGGTTTCTATAGTCAATACATTTTTAAACAACTTTAAAACGATTAACTTCATTTCATAATATCACTTTCCCAAAAACATATCTATTTTCTTTTTTTTAATAATATATTCACTGTCCAAAATCGTGAATATACCCTATTTACCCAATTCAGCATTTCTACACTTTTTATATAAAGAATAGTTCGCTATCCAAAATCACGAATATACTTCTTTTAATAAATTTATATATTCAATTTATCAAATTCCATTGATTTCGAATTTATAAACAATGTCTATAAATTCCATTTCTATTTATAAACTTTGATTTATAAATCTCCTTTATTAATCCGATTCAATTTATATATCTCAAATATATACCAAAAGTCCATATTATAAGTTAAATACTTATAATTCATTTATTTACAAAATCGTTCTTTTTAAAACTTCACAAACTATAAATCTTATTACTTATAAGATTTCATTTATGGCCTTATTTTCAACATTAACAGAACTCCTTTTAAAATTCCATTATTTTCGATTTATAAAATATATATCTTATAAATCTCATCTATAAACCATTTATGCTTCATCAAAGATTTCAATTTAAATGCCAAAATCCGATTTATAAGTTAATTACTTAAAATCTTTTATTTTACAACATCTATTCATTTTATGACTTTACAAATTTTATAAATCTACTGCTTATAAAATTCCATTTATAACTTCACCATTTATAATTCTATCATTTCATTCACTTATGAAATCCATTTACACTTCATCCTAACATTTATAAAAACTCATTTTATAATTCCAATATTTTAATTTATAAATATCACTTTTATAAATCTTTTATATAAATCAATTTATATTATTATTTTAAAACGTCTTTAAACTCATTTATAATTTCATCATTTTGATTTATAAAATAATCAAATTTTATAAATCCTATATTTAAACTTTTTACAATAAATTCAAAAATCCCAAATCTAAACTATTTTATAAATCTATTTATTTTAAAAATCACCTTTTGGTTATCTTCACAAAAATCTTAATTTTTATAACATAAAAATTTATAACGCTTTAATTATTTAAAATGAATCAATTCAAAAATTTAATAAAACATATACTTTCAAAGATCACTTTAAAATTCTTTTTAAAATCAAAATCATATTTTTTAAAACTTCAAAAATAGATCCGATGATGCAGCAGCACCCAATAGTCAATCACGACAACAAACATCATATATCATCATATGATAATCAACACACATCACGATATCTGTAATTAAATAATTACTGGTGAGGAATCCAGTTGGATCCCTCCAATCTGTTTTCCTGCATCCACAAACATTAGCACAATACCAATTCCTTTCCAGTACGGAATTATCGCGGTATATGGGATTTATAAAATATTATCCGCTTAATAGACGACGCAATAGGGTCTCATCCGCTATATAATGCGGGAAATCAACTCCAAGTACATAAATAATACAAATTTCACTGTACTGTGAAATATTCGCGGTATATGTTTTTAATAAATAACATCCGCTTACTAACGACACATAATGTCTATTTTAACAATCAATAGGTAACAATCATCATTCAAACATACAATCAACAATTTTAAATCTAACTATTTAAAATTAAAATCGAAACTATTCGATTAAGTGAGAAGTTCTCACCTTGGTTTCAATTTCGGTTTCGCGTTTTATTTCGAATAAAATTAAACGAGCGTTTAATATTACCTGAAATTATCACTAGCTCCAAACGATTCCAATCCAGTTCCATCGCGTAGTATTCGTCCATACGAACCCAACTCAACTTGTTTCGTCCATTTTCGACCTCGCATGAAAAAGATATGAATTTTTAAAGTTACACGAATTAATAAAATTAAATTTCTTTTATATTTTAACCTAACTACCATCATAGCCGTTGATCCCTTCACTGCAAATCACGGCCGTGATTCATCATCTTCCCAAGTAACATCACGCACGCATCCAACCCATTAGCCGCCACCTAGGGCTTGATGCCGCGACCACCACAATTAACTTCAGGATGATCAGGATACACGGTTTCGAAGCTCACGACGAATGCTACCTTCGGCATGAACATGGTGGAACTCGCCCCCCTCTCTCTCGAAAAACGTGCGCGACCGGCCACGGTTCCAGCTCCAATTGCCATTGATTCTTTACTCCATTCACGATCTTAACCAGTGGATAGCAAGATCTCACCACCCTCTACGACTTTCATGTTGGAAGTTTGTTGTAAATGTTGATGGATTTCAAGAAATCAAAGGGAAAGGGAAAGAAAACATCGGCCATTGATATTATGAAGCCGTCGGCCTGAAAGAAGAAGGCTAGGGTTTTATTTCTTTTGCAAAAATTAATTTTAATTAATAGAAATTCAGGGTCGTTACAAAATCGGATGGACGATACTAGTTCGAAAGTAAAATTGTGTGATCAAGTGAGCGATCAGATTGATATAGCGTACGGATGATATATGTACATCATACGGGTTTGAATGAAATTGATTTTGAAAATTTATGGAAAAAAACTGTAATTAATTTTTGAAATGGAAAGGTATATTTTGAAAAATGAATGATGAGGTAAAATGGAAATTGGATATTTCTATGATTAAAGGTTCACTTTATGAAGAGAAGTAATGTGGTTAATAACTTTATAAAAGGGTAATAAAATTTGAATATTTGATTTGGAATAAACAAAGTTATATATCTTTGTTATATATATGATAAAACTTCGCTTGTTGAATCTATAGCCAGAAGAAAAGATTTTTGAAAAGATTTATAGTATTAAAAGGGATTTTATACAAGTATGAAATGATTCAAAGATTTTCAAAGTTATATATATCTATATATACATGAAGGATTTTATGAGAATGAAATTGGGAAAAGGTTTTGGGAACCTATGGGACTTTGGAAAGGCTTTTGATTTTTGGGAAAAATCAATTTTGGAAATTTAAAAAGCTTAGTTTGAGAATTATCGATTTTGGGTAATCGATTTTGAGAAAAGGAGATTTATATAGGATTTATACTAGGTGTATGATTTGGGAGATACTATATGTGTATAGTATAAAGTGTTTTGAAAATGGATCTGGAGAAAAAGGCGCTCCCTTGAAATGAGCTTCTCAGGAGTACCATAGGTTGGTACTGCCTTGAGCCCAAAGGGGGAGGCCCTAAAGTGGATCCTATGAGGAAGTCCGGACAAATTGAAGTTCCTGAGGATTATTGGGTAGCGAAAGTCGAGGGCGTTGATGCCTGTAGAGGTATTTGGGTTATGCTGTGACGACATTGTAACTCGACGTCACTGCGATCTACTATGGACCATAGCGGAAATCATGTGGAGGTGAGTGTCAACGGTCTACGTTTGTTTTTGCCGGGAATGCAACGTAACATTGGTAGACTGCGATCTATGGTCGAGGGGAGAAGTTTCATTTTTGGCAGCGAATTTCGAGGGCGCTGATGCCTACAGTTATATGGAATTTTGCTGTGATGGCAACGTAACCCATGATGTAGCTGCGATCTGTAGCGGGTTCCATGGCGTAATCGAGGGGCGCGGAGTTCCTACAGTTATCTATGGATTTTGCCGGGATGGCAACGTAACCATCGGGTTAACTGCGACCATGGATGGGGGTGATGATTTCCAGAGCATTCTCACCAAAGATGTTTCCTCGATTTCAAAAATGTTTTCTATATTTTCAATGAAATTATTTTCCAAGTATTTTCATTGGATGTTGAAATGGTTTTACCGAGTACTTATAGATTTTCAATCCTACGCCCGATCAATGTATGACCGAATTTCTGTGAGAACAAGGATGGACTGGTTGAGACATCGAGTTATAAAAAATTATTTTTATAGAACTATTCCAGTAATATTATATAAATTTTGAAAGTGTTTAAAAAAAATTCTTATATAAAGGATGTATAGTTGAAAAGATCAAAAAGTAATTTAACTGATAAATAGTATTTTAATAAAATTCTGGCTTCGTTCCTTTTCGGGGATGAAAAGATTCAAATGGGAGAGGAATGTGATAACCCGAATTTTTGGGCATCAGATAATTGGATAATTATCTGATTTAAATACTAATTTATAGATTGAACAAATAAATCTGATAATAAATATTTATATCTAGATGAATATTTATATAATTATTTAAAATTGGCAAAATTGTTATTTTCAAACAATAATAATAATGTGTTGTTTTAAATATAAGATAAATAGATTTTAAAATGGAATTATTATTTAAAAATTTGATAATGTGTTTGTTAAAATACATATATAATTGAGTTGATTTTAAATTGTATTTTTAAATTGAAATTGAAATTGAATTTGGATTTGGATTTGAAATTTAAAAGATTGGTCTCTTAAAATAATATAGGATTTCAAATATATTATATATGATTTTATTTAGAATATAATTGGTTTTATATTATTTTCTTTTAAAGGATTTTATCTATATAAATTAAGAAATGTATTTATTAATTAGGAAATTAAATATAAAAGCTTCTAAAACCATTTAAAAACTAATTAACTCATGCATAATTACAAATGTAATTGCAGGGAATGTATTTATCTCAAATTTAAGCATAATTAAAAGAAAAGAAAGGTTTAATACATTTTTTTAAACAAAAAACATGAGATAAAATTAAATTTGTATATATATATATATATACACACACACACACACACATATACACATCATTTATAAATAAGATAAAATACATTTAAAACATTTGTGACAATTAATGCATTTAAAACAAATGTGAGGTAAATACATTATAAGATTAACAAGTGTAATCATCTCATCATTAATTAAACATTTATACAACTAATGACATGCAAAAATAACAAGTGTCATGTTTGTATTAATTTTTTCTTTTTATTTTTAAAATTTATGAATAAAGAAGAAAACAAGTTACAAATACATCTACTTCCACTTTCTTCATAATTTTAAAACCTGAGCCAAGTTTAGAATCAGATACAAGATTCAAACAACTGTCAGATCATCTCTGCAAAGAAAAATTCAAACTTAACACAAGTTTTTAAGATCAAACAAATCCTGGAATCCAAAACCAGAGAAGGAAGTAAAATCAAACAACAACACTTTCAAGTTTCAGTGAAGCAATTTCATCTCAGATCAGATTCAAATTCGAGTTGCAACACAATAAAGTACTGATCAAAATCTAGATCAAAATATTCGAGTATAAAAACAATTCCAGGCTTCTGTTCTATATAAGGCGAGTAAACAATTCTATCTAAGGATTTTCAATCTGTTAAAATCTAGAGGTGTGTAGAAATTACTTGAGTAAATTGTGATTGTGTTTGCATGATTGTTTAAACAGGAATTCATGTATATATGCATGTGAGTAATGTGTGCATGTCTGGAATGAGTGTTGTTGCTCTGTTCATAGTCTCATGTTCTAAAGAAAATGATTCAAAAATCATCCGCTCTTCCTCTAATCTATTATTTGTTATGATGTATCAACAATAAATCTTTGGAATAACTATATTTTGATTTAAAACAGTTTCAAGTAAGATTTTAAGTTAGATTCCACTGAAAGGATAAATTACAGTGATTTTTATTTAAAACACATCAAAATCTCGAACAGAATAATATGTCAATTCAGGTATTTAATCTGTTTTGTTATTGAAAGATAGGATGTTTAAAAGTAAAATCTTAATTTTTAAGTAAGTAAATTGTGAGAATTCGAAGATTGATCAGATTAGGGGTTTTTGGGCTTTTCTGATGATCGCGTAGATCAGAGGTTTAGGGATTGAGGCCAGAGGAAGGTGGTAGGCCAGGGATGTCGGGAAAAATGTTCAATAAAATTTCTGATCATCATTGAGGGCTAACAGGGTCGATTTAGGGTTTTGGTTCGAGTTTTATCGAGGTTGTTTTCTGGCAATGGTGGCATCGTGGCGAGCTTTAAACGATGCAGTATAGGGCGAATAACTGGAGTGTAGAGAGATGAAGTTTTGGCTGGAGTCTCGTGATCATCGGTGGTCTGTGGTGGTGATATGGGTAACTGGTGGTCGATCGTTTGGGTTCCAGTTATGGACGAATAACTTGTTTTTGATTTATAGTTTGATCGAGGAAAGTAGGAGGTCGGAGTGTTTGAGAGGGTCATTGGCGACCAGAGGGAGTCGGCGAAGTTGATCGGAGGGCCGACGATGACGTGTGTACGTGCACTGTGTCATAGCGTGTCTGAAGGATAGATATGAGTTTTGCTTCGGGGAAGATGATGGTATATCTCGATGTCAACTCGGGGTTTCGTGTAGGAAGAGGAGCGAGATAGAACAGGTTTTGATCGAGTGTAGTCTCGTTTAAATTTGAACTGGTCTCGGGTATTTTGGTAATGTTTTTTCTTAAAAAAAACTGGATTTAGAAGTAAAGTAAAGTTATAAACAAGTTTTCAAACAAATATTTTTCAAGAGAAGATTAAGCAAGTTTCAAATAAAAGTATGGATCGGGATTTAAAAACTAGTTTCAATAATTAAGAATGCCTTTGATTTTAAAATTGTTTTGGTTTGAATAATTATTTAGATAATTAATTAATAATTCATAAGTGTTTTCAAATGAGATTAAGCAAGTAATTTTGAATAAACACTTATGAAAATGATTAAGTATGTTTACTTAATGTAATTTGTAAAGTATGATTACTTAATAGAGGAAATTAAGGATTAATTAATTAGTGAAATAAATTAAAGAATTAATTAATTCAAGGATAATTAATTTATATAAGTAATCAAGGTTAATCAAGAATGTGATTAATTAAAGATTACTTGCTAAATGTAAATAATTAATTAAAGAGTGATTAATTAATAAAAGTAATTAGAGGATCATTAATTAATGGAATTAATGAGAGTAATTAAAGATTAATTAATGTGAATAATTTAAAAATAAGAATTAATTTAAGGCTAATTATTTGAAGTAATTAGAGGATGATTAATTAATTGGTTTGTAAATGATTAATGTTAAGTAAGTAGGATTAAAAGAATCTAAGTAATTAAAGTTGGTAATTAATTTAATTGGAGATTAATTAAATTACTTAGGAATTATATATCTGATAAATCTTGTTTATGGATGGTTGAATGATATTGGATGACTTGGATTGATGATATCTCTGATGGGCGATTGAGATATTCTGTGATATGAATAGGTTGAACTGTGATAATGTAGGTTACCTATCTGGGTTGAATTGTTATGTGATATGATATTCTGGATATGAATTGTATTGTTTAAAACTTAACAACTTGGATAAGAGATGACATTGAATTCGAAGAGACCGGGGTCGGGTATCAGTAAATACCCGAAACTACTTCGATTCTTTATAAATTTCAGTTTAGAAGCAAATAGGCTGGAATGAAATAGGTTAGGTATCATGGATAGTTAAATAGGATAATGATCCTTGGATATTTTTTTGAGATAAATGATTGACTTAAATAAGATTAGAACTCGTAGAAAAGTATGAGTTACCCTGGTAATTCAACTAAGTTATATAGCTTGAAATTTCATATTATATGGGTTTACTCACGCTGGTTTCCAGCCTGACCCGGGTGTTACTTTGATGTAATGCTTGGGTCAGACCGAGTATTACAGATTTTCAGGTGAGGACGCTCTAGAGCTCAAAAGGCGAGGTGGATGGCAGGAACATATGGAGTATTCCACTATGTATTATTATTATTTATCTAGGACAAGTAAATTTTAACTGTCCGCTATTTGTGTAAAGGTTGTAACTCTGATGTAAATAAACATAAATTAACATATACAGTTTTCTTTTGTATAACTATTATTACTTGATATTATTTTTTGATCCGCTGCGAATGTGAGATTCTGTGACTTGTTTTCTGTTTCTTCTTCTATCTCTTTCTTCTTTACCCTAACAATCTGGAATTTTTAGGATCGAAAATTTCGGGTCGTTGCACATTTTGTTCGATATAAGTTGTCGCGACGTTGTTGCACCTTTGTTGTAATGACCCATAATTTTTAATAATTGAATTTAATTAAATAAATAAATTTTGGAATTTAATATTGTAAATAATTAAAATTTTAAGATTTATTAAGGAAATGAATTACTAGAATGAAATATAATAATGTTAATTTAAGGTGATGGCTAACTATCTTAACGTAACTCCAATTAATTGAAATGATTGAAAAATTATAATTGGTTATAACTTGAAAATAAGAAAATAAATTAAATGTTATTTTGAATGGTGAAATAATATGTAATTAATTGAAATTGGTTAATATAGAATAGTTAATCAGTATGTGAATTTATCTGTTTGTTGTTAACAATAAACATAGGAATAGGTTTGAAATTGTAATTATAATAATTTTTTTAATTACCATTTCATTTATTTATACATTGAAAATTGATTTGAAAATCAACTGAAATTAATGTACTTAATTATTGCATTAATGTAAATTAAAAGATGGTAACTGTAGAATATTTATGTAATAAGATGTAAACCAATGTTAACTATATCCATAAAGTAAATGATTGATTGAATAATAAGATTGAAATCAGAACAAATAAGTTTATTGGATTTTTAATTATAATTAATGAATATACTACAATTGAAAATTGAATGTTGTAATTAGCGAAATATTAATAATTGAATTTGACCTGGGAATTTGTTTTTAAAGGTTATTAATTTTTGTGTAATTAAAAATTATAAAAATTGTGAGTTATTAAATTTGAATTTGATAAGTGTAAAATCAATCTAATAGTAATTTATTTAATAACGTGAAAATAGCCATTTTGGCCACTTTCTTGGATTTCGACGAAACAAGTTTCATCGGATCCATAATGGTGAATTATTATAGGATTTCAAATTTCGTAGCGAACGGACATGTCGTTTGATCGTGCGAGCTCAAAATGCGTAGAAATTAATTTAATTGAATTCGATTTGAAATAAGCTGATTTTAAAAGCTAACTTCTTCATACGATGGAATTAGGACTTGAAACCTGTTTAGAGATTCAAAAATGGATTTCAAAACAAGGATATAGATTTAAGTATAGAGGAACCCTACTCAAATAGAATTCACAAAGATAGGATCAAAATAAAGATAAAATAAGTAAATAACAGAATAGAAAGATGGATATACCAATATTAATCACGTGGGACTTTAACCTGGTTAACCGAGACTTCAAAAATAAAATTGATGTAGAATTCTGAGCCAAATTGACATCAGATCACAAGAGATAGAATTCAGGCATAGCAAGTGATAGCAGCATCTAAACTAAGGATATAGAAATCTCCGGTGAATCAATGCCTGTTGTAAAGGAGTTTCACCCCTTTACAAATCATACAGTGGAGCTATGGGATGCTTCAAAATCAAGAAAATATGAATAGGGAGAGGAAAGAATGGGTTTTGGAACCGAGGGGAACGTTCCAAAATTCAAAGAAAATGAGTCAAAGAGGAATGAACTCAAGCTCGAACGAAGGTGATTCCGTAATTAAATTTACTATGTATGTTAAGTTTCGCCTAAAACCTGGCTTTAATACCACATGCAACATCCCGATATTTCAAGCCATTTGCATACACACATGCCGGATTTGAATTACTCAAAATATTAGATTGTTAATTTATTTTTGGCAAAACTTAGCATATACAGTAAATAAATAATCACAGAATCACAGATACAGAGTAATATAACAATAAGCAGCGGAAACAATTGAATAGCAGTTCATGAAGCTACTACATATATATAACAGAGTTAAAATAAGATACATCAGAAGTCTCTAATGCATAAAAGTCTCCATACAGTAGTCAAATAACAAAATATGAATAGATCACTGGAGTCAACTGAATAACTGAAAGCTGGATAGATATAGATGGATATCCAAACGAAGCTCCGACTCTAAAGGTGAGCCTCAAATGTTGTGACACTCAGTCTGACCCGAGCATAAAGCATAACACAAAACACTCAAGTCAGGATTAACATTCTTATATCAATAAATCTAACCCAAGTGAAATATCAACTGAAATACAAGTAACTTAAAGGATATTTAGGATATCCATCCTTTAAGGATCCGTGGAACTATCTACTGTGTAGTACAAATGCTATTATAATATGTTTATAGTAAAGTAAACTACTAAAATAGTGTTAAGGTGTTATCCATATTCCCCTTAACACATTTTTATATATTTCCATAGTCTATACAGTATCATAATCTTCCCCTTACTGGATGTCGTCAGAGGGCGCTCTATAGGTATGGTACAAAACAAACTCGTAGTGGCCCCAATAAGGTAGGTGACACGGTACAACTAGGCAATGCCAGATAGATATACCATTACATTTCCGAGCTGGTGGTAACGCATAATCGCAGCAACCGCCCACCTCGTTACACTCTCCAAAATCAAAGGTGTGCACCAAATCAACCATAAAGTAATAGAATGGCAATCGAAGAAGTGTGTCCGATCGGAGGAGCTACCTCACTTAGCCCGTCAATTGCCCTTGTTTTAGCCACCTTAAGTTAACTCACGGAAGTAAGATCCACATATATACCTTATACAGAATCATCGCCAACCATCTTATTTCATTTTGTAATCTCCACCGCGTACACAGTTGTTAAAGTGGTTTTCGGTGTTGGCAGAGAGTATGACAATAATCGACCCCGGTCCCTTTAACCAGCAAACGTAATTATAACACCGTGGTTATTTCAAAATGTCACACTTCAAAACCAAAATATCATATTCATTTCAAAACCATATCAATTTGAGATCATTACTCACTTTAAAATGATATATATTTCCAAAATCATAGCACTTTTACAAAATTGTAAAGCTTAGAAATTATAAACACTGGAAATCATAATACTTTGAAATCATAATACTTTCCTTTTAAACAGTTTAGATATCAAAATAGTATATGTAATAAAATAGTTATAAATTAAAATATTTATATAATAAATAATTAGTATATTAAAATAGTTACAAAATTTAAAATAATACATATTTTAGAATAATTAGTATAATCATAAATTTAAAATAATATATATATTAAAATAAATTGTATATTTAATAGTTATAAATTAAAACAGTTTATATATTAAAATAGTTATAGATTAAAATAGTTTATATAAAAAAATAGTTTATATATATATAATTTGTTTTTAATATATATATATATATATATATATATATATATATATATATCAAAAGACTTTATATAAGAAAATAGTTTACCCAAATTTCATAAATTTATTCAAATCAACTCGGGTTCCAAAATTCAATTTAAATAAATCTCAATTCATCCATTTCATTTCAATTCAAGTTTTCAACAGTCCATATCCAATTTATAGCGATTTCAAATACAAATCTGAACTACAAATTAAACCATTTCAACTTCATTAGATTTCTAAGCTTTAAATATTCAAATAATTTCAAAACTAAATTTAATAATTTCATTTATATCTCAATTTAACTTCATTACAATTTAGTTTTGAAATATTCACTTAATAAAATCCAATATCATTTAAATAAAACCTCAAATTACAAATAAACTAAATATTTCCTTCAGTCTGTTTAAACTTGAAATATTCATTTAATCACCTTATATCAAAATCAGGTTATGAAATCATAACTTTAAAATCTCAAATTCAGTAAGTTTCAAATTGATTTAATTAAATATAATTGTTAAAAGAATACAATTTCGAATCAATTTAAATTTATCTTCCCAACCTTAATTTATAAATTTATTACAAAAATCTACTTTAAAAGCATAACTCTAAATAAATACTTAAAAATATTATATACTAATTAAATTAAACTTTATTAAACTAAATCTTATTATTAAACATATTTTCTTCAATTAGTACAGATTAAAAATGAAAGGGGAATGGAAATTGAAACCAACCAGCATATAATACATTGGAATAGGAAAAAGCAAAAGTCAAGAGTTATCTGGGAATATTAAAAGGCTAATGCTTATTGATTTTGTACAGTAGAAAATCGAATGGTTACGAAAAACAAAAGGATTCGATGGATACCGATATGGTTGATCGTTTTTGTAGATTTCGTTGTGCACCAGATACCGAAATGCACAAATGAATATACTACGAAGATCAGCACGACGAGACGATCAAAATAGTATACAGATATTAGTGATAGGACCATCCTATCAAAAGTTGATATTCGGTACCGAAAATGCTGCTAAAACGTCGAAAATGAGATAAATGGAGCAATAGCAGTTTAAATTTGACGAAACGAAATATGACGTCACACTCGGAAGATGATTTACAAATTTATTATGTAAAAATATTCAGGTTTGGAAAACATTTTATTATCATCAAATATTAACCGATTTAAATTTAAATAAAACTACATAATAAAATAAACTTCCTTATTATCTGATGAAAATTTACCATTTGCTATGTTTATATAGACGTATTCCAAATAATAAATTTTATTTCTAAATTCAATTATTTAAATTCCATAAAATTATGTTAATTACGTTATAAAATTATTAAAAATTTATGGATCGTTACACATATTATGACTTTGTGATTGATTTGGTGGCTACCCTTTGATTTTGATTATGGGAGTGTGTTTTGTGGTGGGCGATAGTAGTTGCTATGCGTTACCACCAGTTAGGATCTGCAATACGGTAGTATCCTACCCTGGCATTGTCTCGCATGCCTTCTCACATGCCTTATTATCCCCACTATGAGTTTGTTTTGTACCGTACCTATATAGTGCCCTCTGGGTAAACCATCGATTTGATGGTGCTTACGGTACTGTATAGACTACGGGAATATATAAAATTTGTTAAGGGAGATATGGGTAACACCTTAATGCTATTTTAATACTTTACTTTACTGCAAACATATTATAATAGCGTATTGTACTACGTAGTAGATAGTCTAACGGGTCCTTAGGAGATGGAAATCCCAAACATCTCTTAAGTAATTACATGCAGGTTAGACACTAGGTAGGAGATGTAAAACCCCATAAACATCTCTGAAGCCGTTGCACTCGTATTTATTTATCAATGATATAACTTACATAAGATCTTTTAGTTCTGATTCGAGTGTTTTGTCTTTTCAGTTCGCTCGGGTTAATCTGAGCTTTTCAGTATATCAAGGACCTTATTTCTAGGGAATGAAGACTGAGATTTATATACTATATTATTTCTTTTATTTATTCTGTTGCATTATGTTATTCCGCTACATTATTTATTTATTACTTCTATATGTACTCTGATTTGTATTGTAAAAGTGTAATCAAATGTTATTTGTAAAGCAGCTTCACGGACTGTTTATTTGATTATTATATTTTTTCATTCTGCTGTGAGATTCTGTGTTTGTTTTTCTTTCTTTCTCTGCTTTTTCTTATTTACCCCATAATAATCCTCCCTTTTAATGGTTTGAGTTTGACATGTATGGTTTATTGTCCATTTAAACCATCCTAAAAGGTGGGTCATTATAATTTTATAATAATTTTAAACAATTATAAACAATTAATACGTCTAATTTATATTAAACATATAATTCTAATATTAAACTATCCTAGTGATGTATAGTTTTGTTTAATTAAACATATAGTTCTGATATTAATAATATAATTCTGATATTAATACATCTAATTAATTGTTTATAATTTTAAACTATTCCAGTGATGTATAGTTTTGAATTATTTTAAACATATAATTCTGATAAACTTGAATTACATTATAAACAATTAATTTAAACCATATGAGTTTCAATTTAACTAAATTTATATTTAACAATTTGTTTTTAAATTCAAGGTTTCCATTTTATTAATGTTAGATACAAAAGGTTTCTTTCAAAACGAAATTCAAGTTAAATTCAATTAATTCAAGATATCTCATTAAGTTGATTTAATTTCAATTTATTTACTTTCAAATCAAATTTTTCTTCTATTAATCATACCTATTATTTATTTAACTTATTATTCTATTTATCTCCATAAACATTTTTATAATTTTAAATTTAGTGAATAACATTTATTATACGCACTCACATTTTATTAATAAAAACAATTTATATTATATATTATCCAATTTTCTTAAATTAACAATTTCAAAGATCATAAATTTGAATAGTCATTTATTATAATCATATTTTATTCGAAAAATTTAATTCTTCTTTATTCCAAATTATTATTAAATCTATTCTACTTAATTTATCCTATCACATACATATTAAGTATATTTACATTTATTATGACTACTCAAATTTGTTTATAAATTCCCTTGATAGCATTTATATTGTATAATATTCAATTACGTAATCAATTACATAAAAATCTTTGCCTCAATTTAAAATTAGAACTCATCTTTAATCATAAATTTAAGAATTAAATTTTCGAGTAACTTCAAATTTATTTGGAGATAAATAAATATATATAATATATCAAATCGGATTTAAATCATATCAATATATATTACAAATCAAATCATACTTTATGAAATTCAAATCAATTTATTTTTCAAAACAAACCGTAGCAAAGCTACAGAATAGTCTCTCTCCTTCGAAACTCGAAAATGAATGTCGATGATGCGACCGTCATCACCGAAATTATTTTCCAGCGACAAAAGAAAAGAGCTCGGATTTAAACATTTAAAATTCCTTGAAAACGGTTTCTATTCGAAAATACTAAAACTATACACTTTAAAATTTTCAAATCAATGTTTGAAATCACTGAAAGTTAAATTCTCAAACTCTAATTTATATCCATTTCAAATTCCAAGTCAAATTATAGCCAAGTTTATAAATTCATTTATTTATTATTATGTAATTGTCAATGGTTTACAAGCAATAAATGAAAATCAAATATTATTATTTCTGACAACAAATTCATTAACAATTTAATTTCGGAACTTTTTTATACTTACATATAATATAATCATTCAAAACTATTCTATTCACAAAATTCGAAAATACTATCGTGTCAGTTTGCTCTGTTCAAGTGTTTTGGAAATCCTATCGATAACGTTGATCAGACGAATCGATCGGAAACCCAAATCAACATCAACAACTCAAACAACACAATATATAAAACAATTTAGTATAAAACAAATACACTCCCTCGCTTGATGATACAAGGATGGATTTCAAAATAAGTATATAGATTCAAATTTGATGGAAATCAAATCAAAGTGAATTTTGATTCGAATATAATTTCGAAAGAAAAGATAAGATGATTCAATTAACAGGATCGAGAGATGGATAAGCCTATTTAATTCACGGGCAACCTTAACCCGGTCAACCGTAACTTCAAGAATAAGAACGATGCAGAATTCCGAGGTAAATCAACATTCGATCTCAAGAAATAGAATTCAGGCATTGCAGGAGATAGATAGCATCGTAAACCGAGGATAAGAAATCTCCAGTAAATTGATGCTATTGTAAAGGAGTTTCACCCATTTACAAATAGTTCGAAGATTGGCAAGACCGCCGATTTCATTATAAAGATCATTCGAAGTGGAGTTATGGAATACTTCAGAATTCAGACGAATACGAATAGTGAGGGACAAGAATGAATTTCGAAACCGAGGGAACGTTCCAAAATTCAAGGGAATTGAGTCAAAAGGAAGAGATTGAAACTCGAATGAGAGTGATTCTGTAAATACATTTACCCTATATGTTGAGTTTTTCCTAGAGCTACCAAAGCTCTGACACCAACTGTAACGACCCGCTATTTGGACTATTCGTATCCGCACATGCCGGACTTGAATAATTCAAAATACCGAATTGTTAATTTAAATTTGGCAAAACTGAACATATACAGTAAATAAATAATCACAGAATCACAGACACAGTGTAATAATATGCAGCGGAAGTAAAAGAGATAGTAGTTCATGAAGCTACTATATAAATATACATAAGATTCATTAGAGTTAAACCAGATACAACAGAAGAGTAACACGATACATCAAGTACAAATCAGAATACATCACTGGGATCATCGATTACTGAAAGCAGAATAGATGGCTGGATCTTCAATCAAAGCTCCAATTCCAAATGTGAGTCTTGAATACTGGTACACTCAGTCTGACCCGAGCGTAAAGCAAAACACAAAACACTCGAGTCAGGATTAACATTCTTATATCAATAAATCCAACTCAAATGAAATAACAATTGAAATACAATAAATCAAAGGACGTTGGAATAACCGTCCTTTAAGGATCCGTTAAACTATCTACTATGTAGTAGTGTACGCTAAATAGATAATGCGAATCAGTAATATAAGATATCAAAATAGTGTTAAGGCGTTACCATTATCCCTCTAACACATTTTTATAAGCGTTATAGTCTATACAGCACTGTAAACTCCACCGTAAACTAGTGGGATATCAGGGAGTACCCCATAGGTATAACACAAAACAAATTCGTAATGGTCGCGTATATAGGGATACAAGTATGACAAGGCACATGAGGCAATACCCAAGGTAGTGAAACTACCGTTCGCCTGATCCGGACTGGTGAAAACGCATCGCCACAACGATCGTAACACCGCGAAACAACACTCCCAAAAGTACGAGGGTGCACCAATCAATCACAAGTATGAGTAGTAGTTACGAACAAGTGTGTTCGCTCGAGGTGGCTAACCCCATTTGGCCCGACACGACTCCTGTTTTAGTCATTTCCAATTTGACACAAGTGTCAAGGCTATCCGTTATCGTTCTCTTTCTTCAGTTATCACGTACATCATTCCAACCACTTCACTCTGGATCACACTTCGCGTATAGTTATTAAATTGGTTTTCAGTTTAGACAGAGAGTATGTCCATAACCAATTCTGGTCTCTTTAATAACTTCCGTAATTATTTGTCTTCTTAAATCAATTTCCATAATTTACATTTCAAAACTTCAACTTACAGTTTCAAAATCTTATAAGTCGATTTCAATTTTTTTTATTTAAACAATTCAAATATTGATTCAAGTTCCTATATAAGTTTTCATTCCGAAATCATTTTAATTAATTTATTTTTTCATTCAAATCAATTTAAATTTATTTGTCGATTTCAATCGATATTTGTTAAGTTAATTTATCATTCAAAACAATTTCTATTTAATTTTCAATTCATTAAATCAATTACTTACGTTCAACTTCATTATATCAAAACTTACAATTTTTATTAAATTTAATTCGTTAAATCAAATTCTTTAAAATTTCAAGTCTTTTATTTATTTCAATAAATCACATTCTTATCTCTTGTTAAAGAAATTCAATTCCACTTATTTATCTACTTAGTTACAAATTTCAAAACTCAAATAAATAAGAAACCGAATTTCACATATTCAAGAAGTTCAATTTCACTTATTAACTTGCTTAAATTTTCCAAAGCTTAATTAGTAAAGGAAACCAAATTTCATTTATTAACGAAGTTCCAATTCACTTATTCAAAAGTTCAATTTCTCTTATCAAAGAATTGAAATTTTTATTTAATTATAAAATAATTCAATTTTATTTAATTATTAAGTGATTTCAAATCTTAATTAAATAATTTCAAACCTTAATTAAACAATTTCAATCTTGCTAATTTCAAACTTAATCACTCAATAATTTCAAACTTAATTATTAAATAATTCCAAAATTAATACAATGGATAATCCCAAATTTTATTGTCAAAAAATTTATTTTAAAACAACATTCTCTTAACAACAACTATGTTACTATTTTGTTTCTGATTATTAAATATCAACATTTAAATTTCACTATAATTCAAATTTCAACTTCTTTTAAAACCCTTATTATTTTATTTAAATAAACTCTTTATTTTTATTTTTAAATAAAATTATTGACCAATCGGGTTTTATTTAATTCTCTATCCTAGGTTAAGTTCATTTGGGTATTTATCATTTCAACCCGATTCCATTTAAATTCAAAAATCAAGCATAACAAAGGGAACTTGTAGTGTGATAACTGGGATGGTGTCAAAGTAAATAAACAAGCAATAGCAACAATCAATATCACAATCCAATAATTAATTCAAATAATCCCGAAATAATCGTATTAATTTACATTATTGTTTGTGCAAATTAATATAATTATTTCTAGAATCTACACCATCATTTCATGTAGATTAAAGTTTATTACACTATTATTTTATGCGGTTCTACACTAGATATCAATTATTCAATTTCATACTTCATCATTAATACAACATAAATTCAAATGGTTCAAAAGTAATAAACTAATTTCCTACATGTCGAATAATTAAACATTTAAGGGTCATATTGTACAAACTTGTCTAATTAAATTCAACATATATATCAATTTCAAGTCGCTAACTATCCTACGTCAGATTCAATTGCATAATATTTATCACTTTATACATTACAATTTTAACGTCCAATATAAACAACAAACAAATCAAACGATTATCAACCAAACTGTATTATCGTCGCATAAATAATTAAATGATAATAGTGTTCGATGTCATAGGTGAACAAATACAGGTAATAATAGTGTACATAACAAACAACAATATATTTCAGTTGTCGTTTCAGTTGAAATCAAATTTAATAAATAAAAGAATATTAATCGTGAGTGATTGCTCACCTTTCGAGGCTAGAGAGATGAACGAGCGTGGAGCGAATTGTTGATCCAAACACGAATTCCAAGGTATGACACGATGAACACAAATTTAACGATCAATGCAAGGCCGGACTAACATGAAATTGATGAAAACAAAATCAATAGCTAGGTATAGAAGGACAAATTGATAATAGGAATCGATGAGAATGAATCACATCAGCCTGAAATATACGGAAAATATATATTATTATCATTATTTTATTAGAATCAATGGTTTGATTCAAGTCCGATATTAAAATAATATTGAAAAAATCGTCTTCAAAATAAAAATCGATATAAGCATTTTATTTTAAATCGAATGTACATTTTCCCATAAGATAAATATTTGATTTCAACACATGCTAAAATTAATGTAAGAATTAATATGTGTACTACAAGCGTTTCATACTAAATGAGTCCTACTAAATCAATACTTAAACTAGTATATTCTCTGTATAAAATATTTAGCATGGATCGACTTCCTATAACTTATGTACAACACCCATATATAGGCTGTCACTCATATACACTCTACTGTTATTAATTAAATCAACTCGGCAAACAAGGAATACACTTTAGTTTATATTAAACCTCAATGGAACACACAAACTATATAATTGATTTATAACTTAACTCATATATATTTCAGAAAAATCAAAATCAGTACATAACTGACATAGAAGGCTTTATAATAAAATCAGTATAAACGAACAAAAGAAGGCCTTGAAATCTACTTTACTGCAAACAATTGTACTGTAAAATTTTAAGTGTGACAATATACGTATATATAAATAAATAAACTAACATGTAACCTTTTACAAAGCATATATATATATATGTGTGTGTATATATATATCTTCCTTTAAACAACAGCCAGAACATATAAACCCATAATTCTTACTGTAACAAAAATCTAATTCAGATACACTTACGGAAAGCATCAATATAGCTTTTATAAAAAAAAATATGCTACATACAACAACCCAACTTTTGTAAAACTTAAATAAACTTTACACATATAATGTTAACTTATATAACTTACCTATATTATAAGACCCACTATACTAAATATGCGAATTATATATATAACAAACGTCTTTGTGAATGAACAACAACAGGGAAACAAACATACTTTATTTTTTTCGTTTTGTTTTTTTTATATACCAGAATCAGTATGAAACTATACATATATTTAATAACGTCATGTATATACGTACATTGGTTGCAGAGAAGATAAGATTGACACATCAACAAAGAGAGGTCGGGTTGCACGACCAAGTTGGATTGGGTGACGAGACTGTCACTTGGAGGTGGGTCGAGATGCTCGGCCAAGAGCTGTTACGGCCATAGCGTGGAGGGAAGGCCTGAGGCCGAGATGGTGGAGGCGGCTAAAGGCGGAGGCTGTGTTTTCGATGCGGCTATCGCAGTGGGATGACGAGGCCGGAGCTTGGTCGGCTATAGAGTAATGGTTTCAAGGTTAGGCGAAAGTGAGAGGGAGGCGCTCGAGGCATTGTCGGAAGCTTCGAGTATCAGGCGTTGGTGAAGATGCTGCGTAGTCGGGTGATGGCTTCACATGGGTAAAAGAAAGGCTGAGATTAGGTATGGAGCTTGGGAAGGGAAAGGAGATGGGGTGGCCGAGCTTTACATGGGAGGAAGGTGGAAGAGCTGCATGCATGGAAATGGGTGACGTGATGCAACAGTTTGTGGAGGAAGAGGAAGGTGGAAGAGCTGTAACAAATGGTTTCTCCTTTTTTTTATTTTTTTTTCTTTATTTTAGCAAATGGATGAAATGATGAACTAGTGAGCTACAATCTTCAGGCAACTAAAAGGAATGACATGCACAAAATATGAATAGGAGGGTAAGGCATGAAAATTTACAGAGAACAATGTAAATGACACTTTAATTAATTTTTTTCTTTCTTTGTTTTTTGAACCGTGTGAATGACAACAGCCATGAACAAGAATTCAAGGAATATACAGCTGGCTATTGGTTGTCTCGAGAACATTAATGCACACAGGAAAAGCAAACGGCTCAATGGATACTGATATGGACAACCGTTTTGCGGATCCCGCCACATATCGGACTTCAAAACACAGAAACAAATATTTCACGGAGATCAGCACGACGAGACGATCAAAACGGTATACAGATATCAGTAGTATGATTGAATTATAAAAATTCGAATTTTCTACTAGCGGAAAATGCAAGAAAAACACAGAAAAATAAGATCGACGGAGCTAAAGATGTCTGAATTTGAAAAAACGAAAAATAGCATTTCCTCAGAAGATGTTTTAGAATTTTTCTATGTAAAAATATTTAGGTTCCGAAAACATTTTATTTTCATCGTTTTTTAACTGATTAAATTGAAGTAAATTTACGCATGAAATAAACTTTCATATTTCCGGACGAAAACTTACCACTTGCTATGTTTAACTAGACGCATTCCAAATATCAAATTTATATTTCAAAATTTTATCGTTTAAATTCCCACAAAATTTCAATGAATGCGTTATTAAAACCGGTTAAATCTACGTGTTGCTACACATTTGGTATCAGAGTCAGGTTTAGCGATAACCTTAGCTTTGTGGGGCCTGGCTCATTAGAAATAGGGTAGTAGTGCGCTATAGAGAGTCGTTGAGTGTATATATATGATAAAGTGTATTTGTTAGTGTTATAAAAGGTTTCGTATTATGTTAGTTTGTTCAATTTAGTATTTATAAATCCTAGTCGGTACATAGGACGCTATGACATTGATAGGGATTTCTAAATACTTTATATGGAAGACCGATGTAATATTTGTTTTGAAATATGGATAAATGAAATAATTTTTCCTAGTATTATATTTCGTATATAAAAGAATAATCCTTATATATATATAATATAATTGTATGTGATATGTTTGGTTGTTTGTTAGGAAGTGAAATTTATGAATATTAGTCGCAAGAAATGGGATTGTAAATAAAATGGATAAAAATTTGAAATTTAGAACTTAAGTTCTGAGATAATGAAATTCTATTCAAAGGATTTTGGAACATTATTATTTGAAAGTATTTTATGATATAAATATTTCAATGTAACTTGAAAGAATTTTTAAAAAGAATTTTTTAAAGGAAATAAGTTTTGACCCCCCTCTCTGTTGCGGGAAAATAATTTTAATGATGAACGCATGCATCATCGATGTTAATTTTCAAATTTCAAAGTGGAAAAACTGCTGTAGTAGTCTTACTAGACATTTGTTTGATAATAAGATCTTAATTTTGGATTCCTAATTATGATTTGATCTATAATGGACATATATATTACTTTCAAAATGATTGAAATGAATCCGGGTGTTAGTTCTTAAACTTTCTGATAACTAGTAGTTTTTAATTATTGTGATGAATGAAATCTTAACTATTTTAATAGTTGGAAACTTTTAAAAGGAAAAAAATAAGAAATTGGAAGCTAATTGATTAATGTAATATATAAGAAATTGAAAATTTGTCACTTGTAGATATAAAAGAAAAAATATGACATTGTGAATATTAAACATTTTGTTAACTAAAATGAATAAGATGAACTTATGAAACATTCAGTTACATTCCCAAAGGTATATATAACTTACCAAAATATTAAAAGTTGAAATGTTAAATAAGAATATGTAATAGAATATTTTACAAGTAAAACTTAAGTAATGAAGATGTTCAATGGAATTACTTCTATAAATAAGAATTTTGATGTTATAAATTGTTATAAACTTAAGTTAATAATTTGAAATGTTACTAATAAAATTTATTGAAAGAGTGAGTACTGTAAGTAAATGATTATGAACTTAAGTTAATGTTGCAGCTATTTGTAATTAAAATGAAAATTAAAAGTGAATACTACATTAATTGAATGATTATAACTTCAGAAAATGTTGAAATGATTTAGAAATGGATTTAATATTCAATAATACTATATATGGAAGAAATGAATGAAAATAATACTAATCTATTAATGGTGAATCAAATTGTAAAGAGGCTTACATAATAATGGATAATCTAATAATTGAAATAGAAATAACTTACGTAAGCAATGAATGCAAAGTAGTGAAAAAAGAAAATGGCAATGTATTGATGAATATGAAATGAATTTGTAAGTAATATAGTTAAATTAATAAAATAATCATTGTATGAATGAATGAAACCAAAGAACAATAAATGATATGAAAAGAAAGTAATAAGAATAAACTTAAATAATATTTGGAATTTTGGTTGTTTGGCTTATGAAATGTTTGGTGAGGTGATACTTTAAATTGTTTAGAATGTATAAATAATCTATTAAGTTTTATCTAAGACCATTGAGTGTATGGTATACTCAGTAGTTTATCTATCATTTTATACGATCAAAAGTTTATAAACCCGAACAAACCATTTGTTTTGGTTGTTATGGATGAATAATTGATTACTTTGATTGCATGTGATAGTTTTGTTTGCAAATGACTATTGTTATGTTGTGTTGATTTGTTCATTATCAAATGAAACAACTTAAATTTCTCTTTTATATAACTATTAACCTCCTTGGATTTTATAAGTGAAATACAGGTTTATGGAAGCAATATCTGCTGCTTTTGGTTTCATAAATACTCGTCGTTTGCCCAAAAAAAGGTACAATACAGGTTTATGGAAGCAATATCTGCTGCTTTTGGTTTCATAAATACTCGTTATTTGCCCGACAAATAGGTACGTTTTTGGATTATGATTTTATAGAGATATTATATTGTTTCCCGTGGTTTGGGATATTTATTATGAAATATGATATATATTGTTATTATTGAAATTATAATTTCTTTCCGACCTCTGCGTACAAAGGAGACTCTGCCGAAATTTTACGTGAATTTTGGACTTAGAATTTTTTTGTGAAAGTGGAAATGTTTTTCAAACTTTTAATGAACTTGAGTATGAAAGGATTTAATTGTTTAAAAATTGATACATTTGATTTAAATTATCTAATTGTGTAAATTATTATTAATAAATTTGAATACTCTGAATAAGATATATTAATTCCTTAATTCCTTCTTTTGCCTTTGCGAGGATGAAGAGTTTTAAGTAGAGGAGAGTGTAACGATACATAATTATTGAAAATCAAATTCAATTAATTAAATAAATTTTGGAATTTAATGTTGTGAAAAATTAAAACTTTAAGATTTATTAAGGAAAAGAATTACAAGTGTGACGACTCAGAATTTTTAGGCATTTCAAATTAGAATATTTAATTGATTTTAAATATTTAAAAGTTTAATTTTTTAACTTGAATTCAAAATCACCATTTATTGGGTAATTTAATTATTAAATTAAATAATTTGAAGTTGGGTAAACTGTTGAATATGGAGTTTTAAGCCTGTTAAAAATAATTTGAAGGCTTGTAAAATTTATACTAATAATACTGAAGATAGTAGAAGTGTTAAAATTGAATTTGAAAGTGCTTTGTTAAGTTTTGAAATTTTATCGTTTAAATTGATATTTAAAAATAGCCTTTCGAGGCACAGTCTCGGAATTCAACGAAACTAGTTCCATTAGATCCATAATATTGTATTATTACCGGATTTCAAATTTTGTAGTGTTTGAAGTTGTTGTGTGAGTATACGACATATAAACGCGCTGAAATCTATATCGAATAAAATTTAATAACTGGATCCAAAAAGCTATCTTCTCCATACGATCGAATTAGGACTCGAAACCTTTTCCATTGCGTTTGGAATAGGGGTATAACATTATAAACACACAATGACACACCTTGATAGGGGTTCTAAATTTTAGACTGTGTAAAACGAGATGATTTGAATTTAATTAATATATATTAAGATATTTTAGTCAGCGGTGAGATTTCTTTCTATTAGCCACCATTCTTTCATTTCAGCCATCTTCTTTCTGAGCAAGACGATACGCAGAAGCAATTTTGCACGCTGACGTCTTTTCATGGTCGCGTCTCCATCCTCCTTAAAAATATAAACGAGCTCAATAGATCTTAGAAAACTACAGTTCAAAATTAAATGGCCGAGTCTTCTTGTTCGATCAATTTCTTTTCCTCCCTCCATTCTCTCGATTTTTTATCGAAATGCAGTTCACTTGTAATTGGGGGCATCGCATCAATAGGAACGTGATTCGAAATCGTGATTCAGAAGGGAAGCTCGTCGATTTTGGGATTGGGTGGGTTCCTTGATTCAAGTGAGGCATCGAGATCTGGGTCATGTGCGTAAGATATGGCAATCGTTGCGCGCGCAATAGTAGAGTCATCGACGAACTCGGCTGTGGCATGCATGGCAAGTCACGATTTTTAGGTTATGCTGGCTTTCGAAGGTGAGCCGCGATCTGTTGCGATGACTGACGACGGCTACTGGAGTCGCGATTCGACAAAGTCATTGGGTTTTGGGCTGTGTTGTGTAGTTCGAAGATCTTTGAGCTCGAGTGTTGTTTGTGTTGTAAGTATTCTCAGTTTATTTACTGATTTTGATGCATAACAGATTTATAACAATAAATGTTGATATGCCTGCCTATTTTAAATTGTAGGTCAAACAAAGAAATTTTTACAGATAGATTTTTGAAATTTTATATATATAAGAATTTTAAATGCTGAAAGTTATGTAAAGATTAGATTGTTTTATTTTTTTAGTACATATATATGCGGTTTCAAAGGAAGAATAAATATACATATACATTTAAGAGGTACAAGCTTATTTTGAAATAATAGATTTGGCAATTAATTTGCTCATATATTTATTCCAGTTATTAAGTAATTTATCAAAGGAAAGAAAAATTAAATTAAATTAAATTATTCAATGGAAAATTTATTGTTTGGTTAATTCAAATAGTAATAAATCGTGAATTGTTTATACAAGGTCAAAACCGTGAAATCAAGTCGGAATTGGATTTGGATTGCAAACAAATAAAAGGTGAGTTAATCTCACTCATCTGGGTTATTTAAATTTAAATAGTTATATTTAAATAGTTGTTTGAATGATTGAATTGATTTGATGTGCTATATTTTATAGTAATATATATAGTATATATTGGAGAGATTGATTTCCCGCATTATATAGCGGATGAGACCCGATGCGCCGCATAATAGCAGATGATATTATATAAATCCCATATACCGCGATATTCCACCTCGAAGTGGAATTGGTATTTTATGTTGTGCTAACATCTATGGATGTAGGGAAACAGGTTGGAGGGATCCAACTGGATTCCTTAACATTTATTTAGTTTATTTAATATTCTCTGTTATGATTATTTGATACTCTGTGATGAATTATATTGCAATATTGAATGCTATAGTTTGCTTGAACATTTCGGTACATTGAGTTATCAAAATATATAGGAAATTGCATTTTTGAAAAGAAAATAAAAGGGTAAATTTGTAAGTAAAATAATTATAGAGAATTTGAATAAATTAAAGAATACATTGGAAAAGAATAAAAGTGATTTTAAATTCTAATAAATAAATTTCGAGTATGGAAAGGGGATTTTGAATAAATAAAGAAATAACGAATTTGTACCTCAAGTGATATTATTTAAAGGAATAAAGAATTTATTTTAAAATCCAAGTTTTAAATTTATCGAAATAGGTAAAGAAGGAATTGATTTCAAAATGGAGAAAATTGGAAATCAATTTGGAAATTGATTCAAGTGTTTGAAATTAGAAATTTAAAGGAGAATGTGACTATGAAATTTATAAACCGGGTTTCTAAAAGTAAAGTAATATATCAGTGGATATTTGGAAGAATAAATCCACGATGAGAATTTATTAAAGGAATGGGAAAATTTGTTTAAAAATAAATAGTGATTTATTTGCAAAGGACGTGGAAGGAAAGCTTATTTCCCTGAGTAGCCAAGTACGTTTTCAAACAAATTTAAAGGTATAAGTTAAAAGTTTTAAGTTGTTTTAAAAAGTATGTTTTAGAAAATTTATTATATCTGAATGTTAAATTCTAAAGTAAGTATTTTTCAAATTTTATTATCGTAATAATTATTTAAAAGATGATTTGGTAATTTGTTTAAAGGAGAAAATCTAGTTTTATATTTTATAAAGTAACCATATTTTAAATATTCCTAAAGTATTATTTTTAATTAAGTATTAAAGTAGTTTTTCTAAATTTAAATGTTAATGCATATTTTACAATAAAGTGTTTTTAAATTATTTTAAAACTCTAGAGTTTTTGTGCTTGGTGATTTCAGTGGAAATAGAAAATATTTGAGAAATTTATTATGTAAAAGGAAGATAGTTTGAAAACTGTTTTCAAAAAAGGTTTGAAAAATGGAAATATATCTTAAGAAGGTATTTTGAGATTAATAAATAATTTGGGGAAATTATTTATTGTTCGATGGATGTTATGAATGTTAATTGATAGTTAAATAACCTACTATCAATATTGGCCAATGCGCTGATCGTTTCGAAGAGACCGAGATCGGGATTTATTTCTCGAAAACCACTTCGATCCGGTTTGTACGTTTTCGTGAGGAAGACGAGTTTGGATTCGAAGATGGAGCAGTGAAGTGCAAGGGCTAGTCGCTACTAATCCTGGGGATAATTCCAAAATGGATGTAGTAGGAGTAGTGCATTCGGTTCCGTTCGAACCCGGGATGGACTTGTATGGATGAATGCTTTCGGAACATCGTCAGGTGGACGATGGGCATTCTAAGTGAAATGTTCTAAAAGGTAACGCTTAGCCTCAAGCCTCATCAACCGAGAATGACTGAAAATCAGGGGTTATGCAGCATGGCTAGGTGGGTAGCACCTATTTCAGGGTAAGGTCATCCTAGTCTAGACGTCCCTTTTATTTCGGCTTAGTAGTGCGGTTACTGATCACAACCGTGGTGTGATCTTACTCGAATTATCCAGTAAGAGGTAGTCCCGGTCTTGTGTTACAAGGGGTCGGGAGAGATCCTCGGTGCAGTGATCTAGGCCACGCACTGTGACAGGTGGTACCCCAGTGCCTAGTCATTAGTTGGAAATCCATTCTCCCTACGCGCCTTTTATGAGTTTTGTTTGTATTACCCATTTTGTGGCTAATAGCTGGAATTTAATAATGTAACAATTTCGGCTATTTTAACAAGTATTTGTACATAGACCCTATTATAATATCAGAGGGTTTTTAATAAAAAGTGTTTTAGCTGTCGTAATGTAAAAATGCAACATGTTTATTTGTTGCATGGTCTTATGAGATGCTATTATTTTCAAAGGATTTTTGAAACTTTAATAATCAATTCGAGTGTGATTTCTCACGCTGTTTTTCCAGACTGACTCGGGTGTTATTTAAATATAATTCTCGGGTCGGACCGAGTATTATAGGATAAAGGAAAGGATGTTGTGGAGCTCAGGAGACGAGTTGGATGGCGATACGTACTTCCCTACTTGCTATTATTATTCCGCTGTGTATTCAGTCTTGAGGACAAGTTTATATGACTGTCCAGTTGTACGTTATTGATGTGGCTGAACTCTGATGATGTACTCTGATGATGTGTGTATAAATAGATATAGTTTTTTTGTGTGTAAAGATCATTGAATATCTATTATATTTTATTCCGTTGCGATGGTTAGATTCTGATATTGTATTCTGTTTTCTCTTCTTCTACCTCTTCTTCTTAAACCCAAATTGTTCGTATTTCTGTTCAACTTGAGTTGATTGATGTAGAATAGTGTTGATTCAAGGGGTACGGAACAGCGGGTCGTTACAGTTGGTATCAGATCTGAAGGTTAAGCGAGAACCTTGGCTCTGGTGGGAATTACTCATTTAGTAGACTCCGTAGTACTCTATAATGAATTTGAGTGTATTAATAGATATTAGCGCATATTTTTTAGTGAATATAAGATTGTTTTATATTGTGTTGACTTATCGGTTGAGTGTTTATGGATTCTGGCCAATGTGTGGGACGCCATGCCATCGATAGGGGTTTCTAAACTCTTAAACAAGGTAAATCGACACAGTATTGTTTTAAATAGGGTAAATGAAATAATTTTACCCAAAATTATTTTTGTATATAAAAGAAATGATTTTTCGTAAATTGTTGTAGTTATATATGGTTGCTTGGTTGTTAGAAAGTGATAATATTAAATTATTATCATTGTATGAGAATTGAATAAGAAGTTGAAGATAATAACCAAAGATTAAGGAATAAATTAATAAATAAATGGAATTTGTAAATGTGAGTTATAATTGAATAAGGAATTGAAATCATAAAAAAACTAGAAACAGATTCATATACAAATGAGATTTGTAAATGTAAACTATAAATGTGAATTATAGTATGATTAATAATTAAAATAAGATAAAATTTCAAAGTAATGTTTAAATATAAATTTAAAGGATTTGGAATTTGAAAATTTGGAAATTTAGATTCCTTTGAATTTGAAAATGATTCTCAAAAGGTTGGGAAAAATAATATATATGTGAAATACTTTTCGATCGGATTTGAGATCTGGAGATATTTGGAATTTAAAAAAACATTTGAAGGGTTTTAAAAGAGATAAAAGCATTGAACTCTTTACGGTCGCTGGAAAATAATTCCGATAATGGTCGCAACATCATCGGTGTCCATTTTCGAGTTTCCAAGAAGGAGATTGCTACCTAGATGTTTTGGATCAATGTTTGTTTGTAAAATTTGATTTGATTTTGAAAATGCAAAGGAATAGTTTGATTTGGATATATATGTTTTCAGAATTGAATTTTGTAATGAGTTTAAACTTGTAAGCAAAAAAAATGGAATTGAAACTGAATGTTGAACTTAAGTTTGAATGGAAATTTTTTTTAGTCAAGCTGGACTAATAAAACAAAGTTTCGAGGTTAAAATTAGTAAGTAATTGATTGATTTATATGGCATGCGAATGAAATGAAATTGAATATTGGATGATGTTTAATTTAAACTTGTGTAAAATAAAGTGCAGAATTAGTTCAAATGGACTAAAAATAATTAATGTTTGGAAGTTAAATTTATTGGTTGAAAATGAATTTGTGAATGAGTATTAATAAGTGTGTAGCTTATAAAAAAAAGCCGGAATAAAAGTATTGGTATTCTGGAAATGAAGAAGAAAATCCAAACTTGGGATATAAAGTAAGATTGAACTCAAGAAAATCAAATAAAATGGTTTTGAAGATAAATGAAAAAAAATCAAGTATGGGATTATAAATTGAAAGTGTGGTTGAATGAAATTGAATTGGATTAAAATGGATTTGGTGTGAATTGTAAACAAATTCAATTCAAGCATAAATTGAATGACCTTATTATTAATAAATTCAATAATGAATTGTTAACGTGAATTAAAATTTAAAAATGTATAAAAGAATAAACTAATCAAATAAATTAGTAAAATGGTTGGGATTTGATCAAAGGACAATCAAATCAAAGATTTAAATGGAAGTTGGTGGAATAAAATAAACTTAAGTTATTGGGTGGAATAGTTTAAAGAAAATAAATAACTTAAGTAAACTGTGAGATGGTTATTTAATATATTGGTTATTGAGTTAATAAAATGGTTTGGAATCAAACATTTGGATATGAAAGAAAATGCAATGAAAGGATTGTGAATAAAATAAAATTGAATGGAATCAAGTGTAAATTTGTTGGAATCAATTTAAAATGGTTATAAGCGTAAGTAATTATTTATTCACATGAATATAGTCGAATTGCGTAGAAATAAATTGTTGTTTGACGGGAACGAGATTAAATAAAATTCTATGAGTTATTAGTAGTGAAATAGGATGATTTTGGAATCAATTGGAATGAATATGAGTTTGTTTTTCTTAGAATGAATTAAATATAAGCGTGTAAGTGGTAAATCACTTAAACTGAATGGAATGGTTTGAGAATTGGTTGTAAGCAATTGTAATAAGTGTCGGAACCTTATATGTGCTTATGGAAATCATATAACGTGCATTATATGTGGAATTTATGTGTTTAGCTATTGAAAGTAAGTGAAATGTTAATAAATTTCATATATTCAGTACTTACATGTTTGAATTGAGTAAGTACAGGTACCGGGAAGCCGTTTGGCTGTATTTGGACGCGCTAATTACTAAATAAACAAGCCGCTTATTTAAAAATGCTAAATAAAGGTACGTCTACGCAATAAAAATAGGAAATATGAACTGTTTTTGTTTTTCCAACCGTGTGGGTCGATGTATATATATTCATATCTCTTGTGAAATTGTAAAAGCTCCTCCGTACAAAGGAGACACTGCCAAAATTTTCCGAAAATTTTGGGAGTTAGAAATTTTTTTGGGAAATTTTTGTTAATGACAAAACGATTTCAAATTGAAAATTGAAATAAATTAGTGGATGAAACTAATTTTAAATAAAGATATGAATCAGTTATAAATGGAAGATAAAATTTAATATTTAGAGTTGAAGATAAATTGAATTCATATGGAAATGTATAAAATGATTTTAAAAGCTATGATTGGATATTATTGCTAAGTAGGATATGCAGATACTATAAAGATAAAGAAGAGTTGGTTTGGATTTCAGATGATAAATTTGAATTGCTCGACAAAAAGGTATGTGTTTAAATTTCAGTATGAAATTTGATTGGGTTTTTGATCTAGCCACTTGGCGTTTTGTTTTCTTTGGAATTTGGGAGCCCGTAGAGGCATTTTGTAGTTGTACCAAGCTAGCCACGCAAAGGAGACGCTGGCAAAATTTTTTAGAAATTTAGGGAGTTAGAAAATTTTTGAGAAAATTTTGATAAATCAAAAATTTAGTTTTAATTTGAAATTTGAATGATTGAGCAAATAGTATTGTTTGAAAACTATGGAGGAGTTTAGAAAATTAATAAGAGTGTAGTGTCTTTAAATGAAAAGGTTGTTTGGGTTGATGTTAAACTATTTGGTTTTGAAAAATAGTAATGGGTATTGGATCATTCTTCCTAACAAGTAATTTCGAGGACGAAATTCTTTTAAGGGGGAAGGAATCTGACGACCCAAAATTTTTAGGCATTTGAAATTAGAATATTTAATTGATTTTAAATATTTAAAAATTTAATTTTTTAACTCGAATTCAGATATCACCATTTATTGGGTAATTTAATTATTAAATTAAACAATTTGAAGTTGGGTAAAATGTTGAATATGGAGTTTTAAGCCTGTTAAAAATAATTTGAAGGCTTTTCAAATTTATACTGATAATACTGAAGATAGTAGAAGCATCAAAATTGAATTTGGAAGTGCTTTGTTAAGTTTTGAAATTTTATCGTTTAAATTGATATTTAAAAATAGCCTTCCGAGGCACAGGCTTGGAATTCGATGAAACCAGTTCCATTGGATCCGTAATATTGTATTATTATCGAATTTCAAATTTGTAGTGTTTGGAGTTTTTGTGTGAGCATACGACATATAAACGCGTTGAAATCTATATCGAATTCAATTTAATAACTGGATCCAAAAATCTATCTTCTCCATACGATCGAATTAGGACTCGAAACCTTTTCCATTGTGTTCGGAACAGGGGTATAACATTAGAAATGCTTAGTGGCACGCCTTGATAGGGGTTCGAAATTTTAGACTGTGTAAAACGAGACGATTTGAATTTAATTAATATATATTTAGATATTTTAGTCAGTAGTGAGATTTCTTTCTATTAGCCACCATTCTTTCATTTCAGCCATCTTCTTTCTGAGCAAGCCGATACGTAGAAGCAATTTTGCACGCTAACGTCTTTTCATGGTCGTGTCTCCATCCTCCTTAAAAATACAACCGAGCTCAATAGATCATAGAAAACTAAAGTTCAATAATAAATGGCCGAGTCTTCTTGTTCGATCAATTTCTTTTCCTCCTTCCATTCTCTCAATTTTTTTTCGAAATCCAATTCACCTGTAATTGGGGGCATCACATCAATAGGAACGCGATTCGAAATCGCGATTCAGGAGGGAGGCTCGTCGATTTAGGGATTGGGTGGGTTCCTCGATTCAAGTGAGGCATCGAGATTTGGGTCATGTGCGTAAGGTATGGCGATCGATGCACGCACAACAGTTAGAGTCATCGACGAACTTGGCTATGGCATGCATGGAAAGTCACGATTTTTGAGGTATGATGGCTTTCAAAGGTGAGCCACGATCTATTGCGATGACTGACGGCGGCTACTGGAGTCGCGATTCGACAAAGTCATTGGGTTTTGGGCTGCGATGTGTAGTTCGAAGATCGTTGAGCTTGAGTGTTGTCTGTGTTGTAAGTATTCTCAGTATATTTACTGATTTTTATGCATAACAGATTTATAATAATAAATGTTGATATGCCTGCCTATTTTAAATTGTAGGTTAAACAGAGAAATTTTTACCGATAGATTTTTGAAATTTTATATATATAAGAATTTCAAATGCTGAAAGTTATGTAAAGATTAGATTTTTTATTTTTTTTAGTATATATATATATATGTGGTTTCAAAGGAAGAATAAATGTACATATACATTTAAGAGGTACGAGCTTGTTTTGAAATAATAGATTTGGCAATTAATCTGCTCATATAATTATTCCAGTTATTAAGTAATTTATTAAAGGAAAGAAAATTAAATTAAATTAAATTATTGAATGGAAAATTTATTGTTTGGTAGTAATAAATCGTGAATTGTTTATACAAGGTCAAAACCGTGAAATCAAGTCGGAATTGGATTTGGATTGCAAAGAAATCAAAGGTGAGTTAATCTCACTCATCTGGGTTATTTAAATTTAAATAGTTAAATTTAAATAATTGGTTGAATGATTGAATTGATTTGATGTGCTATATTTTATAGTAATATATATGGCATATATAAGGATGATTGATTTCCCGCATTATATAGAGGATGAGACCCTATGCGCCGCATAATAGCGGATGATATTATATAAATCCCATATACCGCGATATTCCACCTCGACGTGGAATTGGTATTTTATGTTGTGCTAACATTTGTGGATGCAGGGAAACTGGTTGGAGGGATCCAACTGGATTCCTCAACATTTATTTAGATTATTTAATATTCTCTATTATGATTATTTGATACTCTGTGATGAATATAGTGGAATATTGAATGCTACAGTTTGCTTGAACATTTCGGTACACTGAGTTATCAAAATATATAGGGAATTGGATTTTTGAAAAGAAAATAAAATAGTGAATTTGTAAGTAAAATAATTATAGAGAATTTGAATAAATTGAAGAATAAATTGGAAAAGAATAAAAGTGATTTTAAATTCTAATAAATAAATTTCGAGTATGGAAAAGGGATTTTGAATAAATAGGGAAATAACGAATTTTAAACCTCAAGTGATATTATTTAAAGGAATAAAGAATTTATTTTAAAATCAAAGTTTTTAATTTATTGAAATAGATAAAGAAGGAATTTATTTCAAAATGGAGAAAATTGGAAATCAATTTGGAAATTGATTCAAGTGTTTGAAATTGGAAATTTAAAGGAGAATGTGACTATGAAATTTATAAACCGGGTTTGTAAAAGTAAAGTAATATATTAGTGGATATTTGGAAGAATAAATCCACGATGAGAATTTATTAAAGGAATGGGAAAATTTGTTTAAAAATAAATAGTGATTTATTTGCAAAGGACGTGGAAGGAAAGCTTATTTCCCTGAGTAGCCAAGTACGTTTTCAAACAAATTTAAAGGTATAAGTTAAAAGTTTTAAGTTGTTTTAAAAAGTATGTTTTAGAAAATTTATTATTTCTGAATGTTAAATTCTAAAGTAAGTATTTTTCAAATTTTATTATCGTAATAATTATTTAAAAGATGATTTGATAATTTGTTTAAAGGAGAAAATCTAGTTTTATATTTTATAAAGTAATCTTATTTTAAATATTCCTAAATTATTATTTTTCATTAAGTATTAAAGTAGTTTTTATAAATTTAAATGTTAGAGCATATTTTACAATAAAGTGTTTTTAAATTATTTTAAAAATCAAGAGTTTTTGTGCTTGGTGATTTCAGTGGATATAGAAAATATTTGAGAAATTTATTCTGTAAAAGGAAGATAGTTTGAAAACTGTTTTCAAAAATGGTTTGAAAAATGGAAATATATCTTACGAAGATATTTTGAGATTAATAAATAATTTGGAGAAATTATTTATTGTTTGATGGATGTTGTGAATGTTAATTGATAGTTAAATAACCGACTATCAATATTGGCCAATGCGCTGATCGTTTCGAAGAGACCGGGATCGAGATTTATTTCTCGAAAACCACTTCGATCCGGTTTGCACGTTTTCGTGAGGAAGACGAGTTTGGATTCGAAGATGGAGTAGTGAAGTGCAAGGGCTAGTTGCTACTAATCCTGAGGATAATTCCAAAATGGATGTAGTAGGAGTAGTGCATTCGGTTCCGTTCGAACCCAGGACGGACTTGTATGGATGAATGCTTTCGGAACATCGTCAGGTGGACGATGGGCATTCTAAGTGAAATGTTCTAAAAGGTAACGCTTAGCCTCATGCCTCATCAACTGGGAATGACTGAAAATCAGGGGTTATGCAGCAAGGCTAGGTGGGTAGCACACATTTCAGGGTGAGGTCATCCTGGTCTAGATGTCCCTTTTATTTCGGCTTAGTGGTGCGGTTGCTGATCACAACCATGGGGTGATCTTACTCGGGATTATCCAGTAAGGGGTAGTCCCGATCTTGTGTTGCGGGGGGTTGGGAGTGATCCTCGGTACAGTGATCTAGGCCACGTACTGTGACAGGTGGTACCCTAGTGCCTAGTCATTAGTTGAAAATCGATTCTCCCTACGTGCCTTTTACGAGTTTTGTTTGTTACTTTGTGGCTAGTAGCTGGAATTTAATAATGTAACAATTTCGGCTATTTCAATAAGTATTTGTACATAGACCCAATTATAATATTAGAGGATTTTAATAAAAAGTGTTTTAGCTATCGTATAGTAAAAACCCGACATGTTTATTTGTGGCGTGGTCTTACGAGATGCTTTTGTTTTCAAAGGATTTTTGAAACTTTAATAAGCAATTTGAGTGTGATTTCTCACGCTGGTTTCCTAGACTGACTCGGGTGTTATTTAACTATAATGCTCTGGTCAGACCGATTATTATAGGATATAAGAAAGGATGATGTGAAGCTCAGGAGACGAGTTGGATGGCAATACATACTTCCCTACTTGCTATTATTATTCCGCTGTGTATTCAGTCTTGAGGACAAGTTTATATGACTGTCCAGTTGTATGTTATTGACGTGGTTGAACTCTGATGATGTACTCTGATGATGTATGTATAAACAGATATAGTTTTTTGCTGTGTAAAGATCATTGAATATCTATTATATTTTATTCCGCTGCGATGGTCAGATTCTGATGTTGTTTTCTGTTTTCTCTTCTTCTACCTCTTCTTCTTTAACCCAAATGTTTCGTATTTCTGTTCAACTTGAGTTGATTGATGTAGAGTAGTGTTGACTCAAGGGGTACGGAACTGCGGGTCGTTACAACAAGAATGAAATATAATAATGTTAATTTAAGGCGATGGCTAACTATCCTAATGTAATTCCAATTAATTGGAATGATTGAGAAGTTATAATTGGTTATAGCTTGTAAATAAGAAAATAAATTAAATGTCACATTGAGTAGTGAAATAATATGTAATTAATTGAAATTGGTTAATATAGAATAATTAATCAGTATGTGAATTTATTAGTTTGTTATTAACAATAAACGTAGGAATGGGTTTGAAATTATAAGTATAATAATTTCCATTTCATTTATTTATACATTGAAATTGATTTGGAAGTCAACTGAAATTAATGTAGTTAATTGTTGTAGTAAATATAAATTAAAAGATGGTAAGCGTAGAATATTTATGTAATAAGATGTAAACCCATGGTAACTATATCCATAAAGTAATGATTGATTGAATAATAAGATTGAAATCAAAACAAATAAATTTGTTGGATCTTAAATTATAATTAATGAATCTAACATAATTGAAAGTTAAACACTGTAATTAGCAAAATATTAATAATTGAATTTGACATGGGAATTTGTTTTAAAAGTTTATTAATTTCTGTGTAATTAAAAATTATAAAAATTGTTAGTTATTAAATTTGAATTTGATAAGTGATAAAATCATTTAATAGCAATTTATTTAATTAATGTGAAAATAGCCATTTGGCCACTGCCTCGGATTTTGACAAAACTAGTTTCATCGGATCCGCAATGGTGAATTATTGTAGTATTTCAAGTTTCATAGCGATCGGACTTGTCGTTTGATCGTGCGGGCTCGAAACGCTTAGAAATCAATTTAATTGAATTCGATTTGAAATAAGCTGATTTTAAAAGCTAATTTCTTCATACTATGGAATTAGGACTTGAAACCTATTCCATTGGATTTAAAAATATCGAAAATATCTATTTTGATATATTGGATCACCTACTTTCATTTTGGAAGAAAAACGGGCTTTCCGGGTCATTATTGTCGTTTGTACCAATTCGATACGTGTTCATTTTCTTATCAGGCTTTGTTCATATAAATAGCTTTGTTTCTAAATCCTAACAGCCTTTTTATTTCTAATTACAATACGTACAACTCCATCTATCTGTTTCTCCTTCTCAAATGGCAGAAATCCAAATTTCTAGATCCAAATTCAAATAAAAATCAATTTCAAAAATCAAACTCCTCAAAACCCTAACATATTATATACCGTTTTGAAACTCTTGATCATATGAATCTATGGCAAGTGTTCGTTTCCTGAATTAGTGATCGATTCAACAGCAAATCGCGGTCAAAGCCAAATTGGGGTTTTTAATCGAAGCAACAATCGATGAAATTGAGATATGGGTTTTGTAGAGGGGGCTTCCAGGAGTCGATAGGTATTGGTCACATCAGTTGAATCTATCTGAGGTGGCCTGAAATTGGAGATTAGGGTTCGAAACACTAGACATTATGGTGGCGACGCATGTCATTAGCGGCGGCCGGAGGTGACGCCGTCGCCATTGGAAGGGTGCGACGGAGGTGACGAGCACGATGGTGGTGGTCGGCGATGGCATGGTGGTCAGAGGCGTGTGCTTCAGGCCGGTCAATGCTGTAAACATTGGCGGCAATTGGGTCCAGGGGAACGCGTTTGAATGATAATGTTGAGGTGATGTGGCACTTCCTTTTGTTTTGTTTATTTTAATAATAATATATATTCTAATCGTTCTAATTATCATAACTTATTCATACGAGCTCGGATTCATGTACGGTTTGTTCCATTGTGATCGTATAGAAATTTCAGATATTTTGGCATAGGTTTGACAAATTCTGAAATGGTTGAATTTCGGGCCTTATTTTGGATTTCAAATCGATTTGAAATCAAAGGTAAGTGTTTTGAACTACTCACAACTACTAGATTATCTTATGTAAGTTAAATTGAACTTATAATGTGATTAGAACTTGACTGGTTGGGGTTTGGTATATTTAATTTTCCATTCCAGTTAATCTGTGTGACGACCCACAAATCCTTACCCTTCGAATCGATAATAAACCACACATGTCCGACCCAAAAAGCATAGAATGACGGAAGGTCATGAGAAAGAAAAGAAGAGAAAAGAAGAGAGGAGAAGAAAGAGAAAAAAGAGAACCAAACATAACATTACCGAATCTCACATCGCAACGGAAAACATATAATATCATATCAATGATCTTTACAAACAAAAACTATATATACATACATCAATCAGAGTTCAACAATCAATCACTAATCATCAGCCTGGATAGTTATAATAACATGTCCTTGCAATTGTCGATAATATAAAACAACGATGCACGAAGCGGATAATCAAAACTGATATGTGTATATGAAAATAAAGATCTCCAGCTCGCCTGCTAAAGCTCCAAAAGCACCAAATCTGAACCTGTAAATATACTCGGTGTGATACGACCATTGAAAGGGAAGAATACCCGGATCAGTCTGGTAAACGAGCGTGAGAAACACACTAAATTGAATGTATTGCATTACCAAACTTTCCTTTCAAAACAAAAGTATCTCGTAAGACATGCCCACACATAAATACGGACATGTTTTTGCCTTACGATTACTAAAACATTTCATATCTAATCCTCTTATATTATAATAGTGTCTATTGCACAAATAATGTTAATCATGGCCGAAATTGTTACATTGATTAAATTCCATCATATAGCCCAAAATGGGTAATACAATCAAAATAATAGGCACGTAGTGAAGTTTGGATTTCCATACAAATGACCAGGTGAAGGGACTACTTTTCGATGGGTGCATCTCTAGATGGATGTCCCGAGGCAAAGAACATCTGCCCTCTACCAACAGATGACCGGCCTACCTCTGTAACTAGGTAGTACGTAATATATCATCACCGGTCATCACCGACCTTTTCCGAGGGCCCTCATAGCATACAAACCACATTAATTTACATCCCCAGTGTCATAGCGAAAAGAAATATAATTAGAAGAGAACGATCATATCCTAACTGGGAATGACCCACTTAGCACTGTTGTATCTTACCCTAATTCGGTCATTTCCAGTTCATTAGGCCTGAGGTAACGATTACCTTTCACATACTACAAATCACATCACTTTGAATGCCACACGGCTATTTTCATTGAATACTAATTTCCTTCCACAAAAATACAACTCTTAAGCTTGTACGTCTCAAGGAGGGTGTTAAGCTAAAAGAAGTTGTCTTCTCCGCCACCACTGATGTACGTTTGTAAAAACCAATGTATGTAATCTTAGAAATGCAATGTCAGACAAACGTCCATACAAGTTGTCCATGAACAGGACAAACCGAAGGTACTTTCCTACCACATCCTATCGAGAATTCCCTAGGATTAGTAGCAAATAGTCCTTGCATTGGATATTTCATAACGAAGAGACCACTGCTACTATATGTATATTGGTATTTTAATCCCAAACGATCAACAAACAGTCTTTCACTATGAAAATCTCGAATATCAATATCATCACAGCCAACCGACACAATCGTCGCATTAATGTTGTTCCAAAGTGGTTTTCTGATAAATCTGATCCCGGTCTCTTCACACCAACAACACAAAAGTGTTTCTCAACCTCACACAAAAACTATGTCTCATAGACTTATCACGTCTCCAACTTTCAACTTGCTATCCTTCGGCCAAGAAGGAAGCTCGAAAGATTGGAGTAATACTCTACACTACATGAATCAGCATTCTCAACAAAACCGATAATCAAGCCTACACAGATGGCTATGTACTAAATGTACGACTAAATAGTTCGCATATCAAGTAGAGGAACTAAAAATAGCCCAATTTGGTAGTCAGTTATTTAACTGTCAAAGTGAACAAACAATTATCTAGCACCATAAGTAATAACTAGGCCATTTTAATTAATCTTTTATTAATTAAATCACTTTTCAAACATTCACTTCAAATTGTCTTTAAAAAGATATAATCTCAAAACCATTTCAATATTTCAATTTTTGGAAAACATTTCCATATACTTATTTAATAATAAGTAATTCACAAATCAATTTATTTTTAACACTTAGAAAATATTACATATACTTAAATCATGATTAGGTATATATTTATACTTTAAGGAAAATATTCTCTTAAACATATTTATTTGGATAAAACGAATGTTGCGTAAGACATCGTTACGACAACCTACAATCACTGGTATATGGATTCGATAATTAGATAGATATATAAATTCCATATACTATACAAAACATTTCCTTTCGAAAATCATTTACTATAACAACAGTGTTATAATTCACGCTTCCCTGCTTTTCAAAAATGTCCATTTCAACAATGAATGTTGAAATCTATGTATTCGATGCTCACATGTTTTAAGCATTTAATAACATCACTTTCCCAAAAATTTGTTTAACTTAAAGGATTATTCACTGTCCAAAATCGTGAATACAATTTCTTACCAAATTCATTACTATTGCACATTTATTTTAAAGGATAATTCACTGTCCAAAATAATGAACGAAATTCTTTTAATAAACTTTCATAATTAACTTATCAAAATAAGTTGATTTTGGATTTATAAAACAATGTTTATAAATTCCATTTATATTTAAAAAAAAACTTCCATATATAAAATTCCTTTGTTAACCAATCTCATTTTATATCTCATTTACATACAAAAATACGATTATAAGTTAATCACTTATAAATCTCTTATTTACAAATTTCATTCTTTTCATAACATCATTAGTTCATAAATCTTATTCACTTATAAGATTCATTTATACTTCATTTTAACACTTATAAAAATCCTTTATAATCCCACTATTTTGATTTATAAAAAATCAATTTTGTAAATCTTGTATATAAACCATTTATAATTCATTCAAAATTCTCAAATTAAACTATTTTTCAAAATAGCTAACTCCATTTTTCAAAAACCACATTCTAATTATATTTCACAAAAATCAAAATTTTATAACATAAAAATTATAACTATTTATTTATTCAAAATAAATTCATTTCCTTAACCAGTAAAAATTTAATGGAAAATCTATTTTCCAAATCACTTGAAAATCCTTTTTAATTGGAAATCATCACTTTAATAATTTTTAAATTACCAAAAATAGGCCCAATGCTGCAACAACACTAAATACGTCAGTCATGGCATCCAAATCATCATATATCACATGATAACAGAATACATATCAATATCTGTAAATAAAATCTACACTGGTGAGGAAAAAAACAGTTGGATCCTCCAACCTATCACCTGCAACAAATAAACATATGAGAAAATATGTACAATGTCCGCTTCTAGGCACGTGTGCGTATAAAAGTCCTCCGTCCGTATACGGGAACGTATAGGGTCTCATCTGCTCAAATAGGCAGGAATATATCCAAATACCAATCAATATATATAATATATCATATATCATCCAAATAATCATCAATCGGCATAAAATAAATTTATTCTTACTTATATAAAAATATCAACGAGTCAAAAAAGAGTGAGTTGTACTCACTTTGATTCCAGTAGACGTTGCAACGTTTTATTCCGAATAAAATCAAATAGGCGTTTAATTTTACCCAAAATTTTCACCAGCTCTAATCAACTCCAAACTAGCTCTAAAATATAGTGCTCATCAATACGGACCCAATGCAACTTGTTTCGTCAATTTTCGACCTTGTAAGAAAAAGCTATACTATTTTAAACATTACACGAATTATTATATAATTTAATTTACAATCTTTTTATTTAAACCTACTTTTAATCTAGGTCGTTCAATTTTACTGCTTCATATCTAGTCTCCCATCACCTTCTTCTTCCTCATGTTCCAGGTTTCAAAAGAAACCCACAGCTGATTATTTCAATCGATTATCATGATAACCTCGTTTGCCAAGTTTTTGATCAAAGGACATAGACGACGCGCTTGACCACCCCACACCACCGCCAACAACGACGAGGAGCTCGGCCCACCCTATGACCTAGAAATTGTGCTTGAACGTGATTCTGGCGACCCATCACACGATGTTCGATCATAGCCGTTGGATGTGTACGTTTCTCCAAGCTCTCCATTTTCTTAGTTGACATCGAAGGCTATAAGGGCGCGGATAAGGGGATAAATGAGGGGAAAGGTTCCAAAGTTTCCTAGCCATTGAATGTTAACGTGGCGGCCAGGGTTTCATTGTTTTTAGGGTTTTGCAATTTGTGAAGAAAATGTGGCCTTACATAGAAAATTTTCGTAAACTATTCATCCGAAAATTTTTCCAACTCCAAACGCAACATGCCACCTAGCATTATAATGTTTTACCCCTATTTCGAATACAACGGAATATATATCGGGAACCAATTCGATCATATTTGAAAGATAGGTTTTGGAATCGACTTATTCAAATTAAATTTTTCTTCAAGAAATTTCTACGCGTTTCTGCTTGCCATGGCTAAACCATAAATCCGATTGACACGAAATTTGAAATCCTACAATAATATAACATTATAGATCCAATGAAATTAGTTTCGTCGAAATCCAAGACTGTGTGAAAAATGTTTATTTTTAAACGTTAATTAAATCGATAAATTTCCAATTTCTACAAATTAATTTTTAATTCAATTTGAAAAGTTTACCAACATCATTCTAATTCAAATAGAAGTTCATTCAACTTTATAAATCATTTTTATTCATATATAATGCAAATTTCAATTATTTCTATAATTTCAAATATTAAAACAACAATTTAATTATCCAATTAAATCCCTATATTCGAAATATAAGTTATTCAACTTATGAAATTAACTTGTGAATGTTTAAAATTAATTAAATATCAGAATTTCAAATGATTGAAATTCTGGGTCATTACATTTTGAGTTTTATTGAATTTATTCGCCATTAATTTTATATTATATTTTAAATCGCCGGTAAATACCTGTCATTAATAATCAGCCACTTGTTTTGGTTTATTGATGGGTTGAATGATGACTGTGATGGATGTTCGATTGTTGATATTGGATGATTGGATGTTATATTTATATATTGATATAACACGGCAAGTTCTCGTAGTTTATTTGTTAGAAAATCCTTATGGGTTGAAATCATACATACCCGAACGATTTGATAAATTAGGGAGGAATCAGTATGAGTTGAAATGATAGACTCAAACGATTTCATGGATTTGAGTTAAATTTGGGTTTGCGGGTTTAAATGATATATACTTGTAAATTTAAATGTATTGCAGATTGAAATGATATATATCTATATCGCTTGACCATAGGGTAGAAAATTATATACGGACACCGGATTGGTTAAAGTAAACGATTTCAAACCCTTAAATCTTCAATTTGGTTAAATGATATTTCGAAAGAAATTGATTTATACGAACCGAATTATTTTGTGAAAATCCAAGTTTTAAATGTTGAAATTGAAAATTGGTTTAAATTGAAATTTAAAGTTGAAATTTAAAGTATAACTGAAATTTATCGAAATTGAGTTATTGAAACGTTTGAAAATGTAACTTTAAAATCAACTAAATTTGAAATAGTTTGGATTTATTGTTCGAAAGTGGATTTGAAATCGATATTGATTAAATGATTTTAATGAGAATTCGAATTGAAAGACAAAAATTAGTTTGTTGATTTGAAAGCTGGACATGGTCCAAATGTATTGAATGAAAAAAATAGTTCAATTTGATATTAATTTCAAATTTATTAATTTTATATTAACTGTTTAAAAATATATTATTTTTAAATCCTAATTATGAAGCTATTAAACTAATTTAATCTATTTTAAACTATTTTAATCAATTTAAAATATTTTAATTTATTTTAATTTATTTAACACAATTTAATCTATTTTAACCTATTTTAGGCTAACTAACCCATTTTAATCTATTTTAAATCTCTTTACTCTATTTAATCTAGTTTAAATCTATTTAATCTAGTTTAAATCTATTTAATCAACTTTATATCTATTTAAACTATTTTAATTCTATTTAAACTATCTTAAATCCATTAAACTATTTTTAATTATTTTTGAGCTATTTTAGAGTATTTTAACTATTTAAAAATTTATTTTAAACTATGCTAAATTATTTAAACTATTTAAAACTATATAAACTATTTTCCAAATCTCAGACTTTGTAGAGTGAATTTGTTTATATTTAAACCCGTGATTTTAAAGCGAATATGGTTAAATGATGTTATAACTTAAGTTGGGATTTGAAATGAATTTGCTAGTGAGATGACATATTTGAGTAAATATAATGATTTTGAAATAGGGATTTAATTACCCATCTAACCGATATGATTTCGAAAGTGAATATGATTTCGAAAGTGAATGTGATTTCGAAAGTGAATGTGATTACGAAAGTGAATGTGATTTCGAAAGTGATATGGTTTGAATTGAATATGAAATTTTGATATCAATTATGAATCGGTACTTGAAAATGTAAAACAACCATCCGGTGTGAAATAAGCGTTTGGTTGTTAAAGGGACCGGGATCGAATATTGTCATACTCTCTACCAATACCCAAAACCACTTTACAACTGTGTATGTGGTGGATGTTCGAGAATGAAGTAGGATGGTTTGGTGAACGATTCTGTATGAGGTATTTACGTAATTTTGACTCCCATGAGTCAGCTTGATGTGGCTAAAACAGGAGACATACCAGGCCAAGTGAGGTCGCTTTGCCTATCTGGCACATTTCTTCGATGCCATATTATGATTTTGTGATTGATTTGGTAGCCACCCCTCAATTTTGATTATGGGAGTGTATTTCAAGGTGGACGGTAGTAGCTGCTATGCGTTACCACGAGTCTAGATCCGCATAACGGTAGTATCCTACCCTGGGAATTGCCTCGCGTGCGTTGTCACATGCCTTATCGAGCCCATTACGAGCTTGTTTTGTACCGTACCTACAGAGTGCCATTTGGGTAAACCTTCGGTTTGGTGGAGCTTACAGTACTATATGCACTACGAGAATATATAAAATATGTTAAAGGGGACATGGGTAACCCCTAAACACCATTTTAATACTTTACTTTACTGTAGGCATATTATAATAGCATATTGTACTACATAGTAGATAGTTTGACAGATCCTTAGGAGATGGAAATTCCGAACATCTATTTAGTTATCGCACGCACGTTAGATACTAGATAGGTGATGTAAAACCCCATAAACATCTCTGAAGCCATTGGACTCTTGTTTATTTAATTTTGATTTAACTTACATAAGATCTTTTAGTTTGATTCGAGTGTTTTGTCTTTTCAACTCATTTGGGTGAGTCTGAGCTTTTCAGTGTATTGAAGACCTTATTTCTGAGGAATGAAGATGGAGATTTGTATACTATATTATTCATTTTATTTATTCCGCCGCATCATGTTTTTCCGTGGCATTATTTATTTATTACTGCTATATGTACTCTGATCTGTATTGTAAAAGTGTAATTAAATGTTATTTGCAAAATAGCTTCATGAACTGTTTATTTGATGGTTATATTTTGTCATTTTATTGTGAGATTTTTTATTTGTTTTTCTTTCTTTCTCTACTTTTTCTTATTTACCCCATCATAATCCTTCCTTTTGAATGGCTTGAGTTTGACATGTATGGTTTATTGCCGATTTAAACCGTCCAAAAGGCAGGTTGTTACATTTTTCAACATATTTTAACAAATATATATACACTTTACAAATAATCAAGTTTACTTTTACTAAGTATCATTAAAAAAATTCTAGAATGTCATTAGTAAAAGTAAGCAAGGTAATTAAAAGGGTCAAAAAGCAAACATCAAATCAAATTTCACCAAAACCAAGGCAAATCATCACTTTAATCTACTTTTCCATCCAAATAAATTCCTTAAGCGTTAAGTAAAAATGACATAAAGTAAAGAAGTGATGGATGATGGTAAGTGTTGAAAAATGTAAGTTTACTTTAAAGTTATATAATGATATTTTGGTAATTTGGTAAGAGGTTAATTTGGTAACATACCATTTCTTTCTTTTCCTATAAATACACAAGTTTTATTCTCATTTTATCACACACGTTCTCTTCTTCTTCTTCTTCTTCCTGTAAGCTATTTTAATGTCATTTCTTCTCTTCTTCTTCCTTACCAGCTTTCTTAAAATCATATCAAAACAACTTCAAACTTCACCAAACTTTGCCAAAAACCTTAGAACATCATTAAACATGGTTTAGATATAAGAAGTGAGGAATTGATGGAGAAATGGGTGGAATATGTGGAGGCTGTACCTAGGGGAGGTGGATGTTGGAAATGGATGAGATCAAGCATAAAGGAAGGTGGCCATAGTTGTGGAAGAAGGAGATGGAGAAAGGCATGTGGTTTAAGAGGAAGGAAGGATGGTTATAGTGATGTTTGGTTGAAGTTGAAACAGTACCGAAGTGTTGTATTACATAAATGTTGGTAGAAAGTGAAATAATTTGGTTAAAGGTGAGAACTCAAGTTGTCTTTAAATTATTTAACTCCTTAAAATATTGTTAAGTATGTTCAGTTAATGAATTTATATGCTTGGTTGATAATGGGATGATTATATGGATGTTAAGATGGTTGATAACTTGGTTGTGAAATTCTACAACCAATTGATATGAAAATAATATTCAAGTTCGGTCATGGTTAGTAAACTAACCCTAGTTAGTTAATAAATCCAAATAAAAAGTGTACGAAGTTGTTTAGCATCTTCAATGACAAAAAATAAACTACTATTTTAAATAGGTTAAAATAGTTTTAATATAGTTTCAAAATATATTTGAAGTGTTTTGAACAAGTTTTAGAACAATTCACCAAATGGTCAAAAATCGAGCTCGTCGTGTAGCAGCAGTTCGTAATATTCGACTTATAACTTTAAATCAGTGTGTAGGATGCAAAAAAAAAATCAAAATTTTTTGAAATAAGAAATTTACCAATCCTTGTAACCATAGTTTTCAAATGAAATTGGAAAATCTAGATTTCATTTGATAGAGTTTGAGTTATGTCCAAAACAAGTTTTCAGAAAAATTCAGTTTTAGTCGCTTAACGACGAAAAGTTAGAAATTGTTTGAAATAATCATTTTTAATTCTTTAAAATATGAAATAAATTTTATAAATCTATTGAAATTTTTGAAAGGAGATTTAAGTTTTAAATGGTAGTTTATGAAATAAAATTCGAGTTTAAATTCATTGTAACCTATAAAGCGCTATTCGCAGCACTTTTTGGAGCACTTTATAATAACTTTTGAAATATGGCTTTAAACTTAAGTATTCTTTCCCAAATATCTTATAAATGTTTTCAAACAAATAAATAAGTGTTTTAAAGATGATTTGAGGATTTTATAATTTATTTTAGAGAGTTTAAATAAATGATTTAAAGAAAAGCTATCAAAATCAAGTGATTTAATCTTGGCTCTAAAAGCCGACGACTAAACCGGATTTTTTTCTTCATGAGATGCACGATAGGTGATTAAATTAAGGAGATTTTCAAGAGCAAACGGGACCGTAGCTCACCTGTCCTCTCTTGGTAGAGGGATAGATAAGGTCGAAATGTCGGAAACGAGTTAAGTATAAAAGATTAAATTTTCCAAATTTAAATAACTTGGATTGCTTAGAGATAATCTTCTTGCACTTGGTGTTAAATTCCGAGAAGTAAACCTATACTATCCATATGAATTTAAAAGGCAATTTCACCACTATTCGATGAATAGTAAATGTTGAATGCAGAAATTGGTATTGAGTAGAATTAATCTAATTTCCATGATCCTTTTTACTCGGTGATGTTTTTCGATATGAGATTTAAATAAATGATTTGGAATTATTTTAACTCTTATACTTAAACTCAATTAATTTGGGTTTATAGGAAATGATGTCTTAAATAACATCGTTTTTGACCCATTTAAAAGTAATGGTTTGAAATGGAATATCTTTGAATTAAATGATTTGGGATATTTTCCTAAATGAAAGGTGAAATGATTTAGAATTATTCCAAGATTTAAAAAGGGTCTTTAATTAACCAAAGGATTTGATAAATGAGGCTTAATTATTCCATATGCTGTTAAGAAGATAAATGGAATAATTTAAAATAATACATCTCCTGAGATATTTATGAATGAATAAAAAGATGAATTAAATTGAACGGCGATTGATAGTCACATATGAACTTAACATCTTTTTAATCGATGATAGTTCGAAAGAACCAGGGTATGATTTGGGTTAAACCTGTTTGAAAAGCACTTTGAACTAATGCATACATTCGAAAATGAAGACATCCTAATGATGAAGACATGTTAAAGATGATGATTATTGAAGACCGAAGATCTTTATAGCGGAAGGATTGCTTGTCGACATTCTCTGAGTTGCTCCTAATATAGAGATATTTATTATAGATATGGTCCTGTCGTGTTTTGAAATTTTTATATTGCAAGGACTATTCACTATTGATCCTAGAGGTGATTCCCAAAAGGATATGGTAGAAGGAGTATCTTCAGTTTTGTTCAGTCCTAGAATGAACTTGTATAGATGAGCATCTGATATTGCATTTCTAAATCATAAACATTGATTTTTACAAATGTACATTTGTTGGTGGCTAGGAGATAACTCCTACTAGCTTAGCACCCTTCTTTGAGACATACGAGCTCAAAGACTGTATTTTTGTAGAAGTCAATTAGTGATAAACAAAAATGGAAATATGGCTTTCTAAGTGGAATATGCTTTGTGGAAGAATAAAGCGTGGCTTTGTAGAAAACAAAGCTTATCTTTATGAAAAGAAAAGCATAGCCTCTCTATCCTTACAACTAGGTAATGATACGGGATACTATGTGGTATGTTAGACAAAATTAGGAGTTACCGGATTAAATTGGAAAACGCTACAACCTTCCATGGGTAGAATAAGTGGCGTCCAAGCCCTCAGATGAGTTGGCATTGATATTGATTTCCATCGGTTACTGACAACATTATAGTGGTGTTTGAGTCCTTGGATGTGTAGCCACTGGGTATATGTTTGTTGCAACCAAAACACCACATCAAGCCACTTGTTCTTTGCATGTTAGAAATCCAATCTCAATATGAGCTTTATGTTTTGATTGCAGTCCCAAAATAGATGTAATGCTTTGCAAACATTCAGCTACCCCTTTGGTATCATATATCCCGCCAAGTATATTTCATTTGACCTAGTCCGTTTATATTACCATAGACTTAGTCTGGGTATTGATACTTGTTCTATATATATTTGCTTGAAAAATGTTTTCAAAAACAAGGTTATCAAAGACAATATCAGAGTGTTCTTAATATAAAGTATTTTGGTTATCATAATATAAAAACCCATTTGTATTTATGTGTGGGTGTCTTATGAGTTATCTTTCTTTTTCAAAGTTTTTGATTGACATCAACATGATCTATGCATTTAAAATTTCAAGTTTCTTATGCTGGTTTATCAAGCCTGATCTAGGCTTTTTTGATACTCGGGTTAGGTACGAGTAGTTTCGGGTTTACTTGAAGACTCTTGGAGTTTTCAAAGGAGAGTTGGAGATCTTTATCTACGTATGGATGTATTCTATTATCCATTCTATTTATTTGTTGTCTGTCAGCATTTGTAAAGACAGAGATTTATAACTGTCCAGGCTAAATCTAGGTTAGACTCGACTTTATATTGAAATAATATATGTTATTCCATTCGTGTGAGATTATATTTTATTCTGTATTATTTTTTTACCTTAACTATCCGCCTTTCCATTCAATTTAAGTTGGACATATATGGATTATTGTCGACTTGAATTGTATAGAAAAGCGAGTCGTTACAAAATTGCATATCCAAATGCAAACAACGCAATGAATATAACTCATTTCAACAATAAATCCTAACACCAATTCAACCACAACAAACACACACCAACATTCAACTTAGAAATAAATTACATTTGTTAACTCACTTTTATAGCTTCAATTAAAGATTAAACTCAAATTCACCAAGGCGAAGACCTTTAAGCAAGTACCTAATTTTATTTTCAGAAATTAAAAGAGAAAAGATTTACAACCCTAGACAAACTAGGGATTAATCAATAAATTAGTGACATAAAAAGATAGAGGAGATTACCAGTGATTGATTTCTGCTAGGATTAGCCAAAAGCCCTTAGATTTGCAACTAAAATTTGGGGATTGCTTGAACTACGGTTTATGTAATAGGAGATAGAAGGAGCAATCGTTCTAATTTTTGGAACTAATAAATTGAGAAAGGAAAGGCACATACTTTTATTTCTCTTTTCTCAATGGGCTATTTGGGTATTGTTAATAAATCGAATAAGGTTAATAATAATTATTGCAAATTGATAAGAAGTATTGCTGAATTTTGTTATGCTTTATCACTCATTACCTACCCATTCGCACTAAACAAAGTTTTGTAAATTATAATTTGATTTCACAAAATTGATAATCGCAATTATATTAGAATCTATCATTTTAAATCAATATAATTTAGCAAACACAAAATATTATTATCTTTTTAACAAAGATTACAATTTTCTAGTCTCTTTTTAAAAAAAATCTCAGTACATAAAATTTAATAATATCTTAATTTTATATAAAAAAGTCCTTTATAATAAATGAACTTATTCCTTACTAAATCAAAATACCATTTTCAAAAACTAGATTTAATTTCATAATTAAATTTCACAGATTATAATTCAAGATTAATTATTCGAAATTAAACTTAATTAATTTGTTAGTTAGCAATAGGGTTGTTACAATTTTATTGTTCTATATGCTTTAACTTTTATGATTTACCCTGTATTTATTACCGATATGCTATATTGATGTGATTAGTTATGCATACATATAGAATTTATATGTTCACCCAAAGATGGGTGCATACATGCTCTATATGTCATGTCATCTCAATCGTATAGGAAGGCGCAAATGTTAGACGTTTGCATATATAATGTCATTTGTCATCTGCATATATATCATGATGCTTTATTATTTATTTTGTGTCATAAGAGTACACAAACACCATGTAGCTATTTATGTATACTAATAGAACGTGTGCACATATTTTATGAATTTACTTCAAATTTTTATATGTTATATATGGATGCTTGGTTTGATTTGTTTCTTTGTTGTGTGGATGATTATTTGAATGAATGGTTGGATGATTTATTGTACGTATATATATTTGCGTGATACAAGAGAGTGCGATTCATTCTTTGTCCCTTAAGAATTTTTGGGACAAAATTCTTTTAAGTGGGGATGAATGTAATACCCTAGAAAATTGGTAAATATTTTGATTAAATATTAACAATATAATGATATGGAAATAATTAAATTTAACGCATTAATTAAATAAATTAAATATAAGGTGGGGAAAATGGATTTTTTAGACTTTGGAATTTAATGACGAAACTAGTGCCATTGCGACTGTCTCGTTTTTCTAATTCATATAGTATTTTTGTTTGCTTCGTTTTGAGTCCATAGAGAAAAATTATGGTTAAAACATCGTTGGGTCGAACGGGCACAAAAGAACAAGGATTTGAAATTGAAAATAGGTTGACTAAATGATTTCGTCCTAGACTTAAAACAAAAAAGCACGTACATCATTTCAATTCAGAAAACTACCGATCACTTTCTTCTTCTTTTTTTGCTCTTGACATACCTAAGATAAAACTACAATATCTTTTACATATCTCAACGAAAATTCATAAAACTAGCAATGTTGCAGAGCTATCGAACAGGAATACAAACTTGAATTCATCAAGGTAAGAAATCCATTGCATGTGAGATAGCAGGATGGACAACAAGGTTCAATGGTGTAAATCCCATAACCCGTTTTCAGATTTCAATGTCCAACTTCAAAATTATATATCTCCTTTATTTCTTAATGGAATTCGACGAGCTACCTATCAAAGTGACCATATAGACGAGAAATTTGACGTGGAAAAGGAGTTGGGGGCAAAAAATTAATTTTCCTTACTGAAAAATGGAAGAACATCAAGGTAAGGATAAACTTTGGAGTTTTGGTGAGTCATTCATCATTCCCTGCTCGTATAATGCAATTATAATGACAAATACATAACATGCTAGCTATATTACTGTAGTATGATATTAATAAACACTTAAATATGGATTAAAGGGGGGTATGGGAGGAGTTTTGAATGATAATAGACATAGAAACTATGCGTTGGACCAAAAAATAGTATAAAACCCATGATTTCGGTTGTGATAAATGAAATTATGATTTGTATTTGATTAAGCAAAGATCGATCAGTGTTGACTCAATAGTGTTACCAAGGGATAATTTATCACTTAAGATTTCATGCAAGATGGAATCATTAATGGATGGATTTATAATGTTAGTGGACCTTTAATATAAAATATATGACGGTCCATATGTTTTCTTAGAATATTCTACTCGAGTTCTCCTGAGATAATGGGGAGTTAACATTTCAAGAGTCCAATGGGATTTCAAGAAAAAATGTTCCAAAAGGGCCTATGTCATGTCATATGTTCTTAGGAAGTAAAGGATACAAGTAATAAATTTGTGCAATAATCCATTAAGCTCATCAATGGGCCATGTAATCCGTTCTAATATTCAAAGTCCAATTTCCATATAATTATGCATGTATATGCTTGTCTTAGTCGAAAACTCCTTTTAAATTATCATGTCGAATTTTGGACTTAGAAGATACAAATATATGCATGTTCTTGTAAATGATGTTCAAGAAGGCATAACAAAAATTATAGGCATGTCTAAGTCCCCGTTTATATAAATTGTGCATGATTATAGTCAAATTGATTTTGTCTCCAATTCGATTTAGGGTTACAAGAGTTTGATTTTAAAAATGGTGAAAAGAAATCATCGTCTCTTTTTGCAAACCCTTAGGCCTATATTTATTAGGGTTGAGGGGCTCGGCATTCATCCCCCTCCTGCCTCCAATGTCTTTGACAAGGTTGACTTCGGTAGCATCAACAACGCCGCCTAGCTTCATCATGCATGGTTGTTGCTTTAGTGGTATTCAACACTAATAAGGAGCATCTTGGCTATGGAGTGATATCGTCCTGAAGCTATATCGCTCTTTAGGACATCAGCTTTGATGGACCTTGTAAATCCCTATATATCGAGATGCTCTTGATTGATTATCAGCAGCGTCAATTGAAGGCGGCACTAAGCATTGACTTAGGGCGGCATCGATATAGGGTGGTATTGTGAAAGAGCGGCTTCATCCAATATAGTGTCGACGTTGATGACTCTCGTTGTTGATATTCTCCATTGTGATGATGGGCGCTCTTCATTGGTTGGTGGCAGTATTGAGTCAAAGCACCATTGACTATCATCCTATCTTTATGGAATTCAATGATATTCATCATTTACGTCATAAAGATAAACTACAATGATACTCTTAAAAGCGAGGTATTGGTAACAACTTAATCTAATGAGATTCGGCACCGCTGAAGAGGTAGCATCATAAGAAGTAGAATTGATGACTTTAGGCAAGGCTTATCAATGATACCTATTTTATAAATGGACGGCGAACTTTATGGGGTTCAACATCAATGAAATGCAACATGGACGACATTGACGTTAAATTAAAGGCTTATGATGTTTAGTGCCTTTGGCATCATTGGTTCTTTTGAAGAAAGGCATTATCGGGGAAGGCGATATAGATGAGAAGCAACATCAATCTATCTTTATTCCTTCAGCTTTGGCTCATCACCACTTCATCGACATTATTTGTTGAAGCGACATTGTGGCCTACACGTTCGTGCCTTACGACGCTATTGGTCCTTAACATAAAGTCTAGCGGCATTGATTCCTTTATGACGCCACTTTTCATAGTATTATCTCAGTATCAAAATTATGTGGATAACATTAGGTTTAGTAATAATTTATTAATTTGGTGATTATATATCAAAATTGGTGAAATAATTGATTAAATCTGACTTATGAACTTAAGGATAAGGCATATGCATGTTCTTTGACGTTCAGTGGTGAAGCGGTGGCGATTGGAGGTGGAAATGATGAAAAACTTCGAAATCCTAAAACTTGAAAACTACTAGAAACTCATACATCGATGCACCTATCATTCTAACCGGTCTACTAGTGCATTATTAAGTTGCCAATCTAAACCTAGACCATAATGAGCTTATATAAATAAAGAACGAATGATTCATCTCATGTTTCTCTTGAATTCCAGAAAGTGCCCTGAGGCTAATGGCGAGATGGACGAAACTAATATGTGTGATGATTTGGTTGTTATTTGAAGTGGATATGTATATGTATGTGATATGGAAATATGATACGATATTGGACTAGAAGGTAATGACTTTGGGGCATAGGTAGATGGCTCAGAATGTGTATGTGAATACGAATGTGATCCTATGGAAATTAGTTAGTGGTCCAGGTATGGAGATTTTTCTCCTTTATGGTGGTATGATAGGCCAGGGGAAGAGGTGGATGTTAAGAAACCCTACAGGCTATGGGAAAACTAAGGTATGAGTCCAACGTAGCATGAGGACAACATACTTTTGTATGGGCTTTAGGCAGTCCAGGGAAGTGAGTCCTATATGCAATTTAGGTGACGCCAGGCAGTAGGCAACCCTATATGGAATAAGGCTGGATCAGGGCTTGAGTCCATATAGATATGATGCAGTATGGTTAGGTGTATAAGGCGGTCAGATATGAAGTGTTCATGGATAGTCTAATGGCTAAGCAACAGACTATTATCATGTTTGTTATCCATTTTTTAAGAAAGTGAGCAAGAATATTGGGAGATACATGATTATGTATTGAAAGAATTTAAGTCGACAACCTAGCAAGAATCTAACATGGGGTATTAACCAACAAGGGATATCAAATTTAAGACATGGATCATATAAACATAAAAGCAACCTCAAGAAGATGATATCGTGTTTGAAGAATAATGAAGTTATTACTACAAATAATAATATTGAAAATTTAAGAAAAGCACATTGAAATCTAAGGCATCGAAGTGATGACCAAATTTCATGATTATCGAATTCAAGGTGGTTAAACAATAGTAGAGGAGATGTCGAGTATCATCAATATAAATAGCATAGGTTTCGTAAGTCAAATGCAACATGGGTACCATAGATCATCAGTGTTTATAAAAGATATCATATCATCAACAAAGCAAGAAGGTTGTGTATCGTCGATATAGTTGTTGATTATCAATAAGGAAAAATGCTGCACTTCATCAATATAACAGTAGATGTAGATGTTGAATACTAGCAAGTTGACGGACTCTAAGCTTCATGAATGTGAGAAAATATCGAATGATTAGCAGCGTAAAGAGTGATGCCAGAATTCAGCATTGGTCCCAAGGATATCTTATGCTATCAACATAGCAAACAATGTTGGGTCTCAATAATGTATTTGAGATAACAAATAACTAAATTTATGGGAGATGCTGCCTTCCATTAATATAATTAATGATGTCGTATATAGTGAAGATGGGGGAGGTTGCCGAGTATCAACAATATAGAAGGACGTCGAATGTCTAGTCTGAAACAAATCCTCAAATGCCAACAACATTATAATGATGCCATAAATCACTATCATTCAACAAAATGTTGTAATACATCAATTCTCAAGACTACACCAAAAAATAGCAATGAACAAAGTAATGCCACATGCCATCAACACAATGGATGATGACAAAAACAAAGGATGTCATGAGCCACGTGGTTACTATGCCACCAAACTCTATCCATATAAATACGGACCCCATGGAAATGTAAAAGGAGTGAATTTTCTTTCTTTCTCTCTTTCTTGAAATCAAAGTATTGTAACCATAAATTTAATTAGGGAAAATGTAACGACCCGGAATTTACGATCCCGAAAATTCCAAATAGTTAAGAAAAAGAAGAAAGAGATAGAAGAAAAAGAAGAAACAGGAACACCAAAACATAGATTCTCACATTCGCAGTGGATCAAAATATAATATCAAATGAATAGCAGTTATACAAAGGAAAACTGTACTTGTCAAATTACACCTTATTACATAAGAGTTACACAAATACACAAACACTGGACAGATTTAAATCCACCAGTTCCAAACAACTACAATATCACAAAGGAATACTCTCCACACATTCCTGCCATCCAGCTCGTCTCCTGAGCTCCAGAACATCCTTACTTGAAAATTTATAATACTCGGTCTGACCCGAGCATTACATCAAAGTAACACCCGGGTCAGGCTGGAAACCAGCGTGAGTAAAACCATATAATTTGAAATACTAAGTCCAAATTTAAAAGGAAACCCGGGTAACATGTACATCACTACGAGTTCATTACTTATTATGTACAACAATTATTTCACAAATCAAATTCTATGTATTCTTACTTAGTTAAAAATTCCATTTTATTCCATTTCAGTCTATTGATTTCTCTCATCAAATCCATATAGAATTCATGTGAATTACAAATCGAAGTGGTTTCGGGTATTACTGATACTCGACCCCGGTCTCTTCGACTACCAAAATAATCTTTTAAGCTTTAAAAGATTTCTATTTATACCCTTAGTAACATACTCACATAGCAATTCTATTCCAGATAGATAATCCATATCCATCACCATATCACATAGCACCACAATCACATACAAGGATAACAATAATCCAAAACATGCAATAACATTCAGCCATCCATAAGCAAAGATTTTATTCACACTATCTCTATTTAATTTAAAATAATTTAATTAATTACTTCCATCACTATAACTCTTGCTTTAAGGAAATATCACATATAAGGGATATCGAACAATTCAGTCATCCAATAGAATCCAAACATTCATAAGTAAGATCAATTAATTATCTGATTATTTTAAATCAGATCATTTACTTATGAATAATTTGCTAATCCTGGTTAATTAATATTAATTAATTACAAACCATTTTGATTGATTATTTTTTATTCATTTATTAATTAATCATTAATTATTAATGAATTAACCTTAAATAAATTAACATCTAATCATTGAATAATTAATCCCTAATTATTCTTAAATAATAAATTAATTATCCCTTAATTAATAAATCATTTCTTAATCACTTCCATTAATTACTTAACCTTTAATTAATTAATTTTTTTCAAATTAATTACCTTTAAATAAATTAATCACATAAGTTAATTATCCCTTTATTGATTATTCTTTAATCACTTGATTAATCAACCATTAATTATTGATTAATTACTTTAATCAATTACCATAAGCGATTATCCTAATCACTTATATTAATAAATCACAATTTAATTACATTAAGTAATCATCCTCTTATCCCTTGATTAACTACCTTAATTATTGATCAATTTTTCTTAATTACTTTTATTAAGCAATCCTTCTTTTAATTTTTATATTATTAAGAAACCTGTTTAAGTAATACTAAATTTATTTCAAAACCAGGTAACATCTTTTTTTCATTTTAAAAAAACATGTACAAGATTTTGAAAACCCGCTCATTCAAATTACCCGAGCCCACACAAATGAAACCTGGGCCAAACGAAGAAATCCCCAAGCCAAGACCCGAGCTCCCTCCTTCTACTTCCTTTCATTTTCCTTTTTGAAATGTTATTTTAGTTTAAATTTAAAATATAGTTTAAACACTCGAACTGCTCTATACTACACTCGAGCTACCAACCAATTTTCTCGAGAGTAAACCCGAGTTAATTTCTTAAACACCTGATCCCAGCTTCGAGTTTTTCCCATTTTCATTTTCTTGAGCTATATCACGAATTCCCTCGGGTTGAACACGATAAAACCGCTTCTTCCTTAATTTTGCAAATAAATTAGATACCCAAGGTGATCATGCACGTGCACAGTTTGTCGGAATCTCTCCAGCCACCACCACTAGTTCCAGCAGGTCGACGGTGAGTTCGCCGTTCAACTCGACAACCCAGATCGAAGCCATCACCCGTGAATCAAAATTTAACCCGATCGACAATGCCTAAAACCATTCAAATCAGAAAACCACCACGTTGTGCCTACCTCCGACCAACGGTACCTCCGACGACCACACCATAGCTATGCCACGACATGACGAACCCATTTCCCTATGTGCGATCTTCTCCGATGCTACAACAATGTCGCATTTTGCTTGACAACCCCGCCGTCTTGAGCAGCCCTTAAACCCTAGTTCGTTCATTCCTGACCATCACCACTCCTAGAAATCCCAATCACCATTTTTGCCTCAACCCCCGACCTTCCAACTACCTTCAGCTTCAGCTTCGACCCATGGATCGAAGCCGACCATCGGATAATGACACAAATACCTTTTCTGATCAATTCGAATTATCGTAATGCTCCCAAACTAAAAAAATTATGAATTCACTACCTAAATTCATCATTTCTTACTACAAATCAAATTATGAAATCCCAACTTGAATTCGTAATCATTGAATTTTTTTTCTGTTCGAATATAATTATTATAATTTCAATTTCCTAGATAAATTACTTAATAATTTCACTTGTTTTAATTTTTAAAATTTGTATTACACCAACACAACCAAATTTCTTTTAAACATCACAGATTAAAATAAATCAGAGGAGGAGGATTAGAATTTTAAACTTGATTTTTAAAGCCTGCAAATAAGAACAGACCTTTATTTCATATATACATACCTATATACTCAGACATTTGTACATATACAAACAAATCCACACCCACATTCAAACATACTTCATATAATACTTCAAAAGATCATCAAGAGAAACAGAATTAGGGTCTTTTTTTTAAAAAAAGTTTGCTCACCTGTATTATGCAACAGAGAACACAGGTTTAATTCCTGGAACTGGAATTGTTTGATTACCTTGATCTGGAATCTTGAATTGTTAGCTTGTTTCTTGATTTTGCCTTTGATTTCTTTCTGGTTTGTTGTAAAAGTTTGGAATGCCTTGCCTTTTGATTTGAGCCTGAACTTATTTTGATTTTAGTTTGTTTACTGTTTAAGGTTTTGAATTTTCCGGTTTGAAACTGCTGCTAGGTTGAAGATCTTTTATTTCAAATTGAAGATTGAGATTTGGAATCTGGTTTTATTTATTTATTTATGTTTGAGAAGATGATGAAGTTTTTGAACTGATAAAAGAACCAGGTTTTCTCAAATTACTTTCCTATATATGTAATTTGTTTTAAAAGAAAACATAACTTGCCATTTGTCATTATATGTTTAAACAAAGCTTACACTTGTGAATCTCATTGCTAAAATTACTTGCAAATGTTAATGTTCTTTATTATAAATCTAACAAGTGTCTTTATCTATATATTAATGTTTTTGAAACATATTTCCATGTAATTTTCAATTTGTATTTCCTTTTATACTATTTATATATGTTTATAACTTTAAAGAATATAATTTAAAAATTAATTAAACACCAGTATATATATATATAATTCAAAATATAAAGTTAATAGATCCAATTTGTTTTTTTATAAGATACAAAATCAAATATATAAATAAATATTGTTTGCACCAAAATTGGGCAACACCCTTCGGAAGTTTTTGAAGAGATAGTAAATAAAGAAATTAAATTGAAAATGAGGATTATCTAACAAAAACTCCAAGTAACAGAAAAGTAAATTGCACGGAAGACAACAATTTAGAGTGGTTCGGCAATTTGCCTACGTCCACTATGAAGTTTTATCTCTTTAATGCTTAATTCTTGAAGATTACAAGTGTTCTCGAGCAAAGTACAACAGATAATAGACCTAAATTCAAAATCAGCAGCATAGGAGATGGTGTAGAATGATTCTGGCAGCGTCCGGGCGTGCTTTATCTCTCAAATTCTACGATCCCCTTTCTGAATGACCAGGGGCTCTATTTATAGGTGTAGGAGGCTGATATTTCGCCTAAAATCAGGGAAGACTGCTTCTGACACGTGAGGGGGCCCACATGATCGAAATTTGGAGGTCCGGGTCCACATCAGGATCGATTCGACCCTTGGTTTGAATCGATCAAGGAAATGTCCAATCGTGGTGAAACTTGGCGTGAACATTCTCCTATGCATACGCAAGTTTCTGTGAAAATTTCATAGCATTTGGACTTTTAGATCTCGAGTTATGATCGATTCAAGATGGTGCTCCTCGTCCTATTGATTCGTTCGAATCGATATGGTTCGAATCGATAGGTTCGAATCCATGCTTCTGCATGTGAAGATGATGATGTGGTCCGTGTGCTTCGGGTCAATCCTCCTTTTCCTCCGAGTTTACTGGGTCTAATCCTTGGTTTTAGCTGCATTGACTTGGTGGATTCGAGGTGATCGGTTCGAAGACGTGCCTCCTTCGAATTAAATGAACCAATGCTCGTTCGAATCGATCAGGGCAAGTCACCATTGATCGATTCGAATTTGCCTCAACAGGGTGGATTCGAAGACAATTATTAGATGGAGTTGAAGTCTCTACAACTGCATGGATTCGAAGGGTTTTAGCTCGACGGACTCGAAGATAGGAATACTCTGATGGATTCGAACTAGGGAGGATTTTGGATGGATTCGAACATAGACAAGCAAGGATGGATTTAAAGTGGGGGCTTGCCCGATGGAGTCGAAGCAAAGGAACTTCTCATGGATTCGAAGCAATACATGCCTGATCGATTCGAACCAAGGCTATTCCTTCCACTTTCCGCTGGCGATAACTTGAGCGTACGAACCCGGATTGTCTCGAAATTTTGAACGTTGGTTTCCACATCTTTGCTTGACTTGCCTTATCAGTTGTAGCTCGATCCGGACTCAGGCAAAATTCATTGATTTGCTCAATAATCATTCAATGCTGAGGATGTGTGATCCTGTTTTTCCAGTCAACTCCTTGGTATCTCAGCCTTGCCAAAAGGCGGGATAATATTTGCCCCCCAAAGTACGTCTTGTGTAAACATGACGTGCTTTGAAAAGTCGAAGTCTCACGTTGGACAATCGAGAAATGCTCTTCTGAAAGTTGTATTCTTTATCGCTGCGATTAACCGTCGCATGATTGTGATTTGACTGTTAGTTGTTGAAACCATGACCAGATGAACATTTGATCCCTGTAAATGTTAAAAATCAAGTACTAGTCATACATATGTGCATATATGTGCCACCTTGACTTTGGTTTACGTTGCATTATTGCAAGTCGTTGTTGGTTCGGTTTGTTATCGAATTTTGCATTGATTCTCTCCTGAAACGATATGAGATTCGAGCCAAAACACTGTTTTTATGATTGTCTATGATCATTCTCTTGTATTGATCCTCTCCTGAATCATAGGTAGACAAGTGATTTTCCAAGTCGAAGTGACGCGTTCATTCTCATCGACAGTTCCTGGTGGATTCGAAGCATGTCCGTTCGAATCGGTAGCTTTCGAATCGATGGTGCGATAGAATTAACACTTCGAGTCGATTGGATCTTCGATCCAGCTCTTGTTTAAGTGTTTCTTCATATCGATGATGCCTCGCATCGATGCTGCCTTGCCGGATTTGAAGTTTACGAAGGAGTCGGAGCGACGATGGATTCGAAGTCTCTGAAGGATTCAACGTTATGATGGATTCGAAGCTTTGTTGGTTTCGAAAGTAGTCGTTCGAATCGATGGGGTTGTGACCTGTGGCAAGCGGTCAATAAGACCGGGAGACGAAGCGCCACTAATCCATCCTGGAATCCATATAAATACACGAGGCCGATTTCATTTTCTCTTTTACTTTTTACTATTGCTTTAGCTTCTTCTTCGAATCGGTCTCCCAGAGCCAAATCAAACGTGCTTCTCCATGAATCGATCAAATTCCTTCAAGCTTTCATTTGTAATCGAATCAAATCAGGTAACCAAGGGATCGACTCGAGTTGAGAATGATGAAATTGGGATTTATTGGCATCGATTCGATCTTTTCTTTTGAAAATTTTGAAGAGTTGTGAGTTCTATAATGGGTCGATTCGATGGTTTTGAGAAATGGATCTCTTCGAATCGTATCGACCCAAATCGTTGTCTTGGAGAAGCAGAGCTTTCGAAGTACATTGTCCTTCTCTGCCTCGTATCGGCTCAGAAAGTTGTCATTCGAATTGATTCACATAACATGGTTTCGAATCGATGCTTGCAAAGGAGCTACGTGTCGATCGATTCGAAGTAATGGTCCAATGATCGATTCGAAGTCATGGAACTTTGATCGATACGAAGTTACCTTGCACCGATGGTTTCGAGGCAATTCTCATCGAGTCGAACCACACGGGTTCGAAGCTAATCGATTCGATGTTCATCGATTTGACTCAGATCTTCATCGATTCGACTTGTATCGATTCGAGTCGATCGATTCGAACGTCTTTGTCTTCGAGCACACCGCTCTTCTGAGTTGATTCAAAATCTGGACAACGACCAATTTTAAATTGAACTTTGATGAACTTTAGCATACTTGACTCCGGCGAGCTTCGGCCTTGCATGATTGAACTTGACTGTAAGACTTGACCTCCTTTTTGAAGCTTGTCGATGGAACTGTGACTTAACCAACAATATGACAGATTTATACTTGAATTGGTCAGTAGCATCTGGATGGTATGGGAGTGACGGTCAGTGATGACGGTCATTTCCATCCTCAAATTCCAAAGTTTCGTCATTCAGACATCATGTTCCAACTTGTAAAATCTGTTTAAGTTATGCACAACACTTGCACTGCACGACATATTCATATACTTTACACCGGGGAATACACGGGCTTCATTTGTACTTAACGCTGCTTTCTAGTGAGTTAGTTAATTATGGAGTCTTCAAGTTCTCAACAACAAGAGGTACAAAGCTCGCCTCCTCCAGTGCTTGAGATTCCAAAAATCCCTCCTGAAGTAATAGATCTGGCTCCGGACGAATTGCCGGAGGCTTTATTTATCGAGGACCCCGTTGATTCCGTCCAATCCAATATCTCCGAAGCATTATTGGGTCGGATATGTTTGAAACATAACTTATCCCCAGACGACATTTTGCTACCGGGCGTTGATGACAGACCTCACAATCCGCCCGAGGGGTACACTGCTTTCTATCGCCATGCCTGCGCGGTTGGAACTCTCCCTCCATTTAACCAATAAATCAGGGAGATGTTATCGTTCATTGGAATCGCCCCCTTACAACTTCATCCCAATGGACACGCATTGCTGAACAGTGTTTTCGTTTTATTTATGGATCAACTCTTTCGTCCGCCAAGGCCAACTGAGATTAGACACATATTCAACTTCAAGAGCAGGGGCGATAGTCCATCTTTCACCTTCTTGGAAGCAGTTAGAAACTGCCAGATCGTGACGGGAGCCTAGACTAGACTCAGTTATTTTAAGAATGAATGGTTTTTTGTTCGCTGCCCCCCAGGGTTCGCTAGGCGATGGCTGTCTAGACGTAAGTGTCGTAAATCGCACAAGCTTTCTTTAATAGTCGTTGCCAACACTTGAACTAATATCAGGTGGTTTTCTTGCAGCTATCATATCAAGGCCTGACGGTGGTCACTACAAAGGCGTTGTTCGAAGTTTACAAGTGGTCCCGAGTGATTTGCGGCACATCGACTCGGTGTTAACTGATGATAACTTAAGGATGCTGGGTTTATTGAGATGAACCAGAGTATTGTCGTCGAGGGGTTGGCGAAACCGGCTTCGAAGACAAAGAAGAAGACGGTGAAAAGGAAACCCGGCATAGTGATAAGAGAAATGAGCGATGATGAGAAGACGCCTACTGATACCGAGTTAGCGGCTTATCATTCCCGAGTAGAAGAAAAGCGGAAAGGCAAGGCTGTTGTCCCTAAACTTAAGAGACGGAAGTCTGTAGTCGTATCTCGTTTGATCCCCGGAATTATTACTTCTGACGCTGCTCCTCATCAATCAGGAAATATGTTTATAGGACTGGATGACATTCCCATCCCGGAATACGTATCTCTCCATCACGAGTCCGGGTTGGATGAACTCCGGGAAGCTTTAGAAATAAGCGAGCCTTTACCTGTTAGTGCAATCGACACTTCTGGTTGGTCGGGGGTTTTGCACATTTGCATACACTTTCATAACACTACACGACTTCCGCACAAATCGTATTGCTTTCGCCTGGTATTTAACTGAATTGTTTCTCTTTTTCAGGTGCTATGTCTGGCCGTCACTCTACATTGGACAAACTCCGACGAGTGCATCACCCTTCGGCTTATTACGAATCTCGATGTGGAGACTCCGATCGCAATCGTGAACGGAGGCATCATGGCCAGGAATATTATACCAGGGATTATCATCGCAGTTATTCCAGTCAGTAGCGATCGGATAGAGATCGGAGACACCGCTCCTCCTCTCGTTCTCCTCCGCCACCCCGAAGCCATATTCAGGTGTCTGAGCCTCTGCGACATCAACCGTCTTCGCAGGTTTCCAGGCTCGAGCCACACCGTTCTAGAACTGAGGTTGCTACGGCCACGGCTGTGGAGGAGGCCCCTATTGAACCATCTGGTGAAGGGGCCATAAGACTTGCACAATTGAAGAGGGATTTTTCGGAGATTTGCTTCGGCGCTTGTATTTTTCCTCCTAATCTTAAAAGAATCCCCGAAGACGCCGTGACCACGGCACTTAGCTACACCCGCGATTTCTATGCTCAGTACAAAGAATGGTATAAAGCGGCTGTTAAAGCTTCAAAAGCAACCTTTGACCAGGCCAAAATTATCGAGAAACTGGAAGCCGACTTGGCTCAGAAGAATCGCATTGTTGACATACTCCAATCTGAGGAGGAATCTTCCCGTAAGGCCGAAACCGAGTCGTTAAAAAAGGTTGATGAGACATTAGTTGAGATGGCGAAAATGCAACAGGCACATTGCACTTTGGTTGAAGATTTGGGCCATCGATATAAAAATGTTGAAGCCGAGCGGGATGCGGCAGTCAAAGAACTAGAGGAATAAAGGTTAAGTTTGCTGATATGAACAAAGAAAAAGATGATGCTAATACGGCCGCGCAAGAAGCGTGTGAGCAAGCTGTGTCTCTCCGAGCTGAGCGTGATGCGGCAGTTGCAAGGGTTAAGGAGGTTGAAACGGAGGTGGAGGAGAGAGTCCAGGCAGAGAGGTTCAAGATGGAGGCCGAATTTGACGAACTCTTGGACACATATAATGCCAATGTGTTAGAACATAGGAATCTCTCCTGGCTAGGAGATTACTCGATGCCTCTCTACAATGCCTGGAAGAAATTATTGGAGAACAAGAGGATGTCTTGCCCGGATGGAGTGTTAGATGAGTTTGAGCTCGAGTCACATTTGCTTAGCGAAGATGAGAGAAAAACTCTTCACGAGGCGATAATTTCTGTTGAGAAAGAAAGACTTGGCATTCATCAAGCGGAGATTGGTGAAGGTTCGGGTGTCGCGCATCATAGCGAGAACATCGAAGTCCCTATCCCTACTTCATCCGAAGCTACTGCAGCGGTTGATTCACAAGTTATTCCTGCTTATAACCCGGACCAACCGGAGTTGTCCTCTGGCAAGATTGCTGTCTCCGAGCCTGTTCAAGTTCCAAGGCAAGGCAAAGAAGGTACTTTGATTATTTCCCTCATGTCTTAAAGTATCGATTTCCGAGAGAATTTTTTGGATTGATTACTTTTTCTCTCCTTTGTTCAGTGATTGAGAGTGTCGCATTCGTGCCCCCAGTTCCTCCGGTTCTATATCTTACGCGCGGAGTTATTGTCACCGAGGCAATCTCAACTGCTGCCATGGCCGGTGAGATGGGAGAGGGGAGTTCGATGTCATTCGATGTTCAAATGATTGAAGAACTACTTGGTCACTCTCTTGACCCTATTCCTAATCCTTCACTCGCGACGAGTGGAGCTGCTCCAGTCTTCATTTCTGTTGTAAAAACCACCAACGTATCCAGCGCAGCTCAGTTGACTCGAGAAGAAGAGATTTTAGCTGAGATAAGCGCTGAAATGGCCACGATGGTGACGGTTGGTGGTCCTGGTAGCGACACTGCTCCTCCGAGCTTATCTTCTTTAATGGTGATCTCTCTCGGTGGCACGGTAACTATCTCGAGCGTTGCTGAACAAACACCTGTCACCGCCCCCATGCCTTCAGTTCGCCCTCACAAGAGGATCTCCATCCCTTCCAGCTCTGAGGAAGACGTTGATATTATGCCAGATCCTGAGGATGTTCCAAAGAAGGACAAAAAGTCTCATAGGAAGCTGGGTAGGGGGTCTAGCGGCTCAACTCCAAAGAAGAAACCCCGGAAGAAGAAGTAGTGAACTTCTCGTTTTATCATGTGGTTGTGAAATGGCAATTCTTTTACCTTTTCTTTTGTTCTTCTAGAGCCGTGTATATATGTGGATTCGGCTTCCACTTAATTGAAACTTTTTGACTTGCCATGTAATCAAACTTGTTTTTGTTAGCTGGTTGAATGGGAAGTTGCTCTTTTCTTTTTCTTGAGTGTTTTGCAATGTTTTTTTTTATTTTTATATACCAAGTATGGAAATATAATTTCGTGTCATGATTTGATGAATGAGTTGAACTCCGGATATAGTATCACTTTGGTTAGTGACTAACTCTTAGCTTTTCTGCCCCTAGTCTCGGGGAACAACATTTGTATTTTGGTGGTTGATCGCATTTTCTGCAAATCTTAAGCACATGCCCACATTCTGGGGACTTAGGATAATTTGAGATCGATAATCCAGTTCGCGTTCTAGGAATTTGAGAGTTATCGATACTTGTAACAGAGTCCGCGCTCCGGGAACGAATTGCTGAATGTTTATACTCCACTTCACACTTTGGGAATTTGGAGTCCGTTCGCACTCCGGGAACGAATTGCTGAATGTTTATACTCCAATTCGCACTCTGGGAAGTTGGAGTCCGTTCGCACTCTGGGAACGAATTGTTGAATGTTTATACTCCAATTCGCACTCTAGGAAGTTGGAGTCCGTTCGCACTCTGGGAACGAATTGCTGATTGTTTATACTCCAATTCGCACTCTGGGAAGTTGGAGTTAGTAAAAGGATTGTCGTGTATCAATCCTTGTAAATGCTGGTGTAGTATTCTGTCCCCGAGCTCGGGTTTCACTTAGTGAGTGACCGGTCATATCACAGTCACTCCCTATTTGAACAAATCCCACCACGTGATGGAATTTAGCTCTTCGTGCATCGTGATACTATGCGTCATTTTCAGTGAATCACAACTTTTGGCTCGAAGAGATGGAATTTTATTGCTGAAATAAAGGAAATATGGCATAATCAGTTGCCTTATTACAAGTTCAAATTTCAAAATGCAAAAATAAAATGCTAAGGAAGAAATTGACTAAAAATAGATAAATAAAGCCTGTCATGCGTAGTAGCACGGAGAATCTCGCTATTCCAATCTCTCGGTAAAGTAAGACCGTCAATGGTTGATAACTTGAACGTGCCATCTCCGAGCTTTTGTGAAATCACATACGGCCCTTCCCAATTTGGCTTCATGTGCGAAGGGACCGGATAAATTCTCTTGAGTATGAGATCGCCAGGTTCAAAGGTTCGCGGGAGGACCTTGGCATTGTATATTCGAGCGACTCGACCCGATATGCGGCTGCCCTCAAATCAGTTTCTTCACGCTTCTCATCAAGTAGATCTAGAGATTCAGCAAGTAATATGGCATTCGTTTTTGGATCATAATATGTCACACGATGAGTGCGGACTTCCAATTCGACTGGAATAACGGCTTCAGAGCCATAGGATAGAGAAAACGGCGTGTGTCCGGTTGTAGTCTTCTGAGTCGTTCGGTAAGCCCATAGAGCCATGGGCAGTTCATAAACCCACTTGCCCCCGGCTTTTTCCAGTCGTTTCTTCAAAATAGACTTGATAACCTTATTGACGGCTTCAACTTGACCATTTGCTTGGGGGTGTGCTACTGTAAAGAATTTCTTGTGGATGTGAAATCGTTGACAGAAGTTCTTGAATTCAACACTGTCGAACAGGGCTCCATTATCAGTGATAATAGTATGCGGGAGTCCAAACCGGCAGATGATGTTGTGTACCACAAAGTTGATCACTTTCTTTGTTGTAATTGTTGCAAGAGGTTCAGCTTCGGCCCATTTGGTGAAGTAATCAACTGCGACGATGGCGTACTTCGTACCACCTTTAGCTAAAGGCAAAGCACCAATTATATCAATTCCCCATATTGCAAATGGCCATGGGCTGACCATTTGGGTTATCTCGGTAGGCGGAGCTCTGGGAATTCGAGCGTGTTTTTGGCATTTATCACATCTTTTGGCGTAGTCCATAGCATCGCGGTTTACGGTAGGCCAATAATATCCATATCGAAGTATTTTCTTGGGAAGTGCTTGCCCACCAGTGTGATCGCCACATTCCCCTTCGTGTACATCGTGTAACACCCGTTTGACTTCGTCATGTGCGATACACCGGAGAAGGGGAACAGAATATCCCCTTCGATACATAACTCCATTCTGAATGACAAATCGTGAAGCTTTTCGAAGAATTTGTCTTTTCTCACTCTGTCGTTCGGGTAATATACCACGCTCAATGTAATCCCGGTAGGGGGTCATTCATGATTCCCTGCTGGAAGTAGCTTCAAGTGTGAATTCATTCTCTGCTCGATCAATGCTTGGAGAGGATAAAGTCTCGACAGGAACGAGTCCCAAGTGTTGAGCTTCGCCTGTACTTGCCAACTTTGCCAACGAATCGGCTTTTTGATTGTGCTCTCGGGGTACGTAGAAAATGGTATAATAATCGAACTGATCAAGTACTTCCCGGACCCGGGCTAAATAAGCGGCTAATCTTCGATCTTTGGCCTGATATTCTCCCCGAACTTGGCATACTACCAACTGGGAATCACAGTAGATTTCCACAGCAATAATTCTTAGGTCACGGGCCAACTTCAACCCAGTAAGCAGAGCTTCATATTCGGCTTCATTGTTGGTTGCACGGAAATCAAACTTTAAAGCGTAGCATATGGATCGTCCCTCGGGAGTTTCGAGCACTATCCCTTCGCCCGAGCACCGATCGTTGGATGCACCATCAGTATATAGCTTCCATATGTATTCGGGGGATTTACGAGTTTCAGGTAAATCTTCAGGTACAGTGAATTCGGCAATAAAATCCGCTAGGACTTGACCGTGTATGGCTCTTCTCGGAGTATATGTGATGTCGAATTGACTCAGTTCAATGTTCTATTTTAGTAACCTGCCGGACGCCTCAGGTCGTGTAAGGACTTGTCGTAACGGCTGATCGGTGTACACGGTGATGGGATGGGCCTGAAAATATGGACGGAGCTTTCTCGAGGCGATGACTAGGCAGTATGCCAATTTTTCCAACCTTGGATAATTCCTCTCAGCTCCGGTTAATCGTTTGTTAACATAATAGACTGGTTTCTGTACTCAGTCTTCCTCCCGAACTAACGCGGCACTGATTGCGTTTTCAAATACGGCCAGATAGAGGTATAATTGTTCATGATCAACAGGTTTTGAAAGAATCGGCGGTGTGGAAAGATGTTGAATCAGTGATTGAAATGCGCCCTTGCATTCCATAGTCCATTCGAAGTTTCGTTTCCCTTTTCGGATCAGGTCGAAGAAGGGTATGCATTTGTCAGTTGATTTTGAGATGAACCTGCTTAGTGCTGCAACCTTTCCGTTAAGGCTTTGAACCTGTTTTATGGTACTTGGAGTTTGAAGATTCCTGATCGCCCAAATCTTTTCGGGATTGGCCTCTATTCCTCGGGCGTTGACGATGAACCCAAGGAATTTTCCGGATGCGACTCCAAAATGACATTTTAGCAGATTAAGCTTCATCCCGTATCTCCGGAGGACATTGAACATTGACTCTAAGTCTTTGACGTGATCAGCGGAGTATCGCGATTTTATCAACATATCATCTACATAAACTTCCATATATTTCCCGATCTGGTCAGCAAACATTCGATTGACTAAGCGCTGGTAAGTTGCTCCGGCATTCTTTAACCGAAAAGGCATGACCTTGTAGCAGTATAGTCCCAAGTCAGTTACGAAGCTCGTATGTTCTTGGTCGGGCACATGCATGGGTATCTGATTGTAACCAGAATAAGCGTCCATGAAAGATAATAATTCGTACCCGGCCATTGAGTCCACAAGTTGATCGATTCGGGGAAGTGGAAAGCTGTCTTTCGGACAAGCCTTATTTAAGTCAGAGTAGTCGATGCACGTTCTCCATTTCCTATTTGGTTTTTGGACAAGTACAAGATTGGATACCCACTCCGGGTATAAAGCATCTCGGATAAACCCATTCGTCTTTAGCTTATCAACTTCTTCTTTGAGGGCGACAGATCTCTCTGGATCCATACCGCGTCTCTTTTGCTTGACCGGGATATACCGTGGGTCAATATTTAAGGTGTGGCTCGCGATGTCTGGCGAGATTCCACACATATCAGAGTGTGTCCAAGCGAATACGTCTAGATTTGCTTGGAGAAATTCGACCAATTCCAGTTGCGCTTGTAGGTTTAGTTGAGACCCAATTTTTAACATTTTTGAATCATCATTATCATCATTAACTGGGATATCAATTGTCAGTTCGGCCGGGGAAGCTTGACTTTCTTTAGACTCATCATTTCCTTCGATGTCTCTGGGGTCTAGATCTTTCTAGAATTGATCGTGGTTCCCGGGCCGAGGCCCAGGCACTAATTGTCAATCATCGGCGAAACGGACGCAGAGAGATTCCTCCACGCCCTTTCCTTTCTCCTTTCTTTGCGCCTCTCGCAGTTCGGCAACATAACAGGCTCTCCCAGCAGCCTGATCTCCTTGAATGACCCTAATCCCATGATCAGTGGGGAATTTCAAAGTTAAACTCCATGGGGCGATTGCCGCCCTGAATTCAGCAAGGGCCGGTCGGCCCAAAAAAGCATTGTACGGAGAGTGGATATCTAAGACAACAAATTGTAACATTCGGACTCTTCGGCGTTCTCCAGCTCCCAACCCCACTGGCAATTCCACCACTCCAGTGGGTATATTAGCACTTCCATCAAAGCCATGGATTCTAGATTGACAAGGTTTTAAATCTTTGGCTTCCATCTTCATTTGATCATATGCTCTCTTAAACAAGATATTTACTGAACTCCCATTGTCCACCAGGATCCTCTTCATCCAAGCAGGACCAACCTGGGAGGATATGACTAGTGGGTCTATAGTTGGAGCTTCGACTTTATCAGCATCTCAGTTTCTAAATACGATGTCATCTGCCATCGTCCTCTGTTGTTTGGCCGGAGCCCCTTCATCAATTGTACTGCAACTTTCAAAACTCACATGCCTGATCGAATTGGCGTATGATTCCATTTCCCTCCAGCTTCGGTCCGCTGGATGAGGACCACCACTAACTGTATTTATGACCAACCTCGCGCATGTACGAGCGGGCTCCTCCTGTCTCTCTTGGTTTTGTGCACGATTTTGGTTTGACGGGCCCACACCACCAGCCTGTGGTGCCCGCACGAATTGATCTAACTTCCTTTCCCTGATCAATTTTTCAATAAGGTCTTGCAAATGCCTGCAATCATTGGTATTGTGTCCATAACTCTCGTAGAATCTACAGAACTTCCCGTTCGAATCTGTCTCTCCGATGACGGTTTCAGAGTTGGCTTCTTATACTTCATCGCATTACAAGTTTGTAGAAACACGTTTTCCAGTGACGTATTCAGTGGTGTATAGCTTTCAAACATTTGCGCCCTATGCCGCGGGCCACGATTCTGATCCTGCTTCTTATTTCTATTATCGCCGTTCCTTGGCTGGGTTTGCTTGTTTTGAATATTCAACTGTACTTTTCCTGAGCTCTCCCCTGACTGTTTAACCGCCACATTACTTTGAACCCCTTCATTGCCGGGTCTTGCATCGTCATGCTTCCTAGATTGTTTCACATCCTCACGCCTTAAGAATTGGGCGGCTTTGGAGTAGAAACGATCTAACGACGCGGGAGGTTTCCCAGCTAGCTAATTTCCAAATTCAGAGTCGGGGTCAATCCCCTTAGTCAAGGCCATCAAGATCGAATTATCATTGGGGTTAGTGATCTCTGCACAAGAGGCATTGAATCTTTTCAAATATCGCCTGAGTGTCTCTCCTGGAGCGTGAGTGACACTAGATAAAGTATTTACGTCTTTAGGCCTGGCAATGTGCATACGGAACTGTTCAACAAATTTATTGGCCAATTGGTCAAATGAAGAAATGGATCGTGGTGGTAATCGTGTAAACCACACTGTCGCAACTCCCTCCATAGAAATGGGAAAACTATGGCATTTTACTGCATCATCAGCTCTTGCAGCAGTCATCAACCATTCGTATTTCAAAATATGTTGGTTAGGGTCGGAATTTCCTTCATACATGGGAAGAGTCGGCATCCTGAATCGTCAAGGAGGTTCAGCGTATAATATGTCGTCGGTGAATGGAGTATGACTTCGGGAGATTCCCCAATCGTCATTTGTTAAGCCCTGACTTGCGGATCATTTGGCGTACCATAGCTGAGAGGTCAGGTGTTGCTATATTCGGAGGGTGATGAGCCAAAGTGTGGTCGGATTCCACAGTGCGAGGTAGGATCGGGCGCTGTCAACGATCCGTATCTCGCCTCCTTGGCTCGGTGTCTTCTGGGACATATGGCCCCGGAGTATGTTCCTACTGGTGGTAATTTTGATTGGAGTGATTTCGGGTATCAACTCCTATATCAAATGTAGTGGCGATGGCTTGGTTGTCCATAGTATGTTGTGGAACAATGCCTCCTCGTGAGGAGGGTCCTGTGTGAAAACTAGCGGAAGGGCCAACTCTTATCTGCCCAACAGTTAATGCCTGTTGGTGACCAGCGGTATGCGCATGGTTTCCGTCTAGCCTGGGACGGGTAGATCTGCCACCATAATCAGACGAGGCAGAGCTTTCAGTGGAGGAATGAGGGGCGTGGTCCCTTCTGGATTTTCTACGCCTTTGGCGGTTTAGTTCATTAGTCAACTCAGCATTGGCACGTAGTTGTTCAGTCAGCTGTTGTCGACTTTGGGTTAATTCCTGGAGTAATGCCTGGAACTCTTGTCGAGTGACCGGACCTGATGGATCTGAGTGCCCGGTATCATCTTGATTGGGTGGAGGGAGTTGCGGGGGATTTTGTCTATCTCGGCCTTCTTGGCCAGCGGCAGTAGAAGTGGTTCTCGTGCTAACCATCTTGAGGTGTAGAATCCTTTCCTAGATTTTGATAAATCTGAATAGTATGGAAGGAGTCTGAAATTGAAGTCTGGATCTCTCTCTTATATTTATGCAATCCGATATCGATGATAGATCCAATGAGCAAGAGAAAACCTGGGTTTTCTCAGTGAAAGCACCAAAGTGTTTGCCCCAAAATTAGGCAACACCCTTCGGAAGTTTTTGAAGAGATAATAAATGAAGAAATTAAATTGAAAATGAGGATTATCTAACAAAAACACCAAGTCACAGAAAAGTAAATTGCACGGAAGACAACAATTTAGAGTGGTTCAGCAATTTGCCTACGTCCATTATGAAGTTTTATCTCTTTATTGCTTAATTATTGAAGATTACAAGTGTTCTCGAGCAAAGTACAGCAGATAATAGACTTAAATTCGAAATCAGCAGCAGAGGGGATGGTGTAGAATGATTCTGGCAGCGTCCGGGCGTGCTTTATCTCCCAAATTCTACGATCCCCTTTCTGAATGACCAGGGGCTCTATTTATAGGTGTAGGAGGCTGATATTTCGCCTAAAATCAGGGAAGACTGCTTCTGACACGTGAGGGGGCCCACATGATCGAAATTTGGAGGTCCGGGTCCACATCAGGATCGATTCGACCCTTGGTTCGAATCGATCAAGGAAATGTCCAATCGTGGTGAAACTTGGCGTGAACATTCTCCTATGCATACGCAAGTTTCTGTGAAAATTTCATAGCATTTGGACTTTTAGATCTCGAGTTATGATCGATTCAAGATGGTGCTCCTCGTCCTATTGATTCGTTCGAATCGATATGGTTCGAATCGATAGGTTCGAATCCATGCTTCTGCATGTGAAGATGATGATGTGGTCCGTGTGCTTCGGGTCAATCCTCCTTTTCCTCCGAGTTTACTGGGTCAAATCCTTGGTTTTAGCTGCATTGACTTGGTGGATTCGAGGTGATCGGTTCGAAGACGTGCCTCCTTCGAATTAAATGAACCAATGCTCGTTCGAATCGATCAGGGCAAGTCACCATTGATCGATTCGAATTCGCCTCAACAGGGTGGATTCGAAGACAGTTATTAGATGGAGTTGAAGTCTCTACAACTGCATGGATTCGAAGGGTTTTAGCTCGACGGACTCGAAGATAGGAATACTCTGATGGATTCGAACTAGGGAGGATTTTGGATGGATTCGAACATAGACAAGCGAGGATGGATTTAAAGTGGGGGCTTGCCCGATGGAGTCGAAGCAAAGGAACTTCTCATGGATTCGAAGCAATACATGCCTGATCGATTCGAACCAAGGCTATTCCTTCCACTTTCCGCTGGCGATAACTTGAGCGTACGAACCCGGATTGTCTCGAAATTTTGAACGTTGGTTTCCACGTCTTTGCTTGACTTGCCTTATCAGTTGTAGCTCGATCCGGACTCAGGCAAAATTCATTGATTTGCTCAATAATCATTCAATGCTGAGGATGTGTGATCCTGTTTTTCCAGTCAACTCCTTGGTATCTCAGCCTTGCCAAAAGGCGGGATAATATTTGCCCCCCAAAGTACGTCTTGTGTAAACATGACGTGCTTTGAAAAGTCGAAGTCTCACGTTGGACAATCGAGACATGCTCTTCTGAAAGTTGTATTCTTTATCGCTGCGATTAACCGTCGCATGATTGTGATTTGACTGTTAGTTGTTGAAACCATGACCAGATGAACATTTGATCCCTGTAAATGTTAAAAATCAAGTACTAGTCATACATATGTGCATATATGTGCCACCTTGACTTTGGTTTACGTTGCATTATTGCAAGTCGTTGTTGGTTCGGTTTGTTATCGAATTTTGCATTGATTCTCTCCTGAAACGATATGAGATTCGAGCCAAAACACTATTTTTATGATTGTCTATGATCATTCTCTTGTATTGATCCTCTCCTGAATCATAGGTAGACAAGTGATTTTCCAAGTCGAAGTGACGCGTTCATTCTCATCGACAGTTCCTGGTGGATTCGAAGCATGTCCGTTCGAATCGGTAGCTTTCGAATCGATGGTGCGATAGAATTAACACTTCGAGTCGATTGGATCTTCGATCCAGCTCTTGTTCAAGTGTTTCTTCATATCGATGATGCCTCGCATCGATGCTGCCTTGCCGGATTTGAAGTTTACGAAGGAGTCGGAGCCACGATGGATTCGAAGTCTCTGAAGGATTCAACGTTATGATGGATTCGAAGCTTTGTTGGTTTCGAAAGTAGTCGTTCGAATCGATGGGGTTGTGACCTGTGGCAAGCGGTCAATAAGACCGGGAGACGAAGCGCCACTAATCCATCCTGGAATCCATATAAATACACGAGGCCGATTTCATTTTCTCTTTTACTTTTTACTATTGCTTTAGCTTCTTCTTCGAATCGGTCTCCCAGAGCCAAATCAAACGTGCTTCTCCATGAATCGATCAAATTCCTTCAAGCTTTCATTTGTAATCGAATCAAATCAGGTAACCAAGGGATCGACTCGAGTTGAGAATGATGAAATTGGGATTTATTGGCATCGATTCGATCTTTTCTTTTGAAAATTTTGAAGAGTTGTGAGTTCTATAATGGGTCGATTCGATGGTTTTGAGAAATGGATCACTTCGAATCGTATCGACCCAAATCGTTGTCTTGGAGAAGCAGAGCTTTCGAAGTACATTGTCCTTCTCTGCCTCGTATCGACTCAGAAAGTTGTCATTCGAATTGATTCACATAACATGGTTTCGAATCGATGCTTGCAAAGGAGCTACGTGTCGATCGATTCGAAGTAATGGTCCAATGATCGATTCGAAGGCATGGAACTTTGATCGATACGAAGTTACCTTGCACCGATGGTTTCGAGGCAATTCTCATCGAGTCGAACCACACGGGTTCGAAGCTAATCGATTCGATGTTCATCGATTTGACTCAGATCTTCATCGATTCGACTTGTATCGATTCGAGTCGATCGATTCGAACGTCTTTGTCTTCGAGCACACTGCTCTTCTGAGTTGATTCAAAATCTGGACAATGACCAATTTTAAATTGAACTTTGATGAACTTTAGCATACTTGACTCCGGCGAGCTTCGGCCTTGCATGATTGAACTTGACTGTAAGACTTGACCTCCTTTTTGAAGCTTGTCGATGGAACTGTGACTTAACCAACAATATGACAGATTTATACTTGAATTGGTCAGTAGCATCTGGATGGTATGGGAGTGACGGTCAGTGATGACGGTCATTTCCATCCTCAAATTCCAAAGTTTCGTCATTCAGACATCATGTTCCAACTTGTAAAATCTGTTTAAGTTATGCACAACACTTGCACTGCACGACATATTCATATACTTTACACCGGGGAATACACGGGCTTCATTTGTACTTAACGCTGCTTTCTAGTGAGTTAGTTAATTATGGAGTCTTCAAGTTCTCAACAACAAGAGGTACAAAGATCGCCTCCTCCAGTGCTTGAGATTCCAAAAATCCCTCCTGAAGTAATAGATCTGGCTCCGGACGAATTGCCGGAGGCTTTATTTATCGAGGACCCCGTTGATTCCGTCCAATCCAATATCTCCGAAGCATTATTGGGTCGGATATGTTTGAAACATAACTTATCCCCAGACGACGTTTTGTTACCGGGCGTTGATGACAGACCTCACAATCCGCCCGAGGGGGTACACTGCTTTCTATCGCCATGCCTGCGCGGCTGGAACTCTCCCTCCATTTAACCAATAAATCAGGGAGATGTTATCGTTCATTGGAATCACCCCCTTACAACTTCATCCCAATGGACACGCATTGCTGAACAGTGTTTTCGTTTTATTTATGGATCAACTCTTTCGTCCGCCAAGGCCAACTGAGATTAGACACATATTCAACTTCAAGAGCAGGGGCGATAGTCCATCTTTCACCTTCTTGGAAGCAGTTAGAAACTGCCAGATACTGACGGGAGCCTGGACCAGACTCAGTTATTTTAAGAATGAATGGTTTTTTGTTCGCTGCCCCCCAGGGTTCGCTAGGCGATGGCTGTCTAGACGTAAGTGTCGTAAATCGCACAAGCTTTCTTTAATAGTCGTTGCCAACACTTGAACTAATATCAGGTGTTTTTCTTGCAGCTATCATATCAAGGCCTGACGGTGGTCACTACAAAGGCGTTGTTCTGAATGACCGCGGTCTCTATTTATAGGTGTAGGAGGCTGATATTTCGCCTAAAATCAGGGAAGACTGCTTCTGACACGTGAGGGGGCCCACACGATCGAAATTTGGAGGTCCGGGCCCACATCAGGATCGATTCGACTCTTGATTCGAATCGATCAAGGAAATGTCCAATCGTGGTGAAACTTGGCGTGAACATTCTCCTATGCATACGCAAGCTTCTGTGGAAATTTCATAGCATTTGGACTTGTAGATCTCGAGTTATGATCGATTCAAGATGGTGCTCCTCGTCCTATGGATTCGTTCGAATCGATATGGTTCGAATCGTTAGGTTCGAATCCATGCTTCTGCATGTGAAGATGATGATGTGGTCCATGTGCTTCGGGTCAATCCTCCTTTTCCTCCGAGTTTACTGGGTCTAATCCTTGGTTTTAGCTACATGGACTTGGTGGATTCGAGGTGATCGATTCGAAGACGTGCCTCCTTCGAATTAAATGAACCAATGCTCGTTCGAATCGATCAGGGCAAGTCACCTTTGATCGATTCGAATTCGCCTCAACAGGGTGGATTCGAAGACTGTTATTAGATGGAGTCGAAGTCTCTACAACTGCATGGATTCGAAGGGTTTCAGCTCGACGGACTCGAAGATAGGAATACTCTGATGGATTCGAACTAGGTAGGATTTTGGATGGATTCGAACATAGACAAGCGAGGATGGATTTAAAGTAGGGGCTTGCCCGATGGAGTCGAAGAAAAGGAACTTCTCATGGATTCGAAGCAATACATGCCTGATCGATTCGAACCAAGGCTATTCCTTCCACTTTCCGCCGGCGATAACTTGAGCGTACGAACCCGGATTGTCTCGAAATTTGGAACGTTGGTTTCCACGGCTTTGCTTGACTTGCCTTATCAGTTGTAGCTCGATCCGGACTCGGGCAAAATTCATTGATTTGCTCAATAATCATTCAATGCTGAGGATGTGTGATCCTGTTTTTCCAGTCAACTCCTTGGTATCTCGGCCTTGCCAAAAGGCGGGATAACATATATATATATATATATATATATTTTTCTTCTCTCTCTTAAATTTCAAATCAAAATTTACTTTAAGATATACCATTTCCAGATATTTATATTTTAATACTTATCATACTCTCAAATTCATCCAGATATCAGAATTTGATCTGTTCAACTGAACAAACAAGTTAATTATCCAATTATCAGATATCAAAAATTCAGGTTATCACTGTTATCCCGTTTTTTGGCAAAGTTGTGATACCAAAAGATCGATCGAAAACAAAAGACAATTCGTCTCAAAGATTGGTTATACTTTGCTTCACTATGGATATCGCTGAATTTTGTCCGAGTCCAGATTGAGCTACAATTGATAGGACATGACAAGCAAAGCCATAGAAGTCGGCGTCTCAATTTTCAAGTCAATCCGAGTTCATATGCTCACGTTATGATCGATTCAATCTAGAGGAAACGGCCCACATTTCGTATCCATCACTATGGGTGACTTCGTATCCATCATCGAACTCCTTTTCGTATCCATCGAAGTGCCTCAGTTTGTATCGATCAAGTTCGAATCTAACGAAGTGCCTCAGTTCGACTCGATCTCATTCGTATCCACCAGGAAGCCTCGGTTCGACTCGATCTCATTCGAATCCATCGGCTCCTCCTTATTCGAATCCATTGGCATCTCCCCGACTTCGCATCCATCAACTAAGGCGGCGGATACTACTTCGCATCCATCATAGAAGCCTCTCTTCGTATCCATTAGGCAGCTTCTGTTCGTATCCATCAAAGAAAGGCTTGTTCGTATCCATCGACCATCAGTGGTTCGTGTCCATCAATGACTGCTTTTCGAATCCATAAGTGAAACACATGTTCGGAACCACCAAGCGACTTCTTTTTCGTATCCATCGACACTTGTCTATTTCGAACCGATCACCGCCTCCTAGTTCGAAACCATCAGCAGATGGACCATTCCACAATGATCGCCTAACATCAGCTTCGTATCCATCAACAAGGATGTTTTCGTATCCATCGAATGGTCTAGCTTCGTATCGATCATTCATCCCCCAATTCGTATCCATCAAGCAAACAAGCCTAGGCGACGTGTCATCCCTCGATATGAGCAAGCCAAGACATATGGAGTCGATGTGGTCAACTCGAAGTAAAGACCGGATCGAGGCGAAGTATGCGCTCCACGTCATCACGAAAGCGCGTGCCATCATCGATTCGAAGCAATCGATTCGAAGAGATGGATTCGAACCAAACAACCTAGCAACGAACGTCATTTCGTATCAACTATATCTCACAATCCACTGATCCAAATGCCATGAAATTTTCATTGGAGATTGCACACGAGACATAGAACGCTCACACCAAATTTCAGCTCAATTGGACATCATCTTGATCGATACGAAATGATTTCGTATCGATCACAGATCGACTCGAAACTTCCTGGAATTGGTCATGTGGGCCCCCTCGCATGCCAGAGCGAATCTCCCGAAGTTTGAGCAAAGTCTCAACCTCCTACGCCTATAAATAGAGCCCCAGAGCCTACAGAAAAGGGATCTTTGGATTCTCAAGTGCCGAAACTCTGCCCGATAGAGATCTCATCATTCTACTACTGTTAATTTTGAATTTCCAGTTGTAACTTGCTGTTATTTGCTGTGCTTGCTTGTAATCATTGAAAGAGAAGCAATAAAACTGCAAAAAACTTCATAGTGGACGTAGGCAACACGCCGAACCACTCTAAATTGCTTGTCTGTGCATTTACTTTCTTGTCATTTGGAGTTTTTGTTAGATAATCCTCATTTTCAATTTACACTCTTCATTATTATCTCTTCAAAGACTCCCGAAGAGTGTTGCGACCAATTTTGGTGCAAACACTTTGGTGCTTTCACTGAGAGATTTCAGATTTTCTCCTGCTCTTTGGATCTGTCGTCGATAACGGATTAAATAAATCTACGAGAGAGATCCAGATCACAAATCAAAGTTCCTTCCCTTCTATTCAGATTTGTATAAAGTCTAGGAAAGGAATTCAACCTTCAAGATGGTTAGCACAAGGACCACCTCTAACGCTATCAATCAAGAGGAACATGGTAGACAGAATCCTGCGCCAATACCTTTTTCTAATCAGGACACTATCGGACACTCAGAACCATCAGGTCCGGTTACACGACAAGAGTTTCAGCTGCTGCTTCAAGAGCTGACCCAGAGTCGGCAACAACTAACAGAATAGCTACGCGCTAACGCCGAGCTGACCAACCAGCTGAATCGCCAGAAGCGAAGGAGATCTAGGAGAGATCATGCTTCTCGCTCCTCCAGCGAAAGTCTTCCTCTTCTCATTATCATCATCGATCTCCACGACCCCGACTGGATGGGAGTCACATGCAAGCTGCTGGATATCAACCGGCAATAACCGATGGACAACTAAGAGTCGGTCCATCAGCCAGTTTCCAAATCGGGCCCTCCTCTCGAGGAGGTGTCGCTCCTCACTACACCGTAGAATACCGCGCCACGAACGTAGCGGTTGATCCAGGAGTCGATACCCAAAATCAGTCGAACCGGGACCACAGTAAGCATGGACGTACTCCATAACCGTACGTCCCAGAGGATTATGAGCCAAGAAGGCAAGGTGTGGACAGTCGACAACGTCCGGTCCAACCCCATAATATGGAACCCCACCATACTCCGGCACAAGCCGCACAGAACATACAAATGCCGAATATTCCGACCATGATATGTCAGATGATCCGTGAGAGCCAGTGTCTCATGAACGATAACTGGGGAATCTCTAGAAGTGGCACTCCTTTTACCGACGATATACTTACTACTGAACCCCCTTGGCGATTCAGGATGCCGACTCTACCCATGTACAAGGGAAACTCTGACCCCAACCAGCATATTCTGAAATATGAATGGTCGATGAGCACTGCCAGAGCTGACGATGCAGTGTAGTGTCATAGTTTCCCCATCTCCTTGGGGGGCATCGCTACCATGTGGTTCACTCGACTGCCACCTCGATCCATCTCCTCCTTCAACTAGTTAGCCACAAAATTTGTTGAGCAATTCCGCATGCACGTCGCAAGGCCAAAAGATGTCAACACTCTGTCTAGCATCACCCAAGCTCCTGGAGAGACGCTCAGACACTACTTAGAGAGATTCCATACTGCATGTGCGGAGATCAGCAATCCGAATGATAACTCCATCCTTTTGGCGTTGACTAAGGGGATCGACCCCGATTCTGAGTTTGGCAACTGGTTGGCTGGAAAACCACCTGCATCATTGGACCGTTTGCACGCCAAGGTGGCTCAATTCCTGAGAAGGGAAGATGCGAAATAGTCTAGGAAGCAGACTGATGCAGGGCCAAGCACGGAAGGGATCCAAAGCAATGTCGTAATCAAACAGTCCGGTGAGAGCTCCGGAAAAGTTCAGTTGAACATTAAAAACAAACAAGCTCAGCGGAGAGAAAGCGCGAATCAAACTAGAAAACGAGATCAAAATCGTGGCCCACAGCGCAAGAATCCTATGTTTGATAGTTACACTCCTTTGAATACATCGCTGGAGAACTTGTATTTACAGACCTGTAATACAATTCAATATAAAAAGCCTGCGCCAAAACCGTCATCGGAGAGACAAATCCAGACGGGAAAATTTTGCAGGTTCAATGAAAGCTACGGGCACAATACGAATGAATGTCGTCACTTGCAAGATCTCGTTGAAAAATTGATTAGAGAAAGAAAGCTGGAATAGTTTGTGCCGGCGCCGCAGCCTGGAGGAGCGGGCCCATCAAATCAAAATAATAAACCCAATCGACCGAGGAAATTGGTGATAAACACCATCAGTGACGAACGCACTTTGTCAGGAGCCTGGAACGACAACGACCTTCGTCACTGTTGAACATGACAGGCTCATTTAGTCTATGAACACTTGCAATTTCTTTTACATTCCGAAGTTTGAATTTGTAATAAGGCACTGGCTTTGCCATGTTTTTCCGTTCCAGCAATAAATTATTATCTCTTCAAGCTAGAGCTGTGATTCACCGAATGCAACATTCAACAATCACGACGCACGAAGAGATAAGTTCCATCGAACAATGGAATTTATTCAAATAGCTAGTGACTGTGATACGACCGGCCACTCACTAAGTGAAACCTCAGCTCGGGGGCAAGCCATCACTTAAAAGGCTGAATTGGACCGACACACGATAGTCCTACAACTAACTCCAAATTCCCAGAGCGCGAATTGGAGTATTCTCATAAACTCTAGGTTCCCAAAGTGCGAACCGGAGTATAAATCCTAACTCCAAGTTCCCAGAGTGCGAATTGGAGTATAAACATCAAATCCATCGTTCCCAGAGTGTGAACGGACTCCAAGTTCCCAGAGCGTGAATTGGAGTATAAACATCAAATCCATCGTTCCCAGAGTGTGAACGGACTCCAAGTTCCCAGAGCGTGAATTGGAGTATAAACATCAAATCAATCGTTCCCAGAGTGTGAACGGACTCCAAGTTCCCAGAGCGTGAATTGGAGTATAAACATCAAATCCATCGTTCCCAGAGTGTGAACGGACTCCAAGTTCCCAGAGCGTGAATTGGAGTATAAACATCAAATCCATCGTTAGGTATGACTGTCCATCTATCGGCTGACTCCAAATTCCCAGAGCGTGAATTGGAGTACAAACATCAATTCTAGGTTCCCGGAGTGCGAACCAAAATACAAATGCTAACTCCAGATTCCCAAAGTGCGAGTCGGAGTTCAAACATCAATTCCAGGTTCCTGGAGTGCGAACCAAAATACAAATGCTAACTCCATATTCCCAGAGCGCGAGTCGGAGTACAAACATCAATTCCAGGTTCTCGGAGTTCGAACCAAAATACAAATGCTAGCTCCAAGTTCCCAGAGCGTGAATTGGAGGATAAACATCAATTCCAGGTTCCCGGAGCGCAAACCCAAACATACATGCTGACTCCAAGTTCCCAGAGTATGAATCAGAGCATTAACATCAATTCCAGGTTCCCGGAGGGCGAACCGAAAAATACAAATGTCAACTCCGAATTCCCAGAGCGTGAAGTGGAGTATAAACATCAATTCCAGGTTCCCAGAGCGCGAACCAAAATATAAATGTCGACTCCAAATTCCCAGAGTGTGAATTGGAGTACAAATACCAAGTCAAAGTTCCTGGAGTGCGAACTGTGTTACAAACATCGATAATTCTCGAATTCCCAGAGTGCGAACCAGATTATCGATCACAGATTATCCTAAGTCCCCGGAGTGTGGACATATGCTCAAGATTTGCAATGGGTGCGATTGACCACCGAAATACAAATGCCGGTCCCCGGAACTGGGGGCAAAAAACTTAAGTGTTAATCACTAACCAAAGTGATACAATGTCCAGAATTCAATTCATTCATCGATTACGACGTGTAATCAAGATTTTTAGACTGGGCAAATAAAACGAACTCTACCTGACGGTAAATACACCACAAGTACACTGGACTAAAAGCCAAATACTGCAAATACTTAAGCACAAAAGAAATGAGAGTTGAAGCAAAGAAACTAAATTTTATTTCAACTAACTGTATGTGAACATTCATGTACATGTTATTCCAAAAATTCCTACTAGCAGGGGGCCAAGCCTGCACTTATACATAGCCTATGAAAGAAAAATAAAAACAACTTCTTAACTGCCAAAAATGCGCCAAAGGGGGATTATCTACTTTTTCTTCTTCGGCTTTTTCTTCAACGTGGAATTACTAGAACCGCTAACTGTCTTTCGCTTCAAGCCCTTACCCTTTGGCGGATCTTCCTCTGAGAAGGCATGATATCGACATCTTCCTCCGAACTTGAACTTAAAGGAATATTCTCTTCGGGAGGAGTCGGAGAAGTCGGGTCTACCACCGGGGGCGGAATGGGCACGCTGGTTCCGACAAGCGTGTCCCCAGATCATATCGCCTCAAGAGGAGTGGGGCCGACCGTCGTCGTAACACTCCCTGAATTACCACCGTGTGCTGCCACTTCCATCTCTGCATTGATTTGAGTCAGTATCTCAGTCTCACGAGCGACACGAGATTCACGATAGGCAGTGGTGGACTGTGACGAAACGATAGAAGCAGGTGGGAACGCGCTAAGGACAAATGGCATGTCAGCAAAAGGGTCACTGTGTTGGCTCAAGAGTTCATTCATCATCTGTTCATCAAAAGTAATTGAACCCCCCGTGTCATCTCCGTTGGCGCGACCGTAGTCGTGATAACCGCTTCAGTAGTGATGGCCTTCTGCACTTGATGCGATTCTTGGCTTGCAGGAGGCGCTGTCGGTGTAAGTCTGCTCACTGGACAAGAAAGAAAAGAAGTTGTCAAAACACACTTCAAGAACAAGACCTTCACTTCAAATACAAAAAAGATTTGTACAGAGTACCTTCCTCAGTTCGACTCGTGGCTGGCTGAACAACTTCTGAAGGATGTTCCCTTATGGGGGATAAGCGTAGCTGCTCAGGGTCGTAACCTGGGACCAGCTGTGGCTCAATCGCTGGCGTTGGCTCGGATCCAGATGAAGTAATCATCCCAGAACTTGTAGCTGGGTGTGCGACGCCAGAACCCTCACCAACTTCTAAGTGTTGGGTACCCAGTCTCTCTCTAGCATGGGAGATCATAAAATCATGGAGAACCTTCTTCTCATCATCATTCAACATACGGTTCTCCAACTCAAACTCATCAAAAGCTTTACCCGGCTGTGCTGCTTTCTCTTCTTCAACTAACAAATTCCAGGCATTGAATAAGTGTGTCGGGTAGTCATCGAGCCACACCAAGTTTCTGTGCCTCGGCACATTGGTGTTATAGGTGATGAGAAGCTCTTCTATCTCCGTCTTGAGCTTGATCTCTGCCTGCCGAACTTTCTCATCGACTATGGCTCCACTTCGCGGACCCTTTCCATGGCGCGTCTCTCTCCCTCCGAAATTCTACCGCTTGATCACATGCCTCCTGTGCAGAAATGTTGGCAGTGTCAATCTCCTTCATAATTTCCGAAACTTTGGCCTTAAGCTCATTTAGCTCCTTCAAGGCCGCATCTCGCTCAGCGGTTACAATAGTGTTTCGCTGGCCCATGTCCTCCACCGTATCATAATGCTCCTTCTTCATCCTGTCCATTGCCGCCTGGGCTTCATCAGCTTTCTTAAGGGCCTCCATCTCTGATTTTCGAGATGACTCGGCTTCAGTGTTCAACACTTGTATAATATGTTCCTTTTGAGCTAGCTCGGCTTGTAGTTTCTCAATGATAGCTGCCCGCTCAAAGGCTAATGATGATGCTTTCTCAGCCGCTTTAGCCCACATCTTGTACTGGACATAGAAGTCATGTACATAGTCATGCGCCATCTGCTCAGCTTCAGCTGGAATTCTTTTTAAATGAAGAGGAAACATGTAGTTATCGAAACAGATGTTCAGAAAATCCTTCTTCAACTGAGCAAGCTTGATCGCCCCTTCCCGTGAAATTTCCATAGGGGCCTATTCTACAACTACGGGGGTTATTGCCTCCTTTCTAGGATGATGAGACTCAGACCTAGAAGACTGAGATGCCGACTTGTGCCGCGAGGATTCAGGGGGACGAGAAACATAAACGGGAGGTTGTACATGAGTTCTGGGACTGTAATCCCTATCTCTATCATATCTCTCTTGGCTGGAGTATCCAGAGTATCCACGGTCGTAATCTCTGTCCCTTTCCCTCCTATGCGACTCATAGTATGCAGAAGATTTACGGGCCTGTCGAAGAATTCCCAACATTGAACCTCGTCCAGTCATGGTATCTGCAAGTCAAAACGGAGACAAAAGTTAGTAATGTCTCACAGAAAGAGTACTACATTCAGAAATCGTGTGGTGTCATGAAGTGTGAATGTATGTGCAACCCCCCAACCAACCGAATGTGTCAACCGCACTAGTAGGCAGAGACTCGCTTAAAACTAAATCTTCTAAAAGTTCGTCCAATCCGGCATCATGCTGCAAGGACACATCATCCGGAATTGGAAGATCGGCGAGCCCTTCATAAAGATTCTCAGTTATTGGGGGAGACATCTCCGAAATCCTAATTCCGAAGGCGGGCCGGGACGTGACAACCGATTTCCATCTTCCCTTTTTAGGTGATTTAAAAACGGCCGCCTTTCCTTTTCTCTGCTCTTCGGTATCCTGGGCTACATCCGCAGGTTCGCCCAACGGTTCCTCATCGGTGTGAGTTCTTTCGGAGTCAGCCTCCTCAATTATGACAACTTTAGGTTTTCTTCGCTTAACTCATTCTTTCGAGGCAGTCCTTAAGGCACCGTCAAGCATTATACTTTGTCTTCGTTCAATCAGTCCAAGAATCCTAAGATTCTTATCCGTCAAAAGCAACTCGATATTCCTTTCTTCGCTTTGGATTTCTTGGAAGACTCGAACTATCTCTTTGAAACGTTCACCTTCGGGTCGCTGGATTATGGCTGAAAAGAAAAAGAGATGTGAGTTCGACTTCATCTACATCGGTTTTATCAACTACCCGAAAAGATAGCCATACTCATGTCTAAATAGCCATCACCTAGCAAATCCTGGGGGGCACCTAACATAAAACCACTCCGTTTTGAAGTAGCTCAATCTAGTCCAAACCCCTGTGACCACTTGGCAATTTCTTACCGCCTCCAGGAATGTGAAAGATGGACTGTCAGCCCGACTCTTGAAGTTAAACAAGTATCTGATCTCAATCGGGAGTGGTGGTCGATAGAGATACTCCATAAATGCAATGAACAAGCTATTGAGTGACGCATATCCATTCGGATGAAGCTGAGATGGGGCGATCCCCAAAAACGACAATATTTCTCCTATATATTAGTTGAACGGTGGGAGTGTCCCAGCTGCGCACGCTTGGCGATTGAATGCGGTATATCCCTTCGGAGGATTGTGCGGTCTATAATTTGGTCCCGGCAATAATACGTCGTCCATCGACAAAGCAAGCCTTAAGCATATCCTTCCTAGCATGTCTTTCGAAATGTTGGACGGAACAAAGTCTGATGGGTTACTAATGAAGGATGCGTCAGGTAACTCGTATGGAGCTGGACTGATAACTTCAACCTCAATCTCCGGTACTTCAAGAACGGGAGGGACTGAACTCTGAGTTTCCTGCGGCTGCGAACTTGAAGTTTCCATAACTAGCTAACTCACGAGAAATCATTGTTAGACGCTGAAGAGCCCATGTGTTCCCTATGTGTAAAGTGTATGAATGTGTCGTGCAGTGCTATGCGTTACTTGAGAAAATTCTACGGAATAAACTGAAATGTATGAACGACAAAAGTCTTGAAATCAGACCAGAAATGACCGTCATTGCTGACCGTCATTGCTGACCGTCACAACCGTGCCATCCAGATGCAAATGACCGATTCAAGTTAAAGTTCGTTATATTTTTGTTAAACTATGGTTCCATCGACGAGCTTCGAAAGGCAATCAAATATGCAGTTCTGCAGTTAAGTCCAGATATGCAAGAATAAAGCTCGTCGGAGTCGAGTGTTCACATATGCAAAAGATTCTCAAATTCGTAAAATTTCGGCTTGGAATCAATCACCACAGTTCACATTCATATCAAGTCAGAAAGGCCTCATTTTCGTATCGATCAAATTCGAATCGATACATTTCGTATCGTTCAGGTTCGAATCGATGCACTTCGCATCGATTGATTCGTATCAACTTCGTATCGATCATGGCTTGGCAACCTCGTATCGATCAGGGGGTGCAATGCTTCGTATCGATCGAAGATAATGAAGTCCACACCGGTCGCTTACCCAGAACTTCGCATCGATTGTTTTCCCTATGGTTTTGAGTTGATAACAAATAAACGATACAAATTGCCTCCACTCTGCATCGGTACGAACCCTACACCCAGTCATCGATATGATGCCAAGCCATTTTCTTTCTTTTCATCGGTACGAAGTGGAGGCCTGAGCAACCCTCAAACGATTGTTAAGAATCCATAATTCCTTCTTCTCCGATCGATTCGAGCATAGCCATGGCCATTCACAACCGGGCTCCATCCCAGATCTGGTTTCACCTATTGCCAGAAGGAATGATGGAAGAAGAAAAAATGGATCTGGAATAACTTCGTCACTTGAATTCGTAATTTTTTTTACCTAAGTTAAAATTGGAATGCAAAGGTTAGAAATATTGAATCGATTCGAAGGCTAGAGCAGTTCGTCCTTCCGTTCTCTCTATCGATACGAAAGCGCAAGGGAGCAAAAGTGAAAAAGTGAAAAATGGCTAAGTCCTAGGTATTTATATGAAGCCTAGAAGGAACTGGGTCGATTCGTCTCCCAGTCCACTTAGCCGGTCGCACCAGGTCAAACCGCGAATCGAATCGAACGCCCTGTTCGAATCCATCGGACCAAGAATTTCCATCGATTCGAAATGGACAATAAATCCAACGATACGAAGCATGCAGCAAGGACGGCTGAAGATTGTTAAGTCCATCGGCTCAAAGCCCTTGTTCACATCAACAAGTTTGCAACTCCATCCACTGCATATCAATACAAACAGCAATTTCGTATCCATCAAAACTCATCGATACCAACGAATATTTCGTATCTATCAAAACTCATCGATACGAAAGAATATTTCGTATCCATCAAGACTCGTCGATACTAACGGTCATTTCGTATCCATCGTTTCGACTCGCATAGATATGAAAAACTACTTTTCAACCTTTTACCTCAATTCAAGGGAGGGTCGATACAAGAGGATAGCCAAAAACTACCATCAAGCATTGTTTCAGCTCGAATTTCACATCGATTCAGGAGAGATTCGATAAGAAATTCGATAACAAACTAAACTGACAACGATTCGTGAACACTCAACGTTAACGAGAGTCAAGTTAACATATATGCATGTATGTCGGACTAATATTCGATTTTCAACATTCACAAGGATCGAATACTCATCTCATTACGATTACGACAACAAATAGCTAAGCACTATTATACAGCAATCAGTTATATCAACGCAGGGTTACAACCTTCGACAAAAGAGCAATGATTATTCAGAGAGAAGTTGCAGCTTTTCAAAGCACGTCATGTTTCCACAAGACGTACTTTGGGGGGCAAATGTTATCCCACTTTTTGGAAAAGCCGTGATACCAAAAGATCGATCGAAAACAAAAGACAGTTCGTCTCAAAGATTGGTTATACTTTGCTTCACTATGGATATCGTTGAATTTTTTCCGAGTCCAGATTGAGCTACAATTGATAGGACATGACAAGCAAAGTCATAGAAGTCAGTATCTCAAATTTCATGTCAATCTGATTTCTTATGCTCACGTTATGATCAATTCAATCTAGAGGAAACGGCCCAGATTTCGTATCCATCACTATGGGCGACTTCGTATCCATCATTGAACTCCTTTCGTATCCATCGAAGTGCCTCAGTTTGTATCTATCAAGTTTGAATCCATCGAAGTGCCTCAGTTCGACTCGATCTCATTCGCATCCACCAGGAAGCCTCGGTTCGACTCGATCTCATTCGAATCCATCGGCTCCTCCTTATTCGAATCCATTGGCATCTCCCCGACTTCACATCCATCAACTAAGGCAGCGGATACTACTTCGCATCCATCATAGAAGCCTCTCTTCGTATCCATCAGGCAGTTGCTGTTCGTATCCATCAAAGAAAGGCTTGTTCGTATCCATCGACCATCAGTGGTTCGTGTCCATCAATGACTACTTTTCGAATCCATAAGTGAAACACATGTTCGGAACCACCAAGCAACTTCTTGTTCGTATCCATAAACACTTGTCTATTTCAAACCGTCTTCGCCTCCTAGTTCGAAACCATCAGCAGATGGACCACGTCACAATGATCGCTAGCATCAGCTTCGTATCCATGAACAGGGATGTTTTCGTATCCATCGAACGGTCTAGCTTCGTATCGATCATTCATCCCCCAATTTGTATCCATCGAGCAAACAAGCCTAGGTGATGTGTCATCCCTCGATACGAACAAGCCGAGATATATGGAGTCGATGTAGTCAACTCGGAGTAAAGACCGGATCAAGGCGAAGTATGCGCTCCACGTCATCACGAAAGCGCATGCCATCATCGATTCGAAGCAATCGATTCGAAGAGATGGGTTCGAACCAAATAGCCTAGCGAAGAACGTCATTTCGTATCGACTATATCTCACAATCCACTGATCCAAATGCCATGAAATTTTCATAGGAGATTGCACACGAGACATAGAATGCTCACACCAAATTTTAGCTCAATTGGACATCATCTTGATCGATACAAAATGATTTCGTATCGATCATAGATCGACTCGAAACTTCCTGGAATTGGTCGTGTGGGCCCACTCACATGCCAGAGCGAATCTCCTGAAGTTTGAGCAAAGTCTCAGCCTCCTACGCCTATAAATAGAGCCCCAGAGCCTACAGAAAAGGGATCTTTGGATTCTCAAGCGCCGAAACTCTGCCGGATAGAGATCTCCATCGTTCTGCTACCGTTAATTTCGAATTTCCAGTTGTAACTTGCTGTTGTTTGTTGTGCTTGCTTGTAATCATTGAAAGAGAAGCAATAAAACTACAAAAAAACTTCATAGTGGACGTAGGCAACACGCTGAACCACTCTAAATTGCTTGTTTATGCATTTACTTTCCTGTTATTTGGAGTTTTTATTAGGTAATCCTCATTTTCAATTTATACTCTTCATTATTATCTCTTCAAAGACTCCCGAAGAGTGTTGCGACCAATTTTGGTGCAAACAACACATTCCTCCCCTCTTAGAATCTTTTCGTCCTCGAAAAGGAACGAAACCAGAATTTATTAAAATACATAATATTAATTAAATTTTCTCTTTGAACATTTTTAAAACGTTTTAGAATCTATATAGTATTTTTAAAATAATTTTTTTTAAATATATTTATAACTTGATGTCTCAACAAGTCTCTCCTTTTCTCGTAGAAATTCGGTCATACGTTGATCGGGCGTAGGAGTGAAAATCTATAAGTACTTGGTAAACCCGTTTCAACATCCAGTGAAAATACTTTGAAAAATAATTTTATTGAAAATATCGAAACATTTGAAAGTAGAGGAAATATCTTTGGTGAGAATCCTTTGGAAATCATCCCCCCCATTCATGGTCGCAGTTAACCCGATGGTTACGTTGCTATCCCGACAAAATCCAAAGATAACTGTAGGCCTCCGCGCCCTTCGATTACACCATGGAACCCGCTACAGATCGCAACTACAACTGGGGTTACGTTGCTATCACAGCAAAAACCCATATAACTGTAGGCCTCAACGCAATTTTGCTGCCAGAAGAATGAAACTTCTCCACTCCACTTGACCATAGATCGCAGTCTACCGATGTTACGTTGCCTTCCCAGCAAAATCAAGCGTAGATCGTTGACACTCACCTCTACACGATTTCCGCTATGGTCCACATAGTAGATCGCATCGACATCGAGTTATACTACCGTCACAACATAACCCAAATGCCTCTGTAGGCATCAGCGCCCTCGACTTTCGCTACCCAATAATCCTCAGGAACTAGTTTGTCCGGACTCCTCACAGGATCAACTTTAGAACCTCCCCCTTAGAGGCTCAAGGCAGTACCAACCGATGGTACTCCTGAGAAGTTCATCCCAAGGGAGCGCCTTTTTCTCCAGAGCCAGTTTCAAAACACTTTATACTACATACATATAGTATCTTCCAAATCATACACCTAGTATGAATCTCAGATAAATATCCTTTCTCAAAATCGATTATCCCAAAATCGATAATTCTCAAACTAGGATTTCCAAATCCAATATTGATTTTACTCAAAAATCAAAAGCCTTTCCAAATCCAAAGGTTCCCAAAACCTTTTCCTAAAATCCTCATAAGATCCTTTATACATATAGATATATATAACTTTAAAAATCTTTAGATCATTTCAAACTTGTATAAAACTCTTTTTTTTACTTCAAACTCTTTTAAAATCCTTTCCTTCCGGCAATAGATTCAACAAGGGGAGATTTATCTTATATAACAAAGTTATATAACTTTGTATGTTCAAAATCAAATATTCAAATTTGATCACTCTTTTATAAAGTCACTTAACAAATTTAATCACTCCAATAAAGTAAATTTTTACCATAGAAATATCCAATTTCTATTTTATTTCATCATATATTTCACAAAATATATATCCCACTTCAAAAACCATTTTACAGTTCTTGTCCACAAACTTTCAATATCAATTTCATTCCAATCCGTACGATGCACACATATCATCCGTACGCTATACCAATCTGATCGCTCACTCGATCACACAATTTCACTTCCGAACTAGAATCGTCCACCCGACTTCCTAGTGCGGACACAGATCTGGTTTCTTGATCAGAAACCGTCATTCTCCTTGCATAGCCTAACTATAATAGAGAATATCCAGAACCAATCAACAATCCATATCCAGGTTCGCAGTCGAAAATCGAGTGGAAAATCCCAACTTGGATCGATATAATTATCTCGAAATTCTGGGCTCGAATCTGGATCAAATCACTATGCGAATAGAATAATATACGTCCATCCTACGTATTTCTCTTCATTGATTATTAACCAAATCAATTTCCTTTTCTATTCACCTTCACTTTAATTTCATTCACTTATTCACAATTGCTTCGATCGCATTTGCATTATCACTTCAATTCCTATCTCAAGTGATAACAAATCATAAACAGTTTGAACTCTGTCTAGCTTAAATTTAGAAAATAGCTTGAAAAGTTTAAAATAGATAAATAGTAGAAAACTAATAATTACTAGTTTGTAAAATAGCTGTAAAAATAATTAAGTAATTGCAAAATAGTTGGAAATAGTCAAATAAAGTTATCGAAATTTTATATAATTGCAAAATAGCTATAAAATAGTAATTAGTTATAAAGTAGTTGAAAAATAGCAATTAGTTAATAAAATAGTTGAAAATTTGTTAAATAGTTCCAAAAATATTTGTAAAACAAGTATAAGGTAGTTTTAGGTTCAGAAGAAAAGTTATATAGTAAATAGTTTGGAAAAAGTAGTTTTGTATTAAAACAATTTATTTTGAAAATAGTCCCAAGTCAAACTGTTCAATTCTCAACCTCCGTTTCCAATCAATTCAATTTAAATTTTAACTTCCATTTAAATTAACTTAGTTCCAATTTAAATAACTTCAATTTCCATTGAAATTGATTTATCCCCAATTCAAGTTGAATTAACCTCAGTTTCTTTCCAAATTTAACTTTATTCAACTTTGATCTCAGATGCTACTAATTTAGATAAATTTCAATTAAACCAATTCCAATTTCAATTCATTTCAACTCTAGTTTGATTTAATCCCAATTCCAAACTCCATTTCCAAATCAAGTTGAATTATTCTTGATTTCCTCCCAAATCCAATTCAAATTCCATTTGAATTTAAAACTATTCAACTTTAATTACAATTCAAAATTATTCAAATCAATTTGGACTAATTTCAAATTGAACCCACCTTAAATTTCAAATCATTTCAAATCAATCCAATTCAAATTTTCCATTTGAATTTTTAAACTTATACATCTTTAATCACAAATCCAATTGATTTAAATCAAATTCATTCTGAACAAATTCAATTCAAATTTCAAATTTAAACCATCCCGAATTATATAATAAATTTTTAAATGTTGATTTAGCCCCTTAAATCAAATTACCCTTTATTATTATTATTATTTTTAAATCAATAATCCAAATCTTTAAATAATTTTATTCTGAGTCCAATTCTCAAAATTCCATTTTAAATTATCTTTACTTAACCTTTTTCAAAGTTCAAATAAGAGTTCAAAACAATTTTATCTTAAAAAAATTTAATTTATCTCTCAATTTCGTCTTCCAGTTTGAAACTAGTTCCTTAAACAATTTTAATTTACAAATGTAATTATTTAAAATTTTAGTTCGAAGTTATCCCATATCCTTATTTTCAAATTAAAGTTTAATTCCCCTTTTATCTCAATAATGGATATATTACCACACTTCATTCCTCATTCATTTAAAAAAATCTAATTCACAATTTAAGTATTATTAATAACAATAGGGTGATATTCTCCAATTTATTCTAAAACATCCATCCATTTTAAATTTTCAGATCTCAAAGCCGTTTTGAAATCACTCAATCTTCCAATTCAAATTAACCATTTAACTTTCCAAATTAAATCCTAATTTCATCTTAAAATTTCCAAATCAGGTTGCTTATTAACTTATTTAACCATCCCAAAGTCAAATTCCATTTGCTTAATCCAGCCAACCTTACCCAATTTGAATTCCCATTTCAAATTTTAAACTTCACATTAATAATCTTACAAGTTCAAAACTTATCACTTTGGGTTTTAACATCACATTCCAAGTAAAATTCAAAATTCAACCTTAGAGTTTATTTTAAATCACTTTTGATATTATGTATATCCCTCATCTGTACATATTTATTTCCTTTACACACTAAGTTATCCTTAAATTTTAAACCATCTTTGGTTTTAATTCAAAACAAATTTTCAAATTTCTGGAACTAGATTTAAAACTTCATAATTTAGATCATTTTTAGCCCCAATTTATAAGTCATACTTGCCTAAATGTTTTAATTCCTAAAACATTTCATTATTAAATGCAACAACCATATATGATAATAACCAAGTTTATCATATCTGGAAACCATTCATTATTATCTTTTTCTGAAATTCTTTTCCAAATTCAAGATTTTAATTTCAGTTTGAATCCATTTCAAACTTATCTTTATTTTATTTCAATTTAGTTATATTTCTATTACCACTTAATTTAATTCTAATAATTTAACAACCAATTATATTAATTTTTTATTAGATAGAAATATTGCTTTATATCAAAATATGTTCTTACATAAAATCATTTATAACTTTATATAAGAAAATAACAAGTACGCTCTCATATATATAATCACTCAACTCATTCTAGGGTACCATTGACCCTATCCTTAATGAGTAATCCCACCAGAGCCAAGGTTCTCCCTTAACCTTCAGCTCTGATACCAAATGTAACGACCCGGAATTTTCGATCCTGAAAATTCCAGATAGTTAAGAAAAAGAAGAAAGAGATAGAAGAAAAAGAAGAAACAGAACCACCAAAGCACAAATTCTCACATTCGCAGCGAATCAAAATATAACATCAAATGAATAGCAGTTATACAAAGGAAAACTGTACTTGTCAAATTACACCTTATTACATAAGAGTTACACAACTACACAAACATTGGACAGATTTAAATCAACCAGTTCCAAACAACTACAATATCACAGCAGAATACTCTCCATACGTTCCTGCCATCCAGCTCGTCTCCTGAGCTCCAGAACATCCTTACCTGAAAATTTGTAATACTTGGTCTGACCCGAGCATTACATCAAAGTAACACCCGGGTCAGGCTGGAAACTATGGTGAGTAAACCCATATAATTTGAAATGCTAAGTCCAAATTTAAAAGGAAACCCGGGTAACATGTACATCACTACGAGTTCATTGCTTATTATGCACAACAATTATTTCACAAATCAAATTCTATGTATTCTTACTTAGTTCAAAAGTCCATTTTATTCCATTTCAGTCTATTGATTTCTCTCATCAAATCGATATAGAATTCATGTGAATTACAAATCGAAGTGGTTTCGGGTATCACTGATACTCGACCCTGGTCTGTTCGACTACCAAAATCATCTTTTAAGCTTTAAAAGATTTCTATTTATACCCTTAGTAACATAATCACATAGCAATTCTATTCCAGATAGATAATCCATATCCATCACCATATCACATAGCATCACAATCACATACAAGGATAACAATAATCCAAAACATGCAATAACATTCAGCCATCCATAAGCAAAGATTTTATTCACACTATCTCTATTTAATTTAAAATAATTTAATTAATTACTTCCATCACTATAAATCTCGCTTTAAGGAAATATCACATATAAGGGATATCAAACAATTCAGTCATCCAATAGAATCCAAACATTCATAAGTAAGATCAATTAATTGTCTGATTAATTTAAATCGGATCATTTATTTATGAATAATCTGTTAATCCTGGTTAATTAATATTAATTAATTACATACCATTTCGATTAATTATTCTTTATTCATTTATTAATTAACCATTAATTGTTAATTAATTAACCTTAAATAAATTAACCTCTAATCATTGAATAATTAATCCCTAATTATTCTTAAATAATAAATTAATTATCCCTTAATTAATAAATCATTTCTTAATCACTTCCATTAATTAATTAACCTTTAATTAATTAATTTTTTTCAAATTAACTTCCTTTAAATAAATTAATCACATAAGTTAATTATCCCTTTATTAATTATTCTTTAATAACTTGATTAGTCAACATTTAATCATTGATTAATTACTTTAATCAGTTACCATAAGTGATTATCCTAATCACTTATATTAATAAATCACAATTTAATTACATTAAGTAATCATCCTCTTATCCCTTGCTTAACTACCTTAATTATTGATCAATTTTTCTTAATTACTTTTATTAAGCAATCCTTCTTTTAATTTTTATATTATTAAGAAACCTGTTTAAGTAATACTAAATTTATTTCAAAACCTGGTAACATCTTTTTTTGATTTTAAAAAAACATGTACATGATTTTGAAAACCCGCTCATTCATATTACCCGAGCCACACAAATGAAACCCGGGACAAACGAGGAAATCCCCGAGCCTAGCCCCGAGCTCCCTCCTTCTTCTTCCTTTCATTTTCCTTTTTGAAATGTTATTTTATTTTAAATTTAAAATATAGTTTAAACACTCGAACTGCTCGATACTACACTCGAGCTACCAGCCAAGTTTCTCGAGAGTAAACCCGAGTTAATTTCTGAAACATCCGATCCCAGCTTCGAGTTTTTCCCATTTTCATTTTCCCGAGCTATATCACGAATTCCCTTGGGTTGAACACGATAAAACCGCTTCTTCCATAATTTTGCAAATAAATCAGATACCCAAGGTAATCGTGCGCGTGCACAGTTTGTCGGAATCCCTCCGACCACCACCACTAGTTCCAACAGGTCGACGGTGACTTCGCCGTTCAACTCGACAACCCAGATCGAAGCCATACGCGTGAATCAAAATTTAACCCGATCGACAATGCCTGAAACCATTCAAATCAGAAAACCACCACGTTGCGTCTACCTCCGACCACCGGTACCTCCGATGACCACACCATAGCTATGCCACGACATGATGAACACATTTCCTCATGTGCGATCTTCTCCGATGCGACAACAATGTCGCATTTGCCATGACAACCCCGCCGTCTCGAGCAGCCCTTAAACTCTAGTTCGTTCATTCCTGACCATCACCTCTCCTAGAAATCCCAGTCACCACTTTTGCCTCAACCCCCGTCCTTCTAACTACCTTCAACTTTATCTTCGACCCATGGATCGAAGCCGACCATCGGATAATGACACAAATACCTTTTCTGATCAACTCGAATTATCTTAATGTTCCCAAACTAAAAAAATTATGAATTCACTACCTATATTCATCATTTCTTACTACAAATCAAATTATGAAATCCCAACTTGAATTCGTAATAATTGAATTTTTTTTCCCGTTCGAATATAATTACTATAATTTCAATTTCCCAGATAAATTACTTAATAATCTCACTTGTTTTAATTTTTAAAATTTGTATTACACCAACACAACCAAATTTCTTTTAAACATCACAGATTAAAAGAAATCAGAGGAGGAGGATTAGAATTTTGAACTTGATTTTTAAAGCCTGCAACTAAGAACAGACCTTTATTTCATATATACATACCTATATACTCAGACATTTGTACATATATAAACAAATCCACACCCACATTCAAACATACTTCATATAATACTTCAAAAGATCATCAAGATAAACAGGTTTAGGGTCTTTTAAAAAAAAAAGTTTGCTCACCTGTATTATGCAACAGAGAACACAGGTTTAATTCCTGGAACTGGAATTGTTTGATTACCTTGATCTGGAATCTTGAATTGTTAGCTTGTTTCTTGATTTTGGCCTTGATTTCTTTCTGGTTTGTTGTAAAATTTTGGAATGCTTTGCCTTTTGATTTGAGCCTGAACTTATTTTGATTTTAGTTTGTTTACTGTTTTAGGTTTTGAATTTTCTAGTTTGAAACTGCTGCTAGGTTGAAGATCTTTTATCTCAGATTGAAGATTGAGATCTGGAATCTGGTTTTATTTATTTATTTATGTTTGAGAAGATGATGAAGTTTTTGTACTGATAAAAGAACCAGGTTTTCTCAAATTTCTTTCCTATATATATAATTTGTTTTAAAAGAAAACATAACTTGCCATTTGTCATTATATGTTTAAACAAAGCTTACACTTGTGAATCTCATTGTTCAAATTACTTGCAAATGTTAATGTTCTTTATTATAAATCTAACAAATGTCTTTATCTATATATTAATGTTTTTGAAACATATTTCCATGTAATTTTCTATTTGTATTTCCTTTTATACTATTTACAATGTTTATAACTTTAAAGAATATAATTTAAAAATTAATTAAACACCAATACATATATATATTGTGATGACCCAGAATTTCGAAGCAATATCAATTTAATAATCTGAAATAAAATTAAATTGATTTGATAATTTTGTTAATAAGATTTGAATTAATTTAATAATTCAATTAAAATAAATATTTAATTGATAGATTTTCTTTAAATCTAATAATTGGTTTATATTTATAATGTATACAGAATATGTATATATTGTAAATAGATATTGTTTTTAATTTAACAAATAAATAAATCTTGTTAATATATATATATATATATATATTTCTAGTAAAATTAGAAATTATGATTTTATTTAAAGTTAAACTTTTAAAAGGTTATTTAATAAATAAAATATGGTTTTAAATTGATAAGATAGAAATTTAATTTGTTTAAATTGATTTATTTGATACTAAGTTTTTTTTATAAAAAAAAGTATATAATAAATAACTAAATGATTTTAAATACATAAGGTAAATATTGAAATGGTTTAAAATATGTTTCAACTTAAGTTTAAATTTAAATAAAAATTTACAATAAGGTTTATTTTTGATATAGGGTGATAAAATAAATAATTTATTAATAAGAGAAACAATTTCTTTTATAAGTTATTTATAGTTATCAATTTTGTTATTTTTAAAATATAATAATACAATGTTTTTAGTAAATAGATTTCTAATAAAAATAATTGTTTTTCAAAGTTTAATTGGGTAGTTATATGTGTATATGTATAACTTGATTTGAATTTGAATTCAAAGCTTTAAAATTTAAAGTATAAATATTTTTAATTTGTTTTGATTTTGAAATATTTGTATAAACTTTATTATTTTATAAATAAAATTGGATTTATTCATTTTTTAAATTATCTACATATAAATAAATACATAGTAACTAATTAATTAAAACATAGATTTACATTTATCTTATAATAACATCTAATTAAAACACAAATTAACATAATTATAACTAATTAACATCTAATGACAAATGTAAGCATTATACAAATAAAAAGACATGTGTTAATAAATAACACTACAACTTGACAAATGTTAGAATTAAAGACATGCGGCATTTTTAAAAATTAGTTTTTTCTTTTTATTTTTATTTCAGGTTTTATATATACAAATCCTCTTCCTTTTTATTCCTTTTCAAAATCTAAAATGCAAAGAAAAAAACACACACACTTTCTCAAAAACTGAAATCTGAAGCATTTTCAAAATCCTGCATATTTTCAAGTATGAAAGCATCTGCATTTCCTTTTATCTGGAAGCAAGCATGCAAGCCAAACTGTTGCAAACCTGCATTTCTTAAATCTGGAGTCTCAAAGAAGCGTGCATGCAACTATATTGTTAATCAGGGAGCAAATGCAAACAAACTTGTAAGTCTGCACCATTTAGAATCTGGAATTCAAGGCAAAAACTATTTTAAGGCCTGCATATTTGATCAAGGAAGCCTGCACATTTTCAAGTTGAAAGCAAGTCTGTTTTGAAAGCCAGCATTTCACTTAAATCTGGAATTTCAAAGCATGCATGCAATTGTAAAATCTGGAAGCAAAGCATTTCAGAAAAACAGGATTTAAAATTTACAAAAATTAAGAAGCAGATCAAAATTTAAGCAAAGCAATTCAAGATTGAAAGAAGGGAAGTTTTCAAAGGCTCTGTTTTCCAATATAAACAGGTTAGTAACTTTATTTTTAAAAGTTAAGTATAAAATATGGTTGCATGCAAATATTGTTGAAATAAATGTGTATGGTGAAATATGTTGTGTGTATATACGAATGTAGGATGTGTGCATGTCTGTTCTTTGTTTTCAAGCTCAGATTTTAATCAAAATTCATTATCATCTTATCTGATCTCTGTTAGGACTTAGATTCTTAACAAAAGTTGTTTGTTTAATGATAGATTAATGGTTAAAATTATAACTAAGTTAAAATTTAAATTGAATGTTTCTGGAATCCAAAAAAGAACAGAGAAAGTTTAATATAAGTGGAAATTCAAACATCTAAATTTAGTAATCCAGGAATATAAACTGAAACTTTATCCAAAATGACGATTTTTAGAAGTGAAATTATAAATTTTAGTATTAGGATTTGAGTGCAGTTCGAGTTGAACTGGAATTGATGTTTTGGGTTGTCTTGGGTGATCTAGTTGTCCTGGATGGTCATGGTCTTCACTGGTGGTAGTGGAACGATCGGAGAGGTCGGGAAAAATGTCAGGATGGTGTTCAAGCTACTGTGGCGGCGGGGAATGATCGGTAAAGTTTTTAAACCTAGTTTTAGGCTCAGTCAGGATATTGTTTGCCACTGCGTCTCTCGTGGACCGAGCTCCACCAAACTCTGGGAATCAGAAGCTTGAGTATTGGCGAAGATGTGGTTGGAAGTGTAGATGCTCCGACGATCGGAGGATCATGTTCGATGTGGTTCCAGGCTTTGTCTTTGGTTCCAATTATGAGCTTGGATGCTCAAATTCAAATTCGAGGAAGAATTGATGAACTGATGATCGTGATAGGGTGCGCGGGTGATCGCCGATGTGAGGAGATTGTCGTAGATGAACGGAGTTGACTGCGTTGATGGTGCATGTGCATGGTGAATTTTGGGTCATGGTGAAGTCTGGTTTGAAGAGGGGAATATTCGAATTTTTCTCGAGTTTTTACCAGTGATTTTGGGAAGTTTGCTCGAAGTATTTGGTTGATGGACCCGAAGCAGGAAATTGGGTAGCTCGGGTTTGGTATTGTGTGACAAGTTTTAGCTGAAACCTGTATTGATTGTTTTGTAATTTTTTTCAAAAAAAACTAGAATTTAAATGTAAAGCAAGGTTTTAAATAAGTTTTAAACCTAGTTTATAAAATCTGTAATTTCAAGTTTAAATTTGAATCATAATTTTCAAATATGATGAAGTTTTTAAATTTGATTTGATTTACATACTTTAGAAATGTTAAGTAGTTTGAATTTTAATAATAAAGTTTTAAATTGTAAGTAGAATTTTAAAATCTAAAGGTTTATCTAAATTCAAATTTAAATATGTATTCAAATTTTGGAAGTGAAGGGAAGTTTTTAAATTTAAATGATTAAACAATTTGAAATGTTTAAAGTGTAATTTAAATTAATTTTAATTTAAATATGAAATTGTTTTTAAATCCTTTTAAACTTCTTTATTAATGGGTGTACCTTAAACTTGTGAAACAATAGGTTTAAAAATGTGTTTTAAAAACTTTGTTAAAGATAATTTGAATTCATTTTTAAATCTTAAATTTAAAATGAAATTTGAAGGTAAATTTAATGTAATTATTTTAGTACTTTGTAAATGGTAACTTGATTAGTAACAAAGTTTGATCTTTAAGTAAATTAGAATTTAAGATTTGTATTCATTAAATTTATAAGGAAATTTAATAGATAATTAATTTATTTTGATTAATTAATCATTTGGATTAATTAAATAAGTAATTAAAGGTTTAAACAAATTAATTAATGGTTAAGATTTGTTAATCAGGAATAGTTAAATTGTAATTAAGGATTTTTAATTAGATTTTAATTAATAATTAAGAATTGATTAATCAAGTAATTTGGAATTAATTAAGTTACAACTAACACTTAATTAATGAAATAATTAAGGTTAATTAATTGGATATTAAAGATTAATTAATTTGGAATTTAATAATGATTAAGGTAAGCTAATTACTTTGGGAAAGTAATTAAAGAATTTTTAATTGTTAATGATGTTCATTAACTTGTGATTATTTAATAATTAATTAATGTGATTAATTTTTAATAATTTATTAGATTAATTAATTTATGATAATCAATTATGAAATTTATTAAAGTTTATTTACTTAATGGAGTTTAATGTGATGGGTTTAAATTAATTAGTTAAGTTTAATTAATTTAAACATGGGATGCTTTGGTAAATAATTACTTAATGTAATTAATGGAATGTAATTACTCAATGAAGTAATTAAAGATAATTACTGAATGTAATTAGTGGATAATGGTGGAATTGTGAAATTAATTTAGATTAATTACTTTATAATTAATCAAGAGATTAATTAAAGAAATTAATTAAGGAGTAATTAATTTGATAAGTAATTAAGGGTAGTTAATTACTGAATGTGATTAATCAAAGGTGATTAATAATTATGGTTTAATTGAGATTAATTACTTAATGTAATTAATTTAAATAATTAATTAATTTAAATATAATTGAGATCATTAATTAATATAATTAATGATGTAATTAAGATTGATTGATTAATTAAGATTAATTAATCAATAATAAGTGATTAAGGATAATTAATTAATTGTAATTAATTAAGTTTAATGTAATTAATTATAGTTAATTAATAAATGAAGTAATTAAAGGTTAATTACTGATTTTGGTTAAGGGAAATTAATTTGTGAAATTAATTAAAGAATAATTACTTGAATGTAATTAAAGGATAATTAATCAAGGGTGATTAATTAAGTGATTAATTAGAGGATAATTAGTTAATTAATTTGTAATTAATTAATGGTTATGTAAGAAAGATTTATATTGATGTAAGTAATTAATTTAATTCATTTTAAATTAATTAGAGATGATGTAATTAATTTAATTCATTTTAAATTAATTATAGATGGTGTGATTATAGATCATTGCTTATATATGAATGGATGATATTGGTTGCTTTGAATGGTTGAAATCTCAGAAATGAGGTAAGTAATGTTGAGTGATATGGATGCATTGGTTGCATTGTGATGTTGATTTGGATTATCTTTGATAATGATAATGTGGATTGTCTGCTATGATGATAATGATGTTTATCTATGGTGAATCTGTGAATTATCTATCTGCGTGTATATAGATAATGAAATTGCATTGTTTTAAACTCTAAAACAACTTGGACCTAAAAGACACGCTTTGGATTTGGATGAGACCGAGATCGGGTTTCCATATTTGGATATCCGAAAACCACATCGATCCAAATTAACGATAGGTCGTGAATCTTATGTGAAGAGTGAAGACTCGAGGTGTAAGGACTATTCGTCCGTATAACTCTGGGGGTGATTCCGTGATGATTTGACGGGTAGTACTTTCAGATTCGAGATGAAGATTTATAGTGCAAGGGTTATCGTCGTTAACTCTGAAGGTGATTCCAAAACGAGTGTAACGAGGTAATGCCTTTGGTTTCGTTCGAACCCGGAACAGACTTGTATAGATTGAATGCTTTCAGAACATCGTCAAGTGGACGATGAGCATTCTAAGTGATGTGTCCTATAAAGGTAATCGTAGCCTCAAGCCTCATCAACCGGGAATGGCTAAAACAGGGGAGGTGCAGCAAGGCTAAGTGGGTCATGCCCAAGTAGGACGAGAGTCCCTTTTTATTCGACTTAGTGGGAGGTTTGAAATGCGCATCAACTGCGGGGTTTTCTTGCTCGGGACTGTCCAGTAAGGGATGGTTCCGGCCTTGTGTTGCAGGGGAGTTAGGGTGGATTCTCGGTATGATGATCTAGGCCACGTACTGTGACGGGCGGTACCCCAGTAGCCCTGCCATTGTATGGAATCCAAAATCCAATAAGTGCCAACTGTTTTGATTGTAGTACCCACTTTTGTGGCTAGTAGCTGGAATTTAATAATGTAACAATTTCGTCTATTTCATATTTACTTGAAAACCCTAGACCTGTTATAATATCATTGGATTTCCTATCAAATGTTTTGGTAAGCGTAAGATAAAAACTTTTCCATGTTTATGTATGGGAAGTCTTACGTGATACCTTTTCTTTTCAAAGGTTTTTCAAAGTTAAGCAACCTTAACCTATTACACACACCAGACCCATGTCTGACCCGGAGTTTATCTTCTGTTTTCTTAAACTCATGGGTACTCAAATTTTTACGAGTAGCCAAGGGATTCATGTTAGCTTTGACGAACTATGGAGGAACAATGGAGCAGGAGGCTTCGACGTTAGATATATAGTTTCCATTGTCTGTTCTCTGTGTTTTCTCTGAGTTGTATTGAGTTGTAATAACTAGACAGGTGTTTATAACTGTCTGGTATGTGTTGTATAAGCTGTGTATCTCTGATAATTGTTGTATACTAGGTAATATTTTATGTTATTAATATAATTTATTCGTTCTGTGTTCAGATTATGATGTGTTGTTTCTTCTTTCTTCTCTTTCTTTCTCTTTTCTATCCCTTTCTTTCTTATTAATGATGAGTCATTATGTGGAGATGGATGGTGGGTCATTACATATATTTAAAAAAAATTCAAAATATAAAGTTAATAGATCCAATTTTTTTTATAAGATAAAAAATCAAATATATATATATATGTATGTATATATATATTTCTCTTTCTTAAATTTCAAATCAAAATTCACTATAAGATATATCATTTCCAGATATTTATATTTTAATATTTATCATCGTATCAAATTCATCCAGATATCAGAATTTGATCTGTTCAACTGAATAAACAAGTTAATTATCCAATTATCAGATATCAAAAATTCGGGTTATCACAGAAAAAATTAAGAATTGATTTGTAACTTTTGACATATTTGAACAAGGACTTGGACTGATAAGCTTACATAGCCTATTATCTTGGACATGTAGATTTGACTATTATCGAATATGGATATGTATGTTACTAATTTTTGGACTTGACCTTTAGTGCTTTATCTAAAACAAGGCCAGTTAAGCCTTATCCGAATTCACGTTCATTTTCTCATAATGACCATCTTGCCCATCTTCATATAAACAATGAATCATGGCTACATATTGCCTATTTTGCCCCTTTAACTAATGGTTGATGGACTATTCATACTTAGGCAATTTTTTTATTTTTCTCTTGGACATATGACATGAACTCTTAAGCACTTACATGATTCAATCAAGAGTCCTTGCATAACATTGCACCATTTCGAATAACATCATATTGTGCAAAGTCTTGGATAATGAGCCAACCATTAGTTTTTGACAACCAATTGAATGGGTTCACTTTAAATAATGTCAAGGATGTTAAACCAATGCTTGATTTGGTATGGTATCATGGATTGTAAACCAACTTTTGGCCCGAACCTTTGAATCATTATAATTTTATCTTAAAACTAATTGCTAGAAGTTTGTTTTAGGAAAAGGGCGAGAAGTAAAAGAATTAATGTTCGAAATGAGGAGATAATACAACAAACAACATTGGAAGACAATGTTACTCTATGGTTTAATCTAGAAAAGGTAGAACCTGGTCAAATTTTAGAACCAGTAAAGCCAACAAATAGTGAAGCCAAAATCAAAGACTTAACACAACAAATGATGGAAATGTGAGACCTACTAGAAAAGGTTCTTTCACTGAAGTCTTCCAAAAAAATAAAGCCCACTAAAGGAGAAGATTTGGAACCCCAAGAACAAATCTAAATAGTTCCATGATCAAAATCAAGGATAAAGACAAAATTGTTATGACCCCATGGAAAAGAGGAATCCAAAAGGTTGGAGCCGTAGCATTCTCTCTAAAATTGCTAGTAGATAACAAGGTTAAAGCAGATCACCAGGAAGAATTAATAGAAAAGTGTAACGAAAAATTAGGAAGTTCGATCTTACTAAGGAGTACAGGCCTAATAGAGGTGATTACCATAATGATGAAGTGAACTTGAGAGATATAGCTGACAAAATAGCAAAGGGCATCTTATATCAAAGGAAAGGGGACCCTTAATCTCAAAGTTAACAACAATTTTCTTAAAGCCCTTCATAGAAAGGTTAATGTCCATCCAAATTCCATCTACAACAAGATTCCATCGCTAAGGTAAAACAGGACCACCGATCCGATGATCATCTTCTAGCCTTAGATAGCCAAATGAACCTTCATAATGCTTCTGGAGCCATATGTTGCAGGCTCTTTCCAACCAATTTTCAAGGAGTAGCTGCTAAGTTCTATAGACATTACAGGGAGAAAGCCATTTATTCTTGGAAGCAGTTCCCTTACAAATTCTCAACACAGTTCTATGTGTGGAAGGGCCCTACTATTGATTCTAGTGTATTGACCAACATTAAGTAGAGACCAAGAGAGCTACTAAGTGAATACTTGAAAAGATTCAAAGTAGAGGCATTAAAAGCAGAGAACATGATTGATAGAGAAACGTTAATGGCAGAACGTTGATGGTTGATTAAGTAAACCCCCTTTTGGAAGGAACTTTATATCCATGGGTGTAGAGACCTTTAAGATTTTCACTTCCAAGCTAACAAATTTATCTGTATAGATGAGATATATCACACTAAGAAAAATCCTTAGACAAAGAAGGAAGCGGGAAGATCTGGCTTTGATCGCCCCAATAAGAAGCCAATGTGGGATGAGAGCAAGAGAAAATGATGGGAAGAGATCCCAAAATCTAATTATGCAGCCTTACCCAAACCAATCTCCTTTATTTTTACTACAGCTAAAGATGGAGGAAACTTCCCAACTTCTTACAAGGAAAGAAATAACCCCGAGCTGAGAAATGGAGGAGGTCATTGTGCCAATTATAAAATGAACAAACACAAATGTGACGAATGCCATGTTTTAGTTAGAGTTATTCGTAAAATTATCCAATCAAGTCTCCTGAAGGAATTTTTCAAAGAAAATTAGAACCCTACTCATCTTGAGGAAAGTAGTCAGAGGCCGCCAAGCAATGCCATAAATTTTGTGGAAAATGATTCTCAGCAAGATTTTATTCCATTGATTAATTGAATAGACGTTATCCATGGAGGTCCATATTTGGTCAAAAGCAGCAATAAGGCCAGAAGTAGATACATAAGAGAGGACAGAGATGGAGTCTTTTCTATTCAGGAGGATCCATCGCTCAAAAATAACAAATATCAACTTCAAATGCATAGTCTAATGATAACACCGCAAGGGTTAAGAGGGGTTTGCCATCTGCATTATAACCCGCTAATGATAACTATACAAACAGACTTTCTGTAATGACCAAAATTATAGTTGATACGGAAGTATGGTGAATGTTATCTTCAAGAATGCCTTCGATCAGATGGGAATTCTAGTAGAAAAATTAGAGCCAAGCTTTAAGCACATCTGTGGGTTCAATAACAAAGGATCCATCCCAATTGGGCAGATTAAGCGTTTAGTGCAAATGAGGATTCCACCCTGTTTGAGAACGTTCAAAACCTTTTTGTCATACTGGACTAACCTTCCTACTATAATGCTTTCTTCGGGAGGCCCACCCCAAATGAGGTGGATGCTTTTGTGCCACCAAAATATCCCATGGTGAAATTTTTAACCAAGAGTAGATGTGGAACAATAAAGGAAGAGCAATTTATCTCTTGAGAATTGTATTTTGCCACCCTTGATCAATGCTAAAGAGATAATATTTCTTGTTATGATTCAAAGAGAGACGAATTAACGAAAACTAAAATAAAAAATTCCTTGGATTGTGGTCCTCTAAGCTAACCATTCAAGGTAAGTGAGAAGACGAGAGCAGTTGAGAAAGTCAAGAATGTATTAAAAAGATTTAACCACGAGGAAAAGAAAAAGGAAAGAGGAAAACCCGATAGATGAGGAAATAGATGGCAAAGAATTGTTGCTGAATTAAATTGCTAAAATGAGTAGGGAAGGATAAAGCCAACCGATGATCTAGTAGAAGTAAGCTTGGATTCGCTTGATCCAACAAAAACAGTAAAGATCAAACGGGAGTTAGACGTTAAGATTTCGGTTTCTTCAATCCAGTAAGGATGTATTTGCTTGGACCCACTCAGATATGGTCGGGATAGACCCAGCGATCATGAGTCAACCCCTAAACATAAATCCTAACATCACTCATATTTAACTAAAGAAAAGGCAGTTCGATAAAGTTCGAGCTAATGCATTGAAAGAAGTCAAAAGGCTACATGAAATCGGTTCAATAGAGAATTTTTCAACCCATAATGGCTGAACAATCCCATGTTAGTCAAAATCCTAATAGAAAAAGGAGAACATGCATTGACTATAATGATTTGAATAAAGCGTTCCCTAAGGATTGTTATCCTTTATCTCGAATAAACTAATTATTTGATGCAATAAGTGCATAAGAACTATTATCTTTTGTGGATGCATAATCAGGGTATAATCGAATCCCCATATTCAGGCTAGATGAACACACAAGTTTCAGAATAGATTGGGGAAAACACTGCTATAAAGTTATGCCTTTTGAGTTGAAGAATGCAGGAGCTACGTATCAAAGATTGGTGAACAGTTAAGAACTAATTGGTCGAAACATGGAAATATATGTAGATGATATGCTAGTCAAATACCAAAAGGAAGCTAATCTCTTGAAAGACCTAGAAAAAATGTTTGAAGTATTAAGAAAATACAAGATGAAATTGAACCTAGAGAACCTAGAGAAGTGGAATTGAGGCCAACCCTGACCAAATCAAGGTGATTAGGGGCATGGTGGAACCCAAGATGAGTAAAGAGGTAATCAGCATGAATGGAAGAGTGATAGCATTGAATAGATTTATCACTAAATCCATTGACAAGTGCATACCATTCTTCAATGTGATCACGAAGAAGTAAAACTTTGAATAGGAAGAAGATTGCCAAAAGGCCTTTAAAAATTTAAAAGATCATTTGTGAAATCTCCAACTTATCTAGTCCGGTAGAAGGTGAAAATCTTTACCTCTATATGGCAATTTCTAAGTATACAGTAAGCTCTGTTTTAGTAAGAGAAGAGAATGTAGTTCGACTTCTGATACATTGTATTAACAAAAGGCTAAAGGATGTAGAAATTAGGTATTCAGTCATAGAAAAGTTGGCATATTGTTTAGTGCTCACCGTTTGAAAGCTAAGAGCCTACTTCCAAGCACATTCAATCAAAGTTCTAACCAACTTACCACTCAAATAAGTTTTTAATAAACCTAAAACCTCAGGAAGGCAAGTAAAATGGGGTATTAAGCTTAGCCAGTATGATATTGAGTTCCAACCCCAAGTGGCAATTAAAGGGCGAGCTCTGGCTGATTTCATAAATAAATGCATACGATTTATCAAAGAACAGACAGAAAAGAAAAAAAGGTCTGAAGCCTAAATGACAATTATTTATTAACAGAGCGTCAAATAAACATAGGGCATGTGCAAGATACGTAATCATTACTCCTGACTGACACCGATTGCAGTATGCTATGGAATTAAGTTTTCCCACAACTAATTATGTGGTAGAATTCGAATCAATGGTAGCAGGACTAACCCTAGCTCTTTAGTTGAAAATCCCAAGTATAGAACTTTTCAATGATCTCAGTTAATTGTTAATTGGTTAAATCGAACATATCAAATTAAAGATACCCAAACTAATCCTTTATGTCAAGAATATACTAAAGATGTTAACCTAATTTGAGGACTTTTCCATACGCCAAGTTTCTAGAGAAAAAAATTCTCAAGCCAATTCTTTAGTGAAACTAGCTAGCTCATGAGGAGCTTCAGAAACTCAAATTGTACCTATAGTTTTCAGGAAAATCCCAGTATCGAGGAAAAGGCCCTGAATCTGAAAGTGAAGTTATGGTATTGACTAGATCTCAAGCCCTAATATAAACGAATAAAGGAAATGAATCGAGAAATGTAAATAGAGAAAACCAAGAAGGAGTCGTTCATGTAGAAATACGAAAACAACTAGATGACACTCATTATTGGGTACTTAGAGGAAGGTAAACCACCAAAAGACAAAATAAAACGCTAGTAAGATAAAGTGCCACGTTCCAACTTTTACTAGGTCTAAGTGAATCTATAAAAGTAGATAGTATTAGTTAGAACTATATCTGATATATGTCTATGTCTATAGTTGTATATATTTTATCATACCATAATGACTCGTCCTTTTAGTTCATTTGCACTTAGATCCAAGGGATCGAAAGGGCACTAGTCTCAGAGGACTGAAAGGTCAGGATGTTACAGTGGCTATGAGTAATATAGTATCCAATATTTAGAGAGTATTACACACTCTAGTCTTAATAGAAGTATCCATATCCCTTCTTGAAACATCTTGACAAGAAAGATTTAAAATGATATGTCATTTTAATGTGACAAATTTATCATGATTACAATACTATCACATAACATATCATTTAAGGATTTTCTATTTTATATAGTTAAAATTAATAACTCAATTAATTATATCACAATATAACAAGTACATAATATAAATAAAACACCTTTTACTTTGAACAAGATTGGTTATCGAATTAGATATATGTAACAAATTATATAATGTCCCTTACGGCATACCCTTAACTCTATCAATCTCCCACTTGTACTTTGGGTCAATTATGGAATCTTATTGTAACTTCTTCGATAGGTTTTTTCAAAAACTAATCGGGGCGGTCCCTTAGTGAATGGATATGCTATTTTTTTTAATTATCTACTCTATCAATCAATTCTCTCCAACGTTGATGAACTGCCTTCATCATATGGAACTATATGGAGTATGCTCATCGACTTCTAATAAGCTTTAGGTTCTTTTACGAATTGTATAACAATATTTTTATTTTATAACAATGCCATGAATTCTCAACATTTAGTATCTCTCTTAGCTTAGTTACAACTTTGTGCATTTATTTATACTTCTTTTAATGTAGTTCTTTACAAGATAATGTACTTAGCCTTTGGCTGAACCAGCCACTACTTATATTTTGTAGCATTTCCAACTTAATGTTCTTAACTTAATATTGAACATAAACTTAAAATTTAATATATTATACTCAATATCATTTATGAAATTCGAGTCCGCACAGTCCCTTGGAAGGAGTTCATTGTTTCTATAAAAGATTATCTAGTATTTCGCAAATGCTTGAGAGCACTCTCAGTCTGCATATAGCAATCTTAATTCGGGTTTTTTACTTGCTCTATGTATCAAATACATAAGCGAAGAGTTACATTGCAGACAAGATATCATGTATGATGATTCCTACGGCTAATGCATTAAGAATCAATCTTAAATGCTTCATATTAAACATCTTAATATAGTGTCTATGCATATCATTTTAGGACATTCACAACATTCTTTTCTGTTGATTATAAAAGATGCCTTTTCAAATCCTATAGCAAGAATTAAACAGCCGAATTAAAATGATTTTAACACAAGTACATCATTAAAAATCATAAGATTGTTGTTATTTTGAGAAATATTTTGGTATCCTTAATGTTCTTTCCTATAGACACAAATTTCCTCTGCATCTTGCTTGTAATTCAAAATAATAGATATCTCTATCAAAATACTTGTTTACTCTGATGCTTATCGAATAATTCTTTTGCATCATCTCTCGGATCATATCCAATGCTCACAAATCTGGCCATCACTTGCGCTGACTTTGAGACAGTTTGGTTGTTATGTGCAAACTGTCTATTCTACTCCATTTTTTAAAATTTCTATTTCAACATATATATATATATACATATACACACCAAACTCAAAGTCACATCGAGCGACAATTTTTGTGAGTAAAATACGAATTAACTAATCACATTGAGTGTCGTTTTATGATAATTTCAACAATAGAAATTTACAAATTTATTTTCAGCAACGCGACTTATATCCAAGTGCGTCGATCTTTTTCATGAAGACAATTTTGTGGTTGATGGGTTATATCCTTTTAGGTACCACTATCAAAATCATATATCAATAATGTACTTGGAATGCATTCCAGATTTGTGCATCATGCCATATGTAGAGTTAATAATGTTAGTAGGTTATTAAAACAAAGGAAGTTCCATTCTCGATAGTTGTTAAATTCATAATTTCTCGTTAATATGTGAGATTTTTCATTGCAATAGAATATGTATTCATAAACGTTTTACGAATTTTCATATATATACATACACACGTACATATAAAACTGGTTTTGTTTTTGGTTTATTTCAAGAAACATATGTTCATAACATAAATTGGTCAACCAATATTAATAGGTCCCAAACTATATTGGAGTGGTCCATACAAGGTCCCTCACGGACAAGTATTACGTCTGGTCTCTTGACTCACACAACTTGTGAACTCTTTAACTATGTATATGTACGGGTTTCCATAACACCCCCCCCCCGGTAATTTTACAAAATTAAATAATTAAATTTAAAAAGGCAAAATTATAATTTTACTTAAACGACAAAATAGTAAAATTATATAGGAGATGGAACTAGGCTTCAGCACCTATTCCACTGTGTCTAGAATGATTTTTACAGTCTGAAAGCATATATAATTTGATGAATTTGGTTAATGGCGTAGAAATTAGAAGAAGCCGAACCAAATGGTTTTTTCATAATATACTAATTTCAAGATTTTAGCCCATACATTATAATTTTCAGCCCATAAATAGATCTCTAATCCTGTTCCTTTACTCTAATGATCTTTTCTCCACTTATAAAATCCTAATCATTAAATCAATTTCTAATCCGTCAAAACAAATCCAAATTAATATATATATATATATATATATATATATATATATATATATAACGGATCACCGTGAAGAGAGTTACATAATTAAATCAAAGTTTTCGAGAGATGTGGCATTTTCACGGTGGGAAATTTTGGACAACGAAGAAGAAGGAGGATTCAGGTCAGATCGAAGAAGATGCTTGGCTAATCCGTGAGTGGGATTTATCATATTTGTTATATATCGGTAGGACATAGTAATTCACCTCTTATGATCTTAAACCAAATTATAATTATGTAATTGATTATTAAAATCTGATTTTTATAGTACACATCTAATTTGAATGTAGTATGCCAAGGCTAGAAGGTAAAAAAAAAATATTTTTTTATTTATTGTAGTTAGCAAAAAACAGTCTCCTTTTAATTAAAAAGTGTGAAATATACAAGTGTTCCAAACCAGGCATAATATATATCAAAATTGTTGTTCTTAACGATATGAATCTACTAGTGGAATTTATTCATCGATTAAGCATATAGGCAGACCAGATAACACGATTAAAGTTCAAAAAACGTAGACCATCCATTTTCATCCAATGGTGAAATGACAACAATAGTACGATCACGGGGTAGAAATGTAAAGAGGAGGTCGAGCACTTTGCTATAGTGGGGTTCGATTAGCCAATTATCGGAGATCACTAGAAAATGCTAGGAATCATTAGCGGCAGTGGTTTTTGATGGGGTGACTAGAGATGAATTAGAGGATTGCGTTAGGACTAGAGTGGCATAAGGAAGATGGTGAGGTGATCAGATCTAAAAATCATCATCTATGTTGGCGGTCGCAGCATTTCGAACGAATCAGCTGCGATGGTTTGGTCATGATTTTAGGGGCATGTAGCAGACAAAATGAGAAACAAATATATAATAAATAAAAAAGTAAATTAAATAATTACCATAATGCATTTAACTTTAAATGCTTATAACATTCGTGTATGAGCTCCATTTCACACGTGGTTCATGGCATTGCGATCATGGCAAGACAAGGAACGTTTGGTATACAGTTTGCTAAGTGTTGATACACTTCTAAAAAGTGCCTTGGTTTAGTCGATTCGTTAGATGTTGTTTGATATGGAAATAGTAGGCTGACATATTTTTTTTCCTTAATAGCGAATTGCTTACGATTAGGCAATAGTAGGCTTAGACACCTTGTTCCTCAGTAGTGAGTCGCTAAAGATTTGGTGATAGTGTGCTGAGGCATTGCATTCCTCAGTAATAAGTCACGACTTAGTGATAGTGGGCCAAGACTTTGCGTTCCTTGGTTGCGAGTCGCCAAGATACTACATTCCTTAGTAGAGAGTCGCTTGCGTTTGGTGATAGTTGGATAGAACATGTAGTTCCTAGTAGCGTGTCGCTTACAATGCGACGATAGTGGGCTGAGACATATGGTTCCTCAGTAGTGAGTCGCATCCCTTTACGTTAATAAAAAGTTTAGACTTTGGGCTCAATCGTGTTGCAATCGATCTTTGACATGTTAGTTGGGACTTTAGATTCAATCAAGTGCATATGATTAGATATTTGTTAGATTTTAGTGAGAACTTATCCTATGTTGTTAGGGCATTATTATATATGTATAGCTGATTTATTTAGTGCAGGTGACACAGGTTAAGATATCATTTTCGAGCATAAGTGTTGTTTTACTAGCTTATTAGTATTATACATTTATATGACATGTTTCACTCACCACACGTATGTCTAACCCCCTCTATCATTTTGTACTCTTTTGTTACACTCTTATAGGTTGATAGAGAGGACCGGTTGTAATTTGGAGGCGCGGCAGTGTGAAGGAGAATCATATTTATTTATTAGTTATCTATTAGTTTTATTTTATTTATTCCTAGACAATATAAATTTTCCATTTCCAATATAGAGAGAAGCTGTAATTTGAATTTATTTGGTTCCATATTGTTATACTTCTCCTGGGTTGTACTATTGATGACTATTATATTTCATTCCTTCTGCCGTGAGTTTCAAAAAATGTAAAATATTATAAATAGCGCTGTGATCTGTTTTTTATTATAACACAAAATGATCAACTATGTCCGAGATCCGGGATGCCAATTCCATTTTTATATGTTGGTCGGGATGTCGTAGATGGTAGGTTGTAATGTTTGCGATCAAGCTTAGGTTAGGAAATTTCTATTTAACTAAGGAGTATGACAGAGCATATTTGTAGTTTTTAATACTTATAATATATATATATATATATATATATATATATATATATGTATACACACATACATATATCTATGTGTGTGTAATTTTTATGCGAATTGCTATATTTTGACTCGTAGAGGTTGTTGTTGGCTTATCCCTTATAGAAGTAAACAACTACGAGTTAAATATATGTTGATATTTGAGTAGTTTAAGGTGGCAGATAAGTCCATCGCATTTGTTTAGATTACTTCATAGAGGATTTCTAAAAGAGTTTTATATGCCATGTAGTAGTAGAGTAAATTATGAGACTAGGGATGAATAAGAAGGAAAAACAGTATCCTTAAGTCCATTGGATATAATGTGATGCTTATATAGCGTGATGGGGGTACTAAACTATTTCTTTTGTGGTTGGGCTTTTGTCGGTTATGATCTACTCCAATTAAGTATTTAAATTAATCGAAATGTTTTCCGTAAAAGTAAAAAGTAATAATGTTTTATAATTTTAGGAAAACAGAGAAGTTAAAGTTTGTTTAAAAATGTTGAAATGATAACCCCTTATTTTAAGTTTTAAACGTAAGAATATTTAGTAAGGAAAGGTTTCCATAAATTTTTTTAAGGTTTTATTTCTGAAAAAATTTATGGCACGTTATTACCCTTATTTTGTTATACATATTCTTATGACAAAGAAAATTTTGAATGTAAATTACTAAGTATGTAAAATGCATGTTTTTATGTCTTTTATTTTATTTGAACTTGAGAAAATATACATTTTCTTTACATTATTGTGAATATTCCTTCTTTATAATTTTTTTCTAAAAAGACATTATTTGCACGAAAATTGGCAAACACCTTTGATCGATTTGCTGTGGAGATGCGACTATGGAGTGTACAACACGATTATTATATTGTACCATGATTGATTTTCAATGGTCAGATTGCATATAGGTTATGTAGAACGTAAATTGCACTGAAGTAAAAACACAAAGATTTAAAGTGGTTTACCCAGAATGTGCCTACATCCACTGTCCATTTTTGTCATTTTTCTTATAAATCTTTGATACAATGCCTAAGATACAATGTACAATGATCCTTAGCTTAAAAGACATTAAGATATAGCTCAAGGGGGCCTAAGATACAAAGTACAATAATCTGTAGCTTAAAAGACATTAATATATAGCTCAAGGGAGTTTGTTCGGTTATTCCTATCTAGCTATTCCTGCATCCCTATTGTTGTTCTACTGTTCCTATTATGCAGATCCTGCTAGGCTGATCCCAGCTTTCCCTAGCTTGTCTATCATTACTGTTGTAAGCTTGGCTCTATAAAATTCTCCTCTATTGTTGTTGGAAGCTATGGAAATTACGGGAGTGGAGAGGTATGGTGGTCATTTCTGTAAATCAAGCAATTTCCACATGTAACTCGCTCGGTCTAGAAATTCGCATATCCACAAAATAATCGAAAGCTTCCATATGCACTCAGATTTCATTCGATACATGTATTTCTTGGTTCGGATAAGAGCTCTGTCCAATGCTAGTTGGTTCGGTGTGGTGCACATGGACGTGTTGTTGGCCAGGTTCCTACACCATCCCCTTGGTTTGGCTCTTGCTACTCGATTTTTACTCGGTCTAGACTATGATTCTAGACCATTACCCCTTTCCACTAAACAAATGACCATGTTCGCTACCCCAGGTAGGGTACTAAATAGTAGGAGGATTCTACCTTTCTTTCTACTCCTTCGATCTTCCTATCGACTCCTTGTGTCTTGCTTTCTCTTTTTTCTTTCCTTACTTTGGAAATGCTTAGGCACTTAGTAGTTAGACTCCCTAATGGACCATTCCTCATGTTCTATAAAAATAATGTACGTACCGAGAATCGAACTCCTAACCTCTCTTTAGAAACTCGATGCCCGACCACTTGAGCTACATATATTTTTGTGCCATAACTCTTTCACTTTAATTCAGAATTGAATTAAAGTTGGACCAATAGCTTTGTATCGTTGATTAGAGTATTACAGTGCCTCTAAATGTTCCATTTTCTTCGAGTAAGCAGCAACTTTCCAAGGTGGGACCTGGGTTGGTTGGTGGTGGCTAAATTTTAAGATTATCATATCTTCCGATTTATATCTTGGGTTGAGATGCGGTTTTGATCTAGGTGCATGTCCTGAACTTAGAAACATTTTACAAGTGTTTTGACTATATTTTCCGACTATTCCAATTTTGTCCCTAATGCTTCATCTTGCCCTTGTGATTACATGATGTAGCTTTTATTATGCATCTTTCGGTCATTTCTATGCTTCTTAATGTCATTTCGCATTCACCATGATATGGGTGATAATGCCCATAACACTTGCACCCCCATAGCATACTTTTGTAGAAAACAAAGTATGCTTTATTTCATCAAAACAAGTCTTTCTTTCTCATGTGATGGTTATCTCGAACCTCAAATATTCATATCCTCATTCCCATCCTTTCGGTAAGTTTTATGCTGCTAATATGTTGTAAAACCTTGTTCACTTGAGGAAAGCTTGTTGATCGTTCCAAGATATCATTTATCAGTATGATGTTTGCAGTACATTCTTTCTCGGTAGTATAATCATCTAGCATGATTTCCTACCGATTCTCGTCTCTATCTGGTAGGCTTTTGTTCCCTTTTATTCAACCTCCTTGCCCTTGGTCCTAGGGGAAAGGTGTTATCTTATAAATGTTTTGAGAATATGAAGGTAGCACTGGGATAGGAATATACAATAGTTCCATGGTACGTGGACTTGACGATGTGTATTTTGTTGCATTGATTGTAGTTTGGCCAAATAAGACCGATTGTTGCGATGTATTTTTCCTTCATGATTGCTAAGTTATTCCACTAATTAATCCTTCATCACTACCAAGCATACTTGTATCGATCAACCACCAAAATGTTTGGCTAGCAAGTGGTTTTTGCTGAAGTTTTGAACGTGGGTTGTTTATATGCTTGTGTTATGAAGCTAATCTTCTTTTGATATTTATGCACCGTTACATCTGATATTTATTCATGTCCATATTCTCCATTTCTGGGCTAGTAATCCAGACATTTTTGTTCCATATGATTACTTGGCTTGCTGGGTCTATTTGCAACTTTTCTCACTGCTATCATGCATATTTGTATGGGATCAATCACCAACAAGTTCGGTAAGGTAAGCAGTTTCTATGCTGATGCTTCCCTTGGTCCATACTTCATATTTTCTGTATGAACACTTACACAAGCGCATATGTACCTTATAGAAATTATAAATGAAATTACCATACCCGATCATGATTAGTTATTGCGTTGTGTTCGTATAGTATCCTTGCTTAGCCATTAGTTTGTTGGTAATCTTTTATTGCTTCCTCACATACCTGTACAGGGTTCATCACTAATAAGTTTGACACGATGAGTATATTGGTGAAGTAGTCACGTGTTATTTTGTTACTCTTTCACCAGCTTTTCCATTTCCTTCGGCATATTCACATAAGGTCAATCATTGGTAGGTTCGTTAAGGCGAGCGATCTCTGATAGATTGTCTTTGTAATCCAGTCCCATGTGGCTTTGTTTGTTTTCATGCATATATTCCATATGAAATTTATACAAGCTTATCCAAGTGTCATTTTGTTGGTTTTTATCTTCTGCAATTCCAATGTCGACTGCTTGCACCGACCGCCCAATCGATAGTCACGTTTTACTATGGCGAGCTCAACTATCTACCTTTAATAGAAATCTAAGGTCGATCATCAGGGGTGAATCAAATAGGCATCAGTCATGTTCTGATCGCCAATTAGTTGGGTTCTTTATAGCCATCTCAGTAGCTTATAGCCGATCATCAATCATGAACACCAGGTTAAGGGACCACTTTGGTCCACCAATGCCGACGAGAAGTTTGAGCCAATCGTCAATGATGGACACCCGATTAAGGGATCACTCTGGTCCACTACTACCCCGGCAAGAAGATTTAGGGCTATTAATCAATGGTGAACACCTATCTAGCGGTCATGTCTTGACTATAGGCTAATCTTGCTCGCCATTGCTGGCTAAAGATTTGGGGTCGGTCATCAATGGTGAGAACCCATTTAGCGGTCATGTCCTGACCATGGGTTAATATGGCTTGCCATTTCGGCCAAAGATTTAGGACCGATCGTCAATGAAAAATATCCATTTGGTGGTCATGTCCTGACCATGGGCTAATCTGGCTCACTATTGCTGGTTAAAGATTTGGCGCCGATCGCCAATGGCGAGCACCTATTTGGTGGTCATGTCCTGACCATTGGTTTATCTGTCTTTCCATTTTCAACCAAAGGTTTAGGGTTGATCGTTAATGGAGATCACCTATTTGGCAGTCATGTCCTAACCATGGGTTGATCTGGCTCGCCATTGCCAGCCAAAAGTTTTAGGTCGATCTTCAATGGCAAACACCCATTTTTCTATCATGTCTAGACCATTGGCTGATCTGGCTCGTCATTGCTGATTAAAGATTTTGGGCCAATTTTCAATGGCAAGCACCCATTTGGGGGTCATGTCCTAACCATAGGCTGATCTGGCTCGCTATTGCTGGCCAAAGGTTTGCCCAAGCTTTCCATGATGCACCAAAGTTGGGTGCCCCCGCATGCAGTGGCCTTACACATATAGTCCTAGAAATTGGGCACTTTATTTGGCATGGGATGGTTGTTCTTTTGGTGATTTGGTAGCACTAGTCATCTATCTTGGTTTCACACACCCTATCCATAGAGTTTGGGAAGATTGTGATGATAGACTAATCCAAGCAGTTGCTATTGTCAGTGTGCAAAATCAAAAGGGAGGTTTTAGCATTTAATTTTTCCCGAATACTACTCCATCCATGACGATGAGAATGTATGTTCCATTCCTTGGATCCATGCAAATAAAATATATTCCTTCGCAGATAGGTCAAATGCCCCCAATCAAGGGGAATTCACTCCAGGACTAGGCATCCTTTCTTAAGCAGGCAATGCTCTATCCTAAATTTGTACTTTTCTTCCCCGCTTTCAAGTAGAGTGTCATGTTTTCAAAAAAGCCTCATCCTGCTTCTCCTTAATTAGATCCAGGGACATGTTTAGCAATTCCTTATTTTTTTTCCAAGTCATAGTGGATTCTCCTATGAGATAGGACTAGGCATCCTTTCTTAAGCAGGCAATGCTCTATCCTAAATTTGTACTTTTCTTCCCCGCTTTCAAGTAGAGTGTCATGTTTTCAAAACAGCCTCATCCTGCTTCTCCTTAATTAGATCCAGGGACATGTTTAGCAATTCCTTATTCTTTTCCAAGTCATAGTGGATTCTCCTATGAGATAGGACTATAGTTTCATTTGGATGCACAACCTATAATTTGTAAGCCATAGTAAAAGGAGTATGTCCCATTACAGTTTTATGGGAGGTGCAATACACATAAAGTCCAATGGCAGCTTATTCATTCGAGCAACCTTATAATTTTCCAAATGCTTCTTTCTGAGAGTTTTGAGAACCTTGTTACTTTCTTCAACCTACCCATTGGCCTACAAGTTAGGCACTATAAAAGCTTTTCCTAATTCTGTGTCATCGATGGAAGTTTGCAAATTCCTGACTATCAAACCACTATCCATTGTTCGGGATCGTTTGGAGTGGAATTCTGTACATGATAAAGTAATCCATAACCACTATTTCATACTTAGTTCCACTCATCGCTATTACAAATTCTCTATTTAGGTCGATGCCCGTAAGATTTCTTTTTCTAGGATCTGTCCGCAGTGTACTCTCCTAGACCTCCTTAATGAACGTTATCGAATACTTCCTTAGCCTCCCTTGCAGCCTTGCATCTTAGCAGTGGGTTAGTGAAAACCCTTTCGTATAGAATTCCATCCTATATGGCGTACCTAATTGCCTTACACGTTACCTTTTTTACCCCATTCTGGTCTAAGGGTCAAGTATTTATTATAGCCAACCCAAAAGCGATCCATTTCCTGAGCGAGCCAATTTTACCAAGTCATTAGCAACTCGATTTTCCTCCTATATGATATGCTTAACTGCATAGCATTCTTGCACATTAAGTAAAACCTTCTCCTTTTTTCCTTTTCAAGTAGTATGCCAATCGTTCTGTTTTGACTTAGAACTCCTAAACTGCTCGATTCATAGCCATTTGCAAGTTGCTATGGATATATTGTATTTGGATTCCTAGTTCTTTTACTATATCCATCCTGCTATTAGTATATCATACTCTATCGTTCGGTGTAGTATGCAAGGTATGATAACATTCGTTCTTGCATAGCCATTAGTATTTCTCTTACTTCTGTGGTTATCTCATAATCGTGTGACATGGTGTGATTATGCCTAAAGTATTACTATGAAATTATTCATTAAAATGTCATAATTTTACATTATTACCCCTGTATGCTATGAGAATATTCAATCTCTTTAATATCATGCTTTATATTCATATGAAATTGATTCTGTTTCTAGGGCTTTTTGAAAATATAACGCTCCACTATTTCTAGAGATGTATGGCCCCGCCGATGGAATGGGTCAAAATTACACTCTACTATCTCTAGAGGAGCTGAACCTGGTCTCCCATCTGATGGAGTCGAACCCTATCTTAGGGACTTGGAATTTTATGCTTTGTTGTCCAATTACTTCGTTTCTTCACAATTTTCATGCACATATATCTTTGGATATCTAGTAGGAGGATACGCTCTAATGTCTATGGGGAAAAGTGACATCATGCCCTTAAGCATGGTTTATGCCCTTTCTCTGCAAGGATCAGTTCAGTCGAGGGACAACTATCTATAGTTTATAATACTCTCATTGGAGTTACCTTAGGTTTTAACCTGGAGCATACTGGTTCCCATTTCTTCCTTAGTTAGATCTCGTATACTTGATTCATGATATTCCACGGTTTCTCTAGTAGCGAGATAGATTCTTTCTAGAGTTTCCATAAGCTATGAACCTGGAAACTTGCCATGTCTCATGAAGTGTTTTCTTTCTCTAGTCCTATTATCCATCTTTTACCTGTTCATATCCTGAGGCTTTTCATCTTCAACCATGTTGACATTTGCTTCTCCTGCCTCGATATCAGAATCTTCTAAGGGCATTAATGTGTGGGCCTAGTAGTATAAGTTCTTCAATTTGGTAATTTGATTTTTCTCAAGCTTCCTGTAAAACTCCATTTTCCTGTTAATTCCTGAAATAGCCACTACCATAATAATTTGTTTTTAAGTTGATGTATAATGGCTACTATAGTGTTGAACCATAAAAAAATATTTTGTAAGTTTTCTCCATTCTTTTCTCAATACCCAAATGTCAACAAATATGTTCTCCAATCGATTAAATCAAATAATTGCTAGGTGTGACAAGAATAGAAGAAAGCAACGTATGTTACTTCCTTCGTAACTCCAACTACCTCTAGTTGTTGAATGTTGCACCTCCAATGTGTTCAAGGGTTGGTTTTTCCAACGTATTAGTCCATAACCGATGTCTTAAAATTTAAGGCTGATTGCACGTCTGATGTTCGGAATGAACTAACTATGGTTCATCATATACAGCTCTAGTATCCTGCCTCGCTTGCCTAACACTCGTCACATTAGCGTAGTGACTCGCATTCGATGCTAGAACGATTCCTTAGTTTGCTTGGTGGGCCATGTCTTTCATCGTGCAATTGACCAACCATCTGAGTACCAATTAGATAAACTCAGGCGGTCCCATTTCGACAGCTAAGAAGTTCAACGTCAACATTAAATTCTAGTGTGACATCCTTCCTTGGCATGGCATGGGCTATTTAGTTGGTCTAGTACTGACTAGTTCTACATCGGTCCAATTTGGTTAGAACCATAGCCGGTTTGGTTTGAGGAAACATATTTCCACGGCTCCTTCTTACCATATTTCCACGTCTCCTTCCTACCGTGCCTATTCCCTTACATCCATTCTTGATGGGTTGTAGATAGATTCTGGACTTGATATCTATGGACCTGCATTTGTGTTGCTTGCTGCACGAGTCTAAGGAATGCTCCATTATCTCCTAATACTCAGCTAGGAAAGAAGCTACCATATTTTACATTATCATTTGTAGTCACTACTAGACTCTTCTCCAGTAGTTATACCGGACTGCCTCCCTAATGCAGCACGTTCCAACCTCATATACTTTTCCAACTCATAGACGAATTCCTTTAATGTGGTTGGTTTCTCCATTGTCATTCTCTTAGTAAACTTCATTCTTAGGTGCATTCCACTATACAAGTCACTAAGGTGAGCCATTCACCTGTGTTTTGAATTCCAAGGGTAGCGGCATTAAATTGGGATAGGTAGTGTCATAGCTACTCATCTTCCCTTTGCTTCACATTAGATGATGAGTATCCATCTTTTGGATGTTTAACAAGCACCTAGAAATGACTAATAAACTTCTTCTTTAACATCGTCCAAAAACTAATTGATCCTTAGGCTTAACAATAAAACTACTGAGTGGCTAAGTCCGTCAAGAATCGAAGATAACACTTGCATAAGACTTCCTTTTTACTCAACTCATCAACATGTGTTAGGCATATCGTCGTAAATATACTAAAGGATCAGCAAGTCCTTAATATGGTTCTATAGTAGGCGACCTAAAATCTTTACGGTCCTTGGTAGTCCTATCTCCAAGGACAAGGTACAACTAAGTGAAGCCCCATTTCCTCACTCCACTTGTTCTTGTTTGAACAAATTTTCTAATTATTTGAGCCATTCTATCCTCCGGTTTGGGTGAATGCCAATGATAGATCGACCGCAACAACCCTTTTTCTAATTATTTGATAACTAAATTTAATTATGGATAATAAATTTTAAATTGTGATGTGTGAAATTTATTTATGAAGTTAAATCTAGTTTTTGAGAATAGTTGATTTAATTAATTAATAAATGAGTTTCATTTCTTAAAAAGATTTTAATTAAAATTTAAAATATTATTAGATCAATTATTTAAATTTGGTATTTTTGAGAAAATATTAATATTGAGATTTATTGTTTAAAATGAGATTTTACAATTAATAGTTTATTTTATTGATATTAATGAGAATGGCCTTTTTTTCAAAGATTATATTTAATTTGTTATAATATCTCAATAATATTAGAAACGAGGATTTTTACTTGTTAATTGGCTTTGGTAAAATTAGGAAATCAATTTATAATTTTTTTAGAACTTTGTTTAGCGCAAAATAAGGGTCTATAAGTGATAAAATTAAGTAAGTGATGCAGCGCATAATGAGATAAGTCATCCCAACTCCTTAAGTCGCTCAGAAGATAGCGCGGTGGCTTTAGGTCACTCGGGTTCTTTGAGTCGTCAGCGACCTAATGAGCTACGGTGTAGCAGGACACAAGGGGAGGAGGAAACATTGCACCAGAATAACAAGTTAGCGAGCTACGACCTAGCGAGTTATGAAGTGGAGGAGGGTGGAATGACCTAGTGAGTTAAGTCTCATGCATCTTATGTCGTTCAAGATTCCTGAAGCAGTGATTCCTTAGGTCGCTCCAGTGTATGTCGTTCAAGTTAATAGATCGCTCAAACTTCATGTTGCTGTGCTGTTGTTAGGTCGCGTGATTCTTATGTCGCATGAGTTGTTATATTTTGTTAAGTCGCGTAATGTTGTATGTTGTTAAGTCGTTATTGTTGTAACTTGTGTTGTATATGTTGTTGTTGTAACTCGTTTGTTTTAGGTCGTTGAGGTTAGGTCGCGGCTGTTAGGTCGTAGGTCGCGAGTACCTGTATGTGTAGGTCGTGAATACTGTGCTGTGTTGTAAATTCTCTATAAATAGCGGGTGAGTTGTATCATTTGGTAGGTTGATTTTGAATAAACTTTTGTTTGAGTGCTTTGTGCCTCTTTAAAATTGGAAGTTGAGTGTTATCTCCTTTCTCCATTTTTGGTTATTTGAGGGCGCTCGAATCAACGATTTTGAAGCCGGTTCACGGAATCTCGTGCGCGAGATCAACGTCGAAGAATCGTAGATCTTCTAACACGGTATCGTATGCGATCAACGTGTTAAAGATAGCTAGAATCCGGTATCTCGCGAGATCAACAGATTTGGGCATTTATCCTTGGTATCATTAATCCATCAATCCATATTTGATTCATTCCATCGTTGTTTTTTTGTTGTTGCTTGCATTCGAAGTTATCCGCTGCGTCAATTTTGGTATCAGAGCTAGACTTAGCCAATCATAGCTAAGCCGAGCCTATTGGGAGCTGAGTTGAAGTGTTGGAGTTTGAGCCGAGTATAGAAGTTGGATCAAGGCCGAGAGTTAAAGCAATTACAGCCGAGCCAAGCTAAGTGCAGGCCGAGAGAAGTCAAGTTTAGATTTGACTTAAAGTTGTGCTAGTTGAAGTGTGTGTTTGGATTTGTTGAAGATTCGACAATGCCGCCGAGACGTGTTAATCGATTTCAAAATGTTGAAGATGTGTATCGAAGACAAGAAGCTGAGCAAATGGAACAACGTATCAATGAAAAGTTCGATGAAGGTATTGGGAAGTTAGAGAAATTGATGAATGACATGAATCAAAGTCAAAGGAGAAGGTCACCAATCTCGAACCATGGAGGAAACAGGGTTTCGCCATCGGTTTCGGAAGCGAGGAGGGTGTTACCACAATCTTGTCGAGAAAGAAGAGAATCATCAGTTTCAATGAGACGAGAATACCATGAGTACATAAATGAAGAGAGAAGAACTCCACGTGAGTTTGGAGATGAGCCATAACGTGATGCTGAAAGACATAGTAGAAGAGATATGCATGATCGTAGAGATGTTGACGGTCGAGATCGATATCGAAGTACATTTGATTATGATGAAGATGGTGATAGAGGTAGTATTCACTATCAAGATCGAGACCAAGTACGATGTCAGTATCGGGATGTAGAAGATGATCGTCGATGGGAGTCGGGGATGAAAACAGAGATTCCAGAATTCAAAGGGGGAATGATAGTGGAAGAGTTTCTGGATTGGTTATCAAATGTTGAGGAAATTATTGACTTCAAGGAAGTACCTGAGCATCGTAGAGTTAAGTTGGTTGCTACACGATTGAGGGGAAGAGCTATGGCATGGTGGCAACAAACTAAACTTGCACGGGAGAGAATGGGAAAGTCGAAGATTATTGCATGGGAAAAGATGAAGAAGTTGATGAAGGCTACTTTCTTGCCTTATAATTATCAGTCTCTTATGTATCAGCGCTTACAGAATTTGAGACAAGGGACAAAGTCGGTGAATGATTATGCAGATGAGTTTTATCAACTGATTGCTAGAAACGATATCATGGAAACGGAGGAACAGTTGACATCTAGATATGTTGGAGGATTGAGAATGCAAATTCAGGATATGGTGAATATGTTTGATCCGAGAACCATTGCTGAAGCACATCAGAAGGCTCTAGCTTGGGAGAAGCAAGGTAGAAGAGGAGGTGGTGTGTTTACGAATTCTAACAACCAGAACAAGGGTGCTAGTAGCAATACTAATGTCTCTAAGGCTGTTAGTAAACCGGTTGTCAATGAAGTTGCTAGGACCAAGGTCAACAACAATTTCAAGTGTTATAATTGTCAGGAGTTTGGTCATAAGAGCAATGAATGCCTGAAGCCTAAGAAGCGAGTGATGGTTGCTGAGGTTGAGGACGAGGATGCAGAAATAGAATGTTCCAATTCACCACAAGTTGAGGAGGAAGAAGAATTATTGGCGGGAGACGAAAGATATTCTTTAATGATGAGGAGATCTTGCTTGACGCCAAAGCAGGAAGAGGAGACTAGTTGGTTGAGGAGTAACATTTTTCAATCGACGTGCACTATTTTGGGAAGGGTTTGTAAGTTTGTTATCGATGCAGGAAGTTGTGATAACATCATTTCTGCAGAAGCTGTAGAGAAGTTAGCATCAAAGACGAAGAAACATCCCAAACCCTATAAATTAGCTTGGTTGAGGAAAGGTGGGGAAGTAAAAGTTAGTCGAAGATCTTGTGTAACTTTTTCCATTGGAAAGAAGTATAAGGATGAAATTTGGTGTGACGTGGTAGATATGGACGTATGTCATTTGTTGTTGGGGAGACCTTGGCAATTCGATAGAGCCGTGCAACACGACGGAAGGTCTAACTGTTATATTTTCATGTTCGAGGGCACTAGAATCACTTTAGCTCCTAAAAAGCAACAACAAAATGAAAGCAAGTTGGAGGAAATCGAGGAACTAAAGACTCTGTTATCTTTGAAGGAGTTTGTCAAAGAAGTAGAGGATGGACCTGAAGTATTTATGTTGATTGGACGTGAAAGTAGTGAAACGGTTGAAGTTCCTGAGGAAGTTAAGCCAGCGTTGAAGGAATTTGAAGATGTATTTCCTGATGAATTACCAAAAGTGTTACCACCGTTGAGAGACATACAACATCAGATTGATCTTGTTCCGTGACCTTTGTTACCACATAGACCACATTATAGAATGAGTCCAAAGGAGCACGAAGAGTTGAGAAGACAAGTGGAGGAGTTACTTGAACAAGGGCGCGTACAAGAAAATTTAAGTCCTTGTGCAGTACCAGCTTTGTTAGTGCCAAAGAAGGATGGAACTTGGAGAATGTGTACAGATAGTCGAGCACTAAATAAGATTACAGTGAGGTACAGATTTCCGATGCCAAGATTGGATGACTTGTTAGATCAGTTGAGCGGAGCTGCTATCTTTTCAAAGATTGATCTGAAGAGTGGGTATCATCAGATTCGAATTCGACCAGGGGATGAATGGAAGACCGCATTCAAGACACGGGAAGGGTTGTATGAGTGGCTGGTCATGCCGTTTGGTCTTTCGAATGCATTTAGTACTTTTATGCGAGTGATGAATCAGATCTTTTGACCGTTTATTGGAATGTTCGTAGTGGTATATTTTGATGATGTATTGATATACAATGGAAGCACAGAAGAACATCTACAACACTTGAGGGAAGTGTTGATGATACTTCGTCAGGAGCAATTTTACGCGGCAACAAAGAAGTGCAAGTTCATGACACACAGTGTTTTGTTTTTGGGGCATGTGTTGTCCAAGGAAGGAATCCATGTGGATCAAGGTAAAGTTGAAGCAATTAAGGATTGGCGACAACCCAGGACTGTAACTGAAGTGAGAAGTTTCCATGGGTTAGCATCATTCTACCGAAGGTTTATTCCACATTTCAGTAGCGTGATGGCACCAGTAACAGATTGTATGAAAGGAAAGCAATTTGTGTGGACTGAAGAGGCTGATTCTGCTTTCCAACAGATCAAGAAACTTTTGACTACGACATCGATTCTTAGATACCCCAATTTTCATTTGCTCTTTGAGCTAGATACTGATGCGTCTAAGGTTGGAATTGGTGGAGTATTAAGCCAGAAGGGTTGTCCAATTGCTTATTTTAGCAAGAAACTTTCTGGAGCCAAGACAAGATACAGTACCTATGACTTGGAGTTCTATGCTATTGTCCAAGCCATAAAGCATTGGAGACACTATTAGTTTCATAAATAGTTTGTGTTATATATGGACCACGAAGCGTTGAATCATTTGCAGGGACAGGATAAGATTGCAGCCAGGCATGCTTCATGGATCGCATACTTGCAACAGTTTACATTTGTTGTAAAGCATAAGTCGGGAGTTACAAATCGGGTGGCAGACGCATTGAGTAGAAGAAATCATTTGTTGACTACGATAAGAGTTGAAGTGACGGGGTATGATGTACTTCCAGAATTGTTTGTTGAGGATCCTTACTTTGCTAAGATTGTAGATGAAGTCGAGAAAGGGAAGACGGATGAGTATGTGTTGGTAGATGGTTTTCTATTCAAAGGAAATCGGTTGTGTATACCAGAGTGCAGTTTGCGAATGAAGATTTTGAAGGAATTGCATGAAGAAGGTCATATAGGAAGAGATCTTACCTTGCAGTTGATTTCTCAATCATATTTTTGGCCTTTCATGAGGAAAGAAGTTGAAAGATTTGTACAGAGATGTCACATATGTCAAGTTTCCCCAGCTACGAATGCAGGATTGTATATGCCATTGCCCGTGCCTACTAGACCATGGGTTGATATTAGCATGGATTTTTTTTTTGGTTTGCCAAGAACTCAATGAGGGAATGTTCTATATATGTTGTGGTGGATAGATTCTCAAAGATAGCACATTTCATAGCTTGTAAAAAGACCGCCGATGCAGTCTGTGTTGCTCAATTGTTCTTTAAAGAGGTTTATCGACTACATGGGCTACCTGAGACCATTGTTTCTGACCGGGATACTCGATTTCTAAGTCATTTTTGGTTGAGTCTGTGGAAGATGGTGGGGACTAAGCTGAATTTTAGTAGCGCCTATCATCCACAAACGGATGGGCAAACGGAGGTGGTGAACAGATCTTTGGGAAACTTGCTGAGATGTCTTGTGAAGGATAATTTGAAGAACTGGGATGTGAAGTTGTGTCAGGCAGAATTCGCATATACTCATGCTGTTAGTCGAAGTACTGGATTCAGTCCATTTCAAGTAGTATATTCAGCAATTCCAAAAGGACCGTTGGATTTGCCGATAGTTCCACGACAGAAAGGGGTTGTTAAACGAGCTTGTGATTTTGTGAATGAGTTGCAGGAGTGTCACAGGATTGTTCATGAACGTTTGCTTAAGTCAAATGAGAAGTATAAGCAACTGGCTGATAAGAAGCGAAGGAGCGTGGACTTCAAAGAGGGTGATTTTGTTTACGCAGTATTGACAAAAGATCGTTTTCCAGTTGGAACTTACAACAAGTTGAAAGCTCGAAAGATTGGTCCAGTAGAAATTTTGAAGAAGATCAATGATAACGCTTATCGATTAAGATTGCCAGATCATATCCATACTGCCGATGTTTTTAACGTCAGACACTTGATTCCATATCATGAGGATAAGCGTCTTGAAGAAGAGGAAAGTGTGAATTCAAGGTCGAATTCTTGTCCACCGGGGAAGCATGACGCAGCGCATAATGAGATAAGTCGTCCCAACTCCTTAAGTCGCTCGGAAGATAGCGCGGTGGCGTTAGGTCGCTCAGGTTCTTTGAGTCGTCAGCGACCTAACGAGCTACGGTGTAGCAGGACACAAGGGGAGGATGAAACATTGCACCAGAATAACGAGTTAGCGAGCTACGACCTAGCGAGTTATGAAGTGGAGGAGGGTGGAACGACCTAGTGAGTTAATTCGCATGCATATTATGTCGTTCAAGATTCCTGAAGCAGAAATTCCTTAGGTCGCTCCAGTGTATGTTGCTCAAGTTGATAGATCTCTCAAGCTTCATGTTGCTGTGCTGTTGTTAGGTCACGTGATTCTTATGTTGCATGAGTTGTTATATTTTGTTAAGTCGCGTAACGTTGTATGTTGTTAAGTCGTTATTGTTGTAACTCGTGTTGTATATGTTGTTGTTGTAACTCATTTGTTTTAGGTCGTTGAGGTTAGGTCGCGGCTGTTAGGTCGTAGGTCGCGAGTACCTGTATGTGTAGGTTGTGAATACTGTGCTGTGTTGTAAATTCTATATAAATAGCGAGTGAGTTGTATCATTTGGTAGGTTGATTTTGAATAAACTTTTGTTTGAGTGCTTTATGCCTCTTTAAAATTGGAAGTTGAGTGTTATCTCCTTTCTCCATTTTCGGTTATTCGAGTGCGCTCGAATCAACGATTTTGAAGCCGGTTCACGGAATCTCGTGCGCGAGATCAATGTCGAAGAATCGTAGATCTTCTAACACGGTATTGTGCGCGATCAACGTGTTAAAGATAGCTAGAATCCGGTATCTCGTGAGATCAAAGGATTTGGGCATTTATCCTTGGTATCATTAATCCATCAATCCATATTTGATTCATTCCATCGTTGTTTTGTTGTTGTTGCTTGCATTTGAAGTTATCCGCTGCGTCAGTAAGATTTGGTAACACTTGCTTTATAAATTTGCAACACTTGTTATTTCATTCATAATCATACCCTCTTAGGCCAAGAAGATAAGAATAAGAAATGGAAAGTAAAAAAGCTACACACAGAATTATCTCATTCTCATTTTCTTTTTGTCATAAACGATAACATAAGATATTGTCTAACCTTAGAATCTAAATCATCCAAATCAAAGAACAAATCATAGGGGTTTTGATCAATAATATAGAAATCAACTTAGCTAATCTTCTCCATCCTCTAGCGTGTTTGATTAGTTGATCAATTTTAGTTTTGTTTAGGGTTTTGATCTTTTGTTTTCAAATTTATAAAATAAAATTAGGACTTATGGTTGGAAGGTGTTAGGATAGGAGAATTCATGTTTTAATCATCAAATTCAAGTGATAAATATGAGTTAATAACTCACACAATCTATCTCTAGATTCATATCGGATGTATTTGTTATTGGATGAATTGTATGTTGAATTTATCTAAATTGCTTGAGATGTTTGCATTTTTCTATTATGGAATTTTCTGTTTATTGAAAACCTTTGTTATTCGATCCCTCAAACCATCATAGTGTAGTTTAATTTACAATTGCATGTTACTAAAATCGATATCCTTGAGGCTAAAACCATCAGCGGTCATTATTTCACCATCGACAGGTCACCGGAGCGAAATCTGGAGCTGTAGTAGCTCTAGGCTTCATCCTAGCCAAAGGGCCAATATGGTATACCAATCCACCTGTAAGGCATGTTCCTGGAGCTATTACAACTCCAAGTTGATGCCTGATCACCCAGTTGAATATTACGTTTTCGCATGTTACTTTGTATGTTGTGTGCATAAATTTATGTTTTGGTTCATGGCCATTTCAATATGATTTTTGAATTTGTGAATGCATTTTGGAATGTGTAAATCTATGTCTAAATGATCAATATTTAAATGCTTTGGAATTAAAAGATATTTGTGAAAGAGTAGTCTAGTATAATATATATATATATATATTTCAAATTAAATTTTCTACCTCAATCTAATTTCTTTTTAATAAATGATTTAATAAAGTGGTTATATATATGTCAATTATTTCCAATATAAAGAGTTAAGAATTTGAAAATATGGATTTTTGGAAATATAAACTAAGTGGTTATAAAATAAATATGTAAATATTAATTTGGGTTTGGAATATGAAAATATAATTTTTAGAATATGATTTGTAAGCTATGAATCTTCTAAAATAAGAAATTGGAACACACACACACACAAATATATATATATATATATATATATATATATATATATATATATGACCTTTGGAACATAATTTGTGAACAATGTAACTTTATTGAATTTTAATTATCAATGGTTTTAGAATGAGGAAAATCATAATTTCATAAAATACGCACTTTTGGAATAAATCATGTGACGCCCCGCCCCGAGACCCACCTTAGCAAAGAGAATTAACAAGTGTTTCCGTCTACTAAAGCGTAGAATTAGGCTGGTTAAGGGAGACCATCTACAATTTTGTCTTAAACATCTACCGAATGCATCGACAAATGCAATATGATTTTTTTCTATCTCAAGTGGATCGACATACCCAGTAAATGCTTAATCCAAAACTATAGGTGGCTAACAGATCTATGAGAACAAAGTACAATAACTAAATGAAAAGCACATCATAGAACAGTAACCAACATCGTATATATACATATACACAGATACATGTTTAGTACAATATAATATGAATACAATAAAGGTAGTACTCAACCACATCATATACATCGAATCAAATATAACTACATTAGAGTATGCGAAAGAACAGAAACTACTCAAAAGAAAGAAGAGCTGATGTCCAACATCAACTTCAAGCTAAGCCAATAGATGATAACTGAAACAACTCAGTCTGACCCGAGTGAAAACACATGGGTCAATAAAATCATCAGTTAAACAGAATAATCAATAAGGATAAGTAGGTGAAACCTATGTTATCCTTTTTCTTAAAGGATGCCATGCCCAAAACAGGGTTTCAACATCATAAGAAAGGACAACTTCTCTTCTTGGCAAGTAGAAGAGATAATAATGATAAAGTCATACCCAAGTGGCATAACTGACACTTAAGCAAATGGAACATCGACGAGCAAAGTTTTAAAGATAAGAATCAATAAACATCGCTTTCGCCTCATATCATCAGCAGTATAAAGGATATGGATAATGACTTCAAATGATTCAACTATCTTCTTAGAAGTGGTTGTCAACATGAAAATACATCAAAGGTACATATCCTTTATACATAGAATAAAACGCATATGGATGTGCCTCATCTCATTGGCACATCCCAAGGATCATTCAAGGAAATACAAAACCCAATCATAAAAGAAGCATTATACTTATTCATACCCCATCTCATCGGTATGAATATAGATACATCTCAAATCCATCACTAAAACTCATCATAAAATATTCTTTTTAATCATTTATACCTCATCTCATCGGTATAAATATATAAATACATCTCAACTCCATCTTAACATCAAGTATCTATAAAATCATCAAATCATCAATGCATAATGCAAATAACTCAATCAAAGAGTAACATCATAAATGATTTTTCCATATATGTATACATCTCATCTGGCACTAGGCCATCAATGTAAAACTCATCTAAAGATGGTGAAGTCTAAAGCATCAAAACTTAAAGAAATCCCGGATTATCCAAATCCTAGATTGCATGCCGAAGCAAAGCTACACGTGCTACATCGTGACTAGTACTACTATTTAGTACCATAAACATCGTGATGACTGGAGTCAAATAGTATCTTAACATCGTGAACATCATGAATGACTATAGTCCATAACATTATAATGACTTCCAGCCACAAAGACCCGATTTAATAACATCGTGATGATCGAAGTACCAACTATATCATGATGACTCCAATCGAGTACTTGTGGTCTATAGTACTAGTAAACATCATGAATGTTGAATATGCGCTTATATGATTTTTGTTTGATGATAATAAACATATATACATTCATTTAAATGTATTTGTTAATATACTATTTTATTTTCACAGATTAAATAAATATTTGTTGAATAAATTAAATAACACAGAATTTGAATTCAAACGAATATTTTATTCAAATAAATACTTATTACAACTTTGAATAGTACAATTTCAAGCTCCCACTATAACTATACAACTTTGATTACAATTACATCACATTTTATATTTACAGTTCACCTCACTACATATCACTCACACTCGTATTTATCTTCAACTGCATTCCAATTTGAATTAAGCATCCGAGCAATCTGCAAAAATATTTACTAACGCAGTAAAATTGAAAATAAAATATTTTTGCACTATAAAATAAAAGATGAATTTTGAAAATAATATTTGCCTCAGTTATTTGGGTTGTTCGTCATCATTTAAATTTGAATTCATCATACACGAACAACTTGTGACATACACAGTGTATCACTGTATATGCCACAAGGCCGTGCACATCTATATACACTTGATAATGCTACAGGGACAGGTGAGCACATGCCAAACCCAAATGAAAAGCCGGGTTCAACACACGTGCAATATGTTCAAAATCACGACTCGAGCACAAGGTCAAACTCGAGTTTTTTGAAAAACTGGACTCAACACAGGAACAATGAAGTTGTACAAGTACAGTCAAGTCAAATGGAACTCAACAAAGCAGCTCAAGTAACAAAACTCGAGTGCAGCAACGAAACCACAAGTTACACAATCAAGTGATAAACACAGCAACATGGACTGCACAAATTCAAGACATACACCAAAGCTAATAGCAGTGCAAAGAGATTCAAGTGCAACTGGAAACAACAACGAGTGCATGCTACAACAACAAAGACCACGGCTACTGCACAACAACATGAATACTGAAACAATCAAGGACCGAGCAACTGTATATATGCACATATATGTAAATCACAAGACTCAAGTGAATGAAAACATGTATGAGCAACATGGTGAGCAACACAAACTGCAGTGGACAACAAAAATGACAGCAGACCAAAGTGCAACAGGATGAACCGCAAAGCCAAGCATGATACAGGTGAATAGAAGTAACAAGTGCAGGTGAACAAATGTGCAAATGCTCAAACTCAGGTGGACAACATATCAAATGAACCAATGAAACAACAGAGCTCAATGCAATTGAAGGCAACATATATATATACATATATATATATATATATATATATATATAAAGTGAACCGTACATCTACCACAAGCATCAACGTGTATGCAATTTGAATGAAGCAGTGCAACATCTACGACAGCAAGTACATGAATGCAAACTACAGGAATGAATATCAAGCGATACAACTGCAAGTATCAAAACCAGGTTGGACAACTACAAGTACAGGTTCAAGGCCAGAATGACAAAGTGTATGCAACTGCAGGAAGTCAACTAGAGAATTCATGAATGTATACATGAATCAAGCTACAGCATGAAAAAGAAATGCACAGATCACACTCGAGTACACAACTCGAAGCACACTACACAATGAGCTACATACAGTAATGTATGAACATAAGAACAAAGCTGCAGATCAGAAATGCTCGGGGACGAATACAAAAACTGACCAGAGGTCAGTGGCCAACAGCAGAGGAGTGCTGTGTTCAACAGTATCAAGACCAGTGTCATGTGGACCGTGATACACCAGGTATACAAGAGGGATGAACAAGATTATAGCATAAACAAAATCAACATCGCAAGCTAATCAAGTGTTCAAAACTGTGTTCAAATAAGTCAACAGAAAAAGGAACAGAGTCGAAGCCGTGGTCATCACGGAATTGAATCAAAGCCGTGTTCATACATAAAAATCAACGCCGTGACCATCAAGTAACGAATATACGTTATTGAACAAGTCAGAGACGTGGTGGTAAAGAAACGAACAAGTCAGTGAAATCCCAAGCATCAATACAAGATCAAGCGGCCAGAGCAAGTAAATTGACGAATTCAAATATATTTAGACGAACTTAATTCAAGGAATTCGAACGCATATAAAAGCCCAATCATCATCGGCAATCAAATCATCGAATTCCAGAAAGCATAAAATCAGTAAAGCAAAAGCATATAATTACATACCGAAGCAAGGAAAGAATTCGATCAACGAAGCAGCCGAAGTGAGCAACAAGGAAAACAATCGATCAAGGCTACACGCGAATAATCATCGAATCGATCAACATAAAGTCGACACTTCGAAAACCCTAATTTGAATCACGAACGAAAGCCCTAATTTGGATTGAAGGACAAAGCCGCCGCTATCTCAAAACAACGAACGGAGCAAATACAAAGAAGAAAATAAGGAACGGGTTAAAGAATAAAGAGTGGGCCGGCCTTGTTTTCTAAAGGCTTTAGTATATTTTTAATTAGGGTTTAGGGTTATTTTCTATTGTCTTTTAATTGTTGTTTCTATTTTTCAAATCAAAACTTTGTAAATCACCACCTAGGGTTTAGGTAGTGTCAGATTGTCTAGTTAGAATTAGTTCAGTGAGCAGGGTGTGCGAGTATGCAAAGCTCTATAGGCGGGAGCAGAGTTTGCGAGTAAGCAAAGCTCTATAGGCGGGAGCAGAGTTTGCGAGTAATCAAAGATATATGGGCGGGAGCAGAGTTTGTGAGTAAACGAAACTCTATAGGCGGGAGCAGGGTGTGCGAGTCTAGTAGAGTGTTTGTGAACGGGAGCAAATGTTTGCAAGTCTAGTAGAATGTTTGTGAGCGGGAGCAAATGTTTGCGAGTCTAGTAGAGTGTTTGTGAGCGGGAGCAAATGTTTGCGAGTCTAGTAGAGTGTTTGTAAGCTTGATACTGTTTAATTCTAATAGAAATCTGGGAATGCTGTAGTAGGCAGGGGTTGCCGAAGCTGGGTAAATTTTGTATGTGATTTACTTTACAGCATATTTATTTCTGCAGTTTATTTCTGTGTTTAATTCGAGAAAATTTGCTATAACCCTATTCACCCCCCCTCTAGGGTTAATCTAGATCCTACAAGTGGTATCAGAGCCAGGTTTTTTTGTTTTTAACTCTAGAGTCACGAATTCACCGAATAATGCTTTTTCTGAGGGGCAATCTATTGCTAGGCCACCCATGTTTAACGGGAACGATTATGCTTATTGGAAAGTTAGGATGGGTATCTATCTTAGTTCTGTTGATTATGATGTTTGGGATATTATTGAAACTGGCTATAAACCTCCCACTATAATCGTTGGTGATACTGAGATTCCTAAACCTAAGGATAGGTGGGATGCTAACGATAAGAGATTGAAAACGACAAATGCTAAAGCCATGAATGCTTTGATATGTGCTCTTGATAAAAATGAATTTAATAGAATTTCTCATTATACAAGAGCACAGGAAATTTGGCACACTTTGGAGGTGACTCACGAAGGAACTTCTCAAGTCAAGAAGTCTAGTCTAGCCCTATTCAGCAATGAATACGAAAACTTTGTGATGGACAAAGGCGAGAGCATAAAAGACATGTTTGGACGCTTTTCAACCTTGGTATACAACGCTAGAGCGCTTGGGAAAGTCTTCACTGAGGTAGAGCTTGTGCGGAAGATATTACGAGTCTTACCAATGAACTTTGAGGCAAAAGTCACGGCAATACAAGAATCGAAAGATCTGAGTAAACTAAGCATGGAGGAGTTGATTGGTAGCTTGATGACATATGAGCTTGAGTTAAAAGCAAAGGAGGAACGCAACAACTCCGAACCAAAGAAGAAGACGATTGCCTTAAAGAGCAAACAAGAGAGCGATGAAGATGAAATAGATCCAATTGAAGAGCTTGCAATGGCTGTCAATAAACTTAGAAACTCATCAAGATTCAAGCCACGCAAGAAGAAAACAAAGGGCAATAGGTCAAAAGATTTTGAAAATTCCGATAATGAACTGACGTGTTATAACTGCAACAAGCCTGGCCACATCAAACCAGAATGCCCACTTCTCAAATACAACAAAGGAAAGAAAAAGAAAAAGAAGGCTTTTGCAGCAACTTGGGATGATGAAGAAGGAGAGGAAGTTTCGGATAGCAGATTAGAGGAGGCTAACTTGTGTTGTATGGAAAAATCAGAATCAGAAGTAACCTCCGAGGAATCTAGTGAGGCAGGTGAGTATTCCTATAGAGATCTTGTTTTTATGTGTCTTGATCTTACTAAGGTAGTGGATACTCTTGAATCTTAAATTGAAAAACTGAAATCTGATAGGAGAGAATTTGCTCGTGAAAATTTTAGCTTAAAAACTGAACTTGAAAATATTCAAAACCTAGAATGTAAAAAATGTAAGATTTTAGATTCAGAATTATCAAAACTTAGGAATAACTTTGAGAATCTTGAAAAAGAAAACTTGAATCTTAAGGAAACCATCGACACTAGGAAAAAGGATTTTATAAATCGATGCACCTCACTTGTAACTGAAAACACAACATTAAAAACCAATGTCCAAAATCTTGAGAAATCTCTGAATAACTTTTCAAAAGGAGAAAAATCTTTCAAAATGTTATTGGGAAATCAAATTTTTGCTAACAACAGAAAAGGACTAGGTTTTGGGAAATCACAAGATGATGATAATGCAAAAGGTAAAAGTGTCTTTGCTCAATCTGAAATAATTGGACATCATAGTCATAGGAACAAGAACACAAAATTTATTCAAGTCAATTCAATGTGTACAATTTGTAGAAAATTTGGACACAATTAAAATAATTGTTGGTATAGACGCAAACACGTGAAAACTATACCAATTTGGGTTCCAAAAGGCACAAATATAAAATCTTTGAAAGTCAAACAAATTTGGGTGCCAAAAGAAACATATATAAATGGTTTTGGGTCTCCACAAACATATTTTTCATATTCTGCCACTAACAATCATGGACCTATAAAAACAAATATGTCACATAAATCTTTCATCGTGTATGTGTGGTGGCAGGCTAAGGAACAACAACAGTGTTCTCTGGATTTTGGCTGTTCCAGAAACACAACGGGAAACAAAGCAAAGTTCCTTAGCCTAATATAAAGGTGACAGAATCACAATGGACAACGATGAAAAATTATCGTAAGGGTAAAACAGGTAAATATGTTTTGAACGATATATTAAATGTGATAATCTGCACCATAATCTGAATTAAATCAGCCAATATTGAGATGAACAAAAGATGATGATTTTGACTCTATTTTTTTTCAAAATATTGACCAATCATCTTTAAATAGAATTACTTGGAGTAATTATGATGGTTGACTGATTCGGACTTACTTGATATGAACCTACATGACTTGTTCTTATTTATGACCTTGATTTGTGCTTAAATGATTACCAATCAGATTTTCTACTTTGAACTAATCCATATAAATTTGTTCGGTCAAATGATGGTATTTTATTGATCTTTGATTACTCATGCTACACGTAGATATATTTGTTTTGACATTTTGGTCACTGCTTGTAAATTTGCACGATTTCAAATTTCATGTGTAAAGCTGTTAAAAAGGATTTTAAGAAATTGTTGAAACTTCAAGAAATTGTTTTTGATCGACTGTTGATTACTCATGAAAATAACTGTTTTTGAAACTAACACTATGATATTTGTTTGATTGTTAACACGGTCTTAATTCAAATCCAAGAGAATTTCATTTAAAAATTGTTGAAAACAATTATGAGATAATTTGTTGAAATTTCACAATCTGGTCTTTGACATCCAACGAGTGAATATTGAGTGAAATTTAAATTCAGATGCAGATTACATTGGTAATATAGTTGATAGAAAAATTATTAGCGTAACGTGATTAATCTTTGAAACATTCATTTGCTGCATCATTTTTCAAAGAAAATATCTGCATATTTTTCACTTGAAATAATTTCTCAAATAGCAGAATTTTTCTCATATAACCCCTCGAGAAAATCATGTTTGACCATATTTACAGATTAGTCATTTTTGAAAAATTGATTTTATAATTTTTTGAATTTGATTTTTAAATGACTATTTTGACTAATCTGACTCCCTTTGATTATCGAAAAGATGAATAGTGATTGAAAAAGTGATGAGTGTTGATATTTATCATATTTATAACTCAAGAAAGTATAATTGGAAAATTTCTTTAGAATTTCATAACAAGAGTTATAAAAACTTTTTTGTTGGGTAAAAGTTCCATGATCATTTCTATTTCTACCATCTTTCTGTCGACCATCACTCATCAAAATCATACGTAGTATGTAAATTTGTGGTAGTTTACAAAGGAAATTATTCGTTCTTCAATTTATTATTATAAAGGAAATTATCTGTGCTTCAATTTATTATATTCTTCAATAAAAATAAATATCCAAAGTATTCACTCTCATTTAAAAGTCCTCACGGTTATGCATGGGTGAATTACTTGGATTTTTGATTATGTGCTTCCATGCTCATTTAAAAGTCCTTACGGTTATGCATGTATGGAACGCATATCAAAATTAATTGATTAAATAGACAAGTTGATTCTAATCCCATTTAAAAGTCCTCAAGGTCATGCGTGGTTAGAAGATACTTGAATTCTTTTTTAAATAAAAATTGTGAATACTACTAATCTCATTTAAAAGTCCTAACGGTTATGCATGGTTAGTAGATATTCAAATTTCCCGAAATAAATATACCACAAATAGACAGAACTGTATGATTTTTGTTATATGATTTTATCCCTATCACTTCTGAAAGTGGAATATGCGCCTGACAAGGGTAATTATGATTTTCGTTTGAGTTTTATTGAAATTTGATATTTATATTCAATTGAGTTTAAATGTTTGATTCATGTCTGTCACTTTATCCCTATTTTTATAACACTGTTATTCTTTTGCTGATAACAAAAGTGGGAGAGAAAAGTTATGATTTTGTCAAATAGAATCAAGCAAAGGTCAAATAATTTTCCATTTGCATATAGGCTCATTTACATATTTTTATTTGTATGCATATACGTAGGGGGAGTATTGTGTAGAGAGGGAGCATTTAAATAGGGGGAGCAAATTGAACGATCGAATACATTTAATACATTCAAAATCTTAAATATGTTTGTTATCATCAAAAGGGGGAGATTGTTGAATATGCGCTTATATGATTTTTGTTTGATGATAATAAACATATATACATTCATTTAAATGTATTTGTTAATATACTATTTTATTTTCACAGATTAAATAAATATTTGTTGAATAAATTAAATAACACAGAATTTGAATTCAAACGAATATTTTATTCAAACAAATATTTATTACAACTTTGAATAGTACAATTTCAAGCTCCCACTATAACTATACAACTTTGATTACAATTACATCACATTTCATATTTACAGTTCACCTCACTACATATCACTCACACTCGTATTTATCTTCAACTGCATTCCAGTTTGAATCCAGCATCTGAGCAATCTGCAAAAATATTTACTAACGCAGTAAAATTGAAAATAAAATATTTTTGCAATATAAAATAAAAGATGAATTTTGAAAATAATATTTGCCTCAGTTATTTGGGTTGTTCGTCATCATTTAAATTTGAATTCATCATACATGAACAACTTGTGACATACGCAGTGTAACACTGTATATGCCACAAGGCTGTGCACATCTATATACACTTGATAATGTTACAGGGACAGGTGAGCACAGGTCAAACCCAAATGAAAAGCCGGGTTCAACACACGTGCAATATGTTCAAAATCACGACTCGAGCACAAGGTCAAACCCGAGTTTTTTGAAAAAACTGGATTCAACACAGGAACAATGAAGTTGTACAAGTACAGTCAAGTCAAATGGAACTCAACAAAGCAGCTCAAGTAACAAAAATCGAGTGCAGCAATGAAACCACAAGTTACACAATCAAGTGATAAACACAGCAACATGGACTGCACAAATTCAAGACATACACCAAAGCTAATAGCAGTGCCAAGAGATTCAAGTGCAACTGGAAACAACAACGAGTGCATGGTACAACAACAAAGACCACGGCTACTGCACAACAACATGAATACTGAAACAATCAAGGACCGAGCAACTGTATATATGCACATATATGTAAATCACAAGACTCAAGTGAATGAAAACATGTATGAGCAACATGGTGAGCAACACAAACTGCAGTGGACAACAAAAATGACAGCAGACCAAAGTGCAACAGGATGAACCGCAAAGCCAAGCATGATACAGGTGAATAAAAGTAACAAGTGCAGGTGAACAAATGTGCAAATGCTCAAACTCAGGTGGACAACATATCAAATGAACCAATGAAACAACAGAGCTCAATGCAATTGAAGGCAACATATATATATATATATATATATATATATATATATATATATAAAGTGAACCGTACATCTACCACAAGCATCAACGTGTATGCAATTTGAATGAAGCAGTGCAACATCTACGACAGCAAGTACATGAATGCAAACTACAGGAATGAATATCAAGCGATACAACTGCAAGTATCAAAACCAGGTTGGACAACTACAAGTACAGGTTCAAGGCCAGAATGACAAAGTGTATGCAACTGCAGGAAGTCAACTAGAGAATTCATGAATGTATACATGAATCAAGCTACAGCATGAAAAAGAAATGCACAGATCACACTCGAGTACACAACTCGAAGCACACTACACAATGAGCTACATACAGTAATGTATGAACATAAGAACAAAGCTGCAGATCAGAAATGCTCGGGGACGAATACAAAAACTGACCAGAGGTCAGTGGCCAACAGCAGAGGAGTGCTGTGTTCAACAGTATCAAGACCAGTGTCATGTGGACCGTGATACACCAGGTATACAAGAGGGATGAACAAGATTATAGCATAAACAAAATCAACATCGCAAGCTAATCAAGTGTTCAAAACTGTGTTCAAATAAGTCAACAGAAAAAGGAACAGAGTCGAAGCCGTGGTCATCACGGAATTGAATCAAAGCCGTGTTCATACATAAAAATCAACGCCGTGACCATCAAGTAACAAATATACGTTATTGAACAAGTCAGAGACGTGGTGGTAAAGAAACGAACAAGTCAGTGAAATCCCAAGCATTAATACAAGATCAAGCGGCCAGAGCAAGTAAATTGACGAATTCAAATATATTTAGACGAACTTAATTCAAGGAATTCGAACGCATATAAAAGCCCAATCATCATCGGCAATCAAATCATCGAATTCCAGAAAGCATAAAATCAGTAAAGCAAAAGCATATAATTACATACCGAAGCAAGGAAAGAATTCGATCAACGAAGCAGCCGAAGTGAGCAACAAGGAAAACAATCGATCAAGGCTACACGCGAATAATCATCGAATTGATCAACATAAAGTCGGCACTTCGAAAACCCTAATTTGAATCACGAACGAAAGCCCTAATTTGGATTGAAGGACAAAGCCGCTGCTATCTCAAAACAACGAACAGAGAAAATACAAAGAAGAAAATAAGGAACGGGTTAAAGAACAAAGAGTGGGCCGGCCTTGTTTTCTAAAGGCTTTAGTATATTTTTGATTAGGGTTTAGGGTTATTTTCTATTGTCTTTTAATTGTTGTTTTTATTTTTCAAATCAAAACTTTGTAAATCACCACCTAGGGTTTAGGTAGTGTCAGATTGTCTAGTTAGAATTAGTTCAGTGAGCAGGGTGTGCGAGTTTGCAAAGCTCTATAGGCGGGAGCAGAGTTTGCGAGTAAGCGAAGCTCTATAGGCGGGAGCAGAGTTTGCGAGTAATCAAAGTTCTATAGGCGGGAGCAGAGTTTGCGAGTAAACGAAACTCTATAGGCGGGACCAGGGTGTGCAAGTCTAGTAGAGTGTTTGTGAGCGGGAGAAAATGTTTGCAAGTCTAGTAGAATGTTTGTGAGCGGGAGCAAATGTTTGCGAGTCTAGTAGAGTGTTTGTGAGCATGAGCAAATGTTTGCGAGTCTAGTAGAGTGTTTGTGAGCGTGATACTGTTTAATTCTAATAGAAATCTGGGAATTCAGCAGTAGGCAGGGGTTGCCAAAGCTGGGTAAATTTTGTGTGTGATTTACTTTACAGCATATTTATTTCTGCAGTTTTTTCTGTGTTTAATTCGAGAAAATTTGCTATAACCCTATTCACCCCCCCTCTAGGGTTAATCTAGATCCTACAATGAACGTGTCTCAACTTCTCGGATCGGAACCCAATATGTGTTAACGTATGTCCCATACCATACGTTCGCACCTAATTGTTTACTAGCCGTTAGTTGATTCCACAATAATAAAACATCATAAACATTATGAAAATATACGCCGCCTCATCTCGTCGACGAGTAAATACAATACCCTACTCGTCTCATCTCATTGACGAGTACTAGTGGCATCGTGACTTGTCTCATCTCATCGCCAAGTAAAATCCATCTTAATACATCTCAACATCGTAAAATTATCATAAAGTAGCTTTCCAAAACATCTAAAATTAGTGAATTTGGTTAGGAAATGAAAAGTTATGGTTAATATCGTTTCAAATTCAAACGCAAAGCAAATATTAGTTTTTCTCTTGGGATTGCAATAGAAACACTCAATTTTGAAATAAATAACTTCAAAATTTTGAAAAATACAAAACATGAAACTTGTACCAAGCTTTCCAAAACATCTAAAATTATCTAATTTCGTTAAGAAACGAAAGAGTTATGCTTAATTTAGTTTCAGATTCAAACACAAAGCGAACAATAGTTTTGCTCTCGGGATTGCAATAGAAACACTCAATTTTGAAATAGATAACTTCAAAATTTTGAAAAACACAAAACATAAAATTTGTAGTACATGATCCACGCTTTACAAACATCTAAATTTTTTGAATTTCGTTAAGAAACGAAGGAGTTAAGCTTATAGTTTCAAATTCAACCATAGAGCAAATAATAGTTTTGCTCTCGATATTGCAATAGAAACACTCAATTTTGAAATAGATAACTTCAAAAATGTTACAAACAATTCAATACAAACTCAAGATTTGATGAATTAATTCCTAGTATTGGATGTGATTACCTTGTATATACTTTAGTTTGAAGATTCTCTTCTTTAATTTGCTAAAGGTTTGGTGAAATTTGGTTTTAAATTGAGAAAGCCATGAAATTTCTTTTGTTCTTTTATTGTAAGATTTTGTTGAGAGGAAGAAGTAAATGAAAATACGTACAGTTCATTGTTTTTTCCTCAACCGGAAAATTCTAAAGGACGGGCTATGGATCCCATTCAAACACTCTTAGCCCAAATAGTATACTTAGTGAAAAAAACAAAGTTATGTGTATATATTAACCAATTTTACACTATATATTCATATTCCAACATTTACAAGCCAAGTAAAATACATACATCAATTTGCTTTGAAATAAAATAGTGATTGTGACATAATAAAATTTATTTTAACAATAAACGGTTATTTTAACAATTAAACACCAATTTTTAGAGTATTTAACAATTTGCACAATTTTAGTATAAAAACACTATTTTTAAAGTATAACTTGATCAAAAATTATTCTCTTAGTCAAACAAATTGTAATAAATCATTCTAATACTTTTAAAACAACAAAATAATATTTTCACACAATATTTCATCTTTTAATTTAATAAAAGACAAGTTTTCTTCGTATTTTTCCTCTTATATTCAATAAAAGGATAATACTGGCAATAATTACCAATATTATCACATTAACTTAATTAAAATACAATAAATGATTAATTTCACTCCAAAACCTCAAAATAAATTTTTTAAAACTTTATTTCCATCAATTTGGATTTATTTCAATAATTAAATGTTGAATTACATCACTTGGTAAATTTGTTAACTCAAATCTACCTAAATTCCAATATTTTTCATTTTATTTAATCAAAACAACCAAAAATGAATTTTAAACCCCATATTGAACTCCAAACATATTGTTTATTTAAAATGAATAATTTAAACCAAATTTATTTCCTTCATTTCATTTTATTCTCAATATTAAACTATAAGTATTGTTATAATTTAATATTTCAGGTAATCACTAATACCAGGGTTGTTGCAGATTCCCCCTCTATAAAATAAATTGCATCCTCGCAATTTTCTAGAAAAATAGACGTAAACAACACAAAAATTCAATCGACAAAGGAAAAAGAAAAGCTCGAAAGTCAAACCATTCATACTCTCAACATAGAATGGTTGAGAGAAACAAGGAAAAACTCGCTTGGTTAATCCAATGGCCCATCAAATGCTAATATAGTGATTAGCAAACCATCGAACTTTCGAAGTAACTCAAAAGAATTTCGAAGATATCCCGTCTTCGAATCAAAAATTAATAAGATGCTCAACGATTAATCCATCAAAAATGATTGATTTCAAATAACTCTATGAATAGAGTCGGGATCAAACTTACTCAAATCCGAACTCTAAGCAATAAAGAAGATAATCAATATGATTTTCCGCATAAATATATGGAAAGAACATCCTCACAACAGGGTAGACACAATAGATAAGATTGATGCATCATAAGATGGCTTCTCACAAGGCTTCCAACTCGAACGACCATAAAAAATGCACTTCGTTGATAATAGCTCAAAGATAGAATATACTCAAGAACAAGGATATAAGCTCAAATTACTTTTCAATCCAAGATATTTAGAATTTTTAAATCCCAACATCTTTTAAATTTTTTAATCTCAATTTTCAACATTTGAAAATTTTCCAACTCTTTACTATATTACTTAGTAAGTAATTTAAGACTCAAAGTAAAAGTCCAAATTCTTCTCTTACTTCAAAATTAATATTTAAAGAATTTTGTAAATCCATAATAATTTTCCTCAAAATAATTTAAGGGTTCTCTTTACTCTTTTTATTAAACCACTTAAATCGTTTAAAAACAATATTCAAATCCTCTTATAACACTTCTCTTAAAACATCCAATGTATATAATATAGATTCTAAAATATCAAAATATACTTTCAATAAAGTATAGCTCAATAATATTCTCATATATTCTCATCTTTATAATTTCAAAGTAAATAAATAAATAAATGTCATTGCCTCGCCATTGAACCACTAATAAATAGATATATCCATTGGCTGCAGAGTCGATCGAACGACCAAAACTGCTTTGCCACTCTGTTACTCGTCTCTAAAATCAATGGCTGCAATTACCGTTCGAAAATAAATTTAATATATAATCTCAAAATATTATTTTTCAAAATCTCAATTTTTAAAACACAAACCATCGTGTTTGATTGCCTCATCATAGCATTTAAGAGATTCCCATCGATAATGTTGATCAATCATATCGACCAGAACTCTTAACTACTCGATGGACAACCCAACACTCACGAATTATTTCTATAAAAGAAATACTACTCATGTAAATATATTCTCAAAATATTCTTTGACTGATTTTTTTAAATATCTCAAAGCTCAAATTTCTCTTTAAAACTCATATTTATGTAGCTTCAAAACTCAAAACAAAGAAAATTAAGAGAATACATCGAGATATTTCCAGAATACTCGATTCTCAAAATCAATAGTAGGAGATAGAGTGTTTGTCAATCTTACGATGTTACGAGCCACTCCCAAGAGTCATCAAGATACATGATAAGCAAGATATTCTTCTCGAAGGAGAAGAAGCACACAAACAACAAATCATTACTTCAAACAAAGGAATGCTACAAAGAATAACACCAATTGAGTATCTGAAAAGGATAACTCAAAGAAACTGAACGATAAACTCAATCAAACTCGAACAATCTAGAAACTCACCTCATTCCTTAGTGGATATCCTTGTGGAAGGATAACCGAAGAGCTACAAGCCAGGAATAAGGTTACCTTAACACTTGATTGCCCGATTGGATGTCAAACCCAAATGGACTAATAAAGCTCAACAAGATCACCCTGACTAGAACTCGAGATGTATCATCAACAACTCGATACTCAAGAGTGAATACAGAAACTTCGAAATCTTCACTAACAGTCCAAAGTAATAGAATTAAGAAACCAATCAAAATAGGAAACCTAAATATATGTAGGTTCCTATAACACAAAGGATTGGACTTAGCCTTATATAAGCCAATCCAACTTAAATCAAACACATCTCAAGATAGCAAGTAATAAACAGTTACTCACAAAAGCAACATCAAATAGAAACCTCATAATTCTCATAACAAGCCAATCGTTGTGGATCCCCTTAGTAGGATTCACAACTCTCAAAGATATACAACACGAATTCTCAAAGGAATCAATAAGCTATATCGATACGAACTCACTCGTATCGACAAAAATAAGAATAGAATAATCACCAAATAAGATTATTCACATGATAAGATAACATCAAAATCAATTATGGAATACTATGGAATACAACATACTCCTAGAAATAGTCCATCTCAACAATCCCAAAGATTCGAAAAGGAATCAAAACATGATTCAAAAACAAGCTCGAATAAAGGACAATGATTCACTCATATTGTACTTCGACGTATCGTGATATGCGTACTGTTCTGTGTTTGTCCTACGTTGTTCTGACCACGGCTCTGATACCAAGTTATGACACCCCATCTAGAGATCCACCTTAGCAAAGAGAATTAACAAGTGATTCCGTCTACCAAAGCGGAGAATAGGTCTGGTTAAGGGCAACCATCTATAATTTTGTCTTAAACATCTAGTGAATACGTCGATAAATGCAATATGATTTTTTTTCCTATCTCAAGTGGATCGACATACCCAATAAATGCTTAATCCAAAACTATAGGTGGAAAACAGATCTATTAGAACAAAGTACAATAACTAAATGAAAAGCACACCACAGAATAGTAATCAACATCATATATATACATATACACAGATACATGTTTAGTACAATACAATATGAACACAATAAAGGTAGTACTTAACCACACCATATACATCGAATCAAATATAACTACATCAGAGTATGTGAAAGAACAAAAACTACTCAAGAGAAAGAAGAGCTGATATCCAACATCAACTTCAATCTAAGCCAATAGATGATACCTGAAACAACTCGGTCTAACCCGAGTGAAAACACACGGGCCAGGCTAGCTAAAATCATCAGTTAAACAAAATAATCGATAAGGATAAGTAGGTGAAAGCTATGGTATCCTTTTTTTTATAGGATTCCATGCCCTAGATAAGGTTTCAACATCATGAGAAAGGACAACATCTCTTCTTGGCAAGTAGAAGAGATAATGATGATAAAGTCATACCTAAGTGGCATAACTGACACTTAAGCAAATGGAACATCGACGAGCAAAGTTTTAAAGATAAGATTCAATAAAATCACTTTCGCCTCATATCACCGGCAGTATAAAGGAATATGGATAATGATTTCGAATGATTCAACTATCTTCTTAGAAGTGGTTGTCAATATAACAATACATCAAAGGTACATATCCTTTATACATAGAATAAAACGCATATGGATGTACCTTATCTCATTGGCACATCCCAAGGATCATTCAAGGAAATGTAAAACCCAATCATAAAAGAAGCATTATACTTATTCATACCCCATCTCATCGGCATGAATATAGATACATCTCAAATCCATCACTAAAAGTCATCATAAAAGATACTTCATAATCATTTATACCTCATCTCATCGGTATAAATATATAAATACATCTCAACTCCATCTTAACATTAAGTATCTATAAAATCATCAAATCATCAATCCATAATGCAAATAACTCAATCAAAGAGTAACATCATAAATGATTTCACCGTATATGTATACATCTCATCTGGTACTAGGCTATCAATGTAATAATTATCTAAAGACGGTGAAGTCTAAAACATCAAAACTTAAAGAAAGCCTGGATTGGCCAAATCCTCGATTGCATGCCGAAGCAATGCTATGCGCGCTACGGCGTGACTAGTACTACTATTTTGTACCATAAACATCGTGACGACTTGAGTCAAATAACATCTTAACATCGTGAACATCATGAATGACTATAGTCCATAACATTATTATGACTTCCAGTCACAAAGACCCGAGTTAATAACATCATGATGATTGGAGTAGCAACTACATCATGATGACTCCAATCGAGTACTCGTGGTCTGTAGTACTGGTAAACATCGTGAACATCATGAAAATGGTTAACGTATGTCCCATAAGTGTCTCAACTTCTCGGATAGGAACCCAATATGTGTTAACGTATGTCCCATACCATACGTTCACACCTAATGGTTTACTAGCCGTTAGTTGACGCCACACTAGTAAAACATCATAAACATCATGAAAATATACGCCGCCTCATCTTATCGGCGAGTAAATACAATACCCTACTTGTCTCATCTCATTGACGAGTACTAGTGGCATCGTGACTTATCTCATCTCATCGGCAAGTAAAATACATCATAATACATCTCAACATCGGAAAATTATCATAAAGAAGCTATCCAAAACATCTAAAATTAGTGAATTTGGTTAAGAAACGAAAGAGTTATGGTTAATTTCATTTCAAATTCAAACACAAAGCAAATATTAGTTTTGCTCTTGGGATTGCAATAGAAACACTCAATTTTGAAACAGATAACTTCAATATTTTGAAAAATACATAACATGAAACTTGTAGAACATGACCCAAGCTTTCCAAAACATCTAAAGTTATTGACTTTCGTTAAAAAACGAAGGACTTATGCCTAATTTTGTTTCAAATTCAAATATAGAGCGAACAATAGTTTTGCTCTCAGGATTGCAATAGAAACACTCAATTTTGAAACAGATAACTTCAAAATTTTGAAAAACACAAAACCTATAACTTGTAGTACATGATCCACGCTTTCCAAAACATCTAAAAATTTTGAATGTCGTTAAGAAACGAAGGAGTTATGCTTAATTTAGTTTCAGATTCAACCACAGAGCAAATAATAGTTTTGCTCTCGGGATTGCAATAGAAACACTCAATTTTGAAATAGATAACTTCAAAATTTTGAAAAATACAAAACACGAAACACTTGATCCACGCTTTTCAAAAAATCTTAAATTTTTGAATTTGGTTAAGAAACGGAAGAGTTATGCATAATTTAGTTTCAGATTCAACAATAGAGCAAACAATAATTTTGCTCTCGGGATTGCAATAGAAACACTCAATTTTGAAATAGATAACTTCAAAATTTTGAAAAATACAAAATATGAAACTTGTAGTTCATGATCTATGATTTCAAAAACATCTAAAATTTTAGAATTTCGTTAAGAAATGAAGGAGTTATGGTTAATTTAGTTTCATATTCAACCACAAAGCAAATAATAGTTTTGCTCTCGGGATTGCAATAGAAACACTCAATATTGAAATAGATAACTTCAAAATTTTGAAGAACACAAAACATGAAACTTATAGTACATGATCTAAGCTTTCAAAAACATCTATAATTTTTGAATTTGGTTAAGAAACGAAATAGTTATGCTTAATTTAGTTTCAGATTCAACCACAAAGAAAATAATAGTTTTGCTCTCGGGATTGCAATAGAAATACTCAATTTTGAAATAGATAAATTGAAATTTTAAAAAAAAACAAAACATGAAACTTATAGTACATGATCTAAGATTTCCAAAACATCTAAAATTATTGAATTTGTTTAAGAAATGCAAAAGTTATGACAAAATTTGTTTCAGCTTAAATCTCAAACAAATTTTACAATGATTATTTTCTTATATTTTTTTTTAATTTCTTTTGTTAAGTTCTCACAAGATTACCATTTCAGCTAGCAAATTTATGAGCATGCACTCACCTTAAGGATTTAGCAGCGAATTCAAGGAAAGTTGATAGCTTTTGTGATGAATTGAGGCTCTAAACACCTATAGAAGCTGAAACAAGAACATGCAGTACAAAAGAGGAAAAGATACAAATAATTCAATACAAACTCAAGATTTGATGAATTAATTCCTAGTATTGGATGTGATTACCTTGTATATACTCTAATTTGAAGATTCTCTTCTTTAATTTGCAAAAGGATTGGTGAAATTTGGTTTTAAATTGAGAAAGCCATGAAATTTCTTTTGTTCTTTTATCGTAAGATTTTGTTGAGAGGAAGAAGAAAATGAAAATACATACAGTTCATTGTTTTTTCCTCAACCAGAAAATTCTAGAGGATGGGCTATGGATCCCATTCAAACACACTTAGCCCAAATAGTATACTTAGTGAAAAAAACAAAGTTATGTGTATATATATTAACCTATTTTAGACTATATATTCATATTCAAACATTTACAAGCCAAGTAAAAAACATACATCAGTTTGCTTTGAAATAAAATAGTCATTGTGACATAATAAAATTTATTTTAGCAATAAAAAGTTATTTCAACAATAAAACACTAATTTTTAGACAATTTAACAATTTACACAATTTTAGTATAAAAACACTATTTTTAAAGTATAACTTGATCAAAAATTATTCTCTTAGTCATATAAATTGTAATAAATCATTCTAATACTTTTAAAACAACAAAATAATATTTCACACAATATTTCATCTTTTAATTTAATAAATGACAAGTTTTCTTCATATTTTTCCTCTAATATTCAATAAATGGATAATATTGGCAATAATTACCAATATTGTCACATTAATTTAATTAAAATACAATAAATGATTAATTTCACTCCAAAACCTCAAAATAAAGTTTCTAAAAATTTATTTCCATCAATTTGGATTTATTTCAACAATTAAATGTTGAATTACATCACTTGGTAAATTTATTAACTCGAATCTACCTAAATTCCAATATTTTAATTTTATTTCATCAAAACTCCAAACAATGAATTTTAAACCCAATATTTAACTCCAAACATATTTTTTATTTAAAATAAACAATTTTAACCAAATTTATTTTATTCATTTCATTTTATTCTCAATATTAAACTATAAGTATTGTTATAATTTAATATTTCAGGTAATCACCAATACCAGGGTTGTTACAATTCAGATTTATGGAAAATTATAGTAATGTTCTCTCAATGGTAAACTAAAAAGAGAAATTAATTTGAGAGCCTTAGTTCTATAATGTGTGTGGCACAAATAATTGATTTAGCATTACTGATTAGTTTAAATGCTATCGAGTGACGCTTCTTGAATATGGTATAACTCATTGAATATAATGTTTGAGTGTACTTACTAGCCCATTATCGAATACTGAATTTCACCTATTAGTATGGGATGCCATTTTTTAATTTTTGGTTGCTATTAAGAAGTATTTAACACTCTTAAGTTATATTCTCCTTTGGTGTGCGGCATAGGGCTGCTAGATCCATAAGTGAATATAGTTCAGGTTTTCCAGTGGTATCCGTAACGAGTCAAATTTACTAATTTCTAGCGAATACAATAATTTCACCATGTGGTATGGGACATATTGGTTAAGTTTTAATGATTACTAAAAGCGATAGTCATTAGCATTTTAGTGTATATTCCTTTTAGGGCTTGGTGGGACCGATAAATCCTTAAGAGGTATACTCCTAGACTTCTTTCCAAATTTAAATATATAATTAGTTAGAGTTTTCGAGTCATGGTTGCCCGATCTTTTTGATCGATCGAGATTTGGGATGTCCCCTATCCTTATGATCAGTCGAGATTCTATGTTACGGTATAGATGATCCTTTGTATCAGATCTGTACGAATGATAGAAAATTTTTTTCATGGCATGGACAATCGGTAAGATTGGTATGTATGATCAAATGGGTAATCGGTATGGAATCGATTTCTGTGTAGTAGAGCTACCATGGTTTGTTCTGTGAATCGATGTTTAGCGACCAATATGTTTTTGTGAACAAATATGTTTATATCTGTGCCATGAAGTAAATTCTAAGACAAATTAATTATATGACTTGTTATACCTTAGACATCTAGATTTACTTATATGTTATTTGTTCTTGTGCTATATCTTATTCTCACCCTTTTTGATATTTAGAAATAGTCTGATCCGGATGTTATTTATTGCTCACGTCAGGCCAAGACTTTTCAGGTTATAGAACAGGTAGATCTTTGGATGGTCGGGCTAGCCCAGAGTTAAGCATTTGACATTTAGTTTATCTCATCTAGGTTTTCTTGTATATATATTTTGAGATGTATATTTGAGACTAGAGAATTGTAAAACTTGTATATTATGTATGTCTAGTATTTTATTTTGTAGACTCACATTTTGTATATGTATGAGATCTATTATTCCACTGTGATATTTGATCTCCATTTTATATCATATAATATTTCGATTCTAAGAAACCATTGTGTTTAGCACTTTGAATTGAGACTGTACACGTCAAATTTTATCCCAGAAATTCAGCGAAAATGTAAGTATAATGTGCCAGTGTTAGTGTAACGTTATATTCACATTTGGTCGCCCTAAACAAGCCGTATTCTATGTATTATTAGACAACATCATTTGTAATGTTATTTAATAATATGGGTATTATGGTTCGGTCGTTATAGTTTGGTATCAGAGCTAAGTCAAAACATTATACCGCATAATATCATAGATTGAGACCTAGTGAGACTTAGCATTTTGTCCCTTGGGTGTGTGGTAATAGTTCCATTAATTTTCTTTTTTGGTGTAGGAATATAAATTGATTATTGGGATAATCCATTGGAACATATTTTGATTTATAATATTAATTTGATAAATTGGAATTTGTTATATTAAAATTCTAGAAGATATTGTGTTCAAAATCTTTTAGAGTTTGAAAATTATTTGAGATTTTGAAAAATTGAGTATATTAGTTGATATAAATAATCCAAGAATAATTAGAGTTGCACACCTAAATTTAAAGAATATGATTATTCCGTTGTAATTGACTATTTAGTTTTAGTTGATTGGTTGTTAGGAATTAATTGCTTGGTTGTATTTAATTAAAGTGGATGCATTGATGCTTGTGGTAATGAAATAAATATAACAAAGGAAACCTTGTGATTATTTATTATGTTGACTTGGCTTGAAAATGTTTAAGGATTTTGACCAATACGTAGGACGCCATGTCATCAGTATGGGTTCGTAAACATCGAACAAGATTTTTTGACATAACTAATAATTAATTTGGAAATATATAAAATATTTGAGTTTAAAAATTATTTAAAATAATATTTTAGCCATCGAATAAATTGTGAGAAGTGGAGAGCATGACGGGGTAATGTTGATATTATGTGTAATAAACTTTGCAGCGAAGTGACGAAATGAATCACTAATCGTGGCTTAGTATTATTTTATATAGTTAAATAAGATTAATGAAAATGTTTTAAATTTTAGAATTGGTTATATTAAAATAAAATGGAAGTTAATTGGGAAATGTTTAGAAGTAAATGGTTTAAAATTTTGAGTTATAGTATCTGAATATTATTTTAAAAAGAGATAATATCTCTCTGTGTGTGTGTCTATATATACAGAAATGGGATAAATATTAATAATATTCATTTTGAATGTAAATAATAATTGGGAGGGAATTATTTTTAGTTATGTACGGTTATTTTGGAAAGAAAGTATTAACCAGAGTTTGAAAATAGTATAAAAAGTTATTTGTAACTAATATTACTATTTGTAAAGGTCAAATGTTTTGGGATAAATGATTAAGGAAGTAAAATTTAAATGGAAAATTTATTTATTAGTATATTATGTATTTTAAAGTTTTGGTGGTATTAGAAAATTATAATGGAAGTTATTAAAGTGCATTGTATAATTACTATTTTGGATGAGGTGTGCAACCATTGAACCTTAGCAATAACAAAGATCGATGGCGAGGCCATGTTGACTTCACGGTTAGCATCGCAACCAATTGACAAGGTGATTTGCTAAAAATAGATGCCTACGCTGCATCATTTTATTAACTGATATTTGTACAATGTAAATGTAATTTTAAGATAAATGTTAAGGAAAAAAATTATATGTGATAGTTATCAATTTATTGTGTATACCATTTATGATTTAGATGGATGATGAAAATATTACAAATTAAAAAAAATCAGAAATTTATTGGAAAGGAATTAGACTTATAATAATTCTTCAAATTATATAAACTTGAGTTAAAAATGATAATATATTAGTATGAAATTTTTAAGATAATAAAAGATCATCTTTCACATTTTGGAAAATCTTGGGTTCCAAGTTAACAAGTACTAGGTGTTACCTGGTTGTTTGACCCGGTAATGAGTCACTCAGCATAAGGCATCGTTTGGCACAGATGCATCGCTCGGCATGAAGCCTCGCTCGGCACAGATGAGTCGCTCAGCACAAGGCTCGTTCGGCACAGATGCGTCACTCGGCATGAAGCCTCGCACGACATAGATGAGTCACTTGGCATAAGGCCTCGTTCGGCACAGATGTGTCGCTCGGCACGAAGCCTCGCTCGGCACAGATGCATCGTTCGGTACAAGCCTCGTTCAGCACAAGGCCTCGTTCGACACAGATATGTCGCTCGGCATTAAGCCTCGCTCGGCAAAGATACATCGTTCGGCACAGATACATCGTTCGGCACAAGCCTCGTTCGACATATGATGCCGTTCGGCATGAATTCCTCGCTTGGCATACGAATGTCGTTCGACCTGGGTATGTGGTTCGACATACGACTGTCGTTCGGCATGAATTCCTCGCTCGGCATGCGAATGCCGTTCGACCTAGGTATGTGGCTCGGCATACGAATGCCATTCGACATGGAAACCTCGCTTGGCATTCTCTGGTTGGTCCAACCTCGCTCGGCAATTGCCGTTCGGCATCCCTGGCTCGGTGCACAGAAGCTACTTACCACGGGCCGAGATACCTTGTTCCTTGGCCAATGAGGGAAGTCCAACCATCTTTTTCTATAAATAGAAGAGTAGGGGCATTGTGAAGTGGACCTTTTTTCGAGAACACTGGAGAGACTCTGCCGATTTCAAGACTCATTCTTTTCAGTTAGTACTTGTATTCAAGTCATTATTGTACGGATTGTATCTGTTTTCAATCATTTGTGAAATCAATAAGGATCAAAACTCAAAGTGGATGTAGGCAGTTACGCTAATCCACTATAAACCCAGTGTTCTTGTTTTTGCAGTTAATTTAGCATACAGTCCTCTGTTTTAGTTTACTTTCTTCATTAATCTCTCTACATAATCTTTCTCAAGGTTGTTAGTGACCAACTCTGGTGCTAACATTAGGAAATTTATATTATGGATTTCTCTCGTTATGAAAATTGCAGGGACACAATTTTCTTAACCGGAGAGTTTGTAACAATCCTATTGTTAATTACTTAATTAATTGCATTTAACTATGGATAATAATATCTAAATTATGATTTGTGAAATTTAATTGTGAAATTAAATCTAGTTTTCGAGAATAGTTGATTTAATTTAATTAAGAAACGAGTCTCATTCTTAAAGAGAATTTCAATTTAAATTGGAAATACTATTAGATCAGTTATTTAAATTTGGAATTTGAGAGGAAATATTAATATTGAGATTTATTGTTAAAATGAGATTTTATAATTAACAGTTTAGTTTTACTGAAATTAATGAGAATGACTTCTATTTTCAAAAGTTAAATTTAATTTGGAAATTATCTTAATAATATTAGAAATGAAGATTTTTACTTGTTAATTGGCTTTGGTAAAATCAAGTAATCAATTTATATATTTTTTTAGAACTTTGTTTAGTGCAAAATAGGGGTTTATAAGTGAAAAAAAGGTAAGATATAGTAACACTTTATTTCTAAATTTGCAACACTTGTTATTGTGTTCATAACCATACCCTCTTGGCCCAAGAAGATATGAATAAGAAATGAGAAGTAAAAAAGCTACGAACAGAATTATCTAATTCTTATTTTCTTTTTTCTGTAAACCAGATCACAAGATATCCTCTAACCTTAAAACCTAAATAAATCGAATCCAAGAGTAAATCATAGGGCTTTTGATCAATAATGTAGAAATCAACTTTAGGTAATCTTCTCTATCATCTAGTATTTTTGATTAGTTGAATAATTTTGGTTTTTTAGGATTGTTATCTTTTGTTTTCAAATTTCTAAAATAAACACAGAGCTTTTGGTTGGAAGGTGTTAGCATAAGAGAATCTAGGATTTAATCAAAAAATTTAAGTAATAAAGGTGAGTTAACGACTTACATAATCTATCTCTAAATTCATATTGAATGTATTTGATGCTTTGGATGAATTAGATGTTGAATTTATCAAAATTGCTTGGGGTATTTGCATTTTCTATTATGAAATTTTCTATTTATGTAAAACACTTGTTATTTTATCCCTTAAACCATTAAAGTGTAGTTTAATTTTGGTTTGCATGTTACTAAAATCATTATCGTTGAGGCTAAAACCATCAGTGGCCATTATTTCACCATCAACGAGTCGCTGAAGCGAAATCTGGAGTTGTAGTTGCTCCTAGTTTCGGCCCAACCAATGTACCAGTTGGGTAACCAATGCACTAGTAGGGCTTATTCCTGGAGCTATTACAACTTTAGGTTGATTCTCGACCGCCCGTTTGAATATTGATTTTCCGAATGTTTCTTTAAATGTTATGTGCATTGATATATGTTCTAGTTCATGGTAATTTCAATATGATTTTTAGATCTGTGAATGCATTTTGGAATGTTTATATCTATGTCTAAATTGGTTAATATTCATATGGTTTGGAATGAAAAGATATTTGTGAAAGAGTATCCTGTTATAATATATAAATTTCAGATTAAATTTTCTATCTCAATCTAATTTCTTTTTTATAAATAATTTTAATAAAGTTATTATATATATATATATATCAACTATTCGAGTTACGGATTTAAAAATATGAATTTTTAGAAATATAAACTAAGTGGTTATAAAATAAGTGTGTAAATATTAATTTGGGTTTGGAATATGAATATATAATTTTTAGAAAATGATTTGCAAAATATGGATCTTCTAAAATAAAAGATTGGAACATTTATATATGTATGCCCTTTGGAACTTAATTTGTGAACAATGTAACTTGATGGAATTTTAATTATCAGTGGTTTTGAAAGATGGAAAATCTTGATTTCATAAAATAAATACTTTTGGAATAATTTGGATTTATGGAAAATTATAATAGTGTTTTCTAAATGGTAACTCAAAGGAGAAATTGTTTTGAGAGCCTTAGTCCTATAACGCAGGGTGTAATAATAATCGATTTAGTGTTACCAATTGGTTTAAATGCTCTTGAGTAATGATTCATCGAATATGATATAACTCATTCAATAGAAGGTTTGAGTGGAACTTACTAGCCCATTAGCAAATAATAGAATTTCATCCGATAGTATGGGTTGCCTTGGTTAAATTCTTGTGGTTGCTATTAGGTAGTATTTAACACTTTAGAGTTGTATTCTATTTTGGTGTGCCTCATGTGGTTGCTAGATCCTTAGGAGAATATAGTTCAGGTTTTCCAATGGTATCTGTAATGAATTTACTAGCTTCTAGTAAATACCGAAATTTCACTATGTGATGTAGGACGTTTCGGTTAAATTCTAGTGATTACTGAAAGTGATAATATTTGGCACTTTAGAGTATATTCCTTTTAGGGTTTCGTGGGACTGACAAATCCTTAACAGCTATACTACTGGATTTCTTTTCAAACTTAAATATATAAGAAGCTAGAGTTTTCGAGTCATGGTTGGTCCAATCGTTTTGATCAATCGAGATTTAGGATGTCCTCGATCCTTGTGATCGATCGAGATTTTGTGTTTCGGTATGGACGATACTTGGTATGAGATCGGTATGAGTGATACCAAAATATTTGCATGGTACGGACAATCGGTAAGATTGGTATGTACGATCAGATGGGTGATCCGTATGGAAATGGTTTCTATGTATTAGAGTTATTGTGTTTTGTTCTGTGAATCAGTGTTTAGTGACTAATATGTGTTTGTCACCAAATATATTTATGTTTGTGCCATGAAGTAAATTCTAAGATAAATTAATTATGTGACTTCTTATATCTTGGACATCTAGATTTACTTATATGTTGTTTCTTTTGTTGTTACGTCTTGTTCTCACACTTTTGGATATTTAGAGATAGTCTGACTCGGGTGTTATTTTAACGCTCAGGTTAGACCGAGAATCTTTAGGTTACAGGACAGGTAGACCTTTGAATGGTTGGGCTAGCTGGGAATTAAGATGTTTGACTTTTAGGTTATCTCATCTAGGATTTAGTGTGTGTGTGTGTATTTTAAGATGTATATTTGAGATTAGAAAATTATGACACTTGTATATTATGTAAATCTAGTATTTTATTTTGTAGACTCATAGTTTTTATATATATGAGATCTATTATTCCACTATGATATGTGATTGCCATTTTATATAATACACTACTCTAATTCTAAGAAATCAATGTGCTTATCGCATTGAAATAAGACTATACACGTTAAATTTTATTCTAGAGATTTAGTAAAAAGGTAAGTATGACGTGTTAGTGTTTGTTTAAAGTCATATTCACATTTGGTGGCCCTTAACAAGCCGTATTCCCCATATTATTAGATGAAATCATTTATAATGTTCTTTAATAATATGGTTATTGCAGTGGGGTCGTTACATCAACCATTCCCTTATGGGGAACGACTCTTTCATCTTCTTTATGATGACTTGATCTTCAGTTACATGCACGGTTATGACTCTTAGATCGGTCCCAGCGATCATTTTATCCTTATTGACCACAATTTCAATGAGGGAATGAGAAACATTCGCTATAGCTGCCCTCGTTTCGACATCATCCTTGTTTGGTTCGGCGTCGAATCGCTTCTCGGTCTAGCTTTAGGCTGATCTCTTGCACATTTCATCCGTCCAACATTCCTTCTTTTATGTCTTTGACTTTCTTGATTGGATTCCTTGTTAGATAACGACCCCTTCACTTTCTGGATCCTCTAGATTGGGATCACCCTTATGTTCAAGTGTTGCGAACAATAGTTTATGGTTATCCCAAGCATGTCGTATGTTGGTACACCATTGCTCGATGTTGGGCAGCAAAGCATTCATTTAGCTTTTGAACAATTCTACCCAGGTTGCCTCTGTTAATTAAGTTTTCTAGCATTGGAATGATTGCTAAATGATTATCTAATTAGCCGTTGTATATTTGGGAGTGCAGGTGTCCCCACATTCGCGACGGTAGCACCAATCTTGCTCTCTGATCTCGAAAGCATGTTGATAATCAGTTTCTCAATGAAAGTGCTAAAAATGTTTACATAAAAAATGGGTAAACACCTCCAATCAAATTGTTATAGAGCTGTGAATATAAGGTGAATAGCACAGCTATTATATTTATACCATGATTAATTTTTAGTGAGTTGATTGCATACAAGTATACAAAAAGTAAATTGCAGTAAAGTAATGAACACAAAGATTTATAGTGGTTCCAAAATGTGCCTACATCCACTATCCATTTTCATTATTCTTCCTATAGATCTTTGATACAATGCTTGTAATGCAAAATATAATAATCTATAACTCAAAATACAGTAAGATATAGCTTAAGGGAGTCTGTTCGGCTATTTCAGTCCAGCTATTGTTGCTTGCCTATACCTATTCTACTATTCTAGTTAGGCAGATCCTACTAGGTTGATCGTGCTAGGCTGATCTTAGCATTTCTTGACCTGTCTTCCTGTACTGTTGTAAGCTAAGCTCTCCCGATTTCTCCTCCATTGTTGCTAGAAGTATTGGTATTTATCAAAGTGGAGAAGTATAGTGGTCATTTCGGTAAATCGGGCAATTTCCATCTATAACTTGCTCGGTTCAGATATTTTCATATATACGCAATATAGTCATAAGTTTCAATATGTACTCAGATTTCATTCCATACATATCTTGCCTGATTCGGCTGAGAGCTCTGTTTGGTATTAGTCGGTACTATAACGATCCCGGATTTTAATTAAGTCTAAATTGTTAATTAATTTAATTTTTGAATAAAGATTGTGAAATAATTGGTAGTTAATATAAATATAAGTTAAATTATGAATTAATTAAGAATTAATTTAGATGTTTGAAAACAAATAATAAATGAGTAAATAAAATGTTAGATAGTTGACTTTAAAAGGAAACAAAATTTTTGTTGATGTTAAACAGATTTCTCAAATAAATTGATAGTTATGTAAAATATGAAATGAATCTATATGAGATAAATTATATAGTGATGTAATAATATAAGTACACACATATAAAATCAAACAACATATTTATGAACTATGTAAAATAAACAAATTTGTTAAATTTAAACAACATTTTAATATGTAAAATAGAAAGTAAACATATTAATTAAAGATCTAGATCTAACAACATATTACATATAGGACTTTATTCATATCACAAGAAACAAAATACATTCAAAAATGTATAGTGTGAAACATAAATATATATATATATATATATATATATATACACACACACGAAATCCTTCAAAGTAAGACAATTAAACATATTCAAATATATATAGAAATGCAACTGTAAATATGAACAAAAGAAAGATAAATATATATGTAGTAGCTTACAAAAGAAGATAGTCAAATACATTCAGATATGAAACAAGGGTGTACTCATGAAAATAAAGTCAACAAATAATATAGGTAAATATGCAGACTTGAGGCAAACAAGAAAGCATAAGACTAAAGAAGAAAAAATAAAATAAAATAAAGATAAGTATGTAGATTTAAAACAAACCTGATTATGAATATGCTCACAAAAGTAAATCACGTGTACATTCAACTAAGTAATAAGACTAAGGAAAAGAAAACAAATAAAGATGAGTATGAAAGCTTGGGAAACAAGACATAGCAATTAATACCAAAATCTTCAGTACACCATAAATATCACTTCAGCCACAAAAGCGGAAAAAATTACTGACTGTTGTACAAACAAAAAAATATCACTTTGTACAAATTATATCAACCTGTAGCTTTTTTCTATACATCAAACAATTTCATCTCAGTTCGTTCATTCAACTGAGTAATCTTTGAAGTAATACCATCCAAAACTAAAACAATACTTCGAGTTTAAACACAAACAAATCAAAACCAGAGGATCAAGTGAAGGACTTTAGCTAGCTGTTTCACAAGCCTGTGTCAAATATTGAAGAGGCTCTGTTTATCTTTGGAAACAAAGTGAGTAAACAATTTAAATTAAAGCTATATATATATCTGTTGTCTGTGAAGTCTGAGACTTAGGTTACTTTGTTTATGCATATATCTGGATTTTCTCTGTGTTATAAATATGTGTATGTGTATATGCCTGTATATATTGAAATCACCTCTGTTTTCTTGGTTCAGAGCACCAAAGCTCGATCAAAAAAAAAACCCACAAATCAAATCTTTTGATCATTGTTTGGCTGAAAGATTTAAAATTACTATGTTGTGTGATTATAAATTAGAGTTGAAAATTTATTTTTAGTAAAACAAGTTTAAAGATAGCTCGGAAACATCATAGTAGAGGTGAATTGGTTTATATATGATAAAATTAAATGTAATAGATTGTTGAATCAAGTATATAATTGGAATCACCATTGAAAAATATGATTTTTAAAACAAGAATTTTGATTTTTTATTAAATATGTAAAGAGTAGTTTTGAGTAGATCTGTAAATGGGTTTCGACCAAATCTAGATGGTCAGAGGCTATATCGTGGTCAGGGTTTGGGTTGAGGCTAGGCGAGTGATCTGCGATGTTGGGAAAAATAGTCGAAGATGCTCTCGAGCATCGAGGCGATGACGGTGAAGAAATTTCATTTTTAACCCTAATTTTTAATGGGTCGGGAAATTGATCGAAGTGTCTTCTCTCATACATCGAGCTGCACGAACTTCTGGGAGGCGATAGCGGGGTGTGTGTCGAAGTCGTGGCCGGAGTCGAAGCTTTTTTGATGGTCGGAAATTGCTTGGGCGAGGTAGTTTTGACGAGTATGGTAGTTCGAGTTTTCGAACTAGAAGTTCGATTTTGCTGTGGGATTGTTAGAGTCGAACTGATTCTTACTTTCGATTGTGAGGATAGTTTGCGACTTGCCGGAATCGGGGATGTTGACCGGAGCACCGCCGCGTTACTGTGCATGTGCACGGCTTCTGATCACGTGTCAGGATTTGGGTTTTGCGGGAAAAATCGAAGGGAATCTCGTGCATATGGGTTTGTGACTAGGGAAAGAAGGTGAGTTCGAGTGGGTTTCAGTTTTGCAGTTTTACAGTTTTTAAAGATTTAAGATTTAAGTTTTAAAAATTTAAGAAGATGGGGAAGCCTCGGGTAATAACGCGGGAAAATGGTGATGCAACTCGAAGTCGAGTTTGCTCGCGTGTTGTTTCGGTGAGAATGTGGGTGTTTGCTCGAGTCTGGATTGAACAGGCTTTAAGAACTTGTTACAGGAAGTTGAGAAAGGTTTTAAATAAAAGAACTTGATTGTAAAAAGGATCTCTAAGTTTTAAACAAAAAGTAGACCAAGTTTTACTTATGGAAGTAAATGATTAAAGAACAATTGTTTTTAATAGGGTGTTCAAATTTTAAAAACAAAGAAGTTTGATTTTGTAAATAATTTAACTTTCAAAACAAAGATAAACAAGTTTTTAAGTATGTAATAAACATGTTTTTGAGTGATGTTTGTATTAAAAGTTATTTATTGACTTAGAAATTTTTTAAAGAGTGAAAGGTTAAATCTGAATGTTTAATTAATTAAAATTAAATTCTAAAGTATTTTGTTTAAAATAAAGTTTAAAGATTAAGATTTAATAATCAATCATGATAAAGATTTATCTTAAGTAATTAAGAACTTTGATTAATTAAAGGTAAATAAATGTGTGAAGATAATTAAACCAATTCAATTATTAATAATTAAAGAGTGTTCGTTAATGTAAATAATTTAATTAAAGTTGCCTTAGTGATTAGGAATAATCACTTATGGTAATTAATTAAGAATAATTAATTAAATAGTAATTGATTAAGGGCTGATTAATTCACTAATGAATTAATTAAAGGATAACTGAATAATTAAAGGTCAATTATTCAATAATTAAAGGTTGGTTTATTTAATAAATGACTAAAGAACAATTAATCAAATGATTTGAAATCAATTAATATTAATTAACCATGATCGATGACCTATCTGATTTAAATTAATCAGAAAATTAATTGAGCTTACTTATAGATGTTTGAATTCTATTGATTGCCGAACTGATTGGTATTCTGATATGCTATGCATTATGCTATGAGTTGTTTCAGTGTGATTTGTGATGAATGTAAATTATTTATTTATAATGCATTCATATTTTCTATCTCTGAATCTGTGTGTATAGATAAGCGTTATTGAAATATACCGCTTATCGATTTATTGTGATTGCAATATGTGATGACTGAATGATGTTGCACTATTGTGTAGAACCCCTGGACTACACTTATACACACACGAATATGGATTTCACGAGGAAATCTATTAAATCACAGATTTTTGAAATGATTTTTAAATAGACAATTTGAATTCAAACGGTTTGGAAATGGAATCGGGATAAATATGAAAAGCTTTGAAATGAAATTTCAAGATAAAATTTATATTGAATAACTTGATAAAGTTTTGAAGTTTAAATAAATTCGTTTAAATTCAAATTCAAAATTTGAAACTGAATTCTATGATTTGAAACTAGGGATTAAAGATGTTATACAAGTTTATATGGGTTAAACCATTTTAAAGGTATTAATTTGGAAATTGGAATTTAAATTCAAAGGCTTTAACTCGTGCAAATATAAATGGATTCTTCCGAAACGAAAACTATTTGTTTTCAAATAATTAAAGCTTTCACATAAGAAATGAACGTCCAATTTGTGTTAAAAGAAATTTCAAGTTTGAAATGAAAATGATTCCCAAGTTATGGAAACAGTTTGAAAATTATAAGTTAAATCTTTGATTTAAGGATTTAACGAGTTAATCCAATTGAAATGGAAATTGTTTTGGAATCCGTAAATGGATCTTTGTGAACGGGGTGAACTTTGTGAAATAAATCTTTTATTTAAAAGATTTGAAATGGTAATTTGTGTAAGCCATTTGAAAAAAAAGTTTGGATAATTAGTTGTGACTTAACTGAAATCCCATATCCATATATTTTTAATATTACGCTTATTATTCGGTTTAGCAGGGAGAGGACTTTGTGTCATATAACCCATTCCGAATAATGATACGTCGATATGGATAGCATTTGAAGACCGGTGGTGAAGACCGGATATTTGCGAGAGCGATAGGATGACCTATCGATTGTCTCTGCACTGAGTCGCGCCGGTATAGAGATTTCCTAAGTGATAGGAAGTCTGATCGGGATTATGAATATCCGGATTGCAAGGGCTTCTTTGGAAGTGCCTTCGGTTCTGTTCGAACCCGGAACAGACTTGTATGGTTGTAAATCTGACACTACACTTTGAGATATAAAGCAGATTTATTTCAACTACATATCTGTTGGTGGCAGAGAATTAATTCTTTTAGCTTAACACCCTTCTCTGAGACGTACGAGCTCAGAGGTTATGTAGTTGAAGGTTATCAGCGATATACTCCCAATTTGGTAGCGTGGCATGCTAAGTGCTTGTAACGACCCAGAATTTTCAGAAATTAAAATTTGAATATTTAATTAATTTTAAATATTAATAATTGAATTTATAAGTCAAATAAATTTTTATTTGAATTTTTGGATTTAATTGAATAATTAAATCGATAATTTAATATGTGAAATTATGGAAATAATTGAAAATATAGTTAAATATGATTGAAAATGATTTGTAAAATTTTATTTTATCATATTGAAGTTAGAATGATATTTTAGAACTTTTAAAAATCGAATTAAAAGTTAATTTGTGAAAATTGAATATTTTAATATTTAATAATCGACTGTAAAATAGCCAATTTTTGAACAGTCTCAGAATTGAACGAAACCAGTTTCATTGGATCCGTAATAGTTATTTATTACCGGATTTCAATTTTCGTGTCAATCGGAGCTATCGTTTGATCGTGGCAGCTCGAAACGCATCGATTTATTTTTAATTTAGATTTGACGAGTGAAAATAGCCATTTTTCAAAAAGTCTCGGATTTCGACGAAACAAGTTTCATCGGATCCGTAATGTGATATTATTGTAAGGTTTCAAATTTCAAGTCGTTTGGATTTACCGTTTGTCCTGTACAAATTAAAACGCCTAGAAAATCGCTTAAATCGGTTTAATTCAAATTGAGCGTTTGTAGCCATAACTCGCACATACTTCCGAATTAGCTTCCGAAACCTGTTCCATTGTGTCCGGAACGCGGGATAAACCCTAGGTACGCTGGTTACGGCGTCTAAATCGGAGTTCGGAAATTCCGGGATGAATAGTGTCGCTCGTTCCTTATAAATAGCCCTACCCCTTCACAAAATTTGATAAAATATATTCCAAAACCCTAGTTCATATACTGCAGCCGCCACCTATAGATGAATGGCCAGAATTTACCAAACTTCTTCCCTCCAAATCTTCTAATCTATGCATCGATTCGAGAAAGTTTCAACTAGAAAGTTGTAGAGCACAACACGAACTAGAGATCCAACGGTTATGATCGCGAATGGCTTCACGGATTGATGGGAAATCGAGTGGGAAGGCAGCAAGTTGCGCACGCATCCCTAGGAGGAGGGTGAGGCCGAGTTCAATAGGCTTGGGGCCGAACCTAGCTTGTCTCGAGAGCTTCGTCATGGCGTTGGAGTGATCGAATTTCGTTGAGCGAGGAGACGGTGAAGTTAAAACCTAATTTCTTGTAATGGGTTAGTTTGTTGCGTGCTTGGCCTGTAGCCGTGTGCGTGAAGACGAGAGGAGATGGGGGAGTTGCGTTCAAGGGCCAGGATGCAAGGATTAGGATCCAATGGCTATTGTGAGTTTGGGTTTAAAGTTATATTGTTAGGTTGTAAATTAAGTTATAAAATTCGTGTACGAACTTCATAAATTCGTAACTTTTTCATACGAGGTCGAAAAAATGCAAACTCAGTTGCGTTGGAATCGTATGGACGAGCACTACGCGATGGAGTTGGTTTGGAGTCGTTTGGAGTTAGTGAGAATTTTGGGTAAAATTAAACGCGCGTTTAATTTTATTCGAAATAAAAGCTAAAACGGAAATTAAAACCAAGGTGAGAACTTCTCACTCAATCGAATAGATTTCGATTTTATTTTAAATAGTTAGATTTAAAATATTTGAATGCATGTTTGAATGATGACTGTAAATTATTGATTGTTAAAATAGACATTATGCGCCGTTAGTAAGCGGATGTTATTTAATATAAACATATACCGCGAATATTTCATAAACAGTGAAATTGGTATTATATATATATATAATAGCAATATATATATATTGGCATATGTATATATTGGAGTTGTTGATTTCCCGCATTTTTTGTTTAGCAGATGAGACCCTATTACGCCGTTAGTAAGCGGATAATATTTATTAAGAACATATACCGCGATAATTTCGTACTGGAGCGAAATTGGTATTGTGCTAATGTTTTTGGATGCAGGAAACAGGTTGGAGGGATCCAACTGGATTCCTCAACAGTTTTTATTTAATTTCAGATATTTTGATATTTGATGGATTATCATATCGATATATGATATCGTTAGTAGTCGTGATTGACTATTTGGTGTGTAGCATCATTGGACCCAGATTTTGGGATTTTAAAATGTTTTTAAAGTGATTTTTGAAAATATACTTTATTTTTGGAATTGATCCAGATTAAGTAAATAAACGTTATAATTTTTAAAGTTATAAAAATTATGATTTTTGTGAAATATTGTTAAAAGCTGATTTTTGAGAAATATGAATTAATGACTTTATAAAATAATTTTAATGGGGATTTTTGAATTTATTATGAAAAGTTTAAATATAGGATTTATAAAATTTGATTATTTTATAAATCAAAAATGGTGAGATTATAAAGGAATTTAAAGACGTTTTAAAAGAATAATATAATTTGATTTATATTAAGAAATTTATAAATAGATATTTATAAATCGAAATATTGACATTATAAAACGAGTTTTTATAAGAGTTTGAATGTAGTGAAAATGAATTTCCTAAATGAATGAAATTTATGAAATTATAAACTGTGAAGTTATAAAATGAAATTTTATAAGCAATAGGTTTATAAAATTCATAAAGTTATCGAAAGAATGAATTTTGGATAAATAAACAATCTTATAAGTTAAGATTAATAATTTGGGAAGTTAAATGAACGATTTTGAAAAAAAATCGTTTTATAAGTAATTAACTTATAATATGAACTTGTAGTTTATAATTGAGTTATAAACTGGAATAGGTTAATAAAGGAATTTATAAAAAGGAAGTTTTTATAAATAAATAGAAACGGAATTTATAAACGTTGTTTTATAAATCCGCAAATGACTTATTTTTGATAAGTTAATTGTTATAACTTAGAAATAGAGTTATATTCACGTTTTTAGACAGTGAATAATCCTTTGAATTAAAATGAATAAAAGGATGAAATTTGTTAACGAAGTTTATTCACGTTTTTGAATAGTGAATAACACGTTAAAGAAATTGTTTTAGATTTGGTGTTTTAAAAAAAATTAAAACGATCTAACGATGTTTTAAAAGATGTTGAGATTCGAAACCATAGATTTCAACATTTATTGTTGAAATAGACGTTTTCGAGAAATAAAAGGAAATGGTGGACTATAACACTGTTGTTATAGTAAATGATTTCCGAAAGGAAATGTTTTGTATAGTATTGGGATTTATATATCTATTTTAATTCCGAATCCCTATACTAGTGATTTTGGGTTGTCGTAACGATGTTTTACGTAACATTCGTTTTGGCCCAAATAAATATGTTTAAATAAATGATTTCCTTAAAGAATGAAATATATACTAAATTCGATTTAAGTATATTGAATATTTTCTAAGTGTTGAAAATAAAAAGATTTGAGAATTACTTATTTTTAATAAGTATGGAAATGTTTTCCAATATGAAGTGAATAATTAGAATTTATCTTTTTGGAGGATAAATTGAAATGAATTATTGAAATCGTATATGCACGAATATTTTGAAATATAAATTCATTATGGAATTTATATGTGAAAAGTGAAATTGGTTAAAAATAAATATTGATTTATTTTTGAAGTATTGAAATTATATATCTAGTAAAGATATTTTGGAAAATAAATAATTTGGAAAATTATTTGGAATCTGGTGATGTGTGCATATCCATTGATAGTTCAATAACCGACTATCAATATTTCCCTTTGAATGGGTAATTGATGTGATTTGTTTGAATTTGAATGCACACTTATTTTTGAATAAGCGCTCACTATTCGGGTTAACCGGGAAAGGACCATGGGGTCGTATAACCCATTCCGAATATGTGATACGTCGTTATGAATTGCATTTGAAGATCGGTGTTGAAGACCGAGTATTTGTGAAAGCGATAGGATGACCTATCGATTGTCTCTGCACTGGGTAGCTCCTGGTATTGAGATCTCCTAAGTGATGGGAAATTCGATCGGGATTGTGAATACCCGTATTGCAAGGGCTTCGTAAGAAGTGCCTTCGGTTTTGTTCGAGCCTGGAACAAACTTGTATGGATTGTATGCCTGACATTACAATTTGAGATATAAAGCCGATTTCTTTCAAATATATTTCTGTTGGTGGCGGAGAATTTATTCTTTGCTTAACACCCTTCTTTGAGACGTACGAGCTCAAAGGTTATATAGTTGAAGTTATCAGCGATATATCCCATTTTGGTAATGTGACATGCTGAGTGATGCTGAAATGATCATTGTGTTGATTATTTGTGATAGGATCATTTATTTGATCGTCTATCCTAGTGATCATTGTGTTGATCATTTGTTGACCCAAAGCATGGCTTTTGTATAAAGTATGTTTTTGTGGACGTGAATTCGTCGAGCCTCACACACCGTGAATGGTCAAAACAGGAAAGAAGCAGCAAGGTTATGAGGGGTAGCACCCTTTAGGATGTGTCCATTTCCTTCTGGAAAAGGGTGGTATCATGGTATGGAGCCCAGATACTTACTCATGTTGAAAACACTTTATGATTGTGTGAATTGATTACGAGCGCTCGGTAAAAGGTCCCAAAGGACCGAGGGATGGCATATTCGGTCAGTTGTTACTCAGTTAGGAGTAACCCGGCCTTGTGTTGGTAGAGATCCGGTTTGGTTCTCGGGGATGTCCATCCAGAGGCATTCTCATGTGGCAATGGGAAGTTCCTTGGCCTGACCATTCGTTGGAAATCCAAAGAAACAATACGTGACTTGTACGGTTTTAGTTGTAGAACCTGCCATCTAATATGGTAGCTATTAGTAGGCATAATATAATGGTACCTATGCTGGCTATGATTTATATCTTTACTTTCGAAAGGATTTGTTCTACACTATGCACTAATAATAATATCAAATGCTCTTTTTAAATGCGTATCAAGCATGTTTGACTATCATAAGGAGAAATCTCCTCCAAGTCTGCGTTTGCATTGTGTGTGTGGCAGGAGGTCTTATGGTAGTCTCATTTTTAAAAGCATTGCGAATTGAATTTAAAAATATTCCTCTTTTTGATTTTAAAGATAAATAAACTGTTTTGAGTTCTCACACCAGTCTTGTTAAGCTTTGGGCTATGTGATGGGGGATTCTCGCTTCGCGGTTTGGTGGCGAACGGGAGACTCTTACTACCACACATCCTCTTTTAGGGGGTTGGTTAGGCGTAAGCTGTGACAGTCGAAAGGCTGGCCGTAAAAGCAAGTTTGGGATATCAGTGTAAGCCACGGTGGGGCTGGGATGGTTGAAAAGCCTACCGGTTGTGACCGCTATACGTTACATTTGGTATCAGAGCTTATGGTTAAGCGACAACCATGGTTCTGTTGGGTATTACTCATTAGAGATAGAGTCAGCAGTACTCTAGAATGAGTTTGAGTGTAATAATAGCTATGAGAGCGTATTTGTTAGTGAATATAAAATTGTTTTATATTGTGATGATTGGTTTATTGAGTGGCATATGAACTTTCGTCAGCACAGCCTCGAAACTGAGCCGAAGGGGTTTCTAAACACTTGAATAGAACAATTCGACACGATATTGTTTTAAAAAAATTGGGTAAATGGAATAATTTTACCTTAAGTATATTTTATATATGAAGGAATAATTTTTCAGAATTATTAAATAGTATATAAGTGATTGTTTAGTTGTTGAATAATCTAAATAAAAGAGTAATTGTATAAGCAAAAGAATTATAAGAATTGAATTATAATTAATATGATTTACAATTGTGAAATAAACTTATATATGTAAGAAGTGAAACTATATTAATATGAGTTGTAAATAAAAGTGAATTTTAAAGTTAAATGGAATATAACTTAAGTGTTGTTGGATGGAATTGATTTTGGGTATCAAAGTAAATTAATTAAGTTAAGTGATAGATATGAACTTAAGTTATGTGAATAGAAATTCAACTTTTGTAATTGAATGAATAAATTGAATGTTAATCAATTGAATGTGAATAAATTGGAATGGAATAATTAATGAAAGTGTTAATTCATTAAAATCTAATTTTATTAGAAGTTGAATAAATTGGAATGGAAATCAATTTAATGTTAAACCAAATTGAATGAATATAAGTAAAGGAATTTGGTTGAAATTAATAAACATTGGTTGTAAATAATATACTTTGGTTGTTATTTGATTGTTGATTGGTTGTAATAATTCATTAAGAGTTAATGAAATTGAAAGCTATGAAATTGAATTCAAATTAGAAGTGAATAAATTTGAATAGAATTGAATGTGAATTGGATTTAATTAGTGAATGCAAACTAATTAAAATTGAGAATGAATGTGATAAAATCCAATGTAAACAAATCAAATGTGATTTAAAGTGAAAACCAATTCATTGTATATGAATGAAAATATGAATGAATATATTGGTTATGAATTTGTTGAATGGTAATTGGATGATGGTTGAATATATATTGCTATTGTTGCATTTGCTATGTGATATATATAGTTGATATGTTACTATATGTTGTATATTGAGATTATTTGCATATGTGCATGTTCTCATGTTGTTTGTTAAGTGTTGAGTAGGTGCGGATCGCGTTGCTTCGCATTTGGAGCTCGCTTTTGCGCTATATTAGCCGTATATGCTTGCTAATAAAGTATAAGGTACATATCTCGGATTAAATATCGTACTTTTACACTTTTTTCCCTTCGGGATGCCTCATTACTTGATGAGATGTATATTTGTGATATATATACTGTCATTTTTTTTTTCGGATCGAGCCGCGCAAAGGAGACTATGGCGAATTTTTCCGAAAATTTAAGGCGTTAGAAAAATTTGAGAAAATTTGGAAAATTTTTGAAAACTTTAACTTTGATTTGGAATTGAAAGTTAAACAATAGTGGTTGTTTTTGAAAAGATAACTAAGTATGATTTGAAAACTTAGTAAAGATTGGTAAAAAGTTTAACTATGGATTTTGGAAAGTTAATAAATTCTGTAACCTTTCTTACTTGTAATTTCGAGGACAAAATTCTTTTAAGGGGGAAAGATTGTAACGACCCAGAATTTTCAGAAATTAAAATTTGAATATTTAATTAATTTTAAATATTAATAATTGAATTTATAAGTCAAATAAATTTTTATTTGAATTTTTGGATTTAATTGAATAATTAAATCGATAATTTAATATGTGAAATTATGGAAATAATTGAAAATATAGTTAAATATGATTGAAAATGATTTGTAAAATTTTATTTTATCATATTGAAGTTAGAATGATATTTTAGAACTTTTAAAAATCGAATTAAAAGTTAATTTGTGAAAATTGAATATTTTAATATTTAATAATCGACTGTAAAATAGCCAATTTTTGAACAGTCTCAGAATTGAACGAAACCAGTTTCATTGGATCCGTAATAGTTAGTTATTACCGGATTTCAATTTTCGTGTCAATCGGAGCTATCGTTTGATCGTGGCAGCTCGAAACGCATCGATTTATTTTTAATTTAGATTTGACGAGTGAAAATAGCCATTTTTCAAAAAGTCTCGGATTTCGACGAAACCAGTTTCATCGGATCCGTAATGTGATATTATTGTGAGGTTTCAAATTTCAAGTCGTTTGGATTTACCGTTTGTCCTGTACAAATTAAAACGCCTAGAAAATCGCTTAAATCGGTTTAATTCAAATTGAGCGTTTGTAGCCATAACTCGCACATACTTCCGAATTAGCTTCCGAAACCTGTTCCATTGTGTCCGGAACGCGGGATAAACCCTAGGTACGCTGGTTACGGCGTCTAAATCGGAGTTCGGAAATTCCGGGATGAATAGTGTCGCTCGTTCCTTATAAATAGCCCTACCCCTTCACAAAATTTGATAAAATATATTCCAAAACCCTAGTTCATATACTGCAGCCGCCACCTATAGATGAATGGCCAGAATTTACCAAACTTCTTCCCTCCAAATCTTCTAATCTATGCATCGATTCGAGAAAGTTTCAACTAGAAAGTTGTAGAGCACAACACGAACTAGAGATCCAACGGTTATGATCGCGAATGGCTTCACGGATTGATGGGAAATCGAGTGGGAAGGCAGCAAGTTGCGCACGCATCCCTAGGAGGAGGGTGAGGCCGAGTTCAACAGGCTTGGGGCCGAACCTAGCTTGTCTCGAGAGCTTCGTCATGGCGTTGGAGTGATCGAATTTCGTTGAGCGAGGAGACGGTGAAGTTAAAACCTAATTTCTTGTAATGGGTTAGTTTGTTGCGTGCTTGGCCTGTAGCCGTGTGCGTGAAGAAGAGAGGAGATGGGGGAGTTGCGTTCAAGGGCCAGGATGCAAGGATTAGGATCCAATGGCTATTGTGAGTTTGGGTTTAAAGTTATATTGTTAGGTTGTAAATTAAGTTATAAAATTCGTGTACGAACTTCATAAATTCGTAACTTTTTCATACGAGGTCGAAAAAATGCAAACTCAGTTGCGTTGGAATCGTATGGACGAGCACTACGCGATGGAGTTGGTTTGGAGTCGTTTGGAGTTAGTGAGAATTTTGGGTAAAATTAAACGCGCGTTTAATTTTATTCGAAATAAAAGCTAAAACGGAAATTAAAACCAAGGTGAGAACTTCTCACTCAATCGAATAGATTTCGATTTTATTTTAAATAGTTAGATTTAAAATATTTGAATGCATGTTTGAATGATGACTGTAAATTATTGATTGTTAAAATAGACATTATGCGCCGTTAGTAAGCGGATGTTATTTAATATAAACATATACCGCGAATATTTCATAAACAGTGAAATTGGTATTATATATATATATATAATAGCAATATATATATATTGGCATATGTATATATTGGAGTTGTTGATTTCCCACATTTTTTGTTTAGCGGATGAGACCCTATTACGCCGTTAGTAAGCGGATAATATTTATTAAGAACATATACCGCGATAATTTCGTACTGGAGCGAAATTGGTATTGTGCTAATGTTTTTGGATGCAGGAAACAGGTTGGAGGGATCCAACTGGATTCCTCAACAGTTTTTATTTAATTTCAGATATTTTGATATTTGATGGATTATCATATCGATATATGATATCGTTAGTAGTCGTGATTGACTATTTGGTGTGTAGCATCATTGGACCCAGATTTTGGGATTTTAAAATGTTTTTAAAGTGATTTTTGAAAATATACTTTATTTTTGGAATTGATCCAGATTAAGTAAATAAACGTTATAATTTTTAAAGTTATAAAAATTATGATTTTTGTGAAATATTGTTAAAAGCTGATTTTTGAGAAATATGAATTAATGACTTTATAAAATAATTTTAATGGGGATTTTTGAATTTATTATGAAAAGTTTAAATATAGGATTTATAAAATTTGATTATTTTATAAATCAAAAATGGTGAGATTATAAAGGAATTTAAAGACGTTTTAAAAGAATAATATAATTTGATTTATATTAAGAAATTTATAAATAGATATTTATAAATCGAAATATTGACATTATAAAACGAGTTTTTATAAGAGTTTGAATGTAGTGAAAATGAATTTCCTAAATGAATGAAATTTATGAAATTATAAACTGTGAAGTTATAAAATGAAATTTTATAAGCAATAGGTTTATAAAATTCATAAAGTTATCGAAAGAATGAATTTTGGATAAATAAACAATCTTATAAGTTAAGATTAATAATTTGGGAAGTTAAATGAACGATTTTGAAAAAAAAATCGTTTTATAAGTAATTAACTTATAATATGAACTTGTAGTTTATAATTGAGTTATAAACTGGAATAGGTTAATAAAGGAATTTATAAAAAGGAAGTTTTTATAAATAAATAGAAACGGAATTTATAAACGTTGTTTTATAAATCCGCAAATGACTTATTTTTGATAAGTTAATTGTTATAACTTAGAAATAGAGTTATATTCACGTTTTTAGACAGTGAATAATCCTTTGAATTAAAATGAATAAAAGGATGAAATTTGTTAACGAAGTTTATTCACGTTTTTGAATAGTGAATAACACGTTAAAGAAATTGTTTTAGATTTGGTGTTTTAAACAAAATTAAAACGATCTAACGATGTTTTAAAAGATGTTGAGATTCGAAACCATAGATTTCAACATTTATTGTTGAAATAGACGTTTTCGAGAAATAAAAGGAAATGGTGGACTATAACACTGTTGTTATAGTAAATGATTTCCGAAAGGAAATGTTTTGTATAGTATTGGGATTTATATATCTATTTTAATTCCGAATCCCTATACTAGTGATTTTGGGTTGTCGTAACGATGTTTTACGTAACATTCGTTTTGGCCCAAATAAATATGTTTAAATAAATGATTTCCTTAAAGAATGAAATATATACTAAATTCGATTTAAGTATATTGAATATTTTCTAAGTGTTGAAAATAAAAAGATTTGAGAATTACTTATTTTTAATAAGTATGGAAATGTTTTCCAATATGAAGTGAATAATTAGAATTTATCTTTTTGGAGGATAAATTGAAATGAATTATTGAAATCGTATATGCACGAATATTTTGAAATATAAATTCATTATGGAATTTATATGTGAAAAGTGAAATTGGTTAAAAATAAATATTGATTTATTTTTGAAGTATTGAAATTATATATCTAGTAAAGATATTTTGGAAAATAAATAATTTGGAAAATTATTTGGAATCTGGTGATGTGTGCATATCCATTGATAGTTCAATAACCGACTATCAATATTTCCCTTTGAATGGGTAATTGATGTGATTTGTTTGAATTTGAATGCACACTTATTTTTGAATAAGCGCTCACTATTCGGGTTAACCGGGAAAGGACCATGGGGTCGTATAACCCATTCCGAATATGTGATACGTCGTTATGAATTGCATTTGAAGATCGGTGTTGAAGACCGAGTATTTGTGAAAGCGATAGGATGACCTATCGATTGTCTCTGCACTGGGTAGCTCCTGGTATTGAGATCTCCTAAGTGATGGGAAATTCGATCGGGATTGTGAATACCCGTATTGCAAGGGCTTCGTAAGAAGTGCCTTCGGTTTTGTTCGAGCCTGGAACAAACTTGTATGGATTGTATGCCTGACATTACAATTTGAGATATAAAGCCGATTTCTTTCAAATATATTTCTGTTGGTGGCGGAGAATTTATTCTTTGCTTAACACCCTTCTTTGAGACGTACGAGCTCAAAGGTTATATAGTTGAAGTTATCAGCGATATATCCCATTTTGGTAATGTGACATGCTGAGTGATGCTGAAATGATCATTGTGTTGATTATTTGTGATAGGATCATTTATTTGATCGTCTATCCTAGTGATCATTGTGTTGATCATTTGTTGACCCAAAGCATGGCTTTTGTATAAAGTATGTTTTTGTGGACGTGAATTCGTCGAGCCTCACACACCGTGAATGGTCAAAACAGGAAAGAAGCAGCAAGGTTATGAGGGGTAGCACCCTTTAGGATGTGTCCATTTCCTTCTGGAAAAGGGTGGTATCATGGTATGGAGCCCAGATACTTACTCATGTTGAAAACACTTTATGATTGTGTGAATTGATTACGAGCGCTCGGTAAAAGGTCCCAAAGGACCGAGGGATGGCATATTCGGTCAGTTGTTACTCAGTTAGGAGTAACCCGGCCTTGTGTTGGTAGAGATCCGGTTTGGTTCTCGGGGATGTCCATCCAGAGGCATTCTCATGTGGCAATGGGAAGTTCCTTGGCCTGACCATTCGTTGGAAATCCAAAGAAACAATACGTGACTTGTACGGTTTTAGTTGTAGAACCTGCCATCTAATATGGTAGCTATTAGTAGGCATAATATAATGGTACCTATGCTGGCTATGATTTATATCTTTACTTTCGAAAGGATTTGTTCTACACTATGCACTAATAATAATATCAAATGCTCTTTTTAAATGCGTATCAAGCATGTTTGACTATCATAAGGAGAAATCTCCTCCAAGTCTGCGTTTGCATTGTGTGTGTGGCAGGAGGTCTTATGGTAGTCTCATTTTTAAAAGCATTGCGAATTGAATTTAAAAATATTCCTCTTTTTGATTTTAAAGATAAATAAACTGTTTTGAGTTCTCACACCAGTCACATGACTGACTTGGAGTTTATTGTTTTCCTTCCTAAACTCTGGGTGCCCACCAATTTCCACACGGGCAGTCAAGAGTTAGGTTTATCAGGATATTCTGGATATTCAGGAGTTGCTGGAGGCAAGATGGATGGCATGGCGTATTACTAGTTTATATAGTATTTCTTTTTCCGCTGCACTGTTTGTTGTTGTATGTTGTTGTACACTCTGATGATATGATATGATGTAATGAAATATAATGTGATGAAATAACTGATATAGTTCTTTGTTTAAAGATTATTCATTTATTATTATATGTTGTTCCGCTGCGAATTGTGAGATTCTGATGTTTGTTCTGTTGTTTCCTTTCTGTCCGTTCTATTTTTAAAATTCCTCTTTTTCTATTTTTAAAATTTTCTGTTTTCAAATTTCTCTATTTTCTCTATCTTCTTATCTCTTCTTTTCCCTCTATTTTTCTTTTTCTTTCTTCTTTTTCTCTCTTCTTTCTTTTCTTTTCTTTTTAAAACCCATAACTATTCGGTTTTTCGGCAACGAAAATCCTTATACGTTACAGTGCTGCTGTGTGTTGATGATCATTTGTTGATCATTTGTGATCAAAGCATGACTTTAGTGTAAAGTGTAGCTTTGTGGACGAAACCTCGTCGAGCCTCACAAACCAGTAATGGTCGAAACATGAAAGATGCGGCAAGGTTTCAGGGGTAGCTCCCCTAGGGTGTGACCATTCCTTTTGGAAAAGGGTAGTATCATGGTATGGAGCCCAGATACTTACTCATGTAGGCACTATAGTATCTATATATTACTGTGTGATGTTGTTGGTGTTGAGAGCTCTTAGATAAAGGTCCCAAAGGACCGGGAGTGGCATATCTGTAGGTAGTACTCCCGGGCAGGGAGGAAAACAGCCTTGTGTTGGCAGAGAGCCGGGTAGGTTCTCGGGGCGTCCCGCCAGATGCGTTCCCATGTGGGTGTAGGAAGTTCCTTAGCCTGACCATTTGTTGGAAATACAATCAAAACAATACGCGCCCTGTACGGTTTTAGTTGTATAACCTGCCATGGAATGTGGCGGTAACCTGCTATTGAACATGGTAGCTATAGTAGGCATATGATAATGGTCGTCTGTTGGTTAAGATTAATATTATACTTTCGAAATGTTTTCTGCACTTTGCACTTAAAGTAACACATCAAAGAAATTCGCGTATCAAGCATGTTTGACTATCATAAGAAGAAATCTCCTCCAATTCTGCGATTGCATGGTGTGTATGGCTGGAGGTCTTATGGTAATTTCATTTTTCAAAAAGCATTGCGGATTTCAATCTAAACTCTTTTGTTTTTTTAAGATAAACCTGTTTTTGTTACTCACACTAGTCCCATGACTGACCTGGAGTTTATTGTCCCTTTCCTAAACTCTGGGTGCCCACAATTTTTCCACACGGGCAATCTAGAGTTGGGTTTTTCAGATAGTTAGGTTCAGTAGATTATCTGGAGCTAGTTCAGTCTTTGGATGCAGACAGCACTTGCTTATCTTTGTGCATCGTTATTGGGGGTTCAAACTATTTCTGAATTGGTGCCTTGGAGATGGATATTATCTGCTGCTGGTGTTATCAGTTTCTTTCCGTTGCTATTCCTTGTGTCTCTGATAGTGTTGATATTCAGTGGTATCATTCTATTGTATCTGTTTATTCTGTTATCATTGTATCTGGATATTGTATCAAATGTGTATTGATATACTCTTTTTCTTCCACTGTGTTGTACTTAATGGTGTTATAAGCTCCGGCGAACCAGATTCGACGTTTTGATCTGCGGCATTGGAATATGAGTGTCGTATTCGGTGCCGATTTTCGAAGGTCGAGTCAGGCTCGTTATAGGTACGGTGTGGTTCTCATGGATAGGTTATTGGCCAGGTTCTTACAATATCTCCTTGGTTTGGCTCCTGCTACTCTATCTTTCCCAGTCTTCCGAAGACTATATTCCTAGCCCGTTACCTTTTTCCACCAGACAAACGACCCTATTCAGTACCCTAGGACCAAATAGAATACACTATCTGGTACCATGGGGTACCAAATAGGATAATCTACAATTAGACTCCTTACTAGACCACCTCCTTGGTTCAGCTCTGTCTGGTACCTCTCCCTTGGAAACTTGATGCCTAACCACTTGAGATACACACTTTTTGTGCCATAACTCCTTCGTTTCTAGTTAGAATTAAATTAATCTTGGGCCGGTAGCTTCGTATCATTGAGTAGGGTATTTGATGCCTTTGAACATTCCATTTGCTTAGAGTAGGTAGTAGTTCTCCAAGATGGGGTTCTGGGTCGGTTAAGAGGTGCGATTTCGACTTAGGTGCATATCCTGACCTTAGGATCGTTTTATAAATGCTTTGACTATATTTTCTAACTATTTCGATTGCTCCCCATACGCTTTGCTTTATCCTTGTGGTTACATGATAGTGCTTTTATTATGCATCATTCCGCAGTTGCTATACTCCTTGACATCTTTTCGCATTCATCACGCTATGGGCGATAATGCCAGCAACAGACATGTTTTGACATGGCTATTTGCCAAAGTTAAATTTGAACTATTTTGGAAAGAATCCGAAATGAATGAAGAATTTTCCAATTGAAAAATGTATTATTTTTTGATTGAAAATTAAAGGATTTTTGATAGAAACTCTTGAAAATATGCATTAACAAATGTTTTAAAATTTTGAAATTATTTCTGAATCTGATATGAACATAGTTAGTAAAAAATGAATCTAAAATATATATATTTATGCGTAGATTTATATATGATGTATTAGTCAAATGGAGTTAAAAATTGCCTAATTAAAAAATAAAAAAATATAATTATTATATAGACATTCTTTGTTGTTTAACGGTGATTGATATTAACTAGTTATTAAAACAAAATGATTTATACTTATATATTTATACATGATAAAATGATTTTAAGCTATATGAGATGATGTTAGGAAAAATAAAGTATGAGTATTATAGAAAATAACCGAAGTTATTTCAAATGAAATTATATTCCAAGTAATAATAATTGGTAAGACTATAAGAATTAAGTTTTTGAAGTTAACTTTTTTTAGGTAGTTATATTTTAAAGAAATGTGGGAAAAATATTAGCTTTGGAAATTGAAGGTATAGTAATTTTTTATTTGAGGAAGTATGAATAAATATGAAGTAATTAAATGAAATAAATATGAGTTATGATTTCTTATGAAATAACATAATATGAAACATCTAAAGTATAACTCCTTGGAAATTTTTTTAAGTGGAATTTAAAGAATTTGATTTGAAAAAATGTGTTATGATTTTGTTAAACATTTATTAACAATAATAGAGAATCTTAGGGTCATATTAGAAGTGTAAACAATAAGATTTAAGACCAACGATTTTGTAACGACCCGAAATTTTCGACCCTGAAAATTTTAGCACAAATACGTTCACTATAGAAGTGCCGAGAAATCGAATGCTGAAAATTCCAGATTATTAGGGTGAAGAAGAAAAGAGGCAGAAGAAGAACCAGAAAAAACAAAACAGAATCTCACATTCACAACAGATTTAAAATATAATATCAGTAATAGAATTTTACAATGAAAAGTTGTAGTTGTCAATTTACATTCAATATCAGAGTACAATCATTCATAAAATAAATCTAGACAGTTGTAACAACTTGTCCCAGACTACAAACAATACAATTTCAAATACACAGCGGAATATACTTCATGCGTTCGTGCTACCCAGGTCGCCTCCTGAGCTCCAGAACATCCTAACCTGAAAAGCTGTAATACTCGGTCTGACCCGAGCATTACAATAAAGTAACACTCGAGTCAGGCTAGAAACCAGCGTGAGTAAACCCATATAACTTGAAATACTAAGTTATAAAACTTCTTTGAAAGCCAGGGTAACTCATACCTCACTACGAGTTGTTAACATGTTATAGACAATCTTCTATTACAAAACAATATATAATAGTTGTTACTCAGTTCAAATGGTCATGTTACTTAAATATTCCATTCCACTTATTGATTTTGATATCAATCTGTAAAGAAATATCGTAGATTACAAATCGAAGTGGTTTTGGGTATTTACTGATACCCGACCCCGGTGTCTTCGAATCCATTGTCGTCTTTAAGCCAAGTTATTTAAGTAAACAATCTAATTAAATTCAGAATAACATACGCAACAGAAACCCATCACAGATATCTAATTAAATAAATGATTCACATTTATTAACAGATTAATCCTCCATTTTGTACCACAGCACATCACAAATTATCAGACTAGAGATATTCATCAATCCAAGCATTCGATATAACTTAATCATCCATAAGCAAGATTAATTAGTTAATTAACATAAATAATTAATTACTTTTGAATCCTGCTTAATTAATACTAATTAATTACAAATCATCATCATTATTTTAATTAGTTACTGTAATTAATTGATTATCCTTTAATTGCCTAACTCCTTAATTAAATTAAGACAAACAGTTTATCTGAATTAATTACTTAATTATCATTATTAAATTCCATTTGAAAACACTTAGTAATCACATTAATTAATTTCCTAATATGTAATTATTTTAAAACCAAATCAATAAATCTTAAAACCTTTAACTTAAAATTTTAAATCTTGAAACTTGTGTGATAACTTGATCACTATGTTTGCTTTTGAAAAACTTGTTTAACAATTTCCTTTTTCTTTTTAAAACTTGGTTAACATACAAAAGAAAAACCCTAGCCCAAGCCCAACATTTCCCGAGCCAAACCCGGTCCCTTCCTCTCATCTTAAAAATCAGCTAATTCACTCACGTGCTAACCTGTGTCCAACCGCTACAGCAACCCGAGCCAACATCCCTTCCTCCCTGCTCCTTCTCTTCTTTCATTCTTTCTCTTCTTCTTCTAATTCATGTTCCTTCCCTTCTTCAATTTTTCCCAGCCATGCATGATCATGTGCACATGCACACTTAACCGAAGTCACTCCGACCCCCACCGGCATCTCCGCCAAGTCACCCCCGACCACCTGAACTCGCGACAACCTCTGGAATTCTGGAATTCGCCCCCACTCAAAAATTCACCATCGAAACCACAAGCTTTAGACAACCGACATCTAGCAGCCCTCTTGTCTCATCACCACCAGCCATCATTCCCTGCCAGAAAACACTCGGACCTTCGCCATGACCTTCTCCTTCAAGCTCCCCTGGACCGCAACCTTAAAACTTCACCGCGATGCCGAAATCGCGAGAGAAACCAACCTCTACCAACAGCGAGCTTAAACCTTAAATTGAGTTCGACATGCCAACCCACCACCCTATAAACCACCGCACCATTTTTAGAATGCTTGCCATCATCCCATGATCCTCCACGACAAAGCTCCGACCCCGACATTGAACCCATCACCGAAAATCGACCCATTTCCCAATCCCCTTTAACTCAGCTTTTCTTTCTTCCCGTGATGTTAAAAATCACCAGACCAAGCCCAAAATTCACGTTTCCCAAACGCGAACAAGTATACATAACCCAAGCATTAAATCAGGATGATTGGAATTTGACAGTATTGAATCAATTCCTGTAAAAGTTGGTTCTTTCTACTCTATGCCTAATGAAATTTATGAAACCAAATTTAAGTAACCTTTTATTCTTATACAGTTTAACTTTAGTTTGAAATCGAATTTAAAATTTCTTACAGAGATGAGAAATTGCATTTTCGAAGTTATGAGTTAACTGCAGAGAAAAACAGGGACTTTCCTAAGAAAGAATATCATTTCTTTCATATATAGGAGGAATGTTTATCTACTTCTGATGTGCAATCTTAAATGAATCTCTCATGTATAATTACTAGGTACCCATTCTTTTAAATAAGCCCAATTCTTTATCCATACAATAGTTATATATACAGATATGTGATCAGTGAAGCAAAATGAAAATTGTTTTACTCACCTTAATTGTGTTGAACAGAGAACAATATCCAGATTTTAAATGTTGCTAGCTTTCCCTCTGCTACAAGCTTTTGCCTTTTTGATCTGGAATTAATTTATTTTAATCTGTAACTGGAAATACTTTTGAATTTTGAACTGCTGCTTGAATTTGAGCTGGAACTTGAACTAGTTGTGCTGAACTTGAGTTGCTTATCTTCTGTTTGAAAAACTTGAAAAAGGTTATTTAATTTAGTTGCTTATTTCTCTGGTTTTTGGCTTCTCAGGTTTTCTTTCTAAGATATGAAAGAAATGTGAAGAGAAGGAATATATATATATATATATATATAGCCTTATTTTATTTTATTTTTAAAATGGAAAGAAAATTAGTAACCTGACACTTGTATTTTGCATGTTATACTAAGCTTACACTTGTCTTTTTGCATGTATAAATGTTTATTTTTATTTTTATATGTTTTCATTAATATTTCTTATCTTTTTAGTAATTTATGTTTTGTATTTAGTTCATGTGTAATTTAAAAAGAAAGTGTATAACCCTTTTTATTAAATCTTATTTTAAAACTTAAACTATTATACTTTAATTAATAAAGATTTATCTTTAGTATTTTAAAATATAGGATTTAACTTTAAATGTCTTATGAGAATTATTATATTAAATTCAAAATAATGCATCCTAGTTACAATATATATGTATATATTATAATTAGAACATATTTTATTTGTTTTTGATATTATATATACATTCACACTTATATGCTTGTATGTGTGTACACTTAAAATTTCAACATCATAAAGTTTGCATATATCTATTTATATATATATATATATATATATATTATATTTTGAATTAAATAGTGAAATATATTATTCATTTATCCAAAGATTTATATTTCAACATGTATTATAATTTCTAATCTATCTATGTATATATCCTGATATTTATTAGAATTTTTTTTGTTCAACTTACAAATCAGTATTTTAATAAATTAAATCTAGTTAATTACCAATTAACAAATGTCCAAAAATCTGGGTTATCACAATTTTGATTTAAAAAGTGAATTGAAAAGTTATGATATTTTCAGTTGAAATTTTATTGGAGCTAAAAAAGAATGACGTAGCCTATAGAGTTTGAATTGATTAAGGTGAACTAGCTAGGATAGTTAATGCCGATGTGCTTAGGAGTAGGTATACACCAACTTTATATATTTGAGGTATAGGGATTTGTTCGAAAAATTTATGATGTCGTTATTTATGTATTTGAAATTTTTTGGAAAAAAATTAAAAATATTTGGAATTTGGAATTTACTATTATTTATAAAGTATGATGGAATTTAAATTAATTTTCGGAGGATTGTCTTAATTTTTAGCAAATAATAATATAACTGTTTAGAAAATTTATGAATTTTTTTATAATTATCAATGTTCAGGTAATAAAAATAACAGGTATTTCAAGAACAATAACAATAGTAATGAGATATTTCCATGAGTATTTTTGAAATAAATTATTACTATTCTCGATATAAATAACATAAAAAGAATTTTTGGGACTTAATGTAAAACGTTGTTATTTTTGAATTATTTAATAATAATAAAATGGTTGTGAAAAAATAGATTCAAATAAATATAATTGTTTTGATGTACAGTAATAACAATATTGTTACTTTTAAGGAAATTTTATGGAACTTATTACATTAGGAATATTAAAAGTATTACATTGAAAACAAAGGGACTTTAAAGAATATTATCATTTTGGAGAAAATTACTATTTTGAGATGTTAGATGTTTAATCTAACGAGTATTCTTAATCTAACAAGTGATATGGATTGGGTTGCTTGTTAATGAAATTGTATGAATATGTGTTTTATCTAATCACTAACTCGATTAGTTGTTGTTTTTAAATTGTTTGAAATGGTTTTGAGTATTTAAATATGAAAAGGGTATTTCATAAGCTTATACCAATCCACTAAAAGTTTCCTGGCTACTGTGATTTCTCCTCCTATGATCGTGCCTTCGGTAAGCGATGATCACCTTGTTAACATTATTGAAGACAGTTCTATGGATATTTTGGATGCGGCTCTTCCTTCATTGAATGTTTTATTTTGGGGATCATCTAAGTAGGCTTAGATACATAAACCTTCTGAAATGAGGTTTGATCCTAAGGGTGGTTGGTTCTATAAATATGTTGGTCGAGATGAAGAAAAGTGGCTATTTTACCATGTTAAGGATGAAGGCTTTACGCTATTGGTGCTTGGTCAGTCAGGTGATATGAATCGATCTGTTCTTTTATATGCCTCATGGGATAGGTAATTCCTTTGCTGATCAGATTTAGTGGATTTTTTTCCTACATTAACTACTTTTCTCTTTAGATATTATCTTGTTATTGGGCTTGAATCTTCAGATGGGGGGAGTGATTCTTCCTCTTAGGAGGAGACTAGTTTTTTTTATTGTTGTCAATTTATTAGTTTGGTGTTTTCATTAAACACTCGTGCTTTATTTTCTATTAGCTATTCTAGTGCATATACCAAACACCTATTTCTAATTTATTTATACATGTGGACGACCTACAGTAAATGCCGGCTGGCATTGTTAATTTTTTTTGAATAAAAGGAGTTTTTAGTATTAAACTTTGAAAAGGAATTTTATAGATTTTGAACTTAGAATTTTGATATGAATATTTTTTGGGTTTTGAAACAAATACGGTTTTAATTTAAATGAATATTTTAAGTATAAAGAATACTATAAAAACAAAACTTTAATTTTATTCAATTTATATAGCTTTGAAGAAAAAAGAGGGTATTTATACATTTATTATTTGAAAATGAATTCTATTGAATTTTATGACTAGAAATGAGTTTGAACTATTTTTAAATTAATAGAATTTGAATTCAAGTTTTGTGACGACCCGGATTTTAACGACAGATAACTGGTAATTAACCGGATTAAATTATTAGAAATACTGATTTATAAGTTGAACAAATAAAATTCGGATAAATAAAAAATATCTGGATATAAATATTAATTTAATAATCTTCTTATAAAATTAGTTAACTTTGCAAACTTATCTTTCAAACAATAAATATGTTATCTTATATATATGTAGATTGTAAATGGAACTATGATTTGAAATTCGAATTGTATATCTCAAAAATAAATTAGGTTTAAAAAACTACATTTTAAACACTAATATGTATATTGTTATTAATTAAGGTATAATTAGCTTAAACTTAAAATAAGTATAAATAAAAGTTTTTATGTTATTTCCTTTGAGATCATAAAATAAATGAAAAGAAAATATAAAGTAAAAATATAAAACATAAAAAAATAAAGAAATATAAAATATTCATTTGTGGACATTTGTAAGCTAAGGGATGACCTACTAATACTGAAACGACCCTGACTCGACTTTCGAAAATCGGCACCGAACACGACACTCGTATTCAAATGCCGCAGATCCAAACGTTGAATCTGGTTCGCCAAAGCTTATAACACATTAAGTATAACAACACAGTGGAAGAAACAGAATGAATATCATATACAACTCCAATGAATACAATATCCAAATATGGTACAACATCGATACAATATGATACAAGAATATCAGAGACCATAAACAGCAGCGGAAAACAAATATCCAAGAGATAACTCCAATTCAATGCTCCCAAAGCTAAAACTCCAAAACCACAGGCTCGAACCACCATCAAGTTTCACCAAGCTAAGCAATTCTCGTCCATGAATCCAAAGACTCCAATATCCAAGATCTCCAAAGAATACCAAAGAGAAAGCTAAAAGCTACTAAATCGATATCAGCTATCTGAAAAACCCAACTCTAAACTGCCCGTGTGGAAAATTGTGGGCACCCAGAGTATAGGAAGGAAACAATAAACTCTGGGTCAGTCATGGGACTGGTATGAGCAAACGAAAACAGTTTAACTTTTAAAAACAAACAAAAGAATTTAATTTGAAATCCGTAATGCTTTTTGGAAAATGAAACTACCATAAGGCCTCTCGGCACACACACCAGGCAATCGCACACTTGGGGGAGATTTCTCCTTATGATAGTCAAACATTCTTGATACGCGAAAATCATTTGATATTATTATTAGTGCATAGTGGAAAACATTTCGAAAGTATAATATTAATCTTAGCCAGCATACGTACCATTATAGTATGCCTATTATAGCTACCATGTTAGATGGCAGGTTCTACAGCTAAAACCGTACAAGGTGCTTATTGGTAATTGGATTTCCAACAAATGGTCAGGCTAAGGAACTTCCTGGGCCACATGGGTACGCCTTTGGAGGGACGCCCCGAGAACCTAACCGGATCTCTGCCAACACAAGGCCGGGTTACCTCTGCAAAACTAGATAACTGCTAACACGAATATGCCATCCCCCGGTTGTAAACAACCTTTATCCGGGTCCCCAACAAAACAATCATAAAGTAATATATATTTGCGATATCTACATAAGTTAAGTATCTGGGCTCCATACCCTGATACCACTTCTATCCATAAGGAAATGCACATACCCTCAGGGGCGCTACTCCCTATAACCTTGCTGCATTCTTCCTATTTCGATCATTCCGGGGTGTAAGGCTCGACGAAGTCTCGTCCACAAAGCTACGCTTTTCACAAAATCCATGCTTTGATCAAGAAATGATCGACAGCACTTCGTATGCCACATTACCAAATTGGGAATGTATCACTAGTAATCATCAACTATATAACCTCTGAGCTCATAGGTCTCAGAGAAGGGTGTTAAGCTAAGAAAGTAAATTCCTGCCACCAAACATAAATGTATTTGATAGAAACCGGTTTTACATCTCAAAGTGTAATGTCAGACACACATCCATACAAATCTGTTTCGGGTTTGAACAGAACCGAAGGCACTTCCGAAGAAGCCCTTGCAAATCCGGATAATCCCGAATCACGTCCAGACTCTCTATCACAAAGGGTGCTCAAATCTCTATACCGACGCCATTCGGTGTAGAGACATTCGATGGGTTATCCTTTCGTTTTCGAAAATATCCGGTCTTCACCACCGGTCTTCAAATGCTACCATAACGTCGTATCATTATTCGGAATGGGTTATATGACAGAAGGTCCTCTCCCGGCTAAAACGAATAATGAGCGCAATATTTAAAAACATATGGATAATGGGATTTGAGTTAAGTCACAACTTATTATCCAAAACTTTTCTTTCAAATGGTTTAAACAAATTTCCATTTACAAATCTTTTAAACAAAAAGATTTACTTCCAGAAACCTTTCAATGGTTTAAACAATTTCCACACTTTAATCTTTTAAACAAAAGATTCACTTTAAAACCCCCTTTCAATTTAAAACAAGGATGACCAATCTTTAACAAAGATTCATTTATAGCCTTTCGAAACAATTCCATTTCAAGTTGAATTAACTCATCTGATCTTTAAATTAAAGACTCATTTCATAAATTTTAAAACAATTTTCAAAGATTCATTCATAACTTTCAAAATAATTCCATTTCAAATTTTTCAACACACATTGAAAACCCTTTCCTTATATGAAAGCTATTATTAATTGAAACAAATAGTTTCGTTTTGGGAAAAACTAATTACATTTACCTAAGTTAAAGCAATTCAAGTATAAACTTGGGTTTAAATTTAAATTCCCAAACTAATACTTTTTAAATGGTTAAAAAATCCACATAAACATTTTTATAACTTGTATAATCTTTTTAAGCCAAAATTTCCAAATCAGTGAAGTCAATTTCAAATATTGAATTCAAACTCAAATAAATATTTCAGATTTCAAACTAAATCAAGTTATTTAAAATAACTTTTATCTTCAAAACTCCTTTTCAAATTCAGCCCAATTTCATTTCTAAACCATTTGGATTCAAAATTCAAACTTTAAAACCATTTCAAAATATTAAATTCAAATATCTGTGACTTAACTGATTTCCTCGTGAAATCCATATTCGTGTGTGCATGGTGTAGTCCAGGTGTTTTACACACAATAGTGCAACAACATCAACCATTATAGATTCAAACACAGAAATATCGATAAGCGGTTTAATCTATAACGCTTATCTTTATTTACAGATCATGGATGAATAATATAAGTTCATCGTGGATAATAAATTAGATCACAGATCATAGCACAAATTAGGATAATTCATAACGCAAAGCATCATATATCAGGGATATCAAACAATTAAATCATCCAATCCAAATATCCATTAGTAATATCAATTAATTATCTGATTAATTTAAATCACATTAGTCAGTAATCTTGGTTAATTAATGTTAATTAATTACAAACCATTTAATTAATTATTCTTAATTAATTACAATAATTAATTAACCCTTAATCAATAATCATCCCTTAATCACCTTCATTAATTAATTAACCTTTAATTAATTCATCACATTATTTAATTACCCTTAATTAATTATAATAAGTGATTATTTTTAATCACTTAGTCATTGTTAACCATAAATTAACTAGTAATTAATTTACCTTAATTAATTACCTTAATAAATTAGAAATTAATCCATCTTTTATTAATTTATTAATTAACCTTTAATTAAATTCTTTAATTAATTAACATTTGATTAATCAATTATTCTCAAATTAATTACCTTAATTAACTAATCACATAAACTAATTATTCTTTAATTAATTATTATTTTTATCACTTGATTAATCAACCCTTAGTCATTTATTTAATTATCATCAATTACTTTCATCAAGTAATTATCTTAAGTAATTAATTCCCCTTTAATCACTTAAATTAATTAATTCACTTTTATTTACTTAAGACTTTAATTATTAATTAATTCCTCAATTAATCTTTAATTTAAAAAATTTAATCTTTAAGTAATCAACCATTAATTATTTTCATTAAGTAATTAATTACATTAATCTATTTGATTAACCTGAAATTAATCACGATGATTAATTTTCTTTAATTTCTTTCATCAATTTCTATTTGAAAATACTTAAGAAAATAATTATTCAAAACTCAAAAACAATTTTAAACATGTTTATGATTTAAAAATCAAATCTTTGAAAAACTTGACTCAAACTTGTTTATAATTTAAAATCAAAAACTTGGTTTATTTTACTTTAAAACTTATTTATTTTTATATACTTTAAAGTTCAATTTTTTAAAAACTTACTTTACCTTTAAAACTTCAATACTTTGTTTTGTTTTGAAACCTTAAAGAAACCCGAGCCCATCACCATTTCACTCGAGCTATACTTCGAGTTATCCACGCTTCATTTTGCTTCGAGACAACACCTGGTTAACATTAGGACCAACCCTGAGGAATATCCTTCTTCCTCAATCATCACAAATTTGCCAGACATACACACATACGTGTGCAAGTTGCACACCGCTCCAGTCACTTCCGATCCTCATCGAGGTCACTCACAAGTCGACGGCGATCTTCTCGTACCAAATGACCACCCAGATCAATGATTGATTCGATAAATCAAAAACTAATCCATATGGGAATCAGGAACCCAAATTAGACCATCAGAAAACGCCTTATTATGATGCCCTCAAGCACCAGAATCCACACGACTCCATCAGAGCTTCGCTACAACCCTACGCGTCAACTCCCCCCAGTCCTATCAACTCCGACACCATATTGATGACGAACTCCCCTTCGAAACCTCGTTGAACAAACTGGGTAAAAAAACCCTATTTCATCGTTGTTACGCCACTCCAATAATTTACAAACCCATCCATAAATTTTCCTTTAATCTCCATAACGTCATCTCCCTTCAGACCCAAGCTCGACGTCTATCCCATCTTTGATTGACGGAAACTGATGAACTTGATAATTCTGTTCATCTCGGTAATTCTCATTGAATACAATCCTAAAAATTAGGATTTTCGTATTAAAATTCATCATTCACAAATTCAAATCATATTATGGAATTAAATCAAGAATTTAAGATATATATATATATATATGTGTATCTATATATATATATTTCTTGTTTAAAAAGATTTCACTGTTAATCCATAATTTCAAAATAGCTGCCAACCTTTTCAACTTGAGACCATTTTTAAAATTCAAATCATGTTAATTTGAATATGTTTTGTTTAAACCATCAAGCATAAAAGAATTTTAAGAAATTCTTTTGAAATTTGAACAAGTTTGGGTAACCTGTAAACTAAGAGCAGAGCCTGTAAACTATTTCATCAGACAGGCAGATGTTCACTCGACAATTCAACAACATTTTCAGTCAAAACACAACTACACATTCATGCAGAGCATATCTTAGCACATTTAAAAATAGATATTGATGAGATTAAGTTAAATGGTTTGAAGTTTACTCACATTGTAATTTGGAACAGACCAGAGAATAAGAACTTGATAATTTGTTTGAGTTGCCATTTAAACTTGCTGCATGCTTAAATCTCGAGTTTTATTATTTATTTCCTCTCTGACTTTGATCTGAAACTTGGAATCTGATCCTTAACTTGTTGAATAAATGCTCCAGGTTTGTTGTTTTCTTCTTAGATTTGGTTTTGCTTCCATATTTTCATTTCTGTTTCTACTTTGAGTTTATAGGCTTTTGATCTAGTTGAATCAGCTGCCTTGCTTAAGATTTGAATCATGCTCAGGTTGAAGATGTTGTTTTTCATTTCTTAGCTTTGATTTCTTTTTGTTTTCAGATTGAAAACTTGAATCTAGACTTGATTGATATGCATCTGAATTTAAGCTGCTACTTATTGTTTGCCTTGATCAAATTTTGAAATATATTCAGTTTTCAGGCTTTTGATTTTCCTTTTGTTTCAGGTCTGGTTTTACTTTTCTTTTGATTCACATTATTAAGAAATTTTAGAGAACAGGACTTACCACTTGTACAATTAGCTAACACTTGTAATACTACTTATCTCCTTATTTTACAAATGTCAATGTGATTTAATATTGTGTTTAAACCCTTAACTTAAATTAATTTATACATTTTGTTTTTAAACCTTATTTTATTTTTATTTATTCACATACACATTTTCCATTATTTTATTTTACACAACTTTTTAAATAGCTTTTGCAAATTTGTTTATATAGTTTAACACTTGTAAATACAATGATAATTTAAGTAATACATGTCTTCTCACATTATAAATGTTTACATTTGTCAAAATTTGTATGTCACTGTTTAAATCCCTTACTTCATTTTAATTTACAAATCATGTTTTAACCCTTAACTTAGATTTTGGAATGCATGTTTTAAATCTTACTTTATTTAAATTGATGAAACAAATTTTTTATTTATTTAAATTTATGAAACATGTTTTAAACCTTTAAAATTTAATCTAATTAATTTTTGCAAAAAAAATTTATTATTAAATTTCCAAATAAACTTGATTTTAAAATCTACTTCTAAATATATTTCTTTTCAAATATGAAAGAAAGTGTTTTTAAATCCTTTTATTCATTTTCACACTATTATATTTTAAATAAATATTTATATATATATACATTAGCTTTCAAAATATAACTTTCATATATATCATATATCCATCTTCCTATATTCAAATCAAATTCAAATTATCTTATAAAAATCCATTTATATAAATAGATAAACATACATCTAATTGAATTTGAAAATTCAATCACAATTTATATTTTTATTCACAATTAAATTTCAAAAATTAATCCAATCATCAAATTAGACTGAGCTAAAATCCGGGGATGTTACAGATTCCCCCTTAGGAAATTCCGTGCTCGAAATTTGCAAGTAGGGAGACAACAAAAGAATATAGAGAGATAGAGAGATGAATTACCAGATCTACGAATATACAGGGGTATTGATTAGTTCGAAAGATAACTAACCACTCGTAGAATATACTTGGACCCAACAGAATAAACATATATATGGATGCGATCCAAAAATTTTAGTTTAAAAAACCAAAATATACCTATCAACCATAGCACCCTAAGCAAACAATTCATCGAAACAAACAATTCTGACCCATCTGGAGTTTGTGTCCCATGCAAATATATCAAAGCTTCTTCCTGGAGCTGCCAGGAATCATCAAAGAATTGAAAAGATGAATCAAAGGAGATTGATAGAGAAAGTTATTTCCGCTATTGCAGGGTACTGACCATTTGTAGTGGTACTCCCCTGTCCCCTATCTCGTTCTCTTCTTGCACTCATACTCACTATCAGTGGATAGTAAGAGAATTTACTGAGGCATTCAGACGGATATCTTAGGAATATACTCATTCTAAGGTATACTTCACCCTATCTCTAATGAGTCAATGTGTTATACTCCTGAGCTAAAGTTTCAACCTTCAGCTCTGATACCAAATGAAACGACCCTGACCCGACCTTCGAAAATCGGCACCGAACACGACACTCGTATTCAAATGCCGCAGATCCAAACGTCGAATCTTGTTCGCCGGAGCTTATAACACATTAAGTATAACAACACAGCGGAAGAAACAGAATGAATATCATATACAACTCAAATGGATACAATATCCAAATATGGTACAACACCAATACAATATGATACAAGAATATCAGAGAACATAAACAGCCGCGGAAAAAAAATAGCTAAGAGATAACTCCAATTCAATGCTCTCAAAGCTAAAAATCCAAACCACAAGCTCGAACCACCATCAAGTTTCACCAAGCTAAGCAAGTCTCGTCCATGAATCCAAAGACTCCAATATCCATGATCTCCAAAGAATACCAAAGAGAAAGCTAAAAGCTACTATATCGATATCAACTATCTGAAAAACCCAACTCTAGACTGTCGGTGTGGAAAATTATGGGCACCCAGAGTTTAGGAAGGGAACAATAAACTCCAGGTCAGTCATGGGACTGGTATGAGCAAACGAAAACAGTTTAACTTTTAAAAACAAACAAAAGAATTTAAATTTGAAATCTGCAATGCTTTTTGGAAAATGAAACTACCATAAGGCCTCCCGGCACACACACCACGCAATCACACACTTGGGGGAGATTTCTCCTTATGATAGTCAAACATGCTTGATACGCAAAAACCATTTGATATTATTATTATTAGTGCATAGTGGAAAACATTTCGAAAGTATAATATTAATCTTAGCCAGCATACGTACCATGTTAGATGGCAGGTTCTACAACTAAAACCGTACAAGGCGCGTATTGGTAATTGGATTTCCAACAAATGGTCAGGCTAAGGAACTTCCTCGGCCACATGGGTACGCCTCAGGAGGGACGCCCCGAGAACCTAACCGGATCTCTGCCAACACAAGGTCGGGCTACCTCTGCAAAAATAGGTAACTACTGACATGAGTATGCCATCCCTTGGTTGTAAACAACCTTTATCCGGGGCCCCAACAAAACAATCACAAAGCAATATATATATATATTTGCGATATCCGCATAAGTTAAGTATTTGGGCTCCATACCATGATACCACTTCTATCCAGAAGGAAATGCACATACCCTATGGGGCGCTACTCCCTATAACCTTGGTGCATTCTTCTTGTTTCGACCATTCCGGGGTGTGAGGCTCGACGAAGTCTCGTCCACAAAGCTATGATTTTCACAAAAGCCACGCTTTGATCAAGAAATGATCGGCAGCACTTCGTATGCCACATTACCAAATTGGGAATGTATCACTAGTAATCATCAACTATATAACCTCTAGCTCATACGTCTCAGAGAAGGGTGTTAAGCCAAGAGAGTAAATTCCCGCCACCAAACATAAATGTATTTGATAGAAACTGGTTTTACATCTCAAAGTGTAATGTCAGACACACATCCATACAAGTCTGTTCCGGGTTCGAACAGAACCGAAGGCACTTCCGAAGAAGCCCTTGCAAATCCGGATAATCCCGAATCACGTCCAGACTCCCCATCACAAAGGGTGCTCAAATCTCTATACCGGAGCCATTCGGTGTAGAGACATTCGATGGGTTATCCTTTCGTTTTCAAAAATATCCGGTCTTCACCACCGGTCTTCAAATGCTACCATAACGTCGTATCATCATTCAGAATGGGTTATATGACACAAGGTCCTATACCGGCTAAACCGAATAATGAGCGCAATATTTAAAAACATTTTGTGATGCCCCACCTCTATACCCACACTAGCCAAGAACACTACGGTGTAGTGCTGTCAACTAGCATGGAGAATAAGGCTGTTGAGGAGCGACCATCCACGTAATTGCTTATCACACGGTGGCTATAAATAATCTTCGAAAACAAACATAGAAATAATCATAATACAAATCAGTCACAGATATCCATATCACAAAGGCGGAAAAGATATGAATATATAACTAACACATGAAAGTGTACATCAGAGTAGTGGTCAGTAAGATCCACATTAATACAAAAGAATAGCAACACGTGATATACAAAAGAATACAACTATGAGTCTATATCTCAAGTGTATACAACAAAAACTGCTAATCTAAACAGTTAGCCAAAAGTCAGAGTGATGAATCCCTGGGAAGAAGTCAAGCAGAAGCACCTGTAACATCTCGGTCTGACCCGAGTATTATTTAAGAAAATAATAAACGGGTCAGTCTAGCTATAAATATCAGATGACATGATATAACATACAAGATATGGCATAAACATAAAATATCCATAATGACATACCATTATAAGTATGTAAATAATGATCAACAGAAGATCAATCAATAAGAGATAATCAATATCACAAGAATCTTCTCAAAGATTCGGAAAGGGCATCATACCCCAAACTTGTACTCATAACAAGTCAATGACATAAATTCTAGAAATCAATGCAAGAAGTCCAAAAATCATAGAAAAGAGAAAGAGGCCTATCACATGACGGTCCGAAGACCAAGGGGAGCTACCCCACATGTGTGAATGGAATCACACAGATTAAGGTCCAGACTAACCAAAAAGCAAAAAGGTATATGTGAGTGGAATCACACAAGTGGTGTCTAGTCTAACCTCGCAACAAGAGACATCGCACAAATGCTAGTCTAAATCATCAGGATGATCGTCATGATCAACGAGAAGTGTCAATTACACTAAGCTAGTAAATATAGAAGTTTAGATTCATGTCCCATAACCACTTGCTTAACTTAAATATTTACGAACAAACTGTAAATCTTCACTAATAAAATTGTCACAAGAGGTTCAATCGAGCAAGTCCAAGAATTAACCGACGAAATGAACGCAAGCGTTTCATACCACTTGTTTTACTAAGTCGTTTAATTAGATTCCTCATCCGAGTGAGGTAAAGGTTTGTATATACTAATAGATTGGAAAACGGTTTAAGAAAAGAGTTTTGTTATTAAAAATAGAGTTGAAATTGTTTGTTAAAAGAGTTTTGATATTTACTACTAGTATTGAAACCTTTATATTATAAAGTGACAAAACACAGAAGCAATTGTAGAAACAATCAGTCACAAAGATCGCATACGGAGATGTGAATAAAATCCAAGGAAATCAGCTCAATGTTTTTCAGATAAGATCCCCTACGGAGGGGGGGTCCGGGGGGGTGGAAACCCCCCAAGGTGGGGGTGCGGAGGCAACGCCACCGCTTACGGGGTTCGACCTGCCCGGTCAGGTCGCGGGGTCCAGGTGGCAGTGCCCCGTCCAAAACGGTACGACCTAGTGAAGACAAAATGAGGTCTAACGACCTAAGAGGAATAGGGTCGAGCGACCTAATGGTTGCGACCTAGGGGTCTAAGGGGTCAAACGACCTAGTGGTGTTCGCGAGTTAGCAGAAGCGAGCGACCTAAGAGAGACGAGCGACTTAAGGAACTGCGACCTAACATTTGAATAGGTCAAGCGACCTAAGTGGTCAGGCGACCTAAGGTCTTACGACCTAACGACCTACGGTCTAAACAAGGTCACACGACCTAAGGCCAGCAACGACCTAATGTGGGACGACCTAAGGTCCAGCGACCTATCGGTATGAGGACTAGCGACCTAATGGAAAACGGCTTAGGGTCTTACGACCTAACGACCTAAGTCAAGTACAAGGTCACGCGACCTAAAATGGTTAAGAGCCGTATGTGTTAACGAGTTAACGACTTAAGGGCGTCAACGACCTACGGGATATAGGTCACGCGACCTAACGGTTTACAAGGTCTTGCGACCTAAAGAGACAGGGTCTAGCGACCTACGACCTAGGTCAATACGACCTACGACCTAAGGTCCATACGACCTAACTCCAAAGACGTTAGAAATGGCCAGAACGACCTATGACCTAGGGTCCATACGACCTACGACCTAAGCCCGAACGACCTAACACCGAACAAGCATTTAGATGGCCCAGCGACCTATGGTGCTAACTCGCGAGCGACCCATGGGTTAGGTCGCGAGCGACCTAACTCCGAGCACCAAAAATGGCCAGAACGACCTAAGTGCAGAAAATTCACCAAAACGCTAAAAATTGGAGTTTTTCGCCAATCCAATCCATATCAAATGCTAATATGCATGCAAAATGATAGGGAATCATTCCCAACAGTCCAATATAGTTATAGGCTAGAATTGTGAGATAAAAATCTCACCTTTTCACAAATTCAATGAAAAAGGAGCTTGAAACAATGGAGAAGCAACTACAAGCTAGAATCCAATGTCTTCACTTTGATTTTGGAGTTGAATGATGGATTTAAAGTTGAAACCTAAGCTTGGAGTTTTAATTTCCTCTTCCACTCACCATTAATGCAAAAGCTTGGTTGTTAGGAAATTTATGAAGAGTGAGAAGGAGGAAGGGGGTTTGGGCTTGAGTTATAATGGCAATCTAACCCAAAGTCCAAAGCGGGAAAAGTTAGTGAAATTCCACTAACTCCAAACCTACCAATGTTTATACTTAAAAAAATTGTAAACGGCATTTCGAACTCAATGGAAGTGGTCTCGAGTCCTAATTTGACCGTTTGCAAAAAGTAGATTTTCGGACCAAAATCCGATTAACGATAAAATATTTAAATATAAAATCGATAAATATGCGGGTTGTTACAGACTCCCCTCCTTAAAGAAATTGCGTCCTCGCAATATATAAGATGGAAATAAAAAGTAACAACCATAAAAGCATATTAACACGAAAGAAATTTGAAATAGGAAGTTCACCTCAAAGAGCGGGAGTAAGCAAGTCCGGATGTGTTCGCTCGATGAATTCCCTGGATTCCCAAGAGAAGTCCTTAGCATTTGAGGACCATTGAACCTTCACAAGCGGAACATCTTTATTTCGAAGTCGTTTGACCTCCGAAGCAATAATTCGAATAGGATGCTGCTCATAAGTTAAATTCGGCGAAACTTCAATTTCTTCTACAATACCAGGCTCAAGAATAGAATCGGAATCCCGAAGGCATTTCCGTAATTGAGAAACGTGGAACACGTCATGCATAGCAGAAAACTGAGCCGGTAATGCAAGGCGATAAGCCATGGAACCAATACGCTCAGTGATAGGAAATGGCCCAATATATCGAGGCGCTAACTTTCCCGATCGACTGAAACGTACAACACCCTTTATAGGTGAAACACGAATAAAAACAGAATCTCCAATAGAAAACTCTAATTTTCTCCTTCGGTTATCGGCATAGGATTTTTGTCTACTCTGGGCTTCTTTCATCCTATGTCGAATAAGTTCAATCTTTTCCGTGGCATCACGAATAATGTCTGGACCTAAAACCAGCTTCTCACCGGCCTCAAGCCAACAAGAAGGAGATCGGCATGGCCTTCCATAGAGTGCCTCGAAAGGTGCCATACCAATACTAGATTGGAAGCTATTATTATAGGAAAATTCAACAAGTGAAATATGATCTTCCCAACTTCCACCAAAATCGAGCACACAAGCACGAAGAAGATCTTCAAGAGTTTGATTCACACGCTCGGTTTGTCCATCGGACTGGGGGTGATAAGCAGTGCTAAAATTAAGCTTCGTTCCCAAAGCTTTTTGAAGACTCTTTCAAAATCCACTAGTAAACAATGGATCTCGATCGCTAACAATAGAAGTAGGAACTCCATGCAACTTAACAATTTCTTCGATAAAGAGTTTGGCCAAAAGAGGAACGGTTCGGTTAGACCGAACGGGAATAAAATGGGCGGATTTAGTAAGTCTATCAACAATTACCCATAAGCCGTCATGACCCGAACGAGAATGGGGAAGGCCATCAATAAAGTCCATGGAAATTTGATCCCACTTCCAAATTGGAATTTCTAAAGGTTGCAGTAACCTACCGGGCCTTTGATGTTCGGCTTTGATGAGTTGGCAAGTCATGCAACACTTAACAAAGTTGGCAATATCAGATTTCATTCCCTCCCAATAATAAAGTCGCTTCATATCAACGTACATTTTACTACTACCAGGATGAATGGTGAATTTAGAACGATGGCAATCTTCTAAAATATCTTTACGAAGATCTTCAATATTTGGTACGATAAGTCTACCAAATTTTCGAATGCCGCTACGAGAATCAATATCAAAGTCTTTCAAACCTTCAATATCAATTTTATCCTTAACATTTTGGCCAAGAAGAGCCAATTCATGGTCTAGCCCTTGAGCTTCAAGACTGCGGCCTAAAAGAGAAGGATGAGCCTCAAGGCTACATAAAACAAGTGATGAGCATAAATCGGATACGCGCTCTCGAATCTCACAAGTGGATAAAATCTCGAGATCGTTCCATTCGGGTATCATCATAGAAACAACTGCTTGTTGTTTACGGCTAAGAGCATCGGCGACACGATTACCCTTTCCGGGGGTATAAAGAACATCAAGGTCATAAGGTGCAAGGAACTCGAGCCAACGCTGTTGACGTAAATTAAGTTCCTTTTGAGAGAATAAATATTTCAAAGACTTATGATCTGTGTAAAGAATAAATTTCTCTCCCAATAGATAATGTCGCCAAGTTCGAAGGGCGAAAACAATAGTCGCGAGTTCTAGATCATGTGTGGCATATCTAGTCTCGGCCGGCTTCAATTGCCTAGAAGCATAAGCAATAACACATTCTTTTTGCATAAGAACGGCACCCAAACCAACGTGACTAGCATCGGTATAAACAACAAAATCTTGATTCCCTTCGGGAATAACAAGAATAGGAGCGTCGGAAGGGAGTTCTTTCAATTTCTGAAAAGAGGCTTCACATTTGTCCGACCAAATGTATTTAACTCCCTTCTTAGTCAAGCCAGTAAGAGGCACGACAATCTTAGAAAAGTCCTTAATAAAACGACGGTAATAGCCCGCCAAACCGAGAAAACTACGAATCTCTGTCACACTCTCCGGTCTCTTCCAATCTTGAATCGCTTCAATCTTTGAAGGATCCACGGAAATCCCGGATTCGGAAATAATATGACCGAGAAACTTCACACGAGATTGCCAAAAGTGGCATTTAGAAAATTTCGCCTTTAATTGATTACTCCTAAGAGTTTCCAATACAATCCGAAGATGTTTCTCATGTTCCTCCTCGGTTTTTGAATACACAAGAATATCATCAATGAATATGAGAACAAACCGATCGAGGAAATCTTTGAAAACTCGATTCATGAGGTCAACGAAATAAGCTGGAGCATTCGTTAACCCAAATGGCATAACAAGCCATTCATAAGATCCATATCGAGTACGGAATGATGTCAAAGGAATGCTATCCTCAGCGATACGAAGCTGATGGAAACCGGTAGCCAAGTCCAATTGTGAAAAGACCTTAGCACCACTAAGCTGATCGAATAGATCATCAATCCGAAGTAAAGGATATTTATTTTTAATAGTCAGATCGTTAAGCTTGCGATAGTCAATGCAAAGCCTAAGCGTACCGTCGGATTTCTTCACGAAAAAAGCCGAAGCTCCCCAAGGCGAGGAACTAGAGCGAATAAATTGCCTCGTCTCCAACTCAGATAATTGTTTACGCATCTCCTCATTTTCCTTATTGGACATACGATAAGGAGGATGAGTAATAGGTTGAGCTTCAGAGGTAAGATTAATTCTGAACGCAATTGCTCGCTTAGGTGGTAAACCTAAAACAGGCTCGAATATGTCGGAAAATTCACGGACAACGTGAATTCGAGAAATGACGTCTTCCTCATCATCATCATCATCGTCTCGAGGATTTAAAGAATATAAAGATGCAGTCAAAGAAGAATCTGAATCTTTAAGAATAATAGAAATCTGATTTACAGATTGCGGATGTCGGAGATAAATAGTCCGCTCAGGACATAGGATATGGGCTTCATAACGGTTAAGCCAGTCCATACCCAATATCATTCCAAAGCCTAAGTAACGCATAACATGCAAATCGGCTAGGAAAGAAAAATCGCATAAAATAATCTCCACATCCTTACAAAGCAAACTAAGAGTTGCAGATCCACCAACAAGATTCGTAATTTTTAAAGAAGTCATTAATGCAGTAACACTTAAGGAAAAAGTGTCTACCAGTTCCTTTGATATAAAAGAATGGGATGCACCCGTATCAAAGAGAACTCTAATAGGTTGATCATGAAATAAAATAATACCATCAAGAATGGAATGAGAAATACCTTGTCCACGAGATGTGTTGCCAGGGGCTTGAGCCACATTTAACTTTCCCTCATTCCTGCCTTTACGTTTGAGGCATTGATGTATAAAGTGATCTGGGCTCTTACAATAGCGACAAGATTTGGGCTTTGAGCACTTGTTCACAAAATGATCCTCTGCGCCACAGTTGAAGCATCTCGCAATATCAGGAGAAGGAGCCTTTGCAGCAGGAGTTGCTTGTTTACCCTTCTTATTGGGATAAGGGACTTTGAATTTGTTGGGCCTCTTTTTGTTATTGAAATTGGGTTTGGAAGCTACTACCTCCACCTCACTTTCTTTACCAGCCTCTTCAAGACGAAGAGCGATATCTATAAGTTGATCAAATGCAACTTCTAGTTTTAGGAGTAGTGGCTTCTTAAGATTCTTATTTAAGCCATAAACGAACCTCTGGTTCTTCTTTAGTGGAGTATTTATATACTCGACCCCATATTTGGAAAGGGATTCGAATGATGCGACGTAGTCCGCCACAGAAGACTGACCTTGAACAAGGACAATAAATCGCTGAGCCAAAGTTACTTTTTCAGCCTCGGGCATGAATTTCGATTCGAAGCGTTCCCGGAAGTGCTCCCAGGTGAGATCCGCTTCATCAATTTCTGAGATTAACAGCTCATACCAATCCAATGCTCTTTCTTGGAGCATGCTGGAAGCCACCTGGACTCGATGGAGGTCAACGAGGTTCATGCGAGAGAAGATCCTATCGCACGTTCTGAGCCAAGCCTGGACCCCAATGATAGTTTCAGAGCCTTTAAACGGCTTCCCACCCAAGTTGGTGTAATCATTGCACAATCGTGCAAACCCCGACTTTGGGTGGGTAGGTGCCGGATTAGCTCCAGCTGCTTGAGCGTTCGTTACTAAATCAAGTAACTGTTGAGTAGCCATAAAAAGTCCATTCGGTGGTGGAGCACTAGTTGATCCAGCTCTGGGACGACCTGGTCTAGACATTCTCTTCCTTAAGAAAGAAAGAAGAGAAAGAAAATAGTTATTCACCCAATGAATATCAAACATTCTTGACAGGTGAAGTAAGGAATCATAAAAGAAATAGGATGAATCGGTTTGAAGACTCGAACAAAACCTAAAGCAAGACTCCTAAGGTGGACATAGGACGATGATCCTTGTCAAGTTATTCTACATTGTTCCGAAGTTTGGCTCTGATACCAAGCTGTGACGCCCCACCTCTATACCCACACTAGCCAAGAACACTACGGTGTAGTGCTGTCAACTAGCATGGAGAATAAGGCTGTTGAGGAGCGACCATCCATGTAATTGCTTATCACAAGGTGGCTATAAATAATCTTCGAAAACAAACATAGAAATAATCATAACACAAATCAGTCACAGATATCCATATCACAAAGGCGGAAGAAGATATGAATATATAACTAACACATGAAAGTGTACATCAGAGTAGTGATCAGTAAGATCCACGATAATACAAAAGAATAGCAACACGTACTATACAAAAGAATACAACTATGAGTCTATATCTCAAGTGTATACAACAAAAACTGCTAATCTAAACAGTTAGCCAAAAGTCAGAGTGTTGAATCCCTGGGAAGAAGTCAAGCAGAAGCACCTGTAACATCTCGGTCTGACCCGAGTATTATTTAAGAAAATAATAAACGGGTCAGTCTATCTATAAATATCAGATTACATGATATAACATAAAAGATATGGCACAAACATAAAATATCCATAATGACATACCACTATAAGTATGTAAATAATGATCAACAGAAGATCAATCAATAAGAGATAATCAATATCACAAGAATCTTCTCAAAGATTCGGAAAGGGCATTATACCCCAAACTTGTACTCATAACAAGTCAATGACATAAATTCTAGAAATCAATGCAAGAAGTCCAGAAATCATAGAAAAGAGAAAGAGGCCTATCACATGACGGTCCGAAGACCAAGAGGAGCTACCCCACATGTGTGAATGGAATCACACAGATTAAGGTCCAGACTAACCAAAAAGCAAAAAGGTATGTGTGAGTGGAATCACACAAATGGTGTCTAGTCTAACCTCGCAACAAGAGACATCGCACAGATGCTAGTCTAAATCATCAGGATGATCGTCATGATCAACGAGAAGTGTCAATTACACTAAGCTAGTAAATATAGAAGTTTAGCTTCATGTCCCATAACCACTTGCTTAACTTAAATATTTACGAACAAACTGTAAATCTTCACTAATAAAATTGTCACAAGAGGTTCAATCGAGCAAGTCCAAGAATTAACCGACGAAGTGAACGCAAGCGTTTCATACCACTTGTTTTACTAAGTCGTTTAATTAGATTTCTCATTCGAGTGAGGTAAAGGTTTGTATATACTAATAGATTGGAAAACGATTTAAGAAAAGAGCTTTGTTATTAAAAATAGAGTTGAAATTGTTTGTTAAAAGAGTTTTGATATTTACTACTAGTATTGAAACCTTTATATTATAAAGTGACAAAACACAGAAGCAATTGTAGAAACAATCAGTCACAAAGATCTCATACGGAGATGTGAATAAAATCCAAGGAAATCAGCTCAATGTTTTTCAGATAAGATCCCCTACGGAGGGGGGGTCCAGGGGGTGGCAACCCCCAAAGGTGGGGGTGCGGGGGCAACGCCACCGCTTACGGGGTTCGACCTGCCTGGTTAGGTCGCGGGGGTCCAGGGGGCAGCGCCCCGTCCAAAACGGTACGACCTAGTGAAGACAAAATGAGGTCTAACGACCTAAGAGGAATAGGGTCGAGCGACCTAATGGTTGCGACCTAAGGGTCTAAGGGGTCAAATGACCTAGTGGTGTTCGCGAGTTAGCAGAAGCGAGCGACCTAAGAGAGACGAGCGACTTAAGGAACTCGCGACCTAACATTTGAATAGGTCAAGCGACCTAAGTGGTCAGGCGACCTAAGGTCTTACGACCTAACGACCTACGGTCTAAACAAGGTCATGCGACCTAAGGCCAGCAACGACCTAATGTGGGATGACCTAAGGTCCAGCGACCTATCGGTATGAGGACTAGCGGCCTAATGGAAAACGGCTTAGGGTCTTACGACCTAACGAGCTAAGTCAAGTATAAGGTCACGCGACCTAAAATGGTTAAGAGCCGTACGTGTTAACGAGTTAACGACTTAAGGGGGTCAACGACCTACGGGATATAGGTCACGCGACCTAACGGTTTACAAGGTCTTGCGACCTAAGGAGACAGGGTCTAGCGACCTACGACCTAGGTCAATACAACCTACGACCTAAGGTCCATACGACCTAACTCCGAAGACGTTAGAAATGGCCAGAACAACCTACGACCTAGGGTCCATACGACCTACGACCTAAGCCCGAACGACCTAACACCGAACAAGCATTTAGATGGCCCAGCGACCTATGGTGCTAACTCGCGAGCGACCCATGGGTTAGGTCGCGAGCGACCTAACTCCGAGCACCAAAAATGGCCAGAACGAACTAAGTGCAGAAAATTCACCAAAACGCTAAAAATTGGAGTTTTTCGCCAATCCAATCCAAATCAAATGCTAATATGCATGCAAAAGTGATAGGGAATCATTCCCGATAGTCCAATATAGTTATAGGCTAGAATTGTGAGATAAAAATCTCACCTTTGCACAAATTCAATGAAGAAGGAGCTTGAAACAATGGAGAAGCAACTGCAAGCTAGAATCCAATGTCTTCAATTTGATTTTGGAGTTGAATGATGGATTTAAAGTTGAAACCTAAGCTTGGAGTTTTAATTTCCTCTTCCACTCACCATTAATGCAAAAGCTTGGTTGTTAGGAAATTTATGAAGAGTGAGAAGAAGGAAGGGGGTTTGGGCTTGAGTTATAATGGCAATCTAACCCAAAGTCCAAAGCGGAAATAGTTAGTGAAATTCCACTAACTCCAAACCTACCAATGTTTATACTTAAAAAAATTGTAAACGGCATTTCGAACTCAATGGAAGTGGTCTCGAGTCCTAATTTGACCGTGTGCAAAAAGTAGCTTTTCGGACCAAAATCCGATTAACGATAAAATATTTAAATATAAAATCGATAAATATGCGGGTTGTTACACATTTGGATAATGGTATTTCAGTTAAGTCACAACTTATTATCCAAAACTTTTCTTTCAAATGGTTTAAACAAAATTCCATTTACAAATCTTTTAAACAAAAAGATTTACTTCCAGAAACCTTTCAACGGGTTAAACAATTTCCACACTTTTGTCTTTTAAACAAAAGATTCACTTTAAAAAACCCTTTCAATTTAAAACAAGGATCACCAATCTTTAACAAAGATTCATTTATAGCCTTTCAAAACAATTCCATTTCAAGTTGAATTAATTTATCCGGTCTTTAAATTAAAGACTCATTTCATAACTTTTAAAACAATTTTCTAAGATTCATTCATAACTTTCAAAACAATTCCATTTCAAATTTTTCAACACAAATTGAAAACCCTTTCCTTATAGGAAAGCTATTATTAATTATAACAAATAGTTTCGTTTTGGGAAAAACTAATTACATTTACCTAAGTTAAAGCCATTCAAGTATAAACTTGGGTCTAAATTTAAATTCCCAAACTAATACTTTTTAAATGGTTAAAAAATCCACATAGACACTTTTATAACTTGTATAATCTTTTTAAGCCAAAATTTCCAAATCATTGAATTCAATTTCAAATATTGAATTCAAACTCAAATTAAAATATTTCAGATTTCAAACTAAATCAAGTTATTTAAAATAACTTTTATCTACAAAACTCCTTTTTAAATATTTTTTCAAATTCAACCCAATTTCACTTCTAAACCATTTGGATTCAAAATTATAACTTTAAAACCATTTCAAAATATTAAATTCAAATATCTGTGACTTAACCGATTTCCTCGTGAAATCCATATTCGTGTGTGTATGGTGTAGTCCAGGGGTTTTACACACAATAGTGCGACAACATCAACCATTATAGATTCAAACACAGAAATATCTATAAGCGGTATAATCTATAACGCTTATCTTTATTTACAGATCATGGATGAATAATATAAGTTCATCGTGGATAATAAATTACATCACAGATAAATAAATTACATCACAGATCAAATCACAAATCAGGATAATTCATAACGCAAAGCAACATATATCAAAGATATCAAACAATTAAATCATCCAATCCAAATATCCATAAGTAATATCAATTAATTATCTGATTAACTTAAATCAGATTAGTCACTAATCTTGGTTAATTAATTACAAACCATTTAATTAATTATTCTTAATTAATTACAATAATTAATTAACCCTTAATCAATAATCATCCCTTAATCACCTTCATTAATTAATTAACCTTTAATTAATTCATCACATTATTCAATTACCCTTAATAATTATAATAAGTGATTATTTTTAATCACTTAATCATTGTTAACCATAAATTAACTAGTAATTAATTTACCTTAATTAATTACCTTAATAAATTAGAAATTAATCCATCTTTAATTATTAATTTATTAATTAACCTTTAATTAAATTCTTTAATTAATTAACCTTTAATTAATCAACTATTCTCATATTAATTACATTAATTAACTAATCACATAAACTAATTATTCTTTAATTAATTATTATTTTTATCACTTGATTAATCAACCCTTAGTCATTTATTTAATTATCATCAATTACTTTCATCAAGTAATTATCTTAAGTAATCAATTCCCTTGTAATCACTTAAATTAATTAATTCACTTTTATTTACTTAAGACTTTAATAATTAATTAATTCCTTAATTAATCTTTAATTTTAAAAAAAAAATCTTTAAGTAATCAACCCTTAATTATTTACATTAAGTAATTAATTACATTAATCTATTTGATTAACCTGAATTTAATAACGATGATTACTTTTCTTTAATTTCTTTCATCAATTTCTATTTGAAAATACTAAAGAAAATAATTACTCAAAACTCAAAACAATTTTAAACATGTTTTTGATTTAAAATCAAATCTTTGAAAAACTTGACTCAAACTTGTTTATAATTTAAATTCAAAAACTTGGTTTATTTTACTTCAAAACTTATTTATTTTTATATACTTTAAAGTTTAGTTTTTTCTATTTAAAACTTACTTTACCTTTAAAACTTCAATACTTTGTTTTGTTTTGAAGCCTTAAAGAAACCCGAGCCCATCACCATTTCACTCGAGCTATACTTCGAGTTGTCCACGCTTCATTTTGCTTCGAGACAACACCCGGTTAACATTAGGACCGACCCCGAGGAATATCCTTCTTCCTCAATCATCACGAATTTGCCAGACATACACACATACGCATGCACATTGTACGCCGCTCCAGTCACTTCTGATCCTCACCGAAGCCACTTACAAGTCGACGACGATCTTCTCGTACCAAATGACCACCCAGATCAATGATTGATTCGATAAATATAAAAGGAACCCATATGGGCATAAGGAACCCAAATTAGACCATCAAAAAATGCCTCATTACGACGCCCTCCAGCACCAGAATCCACGCGACTCCATCAGAGCTTCACCATAACCCTACGCGTCAACTTCCCCCCGGTCCTATCAACTCCGACGCCATATTGATGACGAACTCCCCTTCGAAACCTCGTTGAACAAAATAGGTAAAAAAACCCTATTTCATCGTTGTTACGCCACTCCAATAATTTACAAACCCAGCCACAAATTTTCCTTTAATCTCCATCACATCATCTCCCTTCAGACCCAAGCTCGACGTCTATCCCATCTTTGATTGACGGAAACCGATGAACTTGATAATTCTGTTCATCTCGATAATTCTCAATGAATACAATCCTAAAAATTGGGATTTTCGTATTAAAATTCATCATTCACAAGTTCAAATCATATTATGAAATTAAATCAAGAATTTAAGATATTTTTTTGTTCTTGTTTAAAAAGATTTCACTGTAAATCCATAATTTCAAAATAGCTACCAACCTTTTCAACTTGAGACCATTTTTAAAATTCAAATCATGTTAATTTGAATATGTTTTGTTTAACCACCAAGCCTAAAAGAATTTTAAGAAATTCTTTTAAATTTTGAACAAGTTTGGGTAACTTGTAAACTAAGAGCAGAGCCTGTAAACTATTTCATCAGACAGGCAGATGTTCACTCAACAATTCAACAATAATTTCAGTCAAAACACATCTACACATTCATGCAGAGCATATCTTATTACATATAAAAATGGATATTGATGAGCTTAGCTTAAATGGTTTGAAGTTTACTCACATTGTAATTTGGAACAGAGAAGAGAATAAGAACTTGATAATTTGTTTGAGTTGCCATTTGAACTTGCTGCATGCTTAAATCTGGAGTTTTATTATTTATTTCCTCTCCGGTTTTAATCTGAAACTTGGAATCTGATCCTTAGCTTGTTGAATAAATGCTTTAGGTTTGTTGTTTTCTTCCCAGATTTGGTTTTGCTTTCATATTTTTATTTCTGTTTCTACTTTGAGTTTATAGGCTTTTGATCTAGTTGAATCAGCTGCCTTACTTAAGATTTGAATCATGCTCAGGTTGAAGATGTTGTTTGTCATTTCTTAGCTTTGATTCTTTTTGTTTTCAGATTGAAAACTTGAATCTAGACTTGATTGATATGCATCTGAATTTAAGCTGCTACTTATTGTTTGCCTTGATCAAATTTTGAAATATATTTAGGTTTCAGGCTTCTGATTTTTCCTTTTGTTTCAGGCCTGGTTTTGCTTTTCTTTTGATTCACATTATTAAGAAATTTTAGAGAATAGGACTTACCACTTGTACAATTAGCTAACACTTGTAATACTACTTATCTCCTTATTTTACAAATGTCAATGTGATTTAATGTTGTGTTTAAACCCTTAACTTAAATTAATTTATACATTTTATTTTTAAACCTTATTTTATTTTTATTTATTCACAAACACATTTCCCATTATTTTATTTTACACAACTTTTTAAATAGCTTTTGCAAATTTGTTTATATAGTCTAACACTTGTAAATACAATGATAATTTAAGTAACACATGTCTTCTCACATTATAAATGTTTACATTTGTCAAAATTTGTATGTCGGTGTTTAAATCCCTTACTTCATTTTAATTTACAAATCATGTTTTAACCCTTAACTAAGATTTATTTGGAATGCATGTTTTAAATCTTACTTTATTTAAATTGATGAAACAAGTTTTTTATTTATTTAAATTTATGAAACATGTTTTAAACCTTTAGAATTAAATCCAATTAATTTTACAAAAGTATTTATTATTAAATTTCCAAAGAAACTTGATTTTAAAATCTTTAGATGTATTTCTTTTCAAGTATGAAAGAAAGTGTTATTCATTTTCACACTATTATGTTTTAAATAAATATTTATGTATATACATTAAGTTTTAAAATATAACTTTCATATATATCATATATCCATCTTCTTATATTCGAATCAAATTCAAATTATCTTATAAAAATCCATTTATATAAACAGATAAACATACATTTAATTGAATTTGAAAATTCAATAACAATTTAGATTTTTATTCACAGTTAAATTTCAAAAATTAATCCAATCATCAAATTAGACTGAGCTAAAATCCGGGGATGTTACAAATACAAGTGTCAAGATTAAATTGTTTCTTCATTTAAAAAAATAACTATAATAAATAAAATGATTTAAAGAGAAAACAAGGCTGTATAGTTTACATCCTCATATATATATACACACACACTCTCCTATCTCCTTTCTTTCTTTCATCTTTCAAACAAAAAACTAAAACCAGAAGAAAAAAAAGATAAAAGAAAAACAAACAACTCTTTCAAATTTCAAAATGAAACAAAGCAAGACTCAATTCAATTTCATCTCAACAAAATATAAATTCAAGCTTAAGCAAAGAAGATCAAGTTCCAGTTTCAAAATCAAGTGCAGTTTCAAATTTTCAAACTCTAGTTTTCTCTGTTCAAATAATACGATGAGTAAACTACACTTTCTAAAGCTAGATCTTAATTTTTATCACTATGCATGTAAATGTTGAATGCGGAAATGGTTTGAATGAGATTTGCATGGATGTAGAAATGTATTTTTCGGAATATAACGTGAAATACTATGTGCATGCCTGTATGTAATACATACCTCTGTTCTTGTTTAACAGACCAAAAATAAGTTCAAAAATTCAATTCTCTTCCCTCGGTCTCTTTTAGGTTATGATCTTTAAAAGAAATATGTTTTTATTAACTAAATCTTATTTATAAAAATAAATATAAGTGAAATTAGTAATTAATTAACTGAAAAATAAGAAGTTATAGTAAAAATCAAACAACTCGAAAAATCCGACTTTCATAATTTCAAGTTTCACTTTTATAATCAGATTTGATTTCGAAAACTATGTTCTTTAATAATAATATATAGATTTTTAAGTTTATGATTTAGGAGATTTTGTGGGTCCATCAGAAAATGGAATTTCATGGATTTCCGACAATCGGTGAATGGTGGAAGGTCGAGTTCGTTGTTGGAGGCAGCTCGAGGGTCGAGGTGCTCGGGAAAAATGGTCGAAGGGTTTATAGTATGCCGTGGTGGCGCGGCGAGGAGGTTGTAGGGTTTAAGAACATGTTTGGGTCGACATGGTCTTGAAGCGAATGCGGCATCGCGAGGTGGGGGAAAAGGATGATGAAGGGCTGGCCACGCTCTAGGCGTGGCGACGAGGTTTCAGACGATCGGAGGTGGCAGTGCATGGTGATTTTTGGTGTTCACTTTCGTTCCAGTGGGTGTTAGGTTTGCTCAATCTTGATTTTCTTTCTCTTTTTTGGTTCTGGGCAGTGGAGACGTTTGAGCATGTCATCGACGATTTGTCGGCAATGGTGATAATGGTCGGAGCGGCGTTGTTCATTTGTGAACGTGCACGCATGTACGTACATCTGGGTTGTGGTTTTGTGATTGAGGTAGGATCGGGTTTTCGAGGGAGAGTACGGTGAAGTTTGAGTTTGGCTCGAGATTTTGATTGGGTTGGGCTCGAAGTGTTGCTGTAGAGTATAGAGAAGGAAAGTGTAAAGAGAAGAAGCAAGGGAAAATCGACCGAACGTTTTGGGCCTGAGAAAAGGAAAGAAGAGGAAAGAAAATAGGAAGTAAGGAAATAAGGTAGGGAAATATAGTAAAGAAAAATAGATTTATATAAAAGAATAAAAAAACGTGGTAATAAAATGAACAAATTTTTTCCAAAGCAAATTTTCTATCCAAATCTTTATACAGGTTAAATGTTTTACTCAAGTTTCATGATAAGGATAAAAAGTTTAAAACCATAATTTACTTAAATATTATTTAGTTAAAGGTCTTATAAATAAAGTATTTTTAACTTAAATTAATTAAGTTTAGAAATTATATTATTCTTGAGTTTATTTAAATAAAGTTTAAAGAATGTAATTAAGTAGATTAGTCAAAGGAAGAATAAATGTTTAAACTTTTAAATTAATCAAAGGTCTGAAGTTATTCTATTTGTTTTTAATTCCAAACAGTTATTTAAATAAAATAAAATGGTTTGTGATTAATTAATGACATTTAAGCAGGAATTTTAAGTAATTTATTTATAAATACTTAATTTAATTTAATTTAATTTAATTAGAAATGGTGTGACCAGTTAATCTAGACTATGGATGATTAAATTGTATTGAATACTTTAATATCTCTAGACTGATAATTTGTGATGTTCTGTGATATGAAATGCCTGAATTGAACTGTTAACAAATGTGAGATGTTTCACATATATGTAATGAATTTCTGCGTGAATATGATATTCTGAATTTAGATTGAGTAGTTTTACTTAATCAACTTGGCTTAAAGGATGGCGATGGATTCGAAGAGATCGGGATCAGATATTGGCAATATCCAGAACCACTTCGATTCGTAATCTATAATTCTTTATAGATTTGATTATAGAAGCAAATAGGCTGGAATGGAATAAATTAAGTGAACTTGCCCATTTAAACTAAGTAACGGTTCTTAGATATTGTTTTATGAAACAAGTGTTTGGCTTTAGCAAGATAAAACTCGTAGTAATGAACGAGTTACCTGGTTTTCAAAGAAGCTTTACAACTTAAGTATTTCATATTTAATGGGTTTACTCATGCTGGTTTCCAGCCTGACTCGAGTGTTACATTATTGTAATGCACATGTCAGACCGAGTATTATAGATTTTCAGGTTAGGACGTTCTGGAGCTCAAGAGGCGAGCTTGATGGCAGGGACGTGTGGAATATTTTCCGCTGTGTATTAGAGTTTGTATTGACTGTATTCAGGGACAAGTGATTATAACTGTCCAGATTATTTGTTGATGATTGTACTCTGATATATTGTATGTAAATTGACATTTACAGCTTTTCTTAGTATAAATGCTGTTATTTGATATTATATTTTGTTCCGCTGCGATTATGAGATTTTGTGCTTTTGTTTTCTGTTTCTTCTTCTACCTCTTTTTCTTCTTAACCCTAACAACCTGGAGTTTCCAGCATTCGATAGCTCAGCACTCTATACAGTGAACGTATTAGTGTCGAATTTTCGAGGTCGAAAATTCCAGGTCGTTACATTTGGTATTAGAGCTGAAGGTTAAGCGAGGACCTTGGCTTTGGTGGGGGATTACTCATTAGGGATAGGGTCAGTAGTACCCTAGAATGAGTTGAGTGTATTATATGAGGGCGTACTTGTTATTTTCTTATATAAAGATTTTAAAATGGTTTTAAAAATGAATGATTTTTATATAAGCTTATATTTTGATATATAAAGCAATAATTTTTATATTTATTATATATATTAAGGAAATTGGTTGTTGATTATTGAAATTAAATATAATTATAAGAATAAAGTGGTACGTATATACAACCAAATGGAAATTTGGGTAAGGATTAATATTACAAATAAGATACGCTAGAAAAAAATTCCAACTAGAAATTTAAAATCCTGAAAAGATGTAGAAGTGTTTTTCAAAGTGTTGAAATAAGTTACCCTGATTTTATTTTCCAATAAATTATGATATAATATATAGTGAATTGGTTTCCAGATATGATAATCTTGGTCATTATTATAAAATGTTTGTTGTTTCTAAATAAAAGGGATGTTTATTTTCTAAAAATAAATAATGATAAAGCAAAATGGAATGTTATAAGGAAGTAATAATTTATGTAAGTATGACTTATAAATTGAAATAATTTTTAAATTGGAAAATTTTAAATCTAGACCTAGAGAAATTTGGAATTGGAATTGTTTCAGAATGTTAAAAGAAATAATAAATAGTATTATTCATAATATATTTGAATGAAGGAGTCTTGTTTTAGAAAAAAGTTGTTTTGAAAATTTTAAAGGAATTTGGTTGACTTAAAAACCAAGAATAGATTTAAATTGGGAAGATTTAAAATCTAAGTCCAGAAAATTTGAAATATGACTTGGTGTGCTAAAGAAATAAACATGTATATATATGTGGAATGTACATAATATCAAAACTGATTTGAAATAAATACTAAGTGTTGAATTCTAAATTCCCTAGAATGAGATGAATAACCCAAAGTAAAATAAGTTCTAAACTTATAAGTGGAAGTGATATTAGTAATAAAATTTAAATTTGAAATGGAAAATTTAAATTGAGGAGTCTAAATGGATTAATGAATTGAAATTTAACTCTGGACAAGTTAAATAAGTTGTGGACTTATAATCTGAAATGGGAAATTTCAAGATAAAATTGCACTTAACTTAAGGATGTTAAATGGGTTGAATTGAAAAAGGAGTGATGCGTGATCTCAAAATGGGTTTGAGTTCTGGAAATGTGTGATGGATGCTATTGATGGATGTTTTAGATAATTTAGATATTTATTTACTTTGACTTAACCTGATATCCTCCTGTTGTTATTAATAATCTATGAAACTGTGAATTGAATTGTTTTAAACAAATTAAGAAGTGGATTGAGATAATATATATCCATTACTGAAATTAAATGGAAATAAAACTTTAATTTGAAATTATTTAAATGATTTTGATTTTTAGAAATAAAGTTGAAATTATGGAAATAGCATCACTTTGAACTTAATATTTAAATGTTAAAAATGAACTTGCAAACTAAAATTGTTAAGAATTGGTTTCAAAGTTAAAATTGGGTAATAAATTGGATTCCGAGGATTAAATTGTTTATAAAGGACTTGAACTCTTACTTGAACCTTGAAATAAGTTAAGTAAAAGTAATTTAAATGAATATTAGAAATTTAGACTCAGAATTAAATTGTTTAAAGACTTAGGATGTTAAACTAAAAGTAAAGGTTAATTTGATTGAGGGGATTAAATCAACATTTTAAATTTAACTCGAATTTGTATAAATTGGGTTGATTTAAAAATTGAAAATGGAATTGGAAGTAATTCAAAGGAGGAATTGAAATGAAATATTTGGTATTTGAAATTGAAATTAAATTAAACGAATTGGGAGTGTAATCGAAGTTGAATAAGTTAAATTCATATGGGAATTGATTTGAATTTGGAATGGGAATCGAGGTTAATTAAAATTGAACTGGAATTGAATCAATTTAAATGGAAGTGGAAATTGGAAATTGGTTGGAAGTGGAGGTTGGAAAATTGAACCAGTTTGACTCTAAAACTATTTTCAAGTAAATTGTTTTAATATAAACTATCTTAAATCTATTTTTCCTAAGCTATTTACTGTACAACCTTTCTTTTCAAAAAAATAAACTATCTTATATTTATTTTTCAACCGTGTTGAAAAAACTAATTACTATTTTACAATAATTTTACATCTGCTTTACAAATTAGTTACTATTTTACAACCATTTTGCAACAAACCAACTATTCTACGACTATTTAGCTGTTTTACAACTATTTTATAACTACTTAACTATTCTACAGCCATTTTACAACTAATAACTACTTTATAGCTACTTAACCATTTCAAACTTTTCAAGATGTTTTCTAAATTCAAACTGGTTTGAGTGCAAACTGTTTATAATTAAATACCAATTGAGATAGGAATTAAAGTGAAAACCCAATTGGAAATTGAAGCAATTGTGAATAATGGAATATAAATCAAAATGAATGTGAATAAAAATAAAATTGATTTGGCTAATGATAAATGAAGATAAATAGGTAAGATGTATGTATATTATTCTATCTGCATAACGATTTGATCCAGTTCGAGCATAGAATTTCGAGATAGTATATCGATCCGAGTTGGGATTATTACTCGATTTTCAACGGCGAATCCTGGATATGGATTTTTAATTGATTCTGGAGATTCTCTATCATAGTTATGGCTATGAAAGGAGAAGGATGGTTTTCGATCAAGGAACTTGATCTGAGTTCGCACTGGGAAGTCGGGGGACGATACTAGTTCGGAAGTGAAATTGTGTGACCAAGTGAGTGATCGGATTTGATATTGCGTGCAGATGATATATGTCCATCTTATGTGCTTGAATGAAATGGATATTGAAAATTTGAAAAGAAATGTAAAAATGATTTTTTAAATGGAAAAGTATATTTTGAGAAATATATGATAAACTCCCATTGTTGAATCTATAACCCGAAGAAAAGGTCTTTGGAAATATTTGAAGTATTAAAAAGGAATTTATATAAGTAGGAAGCGATCCAAAAATATTTTTTTTGGTTTAAAGATTAAACATATATATATATATATATATATATATATATATATATAAATGATTTTATGAAATTGGGAAAAAGAGTTTTTGGAACCCACTGATTTTGAAAGGCTTTTGATTTTGGAAAAAAATCAATTTTGGGAATTTGGAAAGCCAAGTTTGGAACTATCTATTTTGAGATATCGATTTTGTGTAAATAGGATTTATATACGATACATATAAAAAGTATGTTTTGAAAGATACTATATATATATAGTATAAATATATTTTGAGAATGTTGTGGGGAAAAAGGAGCTCCCATTTAGAGTTGAAACTTATAGTAGGAGATCCATGGGGTGGTTCTGCCTTGAGCCCTAATTGGGGTTCTAAATTTTGATCCTAGAGGATGTCCGGACTAAACTGAAGTTCTTAAGGATTGTGGTTAGGGTAGCGAAAGTCGAGGGCGTTGATGCCTACAGAGACATTTGGGTTATGTTGTGACAATAGTGTAACTCGGTGTAACTACGATCTACTGCACTCATAGCATAAGTCGAGGGGCAGTGATTGCCTAAAGTCTACGTTTAATTTCGCTGGGAGGGCGACGTAACATCGATAGACTACGATCTATGAAGACAAAGAGAAAGTCGTGTGGTAGTGAGTGCTTACAGGCTACATTAGGACTCGACTGATGTAGTCTACGATCTATGTGGTCTGTGTGGTGTTCATTGGGCAGCGAAATTCGATGGCGCTGATGCCTACAGTCACATGGTTTTTTCCATGATGGCAACGTAACCCTAGTTGTAGCTGTGATCTGTGGCGGTTCCATGGTGTCATCGAGGGGTGCGGATTCCTATACTTTTCTATGGATTTCGCTGGGATGGCAATGTAATCATTGGGCTAACTGCGACCATGGAAGGGGTGATGATTTCCAGAGCATTCCCACAAAAATGTTTTCTATATTTTCATAAAAATTTTCTAAGTATTTTCACTGGGTGTTGAAAACGGGTCTACTAAGTATTTATTGATTTTCAGTCCTAAGCTTGATCAACATATGACCGAATTTCTATGATAACAAGGATGGACTTGTTGCGACATCGAGTTATAAAAGGTATTTTTATAAAACTATTTTGATAATATTATGTAGATTTTTAACGTGTTTTAAATTTTTTAATAAAAAGAGCAGGAGTTAAAAATGTCTAAAGAATAATTTAACTGATAATTAACAGTATAATTTAATATTCTTTCTTTGTTCCTTTTTGGGGACAAAAAGATTTAAAGGGGGAGAGGAATGTGAACCCGGATTTTAACGACAGATAATTGGTAATTAACTGGATTAAATTATTTGAAATACTGATTTATAAGTTGAAAAAATAAAATTTGGAAAAATAAAAAAATATCTGGATATAAATGTTAATTTAATAATATTCCTATATAATTATTTAAATTTGAAAACTTATCTTTCAAACAAAAAATATGCTATCTAATATATATATATATATATGTAGATTGTAAATGGAACTATGATTTGAAATTCAAATTGTATATCTCAAAAATAAATTAGGTTTAAAACTCTACATTTTAAACACTAATATGTGTATAGTTATAAATTAAGGTATAATTAGGTTAATCATAAAATAAGTATAAATAAAAAGGTTTTATATTATTTCCTTTGAGATCATAAAATAAATAAAAAGAAAATATAAGAGTAGAAATATAAAACATAAGAAAATATATAAAATATTCATTTGTAGACATTAGTAAGATAAGGGATGACCTACTAATACAAGTGTCAAGATTAAATTGTTTCTTCATTTAAAAATAATAATAATAAATAAAATGATTTAAAGAGAAAACAAGGCTGCATAGTTTATATCCTCCTATATATATATATATATATATATATATATATATATCTCTACTCCTTTCTTTCTTTCATCTTTCAGACAAAAAACTAAAACCAAAAGAAAAAAAGAAAAAAAACATTTTCAAATTTCAAACTAAAACAAAGCAACACTCAATTCAAGTTCATCTCAACAAAGTACAAATTCAAGCTTAAACAAAGAAGATCAAGTTCCAGTTTCAAAATCAAGTGCAGTTTCAAATTTTCAAAATCTGATTTTCTCTATTCAACTGAATATGGTGAGTAAACTTCACTTTCTAAAGTTAGATCTTCTTTTTATCACCGTTCATGTAAGTGTTGATTGTGGAAACGGTTTGAATGAGATTTGCATGGACGTAGAAGTGTATTTTTTGGAATATAAGGTGAAATACTGTGTGCACGTCTGTGTGTATACATGCATACATCTGTTCTGGTTTAACAGACCAAAAATAAGTTCAAAAATTCGATTCTCTTCCCTCAATCTCTTTTAGGTTATGATCTAAATATGTTTGTATTAAATAAATCTTACTTTTAAAAATAATTATAAGTGAAAATAGTAATTAATTAACTAGAAAATAAGAAGTTATAGTAAAATCAAACAACTCAGAAAATTCAACTTTCATAATTTCAACTTTCACTTTTATAATCAGATTTGATTTCGAAAACAATGATTTTTAATAATAATATATAGTTTTTTTAAGTTTGTGATTTAGGAGATATTGTCGGTTGATCAAAAAATGGAATTTCATTGATTTCCAGCGATCGGTGAATGGTGGAAGGTCGAGTTCGTTACTGGAGGTAGCTCGAGGGTCGAGGTGCTCGGGAAAAATGGTCGGAGGGTTTATAGTTCTCCATGGTGGCGTGGCGAGGAGGTTGTAGGGTTTAAGAACCTGTTTGGGTCAACGATGGTCTCGAAGTGAATGCGGTGTCGCGATGGCTTCGGAATTGATCGAAGGTGGGGGAAAAGGATGATAAAGGGCTGGCGCAGTTCCAAGCATGGAGGCGAGGCTTCGAATGATTGGAGGTGGCGGTGCGTGGGGGTTTTTGGTGTTCATTTTTGTTCCAGTGGATGTTGGGTTTTCTTGATCTTGATTTGTGTTATCCCATTTTTGGTTAAAACTGGAATATCAATGTTGTGTGCATTTCCACCACGACCGAACCAAGAAGAAGCAGCTAGCAAGCGTATATAAGTCTGGGATTTCACTCATGATTCAAGTGCAAGTGTTCATTCTCACCCAGGATATCTCGAGACCTAGAAGCATCAGTTTCATCTGGGTTCGCCCGCTTCATTCGTTCCATTCCATCCTCTACGTAAGCTCATCCGGTACACATACCAAAGCCAAACCATGTTCCTTCGCTACCGAACCAGCACGAGGAGGATGCCGCCGAACCATTCAGTACCGGACCATTCGGTACCGGACCAACGTCCCACCAATCCAAAACTCCACTGCCGAGCCAAACCTCAGCCTCCACCGAACCATCTCATCTCCATGACCGAACCAGACCTCGCCTCGCTACTTGCCGAATCAGACCCAAGGCACCACATGCCGAACCAGAGGCCTTTCCCCCTTCCACCGAATCAACCTCCTTTCCATCCACTACCAAGTAAACCACCGAACCAACCTTCCCCCCAAACCATACCGAACCACCTCTCCACTTCCATGCCGAACCAACCCACCACCGGTCCAAAACCCACCATCACCGAACCACTTCCCTACCGAACCAAACTCCAACAACTCCAAACGCTACCGATGCAGGACGCCGCCAGGCAAGAATTACTTCAGCCCAGGCCCGCCAGTAGCTATGTACATCCAGGACCCCTGCCCCCAGCCTCACTCTATAAATAGAGGGGCAGGGGTACAACAATGGCAGAGAAGTTTGAGAGCTCAAGCACGGAAGGAACTTTCAAACAACTTTCATATACTTGTAACCAAAGCTTTATACTTGTAATCTGAAGAGAAAGAGGAGAATAACATATAAAGTGGACGTAGGCACGTTCTGGCCGAACCACTATAAATCTGTGTGTCTTTTACAGTTCAGTCCCTGTTTTTTACATATTTGCATAAGTCACCCAAATTACTAAGAACAACATAAAATCGACTAAATCGTACGACTTGGAGGTGTTTGCCCATTTTTTGCGCAAACATTTTTGGTGCTTTCACTGAGAACTGAACTCAGGGACCTACCTCTTGGAAGTTGAATTTGAGAGTTTAGAGATTCAGATTGGAAGAGTCATGGTGAGACAATCAAGCAGAAGGCCAAGGCCAGAGCAGAGTCAACAGGAAGGGAGTCAAGAGGCTTCCTCAGGAGCAAACCAAGCTTCAGCCTTCATCACCAGGGATGAGATGGAGGCTATGATGAGAAGACAAGAAGAGATGATCCAGAACTTGCTTCAGCAAATTGGGCAACTTGGAGCACAAAACCAAGGAGCAACTGGAGTTCAGAACGGAGCAGGACCATCTGGCGTAGCACCAGAGCTAGGGGGCACTCACGCAGAGCATGTTGATCGGACCCCAGGAAGGGAGATGGGGGCATCCGAGCCACCTGGTAGCAATAGAGGAATGAACGTTCAGCCAGGGAGGCATACACATGAAAACTCCCGCGGACTCGGGGGGCAGGTCGAAGGCAGTGAACGAGGACTACAGCTTGGAGACAATGACAGATTAGCAGAGATGGTTAGAAGAGCTATGAGAGGCGGTTTAGTAAACAGAGACTTGGAAGATGTAAACAGGAGTCATTTTTCTTCTGCGATTAGGATGGCTAGTAACCCACCAGAATTCAAGCTACCATTAGTAGAGATGTACGATGGGAGGACAGACCCTGCGGTCCATCTTACTAAGTATATGAGGCACATGGAAGTGCTGGGGGCATCACAGGAGGTCATGGCCCAGTGCTTTCCACTGTATTTGACGGACATTGCAGCGTTATGGTTTAGGCAACTGGAAAGCGGCTCCATAGGAACGTGGGCAGATTTAACTGAGAGATTCATGAGGCAATTCAGGGTTCATATTGCGAGACCCAAGAATGTGATGACTTTGGCAACCTTGAAGCAGAAAAATGGAGAGACTTTGAGGAGCTTTCTAACACGATTTAATGCGGCGGCAGCATCAGTGGATCGACCAGATCCATCTATGGTCATGATGGCGGCTGTATCTGGAATAGCTGATAGTACAGAGTTCAAGAATTCGTTAACTAAGGACCCGCCTATGAATCTGGGAGAGTTCTATCATGAGGCTGAAAAGTTTCTGCGTTTGGAAGATGCTAGTGCAGAAAGAGAGGAAGAAGATGACGTTTACGCAATCGAGAGCGGAAACCCACCTGGAAAGGGTGGGGAGACTAGCAAAGGAAAGAGAAAGGCTGAGGATAATGATGACAGGACAAAGCGGCAACGGAGGGAGCCGCGATTCACCACTCACACTGAGCTGAATGAGAGTCTGGAACGAATTTATCAGGATACCAAGGAGCATGTTCCGTATCGAAGACCAATACGAAGGGATCCAACCTCTGACGAAAGAAAATAAGATAAGTTTTGTGTATTCCATGAATTAAACGGTCATAACACTAATGATTGTAGGCATTTGAAGGACGAGGTGGAAGGGCATATCAGGAACGGTATGCTCCTTCAGTATGTGAGGAGGCGAACTCCAGCTGTGGAGCCAGAGCGACCACCGTCTACATCGGCTAGAGGTGACCCTGGATCGGGGCACCGTTTGATTATCCATTGATTGCTTGATTAAAATAACGATGAACAAGTTGTAAACCTCTTGCTAACACGGTTAAATCATTTACACATGTGAGCGATCGCGCACGATCCAAAGGCATGCTCTGAATGACTACCAGCCGCGTTATAGTAAGAGTTTACGCTTTGACATCTTCATTCTGCTTTTTGCTTTGATTTTGATTTGAACATTTAAATTCTTCCTGTTTGGACATGTCTGCTGTAAGGTTCATATGATTATTGCTTTAACATTTAAAATTCTATGGAAAAATTACTTGTATGCCCGTGGATCACGAACGGCCCACGAACACCTCTTGCATGGCAGTGAACTGCCGAAGTCTTTGATTCGGAAACTCCCCCAAACAATAACTCCGGCACTGATAATATTAAGTCCCCCCAGGGCACACTCATTCGCCTCGAACGACACCCGACCTCGAACGGTCACAATTCGCCTCGAACGGCACCCGACCTCGAACGGTCACAATTCGCCTCGAACGGCACCCGACCTCGAACGGTCACAATTCGCCTCGAACGGCACCCGACCTCGAACGGTCACAATTTGCCTCGAACGGCACCCGACTTCGAACAGTCACAAACTCGCCTCGAATGGCACAACTCATCTCGCCACAAATGGCTCGATCGCGAAAGGTCGCCATTTGAGGTCACCCCCTGACCGCCAACAGCCGCACCTTACCACGTATGGCTCGATCTCGAACGATCGCCATCCGAAGTAAGGCGCTTGACCGCGAACGGTCACATTTCATCTTTTGCCGCGAACGGCACCGGCCGTGAACGGTCACATTTCACCCCAAGTGGCTTGATCGCGAACGGTCGCCATTTGAGGTCCGCCCTCTGACCGGGCTCGGTCGTACTTTACCTCGAATGGCTCGATCCCGAACGGTCGTCATTTGAAGTAAAGCGCTTGACCGTGAACGATCACATTCCACCGCAAATGACTCGATCTCGAACGATCGTCGCATGGATTTAGACGCTTGACCGCGAACGGTCGCACTTCACCTCAAATGACTCGATCGCGAAAGGTCGTCATTTGAAGTTAGGCGCTTGACCACGAACGACCGCGCTTCATCCCAAATAGCTCGATCCCGAACGGTCGTCATTTGGGGCCATATAAAATATCAAGCTCTTTACAGGTTGTCAACAGGATATGAACATCCAGCTCATGGCATTACAAAACACGCCTTCCTATCGCAAGGCATGTTTTAGGGGGCAAAGTGTTATCCCATTTTTGGTCAAAACTGGAATATCAATGTTGTGTGCATTTCCACCACGACCGAACCAAGAAGAAGCAGCCAGCAAGCGTATATAAGTCTGGGATTTCACTCATGATTCAAGTGCAAGTGTTCATTCTCACCCAGGATATCTCGAGACCTAGAAGCATCAGTTTCATATGGGTTCGCCCGCTTCATTCGTTCCATTCCATCCGGTACCTAAGCTCATCCGGTACACATACCAAAGCCGAACCATGTTCCTTCGCTACCGAACCAGCACGAGGAGGACGCCGCCGAACCATTCGGTACCGGACCATTCCGTACCGGACCAACGTCCCACCAATCCAAAACTCCACTGCCGAGCCAAACCTCAGCCTCCACCGAACCATCTCATCTCCATGACCGAACCAGACCTCGCCTCGCTATTTGCCGAATCAGACCCAAGGCACCACATGCCGAACCAGAGGCCTTTCCCCCTCCCACCGAATCAACCTCCTTTCCATCCACTACCAAGTAAACCACCGAACCAACCTTCCCCCCAAACCATACCGAACCACCTCTCCACTTCCATGCCGAACCAACCCACCACCGGTCCAAAACCCACCATCACCGAACCACTTCCCTACCGAACCAAACTCCAACCACTCCAAACGCTACCGAAGCAGGACGCCGCCAGGCAAGAATTGCTTCAGCCCAGGCCCGCCAGCAGCTATGTACATCCAGGACCCCTGCCCCCAGCCTCACTCTATAAATAGAGGGGCAGGGGTACAACAATGGCAGAGAAGTTTGAGAGCTCAAGCACGGAAGGAACTTTCAAACAACTTTCATATACTTGTAACCAAAGCTTTGTACTTGTAATCTGAAGAGAAAGAGGAGAATAACATATAAAGTGGACGTAGGCACGTTCTGGCCGAACCACTATAAATATGTGTGTCTTTTACAGTCCAGTCCCTGTTTTTTACATATTTGCATAAGTCACCCAAATCACTAAGAACAACATAAAATCGACTAAATCGTACGACTTGGAGGTGTTTGCCTATTTTTTGTGCAAACAATTTGCTTTCTCGTTTGTGGTTCTGGGTAGTGGAGACCTTCGAGTATGTCATCGCCGACTTGCCGACGATGGTGATGATGGTCGAAACGACGTTATTCGTTCGTGCACATGCACGCGTGTACGTTCATCTGGGTTGTGGTTTTGTGTTTGAGGTAGGATCGGGTTTTTGAGGGAGAGTACGAGGAAGTTTGAGTTTGGCTCGAGATTTTGATCGGGTTGGACTCAATTTGTTGCTACAGAGTATAGAGAAGGAAAAAGTAAAGAGAAGAAGTAAGGGAAAATGGGCCGAAGGTTTTGGGCCTGAGAAAAGGAAAAAAGAGGAAAGAAAATAGGCAATATGGAAATAAGGTAGGGAAATAGAGTAAAGAAAAACATATTTATATAAAATAATAAAAAAACATAGTAATAAAATAAACAAAGTTTTTCCATAGCAAGTTTTCTATGCAAATCTTTATAAAGGTTAAATGTTTTACTCAAGTTTCATGATATGGATAAAAAGTTTAAAACCATTATTTAAATATTATTTAGTTAAAGGTCATATAAATAAAGTATTTTAACTTAAATTAATTAAGTTTGGAAATTGCATTATTCTTGAGTTTATTTAAATAATGTTTAAAGAATGTAATTCAGTAGATTAGTTGAAGGAAGAATAAATGTTTTAAACTTTTAAATTAATCAAAGGTCTTTAGTTATTTTATTTATTAATTAATTCCAAATAGTTATTTAAATAAAATAAAATGGTTTGTGCTTAATTAATGACATTTAAGCAGGATTTTTAAGTAATTTATTTATAAATGTTTAATTTAATTTAATTTAATTTAATTAGAAATGGTGTGACCAGTTAATCTAGCCTATGGATGATTAAATTGTATTAAATACTTTAATATCTCTAGACTGATAATTTATGATGTTCTACGATATGAAATGCCTGAATTGAACTATTGATAAATCTGAGATGTTTTAGATATCTGTGATGAATTTCTTTGTGAATATGATATTCTGAATTTAAATTGAGTTGTTTTACTTAAAAAACTTGGCTTAAAGGATGAAGATGGATTCGCAGAGATCGAGGTCGGATATCGGCAATATCCGGAACCACTTCGATTTGCAATTTGTAATTCTTTACAGATTTGATTATAGAATCAAATAGACTAGAATGGACTAAATTAAGCGAACTTGTCCATTTAAAATAAGTAACGGTACTTCGATATTGTTTTGTGAAATAAGTGTTTGGCTTTAGCAAGATAAAACTCGTAGTAATGAACGAGTTACTTGGGTTTTCAAAGAAGCTTTACAACTTAAGTGTTTCATATTTAATGGGTTTACTCACGCTGGTTTCCAGCCAGATTCGGGTGTTACTTTATTGTAATGCTCGGGTCAGACTGAGTATTAAAGATTTTCAGGTTAGGACGTTCTGGAGCTCAGGAGGCGAGCTGGATGGCAGGGATGTATGGAGTATTTTCCGCTGTGTATTAGAGTTTGTATTGGTTGTATTCTGGGACAAGTTATTATAGCTGTCCGTATTATTTGTTGATGATTTTACTCTGATATATTGTACGTAAATTGACATTTACAGCTTTTCTTAGTATAAATCTTGTTATTTGATATTATATTTTGTTCCGCTGCGGTTGTGAGATTTTGTGCTTTTGTTTTTTGTTTCTTCTTCTAGCTCCTTTTCTTCTTCACCCTAACAATCTGGAGTTTCTGGCACTCGATAGCTCTGCACTCTATACAGTGAACGTATTAGTGTCGAATTTTAGGGGTCTAAAATTCCAGGGTGTTACAAGTTTGTTATAGTAATATTATGTTTACCGAATATAAGGATCGTCCACTTGTAATATTTATAAATTAAACTGTTATGGAGTGTAACGTTCACCAAATAATCCAGAATGTTAGTCCACTTAAATGTAAGAATCATCCCTGATCATATTGTCATGCCTATGGACTTAAAGAAGGAATTTAGTGGAGTATGTCAAAAGGTATGAAGAGGATTTTCTATTGCTGAGGATGAAGAAGTGAGTTGCAAAATATGTTACAAAAGGTATTTGACAATGGAGATATGCCAGTAGTGCATATGCTATACTTAGACATTATATGATTGGCGACACCACAGTAATACGCTAAGGCATGGAAACCACATAAAATAGGCATGCGTAGAGAATTCGTAGTGGGTATCTAGGTAGAAGGAGGAATCATTATAGAGATATGTTATGCGGCAAAGCTAGCGCGATAAAGTTGTTGGGCCATTCTCGATTTTATAGAGAGTAGGAAAATCGGCTCGTTTGAATAGGCTTCTTGAAAAGTTGGCGGGTGTTTACATGTTTTATGTTTATTCCTCATGCGAACGTACGTTAACAATTTATCGATTATAGTGATGCAACGACCCATAATTTTCGATAATTAAGATGTTAATTTAATAATAAATTGTGAATACACATTGGAAGATATAAAAATTTAGTAATTTATTTAACGAAATAATAACTAAAGTGAAACGCAACAATGTTATTTATAGTTAATTATTTAAAAATTGAATGGAATCCCAATTAGTTGAAATAAGGTAAATGTATACTTGGTAATAAATTTAATACATGAAAACGAACGTAAATATTGAATTAATTAACGAATTAATAATAATAAATAATAATTGAATAAAATCAATGTTCTGTAAGTAATTATAATATTGTTTGGAAATGATAACTTATAAAAGTGTGATTAAGAGTTAGTGGCAACAGCTATTATAAGTTACCGATATAATTTCATTAAATTGAATTGGAATCAATTGCGATAAACCTAAATAAAATATTATGTTAATGTTACTTAAGGTAATATTTGGAAATAATGTTAATGTTATTCATAATAGGACAATCTGTTGAATTAAAAGAATGGAAATAAAGATTTATCAATTTATTGGGATTTGAACTATAATAATTGGATTAAGAGCAATTAAATGAAATTAAATATCTAAATCGAACCCGCATCGTTAGCTTGGAAGGCTAGGGGACGTTAATTTATCATTCTTAACGTCTCTAATTCAAAACCGAACATGAAAATTTTGTTTTATTCGGCTCCTTTATGGAAAATTGATGTATTCCCAGAAACAAAAATTAGATCCATAACATCTATGTCAGCTTTTCTTATTAAAGACACCCAAAGCCACTCGCTTTCTAGATGATCCCTCTAGAGAAGGGGGATTCTATTATACCAAATCCGTCTAATCTAGTTACTTCGTTTCCTATTTCCACTCGAGGGATCCTGAGGAAAAGAATTTTATTTAGTTTCCACCGAGCTAAAATAATATGCTGATGGTTCTTGTAAACCAAAACTACCATTTTCTAGCTATTTGGCTTTAATCTTAGCTTGTACAAGACAAAAATTTAAGATCTAGTTACGATTGGAAATGCACTTTTGTTTTTATCTTCATCTATAGATCCTTTACTTATATTTATTAATTGGAAGATTTGATCCAATTTTTTTTTATTATGCTTCGTGACTCTATAACCCTTTTATTCAATTGAAATTGAACTTTGGATACAAATCGTGAGAATTTCTATTTTTCCTCAAATATGCTATTGAGGGGAAAAGGTGTTAACCCTATCTCGGTTATGGCTCACCGGTCTAAAGCTTGGAAGGAAGGCCGACCTAACCATTCGAATTACTTGCCGACCCAATGGATAAAGGCGGGCCGACCTAGCATCTCAAAGAGTGTTGCCGACCTAAAGGATGCGGGGAAGTATGCCGACCTAACTGGTTAAGAAGTATGCCGACCTAACTGGTTAAGAAGTATGCCGACCTAACTGGTTAAGAAGTATGCCGACCTAACTGGTTAAGAAGTATGCCGACCTAACTGGTTAAGAAGTATGCCGACCTAATGCCTTAACATGGATGCCGACTTAACTGATATGCCGACCTAATGCCTCAGCATGGATGCCGACTTAACTGATATGCCGACCTAATGCCTCAGCATGGATGCCGACCTAACTGTCAAGCACAAACTCACCCACCCATGAGTCGTGACCGACTTATGGGTTATGGTAAGTTGTAACCGGTCTAAGGGTATGAAGGATGAAGTGGCGAAATAGTTTAGCACCTGGCACACTAACTCGGCGGCGACCCAACACTTAAGGTTTGGAGCTAGAGAAGCGCGCGTCTTTCACTTAGACTGGAGACCGTGCCTGAGAGAAGGGGGGCGACATATAACCCAGCCTGACCCGGAGCCGACCTATGACTTAACCCATCTCGGCCACTACCTCCGACCAAACACCGAAAGCCCCTATAAATACACGACCATCACCAACATTCAAAGGACTTTTGGGTCAATCAATTTCAAGCACCATTACTCTGCCGAATTCCAGACTACTTCAACACTTAAAGCTTTTGAGATTCAAAGAACGTCTAAAAGAACTTCATGAAGAAATCATCTACATCCACCACGGATTTGAAGATTTTTGTCAACATCGAAGTTTGAGCCACTTGTTCTAAGTCTTTTGTAATTCAAAGTGTGTTGTACTTGAGAAGATTTGTATCAACTTGTAACGTGATCATCAATAAAAGTACTTAAAGTGGACGTAGGCTATTCCCATAAGCCGAACCACTATAAAATTGCTGTTGTTTGCTGCTTTTCTGCTATTACTTGCTTATAATTCTTTCCCGATCTATCGGGTGGTGCTTTCACAACTACACTTCACACACCGGGGTGTTAGCGTTCAAATTTAAGCGTTAACATTTTTGGTGCTTTCACTGAGAATTGAACTCAGGACAGCTGTCATCATTGCTTCGCAGAGATTTGAAGAAAGAATTCCCTTAAAAAACCAGAAGTATATCTGAAATTATGGCTCCTGGAAGGAAAAGTAGATCTATCAGATCTGGAAACATTCAAGAGGGAACCTCCGCTTCCCCTGTGCCTAATCTACCCACTCCATCTGTTGGAGTTACGAAAGCGGAATTGGATGCTGTGATTCTAGGGCTAAACCAGCAGATAAACGCCCAAAATGCACAACTAGAGGCTCAAAGTGCCCAGAATGCTCTGATTCTGAATAAGTTGAACGACTTACTTGGGGCAAACAATCAACCGGCTGGTAATGAAAGGGACTATGCTGGCAACATTCATGATGTTAATGAAAGAAATGCTCCTGAAAGGCCTACTAGTCCCTTTGAGCAGGCAGTACCTGAGGCCGGTGGATCTAGAACTCGACATGATGAAGAATATCTTTCTGGAATGGTCCGGCAAATCATGAAAGAAAGTATGCAAAGGGTCGAAGATGAGAAGGAATGGGGTTTCGCTCCAAGTAAAACTCCGTTTACTGAAAAAATCTTGAAGGCGGAATTTCCAAGGAAGTTTGTCCCTCCAACTATTCCAGCTTACAAAGGGACAAGTGATCCGAATGAGTTCTTGTATAAATATGATTGGCACATGACAGGTGCCAGGGCCTCCGACGAAATAAAGTGCCGATATTTCCCCGTATACCTGGAAGGCGTGGCTTTATTGTGGTTCACCAAGTTGCCAGTTCGATCTATCGATCAGTTTTCAGACTTGACCAGAAAATTTAAGGAGCAGTTTAGGCTATATGCTTCGAAGGCCAAGGATATCATGTCATTATCCAGTTTAGAGCAGAATCCTGGTGAGTCTATCAGATCTTTCTTGAACCGTTTCAATATAGCATTGGCTGAGGTGGACAATGCTGAACCACGAATGATATTGACTTACCTGATGAGGGCTATTGATAAGTCAAGCGAATTTGGGAAATGGTTAAATATGAAGGAGCCAACCTCTCTCGAGAAGTTCTACAAAAAAGCAGACGAATTCATTCGCTTGGAAAGTCGACCTTTGCCAGTAAAGACAGTGTTGGAAAAAGCAGAAGACAACACTGTCGCTCCACGCAAGAATGAATCGGTGGGGCAAAAAAGGGAGAATAGTAATGGGAAGAAACAGGGTAATCTGAAGAAGCCCCGATCCTTCAAGCCATCAGAATATACTCCATTATCACATACACCGGAGCACATCTACCTGGCCACTAAAGATTCCGTCGATTTCCCTAAACCTATCCCTTTGAGAACTGGGAGGAAAGCCATACAAAGTGGGAAATTCTGCCGCTTCCACAATCAACCAGGTCATGAAACTGATGAATGCCGCCAGCTGAAAAATCTGATTGAAGAGTTGCTAAGAGAAAACAAGTTGCAGCAATTCGTGAAAAAGAATAGCAACAATCCTGCATCGTCGAGTCAGGGGCAGCGGGCTCCTGTTCAACAGCCTGGGGCAGGAGAGAAAGCTACGGGGCATGAATCTGGAAGGCCCGTTATCAATGTCATTTCAGGAGGACCTCACCCAGCTGGCAAAAGTTGGGGTGAGATGGAGAGATATTCCAGGGCTTTGAAATATGCTCCAGCCGAAGAAGACGTCTTTGTTCTAGAAGACACTACGCCCCTTAAACAACAGAAAACTTTCAGTGATGATATTATTTTCAGATCCAGAGATTCCACAGGTATTGAAGCTCCTACTTTAGATCCCTTGGTCATCTCGGCTGGTATTGGACCAGCCATTGTCAGAAGAGTCCTCATTGACTGCGGAGCATCATGTAATATTCTCTTCAAGAAGACATTTGACCAGATGAAAATCCCTATGATCGATGTGCAAGCCTCATCACAGAAAATCGTTGGCTTCACTGGGGAGCCAAAGCAACCAGTAGGAACCATCGATCTGTTTGTAGAACTTGGGGAAGGAGATAGGAAAGTGGTCCGAAAGCAAACCTTTGTGATCGTCGACGAATATTCTGCTTATAATGCTTTTCTTGGCCGTCCAACACTCGCAGCATTCAAAGCTATCCTAGCCCCGTGGTGCCTCACTATTAAATTTCCTACTGACAATGGAGTAGGAGTTATAAAAGGGGATCAAAATGCTGCGCGAGAATGCTATTGGACAGAGCTGCGAGAGTCAAGAAAAAGGGAGATGGGAAAGGATGCGGCAACTCCAGTCCGCATCAAGGAACCCGCTTTGTAGCAATTACAGAGCGGACCCTGCACTGGCGAGCACAGCGGGGCACGGAAAGAAATGGATCCCAGAAAAGCCAGTACAGGGGAGAATAGAGTAGTACCGGTGGAAACGACAATTCCGGTACCTGTTGACCCAAAGGACCCAAATAAGGTGTTGAATGTGGGTTCACAGCTTAATGTGTCAATTCAGAATGTCTTGATATCTTTCCTGAAGGCGAATTTGGATGTCTTTGCTTGGACTCATGCCGATATGTGTGGAATATCCCCGGAAGTTGCGGTACACGCTCTGAATATTGACCCAAAGTTTACGCCAGTTAAACAGAAAAGAAGAACCCAAGGTCCAGAAAGGTCAGCAGCATTAAAAGAAGAAGTTGATCGACTCATGGAAAATAACTTCATCAAAGAATCTACATATCCGAATTGGGTTTCAAATCCTGTGTTGGTGAAAAAAGCTAATGGAAAATGGAGAGTGTGCATCGATTTTTCTGATCTAAACAAGGCTTGCCCCAAAGATTGCTTCCCATTACCCAGGATCGATCAACTAGTAGACGGAACTGCGGGGCATGAATTGTTATCCTTCATGGATGCCTACTCCGGTTATAACCAAATCATGATGCATGAGCCGGATCAGGAGGATACAAGCTTTATCACAGATGTTGGACTTTATTGCTACAGAGTTATGCCCTTCGGATTAAAAAACGCAGGGGCAACCTACCAAAGACTTGTTAATGCTATGTTCAAACCGCAATTGGGCAAAACTATGGAAGTCTATGTCGACGACATGTTAGTAAAGTCCAGGAAAGCAGCGGATCACATTGAACACTTAGCAGAAATGTTCGCAGTCCTCCGTAAATACAAAATGAAGCTTAACCCCCTGAAATGTACATTTGGGGTCGAATCCGGAAAGTTCTTAGGTTTTATTGTCAGTGCTAGGGGCATAGAGGCTAGTCCAGCTCAAATTACTGCCTTGAAAGAAGTCAAAGCTCCTAGAACAAAGAAGGAATTGCAGAGTCTCAACGGAAAGATCGCCGCCCTGAGTCGGTTCATTTCCAAAGCTACTGATAAATGCATCCCATTCTTCGATGCCTTGAAAAAAGGAAAGAAGAACTTTGAATGGACTCCCGAATGCCAAAAAGCCTTTGAAGAGTTGATCCGTCATATGGAAACGCCTCCGATACTTTCTAGGCCAGACAATGGTGAGGATCTTCTTATATACTTGGCAGTATCATCTCATGCTCTAAGTGCAGCGCTGATACGGGAAGACAAAAGGATTCAACATCCAGTTTACTATATCAGCAAAAGACTCACTGGGGCAGAGCTGAATTACTCCAAGTTGGAAAAACTCGCCTATTGCCTACTAGTTGCATCGAGGAAACTGAGGCAATATTTCCAAGCTCATCCTATCAAAGTACTCACTGATCAACCTCTGAAGCAAGTCCTGTTTCGCCCTGAAACTTCGGGTCGTCTACTAAAATGGAACATTGAACTTAGTCAATATGACATCACCTATCACCCCCGAAAAGCAATCAACGGTCAAGCTTTAGCTGATTTCATTGCAGAATTCACAGAGAAAGATAATGGTGAGGAAAAAGCGATCAATGATTCTCCAATCCAGTGGAAGATGTATGTTGATGGCGCAAGAAATGACTACTGTTCTGGAGCCGGAGTGGTACTTGAAACTCCTGAAGGTCGATCATTATGTTATGCACTAAGACTGGAATTCCCTTCAACAAACAATGAAGCAGAATATGAAGCTCTTATTGCAGGTCTGAAAATCGCTAAAGAGCTAAACATTCGAGCATTACAAATTTTCAGTGATTCTCAGCTTATTGTATGCCAAGTCAAGAAGGAATTTCAAGCGAAAGGTGGAAACCTGCCTTCCTACTTGTCAAAGGCTTGGGAACTCCTATATGAACTCGATCACTATTCAATAAGCCACATTCCTCGGGAAGAGAATATGAAGGCAGATTCCCTCGCAAAGTATTCAAGTTCTGGTGAAGCTCAACTATTGGGATTGGTCCCTGTAGAAGTCCTTTCAGCGCCAAGTATAGCGAGATGGATATAGACTGGATTGTGAATGTATCTCAAGAACAAGAGTCATGGATGACTCCAATACTGGATTACCTACTCAGGGGTTCTCTGCCAGAAAACTCGATAGAAAGACGAAAGCTTCTAAGAAAGGCCTCTCGCTATGTAATTCAGGATGGCCGATTATACAGACGGGGATTCTCAATGCCATTGCTTCGATGTGTATCCCGGGAAGAGTCCAAAACAATCCTAGCTGAAGTGCATGGAGGAGAATGCGGTGATCATTCAGGTGGTCAAACACTAGCAAAGAAAATTCTCCGATACGGATATTTTTGGCCAGAAATTAATCGGGATGCCGCAGATTACTCCCGAAAATGTGACAAGTGCCAAAGATATGCCAAAATTCCTAGAGCACCTTCTACCGAACTCACACAGATGGTCAGTCCATGGCCATTTGCAATTTGGGGAATGGATCTCATTGGGCCGCTACCAACTGCTAAATCAGGGATTAAATATGCTATTGTTGCAGTTGATTATTTTACTAAGTGGGCTGAAGCTAAACCATTGGCTACGATCACTTCAAAGAAAATGATAAGCTTTGTGACCAAGAATATCATTTGCAGATACGGTGTGCCTCAGAAAATAATCATAGACAATGGAACTCAGTTTGAAAGCGAGGAATTCCAGGATTTTTGCAAGCGATTCAAAATCCAGAAAAGCTTTTCGGCAGTAGCTCATCCGCAGGCAAACGGGCAAGTGGAAGCAGTGAACAAGATCATCAAATCAACCGTCAAAAAGCAACTCGAAAGAGCAAAAGGTGGTTGGGTCGATAAACTACCACTTGCACTATGGGCATACAGAACTACTCACAAAACTGCAACTGGGCATACTCCTTTTGCGTTAGCATACGGATCGGAAGCAATGATCCCGGTTGAAGCAGAGGTCCCTTCACACAGAAGAATCCATTTCAATCAATCAGAAAATGAAAAGCTGCAACTTGAAGCGCTGGATCTCCTTGATGAAAAAAGAAATGAAGCTAACCTCAGAGTTGCAGCTCATCAACAAAGGATAGCCAGACATTTCAATTCCAAAGTTCGGCAACGCAGCTTTGAAATTGGAGATCTAGTCCTGAAAAGAATTATGACCGCGACAGGTGTGTTTGGGCCAAATTGGGAAGGACCATATGTAATAGGTCAGAAGCTTCTTGATGGCACATTCAAGCTCACCACTGTTGATGGAGATCAAATTCTAAGGGCATGGAACAGCAACCACTTGCGTCCATACTTTACTTGAAAATTTTGTTGAAAAATTGTAAAAAGAATTATGAATGTATGATTCTTGTAATTGAAAGCAATTGTGAAACTGATGCAAGTAAATAATGAAAGAATATAAAGTGGATGTAGGCCCAATTTCATGGCCGAACCACTATAAATCTTGTGTTCCTTATTATCATTATATGTTTGCTTTGTTTTCGATATAAAAATACATAAAATGTATTGCTAAAATGTCAATTTAAATTTTTGCAGACAATGGAAATAAAACTTGCGCATAATAAGACCGAGCGATTCTCACCATCATTCAACAAACAAATTTCAAGTCACAAAGACCCCGAATTCAAATCCTAGATAGGAAATACTTCAATTGAACGGCTAATGATTTCGATAGAAACGAGCCCTTGCTGATAAATTGAGATTGTTTGAACAAACAAACATCCAATTAGGAAGCTAGTGCCCGTTCTCACGAACTTGCCTGGCAATGAAGTACACTTCCTTGGATTAAACAAGACACTTGTGAGAGAAAGGGGAATGAAAACTTGAAAAGAAAAAAAAAAAAAGGATCGCTGAAAAGGCATAAGCAAGTGAACAGAGGAACAACCAAAGCTACCATCAGCGGCACAAGTCCTCTTCGGAGGCGCAACTCTTCGGAGGATAAAAGACCTCTAATGGGTCATACGCCACAAAAAAGAAAGTTCTCTACTCAACAAAAAAGATTGGAGGAGTCATGACCCTCCAACCATGAGAGAGTAACTTCCAGGCGATGAAAACCCTCTTTGAGGCACATTTCACCAGGAGTTGAAGTGTAGCAACCGCTCTTCGGAATTTCACTTCACCAGAGTTGAAATGTAAACAAAATAAAAGCCCTCTTCGGAGGCCCATTTCACCAGGAGTTGAAGTGTTATAACCGCTCTTCGGAATTTCACTTCACCAGAGTTGAAATGTAAACAAAATAAAAGCCCTCTTCGGAGGCCCATTTCACCAGGAGTTGAAGTGTTATAACCGCTCTTCGGAATTTCACTTCACCAGAGTTGAAATGTAAACAAAATAAAAGCCCTCTTCGGAGGCACATTTCGCCAGGAGTTGAAGTGTAGCAACCGCTCTTCGGAATTTCACTTCACCAAAGTTGAAATGCAAAAACAAAGACCTTCTTGAAAGCCCACGTTCCACCAAGATTGAAATAAAACTTCCAAGTGTTGAAGCGTGAAAAGGCTTTCTTCGAAGGCACAACTCTTTGGGGGTACACGTTTCACCGAGATTGAAATAAAACTTCCAAGTGTTGAAACGTAAAAAATCCCTCCTTAGAGGTACGACCCCCTCCCGGGGACACAATCAAGAAAAAAGACCTCTTTGGAAGCACACGTTTCACCGAGATTGAAATAAAACTTCCAAGTGTTGAAACGTGAAAAGGCTTTCTTCGAAGGCACAACTCTTTGGGGGTACACGTTTCACCGAGATTGAAATAAAACTTCCAAGTGTTGAAACGTGAAAAATCCCTCCTCAGAGGTACAATTTTGTATAAAAAAAAAAAAAAAAAAAAAAATCCTCATCAAAAGCGTACTTCAACTTTCAAATGGAAAATGATCGTAAAAAGAAAGGAAGTTAAAGTACCCTTCAGAGGTCCGCTTTACCACATAGAGGAATTCACTTGGTAAAATATGCACATAAGCAAAAGAGAAAAGTGATTTCTTCGAACGACAAAGCGTAAAAACTTATACGAAGGGAGTTGTACTCAATAAAAATTTTCTTTAAAGAATAAAATAATTATTCTTTAACAAATAAGAGTGCAAGTCCCCTCGAAGTATAAAATATCGCAACAAGCTTAAGGTATGGGGGCAACATGGTATAGTAGTATAGCTGCCTCAGTAAAGTAATACTCAAGCAACATACCATAAGCCCGCTGCAATACTATATAAACAAACTTGTGCAAAAATAAATAGTAAATGCATTCTCAAATTCAAACAGAAGTTTGTACAAACGAAGAATCATTTTATTCAACTATAATGCAGATACAGGTTTCAAAATAAAAGCGGGGGCCGGTACCCGCACAACTCTCGGCCAGTTCATACAAAAGGCAAAAAGCTAAAATCTTCACTTCTTCTTCCCTCCTTTGGACCCTTTACTCGGTCGAATAACCAGCTTTTCAGGTCGGCCAGTGGGTATAAGGGAAGTGGGAGAGGCAGGTGTAACCGGTCCAACTTCCGGCTCCTCTTCAGTGGCGGTGATTTTCTTCCCCCTCCTCTTTGATGTCCCACGCTTCTCTCTCCTCTGTGAGGAAGACTCACTCCCCGGAGTGACAAGTTTTGATAGAACAATGTCGTTAGAAGGAGTCCGTTCCGGGGAAATGTCACCTCCCTCAGGTCTCTCATCTTTCTGCTCTTGCGAAGCGATGGGATCATCCAAGCCGTGAAGAGCCTCTATTTGTTCCTCCTGTGATCCAGGTTGCGAGGCAGAAGGAGGCACCGCCTGAAGAGATGAAGGAAGGATGACCGGAGGAGTAGAAGTTTGAGCAGTGCTTGGTACTTTCTCTACAAAAGAAAAAAGGTTAAAGTCAGTAAAAAGAGGAGATGAGGGTTCACCAATGAAGTCAGTAAAGAGAGGAGATGAAGGCTCGTCAAGGTTGAGAAAATAGCCAAGGAGCTCGTGAAACTCATGTGAAATAAACGAGTAACCAGCTTGAGCAGAATTGACAGTAGCGAGATTAACAGTGAAGTTACCTGGAGAAGCTGGTTTCCTGATATCGACTTCATAAGCTTGCGTATCAGCGCTCTCTTCACCCTCGTCTCCACCTTGTGTGCTTGTAATATCAGCGGTAACTTTGGTGGGAGAAGCGAGATGGGAACTGGAACCAATAATGTCGACTTCAGACGAAGAAGGTGGCTGGACTAGAGTAGTTGAAGTGGTTTTCCCCAGCTGATCCCCTTCCGTCACTTCGGTTCTTAGTTTGGCAAGTTGTTCCTTTCCCCTGGCGAGAGCAGCGCGAGCGTCTTCATCAAAATAATGCCTTTCCAGGGCTGACTCGTCATAACCAGCACCTTCAGCACCAAGCATATCGAGGGCGGCCTCCCACACTTCAGCTAAAGTGATCTCATACTTGGGACCAAGAAAGGCGAGGCTTCCACGCCCCAAGACGCTATGCAAGTAGAAGTCGAATAATGTTGAGCCGAAGCTGTTTTTGGTCGCCTCATGAGATTCTTCGGCTGCGATTTTGCCGGCGACAGCCTCATCGCGCTCCCTTTCAGTTCTGGCAAGCTGAAGCTTAAGCATTTGTATCTCCGCCTCCTGGGAGTTGTTTTTCTTTCGAAGCCCAGCAATATCAGAGACATAGCCTTCACTGATTCTTTTTTGTGCCTCGAGCCTATCTTCGGCATCCCTCTGACTGGCATGAGCATCTCTAACTTGTCTGAGAAGCACTTCTTCTTTTTGAGAGTATGAAGTAGAGGAAGCAGCAAGCTCATCTTTCAACTTCTCAACCTTTGCTTCGAGCTCCTCGTTGTAGGAAGTAATGCTCCTCATTTCAGTGTCGTGCTGCTCAAGGACCTTTTGCCACTCAGCCTTATCATTTTCCATGGTGAGCATGGCCTCTAAGTTGGCACGGTTAACTCTTTGAAGCTCATCAACAAGCTTCTGCCAGTTTGACATCCTCTCGATATCGAGCTTGACTGCATCAAGATTGCGCAACATAGCAGACTTGTCAATGGGGACCAAGTCTAGGTCAAATCTCACGCCCTTTAAGCACCATTGTGGAAAACGACTTTGTAAAGTGGCCGGGCCGGGTCCCACTTGAAATTTAGGCCTGCTTATTATTGTCTGGATGTCCTCCTTCCCAAGAGCAGGAGAGTCAGAAGTAATGTCAAGAGGGGCAGGGGCAGTAGGCTTTTCGGGAATAGTGGAAACATGTCTCTCACCATGTCGGGCTCGTTTGCCTGAATCTTCAGCTACATGACCTTTTCCTCGGTCGTCGTGAGATTTCCTTTTGTGCGAGTCATCACTCCTCTGCAGAGAATCATGGTGCTCATCCCTATCCCTTCTGTCATGACGCTCTTCTGCATCCCTCCTTTCACGAGCCTTTCGAGCAGCCCTCTCTTCGTCAGACTCTCTATAGGAGGGAAAGTAACGCCGATAATCATATTGACCACGCCCCCCATAGCGTTGGAAATCTTGATAATATGATCTGCCGCGTGTCATTGAAGAATCTGAAATAAGAAAAGATAAGCTTTAGAAGTCTTTAAAGTACAAGAAGATAAGTGCATAAATGTGCTGGAAAATCCTAAGTGTTGTGTGATGTGCAAGCTACACGCATTAAGCTACAAACCACTCTTTGGTGCAGAGGTGATGAAAGCTTGGGTATGAGGAGTTGATGTTTGTGTTGGTATTTGTCGAAGAAGAGACGTCGCCTCAATTACAGGAGAGATAGTTTTAGATACGTCATCTCTAAAAAGCTCCTGCGAAGTCACTATTATGTCGCTCAACCCCTCGTAAACATCGTCACCATCATGCTTGGTGGGACTTGTTTTCTCAATTCCTACATCAGCTAATCCCCCGAGAGGCCGTGAAGGTTCTTCTTCTTCCTCGATCGGGGCAAGCACCGTCTTACTGGATGACCCCATAATGTCGGTAGAAGTGGAACACTTCACCAATGAAGCTTCAATATTAGACTCTTTTGATGCGAGTTGTTCGACAGTAACCGGGGCGTCAGGAGTTTTCGTCGGAGAATCGGGAACTTCTGTTGGAACTTCATGAGCATGCGTAGAACGAGAAGCGTGTAGAAGCCCGTATTGGTGTAAAAATTCATCCTTCAGCAGAAATTTTATGCTCCTTTCTTCCGCAGTCACGGCACTCAACCTCTCGAAAACTTGTTTATGAATCGGATCTCTAGAAGGGAGAGGAAGTGCTGAAAAGAGCAAAGAATGAAGTTAGCAACTGAAAGTTCGGATCTCGGAAAAAGTTTCAAAAACGAAAAAATGGAAACACTAGTCTTACTTCCTATTCTCCAGATGGCATAAAACCCTGGAGGGCAGCGAGCAAAGAAAAACTGGTTCAAAAATCCATGAACACTTTCAGTGAGATCGGAAAGGAGCTTGCGGTTTCTGGCACTTCTCACAATAATGAGTGAAGGATGATCTTTACTCTTTGTAAACGAGCACAGATAACGAATTTCTTTAAAACTCGGTAGGCGATCAAGAGTTCTTCTAAACAAAACACATAACCCCATCAAGATGGCATAACCATTAGGATGAAGTTGGAATGGAGAGATCGTCAACCGGAGAAGAAGAGTTCGAAGGAAGTCATTGAAAGGGGGAATTGCCCCACTTAAGCACATTTGGCGATTGGCTGCAACAAAACCGTAAGGAGGATTATCGGCAGTGTCGCTTGGCCCGGGCAATAAGACATCACTTTCAGCAAAGCCGAATTGAGTGCGTATCTGAATAAACATTCTTGGGGTTAGAATGGTTGAAGTTCTCTCCGAAGGATTCTCTATGGGAACAGCCACCGGGAAAGTCTCTTCCTCTTGAGCTACCATTTCTTCTTGTTGGAGGGAAGTCATTCTACATAAACAACTGGGTATTCAAACATGAAGGTGCACGTTTCCTAAAGTGTGTGAAGTATCGTACAAGTATCAATCAAACAATAAGCAAAGGCAACTGGAATAAAACCTAACAAACATTTGTTAGTTATAAAGACCAGGAATCTTTGTTTTAAGTTTGAATATGCAAATATAATGTTGATGCAAACAAATCAGTTCAAATTGTTGATACTTTGCATTAATATTCTACTTTAGTCGATTAATTCACAACATTTCATGCATTATATTTATGATGCTTATCTTGTCTTGACTAATCTGCCATTTGATATGGGCTGTCAATGGCAGTATGTGCGCCTTGTTTTCCTTTGTTTGTTTGTTATTCTCAACAGGTTGGTAGCTTAAAAGTGAGGATGATCTGTGAAGTGACATAATGTGTTTAAACAAATTTAAAGTTGGGGCAGTTCAAAGTTTAATCCCTGTTCAAAGTTTGATCATAATTCAAAGTTTATTCCACTTAATTTGGCAGTCCAAGTCAAAATGATTAAAGTTAGTTAACACTCTCAAGTGTCAGCATGTCCAAGGCCTAAGTCGTATCTCGGCTACAACCTAAAAAAAAAAGAGAAAGGCTAAGTCTGAAGTTGGCCAAAATCATAGCAATTCGATTCAGCAAGCTTGGTTAAATGCTTAAGTGCTAACTCGGTTATGCCTTAAGAATCTCCCACACATTAATGTAGGGTTCCTACTCCTTTAACTCGGCAGTTCCCTAGGTCGCAAGAGAGAGGTGGGGAAGCAGGCCCTGATTCAAAATGAAAAAAGTTTCTCCAAGTATTAACCCGGTCGCGGTTCAGGCCTCAAAGGTTAGGTCGGTAAGTTTCCCCAAGTATTGGCTCGGTACCGACTCAAGATTCATGTCGCACCCAATCAGGTCGGCCATAAGTTAGGTCACCTAAAATCACGTCCAAGCCGGTATCTCGCTCAACCCGTTAGCCCAATAACCACTCCACCCACAAAAACCCCTATCCCATTCATGATACTTCATGCTACTGGATCATCCACTAAACCAATTCAAAACTATTACGAATCTAACACCTCGCAATCCCAACCGACTATCTTAAAGCAATAAACCATCTTCGTCGCTTCGTTGTTCATTTAAAGCTAAAAACCGAGAAACTCAAGCTTCATCAAACACAGGTGAAGTGAGATTCGTAATAATGCAATGCTCAAAGGGGTGAGTTAGGCTCGAATGGAATTCGTGAATCAATGACAACGAGGAATCGAGGGTAGATTCACTTACGTGACAAACAGCAAGGATTATCAATGATCGATTGGGAGGAAATCGCCTTTATGGATCTGAGAGTGTTTTAATGGCGGAATTGAGCAGGAAATTAAGTGAAGAAGAAGAAGGAAGAGAGCCAGTTTATATCCCACGGTAAAGAGATGCGAAACGGCGCTAACTGATAGGTCGTGCGCGACCTACCGACCTAGGAGGAGCCGAGCTAAGAGGTGTCGAAGCACACGACTTAATCTTAAGGCATGTACTTCGAGGGGAAAATGTTAACCCTATCTCGGTTATGGCTCACCGGTCTAAAGCTTGGAAGGAAGGCCGACCTAACCATTTGCATTACTTGCCGACCCAATGGATAAAGGCGGGCCGACCTAGCATCTCAAAGAGTGTTGCCGACCTAAAGGATGCGGGGAAGTATGCCGACCTAACTGGTTAAGAAGTATGCCGACCTAACTGGTTAAGAAGTATGCCGACCTAACTGGTTAAGAAGTATGCCGACCTAATGCCTTAACATGGATGCCGACTTAACTGATATGCCGACCTAATGCCTCAGCATGGATGCCGACTTAACTGATATGCCGACCTAATGCCTCAGCATGGATGCCGACCTAACTGTTAAGCACAAACTCACCCACCCATGAGTCGTGACCGACTTATGGGTTATGGTAAGTTGTAACCGGTCTAAGGGTATGAAGGATGAAGTGGCGAAATAGTTTAGCACCTGGCACACTAACTCGGCGGCGACCCAACACTTAAGGTTTGGAGCTAGAGAAGCGCGCGTCTTTCACTTAGACCGGAGACCGTGCCTGAGAGAAGGGGGGCGACATATAACCCAGCCTGACCCGGAGCCGACCTATGACTTAACCCATCTCGGCCACTACCTCCGACCAAACACCGAAAGCCCCTATAAATACACGACCATCACCAACATTCAAAGGACTTTTGGGTCAATCAATTTCAAGCACCATTACTCTGCCGAATTCCAGACTACTTCAACACTTAAAGCTTTTGAGATTCAAAGAACGTCTAAAAGAACTTCATGAAGAAATCATCTACATCCACCACGGATTTGAAGATTTTTGTCAACATCGAAGTTTGAGCCACTTGTTCTAAGTCTTTTGTAATTCAAAGTGTGTTGTACTTGAGAAGATTTGTATCAACTTGTAACGTGATCATCAATAAAAGTACTTAAAGTGGACGTAGGCTATTCCCATAAGCCGAACCACTATAAAATTGCTGTTGTTTGCTGCTTTTCTGCTATTACTTGCTTATAATTCTTTCCCGATCTATCGGGTGGTGCTTTCACAACTACACTTCACACACCGGGGTGTTAGCGTTCAAATTTAAGCGTTAACAAAAGGATTAAATCTTTTTAGGAAATAAAGTTTTTTTTTTGATTGGAATATGAAAAACCCGAAAGGCCCCTTAACTTTTTAAGTTATTAATTGAACGAATCACAATTTTACCACTAAAATATACCCGCTTCACATTCATTATTATATATGAATATACCTTTTGTCGAACAAAGGAATGAGATTCTATCTTAATCTTAATAACATCAGACTGGTGTTGGTAAAGTTATCTTACGTTTTCGAGATTCATTAACTCTCCTACCCGGTAGCCTTGCTTCTTTGGGCTCTAATTTCTGCCCTTCATTAGGCTCTAAAGGATCATTTGATCATAAATATGTTAATATCAATAATGTGATGGAAAAGATAAATGAGGTAAACGAGCGACTCATGAATACAGCCGGGTTGGACGAGCCAATAACTCGAACGTGTTCGGTCCGTTTCTTGTGCAAGAATCACAGCGCCTTCACCATGATACGGACTCCAAGTTCTTATGGCAGAGCACGAGGAGTTTCCTTCAATATGATGATGGGAATGGAAACGGGAAGCACGATTGGGGTCTTCATGGTCCGAGATAAGACTTATATATCAGTCACAGTAACTAAAGCATGGAACTTTTTTGTAGTACCGATGAACCAGATGGCCGAGGGAATCTGGGATGGAGGACTCGTAATATCTCATATGTTGATTGAAATTAAGATGGAATTTAAGAATATTAATGTAATAGACCATGAATCCAATGTTAATTGCATCCGTTTGACAACAATGAATTGAATAATAGAATGAAAGGTCAAATTTAATGGAATTATTGAAAGTTTAATTTGTAATTTCTGAATTTAATGAAATTGAAATTTAACACTGAAATTGATGGATTAATCAACTTTAAATTGACATCTAAATTTGTTTGAATTATTGAAATTGTTCACGAAATCAAAAATGATAAAGGTTGCTAATTATAGAATTGGGATTGAAAATTCGATTTCATTAATTTAATACTAATTTATTGATTAATTGAAAGTAGCCATTTTACCACTGACTCGGATTTCGACGAAACTAGTTTCATCGGATCCCTAACGGTGAATTATTGTGGGGATTCAAGTTTTGTAACGATCAAATTTGTCGTTTGATCGTACGGGCTCGAAACGCCTCGAAATCAATTTAATTGAAATCAATTTGAAATAAATTGAAATTTGCATAACTTCTTCATACGATGGAATTTGGACTTGAAGCCTGTTCCATTGATTTCAAAATATTTTGAAACATCTATTTTGATATATGGGCTGACCCAATTTCGTTCCGGAGTAAGAACGGGCTTTTCGGGCCATTTATTGTTAAACGGTCCAAACCAATCGTATCCGCTCCTCTATTTCTCACCTCTACCTATATGTATCCGATTATAAACCCTAGCAACCTTTCCATTTCTCATTTCTGCATGTACAATTCAGCTATCTCTCCTCCTCAATGGAAGACAAACAGATTCTCAATTCCAAATCCTATTACAATTCAAAATCAAATAAAAAATTAAAATTCCTCAAACTATATCATATTATATACCAATTTGAAGCTCTCGATGAGCGCAAGTCAAATCCATGATCCATTTTTCGATTTGGGTTTCTGGGTGCTCGAAATTGGAGGGATTGTTCATGGCCATTCATCACGCGTTGATGAACTTCATCTGATCGTTGAATCGTGGGAAGGGTCGTGTAGTGGAGACCAAGCGTTGTTCATCTGAGGTGTTCGTTTGTGAAGTTAATGGCTCGATTGATCGGAAAAATTCGATTAGGGCAAGCTATGTATGATGGTGTCTGTGTTTTTTTCGTCGAAATTGTCGACGGATAGATCGCATGAGGAGGGGGCGCTTCACCTGGAGGAGGCGACTCAGCTCGATGGTCGCAACTTGCTTGGCGATGGCGATGTCAAGCGAACGAGGCAACTAGGGTTTAGTTCGGGCTCATCTAGGTTACTGTAGCTGAGAGCTTTGCCGAGTGGGGGAAGCATGGTAATGACATGGCAGATCTTGGTTTTTCTTATTTATTTATTTGAATTTGTATTTCTAAATTCTAACGATCATAACTCTTATGTACGGGGTTTGTTTCGCGCACAGTTTTTTGGTTTAGGATCGTATTGAAACTTTGGACATTTTGACGCTAGTTTGGGCGAATTCTAAGACTGTTGGATTTTTGGGTTTAAATCTGATTTAAATTCAATTTATATTCATCTTCAAGTTCATAATCTGGAAACTTTAAACAAATCTGGAAGCATAATCAAAGCAAAGCAGATTCAAGTTTAAACAACAGTTTCAAAATCTTCAACCTGGTCAAGTCTTAAGCCTGGAGATAAACTCAAACAAGAAAGAAGCTTAAGCCCGGAATTAAGCCTGTAATCAAGTAAGGATTAAGAAAAATAGATTCAAAAATCGATATAAAGTTCCAAATCAATCAAAGCAAAATCTGTTCCAGGTCTTCAAAACATGATCTCTGATATTAATACCTTTTGTATCAAATTATTGTACCGAATATTGTGTATCAATGATATATATTGTTTTTCTTCCGCTGTGATGTTATACTTAATGTGTTATAGGCTCCGTTGAATTGGATTGAACGTTTGAATCTGCGGCATTTGAATACGAGTTGAAGTATGGATGTCGATTTTCAAATGCGAAAATCCAGGTTGTCCCTCTGAGATGATCAGAATTGGTTCATTCGTCAAATTCCGATGAATGTCAATGAATAGTGGATCGGCTAAACAACGGAGGTAGCCTGGGTAGTGGAGATCACCAAAAAATGGCAATGGAATTTATTAAAGTCGTGGTGGCACAAATTGATCGGAGTAGGGTTTTGAACTAGTTTAAGTTGACGTCGTAAAATGGAGCACTGTGTCCCCATCATGGGATCGAGGTAGGCCGGATCTAGAGAAATCAAAGCGAGGGGGGTTGGCGAATCTCCAGCCGAAATTGCGTGATCATCAGTTGTCAAATTATCATCAGCATGAAGTTTTTCGACTGGGGTTGGAAGCTTCTGTGTAGTCAGGGTGCTCGATTTCGAATCCCAAGCAAATTTGACGAACTGGAAGATTGTGTTGGTTGGTGAAGTCAATGGCGACGTGTGGGTGATCTCGGCGACGATCAGTGATGGCCGGAGTGATGGTGCACGTATAGGTGCACGCAATTGTGTCTGGGTGATGATGTGTTCGGGTGTAACATTACTGGAATACTAGCCAAAAATAATTCAATAATTAACTTAATTTTAAAATTAAATTGTGGGATTATTTGTGAATTAATTAGAGATTTTTAGAATAAACTTAAAGAATTTTAGATTTTAAATAGAAATTTGATTACAAGTAAATAAAAAATTGAATTGGAGGTTAATAGAAAGTATGTATTTTAAAATGGAACTTTTAATTGAGAATTCAATAATTAATATCTTTTTATAAAATTAGTTGGATTTAAAAGTTGTAGTTTGAATTGGATACAAATGATTTTAAAAACAATTGTTTAGAACTAAATACTATTTTATATGTGTTATTTATTAAAAAGCATAGTTATAACTAGTTAAAAATCATTTCTTTCTTTTAGATTAATATAAGTAGAAATAATAAAACAAAATGTATACAAAATAAGAAATAGAAGTTTAGAATAATATATATATATGTATAGAAAATTGATTTTTTTTTAAAAAGATATATTAGTTTTGATTCCAAAAAAAAAAAAATATATAATGAACTAAGTTTAAAAATAATATTGGCATAAGGATTGAATACATATTTGAATTGAATTTAAATTTAAAATGAATGTTTTTGAAAATAAATGGAATTTAAGATTCATTGAGATATAATGTATATAATGTAAATATTGGCTAAGAAAAAAAAAATTCTTTTAATATTGTATATGTGTATATGCAAATAAATGTAAACATCCATTAACATCATATATATCTATATACATATATATGAACAAATGGCATCATCATTTTTTTTTAAATAGTCAAATAGGGAATTTCAAGAAGCTTTTCATTTTCCCATGTGTAATCATGGCTATCTTAGCAAATCTGAGAATAAGATTTGCCTCCACAATTCTCAATATCAAAAGCTGTTCAAAACCAAGAAACAACTCAGTTTTTAAAACCAAAAGAAAAAAAAAAGGTGAGCAAACTTGAAAATCTTCCCTTTGAATCTGATATCTATGAACTTGTGAATTGCTTTGTGATGCTTGCTTGTTGATATTGGGTTACATGCTTGTAAAATTTGAAATGAATGTGTTTCTGCTGTGTACCTGTCCATGTATGGTTCCTCTATATACCTCTCAGTTGCAAGGTTAATTTAAATTCATAAACCCTTTGATTAGTTTAAGATTAAGATTCAAACAAAACTTGTTTGTTTAAATTAAAAACTTCATTTTAAAATTTTATATAAGTCAAAATAATATATAAACACCTCTGGAATATATATAAACCAATGATCAATCAGTAATTAGTGAAATCCCAAGTATAATAATTTGGAGTTTCAGGGTTATAAATCTAATCTTCATACAAAATTATGATTTTTCAAAGCAAAATTACGATTTTTAATGCTATATTTCAAGAGCAATTCTGTTTTGACAGTATTATGTCTTTTGGGGTATCTCGTTTGCCACAAATGGTTTGAGGTGTCGAATTTGGTTCTGGATGAAGGGGAGTTATCATAGATGAAGGGAAAAATACCAGGTTGGATTGCATTTCGTTTTTGAAGTTGTGATTTCGATTTGAAGTCCAGAACCCTAATTTAACTAGGCTGCGTGATTTGGGATGTCGCGATTTCTCTGGTTGATCGAGTTCAACCAAACTTAAGTGGCTGGAAGCAGGAACGTAGGCGATGGCTTGGACGGAGTTTCAGCAACTCTGGTGGTCGGGGGAGCATAGACGAGGCGTTGACAGGTTTACTTGGTGATGCTTGTCATCGTTCCAGGTATAGGTTGAAGCCTCAATTTGGATTTAGAGGCCGTAGTGATGATCTGATGATCGTGGATGGGTGTGGTGATGGTTGTCGAGGAGAGGAAGCTGCCGTGGTTGACTGGCGATGGTCAGAGCACGGTGCACGGTGCACGCGTGTACTTGGTGACAGTTTGGAAGATTGGGAACAAAGGAAACTCGAAGCAAATGGTTTTTTAACTCGGAGTAAATGAGAAGAAAACCCGAAGTAAAAGTTTTGTTTCTCGGGATAGCCTGTAGTTACAGTTTACACTGTAAACTGAGTTTTTGTTTTATAAAAATTTGGGTTTTAAACCTTTTTAAAATCTGTTTTGTCAAAATTTAAAAATCTGTAATTATAGATTTTAAATAAGGTTTAGGTTTAAAAAATTTAATTTAAGTTTGAACTACTAATTTGAATTTAAATTCCAGGTTTGAATTGAAACCTGTTTTCTGTTTCCTGCAAAACTAGGTTTAAACCTTTTTAAATCTGTAGTTATGGTTTTGAGAAAAATTTAGGTTCAAATTCAAATGTAAGTTTAAAAATTTCAATTGAATTTAAATTCCAGTTTTTAAAACAGAAACTTAAATTTAAAAAGTTAACTTTATTAACTATATTATGTTGATAAGATAGTTTAAACTTTTTTTATAATAAGATTATAGAAACATGAATAGAGTTGAAGTTAACTTGAAATCTGGAAATTCAAAAGTAAATTTGAATTTCAGGTTTAAATTTTAAGAAGGCTTAAATTTGGAGTTTCAAATTAAAATGGAAATTTAAATTATTGAAAGTTTTGAAATGACTTTAACTTTTTAAAAAAAATTCATAGCATTTGTTGATTTGCTATTTAAAAGGTTTTAAATTATTTAAAACTTTGATAAGTTTTAAACATGAATTTAAATTGAGATTTAAAGGTAATTTCAAAAGTACTTAGTTATGAATTAAATTGTTTTAAACATAATTAAGTTATGTTTTATTTTGGACATTTGATTAAGAATTATGTTTTAAAATTGATTAATAAGGTAATTAAGATTAATTAATTTAATTAATTAATTAAATTTGGAATTAATAATTGATTAGTGATTAATCAATTTAAAATTAAGATCATTAATTAAGTTGTTAACTAATGATAAATGAATATTAATAATGTAATTAAGTTTAAATTAAGGATAATTAATTTAATAATTAACTTTAATTAATTAATGATTAAAGATTTATTAATCAAATGTTTGAAGGTTAATTAATTTAAAGAAAAATTAATTTATTAATTAATGAAGGTGATTAAGACTTAATCAATTGTAATTAATGATAATTAATCATTGATTAAAGATTTCTAATGAAAGTAATTATGTGGTGGATAAATTTAAAACCACACAAATTTATTCATCTTAACTTAAGATGTTTGATTATTATGGAATGCTTTGTGATGGATTGATATATTTGGTATGTGATGTGATGTTATGTGATGCTTTGTGCTGAGCTGCTATATTTGTGATGATTATACTGTCGTATGAATATGAAAACCCCTTGACCCATAAAACGACATTTGAATTTCGATGCGACAGGGAGTCGGATTCCAATTGGTTATCCGAAACCCACATCGAATCGTAATAGTGAATCTTTGTAATTGATAAATTCATTTTATCAATGACTCTATGAATAAAGATAAGCGTTATGGACTATATCGCTTATCAATTTGATTGAATCTGTGATGATTGATGTTGTGCACTATTGTGTTAAACCCCTGGACCACACTTATACACACACAATATGGATTGCACGAGGAAATGGGTTACGTCACAGATTTTTGAAATATATTTAAAATTGTATTTTTGAATCCAAAATAGTTTTGGAATTAGAATTGAAGCTTTTGAAAATAGTTATTTTGAATAACTTAATTGAGTTTTGAAATTTAAATAATTTGATTTAAATTTGAACTCAATATTTGGGATTGAATTCTATGATTTGGGAACTAGGGTTTAAAAAGAGTTATTCAACATATAAATGGGGTTATATGGGTTTTAAACCATTTTTAAAGATGACGTTTTGGAATTTAAATTCAACTCAAGATTTCAACTTGTATAAATTAGATTTGCTTTCCCATAGGAAATGGACTTCCAAGTTGTGTTAAAAGGATTTTCAAGTCTAAAAGGAAAATTGTTTTCCAAGTTATAGATAAATCTTTGGAAATGAGTTTGAAAGCTATAAATCTTTAATTTAAGGATTTAATTGGGTTAATCCATTTGGAATGGAAGTTGTTTTGAATCTATGAATAGATCTTTGTGAAACTGGGTGAAACTTTGTGAAATAAATCTTTTTGTTTAAAGATTTAAAAATGGTAATTTGTTTAACCATTTGAAAGAAAAGTTTTGGATTTTTATAAGTTGTGACTTAACTAAAATCCCATATCCATATGTTTTAAAATATGGCGCTTACTATTCGGTTTAGCCGGGAGAGGACCTTGTGTCATATAACCCATTCCGAATAGTGATACGACGTTATGGATAGCAATTGAAGACCGGTGGTGAAGACTGGGTATTTGTGAGAACGATAGGATAACCTATCGATTGTCTCTGCACCGAGTAGCTACGGTATAGAGATTCCCTTAGTGATGGGGAGTCCGATCGGGATTGTGGATACCCGGATTTGCAAGGGCTTCTTCGGAAGTGCCTTCGGTTCTGTTCGAACCCGGAACAGACTGGTATGGTTGTATGTCCGACATTACACTTTGAGATGTTATCTGATTTCTATCAAATACATTTCTGCTTGGTGGTGGAGAATTTATTCTCTTAGCTTAACACCCTTCTCTGAGACGTACGAGCTCAGAGGTTATGTAGTTGATATTTATCAGTGATATTCCCAATTTGGTAATGTGGCATGCTGAGTGCTGCTGTGTGATGATCATTGGTTGATCATTTGTGATATGATCATTTGTTTGATCATTTATCTTTGTGATCATTGTTTTGGTCATCTGTTGACCCAAAGCATGGCTTTGTTGCACAAAGCGTAGCTTTGTGGATGAGACTGCATCAGGACCTCACTCCCCGGAAATGGTCGAAACAGGAAAGATGCGGCAAGGTTATGAGGGTCGCTCCCTTTAGGGTATGTCATTCCCTTCTGGTAAAGGGTGGTATCAGGTATGGAGCCCTGGTATTTAACCTATGTGGTTGCTCCAATCTCATTTACTGTGTGGTTGTTGCTTTGAGGCGCCTCGGATAAAGGTCCCAAAGGACCGGGGGATGGCATATTCGTGTAGTAGTTACCTAGTTACAGAGGTAACCCGGCCTTGTGTTGGCAGAGATCTAACCGTAACGTTAGTTCTCGGGACGTCCCGCCAGAGGCGATCCCATAGACAGTAGGAAGTTCCTTAGCCTGACCATTTGTTGGAAATCCAATCAAAACAATACGAGCCCTGTACGGTTTTAGTTGTATAACCTGCCATGGAATGTGGCGGTAATCTGCTATTGAACATGGTAGCTATAGTAGGCATACAACGAAATGTCGTATGTTGGCTAGGATTTATATTTTACTTTCGAAATGGTTTTTTCCACACTTTGCACTTATAGTAATAATATCAAAGAAATTTCTCGTATTAAGCATATTTGACTATCATAAGGAGAAATCTCCTCCAATTCTGCGTTTGCATTGTGTGTGTGGCGGGAGGCCTTATGGTAGTTTCATTTTCAAAAAAAAGCATTGCGAATTTTCAAATTTAAATCCTTTGCTTGTTTTAAAAGACCAATTGCTTTTGTTTGCTCACACCAGTCCCATGACTGACCTGGAGTTTATCGTTCCTTTCCTAAACTCTGGGTGCCCACTATTTTCCCACACGGGCAGTCTAGAGTTGAGGTTTTCAGATAATCTATAGTAGGTGTAGATTCGATAGCTTTCAGCCTTAGGATTTGGCAATCGCATTTTGGATCGAGTTGCTTCTCTTCATCTTGATTTGGGAGTTCTCGCTATTTCTGGATTGATGCCTTGGAGATGGAGTTACTAATACTGGAGTTCTTTCTTGAAGACCACATTGGAGATTTTGTCCCGCTGCTAGTGTTATTATTATATTTCCGCTGCTATTCTTTGTATCTCTGATAATTTTGATATCTATTGTGCCATTCTGTTGTATCATTCATGTTGTATATGATATATGTTATTCCTTTTCTTCCGCTGTGTTATTTACTTAATGTGTTATAAGCTCCGGCGACTCGAATTTGAACGGTCGAATCTGTGGCATTCGAGTACAATGTAAAGTATGGATGTCGATTTTCGAACGCGAAAAATTCGAATCGTTACATTTGGTATCAGAGCTGAAGGTTAAAACTTTAGCTCAGGAGTATAACACATTAAGTAACTCATTAGAGATAGGGTGAAGTAAACCCTAGAATGAGTATATCCCTGAGATATCCGTTCAAATGCCTCAGTAAATTCTCTTGCTATTCACTGATAGTAAGTATGAGTGCGAGAAGAGAACGAGATAGGGGACGGGGGAGTACCACTACAAATGGTCAATACCCTGCAACAGTGGAAACAACTTTTCTCTATCAATCTCCTTTGATTCGATTTCGTATTCTTTTGATTCCTTCGTGACTGCTCCAGAAAGAAGTTTCGGTGTGATGATGGCCATACGTATTGTTGTAGGAAATTCTTACTTCGTATCTTCATCGTTTTCTTGTCAGTTTTTCGATCTAAACTTTAATGGATATGAATTTGAAATTGAAATTGAAAATATTAAATAAATTGAAAATTTTAAATTACGTAAATTGGTTAACTAATATGAAGCTAAATTTGAATTGTATTAATAAAACGATATCGGTTAAAACCAAATCGTAATTTCTTGTGTATATCAAAGTCCGAAGAGGGACAAATTGGTATATACTTTGGGATATTTCGACTTGAAGTTGGAATCCATACCTAGTGTTTGAGAGATCGTAAAAGATTGAATCCATCTATCTATTCTCTGGGATCCGATATATTCTACGAATGATTAGTTATCCCTTCGAACTAATCAATGTCCTTGCATATTCGTAGGCCGCTGGACCCAAATATCTTGTGTAATATTGTATGAGTTTGTTCTCATACTGTTGATATTCTTATTTGGTAGGCCAAATACAGAATTGATATCCAGTTTGATTTGGAAAGATATTTCTCTATCTTTCATCTTTTCTTTTTGTCTCCCTAGCAAATTTCGGGGACGAAATTTCTTAAGGAGGGGAATCTGTAACATTACTGGAATATTAGCCGAAAATAATTCAATAATTAACTTAATTTTAAAATTAAATTGTGGGATTATTTGTGAATTAATTAGAGATTTTTAGAATAAACTTAAAGAATTTTAGATTTTAAATAGAAATTTGATTACAAGTAAATAAAAAATTGAATTGGAGGTTAATAGAAAGTATGTATTTTAAAATGGAACTTTTAATTGAGAATTCAATAATTAATATCTTTTTATAAAATTAGTTGGATTAAAAAGTTGTAGTTTGAATTGGATACAAATGATTTTAAAAACAATTGTTTAGAACTAAATACTATTTTATATGTGTTATTTATTAAAAAGCATAGTTATAACTAGTTAAAAATCATTTCTTTCTTTTAGATTAATATAAGTAGAAATAATAAAACAAAATGTATACAAAATAAGAAATAGAAGTTTAGAATAATATATATATATGTATAGAAAATTGATTTTTTTTTAAAAAGATATATTAGTTTTGATTCCAAAAAAAAAAAAAAAAAAAAATATAATGAACTAAGTTTAAAAATAATATTGGCATAAGGATTGAATACATATTTGAATTGAATTTAAATTTAAAATGAATGTTTTTGAAAATAAATGGAATTTAAGATTCATTGAGATATAATGTATATAATGTAAATATTGGCTAAGAAAAAAAAAATTCTTTTAATATTGTATATGTGTATATGCAAATAAATGTAAACATCCATTAACATCATATATATCTATATACATATATATGAACAAATGGCATCATCATTTTTTTTTAAATAGTCAAATATGGAATTTCAAGAAGCTTTTCATTTTCCCATGTGTAATCATGGCTATCTTAGCAAATCTGAGAATAAGATTTGCCTCCACAATTCTCAATATCAAAAGCTGTTCAAAACCAAGAAACAACTCAGTTTTTAAAACCAAAAGAAAAAAAAAAGGTGAGCAAACTTGAAAATCTTCCCTTTGAATCTGATATCTATGAACTTGTGAATTGCTTTGTGATGCTTGCTTGTTGATATTGGGTTACATGCTTGTAAAATTTGAAATGAATGTGTTTCTGCTGTGTACCTGTCCATGTATGGTTCCTCTATATACCTCTCAGTTGCAAGGTTAATTTAAATTCATAAACCCTTTGATTAGTTTAAGATTAAGATTCAAACAAAACTTGTTTGTTTAAATTAAAAACTTCATTTTAAAATTTTATATAAGTCAAAATAATATATAAACACCTCTGGAATATATATAAACCAATGATCAATCAGTAATTAGTGAAATCCCAAGTATAATAATTTGGAGTTTCAGGGTTATAAATCTAATCTTCATACAAAATTATGATTTTTCAAAGCAAAATTACGATTTTTAATGCTATATTTCAAGAGCAATTCTGTTTTGACAGTATTATGTATTTTGGGGTATCTCGTTTGCCACAAATGGTTTGAGGTGTCGAATTTGGTTCTGGATGAAGGGGAGTTATCATAGATGAAGGGAAAAATACCAGGTTGGATTGCATTTCGTTTTTGAAGTTGTGATTTCGATTTGAAGTCCAGAACCCTAATTTAACTAGGCTGCGTGATTTGGGATGTCGCGATTTCTCTGGTTGATCGAGTTCAACCAAACTTAAGTGGCTGGAAGCAGGAACGTAGGCGATGGCTTGGACGGAGTTTCAGCAACTCTGGTGGTCGGGGGAGCATAGACGAGGCGTTGACAGGTTTACTTGGTGATGCTTGTCATCGTTCCAGGTATAGGTTGAAGCCTCAATTTGGATTTAGAGGCCGTAGTGATGATCTGATGATCGTGGATGGGTGTGGTGATGGTTGTCGAGGAGAGGAAGCTGCCGTGGTTGACTGGCGATGGTCAGAGCACGGTGCACGGTGCACGCGTGTACTTGGTGACAGTTTGGAAGATTGGGAACAAAGGAAACTCGAAGCAAATGGTTTTTTAACTCGAAGTAAATGAGAAGAAAACCCGAAGTAAAAGTTTTGTTTCTCGGGATAGCCTGTAGTTACAGTTTACACTGTGAACTGAGTTTTTGTTTTATAAAAATTTGGGTTTTAAACCTTTTTAAAATCTGTTTTGTCAAAATTTAAAAATCTGTAATTATAGATTTTAAATAAGGTTTAGGTTTAAAAAATTTAATTTAAGTTTGAACTACTAATTTGAATTTAAATTCCAGGTTTGAATTGAAACCTGTTTTCTGTTTCCTGCAAAACTAGGTTTAAACCTTTTTAAATCTGTAGTTATGGTTTTGAGAAAAATTTAGGTTCAAATTCAAATGTAAGTTTAAAAATTTCAATTGAATTTAAATTCCAGTTTTTAAAACAGAAACTTAAATTTAAAAAGTTAACTTTATTAACTATATTATGTTGATAAGATAGTTTAAACTTTTTTTATAATAAGATTATAGAAACATGAATAGAGTTGAAGTTAACTTGAAATCTGGAAATTCAAAAGTAAATTTGAATTTCAGGTTTAAATTTTAAGAAGGCTTAAATTTGAAGTTTCAAATTAAAATGGAAATTTAAATTATTGAAAGTTTTGAAATGACTTTAACTTTTTAAAAAAAATTCATAGCATTTGTTGATTTGCTATTTAAAAGGTTTTAAATTATTTAAAACTTTGATAAGTTTTAAACATGAATTTAAATTGAGATTTAAAGGTAATTTCAAAAGTACTTAGTTATGAATTAAATTGTTTTAAACATAATTAAGTTATGTTTTATTTTGGACATTTGATTAAGAATTATGTTTTAAAATTGATTAATAAGGTAATTAAGATTAATTAATTTAATTAATTAATTAAATTTGGAATTAATAATTGATTAGTGATTAATCAATTTAAAATTAAGATCATTAATTAAGTTGTTAACTAATGATAAATGAATATTAATAATGTAATTAAGTTTAAATTAAGGATAATTAATTTAATAATTAACTTTAATTAATTAATGATTAAAGATTTATTAATCAAATGTTTGAAGGTTAATTAATTTAAAGAAAAATTAATTTATTAATTAATGAAGGTGATTAAGACTTAATCAATTGTAATTAATGATAATTAATCATTGATTAAAGATTTCTAATGAAAGTAATTATGTGGTGGATAAATTTAAAACCACACAAATTTATTCATCTTAACTTAAGATGTTTGATTATTATGGAATGCTTTGTGATGGATTGATATATTTGGTATGTGATGTGATGTTATGTGATGCTTTGTGCTGAGCTGCTATATTTGTGATGATTATACTGTCGTATGAATATGAAAACCCCTTGACCCATAAAACGACATTTGAATTTCGATGCGACAGGGAGTCGGATTCCAATTGGTTATCCGAAACCCACATCGAATCGTAATAGTGAATCTTTGTAATTGATAAATTCATTTTATCAATGACTCTATGAATAAAGATAAGCGTTATGGACTATATCGCTTATCAATTTGATTGAATCTGTGATGATTGATGTTGTGCACTATTGTGTTAAACCCCTGGACCACACTTATACACACACAATATGGATTGCACGAGGAAATGGGTTACGTCACAGATTTTTGAAATATATTTAAAATTGTATTTTTGAATCCAAAATAGTTTTGGAATTAGAATTGAAGCTTTTGAAAATAGTTATTTTGAATAACTTAATTGAGTTTTGAAATTTAAATAATTTGATTTAAATTTGAACTCAATATTTGGGATTGAATTCTATGATTTGGGAACTAGGGTTTAAAAAGAGTTATTCAACATATAAATGGGGTTATATGGGTTTTAAACCATTTTTAAAGATGACGTTTTGGAATTTAAATTCAACTCAAGATTTCAACTTGTATAAATTAGATTTGCTTTCCCATAGGAAATGGACTTCCAAGTTGTGTTAAAAGGATTTTCAAGTCTAAAAGGAAAATTGTTTTCCAAGTTATAGATAAATCTTTGGAAATGAGTTTGAAAGCTATAAATCTTTAATTTAAGGATTTAATTGGGTTAATCCATTTGGAATGGAAGTTGTTTTGAATCTATGAATAGATCTTTGTGAAACTGGGTGAAACTTTGTGAAATAAATCTTTTTGTTTAAAGATTTAAAAATGGTAATTTGTTTAACCATTTGAAAGAAAAGTTTTGGATTTTTATAAGTTGTGACTTAACTAAAATCCCATATCCATATGTTTTAAAATATGGCGCTTACTATTCGGTTTAGCCGGGAGAGGACCTTGTGTCATATAACCCATTCCGAATAGTGATACGACGTTATGGATAGCAATTGAAGACCGGTGGTGAAGACTGGGTATTTGTGAGAACGATAGGATAACCTATCGATTGTCTCTGCACCGAGTAGCTACGGTATAGAGATTCCCTTAGTGATGGGGAGTCCGATCGGGATTGTGGATACCCGGATTTGCAAGGGCTTCTTCGGAAGTGCCTTCGGTTCTGTTCGAACCCGGAACAGACTGGTATGGTTGTATGTCCGACATTACACTTTGAGATGTTATCTGATTTCTATCAAATACATTTCTGCTTGGTGGCGGAGAATTTATTCTCTTAGCTTAACACCCTTCTCTGAGACGTACGAGCTCAGAGGTTATGTAGTTGATATTTATCAGTGATATTCCCAATTTGGTAATGTGGCATGCTGAGTGCTGCTGTGTGATGATCATTGGTTGATCATTTGTGATATGATCATTTGTTTGATCATTTATCTTTGTGATCATTGTTTTGGTCATCTGTTGACCCAAAGCATGGCTTTGTTGCACAAAGCGTAGCTTTGTGGATGAGACTGCATCAGGACCTCACTCCCCGGAAATGGTCGAAACAGGAAAGATGCGGCAAGGTTATGAGGGTCGCTCCCTTTAGGGTATGTCATTCCCTTCTGGTAAAGGGTGGTATCAGGTATGGAGCCCTGGTATTTAACCTATGTGGTTGCTCCAATCTCATTTACTGTGTGGTTGTTGCTTTGAGGCGCCTCGGATAAAGGTCCCAAAGGACCGGGGGATGGCATATTCGTGTAGTAGTTACCTAGTTACAGAGGTAACCCGGCCTTGTGTTGGCAGAGATCTAACCGTAACGTTAGTTCTCGGGACGTCCCGCCAGAGGCGATCCCATAGACAGTAGGAAGTTCCTTAGCCTGACCATTTGTTGGAAATCCAATCAAAACAATACGAGCCATGTACGGTTTTAGTTGTATAACCTGCCATGGAATGTGGCGGTAACCTGCTATTGAACATGGTAGCTATAGTAGGCATACGACGAAATGTCGTATGTTGGCTAGGATTTATATTTTACTTTCGAAATGGTTTTTTCCACACTTTGCACTTATAGTAATAATATCAAAGAAATTTCTCGTATTAAGCATATTTGACTATCATAAGGAGAAATCTCCTCCAATTCTGCGTTTGCATTGTGTGTGTGGCGGGAGGCCTTATGGTAGTTTCATTTTCAAAAAAAAGCATTGCGAATTTTCAAATTTAAATCCTTTGCTTGTTTTAAAAGACCAATTGCTTTTGTTTGCTCACACCAGTCCCATGACTGACCTGGAGTTTATCGTTCCTTTCCTAAACTCTGGGTGCCCACTATTTTCCCACACGGGCAGTCTAGAGTTGAGGTTTTCAGATAATCTATAGTAGGTGTAGATTCGATAGCTTTCAGCCTTAGGATTTGGCAATCGCATTTTGGATCGAGTTGCTTCTCTTCATCTTGATTTGGGAGTTCTCGCTATTTCTGGATTGATGCCTTGGAGATGGAGTTACTGATACTGGAGTTCTTTCTTGAAGACCACATTGGAGATTTTGTCCCGCTGCTAGTGTTATTATTATATTTCCGCTGCTATTCTTTGTATCTCTGATAATGTTGATATCTATTGTACCATTCTGTTGTATCATTCATGTTGTATATGATATATGTTATTCCTTTTCTTCCGCTGTGTTATTTACTTAATGTGTTATAAGCTCCGGCGACTCGAATTTGAACGGTCGAATCTGCGGCATTCGAGTACAATGTAAAGTATGGATGTCGATTTTCGAACGCGAAAAATTCGAATCGTTACATCGGGGGAAAGAAGCATTCTACTAGAGGTCAGGATCGAAGTTTTTGTGGTTCGTCTTGAAGTAGATGAAGTCTTGGATTGGCCCGAAGTCAAGCTCGGGTAGAACATGTTTTTGCTTGGGTTATTTGATTTGTTGCAAAAACAGTTTCAAATTTTAAAAGAAAATCAAGTTTATTGAAAACAAATTTTGTTAAAACCAATTTTCTTTAAATATTAGATGTTATCCCAAATTTAAATTGGTTAAGAAGGTTTTTAAACAAAATTGTTTTAAATTGACCAAGTTTGAAAATCTTTTAAAATACACATAACCTTTATTTTTAAAGTTTATTTTAAATAAACTTAATAGTATTAAAAGAAATAAATTAATATTACAAATGTTTTAATTGTTAGTAAACTTTTAAATTCTAAGTTAATTTATTTGTTAAAGGAGATTAATTACTTAATAAAAGTAATTAAGGTAAATTAATTAATAGTTTAAGTTGATTTATCAAGTAATTACAGAATAATTAATTAAAGGATAATTAATTTCTGAAAAATAATTACCCAATGAAAGTAATTAAGAATGAATAATTCATGATTTAAAGATTTATTAATCAAGTGTTTAAAGGTTAATTAATTTAACGATAATTAATTTATAATTAACGTTAATTAAAATATTAATTAATTTGGGGATAATTAATTAAATAATTAAGGTTAATTATTTAATGATTAAAGGTTGATTTATTTCTCAATTAAGGTCAATTTAGTAAATAATTAATGGATAATAAATTAAATGGTTGGTAATTAATTAATATTAATTAGCCAGGATTAGTAAATTAATCATAAGCGACAAATCTGATTTAAATTAATCAGATGACTTACTGATCATACTTATGGATGTTTGAATTGTATGGAATGTTTTGAATTGTTTGATATTCTGCTATATGATGCTTTGTGATATAAATTGTTTTAATTCAGGCTGTGATGAATGTAATTTATTTATCTGTGATAAATGTAATTTATTTATCTGTGATGAATTTATATTGTTTATCTGTGGATCTATGGATGGAAGATAAGCGTTATAAGAAGACACCGCTTATCGATATTGATATGCTTGAATCTGTGATGATTGATGATGTTGCACTATTGGGCAAAACCCCTGGACTACACTACACACACACAAATATGGATTGCACGAGAAAATTGGTTAAGTCACAGATTTTTGAAATGGTTTTAAAGTTGAATTTTGAAATCAAATGGTTTTGGAAATGGATTTGGGTAAAATGTGTAAAGCTTTTGAAAAGGAGTTTTGAAGATAAAAACTATTTTAATAACTTGATAAAGTTTTGAGGTTTTAAATAGTTTGATTTGAACTTAAATTCAAGATTTGAAATTGAATTCTATGATTGGGAATTTTGGTTTAAAAAGGTTAGATAAGTTATAAATGTGTTTATATAGGGTTTCAAACCATTTTAAAAGTATTGTTTTGAGAATTTGAATTTAACCCAAGGGCTTTAACTCGTGCAAATGTAGTCGGATTTTTTTGAAATGAAAACTATTTGTTTTTAAATAACAGCTTTCATATAAAGAAAGGATTTCCAATTTGTGTTGAAAGAATTTCAAGCCCTTGAAATGAAATAGTTTTGAAAACTATGAATGAATCTTTGTAAAAGATAGTTGAACCTTGTTTTGAAATTGAAGAGGATTTTAAATGGTATATCTTTTATATAAAAGATTTGAAATGGGAATTTCTTTGAAAGTTATGAATGAATCTTTGGAAATGGTTTTGAAAGCTATAAATTGATTTTTGATTTAATGATTGGATGAGCTGATCCAATTTGAAAGGGAAACTGTTTTGAAAGGCTATGAATGAATCTTTGTGAAATATTGGTGTATTTTGCTTTTGAATTGAAAAGGTATCTTAAAAGTGTATCTTTTATATAAAAGATTTGAAATGGAAATTGGTTTGAATTCTGTGAATGAATCTTTGTGAAAGATTGGGGAACTTTTTGAAATGAGTTTTTTTGTTTAAAAGATTGGAAATGGTAATTTGTTTAAACCATTTGAAAGAAAGGTTTTGGATAATAAGTTGTGACTTAACTGAGATCCCATTATCCATATGGTTTTTAAATATTGCGCTCGCTATTCGGTTTAGCCGGGAGAGGACCTTTGTGTCATATAACCCATTCCGAATAGTGATATGATGAAATGGATAGCATTTGAAGATGGTGGTAAAGGCCGGGTGTCTTCAAGAACGATACGATAACCTGTCGAATGACTCTGCACTGAGTAGCTACGGTATAGAGATCTCCATATGTGATGGGGAGTCCGATCGGGATTGGGGATACCCGGATTGCAAGGGCTTCTTTGGAAGTATCTTCGGTTCTGTTCGAACCCGAAACAGACTTGTATGGATGTGTGTCTGACGTTACACTTTGAGATGTAAAGCCAGTTTCTATCAAATACATTTATGTTTGGTGGCGGAGATTTATTCTCTTAGCTTAACACCCTTCTCTGAGATGTACGAGCTCATAGGTTATGTAGTTGATGGTTACTAGTGATACATTCCCAATTTGGTAATGTGGCATACGAAGTGCTACTGATCATTTGTTGATCGAAGCATGACTTTTTGTGAAAAGCGTAGCTTCGTGGACGTGACTTCGTCGAGCCTCACAATCCAGAAATGGTCGAAACAGGAATGTTGCAGCAAGGTTTTTAGGGGTCGCTCTTTTAGGGTATGTCCATTTCCTTCTGGATGAAAGGTGGTATCATGGTATGGAGCCTAGATATTTAACCTATGTGGTTACTGCAAATTTATTATTTAGTGGTTGTTGCTATCGAGGCCTCGGATAAAGGTCGGTAACGACAGGAGATGGCATACTTGTGTGGTAGTTACCTATGTTATAGCTTGGTTAAAGCATGAGGTAGCGTTGGCCTTGTGTTAGCAAAGATCCGGTTAGGTTCTCGGGGGCGTCCTTCCAGAGGGATGCCCATTTCGGTAAGGAAGTTTCTTAGCCTGACCATTTGTTGGAAATCCAAAGAAACAATACGCACCTGTACGGTTTTAGTTGTGTAACCTGCCATGCAATGCGGTGGTAACCTGCTATTGAACATAGTAGCTATAGTAGGCATATGACGAAATGTGGTATGCTGGCTAAGATTAACATTATACTTTCAAAATATTTTCTGCACTATGCACTAATAATAATATCAAATGGTTTTCGCGTATCAAGCATTTTTGACTGTCATAAGGAGAAATCTCCTGCAAGTGTGCGCTTGCATTGTGTGTGTGGCGGGAGGCCTTATGGAAGTTTCATTTTCCAAAGAGCATTGCAGATTTCAACTTTTAAAATCTTTTGTTGTTTATTTTAAAGATAAAACTGTTTTTGTTTGCTCATACCAGTCCCATGACTGACCTGGAGTTTATTGTTCCCTTCCTAAACTCTAAATGCCCATAATTTTTCACACGGGTGGTCTAGAGTTCGGTTTTTCAGATAATCAAATAGTAAGTATAGATTCGATTGCCTTCGAAGCCTTTGGATTTGGGGATCGCATTTTGGATCGAGGTTCTTCACTTCAGCATTGTTGTTGGATCAAGCTTGTTGGATGGGAGTTCCTTAAGCTTTTGGTTTTGGACGTGAAAGTCTAAGAGTATTTGGAGTTTTTGGAGTTTGGCATTGAAGACATTGTCTTTCTGCTGCTATTGCCTTGTATCTATCTTCGATATGTTGATAGTCATTTGAATTTGATATCAGTTGTATCAGATATTGTATTCATTGTTGTATCAATGATATTATTCATTTTCTTCCGTTGTGTTGTTGTACCTAATATGTAATAAGCTCCGATGAGCTAGATTCGCCGTTTGAATCTGCGGCAATCGAGTACATGTCAAGTATGGATGTCGATTTTCGAAGGTCGAGTCAGGGTCGTTATAGCATGCATCATCGACATTCATTTTCGAGTTTCGAAGTAGGAAGGCCACTGTAGTCGTTTTACTACAGATTTAATTTGATAAACAAATATATATTTCAAATTGTTTTAAATATAATTGGATATATTTTGTAAGTGTATACATCTATCTATTATTTTAAAATGATTTGAAATTTAACCCGGTATTTAGCTCTTAAATTTCTGTTAATCAGTAGTTCCAATTCTTATAGTGAAATGGATGTAACTAATTAATAATTAGAACCTCTAATTAAAATAAAGATTAAATGCTAGGTTATAAATGAAATTACAAGAAAGTTGAAATTTATAATCTATAAAAAAGCAAAGGATATGATTATTGAACATTAAATTAATTAAAATAAATGAGAAAAACTTGTATAACTTTCAACGACATTCTTAAAGCATATATATAACTTACCAAATATTAAAAGTTGTAATGTTTAATAAGAAATGTAATGAAAATTGTACAAGTAAAATTAAGCAATGAAAGTATTCAATGAAACCCTTAAATAAATAAGTATTTATGTTATAGAGTTATAAACTTAAGTTGCAATTGAAATGTTACTATAATAAAATATGACAGAAGGTAAATGTTGTAAGTAGATGATTTTAAACTTAGGTAAATGAAATTGATATGCCAAGTAACTAAATTGAACATGAATACTATGGATAAATGAATGAAAATTTGCAAGAAATAAATGTAAATTAAAAAGATAAATCATTATATGAATGAAAGGAAATCAAACAACAAATGTATGAAATGAAATTAATAAGAATGAACTTGATCTATTGTTTGCAATTTTTGTTTGTCTGGTTTATGGTTGTTCTGGCAAGAACACTTAAAATTGTTTGGATGTATGAATAATCTATTTAGTTTCATCTAAGACTGTTGAGTAAATGGTGCACTTAGTAGTTTGTTCGTCATTTTATGCGATTAAAAGTTTCTGGGCCAAAACAAACCATTTGTTTTGCTTACTATGGATGAATGGTTGATTACTTTGATTCCTTGTGATGAATATATGCTTGCTTGCTATGTTGTATCGATTTGTTTGCTATTGATTGAAACAGCTTTAAATATTTCATTTTATATATTTATTAACTCCTTTTGGATTATATAGGTGAAATACAGGTTATGGAAGCAATTGCTAATGCTTTTGGTTTCATAAAATAAGCGTTAATTGCCTGACAAATAGGTACTTTTTCGGATTACTATTTAATAGTGCAATTATATTATTTTCCCGTGTTGGGATGTATTATTTTGAAAGATATATGTTATATATTGTTATATTTGATATTATAAGTTCTCCCGAGCCTCCCATTACAAAGGGGACTTTATTAATTCGAGTATAAAAAGATTTAATAGCTATAAATTGATATATTTTATTTAAATTATCAAATTTTTTAAATTTATTTGTCTATAAGGTTAATACTTTTCAATAAAATGTATTGCTTACTCAATTCCTTCTTTTCCCTTCTTTTCCTTTTCGGGGACGAAAAGTTTTAAGTGAGGAATTATGTAACGACCCATAATTTTCGATAATTAAAATGTTAATTTAATAAGAAATTATGAATCAACATTAGAAGATATAAGTTTATTTAATTTATTTAATGAAATAATAAATAAAGTGAAATGCAACAACGTTATTTATAGTTAATTATTTACAACTTGAATGGAACCCCAATTAGTCGAAATAAGATAAATGTATACTTGGTAATAAATTTAATACTTGAAAACGTATGTAAATATTGAATTAATTAATGAATTAATAATAAATAGTAATTGAATAAAATCAATGTTCTGTAAGTAATTCTAATATTGTTTGGAAATGATAACTTATGAAAGTGTGATTAAGAGTTAGTGGCAACAACTATTATAAGTTACCGATATAATTTTAATCCATTAAATTGAATTGGAATCGATTGCAATAAACCTAAATAAAATATTACGTTAATTTTATTTAAGATAATATTTGGAAATAATGATAATGTTATTCATAATAGGACACTTTGTTGAATTAAAAGAATGGAAATAAAGATTTATCAATTTATTGGGATTTGAACTATAATAATTGGATTAGTTGCAATTAAATGAAATTAAATATCTAAATATTACGTTAATTGAAATTAAGATGGAATTTGAGAATATTAATGTAATAGATCATGAATCCAACGTTAATTGCATCTATTTGACAACAATGAATTGAATAATAGAATGAAAGGTCAAATTTAATGGAATTATTGAAAATTTAATTTATAATTTCGGAATTTAATGAAATTGAAATTTAACCCTGAAATTGATGGATTAATCAACTTTAAATTGACATCTAAATTTGTTTGAATCATTGAAATTGTTCAAGAAATCAAAAATGATAAAGATTGCTAATTATAGAATTGGAGTAGAAAATTTGATTTAATCAATTTAATACTAATTTATTGATTAATGGAAAATAGCCATTTTTTCCACTGACTCAGATTTTGACGAAACTAGTTTCATCGGATCTGTAACAGTGAATTATTGCAGGATTTCAAGTTTTGTAACAATCAGATTTGTCATTTCATCGTACGGGCTCGAAACGCCTCGAAATCAATTTGAAATAAACTGAATTTTGCATAACTTCTTCATACGATGGAATTTGGAATTGAAAACTGTTCCATTGATTTTAAAATATTTTAAAACATCTATTTTGATATATGGGTTGATCCAATTTCGTTCTGGAGTTAGAACGGGCTTTTCGGGCCATTTATTGTTCAACAGTCCAAACCAATCGTATTCGTTCCTCTATTTCTAAGCTCTACCTATATATATCCAGCTATAAACCCTAATATCCTTTCTGTTTCTCATTTCTGTGCATTTAATTCAGTTGTCTCTCCTCCTCAATGGCAGACAAACAGATTCTCAACTCCAAATCCTATTACAATTCAAAATCAAATCAAAAATTAAAATTCCTCAAACTATATCATATTATATATCGATTTGAAGCTCTCGGTGAGTGCAAGTCAAATCCATGATTTCCTTTTTCGATTTGGGTTTCTGGGTGCTCGGAATTCGAGGGATTGTTCACGGCCGTTCATCACGTGTTGACGAACTTTGTCTGATCATTGAATCGAGGGAGGGGTCTTGCAGAGGAGACCGAGTGCTGTTTATCTGTGGTGTTCTTTTGTGAAGTTAACGGCTCGACTGATCGAAAAAATTTGATTAGGGCAAGCTATGAATGGTGGCGTCTGTGTTTTTTTCGTTGAAATTGTCGAAGGAGAGATCGCGCGAGGAGGGGGCGCTTCACCTGGAGGAGGTGGCTTAGTTCGATGGTCGCAACTTTCTTGGCGACAGTGATGTCGAGCGAACGAGGCAGCTAGGGTTTAGTTCGGGTTCATCTTGTTACTATATCTAAGAGCTTTGTAGAGTGGGGGAAGCATGGTAATGACGTGGCAGATCTTGGTTTGTTCTTATTTTATTTATTTAAATTTGTATTTCTAACTTCTAACGATCATGACTCTTATATACGAGGTCCGTTTTGTGCACGGTTTTTTGCGTTGGGATCGTATCGAAATTTTGGAAGTTTTGACACTGGTTTGGGCAAATTCTAAGACTGTTTGAATTTTGGGTTTAAATTGGATTTAAATTCAATTTAAATTCAAAAGGTGAGTCTTAACCCACTCACAACTTCTAAAATTTCTTATGTTTGTTAAATTGATTTATGATGTGATTATAAATTTGTTTATGACTGTTTGGTATATTTTGAATCATCATCTCAATTTATTTGAATTTATTTGGATAAAATAGTTATTTAATTTATTATTGAATATAAACAGCCAGTAAATACTTATTATTTGTTATCTGTTCTATATTGATGTTATTGATTGAATTGGATGATGATTGTGATAAATGTTTGATGATTGATATTGGATGAATGGATGTTGTATTTTATATTATTATAAACTGCAAGTTGATTATGAATTTTTATTTCATTTGGGATTGCGGTTTGTAATTATATATAACCGTATTTATATTTTAAATTGCGGATTGAAATGATAAATATCTGTATCACTTGACCATAGAATATAAAATTATATACAGACACCACGGTCTATATATAAAAATATTTTGAAATGATTACTATGGTTCTATAAAGAAATATATGGTTTTATAGAAATATTGGTTTCAGATATTATATAAATGTTACTTTATATATATATAGTTAAATTCTAGATTTTAGCTATGTATAAATTTGTTTGGTATAAAAAAAGTTTAAAAATAAAGATTTATTTTATAAAAATGTAATATGGTTAAGTATCTACATAAATTATATTTTATATAGAGTTTATAATGACTTCTAATAAAAATCAAGGCTGAGAAGATAGATTTGAAATTGATTTGAAATTGTATTAAATGAGAAATTTATTAAATGAAACAGATTTGGAAATTATGGTATTTGAGATTTGTAAAGGATATGATTTATAACTTGATCTTGTTTAAGATGAATTAAATAAATATTTCATGTATAAATAAGTTGAAGGAAACATTTAGTTATTTGTAATTTGGGTTTTATTTAAATGATAATGGATTTATTAAGTAAATATTTCGAAATTAAATAATAGAAAACTGAATTTGATATATATATATATATATATATATATATATCTGTGTGTGTGTGTGTGTGAAATTATCAAACTTAGTTTTGAAATTGTTGAATACTTAAAGTTTGAAATATACTGAATTTGAAATGGTTTATTTTGTGGATCAAAATTTGTTTTGAAATCGATATAATTTGGAATAGTTTATTTTGAAGCTGAATTGAATTGAAGTTTATGATTTGGGATTTGGTTAAATATAAAATTTAGAAATTAGAGTTATTTTGGAATTGATTTGTGAAATTGAAGAATCTATTTTCTTATATAAAGTATTTAATATTTAAACCATTTAAGTGGTGGAAGTTATGTTTCAAAGTTATGAACTTCATGGTATTATAATTTGAAAGTTTTATTTTTCAAGTGTTTTGATTTCGAAATGTTATAACTTTGATAGTGTTATGATTTTAGAAAAGGATATATTTGAAATGAAAATGATATCGTATTGATTTTGTTTTTAAAAAGGCAATGATGTTTGGTTTTATAGTATAAACTATTTGAAAACGACCGTGGTGTTATAATAATGGTTGGTTGTTAAAGAGACCGGGATCAGATATGGGCATACTCTCTATCGATACCGAAAACCACATTAACAACCGTGTACTCAGTGTAGATTCTAGAATGAAGTAGGATGGCGGCGGCATTCCTTTGAGGTATATATGTGGACCCAACTCCCGTGAGTTGGCATAAGGTGGCTAAAACAGGAGCAATCGACGGGCTAAGAAGGTAGCACCTTTTTCAGACACACTCCTTCGATACCATTCTATTACTTTGTGATTGATTGGGCCCTTTTGATTTTGGGGGTGTGGCTCGAGGTGGGCAGTAGTAGCTGCTACGCATTACCATCGGCCCGAAAGCGTAATTGGTATATCTACCCTAGCATTGCCTAGTTGTGCCTTGTCACCTACCCTAGCGCGCCTTGTAAGAATTTGGTTTTCTCCCATAGCCCGTGGAGTATCCATTGGTGGCTTTTCGATCAGAAGGGACCATGATACCGGATGGACTACTGGGACTATTACGTGTTAAGGTGGAAAATGTAAAGCCTTAATGCTATTTAAAAGAAAGTTTATTTTACTATAGACATTATTATAATAGCGAAATATTACTACATGGTAAATAGTTTAACGGATCCTTAGGAGATGTGAATCCCGAGCATCTCTTAAGTTACTGCACTTACGTTAGACGCTGGATAGGAGATGTCAAATCCTGTAAACATCTCTGATGCCGTTCCACTCATATTATTTACCATTGATTTAACTTACATAAGATCTTTTAGTTCTGGCTCGAGTGTTTTGTCTTGTCATTTCGCTCGGGTCAGCCTGAGCATTTCAGGATTTGAAGACTTTATTTCTGGAGGACGAAGATGAAGATTGTATTACTATTATTTATTTTATTATTCCACTACATTCATACTATTTCGCTGCATTGTAATTATTATTCTCTAGTATGTGTAACTCTGATTCTATATTGTATTAATATAATCAAATGTTTTGTAAACAGCTTCATGAACTGTATTTGATTATTATATTTTGTCATTCCGCTGCAAGACTCTATTTTGTTTTCTTTCTTTCTCCGTTTTTCTTATTTACCCCAATAATAATCCGCTATTTTGTATGGTTTGAGTTGGAACCTATGTCTGCTTAAACGTTCAAAAAGGCTGGATGTTGCAAGTGAAGTCTAATCAGCATATAAGGTGAACATAGAGATAGAGTCTAGAATACTCTGTAGTTACATTCATGTCTTAAGACATAATGTGGTAGCATAAAAATAAGGGAATGAAGCTTTCCATGTACGACGAGTGTTACTAGGAGGTTTGACCAGGTAACTAGAGACACGGCATTCGTGCCTCGTTCGGCATCCAGCGTCATTCGGTACGGCGTTCTTGTTCGGCACAACTGGGTCGCTCGGCATTCTAGCCTCGACTGGCATCCAGCCTCGACCGGCATTCAAGCCTCGACTCGCATTCAGTCTCTCTTGGCATTCCCTCCTCGTTCGGCATTTATGCCTCATTCGGCATTCCAACCTCATTCAGCATCCAGCACCGTTCGGCACGGCGTTCTCATTCGGCATAACTAGGTCGCTCGGCATTCAAGCCTCGACCGGTATTCAGCCTCGCTCGGCACTCCAGCCTCGACCAGCATTCAGCCTTGCTCTGCATTCCAGCATCGTTCGGCATTCCAGCCTCGTTCGGCACATGGCCTCGCTCGGCATGAGCATGTCGTTCGACATCTCCCCTTGATTGGCATCGGATCTTGTTCGGCCTACACATCTCACTCAACATACTGCCTCGTTCGGCCTAGAGACATGGTTCGGCATTCGCCGCTCGGCATTTATGGCTCGGCACACAGAATTCATTCATTTTGGGCCGAGATATTTTTCTACTAGGCCCATCAGGGAAGTCCAACCCATCTTCGTCTATAAATAGAGAGGCAGGGACACAGTGAAAGGGACCTTTTTTCGAGAACACCGGGGAGACTTTACCGCATTCAAAACTCATTCAAGGCGTATCTTCTTTGCTTAACAATTGTAATCAAGTAGTTGGTGTACAGATTGTATATGTAATTGATTATTGAGAAAAGCAATAAAGATTAACCTCAAAGTGGACGTAGGCAGTTACGCCGAACCACTATAAATCTGGTGTTCTTGTTTTCTGCGCTTAATTTAGCATATGGTTCTCTGTTTAAATTTACTTTCTTCATTAATCTCTCTACATTTTGGTGTTAGTAACCAATTCTGGTGCTAACATTTTGGTGCTTTCATTGAGAATCGAATTCTCTGGCCGATAGGATCTGCTTTGAAGCTACTGGATTGAAAAATCCCCCGAAGGATATCCGATTTATTCATAGGACGCCCGTGGAATCTATTCAGAGTTTCAACCGACAACTATACTATGGGAAGACCACGTTCCCGATCAGCCTCTCACAATGCGAATGTCCACGAGACTGCTAGAGTGCAACAAGTTTGACCTAGCAATCAACAAGCAAATTTAGGTGTAAGGACTACCACCCAAACTCAAACGGAAGTCGTCACCAAGACGGAGTTCAATGATTTGATGAGGGAACTCCGGGAAAGGAGAAGGCAACTCGCTGAGAAGATTCAGCCTAACGCTAATCTCATGACTTAGTTGACTCAGCAGCAGCATCAGAATGCTTGAGGTAGCCCTACTCCTTATTCTTCGTCTGATAGCTCGACCTCAGCCCGATGAACCTCCTAGGCGTAGATGCCGTAAGACTGAAGCTATACTGGCAGGTGCCACTGATCGATCCACCAGGGATCAGGCACGTAAGGAGACCGAACGCCTGGCTCACCAAGAGCTTAATGAAGCTAGCCTTCAAGATGTACGTTTGGCCGATCGCCAGCAGGCAGGACATCAACCTGCACGGTCCCGTGAAACGGAACCCAACCTTCCATCCTCTATACAAACTCCAGACTTATCAGCCATGGTCAGGCAGTTAATGAGAGAGAACCAAGGTTTGACCAATGAAGATTAGAGAGTGTCCAGGAGTCATACTCCCTTCACAGATACTATTCTACAGGCTGAGTATCCCAGGAAATTTAGTAACTATCCCAGCCTACGAAGGAAAGACTGACCCTAGGCAACACGTGATGAGGTATGAATGGATGATGGATTCTACAAGAGCGAATGATGCGACCAAGTGTAGGTGCTTCTCAATCACTTTGTTCGGAATCGCCACCATGTGGTTTACTCGACTCCCTCTGTGGTCTATATCCAGCTTCGACGAGTTAGCAATGAAATTTGTTGAACAATTCAGGTTACATGCTACTTGTCCAAAGGATGTGATGTCCTTATCAAGCGTAATCCAGGCTTCAGGAGAGTCTTTGAAAGCGTACTTGTAGAGATTTCATGTTGCGGCCACTGAAGTTAGCAACCCTCACGACCATGCAATTTGGATGGCAGTAATGCGAGGTGTAGATCCAGACTCGGAGTTTGGAGATTGGTTGGCGGGAAAGCCCCCAACTACGTTGGAGCGTTTCTATTCAAAAGCTCATTAATTCATAAGGAGGAAAGAAGCTCGATGGAAAAAATGAGATAAGGCACCAAGGTCTGTTCAGGAGACTATGAAAAGTAACATCGCCGTGAAGCAATCCGGCGACAACTCGGGAAAAGTTCAAGTCAACGTCCAGAACAAGCCTGGGAAATCTAAAGGATCGAGAGGTGGAAATCCCAGAAATAATAGAGAGACAGGGAAATGAAATTCGAGGATTTCGACCTACAACGAATACACCCCCTGAATACGTCTCTCGAAAACATTTACTTATCTACCTGTTTCCTGAAAATTCGACCAGGCAACTTGGTACTCGGCTCAACTGGATTGTTCGGCCTACCGTTATGTTCATCATCCAACAAGTACTCGGCATTGAAGGGGCACTCGGCGTCCAAGTTTGTTCGGCGTTTATGGGACGTTCGGTATGATAGAGCATTTGGCATTGAGAGACGTTCAGGGTGGAGTAATGTTCGGTATGTGAGAACGTTCGGCATGGCAGGATTGTCCGGCAACAACTACCGTTCAGCCTAACTATTGCTCAGCCTAAGGATCATTCGGCCGAGACATAGTTCGGCCTGGGTAACGTTTGGCCAAAGTATCGTCCGGCCTAGGTTCTGCTCGGCATACAAACATCGCTCGGCCAAGGCAGTGGTTCGGCTTCCAGTATCGTTCGGTGCAAATGCTTCCCATGGCGCTCAGAGCGTTCGGCTTCGCTACGCTCGGCATGAGGAGACCGTTCGGCATAACAAAGACGCTCGGCATATGACCGTTCAGCATCCTGAGATTGCTCGGCCTCTCGAGAACGTTCGACTACCAAAGATTGTTCGGCACTCTTTAAATCTCGTCCGGCTTCGATTGATTGCTCGACCAACTCTTCCTACGTAACACCACATCGTTCGGCACGAAGACGATGGATTGGCATTTGGCCGTTCGGCATGTACGGGTCGGCACACAAAGGTTACTCCATTTGGGTCGTGATATCCAGCTGCCAGGCCCACCAGGGAGTCCAACCCACCTTCATCTATAAATAGAAAGGAAGGGGCACAGTGAAAAGGATCCTTTTTTCGAGAACACTGAGGAGACTCTGCCATTTTTATACTCTTTTCTTTTTCATTCAAATTTGGATTCAAGTGATTGATTTACGGATTGTATCTGTACTCAAGTAATGGAGATAGCAATAAAGATTAACTTCCAAGTGGACGTAGGCATTTACGCCGAACTACTATAAATTTGGCGTTTTTGTCCTCTACATTTAAATTTATGTATTGTTCTCTATTTTCATTTGCTTTCTTCATTAATCTGTCTACACAATCTTTTTAAGAGTGTTAGTGACCAATTTTGGTGCTTTCACTGAGAATTGAATTCTCAGGCTGTTAGGTTTTGCTTTGTAGCTACTGGATTGCATAAATCCCTCATAGGAGATCCGAGAACATTCACAAGGCATCTGTTGATTCTATTCAGAGTTACAACCAAAAAATCTACCATGGGAAGACCACGAACCAGATCGGCCTCCCATAATGCAGATGTCCACGAAACTGCTAGCGTGCAACAAGTTGGACCTAGAAATCAGCAAGCAACTGGAGGTGCAGGGCCCTCCACCCAAAACCAAGCGGAAGTCATTTCCCGAACAGAGTTCGACAACTTGATAAGAGAACTCAGGGAAAGTAGAAGGCAACTTGCTGAGAAGATTCAAGCCAACACTAACCTCATGACTCAGCTCGCTCAGCAACAGCACAAGAATGCTGGAGGTAACCCTACCCCTTATTCTGAATCTGATAGCTCAACCTCAGCTGACGAACCTCCTATGCATAGACGCCGTAAGGATGAAGGTGCACAGGCAGGCATTGGGAATCAAACCCGCGAAGAGACCGGGCACCCGAATCTCCAAGACCCAAGTCAGGCGGGACATCAACAAGCACGGTCCCGTGGAATGGAACCCAACCTTCCATCCTCCATACAAACTCCAGACTTAACAGCTATGGTCAGGCGGTTGATGAGAGAAAACTAGGCTTGACCAATGAAGATTGGGGAGTGTCCAGAAGCCATACCCCCTTTACGGATGGTATCCTACAGGCTGAATACCCCAAGAAGTTCAATATGCTGACTGTCCCAGCCTACGAAGGGAAGACTGATCCTAGGCAGCATGTGATGAGGTACGGATGGATGATGGATTCTGCAAGAGCTAATGATGCTACCAAGTGTAGGTTCTTCCCATTTACTCTGTCTGGAATCGCACCCATGTGGTTTACTCGACTTCCCCCGCGATCTATATCCAGCTTTGACGAATTGACAATGAAATTCATAGAGCAGTTCAGGATACACACCACTCGTCCAAAGGATGTGATGTCCTTATCAAGCGTAATCCAAGCTCCGGGAGAGTCATTGAAATCATACTTGCAGAGATTTCATGTTGCTGCTACTGAAGTGAGCAATCCAAACGACCATGCAATTTTGATGGCGATTATGCATGGAGTGGATCCAGACTCTGAATTTGGAGATTGGTTGGCGGGAAGCCCCCAGCCACGCTGGAGCATTTTTATTCGAAAGCTCATCAATTCATAAGAAGGGAAGAAGCTCGATGGACGAGACGAGATAAGGCACCAGCCCTGCTCAGGAGACTGTGAAAAGTACCGTCGCCATGAAGCAAGCTGGCGATAATTTGGGAAAAGCTCAAGCCAACGTCAAAAACAAGCTTGGACAGTCTAAAGGATCCGAAGGTGGAAATCCCGGGAAGAAAAGAGAGATGGAGAAATGGAAGTCAAGGATCCCGACCTACAATGAATACACCCCGCTCAACGCATCACTTGAGAACATCTATTTGTAAACTTTCAACGCTTTCCAGTATAGAAAACCACGCCCAAGGGAATCAACAGAGGAACGGAAGCGGACTGGCAAGTATTGCCACTTTCACGAGTCTTATGGGCACAACACAGAGGAGTGCAGGCACCTCTATGACACTATTGAAAAGTTGATTAGACAGAAGAAGCTGCAAGAGTTCGTCAAAATCCATAAGATGAAAGACAAGAGACGTCGGACCCCGGACGTGGGCCAGCTCCATGCCAACCAGAACAACCTGCTCGAACTGTGGGTAGATTGGTCATCAACACTATTGCGGGTGGACCTCATCCTGTGGATAAGAATGTGCAGGAGATGGAGCGATATGCTAACTCTTTAAGACATGCGGAATATGAGTGCTGTTCGAATGTGGAGGGTGAGATTCCTGCAAAACAGTAGCGAACGATGGATGATGATATTGTATTCAGGAGCCGAGATGCGGACAAGGTGGTGGCCCCTACCATCGACCCGATGGTCATATCTGCGATAATCGGGGCCGTCGTTTGTGAAGAGAATTCTAATTGATTGTGGATGCTCCATTAACATCATCTTCAAGAAGGCATATGACCAAACGAAACTGGAAGCTAAGGATTTGAAGCCATCCAATGCCAGAGTCCATGGCTTTAACGACATAGCAACGGATGCAGTGGGATATGTGGAGTTACCAGTTGAACTGGGGCAAGGCGAACGTAGGAGGGTGTGAATCCTACCATTCATAGTGTTGGACATTGTCTCTCTATATAACGTATTCCTAGGGCTTCCAGCCTTGGCAGAATTTAGGGCAGCATTGGCCCCTTGGTGTCTGACGTTAAAATTTTCCACAGACAGTGGTGTTGGAGTGGTACACGGCGATCGGGCGACCAGACGTGCCTGCTATGTGACTGAGCTGAGATAGGCTCAGCATAGAGAGAAAGGAAAGGTTGCAGACCGCTCCGTCCGCATCCGAAATGCTGATGATTGACAAGTAGCGCCCGAGCCCAGGCTCAGGCAACATTCATGGACTATAGAGACATAGATCCGAGAGACGATGATGGGGGACCCAGGGAAACCAATGCAGCACCGGTTGAACTCACGATTGACATCCCAGTCAGCCGGGATGACCCATTACAAATTCTTAAAATTGGGTCGTAACTCGACCCTTTGGCTGCTGAAAACCGTACTGATTTCCTAAGAGCGAATCTTGATGTTTTCGCCTGGACACATTCTGATATGTGCAGGATTTCTCCTGCGATTGTGAGTCATATGTTGAACATAGACCCGAATCATGTACCTGTAAAGCAAAAAAGGGGAGGCATGGACCCGAAGAGGTCTGCGGCTCTCAAAGAGGAGTTGGACAAACTCAAAGACAACGGGTTCGTCCGCGACGTCCTCTACCCTGAATGGGTATCTAACCCGGTGCTAGTAAAGAAAGAAAACGGAAAATGGAGGACCTGTGTTGATTATTCTGATTTAAACAAAGCATTCCCCAAGGATAGTTTCCCGTTGCCTAGGATTGACCAACTGGTCGACTCAACTGCCGGACATGAGTTATTATCATTTATGGATGCGTACTGTGGATATAATCAAATCCCAATGCACCTCCCAGACCAAGAACAAACCAGTTTTGTCACGAACATGGGATTGTATTGCTGTGTAGTAATTCCATTTGGATTGAAGAACGCAGGAGCGACCTATCAACGCCTGGTGAATCGAATGTTCAAAGATCAGATTGGTAGAACAATGGAAGTCTATGTGGATGACATGCTCGTGAAATCACGGCAGTCAAACAACCACATATGAGACTTAGCAGAGATGTTCGACATACTCCGGCATTATGGAATGAAGATCAATCCATTGAAGTGTTCATTAGGCGTAGCATCAGGAAAGTTTCTGGGATTCATTGTGAATGCCCGGGGAATCAAGGCTAACCCAAAGAAGATTCGGGCTATCCGAGATATACAAGTGCCCAGAACCATAAAACAGGTGCAAAGCTTGAATGGAAAGGTAGCCGTGCTGAGCCGATTCATATCCAGGGCTACAGACAAGTGTATTCCTTTCTTCGATGTCATAAAGAAAGGAAAGAGGAATTTCAAGTGGACATTCGACTGTGAGGAAGTATTCCAAGCTCTTGTAAGGCACTTGGAAAGTCCCCTAATATTATCAAAACCAATAGACCATGAAATGTTGTATGTATACTTGGCTGTATCCCAGCACGCTATTAGCACAACCATGGTTCGTGAGGAGGACCGGGTTTAGAAGCCAGTTTACTATGTTAGTAAACGCTTGACGGGGGCAGAAAGAAATTACCCGAAGATTGAGAAGCTAGCCTATTGCTTGGTGATTGCATCACGCACGCTTCGTCCATACTTCCAGGCACACTCAATCAGTGTTTACACTGACCAACCCTTACGGCAAGTACTCCAACCACCGGAAACTTCTGGAAGAATGTTAAAATGGAATGTTGAGTTCAGTTCAACATTACCTATCTACCGCGAAGAGCCATACAAGGACAGACACTAGCTGACTTTATTGTTGAATTCACTATGACAGACGAATCAAACGATCACAACGTTATACCTCCCGTTCGATGGAAGATGTACACCGATGGGGCATCTAACGACCGTTGTTCGAGGGTTATCATAGTTCTTGTAACTCCCGAAAACCGATCAGTTTGCTACGCTTTGAAGCTCGAATTCACAGCGATAAATAATGAAGCCTAATATGAGGCGTTGATCGCCGGTTTAAGACTTATTAAAGAACTGGGAGTGAAATCGGTCGAGATCTTTAGCGACTCTCAACTGGTGGTATACCAAGTGCGAGGAGACTACCGAGCGAGGGGGCAGAGACTTGCCCCATATTTGGTCCGAGTCCAGGAGCTACTAGCGAATCTCAAGTACTATGATATTTCACATATCCCGCGCGAGCAAAACACAGCCGCCGATTCATTGGCCGATTTCGCAAGCACTGGTGATGCGCAACAGATGGGATTATTTCCTGTTGAGACCCTCCATGCTCTGAGTATAGATATGATGGACGTAGATTTCGTGTTAGAGATGAAAATCGAGAAGGAATCGTGGATGACCTCAATCAAGCAGTACCTGCTATTCGAGATCTTACCCGAAGAAAAGAGCAAAAGACGACAAGTCCTTCGTAAGGCTTCTTGCTATGTAATGCAGGACGGAATAATGTATCGAAGGGGATTCTCGACCCCATTACTTCGATGCATTGCCCATGATGAGATAAAACGAGTCCTGAAGGAAATCCATGAAGGAGAGTGCGGTGACCATACCGAGGGGCAGACACTAGCGAAGAAAATCCTTCGTTATGGATACTATTGGCAATGGTGAATCGAGATGCTGCACACTATATGAGAAGATGTGACAAATGGCAGATTTATGCAAAAATACCGAGAGCTCCGCCAACGGAACTCACGCAGATGGTTAGTCCCTGGCCATTTGCAATGTGGGGGATTGACCTAGTTGGCTCTTTACCCTTCGCCAAAGGTGGAGTGAAATATGCAATAGTTGCGGTCGATTACTTTACCAAATGGGCCAAAGCAGAGCCTATGGCCACAATAACCACCAAGAAGGTTATTAATTTCGTCGTACGAAATATCATATGCCATTTTGGCATTCCACGGACCATCATCACAGACAATGGAACTCAATTCGAGAGCAAGGAGTTTAAAGAATTTTGTCAGAAATATGGCATTGAGAAGAAGTTTGCAACGGTTCCCACCCGAAATCCAACGGACAAGTGGAAGCCATAAACAAGATAATCAATTCCATATTGAAAAAGTGTCTGGAAAAGGCGAGAGGCAAGTGGGTGGATGAACATCCAACGGCGCTTTGGGCCTATTGGACCACCCACAAGACCGCGACTGGCCACACTCACTTCGCATTGGCATATGGAACGGAAGCTGTCATACCCGTGGAACTTAAAGTTCCATCAAATCAAGTAACTTATTACGACCCCGAGTCGAACCAGAATCTTTTGTTGGAATCGTTGGACTTCATTGACGAAAAACGCGAATAGGCCAATTTGAGAGCGGCCGCATACAGACATAGAGTCCCAAATATTATAACGAAAAGGTTCAACCGAGAATTTTTGTGCTGGGAGACCTCGTTTTGACATGAGTTTTTCCGGTCCCGTCTCATATGAATCCCGCATGGGAGGGTCCGTACGTCATCGAACGGAAGCTTGGAGAAGGAACTTTCAAGCTATTGACTGTCGATGGTGCGACTCTCCCCCGAGCATGGAACAACGAGCACTTGCGGCATTATTATACTTAGTCTATTTCTTTCATGTATTAGCTGCATTTATTTGCAGTATGCTTTTATTTCTAGTTTTTGACATGTAGTAAGACAATTCAACTTGCTCTCATTAATAAAGGCTTGAAGCCATCTTTTCCATGAATGACTAATGTTTCTGCAAATGATAATCCTGTGACAGGCAAACGAAATCGTATTATCCTGGCTGACGTACTCAAAGTCCCTGGAGCACGGACTCGAGTATAAACGACTTAAAATCTCCAAGTCCCTGGAGCACGGACTGGAGTACTCTAAGTCCCCGGAGCGCGGACTCGAGTATAAACAGCTAAAAATATCCAAGGAACCAGAGTGCGGACTGGAGTACTGTAGATGTCCCCGGAGCGCGGACTCTATTATAAACGACTTAAAATCTCCAAGTCCCCGGAGTGCGGACTAGAGTACTCTAAGTCCCCAGAGCACAGACTCGAGAATAAACGACTTAAAATCTCCAAGTCCCTGGAGTGCGGACCGGAGCAATCTAAGTCCCAAGAGCACTCTAAGTCCCCGGAGCACGGACTCGAGTATAAACGACTTAAAATCTCTAAGTCCCCAGAGTGCGGACTGGAGTACTCTAAGTCCCCGGAGCACGGACTCGTGTATAAACGTCTTAAAATCTCCAAGTCCCCGGAGTGCGTACTGAAGTACTCTAAATCCCCGGAGCGCGAACTCTAGTATAAAAGACTTAAATTCTCCAAGTCCCCGGAGTGTGGACTGGAGTACTCTAAGTCCCCGGAGCGTGGACTCGAGAATAAACGACTTAAAATCTCCATGTACCTAAAGTGCAGACTGGAGTACTCTAAGTCCCCAGAGCACGGACTCGAGTATAAACGAACTAAAATCTCTAAGTCCCCGGAGTGCGGACTGGAGTACTCTAAGTCCCCGGAGCGTGGACTCGAGTATAAACGACTTAAAATCTCCAAGTTCCCGGAGTGCGGACTGGAGTACTCTAATCCCCGGAGCACATACTCGAATATAAACGATTTGAAATATCCAAGTCCCCAGGTTGCGGACTGGAGTACTCTAAGTCTCGGGAGCGCAGACTCGAGTATAAACGACTTAAATCTCCAAGTCCCCGGAGTGCGGACTGGAGTACTCTAAGTCCCCTGAGCGCGCACTCGAGTATAAATGATTCAAAATCCACAAGTCCCCGGAGTGCGGGCTAGAATATAAACGACTCAAAATCTCCAAATCCCCAGATTGCAGACTGGAGTACTCTAAGTCCTCGGAGCGCAGACTCAACTATAAACACTTCAAAATCTCCAAGTCCCCAGAGCGCGGACTGGAGTACTCTTAGTCCCTGAAGCGCGGACTCGAGTATAAACGATTTAAAATCTCCAAGTCCCCGAAATGCGGACTGGAGTACTCTAAGTCCCCGGAGCACGGACTCGAGTATTAAGGCTTCAAAATCTCCAAGTCCCTGGAGTGTGGACTGAAGTACTCTAAGCCCTCAGAATGCGGACTCAAGGATAAACAATTTGAATGACCAGGTCCATGGAAGGCGGACTGGATGTAAGTGACTCGAAGTCATCGATCCTTCAGTGCACGTACTAGAAAATATTCTAAGCACTTGGAGCGCGGAAGAAAAAACAGATAGCTCTCGAAGAATTTACGAGCTATATGAAGATGAATCGAGAGGTCTATTATATTCACAACAGCTTGAATTTGAATCACAATCACAAAGAAAATTGAACGATAATAGCCACAGAAAGACAAAAAACTATGTTTTATTCATTGAAGATAAGTTTCCATTACAACTCCTTTGAAGCTCAGAATCAAAAGTTTATTTACATAAACTAAGAAAATAAAAGTACTTTTTTAATCTAAACCGACTCTCGTTGAACGAGAGTAATGGTTACTTCTTGTGCTTCTTCGCCTCCGTTGTCTTCTCAGATGACTCCTCTCCTCCGCGTTTGCCCTTGGTACCCTACTTTGATGGAGGAGTGATAGACGTAGAATTATAAGGGAAATCCATGGGTTTAGACCTGCCAGGGAGAATGATCTTCAGCGGCTTATTCAAAGGATCATCGGGGTCCACGGTCTGAGGTTTGACCTTAATCTTGGTCGTTTCTCGCTTCTCCTTCTCCAGCCGCTCCTTCATGCTCAACTCAGATGTGTATTCGAAGGCGCTTGTGATCTCTACTTCGTAACTCCCCTCGATGGGAGAAGAAGTCTCAGATTTGTCTTCATCTAGTGCCCCAATCACTTGAGCATCTGGCCCAGGAGCTTCTCCTGCATGACTGGCCTCGCCTATCTTCTCCTCCACCTCCTTGCCGACATCGCTCTATGGAGTGGGCTGGGGATCAGATCGACCTGCGTGAAAGCATGAAAAAGAAGCATTAGAATACAATAGTCCCTCCTAATGAATGACGACATTTGAAATCTTAAAGTGAAGAGTTATCTACCAGGTTCCGGCAGGCTCTCAGCCGTCAAGGGGGTCTCACCCTCCGGAATGGGAGACAAAATATGGACGCCAAGGCCGGGGTCCTCCGGGTTGTAACCAATATACTGCTCAAATGGATCGAGTATCGGCCGCTCGACCGATCGAGTAGGCGCATGAGCTAGAGGCACGGCCCCGGATGGACCAGTAATAACTTCTTTCCCTTTTTTGAGAGGGAACCCTTTCCATATATAGTTTTAGCTGCAGTCAAGTCCGAAGGCTCGTTTCCCTTGAGATACTCATTTATCGATGCCCCATCATCAACCTCTTCGGTACCGTGCTCAGCCCTGTTGATTTCTATCAAAGCCTCCCATGCCTCGGCTAAAGATTCAAGATAGCCCTCGTCCAAAAAAGTCAAGTCTCGATGCATGAGAACGCGGGCGTTGAATTCAGCGATTAGCGGGTCAAACATGCTTTCGACCTCTCCCCTGCCTTCTTCTCTAGCCGCCTTGAGACGTAAGTCGATATCGATGGACGCTATCATCTTGCCCTCTTCTCGGGCTTCACTCTTTATCGCCTCAACTTTGGAAAGCTCGGCCTCAAGTTTTTCTTTTAAAAGTCGAGTGGCAGCGATCTCGTCACAGTATCATTGTGACTCTTTTTAGGCGGCCGCTTTCTCTTCTCTCTCCCTACGGACCTGTTCTTCAAGTTCCCTGACTCGAAGGATGAGTGCGTCCCTTTCCTTTTGAATGGAGTCCTTCTCTAGAGCCAAAGCCCCACATCGTTGAACCTCCTCGTAAAGTTCTTTCTTATGAGTCAATTCCAGACGAGTGACGGCCTCAGCAGTGTCCATGGCGTTCTGATGGGCGGCCTCAAGTTCGGACTTGTAAGTTGCGATTTCTTCGTCCTGAACCTTAATGATGTTTTTGTCGTAGATAGCCTCAAGCTTCAGGCAATTGACTTCATGTTGGCGCTCCACGGAGACTTCGGAAAGTTTTTCTGCCAAGTGAACAAACGTGTTGTGTTGAACATAGACGTCGTTTGTACAGGCGATGGCGCTCTGCTTGACGTGTCTGGGGATATGATGAATCGTCGGGAGGAATTTCAGGCCGTCGAAGCAGAATCTTGAAAATTTATCTTTGAGCTCGGCCAGTCTCTCCGGTACTGATTGGTCCGTTGCAGAAGCGGAAGGAGACGGCTTTGAAAGTTCGGCTCTCCTATGAGAATCCCGGGACTGTCGAGTGGAGGAGGAATCGGAATGTTGGTCCCGGGGAACATCAGGTTGCGACCTCTTGTAGCCACGCTTGTCTTTGCTTTGCTCCGTGTGAGAAGAGGTATCCTGGTGGTATTTTGGCTGATAAAAAGTATTCCTTCGAGATGACGAGTCCCGGGAATGATAGTCTTTATCGCCGTCACCATCCCTATCTCGACGTCTTCCGGAACTCGAGTCCCGTCCAGAGTGATGAAGAATAGACGTACCACGAAGGCAATCGAATCCATGTGAACGCCCTATACCACCTGCATAGAATTCGAATAACAGCGAAATAGCAAAGAGTAGTGTGACGAAAAAATCTAAACGAAAATTGAAGTGCAAGTGTTCGTGTGTGTCCCAGTGTTTCCCCCCGACGGACCAGTTGCTTTACTAACGGGAGTTTTCTCTCCCTGACTCTGGGCTTGAGCGCCCGCATCGCCTCTAATGGGCGAGTGAAGTTAAAATGCTTCCAGATCGTCAAAGCCATAATTGAGCAGATCATCCGGAATGGAGAGGTTCGATAGGCCCTTTAAAGAACTTTCTACGTGCTATGAAGAGGCCTCTTTCTCCGTCGGAATAAGCGTAATCTTCGAACTTCCGCCAACCTTTTCCTTCCTAATCTTGTATGTTAGTCCCTTTTTCCTCTCTGAAGGAGAAGATGACGTTTCGGTATCGTGCACTTCGACTATGGGACCTTGAGCGGGACCCAAATTCTCACCTTGTGCTTCGTGTGGTTCATTCTCTTTGATTTCCCCTCTTCCTCTACATCAGGGGTGTGGCGTGATGACGACTCAGCTAATTTTTTTCCCTTACCGGATGCGGGCTTGGGTATGGAGACGCCCTCGAGAAGGCTTACCCGACGACCTTCTGCTGATAGTCCGAACCGCGATAGTGACTCATTAGAAATGAGAGTTCGGATGTGTCGTTCCTCGGCGGGAAAAGCTCTAATAGCTTCAACGGCCTCAGAATATCCGCGGCCGTCAGGACGTGGATTGATACCTGAGAAGATGAAACAAGAGTTATAAAAGGCATAGCCACGACCAAAACATGAGTATTGTTCCAAGAATAAGACTTACTTCCTTTAACCCATCTCCTCACAAAACCGGGGGGGCAATGCACATAGAAGCATTCATGTTTGTACAGGGCAAATTTGCTCCACGCCCCGGTTAAGATTTGACATTTACGATATGGCTCGAGGAACATGTAAGAGGGGCAATTTACTCGCTTCTTGATCATATATATGTATCTGATGTCACCAGGAGTTGGAGGCCTAGAGAAGACGGTCATGAAGAGTATGTAAGTGCCATAGATGAAGGCGTGACTGTTTGGGTGCAGCTGCGATGGGGCGATGTCAATGTATTGCTGCACATCCCAAAGAAATAAATTGAACGGTGGCACGCTACCAACCCAGCACATGAATTTATTACATGTCGTGTATCCAACTGGGGGCAGATGTGGCCGATCGTGCCCCGATGGAACCAGCACGTCGTAAAATGGTATTCCGTGAATGGAATATATTCGCCGGAGCGCTATTTCATTGATTTTTGAAGCCTATGAATTGGCAGGGTTGTCCAAGTGAATCGATGCCTCCAAGGCACCGGGGGCTAAGTTATGTGTAGGGGAGGTCGATGGATTTGAGACATCTGCGACTTCCTGTCGAGAGGATGGCCCCGTATAGAAATTGTGGCAGAGCTGGATTTTTTAGACATCTTCAATAAATAGTGAATTCAGCTAAGCACCTGTGTGAACTATACTTGAAAATGCTCGACGTTAGAATTAACAACACAAATATTCCCCCCATGTGGTGTGTGAACTAGTGCGATCAATCGTGTGTAAGAGATGAAAAACTGAAAGCCATAGAGTTAATAATATAAAATTGAGCTTCGAATCATCGCCTTCGAAGACCGTCATCGCTGATTGAGCTCTGATTCATCGCCTTCGAAGACCGTCATCGCTGACCGTCTCCAAAAGCCTGCCTTATGGTAATAACAGTTTCGGATTCAGAGAATGTTAGAAGAAGTTATCCGATTATGTCAATTTAAGTTTAGGTTTATGTCTTCTGAAACTAGGAGGCTATCAGTCCAAGTCAGTTCGACACACAAGTATGCTGAAGTTTCTGTCCTTGTTTTGTTATGTAATTAGGCAAGGCAATTGATCATTCGGCCTAAGTTCTATTCAGCGTATAAAATATGGTTCGACATTTATGTTTGTTCGGCAGGAATATGGTTCGGCATTCATGATCGTTCGGCCTAAAGGTAGTTCAGCTTAACCGTCGACCGGGCAAGCTATCGTTCGGCCAAGCTCTCGTTCGGAAAAACTATCGTTCGGCCTAAATAACGCCCGGCCTTAGTCCTGCTCGGCCAAAGTAACGCTAAGCATCCCCACTAATTCATGCTTCCTCCCAAACCTTCAATTCCAACACCCGGCAAATGGTGAGTCACGCCGAATAAGGGTTATGTCGAGCCTTAACACTCGGCACTCCGCCCTTGACTACAGTTCCATTTTGTCCTCTCCTCCTCCATCCGCGCCGAACAACAAGAGTGGATCGCTCGACTAGTTACTCTAGGTCATGCCGTTCGGCATCCTAACCACCTCCCACTCCTCCTCTATTCTTTCTTTTCTTCCGGTCTCGGCACGAAGAAACCGAGCCGAACTACAACACATCACACAACAACTATAAACGAGTGATCATCCCGGGTCATTTCATCTCACATCATCCAGCCCTATCCTAATCGAAGTTTGATTCCTCCATCCACGTAACCCATTCGGCCATGGCCCTAATTTACAAACTTGAGGAAACTGTTTAACCATAGAAATAATTCAGATAGAGGAGGACATACCTAGTTGGTAGATCGAGACTTAGGAAGGATTGATTAAGTCTTTAGTATCTGAATAACAAGCGAAGTTTGCAGATATAAGGTAGCAGAGGTAAAAAGTGAAAAGAGAAAAAGGGGAAAGACGCTGGCCTTTATAGGGAGGAAGAAGAAGCTGAAACGACGATGACCGGTAGAATCGGTCAAAACTATCGTTCGGCATCAGTTTGTTCGGCATACGTGGATTGTTCGGCTTCGGCTGTATTATTCGGCCTTCACACTACGTTCGCCCCACACCTCCACAACTGGTATTCATAAGAAAAACAAACCCCAAGTACGATGGGCCAGGATTCGAAGCAAAGCACAAAGTTCACATAGTACAAAGCGCATCATGTTCGATCATGCGATACGCTTTGGGGGGCAAGTGTTTCCTGAAAATTCAACCAGGCAATTTGGTACTCGGCTCAACTGGATTGTTCGGCCTACAGTTATGTTCGGCATCCAACAAGTACTCGGCATTCAAGGGGCACTCGGCATCCAAGTTCATTCGGCGTTTATGGGTCGTTCGGTATGACAGAGCATTCGGTATTGAGAGACGTTTGGGGTGGAGTAATGATCGGCATGTGAGAACGTTCGGCATGGCAGGATTGTCCGGCAACAACCACAATTCGGCCTAACTATTGCTCGGCCTAAGGATCGTTCGGCCGAGACATAGTTCGACCTGGGTAACGTTTGGCCAAAGTATCATCCAGCCTAGGTTCTACTCGGCATACAAACATCGCTCGGCCAAACCACTAGTTCGGCTTCCAGTATCGTTCGGTACAAATGCTTCCCACAGCACTCTGAGCATTCGGCTTCGCTACGCTCGGTATGAGGAGACCGTTCGGCATAACAAGGACGCTCGGCATAAGACCGTTCGACATCCAGAGATTGCTCGGCCTCCCGAGAACGTTCGACCGCAAAAGATTGTTCTACACTCTTTCAATCTCGTCCGGCTTCGATTGATTGCTCGGCCAACTCTTCCTACGTAACACCACATCGTTCGGCACGAAGACGATGGATCGACTTTTGGCCGTTCGGCATGTACGGGTCGGCACACAGAGTTTACTCCATTTGGGCCGTGATATCCAGCTGCCAGGCCCCCAGGGAAGTCCAACCCACCTTCGTCTATAAATAGAGAGGCAGGGGCACAGTGAAAAGGATCCTTTTTTCGAGAACACTAAGGAGACTCTATCATTTTTATACTCTCTTCTTTTTCATTCAAACTTGGATTCAAGTGAGTGATTTACGTATTGTATCTGTACTCAAGTAATGGAGATAGCAATAAAGATTAACTTCTAAGTGGACGTAGGCATTTACGCCGAACCACTATAAATTTGGTGCTTTTGTCCTCTACATTTAAATTTATGTATTGTTCTCTATTTTCATTTACTTTCTTCATTAATCTCTCTACACAATCTTTCTAAGGTTTTTAGTGACCAATTTTGGTGCTAACACTACCTCTTACCCCTTCCAATATAGAAAGCCATGCCCGAAAGAGTCCATAGAGGCATAGAAGCAGACGGGGAAGTACTGTTGCTTCCATGAGACCCACGGGCACAATAGTGAGGAGTGTAGACACCTCCACGATGCCATAGAAAAGTTGATCAGAGATAAAAAGCTGTAGGAGTTTGTTAAGAACCCACCAGAGGGTAGGCAAGGAACGTCAGACCCTGGACGTGGGCCGGCTCCACGCCATCTAAAGGAACCTGCCCGAACCATAGGTAGGTTGATCATCAACACTATAGTCGGAGGACCTCATCCTACAAACAAGAATTGGCAGGAGATGGAACGATATGCTACCTCCATGAGGCATGCGAATTATGAATGTTGTTCGAATGTGGAAGATGGAACCCCTGCCAAACAACAACGCATGATGACAGATGATATAATGTTTAGCAGTCGAGATGCAGATAAGGTAGAGGCTCCTACTATCGGCCCGATGGTCATATCTACGACGATCAGGCCATCTTATGTCAAAGGGATTTTGATTGATTGTGGAAGCTATGTCAACATCATCTTCAAGAAGGCTTATGACCAAATGAAGATGGAGACAAAAGATTTAAAACCATGCAAAGCCCGTCTCCACGGCTTTAATGGTGCCACGACTAACGCAATGGGGTATATCGATTTACCGATTGAACTAGGAGAAGGTGAGCGTAGAGAGTGCGAATCCTACCGTTCATAGTGATGGATGCTGACTCTCCATACAATGTATTTCTGGGTCGTCCGGCCCTGGTAGAGTTTAGGGCAGCTTTGGCCCCATGGTGTTTGACATTAAAATTTCCGACAGACAAAGGAGTCGGCGTAGTGCATGGCGATTAGGCGAACGGTCATGGATGTCATATTGCAGAATTGAGAGAGGCTCAGCGGAGAGAAAAGGGGAAGGTTGAGGACAACTCCGTCCGCATCCAAAACACTGACAATTGACAAGTAGTGCCCAAGTCCCGACTCGAGCAACATTCTTGGATCTATAGAGACATAGATCCGAGAGATGATGATGGGGGACCTAGGGAAGCGAATGTAGCACCGGCTGAGCTGACGATTGACATTCCATTCAGCTGGAATGACCTCTCACGAGTTCTTAAGATTGGATCGCAACTCGACCCGCCATTGGCCGAGGATCTTACTGATTTCCTCCGAGCGAACCAGGACATTTTCGCTTCGACACATTCTGATATGTGCGGGATTTCTCCCTCCATTGCAAGTCATATGTTGAACATAGACCCGAAGTACGTCCCAGTAAAACAGAAACGGAGAGGCATGGACCTAGAGAGGTCCGCTGCTCTCAGCGAGGAGGTGAACAAACTCAAAGCCAATGGGTTCGTCCGCGATGCACTCTACCCCGAATGGGTATCTAACCCTGTGCTGGTAAGAAAAGCAAATGGGAAGTGGAGAACTTGCGTTGATTATTCTGATTTAAACAAAGCATGCCCGAAGGATAGTTTCCTCTTACCGACCAGCTGGTCGATTCAACGGCCGAACACGAGCTACTGTCATTTATGGATGCATACTCGAGATACAACCAAATCCTGATGCATATTCTAGACCAAGAACACACCAGTTTCGTAACAGACGTTGGGTTGTATTGCTATGTAGTGATGTCCTTCGGATTGAAAAATGTTGGAGCGACATATTAGCATTTGGTGAACCGAATGTTTAAAGATCAGATTGGCAGAACAATGGAAGTCTATGTGGATGACATGCTCGTGCAGTCACGACAGTCAAACGACCACATTCGATACTTAGCAGAAATGTTTGATATACTCAGGCGTTATGGGATGAAGATCAATCCTTTGAAGTGTTCTTTTGGCGTTGCGTCAGGAAAGTTCTTGGGTTTCATTATGATTGCACGTGGAATTGAAGCTAATCCGGAAAAGATTTAAGCAATCCGGGACATACAAGTGCCCAAAATTATAAAGCAAGTACAAAGCTTGAACGGAAAGGTGGCCGCGCTGAGTCGATTCATATCCAGAGCCATGGATAAGTGAATTCCTTTCTTTGATGTGACAAAGAAAGGAAAGAGGAATTTCGAGTGGACATCTGACTGCGAAGATGCATTCCGAGCTCTGGTTAGACATCTAGAAAGTCCCCCGGTGCTATCAAAACCAATTGACCGTGAAATGCTGTATGTATACCTGGCTGTATCCCAGCATGCTATCAGTACGGCTTTGGTTCGCGAGGAGGAGCGAGTTCAAAAGCCAGTGTATTATGTCAATAAACGTTTGACGGGGGTAGAAAGAAATTATCTCAGGATTGAGAAACTAGCTTACTACTTGGTGATTGCATCACGCAAGCTACACCCATACTTCCAGGCACATTCGGTCAATGTTTACACCAATCAACCCTTGCGAAAGGTACTCCAATGACCGAAAACTTCTAGAAGGATGTTAAAATGGAATATCGAGTTGAGTCAGTTCGATATTACCTACCTGCCATAAAAGGCCATACAGGGGCAAGCACTAGCAGATTTCATTATTGAATTCACCATGATAGACGAATCAAACGGCCATAATGTCATTCCTCCCAATCGATGGATGATGTACACCGACGTGGCATCTAACGACCATTATTCGAGGGCTGAAATAGTTCTTGTGACTCCTGAAACTGAACAGTTTGCTACGCTTTGAATCTCAAATTCACAGCAACGAATAACGAAGCCGAGTATGAAGCATTGATTGCTGGCTTGAGACTTATCAGAGAATCGGGGGTAAGATTGGTTTAAATCTTTTGTGACTCACAACTGGTGGTGTACCATGTCCCGAGGGACTATCAAGCAAGGGGCAGAGACTTGCCCCATACCTGGCCCGGGTTCAAAAGCTGCTAGCTAATCTTGAGTATTATGATATTTTGCATGTCCCACGTGAGCAAAACAGAGCAGCCGATTCATTAGCAAAATTTTCAAGCACTGGCGATGCGCAGCAGATGGGATTGTTTCCTTTTGAAACCTTACAAGTTCCGAGCATAAATATGACGGAGGTAGGTTTCACGTTAGAAACAGAAATCTAGAAGGAATAATGGATGACCCCATTCAAGCAGTACTTGTTACATAGGGTCGTGCCTTAAAGAAGGAGCGAAAGGCGACAAGCCATTCGTAAGGCTTCGCGTTATGTAATGCAAGATGGGGTATTGTATCGGGGGGATTCTCGACCCCCTTACTCTGGTGCGTTGACCATGATGAGATAAAACAAGTGCTGAAGGAAGTCCATGAAGGGGAATGTGGTGACCATACTAGAGGGCGGACGTTAGCAAAGAAAATCCTCCATTATGGATACTATTGGCCGACTATAAATCGGTATACCATAGGCTATGTGAGAAGATGTGACAAATGTCAGAAATATGCGAAAATCCCAAAAGGTCCGCCATAGGCTATGTGGGGGATCGATGTAGTCGGTTCCTTACACATATCCAAAGGTGGTGTGAAATATGCGATAGTTGCGATCGATTACTTTACCTAGTGGGCAGAAGCAGAGCCTTTGGCCACTATCGCCACCAAAAAGGTCATTAATTTTGTTGTATGAAATATTATATGCCATTTTGGCCTTCCACGAACCATCATTACATAAAACGGAACTCAATTTGAAAGCAAAAAGTTCAAGGAATTTTGCCAAAAATATAGTGTTGAGAAAAAGTTTGCAGTAGTTGCTCATCTGAAAGCCAATGGACAAGTGGAAGTCGTGAACAAAATAATCAAATCCATATTGAAAAAGCGTTTGGAAAAGGCTAGAGGCAAGTGGGTGGATGAGCTTCTAACAGTGCTTTGGGCTTATAGAACCACCCACAAGTCCACGACTGGCCACACTCCATTCGCATTGGCATATGGTATGGAAGCTGTTATACCGTAGAACTTGAAGTTCCATTACGTTAGGTAACTTATTATGACTCTGAGTCAAATCAAGATCTTTTGCTGGAATCATTGGACTTATAGATGAAAAGCACGAAGAAGCTAATTTAAGAGCGGCCGCATACAGACACCGAGTCGCTCGATATTATAATGAAAAAGTCCAACCGAGAATCATTGGTGTGGGCGATCTCATTTTGAAATGAGATTGCCCAGTTCCATCACATATAAGCCCCGCATGGGAAGGTCTATACGTCATCGAACGGAAGCTTGGAGAAGGAACTTTCAAGCTAGCGACCGTTGATGGTGCGACACTCCCCCGAGCCTGGAATAGCGAACATTTGCGGCATTATTATACTTAGTTCATTTCTTTCATATTTTAGTTGCAATTATTTCTAGCAAGTTTTTATTCCAAGTTTACAGCATGTAATAAGACAATTTAGCTTGTTTGCATTAATAAAGGCTTGAAGCCATTTTTTCCATGAATTGTCGATGTTTCTGTGTATGATAACGCTGTGACGAATAACTAAGAGATACATTATTTTGTCTAACATATGAATGCGCACGAGCACTAAAAATCTCCAAGTCCCTAGAGTGCGGATTGGAGTACTTTGAGTCCCTTGAGTGCGGACTAGAGTATAAAGGACTAAAAAAACTCCAAGTCCCCAGAGTGCGAACTGGAGTACTCTGAGTCCCTAGAGTGCTGACTGGAGTATAAACGACTAAAAAACTCCAAGTCCCCAGAGTGCAGACTGCAGTGCTCTGAGTCCCCAGAGTGCGGACCAGAGTATAAACGACTAAGAATATCCAAGTCCCTAGAGTGTGGACGGGAGTACTCTGAGGTCCCTGAGTGCGGACTAGAGTACAAATGGCTCAAAATCTCCAAGTCCCCGGAGTGCGGGCTGGAGTACTCTGAGTCCCCAGAGTGCGGACTAGAGTATAAACAACTAAAAATCTCCAAGTCCCCAGAATGCGGACTGGAGTTCTCCGAGTCCCCAGAGTGCGGACCGGAGTATAAACGACTAAAAATCTCGAAGTCCCCAAAGTGCGGAATGGAGTACTCTGAGTACCCTGAGTGCGGACTAGAGTATAAAAGACTCAAAATCTCCAAGTCCCCAGAGTGCGGACTGGAGTACTCTAAGTCCCTAGAGTGTGGACTAGAGTATAAACTACTAAAAATCTCCAAGTCCCCAGAGTGCGGACTGGAGTGCTCTGAGTCCCCAGAGTGCGGACCGGAGTATAAACGACTAAAAATCTTCAAGTCCCTTGAGTGCAGACTAGAGTACTCTGAGTCCCCAAAGTGCGAACCAGAATATAAACGACTCAAAATCTCCGAGCCCCCAGAGTGCGGACTGGAGTACTCTGAGTCCCCTTAGTGCGGACTAGAGCTAAACGACTTAAAATCTCCAAGTCCCTAGAGTGCGGACTGGAGTACTGCGAATCCCCTCAGTGCGGACTAAAGTATAAACGACTCAAATTCTCCAAGTCCCCTGAGTGCGGAATGGAGTACTTTGAGTCCCCAGAGTGTGGACTAGAGTATAAACGACTAAAAATCTCCAAGTCCCCAGAGTGCGGACTGGAGTTCTCCCCTGAGTGCGGACCAGAGTCTAAACGACTCAAAATCTCCAAGTCCCCAGAGTGCGGACTGGAGTACTCTGAGTCCCTTGAGTGCGGACCAGAGTATAAACGACTCAAAATATCTAAGTCACCGGAGTGCGTAATGGAGTACTCTGAGTCCCCAGAGTGCGGACTAGAGTATAAACGACTTAAAATCTCCAAGTCCCCTATGTGCAGACTCGAGTACTCTGAGTCCCCTGAGTGCAGACCAGAGTATAAACGGCTTTAAAATCTCTAAGTCCTCGGAGTGCGGGCCGGGACACAAATGACTTGAAGTCGTCAAGTCCTTGGCGTACAGACTAAAAAATACTCTAAGTGTTTGAACCACGGAACACAGGATGAGCAACTCCAAAGAATTTCGAAGTTATATAAAGATGAATTGAGAAGTTCATGTAACTCACAGTAGCTTGGGTTTCGACCACAATTATACAGAAAGATGAATGATAAAAGTCTTTCGAAAGACAAAAGAACTAGGCTCTATTTATTCAAAAATGAGTTTCTACTACAGCTCCTCTAAATTTTGGAGTCAAAAGTTTATTTACATGGACTACGAAAATAAATAAAAATAATTAAACAATCTAAACTAACTCTCGTTGAACGAGAGCAACGATTACTTCTTCGACTTCTTCCCAGACGACTCCTCTCCCGTGCGTTTGCCCTTGGTAATTTTCTTTGGTGGGGAGGTAACAATTGAAGAAGTACGGGGAACTTCCATTGGCCTGGACCCGCCAGGGAGGATGACCTTCCATGGTTTATTCAAAGGATCATCTAGGTGCACAACTTGAGGCTCAACTTTGATCTCGACCATCTTTTTCTTCTCCTTCTCAAGTTGCTCCTTCATGCTCAGTTTAGATGTATGTTCAGAGGCACCTTTAATTTTGATTTCATAACTCCCATCAATCAGAGAGGAAGTCTCGGACTTATCCTCATCAAGCGCTCCGATCACCTGAGCATCTGGCCGAGAGCCTCCCTTACGTGAGTAGCCTCACTTGTTTTTCCCTTCACCTCCTTGGAGACGTCGCTCCTCGGAGTGGGCTCGGGATCAAAACAACTTGAACAAAATCATGAAAAACAAGTATTAAAATAGAATAGCCCCTCGTGAAAAACGATGACTTTGGGAATGTTAAAGCGAAGGGTTATCTACCAGGTTTCGGCTGGCTCTCAACCGTCCGAGGGGTCTCACCCTCTAGAATGGGAGATAGAATGTGAACGCCGAGGCTAGGGTCCTCTGGGTCATAACCGATATGCTACTCAAATGGATCAAGTATCGGCCGATCGGCCGACTGAGTAGGCGCATGAGCTGGAGACTCGATCCCGGATCGACCGGCAATAACATCTTTCCCTTTTGTTGAGGGGGAGTCTTTGCAGTAAAGAGATTTCGCCGCAGACAGGTCTGAAGGCTCGTTTCCCTTATGAAATTCTTTTATCTAAGCATCTTCATCGACCTCCTCGATGCCAAGTTTGACCTTTCTGATTTTTATTAAGGTCTCCCATGCCTCAGCTAAGGATTCGAGGTAGCCCTCACCCAGAAAAGTTAAGTCTCGATGCATGAGGACGTGGGCATTGAATTCTGCAATCAGTGGGTCGAACATGCTTTTGACCTCCTCCCTACCAGCTTCTTTAGCCGCCTCAAGGCGGGAGTCAACCTTGCAGATGCTATTTTCTTTCCCTCTCCACGGACATCATCTTCTAGCACCCTGACTTTAGAAAGTTCATCATCAAGCTTCGCCTTTAGGAGTCGGGTAGCAACGATTTCATCGCAATATCGTTGCGACTCTTCTTAGGCAGCGGTTTTTTCTTCTCTTTCTTTGCAGAGTTGCTCCTCTAGTTCTTTGACTTGGAGGCCAAATGCATCCCTCTCTTTCTGCAATGAGTCCTTCTCCAAAGCTAGGGCCCTACGGTGTTGGACCGCCTCGTCGATTTCTTTTTTATGGGTTGACTCCAGACGAGTAACGGCCTCGGCAGTGTCTTTAGCGCTCTGCTGGGCGGCTTCAAGCTGAGACTTATAAGAAGCAAGCTCTTCGTCTTGAGCTTTAATAATGTCTTTATCATGTATGGCCTCAAGCTTCAGGCGATCTATCTCATACTGATGCTCTATCGAAACTTTTGAAACTTTTTCGTCTAAGCGCACGAACGCATCGTGCTGAACATAGACATCATTAGTGCAAGCGATAGCACTTTGCTTAACATGCCCTGGAATCTGATGAATCGTCGAAAGAAACTTTAAGCCGTCAAAGCATATCTTCGAGAACGAAGCTTTAAGCTCAGCGAGTCGCTCAACGAGTCGCTCAGCGACTGATGGATCAGTTACAGGAGCGAGAGGAGTCTACTTGGAGACTGCGGGTGTTCTGTAGGGGTCTTGAGATTTCCTGGTGCTTGATGAGCCGGAATGTTGATCCCGATGGGCCTCAGGCTGAGACCCCTTATGTCCAGATTTCTCTTTGTTGTGCTCCGGTTGAGAAGGAGGATAGTGTGGATATGAGGGCCGGTTATAAGTTTTCTTTCGGTAAGATGACTCTCATCGGTGGTAGTCTCGATCGCCAGATTCATCTCTATCTTGACGCTTCCCGGAGCCCGAATCCCGGCCATATTGGTAGAAAATCGATGACCCACGAAGGCGGCCAAGTCCATATGTACGCCCCATGTCACCTGCACAAAATTTAACTAACGATGAGTTAGCAAGGAGTAGGGTGACAACAGAAATTTAAGTGCAAGGTGAAGTGCATGTGTTTGTGTGTGTGTATCCTAGTGTTTCCCCCCCAACGGACCAGTTTCTTTACTAATAGGAGTTTTTTCTCCCTGGTTTTGGGCTTGAACGCTTCTATCGCCTCTCGTGGGCGAATGAAGCTTAAGGGCCTCTAGATCGTCGAAGCCATAGTTGAAAAGATCTTCCGGTATGGTGAGGTTCGACAGGCCCTTCAAAGAACTTTCTAAGTGTTGTGAGGAAGCTTCTTTCTCTGCTGAAATACGGGTAACTTTAGAAGGTCCGCCCACTATTTTCTTCCTCAACTTATATGTCAGTTTCTTCTTCCTCTTCGAAGAGGAAGGCAACATTTCAATGTCATGAACTTCAACTATTGGGTCCGGGGATGGACTAACATTTTCGCCCTATGCTTCGGGAGTTTCGGTTTCTTTAATCTCCCCTTCCTCTGGTGTCTCAGGGGCATTGTGTGCTGAGGACTCGACCTTCTTCTTTCCTTTGCCCGAAGCAGGCTTGGGTATGGAAGCACCTGGGGGGAGGCTTATTCGCCGACCCTCTGCCAGCAACCCGAACTTTGAAAGCGACTCATTTGAAATGAGTGATCTGATGTCCCGGTCTTCCACGGGGGTGGCTCGAATAGCTTCGACAGCCTCAGAGTACCCGAAGCCTTCAGGACGTGGGTTGATACCTGAAAAAATGAATGAAGAGTTAGAGAAAATGTAAATCTCGGCAAATTCAAGTATTGATCCGAAAAAAGAAATTACTTCCTTCTACCCATCTTCTGGCAAAGCCAGGGGCAATGCACATAGAACCACTCTTTCTTGTACTAGGCAAATTTACTCCATGCCCCAGTCAGAATTTGGCATTTGTTATGTGGCTCGTGAAACATGAAATATGGGCTATATGTCCATCTCTTGATACGATAGATGTATCGGATATCATCCGGAGTCGGAAGCCTGAAGTGGACACTCATAAAGAGGATGCAAGTGCCGTATATGAATGCGTGGCTATTCAGATGCAGTTGCAATGGGGCAATCTCGATACACTGCAACACGTCACGAAGAAATGAGTTGAATGGTGGCATGCTGCCAACGTAGCACATGAATCTGTTGCAAGCTATGTATCCGACTGGGGGCAAGTGCGGACGATCATGCCCCGATGGAACTAACACATCATCTAAGGGGATTCTATGGACAGAGCATATCCGACGAAGTGTACTTTCATTAATATTTGAGGCCTGTGAATCGATTGGGTCATCTAAGAAAATAGCTGCCTCCAAAGCGTCGGGATCCATGTCGACAGATGCAGTCGCAGGGCTTGGTAAGTCTTGAGCAGGGGTAGTTGATGGATTTGAAGTTCCTACAACTTCTTGTCGAGAGGATAGCCCAGGTCTATTGGAGATCGTAACAGAGCTTGATTTCCTAGACATCTCTAATGAAGATTGAATTTGACAAGGCACCTGTTTGAACTATACTTGAAAAACGATTAACATTAGACTTAACGACATAAATATTCCCCCCATGTGGTGTGTGAACCAGTGCGATCATTCAAATGTAAGTGACGGACAGTGAAAAGACACTGGATTGATTAAATAAGTCTAAGCTTTGAACTATTGCCTTCGAAGACTGTTCGTCGACGGAAATTCTATCGGTTTAGAAAACCGTCGAACGAATTTAGAGATAAAAATATAACCGCAAGCGCACGGCGTACACTTGAAGTACGTGGCGAATACGGGTCGATCCGCAGGGAATTGATGATTTAAAAAAAATCTATTCAATCAAATTATACCAAAGTCAAAGAGGATTTGTTAACTAGAAATAAAATGAGGCTAACACTAGAAAATCCGATTCAAAAATTATTCGACTAAAGAACAATTTAGAGGCAAATCCACTCTCAAATTTTTTGTAAATCAACAAAAACATAATTTATGATCTCTAACTTTGACATTAAGTGAAATAATCATTGCATTTATCATAAGTATGGTTTGTTTATGTTATTAGTTAACATAACTCAAACCATCAAACTATAATACAACAATTATACCACTTACAATTCTCATGAAAAAGAAGCTAAAGCAAAAACTATTTTAAGTATGATCTATTTACTATTGTAACTAGTAACATAGATCATCAAATTTCATTTCTACTTTCATTTCATAATCAAAAATTAATTAGCAAATGTTGATGTAAATTGTGTTTATGTTGAGTAAGAATAGCTCATTTGCATAAGCAATATAAGCTATCAAACCCACTTGTATAAACTTACATCAAAATTCACATTCATGAAGCATAAACAAAGAGATCATAAATCATAAAAAATGCTGAAATTATATAAAGTTAGAGAGCTTCATCACCCCTAAATTGAAGGGGTTTAGCTACTCATTTGTGGCATTGAAGCATCACAAGTAAGTTTCAACATTAAAGAAAAGAAAATAGAAAATAAGCAAAGAAAGCAAAAGAGATTAGCTACTAACTACTTGCATAAATGTAAATCTAAGCTATGAACATAAAGAGAAAGAGAGCATATAAATAAACATTAACAATAAAACAAAGAAAAACATGTAGAAAAGAGAGAAGAAAGAGGCTTGGAAGCCATTTTTATTTCATAGAACATTGAGCTTACACTTTGATTTCTTAATTTCCTAATTAAAATGAAAGAGTAGATGATCATCTTCATGTACATAAGAGGGCTATTTATACATGCATAAAACCCTAATTCTCTTTTTAGGGAGCTTTCCAAAATACCCTTGAGGTGGTGTAGCCTCCAAGTAATCATTAACATTCACTAATCCCCCACTTAATATGTACATGAAGCTTTAAGTCCTTTTAGCATGTGCTTAGCTTCTAATTGGAAGTTAAGTAAGTGGGTGGGGTCCTCCATGATCCTGAACTTGAATTATTTCCTCTTCATTCCTTTGTATTTCCTTGTGCATGCATGTATCTTCATATAAGCCTCTTCCATATGCATCCAAATTCCTACAAAAATAATCAAAAAATGTCCAAGTAAAAATTCTTACATTGACACATGCACAAAAATGACCGTTTTGCCCCTGAATGATGATGAAAATATGATGGTTTGGAAATAATTGAATTTTGGTTTTAAACATGTTAAAATGCCCAAATATGATGATTATTTAAAAAAAAGAGATAAAATATGGATGTAAATATATGCACAATTACGTGCACATCAAATACCCCCACACTTATCTTTTTATTCGTCCTCGAATAAAGGAAAACTAAGATAAATCCGTTTTCGTAGGGAGCACGATTGCATTGAGCGTATGCAACAAGCCGTTAAACCTCTGGGTGTCCCCAGTAGGACGAGTGTTGTCTCGTGAGGGTTTTCAGCGGATACTACCCACAAAATCCAAATGCAGGATGAAAATATTTACAAATTGCAAGATTTATTTACAAAGAGATGAATGCGAATTTTTTGGAAATATTCACAAATGAAGGATTTATTTTTAAATTGACACGAATAAGTTAAATACAAGTTTTGGTCATTGTCTTGAAAATTTAAGTCATTTACTCGTCAAAATTTCCAATAAAAATCAAGTTGTCATGACAGATAGACCATAGTTTGGCTAGTTGTTTCGGTTGATAACACAATGTAATTATGAAATGGATCCTTAGTTGATTATCAAAGTTTATTAAAGTGGTATTTTCATTTCTTTTCAATAACAAGTTAGGTCAAACAAGTTAAAATAGTGCTAGGATTTCAATTGCTTGCTCTCTCATTATTTGCAAGAAAAATTACACACCTAGCTCAGGTAAACTGAGGCCAGATATACCACCCATGCACTGCCTTTCGGGCTTATGTGAGGGGAGTACAAAGCATGGCGAGTGTACACACTTTCGTGCATACACCTATCGACCGTAGGTGGTTTTTATTAAGTCTGTTCTTTTTTTTAATATGTGTTTCATACATGCATAACCGTGAGAACTTTTAAATGAGTATGAAAGCACATAATCAAAGATTACAAGTAATTCACCGATGCATAACCGTGAGGACTTTTAAATGAGAGTGAATACTTTGGATGTTATTATTTTGTTTTTTGTTTTTTTTTATATATATATTTTTTAAGAGAGGGAGAGTTTTGCAAAATCATCTTAGCACCATTTAACTTAGAAGACAAAAATGTTAAATCCTTTACTTTAAATTTACCACTTTTTAAACAACGATTTTCAATTAGAACATACTTCATAATTAACATAAATGAACCTTCCTATATACTTGTAAAACCATTGTTATTTGTAATCAAACTTCATTTTTATTTTTGTTAAGACAAATAAATTTTCAAAAATTTCAATTTATTAACCAAAACTTATACTTATCCCATAGTGTTTGTTCAAAAATAAATCAAAATGGTAAAAAGAAAATGTTTCTGAGATTTAGGAGTTTTGAGATTTTTTTTTTTTTTGAAGAAAATGAAAATTCAAAAATGCCATGAAAAACTAAAAAAAATGAAAATGAGACTCCCCCCACACTTAATTTTGACTGTGTCCCCACAGTCGATGCATGATATAATGAGTGTAACGGGGAAAAATATGTACATATTTACAAAAGAGGGTTAACATTCTTACTAGACGTAGCTTGGCTCATGAAGGATCATGAGCTCCTCCTATTGGTAACCGGGAAATTCCAAGAAGGGTTTTAAACGATGACCGTTGACTTTGAAAATCGATCCATCCTTTGGGTTTTCTATTTCTATGGCACCATGTGGAAAAACAGTTCGTACCACAAATGGTCCGGTCCACCTTGATTTAAGTTTCCCAGGGAATAAATGAAGTCTCGAGTCATATAAAAGAACTTTCTGGTTAGGCGAAAACTTTTTCCTTAGGATTGACTTGTCATGAAAAACTTTGCTTCTTTCTTTGTAAATTTTCTCGTTTTCATACGCGTCGTTCCTAAGTTCTTCTAGTTCGTTGAGTTGTAATTTTCGATTTTCGCCAGCTTCTTCATGATCAAAGTTTAAGTTTTTTATTTCCCACAACGCTTTGTGTTCAATTTCAACGGGTAAATGGCTAGCTTTACCGTAAACTAAACGAAAAGGGGACATCCCAAGGTTAGTTTTAAAAGCAGTACGGTAAGCCCAAAGCGCGTCGGTCAATTTCTGAGACCAATCTTTTCGATTTTTATTGACAGTTTTCTCCAAGATTTGTTTTATTTGTCGATTTGAAACTTCAACTTGGCTACAAGTCTGAGGATGATATGGAGTGGATAACTTGTGGGTTATCGAGTATTTTTTTATTAAAGTTTCAAAAGAACGGTTGCAAAAATGGGTTCCGTTATCACTGATTATTGTGCGAGGTGTGCCGAACCTCGAAAAGATGTTTTCTTTAAGAAATTTCACAACAATTCTGTGGTCATTGGTTTTGCAAGGAACGACTTCGACCCATTTTGAAACGTAATCGACAGCGAGAAGGATATACAAGTTTCCAAAGGAATTGGGAAAAGGTCCCCTAAAGTCGATACCCCATACATCAAAGATTTCGATCGTAAGAATGGGGTTTAAAGGCATCATATCTCGTCGAGAAATTCGTCCAAGCATTTGACATCGATCACAAGTTTTACAAAATTCAAACGAGTCTTTGAAAAGAGAAGGCCAATAGAAACCACACTGAAGCACTTTTTCCGCAGTTTTTCGAGGACCGAAATGTCCACCGCACGCTTGATCGTGGCAAAACGAAAGAACACTCCTTATTTCATTATCCGGAATGCAACGTCGGATGATTTGGTCGGGACAATATTTGAACAAGTATGGATCGTCCCAATAGAAATATTTCACTTGGGACATGAATTTGCATTTGTCCTGTTTGGACCAAGATGAGGGAGTTTCTTTAGTGACAAAGTAGTTCACTATATCAGCGTACCATGGATCGATAGAAATAGAAAGAAGTTGTTCATCGGGGAAGTTTTCATTGATCGGCAAGGAAGATGGTGCGTTCGAAAGACGAGATAAATGATCGGCTATGACATTATCGGATCCTTTTTTGTCTTTAATTATAAGGTCGAATTCTTGAAGTAAAAGGATCCAACGAATCAAACGGGATTTAGCATCCTTTTTAGCGAAGAGATATCGAAGCGCAGAATGGTCAGTGTAGACCGTAATGTGTGAACCTATCAAGTAAGGTCGAAACTTTTCAAGCGCAAAAACGACAGCTAGAAGCTCTTTTTCAGTTGTTGTGTAGTTGAGTTGAGCGTCGTTCAAGGTCATACTCGCGTAGTAAATGACATGAAGGATCTTGTTGATGCGTTGTCCCAAGACAGCACCAACGGCAAAGTTTGAAGCGTCGCACATTATTTCGAAAGGAAGATCCCAATTGGGTGCGCAAATGACTGGGGCAGAAATGAGTTCGCTCTTAAGACGTTCAAAAGAAGAGATACAATCAGAGTTAAAATCGAAAGGAACGTCTTTTCCAAGAAGGGTCGTCAAAGGACGGGCGATTTTGCTAAAGTCTTTCACAAAGCGTCGATAAAAGCCAGCGTGTCCTAAAAATGATCGAATGTCCTTAACAGATTTGGGAATGGGTAGATTTGCAATGACATCGATTTTCGCTTTGTCTACCTCAATGCCTTTGTTTGAGATGATATGCCCAAGGACAATGCCTTGTTTGACCATAAAGTGGCATTTTTCCCAATTCAAAGTCAAGTGTTTTTCTTTACATCGATTCAAAACCAACTCGAGGTGATGTAAACATTGAGAAAAAGAATCGCCGAAGATAGAGAAATCGTCCATAAAGACTTCTAGAAAGCGCTCAATCATGTCAGAAAAGATTCCAACCATGCATCGTTGGAAAGTCGCAGGAGCGTTACAAAGTCCGAATGGCATACGTCGATAAGCGAAGGTACCGAATGGACACGTGAAAGTCGTTTTCTCCTGATCTTCGGAAGCGATTGGAATTTGGTTATAGCCGGAATAACCATCAAGAAAGCAATAGAATTCATGACCGGCTAAACGTTCGAGCATTTGGTCGATAAATGGAAGAGGAAAATGATCCTTACGTGTTGCGGCATTTAGTTTTCGATAGTCAATGCAAACACGCCAACCCGTTTGAGTACGAGTTGGAATAAGTTTGTTAGCGTCGTTTTTTATAACAGTAAGTCCGGACTTTTTAGGCACGACATGAATTGGGCTAACCCATGGGCTATCGGAGATGGGGTATATGATACCGTTATCGAGGAGCTTAAGAATTTCGTCACGAACCACATCTTTCATTTTTGGGTTAAGCCTCCGTTGTGCATCACGAGTGGGTTTGGCTTCATCAATCAAACGAATGGGATGTTGGACAATAGCAGGGCTAATTCCCTTAATATCAGTAATGGACCACCCAATTGCTTCTCTATTTTTCAAAAGAATAGAGAGAAGAGAAGCTTCTTGGTCAAGAGAAAGATTGTTAGAAATGATGACAGGACATGTTTCGTTTTCACCTAAGTATGCATACTTAAGGTGAGCGGGAAGTGGTTTGAGGTCCAATTTCGGGAGTTTTCGATTGCAAAATTGGGTTGAGATTCGGACTCAACTTGAAGCGATTCAAAGGGAAGAGTGTGTTTGATCTCGTTGGGGACTTCATGAAACAATTTTTCGTACTCGGCCTCGCGTTCATCGTTAAGATCAAATGTTTCGTTTTCAAAGTTTTCATGAATGGCACTAACTTCTAATGTTTGGTCACGAAGTTCGTTCGAGTGGCTTTCAAGATTGAAAATGTTAAGGTCCAAAGTCATGTTTCCAAAAGAGATTTTCATCGAACCGTTACGACAATTGATTAAGGCGTTTGAGGTGGCTAAGAATGGTCGGCCTAAAATCAATGGGATTTGACTCGCAGGGTTTGTCACGGGTTGTGTTTCAAGAACGATAAAATCAACGGGGAATATGAATTGCCCTACTCGAATGAGCACGTCTTCGATTTCTCCCACGGGCTTCTTAATGGAACGATCGGCAAATTGAAGCGTAACTTTCGTGGGTTTGAGCTCACCTAAGCCTAATTGTTCGTACACGGAGAATGGAATCAAGTTGACACTCGCGCCTAAGTCTATTAAACATTCGTTAATCGTCTTTTCTCCAATTGTACACGAAATCGTAGGGCAGCCAGGATCTTTGTATTTAACGGGTATGGATTGGGACAAGACTTCACTCAAACTAGCGGCTAAGAAGACTTTTTTGGGCACTTGAGTGTGTCGCTTTTGGGTGCACAAGTCCTTAAGAAATTTCGCGTAAGTGGGGACTTGCTGAACGATGTCAAGAAGAGGAATGTTAACTTTGACTTGTTTAAAAATTTCTAACATCTTTTCCATTTGGTCCGAGTGTTTCTTTGGTCGAAGACGATGTGGAAATGGAACATGATACTCGGTAGGCGGGTCTACTTGATTAGAAGAAGAAGAATTTTGATTGTCGTTCGATTCGATGTTTGGCTCCACGTTCTGTTCTGAGTCGTTCGTTGTTTTAGAAGTATCGAGAAAAGTTCCCAGTGAATCATTTGGATTAACGACTTGATTATCGATTTGTTTACCAGAACGGAGAGTTGTGATAGCATTCAACTGGGTGACATTGCTATCTTGAACAACATGGGCTTGATTTGAATTTGTGTTTTGATTTCTGGGATTTGGAAGGGGCTGGCTTGGGAATGTTCCTCGTTCACGTTCACTTACAGACGTGGCTAATTGACTCATTTGCATTTCGAGTTTCGCAATCGATTGGTTTGTGTTTTGCATATATGAAGTCAATAAATTTTGCAAATTGCTGTTTGATTGAAGGCTTTGAGTAGTTGCCTTAGCCAACGTTTCAAGAGTTTTCTCAAGCGAAGTTAAACGTTTATCGTCTTGTGGAGGATGAGTAGAATTTGGTGGAAAATTTGGTTGTTGCGGTTGATTATGAGACTGGCCCGCAAAGTTTGGTTGAAAATTATTGGTCTGAAAGGGAGGATTCGAAGCATTATTCGGAAATGCTTGAAAATTGGGACGAATCGTATTCGTGTTGGGATTGTTTTGGTTCCACGCAAAATTCGGATGATTTCTCCATCCAGGGTTGCACGTTGGAGAAAACAGGTCGTTTTTGGTTTTATTGAAAGCATTGATTTGTTCGACGGAATTGGGACACTGATCGGCTATATGATTAGGATCGTTGCATTTATAACACATTGGTTGGGAAGCTTGGTTCGTTTGATTCGATGAGAAAACGTTATCGAATTTTTTAATCATTGCGTCGATCTTAGCTTCCAAAGCAAAAGAAGATCCCGTCGAGTGTGCACTCGATCGTGAGTAGATTGATTTTTCGTTCGAGCGTTCCCATTGGGACGACTTTTCAGCGAGGTTTTCAAGAAATTGCCAAGCATCGTCATGATGTTGGGCAAGAAAATTGCCTTGGCACATTGATTCGAGCATGGTTCGTGAGCTGTTTTCGAGTCCATCATATAAGATTTGGCAAATCGTCCATTTTTCAAAGTTATGGTGTGGACATTTTATCAAAAGCTCTTTGAATCTTTCAAAATATTTTCCAAATGGTTCACCCTTGAATTGATGAAAATTTACAATTTCGTTTCGAATTCTACTTGTTTTTTCTAAGGGGTAGAACTTTTTTAAGAAAGCTTTTACAAATTCTTCCCACGTTTTAATTGAGTTCGAAGGTAAGCTGTACAACCATTTTTCAGCGTAATCCGTAAGAGCAAATGGGATTAATCGAAGTTTGATTCCGTCATCAGAAAGTTGTTGAAGTTTAATGGTTGCGCAAACTTGTTCGAATTTAGTCAAAAAGATGTATGGGTCATCGTGTCGAAATTGCCAAATTTTGGAAGCGTGGCAATATGGTTCGAATGGATTTCGAAATGGTTACCCGTAGGGGCGGGTAATGTGATGCAAGATGGAATAGAAACTCTATCGGGAAAGATTCTATCCATAAGAGTTCGAGGGGCGTTTTCGTTCGCCATTTCGGGAGGATTGTCTGTTCGAGTTAAACGGTTTGTTGAAGGGTTACGAATCCAAGTATTCGTTGTTGTGTCACGAGTCCAAGTACTCATGCACAAGTGAAAGTCGAGAGGAGAAAGAAATTAGAAACGAGTTTTGAGAATGAAAGAAGATTTGAAAATGTTTTTTTATTTTTTATTTTTTTTAAAAAAAAAGGGAAAAAAAACTATTTACCAAGTGAAGTTTATTTCAAAAGAAAAGTTTGATTTTTGTTTTGTTTTTGAATTTTGAATTTTTTTTTTGAAATGATTTTACAAATTTTTTTAGATTTTTGTTTTTGAGTTTTTTTTTTTTAAATATGCATGAACTAATACAACTAAATGAATGCAAAGGACTTAATTACAGTTTTCTGTCCTTAGTAGCTCCTAACCCAAAATTGTATAATCACACTTTGTCTTAAATCAACAAAAATATTTCTCAGCCAGGTAACGGACAGGGGTTATCGGTGCACCACGAATCACCGTAGCAATGCAACCGAAGGTTTAAGTACCTTCAGAGGAACAACCAGTATAATATTTACGAATCACCGTAATTTTTATAACTGGTTATTACTCTGCCGTAGCCTAGACACCAAGAAATAAAATCGTTTAAGTAAAACAATTGTGAAGATACAATTAAGCCCTAAGTGAGCTCGTGATACCCTTATGTCCAACGTCTAACCTTTATTATTAGTCAAATTCTACGATGAAATGCGTTTGTGGGCTAAGGAAAGGGTGATGAAATCCCTCACCTTATGTGAATTGGGGTATTGCCCTTAGAAAAGAAAAACAAGATGAGATGAATGCAAAGCAGAAATTAAACGTGAAATTACAATGCAACTAAAATGAAGTTTGTTTTTGGATTTTTTTTGAATTTTTTTTTTGTTATATATAAATGCAAATGCAAGCAACCAACAATGCACTAGAGATGAAAGCACAATACCAGAGCGTGCAAATTATTAGCAAATTTTTTTTTTTTTAGCGGCGATTTTAGCAAAGCAAAGCAATTATTTTTCCTTTTGGCAAGCAATTCCTTGTAATTTTCTGCTTTGACAACCTGAAATGAAAAACAAGATATATTCAACAATTTTTATTGTTATTATTTTTTTGTATGTTTATCAAAGATGAAAAACAAAATAAGCGAAAAACAAAACAATTGAAAATAAAATAAATGAAAAATGAAAATTAAACAAACTTGAACTTATTATTATTTTTTTTGAATTTTTTTTTTTTTGGAGAGGAAATTTAAAAGTAGGGTTTTACTTAAAAAAAATTTTTTTTAAAGGAACAAGACAAAACTAAACTAAAGACAATTTAACTAAATAAGTTAAAACAAAGCAATAGGAAAATAAAATAATATTTCACTCAAGCTTTAAAAACATCCAACCCGGCCCAGGTAAAAACAAATCCAAACTCTCCTGATATTAACACAAATCATCATTTCCAAATCAATTCCCGTAAAAATTGCAAAATCATGAATTTCAAAACCGCATGTCGTCAACCAATTCCCCAATTTCCACAAACTTGTTCGTGTTAATCGATTCAAGGCGATTGAGCAAGCGCAGGTCTTTTGTGCAGGAGGCTAACGATTTCAAGTGGTGGTGGGTGCGATTAGGGGTTGGGTGGTTCGAGTTCTAGTGGCTGTGGTTGGCTTGAAGTGGTAGGGGATTTCGATGTTGGACTGTTGATCGACTTAGGTGGAGGCGATTGCGTGAAGTGGCGAAGACGAGTGCAGAGGTGAGGTTGGCGGAGATGACAGGAAGAGTGTTGTGGTGGTGGTTCTGTGCAGAGGTTGGGTATGGTTAATTTGACCGCAGATTTGTGAATTCAGAGTGAGCAGTGATGATATTGGGCAGTGGGATTGAATTGGGGACGAGGCTGTTTCGTTTTGGTTGCGGTAATTGGTTGAGGTCGAGGACCGCTTGCCTGTAGTGGGTGCTTGGTTGTTGATGTATTTGAAGGTCGTAGTTGAATGACAATGAAATGTGGTTGATTCGGTTTGATGAATGATGGGTTTCTTGCTATGTGGTGGAGGAAGAAGGCAGCTAGCTGTAGTGAAGTCTTATGGGTTGAGGATGGTGATCAGTGGATGATGCTGGTTGATTATATGCACAGATATGGCTCAGTTTAATGGTGAATTGAGTTGAGTGAAGTGTGCAGCAGCTTGTGAAGGAAGTGATGTTGAAAACTTGGTCGAAATGAATGCTTGTGCACTGTGTTGAAGTGGTGGTTCAGTTGTAATAGTGTCAGATGCAATAGTGGGATTATTTGTGACAAATTTCTGGATGATGAGATGAATTGCAAGGCAAGTATTTGTGATGTTTGTGGTATGTAGGAGTGGCTGCAGTTTCAAGTGAATGGTGGAGGGAAGTGTTGTGGTAAGTGGGTTGTTTGAGTAGTGGTAAGTGTAGTGGTGAATTGCAGGAGGTGGAATGTTGGTGAGTGAAGAAGTAAGTTATGGTAGAAATGGGAAGTGTAGTGGTTGGGCACTGTTGCAGTGTGGGGAGGTGTTGTAGGATATGGTAGTTGAAATGGGTTTGAGTATGGTCAATGTAGATGCACTGTGATGGTGGTGATGAAGTGGGAGATTGTTCTGGTTGTCTGGTGATGTTATTTTTGATGGAAATTGTAGTTTGATCAGAGGGAAGGCTAGTTTGAATGGTTGTGGTGTTGAAGCTTGGATGAAGGAGTGGGGTTAGAAGGTCATGTGAATGTAAACAGATGAGATGAGAATGTTTGACAGTCTGATGGTTATGGTTAGAAGTCAGGTTGTGACTGGTTTGGATGGAAGGAGGCAGTGGATTGTATGTATGTTTGCAGAGGAGATTAGTAGTGATGTGAAGATGGGTGGTTTGAATGGAGATGTGTTGTGGACTGCAGTGTAACAGAGAGGAGAGACTGTAGTTTTGTAACAGAGAGGGATTGTAGACAGGGAAGCCACAGTGTTTGACAATGTAAATGTAGAAAAAGAAAATGAAATTGTAAGAAAAACTTGTAAAATGAAAGTTGTAAATGCAAAATGAAGTGAATTTTTTTTCTAGAAATGAAGTTGTGTCAGTTTTTTTTTTAAAATATGCATATGCAAATGAAAATGCAAAACAAACAAGAACACTAACAAATGTACACAACACTCAAACAAACACACAAATTTGTTTTTTTTTTTTGAGAAAACACAACACAAAACAAACACACTAAAATCAAACACAAATAATTCGAAGAATAGAAAAATAAAATCAAAACAATTCCCCTGCAACGGCGCCAAAAACTTGTTCGTCGACGGAAATTCTATCGGTTTAGAAAACCGTCGAACGAATTTAGAGATAAAAATATAACCGCAAGCGCACGACGTACACTTGAAGTACGTGGCGAATACGGGTCGATCCGCAGGGAATTGATGATTTAAAAAAAATCTATTCAATCAAATTATACCAAAGTCGAAGAGGATTTGTTAAATAGAAATAAAATGAGGCTAACACTAGAAAATGCGATTCAAAAATTATTCGACTAAAGAACAATTTAGAGGCAAATCCACTCTCAAAATTTTTGTAAATCAACAAAAACATAATTTATGATCTCTAACTTTGATATTAAGTGAAATAATCATTGCATTTATGTCACGATCCAAATTCCAGCGTTCGAAAATCGACATCCGTACTCCACTGTACTTGAATGCCGCAGATTCAAACGTCGAAATTCGAGTCATGCCGGAGCTTATAGCACATTAAGTAAATAACACAGCGGAAGAAAAGAATAACATATATCAATATACAACATGAATGATACAACAGAATGATACAATAGATATCAACATACATCAGAGATATGATACAAGATAATAGCAGCGGAAAGAAAAGATAACACTAGCAGCGGAACAAAGCTCAAATATGGTCTTCAAGAAAGAACTCCAGTCTCAGTAATCTCCATCTCCAAAGCACCAATCCAGAAATAGCTCGAACTCCAAATCAAGATGAAGAGAAGCAACTCAATCCAAATGCGATTGCCAAATCCTAAGGCTGAAAGCTGTCGAATCTACACCTACCATTGATTATCTGAAAACCCAACTCTAGACTGCCCGTGTGGGAAAATAGTGGGCACCCAGAGTTTAGGAAAGGAACAATAAACTCCAGGTCAGTCATGGGACTGGTATGAGCAAACAAAAACATTTGGTCTTTTAAAACAGATAGAGAAATTTAAATTTGAAATCCGCAATGCTTTTTAGAAAATGAAACTACCATAAGGCCTCCCGCCACACACACAATGCAAACGCAGACTTGGAGGAGATTTCTCCTTATGATAGTCAAATATGCTTACTACGCAAAAATCAAATCATTTTTGATATTATTATTAGTGCATAGTGTAGAAAACAATTTCGAAAGTAGAATATAAATCCTAGCCAACATAGACATTCCGAACTATGCCTACTATAGCTACCATCCAAACAGTGGTGACCACCATAAGTGAATGGCAGGTAATACAACTAAAACCGTACAAGGCACGTATTGGATGAATGGATTTCCAACAAATGGTCAGGCTAAGGAACTTCCTACTGTCTATGGGATCGCCTCTGGCGGGACGTCCCGAGAACTAACGTTACGGTTAGATCTCTGCCAACACAAGGCCGGGTTACCTCTGTAACTAGGTAACTACTACACGAATATGTCATCCCCCGGTCCTTTGGGACCTTTATCCGAGCGCGCGCAACAACCACAAAGTATCACAAAGTAATAGATCTGCAGTATCCACATGAGTAAGTATCTGGGCTCCATACCATGATACCACCCTTTACCAGAAGGGAATGACATACCCTAAAGGGCGCGACCCTCATAACCTTGCCGCATCTTTCCTGTTTCGACCATTTCCGGGGTGTGAGGTCCTGATGCAGTCTCGTCCACAAAGCTACGCTTTGTGCAACAAAGCCATGCTTTGGGTCAACAGATGGCCAAAGCAATGATCACAAAGATAAATGATCAAACAAATGATCATATCACAAATGATCAACCAATGATCATCACACAGCAGCACTCAGCATGCCACATTACCAAATTGGGAATATCACTGATAAATATCAACTACATAACCTCTGAGCTCGTACGTCTCAGAGAAGGGTGTTAAGCTAAGAGAATAAATTCTCCGCCACCAAGCAGAAATGTATTTGATAGAGATCAATTAACATCTCAAAGTGTAATGTCGGACATACAACCATACAAGTCTGTTCCGGGTTCGAACAGAACCGAAGGCACTTCCGAAGAAGCCCTTGCAAATCCGGGTATCCACAATCCCGATCGGACTTCCCATCACTAAGGAGAACTCTATACCGGAGCAACTCAGTGCAGAGTCAATCGACAGGTTATCCTATCGTTCTCACAAATACCCGGTCTTCACCACCGGTCTTCAAAAGCTATCCATAACGTCGTATCACTATTCGGGATGGGCTATATGACACAAGGTCCTCTCCCGGCTAAACCGAATAGTGAGCGCCATATTTTAAAACATATGGATATGGGATTTTTAGCTAAGTCACAACTTATAAAAATCCAAAACTTTTCTTTCAAATGGTTAAACAAATTACAATTTTTAAATCTTTAAACAAAAAGATTTATTTCACAAAGTTTCACCTAGTTTCACAAAGATCTATTCATAGATTCAAAACAACTTCCATTCCAAATGGATTAACTCGATAAATCTTTAAATTAAAGATTTATAGCTTTCAAAACACATTTCCAAAGATTTATCTAAAACTTGGAAAACAATTTTCCTTTTAGACTTGAAAATTCTTTTAACACAACTTGAAAGTCCATTTCTTGTGAGAAAGCAAATCTAATTTATACAAGTTGAAATCTTGAGTTGAATTTAAATTTCAAAACATCACCTTGAAAAATGGTTTAAAACCCCATATAAATCCATTTATAAGTTGGATAACTTTTTAAACCCTAGTTCCCAAATTATAGAATTCAATTCAATTATTGAATTCAAATTTAACTCAAATTATTTAAAATTTCAAAACTCAATCGAGTTATTCAAAATAAGTTTTATTTTTGAAATTCATTTTTTTTCAAAAGCTTCAATTCTAATTCCAAAACTATTTTGGATTCAAAAATTCAAATTTTTAAACAATTTCAAAATATCTGTGACTTAACAAATTTCCACGTGCAACCCATATTAGTGTGTGTATAAGTGTGGTCGGGGGGTTCAACACAATAGTGCACAACATCATCATCACAGATTCAATCATAAAGATAAGCGGTATAACCTATAGCGCTTATCTATATTCACAGATTCATAGATAAAGTAAATTATCAATCACAAAAATTCACTAATATGATTCGATGTGGGTTTCGGATAACCAACTGGAATCCGACTCCCTGTCGCATCGAAACTCAAATGTCGTTTTACGGGTCAAAGGGTTTCATATTCATACAACAGTATATTCATCACAAATATAGCAGATCAGCACAAAGTATCACATAGCATCACATCACATATCAAATATATCAATCCATCACACAACATTCAATAACAATCAGCATCTACAATTAAGATGAATAAACTGGGTGGTTTTAAATTTATTACCTACATGATTACTTTCATTTATTATTCCTAATTAATTAACTATCCATATTTATTAAATTAATAAATCTTCAATTATTAATTTAAAATCTAATATCATTCAGTTAATGATTTCTTAATTACAAATTAATTATTCTAAGAAAAATTAATCTTAAACTTTAATAAATCAAACTAAAACCCTTAATTACTTTAATTAATTATCCATTTCATTAATTAATTAATTATATTAATTATCCATTTGTAATACCTTAATAATTAAATGAATTACAAATCATTATACTTTTCTTTATCTTTAAATAAACATTCCTTATTTAAATTATGCATTTAAAAACAAAATGTTTTTAAATTCGCATTAAATTCCATTTAACATTTTCTTTAAACTCAAGACTCAAATTTATCTTAAATAAGAGTTTAAAACAATACACAACTTAATCTTATATGTTTAAAAGAAACATATACTTTATTAATAAGTTGAAAAGGATTTAAATTTCAATTCAAATCAAATTCAAATCAATTTAAAAATTACTTTAAAATTTCAAAATTGAAATATAACTTCCATTCTCAATTTAGTTTAAACTCTCTAAAACTCTTCCTACAATTTGCACTTTCAATTCAAATGTATGTCATTTGAAAACAATCTAAATTTAAATCTTTATTTAAAAATTGAAGTCTAAATTTTAACTCCAGATTTAAAACTCAGTTTTGAATTCAATTTGAATTTCTAAATTAAATACTTAACTTTCCAATTCAATATGCAAAACAACAATGCATTTTATACTTGAGAGTTAAAATCAAATTTGAATTTAAAAACTTAAATGGTTTCAAATTTCAAACCATCAGCATTTGAATTCATATTCAAACTTCAACTTAAACTCAGTTTAAATCTCCATTTAAAAATTTAAACTTACCTCTTACATTTAAAACAGAAACTGTTTTCTGTTTATATAAAAAAAAAAAAAAAGTAAACTAACTTTTGAAATTTCTGAATTTAAACTATTTCAAAGATACAGGATTCAAACCTATTTGAATTCAACTAAAATTCAATTTTCAAAATTCTAAGTCACATTTGTATTTTTGCACCTTATTTTCAAATTTTATAAAACCTGAAACAGGCTTCCTATTCCCCCTTTCTCTTTATTTTAATTCCAAACCAAAATTTGAATTTCTGCATTTAAACAATTATAAAATAAGAATTCAAACAAATTTGAATTCATTTTAGATTCAAGTTTAATCCTTAGTTCAAATTTCTAAATTTAATTTAAACTTGATTCTTAAAATTATAAAAAAAACAGAACAGGTCTGTTGATTACACCCTGAACACATACACCCTGTACTCCTCTATTTTACTTCGGGTCAGTAGCCTCATTGCTTCGAGTCATTTCCCAAAAATCCCGAGATCAACCCGAGTCAAAACACTGCAATTCCAATACCCCTGAAACCTGAAACAGCCTTCACCAATATCACCTAAAACCTGTCAACTCCAATTTCTCTCAACTCCGACCAACATCAACACCCAAACTCCGGCACTAGCTTCATCACTACACCAACCATCAATTCCCAAAATAGCTTTGAACTCGATTCAATGAGGAGTACATAATCGACCCAAAACTGTAACCCAAATAAACTAGGGTTCATCACAGTAATTTCCAAATTTCAATCTCAATTTTGAATTGCAAATCAATTCCATAGTTTTCTTGTGATTGGTGATAGATAAACTATCACCAGAAACAAATTCATCCAATTCAAATACAAGAATCAACTGATCTTGTTCAAATATAAAATACAGTAGAGTTTGAATTGCTTTCTGGTTAAAGCAATAAGAACTGTAATTTTACTTTTAAAAAATTCTATTTTGTTTGATGATTTAATATACTAACTTAAAACATGAATTTCTATAATTTAAATTTCACTTGACATAAATCTTTACTCTGTTATATTATTATCAAGTAAAACAACATTTGATTTTAACTTATATAATTTTGTTTAATGCTTACTATATTTGATATAAGCAAATTTCATTCACAGATTAAACATAACAGCAAACAATCAAAAGGAAAGGATTTTTCTATCAACTAGAACCTATATTGTAGATAGCCAGAACATAACAGAATGTATCCTATATACACATATAAACAACAAATTCAAATGTTAAGTCATTTCTAAATAAAAGCATGCAACAACTTTCACCTACTTAATTTTTTTTAAAGGATAAGTTACTCACATTATTTGCCAAAATGCAGAGCATGCACTGTCCAGATTGATCATGCAGAAGCTTGAATGCCCATTCAGATGCAGGTTCCAAATTATGAAAATGCAGGCTTGAATGCTCTTAAAAATGCAGACCCCTGCCTTTAAAAAATGATGCTTGCTTCATAATGCTTCAGGTTGAATCATTGATTTGTGAAATTTTAAATCTGCAACTTGAAGGTATAACATTTTGTTTGATCACTGTTGCATGCTCTTGTTTTCATTAATGTTTGAAAATTCAAACTAAAAAAACTTTTAAAGGAAAATTTTACTTGCCTTTACTATTTATTTCCAGGTTTTCAGTTTTTCTTCTAGACTTCTTTTCCTGTTTTCTAAATCTGTTTCGCTTGATTAAGTTTGAGATGCTCTGATTCTTGTTGAGTTGCTCCCAGGTTGAAGTTTACTTTGATTTGTTTGCTTTGCTTCTGATTTCCATTTCAGTTTGGAATTGATTTTTTTCAGAAACAGAGACAGTTTTTTTTTCTCTACTTTTATTTGTTTTGAATTGTTTCTGGTTTCAGATTTTGACATTTTTTTTCTTTCTGATTTTTCTTTCTTTGTTGAGATCTGAAATGCAAAATCTTTTATTACTGTAGTTCAGATTTTGGTGAGAGGTTATTATAATTGCATATGGGGAACTCAAAAGTTTCTTTGCAATTTTTTATTTAATTAAAAAAAAATGAATGCCACTTGTCTAAAAGAGATGATTATGAGATCTCTATGAAATGTCCACTTCTTTATTCATTTGTATGTGTAGTGTTTTCTTTCATATCTATATTCACAAAATTTACATTCTCACATGTGCATGTTTGTATATGTTTATATTTATTTTAAATTTCAATTCAAATTGAATTATAACCACTTATGTACATTTATATATATATTCATATCCATACATTTATTTAGAAAAAAGTTATATCTACACAATTTACATTCATACATATTTTTATTTATTTATTTATTTTTGTACAATCTTTTATAAAAAGAAAAGAATGACTTTTAAATACTTTGATTTTATATTAACAATAGTTATATTTATTTGTATATGTATGTACATGTTCAATGCTAAAAGAATCTAGTCAACATTTATATATATATACATATATTATATCTTAATAATTTTATTTTTTTAAATGCTACTCATTTTTAAAACACTCATTTTAAATTTAAATTTCAATCTTAAACTTGAAATACAACATTTGTATTTATTTTACTTTTACAAAATTTTAAAAAGAAATGAATGTATAACAATTTGTACACTCAACAAAAAAATCACACATAAATATACATTTCTTAGTTTATGGTGCTTTTGTAAACTTATTTTATTACATCAATTTTATTACAATACATTTATTAAATTCCAAAAGGTAAGTATTTCATATTCATTCTTGTTTTTAAATTTTTAAACTCAAGTCATTGTACCAATCATATTTTTTTTATTAATTCATGAATTCTATTTTTAATGTTTAATATACAAATCATATTCAACTCCTTAGTTTAAATTATTTTATAGATTCTATTTTTAAATCTTTTAATTTAGCTCACATATTAATATAAATATATTTTATACATCTTATTTTTAAATTCAATATTTGTTTATAAAATACTTATTCATAAATCTTAAACCAATCCTACTTTATAAGCTAAATTTTTTTTTTTTTTTTTATTCTAGAAATTATCCAATTAATTCATAAATAAATTAGCAATTTATCTTCAAAAATTAATTTAATTGCCAATTTAAACTTGACAAATTTCAGGAATGTTACAATTTATCATAAGTATGGTTTGTTTATGTTATTAGTTAACATAACTCAAACCATCAAACTATAATACAACAATTATACCACTTACAATTCTCATGAAAAAGAAGCCAAAGCAAAAACTATTTTAAGTATGATCTATTTACTATTGTAACTAGTAACATAGATCATCAAATTTCATTTCTACTTTCATTTCATAATCAAAAATTAATTAGCAAATGTTGATGTAAATTGTGTTTATGTTGAGTAAGAATAGCTCATTTGCATAAGCAATATAAGCTATCAAACCCACTTGTATAAACTTACATCAAAATTCACATTCATGAAGCATAAACAAAGAGATCATAAATCATAAAAAATGCTGAAATTATATAAAGTTAGAGAGCTTCATCACCCCTAAATTGAAGGGGTTTAGCTACTCATTTGTGGCATTGAAGCATCACAAGTAAGTTTCAACATTAAAGAAAAGAAAATAGAAAATAAGCAAAGAAAGCAAAAGAGATTAGCTACTAACTACTTGCATAAATGTAAATCTAAGCTATGAACATAAAGAGAAAGAGAGCATATAAATAAACATTAACAATAAAACAAAGAAAAACATGTAGAAAAGAGAGAAGAAAGAGGCTTGGAAGCCATTTTTATTTCATAGAACATTGAGCTTACACTTTGATTTCTTAATTTCCTAATTAAAATGAAAGAGTAGATGATCATCTTCATGTACATAAGAGGGCTATTTATACATGCATAAAACCCTAATTCTCTTTTTAGGGAGCTTTCCAAAATACCCTTGAGGTGGTGTAGCCTCCAAGTAATCATTAACATTCACTAATCCCCCACTTAATATGTACATGAAGCTTTAAGTCCTTTTAGCATGTGCTTAGCTTCTAATTGGAAGTTAAGTAAGTGGGTGGGGTCCTCCATGATCTTGAACTTGAATTATTCCCTCTTCATTCCTTTTTATTTCCTTGTGCATGCATGTATCTTCATATAAGCCTCTTCCATATGCATCCAAATTCCTACAAAAATAATCAAAAAATGTCCAAGTAAAAATTTTTACATTGACACATGCACAAAAATGACCGTTTTGCCCCTGAATGATGATGAAAATATGATGGTTTGGAAATAATTGAATTTTGGTTTTAAACATGTTAAAATGCCCAAATATGATGATTATTAAAAAAAAGAGATAAAATATGGATGTAAATATATGCACAATTACGTGCACATCAAAGACCGTCATCGCTGACCGTCTATGAAAGCTTGTCGTAAGACGGTTTATGTTTGAACTCGACGCCGTAACTGCATTTGAAAGGTTATTAACTTTTACACAAGTTAAAGTCCAAATTGTTAGTTGTTCGGGATTTGTCAGTCCGGATTGTCCGATATGCTTTGTTGTTCGAGTCGGTCCTTGTTCATTATCCTATGTTCAGGCATAAAGTATGTACTTAGTCAATAATGCATTAGGTTCGACTGTTGTTGGTCTTGTACACATCCCTCCTACCTAACCACTTCATCGTTCGGCATTCAACTAGGTATGCCAAACCCCAATCATGCCGAGCCACCTCGCTCGGCATTCTGCCCTCAACAACAAACACTCTCCTACCATTCATTATTACCGTTCGGCATGCGGCAAGACATGCCAAACCGCAAGCATGCCGAGCCACACCGTTCGGCATGCCACTCTTCCTCTTCACTGTTCGACGTGCGATAAGTCATGCCGAACCGTGCTCGTGCCGAGCCGCATCGTTCGGCATTTTGTCCTTAACGCCACTTTTACTCCTTCCCTTCGTCCCTACCGACCAGCATGGCCAAGTCCTTTGGTAGGTCATACCGAGCCATGTCGCTCGGCATTCTACCTAATTACTACTTCTTTCCTGCTTTTCCTTCCAATCTCGGTCGGTATAAAGAAATTATGCCGAGCCGTGGCTGTGCAAAGCCGTATCGCTCGGCGCATTAAACCACAACTCCATTTCTACTCCCGTACTGCCCTCCATCGCTCGGCATAAGGAGGTCATGCCGAGCCGCAATGTTACTTCTTCCACCACCCCTCTCCTTCAAGCACCTCCAACATCCACTTCTCTCCTTCGCTTCGCCTAGCCTTAAACTCCTCTAAACAACAATGCCTCGCCCTCAATTCCTATTCCATACGATTCCTAACGACCTCGACTTTACAGAGATTCATGAGCTCGAATCTCGTGCTAGTTTTCCTGTTCGGGGTGTAGTGTTTAGAAGAAAGGTCGTTACCTAAAGAACGAGTTGAAACTTGAGGAGATTCTAGAATAGGAGACGAGGCAAGGTATAGAGTTTGGAGGAGGAAGGGAAGGTAGTTTGCTAAAGTCTGTTGGGAGTCGAGTTTGTAGTTTCTGAAAAGTAAAAGTAAAAAAGAAAAAGAAGGAGTATCGACTTAAATTGAGAGAGGGGAAGTTAAATGGGCCGTGACCAGTAGAACCGGTCAATGCATTCCCCTCATTTTGCATTATGTCGTTCGGCATTAGCATATCGCTCGGCATATAATGCCTCGATCGGCATTCAGGGAAAAATACCATCGAGGAGAATAAGCTAAAGCTCGAAGCAAAAAACGGAGGACTCGTGATTCTAAGCGCATCATGTTCGACCACATGAGGCACTTTGGGGGGCAAGTGTTACTTGGAGGTATGACCAGGTAACTAGAGACATGCTCGTTCGGCATCCAACGCCGTTCGGCACGGCGTTCTCGTTCGACACAACTGGGTCTCTTGGCATTCTAGCCTCGATCGGCATCCGACCTCGACCGACATTCAAGCCTCAACTGGCATTCAACCTCGCTTGGCATTCCAGCCTCGTTCGGCATTCGTGCCTCGTTCGGCAATCCTGGCTTGTTCGGCATTCCAGGCTCGTTCGGCATCCAGCGCCATTCGGCACGGCGTTCTCGTTCGGCACAACTGGGTCGCTCGGCATTCAAGCCTCGACCGGCATTCAGCCTCGCTCGGCACTCCAGCCTCGACTGGCATTCAGCCTCGCTTGGCATTCCAGCCTCGTTCGGCATTCATGCTCCGCATTCCAGCCTCGTTCGACACATGGCCTCGCTCGGCATGAGCATGTCGTTCGGCATCTCACCTTGATCGGCATCAGATCTCGTTCGGCCTACACATCTCACTCAACATACTGCCTCGTTCGGCCTAAAGACATGGTTCGACATTCGTGGCTTGGCTTTTATGGCTCGGCACACAGAAGTCATTCATTTAGGGCCGAGATGTCTTGCTACTAGGCCTATCAGGGAAGTCCAACCCATCTTCGTCTATAAATAGAGAGGCGGGGGCACAGTGAAAGGGACCATTTTTCGAGAACACCGGGGAAACTCTGCCGCATTCAAGACTCGTTCAAGACGTATCTTCATTGGTTAACAATTGTAATCAAGTAGTTGGTGTATGGATTGTATCTGTAATCGATTATTGAGAAAAGCAATAAAGATTAACCATAAAGTGGACATAAGCAGTTACGCTGAACCACTATAAATCAGGTGTTCTTGTTTTCTGCGTTTAATTTAGCATATGGTTCTCTGTTTAAATTTACTTTCTTTGTTAATCTCTCTACACAATCTCTCTTAAGGGTGTTAGTGACCAATTCTGGTGCTAACAGCGAGGAAGATATTTAGATAGGAGTATGATGGAGCTCGAGGAGAGAATCTTGGTTTCTCATCACGAGCTCCCTTCTAATAATTTCCACTTTAGTTTGTTTGTAAGTTAGTTCGTTCGGTAAATCATTGTTTATTTTCATGATCCCTTTAGCTAGCTAGTTGACATAGACATAGATGTATGGATGTTAAGATTTGCTATATGCACATCCTTATGATGTGTTTTGGTGCTATGGTGCTTTATTTGGATTATACCAGTTTATTTTATACCGTGTTAGCTGGTATGTATATACATCCCAACCATGGATAGATACCCATAGTAAGGTGTTCTAATTTATACTAGATAATTTTTTATATGCTATTTATTGTTCCTCTATATACGCGTTCACTGAGTGTGTTTATAGACATGGTTATTTGCTTGCACTTTGATTTGGATTTTTTATATAGATGCATGAATGCGTACAGAATCTATATACTTGAATATATTGGGATTTTTGCATACATATTGGTTACATTGCATTTGCATTCATATAGGAGTCCGATTAAGTTGCTTTTGCACTCATATCATATCATCATACTTTACATATCGTATGTGTTACACAATCTTAGTCGTGTCTTTAATTGTGTTGTATAATGGATGCTTGATGGATGTAGCTATATCTATTTTGTATGTTTGTATGATATAAAGCGAGTTGCATTATCCATCTCTTGGAATTTCGAGGAGAAATTATTTTAAGGTGGAGAATGTAACACCACATAATTTTACGAAGTTAAATAATTAAATTAAAAAGAGGTCGTAATCTTACATAAAGAGAAAAATAGAAAATTCTATAAGAGATGGAATTATTGTTTGGTGTGCTTTGCATGTTTATAATTTGGTGAATTTGGTTAACGGGACGAGAAATTAGAAGAAGTCAAACCTAGTAGCATTTTTGTAAGATGTTAATTTTGATATTTTTGCCTAGATATTATATTTTTGAGCCTACAAATATATCTCTATCACTATTCCTTTACTCTAGTACTCTTCCCTCTACTTATAAAATCCAATCACTAAACCAATTCCTAATCCATCAAATCAAATCCAAATTAAACAAATTTATATACAAAACCGATCACTACGGAGAGACCTACACAATCGAATCAAAGCTATCGACAGATTTGGCATTTTAAGGCAGGAGATTAGACAACGAAGAAGAAAGAGGATTCATTTCAGATCGGAGAAGATGCATGGTTAAACGGAGTTGATGCCAAGAATAGGATCAACACCCAAGAATAGATTGTAGGTTACCTTTGAGACCTAGGTCTATTAGATAACGGTTGAAATAAAAGGAAAATAATAGGAATAAAGTGGAGAAATATAAGATTTTATGGAGGTTTCGAAATCTATGGCCTACTTCCACTTTATAGCTTTATTTCTTATAGAACCTATGTAGTTTGTTTGAGATTACAAGAGATCTGAAGGAGAATAAGTCATAAGTATAAGGGTTAGACATAATCTAAGTCCTAGAATTGCCCAAAGTAGCTGCCTTGGTGACTATTGTGTGAAGATAGAAGATGGAGAAGAGGTAGAGCTTCCATATAGTGATGGCAGTTTTTGCCTTGGTTGAATGTACGGGATTCCGGAGATGAGTTATGTTCTCCGGCTTTAACTGTTTTCTTTCATGAAATTTGCTAAATCCTGATTGTTGAATTGATACCAAAACGATGACTTGCCTTGAGCTTGGACGTATTGGATGATTCTATCTATTATCTTTCTATTTTTCCACTTCCATCTATCCTTGAAAGAAAAGCTTTCCATGTTGCTATGGACAACGGATCCATTATTGTTTTTTCGACTGATAATTGGTAAGTTCCAAGAGACAATCTCAAGATACAAAGCAGATCATATTTCAGATGTGAGCGAACTATTAACACAGGATGGTCTTCATGGTGTTCAAGACACTAGACTCACATTTCGTAGATAACACACTACACTTCCCCAGTCAGCGCTCAGAATCCGATCAGTCAATACATGTTAACTTCCTCTGGATTTCGAGTGTTGGCTATACGAGATTTATATTTTAAGTAAAATATGCCTAACCACGTTGAACGCTAAGTTTTCCTATTCAGAATCACTCATCGGTCTCCCCATTTTAAGTCTGTTAAGGGAACATCCACTCCTTCGGAAGCTTGATCATCTATAGCTCCGGCTTAGCCTTTTACTCCAACCGGGCCAAGCCAGCCTATGAATTTTGAGTCTCAAGGTCAGTTGGATCTAATTGGTCCAGTAATACGCCAACCACCTCCAGGGCTGAGAATCATAAGTTACCCACTGGTGTAGGTTCCTTTGAACTTGTCCACTAGGTTTCTTTGAAACATTTGTATTCAGTATGGTATCCCTAAAGACGACGTTTGTTTTTCGACAAGAGAGAGCTTGCTTATAATCCTCCTCGAGGCTTCATAGCTTGTAACCGCTACATGTATCTTAGCGGTGCCATACAACTGTTTAAATCATTTTTGCTAAGCATTTTGTATGTTCTTTTCACTGATAGATTCGAGTGGCCTCCATTATTAGCGAGCTGACATACCTCTTGAAGTTCAAGGGGAAGGATGACCAACCTATGTGATTGTAGAAGCAAGGAGAGGTTGTAAGATCATTGAAGGATTGAACAATAAATTCTCGTATTTCAAGAACAAATCTTTTTCTTGCGTTGCCCGGAGGGATTCACTCGCTTGTGGTTTACTGGAAGTAAGATCTCTTCCTTTTGTCTATCCCATGCTGGAACTTTTAAGTTGCTAACTTAATGTGTGTCTCTTTGCAGTCATGTTGAGACATGACAACATGGAAGAGCATAAGAGAATGCTTGATGCTTTGAAGGCTATGGGAGAGAGCCGGTGGACTGTCAAATTCCTTTTGGCAGATGACAACTATGAAAATATGGGTGCTTCACATGTGGAGATATGCTGATGTTGAGTCTATAGTGCCAAGTGGCTTTAGGATAATACTCGTTCCACCACCTTACCTCATCGCCTCAATGAGAACATTTAGGGGAAAGTAGAATGTGCATCCGGTAAAGAGCACATGGACAAAGCCATCGATAGAGAGACAAATAAGGCAATAGAGGGTGATGCCCCCGGTGATGGATCGATGTTACCGAAATGCCCATAATCCTGGAGGAAGAAGTGGGGCTTATGAGAAGAGAGGGAAAAACAAACGATGGTCATAGAGGAGGAGGCCGTGGATGATAACGATGACAATGATTTTCATGCCACCGAGGAAGGGGATAAATCCTATGGTGAATCGTCGAAAATGAGCCTCGATATTCCCCACTCGCCTCCTCCTAAACATGTAATTACTGAAACACTAAGCCCCGAGCCTCCTATCTCCGCTCCTTTAGAGCAATCAATCATTTAGACTTCTCAATCAGCTGGAGGTCAAGTTACAGACACTCCAGTGAGAGATACGATGCATTCGTGCACTATAAGAGACGTCTCCATTAATTTAAGCCAATTTAGAGACTTCTCAATTAGTGAGATGATAAGCAAGATTGGTTCAAATATCACCCTATCTTCGAGCGTTTTCATAAGAAAAGGTGGAAAGACTCCAACTATGAAACCATGCAAATACGGTCAGTAGAGTACATATGGGGTCATGGATGTGCTCGTAAATGTGCATATTTTTACTTCCATATTTAATCTAATTTAATTAAATAAATGAGCGTATAGGGTATTTTAACATGTTTAAACAAAAATTTCAAATTATTTTCAAATTGTCATTTATTCATCTTTATATAGGGGTAAAATGGTCATTTTTGTGAATATATTAATTTGAGAATATTTATTTGCACATTTCATTGGAAAATTGGATGGAAATTACAAGAGGTTTCATGTATTTATGCATGCACAATGATGGAAATAAAGGAACGAAGATGGAAATAATTCAACTTATGCATCATGGAGGACCCCACCAACCACTTACCTTAATCTATAATTACGAGCTAATGCACAAGTTAGTGGAGGTTAAAGATACATGCATACTTGATGATGGATTAATTAGAGATTAATGATAACTTAGTGGCCACACTTCCTTAAGAGCAATTTGGGTTGTCCCTAAGAATATGATTAGGGTTTCAAAACATGTATAAGTACCCCATACATTTCGTGTAATGCGCTCTTAGTCTCCTCTTTAGTTAGTTTAGTTTGAGGCTCAAAAAAATAAACAAAAACTCTCTTTTCTTTTTTAATGACTTCATAGCCTTCTTTCATGTAATTTTCTTAATGCAATTTTAATTCAAGTTATTTTCTTGTCTAATTTTTCTAATGTTAGTAGTGTAGATATTTTTATTTATGCAAGTAGATTAGCTTTTATTTTATTTTAATTAGCTCTCTTCTTACTTAGCTTGCATTTTCCTCTTGTTTTTGTTTCATGTTGAACTCTTTTTGTTGATATGATAACAAATATGAGAAGCTAAACCCCTTCAATTCAGGGGTAATGAAGCTCTCTTATAGATTCAACATTTTTCTAATTTTTGATCTCTTTTTGTGCTTAATAGAAATGTTTGATATGGATAAGTTTTGTTGTTTAAGCTTTGAATTCAATAGTCTATGTTGTTGACACTTAATAGGGTATGCTTAAATAAACATAAATACTAATTATCTCTTCATCTTTATATGATTATGGTGATGAAGTGATTTAAGAATTAAGATTTGATCTTCTATATTACTAATCAATAGTAAATAGATCATGCTAAGAATATATTTTATTTTCAACTTCATTGTCATTTTCTATGAGAGTTAAAAAGTGGTATAGTGGTTATGTTATAGTTTTATGGTTTATGTTGGGCTAATTAATAGCACAAATAAGCCATACTTATGATAAACACATCAACTTAATTCACTAATGACTAAAATAAAGAGACCATAATTTCATTATGTTGATTTATGTGATCATGAGAAGGGATTTGCCTCTAAATTGCCTTCAAACTCTCATATTTTTATCCACTTTTTCTGCAAGATTATTTACATTTTTTAGCTTAAAAACATCTCAAATTCTTGGTTTAATTTGATTGAGCAGAAATTGTAAAATCTATATAGTTTCCTCCGAATCGACTTGTACTCACCACGCACTAGAATCGTACGACGTGCGCTTGTGTTTAATTTTAATTAGAAAATTTCGGCTATGCTTCTAATTCGATGGAAAATTAGTCGTTTAACAAGTTTTTGGTGCCATTGACGATAGAAAATTAGTTGTTAAAAAAAATTAATAACAAGTTGTTTTCAATTGTTTTAGTTTAATTTGTTTTGTTTGTTTTAGTATCTTCTTTAATATATATATATATATATAAACATTGTTATAAAAAACTATATATATCTTGCTTTTGATTCCATGTTGTAAAAAATCAAAAAGGAGGAACTGCTTGCTAAATACCTGCTCTGCTTGCTTGCTCACTCTCTAAAAAAAAAAATTGATGCTTTAAAATAAATTGCTAATATTTCATCATGCTTTGGTATCGTGCTCTTATTGCTTATTTTTATTTGCTTTAATTATTCATTGCTTGCATTTAAAAAAATTATAAAAAATAAAAACAAAAAGAAATTTCATTTGTAGTTGCATTGTTAATACACATTTAATTTCAGTTTTGCATTTCATCTTAGAACTTGACTAATAATAATGGTTAGACATCTTAAGAGTGTCACGTGCTCACCTAGGGCCTAATTGTATATTGACATGTTTTTCGCTTCGATAATTTAATTTCTTGGTGTCTTGGCTACGGTAGAGCGATAACCATTTATAAATATTATGGTGATTTGTAAATATTATAGTGGTTGTTTCTTTGAAGGTACTTAAACTTTCGACTGCATTGCTATGGTGATTCGTGGTGCACCGATAAATCATGTCCATTACCCTACTGAGAACTATCTTGTTGGATTAAGACAAACTGTAATTCTATAATTTCGAGTTAGGAGTTACTTAGGATTGAAAATTTGTAATTAAGTCCTTTGCATTCATTTAGTTGCATTAGTTCATGCATATTTAAAAAAAATTCAAAATCCAAAACTACTTTCTTTTTAAAATATTTGTTAACTTAGTTTTTAAATCCTTTGAAAATTTTGAATCAAAATAAAAAAATCCAAAAAAATATTTGGGTTAGTTTTTTTAGAAAATTAAAAATTAAAAAATAATATAACACCTTATAAAAACAAAAAAAAATTGAAAACCCAAAAAGACAAAATTCGAAGTTCCATTTTGAAAAATAAATTCTTTTTGGTCAAAAAATTTCTTTTATAAAAAAACACAAAACCATTTTTTGAAAATGTATGAATTTCCCTGTTCGCTAGAATTTTACAATAGTTGTGAAAATTAATATGATCCATATAGTTTCACATCAAAACCTTATGGATATTTTAATGACAACTATTGTACAAACAATTCGAATTTTGAACCATAAAATTTTCAAAGTGATGACCAACCCTCAACCCTTGAAAATAGCATTGAAACGATTTTGTCTTTACTTGAATCTCTACACAACAAAATCAAATGATAAATGATTTGTGTAACTCATATTTGTGCAATAATCCATGTCAAAATTTTCAAGATAATCAAAATTTGAATTAACTTCAAAATTCAAATGATTTCGATTATAACCCGTGGCAATTAAATTTTGAACTCTAAATGAATTTCAAAATCAAAACAAAAATGGAAACAACTGTTTTAATAATTTGGCAATGGAAATAATCTCGATTATGGTAAAATGAATAATTTTTGTTCTCAACAATTTCAAATTGAAAATTCTCAAGTTAATTATTATAAATTTGATTTTGTTGAGCAAATGGACGAAATTCACAACGATCACAGGGATTTGCTGTTTGAAACTTATATGAAACAACTTGAGCAACAAAATCAAATCCGAACGTGTGACGAGTCAAATAATAATCCATCATTTACCCAAATTGACGATTTTCAAATTACAACTTTTGAAAGTGAAAATGCGGTAATTGAGTTGGATTTCAATTCTTTTAAGGGTATAAAACTCGATTTAAAGTTCGTTCTTCCTTTCTCTAATTTTGAAAAATTGAATACAACAACTTTAGATTTCGAAATTAATACATGTAATGAAGTTGTGAATAATTCAACAATGGAAAAACGAATTTATTGAACATGTTTTCTTTGGACTTTTCGGAGATTAGTTGTTGAATTATGAAGGGGAAGATTTAAATCATCATTTTGATTTTGAAATCAATAATTCTAAAGATGTTTTCAACGATATGTTTGAATTTCAATTTGATGAAAATAAACTTGAACTTCAACCAATTGTTTTATCAACCCTGAAAATCATCAAAAATAAAATAACACACGCGATTAATAGTAAAACGACATTCATTTTTCCAAATCAACATTTAATTTTGAAATCTTTTATGGTTTGGTTTTCTATGCTTAAGCTGTGTCTCTCATACTTGACGAGACAAATGAATTAGTCTTTGGAAGACCATTTCATTTACTCTTTGACTATATTTTTTTGATGTCGTGTAAATAATAATCGTTTATTTTCATGTAAATATAGGTTATACTTTTCTTTTTCTCCTTTCACTTACGTTGACCATGGGGACACAGACAAAATCAAATATGTATGGGGGGGCGGTGTCATCTGCATTTTTAATTTTTCATGGTTTTTTTTTGCATTTTCCTTTCAAAACTCAAAATTAAAAAAAAATCCCAATAGATAAATTTTCTAATTTTTAGCATTTTGATTTATCTTTGAAGAAACACTATAGGATAAATATATAGTTTTGGTTATTAAATTGAAAATTTTGAAAATTTATTTGTCTTAACAAAAATAAAAATAAAGTTTGATTACAAATAACAATGGTAACCAGTATATAGGAAGGTTCATGGGTGATAATTATGAAGTATGTCCTAATTGAAAATCTTTGCTTAGAAAAGTTGTGGATTTAAAGAAAAGGATATAAGAAAATTTTAACTTCTAAGTTAAATGGTGCCAAGATGACTTTGCAAAACTCTCTCTTCAAAAAAACAATATATATATATATATAATAAAAAAGAAATAAAATAAAACTAAAAAGGAAAAGATATAATATGTTTATATATAAACATAAAAAATTGGTTTTTAATAAGAAACATCTAGAGTCATGTGTTCACACGCAAGTGTGTCCACTCGCCATGCTCTGTAGCCTTTTCACGTAAGCCCGAAGACGGTGTGTAATCGGTATATCTAGCCTTAGTTTATCCGAGTTAGGTGTATGTATATGAAAATTATTTTATTAATAATGCCTATAGTCGATAGGTGTACACACTTGTGTGTTCACTCACCACACTCTGTATCCACCTCATGTAATATCGAAAGGCAGTGTATGGGTGATATAATCTGGTCTAAGTTTATCAAAGTTAGACATATGTAAATACTGTTAATATCAATAAAATTTCGAGTAAAGAGAGAGTAAGCAATTGAAATCCAAGCATTATTTTTACTTATTTGATTTGACTTGTTTTTCAAATGAAATAAAAACACAACTTTGAAAAACTTTGATAATCAACTAAGGATCCATTTCATAGTTGCACCATGTTATCGACCTAAACAACTAGCCAAACTAGAGTTCTATTTGTTATGATAACTTAATTTTTGTTGGAAATTTTAACAAGTAAAAGGACTTCAATTTCTTGATAATCTATATTTAACTTATTTGTGTCAATTTGAAAGTAAATTCTTCGTTTGTAAATATTTTCAAAAACTTGCATCCATATCTTTGTAAATAAATCTTTCATTTAGAAATTTTCATTCCGCATTTGGATTTGTAGGTAGTATCCGCTAAAAACCCTCATGAGACAACACTTCTCCTATTAGGGACATCTGGAGGTTTAACTGCTTGTTGCATACGCTCAATGTAATCGTATTTCCTATGAAAATAGATTTATCTTAGTTTTAGTTTATTCAAGGATGAATAAAAAGATAAGTGTGGGAGTACTTGATGTGCACATAAATATGCTTATTTTTACTTTCATATTTAATCTAATGTAATTAAATAAATGAGCATATATGGTATTTTAACATGTTTAAACCAAAATGTCAAATTATTTTTAAATCGCCATTTGTAGAGGCAAAATGGTCATTTTTTTGCATATATTAATTTAAGAATATTTATTTGCACATTTAATTTTTATTTATAGGAAAATTAGATGGAAGTTACGAGATGCTTCATGTCTTCATGCATGCACAAGGATGGAAACAAAGGAATGAAGATGGAAATAATTCAACTCATGCATCATGAAGGACCCTGCCTACCACTTACCTTAATCTACAATTAGGGGCTAATTACAAGTTAGTGGATGCTAAAGCTATATGCATACTTGATAATGGACTGATTAAAGATTAATTGTAATGCCCTACCTTGAGGCCCACATTAACAAAGAGATTACTGGGTAGTTCTGTCTACCAATGCGGAGAATAGGGCTGCTTAGGAGCGACCATCTATAATATTGTCATAAACTTCCACTGAATACATCGATAATGCTCTATTTTTTTATCACTCATGAATCGACATCTCCAATAAATGCTTAATATATAACTATAGGTGGCTAATTGATCTATCAGAACAAAATACAGTAACAGAATGCATATCACATCACAGAACAGTAAACATCATATATATAAACACATATACACTGATAAAATCTAGTACAATACAAAATGATACACAAAAGCGGTTCAGAGACCACACTATGTACATCTAATCAAATGTTTAAGAGTCAAGCGGAAAGAAATATAAAGTACACAAAAGCGCTAGCCTGATATCCAAGAAAATGCATCAAAGCTAAGTCTCGTAACTGATAGCTAACCTAAATCAACTTGGTCCGACCCGACTATAAAATACACAGGTCAGTCTAGCTAAAACTATTAGTTAAGAAGAATAGACGATATTATGAAGAATACGATACAAGGAAATAATTCTTCCCGAATGAGAAGAGATAATAGCAAAGCATGTCCATATCTTGAGTGAATAAATATCACTTAAGCATAAAGAACCTCTAAAGAAGTTATTCAAAATAAATCATCAAGTATAATAGTCTCCTCATATCATTGACGATAGCTAAAATTAGCTATAAGGGTTTCTCTAAACTTAACTCTTAAATAAAAGAAAACTCAAATGATAAATCTCAAAAATGGAGAAACCTCAAACACAAAATATGCCAAAATGGCAAACCCAGATGTATTCTCATAATAGAGAAATCTCAACTCAAAATATGCAAAAAGGCAAACTCAGGTATCTCCAAAAGGAGAATATAATATCAATCTCAAAAATAGGACCCAACGGCCCAAATAAAAGGCCCAATAGCTATAAATTAAATATGGAACAAACAGCCCAATAATAATAGCTCGATAGCTATAAAAAGAAAAGGACCCAACAACCCATTTGTAGGTTCAAAAACCCAGATTGGACCCAACTGCCCAATAAAAAGGTCAAGAGCTATAAAATATAAAAGGACCCAACAGCCCAGTCTATGGCCCAATAGCCTGCGAAGTACCTTGTACTAGAGACCCCGGGCTTCTATTGGGACTCAACAGCCCCTAGAAAGCTCCTCGGCTATATGTATGTATGTATGTATGTATGTATGTGTACACGTAGAAGCTCAAGTACTGGCATTCACTCCTGAATGTGACATAAAATCTCAACTAGGAACCTAAAAAGCGGTAACATGCATCCCATACTACAAATTCTCACTAAACGGTTTACTAACCGTTAGTCAATGCCACATTTGAAAACTCATGACTTGTCATATCTCATCGACAAGTATAAATAAACCTCGTGATGGTTCCTCTTGAACCATAAATCTCGAGGTAGGAAATAAAAAACTCAAAACTTGCCCTAGATCATCGGTAAGTATAAAACATCATGATGGCTCTCATCGACCATAACTCCTAGAATAGATGACCTCAAACCATAAAACTCGCCAATTATTGGCCATCCTAGATAAATCATATAAACAAGAATTATAAAACTCACAATACGCCATAAAATGGGAAAACAACTTAAAATCAATAACTTCGAATTGCTTCGATCGTACAAGTCTAGAATTACCCGAAATAATGGGCTTGACATGCCACGAATCCTCTTAAAAGAGAGGGATGTGTTCCATACCACGTATTTTACTAAATCGTTTAGTTAACTTTCTCATACGTTCGAATAGTACAAAAATGTGCATTTTATATTTAAAATAATTTATTAGAGAAAACTAGCTCTTAAAGCTATTTTCCGAAAACGATTATTGAAACCAATATTTAAATTCCTTTATTATAGGAAATAAATAGATTTTATATTTTAAATTACTTAAAAATATTATATAATAATTATTTTGCAATGTCCATTTATTCAAAATTTATTTAAAAAAGGTTTGGAGAAAACCGTGCTCGAGAAAAAGGAAGATAACTCAAACCCGGTAACTTAAATTCAATTCGAATTAATTTAAAATTCAACCCAAAATCAATTCAAATTTAATTCAAAATTTGATTTTGAATCCTCTAAATTTAGCTAGCCTATTGATAGGCATCATAACACTTCAAAACATCTCGAAAACATCTTGAAAATGAGAAGCAAAAGCTAGGAAAACAAGCAGGAGCAAAACCAAAAAGGAAGCACGCAAAAATAATACAGGAAACTAAGGCTCCCCAGGTCCACCTCACTTGTCCCTAGGTCGATCGTGCGGTCGACCTAAGTATAGGCTAGGTCGACCTAGTGGTCGACCTATGAAGTCTTCTCTCGCGATTTTCTTCGCAGGTGTTTTTCAGGCGATGAATTCATTTTCAAGTGAACTTTTGGCATAGAAAATGAAAATATTTTTCAACCATATTTTGTAGCATATAGAGCAACATATAAACTATAAACTGGAAGAAAACTAGCAGTATTTCGTTGCCGGAATTAGAAATTACAAGCATGCAAAGTAGAGACTTGGATCATATTTCGTAAAAGAAAAAAACTTAATTTTTTTTTACGGAGTACGTATTTTTGCACAGAACTTCTCTTTGAGCATTGCAGTAGCTGGAAAATATGAGTTATTAACTCAGCTGATGATTTAATTTTTTTTTAATTGCGAGCGATGATCTTTTGAGAAGAATTGAGGCTCTAGCGACCTGAAATAGCTAAAACGGAAACATGCAGTACAAAAGAAATTGGTTACAGGCATTTATACCTAAATTCTAAAATTTGTGATGAAATATTTTTGGTATTGGATGGAGATTACCATGTATTCTATATTTAGATAGTTTTCCTTTGAATTAGCAGCAAAAATTGAGTGGAAATTGATTTTAATTGAAGGCAGCCATTATTTCTTTATTTTCCTTTTCCGTACATTTGCTTTTGGGAAGGATGAAGAAAATAACATACTGTATTTTCTTTTTCTCACCCAGAAAATTCTTTCTTTTGAGGCAGAAAGGGATTATCACGACTGAACACTGAAGGATCGCGATAATGAAATAGCTTAGCTGAAGACTGACAGAGATACGAATATCAAGGGAAAGATCACCAGTGATAAATTACTGAAGAAAATGACCCGAGCACATAAAGAGCGCTCCTTGTAATTAAGGAATGGCTCAAAGACGCTCACAAGGAGTCATTCAAGTTGAAAGAGTGAATCACCAAGGGAGAAAATGTTAATCAAAGCCTGGGATCAGACTTTCATCGACCAGTCCGTAGAACTTACTCAACTTCACAAAAAGAGAGTGCGAAACTGGCCAAGGAGAAGGAAAAGATTTAATCTGATAAGTTGGTGGTCATAATTAATCATTTGGTCACTCGGTTAAAACTTATAGATCTTCAGAACGAACATGACAGGAGCCAACCCAGATGGGAGATAACATGCTACATTTCTACCACTTCTCAATTCTAAGAGTTGAGATTTGGAACAAATTTTTTTTTATTCACGATTCATCGCGTAATAAGATTGGTTTAATTAAATTGAATTACAATTGTTATTCAATTGCTAATGGTAGAACAAGTTAGCTGAGTAAATTCAGAATCTGTTACTTGAACATAACTATTGTTTTAATTGATATAATTACATATTTTTGAATATAGTTTTGGAACAAAATTGGAAATTCTAATTGGAATAAATATTTGTTTCATATGTTGTCTAAAATTTTAAAAGTGGAATTTTGTGTAATTAAATAATTTATGGCTATAAGATAAAAAATTTGTATAGATTAAATCTCTACAAGGAGAACGTAAATTAGGGTGGAAAAAAATGTAAGTTAAATAGACCTTAAAGGCTGGTGTAAGTTTGTAACAAAATGGTATGAAAATCATAGAAAAACCATACAAACTAAACAGACGTGAAATTGAAACACCATTTATGTAAGAAAAAGGGAAATTGTGAAATAACCAAATCGGATGTAAAAATGGCCTAAAGCCGATTAATAGAAATAAACAGTTTGTAAACTGTAGCGGTAAAATTAATTAATCTAGAAGCGATTTGGTAAGCATACCTTGTAAAGGTCTGGATAGGTGTTTCATGCAGTTAAGGCCAAATTATAGTTTTGGCAGTATATACGAGGAGCGGGCAAGTAGGTTCGCAAGGATGTTTTATTCCTTTCATAGGTTGCTAGTATGTAGGTTAGATAACATCCGCAATCATAGGCTTCTTCATGCAGATCGAAGCGGACGGAACAGGACATGTGTGCTCCGACGTAGGCTTCTTTAGGCAGATCGTTAGAGAATTTTGCACAGCCAACCTAGCAGCGGGCACACTTTCGAAGGCAGACACTTTGGAAAGGGGCAAGTCCACGTTGGTGACCGAGGAGACAGGAGGATAGGAGTCCGGTTTGGCGGAGCCTGAGCGCAACTTCGAGATCCTATAAGGTTGTTTGAGTCGGCGTTGGTCAGATGTAAGAGGCATTTAGTCACAGTGGGTGAAGAGCATGACTTTCAAGCTATAGCGTCTGGATAGGTAAGGGAAGCAGGTCCGATAGGCCGATTAACATTTAGTATTACCACATGGTTGACTTCCATAGAGTAACCATGGACTTTGGCTTCTTAAAAATTGAATCTAAGAAGGATTCAAGACATTTTATTATTCGCCCTTTGCGATATCCGGGGAAGACCTAGAATTAAATAGTTTTATTCTTTCTGATTCATTTTATTTCTCATTCACCAAACTTTATGCCGACCCCTTCTTATTTTTCCTATTTTCTCCAAATTATAGGAGGGCAGGTCTAGGTTGGAGTTCTTTGCAGCTTGGAGGGTCATTGGAGCATTTGTTATCTTCACCTTTTGTTTCTTTTGTTTCATGTACTTCTTTTCCCTTTTCCGTACTTTACTCTATATATAGGGACCTATATTGTGAACTTTGTTATGTTTTACGTTTTGGTGGAGACTATTCGGTACTTTTGGTTTCAGAAATTAATTTGGGACAATTTTGTTTTTAATGAAGCCGCTTTGCTATTAATTTATAATTAGTGAAAGTGTTTCTTCCGTAGTAATATTCTAATCATTTTATGCTATTGCCTTAGTCTCTGTGCAATGTTATGATTTTTTATTTCACCTGATCACCCATGCTTCTATTCATGTCCGATTTTCGGGATGCCTAGAGGTGCAGGGTGTCACAATTGGTATCAAAGCTAAGGTTTCAGTTATCCTAAAAATATTCTATAAATATGAAGGTTTTCGAATAATTTTTAAAGGATATTCCAAATAATACTTTGAAAAGTATACTTATATGTTTTGGAAAAAAAAGAAATTTTAGGAATAGGTCCTTCATATCTCTTTCTCCCTATCTATTGAGCTATTTGTGGAGTACCTAATCCCATCTTTTTAATATCCACAGATAGAATGTCTGAATCATAAGATATCTGCGAAGTTCCAAGCCTTAATATGCCTACTTGGTTCAGACGTTATATGGAGGTTACTACATGAGCAGATCCACCAGCTAGGGATGCTGCTCCGACGGAAAGGGCTCCAGCCTGTCCGCTAGGCACTCTTGATTTTTCTAAGTTATGAAGTACTACACTAGCATATAAGGGAAGCCGTTTCTTGGCACTGAGTTATATACTGAGGCGAGTGCTTGGACCCATAGCCGTGAGCGGATATTTGGGCTTATGGGATTGGAGGACTTGGCTCGGAGGCGGTTGGCTTCATGGCACTTACAGGGAGAGGCTCTTTGTTAATGGGAGATTGTGGAGGCTGAGGCTGAGGCAAATAATTTGACTTGGTCGAATTTTCATACTAGGTTTGAGAGGAAATTCTTATCGTAGGCTGAAGAGGGAGTGCAGCTAAAGAAATTTAAAAATCTCAAGCAAGGGGATATGTTGGTTATGGGATATGTTAATTAATTCAATGAGCTTGACCGATTTGTACTAGACCTGATCAATACTGGTCACATGCAGGTGTTGAAGTTCACTAAGGGTTTGATTCAGCCACTGTAGAGTTTGGCGATGAGCCACATTTCGATGGGAGCCAATTTTGACGGATTGGTAGAAATGGATTTACTTGCTGATACTGAGAAGAAAGGAGATGTGGCGTAAAAGAGTGATGGGAAGAAGTAGTGGAAAGGAAAGAGGAGATGAGGAGGAGTGTCAGGTGGAAAAAGGAAATTTTCAAGGAAGGATTGGAAGTGTAATATTTATGGAAAACAAGGTCATCTTGCTAAGGATTGTAGAGGGGTAGGAGAGCGATCGAGAATGAGGTGCTATCTTTGCGATCAAGTGGGGCATATGAAAAAGGACCGCCCATCAAAGCCCAAGGACAGTTCGCAGACACCTTCATAGCCTCTCGGGCTTTTTCTTTAGAGGCAGCTCCTTCCTCTAATGCTCGTCCAGTTGTGGACAAGGGAAAGAAGGAAATCATCGAAGGTGTGTTATCTATCTCTGATTTTCTTATTTATATTCTATTTGATTCTAGGGCTTCACATTTTTTTATATCGAGTACTCTTGTAGAGAGTCTTGGTCATGATGCTTGCTTAATGACCGACCCGATAGTAAAATCAAATCCAGTAGGAGGATAAGCATATTTGTCCATGTTATATCAGGATTTGAAATTGTTAATTTTGGGGGTTGAGTTTGACTGTAGTGCCTTTGTATTGCTCTTTTTCGGGTTCGGGTTGATTCTTGGTATGGATTGGCTATCCGTGTATGGTGTTGTTCTTAATTGCGATAAGAAGGTAGTGAGGTTAGGCACTTGTAGTGGACGTACCTTGGAGGTATCTTGTGACCCTAGAGAATCAGTCATGTTGAGCTACCTTTATCCTTTTGACTTTTTGCCCAATAGTTTGAGTTTGGTACCCATTGTTAGAGACTTTTAGATGTGTTCGAGGAGGTTACTTGCCTTCCACCTCGAAGAGAGATTGAGTTCAAGATTTATCTTGTCGATAATACCAAACCAGTTGCTTTACCCATAAGGCATATGGTTCCTAAGGAATGTTGTGAGTTAAGCAAGCAGATTGGAGAGCTTTTGGAGAAGGGCTTCATTAGTAAGTGCATATCTGAGTAGGATGCACCTATCGTCTTTTCCACTAAGGCGGATGGCTCTCTCATGCTTTGCATGGATTATAGGGAGCTTAATAAGCTGAAGAAGAAGAATCATTATCCTCTTCCCCGTAAGGACGATCTCTTCGACCAGATAGTAGGAGCCGAGGTATTTCCACAACTCGATTTGGCCACGGGATTTCATCAGTTCCATGTGGTGGAAGATAGCATAGAGAAGACTGCTTCCTAGGACTTCGAATAGGTTATTTGAGTGGTTAGTCATGCCATTTGGGCTAACTAATGCTCCGACATATTTTGTGAACCTGATGAGTGGAGTATTTCGCGAATCGTTGAGCAAGTTTGTAGTGGTGTTAGTCAATGACATTTTGGTTTTTCCACAAAGCAAGGAGGAGCATATTGTTTACTTGAAAGAAGTTCTTAGGACCCTACGAGCACATAAGTTGAAGGTGAAGTTCTCCAAGTGCACTTTTGGAGGGATGAGGTTCGCATTTCAGGACACATCGTTTTGGAGGATGGACTTGCAGTAGATCCGGCGAAAATGGCGGCATCACTGGATTGGAAGACCCCCAAGAATGCCGCAGACATAAGGAGTTTCCTTGGACTTGCGGGATACTATGGGAAGTTCATTAAGGACTTCGCTAGGATATCATCTCCACTTACCCGCATTACCAAGAAGAACTTAGCTTTTGTTTGGGATGCCAAGTGTGAGGATACCTTTAGTCAATTGAATGAAGCTTTGACTACCGCTCCCGTATTGGTATTACCGGATGGAACTAAGATTTCTCAGTTTATGTGAATGCTTGTTGTACGGGGCTAGTGGCGGTATTGATGCAAGAGGATAGGGTAGTGTGCTATGCAAGCAGACAACTGAAAACGCATGAGAAGAACTATCCGACACATGATTTTGAGTTGGCAGCTATAGTTTTTGCTCTTATATCTTGGAGGCACTATCTCTTAGGAGAAAGATTTGAGATTTTCACGGATATAAGTCTTTGAAGTATCTATTCTCTCAAAAAGACTTGAATTTGAGACATCAAAGATGGATGGAGCTTTTAGCCTCTTACGACATTGAGATTTTCTATACCCCTGGCAAGGGTAATGTAGTGGCAGATGCATTGAGTAGACGAAAAGTGGTTTTATGTCCTCTGTTTTTGGAATGGAAGCATTTGGAGTACACTGCTACCTTTGATTTTAGACCTCCATTGGATTTAGCTCCAGGATTGTTAGCGGCCCTCGATGTCCAGCCTACTTTGATGGAGTAGATTGGAGCAAGGCAAGGTAAGGATGAAGAGTTAAAGGACATTTTAGATAAGCTTGGTAGAGGCGAGTCATCAACATAACTTAGGCGCTATACCATGGATATAAGAAGATGGCTTAGAAGGGATGGTAGACTTTGTGTTCCTCATAGTGAGGATTTAGTAGATGCGGTAGTGGCCGGGTCACATCATTTTAGGATGATGGTGCACCTTGGTGGTGATAAGATGTACCGGGATATGAGGAGGGTTTCTATTGGCCCGTATTGAAGAAGAGGGTGGCGGAGTATGTATCGATGTGCACCACTTGTTAAAGGGTAAAGGCGGAACAGAAGAAGAGGTCTGTTGCAGCCATTAGATATTTCATTATAGAAATGGGTGAGCGTCTCTATGGACTTCATGGATGGATTACCAAAGCCATGACGAGGGAACACGAGCATTTGGGTCAGTGTGGATCGATTGACGAAGAGTGCGCATTTTATACCCATTAATAGTAATAAGACAGCGGTTTTTTTGGTGACTCTTTATGCAGGGGAGATAGTTAGGCTTTATGGAGTTCCTGCAAGCATTGTAAGCAAAAGAGATCCATTAGTCTTCAACAAGCATTGGGAACAGAATTGAATCTGAGCATAGCATATCACACTTAGAGAGATGGGCAGACTGAGAGGGTAAATATGTTTTTGGAAGATTTGCTCATATTTTGTGCCATTGACTTCGGAGCCTCTTGGGAAGACCACCTACCTTTGGTGGAGTTCGTGTATAATAATAGTTATCAAGCAAGCTTTGGGATGGCACCGTTCGAGGCCCTCTATGGTAGACCATGTAGATCACCAGCTTGTTGGTGGGATAACACTGATAGGATCTTGTTTGGACTAGACTTGGTGAGGAAAACTTCCGAAAAGGTGGGTTTGCTTCGCAAGAGGTTGAAGACTGCACAAGATAGACAAAAATCATATGGCAACATAAGACGTTCAGATTTGGAGTTTAAGGTTGGAGATATGGTTTTTGTTGGATTTGGCGAAGTTCATCCAGTGAAGGTTTAGTTGGATGATGACCCCAAGGAGTGCACATGGGAATTTGAGGAGAGAATTCAAACTTCTTGTACTTTTCTATTTGAATGTACACTTCAATTATCCTATCTTTGATCTTTCCTTAGTTAGGGCCTTTTATCTTTAGGTAAAACCTATGGATGGTAGTTTGGTTGTACACATGTCATTTGGGCATCTTATGTTTGATGGATGGAAATGATTGCAAGTGGATACTAATGTTTGCAAATGGATTCATTGCATACACTAGATAGATATTTATTAGATAATCTGCCAACTAGGTACACACACCTGCATAAGCGTACCTGTTATCTATTGCATTTGCATATGGTTGTGTGTATGTGTGTGTGTGTGTCTATATGTATGTATAAATGGATGTTGCTATGGATGGTGCATTTGGGAAAATGATTGAAACATACATATAGAAGTGTCAATTATACTAGGGTAATTGCATATATTTGGTTGCATGGCATAAGCATACTTGCGTTACAGGAGGTCAACTGAATCAGTATCCAACTACCTTGTCGCATTAGGTAAGTTCATATGAATTTCACTTTGCATAAATCATAAATTGCATTAGTTAAAAATAAGGACAATGGTAGAAATGGATGATGGATGAGTAAATGGATGTAGTTCTTGGATGCTGGTTGTTAATTACGTTCTTTCTTCTTTGGAGATTTCGAGGTAGAAAACCTTTAAAGGGGGAGAATGTAACACCCCGATATTTTACGGAAAATATAATTAAAAATAAAATGAAAGCGTATTTGGTACAATGTTAAAGGTGCATGTTGACTTCCTTAGTGACCGAGGATCAAGTCCCGTTATTGCCCAAAATCTGAAGCGATGTTTTTTTAGCTAGTTCGTTTCCAACGATTTTCCTACGCATTATAGCGTTGTTTCTGACATGTGGCGGCTTTTCATTCACTCTATAACGTAATAGGATGAGATGGCTAAATTTTATTGATTGAGTGATGTGTATGGGCTAGAATGGATAACCATTAAGTGTATGAAAGAACCAGATTTAATTTAAGACAATCTAATGGATTATATTCAGTCAAACAATCTATAAATAAACCATCTAACCTAAATTTCATCTGTTATTCAGCCGCCGCCATAATTATACAGTAAAATTAGTGTGCATTATTCTTCCTCGTTTTCTCTACTAAATAAACAAACCTCTACCAAATTAAATTATCTATATATATTCAAGCAATTTAGGGAATTTAAAAGAATCAAAGGGTGAAAGATTAAAGTAAAGCTTTTTCAAATTTATACTGGCTCTAGTGCCAGGTGAGTGCCTATTAATATGAAATAGAAAAGTAAAGTACTTCATTTTCAGTTCTTTTCTAGCATGTTAAAATGAATTAATTTCTGCTATTAATTGACAATATATGTAAATTAGTGCAACTACTTCTTCTTCTTTCACTTCTCGAATCTAATTCATGTTTGATTTAAAATATGAGACACATAAATTGTCTATTCACGTTTTATGGCATAAATAAGATTGAAATTTATGTTAATTGTTGTATCTTCTCCTTCTACCACTTCTCAATTCTAATTCATGTTTGAGATGAAATTTGGAACAAACAAATTGTTATTCACGTTTCATGGCGTAAGTAAGATTGGTTTAATTAAATTGAATTAGAATTGTTATTCAATTCCTAATGGTAGAACAGGTTAGTTGAATAAATACAGAATATGCTACTTGAATAAAATTATGGTTTTGATTGATATAATTACATAATTATAAATATGGTTTTAGAACAAAATTGGGAAGTCTAATTGGCATAATTGTTTGTTCATATGTGCCTAAAAATGTAAAAAAGGAATTTTGTGTAATTAAATGGTTTGTGGCTATTATGTAAAAATTTTGCACAGACTAAATCTCTAAAAGGAGAACATAAATAAGGGTGGAAAAAATGTAAATTAAATGGACCCTAAAGGCTAGGGTAAATCTGTAAAAAAAAATGGTATAAAATTACCGACAAACCATACGGAATGAATAGATGTGAAATTGGAACACCATTTATGTAAAAAAAAGGGAAATTGTGAAATAACCAAATCAGATGTAAAAATAGCCTAAAGTAGATTAATGGAAATAAACAGTATGTAAACTATAATGGTAAAATTAATTAATCTAGAAGAGATTTGGTATGCAGAACGTGTAAAGGTCTGGATAAGTGTTTCATGCAGTTAAAACCAAATTATAGTTTTGGCTTCGCATGGATGTTTTGTTAGCTTTCATAGATTGTTAGTATGTAGGATAGATAGCATCAACAATTGTAGTCTTCTTCAAGCAGATCAACGCGGATGGATCATTATAAGTGTGCTCCGATGTAGGCTTCTTTAGGTAGATCGTTGGAGGATTTTGCGCAGCCGACCCAGCAGCGGACGCTCTTTTGAAGGACCGGTAGTTTGGATGGGGGTAAGTCTACATTGGTGATTGAGGAGATAGGAGGACATGAGTCCAGTTTGGCAGAGCCTGAGCGCAACTTTGGGGTCCTGCGAGGTTGTTTGAGTCGGCGCCGGTCAGATGTAAGAGACATTTAGTCATAGTGCATGGGCGAAGAGCACGACTTTCATGTTGTAGCACGTGGATAGGTAAGGACAGCAGGTACGATAGGCCTATTGATATTTAGTATTGTTGCATGGTGGACTTCCCTAGAGTGACCATGGACTTTGGCTTCTTAGGAACTATATCTAAGAAGGATTCACGTCATATTATTATTCACCCTCTGCGATATCCGGGGAAGACATAGAATTAAACTGTTTTATTCCTTCCGCTTCATTTTATTTCTCATTCATCGGACTTTATGTCTGACCCATACCTATTTTTCCTATTTTTCCCAAATTATGGGAGGATAATTCTAGGTTGTAGTTCGTTGCAGCTTGGAGTGTCATTGGAGCTTTTGTTTCTTTTGTTTCATGTACTTCATTTCTCTGTTTTGTACTTTACTCTATACATGGGGACCTATATTATGAACTTTGTTATATTTTATGTTTTGGTGGAGACTAGTTGGTACTTTTGGTTTTGGCAATTAATTTGGGATAATGTTGTTTATAATGAAGCTGTTATGCTATTAATTTATAATTAGTGAAAGTTTTTCTTCCGCTATAATATTTTAATCATTTTATGTTGTTGCCTTAGTCTTTGTGCTATGTTATGGATTTTTATTTCATCTGACCACCCATGCTTCTAGTCATGTCCGATTTTTAAGATGCTTAAGGGTGTCACAATATGTGCTCCCTACTCCATAGGGTTGGTTATTCCAAATGCTAGATTTTAGCTTTCAATAAGAGACTAGGTATTCTAGATGACATCCGATTGCCCTCAGTCAGAGTTATGTGGTAGTTCCTATCTCTAAAGACTTATGGCCTTGTTGCTTGATCCCGAGCGTTTAGTTCCTTGATTGTGATCAGCTTTTTCCAAGTTTAGTGCTGAGATCTTGTTCAACTTTCTATTTATATCTTTTAAAACATATGAACAAACATCTCGAGTCTTGGAATTTCCTTTCAAAGTTGCCTCGATGGTTTTGAATCTTCATGACACTACCGTAGCAATGTTGATTCACGAAAATCTAAGAGTGATTTTCCACCTATCTTGTAATCGAAAATAGGTTGACAATCTCTCTATGTTGCCGAAGTAACATTGATAAATAGAAAATGGAAAAGTTCCCAATGTTGCAGAGGTAACACTGGTAATTAGGTAGTTAGGATCGATTGTCCCATCGATTCGGCTGTTTGAGTTTTTTCCCGTCAACTTGGCGGGTTTGGGAGTCCTTACTTATTATCTGGGGATTGAGAAGTATTTTCTTTGTTGTGTGGCTTATTCGATGGCACACGGGGAGATTTCTTATAACGATGTGGTTCCATCGACTCAAGAAGCAACGTGTGGCTTATTGTGTGGCACACACAGGGATTGCTTACAAGAATTTGGTTTCACTATTTCAAGAACCAACATGCAGCTTAACATGTGTCGCACGGGGAGATTGGCCTTCACAATGTTGTTGGAGAAACACCAGTTCTTAGAAGGTGTGGATCAATTTTCCCCATTGATCCCTCGGTTTGAGTTGATTTTCCCCGTTGACCCAGCAGTTTTGAACTAGCCAAGCTGGTTCTCGAATGGATTGGATTGATTTTCCCCATCGTACCAGAGGTTAAAGTCGATTTTCTCCATCGACTCGACGATTTTCTCATAATAACATAGTTACAATGGTTCAAGAAGCCAACTTTGTTGAAAAAATAAAAGGAAAAGGGAAAGTCCTGCCTATTTACAATGCCCCTAATGTCCTTGGATGGCTTATTTGCGAAAATAGGAAATAAATAGATAGGTATCAAATGTTGTAATGCCGCAGCAAGTCGTTGTACCAAGCACATGCAACTGGAATTTCATCGACGCTCGCTAAGTTGAATGTTCCGTCTCCAAGTTTCTAGTCAATCACATAGGATCCTTTGGGCTGAGCCCTCCTGTACATGGGAAGATATGTTTTAGAACGTGATTTCCCATTTCAAAGTTACGGTTGCAAACCTTGGCATTAAAGTGCCATGCCACTCTCTTCTACTGAGCATCAGTCCTCAGTTCTACTTCCTCATGCTTCTCATCAATCTGATTGAGTGATATGAGTAGATATTGGTCATTCTCTCTTTGTTTGTAAACTCTTTATGATGAGAGGGGACTTTCAGTTCCACTGGCATCATAGTTTCTGATCCATATGTAAAAGCGAATGGTGAGTGTGCAATCGTAGATTTATGTGTCATTCGGTAAGCCCATAGTATACACGGAAAGTCATCAACCCAATTTCCTTTTTCTTTCGTCGGCCTCTTTTTATGGTAGGTTTGATGATTTTATCCATTGCCTCCCCTTGCCTATTTGATTCCAAATGCACTACCATGGAAAAGCTCAATGTGATGACCCGAAATTTTCAAGCATTTAAAATCGGAAAATTTAATTGATTTTAAATATTCAGTAGAGCAATTTTAACTTGAATTACGAATATCACAATTTATTTGATAATTAAATTACTGAATTAAATAATTTGAAGTTGAGTAAAATGTTGAATCTCGAGTTTTAAGCCTGTTGAAAATAAATTGAAGGCTTATAAAAATTTTATTTATAATACTGAGGATAATAGAAGTGTTAAAATTGAATTTGGAAGTGTTGTGGTTAAGTTTTGAAATTTTATTGTTTAAATTGAATTTAAAAATAGCCTTCCGAGGCATAGTCTCGGGATTTAACGAAACCAGTTCCGTTGGATACGTAATATTTTATTATTATCGGATTTCAATTTTCGCAGTGTTCGGAGTTACCGTTTAATCGTACAACCCGTAAATGCATAGAAGAACTAATTAACTTTAATTTACATAGTCGAGCCTTTCATAGAAGCCACACTCTTCTAACTTCTACCGCAAGCTCCTTTTTCTTTCTCTTCAGATTCGTCTCCCATTAAATAATTGGCCGAAGCCTCATTTTTTTTATGCCTAAATCGAAACCCTCAGTAAAAAAAAGAGAAAGAGATCAAAGTTCAGAAAGTAATAATGGCTAGAAAAAAATATATAGGAACACAATCAAAACCCCTTTCTTCTTATTCGAATTCGAATCCCTCTTTTCCTCTTCATATCACGCCTCCAAAAATTCACGAAATCGATCGCACGCAAGTAAATTCGAAGGACACGACCTGATGGGAGTGTCGATCTAGGGTTTTAAGCATAAAGGGAGGGTCAGCGACTTCGACGCGCGACTGGGAGTAGGTCGCGGTGGTGGTGCTGAGGGCTTTGAGGCGCGATTCAGATGAATAGGGTTTCAGTAGCGAATGGATTAAGGGTAGAAGCGAGAGTGAGTGGGGTTCGCGTGAAGGCCAGGTGGCGCCAGGAACTCGAGCGAGGTTCATCGTGTTCGCTGTGTGGTCGCGAGTGATGATCGGCGACAAGGCAGTGGGGGTTATCGGTGGCGTAGCGTGATTTTTGGGCGCAGCTTTAGGCACGATGTGGTGGTGGTTCGAATCCAGGGTGGTGCGGTGAGGTATTGTTGTTTTATTTTCTTTCTTTCCTCGATGTATATATATGTATACATATGCTCGTAAATAGAGAAGAAATAATTTTAGATTTGTATATGTATGAAATCGATAGCTATTTTAAATTTAGAATAAATAGATAAACATAAATATGTGTATAGAAGATTTTGGGAAAAATTATAGGAATTTTAAAATATTGTTTTGGGTAATTAATGTTTTTAATAAACTTATTTAATTTATCTTAGTTACTGGAAACAATTTATTATAGGAATTAGTTTAAGTACAAATTATTAAATTGAATTAAAATATATAAGGGAAATTAATAGTTCAATTTATTTCAAATATTAATAAATTGTATAATGTTCGTACAAGGTCAAAAATAATGAAGAACAAGCTGGATTGGAATGGATGCTAATAAATTAAAAGGTGAGTTAATCTCACTCAGTTAAGTTTAAATTTTAAATTTAAATTTAAATGATTAAATTTAAGTAATTGTTTGAATGGTTGAATTGATTGATGTGTTATATATAGTAGTATATACTACATCCTGGAATGATTGATTTCCCTCATTTTATAGTGAAGATATTTATGTTGTGCTAACGTCTGTGGATGCAGGGAAAGTAGGTTGGAGGGATCCAACTGGATCCCTCAACATTTATTTAAAATTATTTAATACCCTTTGTTGAGATTATTTGATATTCTATGATGAACCTTATTGGAATATTGAATGTTATAGTTCGATTGGACATAATTGGGTATGATGAATTAACAAAAATATATAAATTGGATTTTGGGAAGATAATAAAAGAAGTGAATTTGTAAGTAAAATAATTATAGAAATTTGAATAAATTTAAGAATGGATTGGAAAAAGAAATAAAGCGCCTTTAAAATTCAAATAAATAAATCTTAAGTTTAGTAAGGGAAATTTGAATAATCAGAAGATTAATGAATTTTAAATTTCAGTGTTATTATTTTAAAAGAATAAAACATTTATTTAAAATTTAAGGTTCAATTTATTGAAAAGAACAAAGAAGAAATTGGGAAGAAGCTGAAATTGGTATATTTCAGTTAAATGATATAAAATCAAACGAGTAATAATAATAATAAATATAAAGTCCATAATTAATGAATTTTGAGATAAACTGATAAGTAAAGAAATTTATTCAAATGGAATAAATTGGGAATCAATTTAGAAAATTGATTTAAGTGATTGAGGTTGGAAATTCTTCCTGGATAACCAAGTACGTTTTTAAAGTAATTTTTTTTAAAATATAAATTAAAAGTTTTTAAGTTGTTTTAAAAAGCAAGTTTGGGAAAATTTATTATTTCTAAATATTTAAAATTCTAAAGTAAATATTTTCTTTTAATCCTTTCTTTAATCTATTATAGCGGTAATTATTTAAAGAGTGACTTGGTAGAGTGTAAATCTAGTTTTATATTTTATTAAGTAACTTTATTTTCAAATATCCATATAGTATGTATTTTTACAAATTATTGAAGTAATTTTAACTTGAATGTTTTAAGGTATATTTTAAAAGTGAAGTGTTTAAATTAATTTAGAAAAAAAATCTAGTTTTGTGCTTGGTGATTTCAGTGGAGATAGAAAATATTTGGGAAAGCTTATTCTAGAAAAGGAAGATGTTTTGAAACTGTTTTCAAAGGTTTGAAAATAGAAATATATCTTGTGAAATGTTTTGAGATTAATAAATAATTTGGGAAATTATTTATTGTTGGATGGTTGTTTGTGAATATTAATTGATAGTTAAATCACCGACTATCAATATTGGCCAAATGCGCTGATCGTTTCGAAGAGACCGGGATCGAGATTTATTTCTCGAAAACAACTTCGATCCGGTTTGTACGTTTCGTGGAAAATGATTTTGGATTCGAAGATGGAGCAGTGAAGTGCAAGGGCTAGTCGCTACTAATACTGAGGATATTTCCAAAATGGATGTAGTAGGAGTAGTGCCTTCGGTTCCGTTTGAACTCGGGACGGACAGGTATGGATGAATGCTTGCGAAACATCGTCAGGTGGACGATGGGCATTCTAAGGGATATGTTCTAAAAGGTAACGCTTAGCCTCAAGCCTCATCAAATGGGAATGACTGAAATCAGGGGTTATGCAGCAAGGCTAGGTGAGTAGCATCCAAGCAGGGTAAGGTCATCCCTGCCTAGATGTCCCTTTTATTTCGGCTTAGTGGGCGGTTGCTAATCCCAACCGCGGGGTGATCTCACTTGGGATTATCTAGTAAGGGGTAGTCCCGGTCTTGTGTTGCAGGGGAGCGGGCGTACTCCTCAGTACTGTGATCTAGGCCACGTACTATGACAGGTGGTACCCCAGTGCCTAGTCATTAGTTGGAAATCCATTCTCCCTACGAGCCTTGTACGAGTTTTGTTTGTATTACCCACTCTGTGGCTAGTAGCTGGAATTTAATAGATGTAAAAATTTCGGCTATTTTATAAGTATTTGTATATTGACCCTATTATAATATCAGAGGATTTCTATAAAAATTGTTTTAGCTATCGTAAGGTAAAAACCCGACATGTTTATTTATGGCGTGGTCTTATGAGATGCTTTTGTTTTCAAAAGATTTTTGAAACTTTAATAATCAATTGAGTGTGATTTCTCACGCTGGTATTCCAGACTGACTCGGGTGTTATTTAACTGTAATGCTCGGGTCAGACCGAGTATTATAGGATACATGATATGATGCTGTGGAGCTCAGTAGACGAGCTGGATGACGATACGTACTTTCGTACTTGTTTATATATATTCCGCTGTGTTGGGTTGCTGTGTATCCATTTGTATGTTTTGTTGTTGAACTGTGATTGATGTAGATGATGTAATATATTAACGGATATATTTGATTTTGAGTAAAGATCATTTATTGTCTATTATATTATATTCCGCTACGATGGTTAGATTCTGTTGTTGTTTTCTATTTTCTTCTTCTACCTCTTCTTCTATTAACCCAAATGGTTCGTATTTCTGTGCAACTTGAGTTGATTGTTGTAGAATAGTGTTGACTCAAGGGGTACGGATTTGTGGGCTGTTACAGTGGTATCAGAGCATAGGTTGGTGATAACCTTGGCTCTGGTGGGAAATTACTCAAATAGAGTCCGTAGTACTCTATAATGAGTTTGAGCGTATTAATAGATATGAGCGCGTATTTGTTAGTGAATATAAATTGTTTTAATATTGTGTTGATTGGTTTATTGAGTGGCATATGAACCTTCGTCGGCACAGTCTGCGCAACTGTATTGAAGGGGTTTCTAAACAATTGAATAGAACAGTTTGACACGGTATTGTTTTAAATGTGGATAAATGAAATAATGTTACTCAAAATATATTTTGATGTAAATAAAAGTTTTTGTAAACTATTTTAGCTAACATATGGTTGCGTGGATGTTAGGAAGAATAATATTAAGGTATTATCATTGTTAAGTGAAAATTTAACTAGAAATTGTAAATATAACCAAAGTTTAAGGGAATAAATTCATTTTAAAATGAAATTTTTAAATATGAATTATAAATGTAATTTATAAATTGAAATATAATCAAATAAGAATTTGTGTAAGCATAAAGTGTACAAATGAATTATAGTTAAAATTGATTTAAGCAGGATTTGGAAATTTAAATCCCGGAGATTTGGAAGTATTTTGAAGATAAATAATAGCATATTGTTTTGGAGGTATTTCTGAAAGAAATTTGTTTTAAAGGGATTTTGAAAGTGATATAGCATTGAAATCACTTGGATTATTGGAAAATAATTTTGATGATGACGGCCGCATCATCGGTATTCATTTTCGAATTACTAAGTGAAGGATCGCTGCCAAAAATTGATTTGTTCAGAAAAGCTAGTTGTTTTTGAAAATCTTAAAGGAAATTTGTTGGGAATAAAACCAGGATTGGTTTAATTTTTGAAAAGTGTGATTTGTGATGTTGAAGATTTCAAAATGATTTGAAACCAAAGCAGGGATTTTAAAAATCCTAATGAGATATGTTGTAAGCTTATAAATTGAGATGATTTTTAAATCAGGAAGGAAATATAAGCTTTGAATGTTGGAATTTAAATTTAAAGTGAAAAGTAAAAAAAATGGGAATTAACTTGGATTGGGAAATAAAAATTTAACTGGATTGAAATTGATTAAATAGGCTGAAAATAATATCCAGTTGTTTTCGAATTAAGTTGAAATCGAATTGAGATTAAATAAATCTGAGTTTAAAATAAAATTGAATTGGAATAAAAATTCAATTGATTTATTGAATGGGATTAGATTCTTAGCTGAATAAATGGAAAATAAGTGAGATAAATTTTGGATTGAAATAAATAAAGCGGAATATCTTATAAAAGAATTAAAAATACATGGAAATAAAAATATGCTTGGGTTATAAATAAGCATAAGGCTTGAGTTAAAAATAAAGGAAGAATATATTCAAGCCTATAATAAATGGATTTATGAAAATAATAAGTGGCGACTTCTAAAATTTGAATAGTGGAATAGAAAACCCAAAATAAATATTTTTGATGAATTGGAAAATAAAACGAAAATTCCAAACTTGAATTATAAAATAAATTGAACTAAGAAAATTAAATGAAGTGATATTTGGAATTAAAAATCAAGTATTGAACTATAAATAGGGGAGAACTAATTTGATAATAAATTAGTTAATGAAATGTGTAAATGGAACCTATTGTAGTTATAAAGCTGAATTGTGAGCTAATAATGAAGTCTGAAAATAAAACTCAAGTTATAAATCAAATTCGACCTGGATCGATAGTGAAGTAAATGTAATTGAATTGTGGTTAATAAATTGGGTGGTAAATTGAAAATGGATAGTGGATTCAGAACTTGAGTTATAAATTAAAATTTAACTTGAAGTGTTAACAAATTAAATATAATTGGAAATGTATCGAATAAAAATGAAATTGTATTAAAATAGTAATGGTTTGTATTGCGAATAAAATCCAAATAAGTAGAAATAAATTGGAAATGGCCATGTAATCAATTGAGTGAGTTAAATCTGGAAATTTAATTTTTTTAATAACTAATCGAAAGAAATTGTAGATTTTAAAATGAGATTTAACTGAGATAGAATTAAGTTGAATGGAAGAGAAAGATTTACTCGTAAGATGAAATGAGGTTAAGTATAAAATTGAAAAAATTAACTTAAGTTAAATGAATGGAGGAGAGTTGAATTGAATTCAACTTAAACTAAGTTTAATGATATTGGATTGGATTTAAATCAAGTGAAAATAAATATTAATCAAAATAAAATTCGGTGAGTTACAGGTAATACTTAATGGAATGAAAATTCTTAAATAAATAAATGTAAACCATTTAAATTATTAAGGAATTGAAATAACTTGGAGACAATGAGAAAAATAGAATGTTTTCAAGTTAATAGAATGGATTTAAATGAATGCGGATAAGAAATGAAACGCAAATGAATAGATCGTGAATATAATTGAAATGGTTATTGAATGAAATAGCCTGGATTGTTTTCGAGCTAAATAAAATAGTTTGGAATAAACAAATATGGAATGAAATGCAAGTGAATGGATTCAAATTTGAAATGTAATGAAAATGAGAATATATGGATTGTGAATCAATTATAAAATGGAATGGAATTAAGTATAAATTGAGTTGAAATCAATTTAAATTGGTTATAAAACATAAGTACTTATTTATTCACATAGATCTCGTCAAACCGCATAGAATAAATTGTCATTTGATGTAAATGGAAGTAATTAAGATGCTATGAATTGATAGAAGTAAAATAAGTTGATTTTGAGATCAATTGAATTAAATATGAGTTCGATTTGCTTAAAATAAATAAATTAATGTAAGCTTGTGAGTTGTTAACCATTCGGATTAAGTGAAATGATGTGTGATTGTATGTAAGCAATTAAAATAATGTTGGAATATTTAAATTGCTTATTAAAAAGTGCTTAATGTGCATTGCTGTTAGAATTCATGTGTTTAACCATTGCAAATAAATGAAATGTTGTTAAATTTTATATTTGGCACTTACATGTTTAAATTGAGTAAGTACAGGTACCGAGAAGCCATGTGGTTGGATTTTGGGCACGCTAACAGTTAAATAAATAAGTTGTTTGCTTAAAAATGCTAAATAAGGTACGCCTACGCGATAAAAATAGGAAATATGAACTATTTTTGGTTTTTCCGACCGTGTGGGTCGATGTATATATATTTATATCTTTTGTCAAATTGCAAAAGCTCCTCCGTACAAAGGAGACTCTGCCAAAAAAATTTAGAAATTTTGGAAGTTAGAAATTTTTTGAAATTTTTTGGAAAATTTTGTTAACGACAAACGTATTCAAACTGAAAATTGAAATAAATTTGTAAATGAAACTAATTTAAAGTAATGACATGAAGAAGTATAAATGAAAAATAAAATTTAAACATTCAGAGTTAAAGATAAATTGAATTCATATGAAAATGAAAGAATCAATTTGAATTGAAATAGATATAAACTGAAATGGTAAGGTGAAAATAAATATAAGAAACATATAAAATGCTTAAACTAAACTTGAGAAAGAAATGGTGAGTTCTTAATTGGAAATTGATCTTCAAATATATTCTATGTTAATATTTGGGATGAATAAATATTGACATTTCGTAAGGAAGTCGATAAAATGTTTTTGGAATATTGTGATTGGATATTATTGTTAAGTAAGATATGCAGGTTATATAAAGGGAAAGGAGAATTGGATTTGATTTCAAAAGATAAATTTGAAATGCTCGACAAAAAGGTATGTATTTAAATTTTGGTATGAAATTTGATTGGGTTTTTGATCGAGCCACTTGGCTTTTTGTTTTCTTTTTGGATTTGGGAGCCTGTAGAGGCCTTTTGTAGTTGTACCGAGTTAGCCGCGCAAAGGAGACGCTGGCAAAAAATTTCGGAAATTTAGAGAGTTAGAAAATTTTTGAGAAATTTTGAAAATTTTAAACTTGGTTTTGAATTATAATTTGAATAGTTGAATAATGAAAGTTGGTTGGGAACTAAGGAAAGGTTTGGGAAGTTAGTAAGAAAAATAAAGGATCTTTTATAAGAAGGTCGTTAGTAAGATATTGATTTGTTTGATTTTGGGGGTAAGTAAACGGGTATTGGACCATTCTTCCTAATTAGTAATTGCGGGGACGAAATTCTTTTAAGGGGGAAGGAATGTGACGACCCGGAATTTTCAAGCATTTAAAATCAGAACATTTAATTGATTTTAAATATTCAATAGAGCAATTTTAACTTAAATTACGAATATCACAATTTATTTGATAATTAAATTATTGAATTAAATAATTTGAAGTTGAGTAAAATGTTGAATCTGGAGTTTTAAGCCTGTTGAAAATAAATTGAAGGCTTATAAAATTTTTATTGATAATACTGAGGATAATAGAAGTGTTAAAATTGAATTTGGAAGTGTTGTGGTTAAGTTTTGAAATTTTATTGTTTAAATTGAATTTAAAAATAGCCTTCCGAGGCATAGTCTCGGGATTTAATGAAACCAATTCCATTGGATCCGTAATATTTTATTATTATCGGATTTCAATTTTCGTAGCGTTCGGAGTTACCGTTTAATCGTACAACCCGTAAATGCATATAAGAACTAATTAACTTTAATTTACATAGTCGAGCCTTTCGTAGAAGCCACACTCTTCTAACTTCTACCGCAAGCTTCTTTTTCTTTCTCTTCAGATTCATCTCCCATTAAATAATTGGCCAAAGCCTCATTTTTTTTATGCCTAAATCGAAACCCTCAGTAAAAAAAAAGAGAAAGAGATCAAAGTTCAGTAAGTAATAATGGTCGGAAAAAAAAATATAGGAACAAAATCGAAACTCCTTTCTTCTTATTCGAATTCGAATCCCTCTTTTCCTCTTCATATCACGCCTCCAAAAATTCACGAAATCGATCGCACATAAGTAAATTCGAAGGACCACGACCTGATGGGAGTGTCGATCTAGGGTTTTAAGCATAAAGGGAGGGTCGGCGACTTCGACGCGCGACTGGGAGGGGGTCGCGGTGGTGGCGCTGAGGGCTTTGAGGCACGATTCAAATGAATTGGGTATCGGTAGCGAATGGATTAAGGGTGGAAGCGAGAGCGAGTGGGGTTCGCGTGAAGGCCAGGTGGCGCCAGGAACTCGAGCGAGGTTCATCGTGTTCGCTGTGTGGTCGCGAGTGATGATCGGCGACAAGACAGTGGGGGTTATCGGTGGCGTAGCGTGATTTCTGGGCGCAGCTTTAGGCACGATGTGGCGGTGGTTCGAATCCAGGGTGGTGCGGTGAGGTATTGTTGTTTTATTTTCTTTCTTTCCTCGATGTATATATATGTATACATATGCTCGTAAACAGAGAAGAAATAATTTTAGATTTGTATATGTATGAAATCGATGGCTATTTTAAATTTAGAATAAATAGATAAACATAAATATGTGTATAGAAGATTTTAGGAAAAATTATAGGAATTTAAAAATATTGTTTAGGGTAATTAATGTATTTAATAAACTTATTTAATTTATCTTAGTTACTGGAAATAATTTATTATAGGAATTAGTTTAAGTACAAATTATTAAATTGAATTAAAATATATAAGGGAAATTAATAGTTCAATTTATTTCAAATATTAATAAATTGTATAATGTTTGTACAAGGTCAAAAATAATGAAGAACAGGCTGGATTGGAAACTATGCTAATAAAATAAAAGGTGAGTTAATATCACTCAGTTAAGTTTAAATTTTAAATTTAAATTTAAATTTTTAAATTTAAGTAATGGTTTGAATGGTTGAATTGATTGATGTGTTATATAGTAGTATATACTACATCCTGGAATGATTGATTTCCCTCATTTTATAGTGAAGATATTTATGTTGTGCTAACGTCTGTGGATGCAGGGAAAACAGGTTGGAGGGATCCAAATGGATCCCTTAACATTTATTTAAAATTATTTAATACCCTCTGTTGTGATTATTTGATTCTATGATGAACTTATTGGAATATTGAATGCTATAGTTCGATTGGACACAATTGGGTATGATGAATTACCAAAATATATAAATTGGATTTTGGAAAGATAATAAAAGAAGTAAATTTGTAAGTAAAATAATTATAGAAATTTGAATAAATTTAAGAATGGATTGGAAAAAGAAATAAAGTGCCTTTAAAATTCAAATAAATAAATCTTAAGTTTAGTAAGGGAAATTTGAATAATCAGGAGATTAATGAATTTTAAATTTCAGTGTTATTATTTTAAAAGAATAAAACACTTATTTAAAATTTAAGGTTCAATTTACTGATGGGAGTGTCGATCTAGGGTTTTAAGCATAAAGGGAGGGTCAGTGACTTCGACGCGCGACTGGGAGTAGGTCGCGGTGGTGGTGCTGAGGGCTTTGAGGCGCGATTCAGATGAATAGGGTTTCAGTAGCGAATGGATTAAGGGTAGAAGCGAGAGTGAGTGGGGTTCGCGTGAAGGCCAGGTGGCGCCAGGAACTCGAGCGAGGTTCATCGTGTTCGCTGTGTGGTCGCGAGTGATGATCGGCGACAAGGCAGTGGGGGTTATCGGTGGCGTAGCGTGATTTTCGGGCGCAGCTTTAGGCACGATGTGGTGGTGGTTCGAATCCAGGGTGGTGCGGTGAGGTATTGTTGTTTTATTTTCTTTCTTTCCTCGATGTATATATATGTATACATATGCTCGTAAATAGAGAAGAAATAATTTTAGATTTGTATATGTATGAAATCGATAGCTATTTTAAATTTAGAATAAATAGATAAACATAAATATGTGTATAGAAGATTTTGGGAAAAATTATAGGAATTTTAAAATATTGTTTAGGGTAATTAATGTTTTTAATAAACTTATTTAATTTATCTTAGTTACTGGAAACAATTTATTATAGGAATTAGTTTAAGTACAAATTATTAAATTGAATTAAAATATATAAGGGAAATTAATAGTTCAATTTATTTCAAATATTAATAAATTGTATAATGTTCGTACAAGGTCAAAAATAATGAAGAACAAGCTGGATTGGAATGGATGCTAATAAATTAAAAGGTGAGTTAATCTCACTCAGTTAAGTTTAAATTTTAAATTTAAATTTAAATGATTAAATTTAAGTAATTGTTTGAATGGTTGAATTGATTGATGTGTTATATATAGTAGTATATACTACATCCTGGAATGATTGATTTCCCTCATTTTATAGTGAAGATATTTATGTTGTGCTAACGTCTGTGGATGTAGGGAAAGTAGGTTGGAGGGATCCAACTGGATCCCTCAACATTTATTTAAAATTATTTAATACCCTTTGTTGAGATTATTTGATATTCTATGATGAACCTTATTGGAATATTGAATGTTATAGTTCGATTGGACATAATTGGGTATGATGAATTAACAAAAATATATAAATTGGATTTTGGGAAGATAATAAAAGAAGTGAATTTGTAAGTAAAATAATTATAGAAATTTGAATAAATTTAAGAATGGATTGGAAAAAGAAATAAAGCGCCTTTAAAATTCAAATAAATAAATCTTAAGTTTAGTAAGGGAAATTTGAATAATCAGAAGATTAATGAATTTTAAATTTCAGTGTTATTATTTTAAAAGAATAAAACATTTATTTAAAATTTAAGGTTCAATTTATTGAAAAGAACAAAGAAGAAATTGGGAAGATGCTGAAATTGGTATATTTTAGTTAAATGATATAAAATCAAACGAGTAATAATAATAATAAATATAAAGTCCATAATTAATGAATTTTGAGACAAACTGATAAGTAAAGAAATTTATTCAAATGGAATAAATTGGGAATCAATTTGGAAAATTGATTTAAGTGATTAAGGTTGCAAATTCTTCCTGGATAACCAAGTACGTTTTTAAAGTAATTTTTTTAATATAAATTAAAAGTTTTTAAGTTGTTTTAAAAAGCAAGTTTTGGAAAATTTATTATTTCTAAATATTTAAAATTCTAAAGTAAGTATTTTCTTTTAATCCTTTCTTTAATCTATTATAGCGGTAATTATTTAAAGAGTGACTTAGTAGAGTGTAAATCTAGTTTTATATTTTATTAAGTAACTTTATTTTCAAATACATGTATTTTTACAAATTATTGAAGTAATTTTAAATTGAATGTTTTAAGGTATATTTGAAAAGTAAAGTGTTTAAATTAATTTAGAAAAAATCTAGTTTTGTGCTTGGTGATTTCAGTGGAGATAGAAAATATTTGGGAAAGCTTATTCTGGAAAAGGAAGATGTTTTGAAACTATTTTCAAAGGGTTGAAAATAGAAATATATCTTGTGAAATGTTTTGAGGTTAATAAATAATTTGGGCAATTATTTATTGTTGGATGGTTGTTTGTGAATATTAATTGATAGTTAAATCACCGACTATCAATATTGGCCAAATGCGTTGATCGTTTCGAAGAGACCGGGATCGAGATTTATTTCTCAAAAACCACTTCGATCCGGTTTGTATGTTTCGTGGAAAACGATTTTGGATTCGAAGATGGAGCAGTGAAGTGCAAGGCTAGTCGCTACTAATCCTGAGGATATTTCTAAAATGGATGTAGTAGGAGTAGTGCCTTCGGTTCCGTTCGAACCCGGGACGGACTGGTATGGATGAATGCTTGCGAAACATCGTCAGGTGGACGATGGGCATTCTAAGGGATATGTTCTAAAAGGTAACGCTTAGCCTTAAGCCTCATCCAATGGGAATGACTGAAAATCAGAAGTTATGCAGCAAGGCTAGGTGGGTAGCACCCAAGCAGGGTGAGGTCATCCCTGCCTAGATGTCCCTTTTATTTCGGCTTAGTAGGCGGTTGCTAATCCCAACCGCGGGGTGAACTCACTCGGGATTATCCAGTAAGGGGTAGTCCCGGTCTTGTGTTGCAGGGGAGCGGGCGTACTCCTCGGTACTGTGATCTAGGCCACGTACTGTGACAGGTGGTACCCCAGTGCCTAGTCATTAGTTGGAAATCCATTCTCCCTAAGAGCCTTGTATGAGTTTTGTTTGTATTACCCACTCTGTGGCTAGTAGCTGGAATTTAATAGATGTAACAATTTCGGCTATTTTACAAGTATTTGTATATAGACCCTATTATAATATCAGAGGATTTCTATAAAAATTGTTTTAGCTATCGTAAGGTAAAAACCCGACATGTTTATTTGTGGCGTTGTCTTACGAGATGCTTTTGTTTTCAAAAGATTTTTGAAACTTTAATAATCAATTGAGTGTGATTTCTCACGCTGGTATTCCAGACTGACTCGGGTGCTATTTAACTGTAATGCTCGGGTCCGGCTGTGTATTGTAGGATACAGGATATGATGCTATGGAGCTCAGGAGACGAGCTGGATGATGATACGTACTTTCGTACTTGTTTATATATATTCCGCTGTGTTGGGTTGCTGTGTATCCATTTGTATGTTTTGTTGTTGAACTGTTATTGATGTACTCTGATGATGATGTAATATATTAATAGATATATCTGATTTTGAGTAAATATCATTTATTATCTATTATATTTTATTCCGCTACGATGGTTAGATTCTGTTGTTGTTTTCTATCTTCTTCTTCTACCTCTTCTTCTATTAACCCAAATGGTTCGTATTTCTATGCTACTTGAGTTGATTGTTGTAGAATAGTGTTGACTCAAGGGGTACGGATTTGCGGGCTGTTACAGTCCTTTTGATCCGCTAACACTTGCATAAGCCCTTGAAATTAGTATTCTCGAATTGAGTTCCGTTATCTGTGATGATTTTTTACGGTACTCCAGAAACCTGCAAATAATATTATTCTTTACAAAGTTAATCCTTTTTTATAGTAATCGTCGCAAGCAGTTCCGCTTCAGCTCATTTTGTAAAGTAATCAACTGCAATTATAGTTTATTTGGCTCAGCATTTTGCTATTGGTAGTACTCCTATTAAATTGATTCCCTAAATCACAAATGGCTAAGGGCTGACCATTTGCATAAGTTCTAAAGATGCGGCTCTTGGAATCTTCGCAAACCTCTAATGTCGATCACACGGGCTAGTGTAGTCTACTGCATTTTTGTTTATTGTTGGACAGTGTTTGCGTTTGGATATGATAACCATAGCTGCCTTCGTGGATCTTTGTGAGGACCTTCCTAGCTTCAACGTTGGTTATACAACTAAGTAAGGGAGAAGAGAACCCTCTTCGGTACTGCACTTCATCATGCATTATGAATCACGGTGCCTTCTGAAGGAGCTTCTTTCATTCATTTCGGTTCTCGGGGAGCATTCCTCCAAGTAGATAGTCCTTGATCAGCGTCATCCATGATTCTTCTTCTTCCATGATCTTCAAAGCCAAATCGACATCCATTTGACCTATGCTAGGAGCAGATAATACTTCCACTAGAACCATTCCTAGTGACTGTGCATCTTCGAAACTGGCTAGTTTGGCTAAATGATCGATCTTCGTGTTTTGTTCTCTAGGAATATGAGTTATTATGTTGTGTTCAATGTCGTTGAGCAATTCCCATGCTTTTGATAGGTAAGGGAGAGATTCACGCTTTTAGCTTGATATTCTCTCTTCACCTGATAGATGATTTGTTGAGAGTCGTTGTAGATATGCAGAGCTTTTATTACAAACTCCTTTACAATCTTCAATCCTATTACTAATCGCTCGTGCTCCGCCTCATTGTTTGTAATAGGATATTCTTGATTTAGAGCATAACAAATCGACCATCCTTTGAGTGTTTCAAGCACAAGTCCCGCTTTCGAGTAGAATTCGTTTGATGCATCATAGACAAACAACTTCCTTTGAAATAATATGACCATAGTGTCCTCCATCATCCCAAATCGCAAATTCAATGATGAAGTCAACTAACACCTGTCTGTTAATCGCTCTCCGAGGATGATAAGTTACATCGTATTGGTTTAACTCGATGTTCTATTTCAGAAGCCATCTTGAAGTCTCGGGACAGTAGAGCACCTATTTCAAGGATTGATCTGTCAAACCATGATTAGAGGAGACTGGAAGTATGGCCATAGTTTCCTTGATGCTATCAACACGCAGTATGCCAGCTTCTCTACCTTGGGTAGTTTCGTTCAGCTCTAATTAATCGCTTGCTAATATAATAAACCGGTTGCTGAATCCGAGCTACATCAGCACAAGTGCTGAACTCGGCACATGGGCAGATGCTGCTAGGCAAATGAATGGATCTACTACATTCGTTGGTTTGGATAGAACTGGTGGTATCTCTGTATATTAAAGTAATTTCTCGAAAGCCGTTTGGCAGTCTTGATTCCATTCAAAATTCTTCTTCTTCAATGCATCAAAGAACGAAATGCACTTTTTTATCGCTCTAGAGATGAATTGGCACAATGTTGCAATCTTTCTATTTAATCTTTGTAACTTCTTCATTATATGGGTAGTGACATTCCACAAGGCGGCGATCTTCTTTGATTTGGCTTCGATGCTTCTTGCATTCACTATAAACCAAGAAATTTTCCAAAAGAAACATTGGAAGATCACTTCAGTGGATATAACCTCATTCCATATTTATAGAGGATCTCAAACATCTCTGAGAGATCATCCAACTAATTTTCAGATATTGGACACTTTACGAGCATGTCATCCATGTAAACTTATCGTTCGTCCGATCTGATTCTTGAAAATTGTGTTCACCAATCTTTGGTATGTAGCTCTGGCATTTTTAGACCAAACGACATTACACGATAATAGTACCACCCTAAGTCTGTGATGAAATTGGTGTTCTCCTGATCGGGCTTATGCATTATAATTTGATTGTATTTTGAGTAGGCATCCATAAATGAAAGTAGTTCATTCCTAGTAGTTCCATTAAAAAGCTGATTGATTGTAAGTAGTGAAAAGATATCCTTTGGGCGAGCTTTGTTCAGATCAGAGTAGTCGATGCAAGTTCGCTACGTCCCATTTGGTCTTTGAACCAGCACAGGGTTTGACACCCACTCAGATTATCATGGATGAAGCTGTTGGCTAATAGCTTATCCACTTCCTCCTTTAATGTAGTGGAACGTTTCAGACCCTGACTATGCCTCTTCTGTCTTGCTAGTGTGAGCTTGGGATCAATGTCAAGTGCATGACATGCTACCTTCGGTGATATCCTGCACATGTCTAAATGCATCCAAGCGAACAAATCCAGGTTGGCCTAAAGAAATTTTATCAATTCATTTTACATATTGATTCTAAACTGTGACTCTATCTTCAAGACTCGAGTTGGATCGTCCATGTTAATAGTGCCAATCACCGTAAACTCCATTGGTGCCGGCCCTTCCTCCTTTGAACTCTTCCTCCTAGGGTCCATAGCCCTCTCGAAGCGACATTGGCCCCGAGCCAGGGGTGGTTCTTTAGTTGCTATGCTTGCGGATCATGAATGTGGAGAGTCATCCTCGTATTCTTTCCCTTTTCACAGCGCTTTGATTCATATAATTTTACAATATAGCATTCTCTTACAGTGCTTTGGTCTCCTCTTATTACACCTATCTCATTCTCCGTTGGAAATTTTATCATGAGACACCGTGGAGCCAAATCGATTCTAAAGTTAGCAAGGGCCAGTCGGCTTAAGAAAGAATTGTAAGTAGAATACTCATCTATGATCACAAATGTCTGGATAAGGACCACTCTCCATTCTCCTTCTCCAAGTTCTACAATTAGATCGATTGTCTTGATTGGTTGCTTAGGGTCACCTGTAAATCACTGAATTTTCATTTGATAGGCGGTCACATCCTTCATGCTAATTTTCATATGGTTAAACATCTTTTGGAAAAAAATGTTGATCGAACTCCCACTGTCAACGAAAACTCGACGAGCAACTGCTAGACCAAGCCTAACCGCTATTACCTTTAGGTCAAGAGTTGGCACTTCAATTCCTTCAATGTCCTAATTTTGGAACATGAAGTCATTGGTAATCATTCTTTGTTGCTTAGTCAGAATTCCATTTTCAATGGTGCAGAAATTCCCTTGAGGGCATGCTTCAGAGAACTGGCGTATTGTTACATTTCACCCAAACTCTTCTATGCTGGATGAGGTCCTCCAGTGATGGTGTCTATAACAAACCTTTCATTCGTCCATTTAGGACCTTCTCCATTGACTCCGGACTGATTTCCTCGAGCGTTTGGCACTTGTGGTCCGGCTGATTGATTGGGATTTTATGGTTTCTTCACATACCACTGAAACTATTTGTTCCTTATTGACAATCATTTTTTTATGCCCGTGGGTCTTTTAGAAGCGACAAAACATCCTCGATCTCTTCTGCTGCTCGGACGCTTCCTTCTTAGTCAGTTTGTTGTATCGCTCAATTCCTTGAATGGAAAGATAGATGTTTTCCAAATTATCATCCAATGGTGTATGATCTTCGGGCTTTAGATTCCTCCGATGTTTTCCATCCTATCATGCCTACTGAAATTCTGGTCCATCTTTTTAGATTTGCATTATTTTCTGCACCTTCTGCAGCTGATAGGAGCTGTTTCCATCCTGTTTGACTACAACATTACTCTAAATCACTTCCTCCAGTTAGTCATTGATGGTTCTTCCTTTTGATTATACTTGCTGCTTCCAGCCTTAATAATTGGTTTGCCTTTCTATAACGACCCCACCACTATACCCATATTATTAAAGAACATTATAAAGAATGTTGTCTAATAATATAGAGAATACGGCTTGTTAATTGTGATAACCCGGATTTTGGAGTATCTATTAGTTGATAATAATTGGGTTAATTAACAGAAATACTGAATTGTAAATTTAACAAATGAATCTAATCGTAAATATTTATTTGATCATGTCTTAATATAATCACTGGAAATTGACAAAGTATTCTTTTAAAGAAAATAAAATAAATAAATAAGTATTGATGATTGTTTATATAGGTAAATTATTTAAATTAGACAAAATTATTAATTTCAAACCAATAATATTTATGTGTTATAATTTTTATTTACTTCAAATTGAATTTAGACTTGTTTAAATATATGTATATTTACAAAAATCTAAAGCCTATTTATATAAAATAAATACACATTATATTCATGTGAATATTACATAATTACTTATTCATAACTTAGATAAATTTGTTAATAAGAAAGTAATTAATAAATATGATTTGTAGAATAAATATGAGAATTTAAAACACAATTTAAAATAAGAAACATGTATAAAATAAGTAATTACTATAATATATGGAGATGTAATATGTGCAAGGATATTAGTTCATACAAAACACTAATGATAAAATTAAGTTCATAATTCAAGTTTCAAAAGGATTTAACAAAGAGTTAATAATTTCTTTAAATTAATATACAAGTTGTATATGTATTACAAATGTAAACAATTAAAATAGGCATTAAACAATTGTAAGATAAAGACTACATGAAATAGACAAGTGGCAAAACATGTTTTTACATGTATTTGGGAAAAGAGAAAAAAAATTCTCAGTTTTAAAACATTCAAGCCTGATATTCTCAAATCAGTAAAAAGAAAAAAAAACCAAACCTGTAAAACTCTATAAACCAAACATTAAAACCTGTAAAACATGTTCAAACAAAGAAAACAGAAAGGTAACAGCTCGAAGCCTGTACAATTTCCATCCATGCCTGCATTTTTACCTGGAGGCGTGCATCTAATTGAAAATTGGGAGCAAGCAAAGCATTTCTGTCCTCTGCTATGGGATATTAGGTGAGTAACAACATTTAAAAAAAATTATAAATATAATTTAGTTGCTTGATTTTATCTGAAGTAATTTTGATATGAGATTATTTATACAAGTGCATGTTTCTATAAGAATGTATAGTAGTATATGCTGTTGTATATGATCCTGAGTCAAGAATTAAAAAAAAAATTCATTTTCTATTAATACAACCTTTGTTAAGACTTAAGCATTGACAAGATATGTTTGCTGTATTATAATTTAAGGATAAAAAAAAATCTGGTTAAGTAAAACTGATTTATTTCCTTTGGAAATAAATAAGCATCAACAAGCTTAAAAATAAGTTAAAATAAATTGTCAGGATTATTTGTTTTAAGTATATGAATCAAAAGCTTAAACCAAAATTAGATTTTTAAAACTAAAATCACTATTTTTAGTGAAGAGATTTGCTTATACTTCTAGTTTAACCAGAAAATAAGAAATTAGTGATAACTGATGAACTCTGTTGTCTGGGGGATCGGATTTTTTTCCGATGATGGACAAGTGATGGGTGAGTGGAGGAAAAATAGTAGTGAAGGTGGAAGATCATCGGGGTGACGGTGGTGGTTCATTTTGTTCTATAAACCTAGTTTTGGGCAGTGGAGAAATTTTGATTGTCTCGGCCACTCCAAGTGATCGAGTGTGATGGGATTCAGGGTATGGGTATCTTGTGTATTGTTGTAGATGTGACCGGAGTTGTAGCCGTCACGATGATGGGATTTCGGGTAGCGTCGTAGTTCCAGGTTTTCGGATTTTGAGGTGAACTTGTTCCTGTTGCTGCCAGATTGGTTTGGGGAAACTCGAATTGGATTTCGAGCAGATTATGAATTTTTGATGGTCGCGATATGATGTAGGGGTGGTCGGCGATTTGCTTGTTGGCTGGGCGGTGGCCGGAGGTGGCCAAGACCACCGTACAAGTGCACGGTGGAGAAAATGGTGTCAGGTGGATGTTGGGTTTGGCAGTAATTATTCTCGGATAATACTCGAGTAATTCGAGTCTTGACTCGAAGTAATCTTTGGTTTTACTCGAAGTAAACCAGAGAGAAGCTCGGGTTTCTTTTTATTGTACTATGATTACAGGTTCTTGAAGCCTGTAGATTTCAATCTAAAGGTTTGTTTTAAAATCTAAATGCAGGGCTTTAAAACAGAATTTAAAATTTAAATGTAAGGAATGGATTTCAAACTGAGTTTGAAATGAATTTAAAATTTTGAAATTTAAATTTAGATTTAAAACCTTTTAGTATAAAAGTGTATGTTGGTTTGAATTTAAAACTGTAAGTTTAAAATCGGTAAATCAGAAATTTAAAGTAAGTTTAAATTCTAGTTTTTAAAATCTGGAATTTAAACTTCGGTTTTTAAAATAAAGGTTTAAATTTAAATTACTTTAAAATGATTAAATGATTTGCATTTAAATTGACGATGTGGATTGTAAGAAAAGTTTTAAAGAGTTAAGATAAATCTTTAATGAGTTTAAAAGCTATATTTCAATTTTGAAATTCAGAAGTAATTTTTAAATTGATTTGAATTTAAATTGAATTGTAATTTAAATTCTCTTAAACTTATTGATAAAGTAGATGTTTCTTTTAATATATTAGTTAAAAGTTTTGAATTGTTTTAAAATCTTGTTTAAGATAAATTTGCATCTTAAGTTTTAAAATGAAGATAAATGGAATTTAAAGTAAATTTAAAAACATTTTTTTTTAAATGCTTAATTAAATAAGAAATATTTATCTAAAAGATAAATAAAATTTAATGATTGGATTCATTAAATTATTAAGGTAATTAAGATGAATAATTAATTATTTAATTAATTAAAAATGTGGATGATTAATTAAGTAATTAATTTTTTTTAAATACATTAATTAAGATTTGAGATTAATTAATTAAGGTTAATTAATCTATAATTAAGGATTATTAATTAAACTTTAATTAATGATTAAGATTAATTAATCAAGTAATTAAGGATTAATTAATTTGCAGTTAATACTTAATTAATTAATAATTAGAGATTAATTAATTGGATTAATTAATTAATAATAATCATTTGTGAAATTGTTTAAGCTTAATTACCTAATGGAAGTAATTAGTGGATAATTACTTAATGTAATTAATTAGGTTAATGTGGTTGGTTTAGATTAATTAATTAAGTTTAATTAATTAAACACTTGATGGTTTGAAGAATAATTACTTAATGTAATTAATGGGTTTGTAATTACTTAGAGAAGTAATGAATTGATAATTACTGGATGTAATTAAAGATGTTTAATGAAGAAAGTAAATTGGATTTAATTACTTTATAATTAATCAAGGGATTAATTAAGGGAAGTTATTTAGGAAGTAATAATTTATTTGATGAAGTAATTAAGGATAGTTAATTACTGAATGTTATTAATCAAGGGTGATTAATAATTATGAATAATAATTAATTAATAAAGAAAATAAAGGTTAATTACCGTTTTTGGTTATGGATAATTAATTTGTGGAATTAATTAAGGGTTAATTACTTAAATGTAATTAAAGAATAAATAGGATGATGATGGAAGCCTTTGAGTTATTGTTATCCCTAATAAATGGTTCGTAATGCTATGTGACATGAAATGTTTGATTTAACTGTGAAGATGTGGTTATTTGTTGATAATGAATTACTATGACATCCTGTATCTAAAATTGAGTTGTAGATTGATTTGAATAATTTTAGTTTAGATATCTTTGTTTCGAAGAGTCCAGAGTCGGGTATTAGTGAATACCCGAAACCACTTCGATTCCTTGAATTTGATATATGAAACCAGTAGGATGAAATGTAATGACATAAGTAAAGTGGACCATTAATCTGCACTTAGAATTTGATGTGTAAAATAAGTGATGTTCTATAACAGTTTGTGAAGTTGTAAATTGATATAAGCTACTCGGGTTTACATGAGTCGTATACTTTTGTACTACTTATTAGATGGGTTTACTCACGCTGGTTTCCAGCCTGACCCGGGTGTTACTTTGATGTAATGCTCGGGTCAGACCGAGTATTACAGCTTTTCAGGTAGGGACGTTCTAGAGATCAGGAGGCGAGCTGGATGGCAGGGTCGTATGGAGAGTTTACTCTATGATATTGTAGTATCTGGATATGATTGTTTTATCCAGTGTTTATGTATATGTATAACTCTGATATATGGAAATGTAAATGTATAGAATACAGTTCTTTTTGTAAACTGTTATTATGTGATATTATATTTTATCCGCTGCAAATGTGAGGTTTCTATGTCTTGTTTCTGTTTCTTTTTCTTCTATCTTTCCTCTTTTCACTAACTATCTGGAATTTCGGGATCGAAATTCCCGGGTCGTTACATTAATGGTGATTAAATGTGAATATATATATTTAAACTAACATTGACACGTCCTACTTACTGTTTTACTAAATCTCTAGAATATAATCTAACGTGAATAGTATCAGTCTCAACTAATAAACACACCAGTTTCTCAAAATCAGAACAACATAGCATATAAAACAATAGTCATAGATCACAGCGGAAAAAAATACATTTTATACAAATGAATATTATGAGTCTATTAGATATAATTCTAGATCCAAATAATATACATCCAATACAAGTCACTTTCACAAAATGTACATCTCATATACATACACAAAATGTAACATGAGATGAACTAAAAAGTCAAATGATCTATCTCCTTGCTAGCACAACCATCCAAAAGTCTACATGTCCTATAACCTAAAAGTCTCGGCCTGACCCGAGTATTATAAAATAAACATGTCAGACTATCACTAATTATCCAAAGGATGAGAATAAGATATAACACAAGGACATATGGCATATGAATAAATACATATACCATATGTATAAAAAGTCACTGGAATACTATAACTCAGAATCTATCTTAAAAAGCAGAATAATTCAAATCATGAAACACTGACAAATCATTAAATCTCAGAATCCGTCTTAGGGCACAAATCACAAATAAAGAATAGTCACAAAACCCAAAAATCCTAGAATAAATAATAATATCTCAAAAATTCAAGAAACCAAAGTCATATCGATCTCAATGATCGTATTACCAGAATTGAGCCATGGGAGTTGCACCATTGTGTCTGTGGTAATTTTTTGGTCAATTCCCATATATAGATCATTAGAAACCAAACTAATATGAACAAGATATGAATTAAACAAGATAAACAAATATATATATGTGTGTGTGTGTGTGTGTGTGTTTGTGTGTGTGTGTGTATTTGCTTGGTCGACCACCAGGTCGACCTAACCTCACCCTAGGTCGACCGGCCGATCGATCTGGTTATAGGGTCAGTCGACCTAGTGGTCGACCGGCCTTATGTAATAAAAGACGGATATTTTCCTTTGTTCTTGAACATTCCAGCAAGCTTTTACACGTATTTTGCATTTTTTAAACTCATCCGGTCCTTCCATTCCAACATCCGATTACTACTATCTAGCCTACGATATGGTTGCGTCCTATTCAATATTCAAATCCAATGGTCTGAGATCCACCTCTACCTCTATAAATAAGACCTTAGGCGTAACACTTATTCTCATTCTACATTTTCTCCACTTAGGTTCACCTTTTTAGGAAGGACCCTAAAAAGAATAATTTTCCAAGGAGAAAATCTTTTTAACAAAAATATTTTAATACCCTCAAGTGAATCCGGGAAGACCAAAAGAAAAGAGTTTAGGACCACAGGTGAGTGATTATAATTATTTTAGATTTCTTTAAGTAATTTAAAATAATAAGGATTCCAATAGTTGTAGTTTTAATAAGATTTTTGGAATAAACGTTTTAGTAGTTTATTTACAGTTTTTCGAATTATTTTCAGTCTATTTCTTTTAGCTATCCTTTTCAGTTAATTTTAGTTTATTTCTGTTAACTATAGCTTTTTCCATTTATTCACATTATTTTAATTTATTTATTGTTGTTTATGTGTTATTTACGTCTTTTTCCTACGCTTTGGGTTTTCTCCTGTTTTCAATTTTCTTTTATTTCTCCTTCTTCTTCAAATATGGATCAGAATAGGTTAAACACGAATTTGGATTAAACTATAACAATACTGAATCAATGCAAGAAAAGATGTAAATTGTAAGGACTGTAATAAAAATGGAATTGGACTGAAATTGTGATGTAAATATTAGAAATAGACTAAATTAAATAGGTAGCCCTTGCTATAACTTATAAATAAAAAGAGTAAAAGATGAAAGAAGCTTATTTTCACACTTAGACCATGGGTTAAGTAATAAGCATGATTATATGTTGTTTAGGGTAGATAAGTGGTCAATAGTTACAAGAAAAGGTCTGTAGAGGCAGCAGTTCGCTTATGTTTAGAAATAGGGCGGTTAATTTTGTACGAGTGTCCGATGTCCGTTCGTGTCCATAACCGTAATATGTCCGTCCGAGTCTGTTCGATTTTCATTTAGGATACGAGTTAGGACAATAAAATTTGTACGAACAAAAATATTATCCAGTCCGAGTTCGTTCGAATTCGTCCGAATTTCTTATAATTCAGTATATCAGATGGAAATTCTATTAAAAAACATGAAATTTGATGTAAATAACAATGTCCGTCCGTGTCCGAAAAATGTATGTACGAGTCCGTCCGATTTCATTTAGGACACGAGCTAGGACAACAAAATTTGCACAAATATAAATCTCATCTGGTCCATGTCCGGTCCGATTTTATTTAGGACATAAAACTGAATACACCTCCGTCCGGTCCGACCGATTTACACCCCTATTTAGAAAAGATCCGTACTGGAAACATTTTCCTTATGCTGTTTAGGGTAGATAAGTGGTCAATAGTTAAAAGAAAAGGTCCATACCGGCATCATTTCCCTTATGTTGTTTGGGGTAGATAAGTGGTCAATAGTTAAAAGAAAAGGTGTGTACCGGCAGCATTTCCCTTATGCTGTTTAGGGTAGATAAGTGGTCAATAGTTAAAATAAAAAGTCTATACAAGCAGCATTTCCCTTATGTTGTTTACGGTAGATAAGTGGTCAATAGTTAAAAGAAAAGGTCCATACCAGAAGCATTTTCCTTATGTTGTTTAGGGTAGATAAGTGGTCAATAGTTAAAAGAAAAGGCCTGCACCGGCAGTATTTCCCTTACGTTGTTTAAGGTAGATAAGAGGTCAATAATTAAAAGACTAAATCATAGGGATTTGGACAAGGGATACAACTAGATTTTGTTTAATAGGGACCAGTACCAGCAGCATTCCCTGTTTTCTATAGATACGGTGTCTCACAATAGCCTGATGTGAGATAAGGGCATGCTTACGCTGTCTAGGGTAAATGAAAGGTCAAAAGAGGGAGCAATCCATAGTGCGAACCCGTGGTGACCAAGTGCACGACATCGATTCGGGGAGATAAGTCGCTATAGAGTTCTAAGTGCTAGTATGTGTGTCTTTCGTAGATACCATTGCCTACTGTGTAAGGATCAATATAGCATCTAATCCATAGTAAGATCTATGGAGTAGCAGGCCGATCAGAAGGTAAAATTAGGATTTCAGGCTAATTATAGGATTAGGAATTTATCCTAATCAAGCAACTATCAAAGACAAGTGCAAACAATCAAGGTAATCTAATCGAACTATCTAAGCAAAGCAAACAGTTAAATCATATTTATTTCGAACCTATTCTTTCTTCTATTTTCTTTGTTTCTTTTTATATACTAGAACTGTTGTAAAGCCTATTACCTTTACTTTACTTCAAGATTCTAGTAATTACTATCATTTTTCAGACTTTTAGTCTGACCCGCTCCTCTATTTTCCATTTTCCCTCCTCCCCCGTAGGCAATCAAGGGAGAGAGCAATAGGTTGCAGCTGATTGGATGTTTCTTGGAGAAGATTCTACTATGTATTTTCCCACGTTTATTTCCGTTTTTCTTTCTTTGTACTGGCACTTGAGAGGGATATTTATACTATGATTTTTGTTGAGATTGCGAGTTTTTATTTCATAAGACATATTGGGTTTTGAGACATGTATGTTGTATTTGGTATTCGATTTATTTGGTTTATGAAACAATTGTGATGTTTTTATTTTGAATAAGTTATTATTTTAGTTTCCGCTGTTTTACCTTTTTTTCTTATGAATCTTAGTCTCTTTTAGTTTTAGTTATACCCATAATGCACCATGCCTTTTGATGTGTCCTTTTGGGCACCTTAAGGGGGTGTGGGGTGTTTCATAGGGTTTTTATTTGGGTGGTGATTGGTGGCTGAAATAAGGAGGAGGAGATAAGGGCACAGATGGTGGAAGAGAATGCGGCACAAGGAGGAGGAAAGATGGATTAAAGGAGAGGAGGAAGGAGTTTTGATTTATGAGGTTTTGGAGATTTGAGATCTAGAACTTTCTATAAATTTTGAGAGGAAGTTTGTTGAGAAAGTTTTCAGAAGAGAAAATTATGTACGGACAAGTTAGTCAAAAGGAAACAAATGGTCCTAAGCATAGGAATAAACACAAGTCTCTTGGTATGGTTGGAGTCTCTTGGTAAACCAAGGCCCATTAGGACTAAACAAAACCCATTAGGACTTAGCCAAATTTCACAACTAAACACCACAATCTTATGTCGGTTCTTTTCTTAGAAATTCAAATATTTAAATCAATAGAAAATTAATTTTGGCAAAACAAAAAGCGGAGAAAAGATCAGAATTCTGGCTAATATTATAAAAAAAGAATAAAATTTTAAATTCAAATTTACAATTTTCAACCAAAGGTCAAATTTTGACCAAGTTTGACCAAAATTTTAAATTTTTGAAAATTTTCCATTTCATCGAATTTGGAAAAATATATAGCGCAATGTTCCAAAATTTTTTCTTTAATTTTAACCTTTAAATTTTATTTAAACTAAAATAATAATAATATATTTTAAGATTAACTGAATTGAACCTCCATTTTACTAACATTAGTTTGTCTTCATTCAAATGTTCATTTTATTCAATTCAACATATGTTGCTTATTCTTGACTAAATCAATTACCATTTGTTTCTCTTTATCTTAAGTAAAATATTTAATTCCAACTAATTCAATATTAGGTTCCAATTGAATGTTGGTTACACACTGATCGTTTTATTTTCATTAAACAATTCAAATAAAGTTTTATCCTTTTATTTCGATTAACATATTCTTTATATTGCATCAAATTCTCTTTCAATTAAAACATATGTTTCCTTTTATATTTCCTTAACTTCCTCTTTTATTTTAATTCAAACATATGTTTCTATTATTACGTCTATTAATTACAATTAATGTTCTCTTTCCTTTTATTTGAAAGATTTCAATTACATTTAATTCCACTGATTACAAAATAAATTCCACAGCGGATTAATCAATGGGATAAGGAATAAATTAATTGTCATAACTTATTAATTCATATCTGTTAGTTTATCGTTTATATAAGGAGTTTAAATCTACTTACCAAATAATTGATTTCTTACTGTATGCTAACATACTTAGAATATTGTTTATCCCAATCTTTAGTAACATTTATTGCTAAAGTTGATTGAAATTTCACTAATACAGTTGTTAGTATTATTTTACGCGTTAACACCTTCCATTTCATTAAAGATTAGTTCTTTTAGAATTTTACCTAAGATCATGTTTTATATTCTAACAAATTTTTTTACAGTAATAATTGAAAATTCTTTATTTCTAAACAATTTTATTCAACAATTAAAATTAATATTTTTAAAATTTGTTCGCATTTAGCCACATCAATGTGACGAAGGAGAAATTTTTAATATTTGAAATTGGAAATATTTAATTGATTTTAAATATTTGAATGATGGTTTAGCTTGAATTTCAAATATAACTATGGATTTGGCAATTAAATTATTAGATTTAATTTTTGAAATTTGGGTAAAATATTAAATCCTCAATTTTATGCTAATTAAAAATAATTTGAAGGCTTGGAAAATTTATATTGATAATACTAGAGGTAACAAAACTTTTAAAAGTGAATTTAAAAGCAGTTTGTTCGATTTTGAATTTATATCGTTTAAGTCGATATTTTAAAATACCTTCCGAGGCGCAGTCTCGGATTTCGATGAAACCAGTTCTGTTGGATCCGTGATATTGTTTTATTATCGGATTTCAAATTTCGTAGTGATTGGAGTTGCTGTGTGAGCGTACTATATTTAAACGCGCTGAAAATTAAATCGAAATTTAATTTAATAGCTGGGTTCAAAAAGCCATCTTCTCTATACGATCGAATTAGAACTCGAAAACTTTCTCATTGCGTTCGGAATAGGGATATAATATTATAAACGCCTAGCGGCACGTCTCGATAGGGTATTGGAATTTTAAGTCACATTAAAACGAGATATTTTCAATTAAAAAAAAATTAAATCAAATCAAAGAAAAAAAGCATTGCCGCCTCCTTTCTTTTTACATCGCGTTCCTTTCTCTTCAAATTAGTTCAAATTGAAATCAATTCAAATTTAGTTGCAAGCCATATCTTCTGTAACACGCCATTTCTTTCCAATATTATAACCGCGTATTCTTCAGGTCAAAAACAAAATTCGTGTTACTACTCTCCCTTTTCCCTGGAGTTCGAAACGAATGAAATCATAAATCGAAGTCACAGCTATGAAAAAAAATCGTTCGCGAGCTCTGTTCTAGGCGCGCGCTGGAGGGGCGACGCCGATGGAATCGCGACGAATGGCGGGGGTTGGGCAATTTCGAACCGCGTTAGGGTGGAGGCGGCGCGAGGTTTGGAGCAGGCACGGTCGCGAATGGCACGGTGGTCGTAGGTGTAGGTGCACGCGGTAGCTAGGATTTGGGGGGGGGGGGTCTCAAAATCGCGTGCGCATGGGTGACTGGAAGCTTGGGGCGTGGTAGCGGAGGCTGCGCGGTAGGAATGGCATCAAACAGTGGAAATAGTCGCGACTTGGAAGTGTTGTTTTTCCTGTGGTTCGACTTCGACGTGGAGGTTGGTGTCTGGGAAGGCATACATGTCGATGTTGGTAGAGGTGGAGCAAGCAGTGGAGTCGCTAGTGACGGTAAGGCAGCGTGATGGCTTGAATCTTTTCTGTTGTGACTCAATGTTGCTGTCTGTTTGGGGTTCGAGAGTGCGATGGCTGTAGCTATTGAGGCGAGGGCAAGGTGATTATTTTTGTCTTCAGTAAAATTTAATTTATATATATCTATACATTTTACAGGAAAAATATATAATAGAAAAAAGATAAATTGCAGTGAAGTACAAACGAAATTATTTTCAGTTATTTACAGTAAACAAAAGATTAGTTTATATGGATAAAATTTGATAATGGAAAGATTATATAAAGATTCAACTTTTAAAATCTATATGGACTGTTTTATAAATATTATATATATGTAGTGTCTAAATGAAAATACTTATATCCATTCTAAACTTACTAGTTTATTTTGAATTAAAGTATTATAGTGATTAACTAGTTTAAACAAATTAATTAATTTATATTAGTTCCCAAAGATAATTTATTTTAGGTAATTGGTTGAGATTAAATTATTCATTTAAAACCAAAATTTTAATCTAAATTAAATTTATCAAATAGGAATTTAATTGTTCAATTGATTTCGAATATTAATAAAAATCATTATTTATACAAAGTCTATGAATCGAGAAAACGAGTCCGAATGGAAAATGGATTGCCTGCATAAGTAAAGGTGAGATCTTCTCACTCAAATTGTAATAATTGAAAATTTCAGTTATTAATTGATTGTTGAATTGTGATAGTTAAATTTAAAATTGTTGATTGTGTGCTTGAACGATAAGTTACTATCAGTTAAATAGACCCTATGCGCCGCATAATAGCGGATGATATTTTTATAAATCACATATACCATGATATTCCATCTCGAAGTGGAATTGGTATTTAATTGTTAAGCTAACGTCTGTGGATGCAGGGAAACAGGTTGGAGGGATCCAACTGGATTCCTCACAAATAGTAATTTTAATTTATATTCTGTGATATATCTCATCTATAAATTTATTTTATCTACGAGTCTATGAATGAAGATAAGCGTTATGAATTATATCGCTTATAGATGTTAATATGATTGAATCTGTGATGGTTGATGTTGTGCGCTATTGTGTTAAACCCCTGAACTACACTATACACACACGAATATGGATTGCACGTGGAAATCGGTTAAGTCACAGATTTTTAAATAGTTTTGAGTTTGAATTTTAAACCCAAATGGTTTTGGAAATAAATCGGATTTAAAGTGGAAAAACTTTTGAAAAAGAATTTCAAAGGTAAAGGTTATTTTTGAATAACTTGATTTAGTTTTAAATTTGTTTTAAATTTGAATAGAAATTTGAAACTGAATTCTATGTTGTAAGCTTATGATTTCAAAAAGGTTATATAAGTTTACATGAACTTAAACCATTTTATAAAGTGTTGCTTTAGGAATTTATATTAACCCAAAGATTTTAACTTGTATAAATGAAATTGGATTTTTTCGAAATAAAAAAACTATTTGTTTTCAAACGGTATAAGCTTTCATATAAGAAATGAACTTCCAATTTGTATTTGAGGAAGTTCAAGTTGAATTGAAAATGGTCTTCCAAGTTATAAATGAATCTTCGAAAACAGTTTTGAAAGCTATAAGTTAAACCTTTGATTTAAATATTAAATGAGCTAATCCAATAGAGGTGGGAATTGTTTTGAAATCCGTGAATGGATCTTTGTGAAACTGGATGGACTATGTGGAATAAATCTTTTTGTTTAGAAGATGTGAAATGGTAATTTGTTTAAAACATTTGAAAATGTTTTGAATTTTAAAGTTGTGACTTAATTGAGATCCCATATCCATATGTTTTTAAAATTTGCGCTCATTATTCGGTTTAGCCGGGAGAGGACTTTGTGTCATATAACCCATTCCGAATAATGATACGTCGATATGGATAGCATTTGAAGACCGGTGGTGAAGACCGGGTATTTTCGTGAACGAAAGGATCCCGTCGATTATCTCTGCACCGAGTCGCACGGTATAGAGATTTCCTAAGTGATGGGAAGTCCGATCGGGATTGTGAATACCAGGATTTGCAAGGGCTTCTTCGGAAGTGCCTTCGGTTTTGTTCAAACCCGGAGCAGACTTGTATGGATGTGTGTCTGATATTACACTTTGACATGTAAAGCTGGTTTCTATCAATTACATATCTTTTGGTGGTGGAGATTTATTCTCTTAGCTTAACACCCTTTTCTGAGACGTACGAGCTCAGAGGTAATGTAGTTGATGGATACTAGTGATACATTCCCGATTTGGTAATATGGCATGCTAAGTGCTGTTGTGTGTTGGTGATCATTTGTGATCGAAGCATGGCTTTGTGAAAAAGCGTAGCTTTGTGGACGTGACTTCGTCGAGCCTCACAAACCGGTAATGGTCGAAACAGGAATCGTGGCAGCAAGGTTATTTGGGGGTAGCTCCTCCTGAGGGTATGACCATTTCCTTCTGGATAAAAAATGATACCATGGTATGAAGCCCAGATATTTACTTATGTTGATTTTTTATAAAAAGTGGTATCATGGTATGGAGCCCAGACACTTTACTATGTGGTTGTTGGATTGAGGGCCCTCAGATAAAGGTTGGTAACGACCGGGGGATGACATACCTCGTCAGTTGTTACCTAGTTACAGAGGTAACCCGGCCTTGTGTAGCAGAGATCCGGTTAGGTTCTCGGGGACATCCCTCCAGAGGCGTTCCATTTTATGTGGGAAGTTCCTTCGCCCGACCATTTGTTGGAAATCCAATCAAACAATACGAGGTCTTTACGGTTTTAGTTGTATAACCTGCCATTTACTTATGGTGGTCACCACTGTTTAGATGGTAGCTATAGTAGGCATAGTACGAAATATCTATGCTGACTAAGATTAATATTATACTTTCGAAATGTTTTCTACACTATGCACTAATAAATAATATCAAAAAGAATTTTGCATATTAAGAATGTTTGACTATCATAAGAAGAAATCTCCTTCAATTCTGTGTTTGCATTATGTGTGTGGTGGGAGGCCTTATGGTAGTTTCATTTTCTAAAAAGCATAGCGGATTTCTTTTCTTTTTCTTTGTGGAAAATAATTGTTTTAAGATCTCACACCAGTCACACGACTGATCTGGAGTTTATTGTTCCCTTTCTAAACTCTAGGTGCCAACAATTTTCCACACGGGCAGCCTAGAATCAGGTTAGCGTTATTCGGGAGCAATAATCGAAAAAGAGATGCTGTGGAGATCAGGAGCAAGTTGGACGGCGAAGCATATCACTGGTATATGTAATATTTCTTTCCGCTGTTTGCTGTTGTACAATCTGATAATGTAAGGTAATAACTGATATAGTGATTCTGTTTAAAGATATTTATTTATCTATTATATTTGTTTCGCTACGAAATGTTAATTCTGTTATTGTTTCTGCTTCTTCTTCTACCTCTTCTTCTTTAACCCTAACGGTTCGATTTTCCAGCATTCGACTGTGCGGCATTCGATACAGTGGACGTATTGATGTCGACTTTCGGGCGTCGAGAATCAGACATGTTACAATGTGGTGTCGGAGCAATTGGTTTAGCGATAACCTTGGCTCTGTTGGGTGGTACTCATTAGAGATAGAGTCAGTAGTACTCTAGAATGAGTTTGAGAGTATCAATAGATATTAGAGCGTATTTGTTAGTGAATATAAAATTGTTTTATATTGTGTTGATTGGTTTGTTGAGTTGTATATGGATTCTGGTCAATACGAGTAATTAACGTTATTCATAGGGATCTCTAAACACTTGTACAGAACAAATTCGACACGATATCGTTTTAAAGTAGGGTAAATGAAATAATTTTACACAAACTGTTTTCGTATATAAAAGAAATAAATTTTTTGCGAATTATTATAATATATGGTTGCTTAGTTGCTAGGAAGCGATAATATTAAATTATTATCATTGTTGTATGAGGAATTGAAATCAAAACCAAAAGCTAAGAAAATAAAAATCCCATTGGGATTTGTAAATGTAAATTGTAAATGAGATTTGTAATTTGAAATAGAATTCCAGAGAAATATTTGGAAATGTTCTTGAAAATATTTGAAATTCGGGAAGTTTGGGAATTAAATTCCTTTTGGGATTGGAAATAGTTTTCAAGGGTTTGAAAAAATGTTTTTGGAGGGATAAAAGCTCTAAACTCTTTTCGGTCATTGGAAAATAATTCCGGTGATGATCGCGACATCATCGGTGTTCATTTTCGGGTTTCCAAGAGAGGAATTGATGCCAAATTGTTTTAAATAGAAGTTGTTTAGAAAATTTGGGTTTGGTTTTGAAATTCAAAGGATAATTTGAATTGTTTCCAATATTGGTTTCGGAAAAGGTGGAAAGACTCTGGAATTTTGTTAAAAATAGTTATGGAATAATAAATAAGTTAGAAAACTTAGAAGAATTCAGATTTAAATTAAAATTAAAATTAACTTGAGTTAATTTGAATAAAGGTGTAACGTTTCGGAGTTTTCGTTGCCGAAAAACCGAAATGTTATGGGTTTTTAGAAAGAAGAAAGATAAAAGAAGAAGAGAGAAGATAGAAAAATAGAGAGAAAGGAAAATAGACCAGAACAGAGCAACTACTAAAAATATCAGAATCTCACAATTCACAGCGGAACAACATATAATAATAAATGAATAATCTTTAAACAAAGAACTATATCAGTTATTACATTACATCATATCATCAGAGTGTACAACATCATACAACAACAAACAGTGCAGCGGAAAAAGAATTACTATATAAATTAGTAATACGCCATGCCATCCAGCTTGCCTCCAGCAACTCCAGAATATCCAGAATATCCTGATAAACCTAACTCTTAACTGCCCGTGTGGAAATTGGTGGGCACCCAGAGTTTAGGAAGGAAAACAATAAACTCCGAGTCAGTCATGTGACTGGTGTGAGAACTCAAAACAGTTTATTTATCTTTAAAATCAAAATAGAGGAATATTTTTAATCAATTCGCAATGCTTTTAAAAATGAGACTACCATAAGGCCTCCCGCACACACACACAATGCAAACGCAGAATCGGAGGAGATTTCTCCTTATGATAGTCAAAGATGCTTGATACACATTTAAAATAACATTTGATATTATTATTAGTGTATAGTGTAGGAAAAATTTATTTCGAAAGTAGAATATAAATCTTAGCCAACATACGACCATTATCGTATGCCTACTATAGCTAACTATGTTCAATAGCAGGTTACCGCCACATTCCATAGCAGGTTATACAACTAAAACCGTACAAGTCACGTATTGTTTCTTTGGATTTCCAACGAATGATCAGGCCAAGGAACTTCCCATTGCCACATGAGAATGCCTCTGGATGGACATCCCCGAGAACCAAACCGGATCTCTACCAACACAAGGCCGGGTTACCCCTAACTGAGTAACAACTGACCGAATATGCCATCCCCCGGTCCTTTGGGACCTTTATCAACCGAGCGCTCGTAATCAATTCACACAATCATAAAGTGTTTTCAACATGAGTGAGTATCTGGGCTCCATACCATGATAACACCCTTTTCCAGAAGGAAATGGACACATCCTAAAGGGTGCTACCCCTCATAACCTTGCTGCTTCTTTCCTGTTTTGACCATTCACGGGGTGTGAGGCTCGACGAAGTCACGTCCACAAAAACATACTTTATACAAAAGCCATGCTTTGGGTCAACAAATGATCAACACAATGATCACAAGGATAGACGATCAAATAAACGATCCTATCACAAATAATCAACACAATGATCATTTCAGCATCACTCAGCATGTCACATTACCAAACTGGGAATATATCGCTGATAACTTCAACTATATAACCTCTGAACTCGTACGTCTCAGAGAAGGGTGTTAAGCTAAAAGAATAAATTCTCCGCCACCTCAGAAATATATTTGAAAGAAATCGGCTTTATATCTCAACTTGTAATGTCAGACATACAATCCATACAAGTCTGTTCCGGGTCGAACAGAACCGAAGGCACTTACAAAGAAGTCCTTGCAATCCGAATAATTTCTAATCACGTTCGGATTTCCCATCACTTATGGAGATCTCTATACCGGGGATCAGCCAGTGCAGAGACAATCAACAAGAAACCCTCTCGTTTTCGAAAATATCCGGTCTTCAACACCGGTCTTCGAATGCAATTCATAACGACGTATCACATATTCGGAATGGGTTATACGACCCCATGGTCCTTTCCCGGTTAACCCGAATAGTGAGCGCTTATTTTTTAAAAAAATAAAAATAAGTGTGGCATTCAATTTCAACAAATTCACAACAAATACCGTTCAAGGTAAATATCGATAGTTGGTTATTGATCTATCAATAGATATGCCAACATCACCAGAATCCAAATAATTTTCCAAATTATTTAATTCCAAAAATATCTTTAGAAGATATAACTTTCCATATTTCAAAAATAAATCAATATTTATTTTTAAACCTATTTTCCAAATTTCTTTTATAAATTCCATATTGAATTTATATTTCCAAAATATTTATGAATATACGATTTCAAATATTCATTTTCAATTTATCTTCAAAAAGATAAATTCTCTAAACTTTCCATTTCTCATTGGAAAAAAAACAATTTCCATACTTATTTATTTTATAAGTAATCCACAAATTTTATTTATTTTCAACCTTGGAAAATATTCCATATACTCTAATCTAAATTAAGTATATATTTCATTCTTTAAGGAAATCATTCACTTAACCATATTTATTTATTTACAAAATTGTCTCTTTGAACTTCTCAAACTTATAAATCTTATAACTTATAAGATTCATTTATTTATCCAAACTCATTCCTTTAATAACTTTATAAATTTTATAAACCTACTGCTTATAAAATTTTATTTATAACTTCACTGTTATAATTCTATAATTCCAATTTATGAAATTCATTTACAATTCTTTCTAATGCTTAGAAAAGTTCGTTTTTCACTTCTAATACTTTTAATTTATAAATATTAATTTATAAATCTTTTAATACAAATGAATTTGTATTATTATTTTAAAACATCTTTTAAACTCTTTTAGAATTCCATCATTTTGATTTATAAAATAATCCAATTTCATAAATCCTATTTTTAAACTTTTTATAATAGATTCAAAAATCTCAGTTTAAACTATTTTATAAAATCATCAATCCCATATTTTCAAAAATCAACTTTTAACTATATTTCTCAAAAATCATAATTTTTATAACATAAAAATTATAACGTCTATTTATATAAGATGAATCAATTCCAAAAATATTTTATAAACGTATGCTTTCAAAAATCACTTTAGAAATTAAAATCGTTGTTTTTAAATTTCAAAAATTGGATCCGATGATGCAACACATCAAATAGTCAATCACGATTTTCCAATATCATATATCGATATGATAAGCAATCAAACATCACAATATTTAAAATCAATAAATATTTGTGAGGAATCCAGTTGGATCCCTCCAACCTGTTTTCCTGCATCCACAGACATTAGCACAATACCATTCCGTTTCAAGACGGAATATCGCGGTATATGGGATTTTATAAAATATATATCCGCTTACTAACGGCGCATAGGGCCTCATCCGCTAAAAGAAAATGCGGGAAATCAATCAACTGCAATATATACATATGCCAATATATATATATTGCTATACATATAATATAATACCAATTCCACTTCAAGGTGGAATATCGCGGTATATGTGTGTAATAAATAACCTCCGCTTACTAACGGCGTATAGGGTCTATTCACATCCAATATATATATTACAATCATCATTCAAGCAATCAATCAACACAGTCAATAAATTTTAAATCTAACTATTTAAAATTCAAATAAACAATTCCTTTTTTTTGAGTGAGAAGTTCTCACCTTTATTCCCGTTTGCCATTCACTTCCAATTCAACTTGTTTTCTTCATTTATACCTTGTATAAATATTTATACAATTCATTAATATTCGAATCAATCGAATAAATTAAATTTTCATTTGATAATTTCGATTGATTGGTGATTTGATTTTAATAGTTAAATTAATTGATGGTTTTATTTAAACCAATTTCTTCTTTAAAATTTTATTTAACTAAAATTTAAATTTAAACTAAATTTATTTTCAATATTTATTTCCCAACTAACGAATTAAATTTCTTTTTACTTACCAAAATTATATTTTTAACTAATTTCCCCTTTAAAAAATAAATTTGGCAACTAAATAATTGAAATAAACTTATTAACCCCATAAGTTATCTTAATAAATTAATTTTAGTAAAAGAAATAATTGAACAAGTTAATTTCTATAATTTAATTTAATTAACTCGAAAAGTTTTTAAACTAATTTTCCTTTTTAATAAATTAAATCAACTAATTATTTTGGTTTTAACTACTAAATTTGTTATAAATAAATTTTTCCTTTTAAATAGAATATTCGAACTAAGTGAAAAATCACTTACCCTTCAATAACTTAATTAATTTATTTCTTTATTTAACTTAAAAATCAAATTTCCTTAAATAAATCATTTTATCATCAAATTTGAATTCTTAATAAATTTTCTTTAATAAATTTATTTAAATAAAAATTTAATTTAAGAACTAAATTTTTCTTTGATACTTTCATTTACTGTATATAAACATTATACGATTTATAAATATTTGAACTAGACGAAAATTTAATTTCTCATTTATATAAATTTAGTTAACTAACAATTTTCACTTTAAGCTTTATAAATTCTACTTTTATTTTCCTTTACAAATTTTATATATATATATATATATATATATATACCAAATATAATTTTTGCTGTTTACTGCATATAAATTTTTTCTCTGTTCACTGTATATTTTTTTCTCAACCTATATTTATATATATAATTTAAATTAGATTCAAATTTGGGAATAAGTCATTGCGTACCTCACTGTAGTTCGAATTGAACGAGCCCTAGCTCGCGGCCCACCATCGAATCGCGTCACCGTGCCATCGATCGACTCGCCTCCCACTGCGAAACATGCCTACACCGCATCGCTCTCAAAATCAATCGCACCTCCCCACGACCCCTGGTTCAACAACGCCCCCACCAGCCCCATCGCGATTGACTCCATCGCGACATGGCCCCACGCACGTGAGCACGCCACCGCCAGCGGCGCCCCATGCCCTAACCTCGAGCTTGCCTCTTACCCAAGTCGCGACGCCAAAACCCCACGTCGCCGCGCCTTGTCGCCTCCAGGTCGCAACCCACAACCCCCACAGCGCACGACATACGACCCCCATCTCTTCACGAAATCGCGCGCATCCCCAGGTCGAGCGCCAACGCGACATCGTGCTCGCGCGCCTCTATCGCTCGCGCGATTGGATTTAGGGCTTCGGCCTCCATTTTTTTTTTCTTTATTTTCTGCGGCCATTAATTGAATTTGCTTTGATTCATGAATTGAAGAAGGAAAGTGAAGGAGAGGGATATTTAAAATCAACTGAGGCATGTTCGGCCATGCCCACACGATTTGGTATCGTGATTTTAGGCATGATATTAGGAACGAAACGTGGTGTTTGACTAAGTTTTAAATTTAAATTTAAATTGAATCTGATTCAATTGCAACGCGTTTACTCACCGTGTGCTCACATATCAACTCCAAAAAATACGAAATTTGAAATCCGGCAATAATTCAATATTCCGGACCCAATGGAACTGGTTTCGTCGAATTGCGAGACTGTGCCTCGGACAGCTATTTTTAAATATCGATTCAAACGATTAAATTTCAAAACTGAACAATTCACTTTAAAATTCAATTCTGAAGCTTCTATAATCTTCAGTATTATCAATGTGAATTTTACAAGCCTTTGAAATATTTTTAATTGGCTTAAAATTGAAGATTCAAATTTTTATTCAACTTTCAATAGATTAAATTCTAAAATTTAATTGCCAATTTATTCTGATAATTTGAAATTTTAAGTCAAATTATCATTTAAATATTTAAAATAAATTAAATATCCTCAAATTAAATTGTTAAAAATTCTGGATCGTTACAATCTTTCCCCCTTAAAAGAATTTCGTCCCGAAATTACAAGTTAAGAAGAATGCCCTTATCTTGATTATTATTTTTCACAATTCAAATAGTTTTATCAACTTACTAGCCTAAATCTTTTTACTAGAGATTTTTTATCATTTGAACTAGCTTTTCAACTTCATTTATAGGTTGTAAACAACATTGTTTTCCTAACCATTCAAATTTAAATTCAAATTCAAATTTCAAACTTTCAAATTTTTCTCAAAAATTTTCTAACACCCTAAATTTTCGAAAAATTTCGCCAGCGTTTCCTTTGCGCGGCTTGATCGGTACAACTACAAAATGGCACCACGGCCCCTCAGAATCAAAAAGAAAAGAGAAAAGCCAAGTGGCTAGAGAAGAAAGTCATCAAATCTCATACTGAAATTGAAATACGTACCTTTTTGTCGAGCAATTTAATTTTTATCTTTGAAATCAAAATTTCAATTCTTTTATACACCTGTATAACCTGTATAATCTGCTAGTAGTAGCATCCAAATCCAACATTCAAACCATTTTGCAAATTCTATTACAAAATTTTCAACATATACTTCTTATACGTTTTTACTTCACTATTGAAGTTACATATCAATTTCATTCAATTTTACTCTTCAATTCAATTCACAATTTCAATTCTATTTGAATTCAATTCATAATTTAAATTTCATTCAAATTCAATTCTCAATTCTAAATATTGAATTCTAACGATTAACTTTCATTTAGTAATTCATATTACTAATTTAAATTAGTTTCATTCACTAACTCTTTTCACTATTTCAATTCATCTTGATTTCACTTAATTACTCAATTCAACTTTGCATTTCAAATTTCATTCCACTTGAAATTATTTCACAAATGAATAAATTATTAAGTTAATTTACTCGAATTCAATCTATTTTTATTTAATTCCATACATTAATGATAATAATTCAATAGTATCACTTCTAACAATCATACAACCATATACTATAATAATCCCTAGAAAATCATTTCTTTTCTATACAAAAATAGTTTTGGGCAAAAATTATTTTATAATATAAATCAATTTTATATTCACTAACAAATACGCGCTCATATCTATTATTACACTCAAACTCATTCTAGAGTACTGCTGACTCTATCTCTAACGAGTAAGACCCTACAGAACCATGGTTGTCGCTTAACCAACAGCTCTGATACCAAATGTAACGTTTCGGAGTTTTCGTTGCCGAAAAACCGAAATGTTATGGGTTTTTAGAAAGAAGAAAGATAAAAGAAGAAGAGAGAAGATAGAAAAATAGAGAGAAAGGAAAATAGACCAGAACAGAGCAACTACTAAAAATATCAGAATCTCACAATTCACAGCGGAACAACATATAATAATAAATGAATAATCTTTAAACAAAGAACTATATCAGTTATTACATTACATCATATCATCAGAGTGTACAACATCATACAACAACAAACAGTGCAGCGGAAAAAGAATTACTATATAAATTAGTAATACGCCATGCCATCCAGCTTGCCTCCAGCAACTCCAGAATATCCAGAATATCCTGATAAACCTAACTCTTAACTGCCCGTGTGGAAATTGGTGGGCACCCAGAGTTTAGGAAGGAAAACAATAAACTCCGAGTCAGTCATGTGACTGGTGTGAGAACTCAAAACAGTTTATTTATCTTTAAAATCAAAATAGAGGAATATTTTTAATCAATTCGCAATGCTTTTAAAAATGAGACTACCATAAGGCCTCCCGCACACACACACAATGCAAACGCAGAATCGGAGGAGATTTCTCCTTATGATAGTCAAAGATGCTTGATACGCATTTAAAATAACATTTGATATTATTATTAGTGTATAGTGTAGGAAAAATTTATTTCGAAAGTAGAATATAAATCTTAGCCAACATACGACCATTATCGTATGCCTACTATAGCTAACTATGTTCAATAGCAGGTTACCGCCACATTCCATAGCAGGTTATACAACTAAAACCGTACAAGTCACGTATTGTTTCTTTGGATTTCCAACGAATGATCAGGCCAAGGAACTTCCCATTGCCACATGAGAATGCCTCTGGATGGACATCCCCGAGAACCAAATCGGATCTCTACCAACACAAGGCCGGGTTACCCCTAACTGAGTAACAACTGACCGAATATGCCATCCCCCGGTCCTTTGGGACCTTTATCAACCGAGCGCTCGTAATCAATTCACACAATCATAAAGTGTTTTCAACATGAGTGAGTATCTGGGCTCCATACCATGATACCACCCTTTTCCAGAAGGAAATGGACACATCCTAAAGGGTGCTACCCCTCATAACCTTGCTGCTTCTTTCCTGTTTTGACCATTCACGGGGTGTGAGGCTCGACGAAGTCACGTCCACAAAAACATACTTTATACAAAAGCCATGCTTTGGGTCAACAAATGATCAACACAATGATCACAAGGATAGACGATCAAATAAACGATCCTATCACAAATAATCAACACAATGATCATTTCAGCATCACTCAGCATGTCACATTATCAAACTGGGAATATATCGCTGATAACTTCAACTATATAACCTCTAAACTCGTACGTCTCAGAGAAGGGTGTTAAGCTAAAAGAATAAATTCTCCGTCACCTCAGAAATATATTTGAAAGAAATCGGCTTTATATCTCAACTTGTAATGTCAGACATACAATCCATACAAGTCTGTTCAGGGCTCGAACAGAACCGAAGGCACTTACAAAGAAGTCCTTGCAATCCGAATAATTTCTAATCACGTTCGGATTTCCCATCACTTATGGAGATCTCTATACCGGGGATCAGCCAGTGCAGAGACAATCAACAAGAAACCCTCTCGTTTTCGAAAATATCCGGTCTTCAACACCGGTCTTCGAATGCAATTCATAACGACGTATCACATATTCGGAATGGGTTATACGACCCCATGGTCCTTTCCCGGTTAACCCGAATAGTGAGCGCTTATTTTTAAAAAAAAAAAAATAAGTGTGGCATTCAATTTCAACAAATTCACAACAAATACCGTTCAAGGTAAATATCGATAGTTGGTTATTGATCTATCAATAGATATGCCAACATCACCAGAATCCAAATAATTTTCCAAATTATTTAATTCCAAAAATATCTTTAGAAGATATAACTTTCCATATTTCAAAAATAAATCAATATTTATTTTTAAACCTATTTTCCAAATTTCTTTTATAAATTCCATATTGAATTTATATTTCCAAAATATTTATGAATATACGATTTCAAATATTCATTTTCAATTTATCTTCAAAAAGATAAATTCTCTAAACTTTCCATTTCTCATTGGAAAAAAAACAATTTCCATACTTATTTATTTTATAAGTAATCCACAAATTTTATTTATTTTCAACCTTGGAAAATATTCCATATACTCTAATCTAAATTAAGTATATATTTCATTCTTTAAGGAAATCATTCACTTAACCATATTTATTTATTTACAAAATTGTCTCTTTGAACTTCTCAAACTTATAAATCTTATAACTTATAAGATTCATTTATTTATCCAAACTCATTCCTTTAATAACTTTATAAATTTTATAAACCTACTGCTTATAAAATTTTATTTATAACTTCACTGTTATAATTCTATAATTCCAATTTATGAAATTCATTTACAATTCTTTCTAATGCTTAGAAAAGTTCGTTTTTCACTTCTAATACTTTTAATTTATAAATATTAATTTATAAATCTTTTAATACAAATGAATTTGTATTATTATTTTAAAACATCTTTTAAACTCTTTTAGAATTCCATCATTTTGATTTATAAAATAATCCAATTTCATAAATCCTATTTTTAAACTTTTTATAATAGATTCAAAAATCTCAGTTTAAACTATTTTATAAAATCATCAATCCCATATTTTCAAAAATCAACTTTTAACTATATTTCTCAAAAATCATAATTTTTATAACATAAAAATTATAACGTCTATTTATATAAGATGAATCAATTCCAAAAATATTTTATAAACGTATGCTTTCAAAAATCACTTTAGAAATTAAAATCGTTGTTTTTAAATTTCAAAAATTGGATCCGATGATGCAACACATCAAATAGTCAATCACGATTTTCCAATATCATATATCGATATGATAAGCAATCAAACATCACAATATTTAAAATCAATAAATATTTGTGAGGAATCCAGTTGGATCCCTCCAACCTGTTTTCCTGCATCCACAGACATTAGCACAATACCATTCCGTTTCAAGACGGAATATCGCGGTATATGGGATTTTATAAAATATATATCCGCTTACTAACGGCGCATAGGGCCTCATCCGCTAAAAGAAAATGCGGGAAATCAATCAACTGCAATATATACATATGCCAATATATATATATTGCTATATATATAATATAATACCAATTCCACTTCAAGGTGGAATATCGCGGTATATGTGTGTAATAAATAACCTCCGCTTACTAACGGCGTATAGGGTCTATTCACATCCAATATATATATTACAATCATCATTCAAGCAATCAATCAACACAGTCAATAAATTTTAAATCTAACTATTTAAAATTCAAATAAACAATTCCTTTTTTTTGAGTGAGAAGTTCTCACCTTTATTCCCGTTTGCCATTCACTTCCAATTCAACTTGTTTTCTTCATTTATACCTTGTATAAATATTTATACAATTCATTAATATTCGAATCAATCGAATAAATTAAATTTTCATTTGATAATTTCGATTGATTGGTGATTTGATTTTAATAGTTAAATTAATTGATGGTTTTATTTAAACCAATTTCTTCTTTAAAATTTTATTTAACTAAAATTTAAATTTAAACTAAATTTATTTTCAATATTTATTTCCCAACTAACGAATTAAATTTCTTTTTACTTACCAAAATTATATTTTTAACTAATTTCCCCTTTAAAAAATAAATTTGGCAACTAAATAATTGAAATAAACTTATTAACCCCATAAGTTATCTTAATAAATTAATTTTAGTAAAAGAAATAATTGAACAAGTTAATTTCTATAATTTAATTTAATTAACTCGAAAAGTTTTTAAACTAATTTTCCTTTTTAATAAATTAAATCAACTAATTATTTTGGTTTTAACTACTAAATTTGTTATAAATAAATTTTTCCTTTTAAATAGAATATTCGAACTAAGTGAAAAATCACTTACCCTTCAATAACTTAATTAATTTATTTCTTTATTTAACTTAAAAATCAAATTTCCTTAAATAAATCATTTTATCATCAAATTTGAATTCTTAATAAATTTTCTTTAATAAATTTATTTAAATAAAAATTTAATTTAAGAACTAAATTTTTCTTTGATACTTTCATTTACTGTATATAAACATTATACGATTTATAAATATTTGAACTAGACGAAAATTTAATTTCTCATTTATATAAATTTAGTTAACTAACAATTTTCACTTTAAGCTTTATAAATTCTACTTTTATTTTCCTTTACAAATTTTATATATATATATATATATACCAAATATAATTTTTGCTGTTTACTGCATATAAATTTTTTCTCTGTTCACTGTATATTTTTTTCTCAACCTATATTTATGTATATAATTTAAATTAGATTCAAATTTGGGAATAAGTCATTGCGTACCTCACTGTAGTTCGAATTGAACGAGCCCTAGCTCGCGGCCCACCATCGAATCGCGTCACCGTGCCATCGATCGACTCGCCTCCCACTGCGAAACATGCCTACACCGCATCGCTCTCAAAATCAATCGCACCTCCCCACGACCCCTGGTTCAACAACGCCCCCACCAGCCCCATCGCGATTGACTGCATCGCGACATGGCCCCACGCACGTGAGCACGCCACCGCCAGCGGCGCCCCATGCCATAACCTCGAGCTTGCCTCTTACCCAAGTCGCGACGCCAAAACCCCACGTCGCCGCGCCTTGTCGCCTCCAGGTCGCAACCCACAACCCCCACAGCGCACGACATACGACCCCCATCTCTTCACGAAATCGCGCGCATCCCCAGGTCGAGCGCCAACGCGACATCGTGCTCGCGCGCCTCTATCGCTCGCGCGATTGGATTTAGGGCTTCGGCCTCCATTTTTTTTTTCTTTATTTTCTGCGGCCATTAATTGAATTTGCTTTGATTCGTGAATTGAAGAAGGAAAGTGAAGGAGAGGGATATTTAAAATCAACTGAGGCATGTTCGGCCATGCCCACACGATTTGGTATCGTGATTTTAGGCATGATATTAGGAACGAAACGTGGTGTTTGACTAAGTTTTAAATTTAAATTTAAATTGAATCTGATTCAATTGCAACGCGTTTACTCACCGTGTGCTCACATATCAACTCCAAAAAATACGAAATTTGAAATCCGGCAATAATTCAATATTCCGGACCCAATGGAACTGGTTTCGTCGAATTGCGAGACTGTGCCTCGGACAGCTATTTTTAAATATCGATTCAAACGATTAAATTTCAAAACTGAACAATTCACTTTAAAATTCAATTCTGAAGCTTCTATAATCTTCAGTATTATCAATGTGAATTTTACAAGCCTTTGAAATATTTTTAATTGGCTTAAAATTGAAGATTCAAATTTTTATTCAACTTTCAATAGATTAAATTCTAAAATTTAATTGCCAATTTATTCTGATAATTTGAAATTTTAAGTCAAATTATCATTTAAATATTTAAAATAAATTAAATATCCTCAAATTAAATTGTTAAAAATTCTGGATCGTTACAAAAGGTGAATTTGAGAAGTCTTATAAGACTAAGATGACTAGAATAAAATTATTAAGATGGAAAATAAATTTTGAATGAATGAATGAATTTGCAATTGCAAGTACGTGAAAGTGAAATTGAATGTTGAAATTCATTTCGAATTTGTAAGTAAATAGAACTGGAATTGGAATTGAATTTGGTTTGTGTTAAACAAAGTGAAATATTGAAATAAAATTAGTAAATAAAACTAATTAAAGGAATGACAAAATTAAATATGATTTGAAATGAATCGAAATTCAATAATTGTAAACGAAAATAAATATATTAATAGAAGTGAATAAAATTGAATTTTTAATTAATTGGAATAATATGGGTTTGTTTAAAAATAAAAAAAAATGAATTGAATGTAAGCAAGTGGGTTGCAAACCCTTCAAATTGAATGAAAATGGTATATGAATTAATTGAAAACAGTTGGATTAGTATTAAAACTATATAAATTGCTTACTGTAATAACCCGGATTTTTGGACATCTGGTAACTGGATAAATAAGTGGTTTATTCAATTGATAGATAAAAAAATTCTGATAATGAAAGATATCTGGTTAAGTAAGTGAATTTGAAAATATAATAAAAAGTGGATTTTAAATCTCTGAATAAATATTTGATAATCTCCTAGCATAATTACTAAAAATTTGACAAATTGTCTTTTGAAACAAATAATAATGGTTGTTTATATATATATATATGGATATAAGAAGATTTTAAATAGAAACATTATTATTTCCAAAAAAATTGAATCTGTGTTTGTTTAAGTAAAAATATTAGTGTGAGTTGATTTCAAATTGGATTTTTAAATTGTATTTGAATTTGAATTTAAATTTAGGATTTAAAGGAAAGATATATATCTTAATATATTTTGGAATTTTAAAATTGACAAATTTTTATTTTCAAATAATAATTATATGTTGCTTTTATATATATGAATAAAAATAGATTTTTAAAGAAAATAGAATTGTTATTCTCAAATTTGAATGTGTTGTTATATTTATATATATAACTTGATTTTAAAATTTGATTTTTAAATCTAATTTGAATTTGAACTTAATTTTGAAATTCAAAAGATAGATATTTAAAAGTATTTGGATTTAAAAATATATGTATAAGCTTTTATTTATATATAATTGGTTTAATTTTATATATTCTTTAAAGAAATTTATATATATATATATATATAAATAAGAATTTATAAAGTAAAGGCTTTCTATTTACATTTAAAATAAATAAAAACAACTTGAGTGACAAATGTAAATTTATAAAGGCTTGGTTTTAACATGTGTTAACTAATAGACAATACTATATGACAAATGTTGAATGTTTTAACAAGTTTCCTTTATAATTTTATTTTTCTTTTATTTTAAATAAATCACATTTTTCACTTATTTAAACATATGTTTTCCTACTTTCATTTTTTTTCTATCCTTCTCATTCCTAAGGCTAAGAACTTCAGCCTGTAAAATTAAAAGCTGGCAAATTTTCTCAAAAACAAATCTGAAAATCAATTTATTCTTCAAACTAAAAACTTATCAAATTCAACAACCTATAATTCATTTTCAAAGATCAAAAACAAACCTGAATATCTTCTTCAACCTAGGATTTATCTAAAACAAGAAACCTGAGACTCCAAAAAGTGAAATGTTTCATCAGCAAGCAAATCAAACTTTTTCAAGTTTTCAACAGCAAAGTAAGATCGGACCCAACATCAAGCTAGATTTAATCTTCAGATCAAAAAAAATTGCTAGATCAAAAATTCAAATCAAGTCAATCTCAAATCAAGTCCAGTTCAACCTGTTCTCTGTTTTTTTTCTTTTCGAAGCCTGGTGAGTATAACCTATCTCTTCTTACTTAACTGGTACTTTGAATGCATGCGGAAATGTTTGTGAAATTGGATAAACTATTGTACATTGATAGGTGTTCATATATTAGGACATGTTATTCTTATATTGGTGAAATAAACATGGATTAAAAACATTTGGACTCAAAAGTACAGGAATATTGCTCAGTATAAAAAAAACAGCAGATACTGTAACTTCAAAGGAAACTTTTTTTAGATCTGCTTGCTTAGTCGAATTTAGTCTTCAGATTCAAAGGGAAACTCATCTACTTTTAGATGTAGATTACTAGAAAATTTGGATTTTTTTGAATATCTTTTTGTATAAAGGGTGTAAAGTTTTATTTACAGTAAAGAACACCATAATGGAAGAAATCTAAATACTTTAATTTAATCAACTGATTATATGAAGGTGTTCGTCCTTGAAAATCATGAATTTTGAAAATGGTTTGACGATTTTTAGTCAAATGTTGAGTGAGATAAGAGAAGTTTATCGAAGTTTGGGTATTTGTCATTTATCGGCGTCACGGCCGATTTGGGGCACGACGTTCGTCGTGGAGTTGGGGTAGAGGGTGTCGCTCTCTCGAAAAATGGTTGAAGATAGTTTCATCCACCGTGGTGGCCGGATAGGGTTAGAATAGGGTTTAAGGACCTCTTTGGTTCGAAGAGGTTATCGAGTTCATCACGATGGAGAGGCTGGACCGGACTTGATCAGAGAGGGTGGGTTTGGTGCGTGAGACTACGGCGTAGGGTAGGGCGGTGTATCGGGGTCTCAGGCGACCTGAGCTGGTGGCGCAGGGGGGTTTTCCGTTGAGTGATATGGATTTTTGCTGTAACGACTAGTTCAATTTTGAGTTGTTGAGAATTAGTGATTTTTGGGTTGCCGAACGTCTCGTCGATGACGTCGCCGACATGAGGACGGTAGCGGAGCCGGTTAGAGGTGACTGGATTGATTGTGCACGTGCACAAGACGGTTTCGTATCTGGTGTTGGATTGTTGTGTTTTGCTTCGGGAAAGCAGGGGGTATACTCGGGGTTTCTCTCGAGTTCGATAGGGGTAGTACTGAGTTTTGGGCTTGGAGAAGTTTGTTTTTCTGGCTCGTGTTGTTAATCGAGTTTTCTAGGTTTGAGCTAGGGTTATTTCAATCTGTTATCTGGTTCTTAACATATAAGGGAAGATAATTAAACAAGTTTATTTAAAGAGCTAGTATAATTGAGTTCTCAAGCCGAATATCAAAATAATTTGTTAGTCAAATGATCGTATAATTTAATTTGTTTGATTTGGTATATTTCCAAGTTGATTAAAAGTAACTAGTTTTAATCATGAAATTATTCCCTAAATGATTCTCAAATAAGAATAATGATGTAATTAGATAATTGATGTAAATAAGAATTTGTCTTTATTCAATTAAGGTTGAGATTAATTAAAATTAGTAATTAGTGAATTACTTAAAGGTTAACCACTAAAAGAAATTAATAGGGGTTGATTGATTAATATTAATAATCAAAGGATAATTACTTGATGAAAAGTAATTAATGAATAGTTAATGAATATAATTATGGAAAGAATCATTAGCTATTGATTAAGTGATAATTAATTAACTAATGTAGTTAATAAATTGATTGAAAATAAAGCAATTAAGGGTTAATTTTTAATTAAGTAATTAAAGGGAGGTTGATTAATAAATAGTTAAGGATTATTTATTATAATTGAGGATTATCAGTTAATTAATTAGTAATTAATTAATTGGTAATTAGAGATTAATGGATGAGTAATTAGAGATAAATTACCCAAATGATAAATTAATTAATATAAGTAATCAAAGGATAAATTTGTTAAGGATTAATTAATTTAATTTGCAATTAAAGGTTAAATTAATTGAAAATTAAGGGTTAATTTATTAAGGATAATTAACTGATGGGACAATTACTTAATGGAAGAAATTTAAGGATTAATTAATTAGTAAAATTAATTAGGAATGAGTGAAGAGTAATTAATTTGTGAAATTAATTACTACTGTAATTAAGGAATAATTAATCAAGGATGATTAATTAAGAAGAATGACCTAAGAATGATTAATTAATTGTGTTGTAATTAATTTAATTAGGAATGGTGTGATTAATTAATCTTGCTTATGAGTTATTGAATGATAATGTGGTTATCTATCAATGATGGATTGCTGTGTAAAAGTGACACCCTGTATTTAAAATTTGAGTTATATTTCACTTGAATAACGAGGCTAAGATGTATGGAATTCGAAGAGACCGGAGTCGGCTATTAGAAAATACCCGAGACCACTTCGATTCCTTGAAAGTTGATATTTGAAATCAATAGGCTGGAATGGAATGATTTAAGTGAATTGGATCATTTAATCTAAGTTTTGGCACTTAGAATTGATGTGTGAAATAAGTGATGTCTATAACAACTTGTGAAGTTGTAAATTGATATAAGTTACCCCGGGTTATATATATGTTATATGCTCTTGTAATTCATGCTAGATGAATTTACTCATGCTGGTTTCCAGCCTGACCCGGGTGTTACTTTGATGTATTACTTGGGTCAGACCGAGTATTACAGATTTGCAGGTAAGGACGTTCTGGAGCTCAGGAGGCGAGCTGGATGGCAGGAACGTATGGAGTGTTTCCGCTGTGATATATAGTTTTATATATAGGACATGTTATTTTAAATGCCCAGCGTTGTGTAAATGTTGTAACTCTGATATATAAAAATATAAGTGTAGTGATATAGTTCTTCTTTGTAAAACTATTATTTATGTGATATTATATTTTGATCCGCTGCGAATGTGAGGTTTCTGTGACTTGTTCTTGTTTCTTCTTCTTTCTCTAACTATCTTGAATTTTCGGGTTCGAAATTTCTGGGTCGTTACACTTACGGAAAGTGTTTAGTGTGCATTGCCTTTAAAATTCATGTGTTTAACTATTGCAAAAAAAGTGAAATGTTGTTAAACTTCATATATATGACACTTACATGTTTTAGTTGAGTAAGTACAGGTTCAGGGAAGTTGTTGGGCTGGATTTGATTGCGCAAAATGCTAATCAAATAAGCCATTTGCTTAAAAATGCTAAATCAGGTACGCCTACGCAATAAAATAAAAAAAATGAACTGTTTTTGTTTTTTCCGACCGGGTGGGTCGATGTATATATATTTATATCTTTTGTCAAATTGCAAAAGCTACACTGTACGAAGGGAACTCTGCCAAAATTTTCTGAAAATTGTGGGAGATAGAAAAAATTTTGGGAAATTTTTTTGCTAGCGACAAACGATTTCAGATTGGAAACTGAAGTAAATTAGTGAATGAAACTAATTTAAAATAATAATATGAATCAGTTACAATTGAAAGATAAAATTCAATATTCAGAGTTGAAGATAAATTGAATTCATATGGTAATGGGAAAACTAATTAATAGATGTAGATATGAAAACTTCTGTAAGAAAATGTATAAAATGATTTTAAAGGCTATGAATGGATATTAATGGTAAGTAGGATATACAGGTATTATAAGGAGAAAGGAAAATTGGTTTTGGTTTCTGAAGATAAATTTGAATTGCTCGACAAAAAGGTATGTATTTCAATTTCAGTATGAAATTTGGTGATTTTCTTGTCTAGCCACTTGGCGTTTTGTTTTCTTTTGAAATCTGAGGGCCTGTGGTGCCATTTTGTAGTGGTACCGAGCTAACCGCGCAAAGGAGACGCTGGCGAAATTTTTCGAAAATTTAGGGAGTTAGAAAATTTTTGGGAAAATTTGAAATTTTGAACTTAAATTTGAATTTGATTTTTTAAAGAAAACAATATTGTTTGGAACTTATGATTGAAGTTGGAAAGTTAGTTGAATTAATGATGAGTCTTAAATAAAAAGATTTGTTTTGGGCAAGATGATAAAACTATTTGAATTAGGAAAAATAATAAATGGGTTAAGGATCATTTTTCTTAACTAGTAATTTCGGGACGAAATTCTTTTAAGGGGGGAAGGATGTGATGACTCAGAAATTTTTAACATTTGAAATTGGAAATATTTAATTGATTTTAAATATTAGAATGATGGTTTAGCTTGAATTTCAAATATAACTATGGATTTAGCAATTAAATTATTAGATTTAATTTTTGAAATTTGGGTAAAATATTAAATCCTCGATTTTATGCTGATTAAAAATAATTTGAAGTCTTGGAAAATTTATATTGATAATACTGGAGGCAATAAAACTTTTAAAAGTGAATTTAAAAGCAGTTTATTCGATTTTGAATTTATATCATTTAAGTCGATATTTTTAAATAGCCTTCCGAGGCGCAGTCTCAGATTTCGACGAAACCAGTTCCGTTGGATCCTGATATTGTTTTATTATCGGATTTCAAATTTCGTAGTGATTGGAGTTGCTTTGTGAGCGTACGATATTTAAACGCGTTGAAAATTAAACCGAAATTTAATTTAATAGCTGGGTTCAAAAAGCTATCTTCTCCATACGATCGAATTAGGACTCGAAACCTTTCCCATTGCTTTCAGAATAGGGGTATAATATTATAAACGCCTAGCGGCACGTCTCGATAGGGTATTGGAATTTTAAGTCACATTAAAACGAGATATTTTCAATTAATTTTTTTTTAAATCAAATCAAAGAAAAAAGCAAAGCCGCCTCCTTTCTTTATATGTAACAACCCGCATATTTATCGAGTTTGTATTTAAATATTTTATTTAAATATTAACTCGTTAATCGGATTTTGGTCCGAAAAGCTACTTTTTGCAAACGGTCAAATTAGGACTCGAGACCACTTCCATTGAGTTCGAAATGTCGTTTACAACTTTTTAAGTATAAACATCGATAGGTTTGGAGTTAGTGAAATTTCACTAACTTTTCCCGCTTTGGACTTTGGGTTAGTTTAGCCTATTAAGCCCAAGTTCCAACCCTCTTCTCCTCACTCTTCATAAATTTCCTAACTAATCAAGCTTTGGCATTAATGGTGGAGGGAATGGGAAATTAAAACTCCAAGCACAAATTCAATTGCAAATCCAACATTCAACTCCAAATTCAAGTAGAAGATATTGGATTCAAGCTTTGGATTGCTTCTCCTTGCTTTCAAGCTTCATCTTCATAAACTTTAGTGCAAAGGTGAGATTTTTGTCTCACAAATCTAGTCTATAACTATATTGGACTGTTGGGAATGATTCCCTATCACTTTTGCATGCACATTTGCATTTGGTTTGGATTGGATTGGCGAAAAACTCCAATTTTTAGCATTTTGGTGAATTTTCTGCACTTAGGTCGTTCTGGCCATTTTTAGGTCGTTCGGAGTTAAGTCGTTCGTCCATGGGTCGTGAGTCGTTCACGAGTTAACTTTAGGTCGTTCTGGAAGAATTGGCACTTCGGAATTAGGTCGCTCACGAGTTAAGTCGTTAGGTCGCTCGCGAGTTAGTACCATAGGTCGCAGGGCTTTAGGTCATTCTGGAAGTATTGGCACTTCGGAGTTAGGTCGCTCGCGAGTTAAGCCTTAAGTCGTAGGTCGCTCACGAGTTTGGCCTTAAGCCGTAGGTCGCTCGCGAGTTAAGCTTTAAGTCTTAGGTCGTTTCCGACCTATAATCTCTAGGCAAACGTTAAGTCGCTCGCCCTGGTTTATCTCGTAGGTCGTCTCCGACCTAAGCTCCAGATAAGTCGTTCGAGTTAGGTCGTTGGACCATTTACCTTAGGTCGCTCGTCCACTAAGTCGGCCTGGTTTATCTCGTAGGTCGTCTCCGACCTAAGCTCCAGATAAGTCGTTCGAGTTAGGTCGTTGGACCATTTACCTTAGGTCGCTCGTCCACTAAGTCGGCCTGGTTTATCTCGTAGGTCGTCTCCGACCTAAGCTCCAGATAAGTCGTTCGAGTTAGGTCGTTGGACCATTTACCTTAGGTCGCTCGACTCTGTTAAGTCGGCCATGTTGGGTCGTGAGTCATCGTTAGGTCGCGAACACCTCTAGGTCGCAACCACTAAGTCGCTTGACCCCTTAGACCCCTAGGTCGCAGCCGTTAGGTCGTATGACCCTTGAGTCGTTAGGTCGTTAGACCTCATTTTGTCTTCACTAGGTCGTACCGTTTTGGTCGGGGCGCTGCCCCGCACCCCGCCGGGGGCGCTGCCCCCTGGACCCCCGCGACCTGACCGGGCAGGTCGAACCCCGTAAGCGGTGGCGTTGCCCCCGCACCCCCACCTTGGGGGGTTGCCACCCCCCCTGGACCCCCCCCTCCGTAGGGGATCTTATCTGAAAAACATTGAGCTGATTTCCTTGGATTTTATTCACATCTCCGTATGCGATTTTTGTGACTGATTGTTTCTACAATTGCTTCTGTGTTTTGTCACTTTATAATATAAAGGTTTCAATACTAGTAGTAAATATCAAAACTCTTTTAACAAACAATTTCAACTCTATTTTTAATAACAAAGCTCTTTTCTTAAACCGTTTTCCAATCTATTAGTATATACAAGCCTTTACCTCACTCGGATGAGAAATCTAATTAAACGACTTAGTAAAACAAGTGGTATGAAACGCTTGCGTTCACTTCGTCGGTTAATTCTTGGACTTGTTCGATTGAACCTCTTGTGACAATTTTATTAGTGAAGATTTACAGTTTGTTCGTAAATATTTAAGTTAAGCAAGTGGTTATGGGACATGAAGCTAAACTTCTATATTTACTAGCTTAGTGTAATTGACACTTCTCGTTGATCTTGATGATCGCTTTATGAATTAGACTAGCAATTGCGCGATGTCTCTTTCATTGCAAGGTTAGACTAGACACCACTTGTGTGATTCCATTCACACATACCTTTCTGCTTTTTGGTTAGTCTTGACCTCAATCTGTGTGATTCCACTCACACATGTGGGGTAGCTCCCCATGGTCTTCGGACCGTCATGTGATAGGCCTCTTTCCCTTTTTATGATTTCTGGATTTCTCGTGTTGATTTCTGGAATTTATGTCACTGACTTGTTATGAGTACAAGTTTAGGGTATGATGCCCTCTTCGAATCTTTGAGAAGATTCTTGTGATATTGATTATCTCTTATTGATTGATCTTCTGTTGATCATTATTTACATACTTATAGTGGTATGTCGTTATGGATATTTATGTTTATGCCATATCTTTTATGTTATATCATGTCATCTGATATTTATAGCTAGACTGATCCGTTTATTATTTTCTTAAATAATACTCGGGTCAGACCGAGATGTTACAGGTGCTTCTGCTTGACTTCTTCCCAGGGATTCATCACTCTGACTTTTGGCTAACTGTTTAGATTAGCAGTTTTTGTTGTATACACTTGAGATATAGACTCATAGTTGTATTCTTTTGTATAGCACGTGTTGCTATTCTTTTGTATTATCGTGGATCTTACTGACCACTACTCTGATGTACACTTTCATGTGTTAGTTATATATTCATATCTTCTTCCGCCTTTGTGATATGGATATCTGTGACTGATTTGTGATATGATTATTTCTATGTTTGTTTCCGAAGATTATTTATAGCCACCGTGTGATAAGAAATTACATGGATGGTCGCTCCTCAACAGCCTTATTCTCCGTGCTAGTTGACAGCACTACTCCGGAGTGTTCTTGGCTAGCGTGGGTATAGAGGTGGGGCGTCACAGCTTGGTATCAGAGCCAAACTTTGGAACAATGTAGAATAACTTAACAAGGATCATCGTCCTAGGTCTATCTTAGGAGTCATACCATAGGATTAATTCGAGTCTTCGTACCGATTCATCCTATTTCCTTTATGATTCCTTGTTTTATCTATCAAGATTACTTGATGTTCATTGGTAAATAACCTTCTTACTTCTCTTCTTTCTTTCTTTAAGGAAGAGAATGTCTAGACCAGGCCGTCCCAGAACTGGATCATCTGGTGCTGCTCCTCCGAATGGAGTTTTTATGACTGCTCAACAGCTTCTTGATTTAGTAACTAATGCTCAAGCAGCTGGAGCTAACCCAGAACCCACTCACCCAAAGTCGGGATTTGCACGCTTGTGCAGCGATTACACCAACTTGGGTGGGAAGCCCTTCAAAGGTTCGGAAAATATCATCGAGGTCCAGGCTTGGTTAAAATCATGTGATCGAATCTTCTCTCGCATGAACCTTATCGATCTCCACCGCGTTCAGGTGGCTTCCAGCATGCTCCAGGAGAGAGCATTGGACTGGTACGAACTCCTTATTTCAGAAATTAATGAAGCGGATCTCACCTGGGAGCAATTTCAGGGACGCTTCGAGTTAAAGTTTGTACCAGAAGCTGGGAAAGTAACCTTGGCTCGACGTTTTATAGACCTTGTTCAAGGTCAATCCTCTGTGACTGATTACGTCGCAGCCTTCGAGTCGCTTTCCAAATATGGGGTTGAATACATCAACACCCCATTGAAGAAGAACCAGAGGTTCGTTTATGGCTTAAATAAGAGTCTTAAGAAGCCACTGCTCCTGAAACTAGAAGTCGCATTTGATCAACTCGTCGATATCGCTCTTCGTCTTGAAGAGGCTGATAGAGAGAGTGATGTTGAAGTGGAAGGCGCTAAACCAAACTTCAACAACAAGAAGAGGCCAAACAAATTCAAGGGTCCTTATCCCAACAAAAAGGGTAAGCAGGCAATCCATGCGGCAAAGTCTCCTTCTCCTAGCGGTGCGAGTTGCTTCAACTGTGGGTCTGGGGATCATTATGCGAATAAGTGCTCTAAGCCCAAATCTTGTCGCTATTGTAAGAGCCCAGATCACTTTATACATCAATGCCTCAAACGTAAAAGCAGGAATGAGGGAAAGTTAAATGTGGCTCAAGCCCCTGGCAACACATCTCGTGGCCAAGGTATTTCTCATTCCATTCTTGATGGTATTATTTTATTTCATGATCAACCTATTAGAGTTCTCTTTGATACGGGTGCATCCCATTCTTTTATATCAAAGGAACTGGTAGACACTTTTTCCTTAAGTGTTACTGCATTGATGACTTCTTTAAAAATTGCGAATCCTGTTGGTGGATCCGCAACTCTTAGTTTGCTTTGTAAAGATGTGGAGATTATTTTATGTGATTTTTCTTTCCTAGCCGATTTGCATGTCATGCGTTACTTAGGCTTTGGAATAATTTTGGGAATGGATTGGCTTAACCGTTATCAAGCCCATATCCTATGTCCTGAGCGGACTATTCATCTCCGACATCCACAATCTGTTAAACAGATTTCTGTTAATCTTAAAGATTCAGAATCCTGTTTGGTGGCATCTTTATATTCTTTAAATCCTCGTAATGACGATGATGATGATGAAGATGATATTATTTCTCGTATTCATGTTGTTCGTGAATTTTCCGACATATTCGAGCCCGTTTTAGGTTTGCCACCTAAACGAGCAATTGAGTTCAGAATTAATCTTGTTTCTGGAGCTCAACCTATTACTCGTCCTCCTTATCGCATGTCCAATAAGGAAAATGAGGAGATGCGTAAACAATTATCTGAGTTGGAGACGAGGCAATTTATTCGCTCTAGTTCCTCGCCTTGGGGAGCTTCGGCTATTTTCGTAAAGAAATCCGATGGTACTCTGAGGCTCTGCGTTGATTATCGCAAGCTTAACGATCTTACTATTAAAAATAAATATCCTTTACCTCGGATTGATGATCTATTCGATCAGCTTAGTGGTGCTAAGGTCTTTTCACAATTGGACTTGGCTACCGGTTTCCATCAGCTTCGTATCGCTGAGGATAGCATTCCTTTGACATCATTCCGTACTCGATATGGATCTTATGAATGGCTTGTTATGCCATTTGGGTTAACGAATGCTCCAGCTTATTTCGTTGACCTCATGAATCGAGTTTTCAAAGATTTCCTCGATCGGTTTGTTCTCATATTCATTGATGATATTCTAGTGTATTCAAAAACCGAGGAGGAACATGAGAAACATCTTAGGATTGTATTGGAAACACTTAGGAGTAATCAATTAAAGGCGAAATTTTCTAAATGCCACTTTTGGCAATCTCGTGTGAAGTTTCTCGGTCATATTATTTCCGAATCCGGGATATCCGTGGATCCTTCAAAGATCGAAGCGATTCAAGATTGGAAGAGACCGGAGAGTGTGACAGAGATTCGTAGTTTTCTCGGATTGGCGGGCTATTACCGCCGTTTTATTAGAGACTTTTCTAAGATTGTCGTGCCTCTTACTGGCTTGACTAAGAAGGGAGTTAAATACATTTGGTCGGACAAATGTGAAGCCTCTTTTCAGAAATTGAAAGAACTCCTTTCCGATGCTCCTATTCTTGTGATTCCCGAGGGGAATCAAGATTTTGTTGTTTATACCGATGCTAGTCACGTTGGTTTGGGTGCCGTTCTTATGCAAAAAGAACGTGTTGTTGCTTATGCTTCTAGGCAATTGAAGCCGGCCGAGACTAGATATGCCACTCATGATCTAGAGCTCGCGGCTATTGTTTTCGCCCTTCGAATGTGGCGTCATTATCTATTGGGAGAGAAATTTATTCTTTACACGGATCATAAGTCTTTGAAATATTTATTTTCTCAAAAAGAACTTAATTTACGTCAACAGCGTTGGCTCGAGTTCCTTGCACCTTATGATCTTGATATTCTTTATACCCCCGGTAAGGGTAATCGTGTCGCCGATGCTCTTAGCCGTAAGCAACAAGCAGTTGTTTCTATGATGATATCCGAATGGAACGATCTCGAGATCTTATCCACTTGTGAGATTCGAGAGCGCGTATCCGATTTATGCTCATCGCTTGTTTTATGTAGCCTTGAGGCCCATCCTTCTCTTTTAGACCGCATTCTTGAAGCTCAAGGGCTAGATTCTGAATTGGCTCTTCTTGGCAAAAATGTTAAGGATAAAATTGATATTGAAGGTTTGAAAGACTTTGATATTGATTCTCGTGGCGGCATTCGAAAATTTGGTAGACTTATCGTACCAAATATTAGAGATCTTCGTAAAGATATTTTAGAAGATTCCCATCGTTCTAGATTCACCATTCATCCTGGTAGTAGTAAAATGTACGCTGATATGAAGCGACTTTATTATTGGGAGGGAATGAAATCTGATATTGCTAACTTTGTTAAGTGTTGCATGACTTGCCAACTTGTCAAGGCCGAACATCAAAGGCCTGGTGGGTTATTGCAACCTTTAGAAATTCCAATTTGGAAGTGGGATCAAATTTCCATGGACTTTATAGATGGCCTTCCCCGTTCTCGTTTGGGTCATGATAGCTTATGGGTGATTGTTGATAGACTTACTAAATCCGCCCATTTTATTCCGGTTCGGTCTAGTCGAACCGTTCCGCTTTTGGCCAAACTATTTGTCAAGGAAATTGTAAAATTGCATGGAGTTCCTACTTCTATTGTTAGCGATCGTGATCCATTGTTTACTAGTGGATTTTGGAAGAGTCTTCAAAAAGCTTTAGGAACGAAGCTTAATTTTAGCACCGCTTATCACCCCCAGTCCGATGGACAAACCGAGCGTGTGAATCAAACTCTTGAAGATATTCTTCGTGCTTGTGTGCTTGATTTTGGAGGAAGTTGGGAAGATCATATTTCACTTGTTGAATTTTCCTATAATAATAGCTTCCAATCTAGTATTGGTATGGCACCTTTCGAGGCACTCTACGGAAGGCCATGCCGATCTCCTTCTTGTTGGCTTGAGGCCGGTGAGAAGCTGGTTTTAGGTCCAGACTTTATTCGTGATTCCACGGAAAAGATTGAACTTATTCGACATAGGATGAAAGAAGCCCAGAGTAGAAAAAAATCCTATGCCGATAATCGAAGAAGGAAATTAGAATTTTCTGTTGGGGATCCTGTTTTTATTCGTGTTTCACCTATGAAGGGTGTTGTACGTTTCAGTCGATCGGGGAAGTTAGCGCCTCGATATATTGGGCCATTTCCTATCACTGAACGTATTGGTTCCATGGCTTATCGCCTTGCATTGCCGGCTCAGTTTTCTGCTATGCATGATGTATTTCACGTTTCTCAATTACGGAAATGCCTTCGGGATTCCGATTCTATTCTTGAGCCTGCTGTTGTGGAAGAAATTGAAGTTTCGCCGAATTTAACTTATGAGCAGCATCCTATTCGAGTTATAGCTTCTGAGGTTAAACGACTTCGAAATAAAGATGTTCCGCTTGTGAAGGTTCAATGGTCCTCAAATCCTAAGGATTGTTCTTGGGAATCCAGAGAATTCATCGAGCGTACACATCCGGACTTGCTTACTCCTTCTCCTTGAGGTGAACTTCTTCTTTCAAAATTCCTCTTGTGTTAATATGCTTTTATGGTTGTTACTTTTTATTTCCATCTTATATATATTGCGAGGACGCAATTTCTTTAAGGAGGGGAGTCTGTAACAACCCGCATATTTATCGAGTTTGTATTTAAATATTTTATTTAAATATTAACTCGTTAATCGGATTTTGGTCCGAAAAGCTACTTTTTGCAAACGGTCAAATTAGGACTCGAGACCACTTCCATTGAGTTCGAAATGTCGTTTACAACTTTTTAAGTATAAACATCGATAGGTTTGGAGTTAGTGAAATTTCACTAACTTTTCCCGCTTTGGACTTTGGGTTAGTTTAGCCTATTAAGCCCAAGTTCCAACCCTCTTCTCCTCACTCTTCATAAATTTCCTAACTAATCAAGCTTTGGCATTAATGGTGGAAGGAATGGGAAATTAAAACTCCAAGCACAAATTCAATTGCAAATCCAACATTCAACTCCAAATTCAAGTAGAAGATATTGGATTCAAGCTTTGGATTGCTTCTCCTTGCTTTCAAGCTTCATCTTCATAAACTTTAGTGCAAAGGTGAGATTTTTGTCTCACAAATCTAGTCTATAACTATATTGGACTGTTGGGAATGATTCCCTATCACTTTTGCATGCACATTTGCATTTGGTTTGGATTGGATTGGCGAAAAACTCCAATTTTTAGCATTTTGGTGAATTTTCTGCACTTAGGTCGTTCTGGCCATTTTTAGGTCGTTCGGAGTTAAGTCGTTCGTCCATGGGTCGTGAGTCGTTCACGAGTTAACTTTAGGTCGTTCTGGAAGAATTGGCACTTCGGAATTAGGTCGCTCACGAGTTAAGTCGTTAGGTCGCTCGCGAGTTAGTACCATAGGTCGCAGGACTTTAGGTCATTCTGGAAGTATTGGCACTTCGGAGTTAGGTCGCTCGCGAGTTAAGCCTTAAGTCGTAGGTCGCTCACGAGTTTGGCCTTAAGCCGTAGGTCGCTCGCGAGTTAAGCTTTAAGTCTTAGGTCGTTTCCGACCTATAATCTCTAGGCAAACGTTAAGTCGCTCGCCCTGGTTTATCTCGTAGGTCGTCTCCGACCTAAGCTCCAGATAAGTCGTTCGAGTTAGGTCGTTGGACCATTTACCTTAGGTCGCTCGTCCACTAAGTCGGCCTGGTTTATCTCGTAGGTCGTCTCCGACCTAAGCTCCAGATAAGTCGTTCGAGTTAGGTCGTTGGACCATTTACCTTAGGTCGCTCGTCCACTAAGTCGGCCTGGTTTATCTCGTAGGTCGTCTCCGACCTAAGCTCCAGATAAGTCGTTCGAGTTAGGTCGTTGGACCATTTACCTTAGGTCGCTCGACTCTGTTAAGTCGGCCATGTTGGGTCGTGAGTCATCGTTAGGTCGCGAACACCTCTAGGTCGCAACCACTAAGTCGCTTGACCCCTTAGACCCCTAGGTCGCAGCCGTTAGGTCGTATGACCCTTGAGTCGTTAGGTCGTTAGACCTCATTTTGTCTTCACTAGGTCGTACCGTTTTGGTCGGGGCGCTGCCCCGCACCCCGCCGGGGGCGCTGCCCCCTGGACCCCCGCGACCTGACCGGGCAGGTCGAACCCCGTAAGCGGTGGCGTTGCCCCCGCACCCCCACCTTGGGGGGTTGCCACCCCCCCTGGACCCCCCCCTCCGTAGGGGATCTTATCTGAAAAACATTGAGCTGATTTCCTTGGATTTTATTCACATCTCCGTATGCGATTTTTGTGACTGATTGTTTCTACAATTGCTTCTGTGTTTTGTCACTTTATAATATAAAGGTTTCAATACTAGTAGTAAATATCAAAACTCTTTTAACAAACAATTTCAACTCTATTTTTAATAACAAAGCTCTTTTCTTAAACCGTTTTCCAATCTATTAGTATATACAAGCCTTTACCTCACTCGGATGAGAAATCTAATTAAACGACTTAGTAAAACAAGTGGTATGAAACGCTTGCGTTCACTTCGTCGGTTAATTCTTGGACTTGTTCGATTGAACCTCTTGTGACAATTTTATTAGTGAAGATTTACAGTTTGTTCGTAAATATTTAAGTTAAGCAAGTGGTTATGGGACATGAAGCTAAACTTCTATATTTACTAGCTTAGTGTAATTGACACTTCTCGTTGATCTTGATGATCGCTTTATGAATTAGACTAGCAATTGCGCGATGTCTCTTTCATTGCAAGGTTAGACTAGACACCACTTGTGTGATTCCATTCACACATACCTTTCTGCTTTTTGGTTAGTCTTGACCTCAATCTGTGTGATTCCACTCACACATGTGGGGTAGCTCCCCATGGTCTTCGGACCGTCATGTGATAGGCCTCTTTCCCTTTTTATGATTTCTGGATTTCTCGTGTTGATTTCTGGAATTTATGTCATTGACTTGTTATGAGTACAAGTTTAGGGTATGATGCCCTCTTCGAATCTTTGAGAAGATTCTTGTGATATTGATTATCTCTTATTGATTGATCTTCTGTTGATCATTATTTACATACTTATAGTGGTATGTCGTTATGGATATTTATGTTTATGCCATATCTTTTATGTTATATCATGTCATCTGATATTTATAGCTAGACTGATCCGTTTATTATTTTCTTAAATAATACTCGGGTCAGACCGAGATGTTACAGGTGCTTCTGCTTGACTTCTTCCCAGGGATTCATCACTCTGACTTTTGGCTAACTGTTTAGATTAGCAGTTTTTGTTGTATACACTTGAGATATAGACTCATAGTTGTATTCTTTTGTATAGCACGTGTTGCTATTCTTTTGTATTATCGTGGATCTTACTGACCACTACTCTGATGTACACTTTCATGTGTTAGTTATATATTCATATCTTCTTCCGCCTTTGTGATATGGATATCTGTGACTGATTTGTGATATGATTATTTCTATGTTTGTTTCCGAAGATTATTTATAGCCACCGTGTGATAAGCAATTACATGGATGGTCGCTCCTCAACAGCCTTATTCTCCGTGCTAGTTGACAGCACTACTCCGGAGTGTTCTTGGCTAGCGTGGGTATAGAGGTGGGGCGTCACATTATACATCACGTTCCTTTCTCTTCAAATCAATTCAAATCGAAATCAACTCAAATTTATTTGCAAGCCATATCTTTCCAATATTATAACCGCATATTCTTCAGTTCAAAAACAAAATTCGTGTTACTACTCTCCCTTTTCCCTGGAGTTCGAAATGAATGAAATCATAAATCGAAGTCACAGCTATGAAAAAAAATCGTTCACGAGCTCTGTTCTAGGCGCGCGCTGGAGGGGCGATGTGACGCCCCACCTCTAGACCCACCTAACCAAGGACACTACGAGGTAATGCCGTCAACTAGCATGGAGAATAAGCCTGTTGAGGAGCGACCATCCGCATAATTGCTTAGTGCAGGTACCGATGTGCCAGATTAAAAATATAATCTTTTCATCTCGAAAGGGAATCCGACATACCGACAAAAAATCAAAGCTACTACACAGTGACTATATGTAGTCTTCGGAAACAAATATAGAAATATCATAACACAAATCAGTCACAGAAGTTCATATCTCAAAGGCGGAAACAGATATGAATATTACACATAAAAGTGTATATTAGAGTAATGGTCAATCAAGATCCACAACATCACAAAAGAATAGTTACAAGTGCTACACAAAAGAATAAGTATACATCATGGTGTCTCTGTCTCAAATGTATACAACCAAAAACTACTAATCTAAGTAGTTAGTCAAAAGTCAGGATAATAATCTTCGATGAGGAGTCAAGCAGAAGCACCTGTAACATCTCGGTCTGACCCGAGTATTATTTAATAAGAAAATAATAAACGGATCAGTCAAACTATAAATATCAGATAAAACGACATAGAATAAGAGATATGACAAAAACGTATGATAACCATAAAGCCATACTATGATAAGTATGTAATTGAAAATCAACCAGAGATTAATCAATATCACAAGAATCTTCTCAAAAATCAAAAGAATGTCATACTCTTTAGTTTTATTCACCAAGTCACAAATATCAACATCATATCGATGCCAATCATAAAAGCTGGTGGAACACAAATTCTAGAAATCATCAATAGAAATCCAGAAATCACAAAAAGGGGGAGGCCTGTCACAAAACAGGAGCATGAAAACTCACCAACACGTGTATCACAATCGGGACGCTATCCCATGGTCGCTAACCAAAGAGCGGTGCAACGATGTAGTACAATATCGGTACGCCCGAGGAACCTGAAACTCGAATAATTCGGAACAACGATGTAGTACAACGGTACGCCCGATGATCCTGATAAGCTGGTGCAATAACGTATTACAAAGGTACGTCTGATGGACCGAACTTCATAAAAGAACATGGGTCGCTAGCCCACAAAAATTGAGTCAAAACTCCAAATAATACATAGGTTGTTAGCCTATAAAAGAAATGAGACGAAACTCAATAAAACGAGGTACCGTCCCCTACATGGACAATGAAACATAGCATATCGCTGGTCTAAATCACATAAAATGATCATCAATGATCATCGAGAAGTGTCAACTACCTTAAGTTAGTAAATAAATGAGTTTAGCCTCATGTCCCATAACCACTGGCTTGACTTAAGTATTTACGAACAAATTGTAGATCTCCACTCAAAAATTGTCACAAGAGATTCAATCGAACAAGTCCAAGAATTAACCGACGAAGTAAACGCAAGCGTTTCATACCACTTGTTTTACTAAGCCGTTTAATTAGATTTCTCATACGAGTGAGGTAAAGGTTTGTATATGCTAGTAGATTGGAAATCGGTTTAAGAAACGAGCTTTGTAATAAAATAGTGTTGAAATTGTTTTAATAAAAGAGTTTTGATATTTACTACTAGTATTAAAACATTTATATTTTTAAAGTGAAAAATCACAAAAATGATTATAGAAACAATCAATCACCAAAATTCACCTTCGAAGACGTGAATAAAATCCAAAGAAATCGATTCGGAATCCATCAAGATGGATATTCCCAAAAATCCCGAAGAAAATGTCATCAAAGTCAATAGTAAATGATTGCAACAAATCGGAATCAACATGAATCGATAAAAAATGGAATTCTTAAACAAAATAGGCAAGCAGGCAAAACACAACACATTCAGACGTCTGAAATAGGTGGTTCAGACGTTTGAATCTGGAAAATTAGAAGTTTTCCAGAACGTAATTCAGACGTCTGAACCAAATGTTTCAGACGTCTGAAATAGACGTTTTTAGCCTATTTCCTTTCTGATTGAAATCGAGCCAATTCAGACGTCTGAAATTCCAGATTCAGATGTCTGAAACTGGAATTTAGAGCATTTCCTGAACCTCAATCAAAAATAGCCAAATGAATATCGAAAGCGATCGGACGAGCAAATGACGACTAAGGATTTACGCCACGCAACAACCCAGCCTTAACGGCTCTTCGATATGCCTCAAATATCAATGTCCAAATATCCATAATAGAATTTTCATAGATTTTGATTTCAAAACACCAAAAATTGGAATATACACCAAATCAATCCAAACCAAAATCAATTGCACAAGCATAAGTGTTAGGAATTCATACCTAACAATCGAAGATAATTATAGACTAAGATGTGAGATAAAAATCTCACATTTAAACCCAAAACTATGAAGAAGAAGCTATAGAGCAATGGCAAGAACAATCACTCTTCAATTCCAACCTAAAGAGCTTGAATCTAAGCTTAAAAGGAAAACATTTCCTAAATTAGGTTTAGGAATTTCTAAAATTGGTAAGGGAATGAGTTGGAGAATAAGAAGAGGAGGCTTACCAAAGCTTCTTCTATAAATTTGGAGCTAGAACTTGATTTGAAAATGGAAACTAAGGCTTGGAGTTTTAATTTTCCATTCCTCTCTTCATTGTTGCTAAAGCTTGAGTATTAGGAAATAGAAATGAAGTAATGAAGAGAAGAGGGGTGAAGTTTGGGTCTAATGGGCTGAAACAAAAACCAAAGCCCTAAGTGAAAAAGTAGCAAAATTCCACTAACTCCAAACATATCAAAGTTTATACTCAAAAGGGTCACAAACGTCATTTTGAACTCAATGGGGGTGGTCTTGAGTCCTAATTCGACTGTTTGCAAAAAGTAGCTTTTCAGACACTAATCCGACTAACGATGAATTATTTTAAATAAAATATTTAAATATTCAATCGTAAAATATGCGGGTTATTACAGACTCCCCTCCTTAAAGAAATTGCGTCCTCGCAATCTAAAGAAATAAATGAACAAAAAGTAACAACCATAAAAGCATATCAACACAGAAGAAGAAAGTTGGAATAAGAAGTTCACCTCAAAGAGCACGAAAAAGTAAGTCCGGATGTATTCGCTCGATGAATTCTCTGGATTCCCAAGAACAATCCTTAAGATTTGAGGAGCATTGAACCTTCACAAGAGGAACATCTTTATTCCGAAGGCGTTTAATCTCTGAAGCAATGATATGAATAGGATGTTGCTCATAAGTCAAATTTGGTGAAACCTTAATTTCTTCTACAATACCGACCTCAAGAATAGAATCGGAATCTCGAAGGCATTTCCGTAGTTGAGAAACGTGAAACATGTCATGAATAGCAGAAAACTGAGCCGGTAATGAAAGACGATAAGCCACGGAACTAATACGTTCGGTGATGGGAAATAGACCAATATATCGAGGTGCTAACTTTCCCGATTGACTAAAACGCACAACACCCTTCATAGGTTAAACACGAACAAACACAAAATCTCCCATAGAAAATTCTAATTTCCTTCTTCGGTTATCGGCATAGGATTTTTGCCTAATCTGAGCTTCTTTCATCCTATGGCGAATAAGGTCAATCTTTTCTGTGGAATCACGAATAAAATCTGGACCTAAAAACAGCTTCTCACCGACCTCAAGCCAGCAAGAAGGAGATCAGCATGGCCTTCCATAGAGCGCCTCAAAAGGTGCCATACCAATACTAGATTGGAAGCTATTATTATAGGAAAACTCAACAAGAGAAATACGATCTTCCCAACTTCCATAAAAATCAAGAACACAAGAACGAAGAAGATCTTCAAGAGTTTGATTCACACGCTCGGTTTGTCCATCGGACTGAGGATGATAAGCGGTGCTCAAATTAAGCTTCGTTCCCAAAGCTTTTTGGAGACTCTTCCAAAATCCACTAGTAAATAATGGATCACGATCATTAACAATAGAAGTAGGAACTCCATGTAATTTAACAATCTCTTTAATAAAGAGTTTGGCCAAAAGAGGAACGGTTCGGTTAGACCGAACGGGAATAAAATGGGAGGATTTAGTAAGTCTATTAACAATCACCCATAAGCTATCATAACCCGAACGAGAACGGGGAAGGCCGTCAATAAAGTCCATGGAAATTTGATCCTACTTCCAAATTGGAATTTCTAAAGGTTGCAATAAACCCACCGAGTCTTTGATGCTCGGCCTTGACAAGTTGGCAAGTCATGCAACGCTTAACAAAGTTAGCAATATCACATATCATTCCTTCCCAATAATAAAGTCGCTTCATGTTCACATACATTTTACTATTATCGGGATGAAAGGTTAATTTAGAACGATGAGAATCTTCTAAAATATCTTTACGAAGATCGCTAATATTTGGCACGATAAGTCTACCAAATTTTCGAACACCGCCATGAGAATCAATATCAAAGTCTTTCAAACTTTCAATACCAGTTTTATCCCTACAACTTTGGCTAAGAAGAGCCAATTCGGGATCTAGCTTTTGAGCTTCAAGAATGCGGTCCAAGAGAGAAGGATGAGCCTCAAGGCTACATAAAGCCAAAGATGAACATAAATCGGACTCATGATCTCGAATCTCATAAGTGGATAAAATTCCGAGATCATTCCATTCGGATATCATCATAGAAACAACCGCTTGTTGCTTACGACTAAGTGCATCGGCAACGCGATTTCCCTTTCCGGGAGTATAAAGAATGTCAAGATCATAAGATGCAAGGAATTCGAGCCAACGTTGTTGACGCAAATTAAGTTCCTTTTGGGAAAATAAATACTTTAAAGATTTATGATCGGTATAGAGAACAAATTTCTCTCCCAAAAGATAATGACGCCAAATTTTAAGGGCAAAAACAATAGCCGCGAGCTCTAAATCATGAGTGGCATATGTACCCTCGGCTGGCTTCAATTGCCTAGAAGCATAAGCAATAACACGTTCTCTTTGCATACGAACGGCACCCAAACCAACGCGACTAGCATCGGTATAAACAATGAAATCTTCATTCCCTTCGGGAATAACAAGAATAGGAGCATCGGAAAGGAGTTCCTTTAATTTCTAAAAAGAAGCTTCACATTTGTCCAACCAAATGTATTTAACTCCCTTCTTTGTCAAACTAGTAAGAGGAATGAAAACTTTGGAAAAGTCTTTTATGAAACAGTTGTAATAACCTGCCAATCCAAGAAAATTACGGATCTCCGTCACACTCTCTGGTCTCTTCCAATTTTGAATCACTTCAATCTTTGAAGGATCCACGAAAATTTCGGATTCGGAAATAATATGACTAAGAAACTTCACACGAGATTGCCAAAAGTGGCATTTAGAAAATTTTGCTTTGATTACTCCTAAGAGTTTCCAACACAATCTGAAGATGTTTTCATGCTCCTCCTCGGTTTTAGAATACACAAGAATATCATCAATAAAGATGGGAACAAATCGATCGAGGAAGTCTTTGAAAACTCTATTCATAAGGTCAACTAAATAAGCCGGAGCGTTCGTTAAACCAAATGGCATAACAAGCCATTCATAAGATCCATAACGAGTACGGAACATTGTCAAAGGAATGCTATCCTCTGCAATATGAAGCTGATGAAAACCGGTTTCTAAGTCTAATTGTGAAAAGACTCTAGCACCACTAAGTTGGTCAAATAAATCATCAACCCGAGGCAAAGGATATTTATTCTTGATAGTAAGATCATTAAGCTCGCGGTAGTCATTGCAAAGCCTAAGTGTACCATCAGATTTCTTCACAAAAATAGCCGAAGCTCCCCAAGGAGAGGAACTAGAGTGGATAAATTGCTTCGTTTCCAATTCAGATAATTGTTTGCGCATGTCCTCATTTTCTTTATTGGACATACGATAAGGAGGACGAGTAATAGGTAAAGCTCCAGGAATTAGATTAATTCTGAATTCAATTGCTCGCTTAGGTGGTAATCCTAAAACGGGCTCAAATATGTCAGAAAATTCACGAACAACGTGAATAAGAGAAATTACATCTTCCTCATCATCATTATAGTCATCATGAGGATTTAAAGAATATAAAGATGCAACCGAGTTGGAATCTGAATCTTTAAGATCAACAGAAATCTGCTTAACAGATTGAGGATGTCGAAGATGAATAGTCCGCTCAGGACATAGGATTTGAGCTTCATAGCAGTTAAGCCAATCCATTCCCAAAATCATTCCAAAGCCTAAATAACGCATGACATGCAAATTGGCTCGGAAAGAAAAATCACACAAAATAATCTCGACATCTTTACAAAGTAAACTAATTGTTGCGGATCCACCAACCGGATTTGCAATTCTCAAAGAAGTCATTAAAGCAACAATACTTAAAGAAAAATTGTCAACAAGTTCCTTTGATATAAAAGAATGGGACGCACCCGTATCAAAAAGCACTCGAATAGGTTGATCACGAAATAAACTAATGCCATCAAGGATAGAATGAGAAATACCTTGACCACGAGAAGTGTTGCTAGGGGCTTGTGCAACATTTAACTTTCCCTCCTTCTTGCCTTGAAGTTTGGGACATGAAGATAAAAGATGACCCAAACTTTTGCAATAGCGACAAAAAAGAGGTTTCGGACATCTATTGGCACAATGGTCTTTAGAACCACAATTGTAGCATTGCCCACTATTAGAGGCAGAAGTCTTTGCCACCGGAGTTGCTTGTTTCCCTTTCTTATTGGGATAAGGACCTTTGAACTTACTAGGCCTTTTCTTGTTGTTGAAGTTTAGTTTGGCACCCATCACTTCAACGTCACTCTCCCTATCTGCCTCTTCAAGACGAAGAGCGATATCAATGAGTTGATCAAAAGAAACTTCTAATTTTAGAAGTAATGGCTTCTTGAGATTTTTGTTCAATCCATAGACAAATCTTTGGTTCTTCTTCAATGGGGTGTTTATATATTCGACCTTGTATTTAGAAAGTGACTCGAATGATGCGACATAGTCTGCCACAGAGGATTCACCTTGAACAAGGTCTATGAAACAACGAGCCAATGTCTCCTTCTCAGCTTCTGGCACAAATTTTAACTTGAATCGTTCCCGAAATTTCTCCCAAGTAAGATCCGCTTCAATAATTTCAGAAATAAGAAGCTCATACCAATCTAATGCTCTTTCTTGGAGCATACTTGAAGCCACTTAGACACATTGAAGATCAATTAGATTCATGCGAGTAAAGATGCGATCGCATGTTTTGAGCTAAGCTTGGACTTGAATAATGCTTTCGGAACCCTTAAATGGCTTCCTACCCAAGTTAGTATAGTCACTGCACAAACGTGCAAATCCAGACTTAGGGTGAGTAGGCTTTGGAATGGGTCCGGTAGCTTGAGCATTCTTTACAAGATCAAGAAGTTGTTGTGCAGACATAAATACTCCATCCCAAGGAGTAGTACTAGATTGACCGGCGCTGGGACGGACAGGTCTAACCATTTCTCTTCTTTAAGAAAGAAAGAAGGAAGAAAAAGGTTATTCACAAAATAATTATCAAACAATCATGATTGATAAAACAAGGCGTCACAAAGAAAATAGGACAGAATGGGTCCAATAACTCGAATAAAATCCTAAGGCACGACTCCTAAGATGGACTTAGGACGATGATCTTTGTTAAATTATTCTACATTGTTTCGAAGTTTGGCTCTGGTACCAAGCTGTGACACCCCACCTCTATACCCACGCTAACCAAGGACACTACGGGGTAATGCCGTCAACTAGCATGGAGAATAAGGCTGTTGAGGAGCGACCATCCGTGTAATTGCTTAGTGCGAGTACCGATGTGCCAGATTAGAAATATAATCTTTTCATCTCGAAAGGGAATCCAACATACCGACACAAACTCAAAGCTACTACACAGTGGCTATATGTAGTCTTCGGAAACAAATATAGAAATATCATAACACTAATCAGTCACAGAAGTTCATATCTCAAAGGCGGAAATAGATATGAATATTACACATAAAAGTGTATATCAGAGTATTGGTCAATCAAGATCCACAACATCACAAAAGAATAGTTACAAGTGCTACACAAAAGAATAAGTATACATCATGGAGTCTCTGTCTCAAATGTATACAACCAAAAACTACTAATCTAAGTAGTTAGCCAAAAGTCAGGATAATAATCTCAGATGAGGAGTCAAGCAGAAGCATGTGTAACATCTCGGTTTGACCCAAGTATTATTTAATAAGAAAATAATAAACGGATCAGTCTAACTATAAATATCAGATAAAATGACATAGAATAAGAGATATGACAAAAACGTATGATAACTATAAAGCCATACTATGATAAGTATGTAATTGAAAATCAACCAGAGATTAATCAATATCACAAGAATCTTCTCAAAGATCAAAAGAATGTCATACTCTTTAGTTTTATTCACCAAGTCACAAATATCGACATCATATCGATGCCAATCATAAAAGCTGGTGGAACACAAATTCTAGAAATCATCAATAGAAATCCAGAAATCACAAAAAGGGGGAGGCCTGTCACAAAACAGGAGCATGAAAACTCACCAACACGTGTATCACAATCGGGACGCTATCCCATGGTCGCTAACCAAAGAGCCGGTGCAACGACGTAGTACAATATCGGTACGCCTGAGGAACCTGAAACTCGAATAATTCGGAACAACGACGTAGTACAACGGTACGCCCGATGATCCTGATAAGCTGGTGCAACAACGTAGTACAAAGGTACGTCCGATGAACCGAACTCCATAAAAGAACATTGGTCGCTAGCCCACAAAAATTGAGTTGAAACTCCAAATAATACATAGGTCATTAACCTATAAATGAAATGAGACGAAACTCAATAAAACGAGGTACCGTCCCCTACGTAGACAATGAAACATAGCATATCGCTAGTCTAAATCACATAAAATGATCATCAATGATCATCGAGAAGTGTCAACTGCATTAAGTTAGTAAATAAATGAGTTTAGCCTCATGTCCCATAACCACTGGCATGACTTAAGTATTTACGAACTAATTGTAGATCTCCACTCAAAAATTGTCACAAGAGATTCAATCGAACAAGTCCAAGAATTAACCGACGAAGTAAACGCAGGCGTTTCATACCACTTGTTTTACTAAGCCGTTTAATTAGATTTCTCATACGAGTGAGGTAAAGGTTTGTATATGCTAGTAGATTGGAAATCGGTTTAAGAAACGAGCTTTGTAATAAAATAGTGTTGAAATCATTTTAATAAAAGAGTTTTGATATTTACTACTAGTATTAAAACCTCTATATTTTTAAAGTGACAAATCACAAAAATAATTGTAGAAACAATCAATCACCAAAATTCACCTTCGAAGACGTGAATAAAATCCAAAGAAATCGATTCTGAATCCATCAAGATGGATATTCCCAATAATCTAGAAGAAAATGTCATCAAAGTCGATAATAATTGATTGCAACAAATCGGAATTAACACGAATCGATAAAAATTGGAATTCTTAAACAAAATATGCAAGCAGGGAAAACACAGTAGATTCAGACATCTGAAATAGGTGGTTCATACGTCCGAATCTACAAAATTAGAAGTTTTCCAGAACGTAATTCAAACGTTCTGAACAAAATGTTTCAGACGTATGAAATAAGCATTTTTAGCCTATTTCCTTTTTGTTTGAAATCAATCTAATTCAGACGTCTGAAACTGGAATTCAGAGCATTTCTTGAACCTCGACCAAAAATGGCCAAATGAATATTGAAAGAGATCGGACGAGCAAATGACGACTAAGGATTTACGCCACGCGACAATCCAGCCTTAACGGCTCTTCGATACGCCTCAAATATCAATGTCCAAATATCCATAATAGGATTTTCATAGATTTTGATTTCAAAACACCAAAAATTGGAATATACACCAAACCAAAATCAATTGCACAAAAATAAGTGTTAGGAATTCATACCCAATAATCGAAGATAATTATAGACTAAGATGTGAGATAAAAATCTCACCTTTAAATCCAAAATTATGAAGAAGAAGCTATAGAGCAATGGCAAGAACAATCACTCTTCAATTCCAACCTAAAGAGCTTGAATCTAAGCTTAAAAGGAAAATATTTCCTAAATTAGGTTTAGGAATTTCTGAAATTGGTAAGGGAATGAGTTGGAGAAGAAGAAGAGGCTTATCAAAGCTTCTTCTATAAATTTGGAGCTAGAACTTGATTTGCAAATGGAAACTAGGGCTTGGAATTTTAATTTCCCATTCCTCTCTCCATTGTTGCTAAAGCTTGAGTATTAGGAAATAGAAATGAAGTAATGAAGAGAAGAGGGGTGAAGCTTGGGTCTAATGGGCTGAAACAAAAACCAAAGCCCTAATTGAAAAAGTAGCAAAATTCCACTAACTCCAAACATATCAAAGTTTATACTCAAAAAGGTCGCAAACGTCATTTTGAACTTAATGGGGGTGGTCTCGAGTCCTAATTCGAATGTTTGCAAAAAGTAGCTTTTCGGACACTAATCCGACTAATGATGAATTATTTTAAATAAAATATTTAAATTTTCAATCGTAAAATATGCGGGTTGTTACAGGCGATGATGATGGAATCGCGACGAATGGCGGGGGGTAGGGCAATTTCGAATCGCGTCCAGGGTGGAGGCGTCGCGAGGTTTGGAGCAGGCACGGTCGCGAATGGCAAGGTGGCCATATGTGTATGTGCATGCGGTAGCTAGGGTTTGGGGGCGTCTTAAAATCGCGTACGCATGGGTGACTGGAAGCCAGGGTCGCGGTAGTGGAGGCTGCGCGGTAGGAATGGCATCAAACGATGGAAATAGTTGCGACTTGGAGGTGTTGTTTTTCCTGCGGTTCGACTTCGACGTAGAGGTTGGTGTCTGGGAAGGCATACGTGTCGATGTTGGTAGAGGTGGAGCAAGCAGTAGAGTCGCTGGTGACGGCGAGGCAGCGTGATGGCTTGAATCCTTTCTACCGTGACTCAATGTTGCTGTCAGTTTGGGGTTCGAGAGTGCGATGGCTGTAGCTATTGAGGCGAGGGCAAGGTGATGATTTTTTTCTTCAGTAAAATTTAATTTATACATATTTATACATTTTATAGGAAAAATATATAATAGAAAGAAAAAAAGATAAATTGCAGTGAAGTATAAAGGAAATTATTTTCAATTATTTACAGTAAACAAAAGATTAGTTTATATGGATAAAATTTGATAATGGAAAGATTATATAAAGATTCGACTTTTAAAATCTATATGGACTGTTTTATAAATATTATATATATGTAGTTTCTAAATGAAAATACTTATATCCATTCTAAACTTACTAGTTTATTTTGAATTAAAGTATTATAGTGATTAACTTGTTTAAACAAATTAATTAATTTATATTAGTTCCCAAAGATAATTTATTTTAGGTAATTGGTTGAGATTAAATTATTCATTTAAAACCAAAATTTTAATCTAAATTAAATTTATCACATAGGAATTTAATTATTCGATTGATTTCGAATATTAATAAAAATCATCAATTGTTTATACAAGGTCTATGAATCGAGAAAACGAGTCCGGATGGAAAATGGATTGCCTGCGTAGGTAAAGGTGAGATCTTCTCACTCAAATTATAATAATTGAAAATTTCAGTTATTAATTGATTGTTGAATTGTGATAGTTAAATTTGAAATTTTTGATTGTGTGCTTGAATGATAAGTTATTATCAGTTAAATAGACCCTATGCGCCACATAATAGCGGATGATATTTTTATAAATCCCATATACGGCGATATTCCACCTAGAATTGGAATTGGTATTTAATTGTTGTGCTAAAGTCTATGGATGCAGGGAAACAGGTTGGAGGGATCCAACAAGAATCCTCACAAATAGTAATTTTAATTTATATTCTGTGTTTTATCTCATTGATATATTTATTTTATCTACGGGTCTGTGAATGAAGATAAGCGTTATGGATTATATGGCTTATCGATGTTAATATGATTGAATCTGTGATGGTTGATGTTGTGCACTATTGTGTTGAACCCCTGGACTGCACTATACACACAATAATATGGATTGCACGTGGAAATCGGTTAAGTCATAGATTTTTAAATAGTTTTGAATTTGAATTTTAAACCCAAATAGTTTTGGAAATAAATCGGATTTAAAGTGGAAAAACTTTTGTATAAGAATTTCAAAGATAAAAGTTATTTTTGAATAACTTAATTTAGTTTTAAATTTGTTTTAAATTTGAATAAAAATTTGAAATTGAATTCTATGTTGTAAGCTTATGATTTCAAAAAGGTTATATAAGTTTACATGAACTTAAACCATTTTATAAAGTGTTGCTTTGGGAATTTAATTAACCCAAAGATTTTAACTTGTATAAATGAAATCGGATTTTTTCGAAAAAAAACTATTTGTTTTCAAACGGTATAAGCTTTCATATAAGAAATGAACTTCCAATTTGTATTCGAGGAAGCTCAAGTTGAATTGAAAATGGTCTTCCAAGTTATGAATGAATCTTCGAAAATAGTTTTGAAAGCTATAAGTTAAACCTTTGATTTAAAGATTAAATGAGCTAATCCAATTGAGGTGGGAATTGTTTTGAAATCCGTGAATGGACCTTTGTGAAACTGGGTGAATTGTGTGGAATAAATCTTTTTGTTTAAAAGATGTGAAATGGTAGTTTGTTTAAACCATTTGAAAAAGTTTTGAATTTTAACGTGGTGACTTAATTGAGATCCCATATCCATATGTTTTTAAAATTTGCGCTCATTATTCAGTTTAGCCGGGAGAGGACTTTGTGTCATATAACCCATTCCGAATAATGATACATCGATATGGATAGCATCTGAAGACGGTGGTGAAGACCGGGTATTTTTGAAAACGAAAGGAACCCGTCGATCATCTCTGCACTGAGTCGCGCCGGTATAGAGATTTCCTAAGTGATGGGAAGTCCGATTGGGATTGTGAATGCCCGGATTTGCAAGGGCTTCTTCGGAAGTGCCTTCGGTTCTGTTCGAACCTGGAACAGACTTATATGGATGTGTGTCTGACATTACACTTTGAGATGTAAAGCTGGTTTTATCAAATACATTTCTGTTGGTGGCGGAGATTTATTCTCTTAGCTTAACACCCTTCTCTGAGACTTACGAGCTCAGAGGTTATGTAGTTGATGGTTACTAGTGATACATTCCCGATTTGGTAATGTGGCATGCTAAGTGCTGCTATGTGTTGATGATCATTTGTTGATCATTTTTGATCGAAGCATGGCTTTGTGAAAAAGCTTAGCTTTGTGGACGTGACTTCGTCGAGCCTCACAACCCGGTAATGGTCGAAACAGGAATCGTGGCAGCAAGGTTATTTAGGGGTAGCTCCCCCTGAGGGTATGACCATTTCCTTCTGGATAAAAAGTGATATCATGGTATGGAGCCCAGATATTTACTTATGTTGATTTTTTTATACAAAGTGGTATCATGGTATGGAGCCTAGATACTTTACTGTGTGGTTGTTGGATTGAGGGCCCTCGGATAAAGGTCGGTAACGATCGGGGGATGGCATACTCGTGTCAGTTGTTACCTAGTTACAGAGGTAACTCGGCCTTGTGTAGCAGAGATCCGGATAGGTTCTCGGGGACGTCCCTCCAAAGGCGTTCCATTTTATATGAGAAGTTCCTTTGCCTGACCATTTGTTGGAAATCCAATCATCCAATACGAGATCTTTACGGTTTTAGTTGTATGACCTGCCATTTACTTATGGTGGTCACCACTGTTTAGATGGTAGCTATAGTAGGCATAGTACGAAATGTCTATGCTGGCTAAGATTAACATTATACTTTCGAAATGTTTTCTACACTATGCACTAATAATAATATCAAAAAGAATTTTGCGTATTAAGCATGTTTGACCATCATAAGGAGAAATCTCCTCCAATTCTGCGTTTGCATTGTGTGTGTGGCGGGAGGCCTTATGGTAGTTTCATTTTCTAAAAAGCACAGCGGATTTCTTTTCTTTTCTTTTTCTTTGTGGAAAATAATTGTTTTGAGATCTCACACCAGTCCCACGACTGACCTGGAGTTTTTTGTTCCCTTTCTAAACTCTGGGTGCCTACAATTTTCCACACGAGCAGCCTAGAGTCAGGTTAGCATTATTCGGGAGCAATAATCGAAAAAGAGATGCTGTGGAGATCAGGAGCAAGTTGGACGGCGAAGCGTATCACTAGTATATGTAATACTTCTTTCCGCTATTTGTTGTTGTACACTCTGATAATGTAATGTAATAACTGATATAGTGATTCTGTTTAAAGATATTTATTTATCTATTATATTTGTTCCGCTGCGAAATGTGAGATTCTGTATTGTTTCTACTTCTTCCTCCACCTCTTCTTCTTTAAACCCTAACGGTTCGGTTTTCCGGCATTCGACTGTGCGGGATTCGATACAGTGGACGTATTGATGTCGACTTTCGGGCGTCGAGAAATCGGACATGTTACATCAAGCTGACTCGTGGGAGTCAAGGCTGCGTTAATACCTCATACATAATCGTTCGCAAAACCATCCTACTTCATTCTGGAATCTCTACCACGTGCACAGTTTCTAATGTGGTTTTGGGTATTGGCAGAGAGTATGACAATATCCGATCCCGGTCTCTTTAATAACAAACACTTATTTCACACCAGTTGGTTCTTTACAATTCCAAAACCAATTCATTATTTATATCAAAATAACATATTCACTTCAAAATCATATTACTTTCGAAATCATGTTCAATTCAAAATCATATCACTTTCGAAATCATATTCACTTCCGAAATTGTATTAATTTTCAAAATCATAACCACAAAATAGGTTAAACCATCATAAATAAATATTCGCATTAGAAATCTATTAAATTTAAATCATAACAGTTCTAACTTTAAACATTTTGAATATTGAAAGTAGTTTATATATTGGAATAGTTATACGGTAAAATAGTTTATTTTTAAAAATAGGTTATAGATTGAAAAAGTTTATATATTAAGAATAGTTTATATATTAAAATAGGTTATAGATTGAAATAGTTTATATATTAGAAATAGTTTGTATATTAAAATAGGTTATGTATTAAAATAAATACATTAATTTAAATATTTTAAACATAATATATTTTATTTTTATTAAATTTTATTAAATTAAATCTTATATTATGAAAGAAAAATTTAAATAAAGTTATAAGTAAAACCTTAAAATTTACATTTTAAAACTTACTTGTAAATTTTGAAATCTCAAACCATATAATTTTAAAATCTAAATTTTACATATGTGTTTTAAAATAAAATCTTTATATTAAATTTAAATTCATTTTCCTTTTTTTCAAGCACATCTTTTCAAAATTTTAGAAATCACTTTAGAAAACAAACGAACGGTGTTCATATATAATTTTCTATCCTAGGATCAAGTGATACGGATATTTATCATTTCAATCCGCAACAATTTTAAATTTACGGGTATATATCATTTCAACCCGTAATCCCAAATTTTCAAAATAAATAAAAATCGCTTGGGTTTATCGTTTCAACCCATAACGATTTTTCCCTATCCTAAAAGATCATTTGGGTATGTATCATTTCAACCCACAGGAAATTCCCAAAACTAAGGGAACTTGCAGCATGATTTACATAAAATAAATAACATAACATAAAATCATACATAATAATTTACATAAGATGGCACATAACTTACATTATGAATCACATAACATAACATATTACTTACATAACCAATTACATACAATAATAAATAATTACATACAAACTACATAATATAGCATATATGCATATTTAACATGGAAGGTGACATAAGATTCCTACCACAACATAACCTAATATGCAGCCATTTTTAACATAGCAATTTAGGCGATTTCCAACATAACGCATACCTGTAGATAAATTTTTGTTTCTTTTTTTTCTTTTTTTTCTTTTCTTCATTTCCCTTTTCTTTTATCATTTCATTAATAAATTTCACATAACATACTAATGAAATTTTCCATCACAAAAGTGTCAACCTCTAAATCAATATAACATTTCCTTTTTTTCTTTTCAACAAAGCAATTTAATAATAACATCATGAAGCATATTAATAACCATGTCATCACATTTTTTTTATAAATAAACAACATAATATCAATAACAATAATCATGCCAAAGTAATAAGGGAACATAGGTGAACATATGCCATATCAAATCATAACCAAACTATAAAAAATTTCTTAACTATCGCAACATTTCAGTAACATTTCAATTGACATCCATTCACTTAGCCTAAGATTATAAATCGTGAGTGAATAGTTTACCAATCAATGCTAGAAAATATTTGACAAGCAAGTCAATGAATTTGAATCTTAATTCCAAAGAAAAGCAAGCCAGAATCAATGGATCTCCAATATAAAATGTGTAACTTTTTTTTGAAATAGAAGAGAAAAGAGACATAGAGGGCTCGACTATGCCTAAGAGAAGGGGGGTAGGGTTTTTGGCTTTGGGTAGTGATTGGTGGCGAAATAAGCAGGAGGAGATGAGGGCTTGGATGGTGGAAGAGAGGGAGGCAGAAGGAGGAGGAATGAAGAATTGAAGGAGAGGAGGAAGGAGTTTTGATTTGTGAGGTTTAGAGATTTGAGATCTTGAACTTTCTGTAAATTTTGAGAGGAAGTGTATTGAGAAAGTTTTCTAAAGAGAAAATTATGTACTACAAGTTAGTCTGAAGGAAACAAATGGTCCTAAGAATAAGAATAAACACAAGTCTCTTTGTATGGTTAGAGTCTCTTGGTAAACCAAGGCCCATTAGGACTGAACCAAACCCTTTAGGACTTAGCCAAATTTCACAACTAAACACCACAAACTTAAGTCGGTTCTTTTCATAGAAATTAAAATATTTAAATCAATAGAAATTTGATTTTGGCAAAATGAAAAGTGGAGAAAAGATCTTAATTCAGTCTAGTATTATATAAAAAGAATGAAATTTTAAAATTCAAATTTACAATTTTCAAGCAAAGGTTAAATTTTGACCAAGTTCGAACAAAATTTAAAATTTCATAAAATTTTCTATTTCATTGAATTTGGAAAAATATATTGCTTAATGTTCCAAATTTGTACTTCAATTTTAACCTTTAAATTTTATTTAAATTCAAATAATAATATATTTGAAGATTGACTGAATTGAATCTCCATTTTCTTAACATTGGTTTGTCTTCATTCAAATGTTCATTTTATTCAATTCAACATATGTTGCTTATTCTTGACTGAATCAATTACCATCCGTTTCTCCTTACCCTATTTAAAATATTTAATTCCAATTAATTCAATAGTATATTTCCAATTGAAACTTAGTTACATGTTTTTTTATATTAAATCAAATTTCTCTTTCAATTAAAACATATGTTTCCTTTTTTATTTCCTCAACTTCCTTTTTTATTTTAATTCAAACATATGTTTCTATTATTACATCCATTAATTACAATTAACGTTCTCTTTTCTTTTATTTGAAAGATTTCAATTACATTTAACTCCATTGAATACAAAATAAATTTCAAAGCAGATTAATCAATGGGATGAAGAATAAATCAATTGTCACAACTTAGTAATTCATATCTATTAATTTATTGTTTACACAAGGAGTTTAAATCTACTTACCAAATAATTGATTTCTTATTGTATGCTAACATACTTAGAGTATTGTTTATCCCAATCTTTAGTAACCTTTATTGTTATAGTTGATTGAAATTGCACTAATACAATTGTCAGTTACATTCAATCAATATTGTTGAATTATATTCTAATACGTGTTACCACCTTCCATTTCATTAATGATTAGTTGTTTTAGAATTTCACCTAAGATCATGTTTTATATTCTAACAAATTTGTTAATATTTTTTTACAGTAATAATCGAAAATTCTTTATTTCTAAGCCTAATCTATTCAACAATTATAATAAATATTTTTAAAATTTGTTCGAATTTACAAGTCTTACACCTAAAAATAAACAAAATTCATGGAAATGGAATTACAATTAGATGTTTCTACTATGATGAACCTGGTCATCTACGAAGAGACTATCCGAATCAAAAGAAATCAAGGATCTCGTCAATCATTAATTCATCCAAAAAAAGAAAGAGGGCTTATACAATAACACTATATGATTTAGATACCTCTTCAAGTGACAATGAACCAAACACTAAGGATACAATATGTGTTTCATGGTAATAAAAGAATATTCAGAACAGATTAAAGGAAAGCAGCAAAAAGCAAGACTGTTTTATTTACTTGTAAAATTTAGGAATAAAATAAAGATTAATAATAATATTGGATGCATTCAAGTACGTATGTGTGTGTATATATTGGAATCTCTTGTCTTAGTTTTATTTTTTGGATATTTTGGCCCGTATGTCGACATACTCGAATCCATATGTCAACATATTAGCCTGAACTTTTATATTCTTTTTCAAATTCAAAATTTGAATTTCCATTATTTTACGTTCATTCCAAAAGCATGAAAGGGAACCTTTAACCTAAATCATGTCAGTTCGTACCCTATTAATTAATACAAGTCTATACATTCATTCACTCACTTAATTTCAAAATTCAAAACATCTCTTCGTTCTCTCCTCCTAAACTCCTCAAAAAGACCTCCTTAAGCCAACCATCAAAGATCATTAGGCTCTCAAAAAGAATCGACGGTTTTCTTTTCAATAACAAAGCATCCATCAACACTTATATTGAATATGCTAATTTCGAAAAAGCATTTCCAAGAAGATTTGAGAAATTTGATGATTTTTCTTCTTATGGTCTTCAAGGTCATTAGTTTCAAATTGATATTCTTGATTTAGTCAACTCATCCCAAAATAATTTCATTTGTTATCCGAATTAAGTAAAAATGCTAATTCAATGGAAAATTTTGAAAAGAGAAGACGGACAAGTTTTAACTAATGCGAAAGACACTACAATTGTTTTAGATTATAAAATTTTGGGTCAAATATTTGGTTGCGAACATAGTGGAATGGACCTCTCCACTTTTAAAATTAATGAACAAAATCGAGAAGTTTTTCATGATATTTTTGAAAACAATGAAGATTTTGAATTCAAGTACAAAAATTTTAGACCAAAATTGAGACTTATGAATCTCGTTTTACAAAAAAACATTACTCCAACGATGAGTAATTATAATAACCCGACTCAAGAGATTTTAAAGGCTCTTTTTACCATTTAGGGAAATTATGAATTTTGGGCACAAGGCATCTTAGATGATTTTGTTCGCAAGAATATCCCTAGACATAAGAATACACTTTACAATGGTGTGTATCTCACTACAGTTTTCAAATACTTTGGTGTCACTTAACGAGGATAATGCATTTTGCCTCGAAAAGTTTTCAACAAATCCAACTATTCTCTCAGCCACATTCCTCCTTACTTTAAACCTTATGAGACTCTTCCCCAAAAGAAGAAAAGCCAACAAGGGAAGGACAAGTTGAAATTGAAGAAGAAGAAGAAAGCCATGGAATTCATGCAGAATATCAAAAGGAGGAGGAGGAAGTGGAGATTGTCTTGAAAGTTTTGATGGACCATCTCAAAGCTCAAACAAAGGAATCCTCAAAAATCAAGAGAAGATCATGAAATATCAAATCAAACTAAGTAGAAAATTAACTAATCTTTCCAACAAAGTGGATAAGTATTTTGGAAAGATTATGAAGACGCTTGATAGGAGCCCATCTCCTTGGTTATCTTTTAATTCTATCTGGTCATCTATCATATCTTTAATTTTCTTAATTTATTTCATGTTATCTTTTTATATTTTCCTTTTTATTATGAATCATCTTGTTTTAGTCTATGAAAATTAGTTCTTTCTACTATATATTATCATGTAAGTCTCTGAAAATCATTGGAAAATAATAGTATTAAGTTGAAACAAAAAATTATATCAAAAACTTATAAAATGCAAATTCAGGCATATATGTCGATAAACATATTTATATATGTCAACATACAATAGCCGTTTGGCAAAATTTTTAATTTTTGAAATATTGTAACTCCTTTTAATTCAATTATTTCAAACAAATTTTCACTCCAATTTAAGCCTGTTTCTTTCAAAAAAACTTACTCATCATTTCATTTTTCCATCTCCTTCCATTCTCAACATTTTCCTTAATAAAAATAACTTTTCCATACCAAAAAATTTGTGAAACCATAAAGAGCACTCAAATCATTTAAAGATGGTCTCTCCTTCATACTAAGGAATCAAAAGCAGTTGGAACTAAGCCAAATGTAACTGATTAAAGAGCAAGATAAGAATTTTGATGCTTTTCAATGGTTAGTTTCCTTTCATATCAAATATGATCAAATCAACAACCTAAAATGTTCAAGCATCAAGGACAATGAAGATTGGGATGCCATTCGAGCAAATCCAATCTTTAAATCTGAAGGTTGGATTGAAGTCCCAAGGAATATCTAGATTTCTGTTTGTTTTAATTTATGAGTGTGTATATTAAAAAGTTATTTATTTCAATTTGATCAATATGTAAATAATTAATACTTTAGGTTTGGATTGATTCCCATAGGTTTGATTTAATGTGATTATATAGTATGGATTGTAAAATAATTAGGTATTGAACTATATTTTGATTTGATTTTGATTGTATTATAGTGTGTATTATGTAAATTAAGTAAATAAATAAAGTTTGCGTTATCCTATTTATTTAGCGTCCTTAATATTTAACGTGTAACTAAACATTGATCATTATATATCTTAAGATATTCCATGATTATATCATATTAAATATCCTGTATTTTCTTCATTTATGTCTCACATATTGCATCTTAATGTGTCACCTTTAATGTCCTTATTTTATGCTTTGATTATTTTAGTCCAATCATAATTATATAGTTAAACCCATGTTGATTGGCATAATTCTGAAAATGTGGATTTTGACTCCTTAGTTTATAAGTATACCATTTAGGATGAGTTTTATTTTATTCACCCAATTTTGTTGAAGATAAAGGGGGAGAAGAATATAAAATATACACATGCATATATTTAGGGGAGTTATATCATCTTTTATGTACATGAATATTTAAAGGTTGTCATCGTCAAAAAAGAGGGGATAGTTAACATTTCAATTATTGAATTTGATGACAACAACCATATAAAATATAGGTATTAATGTTTTGCTAAGTTTTTTTGAGAAAAATGAGGGATCCTCTATAATTGGAGGAGAGCAGTCATGTAGTTTTATTCTACATTTAAAAATGAAGCTGTCAACATACTTGATAAGTAGCGTCATCCCTCCCTCAAGTACAATATGAAAAGAAAAGGATAAAATCCCCAATCCTAGAAAACTAAAGTCCAAAATAAAAAATACAAGAATAAAAGCCACAAAATAAGAAAAGTGCCCAAGTCCTCAAAATCAGATAAATCCATCCAATCCAGTAAGCATACCTTCCACTACTAAGATACTATACAAAAAAGTTAGCTCTATACAAATATATGTATCTAAATATGTATTTATATACATATATATGTAAAATAAAAATATACTAATCAAAAATAGAAGACATAGAACAACCAACGATTATAAGTAAAACTATGCTAGTAATAATAAAGAGTATAAATCACACATGTTACATGAAAAATCAAATAAAAAAAGCAAATTAATGAAAAATTAACTTCAATAATAATTTCCTAATAGAGGCGAAAAACTAAATGTAGGCCAATATATGCCAATACAAACTAAAACTAAATGACTAGTAAAGCTAAATCGTAGTAGATAGCTATAGCTATTAGTATTACTACCACTACATGCCAATCAATGAAAATATAATGCTTGATTAATTATCTAAGTATTTCATATGTACCAACATCTACATATAATAAAAATATAACATATCTTTGAAGATATGGTAAATTGGATGTGAATCTAAGATCACAGAAATAAAAGAAGGTGAGCAGAGTGTAGCTGATACAGAAGAATATGTCCTAGCATCCAAATTAAGAAAAGAGATGGCTATGAAAATAAGTAGTATTTAATCATTATTTCATTAGGAAGAAATATACTTTTGACAAGCACCATTGTCCCAGTTGTTAAGTGATTCGACTTTGTTATGAGAGGTCACAAGTTCGAAACTTGCATGGCGGATTCGAATATATATTGACATGTGATTTGTGATAGGTTATCCCAGTGACATGTTGTATCTAAGTACCAATTCAAAAAAAACATACTTTTCATACATCAGAATCATATTAAGAAGCTAATTACAAATTAACAACCGACAAATTAAACTACCAAAATTCTACTACTCAACTACATTTTAGCACATATTATATCCATATGGCACAATACATCTGATTTAATATGTTATTATAAATTTAGGACAACCAAGGAAAAAATTGCAAGAACTTACAAAATCAACAACAAAACAATCACCAGTGCATGAGCAATAATCTGATCTCTTAACCTACGACTACAAAAATTAACATAAATCTTTAATGGCACTATGTACGATCACTTTTTAAACACACAAATCAGATTCAATAAGATATTTTAAACCAAAAATAATGAAAGACCTAGTCTCATCTTAAATCCCGAAATGAATAATATAATTTAAATGTATTAGAATGTTATTATTATTATTACTACCATTACATGCCAATATAAACTAAATATGGGATTATATAATCATTACTATTATTATTACAATTACACGCCAGTACAAACTAAAACTAATCTACTAGTAACAATGTAATTGATCTTGCTTCTTACTTTTTCGTCTAGACATATTTGAAAAAACTTCTTTTGAATTTCACGGATTGGATCTTTAATGCAAAAAATTAATATTAAAATGCATTTTAAAGATCAATAGCCAAAAGCAATTTAAATGTTTCAGAAAACTCAAACATTTTCAATATGATAAACCAAACATACATTTCGAAACTTGTACCTTATGAAAGTATTGCAAACTGATGAATTATCAAACCAAAGAAAATATATTTGTAGGTAGTGTAAGCTACTTCAAAATATGTACTTGCAAATAAAATCTTATGTGAAGTTGGATTCAGCATAAAGTCAAAATGTATGGAAAAATGAAAACACATAAGGTTTAGTGCCTAAATGATATAATCGTCAAACTTTATGCCAAGCAATTGAAATTTAATGCCCGAATGATATAATCATCAAACTTTATGCCAAGTAACTGAAATTTAATGCCTAAAGGCCTGAATCAAAGATATATCAAGTTTTATGCCTAAACAATTAAGGAAAATACATATTTGCAAGACCAAGCAAGAAAGAATAGTAAGCTAGAGTGAATGTAAAACTAGCTAAACTGTACTTACTATATAAGTGTTGAACAAAATATGTGCTTAGTTAAAAACCTGCGACGAAACATTGTTTTGATTCATGTGCATTTCTAAAGTTAAGATGGTCAAGGTAGGGTATACTGAATTTTTATGGTCAGGATGAATTGGAATAGGAATTGTGAAATGCTATTTGCCGAATCTACTAATAAGCTATAAAAGGCATAAGCACGATACTTATATATATGTATGTATATAATCATATCTATACATATATATGCAAAATATAAGTAGACTAAATTAACAATAAAAAACGTAGGACAATCCCAATTATAATTAACACTATGCATGAAACAATAAAAATTATAAAAAAAACAAATTATATAAATCCTAGTAAAGATTAATCTCCTAATAAAGTGTCAATCGAATATAATACTAGCAAATGAAAATTAACTATAAGACTAATATCCTAATAAAAATGGAGAACTAAATGTACTCATATCAGATTATCCACAAAATCTAGATTTAGTCTTATACTATTCTTATTATTTGGAAATTTTTTTGAAAAACTCAATACAATTTTTTTAAGAAACTTTTTAAAATTTTAATTTTTATTTAACTTATAACTAGGATTTGAAACCCAATTAAAGTAAATAAATAAATTACATATATTAAATTATCTAAACTAATAATATTATTATTAAACACTCGTTATCCTAGTAGGATACCCAAGGAAGCAAAATTTATATCTATGTTTTTCTTTCCGTTATTAATAGTGATTTTATTCTTTAATAACTCAATATAAAGTTTTATTTTTTAAGAAACTCTTTAAAACTTTAATTTTTTTAATTTATAACTAGGATTTGAAATCCAATTAAAACTAAATAAAGAGATTACATATATTAAATTTTCAAAAACCATATTAATATTATTAGACATTTATTGGTTTCTTTAAACCAAATATACCAATATGTAATTGTATAGAGTCAAGTAAAAACCTATCATGACCCTCTATAATAAAATCTAAGATTATTCCAATATTTCTCACAAATAATATATCTAAAATTTATATTAAAATCAAATAAATTAAGAATTTTACAAGAATAAATTTAGTTATATTACATTCAAAGTATAACCACCTAAAATTTTCCAATTTATTATTATTGAAATAACGTTTTTTTATCAATAATCATATTTTCTTTTGTAAAAGTTCTATAGTATGCAATTTTCTGTGTAAGAGTAACCACATGTGTACCTTAGTTGTAGGAGGGACGCTAACTTTCCAAATATGCTTAAAAATCTTTCAATTTAATTTTTGAAAATTTTATGAAATTTTAAAATTAATGAGATGTATATTTCTTACTAGTACTACAACACCAAATTTTAATGTCTTTTTCATTATCAATTGTGTATAATTCTAGTTTAGCACATAATGAAGCAAATTGTTCTAAATAATACTGTTAGCGCATGGTTAAAACTAAATTCTCACTGAAAATTAAAATAAAACCTATATATGTCAGAAATTAGTACATATTTGAAATCACATATTTTATATTACTCTTTAAATTCCACTTTAAGTGAAATGATCAAAATCTAGCCTTCGTGCCAAAAAGAAGTGTATTACCAAAATGTACAACATTATTAATACTAAATTATTTTTATCAAAAATTAAAATAATCGATCTCCAAAAATAAGACATGTTATTAATATTATTAGTAGTAATGTGATATAAGTTATAAGTGCCTCCTTAGCATTGATGCGATATTATTTCTTTCCATAGTAATTTTTAATTATTATCATTAAATTTCAACTCCATTTTCTTAGTAAAGATATATTTAAGTTATGTAAGTTAATAATTTCAAACCTTTCCTCTTTTTCAGAATTACAAACTATATCCCAGTAAACAAGACGCTTAGAGCTACAATTTGGATTATCACCACTCCATAAAAAAAAATCCCCTAATTTTATCAATTTGTCAATTACATATTTAGGAAAAAGGTAAAATGACATCCAGTAAATGGGTAATGCATATAAAACTAAATTAATAACAACAATCCTTCCTACTCTCGACAAGTATTTACCATTCCATTTAGACAGTCTTTTATTAATTTTATTAATTATAGTTATCCAATCATCATGCTTAAGTTTTTGAGGTCTAATTAATAAACCTAAATATTCTATAGGAAATTTCATCATTTTACAATTCAAGGTGCATGCAATTTGTCTTTCTATACTATTTATGTCATTTAAAAAAAAGTACCGAACTTTTATCAAAATTAATCTTCAAACCAGTTAAAAGTTCACAACTATATAAAATAAATTTGAGGGAAACAATATGATTAGGTAAATAAGGAGTAAAAATCATAGCATTATCCACGAATTGAAGAATAGAAAGTCCATTACTAGTAATCTCATTACCTATATTATCCAATATCCTATTACCAGTAGCCAATTAAACAATTCTAGCACAAACGTCGACGGCCGAGTTAAACAATAATGGTGACAAAGGATTACCTTGTCTAAGTCCACATTTTTGATTGAATTTTATTACCTAGAGTACCGTTAACCATAATACTAGAATTTCCAGTTTTAAGAAAAGACATAATCCATCTTATTCATCTAGTACTAAAACCCCTAGTCATTAATAAATTGTTGGGAAAAACCAATCAATTGAATCAAAATCTTTGGAAAAATCAAGTTTTAGAAGTGCACAAGTAATATTGCTTTTACAACAATAACTAACATATTCTTGAACTACTGCTACTCCATCCATAATATTCCAACCATCAATAAAAGCTATTTGAGCACTATCTATTAAATCATTCATTTTAGAAATTAGTCTATTAGTCGAAACCTTTGAAATGATTTTAAAAGAACAGTTTAGTAACGGAATAGGTCTAAAACTTTTAGTTGGTTAGCACCTAATTTCTTATGTAATAATATAAATTTTGCAAGGTTAAATCTACTAACTGAAGCGAACCATCATAAAATTGATTGAACGTTTTCATTATATTGTTTTTTAACACATTCCAAAAAGTTTCATAGAACAAAATAGGAAATCCATCCGGACCTGGAGCTTTATCATTAGATTATCTTTTATAGCCTTCCAAATTCCTCTTCTGTAAATGGATAACTAACCGTACTAAATCAATCTTGGTATTTCTGCACAAAGCAAGCCATAATTAGCTTTAATTCTATGAATTTAGAAGTTCAACAATATATCTATAATAATTAGTAAGCTCGTAGATAAATTGTGCTTGGTCAAAATCTCAATATCATTAATTAATAATGAATCGATAGTATTACTACGTTTTCTACTATAGCCACTTTGTGAAAAAAAATTAGTATTCATATCATCTTCATCCATCAACTGAACTCTAGATCTTTGTTTCCACGGTATTTCTTCTTGAACGATAATTTTATTTAATTCTTCTTTTAAATTAGAAAGTACATTTTTTCTAAAATATTAACTTTCTTATTTACTTTAATTTTATTTAAATTTAAGATTTCATTCATTAGTTTTTTTTCTTAATTATAATATTACTGGAAACATCTTTACTCAAATTTTTTGAGAAATAACCTAAAATGTCTGAATTTTCTGACCAACATTTACCTTGAAATCTACAATTTGTAATTATTCACAGAAAACCATTTTTCTCAAATAAGTATTTAAAATCGTTTTCTAATAACCACATTTTTCAAATTTAAAATTTTTGTTCCCAATATTTAGATTTCAATAGGAAAACAAAATTAGGCAGTGATGTAGCCTATTTTCTAATAGAGGTGTCTTTTGGGTACAACACTTTATGAGTGGATACATCTATTCATTCACTATATAAAGGGGAGTGCAAACGAATTTTAAAAAAACTAACAAATTGCTTTCTTATCCCTCCTTACTCTCTTCAATATTCTCTTAAAAAAATATACTTTACACTCTTCAAATCATATAGAATCAACTCATACTCCGTTGTATTGATTCACTACTACTTAATTACTGTTTTGCAAGCATCTCTCTCATTTCAAAGATCAAAGCGCTATCGAAATGGATATAGGATCCATTATATGCAAAGTACAATTATTTATCTTCAAAAAATCATCAACTCTACTCTTATTTGTATGGGTTTTCTTGTAGCCCGTTCAAACCAATTAAGTGTGCTTAGTAGCTAGGTAAACTAGCGGGTGGTCTTGTTGTCCAGTCAAATTAAGAGAGTTTTCCCCTGATGTGATTCAAGAGGGTGTGTCTGATAGCCTTGAGATTCAGATTGTATTCTAGTTTTCCTTCTATCTAGTTTAAAGATTATGATTGAAAAGAAATATGTACATGTAATTATATGGGATTGTATGTAGGATTGGTTAATCTGAATGAATATAAAATTCCTAGTTCCTTTTCTCTTACTTTAATTTATTCCTTCTATATTTATCTGTGACTGATTATTATTATAAATATATGTTGTTAATCTATGATTTGATATTAATCTTAGAAGAATTTTAAAAAGATTTACATTAATTAGAAAAACTACTCACCTCCCTCAGGTGTTGAGTAGCATTAAGATCCATTATTCCACATCGCACAGATGCATCGATATCCAGTCTTGATACATCTTAACTAGGAATATTTAAAATGGGATATTAATTTTCATTATGATAAATTACTCACTGTTACAAATGTAACGAACCAAAATTCTATCGGTTTGATTTTTGGAATATTTAATTAGTCTTAAGTATTCAATTTAGGGTTTTTATAATAAATTCTATGTTTCAAATAATTGTCCGATTTTCAATGGTGTGTTTTTAATTTAATTTTAGAGAATTTTTCCATAATAATTTGGAAATATAATAAAATATTTGTTTGACTCTTTTTACGTCAAACGTCGGCATTTTTGGAACTAAACAAGATAAGTTAACTTGCCTATTTTATTGTTGTTTATTGATCGTGTCATGTTTCTATAAGCGGTTGTATTTTATTTTTTATCATTTGTGGCTCATATGCGGATGTGATATTATGTGACAGGTCACCAGATTCTATTCAAATTCAAATCCAAACATACACACATATACGTGCCCAAGTACACTACCTCTTTCTCTCGAAAAAAATATACATTGTACTCAGTCGCCATTGTCCCCCTTGCTCCCTTGTCCTCCTTCACCATAACAGCCACCTTGTCCCTTATGATTTGTGCTTTTTAGGATGGGTAGGGAACATGGTATTATTTTCCATGACTTATATGTGTGTATATGCACAAGTATACGCACAGGCAAGGCCTCTTCATCTTCTATCCTCCGTCTTTTAAAATTTCGAAATTCCATAATCCTCTTCAAGCTTCCAAAATTAACACTCTTCAATCCATAGATTTTTAGCCTAAGGCCCCAACGTGAAAGTTGTCCATCTTTTTCCCTCGTATTTTTAATAATCCGTTGCTTGAGTTTTCATTGAGCGACCCGAGATATTGTCAATTTACTGTAAGCGGAAAAATTACATTCATAACTTCAAAAATTGTTTTCTCTTGATTGGAGAAGAGTTGGATGATGGCGTATGCAACATTGGAGTCAGGGTGGGACGAAGTATTTTTCGCATAAGTTCGAAGGCATTCCGTGATGATGATCGATGGTTGTTCAAAACTAGGATTTGGGTTAATCGAGGATTTAAGCGATGTTTGGTCGAATGGAGTGTGGTGATGAGTTTGTGGTGGTAAGGCGGGGTCATGGTCGAAGTTCCGGAGGGTCCGGTCATCTCTAGGGTGGTCGCTACATTATTTTTGGTCGGAACCTGCAGCTTGTTTTTAAAGAGGGGCTCAATGTCGGATTTTGATTCTATGGTCAAGCGGGTATGGCGGTGGTGCCATGGGGTTGAGCGTGAAGAGTTAGGCATGTTGGTGGTTGGAATTCAGCAAGTCCTTGGGGGAATTGGGCGTGCACGTGCATGTAAGTCGGGATTCGAATTTGGGAAATAGAGTTAAGAAAGAAGGGTACTATAGTAGATGGGCGAGTATTAGGCCTTAGGCCACAAGTTTGGGTGTGAATTTTTTTTATTTAATTTGGTTTATTATAAAATAAAACCATTAACTTTAGATTTGAATATCATGCTTGATTTAAATCCGATTGACCAGTGGATTTTTGCACTGTACTCCTATTGATGAGTATAACATTATGATGTAATCTATTGATAGATTTGGTAATTTATAAATTTATGACATATTAAGTGGACTGAGATTTAATTACATTATTTTTAATTAATAACATCGTTAAATTTATATACCCTAATCATGTTATCTATTTGGTCAAATAAATATCGTGCTGCTAAAATGAATTGAATATGGTAATCTGAACACCCGTTTAGCGAAATAAAACACTATTTTGCTAATTAAATTAATTTGATATTTAATCAGCAGAATAAATTCCCATTTTGTTATTTTATTGCTATGGCCATCTGATTATATATCGATAAATGACATGCCACTTTGAATAAGTGATATGTTAACCAATGACGGTTAAATGTTGAATTTATTTATATAGTTATTGTTTGTGTAAATATCAGTTATTAGCTTGGAAAGTTAAATCAAATGATATGGTAGCCTGTTTAAGTACCATTGTGATCGTTAAGCCTCCTTCAAATTTGAAAAGTTAAATATTAATTTGAAAGTTATTTTAAGAATAATTACTATTTAGTGATAAGATTTAGAAGGTAATGACTATATATTATGTAATGATCCATAATCTTTAACGGTTTGTATAACGTAATTTACTAAATTTTTCGTGAAAAATAAATAATAAATTTTTGAACTAAAAAGTTAATATTTGGTATGCGTCTATTTAAACTTAGCTAATGGCTGATTTTCCTTGGTAAATATAAAAGTTAGTTCTGTTATGTGATTTTAAATTTCAATTAAAAATCACTTAATTTGATGAAAATAAAATATTTTCAAAATCTAAATATTTTTACATCATAAAATTGTAAATCATTTTCTTAGTGAGATGTCATATTTCGTTTTGCCAAATTTGGACCGCTCTAGCTCCGTTTATCTTATTTTCGGCTTTTTAGCAACATTTTTGACAACAAAATATCAACTTTTGATAAGATGATTGTATCGTCGATATTCGTGTACCATTCCGTTCGTCTCGTCGTGCTGATCTCTGTAGTATATTCATTTGCGTGTTTTGGTGACCAATACGTGGCGAAGACCTTGGAACGATTAGCTTTATCGGTATCCGTTTTTAAACCTTTGGTTTTCCATTTGTCCTTTCGTGTTTCCAATGTGAGAAATTAGATAGCCACTAGCCATAAATTCCTGAATTCAATTGATGCATTTACTATTAAACGGTTTTACTATATATATATATATATATATATATATATAAAGTTAGCACGTCTTTTCACTTTCATTTCCTATGCCTCTCTATTTCGTTCTGTCTTGCCCTTCTGAATAAAAAAATAGAAATAATATATGTTTTTTATATATTAAATTTGATAACCAGAAGGCTTCCTCCTCCTTTGCAAAACCCAAACTTTGTTCACCATCCTCCGCCTCGTGTTTTCCATCAAGCCCATGCATCTCCACCGAACGCCCATCACTACCCCACTATTTACCCAGGGCCAAGCACGAGCACAGCCCAAAGCCACCTTCTAACTCTTGCTGCCCTCTGTACGACCATACGCCTCGTCCATCTCGTCATCTCTCCTATCACCCTCCTCGTCAACAAACCTCCGCCTAGATCGAAGCAACCGGTCTCCCTTCCTCTTTCTTATTTTACCTTTAAAAAAATGAAAGCTTAGACTTCCCCACAAACATACGTTGTAGCATACACACATGCCTCACCACTTTCATGCATCACCACCGAACAGCCGCCACCATTAGCCGCACTCTTTTCACCACCTTCCACTCACACCTGGCTTTCTCTTATGACTGAACTGCCATGCAACTCCTCTCTTCCTTCCTCCATTTGCCTTACCTCACTCCCCCACATAAGTTGTCAACAGCTGGCCTCATCTCCTCCAGATCCACACAGCCTCCGCCTCCTCTATCATTTGCCACAATTGAAGCAAGGCTGTAGACTACACACTCAGACCTCCTCCCATATAACACCTAACCCGTGCCCGTAGCCTTGCACTCGACCATCTACAGCTTCACTTGTACGTATTATATATAATATATGTTATATATATATATATTAGTTGTTAACTTATGGGTTTCTTGTTTTATATATTTTATCTTCTTTACAGTTTACGAATATATAGTTATACGACAGTAATCTCGTTTTCTTTTGTAGTGAAAAAGTAATACACACACACACACACACACACACACACACACACACACAAAGTTATGTGTTGCGTAAAGCTTATATATATATATAAAATACTGAAGAGAAAGGGATTTGGAAAGCTATAGGTATTTTAAGAGATAATGATATATATAAATTTTATTTATATATATATATATATTAAATTAAATATTAATTTTTAAGAATATAATGTATATATAGTTGATTTTTAAATATATGGGGTTTAAGAAGCAATGGTCTTTGAAATTTAATATATAAAGGCTTTATTTTAATATGTGTTTTAATTTAATTATTGATTTTAATATATATAGCTTATATATATAATTCACTTATTTAATTGATTTTCATCGAATCTAGTTCATCGTGCTTTACTTTGCCTCGTCGCTGTCCAAAATTGGTCGCGGAAGCAAATTCTAGCTTTGTCGCCATTCCGCGTGTCGTATTTGTGTCCATGTGCGTATCCTTGTCCGTTGCTTCTCATTCCTGTTGTTTCTCTAGCCTCGAAAGTTGAAAAATCACTCATGATTAACAATCTTATATTTAACAAATTTAATCCATATGAGATGACTATTGAAATATGCTGTTAAAATTGAATTGTTAGTTATCTAATTATTAAGTATGATATGTCATTATCAGCCATTGTTTACCTATGACATATGACACCATAACCTGTTGTATATATTTTATTTAAATTAGTTACTATTGATATATGCCTATTGTAGATATGTTTTGTTATTATCGTATTTGTTCTCACTTTGTAAGTTTCCTATCAGTTTAAAATTCCCTTTGGATTGAAATAGCACATGATCGAATGTTCTTATAGATTAGGGGAAAGTCGTTATGGTTTGAAATGATAAACCCAAGCGATTTTCATTGAATTTAAGTTTCGGGATTGCGGATTGAAATGGTATATACACGTAAAAATTTAATTGGCGGATTGAAATGATAAATATATGTATTACTTGACCATAAGATAGAAAATTATGTACGGACACCGTTGGTCTATATTTTGAAAATGATTTCCAAAGTTTGAAAGGTAATATATAGGTTTTAATAAATATTGATTTTTCAAAATATAATATATAAATGCTATTTTTATATGTGTATAAAATTTAGATTTTTAAGTAATATGTTTTGGAAATTTTAATTTATAAGTTAGTTTGAAAAATATAAATTTTAAGGTTTTACTACAATTTTTTAAAATATATAAAATAAGATATAACACAAAAACATTTAATAATAAGATTTAATTTAACAAAATTTAATTCAATTGGTTTAGAATATGTTTAAGTATTTATTTAAATTTGTTTTAATATTTTAAAAATGGATTGTTCATAACTTTAATAATAGAGGTTGAGAAGATAAATTAATGTTGACTTGAAATTTAAATTAGTTAATAATTGAATTTAGATAAGAATTGATTTGAACTTATCTATTTTGAGATTTTTAAAGGTATGATTTATAACTTGATTTGATAAAAAGTGATTAAATGAATATTCTCAATTTTGAATAAAATTGAGACAGAATATTTAACATTGATTTAAATTTATAAATTGAGATTTTATTTAATTGTTATTAAAACGATTAAGTGAATATTTTACAATTTGAATAAAATTAGTTAAATGTTGAAATATAAATGAAACTTATATTGTAAATTTTCGCATATTTAAACTTTGAATCTTATTGGAATTGAAGTGATAGTTCAAACTTGGGTTTAAATTGATATAAGCTGAAATGGTTTATTTGAGAAATTGAATTAAATATTTAGCTTTTTAATTAAAATTGTTAAACTGGAATTGATTTAAATTGAATTTTGGAATTTAAGTTGAGTTGAACCGATTTGTGAAATTGGTGGAAACTAAATTTATTATATAAAGTATTTTAATATATATAAATTATTTTAATATATGAACTATTTTAATCTATAACCTATTTTCTTAAACACAAACTATTTTTATTTTATAACTATTTCAAAATATATAAAAAAAAACTATTTTTAATGTCTAACTATGTAATTTGGAACTATTATGATTTAGATTAAATGAATTTAAATGCGAATAATATAATATGATTTAAGAAGTGAACATGATTTTTAAAATGATATGATTTTGAATTAAGTATGATATTTTAATACAAAGTATGAACTGTTTGAAATTGTAAATGACCATGGTGTGAAATATGCATTTGGTTGTTAAAGAGACCGAGATAGGATATTGTCGTACTCTCTGCCAATACAAAAAACCACTTTAACAACTATGTACATGGTGGAGACTACAGAATGATGTAGGATGGTTTCATAAAGATTCTGTAAGAGGTATTCACGCAGCCCTGACTTCTGTGAATTAGCTTAGATGTGGCTAAAATAGGAGCCACGTCGAGCCAAGTAAGGTCATTCCTCCTATCATCTACATTTCTTCGATACCATTCTATCACTTTATGATTTGATTTGGTGCACCTTTCATTAGGAGTGTGTCTCGAGGTGGGCGGTAGCAGCTGCTATGTGTTACCACCAGTGTGGATCTGCAAACGGTATATCTATCTTGGCACTGCCTTGCATGCCACGTTCAAATGTCATATCGCGCCTTCTATAAGTTTGTTTTGTACCATACCTATGGGGCATCCTCTGGGTAAACCACCGGTTTAGTGGATCTTACGGCATTGTATAGACTACAGGGTAATGTAAAATGTGTTAAGGGGGATATGGGTAACGCCTTAACGCTATTTTAATAGTTTACTTTACTATAGACATTATTTATGTAGCGTATATTACTACATAGTAGATAGTTCCATGGATCCTTAGAGGATGGAAATCCTAAAGATCCTTTAAGTTATTTTGTATTTAAGTTGAAATTTCACTTGAGTTGAATTTACTTGTATAAGAATGTTAATCCTAACTCGAGTGTTTTGTGTTTCGCTTTATGCTCGGGTCAGACTGAGTGTCAAAGCATTTGTGTAACGACCCAGAATTCCTGTCATTTGAAATTCATATATTTAATTGATTTTTAAATATTAACAAGTAAAATTTGTAAGTCGAATAAATTTTATTTCGAATATCTAGATTTAATTGGATAATTAAATCAATATTTTAATATTTGAAATTACAGAAATAATTGGAAATTGGGTTTAATGTGATTAAAATTGATTTGTAAAGTAGTATTAATTCATATTGGAGTTAGAATGATGTTATAGAACTTTTAAAACCGAATTAAAAGTTAATTTGTGGAAATTGAATATTTTAATATTTAATTGACGAGTGAAAATAGTCATTTTTCAAATAGTCTCGGATTTCGACCAAACTAGTTTCATCAGATCCGTAATGTTAAATTATTGTAAGGTTTCAAATTTCGTGTCAATCGGATTTACGGTTTGTCCGAGGCAAGCTAAAGCACACTGAAATCGGTTTAAGTGAATTTTAAATTTATATTAGTCGATATGAAAACCTATCTTCCAAATACGATCGAATTGGGTCCCGATGTATATTCCATTGCGTTCGGAATAGGGGTAAAACATTATAAACGTCAGGCTACACGCTTCGTTTGTAGTTCGGAAAAATTCCGGATGAATAGTGTCGCGTAATTTTTCTATAAAAGGACCCCATTATCTTCATTTTACACTAAACCCTAAACAGCTAGGTCACGGCCGCCATTTTCGTTTCCATGGCCAGAATTTAATCTCATTCTTCCCCTCCGATCTCCTCATCCACGTACTTTTAGGCAACGACTTCAACTAGGGAATCGAAGAGCTTCACGAGCTCGACGTATTCAACGGGTATGATCGCGAATGGAGCACCACGGCGTCGTCAGGAGGCCCACATTCTGCCATGGGTTGCGCACATTTTTCTACGCACAGAGGAGGCCGAGCTCGATGATAATCATGGCGGTGATGGAACTTAGCAGTGGCTTCGAAGTGGCGAGGCCCGGTCGGCTTCAAGTTGCTCGAGTTGGTTGCAAAAATTCATGAGAAAACGGCGGCATTGGGTTGTTATTCGCGTACGTTACCTGATGGGAGAAGAAGGATTTGAGCGACCGAGATCTGCAATTCACAAACATGCGGCCCAGATGCATTTTGAGGTTAAATAGAAATAAAATTAAAAAGAAAATTTTAAATTGATTTATATTAAATCGTATAAACTTTAAACTATGTAACTTTTTCATACGTGGTCAGTTTCGCATGAAACGAGTTGTGTTGGGTTCGTATTGATGAGAACTACGTGATGGAGCTGGATTGGGATTGATTGGAGCTAGGGTGAATTTTGGGTAAAATTAAACGCGCTTTTAATTTTATTCGAAATAAACGCTAAAACCACTATTGGAAGCAAGGTGAGAACTTCTCACTCAATCGAATTTGTTTCGATTTAAATTTTAAATAGTTAGATTAGAAATTGCTTGATTGTGTGATTGAATGATAAATTGCTATCTGTTGTATTGAAATAGACCCTATACGCCGCATATTAAGCAGAGGTTATTTTATTAAACACATATACCGCGATATTCCACCGTGAAGTGGAATTGGTATTATATATGTACTTAGAGTTGATTTCCGCATTATATAGCGGATGAGACCCTATTGCGCCGCATAATAGTGGATGATATTTTATATAAACCCATGTATCGCGATATTCCGTCTTGATACGGGATTGGTATTGTGCTAACATCTGTGGATGCAGGGAAACAGGTTGGAGGGATCCAACCAGATTCCTCAAATAATTGAATTTGTTTCAATGTTGTATGTTGATTATTTATAATCTCTGTGTGATTATCCTTGTGATTGAAATCGTTGAAGGCTAAAATTTAGCTGAATATAATTTTGGTATCGTTAGATACCGGAAATAAATAAAGATTTGATTTTTGAAGATTCAGTTTGAAAGTTTATATTAAAATTAATTTTTGAGAATTAGATAAATTTAAAAGAAGGAATTCTAAAATAATAAAGTTTTATTTTTAATTTTATTGAATAAAATTCAAAATATGGGAAAAGCTTAAATAAATAGAATTCGGTTAATATTATTTAAAGGTTGAAGAATTTATTCAAAAAAAGGATTTATTAAGTTATAGTTAACACTTAATTTATTGAATAATTAAGGATTAATTAATAAGGTAATTGAAGAATGATTTATTTAATTTATAAATAAATAAGTTAGATTAATTTATATTTAGAAATGATTAATAATGAATTAATCTAAGATAATTTCTTAAGAAAGTAATTAAGGAAATGTTATTAGTTAATGAAGATAATTGACTAAGGATTATTAAGTAATTAAATAAATGTGATAAATTTTGATAATTAATTTGATTTATTAATTAAGATAATCAATTGTAAATTGTTAATTACTTAATGAAAGTAATTAAGGGGTTAATTACTAATTGTAATTAAAATTGGATAATTTGATTTATTTATTGATAAAGATTAATTGGTAATTAATGATTTATTGGTATGACATGATTGCTTAATGGTAAGTAACTAAAGGTTTAATTTCTTAAAAAATATTAATTAAGGGGTTAATTAATTATGTAATTGGTTTAAAGGTTAACTTAATTAATATGATTAATTAAGAATAATTTAATTAATTAAAGTGATTGATTGATTAACTTATATTAAATGATTTGTAATTAATTAATTGAGATTGCATAATTAATTCATAAGTAATTAATTTAATTGGAAGTCAATTGAATTAATTAGGATTAAGCAATTAAATTAATCCTACTTATAAATGACTATTGAATGCTTGACCTTACTTATGAATGATTGTATTATATGAGATGCCTTGAATTGATTGTCCTATCTAATCTGTGATATTTTGTTCTGTGCATTGAGATGTATATAATTTATTCATTTATTTACATTTGTATATTATCTGTGAATCTGTGGGTGGACGATAAGCGTTATAGTTTTTATCGCTTATCAACTATATTTCTGTGTTTTAATCTGTGATGATTGAATGGTGTTGCACTATTGTGTTAAACCCTTGGACCACACTTATACACACATAAATATGGATTTCACGAGGAAATCATTTAAGTCACAGATTTTGAAATAGTTTAAAAAAATTGAATATTTAAATCCAAATGGTTTTGGAAATGGATTGGGTTTAAACCGAAAAGCTTTTGGAATGGAATTTCAAGATAAAATTTATTTTTGAATAACTTGATAAAGTTTTGAAATGAAATAATTCGACTTAAATTTGAATTCTAGATTTGAAATTGAATTCTATGTTTGGAAACTTGGGATTAAAGATGTTATACTAATTATATATGGGTCAAACCATTTTCAATGTATTGATTTGGGAATTTGAATTTAATTCAAGGGCTTTAACTTCTGCAAATATTATTGGATTTTTCTGAAACGAAAACTATTTGTTTTCAGATGATAAAAGCTGTCACATAAGTAATGAACTTCCAATTTGTGTTGAAAGGTTCCAAGTTTGAAATAGAAATGTTTTGAAAGGCTATGAATGAATCTTTGGAAGCGAATTTTGAAAGCTATAAGTTGAACCTTGATTTAAAGATTTAACGAGTTAATCCAATTGAAATGGAATTTGTTTTGAAATCCATGAATGGATCTTTGTGAACGGGGTGAACTTTGTGAATTGAATCTTTTTCTTTAAAAGATTAAAGTGTGGAAATTTGTTTAAACCATTGAAGATTGTTGAAGTAAATCTTTTGTTTAAAAGATTGGAAATGTTAATTTATTTTAACCATTCGAATGAAAGCTTTTGGGCTTTAAGCCGTGACTTAACTGAGACCCCAATATCCATATGTTTCTCGTAAATATTGCGCTCATTATTCGGTTTAGACGGGAGAAGATCTTTGGGACATAAATCCCAATCCGAATAATGATACGTCGTAATGGATAGCATTTGAAGACCGGCGTTGAAGACCGGATATTTTCGAAAACGGAAGGATTACCGTCGAATGTCTCTGCATCGGCTGATCTCCGATATAGAGATTTTATCACCCTTTGTGATGGGAATTCCGGACGTGATTAGTGAATATCCGGATTGCAAGGGCTTCGTTGGAAGTGCCTTCCGTTCCGTTCGATGCCGGAACGGACTTGTATGGATGTGTGTCACACGTTACAATTTGAGATGTAAAGCTGGTTTCTATCAAATACATTTCTGTTGGTGGCGGAGAATTTATTCTCTTAGCTTAGCACCCTTCTCTGAGACGTACGAGCTCGAAGGTTATGTAGTTGATGGTTACTAGTGATACATTCCCAATTTGGTAATGTGGCATACGAAGTGCAGCTGATCATTTGTTGATCAAAACATAGCTTTTGTGAAAAGCGTAGCTTTGTGGACGTGACTTCGTCGGACCTCACACCCCGGAATGGTCAAACCAAGAAGGATGCATCAAGGTTATATGGAGTAGCGCCCCTTAGGTTATGTGCATTTCCTTCTGGATAGAAGTGGTATCATGGTATGGAGCCCAGATACTTAACTTATGTGGATGTCGCAAATATACATGACTTCGTGATTGTTGTTGGTTGATGATCCTCGGATAAAGGTTGTTTACAACCGGGGGATGGCATACTCATGTCAGTAGTTACCTACTTTTGCAGAGGTTACCCGGCCTTGTGTTAGCAGAGATCCAGTTAGGTTCTCGGGGCTTCCTTCCATAGGCATACCCATGTGGCAATGGGAAGTTCCTTGGCCTGACCATTTGTTGGAAATCCAAACTCCAATACGCACCTTGTACGGTTTTAGTTGTATAACCTGCCATGGAATGTGGCGGTAACCTGCTATTAAACATAGTAGCTATAGTAGGCATACAGTAATGGTCATATGTTGGCTAAGATTTATATTATACTTTCGAAAGTATTTCCACTGTGCACTTATAGTAATAATATCAAAGAAATTTTTCTGCGTATCAAGCATGTTTGACCATCATAAGGAGAAATCTCCTCCAATTCCGCATTTTAAAGAGTTTAAGAAAATAAAAGAATTTGTTTTCTTTTAAAGGAATTTATTTTAAAAAAAAAGGAAATAAAATTTGAAATGCGCTTGGGAATTGATTTTTGGTGATTGAATTTAAATCTTTTGAAAATCCATTTGGAAATTTATTAGGTGTTTCGAAAAGAATTTGGAATCAATTTGAAAATTGATTTGGGGTTTAGTAGAAAATGATTTTGATTTGAATTAAATTCACTAGGTGTTTAATTTCATGGAAAATACATATGGAATATCATTAAGTTTGATAACTTGTAAAGTTTGAAGTTGTTAAATAAAATCCAACTTAAAGAGAAGTTAGGAAAAGAAAAAAAAGCAAATGTGGAAACAAAATAATTTGGAAGGAAAATTTAATTCAAGTGGAATTAAAAATGAAAATTTAATAAAAGAATTGAGATTGAAAATTTAAGTCAAATAAAATGATGATATGGATTCAAAATTAAATTGAAATTGAAGATTTGAGTTAGTTTGAATAAATGTGAATTTGGGAAGTCTTATAGACTAAATGTTTGGAATAAAATCTATTAAGGTGAAAAATAAATTGTGAATGAATAAATAAATTTGCAATTGCAAGTGCAAGAAAACAAAATTGAATATGATTTGAAATGAATCAAAATTCAATAATTATAAATAAAATGTAAATTAAATTCATATGGAATTTGAAATCCAGTTTAAATATAAGTGGTTATAAACCGAAATAGTAATTGAATTGTGTTTGGGAACGAACAAAAGAATAAAAACTGAAATTGAAAACTGAATATCGAAAACCAATTTGAATTGTGCGAGATGAAATGAGTTTGAACTTTTAATGAATTAGTAAAAGAAACTAATTTAAAATAGCAAGATGAATCAGTTGTGAATGAAAAATACTTGATAAAACTCAATATTCAGAAGGTAAGTTGAATCCAAATAGAATTGAAATTGTAAATTGAATTCAAATGAAATTGATAATGTGAGATTGAATGAAAATGGATATTATGGTTAGCAGGATATATATGTGGATTAAAGGAAATTGGGATTTTGATTTCGAAGATAAAAAAATTGAATTGCTCGACAAAAGGTATGTATTTGAATTTCAGTATGAAATTGATGATTTTCTTGTCCAGCCACTTGGCGTTTTCTTTTCTTTTTGAATTCTGGGGGCCGTGGTGCCATTTTTGTAGTCGTACCGAGCTAGCCGCGCAAAGGAGACGCTGGCGAAATTTTTCGAAAATTTAAGGCGTTAGAATATTTTTTGAGAAAATTGGAAATTTTTGAAAACTATAACTTTGATTTTGGAGTGAAAAGTTAAACGATATTGTTGGTTTTGAAAAGATAACTAATTATGATTTGAAAACTTACTAAAGTTATTGTAAGAAGTTTAACTATGGATTTTGAAAAAGTTAAAATGTTTAAATGGTTTTGAAAAGTTAATGGATTATGTAACTTTTTCTTACTTAGCAATTTCGTGGACGAAATTCTCTTAAGGAGGGAAGTTGTAACGACCCAGAATTCCTGTCATTTGAAATTCTTATATTTAATTGATTTTTAAATATTAATAAGTAAAATTTGTAAGTCGAATAAATTTTATTTTGAATATCTAGATTTAATTGGATAATTAAATCGATAATTTAATATTTGAAATTACAGAAATAATTAAAAATTGGGTTTAATGCGATTAAAATTGATTTGTAAAGTAGTATTAAATCATATTGGAGTTAGAATGATGTTATAGAACTTTTAAAATCAAATTAAAAGTTAATTTGTGGAAATTGAATATTTTAATATTTAATTGACGAGTGAAAATAGTCATTTTTCAAATAGTCTTGGGTTTCGATGAAACCAGTTTCATCGGATCCGTAATGTTAAACTATTGTAAGGTTTCAAATTTTGTGTCAATCGGATTTACGGTTTGTCCAGGGCAAGCTAAAGCGCACTGAAATCGGTTTAAGTGAATTTTAAATTTAAATTAGTCGATTTGAAAACCCATCTTCCAAATACAATCGAATTGGCTCCCGCTATATATTCTATTGCATTCGGAATAGGGTAAAACATTATAAATGCCAGGCGGCACGCTTCGTTTGGAGTTCGGAAAAATTCCGGATGAATAGTGTCGCGTAATTTTTCCATAAAAGGACCCCATTATCTTCATTTTACACTAAACCCTAAACAGCTAGGTCACGACCGCCATCTTCGTTTCCATGGCCATAATTTAATCTCGTTCTTCCCCTTCGATCTCCTCATCCACATACTTTTAGGCAACGACTTCATCTAGGGAATCGAAGGGCTTCACGAGCTCGACGTATTCAACGGGTATGATCGCAAATGGAGCACCACAGCGTCGTCGGGAGGCCCGTGTTCGGCCATGGGTTGTGCACGTTTTCCTACGCATAGAGGAGGCTGAGCTCGATGATAATCATGGCGGTGATGGAACTCGGCAGTGCCTTCGAAGTGGCGAGGCCCGATCGACTTCAAGTTGCTCGAGTTGGTTGCAAAAATTAATGAGAAAACGGCGGCCGTGGGTTGTTGTTCGCGTACGTTACCTGATGGGAGAAGAAGGATTTGAGTGGACGAGATCTACAATTCACAAACGTGCGGCCCAGATGCAGTTTGAGGTTAAATAGAAATAAAATTAAAAAGAAAATTTTAAATTGATTTATATTAAATCGTATAAACTTTAAAACTGTGTAACTTTTTTCATACGAGGTCCGTTTCGCACGAAACGAGTTGCGTTGGGTTCGTATTGACGAGCATTACGCGATGGAGCTAGATTGGGATTGATTAGAGCTAGTGTGATTTTGAATGAAATTAAACGCGCGTTTAATTTTATTCGAAATAAACGCTGAAACCGCTATTGGAAGCAAGGTGAGAACTTCTCACTCAATCGAATTTGTTTCGATTTAAATTTTAAATAGTTAGATTTAAAATTGCTTAATTGTGTGATTGAATGATAAATTGCTATCTTTTGTATTGAAATAGACCCTATAAGCCGCATATTAAGCGGAGGTTATTTTATTAAACGCATATACCGCGATATTCCATCGTGAAGTTGAATTGGTATTATATATGTACTTGGAGTTGATTTCCCGCATTATATAGCGGATGAGGCCCTATTGCGCCGCATAATAGCGGATGATATTTTATATAAACCAATGTACCGCGATATTCCGTCTTGAAACGGGATAGGTATTGTGCTAACATCTATGGATGGAGGGAAACAGGTTGGAGGGATCCAACTGGATTCCTCAAATAATTGAATTTTTTTCAATGTTGTGTGTTGATTATTTATAATCTTTGTGTGATTATCCTTGTGATTGAAATCGTTGAAGGCTAAAATTTAGTCAAATATAATTTTGGTATCGTTAGATACTAGAAATAAATAAAGATTTGATTTTTGAAAATTCAGGTTGAAAGTTTATATTAAAATTTATTTTTGAGAATAAGATAAATTTAAAAGAAGGAATTCTAAAATAATAAAGTTTTATTTTTAATTTTATTGAATAAAATTTCAAAATATGGGAAAAGCTTAAATAAATAGATTTCGGGTAATATTATTTAAAGGTTGAAGAATTTATTCAAAATAAGGATTTATTAAGTTATAGTTAACACTTAATTTATTAAATAATTAAGGTTTAATTAATAAGGTAATTGAAGAATGATTTGTTTAATTTATAAATAAATAATTTAGATTAATTTATAATTTAGATTAATTTATAATTAGAAATGATTAATAATGAATTAATCTAAGATAATTTCTTAAGAAAGTAATTAAGGAAATGTTATTAGTTAATGATGATAATTTACTAAGGATTATTAAGTAATTAAATAAATGTGATAAATTTTGATAATTAATTTGATTTATTAATTAAAATAATCAATTGTAAATTGTTAATTACTTAATGAAAGTAATTAAGGGGTTAATTACTAATTGTAATTAAAATTGGATATTTTGATTAATTTATTGATAAAGATTAATTGGTAATTAATGATTTATTGGTATGAGATGATTGCTTAATGGTAAGTAATTAAAGGTTTAATTTCTTAAAAAAAATTAGGGGGTTAATCAATTATGTAATTAGTTTAAAGGTTAACTTAATTAATATGATTAATTAAGAATAATTTAATTAATTAAGGTGATTGATTGATTAATTTATATCAAATGATTTGTAATTAATTAAATGAGATTAGATAATTAATTCGTAAGTAATTAATTTAATTGGAAATCAATTGAATTAATTAGGAATAAGCAATTAAATTAATCCTACTTATAAATGACTATTGAATGCTTGACCTTACTTATGAATGATTGTATTATATGAGATGCCTTGAATTGATTGTCCTATCTAATCTATGATATTTTGTTCTGTGGATTGACCTGTGTATAATTTATTCATTTATTTACATTTGTATATTATCTGTGAATCTGTGGATGGACGATAAGTGTTATAGTTTATATCGCTTATCAACTATATTTCTGTGTTTTAATCTGTGATGATTGAATGATGTTGCACTATTGTGTTAAACCCCTGGACCACACTTATACACACACAAATATGGATTTCACGAGGAAATCGATTAAGTCACATAGTTTAAAATAGTTTTAAAAAAATTAAATATTTAAATCCAAATGGTTTTGGAAATGGATTGGGTTTAAACCGAAAAGCTTTTGGAATGGAATTTCAAGATAAAATTTATTTTTGAATAACTTTATAAAGTTTTGAAATGAAATAATTTGACTTAAATTTGAATTCAAGATTTGGAATTGAATTATATGTTTGGAAACTTGGGATTAAAGATGTTATACTAATTATATACGGGTCAAACCATTTTCAATGTATTGATTTGGGAATTTGAATTTAATTCAAGGGCTTTAACTCGTGCAAATATAATTGGATTTTTCTGAAACGAAAACTATTTGTTTTCAAATAATAAAAGCTGTCACATAAGTAATGAACTTCCAATTTGTGTTGAATGGTTCCAAGTTTGAAATTGAAATGTTTTGAAAGGCTATGAATGAATCTTTGGAAACGAATTTTGAAAGCTGTAAGTTAAACCTTGATTTAAAGACTTAACGAGTTAATCCAATTGAAATGGAAATTGTTTTGAAATCCATGAATGGATCTTTGTAAATGGGGTGAACTTTGTGAATTGAATCTTTTTGTTTAAAAGATTAAAGTGTGGAAGTTTGTTTAAACCATTGAAGGTTGTTGAAATATATCTTTTGTTTAAAAGATTGGAAATGGTAATTTATTTTAACCATTCGAATGAAAGGTTTTGGGCTTTAAGCTGTGACTTGACTGAGACCCCAATATCCATATGTTTCTCGTAAATATTGCGCTCATTATTTGGTTTAGCCAGGAGAAGACCTTTGAGTCATAAATCCCATTTCGAATAGTGATACGTTGTAATGGATAGCATTTGAAGACCGGTGTTGAAGACCGGATATTTTCGTAAAAGGAAGGATTACCGTCGAATGTCTCTACATCGACTGATCTCCGATATAGGGATTTTATCACCCTTTGTGATGGGAATTCCGGACGTGATTAGTGAATATCCGGATTAGAAGGGCTTCTTTGGAAGTGCCTTCGGTTCCGTTCGATCCCGGAATGGACTTGTATGGATATGTGTCTGACGTTACAATTTGAGATGTAAAGCTGGTTTCTATCAAATACATTTCTGTTGGTGGTGAAGAATTTATTCTCTTAGCTTAACACCCTTCTCTGAGACATATGAGCTCAGAGGTTATGTAGTTGATGGTTACTAGTGATACATTCCCAATTTGGTAATGTGGCATACGAAGTGCTGTTGATCATTTGTTGATCAAAGCATAGCTTTGTGGACGTGACTTCGTCGGACCTCACATCCCGGAATGGTCAAAACAGGAAAGATGCAGCAAGGTTATAGGGAGTAGCGCCGCTTAGGGTATGTGCATTTCCTTCTGGATAGAAGTGGTATCATGGTATGGAGCCCAGATACTTAACTTACGTGAATGTTGCAAATATATATGACTTTGTGATTGTTGTTGGTTGAGGATCCTCGGATAAAGGTTGTTTATAACCGGGGGATGACATACTCGTGTCAGTAGTTACCTACTTTTGCAGAGGTAACCCGACCTTGTGTTGGCAGAGATTCAGTTAGGTTCTCGGGGCGTCCTTCCAAAGGCGGACCCATGTGGCAATGGGAAGTTCCTTGGCATGACCATTTGTTGGAAATTCAAACTCCAATACGCACCTTGTATGGTTTTAATTGTATAACCTGCCATGGAATGTGGCGGTAACCTGCTATTGAACATGGTAGCTATAGTAGGCATACGATAATGGTCGTATGTTGGCTAAGATTTATATTATACTTTCGAAAGGTTTTCCACTGTGCACTTATAGTAATAATATCAAAGAAATTTTTCTACGTATCTAGCATGTTTGACTATCATAAGGAGAAATCTCCTCCAATTCTGCGTTTGCATTGTGTGTGTAGCGGGAGGCCTTATGGTAGTTTCATTTTCCAAAAGCATTGCGATCTATTTTAAAATATTTTTTTGTTTTTAGAGATAAATTGTTTTATGTTCTCACACCAGTCCCATGACTGACCTGGTGTTTATTGTTCCCTTCCTAAACTCTGGGTGCCCATCATTTTCCACACGGGCAGTCTAGAGTGAGGTTATCTGGTCATTTTGCAATTCAGGAGTTGCTGTGGAGATCAGGAGCAAGCTGGATGGCATGGTATATCAACTAGTATATAGTATTTCGTTTCCACTTTTTGTTGTTTTAAACTCTGATAATGTAATGTGATGTATAAAATGTACAGTTATTTTGATTTAAAGATTATTCATTTATCTATTATATGTTGTTCCGTTGCGATTGTGAGATTCTGATATTGTTCTGTTGTTTCTTCTTTCTTTCTTCTTCTGTCTTTTTCTTCTTCTTAAACCCTAAGGGTTCGGTTTTCCGGCATTCGATTGTTCGGCAGTTGATACAGTGGACGTATTAATGTCGATTTTCGAAAGTCGAAGAATCGGGTCTTGACAATTTGAGACTCACCTTTGGAGTTGGAGCTTTGCTTGAAGATCGATCTTTGTCTATTCAGCTTCACGGTTGTTTCCAGTTGATTAGTTCAGACTTGTCAATTGTTTTTGTATTAGGTACTATTCTTTATTCGAAATATCCGTTGTGTTTTACTATAAACTCTGATGTTTATATAGTAGCTTCATGAACTACTAATTATCTATTCTGCTGCTTATTGTTATGTTACTCTGTGTCTGTGATTCAATGATTGATTTATTTACTATATATGCTAAGTTTTGCCAAATATAAATTAACAATCTGTTGTTTTGAGCAATTCAAGTCTAACATATGTAGATGATTTTCGATTTGAACGGTTCGAAATACCGGGTCATTACAAGTGGTATCAGAGCTCTGGTGCAGGCAAAACATAGCATATGGAGCAAAATTAGTAACAGAATCACCTTCGTTCCAACTTAAGTTTCTTCCTTTTGGTTCAGATTTCCTTTGGATTTTGGAACATTCCCCATTTCTAAAATCCATTCTTGTCTTTTCCTGCTCGTGTTCTCCTTGATCTAAAGCATCCCGTAGCTCCAATTCGGTTGATCTCTGCAATGAATTTCAGAACATCTTGCCATCTCAATTGGAAACTTCGACCTTATGTGTGTGTTTAACCCATCGGTGGTCCTGCCAATCTTGGTATGACTTGTAAAGGGGTGAAACTCCTTTACAACAAGCATCAATTCACCAGAGATTTCTGCAACCTCGGTTTGATGTTGTTATCTTTTGCAATACCCGAATGTTTCTCTAGCGGACGACCAGGGTAATTCTCTTGTGATCAAATGTCGATTGTCTCATTATTATGCAGGCAGTTCCATCTTTCACTTGATGCTCAGCCTAGTGATCTGGACTCCACCATTGTGTCCAATTATTTTGGGATATTTAGGTGAAGTCATTTTTCTCCCTCTCAAGCGGGAATTTGAATTCAACATCGATACTATTCCTGGAGCTCGACCTGTTGTCCTTCCTCCCAGCGAATGGTTTCTATGAATGGTTAGTCATTCCCTTTGGATTAACTAATGCTCCTGCCTTCTTCGACAATCTAAGGAATCGCGTTTCCCGTGATGTTCTCTACAAGTTTGACCTGGTTTCCATCGATGAAATTCTCGTCTTTTCTAGGTCTATGTTGACCGGTTGAGGTCACCGCTATTAATATTGGTCTATTTACCTTTCCCCTTTGGTAATTCAATTATCGTAACTTTCTTTCGAGCCTATCTTCGTAGTTATAATTCTCTAGTATTAAGGTCCCTCTAACTTGAATCCCTATCCTTGTTCTATAATCTGTTTTTGAATCATCTTGAGAGGAAGTGTATTTGTAATTTATATAAAAATGTTTTATATTGTATTGTCTTAGTTGTTAAGTTTGAATTTTGGGCTTCGATCATTCGTCTGGCCAACGTTATCCGTAGGAATGCCAAAAACCTTAAACAGAGCAAACTGACACAGTATTATTTTAAAATTGGAAAATGGAATAATTTTTCGTATGATTATATTATATATATATATATATACACTTTTTTGAAATTGGATAGTTAAACGATTAGTTGTTAGAAATAATAATACTAGATTATCATTATTTGATCTGCAAATGAAATGAGTTAAAATTAAGAATTTGAGAGTTTAATTTCCAATGCTTTCTTTTGGTTTTAAAAGCTTTGAAGATATATTTTGAAAGTATTTTCGAATAGAAATTGTTTCCAAAAGCAATTTTTTAAGAAGAAGTAAGTCTATAATCTCCTCTTGTGTCGCTGGAAAATAATTTTTGTGATGACTGCAGCATCATCAACATTTATTTTTGAGTCTCAAAGTGAAGAGACCATAGTATTTTCACTACACTTTTGTTTTGGAAAATGGATTTGATTTTAATTTCTTGAGTGTGATTTGATGTACAAAGTAAAATAAATATATGTATTTCAAAATTGCTGAAATGAAATCGGAAATTTTACTCTTAAATTTTATGCTAAGAAATGGCTCCAATTATTGAAATGAAACAAAATTTTGAATAATTAGAGTATTTAAAATGAGAATTGGAATTTAAAAAACTCGAATAGTTGAACTAGGATAAATTTCTTTGTATAATACTTAACTACATTTAAAACATGTATAACTTACAAGAAATATTCGAAAGTAAAATATTAATGAGAATATGTAAATGAATAGTATACAATGTAAATGTAAGTAATAAGATGTCCAAAATTTAAGTTTTGTTAAGAGAATTTACGAATAAAATTTAAGTTGTTATAATGAATGTTTATACATTTAATTCATGTTATAACAAAAGTAAGTGAAATAAATTAATAATAAAAAGAAACCGCTATTTAAGTAAATAAAATAAACTTAAGTAATAAACAAGATGAGTGTAAATAAAATTGGATATGAATGTAAATTAATCAAAAGTGAGTTAATTAAAATATAGTAATAAATGGATTGAATAAATGAGTTAAGTAAAATGAAGTTTGTTTTGAAAGGAATTTTGTAACAAATGCTAATAAATTGAAAGTAAACCAATTAAATGAAAATACATTGAATGGACGTCAACCAAATGTGAATACAATAAATATTTATTGATTGAATAAATGGATTGAAACAAAATTTATTGAATATTAATCAATTTAAAAACTAATGAAATATATATGGTTTTGAATTAATTATTGTTTTTTATATTTCGAATCAATCTTTTCTTTTTGTTGCTTCTATTTCCCTATCTAGTTCCATTTCGGGGGAAAAAGTTTTGAGGGGGGAGAGAGCAAAGATCTATAATTTTTATCGATTTTTATAACGTAATTAACTAAAAATTTTGTGAAAAATAAACAATAAATTTTTGAAATGAAAATGATATTTGGTACGCATCTATTTAAATTTAATAAATGGAAGATTTTCCTTGGTAAATATAAAAGTTAGTTCTGTTGTGTAATTTTCAATTTCAATTAAAAATCATTTAATTTGATGAAAATAAAATATTTTCAAAATCTAAAGATTTTTACATAATAAATTTTTAAATCATTTTTTGAGTGAGATGTCATATTTCGTTTCGCGAAATTTGGACTTCTCAAGCTCCGTTTATCTTATTTTCGGCGGTTTAGCTGCATTTTTGACTGTGAAATATCGAATTTTGATAGGATGATCATATCGCCGATATCTGTGTACATTCTGTTCGTCTCGTTGTGTTGATCTCTACAGTATATTCATTTGTGTGTCTCGGTGACCAGTACGAAGTGAAGACCGTGAAACGATTAGCCGTATCGGTATCCTTTTTTAACCATTGGTTTTCCTTTTGTCCTTTCGTGTATCCAATGTGAGAAATTAGATAGCCACTAGCTATAAATTCTTGAATTCAATTGATGACTTTACTATTCACTGGTTTTAATATATATATATATATATATATATATATATACACACACATACATATATACATATATATAGTACGTTCTTTCACTTTCATTTCCTCTGCCTCTCTATTTCATTCTGTCTTGCCCTTCTGAATAAAAAAAAGAGAAATAATATATGCTTGTTTATATACTAGATCTGAGAACCAGAAGGCTTCCTCCTCCTTTGCAAAACCCAAACTTTATTCACCATCCTTCGCCTCATGTTTTCCACCAAACCCATGCATCTCCACTGAACGCCCATCACTACTCCACTCCTTACCGAAGGCCTAGCACGAGCATAGCCCAAAGTCGCCTTCTCACTTTTGCTGCCCTCGGCACGGCCATACGCCTCCCCCATCTCGTCAGCTCGCCTACCACACTCCACGTCAGCAAACCTCCGCCCAAATCCAAGCATTCGGCCTCCCTTCCTCCATCTTATTTCACCTTTAAAAAATGAAAGCTTGGACTTCCCCACAAACACATGCTACAACATACACACATGCCTCACCACTTTCACACATCGCCACCAAACGGCTATCACCAGTAGCCGCGCTTTTCCCACCACCTTCCACTCACGCCTGACTTTCGCTTATGATTGAACTGCCATTCAACTCCTCCCTTACTTCCTCCATCTGCCTTGCCTCATTCCCCCATATAAGTTGTCAACGGCCTGCCCCATCTCCTCCAGATCCACACACCCTCCGCCTCATCTATCATTTGCCACAACCGAAGCACAGCTGTAGACCACGCACTCAGACCTCTGCCATAGTAGCGCCTGACTTGTACCTATAGCCTTGCACTCGGCCATCTACAGCTTCACTTGTACGTATTATATATAATATATGTTATATATATATATATATATATATATATATATATATATGAGTTGCTATATTATAGGTTTCTTATTTTATATATTTTTTCTTTGGCACAGTTTATGAATACATAGTTATACGATTGTAATCTTGTTTTCCTTTACTATGAAAAAAAGTAATATATGTACAAAGTTGTTTTTTGCGTGAAGCTTAAATATATATAAAAAAATATGGAAGAGAATGGGATTTGGAAAGTTATAGGTATTTTAAGAGATAATGATAAATATAAATTTTATTTATAAATTTATATATATATATATATGTATTAAATTAAATATTAATTTTTAAGAATATAATGTATATATGTTGATTTTTAAATATATGGGATTTAAGAAGCAATGATCTTTGAAATTTCATAAATAACGATTCTATTTTAATATGTATTTTAATTTAATTACTGATTTTAATATATATAGCTTATATATATAAGTTCACTTATATAATTGATTTTCATCGAATCCAATTCATCATGCTTTCATCATGCTTTACTCTACTTCGCCGCTGTCCAAAATTGGTCGCAACAGCAATTTCTAGCTTTGTCGCTATTCCGCATGTCGTATCTATGTCCGCGTGTGTATCCGTTTCCATTGCTTCTCATTTCCGTTGCTTCTCTAGCCTCGAAAGGTGAGTAACCACTCACGATTAACATTCTTGTATTTAACAAATATAATTTACATGAAATGACTATTGAAATATGCTATTAAAATTGAATTATTAGTTATTTAATTGTTAAATATGATATGTCATTATCTACTATTGTTTACCCATGGCATATGACACCAAACCTACTGTATATATTATATTTAAATTTGTCACTGCTGATATATGCATATTTTTGATATGTTATGTTATTATCATTTTTTTCACTCTGCAAGTTCCCTGTTAGTTTAGAATTCCCTTTGGGTTGAAATGATACATACCCGAACGATCTTATAGATTAGAGGAAAATCATTATGGGTTGAAATGATAAGCCTAAGTGATTTTCTTTGAATTTAAATTTTTAGATTGCGGGTTGAAACGATATATATCCGTAAATATTTAATTGGTGGATTGAAATGATAAATGTCTGCATCACTTGGCCATACGACAGAAATTTAGATACAAACACCATTGGTCTATATTTTGAAAATGATTTCGAAAGTCTGAAAAGTAATATATGGGTTTCAATAAATATTGGTTTTTTAAAATACAATATATAAATGTTATTTTTATATATGTATAAAATTTAAATTCTTAAATAATATGTTTTGGAAATTTTAATTTATAAGTTAGTATTGAAAAATATAAATTTTAAGATTTTAGTTGTAATTTTATTTTTTTTAAATATATAAAATAAGATTTTATATAAAATAAATTTAATAAAAATATTTAATTTAATAAAATTTAATCCAATTGGTTTAGAATATGTTTAAGTATTTATTTAAATTTATATTAATATTTTAAAAATAGATTTTTAATAACTTTAATTATAGAGGTTGGGAAGATAAATTAATGTTGACTTGGAATTAAATTGGTTAATAATTGAATATAAATAAGAATTGATTTGAACTTACCGATTTTGAGATTTTGAAAGATATGATTTATAACTTGGTTTCATAAAAAGTGATTTAAATGAATATTCTCAGTTTTAAATAAAATTAAGATAGAATATTTAATGTTGATTTAAATTTATAAATTAAGATTTTATTTAGTTGTTATTAAAATTATTAAGTGAATATTTTCCAATTTGAATAAAACTAAAGTTTAATGTTGAAATATAAATGAAACTTATATTGGAAATGTTTGAATATTTAAACTTTGTCTTATTGGAATTGATATTATAGTTCAAACCTGGATTCGAAATTGATATAAATTGAAATTGTTTATTGAGAATTTGAATTGAATCGTTTACCTTTCAAATTGAAATTGTTAAAATGGAATTGATTTAAATTGAATTTTGGAATTTAAGTTGATTTGAATCGATTTGTGAAGTTGGAGGAAACTAAATTTATTATATAAAGTATTTTAATATATATAAACTATTTTAATATATGAACTATTTTAATCTATAACCTATTTGTTTAAACATAAACTATTTTTTATTTTAACTATTTCAAAATATGTATAAAAACTATTTTAAATGTTTAAACTATGTAAATTGGAACTGTTATGATTTAGATTAAATGGATTCAAATGCGAATACTATAATATGATTGCATAAGTGAACACGGTTTCGAAAATGATATATTTTGAAATAAGTATGATATTTTAATATGAAGTATGAACCGTTTGAAATTATAAATGACCACGGTGTGAAATTAGCATTTGGTTGTTAAAGAGACCGGAATAAGATATTGTCATACTCTCTACCAATACCGAAAACCACTTCAGCAACTATGTACGTGGTGGAGACACCAGAATGAAGTAGGATGGTTTGGTGACAATTTGGTATGAGGTATTTACATAGCCCTAACTTCCGCGAGTCAGCTTAGATATGACTAAAACAGGAGCCGTGCAGGGGTAAGTGAGGTCATTCCTCCAATCAGACACATTTCTTCGATACCATTCTATTATTTTGTGATTTGACTGGGTGCACCTTTGATTTAGGAGTGTGTCTCGAGGTGGGCAATAGTAGCTGCTATGCGTTACCACCAATTTGGATCCACAAACAATATATCTACCCTGTCATTGCATCACGTGTCGTGTTCACATGCCCTATCGCGCCTTCTACGAGTTTGTTTTGTACTATACCTATGGGGTGTCCTTTGGGTAAATCATCGGTTTGGTGGAGCTTACGGCATTGTATAAACTACGGGAATATATAAAATGTGTTAAGGGGGATATGGGTAACGCCTTTACACTATTTTAATAGTTTACTTTACTATAGACATTATTTATGCATCGTGTATACTATAGAGTAGATAGTTTCATGGATCCTTAGAGGATGGAAATCCCAAACATCCTTTAAGTTATTTTGTATTTCAGTTGACATTTCACTTGAGTTGAATTCACTTGTATAAGAATGCTAATCCTGACTCGAGTGTTTTTGTTTTGCTTTATGCTTGGGTTACACCGAGTGTCACAACATTTGAGACTCGCCTTCGGAGTTTAGAGCTTTGCTTGATGATTGATCTTTGTCTATTCAGCTTCTTGGTTGTTTCCAATTGATTAGTTTAGACTTGTCAATTGTTTCTGTATTAGATACTGTTCTGTATATTCGAGATATATGTTGTATTTTACTGTAAACTCTATTGTTTATACAGTGGCTTCATGAACTACTGTTTAACTATTCCGCTGCATATTGTTATATTACTCTGTGTTTGTGATTCTGTAATTGATTTATTTACTGCATATACTAACTTTTGCCAAATATAAATTAACAATCTGTTATTTTGAGCAATTCAAGTCTGATATGTGTGGATGATTGTCGATTTGAACGGTTCGAAATACCAGGTTGTTACATATTAATAATGTTTTAAAGATAATTACCTATTGTTTTCAATAATGATTTAAAGTTAATTACTTTATTAATTTTATTCTTAAAAGTTATTTCTTATAGTTATTTAATTATTATTTTAAATTTATTCAATTGTATTTTTATTGTTTATTCAAAGTGATTTAATTATACTTTAATATTTAATTAAAGTTATTTAATTATATTGATCTACGTTATTTAACTTTATTTATATTTTAATTAATTATCATATAATATTATTTTAAAATTAATTGTTTGTTTTATTAATAACGTTTTAAAGTTAATTAATTATTGTATTATTATTGTTTTGAAGTTAACTTATTAGTGCACTAATAGTGCTTGAAGTTAATTTAATATATTATTAATGAGATTCTAAAGTTATTATTTTGAACGATGTTTAAAGATAATTAAATAGAAGGGTGTTTAACTTGTTATTTAAAGTTATTTTAAATAATTAATCATTTATCAATGGAACTTTTTAGACTTAAAAGGTTTATTAAATAAGGAAAGTTTATAAAAGAAGTTTTATAAATGATTCCAGATATTTGGAAAGAAATTTTATAAAATCTAAAAATTTATAAAAAAAAGATTTTATAAATAAACTTAACGATTTATAAAATGTTTTATAAATGAATTTGGAGTTTAAATAAAGGAGATTTCATAAATGAAAGAGGTTTATTTAAAAGGATTTCTTAAAGAAATTTATAAAATAAATTGAGATTGGATTTCCCTTAACTAACTTCGTTAATTATGATAGTATGGGACATTCTTCCACACTTAACATTGAAAGAATAGTGTTTGGGTTTACCTTTATCTTTTTTTTAAACAACATTTGGGTTTGGTCATTCTAATATATTTGATATAGGTAGTTTTCTAGGACTTTTTTTGGAAAATATACTTATACCATTTTATAAGTATGTAAAAAGAGTTTCCAAGTTTGGAAGGGAGTGGTTTGTGAATATACTTATGCCAATGACATAAGTATATGAATATTTTAATAAATATTTTAAAAGTGATTTAAGTAAATGGAATTAATCTAAGAGGCTTAGTGGTTGCCGTGGGAAATGTATTCTATGTCTAAAATGTTGTTTATTTGATAATTAAATTACCAACTATCAAATCTTGGCCTAAATATGTAACCCTTCTTAATTTCGATATTACAGAAAAAATCCTCACTTAACACTGAAGAATGTTAACTCTGGAAAATCTAAGAGAAACACGGGGATTATATAGTATAGTTACCGTCAGTGGTGCTATACTGTACATATAAACTCGTTTTGTTCTTCTAGGACAAATGATGAGGAGATCTGTGCAATTAAACAGTTAGGGGGAGCTATGCTTTTATTTATCGTCTGATTATTTCCTAAGGAACTGGTATTGAACATTTCTAAAAATTGGCGATTGGTTTGCAGGGTACCTGGTAAGCGAGGGAGTGTGCTAGTAAGAGGTGACCCGTACTGTAGCTACTCCAAAAACCATATGCGGTTCTATGGAGGAGTAACATGATATATTAAGATGTTTGAATCCATATATGATTTCAAGCCCCATTAGGGTGTGGGAATCCATGTGTGATTCTAATATCTACTTGGGATATTGGAATCCATTTGTGATTTTGAGACCCGTTGGGTTATGGGAATCCATATGGGATTCCATGAACTATTTTTATGGCGGTGCATGAGCTGGAACGCTAAACGTAGTGTGACACCCTGTTTCTTTAATCCTTGGAAGTCGACGGTAATACATTCTCAGTATTAACGTGCCACAAATCCAAGTGCTGAAGAGGCAAATTCTCAAGGGTAAGAAAGAAAATAAGAAAAGAACAAAATCTCACACGAATGGAATAATATATGTTACTTCAACATATAAACTTTACAGTGGAAATTTAATACATTTATTAGGGTTAAACATGGATAGTTATAAACATCTATCCTTACAAATGGGGAATACAATAATACATGAGTGTGGTGGAACTGGATAAACATACTTAGAAGAATCTTCTGACTCCATGCTCTAAGTTCTTCCAGATTTCTTCTAACCAAACCAGACTACTAGGCTGCCTGGGAAAATTAAGGCACTCGGAGTTTGAAGTAAAAGGAGAATAAACTCTGGGTTAGACATGAGACTGGTCCGAGAAACTCAAAATACGCATTTTGAAAACAATGGTATCTCATAAGACCACATCGCACATAAATACGAAATGGATTTTTACCTTATGATAACCAAATTATTTACTACGTAAAATCTAGGAATATTATTTTAATGACATTCTTTGAAAAATATTTTTCAAATAAACATGTTAAAATAGCCAAAATTGTTACATTGGTTAAATTTGACAGTATAATAGATTTATAACTAAGTCCGAAGGCACTTATTGGAGAATAGATTTTCATATAGTGACAGGTAAGGGACTACCTTTCGTATAGTACAGATCTTGAGGAATGTGCCGAGGATACACAAACAATCCTCCGCATCTGGCAAGACCGGTCTAGCCCTAATTGGCATCATACATGGCCTGGATAGAAACCAAATATGACATCACCCCGGTCATTACAAACCTATTCGGGAGCTCTCCTAGCATGCACATCATGCTTGAAATATATAGGGTTATCTAGAAAGGTGAAGACCATACCCTAATGGTTTCGACAACATAGCCTTACGACGTACCATGTTTAAGCCATCAACACTTAATAAGGCCTGAGGTAACGATTACTTTTCATATAGCACATTCCACTTTAAATGTCACATTGCCATTCCATGATCACACAACTGATTTCTACAAGTATATAACTCCTGAGCTTGTACATCTCAAGAAAGGGTGTGAAGCTGAGAGAAATTGCCTTCTTTGCCACTAAATAGATGATACGTTCATACAGATCAATCAATGTAACAAGAAATGTAATATCAGACATTCATCCATACAAGTCGTCCAGGAATAGGATAAATTGAAGGAATTCTCCTACCATATGTTGTCAGGAATTATTCTCTAGGATTAGTTGTGAGAAGTCCAAGCATCGAAGATCTCAAATGAAGAACTACTGCCACATAATATGATATGGGAAATCTCTCTCAAGGGTCAGTGACAAGTAGCCCTGCATTCCATCTTCCAAATCATTTCCATGTGTTCATTTCTAATACACAAATTGGCTTGAAGTGGTTTTCGGATAAGAATTACTCAAATCCACCTCGGTTCATTCGAACCAATCATCCAAAAAAAGATGTTAGGTGAATATGGAATTATTCTTTGATCGATTAATTTCTTTCTATCAAAATATCTTCTAGAGATATATATCTTTAAAACATTCTTTTCGGTATATATGGAAACATTAAACCTCTCCTTGAAAAATTATTTATTTAAATCTTAACATATATTTCTCAATTCAAAATCAAAATTTTAATTGAGTTGAAACCATGTTGTCTAGGATGTTATTCCAAGAGCAGTAAATATTTAGTAAGCAGAATCCATAGAAATCATCCAATTCTACTCAATATCAATTCCCGTATTCAACAAGTACTATAGGCGGAATAATGGCGAAATCAACTTTTAAATCCCATGAATAGTACGAGTTCCCTCTTTGGAATTTAACACCAAGTATAAGTAGATTATCCCCATAAAATCCAAGTTATTTATATTTGGAAACTTATATCCTTTATACTTTGGAAATTTTGATCCGAGTAAATAAAATTTACTACCCCTTAATTGGGCCGGTCCGGATATTCTGGGTGAGTAGGAAACTGGTTTTCCAAACTCAAGCCTAGATATTATAGCTCCGTCACTTATAAGGTGGTCAAGTTATTTAATCAACTCTAAATCTGTAACAACCAGCATATTTATCGATTTTATATTTAAATATTTTTTTAAAATATTTTTTCGTTAATCGGATTTTGGTCCGAAAAGCTACTTTTTGCAAAAGGTCAAATTAGGACTCGAGACCACTTCCATTGAGTTCGAAATGCCATTTACAACTTTTTTAAGTATAAACATTGATAGGTTTGGAGTTAGTGGAATTTCACTTACTTTTCCCGCTTTGGACTTTGGGTTAGATTAGCCATTATAACTCAAACCCACTTCTCTCCTTCTCCTCACTCTTCATAAATTCCTACCAAACACAAACTTTAACATTAATGGTGAGTGGAAAGGGAAATTAGAAACTCCAAGCCTAGGTTTCAACTTCAAATCCATCATTCAACTCCAAATTCAAAGAGAAGATATTGGATTCAAGCCTCTAGTGTTGAGATTGAAGTAGATTGATTCTTGCTTTGCTTCAACCTTCATTTTCATTGACTTTTGGTGTAATGGTGAGATTTTCATCTCACATTCTTGTCTATAACTATCATGGATGTTTGGGAATGATTTCCTATCACTTTAGCATGTACCTTTGCATTTGGTTTGGATTGGATTGGCGAAAAACTCCAATTTTTAGCGTTTTTGGTGATTTTCTGCACTTAGGTCGCACTGGCACAAATTGCCACTTCGGAGTTAGGTCGCTAGGTCGTAGGTCGTGGGCCGCTAGGTCGTAGGTCGCAGGTCGCTCGACCTTGGAGATTTCCTGCACTTAGGTCGCACTGCCACGAAATGCCACCTCGGAATTAGGTCGTAGGTCGTAGGTCGTGGGCTGCTTGGTCGTAGGTCATTAGGCCTTAGGTCGTTAGGTCACTCCCTCTGTTGGAAACATTACCTCAGTTTTAGGTCGCTTGGATCTAGGTCGCTTGGCCTTATAGCGTTAGGTTGCAGGGCGTTGTTAAGACGTTAGGTCGCTCGCCTTTTTATCCCCTAGGTCGTCCGGCACGTTCACACGTTAGGTCGCTCGGCCTTTTTCACCATTAGGTCGTTAGGTCGCGAGCTTCGCTAGGTCGCTCAAGCGTCTACCTTTATAAGTCGTAGGTCGCTTGGCCTTTTTGGTCGCTAGGTCATTCGCCTCTAGGTCGCGTACCCCCTAGGTCGCTCGGCCTTAACACCGTTGGATCGTTTAGCCATTAGGTCGTAGGTCGCTCGACCTAACTCACCTAGATAGACCGCTCCCCTTTAGGTCGCATGACCTTTATTCTTTTAGGTCGCATGGCTTTAGGTCGCGTGACCTTGTTTTTTCCCTTAGGTCGTATGACCTCTAGGTCGCTCCAGTTAAGTCGCTTGGCCACCTTGTTAGGTCGCGAGTCCCTCAGGTCGCTCGCCTATGTTAGGTCGCTCGCTTCTGCTAACTCGCGAACACCTCTAGGTCGCAACCACTAGGTCGCTTGACCCCTTAGACCCCTAGGTCGCTCGACCCCTTAGACCCCTAGGTCGCTCGATCCTATCCTCCCTTAGGTCTTCACTGGGGGGTTGCCCTCGCACCCCCACCTTGGGGGGTTGCCATCCCCTTGGACCCCCCCTCCGCAGGGGATCTTATCTGAAAAACATTCAACAGAACTTGCTTTGTTGAGATGCTGAGTTGACCATTCTTCGAGACAAACTATCTTTGGCTTCTCGGTCGATTTTATGGTATCACGGCCTTGCTAAAAAGGCGGGATAACAACTTTAGAAATATGAAGGTTTCAATACTAGTAGTAAATATCAAAACTCTTTCAACAAAATGGTTTCAACTCTATTTTCAATAACAAAGCTCTTTTCTTAAACCATTTTCCAATCTACTAGTATATACAAACCTTTACCTCACTCGGATGAGAAATCTAATTAAACGGCTTAATAAAACAAGTGGTATGAAACGCTTGCGTTCACTTCGTCGGTTAATTCTTGGACTTGTTCGATTGAACCTCTTGTGACAATTTTCTAGTGAAGATTTACAGTTTGTTCGTAAATATTTAAGTTAAGCAAGTGGTTATGGGACACGAAGATAAACTTTTATATTTACTAGCTTAGTGTAATTGACACTTCTCGTTGATCATGACGATCATTTTATGATTTAGACTAGCAATTGTGCGATGTCTCTTTGTTTGCAAGGTTAGACTAGACCTCATTGGTGTGATTCCGACTCACACATATCTCTTTGTCCGCAAGGTTAGTCTGGATACTATTTGTGTGATTCCACTCACACATACCTTTTTGTTGAGAGGTTAGGCTAGACACCATTTGTGTGATTCCACTCACACATACCTCTTTGCTTTTTAGTTAGCCTAGACCTCATCTGGGTGATTCCGACACACCCATATGGGGTAGCTCCCCATGGTCTTCGGACCGTCATGTGATAGGCCTCTTTCCCTTTTTCTGTGATTTCTGGATTTCTTGTGTTGATTTCTGGAATTTATGTCATTGACTTGTTATGAGTACAAGTTTAGGGTATGATGCCCTCTTTGGATCTTTGAGAAGATTCTTGTGATATTGATTTATCTCTTATTGATTGATCTTTTGTTGATCATCATTTGCATACTTATAGTAGTATGTCAGTATGGATATTTTATGTTTATGCCATATCTTTTATTTTATACCATGTCATCTGATATTTATAGCTAGACTGATCCGTTTATTATTTTATTAAATAATACTCGGGTCAGACCGAGATGTTACAGGTGCTTCTGCTTGACTTCTTCCCGGGATTTGCTACTCTGACTTTTGGCTAACTGTTTAGATTAGCAGTTTTTGTTGTATACACTTGAGATATAGACTCATAGTTGTATTCTTTTGTATAGCACGTGTTGCTATTCTTTTGTATTATTGTAGGTCTTTTGTATAGCACGTGTTGCTATTCTTTTGTATTATTGTGGGTCTTTTTGACCACTACTCTGATGTACACTTTCATGTGTTAGTTTTATATTCATATCTTCTTCCGCCTTTGTGATATGGATGTCTATGACTGATTTGTGTTATGCTTATTTCTATGTTTGTTTCCGAAGATTATTTATAGCCACCGTGTGATAAGCAATCACATGGATGGTCGCTCCTCAACAGCCTTATTCTCCGTGCTAGTTGATAGCACTACACCGTAGTGTTCTTGGCTAGCGTGGGTATAGAGGTGGGGCATCACAAAATCTTTAAACAACTTAATTAACTTTTAATTATTTATTTAACCACATTGAAATAATTTATGAATCCTTCAAATCACCTATGAAATACCTTAATAAACATTTAATAACATTTATAAAAGATTTGGAAATGAATGGTTGCCTTTAGAACTATATTTCAAAAGTAATAGAAAAGTGCTACGAATGGTGCTTTTTATACTGTATTGATCAAATTGGCTTTTCTATCATTTGAAAATTCATTTTTGTAACTCAAATCACTTTTCAAAGATTTTAAAAGATTTTTAGAATTTACTTCATATTTTTAAACAATTTTGAAATATCATTATTAAAGAAATCCTTTTATGGATTCCAAGGGGCAAAATCGCGATTTTTTCAAAAACTTGTTTTATTTATATTTCAAAATCTACTTATCGAAATCTCCATTTTCTTTGTTTGTTTGAAAATTATGGATATTATAGTTTGGAAAATTCATATCTCAAAGAATTCTGAGCTATATTATTCTATATATTCAATTGACTTTTACGATGCGAATTTGCGAAGCACCGTTACGCGACGCGCCTATTTTTAACTCAATTTTCAATATTCATTTAAAATTTGCAAAAACACTTTTAAATGTTTATAAAACATTTCCTCGCCATATTAAACCATTTTTAAAAGGTTTAAACATTCCATATGCGGCATTTAATTCAATAAAGGAAAATGTTTCCTTTGCACTTATCGACGTGTATTAATGTGACTTGTATATATATTCAACAACCATATTAAACATTCAAATTATCATATTCAAACATGATAAAAAATCATTAACAATCATATCCAAACATTTATATCATCCAATAATATAGATAACTATAGTTTAGGTGTTTTCTCACCATTATTGCTTCCTAACTTCGCTAAACGGACTATAACTCTACTATGGTCGCATGAAAGCTTTTGGAATCGGTCCTTAAACCCTTTGGAAGGCTCGACCAGGAATTGAAGAGGGTGGCCAAAAGTATGAAGAGAAGTTGTAGAGCTTTGACCTTGAATTCTCTAAACTATATCCTAAAATAGGTCTTCGTCTCTCTGATTTTTGACCCTCATATTCCCAAAATTTGAAAAATCTATCAACTGGAAAGTTTTAGAAAACTCTATCCTCTTGAATTAAGAAAATGAATTACTTGATTTCAATTTTTTTGTGGGAGATATGGTCAAATGAAGAAGATGCATTCTCGGATTTACTAAAATCACGCACAAAAATGGGTCAACTTATAACTAAATTTTGGACGTGTTACTTAAAGAATTTTGAAAAGTGGCCAAAAGGATGGTTTTTTCTCTGTGATTTGAAAAAAGAAACACTTGATATCGATTCATTATGAGGAATATATGATCAAATGAAGAGTGGGTATTCCCGTATTCATAAAAACGAAGCCCGAAAATGCATTGTAAAGAAGTGGAATTTTGACATAGTTAATCTTAAAACTGGAAGAAGTGCTAAACATGAAAGTTGTAGCCATTGGAATTCAACATGGTTTATAATAAAGAATTACTTCATTTGGATCTATTTTAGGGAGTTATGCTCAACTTAAAAGGAGGTACTCTCGCTTTTAAATCTGGGCTCGAGAATGTACTTGAAAGAATGGAGTTTCGAGTATAGCTAAGCTTAGAATGGGAAGAAGTAGTCAGCTAGAAAGTTGTAGCCACTAAAATTTTAAATGTGTTGAAAAAAGAATTGCACAATTTGGTTTTCGGTTTGAAGGAGATATGGTGGAACGAAGAAGAGGAAAAAGAGTGGGTATTTATAGGCAAGTAGAGAGGTAGAAAATATCTCCACCTACATCATCCATCGTCACCAAACATCATTACATCCACCCCCTACATCATCCTAGGATGCACTGAAGTCCCCTCCATTGTGGACAAGGCCATGTGCTTATACTTATGCATGTGCGTTGACTTTGTGAATGCTAATGGATGAAGAAATCTGAAATATCTTAGATATGTATATGTATATATGTTTTTACATGTATATTTGTATGTTTATATGCATTTATATGTTCATACGTGCACATGACAAGTTTGTGCATGTATATGTATGGTTAAATATGTGTACCTGACAGATAAATAAGGTCACAACAACCTTTGAACGATTTTCATTCATTAAACCGTTGAAAATTGGAAAACCGATTTTCGGTCACATTTCACTTATATTATATTACATATAAAAGTTCAAAAAAATTGAAAAAAAATTCTCACCATTTTTAACAAATTAAATGATCACATTTATTTATAAAACCTTATAAATTAATATTAACAATTATTTACAAATATCGCTATTATATCGATAAAGCGATATAAATTTTCTTATTTTTTCAAATCAAGTATATACCTTCATAAAATTATTAAAAATGATTTGTCATACCTTTACAACTATTTAAAATGAATTATCATCATTTAAAACAATTATTTGTATAATTAAAATAATTAATAAATCATTAAATCTCAATTTAAATTCATAAATCAATTATTAAATATAAGGGCATCACTGATGATGTCGTAAACCCATTTTATTTTCAAAAATAAAATAATTGATTTTATTTCATATTCATGTTCAATTATAAAATAAGTGTGTCTATCCAACTTCGCGTGTGATATTTTACGATTATAGAGTTGTTTATCGATAAAACAATTTTGGCTATTTTATCGGTATATCTTTCTAAAGGAACTATTTTTGTGAACTTTTTTCCAAAATAAGTTCATTATTATTAACTTTTTTTGTTGAAAATAATCCATATTTGAATATTTAAAATAAATTAAATATTTTTAATTAAAATGGTCAAAATTTCGTGTCATTACATACTTCCCCCCTAAAAGAATTGTGTCTTTGAAATTACCCAAAACAAAAACCCAAAGGTTTTGCCTAAAATATTTATTATCAAACTAACACCCGTACAATGTACATTGATCATCCGTATACAATATCTGATTCGATCTTCTATTCGAATTCACAACTTTACTTCCGAACTAGTATTGATCCCCCGATCCTTTAGTGCAGACTCTAACTAGGCATTTCGATCAGAACTTTAGTTTTTCCTTGCATAACTTTCAAGTATGATAGAAAAATGAAGTATCCAACCACAAACCCTCATCAATGTTTGTCGTCAAGATTCGAGTGATAATTTCTTTTTCGAACTAGTGTAAACACTTCCAAGTTTTGTACTTGAATCTTAGATCAGAATTGTGCGAAGAAATAATCCACGTACTTCATATGAATTTAATAACCTTTCGAAAAACATTTATGAAAACATTTCATAAAACTTTCCCTTTTATCCAATTTTTTTATAAAGATGCTTCTTCATATTTAACTATTTGCTAACATTTTTGAGAATTTATTCATGTTAAAGATGACTTACATTTTGTTATAATATACCTCTTATATTATAATTTGCTCCTATTAACCAATATTAAATGCGAACACCTATGTATTTAATAAATTTATTTTGTTAATCAAGACTTATTTTATTAATTAATACTCCTTTTATTAATTACCCACTTATACCGGTTTCAATACTTAAAAGTATTCATATACTTATTCAAATGTTTTAAGTTATTCACAATTTACTTAACAAGTTTTACTTACTTTAAAATATAATCAAAGAGATTGAAACAATTATTACCAAAACATTGTTATATAAACTCCTTTCTAAATTAAACATATAACCTTTTCTGTCTTTTTATAAAAGATTCCAATACTTGTTATTATCTTTATAATTTCATTATTAAAGATCTGAATATCAATAGGATTTCTTCCAAAGTGTCATTCAAGGGTTTAAAAACAAATGTTGCTAAAACATCATGTATTACAAACCCAAAACCATTCATCGATAATTTTAACCATTTCTTTTAAAGATCAAAACATACTCATGCTTATCAATTACGATAATACAGTTTCATAAAAATTAATAACCATCAATAAATGATTCACATTATCCTTTTTAATTTTAGAAAATTATATACATCAAGTAACTCAAAAATGATACCAAGGAACTGGATACCACTAATAGTATCACATATTTCCTTAATAAGAAGGGGGATACGTAAGAGAAGCGTTTACTATTCGAACACATCTCCTGCCTCCATTTTTAGTCACTTTCGAGCCACTCGATTTAATTAACCAGAAGATTGTTTTTGTTTTCAAAATCCCATTTTTGAAATAATACTTTTCCAAAAATCATTTGAAATTCCTTTCAAAAATACCAAAATTTAAATTCTCAAAAATTCCTTTATAAAGCACATTTTATAAATCCAGTTCATAAAATCACTTATATAAAACATATTCATAAGATTTATTTGTCTTTAAATAAATTCCTTCAATCTGAAACCAACATGAATACTCCATAGTCAAATTGTGAAACCAAATTCATGATTTTTTCGTGTTTAAACTTTTAAACTAGACAACCAATGAATCAATAATAATAACTGAGTATCATCGTTTCCTTAATCAAATAACTATACTATTTTAAAAAAACATTCTTTATATTCAAAATATGATCCTAGGTAAAATATTTCTTTTAAGTTTTTCAAAACCAAAATTATTTGTATGTATCATTAACAGATACGTGCTCATATATTATACTCACAAACTCATTCTAAAGTGTTACTAACCCTATCTCTAATGAGTTACTCATTTTAAGATATTACTAACCCTATCTCTAATGAGACTTTGCCACTACCAAAGCTAAGGTTCTCGCTTAACTTGCACTCTCATACCAAATATGACGACCTATTTTTTCGACCTTCAGAAGTCGACACTAATACATTCTCTATATTCATGTGCCGTAAATCCAAATGCCGAAGAGGCGGATTCTCAAGGGTAAGGAAGAAAATAAAGATAGAACAGAATCTCACACGAAGGGAATAACATATACTATTACAACGAATAATCTTTACAACGGAAATTTAATACATTTATTAGATTTAAAAATGGACAGTTATAAATATCTGTCCTTACAAATGCAGAATACAATAATACACGAGTGTGGCGGAAACAGATAATAGTCTTAAAAAGAATCTTCTAACTCAATGCTTTAAGCTCTTTCAGATTTCTTCTAATTAAACCTGACTACTAGGTTGCTCGGGAAAAACATGGCACCAGAGTTTAAGGGAAAAGAAAAATAAACTCTGAGTCGGTCATGAGACTGATGTGAGAAACCCAATATGCTCGTTTTGAAAACAAAGGTATCTCATAAGAACACGGCGCACATAAACACGGAACAAGATTTTGCCTTATGATAACCAAAATATTTGTACGCAAAATTTGGGAATATTATTTTAGTGACATTCTTTGAAAAATTCTTTTCAAATAAACATATAAAAATAGCCGAGATTGTTACATTTGTTAAATTTGACAGCATAATAGGTTTACAACTAAGTTTGAAGGCACTTATTAGAGAATGGATTCCCATATAATGGTAGATAAAGGACTAGCTTTCGTATAGTACATCTCTAGAGGATTGTACTGAGGATACACAAACAATCCTTCGCATTTGACAAGACTAGTCTATCCCTATTTGGCACTCATATATGGCCTAGATATAAACCATCTCCCCGGTTGTTACCGACCTATCCGAATACACTCTTAGCATGCACAACATGCCTAAAATATAGAGGGTTATCTAGAAAGGTGTTGACCATAACCTAATCATTGCAAACCACATAGCCTTACGGCGTACCATGTTTAAGCCATTACCAGGTAATGAGGTCTGAGGTACCGATTACCTTTCATATAGCGCATTCCACTTTGAATGTCATAGTGCCATTCCATGACCACACAACTGATTTCTACAAACGTATAACTCCTGAGCTCGTATATCTCAGGAAAGGGTGTTAAGTTAAGAGAAGTTGCCTTCTCCGCCACCAAGCAGATGATACGTTTATAGAGATCAATCAATGTAATTAAAAATGCAATGTCAGACATTCGTCCATACAAGTTGTCCAAGAATAGGACAAACCGAAGGAACTCTCCTACCATATCCCGTCGTAAGTTATCCCTAGAACTAGTAGCGAGAAGTCCTTATATCGAAGATCTCAAATGAAGAACTACTGCCACATAATATGACATGAGAAATCCCCTCCGAGGGTCGGTGATAAGCAGCCCTACATTCCATCTTCCAAATTATTTCCAAGTCTTCACTTCGAACATATAAATTGGTTCAAGTGGTTTAATCGTCGATAAAAAGATGATTGGTGAATACAGAATTATTCTTTGATCAATTATTTTTCTTTTGTAAAAATATCTTCTAGAGATATATATCATTAAAACACTCGTTTCGGTATATATGAAATAACTAAACCTCTCTTTGGAAAATTACTTATTTAAATCTTAACAAAGATTTCTCAATTGAAAATCAAAATTTTGATTGATTTGAAACCATATTATCTAGGATGTTAATCCAAAACCTGTAAATATTAAGTGAGTAGAATCTACATAAATCATCTAATTTTACTCAATATCAATTCCTATATTCAACAAGTAATATGGTGGAATAATGGAAAAATCACCTTTCAAATTCCACGAATAGAACGAGTTCCCTCTTTGGAATTTAACATCAAGTACAAGAAGATTATCTCCATAAAATCCAAGTTATTTATACCTGAAAAATTATATCGTTTATATTTAGGGAAATTTCGACCTGAGTAAATCAAATTTATTATTCCCTCTATCGAGCAAGTTGGGAAACTATTTTCCAAAATCAAGCCAAGAAACTATCTACCTATCATCCATATGGTGGTCAAGTTATTTGATCGATTCTAAACCGTTTAACATACTTAATGAACTTTCAATTTTCTATTTAACCACTTTGAAATAAGTTATAAATCCTTCAAATCACCTTTAAAATACTTTGTTAATCATTTAAAAAATTTACAAAATATTTGAAAAAGAATGGTTGTGTTGAAAACTATATTTTAAAAGTTATAGAAAAGTGCTGCGGAAAGTGCTACGAATGGTTCTTTTTAAGCTGTATTGGTCAAAATGACTTTTCTATCATTTGAAAATTCTTTTTTTTATAACTCAAATCACTTTCAAAATTCACTAAAAGAGTTTTAGAATTTATTTCATACTTTTAAACATTTTTAAAATATCATTTTAAAGAAATCCTTCTATGGATTCCGAATTGCAAAACCGCGATTTTTTCAAAAACTTTTTTTATTCATATTTCAAAATCTACTTATCAAAATCTCAATTTTCTTTCTTTATTTGAAACTACAGAGAATAACAAGCTATATTTTAACCATAAAATGGATCAATACCCTGGATTGAGTAGAAAGCACCAGCCTTGTTTATCAAGGCAAATAAAATAGAAAAAATAATAGTAAATCGTAGAGAAAGTAAGTGAACAAGAGATTTTTATAGTGGTTCGGCTGTTAACGAAGCTTATGTCCACTTTATAACTTCTATTATTGAGTAACTGGAATTACAAGTTTAATATGATTGGAATGCGATTGAATCCTATTGGTTAGATCAGATCACTAGAGTTCACTAGAGAATCACAGTGAACCATGTAGATGACTATTGTGTGGGAGAAGAAGAGTGAGAGTAGTTTATGTAGTGTTTCAACAACCAGTCTAGAAGCCCTCCTTTATGTTGTAGATAGGTGAGTATTTATATGGGAATTTACGGAGTGTTGGGAAGATGTCTAAGTGCAGAAGAGTCCAGTTGTTATGTCAAGTTATCATCAAAAATCTTAAATCAATTTGAGTCATTTCTATGTATCACTAGCGATTCATAGGGGATGGATCACCAGCTATCCATCAACTTAGCATGTTTTTCTACCAAAAGCCTTTGCTTAGTGCTACGAAGGAGCTCAGAAAGTTTGAGAGCAATCTGACCTATCTTGATGGATCGCTGTCTATCCATAGTGGATGGATCGCTAGCTATCTATTAATTTAGCATATTTTTCATCCAGGAGCCTTTACTTAGTGCTACGAAGGAGGTCGGAAAGTTTAAGGATGATCTGACCTACCTTAATGGATCGCTAGCTATCCATCCACTTAGCATATTTTTGTGCGATCTTAGTTTTGTTATCTTTCTATCTTCTATTTAAGTGTCTTATCCAAATATCAAGTCGTTTGGAGTTTGTTTGTCATCCATCTTCATGGGTCATCTGATCCAGAAGAATTATCCATAACTTGCTCAAAACTAAAAAAAATTAAACGAAACTTTGTAGGTACACTCTTGAGGGTGTCTGGACCTACCAAATTTTTTTAGGTGGTGGGGCCCACTTTATGTGGATCGCTAGCGATCTGTCTAGTTAGGTCGCCAGTCATCTATCTGGCCTTATCCAACCAAGATTTTTTTTTTTATTGCCTTTTTTATGTCTTCTAAGTGTTCTTCTAAAATTTCAAGTCAATCTAACTTCATATGAGTTCTCTAGGTTAGTTTTAAGTTAGTTATTTTGGTCAAAAAGTGAGTAAATGGCTTGAATCAGATGAGTCTTTACTTGTTGAACTACGCTGCTTGAAATGTTATGAAACTTGGTAAGTATTCTTAGAAGAGATGGTAGAGCACGATATAAAAGGCTTTCATAACTCATGATACTTCCTTTTGGATCATTAGCGATCCATCTACTTAGTGGATTTTTTACTCGTTTCTCTTAATTTCCATTGGCTTGTTTTTTTGGATGCCTTTTTCAAGTTTCAAGTCATTCTGGCTTACTTTGGATATTCTAACTCCTATTGAATTCCACTAGGTTAAAAAACCTAGTTAACATTTGCCCTTTAGAGTATGCTTTCGTTGGAAACAGAGTATGCTTTGAAACAAGACGAGTTTTGGATTACTATTCTATGAATTTTAGTGAATTGTCAGAGTCCACCTCAAGATGTTGTCTTCATTTGACTGATTTCTGACAGCCGTTCCTTTTTTGATTTTGATCTGAATTTCAATTCCTGTTATTGACGATGTAATCTTTTCTCCATAGTTTTCATAAGGTTTTAGGTCGGTAAGTAGGTGCACGACGTAGGTTTGGAGTCGATCTATATAGTTTTAACTCGGTCGATGGTGAAGCTAAGTTTTGTCTTGAATGATTGTGTGCCATTCCGAACTTGTTCTTCATCTATAATTGTTTATTTTTTAGGACAAGGTTAAGTTCCTATCACCGTTTTGAATTCTAATGCGATGATTCATTCCCAAATCAGATATAGTGGATGATTCGATCGCATTTCTCTTCCCGTTTCTGTACTCTGATGATCCTAAAAAGAAAAGCTTCCTGCGTCATCTCGGACAGCGGCTCCACTAAGTATGAAAAAGATAATTTCAAAGGATGATATGGATTGTTTTTCAAATGTAAGCAAACTATCTACACTAGATTTTTCATTTTCAGTATTTGGGTTACTGGACTCTTCTCATGTAGATGAAACACTGCATTTGCCTCGGTCAATGCTTAGAACCAAACTGGCTAACAAACGTCGACTTCTCTTGGATTCCAGGCATTGATTATAAGAGGATATTACTTAAATTAAAACATAGCCATGGGGTTGAATGCCAAGATTTATTATTGAAAATGACTGTCCGATCATCCAATCTTTAGTCTTAGTAGAGGCAATTCCACTCCTCTAGAGGCTGGGTCCTTCGCAATTTTGGCTTCGCTTATCCTTTCTATCATATGAGGATGATTGATTACAGTTAAATTACAAGGCACGACTACTCTTGTAGAGTTGTAGTTGAAGTTGGATTGTAACGAACCGTAAATTTTGATGAATAAATTTGGTCAATTTAATTAAATTTTGTAATTAAATTTAGGAAGAAATAAAAAATTTATAATTTATACTGAAGTAAATGTTAAAAATGAAATTGCAAATAAATTGAAACAGATTGTAAAGTTATAATTAGTTGGAATTAGGGAATCGGGGAATAAAATCAAAAATTATTAACTAAGAAAGTAATACGTAATAAATTGAATATAACACAAACTTAAGTGTAAATTTAAGGGTATGATAACAATTATTATAAATTACCTAATTAATTGGTCAATGAATTTATTAGATCAAGTTCATTTAAATGTTAAGTAATTATAATGTTGTTATTGATAATAAACGTTACTTTAATGATTTTTGATATAGTAACGGAAGTATGAATGAAAACTTAATAGAAACATAAATTTATTTTAAGGAAACAAGAGATATATTGTAGAAATTGATGAATTGGTATAAATTTAATGGTAATTGGATAAAACCAATATCATATGAGTCATTGCAACATTTGTTGTAAACTATAAACCTATAAATGTGATTTAGGGCAAATAGTGACCGTTATTATTTGTTACCAGTTTACTTAGGCTATTAAACTGTGAGTGGGAATCAATTTAAATTTAAAATGAAACTTGGTATTACAATTATGAGTTTAAGTACAAGATATAAATGTAATAAGATGCGTAGAAATGTTGGTTATTTTGCAAAGTAATAAATGATGTAATAAAAGAATGAAATCCAGATAAATAAATTTAATTGAGACTTTAATTATAAATATTGGGTGAAATAATAGGATAGATAGTAATTGTTTGTGGAGAATACCCATACAAAGCATTATAAAGAGTATATTGGTGATAAAAGGTTATTTCGAATAAGGTAATTAAATATTACTTTAATGGATATAAATGTAGTAACAGATAGAGTGAATGAAATTAGCATTATGAAAATAAATATTAACATTGTTTTGTAAGCAATAAAAGCCTATTAATTTGACTGAAGGTTAACGGTAACGATTATTGTATGTTACCTATGTATGTAGCTTGTAAATTTAAACTTTGAAAGTTGTTACAATAATTATAATTTAATACTACGTTAATGTTAATTAAGGTAATATTTGTAAGTAATGTTAAGGTTATTCATATTGGACAAATTGTTGAGTTATAAGGATCAGGAATAAAGTTTTATTAATTTATTGGAATTTAAAATTTAATAAAAGGATTAATTGCAATTAAATGGATTAAATATTTAAAATGGGAATTTAGATGAAATGTGAGAATATTAATGTAATGAATTTTGAATCCAATGTTAATCTCATCTGTTTGATAATAATGAATCGAATAATAAAATGAAAAGTAAATTTAATAGAAATTTTTGGAAATTAAATTTATAATTTTCGAATTTAATGAAATTGAGGTTAATACCGAAATTTATAAATTTATCAACTCCAATTTGACATTTAAATTGGTTTAAATCATTATAAATGATTGGGAATTAAAAATGATAAGAATTGACAATTATCGAATTGAAATTGAAAATTTGATTAAATTGACTAAATTTTATTTATTAATTAATATAATAATAGCCATTTTGGCCACTAACTCGGATTTCGACGAAACAACTTTCATCGGATTCGTAACGTTGAATTATTGTAGGATTTCAAGTTTCGTATCGATTGGACTTGTCATTTGATCGTATGGGCTTGAAATGCCTTGAAATCAATTAAATTGAAATCAATTTGAAAATATTGATTTTAGCATAACTTCTTCATACGATAGAATTTGGACTTGAAACCTTTTCCATTGCGTTTAAAATATTTTAGACCATCCATTTTGGTATGTGGGTTGACCCAATTTCGTTCCGGAGTCGGAACGGGCTTTCTGGGCCACTTTGACATTAGCGCGTAAATCTATCTTATCCATCCACTCAAATGTCAACCCTGCCTATATATATCCTGCTATAAACCCTAGTAGCCTCTGTTTCTCATTTCTATACATTCTATTCACCTCCTCACTTCAATGGCAGACAAACCCTAATTCCAATTGCAATCCCAAATCAAATCCAAAGCTGAAATTTCAAACTCCTCAGAAAAATTATATATCGAAGCTCTCAAAGAGCGTAACCCAGAGCTGAAATTCGTTTTCCAATTTGGGTCACTGTTTAGCCAGAAATCGTTGAAAGATTTTCGGCCGTTCATCACGTCGAAATCAAACTCGCCCGATCGTCAAACCGTTTCTGGGTTTTGTAGAGAGGCTCGCATGCTTCGCATCGGTGGTGTTTGCTCGTCAAATCGACGGTCAGATCGTCTGAAAAAATTCATTTAGGGTTATATATTGAAGGCGGCCGTGGTGGAGTTTGGCGACAGGAGAGCACAGGTGGGGGCGGCTAGGCGAGCAGGTGGAGAGGGTGGTAGCGCCTTGGCCTACGGCGGTGCGACGAAGACGAGGCACGCGGCCAAAATCCGGTCAATGCGTCAATATTGGGTTCGTGAGATTTGCGTAGGGCCTGTAACTTGAGCGCGTGAAGAAGATGGTTGGTGATGTGGTCCTATTCTTTTATTTAATTGTTTTATTTCAATTTAAATTTGTATAACTTCTAATTTTAATAACTATTTCATACGAGGTTCAATTCACGCGCGGTTTTCTCCGCTAGGTTCGTATTGGAATTCCGGACTTTTTGACACTAGTTTGGACGAATTTGGAGACTATCAAATTTTTGGGTTTAAATTGAATTTCAATTTAAATTCAAAAGGTGAGTGTTTTAACCCACTCACAACTTCTAAAATTTCTTATGCTTGGTAAATTAATTTATGTTGGCTTATGCATTCATTTATGACTGTTTCATATATATTTAATCATCGTCTCAGTTAATTGCATTTAATGAAATTAAATCGTTACTTAATTTATTTTTGAATATAACTGCCAGTTAAATACCTGTTATATATATTATCAGTCATCTAGTGATATTGATTGATTGTTTTGGATGATGATTGTGATGGATGTGTGATCTGTTGATTGATGAATGGATGTTGTGTTATATATTATTATAAACTACAAGTCATTGTGCATTTTTATTCCATTCAGGATTGCGGTTTGAAATGATATATAACCGCAATTTTATTTTAAATTACGGATTGAAATGATAAATATCCGTATCACTTCACCATAGGATAGAAAATTATATACAAGTATCGCGGTCTATATATATAAAAATTATTTTAAAATGATTTCCTATGGCTATGTAAAGAAATATACGGTTTTATGAGATACGGATTTGGATATTTTATAAATATATTTTATATATAGTTAAATTCTCGGTTTCAAGCTATGTATAAAATTGGTTTAAAGTATAAAAGAAGTTAATAATAAAAGTTGATATTAAAATATGATATGGTTAAGTATTTATTTAAATTATATTTGTAGAGTATAATGACTTAAATAATGTAGGTTGGAAGATAAATATGAATTTGATGCAAATTAAAGTGTTTTAAGAATTACCCTCGAATAAAATTTATTTGAAATTTAAATAAATTTGAGATTTTAAAAGGTATGATTTTTATAACTTGATTTTGTTTTAGAGGATTTAAATGAATATCAATCGCTTTAAATGAATATTATCAATTTAAATTAAATAGAAAGTATATCCTGTCATTTGAAGTTTAAAGGCTTTGCTTAAATGATATTAGATTTATTAAGTAAACATTTCAAATCTAAATAATAGTAATTGAAATTGATATATATGAAATTATCAAATAATTAGTTTGAAATGGTGGAATATTTAAAGCTTTGAAATATATGAATTGAAATGGTTTATTGAGAGGTTCAAATCGGTATTTGGAATTTATTTGTAAAATTAAAGAAGCTATTTTATTATATAAAGTAATTTAGTATTTAAACCATTGAAGTATATTAAGTTATGTTTCAAAGCTATGAGTTTCAAGGTATATAGATTTGAAAGTGCTATGATTTTGAAAAAGGATATATTTGAAATAAAATGATGTCATATTGATTTGGGTTTTAATTAGAAATGATTTTGTATTTATATGGTTTTGAAATGGATATTATATTCTGGTTTTAAAGTATAAATTATTTTGAAATAACCGCGGTATTATAATAACGTTTGGTTGTTGAAGAGATCGGGATCGGAAGTTGTCATACTCTCTGCCAACTCCGAAAACCCCTTTAACAACCGTGTACGCGGTGGAGATTCCAAAATGAAGTAGGATGGTGGCGGCGTTTCCTTTTAGGTAAATACGTGGACCCGACTCCCGTGAGTTGGCATAAGGTGGCTAAAACAGGAGCGATTCTCGGGCCAAGGAGGTAGCCCCTCTTATCGGATGCACTCTTTCGATATTATACTCTGACTTTTGGATTTATTCGGTGGCCACTTTTGATTTTTGATTTTGGGGGTGTTGTTCGAGGTGGGCGGTAGTAGCTGCTACGCGTTACCACCAGCCCGGATAGCAATTGGTATATCTACCCTGGGATTGCCTAGTTGTGCCATGTCACCTGCCCTAGCGAGCCTTGTACGAGTTTCTATTTATGTCGTACCAATGGAGTATCCTCTGGTAGCGTCCCGATCAGGAGGTATTACGGTACTGTATAGACTATTGGCATTATTTATGTTAAGGGGAATATTGGGTCACTCCTTAACGTTATTTAAAAGTAAGTTTATTTTACTATTAGGCACTATTGTAATAGTGAAATATTACTACATAGTAAATAGTTTAACGGATCCTTAGGAGATGTGAATCCCGAGCATCTCGTAAGTTACTGCACTCATATTTATTTCTGTTGATTTAACTCACACAAGATTTTTTAGTTTTGACTCGAGTGTTTTGTCTTTTCAATTCGCTCGGGTGAGTCCGAGCATTTCAGGTATTGAAGACTTTATTTCTGGAGGACGAAGACGAAGATTTATTATTATCTATTGTATTATTCCCCTACACCATTTAATTCCGCTGTATTAATTATTATTCTCTGGTATGCGTACTCTGATATGTATTATATAAGTAAACAACTTCATGAACAGTATATTTGATTATTATATTTTATCGTTCCGCTGTAAGATTCTATTTTGGTTTTTTTCTTTCTCTGTTTTTCTTATTTACCCCATAACAATCCGCCCTTCTGTATGGATTAAGTCTGACGTGTGTGGTTTATCGTTGATTTAAACGTTGTGGAAAGGCGGGGCGTTACATCTGGTATCAGAGTTATGGTTTAGCGATAAACCTTAGCTTTGTAGGGTCTGACTCTTTACTAATAAGGTAGTAATACCCTGTAGTGAATCTCTGAGTGTCTATATGAGAGCGTATTTGTTAGTGTTATAAAAACGTTTTAAGTATTGTGTTAATTTGTTTCGTTTTGTATTTATAAATTCTGGTTGATGCATGGGACGCTATGACATCAATAGGGATCTCTAATCACTTAATAGGACAGAGCGGCATAATATTTGTTTTTAATATAGGTGAATGAAATAACTTTGCCTATTATATTTTCTATATATATAAAATAAATTTTTATAAATAAGATATATATTTGGTTGTAATATATTGGTTGTTAGGTAGTGAAATCTATAAGCATAGGTTGGAAATAAGATTGAAAATAAAATAAATGAAATTGGAAATTTTGAGTTTAAGTTTCGGGCTTTTGAAAATTTCTTTCGAATAATTTCAGAATATAATAATATTATTTAGAAGTATTTTCTGATATAAATATTTCAATATAATTTGAAAGAATTGTTTTAAAAGAAATTTGGAAAAGAAATAAGTTCTGCACTTCCCTCTCTGTCGTTGGAAATTTTTTTTGATGATGGCGGCTGCATTATCGACATTTATTTTCGAGTTTCGAAGTGGGAAGGTCATTGTAGTAGTTTTACTACAGAATTATTTGAATTTTTTTTAATTTTTAATTTTAAATATAATTGGATATATAAATAAGTTTATCTATTATTTTAAAATGACTTGAGATTTAACCCAGTATTTAGTTCTTAAATTTCCATTAATTAATAGTTTCAATTATTGTAGTGAATTGGAACGTAGGTAATTAATTAATTGAAACCTCTAAAGGAAATAAGAGAGTTAATGCTAAGTTGTAAATTAAATAAAAAGAAATTTAAATTTTTAACATATAAGACAAAGCATATTATTATTGAACGTTAAATTAATTAAAAGAAAGTAGAGTAACTTGTGTAACTTTCAATTGCATTCTTAAAGGCATATATATAACTTACCAACTATAAAAAGTTAAAATGTTGAAAGAAAATGTAATAGATATTACACAAGAAATAAACTTGAGGTAATGAAAGTAATTAATGAATTCTTTAATAAATAAGAATTTAGTGTTGTAATTGTTATAAACTTAAGTTATAATGGAAATCTTACTATAATAAAATATGATAGAAGGTAAATGTTGTAAGTAAGTAATTATAGACTTAAGTAAATGTTGAAGTTATTTATAATAAAAATAAGTATAAGGATGAATATGATGCAACAAAGAAGAAACTTACATGAAATTGAAATGAAAAATGAATATTGTAAGTAATAAATGAAAATAAATGAAGTAATCACTGGAAAAAAAGAACTTGATCCATTGGTTGAAATTTTTGTTTGTTTAGTTATGGTTGTTTGGGCAAAAATACTCTAAAATTGTTTGGATGAATAAATAATCTATTTAGTTTCATCTAAGACTGTTGGGCAAATGGTGCACTAAGTAGTTTATTTTCCATTCTGTGCAATTTAAAGATTTTGAACCCGAACAACTATTTGTTTTGTTTGATATGAATGAATGATCGATTTGTGTTGATTATATGCGATAGTTGTATGCCTTGTTGCAAGTGATTGATGTTTGTATTGATTTGTTTGTTTATGGTTGAAACCACTGTAAAATATTTCATTCTATATAATTGTAGCTCATTTGGATTATATAAGTGAAATACAGGTTATGGAAGCAATTGCTACTGCTTTTGGTTTCATAATTAAGCGTAAATTGCCCGACAAATAGGTACGTCCTCGGATTACGGTTTTTTAGCGCTATAATATTATTTTTCCTGGGTTAGGATATATTATTTTGAGATATTGTGTTGTATATTGTTATATTTTATATTATATTTTCTCCCGAGCCTCTCCGTACAAAGGAGACTCTGCCGAAATTTTTCATAAATCTTGGACTTAGAATTTATTTTTAAATGTTTCCAAACTTTGTTAATTTGAATATAAAATATTTAATTGTTTATAAATCTATATATTTTATTTAATTTATCCAATTCTGTAAACATATTGTTATGAATATAGTGTTTTGAATAATATATATTGATTTATAATTCTTCTTTTCCTTTCTTTTTCTTTTCAGGGATGAAAAGTTTTGAGTGGGGGTGAGTGTAACGACCCGTAAATTTTGATGAATAAATTTGGTTAATTTAATTAAATTTTGTAATTAAATTTAGGAAGAAATAAATTTTTTATAATTTATACTGAAGTAAATGTTATAATTGATTGAAATTAGGGAATCGGGGAATAAATTCAAAAATTATTAACTAGAAAGTAATACGTAATAAATTGAATATAACATAAACTTAAGTGTAAATTTAAGGGTACGATAACAATTATTATAAATTGCCTAATTGATTGGTCAATGAATTTATTGGAAATCAAGTTCATTTAAATGTTAAGTAATTATAATGTTGTTATTGATAATAAACGTTACTTTAATGATTTTTAATATAGTAACGGAAGTGTGAATGAAAACTTAATAGAAACGTAAATTTATTTTAAGGAAACATGAGATATATTGTATAAATTGATGAATTGGTATAAATTTAATGGTAATTGGATAAAATCAATATCATATGAGTCATTGCAACATTTGTTGTAAACTATAAACCTATAAATGTGATTTAGGGAAAATAGTGACCGTTAAACTGTGAGTGGGAATCAATTGAAATTTAAAATGAAACTTGGTATTACAATTATGAGTTTAAGAAAATAATTATAAGATATAAATGTAATAAGATGCATAGAAATGTTGGTTATTTTGTAAAGTAGTAAATGATGTAATAAAAGAACAAAATCCAGATAAATAAATTTAATTGAGACTTTAATTATGAATAATGGGTGAAATAATAGGATAGATGGTAATTGTTCGTGGAGAATAACCATACAAGTATTATAAAAAGTATATTGGTGATAAAAGGTTATTTCGAATAAAGGTAATTAAATATTACTTTAATGGATATAAATGTAGTAACAGATAGAGTGAATGAAATTAGCATTATGAAAATAAATGTTAACATTGTTTTGTAAGCAATAAAAGCCTATTAATGTGACTGAAGGTTAACGGTAACGATTATTGTATGTTCCCTATGTATGTAGCTTGTAAATTTAAACTTTGAAAGTTGTTACAATAATTATAATTTAATATTACATTAATGTTAATTAAGGTAATATTTGTAAGTAATGTTAAGGTTATTCATATTGGACAATTTGTTGAGTTACAAGGATCAGGAATAAAGCTTTATTAATTTATTGGAATTTAAAATTTAATAAAAGGATTAATTGCAATTAAATGGTAAAATATTTAAAATGGGAATTTAGATGAAATGTGATAATATTAATGTAATGAATTTTGAATCCAATGTTAATCTCATCCGTTTGATAATAATGAATCGAATAATAAAATGAAAAGTAAATTTAATAGAAATTTTTGGAAATTAAATTTATAATTTTCGAATTTAATGAAATTGAGGTTAATACCGAAATTTAGAAAATTTTCAACTCTAATTTGACATTTAAATTGGTTTAAATCATTATAAATGATTAGGAAATTAAAAACGATAAGAATTGGCAATTATCGAATTAAAATTCGAAATTTGATTAAATTGACTAAATTTTATTTATTTAATTAATATAATAATAGTCATTTTGGCCACTAACTCGGATTTCGACGAAACAAGTTTCATCGGATCCGTAACGGTGAATTATTGTAGGATTTCAAGTTTCGTATCGATCGGACTTGTCGTTTGATCGTATGGCCTTGAAACGCCTTGAAATCAATTGAAATCAATTTGAAAATATGGAGTTTAGCATTACTTCTTCATATGATGGAATTTGGACTTGAAACCTTTTCTATTACGTTTAAAATATTTTAAAACATCCATTTTGATATATGGGTTGACCCAATTTCGTTTCGGAGTCGGAACGGGCTTTTTGGGCCACTTTGGCGTTAGCGCGTAAATCTATCTTATCCATCCATTCAAATGTCAACTCTGCCTATATATATCCTGCTATAAACCCTAGCAGCCTCTGTTCCTCATTTTTATACGTTCTATTTAACTCCTCACTTCAATGGCAGACAAACCCTAATTCCAATTGCAATCCCAAATCAAATCCAAAGCTGAAATTTCAAACTCCTTAGAAAAATTCAGAAAAATTATATATCGAAGCTCTCGAAGAGCGTAATCTAGATCAGAAATTCGTTTTCCAATTTGGGTCACTGTTTAGCCAGAAATCGATGAAAGATTTTTGGTCGTTCATCACGTCGAAATCAAACTCGCCCGATCGTCAAACCGTTTCTGGTTTTTGTAGATAGGCTCGCATGCTTCGCATCGGTGGTGTTTGCTCGTCAAATCGACGATCAGACCGTCTGGAAAAACTCAATTAGGATTATATATTGGAGGGGACCATGGTGGAGTTTGGCAACCGGAGATCAGAGGTGGGGGCGGCTCGGCGAGCAGGTGGAGAGGGTGGTAGCGCCTTGGCCTACGGCGGCGCGACGAAGACATGGGACGTGGTCAAAGTCCGGTCAACGCGTCAATATTGGGTTTGTGCGATTTGCATAGGGCCTCTAGCTTGAGCGCGTGAAGAAGATGGTTGTTGACGTGGCCCTATTCTTTTATTTAATTTGTTTTATTTCAATTTAAATTCGTATAGCTTCTAATTTTAATAACTATTTCATACGAGGTCCAATTCACGCAGGCGTTTTCTCCGCTAGGTTCGTATTGGAATTCCAGACTTTTGACGTTGATTTGGACGAATTTGAAGACTGTCGAATATTTGGGTTTAAATCGAATTTAAATTCAAAAGGTGAGTGTTTTAATACACTCGCAACTTTTTCTTATGTTTGGTAAATTAATTTATGTTGTGATTATACATTTATTTATGACTGTTTCGTAAATTTTTAATCATCATCTCAATTAATTGCATTTATTGAAATTAAATCATTATTTAATTTATTTTTGAATATAACTGCCAGTTAAATACCTGTTATATATATTATCATTTATCTAGTGATATTGATTGATTGTTTTGGATGATGATTGTGATGGATGTGTGATCTTTTGATTGATGAATGGATGTTGTGTTATATATTATTATAAACTGCAAGTCATTATGCATTTTTTTTTCATTCGGGATTGCGGTTTGAGATGATAAATAACCGCAATTTTATTATAAATTACGGATTGAAATGATAAATATCCATATCACTTGACCATAGGATAGAAAATTATATACAGGCACCGCGGTCTATATATATATATATATATATATATATATATATATATATATATATATTGAAATGATTTCCTATGGTTTTGTAAAGAAATATACGGTTTTATGAGATATGGATTTGGATATTTTATAAATATATTTTATATATAGTTAAATTCTCGGTTTTAAGTTGTGTATAAAATTGGTTTAAAGTATAAAAGAAGTTAATAATAAAAGTTGATTTTATTAAAATATGATATGGTTAAGTATTTATTTAAATTATATTTGTAGAGTATAATGACTTAAATAATGTAGGTTGGAAGATAAATATGAATTTGATGCGAATTAAAGTGTTTTAAGAATTATCCTCAAATAAAATTTATTTCAAATTTAAATAAATTTGAGATTTTAAAAGGTATGATTTTTATAACTTGATTTTGGTTTAGAGGATTTAAATGAATATCATTCGCTTTAAATGAATATTGTCGAGTTAAATTAAATAGAAAGTATATCCTATTATTTGAAGTTTAAAGGCTTTGCTTAAATGATATTTTATTTATTAAGTAAACGTTTCAAATCTAAATAATAGTAATTGAAATCGATTAATATGGAATTATCAAAGAATTAGTTTGAAATGGTGGAATATTTAATGCTTTGAAATATATGAATTGAAATGGTTTATTGAGAGGTTCAAATTGGTATTTGGAATTTATTTGTAAAATTAAAGAAGCTATTTTATTATATAAAGTAATTTAGTATTTAAACCATTGAAGTATATTAAGTTATGTTTCAAAGCTATGGGTTTCAAGGTATATAGATTTGAAAGTGCTATGATTTTGAAAAAGGATATATTTGAAATAAAATGATATCATATTGATTTGGGTTTTAAATAGAAATGATATCGTATTTATATGGTTCTGAAATGGATATTATATTCTGGTTTTAAAGTATAAATTATTTTGTAATAACCGCGATGTTATAATAGAGTTTGGTTGTTGAAGAGACGGGGATCGAAAGTTGTCATACTCTCTGCCAACTCCGAAAACCACTTTAACAACCGTGTACGCGGTGGAGATTCCAGAATGAAGTAGGATGGTGGCGGCGTTTCCTTTTAGGTAAATACGTGGACCTGACTCCCGTGAGTTGGCATAAGGAGAGCGATTCTTGGGCCAAGGAGGTAGCCCCTCTTATCGGACGCACTCCTTCGATATTATACTCTGACTTTTGGATTTATTCGGTGGCCACTTTTGATTTTTGATTTTGGGGGTGTTTTTCGAGGTGGGCGGTAGTAGGTGCTACGCGTTACCACCAGCCCGGATAGCAATTGGTATATCTACCCTGGCATTGCCTAGTTGTGCCGTGTCACCTACCCTAGCGAGCCTTGTAAGAGTTTCTATGTATGTCGTACCTATGGAGTATCCTCTGGTAGCCTCCGGATCAGGAGGTATTACGGTGCTGTATAGACTACTGGCATTATTTGTGTTTTAAGGGGAATATTGGATCACTCCTTAATGCTATTTAAAAGTAAGTTTATTATACTATTAGACACTATTATAATAGTGAAATATTACTACATAGTAAATAGTTTAACGGATCCTTAGGAGATGTGAATCCTGAGCATCTCGTAAGTTACTGCACTTACATATATATTTCTGTTGATTTAACTCACATAAGATTTTTTAGTTCTGACTCGAGAGTTTTGTCTTTTCAATTCGCTCGGGTCAGTCCGAGCATTTCAGGAATCGAAGACTTTATTTCTTGAGGGCGAAGATGAAGATTTATTATTGTCTATTATATTATTCCCCTAAACCATTTAGTTCCGCTGCATTGATTATTATTCTCTAGTATGTGTACTCTGATATGTATTGTATAAGTATAATCGAATATTTTGTAAACAGCTTCATGAATAATATATTTGATTATTATATTTTATCGCTCCGCTGCAAGATTCTATTTTGGTTTTTTTTCTTTCTCTTTTTTTCTTATTTACCCCATAACAATCCGCCCTTCTGTATGGTTTAAGTCTGACGTGTGTGGTTTATCGTCGATTTAAACCCTGCAGAAAGGCGGGGAGTTACATCTGATATCAGAGCTTTGATTTGGCGATAAACCTTTTCTTTGTAGGGTCCGACTCTTTACTAATAGGGTAGTAATACCCTATGGTGAGTCGCTAAGTGTATATATGAGAGAGCGTATTTGTTAGTGTTATAAAAAGGTTTTAAATATTGTGTTAATTTGTTCCATTTTGTATTTATAAATTCTGGTTGATGCATAGAACGCTATGACATCAATAGGGATTTCTAAACACTTAATAGGACAGACCGACATAATATTTGTTCTTAATATAGGTGAATGAAATAATTTTTCCTATTATAATTTCTATATATATGAAATAAATTTTTATAAATAAGATATATATTTGGTTGTAATATATTGGTTGTTAGGTAGTGAAATCTATAAGCACGGGTTGGAAATAAGATTGAAAATAAAATAAATGAAATTGGAAATTTTGAGTTTAAGTTCCGGGCTTTTGAAAATTTCTTTCGAGTAATTTCGGAATATAATAATATTATTTAGAAGTATTTTCTGATATAAATATTTCAATATAATTGAAAGAATTATTTTAAAAGAAATATGGAAAAGAAATAAGTTCTGTACTTCCCTCTCTGTCGCTGGAAAACAATTTCTATGATGGAGGCCGCATTATCGACATTCATTTTCGAGTTTTGAAGTGGGAAGGTCATTGTAGTAGTTTTACTACAGATTTATTTGGAAAAAAAAATTGTTAATTTTAAATTGTTTTAAATATAATTGGATATATAAATAAGTTTATCTATTATTTTAAAATGATTTGAGATTTAACCCAGTATTTAGTTCTTAAGTTTCTATTAATTAATAGTTTCAATCATTGTAGTGAATTGGAACGTAGATAATTAATAAATTGAAACCTCTAAAGGAAATAAGAGAGTTAATGCTAATTTGTAAATTAAATAAAAAGAAATTTAAATTTATAATATATAAGACAAAGGATATTATTATTGAACGTTAAATTAATTAAAAGAAAGAAGAGAAACTTGTGTAACTTTCAATTGCATTCTTAAAGGCATATATATAACTTACCAACTATAAAAAATTAAAATGTTAAAAGAAAATGTATTAGATATTATACAAGAAATAAACTTAAGGTAATGAAAGTAATTAATGAATTCTTTAATAAATAAGAATTTGGTGTTGTAATTGTTATAAACTTAAGTTATAATGGAAATCTTACTATAATAAAATATGATAGAAGGTAAATGTTGTAAGTAAGTAATTATAGACTTAAGTAAATGTTGAAGTTATTTATAATAAAAATAAGTAGAAGGATGAATATGATGCAACAAAGAAGAAACTTACATGAAATTGAAATGAAAAATGAATATTGTAAGTAATAAATGAAAATAAATGAAGTAACCACTGAAAAAAAATGAACTTGATCTATTAGTTGAAATTTTTGTTTGTTTAGTTATGGTTGTTTGGGCAAAAATACTCTAAAATTGTTTGGATGAATAAATAATCTATTTAGTTTCATCTAAGACTGTTGGGCAAATGGTGCACTAAGTAGTTTATTTTCCATTATGTGCAATTTAAAGTTTTTGAACCCGAACAACTATTTGTTTTGTTTGATATGAATGAATGATCGATTTTTGTTGATTATATGCGATAGTTGTATGCCTTGTTGCAAGTGATTGATGTTTGTATTGGTATGGTTGAAACCACTGTAAAATATTTCATTCTATATAATCGTACTGGTTATGGAAGCAATTGCTACTGCTTTTGGTTTCATAATTAAGCGTAGATTGCCCGACAAATAGGTACGTTCTCGGATTACTGTTTTATAGCGCTATTATATTATTTTTCCCCTGTTGGGATATATTATTTTGAGATATTGTGTTGTATATTGTTATATTTTATATTATATTTCTCCTGAGCCTCTCCGTACAAAGGAGACTCTGCCGAAATTTTCTGTAAACCTTGGACTTAGAAAATATTTTGAAATGTTTCCAAACATTGTTAATTTGAATATAAAATATTTAATTGTTTATAAATCTATATATTTTATTTAATTTATCCAATTCTGTAAACTTATTGTTATGAATATAGTGATTTGAATAATATATATTGATTTATAATTCTTCTCTTCCCTTCTTTTCCTTTTCGGGGATGAAAAGTTTTGTGTGGGGGAGAGTGTAACGACCCGTAAATTTTGATGGATAAATTTGGTCAATTTAATTAAATTTTGTAATTAAATTTAGGAAGAAGTAAAAAAATTTTATAATTTATACTGAAGTAAATGTTAAAAATGAATTGCAAATAAATTGAAACAGATTGTAAAGTTATAATTGATTGAAATTAGGGAATCGGGGAATAAATTCAAAAATTATTAACTAAGAAAGTAATACGTAATAAATTGAATATAACATAAACTTAAGTGTAAATTTAAGGGTACGATAACAATTATTATAAATTACCTAATTAATTGGTCAATGAATTTATTGGAAATCAAGTTCATTTAAATGTTAAGTAATTATAATGTTGTTATTGATAATAAACGTTACTTTATTGATTTTTAATATAGTAACGGAAGTGTGAATGAAAACTTAATAGAAACATAAATTTATTTTAAGGAAACAAGAGATATATTGTAGAAATCGATGAATTGGTATAAATTTAATGGTAATTGGATAAAATCAATATCATATGAGTAATTGCAACATTTGTTGTAAACTATAAACCTATAAATGTGATTTAGGGCAAATAGTGACTGTTATTATTTGTTACCAGTTTACTTAGGCTATTAAACTGTGAGTGGGAATCAATTGAAATTTAAAATGAAACTTGGTATTACAATTATGAGTTTAAGAAAATAATTACAAGATATAAATGTAATAAGATGCATAGAAATGTTGGTTATTTTGTAAAGTAGTAAATAATGTAATAAAAGAATGAAATCCAGATAAAAAAATTTAATTGAGACTTTAATTATAAATAATGGGCGAAATAATAGGATAGATGGTAATTGTTTGTGAAGAATAACCATACAAGTATTATAAAGAGTATATTGGTGATAAAAGGTTATTTCGAATAAAGGTAATTAAATATTACTTTAATGGATATAAATGTAGTAACGGATAGAGTGAATGAAATTGGCATTATGAAAATAAATGTTAACATTGTTTTGTAAGCAATAAAAGCCTATTAATGTGACTGAAGGTTAACGGTAACGATTATTGTATGTTACCTATGTATGTAGCTTGTAAATTTAAACTTTGAAAGTTGTTACAATAATAATAATTTAATATTACGTTAATGTTAATTAAGGTAATATTTGTAAGTAATGTTAAGGTTATTCATATTGGACAATTTGTTGAGTTATAAGGATCAGGAATGAAGCTTTATTAATTTATTGAAATTTAAAATTTAATAAAAGGATTAATTGCAATTAAATGGATTAAATATTTAAAATGGGAATTTAGATGAAATGTGAGAATATTAATGTAATGAATTTTGAATCCAATGTTAATCTCATCCGTTTGATAATAATGAATCGAATAATAAAATGAAAAGTAAATTTAATAGAAATTTTTGGAAATTAAATTTATAATTTTCGAATTTAATGAAATTGAGGTTAATACCGAAATTTATAAATTTATCAACTCTAATTTGACATTTAAATTGGTTTAAATCATTGTAAATGATTGGGAAATTAAAAATGATAAGAATTGGCAATTATCGAATTGAAATTTAAAATTTGATTAAATTGACTAAATTTTATTTATTTAATTAATATAATAATAGCCATTTTGGCCACTGACTCGGATTTTGACGAAACAAGTTTCATCGGATCCATAACGGTGAATTATTGTAGGATTTCAAGTTTCGTATCGATCGGACTTGTCGTTTGATCGATGGGCTTGAAACACCTTGAAATCAATTAAATTGAAATCAATTTGGAAATATTGATTTTAGCGTAACTTCTTCATATGATGGAATTTGGACTTGAAACCTTTTCCATTGCGTTTAAAATATTTTAAAACATCCATTTTGATATATGGATTGACTCAATTTCTTTCCGGAGTCGGAACGGGCTTTTTGGTCCATTTTGGCATTAGCGTGTAAATCTATCTTATCCATCCATTCAAATGTCAACCCTGCCTATATATATCCTGCTATAAACCCTAACAGCCTCTGTTCCTCACTTCTATACATTATATTAACCTTCTCACTTCAATGACAGACAAACCCTAATTCCATTTGCAATCCCAAATCTAATCCAAAGCTGAAATTTCAAACTCCTCAGAAAAATTTAGAAAAATTATATATCGAAGCTCTCGAAGAGCGTAACCCAGATCTGAAATTCGTTTTCCAATTTGGGTCACTGTTTCACCAGAAATCGATGAAAGATTTTCGGCCGTTCATCACGTTGAAATCAAACTCGCCCGATCGTCAAACCGTTTCTGGGTTCTGTAGAGAGGCTCGCATGCTTTGCATTGGTGGTGTTTGCTCGTCAAATCGACGGTCAGATCGTCTGGAATAATTCAATTGGGGTTATATATTGGAGGAGGCCGTGGTGGAGTTTGGCGACCGGAGAGCAAAGGTGGGGGCGGCTCGACGAGCAGGTGGAGAGGGTGGTAGCGCCTTGGCCTACGGCGGCGCGACGAAGACGAGGGATGCGGTCAAAGTCCGGTCAACGCGTCAATATTGGGTTCGTGTGATTTGTGTAGGGCCTGTAGCTTGAGAGCGTGAGGAAGATGGTTGGTGACATGGCCCTATTCTTTTATTTAATTTGTTTTATTTCAATTTAAAATCGTATAACTTCTAATTTTAATAACTATTTCATACGAGGTCCAATTCACGCGCGGTTCTCTCCGTTTGGTTGGTATTGGAATTTCGGACTTTTGGATGCTGGTTTGGATGAATTTAGAGACTGACAAATTTTTGGCTTTAAATTCAATTTAAATTCAAAAGGTGAGTGTTTTAACCCACTCACAACTTCTAAAATTTCTTATGTTTGGTAAATTAATTTATGTTGTGATTATGCATTTATTTATGACTGTTTCGTATAGTTTTAATCATCATCTCAGTTAATTGCATTTATTGAAATTAAATCATTATTTAATTTATTTTTGAATATTACTGCCAGTTAAATGCCTGTTATATATATTATCAGTTATCTAGTGATATTGATCGATTATTTTGGATGATGATTGTGATATATGTGTGATCTGTTGATTGATAAATGGATGTTGTATTATATATTATTATAAACTGCAAGTCATTATGCATTTTTATTTCATTTGGGATTGAGGTTTGAAATGATATATAACCGCAATTTTATTTTAAATTACGGATTGAAATGATAAATATCTGTATCACTTGACCATAGGATAGAAAATTATATACAGGCACCACGGTCTATATATATATAAAAATATTTTGAAATGATTTCCTATGGTTTTGTAAAGAAATATACGGTTTTATAAGATATGGATTTGGATATTTTATAAATATATTTTATATATGGTTAAATTCTCAGTTTTAAGCTATGTATAAAATTGGTTTACAGTATAAAAGAAGTTAATAATAAAAGTTGATTTTATTAAAATATGATATGGTTAAGTAATTATTTAAATTATATTTGTAGAGTATAATGACTTAAATAATGTTGATTGGAAGATAATATGAATTTGATGCGAATTAAAGTGTTTTAAGAATTATCCTCGAATAAAATTTATTTGAAATTTAAATAAATTTGAGATTTTAAAAGGTATGAGTTTTATAACTTGATTTTGGTTTAGAGGATTTAATTGAATATCAATCGCTTTAAATGAATATTATCAAGTTAAATTAAATAGAAAGTATATTCTTTTATTTGAAGTTTAAAGGCTTTTCTTAAATGATATTAGATTTATTAAGTAAACATTTCAAATCTAAATAATAGTATAACTGAAATTGATATATATGGAATTATCAAAGAATTAGTTTGAAATGGTGGAATATTTAAAGCTTTCAAATATATGAATTGAAATGGTTTATTGAGAGGTTCAAATCGGTATTTGGAATTTATTTGTAAAATTAAAGAAGCTATTTTATTATATAAAGTAATTTAGTATTTAAACCATTGAAGTATATTAAGTTATGTTTCAAAGCTATGGGTTTCAAGGTATATAGATTTGAAAGTGCTATGATTTTGAAAAAGGATATATTTGAATTAAAATGATATCATATTGATTTGGGTTTTAAATAGAAATGATATCGTATTTATATTGTTTTGAAATGGATATTGTATTCTGGTTTTAAAGTATAAATTATTTTGAAATAACCGCGGTGTTATAATAACGTTTGGTTGTTGAAGAGACCGGGATCGGAATTTGTCATACTCTCTGCCAACTCCGAAAACCACTTTAACAACCGTGTACGCAGTGGAGATTCCATAATGAAGTAGGATGGTGGCGGCGTTTCCTTTTAGGTAAATAAGTGGACCCGACTCCCGTGAGTTGGCATAAGGTGGCGAAAACAGGAGCAATTCTCGGGCCAAGGAGGTAGCCCCTCTTATCGGACGCACTCCTTCGATATTATACTTTGACTTTTGGATTTATTCGGTGGCCACTTTTTATTTTTCATTTTGAGGGTGTTGTTCGAGGTGGGCGGTAGTAGCTGCTATGCGTTACCACCAGCCCGGATAGCAATTGGTATATCTATCATGGCATTACCTAGTTGTACCGTGTCACCTACCCTAGCGAGCCTTGTATGAATTTTTATTTATGTCGTACCTATGGAGTATCCACTGGTAGCCTCCCGATCAGGAGGTATTACGGTACTGTATTGACTATTGGCATTATTTGTGTTAAGGGGAATATTGGGTCACTCCTTAACGCTATTTAAAAGTAAGTTTATTTTACTACTAGACACTATTATAATAGCGAAATATTACTACATAGTAAATAGTTTAACGGATCCTTAGGAGATGTGAATCCCGAGCATCTCGTAAGTTACCGCACTCATATTTATTTCTGTTGATTTAAATCACATAAGATCTTTTAGTTCTGACTCGAGTGTTTTGTCTTTTCAATTTGCTCGGGTCAGTCCGAGCATTTCAGGAATCGAAGACTTTATTTCTGGAGGACAAAGATTTATTATTATCTACTATATTATTCCCCTAAACCATTTAATTCCGCTGCATTAATTATTATTCTCTGGTATGTGTACTCTGATATGTATTGTATAAGTATAATGGAATATTTTGTAAACAGCTTCATGAACAGTATATTTGATTATTATATTTTATCGTTCCGCTGCAAGATTCTATTTTAGTTTTTTTCTCTATTTTTCTTATTTACCCCATCACAATCCGCCCTTCTGTATGGTTTGATTCTGACGTGTGTGGTTTATCATCGATTTAAACCTTGCGGAAAGGCGGGGCGTTACATGGATCAGGTGCAGTTTCAATCTTTAGAAACTAGCGCAAGACTTGTTTGATTGGGATTATGTTTCCTTTACATTTTGTGGATTTCAATTACACACCAACCTCTGTTTCCGAGGACTATTTATTCAATTTCTTGATTCTGGGCATTGCTTTTTCTCGTTGTTTCACCTCTTTTGATCATGTGCAGCGTACTAATTTACTGTAATTCTATATATGTAAGTAATACTTTTGTGGTCATTTCGGCATATTCTATTTCATAGCTTTGTTCAGAACTATGAGGTAGCTTGGTCTAGCCATTAATGTAGCTAACCCTTACTCATGCTCAATTGAGTTCGTTTCAATAAAGTGTTGGTGTATCTGCCCTAGTCCATAGGGCTAATTTCTCTAAATACTAAGTCTATATGTTTTCGGGAGACTAGGTCTCTTGGAAATATGTTCAATTACCCCAGTTTGATTGACATGATAGCTCCTATCTCCAGGAACTAGGGACTTTGCTACTTGTTTCCAAGCCCTAATTTTTTCAACGATGTCAGTTTCCTGACTGTAATTAAATTCCTCCAAGTTGACGTCGTCATCAATGTCATTTTGGGTACATGTGCCGGAAAGATGCGTCGCCCTCATCTTTTGCTAATGTGAATTCTTCCAAGTCCAGTGTTGAGACCCTAATCATGTATCAGTTTCTATCTCTAGAAACTCGTGCGCGGATGAATTAACTCTATTGATTTTTCCTTGACGTTGTGAATCTTCAGATAGCATGAGATGCCAAAAGGTAGGGCTGATGATTCAACAAAACTCCTGCTTCTATTTTCAAAAGTCGATGTATGGATAGTTTCATTCTAAGGGTCTTTTATTGGCATGACCAAACTTCTGGCAATGGCACATTTCTACTAGTTGGGACCTAATGATCTAGTTAGACCATAAGTAAGTCATCGATCCTTCTCATCATTGTCAAACTGTAAGCGATGGTTGATTTCTAAACGTTAAATCCTTCATTCCCTTTATTGACGAATTTGTAGCCATAATGCTTGTTTTGAGATATTGAACCTTTATCTAACCAACCTCATGGTAATTTGTGTTTGGTTTTTACAATATTTCTTTCGATCATCTGTGCGTCTATCCCTGCTCGAGAGACTAGCATTCTAAACGCCTGTATTTAAGCGATTGTGAGAGATGGAGAGGTTTGGGAAAAATGATTCGATTTCGCCTGGTCTGGCTCTCAATCCTATTCTAGGACTGAGGATGCCTGATGATTTTAGTTCCAACCTTCCGTGATTGTCCCTACAAGTCCTTAGCTATGCATTCTTTACTTGATTGTTGTCGTCACATAAGTTCTATTCATATGCCAATTCCTGTCTTCGAGAATTGATAACCTAGCTGCTTGGTTCCATGTAACACATCCTCGAGGCTGCCTATCTTTTGGATATATCTAAATTCTTTCTAAGATGAATTCAGGAAATTCAATTGTGCACTAACTTTCATTCCTAGAATTTAGCACACAAGTAATTCAATCCTGGGATTTACTTTCAGTGTTGTCTTTTCCTATGTAGTGGTTGATTCCTGTGATGAAAGGTCGAACCATACGGCTGACTTATGAAAGGTTATGTCTTCATGTTGTTGCCCATTTTCGAGCAACGGTAGTTTTCTAAAGACAAGGGTATAATCTCAGTCCAACTGCTATCTCCAGAAGCTAGTTCACGGATGGTTTACTATGATGCTTTTAATCGAAGTGGGCACTAATTTCGATCCTTAAAAACTTGCACTTTGATGATTGGATTGTAAAAGTCTTTTCTTAGTGCTGCTTGTCTTCGAGCAATGTTAAAGTCACGTTGGTTAGGATTGAATCATTCATTTGAACCTATATAGTTGAGTAGATCCCTTTCAACCCAATATGGCTTTTTGGCCAAACGTTGCTTAACTACAGGATATGCGATGTTCTAGAAGGATAAGAGTCCCAAGCATTTCCCTTGCCTAACCTTGTTCATCACCATCAAGTATTACCCTTGGAAATGCAGGGTTATTCCTCAACAAATTCCATGGTTATTCTTATTCACGAAAAATCAAATTTCCTCCAATCGATTTTTTTATGATCTAACTTCTATTTGTGGAACCCTTCATTTCTAGGCGGAACCCTTCATTTCTAGGTTTCAAATTCGAATTTTTTGTAGAAAATTAGAAATTACAGAACGAGTCATAACATTGCCTCCTTGTACGACCACTCTCATTCATTTCCTTATCACGGACTAATAGAGTTCGATAGTGTTTGTCTTGAATTTGTGACACTTAGCTTGCTTGTTCCAAGCCATATGCATTATGTTGGGCTTATACGATTGTTATGGATAACAATCTTATTCGTTGGTTCCATTCTTTGGAAATCAATGGTTTAGCTGCTCGATTTCGAGCATTCTCTCCTTGCCGTCGTCTGTCTTCGGATATCAGCTGGTTTTCTACAAGTTAGGGATTAAAACCTCAGTCGAGCACCTATTTCTACGTTGATGATTTGATTCTAAAAATGCCTTCCGTCGTCGTCTATCTCGGGACGGCAGTAATATCCTCCTTTTTACAAATTGGAGCGATTTTTTTCCTGACCAAGTGTTAATGTGTTATTTGCCCCCTTAGTCCATATGGTTGATTATTCTGAATAATTGATGTGAGACATGATATTCAAGGTGGCTCCTTGGATGCCCCCAGTCACAGTTGCATTGCAGCTCCTAGTGGGAACTCGTGACTTGAATGTATTGAATTTATACATTCTGCACATTAACTTTGGTCAAATATCAGACTTCTTTGCCAACTTCTTGGTTTGTGAACTTTGCGGCACAATCGGAGCTATGTTTATTCTTTCCAGTAATGGAAGTTGATCCCTATTAATCCTTCAATAGACAAGTTTTCTAGTGATGTCTGGACAACGTTGGTACTTAGAAAATTTTAATGGTTCGTTGATGATGCCAGAGCAATATCATGCAGGGTTTGCATGGCCTATCATATACGTGTCTTATGAAAATGCACGGTTTACAAAATGCGTGGCATTTGAGAGTGCGCGGCTTACAAAATGCATGTATTTTGAGAGTGCACGACTTACAAAATACATGGCTTTTGAGAGTGCAGGACTTACGAAATATATAGCTTTTGAGAGTGTGTGGCTTATGAAATGCGCATCTTATGGGATCGATACGACCTATCAATCCGAAATGGTTTGGAACTTCTCAACATTGCTAATCTTCGGGTAACATGAGGAGTTCGTCCTTCAAGAGCGTGATTCTACTACCCAAGAAGTGATGCGTGGCTTATGAGAGTGTGTAGTTTGTGAGATCGATACGACCCATCGATCCAAAATAGTTTGGAACTTCTCGATGTTGCCAATCTTCGGGTAACATGAGAAGTTCGTGCTTCGATAGTGTTGTTCCATGGCTTAGAACTGATGTGCAGCTTATGGGAGTGCGCGACTTATGAGATGGATATGACCCATCGATCCGTAACGGTTTGAAACTTCTCGATATTGCCAATCTTCGAGTAACGTGAGGAGTTTGTGCTTCGAGAGCATGTTCCATGGCTAAAGCAGTGATGCATGGCTTATGGGAGTGTGAGGCTTATGAGAACGATATGACTCATCGATCTAGAACAGTTTGGAACTTCTCGATTTTTCCAATCTTAGGGTAACGTAAGGAGTTCGCGCTCCGAGAGCGTGGTTCCACGGCTTATGAAGTGATGCGCGACTTATTAGATTGATACGACCCTCAATCTAGAATAGTTTGGAACTTCTCAAAATTGCCAATCTTTGAGCAATGTGAGGAGTTCGTGCTTCGAGAGCATGGTTCCATGACACAAGAAGTGATGCACGACTTATAAGATCGATATGACCCGTCGATCCGGAATGATTAGGAACTTCTCAACATTGCTAGTCTTGGGGTAATATGAGGAGTTTGTACTTCAAAAGTGTGGTTCCATGGCTCAAGGAGTGATGTGCGGCTTATGGAAGTGCACGGTTTATGAGTTCGATATGACATGTCGATCTGGAAAGGGTTTAGAACTTCTCGATGCTGCCAATCTTCGGGTAATGTGAGGAGTTTATGCTTCGAGAGCATGATTCCATGGCTCAAGAGTGATGCGCATAATGGTTTGGGCCTTCTTAGTGTTGGAGGAGTGATACCAATTCTTAGAAGGTAAGGATCGAGTTTTCCATCACTCCGACGATTTGACTTCACTGGAAGGCGATTTTGTCGGTTTTAAGAGATAAGTGCTTTTGGGATCGGGTAACCATGGCTTGGATGATCCTCCCGTATTTCGGGAAGATCTGCATGGCCAAACATATAAGGTTGCCATGGTGGAGAGATATATAGCTGACCGTATGGAGATGGTTATGAAGAAAGAGCTTATGCGAGTCCTCGGCCAGACTCTCGGTTTTTGGTCCAAACCGCCTATAGAGAATTGGCCTTCAACTAGCATACAGTCTGAGAGAAAAAGAAATTGGTCGCCAAAGGTGGGAAGTAAGCAAGTATTATACATCTATTTGTAGGATCTAGATTAACCCTAGAGGGGGGGTGAATAGGGTTATAGCAAATTTTTCCGAATTAAACACAGAAACAAACTGCAGAAATAAATATGCTGAAAAATAAATCACACACAAAATTTACCCAGCTTCGGCAACCCCTGCCTACTGCTGCATTCCCAGATTTCTATTAGAATTAAACAGTTTCCCGCTTACAAACACTCTAACAGACTTGCAAACCCTGCTACCGCCTATAGAGTTTTGCAAACTCGCAAACCCTGCTAACTGGACTAACTCTAACTAGACAATCTGACAACACCTAAACCCTAGGTGGTGATTTACAAATTCTTTTGACAAAAAAAACTTCAAAATTAAATGCAAGAGCAAAAAGTTAAAATATAAATGTTAATCCTTAATTTTTGCTCAACAAAAAAAACTTCTAAAGTTTAAACCCTAAATAAAACTAAAGCCCCTTTAATAACTAAAATAAAGTAAGCCGGCCTAATGTTCTTTAACCCGATCCACTTCGTTCCTTCTTTTGCTTGTAAAAACAATGTCGGCCTTGCTTTTGAGATTAGGGTTTGAGTCTTTGATAAAAATTAGGGCTTTAAGCTATCGATCCAAATTGAGGCTTTCGGCTCTTGCTTGTGCTCGATTTCTGATGATTAATTGTTGACTTTTGAAATTTCGTTGCTCGGCTTGCTCGTTCTCTGATGATCGAGTTGATGTTGATTCGGTATGTTATTTCTTTTGTTGCTCGTTTTATTGCTTGCTTTTTAACTCGATTTCTCTTTGTTCTATGATGATTTCTTGGGGTTTATTTATAGGGTTGAAACCCTAATAACCACTGTCAGATTTGATTTTTGCACGTCGTTGATTATTTATCCTGAAATTGTTCTGGATTTTGGAGTATTCCTTTCTTGATTTGATTTCGAATTATTGCTGTCCATATTTGTTTTCGAATTAATTAATTCGAAAATTGCTTCCTATATTTGTTGTCTCGGCCCCTATTTGAATTAATACTGACCATATATGAATTCGAGAAATTTGATGCAGAGATTTCTTTCCAAATTAGATTTCTTTGACTTAATCAAAGACTTAATCAAAAGATACGAATTTGTCCTTTAACTTCGGCTTGATTTCTGCACTGACTTGTACTTGCCACTGTCTTTGTATTCCCTACTGCACATTCACCTGTTTACTATATATGTGCATACATACAACTGTATGTGTGTATGCATATATTCTAGGGTTTGTACTTGGATTTGAACTGCTTCATGTTCTGTTGATCTTGATTTTGGAGCTGCCACTGACTTCTTTGTTGTAACTTGAAACTGTTTTGTCAATTCGAATTTCACTTGCATACTCCATGTTGCATTATCACTGTGTTGCATTGTAGCTCCATCTTGACTTGGACTTTTTCACTGTATCAGATGCTACACTTGTTCATGTATTCAACTGTTGCACTTGAGTTTGTTTCCACTGCTTCATCATGTTGTATTCATCCCTGTACATGTGCACAGAGTTTGTTGTTGCACTCGATGTTTGTAGCTTCACTGTGTTTGCTGTTGCAGTGGTTTGTCTGACCTTGTATGCTTCAAGTTGCCTTGAGTTGAACCTATCTTGGGTTTGACCTTGTTTGTGACTTTTGTGCATTGTGCTATGTTGTTGTATTTGCATTGTGTTACTAATTTTGGTCGAGACTATGTTTGTTGCAGTTTGTCACTGCATTTGGTCTGAGTCACTTGTATCCATTCTCGAGTTGCACACTTTAATTTACTACTGTTTCACCTTGTTAAATACCTGTAATTGCTGTTACATCACTTCACACTGTTGCATTTGTTCATGTAGCTCACTGTGTCGCATTGTACTGCCTTTGTGTTGCTCACCATGTTGCATACATGTTTTTATGCTTTGTGACATTCGGGTTTGTTGTGTACTTGTCTACTGCAGTTTCATTGTGACTTGACTGTGTTGTTTTGTCTCTGCCCAGTTGATGTTCTGTTCATGTGTGTCTGGTCGTGTTCATTCAATTCATTGATCCTCGTACATGCTGTGCTGTCTGGTCTTTGTTTGCTTGGTAGCAGCTATGTAGTTGCTATGCATCACTATATATATATATTCTCTGTTTGGCATTGGTGCAGTTTTCATCACTGTTGTGTCTTCGGGAGTTTGCACTGCTTCATATTGAATTCATTGAAGTATTGATTGCTCTTGTTGATAACGCACACGAGTTGGCGAGGCAGTGCACACGTGTATACATGTACACGTGTGTATTGCAGCCACTCACGATTATCTGTAAGAACACTGATATGCACAGATATTACACAATCAAAGATGATGACAATAACCCATGTATCTGAGACACAAACAAATTTTTATTTTTGCAAATTCAAATTTGTTTGTTTTCAGATTACTGTTGTAGTTGCTAATTATACAGGTACACAGGAGACAGGACAAGAAGTGAAGCTGGATAATGCAGATAGATGTAGATGTGCAGACAGAGTGAAAAAACTGAGTGTTGAGTGTTGTAGTGTAAAATGTATGAACTGGTGTATGTATATATAGAGAGAGCTGAAAACTTTGCATTGTTTAAGTGTTGTAATAAAATATTATATTGAATAAAAAATACTGGTTGAATTATATAAATTCTGTGCAATAGTATAATTATTCAATATGAATATTTCTTCCTTTCTATATATAGTCCAAACTGCAAACACATATATAGATTGATATATATTTTGTTATCATCAAACAAAAAATCACATCAAACAATCTCCCCCTTTTGATGATGACAAACATATATATTAAAGATTTTGAAATGCTAATACATGTGTTTGAGCATGAAATGTTTTAGCTCCCCCTATTTGAATGCTCCCCCTTCAACCAAGACCACTCCCTATTTAGAAGATAACAAAAATTACTGATGAATAAACGAACTAAGGAAAATTATCTAACAACATTAAACAAATATTGTTGAAGGATTCCAAAAATTATTTACTTCCTTATCAAAATCTAGTTCTTTTCTCCCCCTTTTGGCATTATCAAAAGACTGACAAAAAACAATGGAACATTAGGAACAAAAAATAATATATCATAATGAGATAACAACTTCCACATTGTAGAGAATGGATCGATGATCGGTTTAAGAAGAGAGATATTTTAACATTAATTTGACATTTAAGCACAAAAAAAATAAGCACTTACTAACCACGCATAACCATAAGGACTTTTAAATGGGATTAGCAGTTACTTATTAGTCTAAGCATCCGGACTTTTAAGTGAGACCAGAATACTTAGTTACCATACTCCATCCATGCATAACCATAAGGACTTTTAAATGAGAATGGAGTAATGATAAAAATAATTTACTCACATGCTCCATCCATGCATAACCATAAGGACGTTTAAATGAGAATGGATGCATGAGAGTTATTATTATTTATTATTATAATTGTATATATATATATATATATATATATATATTACTCTTCTTATTTTACAAAACCATTATGAACGATAGAAAGATGGTAGAAATAGAAATGATCGTGGAATAAGTTACCAAGTTAATTATATTATGTAATATCTAGTACTGAATACCATATTCGAATCAATCTTTGGATAATATCCAAAACTGGTTTGAATCCTAGAAATTTAAGTTGAAAGTATATATCCAAGAATATTTCAACAAAGAAAATGAAAAATGGTTAGTCAATTTCTATAATCCCCAAATCCAAACGTAATCTGGAAAATCTTTGTTCTGGGAGGGGTTTTGTGAAAATATCAGCAAGTTGAGTCTCAGTTGAAATATATTCAATGCAAATGTCTTCCTTAGCAATGTGATCTCTAAGAAAGTGGTGTCTCACATCAATGTGTTTTGTGCGTGAATGATGAACAGGATTATTTGATAAGTCTATTGCACTTTTACTGTCACATTTTAATGGAACTTGTTTATAAACTAAGCCAAAATTAGAAAGAGTTTGCATCATCCATAAAATTTGAGCACAACAACTCCCTAAAGCAATATATTCTGCTTCAGTGGTGGATAATGCAACACAGTTTTGTTTTCGACTTGACCATGAAACTAACGAGTGTCCTAGCATAAAGCATGTTCCACTAGTGCTTTTCCTGTCAACCAATGAACCAGCATAATCAGCATCAGAATAGCCAACTAAATCAAAATTTTCACAAGAAGGATACCATAACCCAAGTTTGTTTGTGTGTGAAAGATATCTCAAAATTCGTTTAGTGGCTTTCAAATGAGATTCTTTAGGATTAGATTGAAAACGTGCACACAGACACACAGAAAACATAATATCAGGTCTAGAAGCAGTAAGATAGAGAAGTGAACCAATTATCCCTCGATATTTCTTTTGATCAACAGCACTTCCTTTCTCGTCTTTGTTCAACTTTGTTGATGGGCTCATAGGAGTTCTCAATGGTTTGGAGTTCTCAACTCCAAATTTCTTCAACAGTTCCAACACATACTTGGATTGTGAAATGAAAATGCCATCACTGCTTTGCTTGATTTGAAATCCAAGAAAATATTTCAATTCTCCAACCAAGCTCATCTCAAATTTAGCCTGCATGACTTGTTCAAATTTCTCGCACAAGAATTCATTAGTAGCGCCATAAATGATATCATCTACATAAATCTGAACAATCAAAAAATCACTTCCTTTATGTAATAGAAACAGTGTCGTGTCAGCACTCCCCTTTTTAAAGCCATTTTCCAAAAGATATGTACAAAGGCAGTCATACCAAGCTCTAGGAGCTTGCTTAAGACCATATAATGCTTTTTCAAGTTTATACACATGATTTGGAAAATCGTGATTTTCAAAACCGGGGGGTTGTTCGACAAAAACCTCTTCTTTCAAATCACCATTTAGAAAAGCACTTTTACATCCATTTGTTTAAGTTTGAAACCTTTATAACAAGCAAAGCTTAGCAAAATTCTAATGGCTTCTAACCTAGCAACTGGAGCAAATGTTTCATCAAAATCTATGCCTTCTATTTGGTTATATCCTTTTGCGACCAACCTAGCTTTGTTTCTAATTACATTTCCTGATTCATCAAGTTTGTTTTTGAATACCCATTTAGTTCCTACAATTGGATAGTCATTTGGCCTAGGAACTAATTTCCAAACTTTATTTCTCTCAAATTGATTAAGTTCATCTTGCATTGCTAGAATCCAACTTTCATCATTAAGAGCCATTTCAACAGAATCAGGTTCAATTTCAGAAATAAAACCACTATGACAACAAAACACACACAAATTTTTATCAAATGAAGAGCGAGTGCGTATACCTTCCGTAGGATCTCCTATAACCAATTCAGGAGGATGATTGGTTTTGAACTTCAATCTATCAGCATCAACAGTCCTACTTTCATCTTTCTCACTAGATGTCCCTTCTTTAATGCCTTCATGATCTACCCCATCATCAATCGTTTTTTCAGTCGTCCTTTCCAGATCAGATTCATCAAATTTCACATTGATTGATTCAACAATCGTCTTTGTTCGTTTGTTGTATATTCTGTAAGCCTTGCTCCTGGTTGAATAGCCCATGAAAATTCCCTCATTGGCCTTTGATTCAAATTTTCCAAGTTGATCACCTGTGTTAAGAATGAAACAAGGGCATCCAAAAACACGAAAGTAAGAGATGTTAGGTTTCCTTTCATGCCATACTTCATAAGACGTTTTGCCAAGTATTGGTCTAATCATTACTCTATTCATTACGTAGCACGAAGTATTCACCGCCTCTGCCCAAAAAGTTAGAGGTAGTTTATACTCACTCAACATGGATCTAGCCAATTCTTGCAATGTATGATTTTTCCTTTCAACCACCCCATTTTGTTGAGGTGTTCGTGGAGCAGAAAATTCATGTTTTAAACCATTTTCTTCACAAAAATTTTCAAATTCCTAATTTTCAAATTCGCCTCCATGATCACTTCTTAAAGTTTTAATTGAAACTCCTTTTTCATTTTGAACAAGTTTAGCAAATTTTGAAAAATAATCAGAAGATTTAGACTTTTTGGCTAAGAAATAATCCCATGTAAATCTAGAATAATCGTCAACCAATACATAACAATAACGTTTTCCATTCAATCTTGCAATTTCATTTGGTCCAAATAAGTCCATATGAATTAATTCGAGGACCCTTGATGTGCTAACAATGTTTTTAGGGCGAAATGATGATCGACTAAGCTTGCCCAAGGAACATGCTTTACACACTTTGTTATCTTTAAATTTCTGATGTGGTAACCCTCTGACTAATTCTTTCATTTCAAGATTTTTTAAGAGACTCATGCTAGCATGTCCAAGTCACCTATGCCATAAAGATGCCTCTTCGTCAGTGGCTACCAAACATCTGGAAAGATTTAGATTGTCAAACGAAAGCGAGTAAACATTTCCTTTTCTTTTGCCCATAAAAACTATGTTATTAGAAGTTTTATCAATGATCTTGCAAGTATCACTATCAAAAACCACATTCATACCTTTGTCACATAGTTGGCTAATAGAAATGAGATTGTGATGCAAATTATCAACGTATAAAACATTAGTCAATGAAAAAGTACCGTTACTTACTTCACCTTTCCCAATAATCTTACACTTGCTATTGTCTCCCATGATCACATTTCCACCTCTAAAATTCTCTAGGCTAAGGAACTTAGATTTATCAGCTGTCATATGTCTAGAACAACCTGAGTCTAGAAACCATTCTTGTTGCTCCTTAGCCCGCCAACAGACCTACATAAAGAGAGAGGAGGATGACCTAGAGAAACTCTTAGGTCCAATGATATTAGTAACTGAAGCATTGTGAATAAACAATCCCTTTGGAATCCAAACTTGTTTTGTCCTTTCATTTTTGTTCCTATAGACATGAAATTTGTTTGTAGAATTCTTAGGAACCCAAACTTGTATAAATTTTGTGTTCTTGTTCCTATGACTACAATTTTCAACACGATGTGCAATTTCACTTCTAACAAAGACACTCTTACCTTTTGCATAATCATCAACCCGTGTTTTCCCAAAACCTAGTCCTTTTCTGTTATTAGCAAAGAGTTGATTTCCCAATAACATGTTAAATGATTTTTCTCCTCTTGAAAAGTTATTCAGAGATTTCTCAAGATTTTGGACTTTGGTTTTTAGTGTTGTGTTTTCAGTTACAAGTGTGGTGCATCTATTTATAAAATCCTTTTTCCTAGTGTCAATGGTTTCCTTAAGACTTGAGTTTTCTTTTTCAAGATTGTCGAAGCTATTCTTAAGTCTTGATATCTCTGAATCTAAAATTTTACATTTTTTACAGTCTAGGTTTTGAATATTTTCAAGTTCAGTTTCTAACCTAGTATTCTCATGAACAAGTTCTCTCCTGTCAGACTTCAATTTTTCAATTTTAGTTTCAAGAGTATCAATTGTATTAGTAAGATCATAACACATCAAAACAAGTTCTTTATAAGAATAGTCACGTACCTCACTGGATTCCTCTGAACTTGTTTCTGAATCTGATTTTGCCATAAGGCATAAGTTAGCCTCTTCTGAGCTATTATCCGAAACTTCTTCTCCTTCTTCATCATCCCAAGTTGCTGCAAATGCCTTCTTCTTCTTTTTCTTTCCTTTGTTGTTTTTGAGAAGTGGACATTTTTGTTTGAAGTGGCCAGGCTTTTTGCAGTTAAAGCATGTCAATTCATTATCGGAATCGTCAGCATCTTTTGACCTATTACCACTTGTTTTCTTTTTGCGTGGCCTGAATTTTGACCATTTTCTAAGATTATTGACAGCCATCGCAAGCTCTTCAATTGGATCTTCTTCTTCTTCATCGCTTTCTTCTTTGCTCTTCAAGGCAATTGTCTTCTTTTTTGATTCGGAGTTGTTACGTTCCTCCTTTGCCTTTAGCTCAAGCTCATATGTCATCAAGTTTCCGATCAACTCCTCCATGCTTAGTTTACTCAGATCTTTCGATTCTTGTATTGCCGTGACTTTTGCCTCAAAGTTCATTGGTAAGACTCGCAGTATCTTCCGCACAAGCTCTACTTCAGTGAAGACCTTCCCAAGCGCTCTAGCATTGTACACCAAAGTAGAAAATCGTCCAAACATATCCTTTATGATCTCGCCCTTTTCCATCACAAAGTTTTCGTATTCATTGCTAAATAGAGCTAGACGTGACTCCTTGACTTGAGAAGTTCCTTCGTGTGTCACCTCCAAAGTGTGCCAAATTTCCTGTGCTGTTGTACAATGAGAAATTCTATTAAATTCATTTTTATCAAGAGCACAGATCAAAGCGTTCATTGCTTTGGCATTTGTAGTTTTTAGTTTCTTATCGTTAGCATCCCACCTATCCTTAGGTTTAGGAATCTCAGTATCACCAATAACTATAGTGGAAGATTTATAGCCAGTTTCAATAATATCCCAAACATCATAATCGACAGAACTAAGATAAATACTCATCCTAACTTTCCAATAAGCATAATCATTCCCATTAAACATGGGTGGCCTAGCAATAGACTGCCCCTCAGAAAAAGCATTATTTGGTGGATTCATGACTCTAGAGTTAAAGTAAAATACCTAGCTCTGATACCACTTGTAGGATCTAGATTAACCCTAGAGGGGGGGAGGGTGAATAGGGTTATAGCAAATTTTTTCGAATTAAACACAGAAACAAACTGCAGAAATAAATATGCTGAAAAATAAATCACACACAAAATTTACCCAGCTTCGGCAACCCCTGCCTACTGCTGCATTCCCAGATTTCTATTAGAATTAAACAGTTTCCCGCTTACAAACACTCTAACAGACTTGCAAACCCTGCTACCGCCTATAGAGTTTTGCAAACTCGCAAACCCTGCTAACTGGACTAACTCTAACTAGACAATCTGACAACACCTAAACCCTAGGTGGTGATTTACAAATTCTTTTGACAAAAAAAAAACTTCAAAATTAAATGCAAGAGCAAAAAATTAAAATATAAATGTTAATCCTTAATTTTTGCTCAACAAAAAAAACTTTTAAAGTTTAAACCCTAAATAAAACTAAAGCCCCTTTAATAACTAAAATAAAGTAAGCCGGCCTAATGTTCTTTAACCCGATCCACTTCGTTCCTTCTTTTGCTTGTAAAAACAATGTCGGCCTTGCTTTTGAGATTAGGGTTTGAGTCTTTGATAAAAATTAGGGCTTTAAGCTATCGATCCAAATTGAGGCTTTCGGCTCTTGCTTGTGCTCGATTTCTGATGATTAATTGTTGACTTTTGAAATTTCGTTGCTCGGCTTGCTCGTTCTCTGATGATCGAGTTGATGTTGATTCGGTATGTTATTTCTTTTGTTGCTCGTTTTATTGCTTGCTTTTTAACTCGATTTCTCTTTGTTCTATGATGATTTCTTGGGGTTTATTTATAGGGTTGAAACCCTAATAACCACTGTCAGATTTGATTTTTGCACGTCGTTGATTATTTATCCTGAAATTGTTCTGGATTTTGGAGTATTCCTTTCTTGATTTGATTTCGAATTATTGCTGTCCATATTTGTTTTCGAATTAATTAATTCGAAAATTGCTTCCTATATTTGTTGTCTCGGCCCCTATTTGAATTAATACTGACCATATATGAATTCGAGAAATTTGATGCAGAGATTTCTTTCCAAATTAGATTTCTTTGACTTAATCAAAGACTTAATCAAAAGATACGAATTTGTCCTTTAACTTCGGCTTGATTTCTGCACTGACTTGTACTTGCCACTGTCTTTGTATTCCCTACTGCACATTCACCTGTTTACTATATATGTGCATACATACAACTGTATGTGTGTATGCATATATTCTAGGGTTTGTACTTGGATTTGAACTGCTTCATGTTCTGTTGATCTTGATTTTGGAGCTGCCACTGACTTCTTTGTTGTAACTTGAAACTGTTTTGTCAATTCGAATTTCACTTGCATACTCCATGTTGCATTATCACTGTGTTGCATTGTAGCTCCATCTTGACTTGGACTTTTTCACTGTATCAGATGCTACACTTGTTCATGTATTCAACTGTTGCACTTGAGTTTGTTTCCACTGCTTCATCATGTTGTATTCATCCCTGTACATGTGCACAGAGTTTGTTGTTGCACTCGATGTTTGTAGCTTCACTGTGTTTGCTGTTGCAGTGGTTTGTCTGACCTTGTATGCTTCAAGTTGCCTTGAGTTGAACCTATCTTGGGTTTGACCTTGTTTGTGACTTTTGTGCATTGTGCTATGTTGTTGTATTTGCATTGTGTTACTGATTTTGGTCGAGACTTTGATTGTTGCAGTTTGTCACTGCATTTGGTCTGAGTCACTTGTATCCATTCTCGAGTTGCACACTTTAATTTACTACTGTTTCACCTTGTTGAATACCTGTAATTGCTGTTACATCACTTCACACTGTTGCATTTGTTCATGTAGCTCACTGTGTCGCATTGTACTACCTTTGTGTTGCTCACCATGTTGCATACATGTTTTTATGCTTTGTGACATTCGGGTTTGTTGTGTACTTGTCTACTGCAGTTTCATTGTGACTTGACTGTGTTGTTTTGTCTCTGCCCAGTTGATGTTCTGTTCAAGTGTGTCTGGTCGTGTTCATTCAATTCGTTGATCCTCGTACATGCAGTGCTGTCTGGTCTTTGTTTGCTTGGTAGCAGCTATGTAGTTGCTATGCATCACTATATATATATATTCTCTGTTTGGCATTGGTGCAGTTTTCATCACTGTTGTGTCTTCGGGAGTTTGCACTGCTTCATGTTGAATTCATTGAAGTATTGATTGCTCTTGTTAATAACGCACACGAGTTGGCGAGGCAGTGCACACGTGTATACATGTACACGTGTGTATTGCAGCCACTCACGATTATCTGTAAGAACACTGATATGCACAGATATTACACAATCAAAGATGATGACAATAACCCATGTATCTGAGACACAAACAAATTTTTATTTTTGCAAATTCAAATTTGTTTGTTTTCAGATTACTGTTGTAGTTGCTAATTATACAGGTACACAGGAGACAGGACAAGAAGTGAAGCTGGATAATGCAGATAGATGTAGATGTGCAGACAGAGTGAAAAAACTGAGTGTTAAGTGTTGTAGTGTAAAATGTATGAACTGGTGTATGTATATATAGAGAGAGCTGAAAACTTTGTATTGTTTAAGTGTTGTAATAAAATATTATATTGAATAAAAAATACTGGTTGAATTATATAAATTCTGTGCAATAGTATAATTATTCAATATGAATATTTCTTCCTTTCTGTATATAGTCCAAACTGCAAACACATATATAGATTGATATATATTTTGTTATCATCAAACAAAAAATCACATCAAACACTATTTCGTTTGTTGTGCTAGCTAGGTCATTAAGTCCGTAGTTGTCAGAATGGTAGAATTTTTTATCGAGCGTAACAGAACTATGATATGATTGGCCTTGGCTTTTCTTGTAGCTATTTAAGTACGTGTGGTGCCCTTCATGCCACAGGGCTATTCGTGCACTTAAACTGTATCCGGGATTTCTCCACAACCCGTTTGGTTACATGTGGTCTAGTGGATGCAACTGTGTCTTCTAGATGATTAGAGAATGGGAAAGCCTCTATCTTTAGAGACTTATATGTTAAGGATTTTAGATACTTGGTTCTCCCAAGTGTTGAATCTTAGCTTGATTCGAGTCGACCTCTGATTGATCACAAGGTTAGTTCAGTTTTGGCTTAGTTTCTTTGAGTGACTTTGAAGCTTTGGAATTTAATACTGTTTGTCTCATTGGTCGTTGAAGTGATTCTATTAATATTATGGAGTGACTGATGCCATTGTCGATATGTGTCCCCGGAGCATGACTTCAGGCAACTCTGGATGAGATGACTGCTGATCTTCTTGTTCGCCCTCATGACGCTTTAGTTTGTGAATGATTTTTGGATCAAATGACTGCTGATCTACCAATTCGCCTTCATGACACTTTAATTCGTGAAGGACCTTCATGATGCTTTAGTTTGTGAAGGAGTTTTTATGGTCAGATGTCCGACGACCAGACGACCTTGGAAAGATAATTTATCGATTCCAAGAGGAATTTTGGTCGGATGTTCGACGACCAAACGGCCTTGGAACGATAATTCATCTACTCCAAGAAGAGTTTTTGGTCGTGTGTCCGATGGCTTGGTGGTCTAAAAGCGATGATTCATCGACTTCGAGAGAAATTTTGGTTGGATGTCCAACAAGCAAATGGCCTTGGAACGATAATTCATCGAATCCCAGATGAGTTCCGAGTCAAGTGTCCGATGGCTCGATGGTGTTAGAGCGATGATAAATCATCTTCAAGAGGAATATTTAGGATTCGGCTTATGGGAATACAATTTTGTTGGTTCTTGGAGACTAGGGGTTGGATTTTTTTATTCGACGATCCTTTATACAAGCCTTCTCGACGCTACCAAAGCAATGTCGGTTCTCAGAAGGGGGATCGACATGACTCGTCGAGGGCATGGAAGCACTTCTTTCGTCATGTTTTCTACAATGCCCCCAATGTCTCGGTACGGCCGATTTGGAAAAGGAAAGTGGAAAAGGATGGATGAGAAGGCATTTCTTTTGGTTGGTGCCCTCATCCTTTTAGAGTGTTATTTGATAATCATCCTTTTGTCTAATTTTTTCAGTTAGCCGGGGTTCTTTTCTACCGTGTCTTAGTGGCTTTGCTTAGGAAGAAGGTCCCTGAAGTCATGTAGCTCCTTCACTGTTTGGCATGTTCTTTGGAAAATTTCCAGGTTTGCCTTTTACCAATTGCACAACCTCTAGTCTCTAGAACCAGTTTGCCTTCCCATAGATTCTTCTATGGTAGTAGGCTATTTCATCCTCTAATGATTCCCGAGGGCCTTACAGTAGACTATCCGTGGCCCCCACTTTGTCCATATGATAGTCATAACTGTAAAAAAGAAATTTCGAATCAGTTGTATAGTTATAGGAAGGTATAGTTAGCATGATAAGCTTCTTTGGATATTCTACATGTTGAACAGCTTTGGTGAATGTGTTTCAATTGGTGAAGATACTCCAATCTATCAGTCTGGTCCATTTTCAAGTTACAGCTGTTTATAATGGTTGAGAATGATATATGCATGATTGTCCTATGCTTGAATGATTGTAGGTGTCAATTGAATGGCAAATCACTTAGGATGGGGTCATGGAATGTTGGCGATCCCCAAAATTTTCAAACTATGTGAGATCTATCTAGGGCAGCAAGAAAGGCCCCATATGGTTGCATTTCAAATTTCAAGGCATTTGGAGTTTGCATGTTTGAGTTATGAGAAAAAGAAGATGGATCGATCTTGATGGATCAGTGGTATTTTACTTGGAGTTCGACCTGAGAAAATTTGTCATTTTCTTGGAGTCAGCACATGGTCTATTTGGAGTTATAAAATTTGAAGTGCTGGGTTAGGGACGAAAGGTGCTTGGAGTCATTTGCTTGTTGCTTTGAGAAAATTTTGGTTTTACTTGAGTCTGATTTCGGGCCAGAATTTCTAGATTTGCTTCAAGTCAAATAGGTGATTACTTGAGTTCGATTTTGAGTCAGGACTTCCAGAATCTGCTTCAAGTCAAATAGGCGATTACCCGAGTTCGACTTCAACTCAACCCCGAAGTGGTTTTTCAACGACCATTTTGACAATTTTTGATGATTTTCGACAAAATACCATTCGTGATTCGATAATGGAAACTCCATGATGGGATTGGAAGTTGGTCATTTGGGGGTGGTCATAATATACCAAGGGAGCTTGGCCATGTAGTCGATCCCAATTTGTGTCATATCTTCTTCATTCTCCTGCCTTTAGGAGTACCGTTTGAGTAGTTGTTCATTGCTTGGCCTATGCTACGGCATGGGTTTTAGAGCTTCTTCTAGTGTTTTTCATGTTAGCATTTTCATCCAATTTGTCTTCCTCGAATTGTTTGTCATCTTCAGAGTCACAGAGAGTCATTCTTACATCTCCTCGTGGGTTTTTTATCCCTAAATTGGGTTGTAGAAAGTTCTTTTGCAGTGGGTGGAGTGTTAAATTTTCTTCCATTATGATTCTTGGAGCTTTGCCCACTGCTTCCTTTTGCTTTTGCCTTCTGTTTCTTCCTTTAAAGCCAAAAACAGAAGAACGCGCATTCTCCGTAGCAGCCATGACTTTAGGCACCATTCTGAGAGTAGTTAATGATTGAAGTGCTAAGAAAGCATCTATCTTTTCCGTAAGAGCCTTTTGAAAGTTTGCCATTTTTTAATTAATTTAATCAACCATCTTGTTCAATTCTCCCTTACTCACAACTTCATGTTATGTGGAGGATCCTAGAACCTGATCTCCGGAGTTAGCTCCTAACAACAGGTTGTTTACTTCAATTTGTTGAGAGTTTGCTTCTTCTCCGACAATGGTAGCTCCAATTGATCTTTCGAAGGTAGCTCTCTTTTTTCCTAGTGCCATTGATTCCCAACAGCAAATCTTCTAAGCAAAGATTGACCTAAACCTATCTGTTCCAGAGTAGATAGCTAGATCTAAGCTTAAGTTGGGTTATCAATGAAAGCACCAAAATGTTAAACCAAAAAATGGATCAACACCCTGGATTGAGTATTAAAACACCAACATTATTTATCAAGGAAAGTAAAGTAGAAAAAGGAATAGTAAATCGCAAAGAAAGTAAGTGAACAAGAGATGTTTACAGTGGTTCAGCTGTTAACGAAACCTATGCCCACTTTATAACTTCTATTATTGACTGATTACAATTACAATGTTAATATGATTACAATGTGATTGAATCCTGTAGGTTAGATCAAGTCACTAGTGTTAGAGTTCATTGGAGTATCATAGTGAACCCTGTAGATGACTGTTGTGTAGGAGGAGAAGAGTAAAGAGTAGTTTCTACAGAGTTTCAGCATCCAGTACAGAAGCCCCCTTTATGTTGCAGATAGGTAAGCATTTATAGGGCCATTTGCTGAGTACTTGGCCAGAAGTCCATGTGAAGAAGAGTCCAGTTGTTATGCCAAGTCGTCATTGAAAATCTAAAATCAATCTGAGTTATTTCTATGCATCACTAGCTATTCATAGAGGATGGATCACTAGTTGTCCATTAACTTAGTATATTTTTCTACCAATTGCCTTTACTTAGTGTTACGGAGGAGGTCAGAAAGTTTAAGGGTGATTTGACCTATCCTGATGGATCGTTGGCTATCCATAGGGAATGGAACGCTCTCTATCCATAAGGATGGATCGTTAGCTATCTATCAACTTAGCATATTTTTCCGTCAGAAGCCTTTATTTTGTGCTACGAAGGAGATTGGAAAGTTTGAGGGCGATTCGACCTATCTTGATGGATCGCTAGCTATCCATAGGGGTTGTATCACTAACTATCCATCCACTTTGCATATTTTTGAATGATCTTAGTATGGTTTTCTTTTTATCTTTTATTAAAGTGCCTCGTCTAAATATCAAGTCATTTGGAGTTTGTTTGATCATCTGTCTTTATAGGTCATCTGGTCCATAAGAATTATCCATAACTCATTCAAAACTTAATTAAATTAGACGAAACTTTGTAGGTACACTCTAGAGGGTGTCTAGTACCAACCATAAAAATTTCAAATGGTGTGGCCCACTCTACATGGTTCTCTAGCAATCCATCAAGTTAGGTCACTAGTGATCCATCTAGCCTTATCCTATCAAGCTCATTTTTGGACAGTGCCTTCTTTTATTTCTTTTAAGTGTTCTCCCATAATTTCAAGTCAATCTGACTTTGTATGAGTTCTCTAGGTCCGTTTTAAGTTAGTTGCATTGGTCAAAAAGTTGGTAAATAGCTTGAATCGGATGATTCTTTACTTCTTGAACTACGCTGCTTGGAAAGCTATGAAACGTGGTAAGTATTCTTAGAAGAGGTAGTAGAGCTGATGCAAATGGCTGGATGTTGCATTGGCTTCTTCTTAGATGCCTTATTAAAGTTTCGAGTCATCCTAGCTTCGTTTGGATGTTCTAACTCATATTGTATTCCGTTGGGTTAAAAACCTAAATTAATACCATATTTCATTCTATATATTTATTTGATTTTTACGGTGCAAAATCACAAACTACCATTATGCGACGCGTTATTTTTGACTCAAATTTCAATATTCATTTAAACTTTATAAAAAACTTTTAAATGTTTATAAAACGTTTCTTAACCACATTAAACCATGTTTAAGAGGTCTAAACATTCCATATACATCATTTCATTCAATAACGGAAAGTAATTTCCTTTATGCTTATCGACGTGTATTAAGGTGACTTGTATATATATTCAACAACCATATTGAACATCCATATTATCATATTCAAACATGATAAACAACCATCATTAACAATCATACCCTAACATATATATCATCCAATAATATATAACTAGAGTTTAGGAGTTTTCTCACCATTATTGCTTCTAACTTCGTTAAACGGATTATAGCTCTGCTACAATCACATAAAAACTTTTGGAATTGTTCCTTAGACCTTGGATAAGCTCGGCCAAGACTTGAAGAGGGTGGCCAAAAGTATGGAAGAGAAGCGGTAGAGCTTCAACCTTAAATTCACTAAACTAGATCAGAAAATAGGTCATCTTCTCTTTGATTTTTGGCCCTCATACTCTCAAAATTTGAAAACTCTATCAACTAGAAAGTTCTATAAAATTCTTTCCTCTTGAATTTGAAAAAAATAAGTACTTAATTTCGATTTATTTTGAGAGCAATATGGTCAAATGAAGAAGAGGCATTCTAGGATTTGCAAAAATCACGCCCGATATAAGGTCAACTTATAACTAAATTTTGGATGTGTTACTCAAAGAATTTTGAAATGTGGTCAAAATAAAATTTATTAAAAATTCTTTTCTCTATGACTTCAAGAATAAAAACACTCAATTTCAATTTGATACGAGGAAGATATGATCAAAAGAATAAAGGGTATTCTCGGTTTCATAAAAATGCAGCCCAAAAATGCTCTATAAAGAAGTGGAATTTTGAGATAGTTAAGCTTAAAATTAGAAGAAGTGATAAACATTAAAATTGTAGCCACTGGATTTATACATGATTTTAAAAGAAAATTACTTTACTTGGATCTTTTTTGGAGGAGTTATGCTCGAATGAACAAGAGGTATTCTCGACCTTTAAAACTGATCTCGAGAATGTACTTGAAAGAATGGAGCTTTTATTATTGCTAAGCTTAGAATGGAAAGAAGCAGTCAACTAGAAAGTTGTCACCATAGAAATTTTAAATTTTTTGAAAAAATGAACCGCACAATTTGGTTTGGTTTTGAAGGAGATATGGTGGAATGAAGAAAAGAAAAAAGAGTGGGTACTTAAAAGCAAGTAGAGTGGTAGAAAATATCTCCACCATACATCATCCATCATCACTAAACATCATTACATCCACCCCTCCCTACATCACCCTAGGATGGCCTGAAGTCCCCTCCATCATTGATAATACCATATGTATGCATGTTCATTGACTTTGTAAATGCTTAAGGATGAAGAAATCTAAAATATCTTAGATATGTATATGTCTGTATGTTTTTACATGTATGTTTGTATGTTTATATGCATTTATATGTTCATGTGTGCACGTGACAAGTTTGTGCATGTATATTTGTGATTAAATATGTGTACACGACATGTAAATATAGTTGCAACAACTTTTGAACGACTTCTATTCGTCAAACCGTTGAAAACTGGGAAACCGATTTCCGATCACATTTTCACATATATTTGAAATTACATATAAATGTAAACAAAATTTGAAAATAAATTTCTTATTATTTTAATGAATTAAAATAATCACATTTTATTTAAAAAACCATATAAATTAATATTAAAAATTATTTATAAAAATTTGTATTATATCGATAAAGCAATATGAATTTTCTTATGTTCTCAAATCAAGTATATATCTTCATAAAATTATTACAAATGATTTATTATCACTTATAACTATTTAAAATGAATTATCATCTTTTAAAACAATTATTTGAATAATTAAAATAATTATTAAATCATTAAATCTCAATTTAAATTCATAAATCAATTATAAAAATAAGTGTATGTATCTAGCTCCGTGCACAATGTTTTACGATTATAGTGTTGTTTATCGATAAAATGATTTTCGGCCATTTTATCCATATATTTTTCCATAGGAACAATTTTTGTGAAATTTCTTCCAAAATAAGTTCATATTATTACTTATCCTAAAATTTGATAATCTATTGAAAATAATCCATATTTGGATGTATAAAATAAATTAAATATTTGTAAATAAAGTGAACAAAAATTTGGATCGTTACATGTAGCGTCATCAGCGATAATGTCTAAATCAAAGATAGGAGGCATGGCCAGTAGGGTTAGCAAACCCAAAGCGTGTAGTCAACTTTACCTAGATGTTACCATTAGTTGTTGTGCTTGTAGAGAGTGAAGCACTTGGTCTTATGGAGACTAGCTATGTTTTTTCCTATAATACATCACTAGGGATGTATTGTTGCTTTGAAGGGTTAACTCTAATCCTTATGCAGGAGGACCGTTTCTTAAAATACCCTATGTGGAATCCTACACAATTAGCGAACGTGCCTTATCGATTTTTGATTATGTACCTGCTATTATTGTGATGTACACTCACAAGAATCACAACTACTTGATTATTATTATTTTCACCCTTAGACATTATTAAAATATCAGTGGATTTTCTAAAGTAAATATTTTGATTATCATAAGGTAAAAACCCATCAGTGTTTATGTGTGGCGTGGTCTTACGGGATACCTTTGATTTTAAAGGATTTTACAAGTTATAATAAATAGAATTCCTTATGATTTGACTTTCTCATGCTGGTTTTACCAGACTGACCTCGGTGTTGTTTTCCTATAATGCTCGGGTCAGCCCGAGCATATTTTCCAAATTTAGCTGGGTACCTTGGAGTTTTAGGACATGAGTTGGATTCTCCAACATGTGTTCACATATCTTATATTTTCTTCTTTTTTGTTGTTCTTGATTTCTGTATGTATTCATCAACAATTTTAAGGATGGGTTGTTATAACTATCCAGGCTGAAATAGGTTAGTGTGCTCTGATTTATGTTATGTATGTATAAATAAAATGATTTCTTTTTGTAAAGATCTTATGTATGTTATATATTTATATCGTCATGATGTGAGATTATGTTCTTTCTTTTCTTTGTTTCACCCCAACAATCTGTCTTTTCTGCACTTGGATATTCGACGCGTTAATACTGTAGATGTATTAGTGTTGATTTCTACGGGTCGAAAAGGCGGGTTGTTACGCAACACTTTGTAACTATTATCACAAAACATGCCGTTTATGGACTTTCTTTTAAATATATCTTTAATTAAATTAACTAATATACAACACATTATGTCAAGTATATAACAAAACGAAATTGCTTAATTTCGAACAAGATTGGTTATCGACTTAAATATATGTAACAAATTACATAATTGCCCCTAGGGCATGCCCCTAACTCTATCAATATCCCATTTAAACTTGTGGTCAATAAAGGAATTTCATTCGAACTTCTCTAATTGGTTTTCTCAAAACTAAGTGGGCCAGTTCCTCAGTGAACAGGTATGCTATAATGTTTCCATTTTCTACTCTATCAATCAACTCTCTTCGATTTTGATAAACTACTTTTACCACGTGGAATAATTGGAGTATGTCTCTTGACTTCTAGCGGGCTCTAAGCTCTGTTATGAACCGCATCGTGACATTGTTATCATACATTAATGTTATGGGATTCTTGAAATTTGGAACCACCCTCATCTCAGTTTTAAATTTGTGCATTTATATTCCTATTCATTTCCTTTATTGCGGTGCTATTCAAGGCGATGTACGTAGCCTTTTTTATTAAATCCGCCATAGTCTTTCATTTGGAACATTTCCAACTTAAAATCCTAACTTGAATTTATTATTGACATATTATACTCAATATCATTATGAAAGTTTGAGTCTGAACGCACCTTCATAAGGAGTTCGTTGTTTCTGTAAACAAATCTCTATTATTCCATAAATACACGAGAAAACTTCAAACAACCATTTTGTGATATCAATTTGGATTCGATATATGCTTCATGTATCAAATCATAAACAAATCTCAATATCGTAGAGCAATATAACGTGTATGATAATTCCTATTGCCGATACATAAGGAATCCATCTTACACATTTCGTATAAACATTTTAATAAGATGTCCTTCCTTGTGTTTGGGGCATTCGCAACATCTTTTATACTTACTATAAAAGACATCGTTTACGAATCCAACGTTGAGTATTAAAACAACTAAGATTGACTTAATCATAAGTACATCATTATAAATCAGCAACATGTCGTTTACTTACAGTTTTAGAAATATCAATGCTCCTTCTTATGAACAATGCTTCCTTTGCATTTTGGTTGATGATCAAAGTATATGATGTTTCTACAAAAAAACTTGTTTAATTTTGATGCTTTTTTGAATGATACTTTCTTATCTATTCTTGGATCGTATCCGAAAACTTGCAAACTAAATATCGCTCCCACTGACTTTGAAACACTTTGGTTATTATGTGTAAACAATTTACTCTAAATCATCATTTAATTTTTTATTTCAACACGTACGTACTAGTATATAAAGTCATGTTAGTTGATAATTTTGTGAGTAAAATCCTAACTAACTTGAGTATATTGAATAGTGAATCTGTTACGCTAATTACAACGATTGAAATTAACGATATTATTCTTATCAACATAGCTCACTATATTCTGACTGCATTTGTCTTTCTCTTAAAGACACATTTACAGATAATGGATCATATCCCTTGGGCTATAACTATCAAAAATCATATTTTGATAACCTACATGGAATTTATTTCGAATCTACGCATCGTACCATATCATAAAGTCAATAATCTTAATTGTTTAATTAAACAACCGAGTATTATTTATTCTTGACACTGATAAGAAACTTATAGTTTCTCTTTATTGTACAGTAATACTCATTAGAAGTTCCAATGTGTATTGTGTTTATTTAGGTTTAGTCAATTTCATTTCATCTCTTGTAATTATTTTATCCTTGGATTATATCCAAATTCATTTCATACTAATAATTTCTTAAAGAAATTCTTTCGCTATGAAGTTGGTATTTCTTGAAATAACAGTTGTTTATCAGTGCAATGGAATGGGCATTCATAAAATCTTTATGAATTGCTTTATATAAAACTGATTTGCATTAGTTTATTATATATTTATGTTCACAACATAAATTAGTCATCTAATGACAATAATTACCAAAATTCCCTTGGGACAATTCACGCAAGATCCCTTACATATAATTATTATGTGGTCTTTTCACTCGGGTATCCTATTATCTCCGTGGCTTAGGGAATGCAGGGGTTTCTTATAATCTCGTATCTTGTGTGGTTTTGTAAACTATTCTTTGGATGATATTAACTTTAACCTTGTGTACTACTCTTAAGTACACACCTTATAAAATAACTTAACTCAACTTCACTCGTCTGTAATTGTGCTTTGTTCAATAAAGCTATATTACTCCTTATCAATACATCATTATGTATTATAGGAATGAGTGACCTTTGGGACTGAATCTTTATTCATATTAGGTACATATAGAACTCTTCCTAATATACTTACTCATTCTATCAAATCGAATAAATTCTTCGGCATGTTAAATTATTTACTTTTATTTTATATTCTATGAGCTTATCACTTTTACATGCATATCAAATACACATGTCATATCTGTGATAACTCATCTGTGAATATGATGAAGTATGTGGAACTGATTTAGTACTAATAAAGTTACGATTGCGTACATATATATATATATATATATCAATCTGAAGAGTCATTTAACTTTTATGACGCTCCCATAAAATAGGTGCATGGCCCTTAATTGATTGAGATATAATTAAGTAGTATCATATGATTCACAATCATTAATAAAAATGTGATAACTGGATTTTCGGACATCTGTAATTGATAAAATAACTTGGTTAATTAATAGAATATTGATTTATAGGTTGAACAAATAAATCTGATGACTTGGATAAATATTTATTTGATAATCTCCGAGTATAATTATTTAAAATTTGCCAAATTATTATTTTCAAATAAATTTAATGTGTGTTTGTTTAAATATATATATGAGTCAATTTAAATTTAATTTAAATTTGAGATTGAAATCCAAAGATAAATATCTTAAAGTAAATTGGATTTAAAAATAATGTATGTTTGATTTTTATTAGTATATAAATAGTTCTATATTATTTTCTTTAAAAGATTTTATAAATATAGTAAAGAGAAAATGTGTAAGGAAATATAAAGATATAATATTAAATATGTCATATTACATAATTATATAAACATAAGTAATAACATTTATACATGTAAATAAAGACAAACGTAAATCATATAAACATGTAAAACATAAGCTAAAAAGGGTTTAAAACAAGATTTACAAAATTATTTAGAAGGAGGATTTAAACATAAAATTATCACAAATGACGTTAGTTAAATAAGGAGATAAAAAATAACAAGTGTAACTTAAAGAGATTAACAAATAAACAAGTGCCAAACATGTTTTTTTCTTTTAAATTTTAATTTTTATAAAAGTATGTTTGAGAAAGAAATTTGGTTCGTTTTCTCAAACTAGAAAAAAAAAATCATCTCAACATAAAAACCTGAAAACAAAGCAGATAAAAATTTAAAACCTATAAACAACTTCAAATGTTCAAAGCTTCAACCTGGAAACCAAAAAAAAAAACAAATGCAAGAATCAATATTTAAATTCAACAACAGTTTTACAAATCTTCAACAAGCAAGGATCAACTCATCATAAGTTTAACTCAAATGCAATCAAACAGCAAGATTCCAGAACCCAAAAATACAAGCCTGTTCTTTGATTGAAATTTCAGGTGAGTAAACCCTATTTTTAAAAAAAGTTTAAAATCTGATTCTATGTTGATATGTGTGATAAATGTGTAGTAACATGATATATAATGTTTGCATGAATAGTAGATGTGAATGCATGTTACAAAAAGGGGTTTATCTGTGAAATAATCTATGCATATGAATATACATAATTCTCTATTTGTTCCAGGCTCAAATTTTCATCTAAATCTTATACCAACCTATGTAATCATCTTCAAGATATGATTCCTAATAAGAAAATAATTGTAACATTGTAAAATAAATTTTAAGAATGGTTACGAGTAATTAAATTTAGAAATTATATCAAAAATAGGAAATTACAGTGGGAAATCAAATTTGGTCAAAAATCAAACATTTTAATTCTCAGTTTTGATTATCTTATCTGACTCGTATTTAAAATTGGTGAATTTTAAAGATAATATCTTGATTTTTAACATTGAAATGGTTGAGATAATTCGAGATGATCGAATTTAGCATTTTAGTGAAATTCCGATTAACGGAAAATGGTTTGACGATTAGCTTGAGGGTGAAGGTGGCTTGCAGGCTATGGATCATTGGAAAAATGATCACTTAATTTTTTGTTGGCTGAGATGATCAGTTGACGACAAACTAGGGTTTGAAAGGGAGATTTGGTCGAGGTTGTTTGCAAGCGTCGTGCGTCGTCAATAGGTCACCGGAGGTGATCGCACGAGGGGGATTAGGAGCATGGTGATGTAGACCAGCTTTGGACATGGCGGCGCGTTGTCTGATGATCGTGGGTGGCGTCGCGGTGGGTTTCCTTCATTCAAGTTTTGTTCCAGGTACTCGTCTTGGCTCGATTTCGACCGGCGATGTTATTTGTGGTTTTGGGTAGAGGAGTTCGTCGTCGAGGTCATGAGTAACTTGGAGGTGGTTGCGACGATGGTCAGAGACGATGCTGGTGATCGTGCACGTGCACCGGTGCATCTGGGTATTTGGATATTGAGAGAGTGTGGAAGAGGAAGCTAGCTGGGGATGGTATCGAGGCATTCTCGTGTTTGTCTCGAAGCAGGGGTAGGTTGTAGTTGTTCGTGAGTGAATGTTGTTTTGCTTGGGATTTTCATAAGGGAGAATCGTGTTTGACTTGGGGTTTTGAATTGCTTGAGCTCGGATTGGTTTCTTTGCTGTAACCTGTTTTAATTTTTTGTAGGTAAAAAATGAACAGGTTTTAAAAACAAAGCAAAAAAAAGTATTTTAAATAAATTCATGTTTTCAAATTTTATAAACTAAGTTTTAAAGTTTAAAATGTTTAGCTTTCAAAAAGTAATGTTACTGAGTTTGAAAGTGTATTTTAAATGAAAATAATTTTAAAGCAAAGGTAAATCTAGTTTTTAGTTTTTAAAAGAAATTAAATGAAACTTTAAAGGAAATTTCAAATATAGTGTAAGTATGAATTTAGTTCCCAAGAAAAGTACTTAACAAAGTTTTATACAAGTTTTCAAATATTTGAAATGTTAATGTAAATGATTTGAATTTGTTTTAAAAGATAATTATATTAATTATGTAATTAATTACGAATGATTTTTTTTTACAAAGTTAATGATGTAATTAAGTAATGTATGAAGATAAGAATTTATCCTTAATTAAGGTTGTGAGTAATTAAAGATAGTTAATTTGTGAAATTAATTAAAAGTTAATTACTCAATGTAATTAATAATGGTTAATTAATGTTAAAATCAAAGTATAATTACTTAATGGAAAGTAATTAAAGAAATTAATTAATGGAAGTAATTAATGATTAATTACTCAATGTAATTAATCAAAGAATTAATATAGTTAATTAAGGAGTTAATTAATTAAGGTAAGTAATTACAGGATGGTTAATTACTGTTTATAATTAATTAAGGTTAATTAATGAATATGGTTAATTAAAAATTAATTATTTAATTAATTAGAAGGATAATTAATTAATGAAGTAATTAGAGGATCATTAATTAATTAATGAAATTAATCAAGGTTGATTAATGGAAGTGATTAATTAAAGTATGATTAATTAATAATTAATTAAGGATCAATGTAATTAATTAGGGTTAATTAATCAATACAAGTAATTAATTAAGGATCATTAATTAATGCAATTAATTATTAATTAATTAATTAATGAGACTAATTAAAGGATAATTACTGTGAATGGTTAAGGATAATTAATTTGTGTTGTTAATTAAAGGCTAATTACTTAATGTAATTAAAGAGGATAATTAAGGGATGATTAATTTATGGTTTGTAATTAATTTAAGCAGGATTAAAAGTGATTAAAGGAATTAATTTAATTTATTTAAATTAATTGGAATGGTGTGACTAATTAATCTTGCTTACGAATGATTGAATGATATTGAATGCCTTGGATTATTTGATGTTTCTAATATGAAATGTTTTATGATATGATTGGGTTGAACAGTGATAATGTGGTTATCTATCGAGATGCATTTCTATGCAAAGTGACATCCTGTAATTAAAGTTTGAATTGTATTTCATTTGAATAACTTTGGTTAAGATGACTTGGGACTCGAAGAGACCGAGGACGGGTATCAGTATATACCCGAAATCACTTCGATTTAAAAACTTCCATAATTCTTTATAGATTGATATGTGTAATCAATAGGCTGGAATGAAATAAATTTAAGTGAACTTGACCATTGAAGCTAAGTAAGGATACTTGGGGGTTGATTTGTGAAATAAGTGTTGACTATAATAAGTTAAGAACCTGTAGTGAAGTACTAGATACCCTGAGTTTCTAAATAGGTTTTTATAACTTAGTATTACATGTTATATGGGTTTACTCATGCTGGTTTCTAGCCTGACCCGGGTGTTACTTTGATGTAATTCTTGGGTCATACCGAGTATTATAGATTTCTAGGCAAGGATGTTCTGGAGCTCAGGAGGCGAGCTGGATGGCAGCAATGTATGGAGTGTATACCGCTGTGATATATTGTAGCTGGTCTGAAATATGTTGATTGTATCTTTCCAGTGTTTGTGTATAGGTTGATTTATAAAATTTAAATTTACAAATGCAGTTTTTCCTTTGTATAACGGCTATTATCTGATATTATATTTTATCCGCGGTGAATGTGAGATTATGTGACTTGTTTTCTGTTCTTCCTCTCTCTCTTTTCTTCTTTTCCTAACTATCTGGAATTTTCGGGATCGAATATTCCAAGTCGTTACATTTGGTATCAGAGCTGAAAGTTAAGGGAGAACCTTGGCTCTGGTGGATTACTCATTAAGGATAGGGTCAATGGTACCCTAGAATGAGTTGAGTGTATTTATATATTTATGTATATACATGTGTGTGTGTGTGTGCGCGCGCATGTGTGTGTATGAGAGCGTACTTGTTATTTGCTTATATAAAGATTTTAAATGGTTTTAGAAATAATTTTTATATAAGTTTATCTTTTGATATATAAAGAAATAGTTTTTCCAATATATAAAGAAATTGGTTGTTGATTATTGGAATTAAATAAAATAATGAGAATTAAGTGATACAACCAAATTGAATTTGAATAGAGATAAGTTTGAAATGGATTCAAACTAGAAAATAAAATCCTAAATTTATAGAAATATTTTCAGAATAAGATAAATTAAGTTGTGAAGTTTTAAATCTAAGTCCAGAAGATTTGGAATTTGTTTCAAAGTGTTAAAAGAAATAATAAATAGTATTATTTGAATGTTCAAAGCTTTAGCCTGGAAACCCAAAAAAAAGCAAATGCAAGAATCAAGATTTAAATTCAACAACAGTTTTACGAACCTTCAACAAGCAAGGATCAACTCATCATAAGTTTAACTCAAATGCAATCAAACAGCAAGATTCCAGAACCCAAAAATACAAGCCTGTTCTTTGATTGAAATTTCAGGCGAGTAAACTCTATTTTAAAAAAAAGTTTAAAATCTGATTCTATGTTGATAAGTGTGATAAATGTGTAGTAACATGATATATAATGTTGACATGAATGGTAGATGTGAATGCATGATACAAAAGGGGGTTTATCTGCGAAATAATCTGTGCATATGAATATACATACTTCTCTGTTTGTTCCAGGCTCAAATTTTCATCTAAATCTTATACCAACCTATATAATCATCTTCAAGATATGATTCCTGATAAGAAAATAATTGTAACATTGTAAAATAAATTTTAAGAATGGTTACTAGTAAATAAATTTAGAAATTATACCAAAAATAGGAAATTACAGTGGGAAATCAAATTTGGTCGAAAATCAAATATTTTAATACTCGGTTTTGATTATCTTATCTGACTCGTATTTAAAATTGGTGAATTTTAAAGGTAATACCGTGATTTTTAATATTGAAATGGTTGAGATAATTCGAGTTGATCAGATTTAGCATTTTTTGTCAAATTCCGACGAATGGAAAATGGTTTGACGACGAGCTTGAGGGTGAAGGTGGCTTGCAGGCTGTGGATCATTAGAAAAATGATCGCTTAATTTTTTGTTGGCCGAGATGATCAGTTGACGAAAAACTATGGTTTGGAAGGGAGATTTGGTTGAGGTTGTTTGCAAGCGTCGTGCGTCGTCAATAGGTCACCGGAGGTGATCGCGTGAGGGGGATTAGGAGCATGGTGATGTAGAGCCGCTCTGGACGAGGTGGCGCGTTGTCTGACGATCGTGGGTGGCGTCGGGGTGGGTTTCCTTCATTCGAGTTTTGCTCGTGGTATTCGTCTTGGTTCCATTTCGACCGGCGATGTTATTTGTGGTTTTGGGTAGAGGAGTTCGTCGTCGAGGCCATGAGCGACTCGAGGGTGGTTGCGACGATGGTCGGAGACGATGCTGGTGATCGTGCATGTGCACAGGTGCATCTAGGTATATGGATATTGCGAGAGTGTGGAAGAGGAAGCTAGCTCAGGATGGTATCGAGGCATTCTCATGTTTGTCTCGAAACAGGGGCGGGTTGTAGTTGTTCGTGAGTGAATGTTGTTTTTCTCGGGGTTTTCACGAGTGAGAATCGTGTTTAACTCGGGGTTTTGAATTCCTTGAGCTAGGAATGTTTTCTATGCTATAACCGGTTTTAAAAAAAATTAAGTTAAAAATGCACAGGTTTTAAAAACAAAGCAAAGCAAAGTATTTTAAATAAATTCATGTTTTCAAATTTTATCAACTAAGTGTTAAAGTTTAAAATGTATAGCTTTCAAAAGGTAATATTACTAAGTTTGAAAGTGTATTTTAAATGAAAATTATTTCAAAGCAAAGGTAAATCTAGTTTCTAGTTTTTAAAAGAAATTAAATGAAACTTTAAAGGAAATTTCAAATATAGTGTAAGTATGAATTTAGTTCCCAAGAAAAGTATTTAACAAAGTTTTATACAAGTTTTCAAATATTTGAAATGTTAATGTAAATGATTTGAATTTGTTTTAAAAGATAATTATATTAATTATGTAATTAAATACCAATGATTTTTTTTACAAAGTTAATGATGTAATTAAGTAATGTATGAAGATAAGAATTTATCCTTAATTAAGGTTGTGAGTAATTAAAGATAATTAATTTGTGAAACTAATTAAAAGTTAATTACTCAATGTAATTAATAATGGTTAATTAATGTTAAAATCAAAGTATAATTACTTAATGGAAAGTAATTAAAGAAATTAATTGATGGAAGTAATTAAGGATTAATTACTTAGTGTAATTAATCAAAGAATTAATATAATTAATTAAAGAGTTAATTAATTAAGGTAAGTAATTACAAGATGGTTAATTACTGATTATGATTAATTAAGGTTAATTAATGAATGTGGCTAATTAAAAATTAATTATTTAATTAATTAGAAGGATAATTGATTAATGAAGTAATCAGGGGATCATTAACTAATATAATTAATGAAATTAATCAAGGTTGATTAATGGAAGTGGTTAATTGAAGTATGATTAATTAATAATTAATTAAGGATCAATGTAATAATTAGGGTTAATTAATTAATACAAGTAATTAATTAAGGATCACAAATTAATGCAATTAATTATTAATTAACTAATGAGAGTAATTAAAGGATAATAACTGTGAATGATTAAGGATAATTAATTTCTGTTGTTAATTAAAGGCTAATTACTTAATGTAATTAAAGAGGATAATTAAGGGATGATTAATTTATGGTTTGTAATTAATTTAAGCAGGATTAAAAGTGATTAAAGGAATTAATTTAATTTATTTAAATTAATTGGAATGGTGTGACTAATTAATCTTGCTTACGAATGATTGAATGATATTGAATGCGTTAGATTATTTGATGTTTTTGATATGAAATGTTTTGTGATATGATTGGGTTGAACAGTGATAATGTGGTTATCTATCGAGATGCATTGCTGTGTAAAGTGACATCATGTAATTAAAGTTTGAATTGTATTTCATTTGAATAACTTTGCTTAAGATAACTTGGGACTCGAAGAGACCGAGGACGGGTATCAGTATATACCCGAAATCACTTCGATTTAAAAACTTCCATAATTCTTTATGGATTGATATGTGTAATCAATAGGCTGGAATGAAATAAATTTAAGTGAACTGGACCATTGAAACTAAGTAAGGGTACTTAGGCGTTGATTTGTGAAATAGGTGTTGACTATAACAAGTTAAGAACCTGTAGTGAAGTACGAGTTACTTCGTGTTTTTAAATAAGTTTTTATAACTTAGTATTACATGTTATATGGGTTTACTCCTGCTGGTTTCTAGCCTGATCCGGGTGTTACTTTGATGTAATGCTTGGGTCAGACCGAGTATTGCAGATTTCCAAGAAAGGACGTTCTAAGGCTCAGGCGGCGAGCTGGATGGCAGGAACTTATGGATTGTATACCGCTGTGATATATTGTAGTTTGTCTGGGATATGTTGATTGTATCTATCCAGTTTTTGTGTATAGGTTGATGTATAAAATTTGAATTTACAGATATAGTTTTTCCTTTGTATAACGGCTATTATTTGATATTATATTTTATCCGTTGCGAATGTGAGATTCTTTGACTTGTTTTATGTTCTTCCTCTATCTCTTTTCTTCTTTTCCTAACTATCTGGAATTTTCGGGATCGAAAATTCCGGGTCGTTACATTTGGTATCGGAGCTGAAGGTTAAGGGAGAACCTTGGATCTGGTGGGTTACTCATTAAGGATAGGGTCAATGGTACCCTAGAATGAGTTGAGTGTGTGTGTGTGTGTGTGTATGAGAGAATACTTGTTATTTTCTTATGTAAAGATTTTAAATGGTTTTAGAAATAATTTTTATATAAGTTTATCTTTTGATATATAAAGAAATAGTTTTTCCAATATATAAAGAAATTGGTTGTTGATTATTGGAATAAAATAAAATAATGAGAATTAAGCGACACAACCAAATTGAAATTGAATATAGATAAGTTTGAAATGGACTCAAACTAGAAAATAAAATCCTGAATTTGTAGAAATATTTTTAGAATAAGATAAATTAAATTGTGAAGTTTTAAATTTAAGTCCAGAAGATTTGGAATTTGTTTCATAGTGCTAAAAGAAATAAAAAATAGTATTATTTGAATAAAAGGGTCTTGTTTCAAACAAGAGGTGTTTGAAAATTTTGAAGAAATTTGTTTTGAATTAAACCAAAGTTGGTTTAAAATTTAAAGTATAACTTGGTGTGTAGAGGAAATAAATATGTATAAATGAGGATATACATAATATCAAAGATGTTTTGAAATAAACTCTAAGTATTGAGTTTTAAATTTTCCTTGGAATGTGATGTGGAAACCCAAAGCGATAAGTTTTTGAACTTATAAGTGAGAAGAGATATTAATAAGAAGTTTAAAATTTAGAATGGAAATTCAAATTGAATAATGTTGTTTGGAGTAAATTGAATTGAATTTAACTTAGGGAAAGTTAAAGTTTAAGACAAACAACCTGAATTGGAAATTTCAAGATGAAATTGATATTTAACTTGGGAAGTTAAATTGTGAATTTGAATTGGGAGTTTGCGTGATCTCAAAATGGGTTTGAGATCTGGTAATTTGAAATGGATGGATGTTTTAAAATAATTTGGATGAATCATCCGGTTGTTATTAATAATCTTTAAACTGTAAATTGGATTTGTTTAAATGAATGAAGAAATGGATTGTGGTAATATATCCATTACTGAGATAAAAGGGAAATTAGACTTTAGTTTGAAATTAAGGATATGGAATCACTTTCAACTTAAGATTTGAATGTTAAGAATTGAACTTGTAAGTTAAAAATTGTTTAAGAATTGGTTTTGAAAATAAAATTGGGTAATAAATTGGATTCTGAAGATTAAATCATTTAATAAGTTTTGAACTCTTATTTGAATTTTGAAATAAGTCAAGAAAAGAAAATTTAAATGGAATTTTGAAATTGGACTTAGGATCAAACGGTTTAAAGATTTAAGTTGTTAAATTAAAAATAAAAGGTTATTTTAATTTAAGGGATTAAATCAACATTGAAATTTAACTTGAATTTATATGATTCGAGATGGTTTGAAGTTGAGATTTAAATTGAATTAGTTCAAATTGAATTTGATTTGAATTAATTAGAATTGTGATTGAAGATGGATAAGTTTAAAATTCAAATGGAAAATTTGAATTCGATTAATTTGAAATGAAATTGAAGTTAAATGAGTGCAAATTCAAATGGGATGTTGATTTGAATTTGGGATGGGAATGGAAGTTAACTTAATTTGAATTGAAATTGAAAGTTAATTGGAAATTGGCAATTGATTGGAAATGGAGATCGGGAAATTGTACAGTTTGGCTCTGGACTATTTTTCAAAATAAGTTGTTTTAATGTAAACCTATTTTTCCAAGCTACTTACTATACAATCTATCTTTTAAAAGCCAAACTATTTTTTTCACTTATTTTACAATCATTTTTGGAACTATTTAACTATTTTGCAACTGTTTTTTAAACTAATTACTATTTTTCAATTACTTATAACTAATTACTACTTTAATCTATTTTGCAATTATCTAACTATTTTATAACTACTTAACTATTTTACAGCTATTTTACAAAATAATTATTATTTTTCAACTACTTATCCATTTTTAAATTTTCAAGCTATTTTCTAAATTTAAGCCGGTCAGAGTGCAAACTGTTTATGATTAAATATCCATTTGAGATAAGAATTAAGGTGGTAATCCAAATGGGATTGAAGCAAATGTGAATTAAGTAATAGAATCAAAGAAAAGGTGAAAAGAAAGAAGATTGATTTGGCTAATAATCAGTGGAGATAAATACGTAGGGTGTACCTATATTATTCTAGACGCATAATGAATTGATCTAGATTCGAGCACAGAATTTCGAAATAGTATATCGATCCGAGTTGGGATTTTTCACTCGATTTTCGATGCCGAACCTGGATATGCATTTTTGATTGATTTGGATATTCTCTATCATGGTTATGGCTATCTAAGGAGAATGTTGGGTTCCGATCAAGAAACCAAATCTGAGTCCGCACTAGAAAGTCCGGTGGACGATACTAGTTCGAAAGAGAAATTATGTGATCGAGTGAGCGATCAAATTGATATAGCGTACGAATGATATGCGTACATCATACGGGTTTGAATGAAATTTACATTGGAAATTTGTGGATAAGAAATGTAAAATATTTTTTGAAATGAAAAAGTGTATTTTCAACAATAAATGATGAAATAAAATGGAAATTGGATATTTCTACGATTAAAGGTTCACTTTGTAAAGAAAGGTAACATGGATAATAACTTTGTAAAGAGTAATCAAATTTGAATATTTGATTAGGTATAAATAAGTTATATATTTGATAAAATCCCCTTGTTGAATCTATAGCCAGAAGAAAAGGGGTTTTTGAAAATATTTGAAGTATAAAAAGGGAATTTATACAAGTATGAAGTGATCCAAATATTTTCAAGGTTATATATATATGAATGATCTTATGAGAATGATTTTGGAGAAAAGGTTTTTGGAATCTATGGATTTTGGAAAGGCTTTTGATTTTTGGAGAAAAATCAATTTTGGAAATTTGGAAAGCCTAGTTTGAGAATTATCGATTTTGGGATAATCCATTTTTAGAAAGGAGAATTATATGAGATTCATACTAGGTGTATGATTTGGAAGATACTATATGAGTATAGTATAAAGTGTTTTGAAAATGGCTCTAGAGAAAAGGCGCTTCCTTGAAATGAACTTCTCAGGAGTACCATAGGTTGGTACTGCCTTGAGCCACAAAGGAGGGAGGCTCTAAAGTTGATCCTGTGAGGAAGTCTGGACAAACTTAGGTTCCTAAGGATTATTGGGTAGCGAAAGTCGAGGGCGCTGATGCCTACAGAGGCATTTGGGTTATGCTGTGACGACAGTGTAACTCGATGTCACTGCGATCTACTGTGGACCATATCGGAAATCATGTGGAGGTGAGTGTCAACGGTCTACACTTGATTTTACTGGGAAGGCAATGTAACATCGATAGACTACGATCTATGGTCGAGTAGAGTGGAGAAGTTTCATTTTTTGGTGGCGGAATTCGAGGTCGCTGATGCCTATAGTTACATGGGTTTCTGCTGTGATAGCAACGTAACCCCAGATGTAGCTGCGATCTGTAGCGGGTTCCATGGCATAATCAAGGGGTGCGGTACAGTTATCCATGGATTTTGCCGGGATGACAACGTAACCATTGGGTTAAATGCGACCATGGATGGTGATTATGATTTCCAGAGCATTCTCACCAAAGATGTTTCCTTTATTTTCAAAAATGTTTTCTATATTTTCAGTAAATTATTTTCCAAGTATTTTCACTAAGTGCTGTTGAAAATGGGTCTGCTAAGCACTTATAGATTTTCAGTCCTACGCCTGATCAACGTATGACCGAATTTCTGTGAGAACAAGGATGGACTAGTTGAGACATCGATTTACAAAAAAATATTTTTATAAAAACTATTTTATAATATTATGTGGATTTTAAAAGTGTTTTAAAAATAATTAAAGAATAAATTATCTGATTTTAAGTATTCATAAATTCTGGCTTCGTTCCTTTTCGTGGACGGGAAGACTCAAAGGGGAGAGGAATGTGATAAACCGAATTTTTGGACATCTGTAATTGATAAAATAACTGGGTTAATTAATAGAATACTGATTTATAGATTGAACAAATAAATCTGATGATAAATATTTATACCTGGATAAATATTTATTTGATAATCTCCTAGTATAATTATTTAAAATTTGCAAAATTATTATTTTCAAACAAATTTAATGTGCGTTTGTTTAATATATATATATATATATATATATATATATATATATATTATGAGTCAATTTAAATTTAATTTGAATTTGAGATTGAAAACCAAAGATAAATATCTTAAAGTAAATTGGATTTAAAAATAATGTATGTTTGATTTTTATTAGTATATAAGTAGTTCTATATTATTTTCTTTAAAAGATTTTATAAATATAGTAAAGAGAAAAAGTGTTAAAGGAAATATATAGATATAATATTAAAACATAGGTCATATTACATAATTATATAAACATAAGTACATAACATTTATACATGTAAACAAAGACAAATGTAAATCATATAAACATGTAAAACATAAGCTAAAAAGGGTTTAAAACAAGATTTATAAAATTAGTTAAAAGTAGGATTTAAACATAAAAATTACCACAAATGACATTTGTTAAATTAAGTGATACAAAATAACAAGTGTACCTTAAAGGGATTAACAAATAAACAAGTGTCAAATAATTTTTTTTTCTTTTTAAATTTTAATTTTTATAAATGTATGTTTGAGAAAGAAATCTGGTTCAGTTTTCTCAAACTAGAAAACAAAAAAAAATCATCTCAACATAAAAACCTGAAAACAAAGCAGATAAAAATTTAAAACCTGCAAACAACTTCAAGTATTCAAAGCTTCATCTAGGAAACCATAAAAAAATGCAAGAATGAAGATTTAAATTCAACAACAGCTTTACAAATCTTCAACAAGCGAGGATCAACTCATCGTAAGTTTAACTCAAATTCAATCAAACAGCAAGATTCTAAAACCCAAAAATACAAGCCTATTCTCTGATTGAAATTTCAGGTGAGTAAACCCTATTTTAAAAAGTGTCGTCGGACGATGCTGGTGATCGAACAGCTGCACCGGTGCATCTAGGTATCTGGATATTGCGAGATTGTGGAAGAGGAAGCTAGCTCGGGATGGTATCGAGGCATGCTCATGTTTATCTCGAAGCAGGGGTGAGTTGTAGTTGTTCGTGAGTGAACGTTGTTTTGCTCGAGGTTTTCACGAGGGAGAATCGTGTTTGACTTGGGGTTTTGAATTGCTTGAGCTCGGAATGGTTTCTGTGCTGTAACCTGTTTTAAAAAAAATTTAAGTTAAAAATGTATAGGTTCTAAAATTAAAGCAAAGCAAAGTATTTTAAATAAATTCATGTTTTCTAATTTTATCAACTAAGTTTTAAATTTTAAAATGTTTAGCTTTCAAAAGTAATATTACTAAGTTTGAAAGTGTATTTTAAATGAAAATAATAATTTCAGAGCAAAGGTAAATCTAGCTTCTAGTTTTTAAAAGAAATTAAATAAAAGTTTAGAGGAAATTTCAAATATAGTGTAAGTATGAATTTAGTTCCCAAGAAAAATATTTAACAAAGTTTTATATAAGTTTTCAAATATTTGAAATGTTAATGTAAATGATTTGAATTTTTTTTAAAAGATAATTATATTAATTATGTAATTAATTACCAATTATTATTTTTTACAAAGTTAATGATGTAATTAAGTAATGTATGAAGAAAAGAATTTATCCTTAATTAAGGTTGTGAGTAATTAAAGATAGTTAATTAGTTAAATTAATTGAAAGTTAATTACACAATGTAATCAATAATGGTTAATTAATGTTAAAATCAAAGTATAATTACTTAATGGAAAGTAATTAAATAAATTAATTAATGGAAGTAATTAAGGATTAATTACTTAGTGTAACTAATCAAAGAATTAATATAATTAATTAAGGAGTTAATTAATCAAGGTAAGTAATCATAGGATGGTTAATGACAGTTTATGATTAATTAAGGTTAATTAATGAAAGTGGTTAATTAAAAATTAATTATTCAATTAATTAGAAGGATAATTAATTAAAATGAAGTAATTAGAGGATCATTAATTAATATAATTAATGAAATTAAACATGGTTGATTAATGGAAGTGACTAATTAAAGTATGATCAATTAATAATTAATTAAGGATCAATGTAATTAATTAGGGTTAATTTATTAGTACAAGTAATTAATTAAGGATCATTAATTAATGCAATTAATTATTAATTAATTAATGAGAGTAATTAAAGGATAATTACTGAGAATGGTTAAGGATAATTAATATGTGTTGTTAATTAGAGGCTAATTAATTAATGTAATTAAAGAGGATAATTGAGGGATGATTAATTTATGGTTTGTAATTAATTTAAGCAGGATTAAAAGTGATTAAAGGAATTAATTTAATTTATTTAAATTAATTGGAATGGTGTGACTAATTAATCTTATGAATGATTGAATGATATTGAATGCCTTGGATTATTTGATGTTTCTGATATGAAATGTTTTGTGATATGATTGGGTTGAATTGTGATAATGTGGTTATCTATCGAGTTGCATTGCTGTTTAAAGTGACATCCTGTAATTAAAGTTTAAACTACATTTCATTTGTATAACTTTGGTTAAGATGACTTGGGACTCGAAGAGACCGAGGACGGGTATCAGTATATACTCGAAATCACTTCGATTTAAAAAGTTCCTTAATTCTTTATAGATTGACATGTGTAATCAATAGGCTGGAATGAAATAAATTTAAGTGAACTGGACCATTGAAGCTAAGTAAGGATACTTAGGGGTTGATTTGCGAAATAAGTGTTGACTATAACAAGTTAAGAACCTGTAGTGAAGTACGAGTTACCCCGGGTTTTTAAATAAGTTTTTATAACTTAGTATTACATATTATATGGGTTTACTCACGCTGGTTTCAAGCCTGACCCGGGTGTTACTTTGATATAATGCTCGGGTCAGACCGAGTATTACATATTTCCAGGTAAGGACATTCTAGAGCTCAGGAGGCGAGCTGGATGGCAGGAACGTATGGAGTGTATACCGCTGTGATATATTGTAGTTTGTCTAGGATATGTTGATTGCATCTATCCAGTGTTTGTGTATAGGTTGATGTATAAAATGTAAATTTACAGATACAGTTTATTCTTTGTATAACGGCTATTATTTGATATTATATTTTACCCGCTGTGAATGTGAGATTTTGTGACTTGTTTTCTGTTCTTCCTCTATCTCTTTTCTTCTTTTCCTAACTATCTGGAATTTTCGGGATCGAAAATTCCAGGTTGTTACAAAAAATTATTTCTCAAAACCACGGCTTTTTCTATGATTCAAAAATAACTGTAAACAGTTTTGATACTTCTGTAATTTCTATTGCATCACTTTTGTTATGAAATCAAATACTACATTATAGTTTTATTTCATAACTAATATTCATATTGAAATATAACTATATCAATTTTTCTAGTCGACACCGAAAAATAATCATCATTTCATATATAATGCTTGGTATGTTTTACGAAAACAACTTTTGTAACTTGACACAATCAATAAGTGTTAGATGGCATACTCCAACTATTTCCGCTATTGCTATAATAGCTTTTTGAATTCAATGGTCCATTATTCCCTTAATATAGATAATTTATTTCATATACTGTAACTAGTTTACAATGGTGAGTTCATTGAGCAAATATCTTGAGCTCAAAGAAATAAATCTTATAGAAAACAATTTTCTCTATGAATGTGCATTTCGGATATTTCTTATTCCAATGTTAAGTGTAACTCATTAATATTACAATTCTCATCTCTAATGTTTCTTTATGAAGAAAAAGTGACAATTCACTCTCTTCATCCTAATTGTACCTTAAATCGCATCTTCTCTTGTACGTTCATTTTTCTTTCTAAATGGAACCCTTCAAAAGTATACCCTTACTACAACATCATAACGAACTCTTTACATAATCACACTCGATCATCCTTAACATTTAAGGACATTATGTATGATGCATTTTTTGAAAACTGATAAAAATGACATTTCAGCAATCGAGTTCATAGATCTATCTTGCAATATTGGTTTAGTGTTACATTTAACATAATATGACCTTTATTGTAATAAACCAAATTGAATACTCGATCTCATAATTTGGTTCATTTTTTGCTACAAATGAATTAATTTCATCAAAATATTGTATATTTCAAACTGTGATCATTCACCATATAACACTTATATGTGATAATGTATGGATCAGATATCATAGCCTTGTATTGCATTTGTGTTCGAAACTAATAGAACGCAATACATGGTCTCAACTAAATAAACATGTGTGCGACCAAATTACGAATGCATTAAGTAGTTATGAGGCACTTGCATTAGTATAGAAAACATTAACATATATGAAGTATCTAATAATGTGTGTGCGTGTTAAATTTCTATTTGTCAATCTTTAAATCATTTCGATCTATTTATTTTAATTGATAAATGTTTTATCAATCATATTAAATGCACAAATTTATCAATGTAGATTATTTTAATATTATTTAGCATGGATTTTCATATTTATAAATTTTTTGAGGAAAATTAATGGCGTCTTCCACTGCTTCTTGCCTACAATCGTATTCTTCTCATCCAAATTTCAACCAGATTGTATTTGTCTGATTCATCTTTCACTTCCGATCGTGCTCCTATCTTCATTCTTACGCCCAAATCGTTAAAGAGGGTTTACCAACTTCGAATTCTTGGAATCGACAAAGGTTCAAAATTTGGGATGTTAAGAAAGGCAATAAATTATGCTTTAGATGTGGAGATCGCGACCATCTTGCTTTCCAATGTAACCCATTATGTGTTTTTCTTATGGAAAGTGTGGCCATAAGAAGTTTTTTGCTCAATGAAAACCAAACCCGTAGTCTATGGAACACTAAACATTGGTCACAACTATTTTGCGAGTGGTAACTCAAGTCTTAAGGAAAATTCTTGCTTAATGAAATCGAAGTGTTAGATTTAGGGCAGCAATATATTGATCACGTTTTTCAATTTACGTTAAAATGTATGTTGCTCAAAGGTATTCTTCTTGACAATCTATGGCAAAAGAGAAATGAAGGAATTCAACTATTAAAAGAACTGTTTACTCATTTCGATGTGATAAATTCACCGAACATTGGAAAGGGTTACAGGGAGAGGTTTGGTCACCCAGAAGATTATTTTGGAAAATCGGATGTCTTGTTTAAAAAGTCAAACGATAAAAGAGAGATAGCTGACGTATTGCTTGATTATAATGGAAATCTGATCTATGATTTATCTGCTAATACTAAATAGGAATTGACAATTGATTTTGATCTTATGTTAATGGATTACTCTGTTGTTCAATACTCAATGGGTTCCAATGCTTCCATGGTTAATAAAATGACGATTTCTTCGAGTTCTGTCATGGATAATCTGGTAAGGGCAATGATTGTGAATTAATCAGTGGACTCAATTGAGTTAGAAGAAAAAAACTAAAATCCCAGAAAATGGTTAATTTCGAGATAAAGACTGATAATAGATTCAATTGCCTGGCAGTTGATGACAAATAAGATAATGAACTTGGATTGCAACACTCTGATGTTATGATTGATAGTTGCATTTCATCTTGTAGAAGTGCAACAGATTCTCTAATGGCCTGCTATAAGATCTCTTATAATTCATATTCTTCAGAAAAGTTTAATGCTTTGGATAATAATATATTGGGATATCATTGATTGATGGATTATCTGAAAATCTAAAAGAAGTTACCAAGTTTCATCATGGATAAGTTTTTGATGGGTTCCTGTTATCAACATCATCAGTTAATGTAGATGAGATATTTGAGAATGATATAAGTAAGAATCTGGTTTGCTCTTTCGTGCCTGTTACTGTCGATGTGCACACATATGTCAGTGTATATGGTGAGAAAAATACTCAGAATGCATTCCATATTGGTGATGTTTCTTCTAAATTTGACGATGATAGTAAGGACTATAGTAATGATTGTATTGATATTGGTGTAGAAATCGATACTTTGTCTATTGAGGGGAAGGCCAATTTGGAAGAGGAAACTTTCATGTCCACGAAGAATGTTGCTTATCTCGATATAAATAAGTTTACGTCTCAAAATTTAAACGAAGGGATGGATATTTCTATTATTACAGAATCTGGTATGGGAATTTTTTATGCAAAAGATAGTTCGTTACTGAGTGGCTTAACCGAAGATTAGATTGTAAATGATGCTAGTTTTGGGGAAGTAGATTTAAATAAAGATTTTGCTTTGAATCATCTATCATAAAATGATATTAAGTCTATGGGTAGATATTCAAATGGGTTGGTAGATGTTGTCTCTAGTCTTAATCCATAAGGTAGATGTGTTTCTTCGGGTATTGACATGGTGTCTGTATCCAAAGTAGTACATGTTTTGGGATTTAATAAGATGGAGAGTGGTATCGGTTTAATTTCTAATTCCTCATTGTTGAAGAGAGGAAAGTGCAAGAAATCAGTAGTTTCTAGTGGATCTATTCGTCGAGGTGCTAGGATTCACAACTGTCAGTCCACATCTATGGGTGAGCTACCTAGATCGAGTTCCACGAGTGGCGCCACGAATCTAGGCTTAGGTATGAGTTCTATTTTGGTTAGTGCATCTTCTACTTCTGCTTTAGGAAGTCTATCATCTGCTGAGTTTAATTAGTGAGCTTGTGACACATCTTTTATTTTTTCAGATGTTGAGATTGATCAGGAGTATATTAGATGTAAGGAAATAAAGAGATGTAGTAAAGTTGGTTTATGGGGATCAATAGTTGGAACATTAGAGGTTTCATGATTTGAATAAGTGTGATAAGGTTAGAGTGTTCTTTAAAGACTATTCTATTGACATTGCTTTACTTCGGAAAACTAAAATTAACTGTCCTAATATTCGTTTCTTCAGGAGATTAGGCGGGTATCATTTTAGAAAATAGTTTTTTATTACCTTCAGTGGGTACTTCAGGGGGATTAATGATAGGGTGGCGTGATAATTATTTTAAGTTGCTTCAATGTATTACTAAGCAGCATTCTCTTCATATTATTCTTATTAATCTTTCGGATAATTCATTTTTAATATTTCTAATATCTATGGGCCTAATTCAAAAATCAATCAGAGAATTTTATGGAAAGAATGCCTAGAATTTAGATCCTTAGCTCTGGGTTCTTGGATATTGGGGGGTGATTTTAATGTTACGCGCTTCATAAGAGAGCGTTCTCCTAGGGTAAGGGGTTACTCTGCTATGGGGGAATTTGATCGATTTATTATTAATTCTAATTTGATTGAGACACCCCTTTCAAATAGAGAGTATACATGGAGTAATGCTAGGGAGTCTCCATCTACGGCTCTTCTTGATAGACTTTTCATCAGCGACAAGATTGAAGATAAATTTCCAACCTGTAGAGTCTCTGGTCTACCTTACACGTACTCTGGTCATTGTCCTATTATCCTGACCTGCGAGCATCATAAAGTTATTATTAATAATTTAAATTTGAAAAGATGTGGCTTTTGGAGTCCAATTTCTTGAATCTAATTAATTGTATATGGATTTCTTTGAGTTATTATAATACTAGAAATAAGGATGATTCTGCAAAATACTTTGTTTCAAAACTTAGGGATCTTAGGATTTTTCTTAAAAATTGGAACTAAAATGTTTTCGGCAATATAAAAATTAAAAAAGATAATATTCTTAATGAGATGCTTAAAATTAATAAGATAGAAGAATCTAGATAACTAAATTTAGGAGAACGTAATGTTCTTGCCAATTTAAAAGATGAACTAAATTCTATTTTAGAAAATGAGGTTATATGGAAGTAGACATCCAGAATCCAATGGACCAACGAAGGAGATAATAATACTAAATTTTTTCATAATATAGCTAATAGTAGAAAGTTCAGTAATACAGTTAACTCTATTATTGTTAATAATGAAGAGTTAGTTGATCGAAGAGATCTTAACAAGGCTTTTACAGACTATTATAAGGATATTTTTGGTACTAGAATCAAACATAGAATCAATGTAAGATGGAATGATCTGTATCTGTTTGATTCTATTGTTGAACTATTTGAGCTAGGTAATTTTTTTTACTGAAGAGGAAATTAGAAAAACTATTAATGACTTGCCAAGTGATAATTCCTCGGGCCAGATGGGTTCCTAATTTTCTTTTATAAAACTTTTTGGGACGTTTTGAAACTTGATTTAGTTAATATGTTTAATGATTTTTATAATTGTAATTTGCAATTAGGGAGATTTAATTATGCAAATGTTATTTTATTACACAAAAAAGTAGGAGCTAAAAGCTTAAAATATTTTAGACCTATATCTTTGATTAACTGTTCAGTTAAAATCATTTTTAAAGTTCTAGCCAATAGACTAAATACAAGAATGAATGATTTAATTTATTGTTCACAATCGCCTTTTGTTAATGGGAGAAATATCACTGATGGAATGACTGTTGTTCAAGAATATATTAATCACTGTTGTAACAATAATATAACTTGTGCGATTTTAAAATTGGATTTTGCAAAAGCTTTTGATTCGGTAGATTGGGATTTTCTTGTAGATATCTTCCATGCTAGAGGTTTTGGTCATAGATGGATCAGTTGGATTATGAATTTGCTTAGAACTGGTAACTCTAGTATTACAATTAATGGTATATTAGGTAATAAAATTAAATCTAAGGGAGGTTTAAGGCAAGAGGATCCTTTATCGCCTTTATTCTTTAACTTAGTTGTTGATGTTTTTGCTAAAATTATTAAAAGAGCAGTGGATAATGGATCTCTAGGATATGTAGGCGGTGACATATCGCGAATGGTATATCGGTTCTCCAATTTGCCGACGATACCTTGCTTTTTTCTTCCCATTTACCTAGACACATTATTACCCTTAAGTTTATCTTATACAGTTTTGAACTTCCATCAGGTTTAAAAATAAATTTTGACAAAAGTTCTGTTAAATGATTTTGAAAAAGTTGAAAACTTAGTTGCTAATATCTAAATTGAAAAACTACGAACCTTTTGACTATCTAGGTTTTGTGATTAGACTTACTAAACTCAAACATGATGACCGGCTTATAATCATTGATAAAATCAAAAATAGGATCTCTAAATGGAATGGGAGATTTTTATCTAGAGCAGGTGGATTAGTTGTAATAAATTCTATTTTATCTGCCCTTCCGATTTATTGGATGTCCATGCATCTATTTCCAAATTGGGTAATAGATAAAATAGAAAAAATTAGAAGAGTTTTCTTATGGATGGGGAAAATTCTAATAATAGCTTAAAATGCTTAGTAAATTGGGAAACAGTTTGCAAAGCTAAAAAGGAAGGTGGCATATGAGTAATTAATTTGCGTGATATGAATTTATCCTTACTAGGTAAATGGTTATGGAAGTTCAAGGATATTAATGACAATGCTATTTGGAAAGAGATCATTTCAAAATATTACTATAATGGTTGTATTAACTTATATCAATTCACTTCTCCAATCACTCAAAATCTATCTAATTTTTGGAAATCCATTTTGAAATGTCACGAGATTTTTAACCTAGGTATTAATACGATAGTTCATTTTGGGAACCGTACTTCTTTCTAGCATGATCATTGGATTTCTGTTTTACCACTGAAGATAGAATTTAAAGAGCTTTATGAAATTTGAAATTTTAAGTTTGCTTTAATTATTGAAAATTTTCTCCTGAAAATGATCCTCTTTGGAATTTTAGTTTTAATAGAATTTTGGTTGGTCCAACTCTTAAACAACTTTCTTTACTTTATTCTAGATTAAATCTTTATAATATTGTTAATGATAATGATATTATTAGTTGGGAATGGGATAAGAGTAAGAAATATACTTCTAATTCTTTTTACAGATTTATTAATTTTTTGGGTATAATAAATAAAATCTTTTAAATTTATTTGGAAATCTAATGCGCCTCCTAAATCTAAAATTCATGTGTGGTAAATACTGCATGGAAAACTTAATACTATAGAATTTTTCAAAAAGAAAAAACATCCAAAATGACAATAATTGTTATTTTGTAATCTGCACTTTGAAGATATTAAACAAATTTACTATCATTGAATGGATTCTTATTACATCCTAAATAATACTCTTAAAATTTTTAATTTCAAAATAATAACTAAAATTTTGATTGTGACTTCTACTGGAATAATTTTAGATTTAGGTTCAAAAAGAATATTAGACTCTTACTAGACACTTTATTCGTTATTATTTGTTGGTATATTTGGTTTGAAAGAAATCATAGAATTTTTAATAATAATAATAGTCACTTTAATAAATTGATTTTTACAATTTCTTCATTTTTCTTTAATTGGATTTCTAATCCCAAATATAAGTTAGCTAAATATAACTTATTTAAAGGGTATCTTAATAAGGTTAGTCATAATATTAATCTATTTAAACTCAATTATAATATTTTTAACATTAACAATAGTAATATTAATATTTTTTCAAACTTATAAGACGGTCTCACTGTTAATCATAACTTACTAATGATCAAAGGTCCATAAGAATATTTAAGCTTTGTACCAATCATTATACTAGTCATTGTTGGTATTAGTTTATAAGTCTTTTAACTCTTTTAGTGTTTGTCCAGATCGTCTTATTTAGATATTTTTATTTCCTATCTCTTTCATACATATACATGTATATAAATTAAATAAATATACATATATATGTATCTTTCTAATTTTTTTCTTAATCATTCTTTAGACGTAGGTATGGGTGATAAGGTGTTTGGTTCACTTTGTAGGTACTCATGACTTCAGATAGCAGGATTTCGGATTGGAGAAAGGCCTTCAGAGCAGAGTTTTCCTCTCAGATCAACTAGCAATTCCAACTCAGATATAGGACACCTTCATCTTCATTATGGCATTCAATTTTCAGGAGGATATACTCTTCTGTTTGGTACTTCTTCCGTTTTTACAGAGTCTTCAGAGCGGATCTTCCATTCAGTATCATTTTCAGTTCCAATTCAGAGTAGTCGCTTTTCCATTCCTTCCGAACTAGAAGTATGGAGTTCCTTCTCAGCTTGTGATGACATCCAGTATTAATGGCTTTTATTTAGTTTTTTGAGGTACTTATAACACTTTAATATCGGGCGATGGCCATACCAGAGCTTGATATTAGGGTGTGATGGGTGGTGGCCTTGCCGGAACTCATCTTAGGGGTACTTGAGTATTTTTGATTCTTGTACCTAGTTTTGTTACCTGCCAGGCATCTCGGCAGCGCCTTATTTTGCGATATATATAGTTACATGTGTGCTCTCTCTACTTACAGAGGATCACACATTTTTCTCAAAAAAATATAACGTTATTTAGCATATGTTTTGACAATATTAGAAAGGTTAAATGTTATCATTTCATTTTTCTAATATGGCTCCCATAATTTTTTATGTTTCTTAAGATCCTTAGATGAAACATAGAAGTCTTTCGAATTCACCGGTGGGTGCTAGAACTCATCTGTCTTGGGATTTTGACCTTGAGTTTTCTCAATAAATCATAGCCCCATAAAGGATGGATAACTCCTTATCGATTGTATCACATACAAATTCTTAACATATGGTTCCTTGTCTTATTCTCATTTCGACCTTGAGTTTTCTCGACAAATCAAAAGAGATTATTCACTCATACCAACTATATCACGATAGCCTAATTATAGTATATGTACCTTGAGTCTACTCAACAAATACATATATTATATTACCTTGTCTATTCAATATACTAATAATACTACACATAACATCTTAAACTTGAGTTTGTTCAACAACTAAGGAGTATGCAAATAATTTATTAATATATACGGTAGAGGTAAATATTATAATGAAGATTTACAATCCTTAGTATATTACATTGAGTGATGTCAACTTATGAAATAATGTATTTTTTATGAAATACCTACATGATTCAAGCCTCAAACATATCAAAAGTCACAATATACATACATTTACGTATGTATTTATTCCCTAACTTTGATTGGGTTTCTTTAATGTTTCACCTTTAGTTCATACATTCATATCACATAAGCTTATTATTATATAACTTTTATAATTCATTTTACTTATATAGTAGTCTTAAGTATAATATTATATTAATTAAATCTAATTTAATTAATTTAAATTAATTAATTTTATATTAATATTCCAATACAACTTTTATATTGGACATGTGTAACAAGCACCTTTCTTGCACCGAAAGATGAGCCACTAAAGGTAGAAGAAAATGAAAAATAAGAAGAAACAACATAATTATTGAATCCATCACAAATCAAACACATATGATAGATAACAAAGGATATTACATAGTCATTTCTATAATAATAATAATACATTAAGGTCATTACATTACAACTTCAACCAGACAGCTATAACTACCTACCCATTCGAAATACATAGATCATACATAAACATAGTAGAGCCACCTGCTCCAACTCCTCCAAAATGAAATCATAAGAAATATGGATCACTTGGCTACTCATAAAAATTTGAGTGCCTAAGAGTTTTAAGAAAAGAAAATAAATCTCGAGGTCTAACATGGGTCTGGTGTGAGTAAACTCAAACAACTTAATTTTTACTTGTATAAAATACTTTGAGAATCAAAGGTATCTCGTAAAACCACGCTACCCATAAACACGAAAGGGTTTAAATAATGAACGTAGCCAAAATCGGTATATTAATTAAATTCCAACATAATAGGTGTACAACTAAGATCGAAGGCACTTACTGGGAAATGGATTTCATACAATGATTGAGCTACTAGGGTACTTCCCATTATAGTACACTTCTAGATTTGTGTACCAAGGTCGAACCTATCGACCCCTACCAACACAAGACCGGCATACCCTTTATTAGATAGTACTTAATAAGATCACCTCTCAGTTGGGATAGGCAACCGTACCAAAGCATACATAAGGTAATAGTAGGGACACTAGATAGAGATGACCATACATTAATGGGAGCGACCCACCTAACCTTGCTGCATCTCTCATGTTTTAGTCTTTCTTAGTTGATGAGGCCAGATGTTACCTTTATTATAGCATCGCCACTTGGAATGCTAACATTGTCTTCTAGATGTTGACACAATGTTAGCATTCATCCTTACAAGTCGTTCATAAGATGAACGAACTAAAGGCATTATCTCCGCTATACCCATTTGGGAATCACCTTCAGGGTTACTAGCAAATAGCCCTTGCACTTCAAAGCCTTCATCTTAAACCTTGACTTCATAATTTCAAATTCAACGCTTATGTTGGTTTGAAGTAGTTCTCAGATAACAACTCCTATCCGATCCCAGTCACACCAAACCAACGTTTGATAATTTAAAAGGGTCAAGTTATTTATAGTGGACCATTCCACTATCAGGATGTAAATTTACATATGAACATACATCCCATATGCTTAGATTATCATGACCCGCTTATCAGAATTAACCCCTCTATATTCATCATGTTCCCGAAGGTGGTATTTGTTACAAGTACAAGTCAACTTACTTCCAATAAAATGTGTCAACATTTTATTACAACTACTGTAATTTATTTGGCTGCTACATAGCATGAACAAGTGATCCTTTATTTTTAAACAATTTACTTAAAACAAGAAAGATGGTTAGAATAAACAACCAACAGAATTTTGAAATAAACTTGAAAATAATTAGGCTTTAATTAAATCATAAGTTTAAAACTCAACTAAACAATAATTAGTCTTAACTAAATCCAAAATCATACTTTAAACCTAAAATAATTTATAATTTATTTATAATTAAACTTTAACTTAACTTTAATTAAATAGTATCCATTTAAGAATTAAACCCACATTAAGTAGGTAATTAACCTTTAATTAAATAATAATTACTTAAATAACTAACTCTAATAGAATAATTAATTAAAGTAAATAAAATTGATTAAATAAAAATTAATTTCCTTTTATCTTAATTAATCATTATTTAAAACTTTATTAACTAAAAATAATTAACTTGGTTAATAATTTCTTAAACTCTAATTACTTAACCTAATTACTTAATTAATTAGATAATAATTACCCAAAATAATAAATTAAATAAATAAATTATTAAATAATTAAAACCTAAACTTTTGACTTACTTAATTTTTTTGAAATTAGTTTTCAAAAATAATCCAAAAGAAAACACCTTAAAGGTTGAAATCGTGAAATTTTCCCAACTACATTCATAGCGACTATCGCTATAAGCGCAATTCACTACAATTGATTTCTAGGTGAAAACCTTACTTTAACCTTGGCTACTACATGTTTGAGATACAAATGGAAGATTTTTGAAAACTTAAACGAAAGGTGAAATGTGGCGACCTGCCTTTTTAGATGATTTAAGTCAACAATAAACCACATATGTCCAACTGAAACCATTTAAATGGGCAGATTATCAATAAGCTTAATAAGATAATAAGAGAAAATAAGGGAAGCCCACAGAGTTTCGCAGCGGAATGACAAAATATAATAATCAAATAAACGTCTATGAAGCTGTTTTACAATATACAATTGATTTCAGTTTTTACAACACAATCAGAGTACAATCAATAAACATACCAGACTAATGCAATAGAATAATAATAGTAAATACGGTCTAACAAACTCCATCTTCATCTTTAAGGAACAATGTCTTCAACATTGAAATACTCAGGCTGACCCAAGCGTAATGAAAAAACAAAACACTCAAGTCAGAACTAAAAGTTCTTATGTAAGTTAAATCAATAATAATAAAAAATGAGTGTAATAACTTCAGAGATGTTTACGGGATTTTCCGTTTCCTATCAAGTGTACAACGTAAGTGCAATAACTTAAGAGATGTTATAGAATTTTCCATCTCCTAAGAATCCACTAAGCTATCTATATGTAGTAAGATATGTTCTTTATATAGTGTCTATTAGTAAAGTAAAGCATTAAAACAGCGTTAAGTCATTACATTGATCCCCCTTAACATACTTTTAAGTAGATAGTCTATGCAGGTCCTGTAACGCAACCAGTAAAGTTGGTAGCCAGTGAGTCCCCTATAGGTACTATACTAAAATAAATCATAGTGGGATCGTATAAGGATAAAAGTATGACAACGCATGCGGTGCGATGCCCAAGGTAGGATACTACTGTTTTGCGTTACCTAATTAGTGGTAACCCCTAAAGGCCCACCTTGAACATCCATCTCGTGCTCAAATCAAGGTGCATCAATAGAATCAAAAAAGTCAAGATAGAAATACGAAGAACAGATGTCGCTGGAGGTAGCTAGACTCATTGGTCAGTTATGGCTCCTGTTTTAGTCATTTCAAATTGAAACAAGTGTCGGGGTCTATCCATCATCGTTCTCTTTCTTTAAATCTAGCAAAAGCCTCCAATTCAACCTCTACATTCTAGATAACATCCACCGCATATACAGTTGTTAAAGTGGTTCCCCTATTGACAAAGGATATGCCAATTTTGGTCCCCGTTTCTTTAGCAACCAAAGGTCATTTTTCACATCGGTTGGTTCTTTTAAATTTCAAGAACAAGTCAAATTTCATATCAAAATATCAGATTTACTTCAAAAATCATTTTGAATCCAAAATAGGTTATACCTTCATACCAAAACATTCGTATTTGTATCAACGACTTAAATCTAAAGAGTTCCATTTTAAAATAGTTTAAACATTGAAGATGGTTTGAATAATTAAAATAGTTTTAATTTCGAAAAATAGTTTGGAATAGTTAAAATAGTTTAAAGATTGAAAATACTTTAGAATATAAAATAGTTTTAGTACTGAAAATAGTTTTGAATAATTAAAATAGTTTGAATAATTACAATAGTTTATATATTAAAACAATTTGATTATTAAATTAGTTTTTAAATTAAAATAGTTTATATTGAAACTGTTTCTTTCTTTCACAACAAGGTTCAAATTCCAAATCATAATGATTTTAATTTTTCGACTTCTAGTTCAAGTCAACTCATGTTCAAAATTCCATTTAAATCAACCTCAGTCTAACGAATTTAAACTTACTTCATATTCAATTTAAACTATTCTATTCAATGTTTGAAAGTTTCAATTCAAATTCTTATTTTCAAATAATTTAGTTAAATCCATTTCATGTCCAACTTGGAAATACCAATTTAAACCATTTAACTAGAGTAAATTCAAAGTTTAAATTAGAATTTAAGCCTCTAAAATAATTCACTTTCAATAAATTCAAATCATATCTCAATTTCAACTTTAAGATTTCAAATTGAAATCCTTAAACAATTTCATTTACACAGTTTCAATTTCAACATTTCAAATCTCGAATTAGAAAATAATTCAATTCATATAAATAAAAGTTTTATTTTCTTTAAAATGATGTCACTTAAACAAATTTAAATTCAAGATTATAAATTATTAAATTTGACCAAATCCAGTGTCCGTATATAATTTTCTACCATATGGCCAAAAGATTGGTTATTTTAATTTTTAATTACATGGATAAATATATATCATTCAATCCATATTTAAATGACATAGGTATATATCATTTCAACCTATTTCGTAGTTCATTCAATTTATTACAAGTGACAATTTATAAGATGTCAAATAATAAATAGGGTAATAACGGGAATATGTCCAAATAAATAACAACCATTTATCCAACATATGAAACAATAGGCAACAATTGCACTCAACATTCAAATCAACCAATATATCACAACAACTACTTATTATAAACCGTCAGTATTTAACTAGCAACTAAATTCAATATTAATTCAAATGTCAATTTCAATTCAATATAAAATTCAAATTCAATCAAAATATCAAATTTAAATTACCAAACAGCAATTAATAAAATTTTACCACTTTATGATTTCAATTTTACTAACATTTGAACATTAATTATTGCGTGAATGCGTTTAATCACTCACCTTTGATTTATAGCCCATTAAAAATCCAACAATAGCCCAAAATCTCAACAGGCTCCAAATTCAACCAAACCAGTTTCATATTGTCCGAAATTTGGATACGAGTCCAACAGAAGAACCACGCGTGAACCAGAGCTCGTATGCAAAATTTATTCAAGTTAGAAGTTTTAAAATTTCAAATTCAAATTAAATTAAAACAAGAGGGAAAAATGTAATTTACCATCAACATCTCAAAACCCTACCGTTCACGAACGAACAAAACCCATACAATAGCCGCCGACCTTCGCCTTCTAACCGCCATGCCTGTAACGACCCGTAATTTTCGATAATAAAAAATATTTAACTTAATAAGATGATGGTGTTAATATTGGAAGAAACAAAAATTTTGTGATTTATTAATAAGAGAAATAACTAGAATGAAATGTAATAATGTTAATGTAAGGTAACGGATAACTACCTTAATGCAAATTAGATTATTGAAATGATTGTAAATAAAAAATTTAGTTATAAATTGTAAATAAGGAAATAAACCAAATGTTGTATTAGTTGGTGAAATATGTAATTAATTGTAATTGGATAAATCAGTGTTCTGTAAGTGGTTATAAAATTTTTATGTGGATAATAAACTTATAAATGTGATTAAATTAAGTAAAAGGTGACAATTGTTATTTGTTACCTATTTATTTAACCTGTTGAATTTAACTAAAAATCAATTGCAATTAACCTATTTAAATATTGCAGTCAAAGTGGATTAAGATGGTAATTTTAGAATATTGATGAAACAAATGGTAAACCAATGTTAACTATGTCCATAAATTAATGATTGATTGAATAAAAAGATTGAAATCAAAATAAATCAATTTATTGGGATTTAAATTATAATAATGAATTTATTGCAATTTAAATTGGAACGCTGTAATTAGCGCAATATTAATAATAGAATTGACGTGGAAATTTGTTTCAAAATATTGTAAGTGTCTAGGTAATCAAAAATGATAAATTTTGTTAACTTTTAAATTCAGAAAGTTAGTCAATCAATTTAATAATACTTATCGAATTAACGTGAAAATAGCCATTTTGGCCACCATCTTGGATTTTGACAAAACCAGTTTCATCAGATCCGTAATGGTGAATTATTGTAGGATTTCAAGTTTCGTAGCGATCGGACTTGTCGCTTGATCGTGCGGGCTTGAAACGCGTAGAAACCAATTTAATCGGGTTTAATTTGAAATAAGCTGATTTTAAAAGCTAACATTCTTCATACGATGGAATTAGGACCTGAAACCTATTCCATTGATTTTTAAAGTATCAAAAACATCTATTTTGATATATGGGAAGGCCCACTTTCGTTTCAGAGGCACGGGTTATTCGGATCGTTATTGTCAATTCAAATCAATTCGGGTGTTATTCATTCTTACCGGGCTTTGTTCATATAAATAGATCTTTCTAAACCCTAGTATCCTTTTTATTTCTTATCTCTGTATGTATAATTCCTTCTGTCTATTCCTTTCTTCAATGGAAAAAACCAATTCAGATTACAAATCCTAAATTCAGTTTCCAAATCAATTACAAAATCAAACTTTTCAAAACCCTATCGTATTATATACTGATTCGAAGCCCTCAACGAGCGCAACTCAGATCTACTATTCGTTTATGCAATCAGGTTTTTGTCTGCCCGGAATTGGGCAAGACATTCTCGGCCATCCATTTGGTGGTTTATGATCGACGACGGATTATCGAATCGCGGGATCCATCGTGTAGAGAGGGGCGAGTTGAGGGCATCTGTGCCGTTCGTTGGGTTAATTAATGGTTGGATTACCTGCCAAAATTCTATTAGGGCTAAATTTTTATGGTGGTGGCTGCTCAATCTCGAGCAGGACACAATGGCGCCTGGCCAGGCGTATGGTCGGAGATCATAGGGAAGGTTGTCGGTCGATCAGGAGGTGGTCCAAGCAGGCATGCGTTCGATGGTCAGCGTCAGGGAGATGGCGGCTCGTATCTGCTTAAGCATAGCATGTGTGAACTAGGGTTTGCGAGACAACGATATATGTCTTTATCACTTGACCATAGGGTAGAAAATTATATACGGACAACGGATTGTTTAAATTAAACGATTTTAAACCTTTAAATTTTGAATTTAGTTAAATGAGATTTTGAAGAAAAATTGATTTATATAAACAGAATTATTCTTGAAAATCCAAGTTTTAAATGTATAAAAATTGGAGATTGGTTTAAATTGAATTTTAAAGTTGAATTTGAAGTATAACTGAAATTTATCGAAATTGACTTAGAAACATTTGAAGTTGTAACTTTGAATCTATTAAAATTGGAGCAGCTTAAATTGGTATTTTAAGATTGAAACTGAGTTTTGATTTGAAATCTAGATATGGTCCAGATTTGTTGAAATGGATAAAATAGTTAAAATTGATGTTAATTTCAAATTTATTATTTTAATATAAATTTTTTGAAGATATATTATTTTAAAAATTCAGATTATTAAGATTTTCATACTATTAAACTATTCTAGACTATTTAACCTGTTTTAAATCCTTTGAACTACATAAACTATATTAAACCAATTTAATCTATTTTAACCTAATTTAAACTAAATTATTCTATTTTAAATAATATTATGCTATTTTAATCTATTTTAAACTATTTTAATCCATTTAAACTATTAAAACTATTTTTAAAACTTTTATATCTATTTTAAACAATTTAAACTATTTATAAAGTAATTTAAACTATTTAAAACAATTTAAAACCATTAAAAATATTTTAAACCCTTTAATTATTTAAAAAAATTAAACTATTTTAAAACTATCTAAACTATGTTTTAAATTTCAAACGATGCAAGGTTGAATTAGTTATATATAAATCCTTGATTTAAAGGCGAATATGGATTAAATGATGATATAACCTAAGTTGGGATTTGAAATGATATTTTCTAGTGAAATAACATATTCTAAGTAAATATGATGATTTTGAAATAAGGACTTAATTAACTTACTTTATCGATATGATTTCGAAAGTGAGTATGACTTTGAAGGTGAATATGATTTCGAAAGTGATACGGTTTGAATTGAATATGATATTTTGATATCAATTATGAATTGGTTTTGGAAATTTAAAAGGACCATCCATGCTAAATAAGCATTTGGTTGTTAAAGAGACTGGGATTGGATATTGTTATACTCTCTGCCAATACCTAAAACCACTTTAATAACTGTGTACGTGGTGGACATTTCAGAATGAAGTATGATGGTTTGGTGAACAATTCTATATGAGGTATTTACATAGCCCTGACTCCCGTGAGTCAGCTTGATGTGACCAAAACAGAAGCCACGTCGGGCCAAGTAAGGTCGCACCTTCGAGCGGACATGCATCTTCGATACCATATTATGAATTTGTGATTGATTTGGTGTCCACCCCTAAATTTTGATTATTGAAGTGTTTTCTGAGGTGGACGGTAGTAGCTGCTATGCGTTACCACCAGTCCAGATCCATAAATCGGTAGTATGCTACCTTGTACATTGCCTCACATGCCTTATAGCGCCTTCTACGAGTTTGGTTTGTGTCGTACCTATGGAGTGCTTTCTGATAGCCCACTAGTTTATGGTGGAGTTTACAGTACTGTACAGACTACGACATTAAATAAAACGTGTTAAGGGGGTATAGTTAACGCCTTAACGCTATTTAAATACTTTACATTACTATAGACACTATTATAATAGCGTATTGTACTATGTATGTAGATAGTTTAACGGATACTTGGGAGAACATATCTTAATATTGCACTCACGTTAGACACTGGATAGGAGATGTCAAAATCAGTAAACATCTCTGACGACGTTACACTTATATTTATTTACTGTTGGTTTAACTTACATAAGATTTTTTTAGTTGTGACTCGAGTGTTTTTCCCTTTCATACGCTCAGGTCAGCCTGAGCTTTTGAGTATATCGAAAAGGTAGAAATTCTAAGTATGATTTGATTCACAAATGAAGGAAATGAATAGTGAGGAAAAGAAAAGGTTGAAATTCTAAGTACGATTTGATTCACAAATGAACGTGGATGTTAAAAGGAAATCAAAGATAATGATAAATGTGAAGTAAAATGAAATAAAATGTATGTAATCCTTCAATAATGAATTCATTGACGATCTAAATAATTGAAACGGAAATAACTTGCGTAAGTAATGAAAATGGCACTGTATGAATGAATGGGAAATGAATTTTGTAAGTTAATGTAAACTAATCAAAATAATCATTGTATGAATGAAAAAATGAATAGTAAATGATGTGAAAAGATATTTATAAGAATAAAATTAAACTATGATTGAAATAATTTTTTGTTTTAGCTTATAGGATGGTTAGAAAATGATACTTCTAACTGTATAAAGCTGTGTAAATAATCTACTAAGTTTTGTCTAAGGCTGCTGAATGTATGGTACACTTAGTAGTTTATTATGTCACTTTATACGATTGAAAATTTCTGAATCCAAATAAACCATTTGTTTTGGTTGTTATGGATGGATGGCTGATTACTTTGATTTCATGTGATGATTGTATGCTTATGTTTGCAAGTGATTGTTGTTACGTCGTGTTGGTTTGTTTATTATTGATTGAAACAACTAAATACTTCTCTTTTACATAATTCTAACTTTTTGGATTATATAAGTGAAATGCAGGTTTATTAAGCAATAATTACTGATTTTAGTTTCATAAATAAAGCTTTATTTGCCCGACAAATAGGTACATTTTTGGATTATGGTTTTATAGTGATATTATATTGTTTTCCTATGGTTTGGGATATTTATATTGAAATATGATATTATTATTTCTCCCGAACCTCTCCGTACAAAGGAGACTCTGCCGAAATTTTTCATGAATTTTTGGACTTATAATTTTTTTGTGAAAGTGGAAATTGTTTTTCAAACCTTTATTGGACATGAAAGGATTTAATTGTTTATAAATTGCTATATCTTATTTAAATTATTTAATTATGTAAATTAATTGTTTATAATTTAAATGCTTTTAATAAGTTATCTTAATTCATTAACTATTTCTTTTCCCTTTTCGAGGACGAAATGTTTTGAGTGAGGGAGAATGTAATGACCCATAATTTTCGATAATTAAAAATATTTAATTTAATAAGATGGTGGTGTTAATATTGGAAGAAATAAAAAATTTGTGAATTATTAATAAGAGAAATAACTAAAATGAAACGTAATAAAGTTAATCTAAGGTAACGAATAACTACTTTAATGCAATTTCAATTAATTGAAATGATTGTAAACAAATTTAGTTATAAATTGTAAATAAGGAAATAAACCAAATGTTGTATCAATTGGTGAAATAATATGTAATTAATTATAATTGGATAAAATCAGTGTTATGTAAATGGTTATAACATTTCTTTGTAGATAATAAACTTATAAATTTGATAAATTAAGTAAAAGGTAACGATTCTTATTTGCTACCTATTTATTTAATTTATTGAATTTAATTGAAATCAATTGCAATTAACCTATTTAAATATTACAGTCAATATGGATTAAGATGGTAATTGTGAAATATTGATAAAATAAATGGTAAACCAATGTTAACTATGTCATAAAGTAATGATTGATTGAATAAAAAGATTTAAATCAAAATAAATCAGTTTATTGGGATTTAAATTATAATGAATGAGTTTATTGCAATTGAAATATGTTGTAGTTAGCGCAATATTAATAATTGAAGACATAGAAATTTGTTTTAAATATTGTAAGTGCCTAGGTAATCAAAAATGATAGAATTTGTTAACTTTTAAATTTAAAATTTAAGAAGTGATTTAATCAATTTAATAATAATTTATTGAACTAACGTGAAAATAGCCATTTTGGCCACTTCTTGAATTTCGACGAAACCAGTTTCATCGGATCCATAACTAGGAATCATTAGATTTAAGTTTCATAGTGATCGGCCTTGTCTTTTGATCGTGCGGGCTTCAAAAGAAATCAATTCAATTGGATTCAATTGAAATAAGCTGATTTAAAAGATAACTTTTTCATATGATATGATGATTCGATGCTAATGTGTAAAGGTAGATACATTGCTGGTAATTAAACTATTTATTTATTTTAATATAAATCGTGTAATGTTCTAATATGCATAACTTTTATGTACGAGGTAGGATTTACGTGCGGTTTGTTCCGCTGCGATCGTATCGAAATATCGGACATTATGGATAAAGTTTGGATGAATTCTAAGACTATTCAAATTTGGGCCTTCATTTGAATTTTAAATCGATTTGAAACCAAAGGCGAGTGTTTTAACCCATTCACAACTACTAAATTGTCTTATGTTAGTTAAATTGAGTTTACATTGGGATTAGAAGTTGAATTGATTTCTATTTGGCATATTTAAATTTCCATTCCAGTTAAATCTGACTTTTATTGGATATAATTTCCATTTAATTTAATATTGAATTTTGAATTACCCGTTAATACCTTTTATTGATAATCAGTCAAATTGTTGTCATTTATTAGTTGATTTAAATGATGATTGTGATGGATGTTTAATTGTTGATATTGGATGACTAGATGTTATGTTATTGTATCACATTATAAGCTCCCTTAGCTTATTGTTAGAAAATCCCTATGGGTTGAAATGATACATACCCGAACAATATATAGATTAGGGAAAAATCGTTGTTGGTTGACATGATAAACCCAAGCGTTTTATGGATTTCGAACTTTATTCGGGATTGTAGGTTGAAATGATATATTCACATAAATTTTAAAATTATTACGGATCGAAATGATATATATCCGTATCACTTGACCATAGGGTAGAAAATTATATACGGACACCAGATTGGTTAAATTAAATGATTTTAAACCCTTAAATAGTTAAATGAGATTTTGAAGAAAATTTGATTTATATAAACTGAATTATTCTTGAAAATTTGAGTTTTAAATGTAAAGAATTGGAAAATGGTTTAAATTGATTTTTTTGGGCAAAGCCGACGGGGATTATGGCCCTGCCATGTATTTATACTGAATGAAGAAGGACTTACATCATAAATAAGAGATACTAAGGAAAACTATGAAAGGAAAAAAGAGAAGAGGAGAAAACAAAAAAAAAAAGAAAATATAAATCTTGGAAAATAATTATTCCTAGAGGCAAATAACCCCCTCATCAAAAGGAAAGGGAGAAGCGGTCATCGCTTGATGAATTAGCTTGCAAATTCGATGGAACACCTATTATCTCTTCCAATTCTTGTTAGAAAACAAGATATCATTTTGTACTCTCCACAGTTCAGACACCGTAACCTGAACATAAAGAAGCAGCGCATAGGCAGTAGGAGTTTTCCATTTAGTAACTGTGTATATATTAAACCATTTCGATCTTGCTATCCCAAAAGGGTCTTGATAAGCCTTCCTTTAATCTAAGTTTAGACCATACAAAGAAAGAGAAAGGGCATGAGAACAAAAGGTGGCACACGTCTTCTTCATTGTTTCGACATAGAGTGCAGACATTATTCAAAGAAAGGCCTTTTCTTCTTAGATTTTCCTTTGTATGTATTGCATTCTTGAATATTTTTCACAACATGAAGTTTAATCTTTCGCTTGTATGATTACTCTAAATATGCTTGTATTAAGAAGATCTGGTGTGAGGAGTATCTTCTTCCAAGGCAGTGTATATAATGGCAATAGAGTGCTCTCTGTGTGTGTCTGACCAGCTGTATCTATTCGCATATTCAAAAGAGTATGTCTACTAGTTATATCTGTCCCATTTACTATTAAGTAAAGTGCAGCTCGTGATAGTTAGGTGAATCTTACCATGCCTGGTGTAGGATGATGCTTTAGCATTAGTAGGAATTCAAGTAAGTTAAGCTTTAACATATGACATAGAAGTGCTTAAAATCAATCCCTTATCTAACCATGGTTCAAACCAGAAGCGGGCAGTGCTGTTATGGCAAAGGGAAACATATGTGCGGGGTAAAATTGCATCCCAAACTTTTAGCATAAGCTTCCAAACTCAACTATTAGCCTGATCGGTATTACCGTCCAAATATTCTTATTTTTAAGATTATATTTGTAACACCAAGCAAGCCACAAGGTGTGATTTCTAAGTAAATTATCGAAATGTTTCAAGAGTGCTGCCTTGTTCCACCTTTTCAAATTCTTTATATCCAGACCCCCATATTTGTTAGGCCATTCTAATTTGGTGTAGGCAATTGGGGACAGTTTTCTATTGCTAGTGGAGCATGTCCATAAGAATCTGATCATCCCCGATCTAATTAAAGCTAACAGTTTAGTCGGGAGAAGAAAGATCCTACACCAGTAAACTGTCATGGAGAAGATAACAGAATCGGTAATAACTACTCTACCTGCTTGACTAAGATTTCTGTTGTGCCATCTACCAAAAAGAGCAGTGATTTTCTCATATAGAGGCATACATTGGGAAACAATGACACGTTTGCTAGCTAAAGGTATGCCTAGATAGGACATGTCAGACTTAAAAGGGTTCATGCTAGTTTTAGAAAGGCACACAGACCTTTCAGAAGAACTCAAGCCAGATAATAGACTCTGGGATTTTTCATGACTTATTTGAAGGCTAGAGAATTTATAAAAGGAGTCAAGAGTGTTCATTGTGGCAGTCAAGGAGATAACAGTAGGCTTGGTGAAAATGAGAAGATCATCTACAAAAGTTAGACTAGTAATCAGAGGAGATTTGCATTTTGGATAAAGAGATTTTTTTTTAGATAAACCTTTCTCTCTAATGCTTTAGTTAGTGTTTCAATAATAAGAATGAAAAGGAAGGCAGATATAGAGTCTCCCTGCCTAAGACCATCATGCCTTTGAAGAAACCTAATGAATGAGCATTGTAAACCAGAGTGTATCTAACAGTTGAAATGCATTGGAAGATCTAGATGCAAAAAATAGGAGGAAAGTTCATCAAAGACATGATGTGCATTTGAGTAGACCAGTTTACAGTGTCAAAAGCTGTTCTTATGTAAATTTTCAACATAGCACGAGGAGGTTTAGTTGTGTTAGTGTAATCATTGAGAAGCTCATTAGTTAGAAGAACATTGTCCAGAATGCTTCTAGAGGGTAAGAAGGCATCTTGATTGGCAGATATTATTGTAGGGGGCACTTGTTAAAGACTTGAAGCCAGGATTTTAGCAATGCTCTTGTAAATAATGTTGCAGCATGCTATCGGCCTGAAGTGAGTTACACTTGTGGGGTTGATCACCTTAGGTATAAGAGCTAAGTTTGTGGAGTTTATCGAGCCAAGCATCTTAGACTTGTCAAAAAATTTATGCAATGCTTTTGTGACATCGAAGGATATAATGCTCCAGCATTTAGTGTAAAAAACTGCGTTGAAACCATCATGCCCAATAATAGCAGTCTTTCTCATTGAAAATATGGAATCTTTTATCTCATCATCAGTTATAGAAAAGGATAGAATGACTTGCATATCAGTAGAGAGTTTCCAAGGAGAGGCCATTGATGAAAGAGAGATCAGGAGTAGGAAGAGAACCACCAAGGAGGGAATAGAAATATTCCAAAAATGCAGAATAAACTCCTAAACCTGTACACTGAGTAGCACCATGCATGTCTATAATCTGGAGAATGAAAGACTTAGATTGCTTTATCTTTAATGAATCATGAAAAAGTTTGGTGTTTCTGTCCCCATGCATAGTCCATTTTTCCCTATATTTCTGCCTTGCCATTTCTGGTTCAGTAAAGTATGCATCAGCAAGCTTCTTAATCAGGCCAGCCTCAAGTTTGAAGTAGGTAAGGTCATTGCTTAAGTTCATGATTAGAGCCTGGACCTGCTCAAGTTCATAGCAAATGTTGGTAGGGAGTTTTTTCCATCACCATATATTTGTTTATACCATATTTTCAGAGCATATTTTGTATGAACAAGTTTTCTTTGTAGCTTCAGTATAGGGTTTCCAAATGTGTGTTGATTCCAAGCCTCAGCAACCACCTACAATAAATCAGAGTTATAAACCCTTGTATCAAAAAATTTAAAATTTACATGCTTTTTGATGTCAGCTTCACCAAAAGAAAGGATTAAAGGGTAGTGGTCTGAAAGTGTAGGCGTTGGAATGAAAATATGTGTTGAAGGGAAATTGGTAAGGGCTTTGTGATTAATGAACTCATGATCAATCTTAGTGAGTGTTCTCAGACTAGATTGGCTTTTGTAACTCCAAGTGTATGGGAAACCAAAGGTGGGAATATCAATGATTTCAGCATTGATAATAGTGTCATTAAGAGGGGATAGGTTTCTGATATGAAGAGGATTGCCACCTGATTTGTGGAAAGACAAAAAGGAGCGGTTGAAGTCTTCAAAAAGGATCCATGGATGTGTATACTTTGTCTTAAGTGTAGTAGGTAATCATGGAGCTTTTGTCTTTGAATGGAAGCATTGTCAGCATAGGTAAAGGTGAAATAAAAGGTTGAGGGGTTAGAGAGGTGACTAGCATGGCAAGGAATGAATTGCCTATCAAATAGAATTGGCTTGAGTGTGAAAACAGCTGGATCAAACAGAACATGGAGCCTACCATAGGGAGCATGAGTGTGATTTGTGATCCAGTTCGATGTGGAGTTAATAGATTTGGCCACCTTAAGAGAAAGAGGAAATTCAAGCTTGGTTTCTAAAAGAGATAGAAGTGATAGCTTGTGTTCATGAATAATAGTTTTTGCTTGTTCAATTTTACATATCATACGAGCTCCTCTATTGTTCCAAGCTCCTATATTTTTTTATCATTGATTAAACTTGAGTTTTTTATTGCGAAGATTTCTATTACCTCCTTAAGAGGTTAAAGGCACTTGGATATGATTTTTTTCAGTTGAAGAAACCGAGTTTGTATCAAAGTCCATTGGAGAAATATTCAATAAATATTTATTCTTCTTCTTTATTTTAGCATTGGACTTTGGGGTTGATTTTGAAGATGCAGTCTTTCCAGAAGGCTTGGTTTAATTTTTGGGGTTTTATGCTTAGATGGAGGCTGCACTATTGAGGGGGAGGAGGAGAGGGAGTAGGGGAAAAGAAGTGGAGGATGGGGAGATTGGAAGGAGTGGAGATAGAGAGGAGGGGATGATCATATCATGTAAGGAGGAGGCTAAGTTGGAATAGAATAATGACTCAGATACAATCTGAAGAAGAGGAGGGCTATGGGTGGAAAAATACGGTGATAAGAGAGTATTTGGTTAAGAGAGGGTATTTGCTTCAGGGTTAATAGGTTGAGGATTGGAGTTAGCATTAATCTGATTTGATTCATGTTGCATGTATGAAACAGGAGTAGTGTGCATGGGTAGTGGAATTCTAGAATTTGGTTGTGTATGCATGTAACATCCGGCCTTTTTAACAGTTTAATAGACACATGTGCCGACTCAAACCATACAAAAGGGCAGATTGTTATTGGGGTGAATAAGAAAGAGCAGAGAAAGAGAAAAACAGAACCTTGCAGCGAAATGACAAAAATGTAATAATCAAATAACAGTTCATGAATCTGTTTACAAAACATTCGATTATACTAATACAATATAAAATCAGAGTTACACATATCATAGATAAATAAATAACAATGCAGCGGAACAGTGTGATGCAGTGGAATAATATAGTAAATAATAATAATAAAATCTTCATCTTCGTCATCTAGAAAATAAGGTCTTCCAATCCTGAAATGCTCAGGCTGACCCGAGCGAATTGAAAAGACAACACTCGAGTCAGAACTAAAAGATATTATGTGAGTTAAATCAATAGTAAATAAATATAAGTGGAACGGCGTCAGAGATGTTTACGGGATTTGACATCTCCTATCCAGTGTATATCGTGAGTGCAGTAACTTAAGAGAGCTCGAGATTGACACCTCCTAAGGATCAGTTAAACTATCTACTATGTAATAATATATGCTATTATAATAATGTCTATAGTGAAGTAAACTATTAAAATAGCGTTAAGGCGTTACCCATATCCCCTTTAACATATTTTATATATTCCCATAGTCTATATACAGTACCATAATACCACCCGTATTGGACGCCGTCAGAGGGCACTCCATAGGTATGGTACAAACCAAACTCGTAGAAGGCGCGCTAAGGTAGATGACACGACACAACTAGGGAATGCCCGATCGGAGGAATGACCTCACTTGGCCTGTCAATTGCTAATATTTTAGTCACCTTAAGCCAACTCATGGGAGTCGGGTCCATGTTTATACCTCATATTGGATCGTCACCACAATCCCACTTCATTCTGGAATCTCCACCGCGTACACAGTTTTCAAAGTGGTTTTTGGTATTGGTAGAAAGTATGACAACATCCAATCTCGGTCTCTTTGACAACTAATCGCTTATTACACACCGGATGGTTCTATTACATTTTCAAAATCATTTCATAATTGATATCAAAATATCATATTCAATTCAAACCATATCTCTTACTTACTTTCGAAATCATATTAGCCTTTGAAATCATAGTTTAATAATTATATCTCCTTTCAAAGTCAATCTCACAATTTATATCAAAATATCGTGTTCTCAAAAAACTATACCACTTTCAAATCATATTTCTTCCAAAATCATATTTCCAAAACAGGTTATGTCTTTGCTTCAAAATCATAATTTTCAAGTAGTTATAACTTTTAAATCCCAACTTAGGTTAAGACACTAACCATATTCACTCTAAAAATCGAGAAATTTGAATATAAACTCATCCCTTTTACTTGGTTTGGAATTTGGAAGAAAATAGTTTAAATAGTTATAAATAATTAATATAGATTCAAAATGGATTAAATATAATTAACATAGATTAAATAGCTTTAAAATAGATTAATTAGAATAAATTAATATAGTTTAATTTGTTTAAAATAAAATAAATTGGTTTAAAATAGATTAAAATAATTCATATAGTTAATAATTAGTTAAATAGTTTAATAAATTTGAAAATCTTAATAGTTAGAAATTTTAAAATAATATATTTTTAAAACAGTTTATATTAAAATATGAGTTTGAAAAAATATATCAAATTAAACTATTTATTTCATTTCAATATATTTAGACTATTTCATATTTTCAAATCGACAAATCAAAATTCAATAAACTATCGAATTTCATATTGTTTCAATCCATGTTCAAAATATTGATAAGGATTACTCCAATTTCCAATTATTTCAAAGTTATTTTCAAACAAATTCAATAACTCAATTTCGATAGAATTTTATTTATGAAAAAGTTAAATTTTAAACTTCCAACTTAATTTCTTAAAGAAATTCCTCTTTAAACCAATTCACATTTCAACGCAAAACTTGATTTTTCAATAATACTTTCATTTATATAAATCAAATTTCATTTAAAAATATAATTTAATTACATTCAAAAATTATGGATTTTAAAATCATTTAATTTAACCAATCCGGTGTCCGTATATAATTCTCTACCCAAGGGTCAAGTGATACGGATATTTATCATTTTGATCCGCAATTTAAAATTTTACGGTTATATATCATTTTAAACCGCAATCCCGAAATAAATAAATAAAAAAATCCATAATGAACTTACAGTTTATAACGATATAAAATAAAACATCCATTCAACCAATATCAACAATCCACATCCATCACAATCATTATCCAAAACAATCAATAAATATCAATATAAAACTGATAATCAATAACAGGTATCTAACTGGCAGTTTATATTCAGTAATAATTAAATAACTATTTAATTCAAATAAATTCAAATTAACTGAGATGATGATTTAAAATATACCAAACAGTCATAAATAAATTTCTACTCACATCATAAATTGATTTAACAAACATAAGAAATTTTGGAAGTTGCGAGTAGGTTAAGACACTCACCTTTGAATTTAAATTGGATTTAAATCCAATTTAAACCCCAAATTCAGACAGTCTCATAATTTGTCCAAACCAGTGTCAAAATGTCCGAAATTTTGATACAATCCCAACGCAAGAACCCGCACATGAAACTGACCTCGTATGCAAAAGATATTAAGTTTTGAAGTTAGATGATTTTAAATTTAAAATAAATAAAATAAATTAATAAAGAATAACAAAACAACACGTCACCTTCTCCACTATACAACAGACGCACATAAAGCCGAACCCAAAACCATGACCTTGACCGACCTTTGACCACATCCTTCGTTGCCGTCGACCACCACCGTTGCACTACCCTCCCCCGGCTGCATCTCCGATCACCAACGCGCAGCCTCCGATCGCCGTAGTACACCGCTGCCGCCACCGTATGAACTAGGGTTTCAAACCCTAGTTTGTATTTAATCGAACAATATGACCGTCACAACACCCAACAAACACCACCGATGGAAACCCCTCGTCACTCTCTTCCATACGGTATCAACGATTTGATGATCCGACGTAGTTTATCGAAAAGTGATGAGAGACCGAGAATTCACCATCAAATTCTGGACAGATGGAGGTTCGAATTGAAAAAGAAGTACAGATCTAAGATGCGCTTGTCGAGAGCTTCAGATCGATATATAATTCGATATATTTTGTGGAGTTAGATTTTCAATTTGATTTTTGATTTGGATTTGAAATTAAACTGGAATTTGTTTGTCTACCATTGGAATGAGGAGTTGAGAAGAAATGAGCATACAAACAAATGAGAATAAGAAAAATTAGGGTTTATAACAAGGTATTTATAGGCAGATCAGAAATAGGAACAAATGGATCGAATCGGTTTGAAAGTTGCACGGTAAACGACCCGAAAAGCCCGTTCTGTCTCCGAAACGAAATTGGGTCAACCCATATATCAAAATAGATGTTTTCAAATATTTTAAATTCAATGGAACACATTTCAAGTCCTAATTCCATCATATGAAGAAGTTATGCCAGAATCAGTTTATTTCAAATTGATTTCAATTAAATTGATTTCTAGGCATTTTCGAGCCCGTACGATCAAACGACAGATCTGATCGCTACGAAACTTGAATTCCTATAATAATCCACTGTTGTAGATCCAATGAAACTGGTTTCGTCAAAATCCAAGTCAACGGCCAAAATGGCAATTTTCAAGTTAATTAAATAATATAATATTAAATTAATTAAATCACATTTTCAATTAAATTTAATAGCTTACCGTTTCTATCACTTTGAATTTACTTAGTAATTTATAATCTTTTAAAACAAATTTGTATGTCAATTCAATGTAAATTATTTTACCCATTTACAATGTTAAATTTCAATTGTGATTAAATCCAATTATTTATAATTAATTCCAAATAAACCGGTTTGGTACAATTTCAATACTTTTATTAAATCCATTATTGCTCTATAAACATAATTAACATTTGTTTTTCATTTCATTACATTAATACGTTCCAATTTCCATTTTTTTAGTTTGTGTTAACTACTCTATTTCAATTATCTTGAATTTTGTCAAATTTACACATTAATTAAAATTTAAAATCTCAACTAGTTAATTCATCTTGGTTCCATTCTTTTATTTACATCAGTTTTCATATTATGAATAGGATTTATATTGGTTACACCTTATCGAATCAACATTATACCATGATCAATTTATTCTACATTATTGCATTAATTAAGTGAATTAATTGCAATTGACTTTCGATTCTCATTTAATAGATTAACTAAATAGGTAACGTATAATTAATGTCACCATTAATCTTAGTTACAATTTAAAGTTTATTACTTACAACTAAATGTTATAATTTCTTACGTAACACTGTTTTAAACCAATTCCCTTTATTTATATTATGTCATTTACATTTGTTTTCCTATATTCAACTCATAACCAAATTATAACATTTACATTAATTCAGTTAATTGGAATTCCAATCAAGTTGTTAATATTAACTATAATTAACATTGTTACATTTCATTGTAGTTATTATTACATTAACACTCAAGCTAAAGTAAAAATGGGAGAAAGAAAAGGAAATTAGAAATTCCTAAGCCTTAGTTTTGCTAGGAAATTCAACTTATAGCTCCAAAATCAAAGAGAAGCTTAGGTAAGCATCCTCTTTATCTTCTCCATCTCAATTCCTCTTTAATTTCCAGAAATTCCTAAACCCTAAATTAGGAAATATTTGCTTATGAGCTTAGATTGGAGCTCCTAGAGTTGAAGTCAATGTATGGTTGATCTTTCCTTTGTTTTAGAGTTCTCACTTGTTGTTTTTGGGTTTAAAGGTGAGTTGTTGAACTCACATCGATGTCTATAGCTTTGATAGTTGTTAGGTATGAATTCCTAACACCTATTCATATCCATTTGCTTTTGATTTGAATTGATTTGGTGAATTTTTCAATTTTGATGTTTTTAAGTCAAAATCTTTAAAAATCTTATCTTGGATGTTTAGACATGTTACTGATGGTGTATCGTAGAGCCTATAGGGCTGGGTTGTCGCTTGGCATAAATCCTTAGCAACCATCACTCGTTCGATTGCTTTCGGTATAGATTTGCCCTCTTTGGGCTAGGCAAATTTTTTCCTAGAAGGAAATTCCAAACGTCTGGTTGAAAAAATCCAGACGTCTAATAGGGATCTCTAGAAAGGAGAATAATTTGACAAATGCAAAAAAATTACAGACAACAGAATCAGACGTCAAATACAACCTTTCAGACGTCTGGTACACCCTGTCAGACGTCTAGTACACCCTTTTAGACGTTTAATACAACCTGTCAGACGTCTAATACATCTTTTCAAACATCTGGAAGGTTTTTGAAAAATATACGTTTCTAGAACCCAAATCCGGACGTCTAGAACCATCCAGGCATGTGGAACTGTTTAATTTGCCTATTTTGGCTGTTTTTGAGTAAATTTCCAGTTTTAATCGATTTTTCTTGAACGGGTAGTTGTTATCATTTATTATTGACTTAGATGACTTCTTTTCTGGATTTTTGGAAATATCCATTTGATGGATTTGATACCGAATTCTATGGTTTTGATTCGCGTCATCGAATGTGAATTTTTGGTGATAGATTGTTTTTACAATCATTTCTATGATTTGTCACTTTTAAATATAAAGGTTTCTATACTAGTAGTAAAAACTCAAACTCTTTCACAAAAATGATTTCAACGTTATTTTTAATACAAAGCTTGTTTTTAAAACCGTTTTCCAATCTTTTAGTATATACAAACCTTTACGCCATTCGTTCGAGAAATCTAATTAAACGACTTAGCAAAACAAGTGGTATGAAACACTTGCGTTTACTTTGTCGGTTAATTCTTGGACTGGTTTGATTGAATTCTTGTGACAAATTTCGATTGGAAATCCACAATCTGTTCGTGAATATTTAAGTTAAGCCAATGGCTACGGGACATGAAGCTAAACTCATATATTTACTAGCTTGGTGTAATTTGCACTTATTTTCGAGTGAAAGTCTATAATTTGTTCGTAAATGATTAAGTTAAGCCAGTGGTTACGGGACATGAAGCCTAACTCATTTATTTACTTGCTTAGTGTAATTTACACTTATTGATCAATGATGATCATTTTGTGATTTAGATTAGCGATGTGCGATGTCTCTTTGTCAACGTGGGGGACTAAACACTGTTTGTGGAGTTTCGGCTCAAAATTGGTAGGGTAGTGACCCATGGTCTTCGGGACGTTTGTGGAGCCTCGGCACAAACGTCTTCGGACCGTTTGTGGAGCTTCGACTCAAAATTGATGGTTAGCGACCATGGAATAGCATTCCGTTTGTGATGCACGTGTTGGTGAGTTTTCATGCTCCCGTTTGTGATAGGCCTCCCCCTTTGTGATTTCTGGATTTCTAATTGATCATTTCTAGAATTTGTGTTTCACCAATTTTTGTGATTTACACTGATAAGTTTTATCAATATTTGTGGTTTGGTGAATATGTTAAAGAATATGACATTCTTTTTGGTGTTTGAGATTTTTGAGATATTGTATGATTTTTGTTGTTATTAAATGTATACTTGTCACAATATGGCATCATTGTTATCATACGTTTTTGTCATATCGCTTATCCTATCTCATTTTATATGATATTTATAGCTAGACTGGTCCGCTTATTATTTTCTTCTTAAATAATAATCGGGTCAGACAAGGTATTTCAGATGCTTCTGCTTGACTTCTTATCAGGGACTGTCATCCGACTTTTGGCTAACTACTTTAGCTTAGTAGTTTTCGCTTTTATACATTTGAGATAGAGACTCCTTGATGTATACATATTCTTTTATCTAGCACTTGTCCCTATTCTTTTGTGATGTAGTGGATCTTATATGACCACTACTTTGATGTACACTTTTATGTGTTATATTCATATATGTTTCCACCTTAGTGATATGAATATTTGTGACTGATTTATGTTATATTGATTTTATATTTGTTTTCGAAGACCTCATAGCCACTGTGTAGTAGCCTTATATTTGTATTTGATATGTCAGATTTCCTCTTGAAACGAAATGCATGTAATACTATCTGACATATCGGTACTCACATAAAGAAATTACACGGATGGTGGCTCCTCAACAGCCTTATTCTTCGTGCTAGTCGACGTCATTACTCCGTAATGTCCTTGGCTAGTGTGAGTATAGAGGTGGGGCGTCACAGCTTGTTATCAGAGCCAAACTTCGGAACAATATAGAATATTATAGCAAGGGACACAGTCAAAATCAAGTGTGGGGGGAGACTCATCTTCTTCTTGATTTTTCAGGATTAATTTTTCATTTTTCTTCCAAAAACTCAAAAAAAAAAAATTCCAAAAACAAAAGAAGAATTTTTTTAGCGTTTTTGATTTATTTTTAAAGAAACACTATAGGACAAATATATGGTTTTGGTTTATTAAATTGAAATTATTGAAAATTTATTTGTCTTAACAAAAATAAAAATGAAGTTTGATTATAAATAACAATGGTTTAACTAGTATATAGGAAGATTCATACGTGTTAATTATGAAATACATCCTAATTGAAAATCTTTGTTTTAAAAGTGGTGAATTTAAAGTAAAGGATGTAACATTTTTTTTGTCTTCTAAGTTAAATGGTGCTAAGATGATTTTGCAAAACTCTCTCTCTCTTAAAAAAAATAAAAAAATAAAAAAATAATAACAAAGTATTCACTCTCATTTAAAAGTCCTCACGGTTATGCATGGGTGAATTACTTAGAATCTTTGATTATGTGCTTTCATACTCTTTTAAAAGTCCTCACGGTTATGCATGTATGGAACACATGTAAAAAAAAAGAATAGACTTAATAAAAACCACCTACGGTCGATAGGTGTATGCACGAAAGTGTGTGCACTCGCCATGCTCTGTACTCCCCTCACATAAGCCCGAAAGGCAGTGCATGGGTGGTATATCTGGCCTCAGTTTACCTGAGCTAGGTGTGTAATTTTTCTTGCAAAAAACGAGAGAGCAAGCAATTGAAATTCTAGCATTATTTTTACTTATTTGATTTGATTTGTTATTGAAAAGAAATGAAAATACCACTTTGATAAACTTTGATAATCAACTAAGAATCCATTTTATAATTACACTTTGTTATCAACCGAAACAACGAGTTAAACTATAGTCTATTTGTTATGACAACTTAATTTTTGTTGGAAATTTTGACAAGTAAATAACTTAAATTTTCAAGATAATGACCAAAACCTATATTTAACTTATTCGTGTCAATTTAAAAATAAATCCTTCATTTGTAAATATTTTCAAAATTTTGCATTCATCTCTTTGTAAATAAATCTTGCATTTTGTAAATATTTTCATCCTGCATTTGGATTTTGTGGGTAGTATCCACTGAAAACCCTCACGAGACAACACTCGTCCTACTGGGGACACCCGGAGGTTTAACGGCTTGTTGCATACGCTCAATGCAATCGTGCTTCCTACGAAAATGGATTTATCTTAGTTTCCCTTTATTCGAGGACGAATAAAAAGATAAGTTGGGGGTATTTGATGTGCACGTAAATGTGCACATTTTTATCGCCATATTTAATCTATTTAAATTAAATAAATGATCATATTGGGTATTTTAACTTGTTTTAACCAAAATTCACATTAATTCCAAATTGTCACACATTCATCTTCATACAAGGGTGAAATGGTCATTTTTGTGCATTTATTAAATTGTGAAAATTTACTTAGAATTTTCTATGTTTTTTGTAGGAAATTTAGTGACTTTCACAAGTGGTTTCATGAAGATATGCATGCACAAAATCAATACAAAGGAATGAAGATGGAAATAATTCAAAGTGAAGATCATGCAGGACCCCACCTACCCACGTACCTTAATGTACAAATTAAAGGCTAATGCGCATGCTTATGGATTTAATGGCTTCATGTACATTTAAGTGGGGATTAAAACATGCTAATGATAACTTGGCCTCCACACTTTCTCATGGGAATTTTGGGCATTCCTCAAAAATAGGAATTAGGGTTTTAAACTTGTATATATACCCGTTATGTTTCATGTAACATTCCCTCTTCTCTTAGTCTCTCTTAGGCCTCCTTTTCTTTAGTTTAGATCAAAAATAAAATGAAAGCTCCTCTTTCTCTTTTCATGGCTACTTAGCCATTTTTATTTTATGTAATCTTTTCTTTATGCAATTTAATACATGCTCTTTTCTTTTCATGTTCTCTTACTTTTATGTTGTAGTGTAGATCTCTTCTCTTTTATGCAAGTAGAATAATTTTTCCTTTCATTTTGCTCTTTTTTCTTCTTCTTTTTATTCAATGTTACTTGTTACATTTGTTCATATGATGACAAATATGAGAGGCTAATCCCTTCAATTTAGGGGTAATGAAGCCTTTAATCATGTAGCTTCAACATTTTGATGTTTTATACTCTCTTTTTGTGCTTTAATGAGAATGTATGAAGTTGTTAACTTGCTGTTTTAGCTTTGAATTTGATAGTCTATGTTGTTCATAACAAATAGGCTATGCTTAAACAAACATAACACAAATTGCCTCTTCATCTAAATATGATTATGGCAAATAAGTGAATGTTGAAATTGAAATTTGATAGCCTATATTTCTAAACAATAGTTAATAGGCTATGCTTAAAATAGATTTTTTATTTCAACTTGTTGTCATATTTCATGAGAGTTAAATGTATATTAGTGGTGGTGTTATAGTTTGATGGTTTATATTGAGCTAATTAATAGCACAAATATACCATACTTATGATAAGCACATCAACTAATTCACTAATGACAAGAAAAGAGAGATCATAACTTCATTTTGTTGATTTATGTGATCTAAAGAGTGGAAGTTGCCTCTAAATTGTCTTAACACTCTCATATTTTTATCTATTTTCTTTTGTCATTTTTCTTCTTTTTTTAGTTAATCACTCTTTCAACTTTGGTTAATTTGATTGAGTAGAATTTTAAAATCATCAATTCCCTGTGGATCGACCCGTATTCGCCACGTGCTACATTTGTACACCGTACGCTTGCGGTTATTTTTTAATTTAAATTCGTTCGACGGTTTTCTAAACCAATTGAATTTCCGTCGACGAACAAGTTTTTTTTTTTTTTGAGTTTTTGGAAGAAAAATGAAAAATTAATCCTGAAAAATCAAGAAGAAGATGAGTCTCCCCCCACACTTGATTTTGACTGTGTCCCCATAGTCAACCCAAGTCAAAAGGAACGTTTTTTATTATTTTGCATGAAAATGAAATGTATTTACACGATATCAGAAAGTTAACTGCCAAAAAGTAAATGAAACGGTCTTCCAAAGACCGATTCATTTGTCTCGTCAAGTATACGAGACAAAGCTTAGGCTTGAAAAACCAAACCATAAAAGATTTTGAAGTCGAATGTTGATATGGAAAAACGAATGTCGTTTTATTGAAAATTGAGTGAGTTGTTTTGTTTTCGATGATTTTTGGGGCAGATAAAACAAGTGATTGACATTCAAGTTTATTTTTACCAAATTGAAATTCAAGTTTGTCATTGAAAAATTCTTCAAAATTATTGATTTCAAAATCAAAATGGTGATGTAAATCTTCCCCTTCAGAATTCAACAACTTGTTTTCAATAAGTCTATAAAACTCATGTTCGTTAAATTTGACTTCCTTTGTTGGATTATCAACAACTTCATCGTGTAAATCGAGTTTAAAATTCAAAGTTGTCGTATTCAAATTTTTAGAAAAAGGAAGATCGAAGTTTAAATCGAATTTCGCACCCTCAAAAGAATTGAAATCCAGCTCAATTACCGTATTTTCAACAACTTGATTAAGATCGTCATTATCAAATTCAAAAGTTGTTATTTGAACATCGTCGATTTGGGTAAAAGGTGGACTATCACTTGACTCATCACACGTTGAGATTTGATTTTGTTGTTCACGTTGTTTCATATAAGTTTCAAACAACAAATCCGTGTGATCATCGTAAATTTCATTCATTTGTTCAAGAAAATCCAATTTATAGTTATTAAATTGAGAATTTTCGATTTGGATTTGTTGAGAACAAAAATTTTCACTCGTAACATGGTTAAGATTATTCCCATTGCCAAATTCGTTTGAAAAGTTGTTCCCATTTTCATGTTGAGTTTGGAATTCATTTTGGAGTTCGAAATTAGATTGGCATGGGTTATAATCGTAATTGTTTGAATTTTGAATTGAATTCAAATTTTGAAATCCTTGACTCGAGTTATTACACAAATCAGAATTACATAAATCATTTATCTCTTGATTTTTTCGTGTAAAAAGTTCGAGTAAAGATGAAATCATTTCAATGCTATTTTCAAGAGTCGAACATTGGTCATCGTTTTGAAAATTTTGTTGTTCGAAATTTGAATTATTTACAAAATAGTTGTTGTTAAAATATCCATACGAATTTGGACTGAAATCATATGGATTTTCACAACTATTGTAAAATTCAAGTGGATATGGATATTTAGATATTTTCAAGAATGTTTTTTTTTGGTTTTTTTTTATAAACGAAAAATATTTACGAAGAAAATTTATTTCTGAAAAGGGAAATCGATTTTTGTTTTTTTTTTCAATTTTTTTTTCGAATTTTGGTTTTTCTAATTTTTTTTTTGGATTTTTTTTTTGAAATTTCAAAGAAAAAAAAAATTTCAAAAGAAAAGGAATATTTACAACTTTTTTAGTTTTGAATTTTTTGTTTTTTTCTAAATATGCATGAACTAATGCAACTAAATGAATGCAGGGGTCTAATTACAAATGATTTATCCTAAGTTAACCCAAATTGTATAATCACAAACTGTCTTAAATAAACAAGATAGTTCTCAGCCAGGTAACGGGCAGGATTTATCGGTGCACCACGAATCACCATAGAAATGCAGCCGAAGGTTTAAGTACCTTCAGAGAAACAACCACTATAATATTTATGAATCACCGTAATATTTATAAATGGTTATTACTCTGCCGTAGTCTAGACACCAAGAAATTAAATTGTTCAAAGAAGACAAATTGTCGATATACAATTAAGTGTTGTCGATGTCTAACCGTTTTTATTAATCAAAATCTAGGATGAAATGCAGAACAAAAACTAAACATGTATTAACAATGCAACTATGAATGAATTTTTTTTATTTTTTTAAAATGCAAATGCAAGAAACCAACAATTCAATTCAAATAAAACTAGAAATGAAAGTAGAATTTTTTAACAAGCAGAGCAATTTATTTTGGCTAGCTAAGGAAGCAATTTTCAGCAAGCTATTCTTCCTTTATTTCTTGCTTTGGCAACCTGAAAATTAAAAACTAAGATATATACAATATTTTTTTTTGTTTTTTTTTTGAAAGGAAACTTAAAAGTAGGGTTGTACTTAAAAAAAAAAAATTTTTTTTAAATATATATCATGAAGAAATCAATTCAAAACAAAATAAACAAGAGAAAATAAAACAAATTGAAACTAGTTTCTTTGTTTTTTTTTAAATCAAAACAAAAGCAAATCAAAACAAAAGTGTTAACAAACAAAAAAAAAAATTTATCAGGCTCGGCCCATTCACAACCCCGCCGGGCCCAACTTCTAAAAAAAAAAAAAAAAACTCAACACATAGAAAACACTCGGCCTAAAATCAATTAACGCACTGCCCAAATATCACTAAAATCAATTACACTAAAATGAGCATGAAATTCTCACGACCTCAGTTCAACAGAAAATCACTCAAACATTTCAAACTGCCCAAAGTTCGAATTCCAATCCAAAATTCTCGAAGCTCAAAATCAATTAATTGTTCCCAAATTCTCGAGTACGAACGTAGATGAATTTGTGGTTGTGGCGACGCTGCTGTGGTATGGAGAGGTTGTGGGTTATCGCGTTCGAGGTCGAATTGGGTTCGGGCGCTGGAATTCGAGGAGATGATGAAGGCGATTGTCGATTGTCTTTGTGTTTGCAGTGGAATTGGTTTGTTGATTCGAATGGGGGATGTATATGGTGTGGTCAGGCGATTGGGAAGGTTGTTTTTGGGAGCGACGAAATTGGTTTGATGCTGTATGGTATGAAATTGAAAGATGGTGGCAGTGGTTTAGCTCAAAAGAATCAGCTTAGCAGCAGTGTGTTTGGGGATGTTGTGAATGATTGATGTGGATATGCTGTAGGAGGAAAAAGTGGTTGTTGTGAAATGAAGTGCTGTTGCAGTATAGTGTTTGCAAGTAAACTGTTTTATGGTGGTGGCAGTGGTAATGCAAAATTTAAGGTAAATGTGAAGTTGGTCTGTGGTGACTGAACTGAAGTGGTTCAGGCTATGTTGAACAGTGGGGAGATGTTAATGGTTATTGACGTTGCACTGTTGTAGCTTGATGACTCTGGGGACTGTTGGTTTATGTATTGAAGGAGGATGGTGGGCAGAAGGATGGTGGGCAGAAGTGGTTGAGGTGATTGATGTGTGGCGATGTGAGAAGCTCGACTGTGGATGTGGTTTTGTTGTTGTCAGCTGGTCTATGGAAGTATGGAGTTTTTGAGTGCGTAACAGTGGGGTGATTTGTTTGTAGTACTGAGTTGTGGTGAATGATTTTGGCACTTGATATTGGCAGTGACAATTTTGGGTAGGAGTATGGTTTGGCAGATGGAGTTGTCGAATGTTGAACTTGTACTGATAGTGGTGAAATTTGTATGTATGGTGATGAGGAAGAAGGATGTGCTGCAGTGATGATGTTTGGAAATGGGGCAATGTAGTGTAGTTGAAGTTGTAGGCCAAGGGTTTGATGATGGTTGATGAAGTTTGGCAGGGGCAGAAGGTTTGTATGATTGATGTGTATGTGGAGTAGAAACAGGGGAGGCAGTGTGGTATTTGGTGTGGCACAGTGAGTGGTGAAGGCTTACTGTATGGTTTGTTTGTGGTAAGATTTGAAGTGGAAAGAAGTGGTTGATGGTGCTAATGTGTAGCAATGGCTATTGTCGGGTTTGGGTGAATGGATGGGTGGAAGGAGTTACAGTGCAATGAGATGTAACTGGAAGTTGCTGATGACAGGGGTAGTGAAGTATTGGCAGGGCAATTGTGTTGCTTGCTGTTTGAAGGAGTTATGTAGTGGGAGATGTTGTGATAGCAGCAGTTTGCAGAGGGTGAGGGAGTAAGACAGTAATTGTAAATAAAAAAGAAAAAACAGAGATGTATACTGTACAATGTAAACTGAAACAGAAAGAAAAAAAATGGAATGAAAATTTCCTTTTCTTTTTCAATTGAGATTGCGTGAATGGTTTTTTTTAAAAAAAAACAAAAATGAAAATTGTAAATGCAAGAAGAAAACAAATGGAACAACTACACTCACACAACTTAAATGCACACAAAGCAAACACTCAAACAAAAATCAAACAACAAACACACAACAAATTTTTTTTTAAATGCAAACACACAAAATAAAAACACGCAAAAATCAAAGGAAAATAATTCGAAGAATAGAAAATCAAAATCAAAACAATTCCCCGGCAATGGCGCCAAAAACTTGTTCGTCGACGGAAATTCTATCGGTTTAGAAAACCGTCGAACGAATTTAAATTAAAAAATAACCGCAAGCGCACGGTGTACGAATGTAGCACGTGGCGAATACGGGTCGATCCACAGGGAATTGATGATTTTAAAATTCTACTCAATCAAATTAACCAAAGTTGAAAGAGTGATTAACTAAAAAAAAGAAGAAAAATGACAAAAGAAAATAGATAAAAATATGAGAGTGTTAAGACAATTTAGAGGCAACTTCCACTCTTTAGATCACATAAATCAACAAAATGAAGTTATGATCTCTCTTTTCTTGTCATTAGTGAATTAGTTGATGTGCTTATCATAAGTATGGTATATTTGTGCTATTAATTAGCTCAATATAAACCATCAAACTATAACACAACCACTAATATACATTTAACTCTCATGAAATATAACAACAAGTTAAAATAAAAAATCTATTTTAAGCATAGCCTATTAACTATTGTTTAGAAATATAGGCTATCAAATTTCAATTTCAACATTCACTTATTTGCCATAATCATATTTAGATGAAGAGGCAATTTGTGTTATGTTTGTTTAAGCATAGCCTATTTGTTATGAACAACATAGACTATCAAATTCAAAGCTAAAACAACAAGTTAACAACTTCATACATTCTCATTAAAGCACAAAAAGAGAGTATAAAACATCGAAATGTTGAAGCTACATGATTAGAGGCTTCATTACCCCTAAATTGAAGGGATTAGCCTCTCATATTTGTCATCATATGAACAAATGTAGCAAGCAACATTGAATAAAAAGAAGAAGAAAAAAAGAGAGCAAAATGAAAGGAAAAATTATTCTACTTGCATAAAAGAGAAGAGATCTACACTACAACATAAAAGTAAGTGAACATGAAAAGAAAAGAGCATTATTAAATTGCATAAAGAAAAGATTACATAAAATAAAAATGGCTAAGTAGCCATGAAAAGAGAAAGAGGAGCTTTCATTTTGTTTTGATCTAAACTATAGAGAAGGAGGCCTAAGAGAGACTAAGAGAAGAGGGAATGTTACATGAAACATAAGGGGTATATATACAAGTTTAAAACCCTAATTCCTATTTTTGGGGAATGCCCAAAATTCCCATGAGAAAGTGTGGAGGCCAAGTTATCATTAGCATGTTTTAATCCCCACTTAAATGTACATGAAGCCATTAAATCCATAAGCATGCGCATTAGCCTTTAATTTGTACATTAAGGTACGTGGGTAGGTGGGGTCCTGCATGATCTTCACTTTGAATTATTTCCATCTTCATTCCTTTGTATTGATTTTGTGCATGCATATCTTCATGAAACCACTTGTGAAAGTCACTAAATTTCCTACAAAAAACATAGAAAATTCTAAGTAAATTTTCACAATTTAATAAATGCACAAAAATGACCATTTCACCCTTGTATGAAGATGAATGTGTGACAATTTGGAATTAATGTGAATTTTGGTTAAAACAAGTTAAAATACCCAATATGATCATTTATTTAATTTAAATAGATTAAATATGGCGATAAAAATGTGCACATTTACGTGCACATCAAGTATAGAGGTGGGGCGTCACAGCTTGTTATCAGAGCCAAACTTCGGAACAATATAGAATATTATAGCAAGGGTCATTGTCCTAAATCTTCCTTAGGAATCGTGCCTTAGGATGTAACTGGAGTCATTGGACCCGTTCTATCCTATTTTCTTTTATGCTGCCTTGTTTTATCTTCATTATTGTTTGATATTTATTCTTAGAATAACCTTTTTCCTCTTCTTTCTTTCTTTCTTTAAGAAGAAGAGATGGTTAGATCTACCAGTCCTAGCGCTGGTCAATCCAGTAGTCCTTCTCTAGACGGCGTATTCAATTCTGCCCAACAACTTTTGGATCTCGTAAAGAATCAAAGATTTATCTGTGCTTTGAGTAAGAACCCCAAAAAGGTTTTACCTCTAAAACTAGAAGTTCATTTCGATCTGCTTGTAGATATCACTCTTCGACAAGAAGAGGCATATTAAGTTCAAAAGCCATAATACCAACAAGAAAGGGAAGCAGGCAACTTTGGTAGCAAAGACTCCAATCCCTAATCGTGGAGAATGCTACAATTTTGGTTCTACGGACCACTATGCAAATGAGTTTTCGAAACCTCTTTTTTTTGTTATTGCAAAAATTCAGGTCGTCATATTTCTGCATGTCCCATAATTCAAAGTAGGAAGGACGGAAAGCTGAATGTTGTGCAAGCCCTTAGTAACACTTCTCTTGGTTATCGTATTTCTCATTCATTCCTTGATGACATTTGTTTTGTGATTATCCTATTCAAGTTTTTTTGACATGGGTTCATCTCGTTATTTTATATCCAAAGAACTTGTTGTTTCTTTTTCTTTAAACATTTCGGGCTTGATGACTACACTGAGAATTGCGAATCCGGTTGGTGGATCCGTTACACTCAGTTTACTTTGTAAAAATGTCGAGATTATTTTATGAGACAATGCTTTTCGATCCGATTTGAATGTTAAGTGCTACTTAGGTTTTAGAATTAATTTTTGTGAAAAAATTGGCTTAATTATTATGAAGCCCATAACCTATATCCCGATAGAACTATTCATCTTTGACGTTCTCAATCTGTTAAGCAGATTTTTATTGTTCTTAATGATTTTGATTCCAATTCAGTGGCATCTTTATATTCTATAAGCCCACATGATGAGGAAAATGATATTTCTCTCATTCAATTAGTTCGTGAATTTCTCGGTATCTTTGAGCTTGTCTTAGGATTATCACCTAAGTAATCTATTGAGTGGTGCTAAGTCTTTTCAATTCGACTTTGCCACAAGTTTTCATTAGCTATGAGTTGCGGATGATAGCTTTCAACTAACCGCATTCCACACCAGTTATGATTCTTATGAATGGCTTGTTATGCCATTTGGTTTGATGAACCATCCAGCTTATTTCATCTATCTTATGAATCGAGTATTCTACGAATATCTCGGTGAGTTCGCCTTGTATTCATTGATTAAGGATGAAAACAACAATTTAAAATTTACGAATCTTTTTAATAAGATACATTTATAAGTGTAATTGGCTTTTGTTCTTAAAACGAACAAAGAATATTCATAAAAAAATTTAAGAGATATTTTATCATATAGAAGTTGATTTTGTGTTGTTTTGCCCATCAAGTGCTTTATGAATTCTAGTCAATGCGCCTGATCAACATTATTGATAGGAATCTCCTAAATGCTATGATGAGACAGTTAGATACATTAAATTGACTTGTAATAAGTTAAATTTTCTAAAAAGATGATTACATAAAGTTAATTATAATGTTGAATGTTTTATGTTTTTCGAGAATGAGGATCATTTAAAAGAACTCCTTTCCGATGATCCTATTCTTGTGATTCCCGAAGGAAACCAAGACTTCACTGTTTGTACCGATGCTAGTCATGTTGGTTTGGGAGTCGTTCTTTTGCAAAAGGGAACGTGCTATCACTTATGATTTAAACAATTAAAGCCTATCAAGACTAGGTATGCCGCTCATGAACTAATGCTCGCGGCCATTGTTTCACTTTTAGAATTTGGCATCATTATCTTTTAGGAGGGAAATTTGTTCTCTTTACCGATCATAAATCTTTAAAATGTTTATTTTCTCAAAAGGAACTTAATCTGGGTCAATAACGTTGGCTCGAGTTCCATGCATCTTATGATCTTGAAATTCTTTATACTCCTGGAAATAGGAATCATGTTGTTGATGCCTTAGTCATAAGCAACAAGCGGTTGTTTCTACGATGATGTCCGAATAGAATGATCTTTTTACAAAAATCATCTGGTGTACCGTTATTGTACTACGTCGTTGTTCCAAATTATTCAAGTTTTGGATTCCTCGGGCGTACCATTATTGAACTACGTCGTTGCATCTGCTCATTTTTTTTCTATTCATGAAGTTTTCCACATTCCCTCGACTACGGAAATGTCTTAGGGATTTCGATTCTATTCTTGAAGCCCGGTGTTATTGAAGAAATTGAAGTTTCGCCTAATTTGAATTATGATCAACATCCTATTTGCATCCTTGCTTCGGAGGTTGAGCGCCTTCAAAATAAAGATGTTCCACTTGTGAAAGTTCAATGGTCCTTAAATCCTAAGGGTTGTTCTTGGGAATCTAAAGAATTCATCGAGCGAACACATCCGGCTTATTCTCTCGTGCTCCTTGAGGTGAAATTCTTGTTTGAATTTTTATTTTTCGTTGATATGCTTTATGGTTGTTACTATTTTTTTTCTTATTAAGAATTGCAAGGATGCAATTCCTTTAAGGAGGGGAGTCTGTAACAACCCGCATATTTTGCAACTGTATATTTAAATGTTTTATTTAAATATAGCATCGTTAGTTGGATTAAAGTCTGAAATGCTACTTTTTGCAAACAGTCGAATTAGAACTCGAGACCACTTCCATTGAGTTCAAAATGGTGATTGCGCCCTTTTTGAGTATAAACATCGATATGTTTGGAGTTGGGTTGAATTTTGCTATTTTTCTATTGGGCTTTGGGTTTGGGTTTCAGCCCACTAACCCAGTTCATCTAATAACCTAACACCTCACCTCTTCATTCATTCTACTCCTCATTTCCTAACACTCAAGCTAAAGTACAAATGGGGGAAAGAAAAGAAAATTGAAATTCCTAAGCCCTAGTTTTGCTAGGAAATTCAAGTTCTAGCTCCAAAATCAAAGAGAAGCTCCTCCATCTCAATTCCTCTCCAATTCTCAGAAATTCCTAAGCCCTAACTTAGGAAATATTTGCTTATGAGCTTAGATTGGAGCTCCTAGAGTTGAAGTTGAAGAGCGGTTAATCTTTCCTTTGTTTTAGAGCTTTGCATTTGTTGTTTTTGGGTTTAAAGGTGAGTTATTGAACTCACATCTATATCTATAACTTTGAGAGTTGTTAGGTATGAACTCCTAACATCTATTCATGCTCATTTGCTTCTGATTTGAAGTGATTTGGTGAATTTTCTAATTTGGTGTTTTGAAGTCAAAATCTTTAAAAATCTATCTTGATTGTTTAGACATGTTATTGGTGGTGTATCCAAGAGCTTATAGGGCTGGATTGTCGCTTGGCATAAATCCTTAGCAGCCATCGCTCGTTGGATCGCTTTTAGTTTGGATTTTCCCTCTTTGGGCTAGGCAAATTTTTGTCTAGCAGGAAAATCCAGACGTTTGGTAGGAATCTCTGGAAAAGAGAAAAAATTGACAAATACAAAAAAATGCAGAGAACGGATCAGACGACCGATACAACTTTTCAGACGTGTGGTACACCATGTCAAACGCATGGTACACCCTTTCAGACGTCTAATACAACCTGTCAGAAGTCTGGTAAAACCTTTCAGATGTCTAAAAGGTTTTTGAAAAATATATATTTCCAGTGCCAAATCCAAACGTCTAGTTAAACCATCCAGACGTCTGGAACTGCATAATTTGCCTATTTTAGCTATTTTTAATTGGATTTCCAATTTTAATCGGTTTTGTTGATTAGGTTAGTTGTTATCATTTATTATTGATTTTGATGACTTCTTTTTCGGATTTTTAAAAATATCCATTTGATGGATTCGATATCGATTTCTATGGTTTTGATTCACGTCATCTAATGTGAATTTTTGGTGATAGATTGTTTTTACAATCATTTATGTGATTTGTCACTTTTAAATACCAAGGTTTCTATGCTAGTAGTAAATACTCAAACTCTTTCACAAAAATGATTTCAACGTTATTTTTAATACAAAGCTTGTTTTTAAAACCGTTTTCCAATCTATTAGTATATACAAACCTTTACCTCATTCGTTCGAGAAATCTAATTAAACGACTTAGCAAAACAAGTGGTATGAAATGCTTGTTTTTACTTTGTCGGTTAATTCTTGGACTTGTTTGATTGAATTCTTGTGACAACTTTCAAGTGGAAATCTACAATCTTTTCATAAATATTTAAGTTAAGCCGGTGGTTATGGGACATGAAGCTAAACTCATATATTTACTAGCTTAGTGTAATTTACACTTATTTTCGAGTGGAAGTCTATAATTTGTTCGTGAATAATAAAGTTAAGCCAATTGTTATGGGACATGAAGCCTAACTCATTTATTTATTAGCTTAGTGTAATTTACAATTTTTGATCAATGATGATCATTTTGTGATTTATACTAGCGATGTGCGATGTCTCTTTGTCCGCGTGGGGGACTATACCCCGTTTGTGGAGTTTTAGCTCAAAATTTGTGGGGTAGCGACCCATGGTCTTTGGGCCGTTTATGGAGCCTCGCTTAAAAGTCTTCGCGCCGTTTGTGGAGCTTCAGTCAAAACTGATGGTTAGCGACCATGAAATAGCATTCTGTTTGTGATGCACGAATTGGTGAGTTTTCACGCTCACGTTTGTGATAAGCCTCTCCCTTTGTGATTTCTGGATTTCTAATTGATGTTTTCTAGAATTTTTGTTTCACCAATTTTTGTGATTTACATTGATAAGTTTTATAAATATTTGCGGTTAGGTGAGTGTATTAAAGAATATGACATTCTTTTTGATGTTTGAGCCTTTTGAGATATTGTATGATTTTTGTTGTTATTAAATGTATACTTGTCAAAGTATGGCATTATTGTTATCATATATTTTTGTCATATCTCTTATCCTATCTCATTTTATATGATATATATAGCTAGACTGATCCGTTTATTATTTTCTTCTTAAATAATTCTCGGGTCAAACAGAGGTATTTCAGGTGCTTCTGCTTGACTTCTTATCAGGGTCTGTGTTCTGACTTTTGGCTAACTACTTTAGCTTAGTAGTTTTTGCTTTTATACATTTGAGATAGAGACTCCTTGATGTATACATATTCTTTTGTCTAGCACTTGTGCCTATTCTTTTGTGATGTGGTGGATCTTATATGGCCACTACTTTGATGTACACTTTTATATGCTATATTCATATTTGTTTCTGCCTTAGAGATATGAATATTTTTGACTGATTTATGTTATATAGATTTTATATTTGTTTCTGAAGACCTCATAGCCATTGTTTAGTAGCCTTATGTTTGTATTTGATATGTCAGATTTCCTTTTGAAACAAAATGCATGTAATACTATCTGACATATCGGTACTCGTACAAAGCAATTGCACGGATGGTCGCTCCTCAATGGCCTTATTCTAGTAGACGGCATTACTCCATAGTGTCCTTGGCTTGTGTGAGTATAGAGGTGGTGCGTCGCAGCTTGTTATCAAAGCCAAACTTCGAAAAAATATAGAATATTATAGCAAGGGTCATTGTCCTAAATCTCTCTTAGGGATCTTGCCTTAGGATTTAATTCGAGTCATTAGACCCATTCTATTCTATTTTCTTTTATGATGCCTTGTTTTATCAATCATGATTGTTTGATATTTATTCTAAGAATAACCTTTTTCCTCCTCTTTCTTTCTTTAAGAAGAAGAGATGGTTAGATCCGGTAGTCCTAGCGATGGCCAATCCAGTAGTCCTTCTCTGGATAGCATATTCATGTCCGCCCAACAACTTTTAGATCTTGTAAAGAATCAAAGGTTTATCTATGCTTTGAGTAAGAACCCCAAAAAGGTTTTACCTCTGAAACTAGAAGTTCATTTCGATCATCTTGTAGATATCACTCTTCGTCAAGAAGAGGCATATTAAGTTCAAAAGCCCTAATCCCAACAAGAAAGGGAAGCAGGCAACTTCGATAGCAAATACTCCAATCCCTAATCGTGGAGAATGCTACAATTGTGGTTTTATGGACCACTATGAAAATGAGTTTCCGAAACTTCTTTTTTGTCGTTATTGCAAAAATTCGGGTCATAATATTTCTGCATGTCCCATACTTCAAAGTAGGAAGGACGGGAAACTGAATGTTGTGCAAGCCCCTAGTAACACTTCTCTTAGTTAAGGTATTTCTCATTCAGTCCTTAATGACTTTTTTTGTGATTATCCTATTCAAGTTCTTTTTGATATGGGTTCACCTTATTATTTTATATCCAAAGAACTTGTTGATTCTTTTTCTTTAAACATTTTGGGCTTGATGACTACACTTAGAATTGCGAATTCGATTGGTGGATCCACAACACTCAGTTTATTTGGTAAAAATATCAAGATTATTTTATGAGATTATGCCTTCCAATCCGATTTGCATGTTAAGTGCTACTTAGGTTTCAGAATTGATTTTTGTGAAAGAATTGGCTTAATCATTATGCAGCCCATATCCTATATCCCGATAGAACTATTCATCTTCGACGTTCACAATCTGTTATGCATATTTTCATTGTTGTTAATGATTTTGATTCCAATTCGATAGCATCCTTATATTCTCTAAACCCACAAGATGAGGAAAATGATATTTCTCTCATTCAAGTAGTTCGTGAATTTCTCGGTATCTTTGAGCTTGTCTTAGGATTATTACCTAAGCATTCCATTGAGTGGTGCTAAGGCCTTTTCAATTCGACTTTGCCACCAGTATTTTGATTCCAATCCGATTCTATTTTTGAAGCCCGGTATCATTAAAGTTTCACCTAATTTGATGTATGAGCAACATCATATTCGCATCATTGCTTGGTTAAGCACCTTCAAAACAATGATGTTCCTCTTATGAAAGTTCAATGGTCCTCAAATCCTAAGGGTTGTTCTTGGGAATCCAAACAATTCATCGAGCGAACACATCCAGACTTACTCTCTCGCACTCTTTAAGGTGAACTTCTCGTTTAAAATTTTCTTTTGTGTTGATATGATTTATGGTTGTTACTCTTTGTTTTCTTCTTAAGAATTGCAAGGACGCATGTAACGACCCGATTTTTCGACTTTCGAAAGTCGACATCAATACGTCCACTGTATCAACTGCCAAACAATCGAACGTCGCAAAATCGGACCATTAGAGTTTAAAGAAGAAGAAGATAGAAGAAGAACAGAAACAACAACAGAATCTCACATTTCACAGCGGAACAAATATAATAGATAAATGAATATCTTTAAACAAAATCACTATATCAGTTTACACATTACCACATCAGAGTATTCCAACAACAACACACAAACAATGGCAGTTATAATAACCTGCCACTATGGTTGAATGCACAACAGAATGATAATAATATACGGAAGTACGTCTAGCCATCCAGCTCAAACTCCAAATCTCCACAGCATCTCTCTTTTCGACCTCGCTCCAGAATAATGACAACCTGACTCTAGGCTGCCCGTGTAGAAAACTATGGGCAACCAGAGTTTAGAAAGGGAACAATAAACTCCAGGTCAGTCATGGGACTGGTGTGAGATCTTAAAAACAGTGATTTTCACAAAGAAAATAAAAAGAAATCCGCCATGCTTTTGAAAAATGAAACTTCCATAAGGCCTCCCGCCACACACACATTGCAAACGCACACAGTGCAGAAAACATTTCGAAAGTATAATATTAATCTTAGCCAGCATACCACATTTCGTCGTATGCCCACTATAGCTACCATGTTCAATAGCAGGTTACCGTCACATTCCATGGCAGGTTATACAGCTAAAAACCGTACAGGGCGCGTATTGTTTCTTTGGATTTCCAAAAAATGGTCAGGCTAAGGAACTTCCTTACCGAAATGGGTACGCCTCTGGAAGGACGCCCCCGAGAACCTAACCGGATCTCTGCTAACACGGCCGACATCACCTCACGCTTTAACCAAGCTATAACATAGGTAACTACCACACAAGTATGCCATCCCCCTTCGTTACCGACCTTTATCCGAGGATCCTCAACAACAAAGCAACAACCACAAAGTATAATAAATTTGCAGCATCAACATAGGTAAAATATCTGGGCTCCATACCATAATATCACCTCTTATCCAGAAGGAAATGGACATACCCTAAGGGCGCGACCCCTAAAAACCTTGCCGCAACATTCCTGTTTCGACCATTTCCGGGTTGTGAGTGAAACGACCCGCAAATCCGTACCCCTTGAGTCAACACTATTCTACAACAATCAACTCAAGTTGTACAGAAATACAAACCATTTGGGTTGAAGAAGAAGAGGTAGAAGAAGAAAATAGAAAAACAACAACAGAATCTAACCATCGCAGCGGGACAAAATATAATAGATAATAAATAATCTTTACTCAAAATCAAATATCTCTGTTTTTATATTACATCATCAGAGTACATCAATCACAGCTCAACAACAACATCATACAAATGGATACAAACAACACAACACAGCGGAATATATATACACACACAAGTACGAATGTAGAAATGGTCATCCAGCTTGTCTCCTGAGCTCCACAACATCAAACCTGTATCCTATAATACTCGGTCTGACCCGAGCATTACAGTTAAATAACACCCGAGTCAGTCTGGAATACCAGCGTGAGAAAATCACACTCAATTGATTATTAAAGTTTCAAAAAAATCCTTTGAAAACAAAAGCATCTCGTAAGACCACGCCATAAATAAACATGTCGGGTTTTTACCTTACGATAGCTAAAACAATTTTTATAGAAATCCTCTGATATTATAGTAGTGTCTATAGAAAGTAAAATAGAATCTAGATGAAATGCTTGCATCTCACGTTTCAGCAATAGTTGGGCACAATCAAAACCGTATGGACGCGTAGGGAAAATGGATTCCAACTAATGGCTAGGCACTGGGGTACCACCTGTCATAGTACCTGGTCTAGATCAGCGTACCGAGGAGCCACCCTAACTCCCCTGCAACACAAGACCGGAACCATCCCTTACTGGACAGTCCCGAGCAAGATCACCCCACGGTTGGGATCAGCAACCGCCCACTAAGACGAAATAAAAAGGGACATCTAGACAGGGATGACCTCACCCTCCAGTGGGGGCTACCCACGAAGCCTTGCTGCATATCCCCTGATTTTCAGCCATTCCCATTTGATGAGGCTTAAGGCTAAGCGTTACCTTTTTAGAATATATCCCTTAGAATGCCCATCGTCCACCTGACGATGTTTCGCAAGCATTCATCCATACAAGTCCGTACCGGGTCCGAACGGAACCGAAGGCACTACTCCTACTACATCCATTTTGGAAATATGCTCAGGATTAGTAGCGACTAGCCCTTGCACTTCACTGCTCCATCTTCGCATCCAAAATCGTTTTTCACGAAAAAGTACAAACCAGATCGAAGTGGTTTTCGAGAAATTAATCTCGATCCCGGTCTCTTCGAAATGATCAACGCATTTGTCCAATATTGATAGTCGGTTATTTAACTATCAATTAATATTCAGAAACATCCATCCAACAATAAATAATTTCCCAAATTATTTATTGACCTCAAAATATCTTCACAAGATATATTTCTATTTTCAATCCTTTGGAAACAGTTTCAAAACCATCTTTCTTTTCAAAATAAACTTTCCCAAATATTTTCTATCTCCTCTGAAATGACCAAGCACAAAACTAGATTTTTAAAATAATTTAAAAACACTTTACTTTGAAATATACTTTAAAACATTTAAGTTAAAACTACATCAATAATTTATTAAAAATACCATACTATATGAATATTTGAAAATAAGGTTACTTAAATAAATATAAAACTAGATTTTCACTTTTGAAAACAAGATACTAAGTCATTTTTTAAGTAATTACTACTATAATAGATTAAAAGAAATACTTACTTTAGAATTTAAATATTTAGAAATAATAAATTTTCCCAAAACTTGCTTTTTTTTAAACAACTTAAAAACTTTGAATTTATATTTAAAGATTTACTTTGAAAACGTACTTGGTTATCCAGGGAGAATCCCAATCTCAATTACTTAAATCAATTTTCCAATTTGATTCCCAATTTATACTACGTGAATTAAATCTCTTTACTTACTCAATTCTTTCAAAATTCATTAATTATGTGTTTTATTATTAATGTTATTAATTTCCGTTTGATTTTAATCTTTTATCTGAAATATACAAATTTTAGATCTTATCCCAATTTCTTCTTTATTCTTTCCAATATTTTAAATCTTAAATTTAAAATAAAAGCCTTGTTATATTAATTAATAACCCTAAAGTTTAAAATTCATTAACATTCTGTTTATTCAAAATTTCCTTTCGATAATCAAGATTTATTTATTAGAAATTTTAAGTTACTTTATTTCTTTTCCAATTCATTCTTATATTTATTCAAATTTTCTATAATTATTTTACTTACAAATTCACTTCTTTATTTTCTTTCCAAAATCCAATTTATATATATTTAGTAACTCATCATACCCAAAAATTTCCAACCAAACCATAGCATTCAATATTTCAATATAATCCATCATAGAATATCAGCCAATCATAACAGAGAATATGAAATAATTTAAATAAATGTTGAGGGGTCCAATTGGATCCCTCCAACCTATTTTCCCTGCAGCCACAGATGTTAACACAACATAAATCAAACATTCCAAGATGTAGTATATATTATAATATAACACATCAATCAATTCAACCAATCAACCAATTATTTAAATTTAATCATTTAAATCTAAATTGTAAATTTAAATCTAACTGAGTGAGATTAACTCACCTCTGATTTTAAAATTGCCATCCATCCAGACCCTTTTGATTCTTCCCAGATTTTTGACCTTGTATAACAATCATACGATTTATTAACAGAGATATTTGATTTTGAGTAAAGATTATTTATTATCTATTATATTTTATTCTGCTGCGATGGTTAGATTCTGTTGTTGTTTTCTATTTTCTTCTTCTACCTCTTCTTCTTTAACCCAAATGGTTCGTATTTCTGTACAACTTGAGTTGATGTAGGTAGAATAGGGTTAATTCAAGGGGTACGGATTTGCGGGCTGTTACAGTGAGGCTCTACGAAGTCTCGTCCACAAAGCTATGCTTTTCACAAAAGTCATGCTTCGATCAATAACTGATCAGTAGCACTTCGTATACCACATTACCAAATTGGGAATGTATGACTAGTAACCATCAACTACATAACCTCTGAGCTCGTACGTCTCAGAGAAGAGTGTTAAGCTAAGAGAATAAATCTCCGCCACCGAACAGAAATGTATTTGATAGAAACCATCTTTACATCTCAAAGTGTAATATCAGACATACATCCATACAAGTTTATTCTGAGTTCGAACAGAACCGAAGGCACTTCACAAAGAAGCCCTTGCAAATCCGAATAATCCCTAATCACATCCGGACTCCCCATCACAAAGGGGTGATCAAATCTCTTTACTGGGGATCAGCCGGTGCAGAGACATTCGACAGGTAATCCTTTCGCTTTCGAAAATACCCCGTCTTCGACACCATATTCAAATGTAATCCCATTTCGTCGTATCATTATTCGGAATGGGTTTTATGACACAAAGTCCTCTCCCGGCTAATCCGAATAACGAGCGCTTATTTTTAAAAATAAGTGTTACATTCAGATTTCAAAAAAATCACAACAATTTTCACTTTGATCTTTTAAACAAAAGATCCATTGCAATCACAAAGGTTCGATGTGGTTTTCAAATATTCAGTTGGAATCCGACAGCCGGTCGCATCGAAATTCAAACGCCATTTAAAGGCCAATATTGATAGTCGGTTGTTTAACTATCAATCAACATTCACAACAATTACTGGATTTCAAATAATTTTCCCCCAGTTATTTATTTTCAAAATATCTTTGGAAGATATATTTTCACACTTCAACCACTTGAAAACAAATTTCAAATCACTTTTCACTCATGGAATAAAATTCCCGAAATCATTTATTTCCACTGAAAATTTGCCAAGTCCGAATACTTTTAAAAATAATTTAAATCACTTATCCAAATATATATTTGGAAACACTTTACTTAAAATATTAGTTATGAAAACATTATACTAATATTACATATAAACTTTAAGTCCAAACAAATTTTTAAAATAAAATTAGTAGATAGAGTATAAATATTTAAATAACCATTTTCTAAAACAAATATTATTTAAATTATTACTTCCATAAATAATTAAATAAATTTTTACTTTAAAGATTCACAAAATAACTTAAGAACTAATTTCTCCAAAATATTCTTTTAAAACCAACTCTAGAACTTTTAATTTATACTTGGAAGCTACTTTGAAAACATACTCGGCTTTACAGGGAAAATACGCTTTCCATTTCAAAATGGTCCATTTAAACCAATTAATAAACCCTTCTCGATTTATTTTAAATTTACGTTCCAAATCTGTAAATTCCTTTCCACACTTTTTAAAAATAACCCAATGTTTATTTTTAAAACAAAAATCTCTTTCCTTTACAAATTCCCATTGTGAATTTAGATTTCCAAATATCAACTGATATACGCTTTTCAAATCGATTTTCAAATACTCACTTTCAACACCAAATCAAATTTCAATTGATTTCCAAATTTATTCTCAAACACCAAATCAATTTCAATCGATTTCCCAAATTCATTTTCAAAACACTAAATCAAATTCCTTATTGATTTCCCAAATTTGTTACAAACACCCAAATCAATTTCCAAGGGATTTCCCAAAGGTTTATTTTCAATCGCCAAAATCAATTTCCAAATGGATTTCCCATTTTATTTCCTTTTAAAATAAATTTCTTTTAAAATTAATTTCTTTATCTCTTCTAATTCATTTAAAAATCCGAATTTTAAAAACTATTAAACAATATTATTCAAAACCCATTTATTAGGAACTTTTCCCATATTTATTCAATAAGTTTTCAAAAATAAAACTTTATCTGTTTAAATTTCCTCTTTTAAATTCACCCAATTCTTTAAATGAATTTGCTTAAACCTTCTACTTTAAATTCCACAAATTCAATTTCATATTTCTAGTATCCTACGATACCAAAAATATATTCGGCTAAATCATAGCCTTTAAAAATTTCAATCACAAATATAATCATACACATATTATAAATAATCACACACAAAATTGAAACAAATTCAAATTTTTGAGGAATCCAGTTGGATCCCTCCAACCTGTTTCCCTGCATCCACAGATGTTAGCACAACAATTAAATACCCATTCCACTTCGAGGTGGAATATAGCGGTATATGGGATTTATAAAATATCATCCGCTATTATGCGACGCATAGGGTCTAATCCGCTATATAATGCGGGAAATCAACAACTCCAAATACATATATAATAACAATTCCACTTCGTGGTGGAATATCGCAGTATATGGGTTTAATATAATATCATCCGCTATTATGCGGCGCAAATGGTCTAAATCAATGCAACTGATAATAATTTATCATTCAAGCACACAATCAAAAATTTAAATTTAACTATCACTATTCAACAATCAATCAGTAACTGAAATTTCCAATTATTAAAATTTGAGTAAGAAGATCTCACCTTAGCCTATGCATGTAACCCATTTTTTATTCCAGCTTGATTTCTCGATTTTTAAACCTTGTAGCAAACAATTATATGATTTAATTAATATTCGAAATAAATCGAACAATTAACTATCGTTTAATAGGTTTAACCGTATCTAATCTAATTTCAAACAAATTTCCTTTTCAATAAAATATTTTTTAATTACCAAAATAATTACGTATGTTAACTAAATAAATTAATTTTTTCCATTAAATAATTTATTTAAACACATTTCCCTTGAAACTTCATATACTAAAATAATTGAATAAATTAATTAAACATGTTCATCATCACTATACCGTGTATAAAAATTTCTCTGACTAAAAGAAAGGTGTTCTGTTTAAACCTTATACATTTCAAATTTCTTTCATCTATATATTATTTTTATTAAATCAAAATTAATGAAGAAAACAAAATTCGTAAACCATATAAACATCCTCACCTGTTGCCATCACCAATGCAGCACCGCTTTCCCACCTTCGTTCTCGAGCCCGAGAACCCTAGACCCGCCGCGTTGCATTGCCACTCACGAGCTCCACGCCGCCGTCGCCTGACAAATGCTCGATCGCGATAGCCCCTCCCTCGAATGCGCGAGTGCGCACGCAGCCACCAGACGTGTCGCTGCCGCCTCGAGTCAAAATCGAGCCCCTGGTCGCTTTCGAATCGTCAGCCTTCGAATTTGCCTCACGCCAAATCGCGATTCCCGATTTCTTTTTATACGAGAATGGGGAAGAAAGGAAGAAACGAACGGGATTTATTCACAGACACCGCCATTTTATTTTGATTTCTAATAGCCCGAGGAATGAGATTGAGAAAGAGGAAAGAGACTTAGTTTTATTTATTTTATTTTTTCTTTAAAACAAACGAACGCGTGTCAAAAATGATCGCCAGGTATTGAAAAAGAGAACGTGTCATTTGCGTTGAGAATATTATATCAAATATATATTACTTTTAAATTTTAAATTTAGATTCGAATTTAAATCGTCTCAGTTTCGCAACTCAAAATCTCGACATCCCATCGAGGCGTGCCGCCAGGCGCTCATAAGGTTATACCCCTATTCCGAACATAATGGAAAAGGTTTCGGGTCAAATTCGATCATATGGAGAAGATAGCTTTTTGAACTCAGTTATTAAATTAAATTCTCGATAAAAATTCAGCACGTTTACTTATCGTACGATCACAAGACAACTCCGAATGTTACAGAAATTGAAATCCGATAATAATACAATTTTACGGATCCAATGGAATTGGTTTCGTCGAAGTCCGAGATTGTGCCTCGGAAGGTTTTTTTTTAAATACCGATTTAAATGATAAAATTTCAAACTGAATAAAACAGTTCCAAATTCAATTCTAAAGCTTCCATTATCTTCGGTATTATTAATATAAATTTTCTAAGCCTTTGAAATAATTTTAATAAGCTTAAAACTGAAGATTCAAGTTTTTACCCGCACTTCAGTAAATTAAATTCAATAATTTAATTGCCAATTTCATCCTGATATTTGAAATTCAAGTCAAAATTTCTTCCAAACATTTAAAATCACTTAAATATTTTCAAATTCAAATACCAAAAATTCTGAGTCGTCACATCCTTCTCCCCTTAAAAGAATTTCGTCCCGAAAATACTAGTTAAGAAGAATGATCCTCAACCCATTTATCATTTTTTTCCAATTCAAATAGTTTATAACAACAACCAAAATAAATCTTTTTATCAAAGACTCATTCACTTCACATAACTTTCCAAAGTTTTCCATAGTTTCCAATCAACATTGTTTACTTCACAATTCAAATTTAAATTTAAATTCAAATTTCAAATTTTCAAATTTTCTCAAAAAATTTCTAACTCCCTAAATTTTCGAAAAATTTCGCCAGCGTCTCCTTTGTGCGGCTAGCTTGGTACGACTACAAAATGCCACAACAGGCCCCCAGATTCAAAAAGAAAACAAAACGCCAAGAGGCTGGACAAGAAAATCATCAAATTTCATACTGGATTTAAATACATACCTTTTCGAGAAATTCAAACTTTTATCTTTGAAGTCAAGATCCAATTCCCTTTTCATTTGAATCCTTGTATATCCTACTAATAATAATACCCAATTACCATTTCACAAATTTCCAGTTTAATCTTTACTCAATCATCAACTTAGAATATTTACTCAATTCAAAATATACTTAAGAATTTTGCCATTTACTTCTTAAGTTCAATAAATATTCTATATACACCATATATTTAATTTCATTTACTTGTATTTCAATTACGTTTAAATCCAATTCACCACTTTGGTTTTTAACTTATTTGTTTAAACTGGATTTTTTAATTCCATATGAATTTAATTTACCTTTCATTTATAATTATTGAATTCCCTTCATTTCAAACCATATCTAAATTTATCATTCCTTCTATTAGTTCCAGTTACTAATTTTATTTTAATACCTCGCTTTGTTTATCACAAATCAAATTCAATTCCATAACTGTTTTTATCAGATTTTAGAGTCTTTGCAACATTTCATAATCATCTTTGAAAATCAATTCAAATTATCCTTTGAATTGCAAAACCCAAACCCAGTTTACAAACAACTTCTATTTAAAATAATTCGGCAGCAATTCCTCTCATAGAAACCCGAAAATGAACATCGATGATGCTGCAGTCATCACCGAAGTTATTTTCCAGCGACCGAAAAGAGTTTAGTGCTTTTATCCCTCTAAAACATTTTCCAAATATTTTTAAATTCCAAACTCCATCAAATTTCAAATTTAATTCAAAAATTATTTCCCAATTAGTTTCACCGTTATCTTTCCAAACATTTGAAAACCATTTTCAAACTCAAAATTTCAAAACTTTTCAAACCCTTTCAATTCTTTTCGAAAACATTTCTCTGGAATTCCATTTCAAATTACAAATCACATTTACAATTTACATTCTCAAATTCCATTTGTATGGGATTTTATTTCTTAACTTTGGAGTTACATTTCCTATTCAATAATCAATGATAATAATTTAATATTATCACTTCCTAACATCCAAGCAACCGTATACTATAATAATTTACAAAAATTATTTCCTTTTATGTACAAAAATAATTTAGGTAAAATTATTTCATTTACCCTATTTTTTAAAACAATACTATGTCAGTTTATCTTGTTTAAGAGTTTAGAAACCCCTATCGATACAGTTGGTCAAACTGCACCGACCTGAATCTATAAACAATCAACCGATAAGTCAACACAATATAAACAATTTTATATCCACTAACAAATACGCACTCATATCTGTTATTACACTCAACTCATTGTAGAGTACTACTGACTCTATCTCTAATGAGTAATCCCCACCAGAGCCAAGGTTGTCGCTTAACTAAATGCTCTGATACCATATTGTAATGACCCGATTTTTCAACTTTCGAAAGTCGACATCAATACGTCCACTGTATCAACTACCGAACAATCGAACGTTGAAAAATCAGACCATTAGAGTTTAAAGAAGAAGAAGATAGAAGAAGAACAGAAACAACAACAGAATCTCACATTTCGCAGCGGAACAAATATAATAGATATCATTAAACAAAATCACTATATCAGTTTAGACATTACGACATCAGAATATTACAACAACAACATACAAATAATGGCAGTTATAATAACCTACCCCTATGGTTGAATACACAGCAGAATGATAATAATATACGGAAGTACGTCTCGCCATCCAGCCCAAACTCCAGATCTCCATAGCATCTCTCTTTTCGACCTCGCTCCAGAATAATGACAACCCGACTTTAGGCTGCCCGGGTGGAAAATTATGGGCACCCAGAGTTTAGAAAGGGAACAATAAACTCCAGGTCAGTCATGGGACTGGCGTGAGATCTTAAAAACAGTTATTTTCACAACGAAAATAAAAAGAAATCCGCCATGCTTTTGGAAAAATGAAACTGCCATAAGGCCTCCAGCCACACACACAATGCAAACGCACACTTGGAGGAGATTTCTCCTTATGACAGTCAAAAATGCTTGATATGCGAAAACCTTTGGATATTATTATTAGTGCATAGTGCAGAAAACATTTCGAAAGTATAATATTAATCTTAGCCCGCATACCACATTTCGTCGTATGCCTACTATAGCTACCATGTTCAATAGCAGGTTACCACCACATTCCATGGCAGGTTATACAATTAAAAACCATACAGGGCACGTATTATTTATTTGGATTTCCAAAAATTGGTCAGGCTAAGGAACTTCCTTACCGAAATGGAAATGGGTACGCCTCTGGAAGGACGCCCCCGAGAACCTAACCGGATCTCTGCTAACAAGGCCGACGTTACCTCACGCTCTAACCAAGCTATAACATAGGTAACTACCACACAAGTATGCCATCCCCGGTCGTTACATACCTTTATCCGAGGATCCTCAACCACAAAGCAACAACCATAAAGTATAATAAATTTTCGGCATCAACATAGGTAAAATATCTGGGCTCCATACCATTATATCACCTCTTATCCAGAAGGAAATGGACAGACTCTAGAGAAGCGACACCTAAAAACCTTGTCGCAACATTCCTGTTTCGACCATTTCCGGGTTGTGAGGCTCGACGAAGTCTCGTCCACAAATCTAAGCTTTTCACGAAAGCCATGCTTCGATCAATAAATGATCAGCAGCACTTCGTATGTCGCATTACCAAATTGGGAATGTATCACTAGTAACCATCAACTACATAACCTCTGAGCTCGTACGTCTCAAAGAAGAGTGTTAAGCTAAGAGAATAAATCTCCGCCACCAAACAAAAATGTATTTGATAGAAACCAACTTTACATCTCAAAGTGTAATGTCAGACATACATCCATACAAGTCTGTTTCGGGTTCGAACAGAACCAAAGGCACTTCACAAAGAAGACCTTGCAAATCCGGATAATCCCTAATCACGTCCGGACTCCCCATCACAAAGGGGTGATCAAATCTCTATACCGGGGATTAGCTGGTGCAGAGACATTCGACAGGTAATCCTTTCGCTTTCGAAAATACCCGGTCTTCAACGCCATATTCAAATGCAATCCCATTTCGTCGTATCATTTTCGGAATGGGTTTTATGACACAAAGTCCTCTCCCGGCTAATCCGAATAACGAGCGCTTATTTTTAAAAATAAGTGTTACATTTGGATTTCAAACAAATCACAACAATTTTCACTTCGATCTTTTAAAAAAAAGATCCATCACAATCACAAAGGTTCGATGTGGTTTTTGAATATCCAATTGGAATCCGACCCCCGGTTGCATCGAAACTCAAACGCCATTTAAAGGCCAATATTGATAGTCGGTTACTTAACTATCAATTAACATTCACAACAATTACCGGATTTCAAATAATATTCCTCAGTTATTTATTTTCAAAATATCTTTGCAAGATATATTTTCACACTTCAACCGTTTGAAAACAAATTTCAAATCACTTTTCAATCGTGGAATAAAATTCACGAAATCATTTATTTCCACTGAAAATCTGCCAAGTCCGGATACTTTTAAAAATAATTTAAATCACTTATCCAAATATATATTTGGAAACACTTCACTTAAAATATTGGTTATAAAAACATTATACTAATATTACATATTAACTTTAAGTCCAAACAAATTTTTAAAATAAAATTAGTAGATAGATTATAAATATTTAAATAACCATTTTATAAAACAAATATTAATTAAATCTTTAAATCGTTACTTCCATAAATAATTAAATAAATCTTTACTTTAAAGATTCACAAAATAACTTAAGAACTAATTTCTCCAAAATATTCTTTTAAAACCAACTCAAGAACTTTTAATTTATACTTGAAAGCTACTTTGAAAACATACTCGGCTTTCCAGGGAAAATACGCTTTCCATTTCAAAATGGTCCATTTAAACCAATTAATAAACCCTTCTCGATTTATTTAAAATTTACGTTCCAAATCCGTAAATTCCTTTCCACACTTTTTAAAAATAACCCAATGTTTATTTTTAAAAAAAAATTCCCTTTCCTTTACAAATTCTCATTGTGAATTTAGATTTCCAAATATCAACTGATATACGATTTTGAAATATTCACTTTCAACACCAAATCAAAGTTCAATTGATTTCCAAATTTATTTTCAAACATCAAATCAATTTCAATCGATTTCCCAAATTCATTTCCGTTTTAAAATAAATTTCTTTATCTCTTCCAATTCATTTAAATATCTGAATTTTAAAAAAATTCTTCAACTATTAAACAATATTATTCAAAACCCATTTATTAAAATCTTTTCCCATATTTCGGAATTTATTCAATAAGTTTTCAAAAATGTAACTTTATCTATTTAAATTTCCTCTTTTTAAATTCACTCAATTCTTTAAATGAATTTGTTTAAAGCTTCTACTTTAAATTCCATAAATTCAATTTCATATTTCTAGTATCCTACGATACCAAAAATATATTCGGCTAAATCATAGCCTTCAACAATTTCAATCACAAATATAATCATACACAGATTATAAATAATCACACACAACATTGAAACAAATTCAATTATTTGAGGAATCCAGTTGGATCCCTTCAACCTGTTTCCCTACATCCATAGATGTTAGCACAACAATTAAATACCCATTCCACTTCGAGGTGGAATATCGCGGTATATGGGATTTATAAAATATCATCCGCTATTATGCGGCGCATAGGGTCTCATCCGCTATATAATGCGGGAAATCAACAACTCCAAATACATATATAATACCAATTCCACTTCGAGGTGGAATATCGCGGTATATGGGTTTAATATAATATCATCCGCTATTATGCGGCGCATAGGGTCTAAATCAATATAACTGATAATAATTTATCATTCAAGCACACAATCAACAATTTAAATTTAACTATCACAATTTAACAATCAATCAATAACTGAAATTTCCAATTATTGAAATTTGAGTGAGAAGATCTCACCTTAGCCTATGCATGTAACACATTTTTTATTCTAGCTTCATTTCTCGATTTTAAAACTCGTAATAAACAATTATATGATTTAATTAATATTCAAAATAAATCGAATAATTAACCGTCGTTTAATCGATTTTACCTTATCTAATTTAATTTCAAACAAATTTCCTTTTCAATAAAATATTTACTAATTACCAAAATAATTACGTATGTTAACTAAATTAATTAATTTTTTTCCATTAAATAACTTTATTTAAACACATTTCCCTTGAAACTTCATATACTAAAATAATTGAATAAATTAATTAAACATGTTCATCATCACTATACTGTGTATAAAAATTTCTCCGACTAAAAGAAAGGTGTTCTGTTTAAACCTTATACATTTCAAATTTCTTTCATCTATATATTATTTTTATTAAATCAAAATTAATGAAGAAAAAAAATTCGTAAACCATATCAACATCCTCACCTGCTGCCATCACCAATGCAGCACCACTTTCCAACCTTCATTCTCGAGCCCGAGAACCCTAGACCCGCCGCGTCGCATTGCCACTCGCGAGCTCCACGCCGCTGTCGCCTGACAAATGCTCGATCGCAATAGCCCCTCCCTCGAATGCATGAGTGCTCGCACAGCTACCAAACGCATCGCCGCCGCCTCGAGTCAAACTCGAGCCCCTGGTCGCTTTCGAATCGTCAGCCTTCTAATTTGCCTCGCGCCAAATCACGATTCTCGATTTCTTTTTTATACGAGAATGGGGAAGAAAGGAAGAAACAAATGGGATTTATTCGGAGAGACTACCATTTTATTTTGATTTCTGATAGCCTGAAGAATGAGATTGAGAAAGAGGGTAGAGACTTAGTTTTATTTATTTCATTTTTTTCTTTACAACAAACGAACACGTGTCAAAAATGATCTCCAGGTGTTGAAAAAGAGAACGTGACATTTGCCTTGAGAATATTATATCAAATATATATTAATTTTAAATTTTAAAATTAGATTCGAATTTAAATCGTCTCCGTTTCGCAACTCAAAATCTCGACATCCTATCGAGGCATGCCGTCGGGCGTTCATAAGGTTATACCCCTATTCCGAACATAATGGAAAAGGTTTCGGGTCCAAATTCGATCATATGGAGAAGATAGCTTTTCGAACTCGGTTACTAAATTAAATTTTCGATAAAAATTCAGCGCGTTTACTTATCGTACGATCACGTGACAACTCCGGATGCTACAGAAATTGAAATCCGATAATAATACAATATTACGGATCCAATGGAATTGGTTTCATCGAATTCCGAGACTGTGCCTCGGTAGGCTATTTTTTTAAATATCGAGTTAAACGATAAACCTTCAAACTGAATAAAACAGTTTCAAATTCAATTCCGAAGCTTCCATTATCTTCAGTATTATTAATATAATTTTTCTAAACCTTTGAAATATTTTTAATAAGCTCAAAACTGAAGATTCAAGTTTTTACCCCCACTTCAATAAATTAAATTCAATAATTTAATTGCCAATTTCATTCTGTTATTTGAAATTCAAGTCAAACTATCTTCCAAACATTTAAATCACTTAAATATTTTCAAATTCAAATACCAAAAATTTTGGGTCGTCACAACGCAATTCCTTTAAGGAGGGTAGTCTATAACAACCCGCATATTTCACGATTGTATATTCAAATGTTTTATTTAAATATAGCATCGTTAGTCGAATTAAAGTCTGAAATGCTACTTTTGGCAAACAGTCGGTTTAGAGTCGAGACCAGTTACATTGATTTCAAAATGGTGTTTGCGCCCTTTTTGAGTATAAACGTCGATATGTTTGGAGTTGGGTTGAATTTTGCTATTTTTCTATTGGGTTTGGGTTTTAGCCCACTAACCCAACTCATCTAATACCCTAACTCCTCAACTCTTCATTCATTCTACTCCTCATTTCCTAACACTCAATCTAAAGTAAAAATGGGGAAAAGAAAAGGAAATTAGAAATTCCTAAGCCCCAGTTTTGCTAGGAAATTCAAGCTCTAGATCCAAAATCAAAGAGAATCTCAAGTTAGCATCCTTTTCATCTTCTCCATCTCAATTCGTATTTAATTTTTAGGAATTCCTATACCCTAACTTAGGAAATATTTGCTTATGAGCTTAGATTGGAGCTCCTAGAGTTGAATTTGAAAAGTGGTTGATCTTTCCTTTGTTTTAGAGCTTCTCATTTGTTGTTTTTAGTTTAACGGTGAGTTGTTGAACTCACATCTATGTCTATACCTATGGTAGTTGTTAGATATGAATTCCTAACATCTATTCATGATCATTTGCGTTTGATTTGAATCGATTTGGTGAATTTTCCACTTTTGGTGTTTTGAAATCAAAATCTTTAAAAATCATGTCTTAGATGTTTAGACATGTTATTGGTGGTGTATCGAAGAGCCTATAGGGCAGGGTTATCGCTTGACATAAATCCTTAGCAACTATCGCTCTTTGATCGCTTTCGGTATGGATTTTCCCTCTTTAGGCTAAGCAAAGTTTTTGCCTAGCAGGAAAATCCAGACGTCTGGTTGAAAAAATCCAGACTTCTGGAAGGAATCACTGGAAAAGAGAAAAATTTGACAAATGCAAAAAAATGCAGAGAATAGAATCAGACGTCTGATACAACTTTTCAAACGTCTGGTACACCGTGTCAGACGTCCTGTACACCCTTTCACACATCTGATACAACCTGTCAAATGTCTGATAAAGCCTTTCAGACGTCTGGAAGGTTTCTGAAAAATATATATTTCCAGAACCTAAATCTAGATGTCTGGTTAAACCATCCAGACATCTAGAACTGTTTAATTTGCCTATTTTGGCTGTTTTTGATTGGATTTCCAATTTTAATCGATTTTTTTTAATTCGATTAGTTGTTATCATTTATTATTGATTTTGATGACTTATTTTCTGGATTTTTAAAAATATCCATTTAATGGATTTGATATCGATTTCTATAGTTTTGATTCACGTCATCGAATGTGAATTTTTGGCGATAGATTGTTTTTACAATCATTTCTGTGATTTGTTACTTTTAAATACAAAGGTTTCTATGCTAGTAAATACTCAAACTCTTTCACAAAAATGATTTCAACGTTATTTTTAATATAAAGCTTGTTTTTAAAACCGTTTTCCAATCTATTAGTATATACGAACCTTTACCACATTCGTACGAGAAATCTAATTAAACGAATTAACAAAACCAGTGATATGAAACGCTTGCGTTTACTTTGTTGGCTAATTCTTGGACTGGTTTGATTGAATTCTTGTGACAACTTTGGAGTGGAAATCTAAAATCTGTTCGTAAATATTTAAGTTAAGCCAGTGGTTATGGGACATGAAGCTAAACTCATATATTTACTAGCTTAGTGTAATTTACACTTATTTTCGAGTGGAAGTCTACAATTTGTTCATAAATAATTAAGTTATGCCAGTGGTTATAGGACATGAAGCCTAACTCATTTATTTACTTGCTTAGTGTAATTTACACTTATTGATCAATGATGATCATTTTGTGATTTAGACTAGCGATGTGCGATGTCTTTTTGTCCGCGTGGGGGGCGAAACCCCGTTTGTGGAGTTTCGGCTCAAAATTGGTGGGGTTGCGACCCATGGTCTTTGGGCTGTTTGTGGAGCCTTGGCTTAAAGGTCTTCGGGCCATCATGGAGCTTTGGCTTAAAATTGATGGTTAGCGACCATGGAATAGCATTCCGTTTGTGATGGACGTGTTGGTGAGTTTTCATGCTCCCTTTTGTGATAAGCTTCCCCCTTTGTGATTTTTGGATTTCTAATTGATGATTTTCTAGAATTTGTGTTTCACCAATTTTTATGATTTACATTGATAAGTTTTATCAATATTTGTGGTTTGGTGAATATGTTAAAGAATATGACATTCTTTTTGTGTTTGAGATTTTTGAGATATTATATGATTTTTGTTGTTGTTAAATGTATACTTGTCACAGTATGGCATTATTGTTATCATACGTTTTTGTTATATTTCTTATCCTATCTCATTTTATATGATATTTATAGATAGGCTGATCCATTTATTATTTTCTTCTTAAATAATACTTGGGTCAGACCAAGGTATTTTAGGTGCTTCTGCTTGACTTCTTATCAGGATCTGTCATCTGACTTTTGGCTAACTATTTAGCTTAGTATTTTTTGCTTTTATACATTCGAGATAGAGACTCCTTAATGTATACATATTCTTTTGTCTAACACTTGTACCAATTCTTTTGTGATGTAGTGGATCTTATATGACCACTACTTTGATATATACTTTTATGTGTTATATTCATATCTATTTCCGCCTTAGTGATATGAATATCTATGACTGAATTATGTTATATTGATTTTATTTTTGTTTCTGAAGACTTTATAGCCACTGTGTAGTAGCCTTGTATTTGTATTTGATATGTCAGATTTCCTCTTGAAACGAAATGCATGTAATACTATATGACATAACGGTACTCGTACAAAGCAATTACACGGATGGTGGCTCCTCAGCAGCCTTATTCTTCGTGCTAATCGATGGCATTACTCCGTAGTGTCTTTGGCTAGTGTGAGTATAGAGGTGGGGCATCACATAAAAACTCCATCTTCATCTTTAAGGAATGATGTCTTTAACACTGAATTACTCAAGCTGACCCTAGCGTAATGAAAGAAAAAACGCTCGAGTCAGAAATAAAAGTTTTTATGTAAGTTAAATCAATAAGAAAGTATGAGTGTATTATCTTCAAAGATATTTATGAGATTTTCCATCTCCTATCTAGTGCACAACATAAGTGCAATAACTTAAGATATGTTACAGGATTTTCCATCTCTTAAGAATCCGTTAAACTATCTATATGAAATAAGATACACTATATATGTAGTGTCTATTAATAAAGTAAAGTATTAAAATAACATTAAGGCTTTACACTGATCCCTCTGCTATATATGTAGTGTCTATTAATAAAGTAAAGTATTAAAATAACGTTAAGGCTTTACATTGATCCCTCTTAACACATTTTTAAGCAGGTAGTCTGCACAGGTCCTATAACACAACCAATAACGTCGGTAGCCAGTAAGTCCCATTTAGTACTAAAACAAAATCATAGTGGGCTCGTATAAGGGTAAAAGTATGACAAGGCACGTGAGGCAATGCAAAAGTAGGATACTACCGTTTTGCGTTTCCTTATTGGTGGTAACCCCTAATGGCCCACCGCGAACATCCATCCCATAATCAAATCAAGGTGCACCAATCGAGCCCAAAAAGTCAAAATGGAAATACAAAGAACAGATGTTGCTATAGGTACCTAGCCTCCTCGGTCATGTATGACTCTTGTTTTAGTCATTTCAAATTGAAACAAGTGTTGGGGTCCATCCATAATCGTTCTCTTTCTTCAAACCCAGCAAACTCTTCCAATTCAACCTCTACATTCCGGATAACATCCACCATGTACATAGTTGTTAAACTGGTTTCGGTATTGACAGAGAGTATACCAATATTCGCCCCCGGTCTCTTTAACGACCAAACATCATTTTTCACACCTATTGGTTCTTTTAAATTTAAAGAACAAGTCAGATTTCATATCAAAATTTCGAATTCACATCAAAAATCTTTTTGAATCCAAAATAGGTTATACCTTCTACCAAAACATTTGTATTTGAGTCAACGACTAAAATCTAAATAGTCCCCTTTTAAAATAGTTTAAATATTGAAGATGGTTTGAATAATTAAAATAGTTTTAATGTTAAAAAATAGTTTGGAATAATTAAAATAGTTTAAAGATTAAAAATAGTTTATAATATAAAATAGTTTTAGTATTGACAATAGTTTTGAATAATTAAAATAGTTTGAATAATTAGAATAGTTTATATATTAAAACAATTTGATTATTAAATTAGTTTTTATATTAACATAGTTTATATTAAAACCGTTTCTTTCTTTCATAACAAGGTTCAAATTCCAAGGCATAACAAATTCAATTTTTCGACTTCCAATTCAAGTCAACTTCATATTCAAAATTCTATTTAAATCAACCTCAATTTCATGATTTTAAAGTTACTTCAAATTCAATTTGAACAGTTATATTCAAAAGCTAAAAGTTTCAATTCAAATTCTCATTTTGAAAAAATTTAGTTTAAATCCGCTTCATGTCCAACTTGGAAATACCATTTAAACCATTTAAATAAAGTAAATTCAATGTTTAAATTATAATTTAAGCATTTAAAATTATCCACTTTCAATAAATTCAAATAATATCTCAATTTCAACTTTAAAATTTCAAATTGAAATCCTTAAACAACTTCATTTAAATAGTTTCAATTTCAACATTTTAAATCTCGAACTAGAAAATAATTCAATTCATATAAATTAAAGTTTTATTTTCTTTAAAATAATATCATTCAAACAAAACAAAATTCAAGGTTTTAAACTGTAAGGACCCGCAAATACATACCCCTTTGAGTCAATAATATTCTCCATCAGTTCAACTCAAATTGGACGTAAATACTGCGACGCCCCACCTCTATACCCACGCTAGCCAAGAACATTACGGTGAATGCTGTCAAGTAGCACGGAGAATAAGGCTATTGAGGAGCGACCATCCGTGTAATTGCTTTGCGCGAGCATCGATATGTCAGATAGTATAACATGCATTTCTTTATCAAGAGGGAAATCCGACATACCGACACAAACTCAAAGCTACTACACAGTGGCTATAATATCTTCAGAAACAAATATAGAAATAAACATAACATAAATCAGTCATAGACAATTCATCTCACAAAGGCGGAAATAGATATGAATATTACACTAGGAAGTGTACATCAGAGTAGTGGTCTAAAAGATCCACAATAATACAAAGGAATAGCAACCCGTGCTATACAAAAGAATACAACTATGAGTCCATATCTCAAGTGTATACAACAAAATAAACTACTAATCTAAGTAGTTAGCCAAAAGATCATATGATAACCCCAGAAGAGAAGTCAAGCAGAAGCACCTGTAACATCTCGGTCTGACCCGAGTATTATTTAAGAAGAAAATAATACACAGATCAGTCTAGCTATAAATATCAGATGAACTGATATAGAATAAGAAATATGACAAAACGTATAATAATCACAATGCCAAGCTGTGATAAATAAGTAATTGAAAAATCAATAAGAGATTAATCAATATCGCAAAGATCTTCTCAAAGATAAAAAGGAATGTCATACTCCTAATTTCATTCACCAAGCCACAATAAATGACATATATATCAATGCCAATCGTAAAAGTTGGTGAAACATGAATTCCAGAAATCAACACAAGAAATCCAGAAATCAAATAATTCGGAGCATCGACGTTGTACAGCATGACGTCCGACGATCCAGAAACACAATAAAAGGGAACAACGACGTCGTACAGCGTGACATCCGATGAACCAAATCACAATCAAAGGGAACAACGACGTCGTACAGCGTGACATCCGATGGACCAAAACACAATCAAAGGGAACAACGACGTCGTACAGCGTGACATCCAATGAACCAAATCACAATCAAAGGGAACAACGACGTCGTACAACGTGACATCCGATGAACCAAATCACAATCAAAGGGAACATAGACGTCGTACAGCATGGCATCCGATGAACCAAATCACAATCAAAGGGAACAACGACGACTTACAGCGTGACATCCGATGAACCAATCACAATCAAAGGGAACAACGACGTCGTACAGCGTGACATCCGATGAACCAAATCACAATCAAAGGGAACAACGACGTCGTACAGCGTGACATCGGATGAACCAAATCACAATCAAAGGGAACAACGACGTCGTACAGCGTGACATCCAATGAACCAAATCACAATCAAAGGGAACAACGACGTCGTACAACGTGACATCCGATGAACCAAATCACAATCAAAGGGAACATAGACGTCGTACAGCGTGGCATCCGATGAACCAAATCACAATCAAAGGGAACAACGACGACTTACAGCGTGACATCCGATGAACCAATCACAATCAAAGGGAACAACGACGTCGTACAGCGTGACATCCGATGAACCAAATCACAATCAAAGGGAACAACGACGTCGTACAGCGTGACATCGGATGAACCAAATCACAATCAAAGGGAACAACGACGTCGTACAGCGTGACATCCGATGAACCAAATCACAATCAAAGGGAACAATGACGTCGTACAGCGTGACATCCGATGGACCAAATCACAATCAAAGGGAACAACGACGTCGTACAGCGTGACATCCGATGGACCAAAACACAATCAAAGGGAACAACGACGTCGTACAGCGTGACATCCGATGGACCAAAACACAATCAAAGGGAACAACGACGTCGTACAGCGTGACATCCGATGAACCAAATCACAATCAAAGGGAACAACGACGTCGTACAGCGTGACATCCGATGAACCAAATCACAATCAAAGGGAACAACGACGTCGTACAACGTGACATCCGATGAACCAAATTAATAAGACATCGCACAATGCTAGTCTAAAACATAAAATGATCGTCATGATCAAAGAGAAGTGTCAATTACAGTAAGCTAGTAAATATATGAGCTTAACTTCATGTCCCATAACCACTAGCTTAACTTAAATATTTACGAACAAATTGTAGATCTCCGCTAGAAAATTGTCGCAAGAGTTTCAATCGAACAAGTCCAAGAATTAACCGACGAAGTAAATGCAAGTGTTTCATACCACTCGTTTTACTAAGTCGTTTAGTTAGGTTTCTCATACGAGTAAGGTAAAGGCTTGTATATACTAATAGATTGGAAAACGGTTTAAGAAAACGAGCTTTGTAATAAAATAGTGTTGAAATCATTTGAAGAAAGAGTTTTGATATTTACTACTAGTACAGAAAACCTTTATACTTTTAAAGTGACAAATCACAAAGAAGATTGTAGGAACAATCAATCACTAAAATTCACATACGAAGACGTGAATAAAAATCCAAAGAAATCGATAAAAGATCCATCGAAATGGATATTCAAAAATCCCTAAAAAGGAGTCATCAAGGTCATAATAAATGATAACAACAAATAGGATATGACACGAATCGATTAAAGTTGGAAATTCAAACAACTAGGCAAAAAGGCATAGTCGGCAGATAGGAGCAGGTCGGTCAACCGGTCTCCCTGAGTCGGTTGACCGAACCAAAAACAGAAGTGCACGGGGTAGCAGGTCGGTCGACCGGACCCTGAGCTCGGTCGATCGAGCCCTGCAGCCTGCACTTCCAAACAGAGGCAGGAAATGCCCATTCTACAGGTCGGTCGGCCGGCCCAGGGGCTCGGTCGGCCGAACCTGTTGCTGGCACTCCCATGCCCTATTTCAAATGAGGTGCAAATCTCGATCATATTGCAATCGCACGAGCAACGGCGCTAAGGGTTTATGCCAATCGACTACCCGGCCCTATATGCTCCTTGATGCATCACCATAAACATGTTCAAACATCAAAGTTAGGATTTTTAACGAATTGAACTCAAAACACTAAAAATTGGAATTTTCACCAAATCGATCCAAACCAAAAGCAATTGCACAAGAATAAGCGTTAGGAATTCATACCTAACAATCGAAGATAATTCATAGACTTAGATGTGAGATTAAAAATCTCACCTTTGAACCCAAATCAATGAAGAAGAAGCTTGAAAGCAAAGGAGAATCAACCACTCTTCAATCCCAACTCAAGAAGCTTGATTCTAAGCTTAAAAGAGAAATATTTCCCAAATTAGGTTTAGAAAATTTCTGAAATTGGAAGGAGAATGAGTTGGAGAAGAAGAAAGAAATGCTTACCAATGGGTTCTCTTTGATTTTGGAGCAAGAATTTGAGCTAGCAAGAGGAACTAGGGCTTGGAGTTTCTAATTCCCATTCTCTTCCACCATTTTTGCTTGAGCTTGAGTGTTAGGAATATGAAATGAAGTAATGAAGAGTTGGAGTGGATTGGGAGTGAGTTAGTAAGTGGCTAATGGGTTCAGCCCAAACCAAAGCCCTAAGTGAAAAAGTTCAAAATTCTACTATCTCCAAACATGTCGAAGTTTATACTCAAAAAGGTCGCAAACGTCATTTTGAACTCAATGGAAGGGGTCCCGAGTCCTAATTCGACCGTTTTCTAAAAGTAGCTTTTCGGACCAAAATCCGACGAACGATAAAATATTTAAATAAAATATTTAAATATAAAATCGATAAATATGCGGGTTGTTACAGACTCCCCTCCTTAATGAAATTGCGTCCTCGCAATACTTAAGAGGAAAATAAGAAGTAACAACCATGGAAGCATATCAACACAAAAGAAAATTGAAATAAGAAGTTCACCAAAAAGAGCATGAAAGAGTTAGCAAGAACGGGATCGCTCAATGAATTCTCTAGATTCCCAAGAGTAATCCCTAGGATTAGAGAACCATTGAACTCCCACAAGAAGAACATCTTTATTCCGAAGGCGCTCAACCTCCGAAGCAATGATGCGAATGGAATGTTGCTCATAAATCAAATCTGGTGAAACTTCAATTTCCACAATATCACCAGGCACAAGAATAAAAATCAGAATCCCTAAGGCATTTCCATAGATAAAAGGCATGGAGAACGTCAAGAATAGTAGAAAATTGAACTGGTGCAACGACGTAGTACAATAACAGTACGCCCGAGAAACCAGAAACTCAGATAATTTGGAACATCAGCGTAGTACAAAAACGGTACGCCCAATGAACCAAAGCCCGAATAATTTCGGAACACCGACGTAGTACAAAAACGGTACGTCCAATGAACCAATAAACCGGAACAATGATGTAGTATAATAATGGTACATCCATTGATCCAGATAAGATGGAACATCGATGTAGTATAATAAAAGTACATCCGATGAACCGAACACCATAAAAGAACATCAGACGCGAGTCCATAAAAGAAACGAGATGAAACTCAATAAAACGAAGTACATCAAAACGTCTGGTGAACTTGATAAAAAGATAATTCCATTCAGACATCATCAAAGAATCAACACCTTGTTGCCTACGACAAAGCGCGTTGGCAACACGATTTCAAAAGATCAAGATCATAAGATGCCAGGAACTCGAGTCGACATGAAGTTCCTTATGAGAAAATAAATATTCCAAAGATTTATGATCGAGGTAGAGAACAAATTTCTCATCCAAATATGATGATGCCAAATTCCAAAAGTAAAAACAATAGCCGCGAGCACTAGATCATGAGTGGCATATCTAGTCTTGATAAGCTATAATGATTTAGAAGAACAAGTGATAGCACGTTCTCCTTTGCAAGAGAATGGCATTCCAAACCAATACGACTAGTATCGGTACAAATAGCAAAGTCTTGGTTCCCCTTCAGGAATCACAAGAACAAGAGTATCGAAAGGAAGGGTTCTTTTAAATAATCCTCTTTCTCGAAAAGTTAAAACTTTCAAAATTACATTTTTATTTTTATGTAATAATCTTTCTACAAAAATTTACATTTTTACAAGTCAATATATCGTGTCTGACTGTCTCATCAAAGCGTTTAGGAGATTCTTATCGATAATGTTGATCAAGCGCATCGACCAGAATTCTTAAAACACTCAACGGGCAATAAAATCACAAAATCATATTCTATAGGATAAGTTTCTCAAAAACTTCTAAGAATATTCTTTGTTCGTTTTAAGAACAAAAATCCAATTTTACTTATAAATTAATCTTATGGAAAAGATTTGCAAAATTTTAAATTACTATTTTCATCCGAAATCAATAAATACAAGAATGGTCTCATCGAAATAATCATAGAATATTCGATTTATAAAATGGATGAAATAAGCTGGACAAACTGAATGACATAATAATTCATTCATAGGAATCATAACAAGTGCGGAATGCGGTAAGTGGAATGCCAACTTCCACAACTCGTAGCAAATGAAAACTGGTGGTAAGGTCAAAATGAAAAGACCTTAGCACCACACAAAAGATTACTTAGGTGATAATCCTAAGACAAGCTCAAAGATTCCGGAAAATTCACAACTACCCAAATGAGAGAAATAACGCTCTACTCAACATGTGAGCTTAAAGAATAAAATGATGCCATCAATTTTTAATTCAAAATCATAAAAGAAAAATAGAAATCTGCTTAATAGATTGAAAATGTCAAAGATGAATAGTCCACTCGAGAAAATAGGATATAGGATTCATTAACGATTAAGCCAATCCTATCGCACAAATCAATTCCGAAGCCTAAGTAATATCGGCTCGGAAAGAAAAATCACGTAAAATAATTTTCGACATCAAATAAAAGCAAATTGAGTGTTGCGGATCTACCATCCGGATTCGCAATTCTCAACGAAGACATCAAGCCCAAAATGTTTAAAGAAAAAGAATCAACAAGTTCTTTTGATATAAAATAGTGAGATGGAACCCATATCAAAAAGAACACGAACAAGATAATCACAAAGCAAATGTCATCAAGGATTGAATGAGAAATACCTTGACCACGAGAAGTGTTACCAGGAGCTTGCACAATATTCAGCTCTCCCTCTCTCCTGCTTTGAAGAATGGGACATGTAGATATAAGATGACCCGAACTTTTGCAATAACGACAAAAGAGAGGTTTCGGGCACTCCTTTGCATAGTGGTCCGTGGAACCACAATTGTAGCATCGTCCACAACTAGAGATAGGAGACTTTGCTACCGGAGTTTGTTGCTTCCCTTTCTTGATGGGATTGGGGCCTTCGAATTTAATAGGCCTCTTCATGTTGTTGTTGAAGTTCTGTTTGGCACACACAACTTCAATGTCGCTTTCTCTATCGGCCTCTTCAAGACGAAGAGCGATATCAATAAGCTGATCAAATGAAACCTCAAGTTTCAAAAGCAATGGCTTCTTAAGATTCTTATTCAAGCCATAGACAAATCTCTGATTTTTCTTCATCGGGGTATTAATATACTCAACCCCGTATTTAGAAAGAGATTCGAAAGATGCGACATAGTCTATCACAGAAGATTCACCTTGAACAAGGTCAATAAAACGCCGGGCCAAAGTTATTTTTTCAGCCTCCGGCACAAATTTCAATTCGAATCTTTCCCGGAATTGCTCCCAAGTGAGATCCGCTTCAACGATTTCAGAAATTAAAAGCTCATACCAATCTAACGCTCTTTCTTGGAGCATGCTAGAAGCCACTTGGACTCGATGTAGATCAATAAGGTTCATGCGAGAAAAGATACGATCGCATGATTTGAGCCAAGCTTGAATTTCTATAACACTCTCGGATCCCTTGAATGGCCTTCCACCCAAATCGGTATAGTCTCTGCACAAGCGTGCAAAACCTGATCTAGGATGAGTAGGCTCCGGATTAGAACCAGCTGCTTGAGCATTCGTGACAAGGTCAAGAAGTTGCTGGGCAGACATAAAAACTCCATCTTGGGGAGTAACACTAGATTGACCGGCGCTGGGACGGCCTGGTCTAACCATTTCTCTTCTTTAAGAAAGAAAGAAAGAAGAGGAAAAAGTTATTCTCAAAATAAATATCAAGCAATCTTGATAGATAAAACAAGGAATCATAAAAAAAAGGATGAATCGGTATGAAGACTCGAATAAAATCCTAAAGCACGACTCCTAAGATGGACTTAGGACGATGATCCTTGTTAAATTATTCTACATTGTTCCGAAGTTTGGCTCTGATACCATGCTGTGACGCCCCACCTCTATACCCACGCTAGCCAAGAACATTACGGTGAATGCTGTCACCTAGCACGGAGAATAAGGCGGTTGAGGAGCGACCATCCGTGTAATTGCTTTGCGCGAGCATCGATATGTCAGGTAGTATAACATGCATTTCTTTATCAAGAGGAAAATCCGACATACCGACACAAACTCAAAGCTACTACACAGTGGCTTTAATATCTTCAGAAACAAATATAGAAATAAACATAACATAAATCAGTCACAGACAATTCATATCACAAAGGCGGAAATAGATATCAATATTACACTAGGAAGTGTACATCAGAGTAATGGTCTAAAAGATCCACAATAATACAAAGGAATAGCAACACGTGCTATACAAAAGAATACAACTATGAGTCCATATCTCAAGTGTATACAACAAAATAAACTACTAATCTAAGTAGTTAGCCAAAAGATCATATGATAACCCAAGAAGAGAAGTCAAGGAGAAGCACCTGTAACATCTCGGTCTGACCCGAGTATTATTTAAGAAGAAAATAATAAACGGATCAGTCTACCTATAAATATCAGATGAAATGATATAGAATAACAAATATGACAAAACGTATAATAATCACAATGCCAAGCTGTGATAAATAAGTAATTGAAAAATCAATAAGAGATTAATCAATATCGCAAAGATCTTCTCAAAGATAAAAAGGAATGTCATACTCCTAATTTCATTCACCAAGCCACAATAAATGACATATATATCAATGCCAATCGTAAAAGTTGGTGAAACATGAATTCCAGAAATCAACAAGAGAAATCCAGAAATCAAATAATTCGGAGCATCGACGTCGTACAGCGTGACGTCCGACGATCCAGAAACACAATAAAAGGGAACAACGACGTCGTACAGCGTGACATACGATGAACCAAATCACAATCAAAGGGAACAACGACGTCGTACAGCATGACATCCGATGGACCAAAACACAATCAAAGGGAACAACGACGTCGTACAGCGTGACATCCGATGAACCAAATCACAATCAAAGGGAACAACGACGTCGTACAGCGTGACATCCGATGAACCAAATCACAATCAAAGGGAACAACGACGTCGTACAGCGTGACATCGGATGAACCAAATCACAATCAAAGGGAACAACGACGTCGTACAGCGTGACATCCGATGAACCAAATCACAATCAAAGGGAACAACGACGTCGTACAGCGTGACATCCGATGAACCAAATCACAATCAAAGGGAACAACGACGTCGTACAGCGTGATATCCGATGGACCAAAACACAATCAAAGGGAACAACGACGTCGTACAGCGTGACATCCGATGGACCAAAACACAATCAAAGGGAACAACGACGTCGTACAGCGTGACATCCGATGAACCAAATCACAATCAAAGGGAACAACGACGTCGTACAGCGTGACATCCGATGAACCAAATCACAATCAAAGGGAACAACGACGTCGTACAACGTGACTCCGATGAACCAAATTAATAAGACATCGCACAACGCTAGTCTAAAACATAAAATGATCATCATGATCAAAGAGAAGTGTCAATTACAGTAAGCTAGTAAATATATGAGCTTAGCTTCATGTCCCATAACCACTAGCTTAACTTAAATATTTACGAACAAATTGTAGATCTACACTAGAAAATTGTCACAAGGGTTTCAATCGAACATGTCCAAGAATTAACCGACGAAGTAAACGCAAGCCTTTCGTACCACTCATTTTACTAAGTCGTTTAATTAGATTTCTCATGCGAGTGAGGTAAAGGCTTGTATATACTAATAGATTGGAAAACGGTTTAAGAAAACGAGCTTTGTAATAAATAGTGTTGAAATCATTTGAAGAAAGAGTTTTGACATTTACTACTAGTGTAGAAAACCTTTATATTTTTAAAGTGACAAATCACAAAGAAGATTGTAGGAACAATCAATCACTAAAATTCACATACGAAGACGTGAATAAAAATCCAAAGAAATCGATAAAAGATCCATCGAAATGGGTATTCAAAAATCCCTAAAAAGGAGTCATCAAGGTCATAATAAATGATAACAACAAATAGGATACGACACGAATCGATTAAAGTTGGAAATTCAAACAACTAGGAAAAAAGGCATAGTTGGCAGATAGGAGCAGGTCGGTCAACCGGACTCCCTGAGTCGGTTGACCGAACCAAAAACAGAAGTGCACGGGGTAGCAGGTCGGTCGACCGAGCTCGGGTCATCCGGACCTTGAGCTCGGTCGATCGAGCCCTGTAGCCTGCACTTCCAAACAGAGGCAGGAAGTGCCCGTTCTACAGGTCGGTCGGCCGGCCCAGGGGCTCGGTCGGCCGAACCTGTTGCTGGCACTCCCATGCCCTATTTCAAATGAGGTGCAAATCTCGATCAAATTGCAATCGCACGAGCAACGGCACTAAGGGTTTATGCCAATCGACCACCCGGCCCTATATGCTCCTCGATGCATCACCATAAACATGTTCAAACATCAAAGTTAGGATTTTTAACGAATTGAACTCAAAACACTAAAAATTGGAATTTTCACCAAATCGATCCAAACCAAAAGCAATTGCACAAGAATAAGCGTTAGGAATTCATACCTAACAATCGAAGATAATTCATAGACTTAGATGTGAGATTAAAAATCTCACCTTTGAACCCAAATCAATGAAGAAGAAGCTTGAAAGCAAAGGAGAATCAACCACTCTTCAATCCCAACTCAAGAAGCTTGATTCTAAGCTTAAAAGAGAAATATTTCCCAAATTAGGTTTAGTAAATTTCTGAAATTGGAAGGAGAATGAGTTGGAGAAGAAGAAGGAGATGCTTACTAATGGGTTCTCTTTGATTTTGGAGCAAGAATTTGAGCTAGCCAGAGGAATTAGGGCTTGGAGTTTCTAATTCCCATTCTCTTCCACCATTTTTGCTTGAGCTTGAGTGTTAGGAATATGAAATGAAGTAATGAAGAGTTGGAGTGGGTTGGGACTGAGTTAGTAAGTGGCTAATGGGTTCAGCCCAAACCAAAGCCCTAAGTGAAAAAGGTCAAAATTCTACTATCTCCAAACATATCGAAGTTTATACTCAAAAAGGTCGCAAACGTCATTTTGAACTCAATGGAAGGGGTCCCGAGTCCTAATTCGACCGTTTGGCTTTTTGGACCAAAATCCGACGAACGATAAAATATTTAAATAAAATATTTAAATATAAAATCGATAAATATGCGGGTTGTTACAAATACGAAACAATAGAGTTAAAGAAGAAAGAGGTAGAAGAAGAAACAGAAAACAACGTCAGAATCTCACAGTCGCAACAGAACAATATATAATAGATAACAATTGATCTTTATACAAAAAGAACTATTACTGTTTTATACATTACTTCATCGGAGTACACACAAATCAATAGCACAATACCGGACGGTTATAATAACTTGTCCTCACAAAAGCTGATTATACAGCTTACCATATACAGCGGAATATAAGTTAGATACATGATATATGTCTCGTCATCCAGCTCATCTCTTGGGCTCCATGGCATCCTATCCTGAATTTGTACTACTCGGTCTGACCCGAGCATTATAGTAAAATAACACCCGAGTTAGTCTGGAAAACTAACGTGAGAAAACATATTCGATTGGATTATTAAAGTTTTCAAAATCCTTTGAAATCAAAGGTATCTCGTAAGACTACGCCACAAATAAACATGTCGGGTTTTTACCTTAAGATAACCAAAACATTTTAATCAAATCCGTTTGATATTATAATAATGTCTATAGAAAGTAAAATAGAATCTAGATGAAATGCTTGCATCTCACGTTCTAGCAATAGTTGGACAAAATTAAAATTGTATAGGCGCTTTTGGGAGATTGGATTCCATACAATGGCAGGGCTACTGGGTACCACCCGTCACAGTAACTGGCCTAGATCAACGAACAGAGGACCACTCTCTACTCCTACAACACAAGACCGACCTACCTCTAACCTGGTTAGACCGAATAAGATTACCCCGTGGTTGGGATCAGCAACCGCCCACCAAGCCGAGATTAAAGAGGACTCTTAACAGGGATGACCTTACCCTACTTAGGCGCTACCCACATAGCCTTGCCGCACCTCCCCTATTTTAGCCGTTCCCAGTTGATGAGGCATGAGGTTATGCGTTACTTTTTTAGAACACATTTCACTTAGAATGCTCATCGTCGTCCTGACGATGCTACGATAGCATTGTCCATACAAGTTGCCATGGCTCTGGATAAACCGAATCACCATCTTCATTATCTTCAGGGTCTTCATTCGCAAATGTTCAAACTGGATCGTAGTGATTTTCGGATCATAAAATCTAATCCCAGTCTCTTCGAAATGATCATCGCATTGGCCAATATTGATAGTTGGTTATTTAACTATCAAATAACATTCACAAGCCAAATATTTTATTTCCATTGAAAAGCACCAAGTCTTATCAAATTTAGTTTTCACATAAATTAAATCACTTTATCTAAAATTATACACTTAAAACATTTAAAATAAAACTACTTAAATCACTTTATTCAGAATAATAAATATGAAATTCTATAATAATTTCCCAAGTAAAACTTTATCCAATGACTACTTTTAAATAAAAACTACTATAGAAGATATAAATATTTAAAAGTTATCCTTTACATCAAGATACTAATTTACCCTTTTAAAAATAATTACTACTATAATTAACTTAAATAAATATTTACTTTAACAGTTTTAAAACAACTAAATAATAATTTTTCTAAAACATTCTTCCAAAACCACTTTTAAAACTTCTAATTTATACTTAAAAATCCCCTTTTGAAATTATACTTGGCTTTTCAGGAAAATACACTTTTCATTCCAATATAGCCCATCCAATCATTTATAAATCCTTCTCGATTTATTTCCACATTAATTTACGTCCCAATCCTCTAAATTTCCTTTTCCATGCTTTTAAAAATAAAAATCTCTATTTATTTTCAAAACGAATTACCCTTCCTGTGATGACCCGCCTTTCATTCCATAGAAAGACGTATCATCATTAAGAAAGAAAAGGGTGGAAAGAGAATAAATAGAAAGAAAGAACTAAACAACGTCAGAATATCACAGTGGAAACGGAAAAAATATTATATCACATAGATATTACATAACCATTACACATCAGAGTCAATACAGTTACAACATCACAGTAGACAGTCGTGAAGATATGTCTATCCATTACATTCCAAAATACAACAGACAAATGATACCAACACAGCGAAAATAGATATATATAGATACACCAAGTCTCCTACTCAAAGTCCTTCCAGAATTCGTCAAGCCAACCTGATCACTTGGCTACTCATAAAATTTGAGTACCCATGAGCTTTTAAAAAAACAGAATAAACTCCAGGTCAGCTATGGGTCTGGTATGAGTAAACGGTTAAGTTGTTTAACTTGAAAAACCTTTGAAATAAAAGTATCTCTTAAGACTCTCCGCAAATAAATATAGATAAGTTTTCCCCTTACGATAACCAAAACATTTGATAGGAAATCTGGTTATATTATATTAGTGTCTAGGGTTTTCAAATAAATATTCACATAGGCAAAATTGTTATATTATTAAATTCCAGCATACATAGGTATACAATCAAGTCCGAGATCACTTATTGGAGAATGGATTCCGTAAAATGACAGGGCTACTGGGGTACCGCCCGTCACAGTACGTGGTCTAGATCACTCTACCGAGGATCCACCCTGATCCCTTGCAACACAAAACTGGAGCAACCTCTTACTGGATAGTCCGAATATACTCCTGCGGTTGTGGCCAACAACCGCACACACAGTCAAATAAAGGGACCTCTAGACAAGGGAATATCTTATCCTACTTGGGTGCTACCTATTTAGCCTTGCATGCACCTCCCCTGTTTTAGCCATTCCCGGTTGATGAGGCTTGAGGCTACGATTACCTTTTTAAACACTTATCTTGGAATGCCCATCGTCCTCCATTGATAATGGTTTGATAGCTTTCATCCACTCAAGTTCGTTCCGGGTTCGAATGAAACCAAAGGCACTATCTCCGTTACACTCGTTTTGGAATCATCCTCAGAGTCAATGAAAAATAGCTCTTGCACTCTGAAACATTCATCTCGATCTTCAATTGATATTTCATGACTTATCGTTTGACATGGATCAATGTTGTTTTCGGGTAACAAATTTGATATCCGATCCCGGTCTCATCGAAATCCAAACGTATCTTTTAAGGCCAAGTTGTTTAAGAAAACAATTTAATTTAATTCAGAACATTGTATCTACACAGCATTCACCACAGATAAATAACTCACATTTATCACAGCGATATCCAAAGTATTGCATAACATAGAACATCACAAATTAACGTACTAAAATTTTTAAACAATCCAAGCATTTCATACAATCAATCATCCATAAGCAAGACTTATTAGTGCATAACTACAATTAATTTAATTAACTCAAAATAAATTAATTACTTATGAATTAATTACCTAACCTTCTTAATTAATCATTAATTAATTACAAGCCATTTTAATTATTTATTGAATTAATTAATCATTCTTTAATTACTTTTATTAAGTAATCTTTAATTACTGATTAATTATCCTTTAATTATTGATTAATTAATCCTTTAATTATTAATAATTAACCGTAATTATTAATTAAAAAAACTTAATTATTAATTAATAAATCCTTAATTACTAATTAATCCTTAATTATTAATTAATCTTTAATTACCCAAGACCTTAATTAATTTTAAGATGAATCATTTATCTTAATCACTTACTAAATTATCATTACAGTCTTAATTAATAAATCTTGGAAATAATTATCATTAACGTATAAATTAAAAACATTTTTACCCTTTTAATTAACTACTTAATTACACATTTAATTTAAGTTTAAAATAAACTTAAGAATTAACTTAATTAATTTAAGTTAAATAAATCATACAATTTTTCTTAACCTAAATATTTTAAAAACATCTATTATTTAAAGAAATTGATTTAAGAAATAGTTTAGAACTTGATTTATTTTAATTTTAAAAACTTGCTTTTTATCTAAATTTAAAACTGTCATAAATATATACCCGAGTTCAACCCGGTACCCAACCCGAGAAACTTCTCTTTTTTTTAAAAAAAAACTTCATTATGTTTAAACTTTAAAACTGTTAACATGCAAAACCACTCACGAACGTCTCGAAGCCAAACCCGTGCCATCACCATACTTTCCCGAGCTTTTCCCCGAGGCACAGCCTTCTTCCCAAACCACTGATACATAGTACCACTTGCACGTGCACCGATGAACGAAGCGACTTTGACCACCGATGCTACCTCCAGCACATCATCGACTATCTCCACCTTTGATTCTGACCACCTATTCTTCAACATATACACTAAACAAAAACGAGCAAATGTGGACTAACTAGAACAGAAACCATCAACTAAGAACCACCTCAACCTGATGCCTTCGACCACCAAAACCTTCGAAACTCCGTCCACAGCTTCGCCGACCAGCCATGCACATTTTCCCTACCTCCGATGAACTCCGGTGCTATGGTGACGGTGCAACAGCCTAATTTCCAACCTCGACCAAAACCCGAGCTTAAACCCTACTCTAACGACGCACCGCCGCCACAATGGTTGATAAATCCAACGACTATTTTTCCCGAGATTGCCTACCTCCCCGCTATGTCCAGAAGTTGTAACGACCCAACTTCCATACTCCAAGAAGTCGCATCGCTAAGAAGAAAGAAAGGGATAGAAAAGAGAAAAGAAAGAAAAGAAAGAAACAGACAACTTTAGAATCTCACAGCGGAACGAATAAATTATATTATATCACATAATACTTTACATAGTATCATATACATCAGAGTTTTACAGCCAATACAACACAAACTAGACAGTGATAAACATCTGTCTAGCAATTACAATTCAAGTATATCAGAGAAAAACAGATACAACTCAAACACAGCGGAACCACTATATATATCTACACGCTGAAGCCGCCTGCTCCATTATCTCCTCCAGAACTCGTCAAAGCAATCCTGAATCACTTGACTACTCATACGTAATTTGAGTACCCAAGAGTTTAATAAAACAGAAAATAAACACTCGGGTCAGACAGGGGTCTCGTGTGAGTAAACGATTTAAAAGTTGCTTAACTTTTGGAAAATCCTTTGAAAACAAAAGGTATCACGTAAGACTTCCCACACATAAACATGGAAAAGTTTTTACCTTACGCTAACCAAAGCATTTGATAGGAAATCCAGTGATATTATAATAGTGTCTAGGGTTTTCAAAATAAAATACAGAAATAGCTGAAATGCTTACATCTCACGTTCCAACATAGTTGGGCACAATCAAAACCGTACAAGCACTTATTGGATTTTGGATTCCATCAATTGCAGGGCTACCGGGGTACCGCCCGTCACAGCATGTGGCCTAGATCACCGTACCGATGAGTACTCCTACTCCCCTGCAACACAAGGCCGGACCCATTCCTTACTGAATAGTTTTGAACAAGACCACCCCGACAGTTGGAGCTCACAACCGTTCACACAGCCTAAATAAAAGGGACCTCTAGACAGGGGTAAATCTCACTCTCAAGTGGGGGCTACCCACGAAGCTTTGCTGCACCTTCCCTGTTTTAGCCATTCCCGGTTGATGAGGCTTGAGGCCGCGATTACCTTTAAAGAACACATCTATCTTAGAATGCTCATCGTCCACCTGACGATGTTCTGAAAGCATTCAATCCATACAAGTTCGTTCCGGGTTCGAACGAAACCGAAGGAATTATCTCGTTACACTCATTTTGGAATCACCCTCAGAGTTAACGACGATAACCCTTGCACTCTAAACCACCATCTCAAACCTATAAGTACTATTCCGTCAAACTCATTACAGAATCACCCACAGAGTTATACTAACGTATAGCCCTTACACCTCGAGTCTTCACTTGCTCCACTTGGATTAACGACCTAACGTTTAATTGGAATCGATGTGGTTTTCGGATATCTAAATATGGAAACCTGATCCCGGTCCCATCGAAACCAAACGCCATTTTAATGTCCAAGTTATACTTAAGGGTTTTTCTAATTAACTCATTTCATTAGTATCTATTTCACATAGATAGATAAACTACATTTATCATAATAGATAACCCATAACATTATCACAACAGGTAACCATCACAACAGTCAATCATCACAACCAAAATAATCCATCATACTATATCTAAGCATCCATATCCTATAGATACTACTCATCTCATTTCTGAGATCACAACCATCCAAAGGTAAATCAATATCATCCATAAGCAATGATATATTATCCATGATTTAAAATTAATTTAAAACGAATTAAATTTATTACTTCTATCTTTAATTAATTTAAAATAAATTAAATTAATTACTCACCTATAAATCCTACTTATGAATCTATTGATTAATCAACCTAGTTAATTAATCATTCATTAAGTATTTAACTTGCTTAAGCACCTTTGATTAATCATTCACTAATTACAATAAGTAATTAGTCTTAAATTAATTCCATAAAATTAATTAACCTTAATCATAAGTAATTAACATTTAATTACTTCATTTATTAATTAACTATAATTAATTACATTTGTCCTTAATTAATTACAATTAATTTATTACTTAATTAATTAATTATTACTTAATTAAACAATTCTTAGTTACATCATTAATTATAATAATTAATGATCTCTAATTAATATTTAAATTAATTACTCAATTAAAAATTAATTACATTTAGTAATTAATCAAATCATTAATCACCTTGATTAATATTTAAATCCAGTAATTAACTACTCTTAATTTCTTATTAATAAATTAATTATCCAATAATTAATTATCTTTATTAATTAATTCCTTGATTAATTACAAAAGTAATTATCCAAATTACTTAACTAAAATAAAACATCTTTCCATAATTACAATCCAGTAATTATTACTTCTCTAAGTAATCCTGCTCCATAAATTACATCAAGTAATTATTATCATTAAATTATTAAATTATTTCTTAAATTAATTAAACTAAATTAATTAATTTAACAAAGCACATTATCAGAATTAATTACAATAAGTAATTAATCCCTTAATTATTTTTATAAAGTAATTATACTTATCAAATTACAATTGATTATCTTCAATTAATTAATCTAATTATTCCATCAAAATTAATCACATTAATTAATTATTAATTATCCTTAGATAATTAACAACATTTTTATTAATTCCTTACTTAAGTGAATTATCTTAGATTAATTATCCATTAATCATATTTAATTATAAATTAATCCAAAACATTAATTAAAATAAATTTAATAAGTAAATTCCTAAATTATCTTAATTATTTCCAAATTAATCTATTTACTTTTTAATGACTTATTAACTATTCAAATGCATTTAAACAATACACTCCTAAATTAAATTCAACTTCCATTTTAAAATTTAAGATTTAAAAATGTTTAACCATATAAACATTATTCAATTTAAATAAATTAATAAACCAAAAGGTAAAGAACTACCATTATTATATAAGAAAAGTTTAAAAATCTATATTACTTAATTTTACTAAAAATAAATCAAGTCTTTTAAAATAGATAGATTATTTTAACTTTCAATTTAAAGTTAAACATTTCATAATTTATTTAAATATTTAAACGAAAGAATTCTTTTAAATTTAAACCTTATTTGAAATAAAATTCATATTTAAATTCTACTTAAAAACATTTCCTGTCCAATATTTAAAATTTTTAAAAACTGTTTTGAATTCAAACTGATTTCAAAGTAAAATTGAAATCATACTTAAAACTTGATTTTAAAACTAAATTTTTAAATCTGGCTTAAAATTTAAAATTTTCATTTTTAAACTCTGAATACAAAAGTATTCTTGAATCTAATTCAAACTTACACTTAAATTTGAATCTTGTTTTAAAAATTGAATTCTCTTTAAAAAAAAAACAAAAAAAAACAAAACTGTTTTAATTAAAATCTGGATTCAAAGAATCCTGAAATCTTACATTTTACACATGATTTCAGATTTGAATTTAAACCTTACTCTAAATTTAAATTCATCATTTTAAACTTTTGAATTCAAAATCTCACTTTAATTTTAATTCAAAACTATACCTTAATTTAAATCATTGCTTTTAAAAAATTGAATTACCTCAGATTTTAAAAAAAACACAACACTGCACAGGTTTACAACCTGTGCAACAAAACCCGAGACCATCCATCACATGCTTCGAGGCAAAACCCTTCCATCTTCGAGTCACCACACATACTACCCGAGGTTGACTTCGAGTCACCCAAAACCCTGCACTATCCCACGTTCACCGGAGTTAACTAAACTCCGTGCAAATGCGACCACTGCTCCGGCGACTTCCAGCACCCTTCACCAAACTCTCCAAGAAGCCATCCATCCCTCGACTTGTTAACAATCATGAACAAAATTCTCTGTTGCTTGAAAACAGATTCAAGCAAAAAACATCAACCTGAAGAGCTTCACCACCACATACCAAAACCTGTCAACTCTCACTACAACCTACTCCGACCATTTTATGACCTCCAACTCCGGCCATTGCTCCACCTATATCCCCTCTGCCAAACCCCAAAATATGGCAACACTCGGATCACCACAGAGTTCAGGCAGTACAAAACCTCTGCTACACTAAAACTAGGGATCAAACATGAAAAACCCTACTGTCATCACCTCAACTCTCTGATCAACTTCCCCTTATTTTCCCACTCTCTCCAGTCAACATTCAACCTCCAGAAGGAATTCCAGATTCCAAAATTCATTAAATAGTCAGATACTACCAAAATCCCAAAATACTGCACAATTCTAAATTCCTAATTCCCCAGTTGATTTAAAAACCTGATGCTTGTTTTAATAATCATGGTTTTAACATGCATTAAAGCTTTAAACTTGAACTGAATAATTTCAAGATGTTTGGTAATTTTTATTTTGGAAACTATTGTCAGTTGTGGTTGATTTTCAGAAGTAACAGGTTTTATTTTTTCTAAATTAAAATTTTACAAACCTAATCTATGCTAAACAAGCACAATTTGTTTACATAATAATCTCTAACTATGATTCAATCATATAGAAGTGGATTTGTATTTAAATACAAGTAATAACAGAAGCATGTCTGTAGAAAATTTACAACACACATATATGCATATTCAAGAATTTACACAGAACATTCATCATACACCAGTCAACAATTATATTCAAACTCATGCACATATAAATTTTTAAACAACCTATAGATTTGAGATTACTCACTAAAGAGAAAAGAACAAAGCAGTTATTAATTGCCACTGTTTTAATTTTCTTATTTAAAAGGCATTTTGATTTAAACTTTAGATTCTGCAAATCCTGATAGTTTAATTTTAAAAGAAGAAACTGTTTTTAAACATAGATTTACTCACCTAAAATTGAAAAGCAGAAAAAGTCCAGATGCAATCCATTTCCCTGCAGCCTGAATTTCCTTGCATTGATTGAATCTGTGCTTCTCTTGCATTACTTAGTTGATGTTGAATTTGAGCTAACTTTCTAGTTGAAATTGATTATAACATGTTGCTTGCAGGCTTGAAATTGCATGCAGACCCCATTTCATCTTTGCTTGAGTAAATCTTACAGGTTGCAGAAATTGGTTTTACAGGTTGAAGATATTTTGTTTGCAGGTTAAAAGAATTTCCGGATGTATTTTCTTTTGCAGGTTTTAAAACCTTTGATTGCAGAATCTATATAGTTGATATTTGCAGAATATAGATTGAGTTTGGGTTATGGAATTTTAGAGTAAAAATGATTTCAGTTTTCATAGATCTGAATTTTGATTCATTATAGGAGATAAAGGGTTTGAAACAAAAGATTTGTTAAGTTTTTATCTAAAATAATAAATTCAATATTGATTTAGTAATGCCACTTGTTATTTAGATATGAAGATTAATTACAAGTGTCCAATTAAAAACATGAAGCTTAACACATGTATGATTTAGATATAAAGATGAATTTCTTTGTTTTTAAAAATGTTTTAATTTAAGATAAAACCATTCTAATTTAATTTAAGATGTTTTGTATGTTTATTTATATTTATTCTTTAAATGATTACAAATGAATTATCTTCACATATTTAAATATTTGCTTGAATATTTTTAAAAAATTATTTAAAACTAATTTTCAAAAGAGAAACTTTTAAAAAGAAAAGAATAATGTTGAATTCATTTTATTCCAAAGATTTCAAATCAAAATATTATACTTAATATAAATAAACTAAATTTATTTCAAAACAATTTAAAGATAGAACAAAATAAACTTTATTATAAAATACAATTTTTAACTATTATATATAGTGATAACAAAATATTGACTTTAATTTCTTTTTGAAAATACAAGATAGATCTATAAATTGACTTATGAAAAAGTTTCAATACTATCTTCAATTTAATTTAATCAATTCATAAATATATATATATTATAAATTTGAAAATATCCTTTATTAAATTTAAATTTAAAATTAAAATTAAAACTCCTATTTACTACGTATACACATATATATTATAAATAAAATATTTTTAAATCAGCTTAGAAAGAAAATTTTATCATTTAAACATTTTTAACATTTTAAAACAATAAGATTCTCAAATTCAATTATTATTATAAATTTTCAAAAGAATATCATTTATCAAACTAAATAATTATAAATTTTCGAAAGAAAATTATGTTTGAATTGGATTATTAAATCAATATTTCACATTTTAAAATAATTATTAGTGAAATTATTAAATAAATATTGCCCAAATCTCCGGGACATCACATTCCTCCCCCTTTAAAAGAATTTCGTCCCCGAAATTTAAAAGCAAAGGTAATTTAATAATCTCATTAAAGATTTTATTTAAAACACAAGCATATATCGAACATATGCTAACAACCAAAACAACCAATTCAACCAATCAAACAAACCTAATTATCTAGACAAATTCTAGATAAAATTTTATCGAGTTTTCCCCAAGTATATATATATATATACCGGGATACTCGCTCTAAAGAAACCAAACAATCAATACTAAGAAGCTCCAAAACTCCTATTCACAATATCTATAACACTAGACAAGATATCAGACTACAGACGAGTCTGACTCAACAACCAAAACTCCAGAACTGCTGGTTCCACAACCAGGGATAAATCATACACGTATTCCCTCAGAGATACGTGAAACTCATCGAATCCCAGTTATCCAAACTGGCAATCCAATCCTGTAGATCAATCACTAGACCCTTGAGAGAAAACAGAAGGATCCAATCTCTTATCCCCAAATCTCTCCTGTCGATCCTGGACTTCCTTCAACCTTCTAGATCAATCCAATCCACCACACAAACTCTACTACAGATATCAGAAGACTTCAGACAAACTACACTTATTCGGAAAACAGAACAGATGCACAAGACATCCAAGTCTCCAGATTAAAGTGAATTTCCTGTAGAAATCCTCTGATCCAAAATAAAACACAAATTCCCAATGAATCGGGTGTTGCTTCTATTCTGGAATAGCTTCCACCATGCTTCCACTGCGCAACTCTGATTTGAGAATGCTGTTGATGAACACAGGTATAAACTTGATCAACTTATTCCGAAAACATTGTTCATCAAATTCCATAAAATCTCCAAAAACCAAGTCGAAACAGAACTCAATCTCCTGATGCGGATGCAAAACTTAACTCCTTCGAAGACATCCAGAAAATATCAAACTACTTCGATAACTCAAACATCTTCTAGAGATGCTTCAATCCAAACAAAGGTTACTCAGAAAACTTCCGGATCATCGTAAGTCACTTTTGCGATTCTATTCAGTTCAGATTCCAAGAAATCGTTCTCCCTTCAATAATCAGAGCAGCTAAAGCCTTCAAATCAAAAGGGAAACTAGCGGTCCACCTTCAACCACAAACATCACACCCAGCTGAGCTTTCAGAAGAAATGGACAAGCTTCACCATATGCCCGACCTACTGATAAAAGAATCATAGAGACTTCTGAACCATCGAAGAAACATGCCACTCACTGCTGCTACTGCTGCCAAAAACTTCCTTACCCAAAAGCTCATCGAACCTCAAAGCTACACCAGCCACTTCCACAAAAGAGCCTTCAGAAGACTGATATCCCTCAGGAAACCCGACTTCAAACCAAGCACAAAACACTCTGTCAGACTGAGTCTCAAACTCAAATACAGACAGAACTCCTTTCTAAGGTTGCCAAAATACCATTGCTGGCTTCAGTACTCCAGCTGATCCAGATTCAAGAAAATCCACTCTCACGAGTGAAATCAAGCTTAAAATCCAAGGATACACTCCGAATCTTGAAAAGATTTTCCTTCAGAGATCAGTGAAATCCTTCACACCAAACTGCCAAACTACTCAACATGCTCAATACTGCCCTAGCAGATCTCTTCCAAACTCAAACATTCGGAACTCCAACCATTGGTAGTTGTGTTACACACACCACTACCCTATCTACCTTTATTACTTATATTGGAAAACCTGAACAGGTAATCCAACAGATAGGTAGAATTAAATATATTTATATTTAAAATTACAAGTACGCTCTCTCAAGAAAGACACCACTACAGAGCCTAGGTATTCACTCAACCTAATGCTCTGATACCACAATGTAACGACCCAACTTCCATACTCCAAGAAGTCGCATCGCTAAGAAGAAAGAAAGGGATAGAAAAGAGAAAAGAAAGAAAAGAAAGAAACAGACAACTTTAGAATCTCACAGCGGAACGAATAAATTATATTATATCACATAATACTTTACATAGTATCATATACATCAGAGTTTCACAGCCAATACAACACAAACTAGACAGTTATAAACATCTGTCTAGCAATTACAATTCAAGTATATCAGAGAAAAACAGATACAACTCAAACACAGCGGAACCACTATATATATCTACACGCTGAATCCTCCTGCTCCATTATCTCCTCCAGAACTCGTCAAAGCAATCCTGAATCACTTGACTACTCATACGTAATATGAGTACCCAAGAGTTTAATAAAACAGAAAATAAACACTCGGGTCAAACAGGGGTCTGTTGTGAGTAAACGGTTTAAATGTTGCTTAACTTTTAGAAAATCCTTTGAAAACAAAAGGTATCACGTAAGACTTCCCACACATAAACATGGAAAAGTTTTTACCTTACACTAACCAAAGCATTTGATAGGAAATCCAGTGATATTATAATAGTGTCTAGGGTTTTCAAAATAAAATACAGAAATAGCTGGAATGCTTACATCTCACGTTCCAACATAGTTGGGCTCAATCAAAACCGTACATGCACTTATTGGATTTTGGATTCCATCAATGGTAGGGCTACTGGGGTACCGCCCGTCACAGTACGTGGCCTAGATCACCGTACCGAAGAGTACTCCCACTCCCCTGCAACACAAGGTCGGACCCATTCCTTACTGAATAGTTCCGAACAAGACCACCACGTCAGTTGGAGCTCACAACCGTCCACACAGCCGAAATAAAAGGGACCTCTAGACAGGGGTAAATCTCACTCTCAAGTGGGGGCTACCCACGAAGCCTTGCTGCCCCTCCCCTGTTTTAGCCATTCCCGGTTGATGAGGCTTGAGGCTGTGATTACCTTTAAAGAACACATCTATCTTAGAATGCTCATCGTCCACCTGACGATGTTCTGAAAGCATTCAATCCATACAAGTTCGTTCCGGGTTCGAACGAAACCGAAGGCATTATCTCGTTACACTCATTTTGGAATCACCCTCAGAGTTAACGACGATAACCCTTGCACTCTAAACCACCATCTCGAACCTATATGTACTATTCCATCAAACTCATTACGGAATCACCCACAGAGTTATACTGACGTATAGCCCTTACACCTCGAGTCTTCACTTGCTCCACTTGGATTAATGACCTAACGTTTAATTGGAATCGATGTGGTTTTGGGATATCTAAATATGGAAACCCTATCCCGGTCTCATCGAAACCAAACGCCATTTTAATGTCCAAGTTATACTTAAGGGTTTTTCTAATTAACTCATTTCATTAGTATCTATTTCACACAGATAGATAAACTACATTTATCATAATAGATAACCCATAACATTATCACAACAGATAACCATCACAACAGTCAATCATCACAACCAAAATAATCCATCATACTATATCTAAGCATCCATATCCTATAGATACTACTCATCTCATTTCTGAGATCACAACCATCCAAAGGTAAATCAATATCATCCATAAGCAATGATATATTATCCATCATTTAAAATTAATTTAAAACAAATTAAATTGACTACTTCTATCTTTAATTAATTTAAAATAAATTAAATTAATTACTCACCTATAAATCCTACTTATGAATCTATTGATTAATCAACCTAGTTAATTAATCATTCATTAAGTATTTAACTTGCTTAAGCACCTTTGATTAATCATTCACTAATTACAATAAGTAATTAGTCTTAAATTAATTCCATAAAATTAATTAACCTTAATCATAAGTAATTAACATTTAGTTACTTCATTTATTAATTAACTATAATTAATTACGTTTATCCTTAATTAATTACAACTAATTAATTGCTTAATTAATTAATTATTACTTAATTAAACAATTCTTAATTACATCATTAATTATAATAATTAATGATCTCTAATTAATATTTAAATTAATTACTCAATTAAAAATTAATTACATTTAGTAATTAATCTAATCATTAATCACCTTGATTAATATTTAAATCCAGTAATTAACTACTCTTAATTTCTTATTAATAAATTAATTATCCAATAATTAATTATCTTTATTAATTAATTCCTTGATTAATTACAAAAGTAATTATCCAAATTACTTAACTAAAATAAAACATCTTTCCATAATTACAATCGAGTAATTATTACTTCTCTAAGTAATCCTGCTCCATAAATTACATAAGTAATTATTATCATTAAATTATTAAATTATTTCTTAAATTAATTAAACTAAATTAATTAATTTAACAAAGCACATTATCAGAATTATTTACAATAAGTAATTAATCCCTTAATTATTTTTATAAAGTAATTATACTTATCAAATTACAATTGATTATCTTCAATTAATTAATCTAATTAATCCATAAAAATTAATCACATTAATTAATTATTAATTATCCTTAGATAATTAAAAACATTTTTATTAATTCCTTACTTAAGTGAATTATCTTAGATTAATTATCCATTAATCATCTTTAATTATAAATTAATCCAAAATATTAATTAAAATCAATTTAATAAGTAAATTCCTAAATTATCTTAATTATTTCCAAATTAATCTATTTACTTATTAATGACTTATTAACTATTCAAATGTATTTAAACAATACACTCCTAAATTAAATTCAACTTCCATTTTAAAATTTAAGATTTAAAAATGTTTAACCATATAAACATTATTCAATTTAAATAAATTAATAAACCAAAAGGTAAAGAACTACCATTATTATATAAGAAAAGTTTAAAAATCTATATTACTTAATTTTACTAAAAATAAATCAAGCCTTTTAAAATAGATAGATTATTTTAACTTTCAATATAAAGTTAAACATTTCGTAATTTATTTAAATATTTAAAGGAAAGAATTCTTTTAAATTTAAACCTTATTTGAAATAAAATTCATATTTCAATTCTACTTAAAAACATTTCTTGTCCAATATTTAAAATTTTTCAAAACTGTTTTGAATTCAAACTGATTTCAAAGTAAAATTGAAATCATACTTAAAACTTGATTTTAAAACTAAATTTTTAAATCTGGCTTAAAATTTAAAAGTTTCATTTTTAAACTCTGAATTCAAAAGTATTCTTGAATCTAATTCAAACTTACACTTAAATTTGAATCTTGTTTTAAAAATTGAATTCTCTTTAAAAAAAAATATGAAAAAAAACAAAACTGTTTTAATTAAAATATGGATTCAAGGAATCCTGAAATCTTACATTTTACACATGATTTCAGATTTGAATTTAAACCTTACTCTAAATTTAAATTCATTATTTTAAACTTTTGAATTCAAAAGCTCACTTTAATTTTAATTCAAAACTATACCTTAATTTAAATCATTGCTTTTAAAAAATTGAATTACCTCAGATTTTAAAAAAAAAACACAACACTGCACAGGTTTACAACCTGTGCAACAAAACCCGAGACCATCCATCACATGCTTCGAGGCAAAACCCTTCCATCTTCGAGTCACCACACATACTACCCGAGGTTGACTTCGAGTCACCCAAAACCCTGCAATATCCCAAGTTCACCAGAGTTAACTAAACTCCGTGCAAATGCGACTACTGCTCCGGCAACTTCCAGCACCCTTCACCAAACTCTCCAAGAAGCCATCCATCCCTCGACTTGTTAACAATCATGAACAAAATTCTCTGTTGCTTGAAAACAGATTCAAGCAAAAAACATCAACCTGAAGAGCTTCACCACCACATACCAAAACCTGTCAACTCTCACTACAACCTACTTCGGCCATTTTATGACCTCCAACTCCGGCCACTGCTCCACCTGTATCCCCTCTGCCAAACCCCAAAATATGGCAACACTCGGATCACCACAGAGTTCAGGCAGTACAAAACCTCTGCTACACTAAAACTAGGGATCAAACATGAAAAACCCTACTGTCATCACCTCAACTCTCTGATCAACTTCCCCTTATTTTCCCACTCTCTCCAGTCAACATTCAACCTCCAGAAGGAATTCCAGACTCCAAAATTCATTAAATAGTCAGATACTCCCAAAATCCCAAAATACTGCACAATTCTAAATTCCTAATTCCCGAGTTGATTTAAAAACCTGATGCTTGTTTTAATAATCATGGTTTTAACATGCATTAAAGCTTTAAACTTGAATTGAATAATTTCAAGATGTTTGGTAATTTTTATTTTGGAAACTATTGTCAGTTGTGGTTGATTTTCAGAAGTAACAGGTTTTATTTTTTCTAAATTAAAATTTTACAAACCTAATCTATGCTAAACAAACACAATTTGTTTACATAATAATCTCTAACTATGATTCAATCATATAGAAGTGGATTTGTATTTAAATACAAGTAATAACAGAAGCATGTCTGTAGAAAATTTACAACACACATATATGCATATTCAAGAATGTACACAGAACATTCATCATACACCAGTCAACAATTATATTCAAACTCATGCACAAATAAATTTTTAAACAACCTATATATTTGAGATTACTCACTAAAGAGAAAAGAACAGGGCAGTTATTAATTGCCACTGTTTTAATTTTCTTATTTAAAAGGCATTTTGATTTAAACTTTAGATTCTGCAAATCCTGATAGTTTAATTTTAAAAGAAGAAACTGTTTTTAAACATAGATTTACTCACCTAAAATTGAAAAGCAGAAAAAGTCCAGATGCAATTCATTTCCCTGCAGCCTGAATTTCCTTGCATTGATTGAATCTGTGCTCCTCTTGCATTACTTAGTTGATGTTGAATTTGAGCTAACTTGCTAGTTAAAATTGATTATAACATGTTGCTTGCAGGCTTGAAATCGCATGCAGACCCCATTTCATCTTTGCTTGAGTAAATCTTACAGGTTGTAGAAATTGGTTTTACAGGTTGAAGATATTTTGTTTGCAGGTTAAAAGAATTTCCAGATGTATTTTCTTTTACAAGTTTTAAAACCTTTGATTGTAGAATCTATATAGTTGATATTTGCAGAATATAGATTGAGTTTGGGTTGTGGAATTTTAGAGTAAAAATGATTTCAGTTTTCATAGATCTGAATTTTGATTCGTTATAGGAGATAAAGGGTTTGAAACAAAAGATTTGTTAAGTTTTTATCTAAAATAATAAATTCAATATTGATTTAGTAATGCCACTTGTTATTTAGATATGAAGATTAATTACAAGTGTCCAATTAAAAACATGAAGCTTAACACATGTATGATTTAGATATAAAGATGAATTTCTTTGTTTTTAAAAATGTTTTAATTTAAGATAAAACCATTCTAATTTAATTTAAGATGTTTTGTATGTTTATTTATATTTATTCTTTAAATGATTACAAATGAATTATCTTTACATATTTAAATATTTGCTTGAATATTTTTAAAAAATTATTTAAAACTAATTTTCAAAAGGGAAACTTTTAAAAAGAAAAGAATAATGTTGAATTCATTTTATTCCAAAGCTTTCAAATCAAAATATTATACTTTAATATAAATAAACTAAATTTATTTCAAAACAATTTAAAGATAAAACAAAATAAACTTTATTATAAAATACAATTTTTAACTATTATATATTTATAACAAAATATTTACTTTAATTTCTTTTTGAAAATAAAAGATAGATCTATAAATTGACTTATGAAAAAGTTTCAATACTATTTTCAATTTAATTTAATCAATTCATAAATTATATATATATTATAAATTTGAAAATATCCTTTATTAAATTTAAATTTAAAATTAAAATTAAAACTCCTATTTACAATGTATACACATAATATTATAAATAAAATATTTTTAAATCAGCTTAGAAAGAAAATTTTATCATTTAAACATTTTTAACATTTTAAAACAATAAGATTCTCAAATTCAATTATTATTATAAATTTTCAAAAGAATATCATTTATCAAACTAAATAATTATAAATTTTCAAAAGAAAATTATGTTTGAATTGGATTATTAAATCAATATTTCACATTTTAAAATAATTATTAATTAAATTATTAAATAAATATTGCCCAAATCTCCGGGACATCACAGAAGTGGTCTCGACCACCCAAAATCCTCCGATCACCATAAAATGCCCAAAACACAAACTTTGATCAACCTGCAAGTTCTCTCAAATTACATACTTAAAAATCATGATTTTTCTTTCAAAAATCGTAGTTTTCAAAGACAAATCAGATTATATACGCGAAAAACTAAATTTTTGAAATCAAATTTTGACAAACTTTGGGTTTTTACTGTACGTTTTAATTCTCCAGAAATCTTTAAACTAATTATACTTAGAACTATTTTTAACATTTAGATCTTACAAATTTAAATAGTTTTTCTTTGAACAACAAAGTCTAAAAAGAAATAGGGGATGAGATCTTGATTTTTGAAAAGTTTTGAAACCTATAAAAAAACGGAGGATACATTCTTGTTCACAGACATGCACACAAACATTTACATACATATACACAGACATGTAGGAAAATTTTACATCTATAAAACAATTTTTCACCACATACATGAAGTATTTGTCACATGCAATAAAGCTTTAACAATTTTAATATTTTGAGAAAAAATTTTACTCACTGTAATATGATGTTGAATAGAGAAGTTTGAACAGGAGATGCTTGATCTTATGATAACTTGTAAACTGGAGACTTAGTTGAGATGATTTTATCTGATTAGTTGCTTAATGTTTCAGGCTTTAGGTTTGTAAAGATTTTTCGCCTGATGATTTTTTTCTCTAGTTTCTTTATAGGTTTTGGAAAAATATTTGAAAATAAAGATAGGAAAGAAAATGAAGGTGTAAAGAAGAGATGAGATATATATATATAACCTAATTTATGATTATTTTTAAAAATAAAAGAAAACAAATAATGTGATGCTTGTTATAATTGCATGCTTTTAACCTTACACTTGTTATTTTGCATGTGTAAATTATTTCTAATATGTTTATATAACTTTATATTTTATTTTCTATTTAGTTTAATATATTTCCTTTATTTATATTTATAATTTTTTTAAGGCAAATGATATAAAAATAATTATATACTAATAAAAATCATATATATATATTATTTTTAAATCTAATTTACTTTTTAAGATATTTATCTTTTGAATTTAAAATTCAAATTCAAATTCTATTTAAATCTACTTATATATGTACATACATAAACAACACATAATTTATTTGTTTGAAAAAGAATTTTTTTGCATATTTTATATAATTTAGATTATCACCTATTTTTTGCCTAAAATTCTGGAATATCACATTTCCCATATAAATTACCACCATGAATTTATAAATCCAAATTATCGACGGATAAATATTCACTTTTTTTATAAACCCAGTTTATAAATCCCATAGTCTCATTTTCCTTTTATAATCACTATTCTCAAAACACTTAACTGATTTCCAAATCGATTTTCTTGAATTAAATTCTATTTAAAAATTTATTTCTTGATTTATCCAAATTTATTCCAAAATTCATTAATTCCAGATTTACTCCTTTATTATGATTTATAACCTTATTTAAATCTAATATATCTATTTCATACTCTTTTTCAAGATTCTCCTTTTATTTTTCCCAACTTATTTAAATCTTGAATTTCAAAATATATTCCTTCGTACTTACAAACTATATTGCTTAAGTCCTTATTTTAAAAATCCATTTTTTTCACATTTATCCAAAATCCTTATTTTTCCATATCCCGGATTTAACTATATAGGATTAAAAAATCAAACTATTTATTTTCCCAATTCTTTTCTTTTTAAATTTATGCTTCTTTACTATAAATTTCTTACTTTAAATTTTCCCTTCTTATTTCCCATTAAAAATACAATATTTTTTTTTTTTAAATGCCATAATATATCCAACAATATATTAACATCATATGAATTAATTTTCCAACATAATATATCATAAATTATCCAACATTTAATATATCGCTAAAATGAAAATATTTTCAACATTTTTGAGGAATCCAGTTGGATCCCTCTAACCTATTTCCCTGCATCCATAGATGTTAGCACAATATAAAAATACCAATCCCACTTCGAAGGGAATATCGTGGTACATAGGGTCATCCGCTATCATACGGGGAGCATAGGGTCTCATCCGCTATATAATGTGGGAACATCAATCACTCCAATATATATACTCTATACACACACACAGATATATATATATATATATATATATATATATATATAATATCACATCCAGAATGATAATAAATTATCAATTCAAGCAGCCAATCAATATTTTAAATTTTAACTATTTAAATTAGCTAACAGTCCAATTTGAGTGAGATTAACTCACCATTGACTTTTTTTGCAATCCGACCCAAACCGGCTATTACCTTCACGATTTTGATCCTTGTGCAAACATTATATGGTTTATTAATATTTGAACTAATCGAACAATCAACTACAATTAATATTCTCATTTTAAACTTAAATGTAACGATCCCGTTTTTAAGCCAAATTTAAATTGGTAATTGATATAAATTTTTAGGATTTATTGGTGAATTAATTTAAAATTTTCCAACATAAATTAAAATATGTGTTTGTTTTATATTGATTGTAAATTGAATTTTTGATTTTGAAATTCAAAAATAAATATTTGGATATAAATTTGGATTTAAAAACTCTATATTTTAAAACTAATAGAAATTTATTTTCCAATTATAACATATATATGTAATATATATTTCGGAAGTTATATTTTGAATATAGTGTAATAATTTTCAAAAGCTATTTAAAAGTTAAAATTCTATATTTCAAAGACTCGTATATAATATATATGTGTGTTTATTTATTAATGAGTAATTAGATTTTAAAATTAATTTCTTTAAGGTTATATAAATATTTATAAATAAAATTTATATAAATAAATATTTATTCATTTAACGGTATAATAGTTTTAATTAAAATATGATTTGATAAAAAGGTTTAAAATACTTTCTTTTAATATTTTTTACATAAAATGAATATAGTTTGTGTATATATATAACTAATAGAAAATGTATTAATAAATAATATAAAACATATTTAAACATTTAATATATGCATAAACATTTAATACACGCAAATTACATGTGTAAGCATTATAACAAGAGATTAAAAATAGTATAATCATTTTAATATGTTATAATAATTCTAACATGCAAAATAACAATTGTCACTTGAATTCTAATTTTTTAAAATAAATAATAAAAGAAAATTAAAGCTGTATATATACATTCTTCTAACCCATTTCTCATTTTTCTTTCTCAAAATCCATCAAACTAATATCTGAAAGCAAACTACAAACCAGTGGAGAAAAAAATCAAAACAAATTAACCATCAAGCAACTCTTTCAATAACTTGAATCAAGCAAAACAAAATCAAAGCCAAGATAAATTCAAACATCGGTTCAAGTTAAAAGCATAGATTCAAATCTACATCATCTCAAACATAGTAGATTCATGATTTAAAGCAACTAAACGAGCGCAAGTTCAAATCAGTACTAAATCAAACAAGCAAGATCTTTTCTCGATTTTCAAAATTCAAACACATTCCAAGTTTAGTGTCTCTACCTTCTCTGTTCCAGGTGTGAAAATTTCCTTGAATCGGTGTATATACATCTTGATGTTTGTGTTAACACTTGAAGTATGCCATGAAAAATGTTCGTTTAGTTGTTAAATATGCCTGCATGTATATATACATGAAAATGATTTGTGTATGTCTGTATTTACATCCTCTTTTTAAATTACAGACCTAAGAACAACTAAAATAAGAATCATAGCTATCCATCTAATCAAATTTATGCTATGATCATTGAAAGAAAAGGATTGTATGAATGTAATGTTATTTTTAAAAAATAATATCAAGAATTTATATTGTATATTTGTTTCAAGAATGAAAGATAACAGTGCTAATCTAATTTAAGTCAAAAATCAATAATCTCGATTTCATGTTTTGATTATACAAACAGATTCGTGCTAATAAATAGTGATTTTTTAAAAGTAATTTCATGATTTTTATTATTGTAATTAATGAGATTCATCGAGTTAAACGATATTGGTACTTTCGTCAATACCCAACGATCTGCTGGTCTAGGTTGGTCGAGATTGGGTTTGGAGGAAGCTGGTGTGATGCAGATCATCAGAAAAATGGTCACTGGATTTTAAAGTGGCATGGTGGTCGGGCGACGTTGATATAGGGTTTAGCAACCCATTTGGTCAGTGTTATAATCGAGACGATTTCGTCATCATGGGTGATCCAGAGGCGATCGGACTAGGAAGGATAGGAGCCTGCGTCATGGCACAGCTCTAGTTACGGGGGCGTGAACTCTGGTGGTCGGGATTGGTAATGCGAGGCGATTTTGGTTGATGTTTTGGGTTTTCAAGCAATGCTCGATTACTCAAATTTTGATTTCCGACATTATTGATCAAACTGGGTGGTTGGGAAGTTTGGAAGGCTCGTCGATGATTTGTTGAAGGCGGCGAGGATGGCCGGAGCGACGGAAATCATTGGTGCATGTGCATAGGTGCACGATCATGTCTGGGTTCGTCTGTGATTGGGGAAGAAGAAGTATACTCGAAGTCAAACTCGGGAAATTTTGATGATGACTCGTGTTCGTTCTCGGGTTCAATCGCATGATTATTATATGTTTTTAACAGTTTAAATTTTTTTTAAACATAAGAAAGAGAAAAGGGAAAGCCCGGGACTATACTCGAGGAAATTGGTATTTGACTCGAGTAGGGACTCAAGTAGTCTCAGATCTGGGATTTTAGATTTTTAAATAAATAAGTTTTTTTTCAAAATTCAAATTAAATCAATTTTAGACATTTCTTGTTTAATTCTTTTAAAATAATAAATATTCTAGCTTTGGAATTAGTTAAAGATAAAAATAAATTATTTTAAATTTATTAAGTTTAAGGTATTTTATTATATACCTATTTTTTAACTTATTTTTAAAGTTTATTTAACATAAGTTTAAACGATGTAATGTAATAGTTTTAAGTAACTTAAAAGGTTTTATGTTGATTTGTATGTTACGAAGATTAATTTCAAAGGTTTATCAAATAAACTTAAATGAAATTAATTGATGAATAAAGATTAATGGTTTATCTTTTCATTAGTTAAGGTCTTGGGTAATTAAAGATTAATTGCTTAATGTAATTAATTTATGTGATTAATTAAGGATAATCACTCAATAAAATTAATTAAGTATGATTGCTTAATGTAATCAATAAAGTTTAATTACTTAGTGTAATTAATAAAGGATAATTACTTGTGTAAGTATTAAAGTTAATGACTTAGTATGATTAATTAAAGACAATCACTTATTGTAATTGATTAAGGATAATCAATTAATATATTTAATTAATGCTTAATTAATTAAAGGATAATTAATTAAGTAATTAAAGGATGATTGATTAATAGTTAGAGAGTAATTAATCAAGTGATTAAGGATAATTACTTAATATGATTAATTAAAGAAAATCACTTATTGTAGTTGACTAAGAATAATCAATTGATATATTTAGTTAAAGGTTAATTAATGATAATTATTTAAAGTCTGATGACTTAATATAAACCAATTAAGGACAATTAGTTAATTAAATGATAATTAATTAAGGGTTAATTTGTTAATTAATTAAGAGTTAATTAATTAATGTGATTAATTTTAAGGTTAATCAATTTATGTGATTAATTATGGGATAATTAATGAATCAAAGGCTAAGTAGTTAATATTAATTAAGCAAGGTTTCGTAAGTAATTCATAAGTAATTAATTTATTCCGTTTAAATTAATTATAAATTAGGTGATTAATTGACTTTGTTTATAGATGATTGGGTTATATTGAATGCCTTGAATTGTTTGATATCTCTGATATGCGATGTTCTGTGGTATGATTGTGTTGGATTGAGCTATGAACTGTAATTATTTATCTATGATGAATTTACATATTTATCTGTGAATGAAAAATAAGCATTATAAGGTTATACCGCTTATTGATATTGTTATGCTTGAATTTATGATGGTTGATATTTTATTGTTGCCTGTGAAACCCTTGGACTACACATAACATACACACAAATATGGATTTCACGGGAAATTGGTTAAGCCATGGGTATTTTGAATTTAATTCAAAAGAATTTAAAAGTTGGATTTTGAATCCAAAATTGTTTGGAAGTGGATTGAGTTGAATATGAAAAACTTTTGGAAGTTTTAAATTAAAATTATTTTGGATATTTATTAATTTTGGAAATTTGAAATTTTGGGAACTATGTTTTAAAAGGCTGTAACTTGACAAAATTTAATCGGATTTTCTCGAAACGAAAAACCTTTGTTTTCAAATGATAACAGCTTTCATATTAAGAAAGAATTTCTAGTATTTATTGAAAGGATTTCAAGTTATGAGTGAATCAAATTGGAAATAGTTTTGCAAACAATGAATGAATTTTTGCTAAAAATTAGTAAACTTTGTTTCAAATTGAAGAGGATCTTAAAGGGTGCATCTTTTGTTTAAAAGATTAAGAATGGAAATTTGTTTAAACCATTCAAAAGGAAAGGTTTTGGGAAACAAGGGCTAAAAGTTGTGACTTAACTAAGACCCCAACATATCCATAAACTTTTTTAAAATAAGCGCTCACTATTCGGTTTAGCCACGAGAGGAATTTATATCATAAAACCCATTCTGAATTAATGATACGATGAAATGGATAGCAATTGAAGACGGTGGTTGAAGACCGGGTATTTTCGAACACGAAAGGATTACCTGTTGAATGTCTCTGCACTGAGTTGCTCTGGTACAGACATCTCCATATGTGATGGGGAGTCCGGTCGGGATTGTGAATATCCGGATTTGCAAGGATTTCTTTTGATGTGCCATCGGTTCCATTCATACCCATGATGGACTTGTATGGATGCATGTTTGACGTTACACTTTGAGATGTAAAGCTGGTTTCTATCAAATACATTTCTGTTTGGTGGCAGAGAATTTATTCTCTTAGCTTAACACCCTTCTCTGAGATGTACGAGCTTAGAGGTTATGTAGTTGATACTTACTAGTGATATATTCCCAATTTGGTAATGTGGCATGCTAACTGCTAATCATTTGTTGATTGAAGCATGGCTTTTGTGAAAACGTAGCTTTGTGGGTCAAGACTTCATCGAACTCACACCCCGAAAATGGTCGAAACAGGAACGATGCAGCAAGGTTACGGGAGTCGCGCCCTTTAGGGTATGTGTATTTTCTTCTGGATAAAAAGTGGTATCATGGTATGGAGCCAAGATATTTAACTTATGTGGTTGTTGGAATTTGTTGGTGAATCCCGGGATAAAGGTCGGTTACGACCGGGGGATGGCATACTCGTGATAGTTGGTTACCTAGTTACAGAGGTAACCCGGCCTAGTGTTGGCAGAGATCTAGTAAGGTTCTCGGGGCGTACCTCCAAAGGCGTACCCGTCCAGAAAGGAAGTTCCTTAGCCTTGACCATTTGTTGGAAATCCAATCACCCAGTACGAGCTCTGTACGGTTTTAGTTGTGGAACATGTCATCTAACATGGTAGCTATAGTAGGCATACTATAATGGTAGATATGCTGGCTAAGATTAATATTATACTTGCAATTTTTTTCCACGCTATGCACTAATAATAATATCAAAAGAATTTTCACATATCAAGCATGTTTGACTATCATTAGGAGAAATCTCCTTCAGTGTGCGATTGCATTGTGTGTGTAGCGGGAGGCCTTATGGTAGTTTCATTTTTCAAAAAGCATAGCGGATTTCTTTTTGTTTATTTTTGTTTGTTTCAGTTCAAACAACTGTTTTTGTTTGCTCACACCAGTCCCATGACTGACCTGGAGTTTATTTTTCCCTTTCTAAACTCTACATGCCCATAATTTTTCACACGGGCAGCCTAGAGTAAGGTTATCAGATAGTCAGCTAGGAGGTGTAGCTTTTGGCAGTCTTTGGAGCCTTTGGATTTAGCGATCGCATTGTTCATCGAACTTGCTATATCGCAGCATGATTGTGGTTTGATCTTTTGGTGTGGAGGTTTGGCAATGAAGATGTTATCTTTCTGCTGCTGTTGCTTTGTTTTTTTCGCTGTTGTATTTATCTCTGATAATGTTGATAACTTCATATTGTATCATTGTTGTATCTATTATTGTATATCAGTAAAAATTATTCTTCTGTTTCTGCCACGCTGTTATCACCTAACGTTGTTATAAGCTCCGACGAATTGGATTTCAACGTTTGAATCTGTGGCATTCGAATACGAGTGATGTATGGATGTCGATTGTCGAGCGCTGGATTCCGAGTTGTTACAATTTGGCATCAGAGCTAAAGGTTGAGTAAGACCTTTAGCTTTGGAGTATGACACATTAGGTGACTCATTAGAGATAGGGATATAAATGCCCTAGAATGAGTATATCCCTAAGATATCCGTCTGTATGCCTCAGTCAGTTGTTTTGTTGTTCATTGACAGTGAGAATGAGTGCAAGAAGAGGACGACGTAGGGGACAAGGGAATACCACTTTAAATGGTCGATACCCTGCAACAACAAGGAACAATCTTTTCCCATCAATCTTCTTTAATAATCATCCGATATCAATTCTTTGATGACTTCCAAGCAGCTACAAGAAGAAGCTTTGGTGTGGTGGTGGCCCTGCGAATCTTTGTTTATGTCGTAGAATGATTCCTATTTCGTATTCTCTTCATCAGTTTTCTATCAACTTTTCGTTTTTAACTTTAATGAATGGTTAACAAAATATAAAGCTAAATTAGATTGTATCAATAAAACAATTTCGGTCAAAACCAAACTTGGAAATTTTGTTGTGATTTCTTGTGAGGATCAAAGTCCAAAGAGGGACAAGCTAGTGTATACTTGGGAGTATTCCGACCTGAGTTGAGAATCCATTTGTTTGTTTTTTGGGGTCCAGATTCAATCTACGAATGGTTAGTTATGCCCTTCAAACTAACCAATTCCCGTGCATATTTCGTAGACCTGATGACCCAAGTATTTCATGTAGTATTGAATAAGTTTTTTCTCGTATTTATTGTTGATATTTTGATTTGGTAACCCAAATATAGAATAGATATTCAGTTTGATCTGATAAGCCATTGATCTATCTTTCTATGTGTCCATATGATCTCTGTTTGTCTCCCTGTCCAACAAATTTCGAGGACGAAATTTTCTTATGGGGGAATCTGTAACGATCTCGATTTTAAGCAAAATTTAAATTGGTAATTGATATAAATTTTTGGGATTAACTGGTGAATTTATTTAATTTTTTCTAAAATAAATAAAAATATGTGTTTGTTTTATATTGTTTGTAAATTGAATTTTGGATTTTGAAATTCAAAAATAAATATTTGGAAATAAATTTGGATTTAAAAACTCTATATTTTAAAACTAATAGAAATTTGTTTTCTAATTATAATATATATATATGTGTGTGTGTGTGTAATATATATTTTGGAAGGTATATTTTCAATTTAGTGTAATAATTTTCAAAAGCTATTTAAAAGTCAAAATTCTATATTTTAAAGACTCGTATAATATATATATATATATATGTGTGTGTGTGTGTGTGTGCGTGTGTTTATTTGCTAATGTGTAATTAGATTTTAAAATCAATTTCTTTAAGGTTATATAAATATTTATAGAAGAAAATGTATATAAATAAATATTTATTCATTTAAAGGTATAATAGTTTTAATTAAAATAAGATTTGATAAAAAGCTTTAAAATACTTTCTTTTAAATTTTTTACATAAAATAAATATAGTTATATATATATAATAGAAAATATATTAATAAGTAATATAAAACATATTTAAACATTTAATACATGCAAATTACATGTGTAAGCATTATAACAAGAGATTAAAACAAGTGTAATCATTTTAGTATGAAACTTAACAAGTGCTAATAATTCGAACATGCAAAATAACAAATGTCACTTAAATTCTCATTTTAAAAAAATAAATAATAAAAGAAAAATCAAAGCTATATATACATTCCTCTAACCCCTTTCTCATTTTTCTTTCTCAAAATCAATCAAACTAAAATCTGAAAGCAAACTACAAACCAGTGGAGAACAAAATCAAAACAAATTAAACATCAAGCAACTCTTTCAATAACCTAAATCAAGCAAAATAAAATCAAAGCCCGGATTAATTCAAACATCAGTTCAAGTTGAAAGCAAAGATTCAAATCAACATCATCTCAAACATAGTAGATTCAAGATTTAAAACAACTAAACGAGTGCAAGTTCAACTCAGTACTAAATCAAACAAGCAAGATCTATTTCTAGATTTTCAAAATTCAAACACATTCCAGGTTTTGTGTTCTCTGTCTTCTCTGTTCCAAGTGTGCAAATTAACTTGAACCAGTGTATATACATCTTGATGTTTGTGTTAGCACTTGAAGTATGCCATGAAAAATGTTTGTTTAGTTGTTAAGTATGCCTGCATGTATATATATACATGAAAATGATTTGTGCATGTCTGTATATACATCCTCTTTTTAAATTACAGACCGAAGAACAACCAAAATAAGAATTATAGCTATACATCTAATGAAATCTTTGCTATGATCATTGAAAGAAAAGGATTAATGTTATTTTTTAAAAATAATATCAAGAATTTATGTTGTGTATTTGTTTCAAGAATGAAAGATAAAGGTGCTAATCTAATTTAAGTCAAAAATCAATGATCTCGATTTCATGTTTTAATTGTACAAACAGATTCGTGCTAACAAATAGTGATTTTTAAAAGTAATTTCATGATTTTTAGTATTGTAATTAATGAGATTCGTCGAGTTGAACGATATTGGTACTTTCATCAATTCCCAATGATCTACGGGTCCGGATTTATTGAGATTGGGTCAAGAGGAAGCTGGTGTGATGGAGATCATCAGAAAAATGATCGCTGGATTTTTAGAGTGGCATGGTGGCCGGGCGACGTTGATTTAGGGTTTAGCAACCCAATTTGGTCAGTGTTATAATAGAGACGATTTCATCATCGTGGGTGATCTAGAGGCGATCGGACCAGGGGGATAGGACCGTGGGTCATCGGCGCAACTCTATTCGCGGCGGCATGAACTTTGGTGGTCGGGACTGGCAATGCGAGGCAAATTTGGTCGATGGTTCAGGTTTTCAGGCAATGCTTGATTACTCGAATTTTGTTTTCCAACATTATTGATCGAACTGGGTGGTTGGGAAGTTTGGGAGGCTCGTCGACGATTTGTGTGACGCCCCACCTCTATACCCACGCTAGCCAAGAACACTCCGGAGTAGTGCTGTCAACTAGCACGGAGAATAAGGCTGTTGAGGAGCGACCATCCATGTAATTGCTTATCACACGGTGGCTACAAATAATCTTCGGAAACAAACATAGAAATAATCATATCACAAATCAGTCACAGATATTCATATCACAAATGTGGAAGAAGATATGAATATATAACTAACACATGAAAGTGTACATCAGAGTAGTGGTCAGTAAGATCCACGATAATACAAAAGAATAGCAACACATGCTATACAAAAGAATACAACTATGAGTCTATATCTCAAGTGTATACAACAAAAACTGCTAATCTAAACAGTTAGCCAAAAGTCAGAGTGATGAATCCCTGGGAAGAAGTCAAGCAGAAGCACCTGTAACATCTCGGTCTGACCCGAGTATTATTTAAGAAAATAATAAACGGGTCAGTCTATCTATAAATATCAGATGACATGATTTAACATAAAAGATATGGCATAAACATAAACATCCATAATGACATACCACTATAAGTATGTAAATAACGATCAACAGAAGATCAATCAATAAGAGATAATCAATATCACAAGAATCTTCTCAAAGATTCGGAAAGGGCATCATACCCCAAACTTGTACTCATAACAAGTCAATGACATAAATTCTAGAAATCAATGCAAGAAGTCCAGAAATCATAGAAAAGAGAAAGAGGCCTATCACATGACGGTCCGAAGACCAAGGGGAGCTACCCCACATGTGTGAATGGAATCACACAGATTAAGGTCCAGACTAACCAAAAAGCAAAAAGGTATGTGTGAGTGGAATCACACAAGTGGTGTCTAGTCTAACCTCGCAACAAGAGACATCGCACAGTTGCTAGTCTAAATCATCAGAATGATCGTCATGATCAACGAGAAGTGTCAATTACACTAAGCTAGTAAATATAGAAGTTTAGCTTCATGTCCCATAACCACTTGCTTAACTTAAATATTTACGAACAAACTGTAAATCTTCACTAATAAAATTGTCACAAGAGGTTCAATCGAACAAGTCCAGGAATTAACTGACGAAGTGAACGCAAGCGTTTCATACCACTTGTTTTACTAAGTCGTTTAATTAGATTTCTCATCCGAGTGAGGTAAAGGTTTGTATATACTAATAGATTGGAAAACGGTTTAAGAAAAGAGCTTTGTTATTAAAAATAGAGTTGAAATTGTTTGTTAAAAGAGTTTTGATATTTACTACTAGTATTGAAACCTTTATATTTTTAAAATGACAAATCACAAAAGAGATTGTAGAAACAATCATCACAAAGATCACATTCGGAGATGTGAATAAAATCCAAGGAAATCAGCTCAAAAGCATCAAAGTGGAAGTTCCCCAACGACCAAACGTGGCCGAGATAACCAGAGATGGTTTGTCTCGAAGAATGGTCAACTCAGCATCTCAACAAAGCAAGTTCTGTTGAATGTTTTTCAGATAAGATCGCCTACGGAGGGGGGGTCCAGGGGGGGTGGCAACCCCCCAAGGTGGGGGTGCGGGGGCAACGCCACCGCTTACGGGGTTCGACCTGCCCGGTCAGGTCGCGGGGGTCCAGGGGGCAGCGCCCCCGGCGGGGTGCGGGGAAGCACCCCGACCAAAACAGTACGACCTAGTGAAGATAAAATGAGGTCTAACGACCTAAGGACTCAAGGGTCTAACGACCTAATGACTCAAGGGTCATACGACCTAACGACTCAAGGGTCTAACGACCTAACGACTCAAGGGTCATACGACCTAACGACTCAAGGGTCATACGACCTAACGAGCTATGGCCAAACGACCTTACGACTCAAGGGTCATATGACCTAACGACTCAAGGGTCATACGACCTAACGAGCTATGGCCAAACGACCTAACGACTCAAGGGTCTAACGACCTAACGACTCAAGGGTAAAACGACCCAACGACTCAAGGGTCCAACGACCCAACGACTCAAGGGTCCAACGACCCAACGACTCAAGGGTCCAACGACTTAAGGGTTGCACGACTTAAGGGTTAGGCCAGGAGCGACCTAACGAGATAAGGTCCAACGACCTACGAGTTGAGGGTCCAGCGACCTATCGGGATAACTCATAACCGACTCAAGGGTTGCGTGACTGAAGGGCTGCACGACTTAAGGGTTAACTCGTAAACGACTCACGACCTATGGATGAACGACTTAACTCCGAACGAGCTAAAAATGGCCAGAACGACCTAGGGTTAACTCGTGAACGACTCACGACCTATGGACGAACGACTTAACTCCGAACGACCTAAAAATGGCCAGAACGACTCAAGTGCAGAAAATTCAACAAAACGCTAAAAATTGGAGTTTTTCGCCAATCCAATCCAAACCAAATGCTAACATGCATGCAAAAATGATAGGGAATCATTCCCAACAGTCCAATATAGTTATAGGCTAGAATTGTGAGATAAAAATCTCACCTTTGCACCAAATATCAATGAAAATGAAGTTTTAAGCAAGCAAGAATCAATCCTTCTTCTATCTAAGCACAAGAAGCTTGAATCCAATGTCTTCTTCTTGAATTTGGAGTAGAAAGATGGATTGCAATTGAATTTGAGTTTTGGAATTTTAATTTCCCATTCCCTCCACCATTAATGCCAAAGCTTGATTAGTTAGAAAATTTATGAAGAGTGAGGAGAAGAAGGTTGGAACTTGGGCTTAATAGGCTAAACTAACCCAAAGTCCAAAGTGGGAAAAGTTAGTGAAATTTCACTAACTCCAAACCTATTGATGTTTATACTTAAAAAAGTTGTAAACGACATTTCGAACTCAACGGAAGTGGTCTCGAGTCCTAATTTGACCGTTTGCAAAATGTAGCTTTTCGGACCAAAATCCGATTAACGAGTTAATATTTAAATAAAATATTTAAATACAAACTCGATAAATATGCGGGTTGTTACAATTTGTTGAAGGCGGCGAGGATGGCAGAGTGACGGAAATCGCTGGTGCACGTGCACATGTGCATGATCATGTCTGGGTTCATCTGTGATTGGGGACGAAGAAGTATACTCGATGTCAAACTCGAAATTTTTTGATGATGGCTCGTGTTCGTTCTCGGTTTCGTTCGCATGAGTATTAAATGTTTTTAAGAGTTTAAGTTTTTTTACACATAACAACGAAAAAAAGGGAAAGCTCGGGGCTGTACTTGAGGAAATTGGTATTTGACTTGGGTAGGGACTCGAATAATCTCGGATCTGGGTTTTTAGATTTTTAAATAAACAAGTTTTTTTTTCAAAATTCATATTAAATCAATTTTAAACACTTTCTTGTTTAATTCTTTTAAAATAATAAATATTCTGGTTTTGGAATTAGTTAAAGGTAAAAATAAATTATTTTAAATTTATTAAGTTTAAGGTATTTTATTATATACCTATGTTTTAAACTTATTTTTAAGGTTTATTTAAAATAAGTTTAAATGATATAATATATAGTTTTAAGTAACTTAAAAGGTTTTAAGTTGATTTGTATGTTATGAAGGTTAATTTCAAAAGTTTATCAAATAAACTTGAATGAAATTAATTGATGCATAAAGATAAATGGTTTATCGTTTAATCGGTTAATGTCTTGGGTAATAAAGATTAATTGTTAACTGTAATTAATTTATATGATTAATTATGGATAATCACTTAATAAAATTAATTAAGTATGATTGCTTAATGTAATCAGTAAATTATAATTACTTAGTGTAATTAATAAAGGATAATTACTTGTGTAAGTAATTTATTAAAGGTTAATTACTTAATATGATTAATTAAAGATAATCACTTATTGTAATTGATTAAGGATAATCAATTAATAATTAGAGAGTAATTAATTAAGTGATAAGGATAATTACTTAATGTGATTAATTAAAGATAATCACTTATTGTAATTGATTAAGAATAATCAATTGATATATTTAATTAAATGTTAATTAATGATAATTATTTAAAGGCTAATGACTTAGTATAAATTAATTAAAGATAATCAATTAATTAAATGATAATTAATTAAGGGTAAATTTGTTAATTAATTAAGGCTTAATTAATTAATGTGATTAATTTTAAGGTTAATTAATTTATGTGATTAATTATGGGATAATTAATTAATCAAAGGCTAATTAATTAATATTAATTAATTAGGGTTTGATTATTAACTCATAAGTAATTAATTTATTTGGTTTAAATTAATTATAAATTAGGTGATTAATGGATCTTGTTTATAGATGATTTGGTTACATTGAATGCCTTGAATTGTTTGATACCTCTGATATGTGATGTTCTATGGTATGATTGTGTTGGATTGAGCTATGAACTGTAATTTATTTATCTGTGATGAATTTACGTATTTATCTGTAAATGAAAAATAAGCGATATAAGGTTATACAACTTATTGATATTATTGTGCTTGAATTTATGATGGTCGATATTTTATTGTAGCTTGTGAAACGCCTAGACTACACACAACACACACAAATATGGATTTCATGGGAAATTGGTTACGCCACGGGTATTTTGAATTTAATTCAAAAGAATTTTAAAGTTTGATTTTGAATCCTAAATGGTTTGGAAGTGAAATTGAGTAGAATATGAAAAACTTTTGGAAGTTTTAAATTTAAATTATTTTGGATATTTATTTAGTTTTGGAAATTTGAAATTTTGGAAACTATGTTTTAAAAGGCTGTAACTTGAGAAAATTTAATCGAATTTTTCCAAAACTAAAAATCATTGTTTTCAAATGATAACAGCTTTCATATTAAGAAATAATTTCTAGTATTTGTTGAAAGGATATCAAGTTATGGGTGAATCAAATTGGAAGTTTTGAAAACTATGAATGAATTTTTGTTAAAAATTGGTAAACTTTGTTTCAAAATGTAGAGGATCTTAAAGGGTGAATCTTTTTTTAAAAGATTAAGAATGGAAATTTGTTTAAACCATTCAAAAGGAAAGGTTTCGGGAAATAAGGGCTAAAAGTTGTGACTTAACTAAGATCCCAATTTATCCATATGCTTTTTTAGAATAAGCGCTCATTATTCGGTTTAGCCAGGAGTGGACTTTATGTCATAAAACCCATTCCGAATTAATGATACGACGAAATGGATAACAATTGAAGATGGTGGTTGAAGACCGGGTATTTTTGAAAACGACTGGATTACCTGTCGAATGTCTCTACACTGAGTTACTCCGGTATAGAGATCTCCATATGTGATGAGGAATCCGGTCGGGATTGTGAATATCCGGATTTGCAATGACTTCTTTTGAAGTACCTTCGATTCCATTCAGACCCAGAATGGACTTATATGGATGTATGTTTGACATTACACTTTGAGATGTAAAGCTGGTTTCTATCAAATACATTTCTATATGGTGGTGGAGAATTTATTCTCTTAGCTTAACAGCTTCTTGGAGACGTACGAGCTCAGAGGTTATGTAGTTGATATTTACTGGTGATATATTCCCTATTTGGTATTGTGGCATGCTAAGTGCTGATCATTTGTTGATCGAAGCATGGCTTTTGTGAAAAGTGTAGCTTTGTGGGACGAAACTTCGTCGAACCTCACACCCCAAAAATGGTCGAAACGGGAAGGATGCAACAAGGTAACGGGGGTCGCGCCCCTTAGGGTATGTGCATTTCCTTCTGGATAAAAAGGGGGTATCATGGTATGGAGCCCAGATATTTAACTTATGTGGTTGTTGGAATTTGTTGGTGAATCACGGGATAAAGGTCGATTACGACCGGGGGATGGCACACTCATGATAGTTAGTTACCTAGTTACAGAGGTAACCCGGCCTTGTGTTGGCAGAGATCCGATTAGGTTCTCGGGGCGTCCCTCTAGAGGCGTACCCATTCAAAATGGAAGTTCCTTAACCTTGACCATTTGTTGGAAATCCAATCATCCAAAGAAGCCATATGCGGTGTTAGTTGTAGAACCTGCCATCTAACGTGGTAGCTATAGTAGGCATACTATAATGGTACGCATGCTGGCAAAGATTAATATTATACTTGCAAAAGTTTTCCACCCTATGCATTAATAATAATATCAAAATAATTTTCGCGTATCAAGCATGTTTGACTATCATAAGGAGAAATCTCCTCCAAGTGTGCGATTGCATTGTGTGTGTGGCGGGAGGCCTTATGTTAGTTTCATTTTTCAAAAAGCTTAGCGGATTTCTTTTTATTTCTTTTTGTTTGTTTCTGTTCAAACAACTTTTTTTTTGCTCACACCAGTCCCATGACTGACCTGGAGTTTATTGTTCCCTTTCTAAATCTGGGTGTCCATAATTTTCCACATGGACAACCTAGAGTCAGGTTATTAGATAGTCAGCTAGTGGGTGTAGCTTTTGGCAGTCTTTGGAGCCTTTTGATTTGGCGATTGCATTATTCATCGAACTTGGTACGTCGTAGCATGATTGTTGTTCGAGCTTTTGGTGTGGAGCTTTGGCAATGAAGATGCTATCTTTCCGCTGTTGTTGCATTGTTTTCTCCACTGTTGTATTTATCTCTGATAGTGTTGATCACTTCGTATTGTATCATTGTTGTATCTATTTTTGTATATCAATAAAATTTATTCTTTTATTTCCGCCGTGTTGTTGTCACTAATGTTGTTATATGCTCCGGCGAATCGGGTTTCAACGTTCGAATCTACGGCATTCTAATACGGGTGATGTATGGATGTCGATTTTCGAGTGTTTGATTCCGGGTCGTCACATTAAATCTATTGGGTTAATAAAATTCCAAATTTTACTTTACTGTTAAATTCCCGATAAAAAATTAAATTAATAGTTTTTAAACTTACTTATCATTAGATTAAAATGTTCAAAATAATTTAAGCATCGCATAACACTCATGAATTTGTAAATACTCGATTTTAATACGCTTCATAATATATGTATATATATTACCATACTATCTATTTAAAATTTAACAGTGAGATTTAAAATGTGTATATAATCATTATATTTTTTTCAAATCAATATATATATATATAGGTTAAATAGAATAAAATAAAAATAAAAAGAAATAAGACTACTACCTTACTGCCTATATATTAATTATTGTTTGCCTATATATATTTAAATTGAAATATGTATGTGTATATAAAAAAACTACAGCTGTACCTTACTACCGAAACCACCTCCTCGCAACCATTGCCGTTGAGCTATTCCTAATCTCGACCTCGCCCAATCGCGTCGCACACGCCTGAGAAGTTGAACTCCACTGCCACCCGAAGTCAGCGCGTCGCTCAAGCTACTCCTTTGAAATTGCGACCTCCAGGACCAAAATCGCGATTTCGGTCGCTAGTCGTCTCTCTTCCTTTTTTCTTTTTTTTCCACAGCAATCGAACTACCTACGTATACATTTCGAAGAACAGGAGAAGAATAAGGAGTGCACGCGATTCCTTCTTTCGAATTTCCTTCGCGATTTCGATTCCCCTTATTTTTTTCCCTACCAATTTGATTTGAAAGATTTTTTTGGTGAATTCGGTTTTCGAACAGAGAAGGGAGAAGAGGGAAAGGATATGTCGAGTGCTGCTATTTTTATTACTATATTTGATTTGAAGGAAATGGGAGAAATTTCAAGCGACAATTTTTCTTCTTCAGCCGATCACCTATTTTTTATTTTTTATTTCTTTGAGAGGAGAAACGAGAAGGGAGATGTGGTTTAAGAAAACAAGGAAATGTGTTTCAGACTGCTTGCATGGAGAAGTGGTCTTGCTATAGTGATTTGAAGGGATGAGAAAGAAACGGCTGATGTGATAAGTTTTCACCAGTCAACGTATATATTATATTTAAATTCAAATCGTCTCGAACATACAACTTAAAATTTTGGCCTCCTATAGAGGCGTGCCGCTAGGCGTTCATAATGTTATACCCATATTTCGAACGCGATGGAAAAGGTTTTGAGTCCTAATTCGATCGTATGGAGGAGATAGCTTTTGGACCCAGTTTATATTGAATTTTTGATATAAATTTCAGCGCGCTTATATCACGTATGGCCACACGATAACTCCAAACGCTATGAAAATTTGAAATCTAATAATAAAACACTATTATGGATCCAATGTAACTGGTTTCGTCAAATTCCGAGACTGTGTCTTGGAGGGCTATTTTTAAATGTCAATTTAAACGATATACTTTTAAAACTGAACAAATCACTTTTAATTCAATTTTAAAACTTCCATTACCTTTAGTATTATTAATGTAAATTTTATAAGCCAATAAATTATTTTTAGCGAGCTTAGAATTCCCGATTCAACAACTTACCCAATTTCCAATTATTAAATTAAATAATTTAAATCATCCAATAAATAGTGATATTTGAAATTCAAGTTAAAAATTAACTTTTAAGCATTTAAAACCAATTAAATATTCCAATTTCAAATATCTAAAATTTTGAGTCATTACATTCCTCCCCCTTAAAAGAATTTGGTCCCCGAAATTTATGATGACCCACCTTCCATTCCATAGAAAGACGTATCATCATTAAGAAAGAAACAGTCAGAAAAGAGAATAGATAGAAGGAAAGAAACAACAATATCAGAATCTCACAACGGAAATGGAAAATTATATTATATCACATAGATATTACAGTCATTACGCATAGAGTCACATTGTTACAACATCGCAGTAGATGGTCGTGAAGACCTGTTTATCCATTACATTCCAAAATACAAACAGACAAATGATACCAACACAGCGGAATTAGATATATATAGATACGCCAAGTCTCCTGCTCCAAGCTTTTCCAAAATTCGTTAAGCCAACCTGATCACTTGGCTACTCCTTAAAATTTGAGTACCCAAGAGTTTAAGAAAAATAGAATAAAATCCGGGTCAATCATGGGTCTGGTGTGAGTAAACGGTTAAGATTGTCTAACTTGAAAAATCTTTGAAACAAAAGGTACCTCGTAAGACTCTCCGTAAATAAACACAGACAAGTTTTTCCCTTACAATAACCAAAACATTTGATAGGAAATCTGGTTTTATTATAATAGTGTCTAGGGTTTCCAATTTAAAGTAGGAAATAGCTAGAATGCTTACACACGCTCCAACATAGTTGGGCACAATCAAAACCGTACAGTCACTTATCGGAGATTGGATTCCATACAATGGCAGGGCAACGGGGTACCGCCCATCATAGTACGTGGTCTAGATCACTGTACCGAGGATCCACCTTGATCCTCTGCAACACAAAACCGGAGCTACCCCTTATTGGATAGTTCGAATAAGACAACCCCACGTTGTGGCCAACAACCCCACACACAGCCGAATAAAGGGACCACTAGACAGAGGAAAATCTTATCCTACTTGGGTGCGACCCACTTAGCCTTGCATGTGCCTCCCTTATTTTATCCATTCCCGATTAATGAGGCTTGAGGCTATGATTACCTTTTTAGAACACTTATCTTGGAATGCTCATCGTCCTCTATTGACTATGGTCTGATAGCATTCATCCATACAAGTTCATTCCAGGTTCGAACGAAACCGCAGGCACTATCTCCGTTACACTCATTTTGGAATCACCCTCAGAGATAACGAAAATTAGCCCTTGCACTCTGAAAGATCATCTCGATCTTCAGTTGAGATTTCACGACCTATCATTTAACTTGGATCGATGTGGTTTTCGGATAATTAATTTTGATATCCGATCCTGGTCTCATCGAAATCCAAATGTCGTCTTAAAGTCCAAGCTGTTTTAGTAAACAATTTAATTTAATCTAGAACATTGTATTTACACAGCATTCAACACAGATAAATAACTCACATTTATCACAGCTATATCCAAAGTACTGCATATCACTAAACATCACAGATCAACATACTATAAATATTAATCAATCCAGACATTCTATATAATCAATCATCCTTAAGCAAGAGTTATTAATCCAAAACTATAATTAATTTAATTACTCAAAGTAAATTAATTACTTATGAATTAATCACCAAATCCTGCTTAATTAACATTAATTGATTACAAACCTTTGTTATTATCTAACTAATGAAGTTAATTAACCATCCTTAATTACTTACATTAATTAATTATCTTATAATTAGTAATTAATTAATCCCTTTAATTATTAATTAATTATCCTTTAATTACTAATTAATTAATCCTCAATTACTAATTAATTTATTTTTAATTACTAATTACTCAATTAATCTTTAATTACTAATTAATTAATCTTTAATTACTAATTAATTACTCTTTAATTACTAATTAACTAATTAATTAATTTCTCTTTAATTACTTCATTAATTTAATTAATCTTTAATTACCCAAGGCCTTAATTAATTTTAAGATAAATCATTTATCTTAATTAATTACTAAATTATCATTGAAATCTTATTTAGTAACTCTTGGAATTAATTTTCATTAACATATAAATTAAAAACATTTTACCCTTATAATTAACTACATAATTACACAGTTAATTTAAGTTTAAAATAAACTTAAGAATTAACTTAATAAATTTAAGTTAAATAAATCATACAACTTTTCTTAAACCAAATATTTAAAAACATATATTATTTAAAGAAATTGATTTAAGAAATAGTTTAAACTTGATTTATTTTAATTTTAAAAACTTGCTTATTTAAAACTTTAAAACTGTTATAAATATATACCCGAGTTTAACCCGGTACCCGCTACGAGCCTAGACCCGAGAACTTTCTTCTTTTTAAAAAAAACTTAATTACGTTTTAAATTTAAAAACCGATGCAACAGCGAACCACTCGCGAATGACTCGAAGCTAAATCCGGGCCATCGCCACACTTTCCTGAGCTTTCCCCTAAGGCACGGCCTTCTTCCCAAACCACTAACACACAGAACCTTATGCACGTGCACCGGTGAACGAAGCCACTTCGACCATCGATGCTACCTCCAGCATGTCGACGACCATCTCCACCTTCGATTCCGACCACCTAATCTTCAACATATCCATGAAATCATAATCGAGCAAACATGAACCAATTGGAAGAGATCCCGTCATCCAAGAACCATCTCGACCTGACGCCTTCGACCACCAGAACCTTCGAAACTTCGTCCATAGCTTCGCCGACCAACCTCGCACCTATTCCCCCTCCTCCGATGAACTCCGATGCTTCGGTGACGATGCAGCAGCCTTTGGAACAACGTCGACCAAAACCTGAGCTTAAAACCCTAACTCGGCGATTAGCCACCGCAACGGTGGTCGATAGAACCACCTACCATTTTTCCCGAGATCGCCTACCTCCTAGCTACCTCCAATAGTGATCCCAACCACCCAGAACCCTTCGATCACCAGAAAATGCCCAAAACACAAAATGATCAACCCGAGATTCCTCACTCAAATCAACATTAAAAATTTAGATTATACCTTTAATATTCATGATTTTGAAATACGATTTAGATTACATAGGTGAATCAAAGAATCATGATGTTCGAGTTTAACATGTTTTCAGAGTTTCCACTATATTTTTCCATTTCCCATAAAATACTCAAATTAATTATACTTACAATATTTTTAAAACATAAATCTTGTTAATTCAAACAAGTTTCCTTTATACATATTAACTTAAAAGTGAATGAGGGAAGAGATTTTAGTTTTTGAACTTGTTTTTGGTCTGTAAATTCAAAACAGAGACTTATGTATGTATACACAGACATGAACACTCAACAAATTCATATTTACATAAATACAAGCATAATTTACATTCACACAAACAATTATCACAAAATTATTTCATATATCCATCGCTACAACAAGTTAAAACAGGTTTAAGCTTTGTTTACTCACTCATACGATGTTGAGAAAAGAAGATTGAACTGGAATGCTTGATCTTTTGAAACTTTGAAAACTGGGAATCACTTTAGCTTGTTGAGATGATCTTTGCTTTGAATTTGCTTGATGTTTCAAGCTTTAGGTTTCTAAAGAGTTGTTGTTTTATTTTTCTAGTTTGTTTATTTTTTTTACAGGCTTTGATTTCTTTTGTTTTAATAAAAGAAAATGAGAAGAGAAGGGTCACAAATTTAGTCCCCGAAATTGCTAGTTAAGAAGAATGGTTTACCACCCATTAACTATTTTCCCAAGCCAAACAATTTCACTTCCCAAAACAATCTTTTTATTAAAGACACTCTATTACTCTTACTAACTTTTCAAACTCATCCATCTATTCCAAATAATATTATCCCCTCAAAAATTCAAATTATAGTTTAAACCAAATTTTAAGCCATCAAAATTTTGTTCAATTTTTTTTCGTAACTCCTTAAATTTTCAAAATTTTTTGCTAGTGCCTCCTTGGCGCGGCTAGATCGGAGCAATTACAAAATGCCTCTATGGGCCCAAATTTCAAAAGAAAACAAAAGCTAACTGGCTAGATCAGCAGATCTCAAATTTCACATGATAATTTAAACACATACCTTTTTGTATGGCCATTTAAATTTATCCTCTGAAATCAAAAACACAAATTTTCTTTTGCTTTCAAATACATGCGTCTTACTTAGCAATAATATCCGATCACAGAATTCAAAATCATTTTATTCACTTATCTTACACAACTTCACTATTTGCTTTAATTAAGCCGTATGATGTGCATATATCATCCGTACGCAATATCAAATCTGATCGCTCACTCGATCACTCAATTTCAATTTCGAACTAATATCGTCCACCTGACTCCCTAGTGCGGACTCAAATCTGGTTTCTTCATCAGAAACCGTCATCCTCCTTGTATAGCCGCATACTATGATTGAGAATTCTAGAATTAATCAAAAATCCATATCCAGGGTTCGCCGTCGAAAATCGAGTGAAAAATTCCAACTCGGATCGATATAACTATCTCGAAATTCTGTGCTCGAATCAGGATCGAATCGTTATGCGAATAAAATAATAGACGTACATCCTACGTATTTATCTCAATTTATTATTAACTATACCAATTTCCATTTATTCTCCTTTGTTTTGATTTCTATCCATTTATTCAAAAAATTCTTTTCATCCAACTTTTATTAAATCTTCCTTTAAATACTTACTTAGTATATTTCTCAATTCCAAATTTACTTAAGAATTTCACCTTCCATTTCTGAAGTTCAATATAAATATTTTATACACCCTCTTATATTTATTTCTTTTTTATCACTTTGGTTCTATGTCCATTTTTATTCACTTCGTATTTTCAATTCCATTTGTTTTCAATTTACCTTCCAATTTTTTTTTCAATATTGAATTTTATTCACCTTAAACCCAACCCATATTTACTTAACCATTTCTTTAACTTAGTTCCAGTCACTAGTTTATTCATATTTCAATCAAATTTTTATTTCCACCCTTTTTATATTTAACATGATTCAAGTCAGCTTCCATTCCATTATTCAATTCCAATTCATTGTCCTACCAATTTAGATCAATTAGTTCATTTACAAACTTTTATTTCCAGTTCTCGTAAATTTAAATACCCCAAACTTTGTTCTTTTAGTCCAACTCGAACTAAAAATTAATTTTTCTTCAATTTCACTTTACTTAGCACAATTCGAATTGAGTTTCAATATTCAGTCTCAATTCCATTTGCTCACAAATTAAATTAATTTGTTCCTCCACAAATTTATTTCCAACTTAATAAATTTTTTTGGTCAACGACCATTCATTAAGCTCACTTAGACCTTTTTCCTCAAATTCACTTTTAATTAACTTGATTCAAATTTCATTCCAATTCAATTCAAATTTTAAACTTTTATATGTTTTCCAACTTATTTACATTCCATTCACTAATCTCTTTTAACTTGCTTCATTTAATTGGCTTACCTTTCTAACGTATTTCGTTTTCACATTTATTTTAATTTAACTCTTCTTTAAGCTAATTTTTATTCTAATCATTTCAAATTTTTATAAGTTTCCAAACTCATTAATATTCCATAAACATCTTTAATTAACTTCCAGAGTTTAAGTAATTTCTCAACATTTCAAAATAGCCTTTGAAATCAACTATATCCAAAATCCTTTGATATGTCCAATTATTTCTTTGAATTTCAAAATCAAACCCAGTTTTGCAAACAACTCCAATTTAAGACATTCACAACATTGGTTGCAATTCCTCCCTTGAAAACTCAAAAATTAACATCAATGATGCTATAGTCATCAGCTAAATTATTTTCCAATGACCGAAGTGAGTTTAGTGCTTTTACTCTTTAAAAACATTTTCAAATATTTTTAATTCCAAATCTTACTATATTTCATATCCAATTCAAAAATATTTCCAAATAATACCACCATTATTCCTTCAAATCCTTTGAAAATCATTTTCAAACCCAAAAGAAATTAAATTTCCAAAATTTTCGAATTTCAAATCCTTTCAATCTATATTCAAGTATTACTCTAGAATTTTTATCCCATTTCAATTTATAAATCACATTTATAATCAACATTTACAAATTCCATTTTGTATATGAATTTATTTCTTAGCTTTTGGTTATGATTTTCAATTCCAATTTCCATAACATAATGATAATTATTTAATATTATCACTTCCTAACAACCAGGCAAACCATATTTAAATATAATAATTTACAAAAATTATTCCTTTTATATATAAAAATAATTTGGGTAAAATTACTTAATTCACCCTATTTAAAACAATACCATGTTGAATTGTTCTATATAATTGTTTAGAGATCCCTATCAATAAAGTTAATTACTCGTATTGACCAGATTCCGTAAACCACTCAATAAACCAATCAACACAATATAAAATGATTTAGTATTCACTAAAAAATATGCGCTCATATCTATTAATACACTCAAACACATTCTAGAGTACTACTGACTCTATCTGTAATGAGTAATCCCACCAAAGCCAAGGTTCTCGCTTAACCTTCAGCTCTGCTACCACATGTGAGGACCCGTAAATCTGTGTCCCTTTGAGTCGACAATATTCTCCATCAGTTCAACTCAAATTGGACGAAAATACGAATCAAGAGGGTTAAAAAAGAAAGAGGTAGAAGAAGAAATAGAAAACAACATCAGAATCTCACAGTCAGAGTGGAACCATATATAATAGATATCAATTGGTCTTTATACAAAAAGAACTATAATTGTTTTATACATTACATCATCAGAGTATACACAAATCAATAGCACAATACCAGACAGTTATAATAACTTGTCCTTGCAAAAGATGACTATAAAGCTTACCAAACATAGCAGAATATAAGTCAGATACTGATATACGTCTCATCATCCAACTCGTTTCCTGAGCTCCATAGCATCCTATCCTGAATCTGTAATACTCGGTCTGACCCAAGCATTATAGTAAAAATAACACCCGAGTCAGTCTGGAAAACCAGCGTGAGAAAACACACTCAATTGGAGTATAAAGTTTTTAAAATCCTTTGAAATCAAAGGTATCTCGTAAGGCCATGCAAAAAATAAACATGCCGAGTTTTACCTTACGATAACCAAAATATTTTAATCAAATCCGTCTAACATTATAATAATGCCTACAGAAAGTAAAATAGAATCTAGCTGAAATGCTTGCATCTCATGTTCCAGCAGTAGTTGGGCACAATCAAAACCGAACGGGCGATATTTAGAGATTGGATTCCATACAATGGCAGGGCTACTGGGGTGCCGTCCGTCACAGTACCTGGCCTAGATCAGCGTACCGAGGACCCCTCTCAATCTCCTATAAATTAAGACCGACCTACCCCTAACCTGGATAGACCAAATAAGATCACCCTCGATTGGGATCAACATCCGCCCACTAAGCCGAGATCAAAAGGGACTCTAGACAGGGATGACCTTACCCTACTTGAGTGCTACCCACTTAGCCTTGCTGCACCTCCCCTGTTTTAGCCATTTCCGATCGATGAGACTTGAGGCTATGTGTTACCTTTTTAGAACACATTTCACTTAGAATGCTCATCGTCCTCCTGACGATGGTCTGGTAGCATTCGTCCATACAAGTTGCCATGGATCAAGACAAGCCAAATCACCATCTTCATCATCTTCACGGTCTTCATTCGCAAATGTTCGAACCGTATCAAAGTGGTTTTCGAATAATTAAACCCGATCCCGGTTACTTCGAAATGATTAGCGCATTGGCCAATATTAATAGTCGGTTATTTCACTATCAAATAACATAAACAAGCCAAATATTTTATTTCCACTGAAAAACACCAAGTCTTATCAAATTTAGTTTTCACATAAATTAAATCACTTTATCCAAAAATACACACTTAAAGCATTTAAAATAAAACTACTTAAATCACTTTATTCAGAATAATAGTTATGAAATTCTATAATAATTTCCCAAGTAAAACTTTAGCCAAAGACTACTTTTAAAATAAAAACTATTATACAAGGTATAAATATTTGAAAGTTATCCTTTACATCAAGATACTAATTTACCCTTTTAAAAATAATTGCTATTATAATTAACTTAAATAAATATTTACTTTAACAGTTTTAAAGCAACTAAATAATAATTTTTCTAAAATATTCTTTCGAAAACACTTTTAAAACTTCTAAATTATACTTAAAAATCCCCTTTTGAAATTGTACTTGGCTTTTCAGGAAAATACACTTTTCATTCCAATATTGCTCATCTAATCTTTTATAAATCCTTGTCAATTTATTTCCACTTTAATTTACATTCCAATCCCATAAATTTCCTTTTCCATATTTTAAAAATAAAACTCTCTTTTTATTTTTAAAACGAATTACCCTTCCCTTATAAATTCCCACCGTGAATTTATAAATCCAAATTATCCATTGATAAATGTTCACTTTATTTATAAACCCAGTTTATAAATCCTATAGTCTCATTTCCTTTTATAATCACTATTCTCAAAATACTTAACCGATTTCCAAATCGATTTTCTTGAATTAAATTCCATTTGAAAATTTATTTCTTGATTTACCCAAATTTATTCCAAAGTCCATTAATTTCATATTTACTTCTTTAATATGATTTAAAACCTTATTTAAATCTAAAATATCTAGTTCATACTCTATTTCAAATTCTCCTTTTATTTTTCCCAACTCATTTAAATCTTGAATTTAAAAATATATTCCTTCATACTTACAAACAATATTGCTTAAGTCCTTATTTTAAAAATCCATTTTTTTCACATTTATTCAAAATCCTTATTTTTCACATATCTTGGAATTTATTATATACGATTAAAAAATCAAACTATTTATTTTCCCAATTCTTTTCATTTTAAACTTATCCATCTTCACTATAAATTTCTTACTTTAAATTTTCCCTTTTCATTTCCCTTTAAAAATTCAATATTTATATATCTTTTAAATGACACAATATGTCCAGCAATATATTAACATCGAATGAATTAATTTTCCAATATAATATATCACAGATTATCCAACATTTTATATATCGTTGAAATGAAAATAATTTCAACATTTTTTAGGAATCCAATTGGAACCCTCCAACCTGTTTCCCTGCATCCACTAATGTTAGCAAAATATAAAAATACCAATCTCACTTCAAGGGGGATATCATGGTATATAGGGTCATACGCTATTATGCGGGGAGCATAGGGTCTCATCCGCTATATAATGCAGGAACATCAATCACTCCAATATATATACTATATATACATATAATATCACATCCATACTGATAATAAGTTATCAATTCAAGCAACCAATCAATAATTTAAATTTTAACTATTTAAATTAGCTAATAGTCCAATTTGTGTGAGATAACTCACCTTTGACTTTTGTTTTGCAATCCGACCCAAACCGACTATTACCTTCACGATTTTGGACCATATACAAACATTATATGGTTTATTAATATTTGAACTAATCGAACAATCAACTAGCATTAATATTCTCATTTTAAACTTAAATCTATTGGGTTAATAAAATTCCAAACTTTACTTTACTGTTAAATTCCTGATAAACAAATTAAATGAATAATTTTTAAACATACTTATCATTAGATTAAAATGTTTGAAATAATTTAACCATCGCATAACGCTCATGAATTTGTAAATACTCGATTTTAATATGCTTTACAATATATATATATATATATATATATATATCATCATACTGTCTATTTAAAATTTAAAAGTAAGATTTAAAATGTGTATATAATCATTATATTTTTTCAAATCTATATATATACACATATATTGGTTAAATAGAATAAAATAAAATTAAAAAGAAATAAGACTGCTACCTTTCTGCCTATATATTAATTGATGTGTGCCTATATATATATATTTAAATTGAAATATGTATGTGTATATAAAAAACTGCAGCTACACCTTAATGCCGAAACCACCTCCTCGCTACCATTACCGGCGAGCTATTCCTAATCTCGACCTCGCCTAATCGCATCGCATGCGCCTGAGAAATCGAACTCCACTGCCTTACGTGGCTGCCGCCTCCTTATGTTTACCCGAAGTCAGCGCATCGCTCGAGCTACTCCTTCGAAATCGTGGCCTCTTGGACCAAAATCACGACTTCGGTTGCCAGTCATCTCTCCTCCTTTTTTCCTTTTTTCCAAAGCAATCGAACTACCTACGTATACATTTCGAAGAACATGAGAAGAAAAAGGAGAGTAAGTGATTCCTTCTTTCGAATTTCCTTTGCGATTTCAATTCCCTTTTTTTTCCTGTCGATTTGATTTGAAAGATTTCTTTGGTGATTTCGGTTTTCGAACAGAGAAGGGAGGAGAGGGGAAGGATAATTTGAGTGTTGCTATTATTATTACTATATTTGATTTGAAGGAAATGGAAGAAATTTCAAGCGGAATTTTTTTCTTTTAGCCGATCACCTATTTTATTTTTTATCTTTTCTTTGAGAGGTGAAACGAAGAGGAAGATGTGGTTTAAAAAACAAGGAAACGTGTTTCGGATTGCTAACGTGGAGAAGTGGTCTCGCGATAATGATTTGATGGGATGAAAAAGAAATGGCTGATGTGATACGTTTTGACCAGTCAAAACATATATGATATTTAAAATCAAATCGTCTTGAATGCGCAACTAAAAATTTTGACCTCCTATCGGGGCATGCCGCTAGGCATTCATAATGTTATACCCATATTTCGAACGCGATGGAAAAGGTTTTGAGTCATAATTCGAGTGTATGGAGAAGATAGCTTTTTGGATCCAGTTTATATTGAATTTTGATATCAATTTCAGCGCGTTTATATCACATACGGCCACATGATAACTCCAGATGCTACAAAAAATTTAAATCCGATAATAAAACACTATTACGAATCCAATGGAACCGGTTTCGTTGATTTCTGAGACTGTGTCTCGGAGGGCTATCTTTAAATGTCAATTTAAAAGATAACTTTTAAAACTAAACAAATCACTTTTAAATTCAATTTTATAACTTCCACTACATTCAGTATTATTAATATAAATTTAATAAGTCTTTAAATTATTTTCAACAAGCTTAGAATTCTCGATTCAGCAATTTACCCCGTTTCCAATTTTAAATTCAATAATTTAAATAATGTAATAAATAGTGATATTTGAAATTCAAGCTAAAAATTAACATTTAAATATTTAAAATCAATTAAATATTCAAATTTCAAATATTTAAAATTCTGTGTCGTTATGTAAACCATTTAATATAACCAAATCTGGTGTGCGTATACAATTTTCTTCCCTATTGCCAAGAGATCAGTTATTTCAATTTTTAATTACATGGATGGATATATATCATTTCAATCCATATTTGGATGACATAGGTATATATCATTTCAACATATTTCTTAGTTCATTCAATTTATTACAAGTGACAATTTATAAGATGTCAAATAATAAATAGGGTAATAACAGGAATATGTCCAAATAAATAACAACCTTTCATCCAACATATCAAGCGATAGACAACCAATTGCACTCAACATCCAAATCAACCAATATATCATAATAGTTTCTAGTTATCAACTCTTAGTATTTCACTAGCAATTAAATTAATTATTAATTTAAATATCAATAAAATTCAAATTCAATCTAAATAACAACCCAGGTTTTGGTGATTACCTATAAATATTAAATTATAATGGAAGTTATAATTTAATATTGTGAATTGAAATAAATAGAAAATTTAAATTGTTTATTTTAAATAAACAAAGAATTTTGAAAAAATGTGAAAATAATGTTTTGGAAAAACTTTATCATGTTTATTTGAGAGAATAATGAGTGGAAAATGATTTTATTTGGTGAAAGTGCAATAATTTTATTAATTATTGCCAATTACTTCTTTTAATAATTTTTAAAGGAACTATTTGATATTTAAATGTTTTTAATTAAATAAATAGGTGAAATTCGTTTAAAAATGGGATTTGGTATAAAATTGACTTTAAAATAGTTTGTTATAATTTATTACATAAGAAAATAATTTTTATATAATTTTTGAAGTTAAAAATGAGATTTTATGTAATTATTTCTATAAAATTGGTTATTTAAGTAAAATAAGATATTTTAATAATAAAAATGCTTTTTAAAAATAAATCTTTTCTTTTTATGTAGTGTAAAATATTTTATATAATAGGTATGTAAGTTTACAATAATTGTTTGGATTAAAAAATTTGAAGAAAATGCATTGTCTTCTTTGTGTATGAGTAATTATATTGTTTAAGTTTTGATTTTATTCCTTAGGCTAAAATTAATTCTCTTTAATACTTGGGTCTAAAGCCCATTTAGGCTAAAACCAAAATTAAGAAGTGAGAAAAGAGAAACAACACAACCTGTATGTACATTTCCTATCTCCTTCTTCTTCTTCTCAAAATACAACTTGTAGTAAATCCACGGCTTCCACTTTTAGAAATAAAAACTATGCTGAAATAAATAAGAAAATCACCAAAAAAAATAAGAGAGGGTAATCAAATCCAGTACTTAATCTATTTCATCAAAAAATTTGGAGAATTGTTTGTAATCTTCTTCATTCTTCTTTGCATGTTCTGTTTCTAAATTAGTACATGTTCTAGAGGCCTATTTCACCACCAAAGCTTCCATCTTGCAGTTAAAATCTGGATATTTGCACAACTACAGCAAGGTAAGTTGATAGGCTCACAAATCTAGCAAAAAAAAAGTGTAACTTGCTTGAATCTGTACCAAAGTATCTGTCTGTAGTTGATTTTTTATAACTTTGTTCCTTTGTGAAAATTTGTTCCATGTTGCTTCTTTGCATGCTTATATATTTTTATGCCGAAAACGAAATGCTGCTGGATTTCTGTCAGATGGTAATGTAGTTTAGATGTTGTATTTAGTCTCTGGAAAATTTCAAAATATTATATGTTCGTTTGATGCTTCAAACTTGCTTTAGAAAATCAATACGAAGGCTGAAAATGAACAACTTCGCAAGAGAGGGTCGACACCCCCTCTTCCCTGGGTCGACATGCATGTGACCCAGAGGTCCTTAGGTCAACAAGGTGGTTGACCTAAGGAAGGAAGTGGTTGGCACCCAGGTCGACCTACACGTCGACCTAGGTATTGAGCCCATTCTTGCCCTATTTTGCCCCGTTGCTTTGAGTTATCCAGCCCAATTCGCTTATTTTTCTTGCTCTATTTTGTGATGGTTTTGATTGTAGTTTAAGGCCATGATGTCTATCAATAGACTAGCCAAATTTTGGAGATTTTGAAATTCAAATTTTGGATTAAATTTGAATTTATTTTGAATTGAATTCGAAATATCGGTTTGAGTGATTCTTTGGGTTTTTATTCGTTTTCGAGCAAGGATTTTTCCAAGCAGCTTTGAAATAATTTTTAAAATAAATGGGCATTTTAAATAATTAGTAAATGATATTTTCAAAGTATTTTCTAATTGTAAAATCTATTTATTCTCTATAAAAAGGGAATTTCAAATATTGTTTTCAATAATCATTTACGGAAGATGGCTTTAAAGGCTTGTTTTCTCAAGTAAATTATTTTATATTAAAATATACATTTTTGCACTATTCGAACGAATGAGAAAGAGAATTAAACGGTTTGGTAAAATGCATGGTGTAGATCATGTGCACTTATCTTATCGGTTAATTTTCAACTTGTCTGTTTGATCGGTTTGACCTACAGGTTGAGTTTACCGATAAGACGAAGTAAACTTTTTACTGCTTCGAGTGTGAAATTTACTAGCGATTAGTAAACTGTTTAGTGCGAACATGTAGTATGGGACACACGTTAACACTGTTCGGGTTTCTATCCAAGAGTTTGTGACACATTTGTCTAAGAGATGTATTTGCCAGTACTGGATCTCTGGGTCATTTATCGTTCGAGATGTTTGTCATTACGACGTATTTTTCCTTCAGGAAGTTGTCCTTTGGAATGTTTGTCCAAGAGACGTATTTATTTGTCCTTTGGGATACATGGCGCCATATTTTGGGAGAACAGTACTCGACGGGCTTCAGCCATGAGCACATGCTATATTTTGAGATGATTTCTTTGACTATTTTCCTTAGTGTATCGCCCCTTTCCGGAATTGGTCCTTTGAACCACTGGATATATACTTGTGGCGATTACCTTTTGGGAATTTAAACTCTTGGGAGTTCTATATTTGGGAATTTGAGTTGCCTACACTAGCGTTATTTGTGATTTGCCTTTCGGCGTTATTAGTGAGATTTACCTATAGGCAATATTACATGAGATTTGCCTTTTGGCATTTATTTGGAATTATATTCTCCTATATTGGAGAATTATATTTGATTGACTTATGGCATATTTAATGATGGTGATTTCTTTGAGTTTTCCGATATAGCGAATTTGGGTTTTCTCCTTTTGAGGAGTTATATTTTCCTTAAACCATTATTGGTGATTGTATATGCCGATGATATGAGGCTTGCTATATTTAGCTTTTTGTGGTTTGTCTTATCTCTTTTGAGATTATATGTTTGTGTAAGTGATATCATCTCATCACCTAGAGTAACCATACATTACTTATGCTTATGATTATACTTATTATTGTTTCTTCTTGTTTAAGAAGAACTTCACCTTTATCCTATGCTTATGTTATCGTATATTCCCTTTAACTGATTTGTTTAGCTATATTCCCTTTAGCTGATTTGTTTAGCTAAACTGACCCATTTATTTTATACTCGGGTCAGACCGAGGTGTTTTAGGTTAGGTACCCTTATGGACTTATCCTATTCTGCTTCCACATAGATTTATCTGCTAGACTTTTTGTTATAGTTTTTTTATGATGCTACTCAGATATGTACATTGTTTTGACTCGTGTTTATATTGTGGTCGTCATACCACTTATGATGTATTATTTGTATTGTATTGGGATGTATCAGTACATGTGTATATATATATCCATTTGCTGTTATGTGATGTATTATGCATTTGAGTTGTTGAATTTTGTTCTAATAGATCCTATACCACCTGAAATAGTTTTGTATCAAGCATTTATTGGATATGTCAATCCACTTGAGAAAGAAAAAAAATATAGAGCAATAATCAACGTATTCAATAGATATTTAAGACAAGACCATAGATGGTCGCTCCTAACTAGCCTTAATATCCGCATTAGCAAACGGTATTATCAAGTAATACTCTTTGTTAATGTAGGTCTCGGGGTGGGGCATCACAACTCAGCTTTGATTTATAGCCCATTAAAAATCCATCAAAACCTCAAAGCCTCAACAGCCTCCAAATTCAAACAAACCAAATTCATAGTGTCCGGAATTCTAATACGAGTCCAATAGAAGAAACCATGCATGAATCAGAGCTTGTATGCAAAAGTTATTCAAGTTAGAAGTATTAGAATTAAAATTTTAAATTAAATTAAAACAAGAGGGAAAAATGGTAAATTACCATCATCATCCCAAAACCCTACCATTCACAAACGAACAGAACCCATACCACAGCCATCGACTGTCACCCTCCAACCATCGTGCCTACATGCAATTTCACCCATATCTGAAGCCACCACCATCATCGCCATCGCATGCAGCCCTTATGCCTAAGCAGTGCCACCCTGCCCCGCTGCTTGGCATCGTCCCGCTGAGAACGATTTTGGACAAAAGATCGTCGGTTTCTGGTGAAATTGAGCATGCTTGCGATGATCCAATCTGATGGATGAACTCCACTAATCGCCCTCTACCACGTAGCACCTTCCGATCATCGACTGTATGAAGATCCACCATCGATTTACCAAACCCTACAGCGGACAGCTGAGAAAGATCGCTAGTTTCTAGCCAAACCGAGCTTCGATTGCAAAAAAGAATTGCAGATGCTGACTCCATTCGTTTAGAGCTTTCCGATGATATATAATATACTGGGGTTTGAGAAGTTTGAATTTTTTTGAATTAGATTTGAAATTGGAATTTAGGGTTTGGTATATCCACCACTGAGAAGGAAAAAGTTAGATCTGAAATTACATACAGAAGAGTAGAATAAAGGCTGTTAGGGTTTCATAACAACATATATACGGATAAAGATGTAGTAGGAATAGATGGAATAGATATCAATTAGGCGAAAATGATAACAAAGGCCCGAAAACCCATTTCGTTTCCGAAACAAAAATAGGTCATCCTATATATCGCAATGTGGATTTGTAACGACGCAGAATTTTTATTAATTAAAATTTGTATATTTAATTAATTTTAAATATAAATAAGTGAAATTTATAAGTCGAATAATTTTATTTCGAATAATTAGATTTAATTGAATAATTAAATCGATAATTTAATATGTTAAATTACAGAAATAATTGAAAATTGAGTTAAATATGATTGAAAATGATTTGTAAAATTTAATTATATCATATTGAAGTTAGAATGATGTTATAGAACTTTTAAAATCGAATTTAAAGTTTATTTGTGAAAATTGAATATTTTAATATTTAATCGACTAGTGAAATTAGCCAATTTTCGAACAGTCTCAGAATTGGACGAAACTAGTTCCATTGGATCCGTAATAGTTTGTTATTATCGGATTTCAATTTTCGTGTCAATCGGAGTTATCGTTTGATCGTGGCAGCTCGAAACGCATCGAGATTGTTTTTAATATTAATTTGGCGAGTTAAAATAGTCATTTTTCAAAAAGTCTCAGATTTCGACGAAACCAGTTTCATCGGATCCGTAATGTGTTATTATTGTATCATTTCAAATTTCGTGTCAATCAGATTTACCGTTTGTCCGGTGCAAGCTAAAACGCCTAGAAAATCGTTTAATCGGTTTAATTTTAAATTGAACGTTTATTGCCATAACTCGCACAGATGACCGAATTAGCTTCCGAAACACATTTTATTGTGTTCGGAACGCGGGGTAAACCTTAGAAACGCCAACCGGCACGCTTCGTTTGGAGTTCGGAAAATCCGGGATGAATAGTGTCGCGTGAATTTTCTATAAAAGCCCCTAGAATCTTCATTTTGCAACAAAAAATAAAAAAACCCTAGGTCAAACTGCAGGCCACCACCCCCCTTTCATCAATGGCCAGAATTTTCTTTCTTTTCTTCTTCAATTACTCTCAATCCACAAGCAATTAGAGAAAGTGTTCAACATGAAACTTGTAGAGCATGAAGAGAGCTTCGAATCTATACGGGGTTGATCGAAATTGGAGCGACGTGGAGGGAGCAAGGGGGGCCGACGGCCTGATGTTGCGCACGCAATTCGAGGAGTTGCTGGAGGCCGAGTTCATCATGGTGGTGGCCGTGCGTAGCTCTTGTCGCGAGCTTTCCAATGGAGTAACCTGATCGAATTATAATCAAGCGAGGAGGGAGCATAATTTAACCCTAATATTGAGCTAATGGGTTGCGTACGTGAATACGACCTGGAGCAAGAAACGTGAATGGGAGAGAGGAAAGGGGAACGCACGCACGGGCTGGATTTGCAGGGCTTGGATCCAAGGGCTAAGATTGTTGTAGGTTTAGAAAAATATAATTTATGTTGTAAATTGGTATATTAAAAATCGTGTAGCTTTAAAAATTCATATCTTTTTCATACGAGGTCGAAAACGCGTGAAACTAGTTGCGTTGGAATCGTATGGATGAGCACTATGCTATGGAATTGGATTGGAGTCGTTTGGAGTTAGTGAGAATTTTGGGTAAAATTAAACGTTCGTTTAATTTTATTCGAAATAAATCGCTAAAACGAAATTGAAATCAAGGTGAGAACTTCTCACTCAATCGAATCGGTTTCGATTTTAATTTTAAATAGTTAGATTTAAAATTCTTGAATGCATGTTTGAATGATGATTGTTATCTATTGATTGTTAAAATAGACATTATGCGCCGTTAGTAAGCAGATGTTATTTATTAAAAACATATACCGCGAATATTTCATAAACAGTGAAATTGGTATTATTTATGTACTTGGAAATGATTTCCCGCAGTATATAGCGGATGAGACCCTATTGCGCCGTCTATTAAGCAGATAATATTTTAAATCCCATATACCGCGATAATTTCGTACTGGAACGGAATTGGTATTGTGCTAACATCTTTGGATGCAGGAAACAGGTTGGAGGGATCCAACTGGATTCCTCAACAGTATTTATTTGATTATGGATATTTTGATATTCGTTGATTATCATATTGATTTATGATGTCGTTGTTGTCATGATTGACTATTTGGTATGTAGCATCATTGGACCAAATTTTGGAATTTTAAAAGGATTTTAAAGTGATTTTTGAAAGTATACGTTTATAAAATATTTTTGGAATTGATCCATTATAAATAAATAAACGTTATAATTTTAATGTTATAAAAATTATGATTTTTGAGAAAGATAGTTAAAAGTTGATTTTTTAAAATATGGGGTTAATGATTTTATAAAATAGTTTAATCGGGATTTTTGAATTTAGTGTAAAAAGTTGAAATATAGGATTTATAAAATTTGATTTTTTTTTATAAATCAAAATGGTGAAATTATAAAGGAGTTTAAAGATGTTTTAAAATAGTAGTATAAATTGGTATATATAAGAGATTTATAAATTGATATTTATAAATTAAAATATTTGAATTATAAAACGAGTTTTTATAAGTGTTGGAATGAATTGTGAATGAATTTCATAAATGAGTGAAATTTATAGAACTATAAACGGTGAAGTTATAAATGGAATTTTATAAGCAGTAGGTTTATAAAATTTATAACGTTATTAAAGGAATAGATTTGGGTAAATAAATGAATCTTATAAGTTATAAGATTTATAATTTGGGAAGTTTAAAGGAACGATTTTATAAGCAAATAAATTATAAGTGTTTAACGTATAATATGGACTTTCGGTATATAATTGAATTATAAATCGAATAGGTTAATAAAGGAAATCTATAAAAGGAAGTTGTTATAAAATAAATAGAAATGGAAATTATAAACATTGTTTTATAAATCCGCAACGACTTATTTTGATAAGTAAATTGTATAACTTATTAATGGAGTTATATTCACGTTTTAGACAGTGAATAATCCTTTAAAATAAAATGTATAGAAATGATGAAATTGGTTAACAAGCATATTCACTTTTTTGAATAGTGAATAATATGTTAAAGAAAATGTTTTGGATGTGATTTTTTAAATAGAATTAAAACGATCTAACGATGTTTTCAAAATGTGTTGAGATTTGAAACCATATATTTCAACATTTATTGTTGAAATAGACGTTTTCGAGAAATAGAAGGAAATGGTGGACTATAACACTGTTGTTATAGTAAATGATTTCTGAAAGGAAATGTTTTGTATGTTATTGGGATTTATATATCTATTTTAATTTCGAATCCCTATACTAGTGATTTTGGGTCGTCGTAGCGATGTTTTACATAATATTCGTTTTGACCCAAATAAATATGTTTAAGAGAATGATTTCCTTAAAGAATGATATATGCTTAATTTCGATTTAAGTATATTAAATATTTTCCAAATGTTGAAGATAAATAGATTTGTGAATTACTTATGAATAAATAAGTATGGAAATGTTTTCCATTGTGAAATGAAACGTTTTGAGAGTTTATCTTTTTGAAGATAAATTGAAAATGAAAAATTGAAGTCGTATATTCATAAATATTTTGAAATATAAATTCACTATGGAATTTATAAAAGAAAGGGGAAATTGTTTAAAAATAAATATTGATTTATTTTTGAAGTGTGAAAATTATTTATCTTGTAAAGATATTTTTGGAAAATAAATAATTTGGAAAATTATTTGGAATCTGGTGATGTTGTGCATATCCATTGATAGTTCAATAACCGACTATCAATATTTACCTTTGAATAGGTATTTGTTGTGATTTGCTGAATTTGAATGCCACACTTATTTTTAAATTATTGCACTCGTTATTCGGATTACCCATTCCGAATAGTGATACGATGTAATGGATAGCATTGATGACCGGTGTTGAAGACCGGATATTTTTGAAAGCGAAAGGACAACTCGTCGAATGTCTTTGCATCGACTGGTCCCCGGTATAGAGACTCCATATGTGATGGGAAGTCCGGTCGTGATTAGTGAATATCCGGATTGCAAGGACTTCTTTGTAAGTACCTTCGGTTCTGTTCGAGCCCGGAACAGACTTGTATGGATAGTATGTCTGACATTACAATTGAGATATAAAGCTGATTTCTTTCAAATATATTTCTGTTGGTGGCGGAGAATTTATTCTCTTAGCTTAACACCCTTCTCTGAGACGTACGAGCTCAGAGGTTATGTAGTTGATGGTCAGTGATATATTTCCAATTTGGTAATGTGACATGCTGAGTGTTGCTGTGAAATGATCATTGTGTTGATCATTTGTGATAGGATCATTTGTTTGATCGTTTATCTTTGTGATCATTTCTATGATCATTTGTTGACCCAAAGCACAGCTTTTGTATAAAGCGTGGCTTTGTGGACGAAACTTCGTCGAGCCTCACACCCCGGAATGGTCAAAACATGAAAGATGCAGCAAGGTTATGAGGGGTAGCTCCCTTTAGGGTATGTGCATTTCCTTCTGGAAAAGGGTGGTATCATGGTATGGAGCCCAGATACTTGCTCATGTTGAAACACTTTATTTATGATTGTGTGATGATGGTTATGAGCGCTCGGTTAAAGGTCCCAAAGGACCGGGGGATGGCATACTCGTGTCAGTAGTTACCGAGTTAGGGGTAACCCGACCTTGTGTTGGCAGAGATCCGGTTTGGTTCTCGGGGACGTCCTTCCAGAGGCGTTCTCATGTGGCAATGGGAAGTTCCTTGGCCTGACCATTTGTTGGAAATCCAAAGAAACAACACGATCTTGTACGGTTTTAGTTGTATAACCTGCCATGGAATGTGGCGGTAACCTGCTATTGAACATGGTAGCTATAGTAGGCATAAGTGCGGAATGTCTATGCTGGCTAAGATTTATATTCTACTTTCGAAATTGTTTTATACACTATGCATTAGTAATAATATCAAATGTTCTTTTTAATGCGTATCAAGCATCTTTGACTATCATAAGGAGAAATCTCCTCCGATTCTGCGTTTTCATTGTGTGTGTGTGCGGGAGGCCTTATGGTAGTCTCATTTTTAAAAGCATTGCGAATTGACTTTAAAAATATTCCTCTATTTTGATTTTTAAGATAAATAAACTGTTTTGAGTTCTCACACCAGTCACATGACTGACTCGGCGTTTATTGTTTTCCTTCCTAAACTCCGGGTGCCCACCAATTTCCACACGGGCAGTCAAGAGTTAAGGTTTATCAGGATATTATGGAATTCAGGAGTTGCTAGAGGCAAGCTGGATGGCATGGCGTATTATTAGTATATAGTATTTCTTTTCCGCTGTTTGTTGTTGTTGTTGTACACTCTGATGAAATGATGTAATGTAATGTGATGAAATGTAATAACTGATATAGTTCTTTGTTTAAAGATTATTCATTTATTTATTATATGTTGTTCCGCTGCGATTGTGAGATTCTGATATTGTTCTGTTATTTCTTTCTGTTCCGTTCTATTTTCTTTTCTCTCTATTTTCTATCTTTTCTCTCTTCTTCTGTCTTTTTCTTTTTCTTAAAACCCTAACTATTCGGTTTTTCGGCAACGAAAAATCGCGTATGTTACATTTGGTATCAAAGCATATGGTTAAGCGACAACCATGGTTCTGTTGGGTATTACTCATTAGAGATGGAGTCAGTAGTACTCTAGAATGAGTTGAGTGTAATAATAACTATGAGAGTGTATTTGTTAGTGAATATAAAATTGTTTTATATTGTGATGATTGGTTTGTTGAGTGGTATATGGATTCTGGTTAATACGAGTAATTAACGTTGTTGATAGGGATCTTTAAACACTTGTACAGAACAATTCGGCACAATATTGTTTTAAATTGGGTAAATGAAATAATTTTACCTTGAGTATATTTTATATATAAAGGAATAATTTTTCAGAATTATTAAAATGTATATAAGTTGATTGTTTAGTTGTTTGAATAATCTAAATAAAAGAATAATTGTATAAGAAAAAGAATTATAAGAATTGAATTATAATTAAAATGATTTACAATTGTGAAATAAACTTATATATATAAGAAGTGAAACTATATGAATATATTTATGAATATGAGTTGTGAATAAAAATGAATTTAAAGTTAAATGGAAATTTACTTTAGAATTGGAATTTGAAATTAATTTATTAGTGGGAATTTAAGTTAAGTAAAGCCAAATGATGTTTATAAGATGAATATAACTTAAATGATGTTGAATGAGTTGATATTGGTATCAAAGTAAATTAATAAAGTTAAGTGGTAGATATGAACTTGAGTTATATAAATGAAATTCAACTTTTGTGATTGAATTGAAATAAATGAATTGAATATATAATCAATTGAATGTAAATTAAGTTGATATGAAATAATGGATGTAATTGTTAATTCATTAAAATCCTATGTTATTGGAAGTTGAATAATTGAATGAAAATCAATTTAATTAAACCAATTGAAAGTAAAGGTGTTAAACCAAGATGAATATAAGCAAAGGAATTTGGTTGTAATTAATATACATTGGTTGTTATATGATTGTTAGTTGATTGTATATAATTCATTAAGTGTTAATGAAATTAAAAGCTAAAGTAATTGGAATTCAATGGGAAGTTAAGTGAATCTTAAATAGAATTGAATTTGATTTGGAAGTGAACCAACTTGAATATGAATTAGTGAATATAAACTAATTGAAAATGAATGTTAGTAAGAACATCCACTGTTAATGAATCAAATGTGATTAAATTGAAAACCATTTCATTGAATATTAATGAGAAAATGAATGAATATTTATTGGTTATGAATGCTAGATGGATGATAGTTGGTTGATGGTTGAATATATAGCTTTTGTTGCATTTGCTATGTTGGCATATATAGTTATTATGTTGCTATATGTTGTATATCGATACTATTGTCTATATGCATGTTTCTCATGTTGTTTGTTGAGTGTTTAGTAGGTGCAGATCGCGTTTGCTTCACATTTGGAGCTCGCTTTCGCGCTATATTAGCCGTATATGCTTGCTAATAAAAAAATAAGGTACATATCTCGGATTACATATCGTACTTTTACAGTTTTTTCCCTGCGGGATGTCTCATTACTTGATGAGATGTATATTTGTGATATATATACTGTCATTTTTTTCGGATCGAGCCGCGCAAAGGAGACTATGGCGAATTTTTCCAAAAATTTAAGGCGTTAGAAAAAATTTGAGAAAAATTGGAAAATTGTGAAAACTATAACTTTGATTTTGGAATTGAAAGTTAAATAATAGTAGTTGTTTTTGGAAAGATAACTAAGCATGATTTGAAAACTTAGTAAAGATTTTGTAAGAAGTTTAACTATGGATTTTGGAAAGTTAATAGATTCTGTAACTTTTCTTACTTGATAATTTCGAGGACGAAATTCTTTTAAGGGGGGAAGTATGTAATGAACTAGAATTTTTATTAATTAAAATTTGTATATTTAGTTAATTTTAAATATAAATAAGTGAAATTTATAAGTCGAATAATTTTATTTCGAATAATTAGATTTAATTGAATAATTAAATCGATAATTTAATATGTTAAATTACAGAAATAATTGAAAATTGAGTTAAATATGATTGAAAATGATTTGTAAAATTTTATTATATCATATTGAAGTTAGAATGATGTTATAGAACTTTTAAAATCGAATTTAAAGTTTATTTGTGAAAATTGAATATATTAATATTTAATCGACTAGTGAAATTAGCCAATTTTCGAAAAGTCTCAGAATTGGACAAAACTAGTTCCATTGGATCCGTAATAGTTTTTTATTATCGGGTTTCAATTTTGGTGTCAATCGGAGTTAACGTTTGATCGTGGCAGCTCGAAACGCATCGAGATTGTTTTTAATATTAATTTGGCGAGTTAAAATAGTCATTTTTCAAAAAGTCTCGGATTTCGACGAAACCAATTTCATCGGATCCGTAATGTGATATTATTGTATGGTTTCAAATTTCGTGTCAATCAGATTTACTGTTTGTCCGGTGCAAGCTAAAACGCCTAGAAAATCGTTTAATCGGTTTAATTTTAAATTGAACGTTTATTGCCATAACTCGCACAGATGACCGAATTAGCTTCCGAAACACGTTCCATTGTGTTCGAAACGTGGGGTAAACCTTAGAAACACCAACCGGCACGCTTCGTTTGGAGTTCGGAAAATCCGGGATGAATAGTGTCGCGTGAATTTTCTATAAAAGCCCCTAGAATCTTTATTTTGCAACAAAAAATAAAAAAACCCTAGGTCAAACTGCAGGCCATCACCCCCCTTTCATAAATGGCTAGAATTTTCTTTCTTTTCTTCTTCAATTACTCTCAATCCACAAGCAATTAGAGAAAGTGTTCAACATGAAACTTGTAGAGCATGAAGAGAGCTTCGAATCTATACGGAGTTGATCGAAATTGGAGCGACGTGGAGGGAGCAAGGGGGGCCGACGGCCTGATGTTGCACACGCAATTCGAGGAGTTGCTGGAGGCCGAGTTCATCATGGTGGTGGCCATGCGTAGCTCTTGTCGCGAGCTTTCCAATGGAGTAACCTGATCGAATTATAATCAAGCGAGGAGGGAGCATAATTTAACCCTAATATTGAGCTAATGGGTTGCGTACGTGAATAAGACCTGGAGCAAGAAACGTGAATGGGAGAGAGGAAAGGGGAACGCACGCACGGGCTGGATTTGCAAGGCTTGGATCCAAGGGCTAAGAATGTTGTAGGTTTAGAAAAATATAATTTATGTTGTAAATTGGTATATTAAAAATCGTGTAGCTTTAAAAATTCATATCTTTTTCATACGAGGTCGAAAACGCGCGAAACTAGTTGCGTTGGAATCGTATGGACGAGCACTACGCTATGGAATTGGATTGGAGTCGTTTGGAGTTAGTGAGAATTTTGGGTAAAATTAAACGTCCGTTTAATTTTATTCGAAATAAATCGCTAAAACGAAATTGAAATCAAGGTGAGAACTTCTCACTCAATCGAATCGGTTTCGATTTTAATTTTAAATAGTTAGATTTAAAATTCTTGAATGCATGTTTGAATGATGATTGTTATCTATTGATTGTTAAAATAGACATTATGCGCCGTTAGTAAGCGGATGTTATTTATTAAAAACATATACCGCGAATATTTCATAAACAGTGAAATTGGTATTATTTATGTACTTGGAATTGATTTCCCGCAGTATATAGCGGATGAGACCCTATTGCGCCGTCTATTAAGCGGATAATATTTTAAATCCCATATACCGCGATAATTTCGTACTGGAACGGAATTGGTATTGTGCTAACATCTTTGGATGCAGGAAACAGGTTGGAGGGATCCAACTGGATTCCTCAACAGTATTTATTTGATTATGGATATTTTGATATTCGTTGATTATCATATTGATTTATGATGTCGTTGTTGTCGTGATTGACTATTTGGTATGTAGCATCATTGGACCAAATTTTGGAATTTTAAAAGGATTTTAAAGTGATTTTTGAAAGTATACGTTTATAAAATATTTTTGGAATTGATCCATTATAAATAAATAAACGTTATAATTTTAATGTTATAAAAATTATGATTTTTGAGAAAGATAGTTAAAAGTTGATTTCTTAAAATATGGGGTTAATGATTTTATAAAATAGTTTAATCGGGATTTTTGAATTTAGTGTAAAAAGTTGAAATATAGGATTTATAAAATTTGATTTTCTTTTATAAATCAAAATGGTGAAATTATAAAGGAGTTTAAAGATGCTTTAAAATAATAGTATAAATTGGTTTATATAAGAGATTTATAAATTGATATTTATAAATTAAAATATTTGAATTATAAAACGAGTTTTTATAAGTGTTGGAATGAATTGTGAATGAATTTCATAATGAGTGAAATTTATAAAACTATAAACGGTGAAGTTATAAATGGAATTTTATAAGCAGTAGGTTTATAAAATTTATAACGTTATTAAAGGAATAGATTTGGGCAAATAAATGAATCTTATAAGTTATAAGATTTATAATTTAGGAAGTTTAAAGGAACGATTTTATAAGCAAATAAATTATAAGTGTTTAACTTATAATATGGACTTTCGGTATATAATTGAGTTATAAATCGAATAGGTTAATAAAGGAAATTTATAAAAGGAAGTTGTTATAAAATAAATAGAAATGGAAATTATAAACATTGTTTTATAAATCCGCAACGACTTATTTTCATAAGTAAATTGTATAACTTATTAATGGAGTTATATTCACGTTTTAGACAGTGAATAATCCTTTAAAATAAAATGTATAGAAATGATGAAATTGGTTAACAGGCATAGTCACGTTTTTGAATAGTGAATAATATGTTAAAGAAAATGTTTTAGATGTGATGTTTTAAATAGAATTAAAACGATCTAACGATGTTTTCAAAATGTGTTGAGATTCGAAACCATAGATTTCAACATTCATTGTTGAAATAGACGTTTTCGAGAAATAGAAGGAAATGGTGGACTATAACACTGTTGTTATAGTAAATGATTTCCGAAAGGAAATGTTTTGTATGTTATTGGGATTTATATATCTATTTTAATTTCGAATCCCTATACTAGTGATTTTGGGTCGTCGTAACGATGTTTTACGTAACATTCGTTTTGACCCAAATAAATATGTTTAAGAGAATGATTTCCTTAAAGAATGATATATGCTTAATTTCGATTTAAGTATATTAAATATTTTCCAAATGTTGAAGATAAATAGATTTGTGAATTACTTATGAATAAATAAGTATGGAAATGTTTTCCAATGTGAAATGAAACGTTTTGAGAGTTTATCTTTTTGAAGATAAATTGAAAATGAAAAATTGAAGTCGTATATTCATAAATATTTTGAAATATAAATTCACTATGGAATTTATAAAAGAAAGTGGAAATTGTTTAAAAATAAATATTGATTTATTTTTGAAGTGTGAAAATTATTTATCTTGTAAAGATATTTTTGGAAAATAAATAATTTGGAAAATTATTTGGAATCTGGTGATGTTGTGCATATCCATTGATAGTTCAATAACCGACTATCAATATTTACCTTTGAATAGGTATTTGTTGTGATTTGCTGAATTTGAATGCCACACTTATTTTTAAATTATTGCGCTCGTTATTCGGATTACTCATTCCGAATAGTGATACGATGTAATGGATAGCATTGATGACCGGTGTTGAAGACCGGATATTTTTGAAAGCGAAAGGACAACTCGTCGAATGTCTTTGCATCGACTAGTCCCCAGTATAGAGACTCCATATGTGATGGGAAGTCCGGTCGTGATTATGAATATCCGGATTGCAAGGACTTCTTTGTAAGTGCCTTCGGTTCTGTTCGAGCCCGGAACAGACTTGTATGGATAATATGTCTGACATTACAATTGAGATATAAAGCTGATTTCTTTCAAATATATTTCTGTTGGTGGCGGAGAATTTATTCTCTTAGCTTAACACCCTTCTCTGAGACGTACGAGCTCAGAGGTTATGTAGTTGATGGTTATCAGTGATATATTCCCAATTTGGTAATGTGACATGCTGAGTGTTGCTGTGAAATGATCATTGTGTTGATCATTTGTGATAGGATAATTTGTTTGATTGTTTATTTTTGTGATCATTTCTATGATCATTTGTTGACCCAAAGCACAGCTTTTGTATAAAGCGTGGCTTTGTGGACGAAACTTCGACGAGCCTCACACTCCGGAATGGTCAAAACAGGAAAGATGCAGCAAGGTTATGAGGGGTAGCTCTCTTTAGGGTATGTGCATTTCCTTCTAGAAAAGGGTGGTATCATGGTATGGAGCCCAGATACTTGCTCATGTTGAAACACTTTATTTATGATTGTGTGATGATGGTTACGAGCGCTCGGTTAAAGGTCCCAAAGGACCGGGGGATGGCATACTCGTGTCAGTAGTTACCCAGTTAGGGGTAACCCGGCCTTGTGTTGGCAGAGATCCGGTTTGGTTCTCGGGGACGTCCTTCCAGACGCGTTCTCATGTGGCAATGGGAAGTTCCTTGGCCTGACCATTTGTTGGAAATCCAAAGAAACAATACGATCTTGTACGGTTTTAGTTGTATAACCTGCCATGGAATGTGGCGGTAACCTGCTATTGAACATGGTAGCTATAGTAGGCATAAGTGCGGAATGTCTATGCTGGCTAAGATTTATATTCTACTTTCGAAATTGTTTTATACACTATGCACTAGTAATAATATCAAATGTTTTTTTAATGCGTATCAAGCATCTTTGACTATCATAAGGAGAAATCTCCTCCGATTCTGCGTTTGCATTGTGTGTGTGTGCGGGAGGCCTTATGGTTGTCTCATTTTTAAAAACATTGCGAATTGACTTTAAAAATATTCCTCTATTTTGATTTTTAAGATAAATAAACTGTTTTGAGTTCTCACACCAGTCACATGACTGACTCAGAGTTTATTGTTTTCCTTCCTAAACTCTGGGTGCCCACCAATTTCCACACGGGCAGTCAAGAGTTAAGGCTTATCAGGATATTATGGAATTCAGGAGTTGCTAGAGGCAAGCTGGATGGCATGGCGTATTATTAGTATATAGTATTTCTTTTCCGCTGTTTGTTGTTATTGTTGTACACTCTGATGATATGATGTAATGTAATTTGATGAAATGTAATAACTGATATAGTTCTTTGTTTAAAGATTATTCATTTATTTATTATATGTTGTTCCGCTGCGATTGTGAGATTCTGATATTGTTCTGTTATTTCTTTCTGTTTCGTTCTATTTTCTTTTCTCTCTATTTTCTATCTTTTCTCTCTTCTTCTGTCTTTTTCTTTTTCTTAAAACCCTAACTATTCGGTTTTTCGGCAACGAAAAATCGCGTATGTTACAGGATTTTTAATATTAAACTCGTGGGAATGAATTTCAAACCCTAATTCTATTGTATATAGAAGTTAGCTTTTAAAGTCAAATTATATTTATATTTACACGTTAATTAAATGAATTGTTATTAGAGTGATATAATCACTTTTAAATTCTAAATTAAAAGTTTTCTAACATCATCCTTGATCAAACATGAATTTATAATCTTTTAAAATTAAATTTTCCATGTTAAATCCAAGATTTAAATATTAAATTAATTTTAACATTTAATTACAACAGTAATAAAATCCTAGTTCATTATGTTTTAAATTTCCAACAAATCCATTTATTTTGACTTAAATGTTCTTATTATTAAATCAGCAGATACTTTATGTAATTTATTTAACATAAGTTTCCATTTTATTACACTCATTACTCTAGAGTTAATGTCATTGCTCATATTAATTAAAATATTTAATTGCACTAATTCCAATTGATTACCAAATATCTTCTTTAACGTCCCGGAATTTCATGCCATTCGCATCAGTACATGTCGGACTTGAATTGCTTAAAATATCAGATTGTTAATTTATATTTGGCAAAACTCAGCATATACAGTAAATAGACAAATCACAAAATCACAGACATAGGGTAATTTAACAATAAGCAACGGTGTGACGCCCCACCTCTATACCCACTCTAGCCAAGGACACTACGGTATAATGCCGTCAACTAGCGCGGAGAATAAGGCTGTTGAGGAGCGACCATCCGTGTAATTGCTTTGTGCGAGCACCGATATTGTGACGACCCGGAATTTTTAAGCAATTTAAATCGGAATATTTAATCGATTTTAAATATTCAATAGTACAATTTTAAATTGAATTACGGATATCACAAAATATTTGATAATTGAATTAAATAAGTGAAGTTGGGAAAATTGTTGAATCTGGAGTTTTAAGCCTATTAAAAATATATTTGAAGGCTTATAAAATTTATATTGATAACGCCGAAGATAATAGAAGTTTTAAAATTGAAATTTATACTGATTTGTTCAGTTTTAAAAATATATCGTTTAAATTGAATTTAAAAATAGCCTTCCGAGACACAGTCTCGGAATCCGACGAAACCAGTTCCATTGGATCCGTAATATTGAATTATTATCGGATTTCAAATTTCGTATTGATCGGAGTGATCGTGTGTGCGTACGACATATAAACGCGTTGAAATCTATAATCGAATTCAATTTAAATTTATATTTATATTTGGTCAACATCAGCTGAAATTATATCAATATCAAACCTTTTTCTCATTTCAGCTGTTTTAACATCACCTCATATCGCTGTAGCACATCCATTCAATCTCAAGCGTATCCAACACGCGAGTCATTTTCTCTTTAATAAGCTCGAACCCTTCCTTTCATTTCTTCTATAACGAATTCATATAAAAATATATATATAAGTCAGTAATGGCCGACAAAGGAATCCCCTTCACCGCTGAACAAATCGAGTCTTCATCCTTCTTTAAAAATCATTCACAAAGTCGTTTTTTTCCCAACATTAAAACAATGGCCGCGTTAAAACATCTCCTAATTGATCGAATCGCGACTTGAAAAAAAAGAGAGAGAGGACCGCATCATTTCGTTCAAGACATTCGAGAAGTTCCTCGTCTTCCTCAAATTCCACGGCAACTCTAAGGGATGGGTGGCGTCGCGAGTAAGCCGAATCGTTTGGGGTTTTGGAGCATCGAATTCGAAGTTCAAAACGCGTGGATTGAGGCAAAGTCCAGCATGAGGAGGGCGGCGATGAGTGGCGGCTGTTGATTTTTGGTCGACGTTAGGGTTTCGATGGGCTAGGGCAACTCGTGCTCCAAAATCTGGTAATATTGTTTTACCGTGAGATATTGAATGATTTAATTTTTTTTTTTAAGTTTAATATATAGAGATATGTCTATAAGTTCCGGTAAGGTAAATTTCATTTTTTTTAGGAAAAGGGAAGTGCTAAAAAAAAAAAATTTTTTTTTTCTATGCTATTAACAGAAAGGCATCCATATTCCATTTCATTCCCAATTAATCTTGATTTTTATAAATATATATACATACACATATATGTAGTAGAAACAGAAATATTCATGTATAGATAAGATTTTGTAAAGAGAAAAAGGGGAAGTAAAATGTGTATGCATGGGGGTTTTTGGATATTGTAAATTTTAGAAACTTACTTGTTTAAGTAAATTATTTAAGTAGTTTAAAGAAAATAATATATATATATATATATATATAGCCTACGAGTGGAGATTGGTTGAGACTAGAATGTGTCCGGTTAAAACCAATTGTTAATTTAAAATTTTAAATATGAAATGGTAAGTGATTTTGATAAATTCAAATATTAATAAACTGTATAAATATTATACAAGGTTATAAACCTGGAGAACCAAGACAGAATTGATGTGGACTGCAAACAAATGCAAAGGTGAGTTAATCTCACTCAGTTAAATTTAAATTTGAATGATTAAATTTAAATAATTGTTTGGAATGGTTGAATTGATTCATGTGCTGTGGCGTGGTATTTATTTGGAATTTTCATTTTTATATTATGCTAACATCTGTGGATGCAGGGAAAACAGGTTGGAGGGATCCAACTGGACCCCTCAACTTTTATTTAAATTATTTAATATTCTCTGCTCTGGTTATTGAATATTCTATGATGCATTAAGTGGAAATATTGAACGCTATGGTTTGGATGATATAATTGAGAATAATGAATTACCAAAAATATAAATGTGATTTTTGAATGAAAATGAAAGAAGTGAAATTGCAAGTGAAATAATTATAGAATAAATTTAAGAATGACTTGGAAAAGAAATAAGTAACTTTGAGATTCTAATAAGTGAATCCTGAGGATAAAAGGGAAATTTGAATAAACAGGAAGTTGATGAATTTTAAAAATTTAGTGTTATTATTTTAAAGAACAAAACATTTATTTAAAAGCTAAGATTTGAATTATTGGAAGAATAAAGGAAAAAGTTGGGAAAAAATCTGGAATTTGTGTATTTCAGTTAAAAGTTTTAAAATCAAATGAAATAATAATAACAACAATAATTAAGTCCCTACTTAATAAATTTTGAAATGAATTAAGTAATTAAGGAAATTTATTTAAATGGGATAAACTTGAAATCAATTTGGGAAAGTTGATTTAAGTGGTTGAATTTGGATATTCTTCCTGGATAACCAAGTACGTTTTCATAGTAAGTTTTTTTTTAAAATGTAAGCTACTAGTTTTAAATTTGTTTAAAAGGTATGTTTTGAAAATTTATTATTAATATTTATAGTCTAAAGTAAGAATTTTCTCAAATCTATTATAACAGGAATTACTTAAAAGTAACTTAGTATTTTGTTTTTAAAAAGTATAAATCTAGTTTTATATTTATTAAATAACCTTATTTTCAAATGTTCATATAGTATGGTATCTTAAATAAATTATGGACGTAGTTTTAACTTAAATGTTATAAAGTATATTTCAAAGTAAAAGGTTTAAATTATTTTTAAAATCTAGTTCTGTGCTTGGTAATTTCAGTGGAGATAGAAAATATTTGGGAAAGTTTATTCTGAAAAGAAGGAGGGTTTTGAAAACTGTTTTCAAAGGATTGAAAATAGACATATATCTTGTGAAGATAATTTCGAAGTTAATAAATAATTTGGGAAATTATTTATTGTGTGATGGATGTTATGAATCTTAATTGATAGTTAAATAACCGACTATCAATATTGGACCATGCGTTAATCGTTTCGAAGAGACCGGGATCGAGATTTATTTCTCGAAAACCACTTCGATCCGGTTTGTACGTTTCGTGAAAAACGATTTTTGAATTCGAAGAGGGAGCAGTGAAGTGCAAGGGCTAGTCGCTACTAATCCTGAGGATATTTCCAAAATGGATGTAGTAGGAATAGTGCCTTCGGTTCTGTTCGAACCCGGGACGGACTTGTATGGATGAATGCTTGCGAAAACATCGTCAGGTGGACGATGGGCATTCTAAGGAATATATTCTAAAAAGGTAACACTTAACCTCAAGCCTCATCAAATGGGAATGGCTGAAAATCAGGGGATATGCAGCAAGGCTTCGTGGGTAGCCCCACTGGAGGGTGAGGTCATCCCTGTCTAGATGTCCCTTTATTTCGGCTTAGTGGGCGGTTGCTGATCCCAACCGCGGGGTGATCTTGCTCGGGACTGTCCAGTAAGGGATGGTTCTGGTCTTGTGTTGCAGGGGAGTTAGGGTGGCTCCTCGGTATGCTGATCTAGACCAGGTACTGTGACAGGTGGTACCCCAGTGCCTAGCCATTAGTTGGAATCCATTTTCCCTACGCGCCCGTACGGTTTTGATTGTGCCCAACTATTGCTGAAACGTGAGATGCAAGCATTTCAGCTAGATTCTATTTACTTTCTATAGACACTATTATAATATCAGAGGATTTCTATAAAAATTGTTTTAGCTATCGTAAGGTAAAAACCCGACATGTTTATTTGTGGCGTGGTCTTACGAGATGCTTTTGTTTTCAAAGGATTTTGAAACTTTAATAATCAATTGGGTGTGATTTTCTCACGCTGGTATTCCAGACTGACTCGGGTGTTGTTTTATATGATGCTCGGGTCAGACCGAGTATTATAGGATACAGGAAATGCTGTGGAGCTCAGGAGACGAGCTGGATGATGACACGTACTCTCGTACTTGTTTATATATATATATTCCGATGTATTGAGTTGCTATGTATTCATTTGTATGATATTGATGTTGAGCTGTGATTGATGTACCCTGACGATGTAATATATAAACAGAGATATTTGATTTTGAGTAAAGATCATTTATTATCTATTATATTTTATTCCGCTGCGATGGTTAGATTCTGATGTTGATTTTATTTTCTCTTCTTCTACCTCTTCTTCTTTAACCCAAATGGTTCGTATTTCTGTAAACTTGAGTTAATTTAGGGAGAATAGTATTAACTCAAGGGGTACGGATTTGCGGGCTGTTACACTTGGTATCAGAGCATAGGTTGGAGATAACCTTGGCTCTGGTGGGAAATTACTCATTTAAAATAGAGTCCGTAGTACTCTATAATGAGTTTGAGTGTATAAATAAATATGAGCGCGTATTTGTTAGTGAATATAAATTATTTTAATATCGTGTTGATTGGTTTATTGAGTGGCATATGAACCTTCGTCGGCACAGTCTGGACAACTGTATTGAAAGGGTTTCTAAACACTTGAATAGAACAATCGACACGGTATTGTTTTAAATATGGGTAAATGAAATAATTTTACCTAAATTATCTTTTGATATAAAGAAAGGTTTTTATAAACTATTTTAGCTAATATATGGTTGCTTGGATGTTAGAAATGGTAATATTAAATTATTATCATTGTTAAGTAAAAATTTAACTAGAATTGGAAAATTTAACCAAAGTTAAGGAAATAAATACATTAAAAATTATAAAATTCATAAATATGAATTATAAAATGAAATTTATAAATATGAATTATAGATGTCGATTATAAATTGGAATATAATTAAATGGGAACTTGAATAAGCATAAACAATGCAAATGAATTGTGGGTAAAATTGATTTAAGGAGGATTTGGAAATTTAAAACCCCGAAGATTTTTGAAGAATTTGTCGAAATGTTTTGAAGATAAATGATAACATAATTGTTTTAGGGGTATTTCTGAAAGGAAATTTGTTTTAAATGGGTTTTGAAAGTGATATAGCATTGAAATCACTTGGATTATTGGAAAATAATTCCGATGATGATGGCCGCATCATCAGTATTCATTTTCGAATTTCGAAGTGACGGATTGCTGCCAAATTGACTTGTTCAGAAAGCTAGTTGTTTTTGAAAATTTCTAAGGAAATTTGCTGGGAATAAAACCAGGATTGATTTAAATTTTGAGAAGTGTGATTTGAGATGTTGGAGATTTCAAAGTGTTTTGAAACCAAAAGCCGGTATTTTAAAAATCCTGATAAGATGGGTTATAAGCTTATAAGTTAGGATGTTCTTTTAAATCAGGAAGGATAAATAAGCTTTGAATGTTGAAATTTAAATTTAAAGAGAAAAGATGAAAATGAAATTAACTTGAATGGGAAATAAAAATTTAACTGGATTAAAAATTGATTCGATAGGTTGGAATAATATCCAGTTGTTTTCGAATTGAGTAGAAATTGAATTGGAATAAGAATTCAATTGAATTAATGAATGGAATTAAATTCTTACTGGAACGAATGGGAAATAAATTGAATAAGGATTGGAATTGAAGTAAATAAATTAGGATAACTTATAAAGGAATAAGATTTAAAATTACAGGGGATAAAAATATGCTTGGAATATAAATAAGCATAAGGCTTGAATTAAATAAAAGAAAGAATATATTCAAGCCTATGAGAAACGTAATTGTGTAAATAATGAGTTGTGACTTATAGATTTTGAGATTGGAATAGAAATTCCAAAATAAATATTGTTTGATGTCCTGGACAATAGAATAAAATCTAAACTTGAATTGTAAAGTATATTGAACTTAGGAAAATAAATGAAGTGATATTTGGAGTTAAAATTCAAGTATTGGATTATAAATAAGGAAAGGACTACTTAGATAATAAATTAGTTAATGTAATTGAATGGTGACTTTATGATGAAGTGAACTCAAGTCATGAATCGAATTCGACTTGGATCGATAGTGATGTAAATGTAATTATATTGTGGTTAATAAAATTGGGTGGTAAATTGAAAATGGATAGTGGATTTAAAACTTGAGTTATGAATTGAAAATTTAGCTTGAAGTGTTAACAAATTAAGTATAATTGGAAATGTATCAAATAAAAATGTAAATGGATTAAAATAGCAATGGTTTGAATGTGCAAATAAAATCCAAATAAGTGAAGATAACCTGGAAAACAGCCAGGTAATAAATGGAATGAGTTGAATCTGGAAAGTTAAATTTTATAATAACCAATCAAATGAAATTTGCAGATTTAAAATGGGATTGGATTAGAATAAAATCAAGTTAAATTGAAAAGAGAAAATTTACTTGTAAAATGAAAATGAGTTTAAGTGTAAAATTTGAATAAATTGAGGTTAATGGACTTAAGCTAAATGAATGAAGGAAAGTTGAATTGAATTCAACTTAAAAACCAAGTTTAAAGATATTGGATGGAATTTAAACCAAGTAAAAAATAAATTTGGATCGGAATAAAATTTGGTGGGTTGTAAATAATATTTAAGGAAATAAAAATTTAAAATGAATTGAATGTGGATAAACTAATTATATTGAATAAATAAATGATGGAATAAATAAGTATCAAATGAAATGAGGTTTAAATAAGTTGAGAAATGGTTATTGAATGAAATAGCTTGGATTGTCTTCGAGCTAAATAAAATAGTTTGAAATAAACAAATATGGAATGAAATGTAAATGAATGGATTGTAAATGAAATTTAAATGGAATGTGTCGAGCTAAATAAATGATTGTGACTGGATTAAGATAAGAGGGAATTTAATCAGTAATGAAGATGAACCTAAGCTGTTAATAGTTTTGGATGAACTAGTTTGGTAATAAAATGAAATTCAAGTGAATGTATTCAAAATTTGATATACATTGAAATGAGAATATTTAGATTATGAATAAATTTGAGAATGAAATAGGATTAAGTATAAATCGAGTTGAAATCCATTTAAACTGGTTATAAAACATAAATATTTGGTTGTTCACATAGATTTTGTCAAATTTGCATAAAATAAATATCATCGGATGTAAATGGAAGTAATTAAAATTTCTATGAGTTGATAGAAGTAAAATAAATTGATTTTGAAAGCAATTGAATTAAATATGAGTTCAATTTGCTTAAGAATAAATTAAAGTAAGCAATTGAATTCTAAACCATTCAAATTGATGGAATTGTATACGAATGGATTGAAAACCATTCAAATTGCATAAAAATGGTTTATAAATAAATTGGAACAGTTGAATTAACATGGAAATTGTGGAAGTTGCTTATGGAAAAATGTTTGGTGTGAATTTCTTTTAGAATTCATATGTTATAACTATTGCAAGTTAGTGAAATGTGTTAAACTGCATATATTTGGCACTTACATGTTTAAATTGAGTAAGTACAGGTACCTGGAAGCCGTGAGGCTGGATTTGGTTGTGCTATTTGCTAAAAATAATAAGCCGCTTGCTTAATATGCTAAATAAGGTACGCCTACGCAATAAAAATAGGAAATATGAACTGTTTTTGGTTTTTCCGACCGTGTGGGTCGATGTATATATATTTATCTCTTTTGTCAAATTGCAAAAGCTCCTCCGTACAAAGGGGACTCTGCCAAAAATTTTCAGAAATTTTGGGAGTTAGAAAATTTTTGGAAATTTTTGGAAAATTTTGTTAACGACAAACAAATTCAAATTGGAAACTAAAATAAGTTAGCATATGAAACTAACTTAAATAATGACATAAATTGGTTATAAATGAAAAATAAAATTTAAATATTTAGAGTTAAAGATAAATTGAATTCATATGGAAACGAAAGAATCGATTTGAATAGAAATGGATATAAATGAAAGTGGTAAAGTGAAAATAAATGTAAGAAACATATCAAATACTTATGTTAACTTGAGTAAGGAATGGTGAATTTCTTAATTGGAAATTGTTAATATAAATATATTCCAAGTTAATATTTGGATGAATAGATATTGACGTTTTGTGAAAAAGTCGATAAAATGTTTTGGAATGTTATGATTGGATATTAGTGCTAAGAAGGATATGCAGGTAATCAAAAAGGAAAAGAGAATTGAGTTTGATTTCAGAAAGATAAATTTGAAATGCTCGACAAAAAGGTATGTATTTGAATTTGGTATGAAATTTGATTGGGAATTGGATTGAGCCACTTGGCCTTTTGTTTTCTTTTTGGATTTGGGAGGCCGTAGAGCCATTTTGTAGTTGTACCCAGCTAGCCGCGCAAAGGAGACGCTGGCGAAATTTTTCGGGAATTTAGGGAGTTAGAAAAATTTTGAGAAAATTTTGAATTCAAAATTTAGTTTTGAATTATAATTTGAATGATTGTATAAATAAAGTTGTTAGGGAATTAAGGGAATATTTTGGGAAGTTAGTAAGAATTGTAATAGGCCTTCTATTAAAAAAAATAGTTGGTAAGATGTTGAATTGTTAAGAACTGATTGGTTTTGGGAAAAGTAAAAGGGTATTGAATCATTCTTTCTAACTGGTAATTTCGGGGACGAAATTCTTTTAAGGGGGGAGGAATGTGACGACCCGGAATTTTTAAGCAATTTAAATCGGAATATTTAATCGATTTAAATATTCAATAGTACAATTTTAAATTGAATTACGGATATCACAAAATATTTGATAATTGAATTAAATAAGTGAAGTTGGGAAAATTGTTGAATCTGGAGTTTTAAGCCTATTAAAAATATATTTGAAGGCTTATAAAATTTATATTGATAACGCCGAAGATAATAGAAGTTTTAAAATTGAAATTTATACTGATTTGTTCAGTTTTAAAAATATATCGTTTAAATTGAATTTAAAAATAGCCTTCCGAGACACAGTCTCGGAATCCGACGAAACCAGTTCCATTGGATCCGTAATATTGAATTATTATCGGATTTCAAATTTCGTATTGATCGGAGTGGTCGTGTGTGCGTACGACATATAAACGCGTTGAAATCTATAATCGAATTCAATTTAAATTTATATTTATATTTGGTCAACATCAGCTGAAATTATATCAATATCAAACCTTTTTCTCATTTCAGCTGTTTTAACATCACCTCATATCGCTGTAGCACATCCATTCAATCTCAAGCGTATCCAACACGCGAGTCATTTTCTCTTTAATAAGCTCGAACCCTTCCTTTCATTTCTTCTATAACGAATTCATATAAAAATATATATATAAGTCAGTAATGGCCGACAAAGGAATCCCCTTCACCGCTGAACAAATCGAGTCTTCATCCTTCTTTAAAAATCATTCACAAAGTCGTTTTTTTCCCAACATTAAAACAATGGCCGCGTTAAAACATCTCCTAATTGATCGAATCGCGACTTGAAAAAAGAGAGAGAGAGGACCGCATCATTTCGTTCAAGCCATTCGAGAAGTTCCTCGTCTTCCTCAAATTCCACGGCAACTCTAAGGGATGGGTGGCGTCGCGAGTAAGCCGAATCATTTGGGGTTTTGGAGCATCGAATTCGAAGTTCAAAACGCGTGGATTGAGGCAAAGTCCAGCATGAGGAGGGCGGCGATGAGTGGCGGCTGTTGATTTTTGGTCGATGTTAGGGTTTCGATGGGCTAGGGCAACTCGTGCTCCAAAATCTGGTAATATTGTTTTACCGTGAGATATTGAATGATTTAATTTTTTTTTTTAAGTTTAATATATAGAGATATGTCTATAAGTTCCGGTAAGGTAAATTTCATTTTTTTTAGGAAACGGGAAGTGCTAAAAAAAAAAAATTTTTTTTTTCTATGCTATTAACAGAAAGGCATCCATATTCCATTTCATTCCCAATTAATCTTGATTTTTATAAATATATATACATACACATATATGTAGTAGAAACAGAAATATTCATGTATAGATAAGATTTTGTAAAGAGAAAAAGGGGAAGTAATATGTGTATGCATGGGGGTTTTTGGATATTATAAATTTTAGAAACTTACTTGTTTAAGTAAATTATTTAAGTAGTTTAAAGAAAATAATATATATATATATATAGCCTACGAGTGGAGATTGGTTGAGACTAGAATGTGTCCGGTTAAAACCATTTGTTAATTTAAAATTTTAAATATGAAATGGTAAGTGATTTTGATAAATTCAAATATTAATAAACTGTATAAATATTATACAAGGTTATAAACCTGGAGAACCAAGACAGAATTGATGTGGACTGCAAACAAATGCAAAGGTGAGTTAATCTCACTCAGTTAAATTTAAATTCGAATGATTAAATTTAAATAATTGTTTGGAATGGTTGAATTGATTCATGTGCTGTGGCGTGGTATTTATTTGGAATTTTCATTTTTATATTATGCTAACATCTGTGGATGCAGGGAAAACAGGTTGGAGGGATCCAACTGGACCCCTCAACTTTTATTTAAATTATTTAATATTCTCTGCTCTGGTTATTGAATATTCTATGATGCATTAAGTGGAAATATTGAACGCTATGGTTTGGATGATATAATTGAGAATAATGAATTACCAAAAATATAAATGTGATTTTTGAATGAAAATGAAAGAAGTGAAATAATTATAGAATAAATTTAAGAATGACTTGGAAAAGAAATAAGTAACTTTGAGATTCTAATAAGTGAATCCTGAGGATGAAAGGGAAATTTGAATAAACAGGAAGTTGATGAATTTTAAAAATTTAGTGTTATTATTTTAAAGAACAAAACATTTATTTAAAAGCTAAGATTTGAATTATTGGAAGAATAAAGGAAAAAGTTGGGAAAAAATCTGGAATTTGTGTATTTCAGTTAAAAGTTTTAAAATCAAATGAAATAATAATAACAACAATAATTAAGTCCCTACTTAATAAATTTTGAAATGAATTAAGTAATTAAGGAAATTTATTTAAATGGGATAAACTTGAAATCAATTTGGGAAAGTTGATTTAAGTGGTTGAATTTGGATATTCTTCCTGGATAACCAAGTACGTTTTCATAGTAAGTTTTTTTTTAAAATGTAAGTTACTAGTTTTAAATTTGTTTAAAAGGTATGTTTTGAAAATTTATTATTAATATTTATAGTCTAAAGTAAGAATTTTCTCAAATCTATTATAACAGGAATTACTTAAAAGTAACTTAGTATTTTGTTTTTAAAAAGTATAAATCTAGTTTTATATTTATTAAATAACCTTATTTTCAAATGTTCATATAGTATGGTATCTTAAATAAATTATGGATGTAGTTTTAACTTAAATGTTATAAAGTATATTTCAAAGTAAAAGGTTTAAATTATTTTTAAAATCTAGTTCTGTGCTTGGTAATTTCAGTGGAGATAGAAAATATTTGGGAAAGTTTATTCTGAAAAGAAGGAGGGTTTTGAAAACTGTTTTCAAAGGATTGAAAATAGACATATATCTTGTGAAGATAATTTCGAAGTTAATAAATAATTTGGGAAATTATTTATTGTGTGATGGATGTTATGAATCTTAATTGATAGTTAAATAACTGACTATCAATATTGGACCATGCGTTAATCGTTTCGAAGAGACCGGGATCGAGATTTATTTCTCGAAAACCACTTCGATCCGGTTTGTACGTTTCGTGAAAAACGATTTTTGAATTCGAAGAGGAAGCAGTGAAGTGCAAGGGATAGTCGCTACTAATCCTGAGGATATTTCCAAAATGGATGTAGTAGGAATAGTGCCTTCGGTTCTGTTCGAACCCGGGACGGACTTGTATGGATGAATGCTTGCGAAAACATCGTCAGGTGGATGATGGGCATTCTAAGGAATATATTCTAAAAAGGTAACGCTTAACCTCAAGCCTCATCAAATGGGAATGGCTGAAAATCAGGGGATATGCAGCAAGGCTTCGTGGGTAGCCCCCACTGGAGGGTGAGGTCATCCCTGTCTAGATGTCCCTTTATTTCGGCTTAGTGGGCGGTTGCTGATCCCAACCGCGGGGTGATCTTGCTCGGGACTGTCCAGTAAGGGATGGTTCCGGTCTTGTGTTGCAGGGGAGTTAGGGTGGCTCCTCGGTATGCTGATCTAGACCAGGTACTGTGACAGGTGGTACCCCAGTGCCTAGCCATTAGTTGGAATCCATTTTCCCTACGCGCCCGTACGGTTTTGATTGTGCCCAACTATCGCTGAAACGTGAGATGCAAGCATTTCAGCTAGATTCTATTTACTTTCTATAGACACTATTATAATATCAGAGGATTTCTATAAAAATTATTTTAGCTATCATAAGGTAAAACCCGACATGTTTATTTGTGGCGTGGTCTTACGAGATGCTTTTGTTTTCAAAGGATTTTGAAACTTTAATAATCAATTGGGAGTGATTTTCTCACGCTGGTATTCCAGACTGACTTGGGTGTTGTTTTATATGATGCTCGGGTCAGACCGAGTATTATAGGATACAGGAAATGCTGTGGAGCTCAGGAGACGAGCTGGATGACGACACGTACTCTCGTACTTGTTTATATATATATATTCCGATGTATTGAGTTGCTATGTATTCATTTGTATGATATTGATGTTGAGCTGTGATTGATGTACCCTGACGATGTAATATATAAACAGAGATATTTGATTTTGAGTAAAGATCATTTATTATCTATTATATTTTATTCCGCTGCGATGGTTAGATTCTGATGTTGATTTTATTTTCTCTTCTTCTACCTCTTCTTCTTTAACCCAAATGGTTCGTATTTCTGTAAACTTGAGTTAATTTAGGGAGAATAGTATTAACTCAAGGGGTACGGATTTGCGGGCTGTTACAGATATGTCAGATAGTACAACATGCATTTGGTTTTAGGAGGAAATCCGACATACCGATACAAACTCAAAGCTACTACACAGTGGGTATATATATTCTTCAGAAACAAATATAGAAATAAACATAACACAAATCAGTCACAGACATCCATATCACAAAGGCGGAAATAGATATGAATATATATAACACATAAAAGTGTTCATCAGAGTAGTGGTCAGACAAGATCCACAATATCACAAAATAATAGTTACAAGTGCTAGACAAAAGAATATGTATACATTAAGGAGTCTATATCTCAAAGGTATACAACAAAATAAACTGCCAATCTAAGTAGCTAGCCAAAAGTCTGGATAATAATCCCAGATGAGGAGTCAAGCAGAAGCACCTGTAACAACTCGGTCTGACCCGAGTATTATTTAATAAGAAAATAATAAACGGATCAGTCTAGCAATAAATATCAGATGAAATGATATAGAATAAGAGATATGACAAAAACGTATGATAACCATAAAACCATACTGTGATAAGTATGTAACTGAAAATCAACAAGAGATTAATCAATATCACAAGAATCTTCTCAAAGATCAAAAAGAATGTCATACTCTTTAGTTTTATTCACCAAACCATAAATAATGACAATTATATCAATGTCAATCACAAAAGTTAATGACACACAAATTCACCAATGCACAAATATTGATAAAACATATCAATGTAAATCACGAAATTTGGTGAAACAACAGTTCTAGAAATCATCAATGGAAATCCAAAAATCACAAAAAGGGGGGAGGCCTATCACAAAATGGGAGCATGAAAACTCACCAACACGTATATCACAAAATGGAATGCTATTCCATGGTTGCTAATCATTAATTTTGAGCCGAAGCTCCACAAAACGGCCCGAAGACCATGGGTCCCTACCCCACCAAATTAAGCCGAAGCTCCACAGAAACGGGGTTTAGTCTCCCTCGTAGACAAAGAGACATCGCGCATTTGCTAGTCTAAGACACAAAAATGATCATCAACGATCATCAAGAAGTGTCAATTACAGTAAGCTAGTAAATATATAAGCTTAGCCTCATGTCCCATAACCACTAGCTTAACTTAAATATTTACGAACAAATTGTAGATCTCCACTCGAAAATTGTCACAAGAGATTCAATCGAAAAAGTACAAGAATTAACCGGCGAAGTAAACGCATGTGTTTCATACCACTTGTTTTGCTAAGCCATTTAATTAGATTTCTCATACGAGTGAGGTAAATGTTTGTAGTAAAATAGGGTTGAAATCGTTTTGATGAAGGATTTTTGATATTTACTGCTAGTATTGAAACCTTCATACTTTTAAAGTGACAAATCACAAAACTGATTGTAGAAACAATCAATCACAAAAATTCACATTCAATGATGTGAATAAAATCCAAAGAATTCGATTCCAAATCCATCAAAATGAAAATACCCTTGCGACTTAACAGCCACGACTTACGACTTAACACAATACAACATAAGAAATCAGCGGCTCAACTCATGCGACTCCATGGCATAGGACATAAGGGATCAGTGACATAGCATGTGGCCTAGCTGAGCGATTTAAGAAAATAGCGGCACAAGTGAGCGACCTAAGGAGCTAGCGGCATACGACATAAGGGATCAGCAACATAGCAGGCGCGACTTAAAACAGGTGCGACTTAAAGCAGGCCGAGCGACCTAAGTTGGTACGACCTATAGCGGCAGGCCTAGCGACTTAAGGAACGAGCGACCAAAGGCGACTTAAGGAGGTGAGGCTGAGCGACCTAAGTGGTTGTGACCTAACATGGCGTGACCTAACTGCAGGCTGAGAGACATATATGCAGGCCGAACAACCTAAGGAACAGAAGTGCAAAACTCTCTCAATTTGCAACCAGTCGAGCAAGGACGTTAGTGGATTACGCCCATCGGCTACACGGTCCAATTAGCTCCTCGATGCATCACCAAAAACGTGTTCAAACTTCAAAGTTAGGATTTTTAAAGATTTGAACCCAAAACACTAAAAATTGGGATATTCACCAATTCAATCCAAACCAAAAGCAAATGCACATGAATAAGTGTTAGGAATTCATACCCAACAATCAAAGATAGTTATAGACAAAGATGTGAGATAAAAATCTCATGTTTTCACAAAATCTATAAAGAAGAAGCTTAAAAGCAAAGGAAGAATCAACCACACTTCAATCTCAACACAAGAAGCTTGAATCAATGGCTTCTCTTTGGATTTGGAGTTAGATGTTTGATTTGCAAATGAACTAGAACTTGGAGTTTTAATTTCCCATTCCTCTCTCCATTTTTGATGAAGCTTGAGTGTTATGAAATGAAAGTGAAGTAATGAAGAGAAGAGGGGGGTTTAGCTAGAGTTAATAGTTTAGGCTAATGGGCTGAACCAAACCCAAAGCCCAAAGTGAAAAAGTGGCAAAATTCCACTAACTCCAAATATATCAAAGTTTATACTCAAAAAGATCGCAAACGGCGTTTTGAACTCAATGGAAGTGGTCCCGGGTCGTAATTCGACCGTATGCAAAAAGTAACTTTTTGGACTAAAATCCGACTAACGATAAAATATTTAAACAAAAATATTTAGATATTCAATCGTAAAATATGGGGTTGTTACAGACTCCCCTACTTAAAGAAATTGCGTCCTCGCAATATTTAAGAAGAAAATATAAGGTAACAACCATGAAAGCATATCAACACAAAAGAAATTTGAAATAAGAAATTCACCTCAAAGGGCACGGGAAAGTAAGTCCGGATGTGTTCGCTCGATGAACTCTCTAGATTCCCAAGAGCTATCCTTAGGATTTGAGGACCATTGAACTTTAACAAGCGGAACATCTTTATTTCGAAGGCGTTTGACCTCCGAAGCAACAATACGAATAGGATGTTGCTCATAAGTTAAATTAGACGAAACTTCAATTTCTTCCACAACACCAGGCTCAAGAATAGAATCGGAATCTCGAAGGCATTTCCATAATTGAGAAACGTGAAACACGTCATGAATAGCAGAAAACTGAGCCAGTAATAAAAGGCGATAAGCCACGGAACCAACATGTTCGGTGATAGGAAATGGCCCAATATATCGAGGCGCTAATTTTCCCGATCGACTGAAACGTACAACACCCTTCATACGTGAAACACGAATAAACACAAGATCTCCCACAAAAAATTCTAATTTCCTTCTCCGGTTATCGGCATAGGATTTTTGTCTACTCTGGGCTTCTTTCATCCTATGACGAATAAGGTCAATCTTCTCTGTGGAATTACGAATAAAATCTGGACCTAAAACCAGCTTCTCACCGGCCTTAAGCCAACAAGAAGGAGATTGGCATGGTCTTCCATAGAGTGCCTCAAAAGATGCCATACCAATACTAGATTGGAAGCTATTATTATAGGAAAACTCAACAAGAGAAATATGATCTTTCCAACTTCCACCAAAATCAAGAACACATGCACGAAGAAGATCTTCAAGAGTTTGATTCACGCGCTCAGTCTGTCCATTAGACTGGGGATGGTAAGCGGTGCTAAAATTAAGCTTCGTTCCCAAAGCTTTTTGAAGACTCTTCCAAAATCCACTAGTAAACAATGGATCACGGTCACTAACAATAGAAGAAGGAACTCCATGCAATTTTACAATTTCTTTAATAAAGAGTTTGGCCAAGAGAGGAACGGTTCGATTGGACCGAACGGGAATAAAATGGGCGGATTTAGTAAGTCTATCGACTATCATCCATAAGCTATCATGAAACCGAACGAGAACGGGGAAGGCCATCTATAAAATCCATGGAAATTTGATCCCACTTCCAAATTGGAATTTCTAAAGGTTGTAATAACCTATCGGGCCTTTGATGCTCGGCCTTAATGAGTTGGCAAGTCATGCAACACTTAACAAAGTTAGCAATATCAGATTTCATTCCCTCCCAATAATAAAGTCGCTTCATATCCGCGTACATTTTACTACTACAGGGATGAATGGTAAATTTAGAACGATGAGAATCTTCTAAAATATCTTTACGAAGATCACTAATATTTGGCACGAAAAGTCTACCAAAATTTCGAATACCGCCACGAGAATCAATATAAAAGTCTTTCAAACCTTCAATATCCATTTTATCCCTAAAATTTTGGCCAAGAAGAGCCGATTCGGGATCTAGCTTTTGAGCTTCAAGAATGCAGTCTAAAAGAGAACAATGAGCCTCAAGGCTACATAAAACAAGAGATGAACATAAATCGGAAAAACGATCTCGAATCTCACAAGTGGATAAAATTCCGAGATCATTCCTTTCAGATATCATCATAGAAACAACAGCTTGTTGCTTGCGAATAAGTGCATCGGCAACATGATTTCCCTTTCCGGGAGTATAAAGAATATCAAGATCATAAGATGCAAGGAACTCGAGCCAACGTTGTTGACGCAAATTAAGTTCCTTTTGGGAAAATAAATACTTCAAAGATTTATGATCGGTATAGAGAATAAACTTCTCTCCCAAAAGATAATGATGCCAAATTCAAAGGGCGAAAACAATACCCGCGAGTTTTAAATCATGAGTAGCATATCTAGACTCGGCGGGCTTCAATTGCCTAGAAGCATAAGCAATAACATGTTTTCTTTGCATAAGAACGGCACCCAAACCAACGCGACTAGCAACGGTATAAATAATAAAATCTTGGTTTCCATCGGCAATCACAAGAATAGGAGCATCGGAAAGGAGTTCTTTTAATTTCTGAAAAGAAGCTTCACATTTGTCCAACCAAATGTATTTAACACCTTTCTTTGTTAAGCTAGTAAGAGGCACGACAATTTTAGAAAAGTCTTCAATAAAACGACGGTAATAGCCCGCCAATCCAAGGAAGCTACGGATTTCGGTCACACTCTCCGGTCTCTTCCAATTTCGAATCGCTTCAATCTTTGAAGGATCCACGGAAATTCCGGATTCGGAAATGACATAACCAAGAAACTTCACACGAGATTGCCAAAAGTGGCATTTAGAAAATTTTGCTTTCAATTGATTGCTCCTAAGAGTTTCCAACACAATCTAAAGATGCATTTCATGCTCCTCCTCGGTTTTAGAATACACAAGAATATCATTAATAAAGATGAGAACAAATCGATCGAGGAAGTCTTTGAAAACTCTATTCATAAGGTCAACGAAATAAGACGGAGCATTCGTTAAACCAATTGGCATAACAAGCCATTAATAAGATCCATAACGAGTACGAAACGAGGTCAAAGGAATGCTATCCTATGCAATACGAAGCTGATGAAAACCGGTAGCTAGGTCTAATTGTGAAAAGACTCTAGCACCATTAAGTTGATCGAATAGATCATCAATCCGAGGTAAAGGATATTTATTCTTGATAGTAAGATCATTAAGCTTGCGGTAGTCAACGCAAAGCCTAAGTGTACCATCAGATTTCTTCACAAAAATAGCCGAAGCTCCCCAAGGCGAAGAACTAGAGCGAATAAATTGCTTCGTCTCCAATTCGGATAATTGTTTGCACATCTCCTCATTTTCCTTATTGGACATGCGATAAGGAGGACGAGTGATAGGTTGAGCTCCAGGGATGAGATTAATTTTGAACTCAATTGCTCGCTTAGGTGGTAATCCTAAAATGGGCTCAAATATGTCAGAAAACTCACAAACAACATGAATAAGAGAGATAATATCTTCCTCATCATCATTATCGTCATCATGAGGATTTAAAGAATATAAAGATGCAACCAAGCGGGAATCCGAATCTTTAAGGTCAATAGAAATCTGCTTAACAGATTGAGGATATCGAAGATGAATAGTCCGCTCGGGACATAGGATTTGGGCTTCATAGAGGTTAAGCCAATCCATTCTCAAAATCATTCCAAAGCCTAAGTAGCGCATAACATGCAAATCAGCTCGAAAAGAAAAATCACACAAAATAATCTCGACATCTTTACAAAGCAAACTAATTGTTGCGGATCCACCAACCGGATTCGCAATTCTCAAAGAAGTCATTAAAGCGACAACACTCAAAGAAAAAGTATCAACAAGTTCTTTTGATATAAAAGAATGGGACGCGCCCGTATCAAAAAGAACTCGAATAGGGTGATCACGAAATAAAATAATGCCATCAAGGATAGAATGAGAAATACCTTGACCACGAGATGTGTTGCCAGGGGCTTGAGCAACATTAAGCTTTCCCTCCTTCTTGCCTTGATGTTTGGGACAAGAATATAAATAATGATCCGGGCTTTTGCAATAGCGACAAGCACGAGGCTTTGAACACTTGTTCACATAATGGTCCTTAGAAAGTGACTCGAATGATGCGACATAGTCTGCCACGGAAGATTCACCTTAAACAAGGTCTATGAAACGACGAGCTAAAGTCACCTTCTCAGCTTCTGGCACAAATTTTAACTCAAAGCATTCCCGGAATTTCTCCCAAGTAAGATCCGCTTCATTTATTTCAGAAATCGGAAGCTCATACCAATCTAATGCTCTTTCTTGGAGCATACTAGAGGCCACCTGAACACGGTGAAGATCAATAAGATTCATGCAAGAAAAGATTCGATCGCATGTTCTTAGCCAAGCCTGGACTTCAATAATGGTTTTAGAACCTTTAAATGGCTTCCCATCCAAGTTGGTATAATCGTTGCACAAGCGTGCAAATCCAGACTTAGGGTGAGTAGACTCCGGATTAGATCCGGCTGCTTGAGCATTCCTTACTAGATCAAGAAGCTGCTGGGCAGACATAAATACTCCATCTTGGGGAGTAGCACTAGATTGACCGGAGCTAGGACGGCCAGGTCTAACCATTTCTCTTCCTTTAGAAAGAAAGAAGAAGGATAAGGTTATTCACCAAATGAATATCAAGCAATCTTGATAGATAAAACAAGGACTCATAAAGAAAATAGGATGAATCGGTACGAAGACTCGAATTAAATCCTAAAGCACGACTCCTAAGAAGGACTTAGGATGATGATCCTTGCTAGATTATTCTACATTGTTCCGATGTTTCGCTCTGAAACCAAGATGTGATGCCCCACCTCTTTACCCACTATAGCCAAGGACACTACGGTGTAATGCCGTCAACTAGCACGGATAATAAGGCTGTTGAGGAGCGACCATCCGTGTAATTGCTTTGTGCGAGCACTGACATGTCAGATAGTACAACATGCACTTGGTTTTTGGAGGAAATTCGACATACCGATATAAACTCAAAGCTACAACACAGTGGCTATATATATTCTTCGGAAACAAATATAGAAATAAACATAACACAAATCAGTCACGGACATCCATATCACAAAGGCAGAAATAGATATGAATATATATAACACATAAAAGTGTTCATCAGAGTAGTGGTCGGACAAGATCCACAATATCACAAAAGAATAGTTACAAGTGCTAGATAAAAGAATATGTATACATCAAGGAGTCTATATCTAAAAGGTATACAACAAAATAAACTACCAATCTATGTAGTTAGCCAAAAGTTTGGTTAATAATCCCAGATGAGGAGTCAAGTAGAAGCACCTGTAACAACTCGGTCTGACCCGAGTATTATTTAATAAGAAAATAATAAACACTTTAGTCTAGCTATAAATATCAGATGAAATGATATAGAATAAGAGATATGACAAAAACGTATGATAACCATAAAACCATACTGTGATAAGTATGTAATTGAAAATCAACAAGAGATTAATCAATATCACAAGAATCTTCTCAAAGATCAAAAAGAATGTCATACTCTTTATTTTTATTCACCAAACCATAAATAATGACAATTATATCAATGTCAATCACAAAAGTTAATGACACACAAATTCACCAATGCACAAATATTGATAAAATATATCAATGTAAATCACGAAAATTGGTGAAACACCAGTTCAAGAAATCATCATTGGAAATCCAAAAATCTCAAAAGGGGGAGGCCTATCACAAAATGGAAGCATGAAAACTCACCATCACGTGTATCACAAAATGGAACGCTATTCCATAGTTGCTAACCATTAATTTTGAGCCGAAGCTCTATAAAATGGCCCGAAGACCATGGGTCGCTACCCCACCAAATTGAGCCGAAGCTCCACAGAACGGGGTTTAGTCTCCCTCGTAGACAAAGAGACATCGCGCATTTGCTAGTCTAAGTCACAAAAATGATCATCAACAATCATCAAGAAGTGTCAATTATAGTAAGCTAGTAAATATATAAGCTTAGCATCGTGTCCCATAACCACTAGTTTAACTTAAATATTTACGAACAAATTGTAGATCTCCACTCGAAAATTATCACAAGAGATTCAATCGAACAACTCCAAGAATTAACAGGCGAAGTAAACGCAAGCGTTTCATACCACTTGTTTTACTAAGCCGTTTAATTAGATTTCTCATACGAGTGAGGTAAAGGTTTGTAGTAAAATAGGGTTGAAATCATTTTGATGAAGGAGTTTTGATATTTATTGCTAGTATTGAAACCTTCATATTTTTAAAGTGACAAATCACAAAAATGATTGTAGAAACAATCAATCACAAAAATTCAAATTCGATGACATGAATAAAATCCAAAGAATTCGATTCCAAATCCATCAAAATGGAAATACCTTTGCGACTTAACAACCACGACCTACGACTTAACACAATACAACACAAGAAATCAGCGGCTCAACTCGTGCGACTCCACGGCATAGGACATAAGGGATCAGTGACATAGCATGTGGCCTAACTGAGCGACTTAAGAAAATAGCGACACAAGTGAGCGACCTAAGGAGCTAGCGGCATACGACATAAGGGATCATCAACATAGCAGGTGCGACTTAAAACAAGTGCGACTAAAAGCAGGCCGAGCGACCTAAGTTGTAATGACGTATAGCGGCAGGCCGAGCGACTTAAGGAACGAGCGACCTAAGGCGACTTAAGGAGGTGAGGCTGAGCGACCTAACATGGCGCGACCTAACTGCAGGTCGAGAGACATATATGCAGGCCGAACAACCTAAGGAACAGAAGTGCAAAACTCTCTCAATTTGCAACCGGTCGAGCACGGACGCAAGGGGATTACGCCCATCGGCTACCTGGTCCTATTAGCTCCTCGATGCATCACCAAACACGTGTTCAAACATCAAAGTTAGGATTTTTAAAGATTTGAACCCAAAACACTAAAAATTGGGATATTCACCAATTCAATCCAAACCAAAAGCAAATGCACATAAGTGTTAGGAATTCATACCCAACAATCAAAGATAGTTATAAACAAAGATGTGAGATAAAAATCTCACCTTTTCACAAAATCAATGAAGAAGAAGCTTAAAAGCAAAGGAAGAATCAACCACACTTCAATCTCAACACAAGAAGCTTGAATCAATGGCTTCTCTTTGGATTTGGAGTTAGATGTTGGATTTGCAAATGAACTAGGGCTTGGAGTTTTGATTTCCCATTCCTCTCTCCATTTTTGATGAGGCTTGAGTGTTAGGAAATGAAAGTGAAGTAATGAAGAGAAGATGGGGTTTGAGCTAGAGTTAATAGTTTAGGCTAATAGGCTGAACCAAACCCAAAGCCCAAAGTGAAAAGGTGGCAAAATTCCACTAACTCCAAACATATCAAAGTTTATACTCAAAAAGATCGCAAACGGCGTTTTGAACTCAATGGAAGTGTTCCCGAGTCCTAATTCGACCGTATGCAAAAAGTAACTTTTCGGACTAAAATCCGACTGATGATAAAATATTTAAACAAAAATATTTAGATATTCAATCGTAAAATATGCGGGTTGTTACAAGCGGAACAGATAAATAGTAGTTCATGAAGCTAATATAAAACAACGGAGTTTGAAATAAAATACAACAGAATATCTCAAATACAATGTAGTCTCGAACACAAATAGATGAAAAATATGAACAAACCACTGGATAACTGAAAGATGAATAGATACAAATGGATCTCCAAGTGAAGCTCCAACTCCAAAGATGAGTCTCAAATGCTGTGACACTCAGTCTGACCCAAGCGTAAAGCAAAACACAAAACACTCGAGTCGGGATTAACATTCTTATATCAATAAATCCAACTCAAGTGAAATGTCAACTGAAATACAAGTAACTCAAAGGATTTTTGGGATATCCATCCTCTAAGGATCCATGAAACTATCTACTATGTAGTTACGCTGTTATAATATGTCTATAGTAAAGTAAAAGTATCAAAATAGTGTTAAGGCGTTACCCATATCCACCTTAACACATTTTATATATTCCCATAGTCTATACAGTACTGTAACAACCTCCCTCCCCATTAATTGGAGTGCTATCATAGAGCACTCCGTAAGTATGGTACAAAACAAATTCGTAAAAGGCGCGATAGGACATGCGACAAGGCACTCGAGGCAATGCTAGGGTAGATATACGGTTTGCAGATCCGAACTAGTGGTAACGCACAGCAGCTACTACCTCCCACCTTGTGATACATTCCCAAATCAAAGATGCACCCAATCAAATCACAAAAGCAATAGTATAGTAACGAAGAAATGTGTCCGATCGGAGGAATGACCTTACTTGGCCGGGCATGGCTCATGTTTTAGCCACATCAAGCTAACTCATGGGAGTCAGGGATACGTAAACACCATATAGAATCGTCACCCAACCATCCCACTTCATTCTGGGATCTCCACCACATACGCAGTTGTTAAAGTGGTTTTCGGTATTGGCAGAGAGTATGACAATAACCGATCTCGGTCTCTTTAACAATCAAACCTTATTATAACACCGTGGCCATTTCAAAATATCATACATCAAAATCAAAATATCATGTTCATTTCAAAACCATATCAAATCTGATATCATTATTCCCTTAAAATATATTCATTTCAAAATCATAATACTTTCTAAGTTATAACACTTTCGAAATCATAAATCCTTTAAAGTCCAACACTTTGGAAATCATAACTTAGAAATCATAATACCTTGGAAATCATAACACTTTGAAAATCATAATTTAGAAATCATAATACTTTGGAAATCATAACACTTTAAACACGTAACACTTCCCGCTTAACCGTTTTAGATATTAAAATAGTGTATAAAATAGAATAGTTTATAAAATAAAGATAGTTTATATAAAGTAATTATTGGTTAAAATAGTTTATAATAAAATATTTAGTTATTAAAATAGTTTATATTAAAATGATTTATATTAAAATAATTTATATGAAAATAATTTATAAAGTAAAATATATAAATAGTTTTAAATATAATTTAAAAATACTTTATATAATTAAATAACTTCCTCAAATTTCACAAATCGAATCCAAATCAACTTGAACTCCAAAATTCAAATTTAATCAAATCTTAAATCATCAATTTCAATTTATTTTTGTTTTTTAAATAAACCATTTCAAATTATATCGATTTCAAAAACAGATTTGAACCACAAAATAAACTAATTCAATTCCAATATATTTCAAAGCTTTAAATATTCCACATTTCCAAAACTAAATTTGATAATTTCATATATATCTTAATCCACTTTACTATTATTTAGTTTTGAAATATTTACTTAATACATCCAATGTCATTTAACTAAAACCTCAAATTTCAATTAACTGAATATTTCTTCAATTTATTTAAACTTGAAATATTCATTCAATCACCTTAAACCAAAATCAAGTTATTATCATATCCTCTCAAAAAACTTAAATTCAACAAGTTTCAAATTGATTTTAATTAAATCTAATTCTTAATTAAATACAATTTCAAATAGATTCAAATTTATCAATTCAATCTAAGCTTATAAAATCATCTTAAAATCTATTTTAAAATATAATCTTAAATAAATACTTAAACATCTTATTAACTTTATTTATATATTAAATCTATTTATCCAAAAATAGTAAAATTATAAATAAATTCTTAAAATTTATAATTTCAAAATTAACTTATAAATATACAATCTTCAAAACATATAAATTTAAGAAATCTAAATTTTAAAACTTTATAAAAATACATACATATATATATATAATATCTTAGAACTATAATTTTATTAACCATAATTTATTTTCCAAAACCATAGAAATCATTTTCAAAGTATTTATATATAGACTAACTGTATCTGTATATAATTTTCTATCCTATGGTCAAGTGATACAGATATTTGTCATTTCAATCCGTAATTTAAATATATACGGTATATATTATTTTAACCCGCAATCCCAAATTCAATGTCAATGAAAATCGCTTGGGTTTATCATTTCAACCAATGATGTTTTTCTCCTATTCTAAAGATCGTTTGGGAATGTATCATTTCAACCCATAGGGAATTCTAAACTAACAAGGAACTTGCAGAGTGAGAACAAATATAATAATAATATAACAGGCATATATCATCGATACAAATAACAGATAATGGTGTCAGATGTCACAGATGAACAAATACAGATAATAGCATATATATAACAATATAAATAACTAACAGCAGCATATTTCAATTGTCATTTCAATTGAAATCAAATTTAATAAATATAAGAATGTTAATCGTGAGTGATTACTCACCTTTCGAGAATAGAGAGAATAGACAATGTATTTGAATTGCGGATCCAAGCACGAATTCCAAATCAAAGCTAGATTGGCACGAATTCAACGAACAAAGCTGATCTATAGAAATTTACGAGGACAAATCAGAATCAAGTTGATATATACAGAATATATATCTTTGTTTCAAAATCAATTTCAATACATATATTTCAAATCAATATTTATTTCAAACACATATTAAATTAAATGTATATATACATATATCAAAATCATTGTTTTAAATTAAACACATATATTAAACTTAACATATATATAATATATTTAAAACCAATACTTATACATTATATTTATTTCAACCTAACATATCATATTTATATTAAAGTACCATACTTTTACTGCAACATTCAAAATTGAAATTCTTTAAACATAAAATTTGTACATATATACCTTGTAATATACTAACATAAACCGATATATATATATGTATAAACTACATATAATAATATGTACTAATAAACAAATACATGCAAATCAGGCGAAGACGAAAATCGAAACAGAGCAAGGCATAAAAACTCAATAGTTTAGCATGTATATATAAACCAACATAACTATATTATAAAATTAGCTTATATACATATACTATAGAACATAAAATAATGTTTTCATATTAACTATCAGATCAGCTAAAGTAAAGTATATACAATATATATAATATACATAAACTAAATCCAACAGAATAGAGATAAGTTTGTACAAACATATATATATATATATATATATATATATATATATATATCAGAATACACAAAAACTATGCAAAGTAGAATACATAATATACGACTTACAAAACTATATATATATATATATATATATATATAAATCATAGACGCAAATTTCATATATTTTAAATATATGTAAACCACACAAAGTCTGATCTGTGCAAACTAATATAACTAGTATATACACCGCATACAGAATTAGTATATATTCATGTCATCTATAAAACTTAAAGTAAACTTTTATATATCCTATATTATATACCATTTAATATGCTAACTTACCTACCTGTACATAATAACCAGTTTATACTCTATACATATATATACAATTTAAACCTTTCGTGGATATATATATATATATATATATATATATATATATACAAAGTGACAAAATATATACTGTATATAAAATTCAATATATAATACCATTTACAAATATTATATATTGATGGATATATAATAATAAGCTGCACCAACACCCTATACAAATCAAGTAAACCTATATATATACACGTTATATATATAAGAAGTGAAGAAGGTTGCTTACTTGCTGTGGTCGGGAAACATGGCGGCAACTAGGGAAGGATGGCAGACCGAGAGTTAGGTGATGGGTGCGAGTCAGAGGTAGAGGAAGTGGTAGGGTCGGCGTTGATGGGGTGGAGGTGTAACATGTTTGCGTTGGAGTCGGTGATGAGTAGGTTGCTCAGTTCAAAGCTTGGTGGCCAAAGGTGTTTCCCGTGGGAGCCGAAGGCTAGATGAAGCGTGACTTTGGGTGTCGAGTGTGCTGGTCGAATTGGCGGGTGATGAGGTGTGATGTTTTCGATCGGTAGTAGAGAGAAGATGAGGAAAAATATTGACAAGTAGGAAGAAGAGATAAATGCACGTGGCCCATATTATATATATGTGTGTTATTTTAGAAACATAAGGCAGAGCGAACGAATGAAGGTGAGCCTGAACTAAAAATGAAATAGCAGAATAATTTAAACGGTGGAATAGTGAAGGTCAAAGCTGATAATATTAAATTTAGATGTCTATTGATCTTCACGTGGATAACACACGGGCAAGGAACCAAAAGGACATAGAACGGTTAACGATACCAAATCGTTTTTCGATTTTCCGACGCGTATCAGACACCACAACAAAAATATGAATATACTATGGAGATCATCACGACGAGATGATCAAAACGGTAGATATCAATGATACGATCATCAAATCAAAAGTCGATATCGGTACCAAAAATGCTGCTATTTTGCTAGAAATGAGATAAAATGGAGCAATAACAGTCCAAATTTGGAGAAACAAAATATGACGTCTCACTCAGAAAATGATTTACAAATTTATTGTATAAAAATATTTAGGTTTGGAAAACATTTTATTATCATCAAATTTAACTAATTTGAATTGAAATAAAATTACATAAGAAAAATAAACTTCTATATTATAAGATGAAAATTTACCATTTGCTATGTTTAATTAAGCGTATTCCAAATATCAAAATTTATTTCCAAATTTTATTATTTAAAATTTCACCAAAAATTCAATTAAATACATACATAAAATTATTAAAATTTGCGAGTCGTTACACTCTTCCCCACTCAAAACTTTTCGCCCTGAAAAGGAATGAGGTAGGAGAATAGAAACAACCAGCAAGAAAAATAGATTGAAATACAAAATAAACAATTAATGTAAACCATATAAATTTCAATTTAAATAAATTAATATTCAATCATTTATTTTAATTCAAGGTAATTTCATTTAGTTTAATTTATTTCAATTTATTCAACTTAACCTATCTTATCACATGGATAAAGTATGCTGACACTTATTATAACCCCTCAAATTATTATTAAAAAAAAATCTTTTAACATCATTTAAATTGTACACTATTCAATTACATATTTAACTTCTGAGTAAGTTAGGTAAGTTATATTGGAATGCAATTGAGTATTATACAAGAAATTCAAAATTCAATCATTTTAAATTTTAATATTTATTCAAAAATTTGGATTTATTTATAATTAAAATCATCTTTAACAAAATTTAAATGTTAAACTTTTGATTGACTTCAAACCGTTTAGAGTTAAATATATCCATATAGATCAAATCAAATTTAAAATCATATGCCTATATATATATATATATATATATTAAATCAAATCATACTTAATAATTCAAATCAAATTCATTTTTTTCTCAAAACAAAAGTGCAGCTAAGCTACGAATTGGTCTCTCCACTCTGAAACTCGAAAATGAATGTCGGTGATGCTTCAGTCATCACCGAAATTATTTTCCAATGACAAAATAGGAGATTACTGATTTAAACTTAAAAATTCTTTGTAAATGATTTATATTAAAAAAATACTTCAAATAATATATATTTAAACTTTAAAACCAATTTCTAAAATACCAGAAATTTAAGTCCCAATTTTTTTTATTTAAATTCATTTAAAATTCCTAATCAATTAATAAACCATGTTTAATAAATTCATTTATTCAAGGTTTACAAAACAAGAAATGAAAATCAAATATTCTCATTTCTAACAAGCACTTCAGTTAACTTTTTAATTCCAGAAAAATTTATACTAATATATATAATATAATCATACAAAATTTATGAATTTACCAAATTTGAAAACAATATTACGTTAGTTTGCTCTGTTCAAGTGTTTTTGGAATTCCTATTGATAACGTTGATCAGACGAAACGATCAAAACCCCAAATCAACATTAACAACTCAAACAATACAACATATACAACATTTTTATACTAATTACAAATACACTCCCTCACTCGATAATACAAAAAGGGATTCCAAAACAAGGATAGAGATCAAAATTTAGATGAACCCTAGTCAAAGAGAATTCTAATTCAAAGATAGGCTTGAAAAAAAGATGAGATAATTAAATAAAAAAATAGAAAGATGGATAGACTTATATAAATCGTGAGAAACCTTAATCGGGTCAACCATGCCTTTAAGAATACAATCGATGTAGAATTCTAAAGCAAATCAACATCTGATCGCAAGAGATAAAATTCGAGCACAACAAGAGATAGCATCATTTATACCGAGGATATAGAAATCTTCGGTGAATCAATGCCTATTGCAAAGGAGTTTCACCCCTATACAGTCATACGGTGGAGCTATGGGATGTTCCAGAATCAAGAAAATACGATTAGGGAGAGGCAAGAATGAATTTCAGAATGAATGGGGGAGTTCCAAAGTTCAAAGGAAATTCGAATCAAAGAGGAAGAACTCAAGCTCGAAAGAAAGTGATTCTGTAATTATATTTACTCTATATACTGAGTTTTGCCTAAAACCAGAACTCTAATATCAACTGTAACGTCCTGGAATTTCATGCCATTCGCATCCGTACATGTCGGACTTGAATTGCTCAAAATGTCAGATTGTTAATTTATATTTGCAAAAATCGGCATATACAATAAATAGATAAATCATAAAATCACAGACATAGAGTAATATAACAATAAGTAGCGGAATAGATAAATAGTAGTTCATGAAGCTACTATAAAACAACAGAGTTTGAAATAAAATACAACAAAATGTCTCAAATACAATGTAGTCTCGGATACAAATAGATGACAAATCTAAACAAACCACTGGATAATTAAAAGCTTAATAGATACAGATGATCTCCAAGTGAAGCTCCAACTTCAAAGGTTGGTCTCAAATGCTGTGACACTTAGTCTGACCCGAGCGTAAAGAAAAACACAAAACATTCGAGTCAGGATTAACAGTTTTATATCAATAAATCCAACACGAGTGAAATGTCAACTGAAATACAAGTAACTCAAAGGATGTTTGGGACACCTATCCTCTAAAGATCCGTAGAACTATCTACAATGTAATAATATTGTGAGGACCCAAATCCCAACGGTCAAAAATCGACATCCAATACATCACCCGTATTCGAATGCAAGAGATCCAAACGTTCGAGTCTGGTTCGCTGGAGCTTATAACACATTAGGTGAAAACAACATGGCGGAAACAAAGAAGAATTATTTTTATTGATACACAAATATAGATACAACATGAATTACAACAAGCTGATAACAATGCCCAACTATATCAGAGCCAAAATAGATACAACAACGGAAAGATAGCAGAACTGCGAACAAGAGCAACAACAGAGATCTCCAGAGAGAGAGAGAATGAGTCCAAACGACTACATCTTCATTGCCAAAGCTCCAAAGATTTCCAAACCAAAGGCTCAAAACGAAAAGCTAAGAACTAAAAGCAATCATGCCACAATATAGAAAATATGATCCCCAAATCCACAAACTCCAAAGACTTCCAGATAAAAAGCTTCAAACCAAGGACTTCCAAATCTACATCTACTGATAACCTGACTCTAGGCTGCTCGTGTGGAGAATTATGGACACCCTGTAACGAACCTGCTAATTTTAACCATTCACATCCACACATGCCAGACTTGAATTTCTTAAAATATCAGATTGTCAATTTAAATTTGGCAAAACTCAGCATATACAGTAAATATATCAATCACAGAATCACAGACACAGAGTAATACAATAATAAAGCAGCGGAATAGATAAATTGTAGTTCATGGAGCTACTATATAAACATCAGAGTTAGAAATAAAATACGATAGAATATCTCAAATACAAACGGATGACATCTCGAATACAAACAAATGACCTCTTTGAACAAATCAACTGGAAAGCTGGAAGCTGAATCGATAGTTGGATCTCTAAATGAAGCTCCAAACTCCAAAGGTGAGTCTCAAATGTTGTATCACTCAGTCTGACCCGAGCATAAAGCAAAACACAAAACACTCGAGTCACGATTAACATTCTTATATCAATAAATCCAACTCAAGTGAAATATCAATTGAAATACAAATAACTTAAAGGATGTTGGGATACCCATCCTCTGAGGATTTATGGAACTGTCTACAATGTAGAAGTGTACTTTATTAACCACCAAACATGGTTATAACACCGTGGTCCTTTCGAAATAATTTATTTTTCAAAACAGAAATATCATTTCCATTAAATATATATACTCCCTCAATTTAACAAATTGATTCAAATCAACTCGAATTTCAAATTAAAATTTTAATTCAAACTAGATCTATCCATTTTAATTCAATTCAGTTACTAAATAACAATTCGAAATATATTGATTTCAAATACAGATCTGAATCACAAAACAAATCATTTAAATTCAAGTATATTTCAAAACTTTAATGTTCAACATTTCAAGTTCAATTTAACAATTCCTATAGATCTTGATTTAACCTCATTATCATTTAGTCTTGAAATATTCACTTAATAAATTCAGTATTATTTAAATAATCTTAAATTACCTTTAAACTGAATATTCCTTTCGATTTGTTTAAACTTGAAATATCCATTTAATCACTTTAAATCAAAAGGATCAAGTTATAAAATCAAATCTTAAACTTCAAAGTCAATAGTTCAAATCGATTTAATTTAGTATAATTCTTAATTAAATACAATTTCAATTAATTCAACTTTATCTCTCAACCTTAACTTATTCAAATTATTACAACAATCCATTTTGAAATATAGATTTACATAAATACTTAATCATATTATATGAATTAGATCAATCTCAATAATATTATTGTTAAATCTATATATAAAATTACCATTTATATAATATTTTAAGAATCAATATTTATTAAAAACCATGTCTTCTTTTCAAAACCATAGAAATCATTTTCAAAACATTTATATATATGGACCAGCGGTGTCTGTATATATTTCCTATCTTATGGTAAAGTGATATGGATATTTATCGTTTCAATCCGTAATTTAAATATATACGGGTAGATATCATTTCGACCCGCAATCCCAAATTCAATTCAATGAAAATTGCTTGGGTTTATCGTTTCAACCCATAACATTTTCTCCTATTCTAAAGTCCATTTGGGTATGTATCATTTCAACACATAGTGAATTCTATACTAACAGGGAACTTGCAGAGTGATGACAGATACGATAATAATAATAACAGGCATATATATCATCAATAACAATATAATATAAAGAACAAGATATGGTGTCATATCCCACAGGTGAACAGCTATAGATAATAGCATATATAACAATTTAAATAACTAATAGCAGCATATTTCAATTGTTGTTTCAATTGAAATCAAATTTAATAAATATAAGGAGATTAATCGTGAGTGATTTCTCACCTTTTGGGGATAGATAGATTTGACAAAAAAATGAGCTACGAACTTCAACGTAACAATAGACGGACACGATTCGATGAAGAAAACAAGCACGACGGACAAAGCTGATAGATAAGGAATTGACGAAATCAAATAAAAACTAAATCGATGATGATAAATGGTATAAGTGAATATATATATACACATATATATATATATATATATATAACTATAAACTCATATTGCTAATTCAAACATACCTTTTACATTAAACCTATATACAAACTTGTACATTCCTATGCTTATACCCAAAAGCAAAAAAATAATTTATATATTTAATTCTGACTGTACCCCATTATTTGCAGACACAATATAAGTTTACAGCTAAACGTATATAATAGAACTACAGAAACCAAGATGTATATATGCGTTATTTAATAATGCAAATGCAGACTGCATTCCTAACAACATATATGTGAACTATAAATAGACAAAGCCATATAACAACTTGACAATAACATATATAATGCTTTTTGTAAGATAATATACTTGTGAACTGTAAACCTATAACATATTCGAGTGGAACAAATGTATGTATAGCTTAAACATATATAGTATAAGTACAAATATAATATTATAAACTTTAAGAATAAACAAATGAAGATATGTAATATAAATTAACAGTCTACATTCATTATAAAATACAACCTAGAAGTTCATATGTAATCTTATAAAACCAGTGTATACAACAGACAAGTTTTGTATAAACACGTATAAACTAAACTTACACATTAAATCATATCGGTATTACACATATATGTTTCGAAGAATACGTTTTATATTACACTACCCAATACATTGTATAATATACTTTAGAAATATAAGTTATAAAATATGTCCATACTATTATACTATATAAATAAATAAATATATATATCATACAGTAAACTAAAATAATAAGATATACTTACAGACTTGTATATTATAACCTACATCCCTTACTGCTTCTCTCAAAATATGATCTGTCCCTAACCAATATATACAACAACTGCACATATAATCTAACATATTATATACATATGTTTTACTAAAATACACACATATAGATACGAAACTGACAAAATACACCTTATAACCAGGTACAACCAACATGATATATTACCTAATATATATAACTAATATAAATATATACCTCATACTATTCATATGGCAACCACCTTATATACATAAATATATGTAACTTCTATAACAGTATATATCTAATATATATTATAGCAACTAAAATATTTTAAGCTTAAACTTGCAATCATTATATAATATATAGCTTATATAAATTTAAAAACGAACAGATTTCGTAAAACAAAACAAAACCAATATCTATATGCTACTTACATTAAATGATAGGCAATGTGAAGAGCTCGAGTGAGGAGGGGCTAATACAGCAGCCTCGGTTGTGCGTGGAGATGAAGTGGCGGTGGGTACTGAGTATGGGCGAAGCCTCAAAAACGGCAAGGGAGGAGGGAAGTTCGACCCTACTAGGAGTTTGCGTTGAGCGAGGCATTAGATTTGAGGGAGGCGAGTTTAAGTGAGGGAGAAGGGGCGAGGGGGTGCGGCATCAGGTTGTGGGTCGGTGGGATTGCTGGTTGGCGCGAGGTCGGTCAGTGAACGAAGGACGCAAAACATGGCAGAGGTCATGGTGCCAGGCGTGGTTGGTAGGTGAAATAAGGGGTGGCGATGCTTGTTTGTGTTTGGTTTCGAGGAAGCTTGGCTCTCGGCGGAGATGGTTCGAACTCGAGGGAGAAGGAGGAGCTACGCAGCAAGATGAGTGAGCGCGAGAGGGAAGGTGACGATTTGGAGATGAGTTTTTGCTGTGGGAAGGTCGGCAGTTAGGCGATTTGGAAGATGGGTTTTTTTAGGAACAATATAAACAAGGCTAAGGCAAATTATAAAGGTATAAAGCAATGGACGTGCAGTTGAAAGGTGACTAGTAGGATATCAAAAATCATGCCTACAGAATGGGAGATATAAATGCAAATAGCTGGAATAATTAAAGGCAGTAAATATTTGTTTGGGCACCAAGTTCCAATTTGAAGAAGTACGGGAGTAACCGTTGAAATTTGTGGTACCGTTACGACACAAACCTTTTATTATATTCGTTGCATATCGAACCTCAAAATACAGAAATAAATATATCGTAGAGATTAGTACCACGAGACGATCAAAACGGTATACAGATATCAGCGGTACGATTGAATTAAAAAAATTCGAATTTTCCGCTGGCGGAAAATGCAGTAAGAACGTAGAAAATAAGATTGACGGAGCTAAAGAAGTCCGAATTTAAAAAATCGAAAGATGACGTCTCACTCAGAAGAGGATTTAGAATTTTTCTATGTAAAAATATTCAGGTTTGGAAAATATTTTATTATCAACAATTATTAACTGACTTGAATTTAATAGAATTACACAATAAAATAAACTTTCATAAAATCAGATGAAAATTTACCATCTTCTATATTTAAATATATGTATTCCAAATATAAATTTTTATTTCCAAATTTTATTATTTAAAATTTCTCCAAAAATTCAATTAAATACGTAATAAAACCATTAAAATTTATTAAAATTTTACGGGTCGTTACACTCTCCCCCACTCAAAACTTTTTGTTCCAAAAAAGGAAGGAGGTAGGAGAATAGAACAACCAGATATAACAGTGGATTAAAAGTCAAGATTAAACAGTTAATTTGAAACTATATAAATTTTACTTGAAATATTTATTTGAAAACTTCATTTGTTGTTCAATTTTCTTTAATACTTAAAACTTTTCAAAAATCCATTTGTAAAATTTCTTGCTTCAATTATAAATAACATTAATAACACCTTTATAAATATATGAAAACTCTTCAAAAATAAATATTTACATCATTACTTATTTTTACAAAGAAGTTATTTGAAAATATTTAATCCACAATTCATAAGTTTATAAATTTCATCTTAAGATACTTTTCAAATACTATTAATAATTCAATAATCATCTACATTTAATATGTTTTATTCAATTAATAACTTCTAATATTAATAATTTTCTATTAAACCATGTAGTTCATAAATAAACAACATATAAAAAAAAATATTCAAAAGAGAATAGAAGGTAGATTCGGAAAAACAAAATATATGTGAATAAATAGAGCTGAGCAGATAAGTTAGATTCAAAAGAGTAGTATCGGGCATGAATAATTAATTCAAACCATAAGAATTTCAATTTCAATTATTAATACGAACTTCTTTGTAGGAAATACTTTTATAATAAAATACTATTATATCGAAACAAATTTTCCTTTCAAAAATATTTTTTATAACTCGATGTTACAACAAGTTTATCCTCGTTCTTGTAGACTCTGGCTATGCGTTGATCAGGCACAAAGCTAGAATTCTTCAAGTACTTAGTTGACCTGCTTCAACACCCAGTGAAAATACTTGAAAAACCTTCAAAACCAAATATGGAAAGTACAATCCAAACAAATCACCTGGATCACAGATACACAATGGTTATGCCTGGATCCTCCAGGAAACATCCGTACCTTTAAGCAATCACTTCCTTGCGAATTACGCCATGATAACCAAAACCCATAGACTGTCGGATACATAACAATGGTTACGCCTGGATCCCCCAGGAAACATCCATTCCCTTTAAGCAATCTTTACCCTATGGATTATTCCACGACAACAAAACCGGTAGACCGCAGGATACATAACAATGGTTAGGCATGGATCCCACAGGAAACATCCGTACCCTTTAAGCAATCTCTGCCTTGCGGATTACGCTACCCCAAAAAAACGACCATGGGTTACGCCATGGTAGGACACTCGAGTATCACATCCGTAAAACCAAAATCAGAGAGAATAATATCGATAGAATGAATCCACAATGTGGCCACAAAGTGGATATCAAGCAGAAGTCACTTTCCATATCTTTACTTCGAAAATATGTTTCATATAGTACCTTTTAAAATCACTTTCAAATATCATACTTATATAAAGCCCATTTTTTATAAGGTTCCATTTTCAAATCGAATACTTTCCAAAATCAATAGTATATCAAATCATACTTATATAGACTTTAATTATATAAGATTTCTCTTTCCAAATTGAGTTCCCTTCCAATCAATAGTTTTTGAATTACTTCATACTTATACAAATCAATTGTATATAAGTTCGATAACTCCCAAATCAAAGTATTTAGTAAAATAAGATTCTCAATTTTAATTCGTTTCCATATCAGTTCAGTTTCAAAATCATATACGATTTCACTAAATTTATTCTTCTCTTCAGTTTCAAAGTTTCCAAAATATGGGCTTAGAAAATAATCCTAGCTTCCAAATCATATAATTCACGTCAAACAAATTCATTTCCAAAATCACAATATAGATACTGGGTTTTAAATTGCAATCTATTTTCGAAACCAAATATTTTTCTCAACATCAATTATACCCAAAATTTATAACCATCCCTTTGAAACCTTTAAACATTTATTTCTATATGGAAGATCCAATTTTCCTTTTGAAAATTACTTAGCTTTGAAAATTACTTAGCTTTGAAAACTAAATCTTGATTTGGAAGTGTTCGAATATTGAAAATAGTCGAAGAAATCAAATTTTCCAATCCAAGAGTTGGAAATCAACAAATCAATAAATCAATTTCAATAGATAAGTTTATACCAAAACAATTCTGAAACTCGAGGACTGAACACAGGGCTCACTTCAAATCGTTTCATATATATATATATATATATATATATATATATATATTGAATATCAAATCATACTTCAGAATTTGAAATCAAATTTTTTTTTGCACAATCACTCGCATAGCAAAGCTACTAGCGTGGCCTCTCCCCTACTCTGAAACTCAAAAATCAATATCGATGATGCATGCACTCATCACCGAAATTATTTTCCAACGACATAAGTGAGTTCTGGACTTCTATTTTCTTGAAAACTTCTTTAAATTTCTTTTAAATCATAAGAACTCATTTGAACTCATTTAAAACATTTCTTATTCTGGAAATACGTTTATATCTTATTATTATATATTTTCCAAAATCTTAAAACCAATTTCAAAACACCGGAATTCCATCTCTCGAATTTCAAATTAAAATCCTTCAGTTATAATTTATTTTTATATAAATCAAATTCTTATACAATTTTCAAATCCTTTCGAATCTTCAGATTCTCGTTTTAAAAAGGTATATAATCCTTATCGAAACATTTCCTCTCTTATATAGAATATAATCATTCTTATCAAAATAATAATTTCTATATATAAAACAATTCCAAAATACAAACAAACCTGATTTTTCAAACGATGATTCAAGAATGGATTTCAAAACAAAGATAGAGACTCAAAATAGAGAAACTCCAATCAATTAGAATTATGATTCGAAGATAGGCTCAAACAAAGATGAGATAATCAAATTGCAACAATAGGAGATGGATATACTTACATAAATCACGAGCGACCTTAACAGGGTCAACCGTGACTTCAAAATAAGATCGGTGCAGAATTCTGGGGCAAATCAACATTCAATCACCAGAGATAGAATTCAGCATAACAAGAGGTGTCAATATCTAAACCAAGGGATAATAAATCTCCAGTGAATCAATGCCAATTGTAAAGGAGTTTCACCCCTTTACAAATCATTCAAAAATTGGCGGGATTGCCTATTCTTATAGAGATCAATCGAAGTGGAGTTATAGGATACTCTAGAATCCAGAAACATGAATAAGGAGAGAAGGTAATGGATTTTGGAACCGCAGGGAACGTTCCAAAGTCCAAAGGAAAATCAAATCAAAGAGGAAGAAATTCAAGCTCGAACGACAGTGATTCTGCAAATAAATTTACTATATATACTAAGTTTTCCTAGAGCCAGAGCTCTGATCCAACTGTAACCACCCTGCTATTTTTAACTATTCGCATTTGCATATGCCGTACTTGAATTGCTCGAAATATCAGATTGTCAATTTAAATTTGAAAAAACTTAGCATATACAGTAAATATATCAATCACAGAATCACAGACACGGAGTAATACAATAATAACGCAGCGGAATAGATAAATAGTGGTTCATGAAGCTACTATATAAACATCAGAGTTAGAAATAAAATACAACAGAATATCTCAAATACAAACTGATGACATTTCGAATACAAACAGATGACCTCTCTGAACAAATCAATTGGAAAGCTGGAAGCTGAATCGATGGTTGGATCTCCAAACGAAGCTCCAAACTCCAAAGGTGAGTCTCAAATGCTGTATCACTCAGTCTGACCCAAGCGTAGAGCAAAACACAAAACACTCGAGTCAGGATTAACATTCTTATATCAATAAATCCAACTCAAGTGAAATATCAACTGAAATACAAATAGCTTAAAGTATGTTGGGATACCCATCCTCTGAGGATCCGTGGAACTATCTACAATGTAGAAGTGTACTTTGTAACTACCAAACGTAGTTATAACACCGTGGTCCTTTCGAAATAATTTATTTTTCAAAATCGAAATATCATTTCCATTAAATATATATATATATATATATATATATATATATATATACTCCCTCAATTTCACAAATTGATTCAAATCAACTCGAGTTTCAAAATAAATTTTAATTCAATCTAGATTTATCCATTTTAATTCAATTCAGTTTCTAAATAACAATTCAAATTATATTGATTTCAAATACAAATCTGAATCACAAAACAAAACATTTAAATTCTAGTATATTTCAAAGCTTTAATATTCAACATTTCAAAGTTCAGTTTAACAGTTCTTATAGATCTCTATTTAACCTCATTATTACTTAGTCTTGAAATATTCACTTAATAAATTCAGTATTATTTAAATAACCTTAATTTACCTTTAAACTGAATATTCCTTTCGATTTGTTTAAACTTGAAATATCCATTTCATCACTTTAAATCAAAAGGATCAAGTTATAAAATCAAATCTTAAACTTCAAATTCAATAGTTCAAATCGATTTAATTAAGTATAATTCTTAATTAAATACAATTTCAATTAATTCAACTTTATCTCTCAACCTTAACTTATTCAAATTATTACAACAATCCATTTTGAAATATAGATTTACATAAATACTTAATCATATTATATGAATTAGATTAATCTCAATGATATTATTATTAAATCTATATATAAAATTACCATTTATATAATATTTTAAGAACCAATATTTATTAAAAACCATGTCTTCTTTTCAAAAACATAGAAATCATTTTCAAAACATTTATATATATGGACCAGCGGTGTCTGTATATATTTCATATCCTACGGTCAAGTGATATTGATATTTATCATTTCAATCCGTAATTTAAACATACAAGGGTAGATATCATTTCGACCCGCAATCCCAAATTCAATTCAATGAAAATTACTTGGGTTTAACATTTCTACCCATAACAATTTTCTCTTATTCTAAAGTCCGTTCGGGTATGTATCATTTCAACCCATAGTGAATTCTATACTAATAGGGAACTTGCAGAGTGATGACAGATATGATAATAACAACAACAGGCATATGTATCAACAATAACAATATAATATAAACAACAGGATATGTGTCATATCCCACTGGTGAACAGTTACAGATAATAGCATATATAACAGTTTAAATAACTAATAGCAGCATATTTCAATTGTCGTTTCAATAGAAATCAAATTTAATAAATATAAGGACATTAATTGTGAGTGATTTCTCACCTTTTGAAGCTAGATAGATTTGACAAAGTAATGATGTGATGACCCGCCCTTCTACTACCAGAAAGACATATCATCATTAAGAAAGAAAGGGATAGAAATAGAAAAGAAAGAGAAAGAAAGAACAACAACATCAGAATCTCACATCGGAACGGAACAAAATATAATATATCATAAAACTGTTACATAGTTTTTACATATATCAGAGTTATACAATATCAATGTGCATGACAACCATACATACATCTATCACTATATACATCAGAAGTACAACACATATCAACTAACACAGCGGAACTACATAAATAGCTATATACGTCTGGAATCTCCTGCTCCAAGCTCCTCTAGAAATCAAGTCCGAGACCTATCACTTGGCAACTCATAAAAATTTAAGTACCCAAGAGTTTATGAAAAACAAAATATAAACTCCAAGGTCAGACATGGGTCTGGTATGAGTAAACGGTTTAAAAATTTTTAACTTTGAAAACATTTGAAAACAAAGGTATCACGTAAGACTCCCCACAAATAAATACGGGTAAGTTTTTACCTTACGCTAACCAAAACATTTCATAGGAAATCCAGTGATATTATAATAGTGTCTAGGGTTTTCAAGTAAATAGACAATAGCCGAAATTGTTACATCTATTAAGTTCCAGCTAATAGCCACAAAAGTGGGTAATACAAATCAAAACCGTAGGATCTCGTAGGGAAAATGGATTTCCAACAATGGTAGGGCTACTGGGGTACCGCCCGTCACAGTACGGGGCCTAGATCACCGTACCGAGGATCACTCCCGACCCCCTGCAACACAAGGCCGGAACCATTCCTTATTGAACAGTCCCGAACAAGATAAACCCCGCAGTTGTAGCTAGCAACCGCCCACACAGCCGAAATATAAAGGGACATCTAGACAGGGGAAATATCTTGTCCTGCTTGGGCATGACCCACCTAACCTTGCTGCATCTCCCCTGTTTTAGCCATTCCCGGTTGATGAGGCTTGAAGCTGCAATTACCTTTACAGAACATATCACTTAGAATGCTCATCGTCCGCCTGACGATGTGCTGAAAGTATTCAATCCATACAAGTTCGTTCCGGCTTCGAACGAAACCGAAGGCATTATCTCGTTACACTCGTTTTGGAATCACCCTAAGAGTCAATGACGATAACCCTTGCATTCTGAAAACACCATCTCGATCTTTATTTCAGGATTCACGACCTAACGTTTAAATTGGATCGATGTGGTTTTCGAAATATCAATTGGATACCCGATCCCGGTCTCATCGAAATCCAAACGCCATTTTAAGGGCCAAGTTGTCTAATTAACTTAAACGGTTTAAATAATTTAAATTCAACAATTGAATTAACATAGCATTTATCACAGATAAAACATATACAAGCATCATAGATATAACATAACAAATCACAGAGCATCACATAATATCATCAAATAAATATCACAAGCAGATATTCAACATAACAATCCATAAGCAGTCATCTTTAAGTCTTATTTGTAATTAGTTCAATTTAGAATTAATTACCTGAGAGTTAACCACTTAACTCTGTTAAATTAATTATTAATTAACAAATAATTACCTGTTTCATTTCAAATTGTTTAATTAATGATTTCTTAATTAATCATTTAGTCTTAATTACATACTTATTTTATTTCACACTATTAATTACTTAATTATTCCTTGACTCGGTTATTTACTTTAACTTACCATTTAATTAGTAATCTTAATTATTAATCAACTTAATTACCCATTTATTAACTGCTAATTACTTCCTTAACCCTTTATTTATTCTTAATTAAATTACTCGATTAATTAACTATTAATCATTCATAAATTAACTTAAGTAGTTAATTACAAATTTATCAATTATTTATAATCTATGACTATTTACAATTTAAGAGTATTTGTTCTTAATTTCTTTCTAAACTAATTTATATATATTAAATGTTCAACTTAATTAAACATTTAAAAGTCTTCTCTTAAATTTTGAAAACCAATTATAATATTAACTCCAAACTTAATTATTAGATAACCTTACATTTAATGTAATTAATTACTTAATTTGTTACCATAATTCATATATTAACTTAATTAACAAATTTAAACTTCTTAATTACAAATTAATTAAATAAGTGTCAATAATCTTTTCTTATTAACTTTAAAACTAAACACTTATTAACTAAAAAATGTTTAAACGTTAATCAAATCTAATCACGTATCTTTAATTAACTACTAAATTAAGATATTCATTTAAGTTGAAAACATTTTTAACAATAAACTTTAGTTTTACTTTGAACTAATTCAGTTTAGTAAACCAAGTTTTGTTACGCTTAAGGTCTTAAACAACACCTGAGACAAATCTTGCTATGCACGAGTAAAACCCCGGGTTTCCCACTCAATCTTCCTGAGTACTCCTTCCTCGTTCTTTTGTTTGAAAACTTAAGTTTTGAAACCTGTATACTTATCTCACGAACTTGAAGTAACCCTCGCGCAAAACCCCTCTGTGCTCGAGTTCCATCTCGAGTCTCCCTCTCGATTCAACCACCTGACATCAACGCCTACGCCGTGCACGTGCACAAGGCGTTGACGACCCACTGGCGACTGGTGAATCCTCCAACAAGTCGCAAATGGCCTCAGCATCGACCACGCATCCACGAACGAGTCGACCACATCACCATTAAAAATCGAGCACAGCTCGACGAACTCGAACCCATCACCGATCACCAAAAACCGGTTCGTAAACCCACTGCCGACCGCCTGACACCCAACAACTCCGGTCACACCTCCGCCACCCCCCAAACTTCCTTCTCTTCCAATCGTGTGCCACTCGACGCTTGGTGGAGGTCGCAGGGAGCACGTGTTCGAACGCCAGCAAAAATTAGGTTACCGAGAAGAAAATGAACACCGCCTCTGCCACAAAGGTCGTGACCACTCCTACATATTTTTCTCACCACCCCAGTAGGCTCGTCTACCTCCTCGCACAACCCGACTACCACCAGTTCCATCGATCACCTGAATTCGATCAAATTTCCTCAAATGAACATCTCCAAACTGCTCACAAATCTCACCACTAAAAATCACCAAATTCGTCTTAAAAATCATCATTTTGTATAAGGACTCAAACTAGGTACTTGAATCAGTGTTTATTTAAATTCGAAAATTTCAAAATTTTAAGTATCCTCTGTAAAAATTTCATCTTTCCTCCTGTACACGTTTTCACCTCCTGAAACTATTTTTAGATCAAAGTCCTTACCTAAATACAACTTTTTACTTTAAACATCAAAGCTTGAAAGTGAATATAAATAGAGGGATCGATTTTTTTTTTTACATGATGGTTCATCCCAAACCCTGAATAGAGAAGAATCTTGTCTCTGTATTTGTCAAACAATTTACATTTATAGAGATAAAGAGGTAATCCAAACCATATTGAAAAAAAATATCTACTGATCATATTTTAACGTAAATTTAATATTAAGTTTACTCACTTGAATTTAAATTAACAGAGCACACTTGGGTTGAGAAGGACAGTCTTGTTTCCAGATGATCACAGCCTGATATTATGCTTCCAGACTTCAACTTCCTTCGTTTAAATTTTAATCTTATGAACGAAATGAGATAGGGATGTGATATATATAAAAGAGTATACGGCTGAAGACATGATGCAAGATTTTTTTATGTACTAGAAATATATTTTTCTCTTTTGTTTACCAGAGATTTTTTTCATACATTGTAGGCTGAAAAGATTTGTCTGTGGCTTCATTAATTGATTTTGTCTTGTTTTATTATCACACTTGTACTTATAATATTTTTGTCTCTTAAAATTTTTAGCCTGATTAGTTTGGTGAGTATGTTCGTTCAAAGCTTGTCTTATTAAAGAAGCTTGTTCATATTTATATATTTTAGTCATTTTTTTTAGTGCAGCCTGACTTTGATTTTTGGTGAGTACAACTATATATATATATATATATATATATATATATATATATATATATATAACTTTGTTCATTTCATATTACATTGCTAAGTGTTTATTCTTTTACTTAATTGCTTACTTTCATATTTTATTTATAAACTTATTCATTTGGCTATTATTTTTATTTTGTATTTTAGCCTTCAACATTTAAATTATATTTCATAAGTTTACTTACTTATATTTATATCTTATATTCTAACTATCAATTTTTAAATTACATTCATATGTTTGACTTACATTTAATATTTATATTCTATTAATAAACTTTGGTTTTATGTTGAACATTATCATTCGCATTAATATATATGTTAATAAGACAAAGTGTTGTAATTAAATCATATATGATAAATTTTATTTTAATTGAATAAGAATAATTTTATTGTAAATATTATTGAGATTTATTTTAAATTTCCAAATCAATTTCCTTTTAAAAATGTAATTTATATAAATAAATGGCATAATTTTCGAAATCATATTTATTTTAAAATGACCAGCTCACATTTCATTTAATTAGATTAAACATTTATTAAAATAAACGGGGCCAAAAATCCAGGGTCGTTACAAATGAGCTACGAACTTCAAAGTAACGCTAGATGGACACGATTCGATGAAGAAAACAGGCATGACGGACAAAGCTGATAGATAAGGAATTGACAAAATCAAATCAAAACTACATCGATGATAATAAATGGTATAAGTGAATTTATATATATATATATATATATATATATATAACTATATATAACTATAAAATCATGTTGCTAATTCAAACATATCTTTTACATTAAACCTATATGCAAACTTGTACATTACTATGCTTATACCCAAAAGCAAAAAACAATTTATATATTTAAATCTGACCATACCCCATTATATTCAGACACAATATAAGGTTACAGCTAAATATATATAATAGAACTACAGAAACCAAGATGTATGTATGTGTTATTTAACAATGTTAATGCAGACTGCATTCCTAACAACATATATGTGAACTATAAATAGACAAAACCATATGACAACTTGATAATAACATATATAATGCTTTTTGTAAGATAATATACTTGTGAATTGTAAACCTATAACATATTCGAATGGAACAAATGTATGTATAGCCTAAACATATATAGTATAAGTATAAATATAATATTATAAACTTTAAGAATACAAAAATGCAGATACGTAATATAAATTAATAGTCAGTATTCATTATAAAATACAACCTAGAAGTTCATATATAATCTTATAAAACCAGTGTATACAACAGATAAGTTTTGTATAAACCCGTATAAACTAAACTTTACACATTGATATCATATCAGTATTACACATATATGTTTCCAAGAATACGTTTTATATTACACAACCCAATACACTAAGTATACTATACTTTAGAAATATAAGTTATAAAATATGTCCATGCTATTATACTATATAAATAAATAAATACATATATATATATCATATAGTAAACTAACATAATAAGATATACTTACAGAATTGTATATTATAACCTACATCCCTTAATGCTTCTCTCAAAATATGATTCGTCCCTACCAATATATACAACCACATATATAATCTAACATATTATATACATATGTTTTACTAAAATACACATACATTGATACGAAACGCACAAAATACACCTTATAACCAGGCACAGCCAACATTATATATTGCCTCATATACATAACTGATATAAATATATACCCCATACTATTCATATGGCAACCACCTTATATACATAAATATATGTAACTTCTATAACAGTATATATTTAATATATATTACAGTAACTAAAATATTTTAAGCTTAAACTTGCAATCAATATATAATATATAGCTTATATAAATTTAAAATCCAACAGATTTCGTAAAACAAAACAAAACCAATATCTATATACTACTTACATTCAATGATAGGCAAAGTGAAGAGCTCGAGTGAGGAGGGGCTAATACAGCAGCCTCAGCTGTGCCTGGAGATGAAGTGGCGGTAGGTACTGAGTATGGGTGTAGCCTCGAAAACGGCAAGGGAGGAGGGAAGTTCCCCTACTAGGAGTTTGTGTCAAGCGAGGCATTGGAGTTGATGGAGGCAGCTCGGCCTGCACTATGGCAGAGGTGGGCAGCTGCGGTCGAGTTCAAGTGGTGTGTAGGGTTCGGGCGGGGAAGTGCTGGCGCGGTGAGGCTAGCGGTGAATAGGTGGAATTGTGGGGAAGTAAGAAGTCGGAGATGAGTTTAGGTGAGGGAGAAGAGGCAAGGGGGTGAGGCATCAGGTTGTGGGTCGGTGAGGTTGCTGTTGCCGTGAGGTCGGTCAGCGAACGAAGGACGCGAAATGTGGCAGAGGACATGGCGCCAGGCGTGGTTGGTAGGAGGAATATGGGGTGGCGATGCTCGTCTAAGTTTGGTTTCGAGGAAGCTTGGCTCTCGACGGAGATGGGTCGAACTCGAGGGAAGAGGAGGAGTTGCGCGGCAAGATGAGTGAGCGCGAGAGGGAAGGTGGCAATTTGGAGATGATTTTTTGCTGTGGGAAGGTCGGCAGGTAGGCGATTTGGAAGATGGGTTTTTAGGAGCAATATAAACAAGGCTAAGGCAAATTATAAAGGTATAAAGCAGTGGACGTGCAGTTGAAAGGTGACCAGTAGGATCTCAAAAGTCACGCCTACAGAATAGCAGATATAAATGCAAATAGCTGGATTAATTAAAGACAGTAAATATTGTTTAGGCAGCAAGTTTCGATTTGAAGAAGCATGGGAGTAACCATTGAAATTTGTGGTACCGATACGACACAAACCATTTTATTATATTCGTTGCGTACCGGACCTCAAAATAAAGAAATAAATATATCGTAGAGATCAGCATGACAAGACGGTCAAAACGGTATGCAGATATCAATGGTACGATTGAATTAAAAAAAATCGAATTTTCCGCTGGTGGAAAATGCAGTAAGAACATAGAAAATAAGATCGACGGAGGTAAAGAAGTCCGAATTTGAAAATTTGAAAGATGACGTCTCACTCAGAAGAGGATTTAGAATTTTCTATGTAAAAATATTGAGGCTTGAAAAATATTTTATTATCAACAATTATTAACTGACTTGAACTTAATAGAATTACATAAAAAATAAACTTTCATAAAATCAGATGAAATTTTACCATCTGCAATATTTAAATATACGTATTCCAAATATAAATTTTTATTTTCAAATTTTATTATTTAAAATTTCTCCAAAAATTCAATTTAATACGTTAATAAAAACATTAAAATTTATTAAAATTTTATGGGTCGTTACACACCCATCGTTTAGAAAGGAAACAATAAACTCCAGGTCAGTCATGGGACTCGTGTGAGCAAACAAAAACAGTTATTTGTAAAAAAACAAACAAAATAAATAAAAAAAATCCGTTATGTTTTTTGAAAAATGAAACTACCATAAGGTCTCCCGACACACACACAATGCAATCACATACATAAGGAAGGTTTCTCCTTATGATAGTCAAACATGCTTGATACGAGAAAATCCTTTTGATATTATTATTAGTGCATGGTGTGAAAAACATTTCGAAAGTATAATATTAACCTTAGCCTGCATACGTACAATTATATTATGCCTACTATAGCTACCATGTTAGATGACAAGTTCTACAACTTAAACCATATAGGGCTCGTATTGGGTGGTTGGATTTCCAACAATTGGTCAAGGCTAAGGAACTTCCTTTCCGAAAGGGTACGCCTCTGGAAGGACGCCCTAAGGACCTAATCGGATCTCTGCCAACACAAGGCCGGGTTACCTCCGTAACTGGGTAACTAACTGTCACGATTATGCCATCCCCCGGTCGTAACCAACCTTTACCGAGGCCTCAACAACAAATTCCAACAACCACATAAATTAAATATCTAGGCTCCATACCATAATACCATTTTTTATCCAGAAGGAAATGCACATACCTAAATGGCGCGACCCCCGTAACCTTGCCGCATCCTTCCTGTTTCGACCATTTTCGGGATGTGAGGTTCGATGAAGTCTTGTCCCCCAAAGCTACGCTTTTCACAAAAGTCATGCTTCGATCGACCAATGATCAACACTTAGCATGCCACATTACCAAATTGAGAATATATCACTAGTAACCATCAACTACATAACCTTTGAGCTCGTACGTCTCAGAGAAGGGTGTTAAGCTAAGAGAATAAATTTTCCGCCACCAAACAGAATTGTATTTGATAGAAACCAGCTTTACATCTCAAAGTGTAATGTCAGACATACATCCATACAAGTCCATCCTAGGTTTGAATGGAACCGAAGGCACTTCGTCCAATTAAGGAAAGAATTCCTTGCAAATTCGGATATTCCCTAATCACATCCGGACTCCTCATCACCTAGGGTTATTTCTATACCGAAGCAACTCAGTGCAGAGACAATCGACAAGTAAGCCTTTCGTTTTCGAAAATACCTGGCCTTCAACCACCGTCTTCAAATGCAATCCCATTTCGTCGTATCATTATTCGGAATGAGTTTTATGACTTAATGTCCACTTCCAGCTTAACCGAATAATGAGCGCTTATTTCAAAAACACGTGGATACATTCACAACAAATTTCCATTTTTAATCTTTTAAACAAAAGATCCACCTTTAAGACTAGATGTGGTTTTCGGATAACCATTTGGAATCCGACCTCCGGTCGCATCGAAACTCAAATGCCATTAAACAATTCAATTCAGAAGTTCAGAGTAACATACTCACATAGCAAATCAATCATAGATAGATAACTCACATTATCGCAGTTCAATCCAAAGCCATTCATATCATAGAACATCACATATCAGATACATCAAACAATTCAAAGCATTCAATATAATCCAATCATCCATAAGCAAGATTAATTAGTTGATCAATTTCTAATTAATTCAATTTAATCTCCAGATAAATTAAATTAATCACTTTAATTACTTTTAAATCCTGGTTAATTAACATTAATTACAAACCATTTGTTATTAATTTAATTAATTATTGAAATTAATTAATCAAACCTAATTATCCATCTTAATTAATCATCCTCAATAAATTAATTATCCCTTAATTAATTACATAATTAATTAACCTGAAGTTGATTACATTAATAAATAAAGCCTAAATTAATCACATAAATTAATTAACCTTAAATTACATTAACAAAATAACCCTTTAATTACTTACATTAAGTTATTATCCTATAATCACTTGATCAAGTAACCTTTAACCTTTAATCAATTATCCTTTAATTATTAATTAATTAACCTTTAATTAATCAATTAATTAACCTTTAATTATTAAATAATTAACCTTTAATTATTAAATAATTAATTTTAATTATTTAATTATCCCCTAATTACTTACATTAAGTAATTATTTTAAGTAATTAATTATTCCTTAATTACTTACATTAATTAATCACTTACATTAAGTAATTATCCTTTAAGTAATTATCCTTTGATTACTTACATTAATAAATCATCTTTTAATTAATTACATTAAGTAATTATCCTTTGATTCTCACGTTAATAAATCATCTTTTAATTAATTACATTAAGTAATTATCCTTTAATTACTCACACTAATTAATAAACCCTTAATTAATTAATTACCCTTTGATTAAGTACATTAATTAATTACCCTATAATTAATTAATAAATGATCCTTTAATTAATCAAGACCCTAAATCAATTAAAGATAAACTCTTTATCTTAATTAATTACTTAATCATCATTTAAATCTTATTTAAATAACCCTGAAAATTAAATTTATTTTTAACATATGAATTAACTTAAAACTCTTAAGTTAATTAAAAACACTTCATCTTTTTAATTAACTACTTAATTATATCATTTAAATTGATTTAAATAAACTTAAGAATTCTTTTTTCAAAGTAAGGGTATATATTAAACACTTTAAACTTATTTAAATAAATTAAGAATTCATCTTAAAATAATTTTTTTAACTTTAACTAACCCAAAGTTTAGATAAACACTTATTATTTGAAAGAAATTGTTTTAAGAATATATTTTAAAACTTGTTACATTTTGAATTTTTAAAAACTTGTTTTATTTAAAAATTCAAAATTGTTGCATCCTTTACCAGAGACAATCTCGAGTCAAACCTGAGCCAGATGCAGATTTACCCGAGTCAACCCGAGCCATATTTTTCTTCTTTGTTTTGTTAAAATTTTTAAACTTGTTTAAAACCTATAACGCTCATGCAAACTACCCGTGTTCTAACTCGAGCCATACCCCCGCTTTCCCGAGCTCTTCCCCGAGACAACTTTGTCTTCCACAAATAACCACAATCCAATGTAGACCTGACACTCGTGCACGTGTATACAAGTTCGTCGTCGCTCCGGCCAGCCTTGCCAACGTCAACAGGTCACCGATGACCCACCCTAACCTCCCGACCACCCAGGATGACGAATCGACCAGGAAATCAAAATCTAGCAGCCTAGCATTGCCTAGAACCCAAACCGATCAACGAAATCACCTCGCTTCTCCTACCTCCGACCATCGGAGATCACAACCTCGCGCCTGGACCTTCGCCTGGGACCCCTGCTTCTTTTCCCCCACCTGCAATCGATCCCGATGCAACATTGACAGTGCAACAACTCGAATACCAACATCGACCCAAACAGGAAATCGAACCATAGTTCATCATCGACTAGCCACCACGGTAGATTATAAATCCTCCAAGCATTTTTCCTACAATCCCCATCCCCTAAGATACCTTCAGCCACAATCTCGAGATCCACCTCAGGTCCAATCACTAGAATTTGCCAAAAACCCCTTCTCTGTTCAAGCCCAAATTTCTCACTCAACACAAACTTAAAAAACCTGATTTTAATTTTAAAAATCATCGTTTTTAAAAACATTTTGGATTATATAAGTAAATCAAATAATCAAGGAAATCGAATTTCCATCGTGTATTGAGTTTCACTGTATAGTCTAGTTCCAGGTCAAACTATTGGTTAACCATACTTAAAAGTATTTTTAAAATATAAATCTTGATATTTTAATCATATTTTGTTCAAACATCAAAACATAAAAGATATTGGGAAATGAGATTTTTAATTTTAAACTTGACATAAGCCTGCAACTATGAACAAAGGCATGTTGCCTGGAACACAGACAAGCACACAATCATTTGTATATATATATACAGACATGCATGCATATTTAATTGCCACACAAACAATCGTCATAACATAATTCATATCATAATTGCAAAGATGACCACATGCATCAAAGTATATACCCAGATTGAGTTTTGAAAAGTGGGTATACTCACAGGTTTGATGTTTTGAACAGAGAAGAAGAGAAGTTTCTTTGCTGTTGAACTTGAAAACCGGAAGGTGATCTTGCCTGTGATCTGAAGCTTGAACAGAGAAGCAGAGAAGTCTCTTTATTTATGTATTAATATTTAAATATGTTTATAAATTTTTTTATATTATATTTACCTTATATTTTCAATTTTAGATAAATATATTTCTTTCTATCAATTTATGTTTTATATTTATATATATATATATATATATATATATATATACACACACAAAGTATATTTATTCATATGTAATTTTAAAGGAAAGTATATAAACCTTTATATATAAAACTTTAAAGAAAATGATTTAAATTTAATTATACATTAATGAATAATATATATATATATATATATATTAGAATTTAACCCATTAAATAGCTTTTGAGAATTATTATATTAAATTCAAAATATAATTTGCAAATTACAATATATGTATACACATATGTATATATTATAAATATTAAAAAAAATTTAAAATATAGAGTTTTTAAATCCTTTTTATTTTTAAATTTGAAATCAAATTATATTTAATATCTATATATATATATATATATATATATATATATATATATATATATATATATATATATATATATATATATATATAAACCCATATCTTATTTTGTTTTGGAAAATTTCAAATTAATTCACAATTTAATTCCAAAAATCATATTCATTACTGAATTAAATTTGGCTTAAAAACGGGATCGTCACAAATTTCCCCTAAAGAAAATTTCGTTCCCGAAATTTGATAGACAGGAAGAAAAACAAAGAACATACGAACACATAAACAGATAGAGAAATGGCTTACCAGATCAAGCTAAATATCTATTCTACATTTGGCTTACCAAATCAGAATATCATCAATAAATATGAGAACAAACTTATTCAATACTTAACAAAATACTCGGGTCATCAGGTCTACAAAATATGCAGGGGCATTGGTCAGTCCGAAGGGTATAACTAACCATTCGTAGAATGTATTGGGACCCCATAAAAAAACAGATAAATGGATACAATTTTCCGCAATTCACAACTGATGGAATCCTTGGGTTAGATCCATCTTGGAAAAGAATCGAGCACCATGTAATTGATTTAACAGGTCGTCGATTCGGGCAAAAGAAATTCATTCTTAAGAGTTAACTTATTAAGATTACGATAATTTACAAATATCTCAAATATCCATCGGACTTGGCTATAAATACCACAGTTGAACCCCAACTGGAATGACTAAGTCGTATAAATCCTTTCTATAGTAAATCTTGGGTTTGCTCAACTAGCTCTACTCTTGGTGCCATCCTACGACTTGCATACACAACCGGACGGACATTGGGAACCAAGTTGATTCTAAATTCGATTTCCTTATGCGGAGATAAAGACTTAATTTCTTCAAATACGACATGAAATTCTCGAACAATAGGTATGGATTCCAAACTCAGGTCAGAATTCCCTAAAGTATACACTAGCTTTGTCCCTCTTCGGACTTTGATCCTCATGAGAAATTATAACACAATTTCCAAATTTGGTTTTAACCAAAATCATTCTATTGATACAGTCTAATATAGCTTCATATTTTGTTAACCAATTCATTTCAAATAAAATCTCATATTCATTAAAGTTAAAAACTAAAAGACTAATAGGAAACTGATGATGAGAATACGAAATAGAAACCTTTTCTATAATGTAAACAAAGATTCGCAGGGCCACCTACCGAGTTCTTTACACAAATAAGTTCGTTTACGAATTCGTGTTCAAGATTTAACTCTTCTACGATTTGCTGGGAAATAAAACTATGCGTGACTCTAGTGTCGAATAGAACTCTAATAATTTTTCTCGTAAATAAGAAACAAGGTAATCTTCTTTATACATCCTGGAAATACCAGTGGAAGGCATATAACACTGCTCAAATATTGGCTCGAATCTATTCCAAGTAAACTCATACTCCGATCCGGCCAAAGTAATGATCTCCCATTATGCCAAAGCTTATTTTCTAGAGCTACCAAGAAACCATCAAAGAATTGACATTGGATGATGATCAAAGTTGATCGATGGAAAAAGTTGTTCCTTGTTGTTGTAGGGTATCGACCATTTGTAGTGGTACTCCCCTGTCCGCCTACCTCATCCTCTTCTTGCACTAAATTGACTTAGGCATGCGGACAAGATATCTAAGGGATACTCATTCTAGGGCATTCTGACCCTATCTCTAATGAGTCACCTAATGAGTTATACTCCAAAGCTAAAGTTCTTACTCAACCTTCGGCTCTGATACCAAATATGAGGAACCGAATCCTAACGGTCAAAAATTGACATCCAATACATCACCTGTATTCGAATGCCGAAGATCCAAACTTTGGAGTCTGATTCGCCAGAGCTTATAACAAATTAGGTGAAAACAACACAGCAGAAACAAAGAAGAATTAGTTTTATTGATACACAACAATAGATACAATATGAATTACAACAAGATGATAACAATGCCTAACAATATTAGAGCCAAAATAGATACAACAGCGGAAAGATAGCAGAACTGGGAACAAGAGCAACAATAGAGATATCCACAGAGAGAGAGAAGGAGTCCAATAGACGCATCTTCATTGCCAAAGCTCCAAAGATTTCCAAATCAAAGGCTCAAAAACAAAAGCTAAGAACCAAAAGCTATCATGATGCAATATAGTGAATGCAATCCCCAAATCCACAAACTCCAAAGACTTCCCGATCAAAAGCTTCAAACCAAGGACTGCCAAATCTACATCCACTGATAACCTGACTCTAGTCTGCCCATGTGAAAAATTATAGGAACCCAAAGTTTATAAGGGATCAGTAAACTCCAGGTCAGTCATGAGACTGGTGTGAGCAAAAAAAACAGTTATTTGTACCAAAAAACAAAAGAAATAAAAAAATCTATTATGCTTTTTGGAAATGAAACCACCATAAGGTCTCCCGCCACACACGCAATGCAATCGCACATATGGGGAAGATTTCTCCTTATGATAGTCAAACATGCTTGATACGCGAAAATCCTTTTGATATTATTATAAGTGCATAGTGTGAAAAACATTTCAAAAGTATAATATTAATCTTAGCCAACATACTTACAGTTATAGTATGCCTACTATAGCTGCCATGTTAGATGGAAGGTTCTACAACTAAAACCGTACAGGGCTCATATTGGGTGATTGGATTTCCAAAAAAGGGTTAAGGCAAAGGAACTTCCTTTCCGAATGGGCACGCCTCTTGAGGGAGGCCCCGAGAACCTAACCGGATCACTACCAACACAAGGTTGGGTTACCTCTGTAATTAGGTGACTAACTGTCACGCGTATGTCAACCCCCGGTCGTAACCGACCTTTACCGAGCCTCAACAACAAATTCCAACAACCATATAAGTTAAATATCTGGGCACCATATCATGATACCACTTTTTATTCAGAAGAAAATGCACATACCCTAAGTGACGCGACCCCGTAACCTTACCGCATCCTTCATGTTTCGATCATTTCCAAGGTGTGAGGTTCGATGAAGTCTCGTCCTACAAAGCTACGCTTTTCATAAAAGCCATGCTTCGATCAACCAATGATCAACACTTAGCATTACACATTACCAAATTGGGAATATATCATTAGTAACCATCAACTACATGACCTTTGAGCTCGTATGTCTCAAAGAAGGGTGTTAAGCTAAGAGAATAAATTATCCGCCACCAAACAGAAATGTATTTGATAGAAACCATCTTTACATCTCAAAGTGTAATGCCAGACATACATCCATACAAGTCCATCCTGGGTCTGAATGCAACCGAAGGTACTTCGTCCAATTAAGGAAAGAAGTCCATGCAAATCTGGATATTCCCAAATCACATTCGGACTCCCCATCACATAGGATAATCTCTATACCGGAGCAACTCAGTGCAGAGACAATCGACAAGTAATCCTTTCATTTTTGAATGTACCCGGTCTTCAACCACCATCTTCAAATGCAATCCCATTTCATCGTATCATTATTGGGAATGGGTTTTATGACTTAATGTCCTCTCCCGGCTTAATCGAATAATGAGCGCTTATTTTAAAAACATGTGGATACATTCACAATAAATTTCCATTTTTAATCTTTTAAACAAAAGATCCACCTTTAAGATTCGATGTGGTTTTCGGATAACCATTTGGAATCCGACCCCCGGTCGCATCAAAACTCAAATGCCATTAAACAATTCAATTCAGAAGTTCAGAGTAACATATTCACACAGCAAATCATTCACAGATAGATAACTCACATTATCAAAGTTCAATCCAAAGGTATTCATATCACAGAATATCATATATCAGAGATATCAAACAATTTAAAACATTCAATATAATCCAATCATCCATAAGCAAGATTATTTAGTTGATCAATTCCTAATTAGTTCAATTTAATCTCCAAATAAATTAAATTAGTCACTTTAATTACTTTTAAATTCTGCTTAATTAACATTAATTACAAACCATTTGTTATTACTTTAATTAATTAATGAAATCAATTAATCAACCTTAATCATCCATCTTAATTAATCATCCTCAATAAATTAATTGTCCCTTAATTACTCACATAAATTAATTAACCTGAAGTTAATTGCGTTAATAAATAAACCTTTAATTGATCACATAAATTAATTAGCCTTAAATTACGTTAACAAAATAATCCTTTAATTACTTACATTAAGTAATTATCCTAATTAATCTTTAATCATTAATCAATTATCCATTAATCATAAATTAATTTACCTTTAGTTAACCAATTAATTAACCTTTAATTATTAAATAATTAACCTTTAATTATTTAATTATCCTCTAATTACTCACATTAAGTAATTATCTTTTAAGTAATTAATTATCCCTTAATTACTTACATTAGTTAATCACTAATTAATTACATTAAGTAAATATCCTTTAAGTAACTATCCTTTGATTACTCACATTAATAAATCATCTTTTAATTACTTACATTAACTAATTATCCTTTGATTACTCACAGTAATAAATCAGCTTTAATTAATTAAATTAAGTAATTATTCTTTAATTACTCACACTAATTAGTTAACCCTTAATTGGTCAATTATCCTTTTATTAAGTACATTAATTAATTACCCTATCATTAATTAATAAATGATCCTTTAATTAATCAAGAACCTAAATTAATTAAAGATAAACCCTTTATCTTACTTAATTACTTAATCATCATTTAAATCTAATTTAAATAGCCTTGAAAATTAAATTTATTTTTACCATATGAATTAACTTAAAACTCTAAAGTTAATTAAAAACACTTCATCTTTTTAATTAACTACTTAATTATATCATTTAAATTTATTTAAATAAACTTAAGAATTCTTTTTTCAAAGTAAGGGTCTATATTAAAACACTTTAAACTTATTTAAATAAATTAAGAATTCATTTTAAAATAATTTATTTAAACTTTAACTAACCCGATGTTTAGATAAACACTTATTATATGAAAGAAATTGTTTTAAGACTATAGTTTAAAACTTATTTCATTTTGAATTTTTAAGAACTTGTTTTATTTAAAAATTCAAAACTGTTGCATCCTTCACCCGAGACAATCTCTAGTCAAACTCGAGCCAGATGCAGATTTACCCGAGTCCAAACCGAGCCACATTTTTTTCTTTGTTTTGTTAAAATTTTTAAACTTTTTTAAAACCTATAACACTCATGCAAACTACCCGTGTTCTAACTCGAGCCGTACCCTCGCTTTCCTGAACTCTTCCCCGAGACAACTTCATCTTCCATAAATAACCCAAACCCAATGTACACCTGACACTCATGCACGTGTACACGAGTTCGTCGTCGCTTCGGCCAGCCTCGCCGATGTCAATAAGTCATCGACGACCCACCTGAACCTCCCAACCACCCAGGTTGACGTATCGACCTGGAAATCAAAATCTACCAACCTAGCATTGCTTGGAACCCAAACTGATCAACGAAATCACCTCGCTCCTCCTGTCTCCGGCCACTGGAGATCACAACCTCACGTCTGGACCTTCGCCTAAGACCCCTGCTTCTTTTCCTCCACCTACGATCGATCCCGATGCAACGTTGACGGCGCAACAGCTCGAATTCCAACATCGACCCAAACAGGCAATCGAACCCTAGTTCGTCGTCGACCAGCCACCATGGTGGATTATAAATCCTCCAAGCATTTTTTCTACGATCCACATCCCCTAAGCTCTCTTCAGCCACAATCCCGAGACCCACCTTTGGTCCGATCGCTAGAATTTGCCAAAAACCCCTTCTCTGTTCAACCCCAAATTTCTAGCTCGACACAAATCTAAAATCCTGATTTTGTTTTTAAAAATCATCGTTTTCGAAAACGATTTGGACTATATAAGTAAATCAAATAATCAAGGAAATTGAATTTCCATCATGTATTGAGTTTCACTGTATATTCTTGTTCCAAGTCAAACTACTTGTTAACCATACATAAAGTAAATTTTAAACCTTGATATTTCAATCCTATTTTGTTCAAACATCAAAACCTGAAAGTGATTGGGAAATAAGATTTTTAATTTTGAACTTAACATACGCCTGCAACTATGAACAGAGGCATGTTGCCTGGAACACAGACATGCACACAATCATTTGTGTATATATATAGACATACATGTATATTTAATAGCCTTACAAATAATCTTCATAACATACTTCATATCATAATTGCAAAGATGATCACATGCATCAAGGTATATACCCAGATTGAGTTTTGAAAAGAAGGTTTACTCATAGGTTTGATGTTTTGAACAGAGAAGCATAGAAGTTTCTTTGATGCTGAACTTGAAAACTGGAAGGTGATCTTGCCCATGATCTAAAGCTTGATGTTTTAAATGAACCGAAGCTTGATAAAACTGAGTTGAACTTGCATGCTTTTACTTTTGCAACTGAACTTGTTTTGATTCATTTTGATTTTTCTTGCTTTCAGGGTTTGGATTTGCTTATTTGCTTCTGAATTTTTAATTTTTTGGTTCATAGCTTTCTTTCTTAGGTTTGTATATTTGCTCAATTTTTGTTTTTGAATAAAAGAAAATGAGAAGAGAAGTAGAGATGTACTTATATCCTATTTTTCCCTTTATTTATTAAATTTAAAAATAAAAATAAAATTTAAAAAAATGACACTTGCATTTACATGTTGAAACACATGTTATTATGCATGTTAAATTTACTTAACACTTATTCAAATTCTTGTTAAAAAACCTACACTTGTTAAATCTTATGTTGTAATTCTTACACATGTCTCCTTATTCATGTATTAATATTTAAATAAGTTTATAAATTTTTTTGTATTATATTTACCTTATATTTTCAATTTTAGATAAATACATTTCTTTTTATCAATTTATGTTTTATATTTATATACATATAACTTTAATTTATTCAAATATAATTTTAAAAGAAAGTATATAAACCTTTATATATATATATATATATATATATATATATATAACTTTAAAGAAAATGATTTAAATTTAATTATACATTAATAAATAAACACATATATACATATATATATATTACTATTTAACCCTTAAATAGCTTTTGAGAATTATTATATTAAATTCAAAATATAATTTCCAAATTACCATATATATATACATATGTATATATTTTAAACATTAAACAAATTTTTATTAGTTTTAAAATATAATGTTTTAAATCCAATTTATTTTTAAATATTTATTTTTAAATTCCAAATCGAATTATACTTACAATCCATATATATATATATATAAACCCATATCTTATTTGTTTTGGAAAATTTCAAATTAATTCACAATTTAACTCCAAAAATCATATTAATTACTGAATTAAATTTGGCTTAGAAACGGGATCATTACAAATATACGCTATTATAATATGGCTATAGTAAAGTAAAAGTATCAAAATAGCGTTAAGGCATTACTCATATCCCCCTTAACACATTTTTTGTATTCCCATAGTCTATATAGTACCGTAACTCCCCCTAAAAATGGAGGCTATCAAAGGGTACTCCATAGGTATGATACAAAACAAGCTCGTTGAAGGCACGATAGGGCATCCGATAAGGCTCTCAAGGCAATGCCAGGGTAGATATACCATTTGCGGATCTAGACTGGTGGTAACGCATAGCAGATACTACCACCTATCTCGTGACACACTCCTAAATCAATGGTGCACCCAATAAAATCACAAAAGCAATAGAATGGTATCGAAGAAATGTGTCCGATCGGAGGAATGACCTCACTTGTCCAGGCATGACTCATGTTTTAGTCGCATCAAGCTGACTCATGGGAATCAGGGCTAAGTAAATACCATATAGAATCTTCACCCAACCATCCTACATCATTCTGGAATCTCCACCACATACATAGTTGTTAAAGTGGTTTTCAGCATTGGCAGAGAGTATGACATAACCGATCCCGGTCTCTTTAACAACCAAACGTTATTATAACACCGCGGTCATTTCAACATATCATACTTCAAAACCAAAATATCATATTCATTTCAAAACCATATCAAATATGATGTCATTATTCCCTTAAAATATATTCATTTCAAAATCATAATACTTTCTATGTTATAACACTTTCAAAATAATAAACCTTTTGAAGTCCAACACTTTGGAAATCATAACTTAGAAATCATAATACTTTGGAAATCCTAACACTTTGGAAATCATAATTTAGAAATCATAATACTTTGGAAATCCTACCACTTTGAAATCGTAACACTTCCCACTTAATCCGTTTGGATATTAAAATAGTGTATAAACTAGAATAGTTTATAATAAAAAGTTTATAAAAAGTAATTATAGGTTAAAATAGTTTATAATAAAATAGTTAGTATATTAAAATAGTTTATTTTATAAATAGTTTATATTAAAATGATTTATATTAAAATAGTTTATATGAAAATAATTTATAAAGTAAATTATATAAATACTTTTAAATATAATTTAAAAATACTTTATATAATAAAGTAGCTTCTTCAAATTTCAAAACTCGATTCCACATCAACTCGAACTCCAAAATTCAAATTTAATCAAATCTCAAATCATCAATTTTAATTTATTTCAGTTTCTCAATAAACCATTTCAAATTGTATCGATTTCAAAAATAGATTTGAACCATAAAATAAACCATTTCAATTCCAATAAATTTCAAAGCTTTAAATATTCCACATTTTCAAAACTAAATTTGATAATTTCATATATATCTTAATTCACTTCACTATTATTTAGTTTTGAAATATTTACTTAATAAATCCAATATCATTTAAATAAAACCTCAAATTTCAATTAACTAAATATTTCCTTCAGTTTATTTAAACTTAAAATATTCATTTAATAACCTTAAACAAAAATCAAGTTATAAATTCATATCCTTTCAAAAATCTCAAATTCAATAAGTTCCAAATTGATTTTAACTAAATCTAATTCATAATTAAATTCAGTTTCAAAAGGATTCAAATTTATCAATCCGGTCTTAACTTATAAAATCATCTAAAATATATTTTAAAATATAATCTTAAATAAATACATAAACATCTTACTAAATTTATTTATATAATAAATTTATTTATATATTCTAAAATTAGTAAAATTATAAATAAATTCTTAAAATTTATAATTTCAAAATTAACTTATAACTATACAATCTTCAAAACATTTAAATTTAAAAATATAAATTTTAAAACTTTATAAAAATACATTTATATACAATATCTTGAAATCAATATTTTATTAGCCATGATTTCTTTTCTAAAACCATAGAAATCATTTTCAAAATATTAATATATAGACCAACGGTGTCTGTATATAATTTTCTATCCTATGATCAAGTGATACAGATATTTATCATTTTAATCCGTATTTTAAATATATACGGGTATATATCATTTCAACCCGCAATCCTAAATTCAATGTGAATGAAAATTGCTTGGGATTATCATTTCAACCCATAACGATTTTCTCCTATTCCAAAGATCGTCAGGTATGTATCATTTCAACCCACAGGGAATTCTAAACTAACAGGAAACTTGCAAAGTGAGAACAAATATAATAATAATATGGAAGGCATATATCATCCATATAAACAGATAATGGTGTCAGATGTCAGAGATGATTAGATACAGATAATAGCATATATATATATAGCAATATAAATAACTAACATCTTCATATTTCAATTGCCGTTTCAATTGAAATCAAATTTAATAAATATAAGTATGTTAATCATGAGTGATTTCATACCTTTGGAGATTAGAGAGAATAGACAATGAGTTTGAGTTGCGGATCCAAGCATGAATTCCAAATCAAAGTTAGATTGGCACGAATTCGACGAACAAAGCTGATATATAGAAACTAATGAGGACAAATCAGAATTAAATTGATATATACACAATATATATATATATATATATATATATATATATATATATATATATATATATATTTGTTTCAAAATCAATTTCAATGCATATATTTCAAATCAATATTTATTTCAAACACATATTGAATTAAATGTATATACATATATCAAAATCATTGTTCTAAATTAAACATATATATTAAACTTAACATATATATATATATATATACATAATATATTTAAAACTAATATTTATACATTATATTCATTTCAACCTAACATATTATATTTATATTAAAGTATCATACTTTTACCGCAACATTCAAAATTGAAATTCTTTAAACATAAAATTTGTACATATATACCTTGTGATATACTAACATAAACTAATATATATAAAAACCACATACAATAATATGTATTAATAAACAAATACATGCAAATTAGGCTAGGACAAAAATTGAAACAGAGCAAGGCATACCAGGATTTTCTAGAAAACAAAGTATATATATTAATAATCTATTATAAATTTCATCATCAAAACTCAATAGTTTAACGTGTATATATATAAATCAACATCACTATATTATAAAATTATATTATATACATATACTGCAGAACATAAAATACTGTTTTCACATTAACTATCAGACCAACTAAAGTGAAGTATATATAATCTATAATATATATAAACTAAATTCAACAGAATGGAGATAAGTTTATACAAACATATATATATATACACACACACACACACACACACACACACACACATACATCAGGACATACAAAAACTACGCAAACTAGAATACATAATATACGGCTTACAAAACTATATATACAACAATCATAGACGCAAATTTCAAATATACTTATATATATATATATATATATATATATATATATATATATATATATATAAACTACACATAACCCGATCTGCGCAAACTAACATAACTAGTATATACACTGCATATAGAATTAGTATATAAACATATCTGCTATAAAACTTAAAGTAAACTTCTACATATCTAACTATTATAAAATATACATAAATATATATAACTTATATAAACTTATAAAATTAGTTTTAATATAAACATAGAGAACAACTACTAAAACTTCATACAAACTATACTATATACCATTTAATATGCTAACTTACTTACCTGTACGAAATAACCAGCTTATACTCTATACATATATATACAACTCAAACCTTTCGTACACTCACACACACATATATACACACACACAAAGTGACAAAATATATATTGTATATATAACTCAATATATAATACCATTTACAAATATTGTATTCAGATGGATATATAACAATAAGCTACACTAACATCATATACAACTCAAGTAAACCTATATATATAAATATATACGTTATATATATAAGAAGTGAAGAAGGTTGCTTACTTTCTTTGGACGGAAAACAAGGCAGCAACTAGGGAATGATGGCAGACCATGAGTTAGGTGATGGGTGCGAGTCAGAGGTAGAGGAAGTGGTGGGATCGACATTGATGGGGTGAAGGTGTAACATGCTTGCGCTTGAGTCGGTGACTAATGGGTTTGTAACGACCCAAAATTTTGGTCGTTAGTTTTTGAATGTTTAATTCATCTAAAATGTTGAATGTGGATTATAATTGATTTTGAAATATGAATATTTTGGTTAAATCAATAAAATTAAATATAATTTCAAATATGGCAGTTTAATTGGATTTGGATAATAATAAATTAATATTTGAAATTGGGATAATTTGTGAACCTGGGTGTAAATAGATATGAAAATATTTTCTAAAATTTATTTAAGTCTAGTTGGATTTAAACTATAGTATTGGACTTTTAGATGGAATCAAAGGTAGATAAGTTAAAATTTAATATATATATATATATATATAGTAATAATGTAAACAATCATATTTTGATTTAAAATGAATCGGGATGATTTCTAATATGAATATAAATTCTCTATGATTTATAATTAGGTTAGTAAAGTTTTAAAACTGAATTTTTAAATGATTTTGACGATTTTGAAAATCGCTCGATTTAATCGACGAGTCAAAATAGCCTTTCGGGCAACATTCTTGAAATTTGACGAAACCAGTTCTACTGGATCTGTAATAGTTAATTATTATTAGATTTTAAATTTTGTAGCATTTGGAATTACCGTTTGTTCGTACGGGTGAGAAACGCGTTGAAATTAAAATCGAAAATTGAATATTTAAACTCGATTCAAAAAGCTATCTTCCACATATGATTGAATTAGCCTCTAAAACACGTTCCATTGTGTTCGGAATGCGGGAAAAATGTTATAAACGCCTGGCGGCACATGTTGTTTGGAGCTCGGTAGAAAAAGTATGTAAAATTGGAAAACATTAATAAAATAATGTTTTAATATAATATATAAATACTTTGCATTTGGGCCGAAACCCTAGTTTGATTTAGAGCCGCCGTCTATGTTTTAATGGATGAGAAGATTTCGCTTTTTTCCTGCGATTGCTCTCGATCCAAGCATTATCGTCGAAAATCTCCAACTAGAAAGATGGAGAGCTCACCGAGGCAAGTAAATCCAACTGTCGAGATCGTCTAGGGGTTGTCGATAAAGCAGCAAATTGACGAGGAATGGTAGATGTTCGAGCGTAGAATTTGAGATGTAGGTTGGCCGAGTTCAACTGGCCTTTGGCCAAAGGGGGAGCGCAGTGGAGCCTTCGAATGGTAGTTCCTGATCATGGTAACGGCAAGGGAGAAGGTCGCAATATTGGAGGGAGCAGGGGTGGCCGATGGGATTCACGACCTTGGGCAAACGAAAGAGAAGATTAGGGCATCAGCCCGGATTTTTCTTCTAGAATTAATGGCATAGATTGATCTAGTTTGTAATTTTAAAATAATAAGAGAGAGATTAATGTTTTTAATTATATACAAACTTTATAAAACCATAACTTTTGCATACGTTGTCAACATTCGATGAAACAGGCGGCGTTGGAATCACAGCGATGAGTGCTACGCAGTGGAGCAGATCTAGGAATGATTGGAGCTTATAATTTTTTTAGATTAAATTGAAGGCGCTTGATTTAATTTAAAATTGGAACGCTCTGCATTTTTAAACGCAAGGTGAGTTAATCTCACTCACATCTGGATGACTAGTTAATTTAAAATAGTTTAAATTTTAAATTATTGATTGACTGAATCTGATATTATATGGTAGTATATATATATTGGAGTGATTGATATTCCCATATTATATAGCGGATGAGACCCTATGCGCCGTGAATAATAGCGGATGACCCTTTATACCGCGACGTCCCCTCGAAGTGGGATTTGCTATTTTATTTGTTGTGCTAACATATGTGGAGTAGGAAAATAGGTTGGAAGGATCCAACAGGATTCCTTAAAATACTGTAATTATTTTTCATCTCTGTGATATGTTATGTGATATCATGTGATAGATTGAATTGAAAATTAAGTTATTTGGTGCCATGGTTTGGATGAATATAGTTTGGTATTTTAAAATATAAAATAGAATGAATTGGGGTTTTAAAGCAGATGAAAAGAAAATTTTAAGTAAATAATTATTGGAAATTTGGATAAATCGAGTAATAAATTTAAAGGGAATTTAAACCAGGACATTACTTTGAAATTTATTAAGTGTTTTGGAAACTATGATTTAAAAGGAAATGAGGAATGGAAATTTGTAAACTAGGTTTATAAATAAAGTGGAATACTTATCAGTGGATAAATTTGGAAGTATAGATTCCTGTGGAATTTACAAGGTAACGTGCAATTCATTTTAAAAATTAAAAAGGTGATTTCATTTTAAAAGGTTGGGAAGTGTATTTTTCTTAGAAACTAAGTATATTTCCGAAAAAAAATTCAAAGTATAAATAGAAGTTTAAAAAAAAATGTTTTTTTAGAATGTTTTAGAAAATTTACTATTTCAATTTTTTTAAGTGAAAAGTAAATATTTATTAAGTCAATTATGGTGGTTAATTATTTTTAAAGGTAAATTAGTATTATGATTTTTGAAAGGAAATTTTGACATAAATATTGATATAATAACTTTATTTTTAAGGGTAATTTTGGTTTAAGTTTTACTCAGGAAACTCTTATAGAATTTCATAACTATTATTTTGAGTAAATTGATTTAAGTTGTTTTATTTTTAAATTTTAAGTATATATTTTTAGGTAAAGTGATTTAAATTATTAAAAATCTAATTTAATAAGATTTGGAGTTCAGTGGAAATAAGTTGAATTGATTGCTTATTTGATAGTTAAATAATGCACTATCAAATCTGGACCCAAATATGACTTTGGAAATATCTAGGAGTACGGAATTATACGGTACAGTTACCGCTTGAGGTGCTTTACTGTACGTATAAACTCGTTCGTTCTTCTAGGACGTTATAAGGAAATCCGTCCACTAACGGTTAGGAGGTGATCTCCAGTCTTATTTCGTCTGTGTATTTCCTAAAGAACCGGGTTGAGTCTATCGGGAAATAGCTGACATTGTTTCGAAGAGACCGGGATCGGATTTGAGATCCGAAAACCACTTCGATCTAACAAGTACTTTTTCATGATGAAGACAAGAGCTTGGAGTCAAAGATGGAGCAGTGAAGTGCAAGGGCTAATCGCTACTAATCCTGAGGGTGATTCCAAAATGGATGTAGTAGGAGTTGTGCTTTCGGTTCCGTTCAAATCCGGAACGAACTTGTATGGATGAATGCTATCAGAACATCGTCAGGAGGACGATGAGCATTCTAAGTGAGATGTGTTCTAAAAAGGTAATGCATAACCTCGGGCCCCATCAACCGGGAATGACTGAAAATCAAGAGTTATGCAGCAAGGCTAAGTTGCTAGCAACCAATTAGGGTAAGGTCATCCCTGTCTAGATGTCCATTTTATTCGGCCGTGTGGGCGGTTGCCGATCCCAACCGCGGGGTGATCTTATTCGGGCTCTCTAGTAACGGGTAGTTCGGTCTTGGTTGCAGAGGATCAGGTGGAACCTTGGTATGTCGATCTAGACCAGGTACCGCGATAGGTGGTACCCCAGTGCCTAGTAATTAGTTGGAAATCCATTCTCCCTATGTGCCTTTGCGATTTTGATTGTAGAGCCTAGTATTGCTGGAATTTAATGAATGTAACAATTTCAGATATTTGAATAAGTATTTGTACTTAGAACTATTACAATATCAGTGGATTTTAAAAGAAATGTTTTGGTTATCGTGAGGTAAAAACCCGACATGTTTATTTGTGGCGTGGTCTTACGAGATACTTTGATTTCGAAGAATTTTGAAACTTTAATAATTAAATTGAGTGTATTTTTCTCACACTGGTTTTTCGGACTAACTCGGGTGTTAATTTAATCATAATGCTCAGGTCAGTCCGAGTATTATAAATACAGGATAGGATGCTGTGGAGCTCAGGAGACGAGCTGGATGGCGAGACATATCACACGTACTTGAAGTATATTCCATTGTGCGGTATAAGCTAGTCGGCTTTTATGAGGACAAGTTAATATAACTGTCCAGTAATTGTTTTGATTGTGATGTACTCTGATGATGTAATGTACAAAACAGATATAGTTTTCTTTTTGTGCAAAGATCAGTTATTGTATATTATATTTTGTTCCGCTGTGAATATAAGATTCTGATATTGTTTTGTTTTCTCTTATTCTAGCTCTTTCTTTCCCTCAGCAATCTGTTTTTTCGGGCACTCGATCGACGGCATATTATACAGTGGCATATTTGTGTCGATTTTCGAGGGTCGAGAAGGATGGGTCATCAGAAGGTTGCTCAGGTTGTCGCTTGGTGGTCAAAGTTGTTTTGCATGAGAGCCGGAAGCTAGATGAAGCGTGACTTCGGGTGTCGAGTGTGCTGGTTGAAGTGGCGGGTGATGAGGTATGATGTTTTTGATCGGCAGTAGAGAGAAGATGAGGAAAATTTTAGACAAGCAGGAAGAAGAGATAAATGAATGCGACCCATATTATATATAAATGTGTTATTTTAGAAACAGAAGGCAGAGCGAACGAATGGAGGTGAGCCTGAACCAATAATGAAATAGCAAAATAACTGAAACGGTGGAATGGTGAAGTTCAAAGCTGAAAATATTAAATTTAGATGTCTATTGATCTTTATGTGGATAACGCAAGGCAAGGAAGCAAAAGGACATAGAACGGTTAACAATACAAAATCGTTTTTTGATTTTTCGATGCGTGTCGGACGCCTCAACAAAAATATGAATATACTACGGAGATCAGCATGATGAGATGATCAAAATGATATACAAATATCAACGATACGATCATCATATCAAAAGTCGATATCGTACTGAAAATGCTACTATTTGCCAGAAATAAGATAAACAGAGCAGTAGCAGTTTAAATTTAGAGAAATGAAATATGACATTTCACTCAGAAGATGATTTACCAATTTATTGTATAAAAGTATTCAGGTTTGGAAAAAAAATTATTATGATCAAATTTATTTGATTTGAATTGAAATAAATTACACAAGAAAAATAAACTTCCATATTATAAGTTGAAAGTTTACCATTTGCTATGTTTAATTAGATGTATTCCAAATATCAAACTTTTACTTCCAAATTTTATTACTTAAAATTTCACCAAAGATTCAATTAAATACATAAACAAAGTTATTAAAATTTGCAGGTCATTACAACTGTTTTCTTATTCTACGCTAACATATTTAGAATATTGCTTATATTCAAATCAATATCCTCGAATTATGTTCTAATATGCATTACCATCTTTACCTCATTAAAATTTGTCAATTTAGAATTCATTTAAATCAAGTTATATGTTCTAAATTTTTTTTTACATTTATAAATCATAAATTTTAATTTTTGACAATATTAAATTTCAAAGTCTTATTTGATTTAATATTTTTAATTGTCAAAAATATGGGTCGTTACATATGAACTTGGAAAAACATTTACTAAATTCAAAAACTAGAAAACAAGCTTTTATATTCAAATCGGATCTCAAGTCCTTTGCGACTTTTCAAGGTCCTAACCTCACAAAAATTACATCACACGCTTGATTTTATTTCATAAGCACACTACTATCATATCATAACAAACCATTCACATATCCACATCCAAACATATCATTTAACATCCAAATCATAAATCCAAACTCAATTACAAACTTATAATCATATGCCAACAAAATAACATAATATCTCGACACAATCAACACTATATTTTCACAAATAAACTTCATCAAAATCAAATTATTTTCTTTTCCAAAAAAAAGAGTTTAACTTACCTAAACTTTACTATTTCAAGGCGAAATTTTGCTAAAACTTGGATATGAGCAAGAACTTGATCTCAACTGCAGAAATGGAGTTGTTAAGTGGCTAAGCACCTATATTAGGCACGGCCATAGGGTATGTTGGGTACGGCCATGGGTTTTTAAGGTGGATGGGCTGGCAACATTCGAAGCAAAGGTGTTGTAGAAGATATAGAAGTGTTTTTGTGAACTAAAGAGGAAATTTTTAGCAAAAGAAGTGATTTTTCTTACTTTAGAATTTATGAAGAGAAGCCATGGATGGTTTTTCAAGTTCTCAGGAATTTTGAACTGAAGTGGAGGGTTGTAAAAATGAGAACATGAAAGTTAAGGGGTATATATAGGCTTAGGAAAATATTTAAATATGTATAAGTGCTTATAATTAAATATATATGTATGCATGCACCTCCATCCCCTCCCCTTCGCTTCCGTCCTTACTTTGTACCCCCCTCCATCTTGCACTATTCATGCCATATCTCAAGTACTTTGAGTTGAAAAAGGATATTTTTATATATGTTATGTGTGTGTGTGTATTTATTAAATAAAATCTTCTTTTATCTTATATGTTTATATACTTAAGTGAGAAACATGTACATGCATACATACATGTACACACCATGTTAAAGAAGTTTGTAATGTGTGCATGTGTGCTTACAATTGTGTTATGACATTCTAGATAACTTTTAACCAATGAAAAATCAATATTTCGAAAAATAATTTTCGATCACATTTTATGTTCCCTTATGAACCATATATATTAGTAAACAAAATTTGAAAATGATTTATCATCATTAGTTATTATTTAAAGCAGTTTTATTTTTTAATAAAAATTCACTTACTAATTATTTGAAAATATAATTAAATATCCATTTAAATAGTGATTAAATTCTTGGTCGTTATACTCTCCACTTTAAAAGAATTTCATCTTGAAATTAGCAAGCAAGGAGATATATGAAACTATGCAAAAAGCTATATATTCATATCATAGATACATACAAAGATATATACTAAGCATCCATAGTAAACAAATGTACACTATATATACAACTTACGACTAGATTTCCTAACATCAACTCGAGATAGGCTTCTTTCATACAATCCACGGTCTCCCAAGTGCAGTCTCTTGGATCCTCTCTCCATTGAACCTTGACTAGTCGCACAACCTTGTTACGCAATCTCTTTTCACCCTGATCCACAAGATAAACTGGATGTCTAATCATTGTCAATTCAGTTCTATCTCCAATTCCTCTTGAACCGATGACTCCACGATCAAAGATGGGTCATGAACATGTTTTTTCAAATGAGATACGCAGAACACATCATAAACACCTGCCAATCTCTTCGGCAACTCAGCCCTATAAGCAAGTGATCCGATCTTCTCAAGAATAGAAAAGGGCCAACATACCTAAGAGCTAAGTTTCCATCTTTTCCAAATCTAACAGCTCCTCTTATTGGTGAAATCTTTATGAACACAAAATCTCCAACAAAAAATTCCGAATATCTTTGCCTCTTATCAGCATAACTCTTCCAACGATCTTGGGCCTCCTTCATTCTTTTCTTAATCACTCCAACTTTTTTAGTAGTTTCTCGGATCATGTCCAGCCTAAGTACTAATCTATCTCCCATCTCAACCCAACATGCTGGTGACTTGCGTGGTCTTCCATATTGGGCTTCATAAGGTGCCATATCGATGCTTGCTTGGAAGCTATTATTTGCAGGAGAACTCAACTAAATGCAAATGATTCTCCCATGATCTACCAAAATCCAAAATACATGCACTCAAGAGATCCTCTAGAATCAGATTCACTCGCTCCATCTATCCGTCAATTTGGAAGCGGTACGATGTACGTAGGCTCAATTTTGTTCCTAGAGTTGTTTGTAGTGCTTCCCAAAATTGACGAGTAAATATGGGATCTCGATTACTCACTATACTCATAAAAACTCCATGAAACCTAACTATCCCTCTCATAAAAATTTCAGGTAAAGAAGCAGCGATCCTTGTTGGTTTCATCGGAATACAATGTGAACTCTTTATTGGTCGATCCACGATAACCCACACCCCTTCATTTCCTCTTCTTGTTCTAGGTAAACCATCGAAAAAATCCATTAATATCATTTCCCATTTCCAACTAGGTATTTCCAAAGGTCGTAATAATCCGGCTGCCTTCTGATGATCTCCTTTGATATGTTAGTAGCATAAATACCTGCTAACAAAGATAGAGATGTCTCTCTTCACTCCCTTCCACCAAAACATCTGCTTCATATCCCTTTGCTTCTTCGAGACACCTGGATGGATACTCAATGTAGAACGATGGCATTTTGACAAAAATTCTAGCCTAAGTCCGTTGACATTCAGTACGTAGATCCATCCATTCATCTTCAAAACTCCTTGGTTATCGATCTTAAAACTTGTACACTTCCCATCCTCAACCTTTTTGATGATTGCCACTAAGCTTCTATTCACTCTTTGCTCTCTCACTATTCTAGGAGAGCTAGGGTAACCTCCAAAAGAGTCAAAACGGCATTACTAGTTAAGGAATCTACCACCACATTAGCCTTCTCTAGCGTATAAAGAATATCCAAGTCGTAAGCTGCTAGGAACTGCAACCACCTTTGTTGCCTCATATTCAGATCCTTTTGAGTAAAAAGAAACTTTAGGGATTTATGATCTGTGAAGAGCTCGAATTTTTCACCTAATTAAAGAAAGAAAACTTGCTCTTAAAATCTCTAAAGATTAGAAAGAAACTAAGAGGAATAGAAGGATCCTTACCCAGCAAGTAGCGTCTCCACATTTTCAATGCAAAAACAACAACTAACAACTCTAGGTCATGCGTAGCATAGTTCTTCTCGTGAGACTTCAACTGCCCACATGCATATGCAATCACTCTTCTATGCTGCAAAAAATCAACATCTGGTCCCACTCCACAAGCATTTGTGTAAAACAGTGAATCCACTATTTCCATTTGGAACAACCAAAGCTGGTGCACTGGTCAATCTCTTCTTCAATCCCAAAAATGCCTCTTCGCATTGGAGTCCATATAAACTTCACCCCTTCTTAGTCAGCTTAGTCAAATGGGAGGAAATCTTAGGATAATCTTGAATAAACCTCCTATAGTATCCAGCCAAACCAAAGAAACTACGAACCTCGGTAGGAGTTTATGGTCGTGTCATTCCTAAACAGCTTCTACTTTTACTAGATCCACTGAAATACCTTCTCCTATCATAATATGTCCTAAGAATCTTACATTCGATTTTCCAACAATGGAACTTAGAAAATTTCACCTTCAAGTCATGTCTCCTTAATGTTTCCAATACCACTTCCAAACGATGCTTATGTTGCTCCTTAGATTTTGAGTAGATAAGGATGTCATCAATGAAAATTAACGCAAACTTGTTAAGAACATTTCGGAAAATACGGTTCATAAGATCTACAAAATCAAGTGCATTGGTTAGCCCAAAAGGCATAACCAACCACTCAAAGAAACAATCAGGGCCTCTAAACGCAATTAAGGGTATATTATCTTCAACAACCCTCGACTGATGAAATCCAATAGCTAGATCCATCTGAGAAAATACCACGGCTCCAATAGGTTGGTTAAAAAGATCATGGATGCGGGGTAAGGGATACTTATTCCTAATTGCCAGCTTATTCAACTCCCTCATAGCAGACCTCTAACTGGAATGACTGGGTCTAATCAATCCTCCCCTTAACAGGTCACTGGTTTGCTTTTCTAATTCATTCCACTCTTTTAGGGCCATCCTTCTCTTGAGTTGAACCACAGGCCTTGCACTAGGGACCAAATCAATGCGCAACTCTATCTCTCGATGCAGGGGTAAGCTATTGACTTCTTCAAACATATCTGAAAAATTCTTAACAGATTCTACATAACTTAACTCATCCTAGGATGATTCCAGGGCATACAAGAAACTACTCATATTATTACCAGGATTCTTGCGTAATACTTTAGCAATTCTTCCCAACTTAGTTTCTAATGTTACAATCCTTGTAGCACAATCTAAGATTGCTCTATACCTTGATAACCAATCTGTACCTAGAATAATATCAAATCCTTTAAAGTCTAGGGCATACAGGTCGTAAGAAAAGTGATGAGAAAAGGTAGGAAATTTTCATATTCTCTCAAATCATATTCAAATGGCTTACACCACCTATGGTGTTAGACACACACATAGAGTTTTGTAAGACACTTCGAATAAAATGAAAATTTTCTACTGATTCTGAAGAGATAAAACTATGAGAGGCACCGGTATCAAATGATGCTCGAATAAAATACCATTAATCAGTAAGGTACCTTTAAGAATGTATTTCCCCTTCACATCCGTTGAAGTAGACAATTCATTATTAATGGCGTACACTTTGGGCCACTGCATCTTCTTCATGAGCGAGAAATCTTTAATCATGTAGCCTAGCTGGTGACTCTTGAAACAAAGCGACTTCAGGACCATTACAGAGATGGGTCTACTTTGCTGCTTAGGAGCTTCATGGTTCAGAACAAACCTTGAAATATGACCTTTTTGCTTGCAAAGGTAACGACTAATATTCTTGAACTTTTCCCCTTATTCTATCCTAAATTGAGCTTCCTTTTATTTGAATTGTTACCACTGGTATTTCCACCGGTCGATGCTACTGGAGTAGGCTTCTTCTTTTCCAAAGCCTTGTAACTCAAAGCTATATAAACTAAATCCACAAAAGTATTTTTAACGTGAGAAGTCATTTTTTGATGGTACTCTTTTCTCATACCCAAAACAAACCTTTCGTTTTTCTTTAACGGGGTGTTGATCAATTCCGATCCAAAACATGATAGCTCGTTGAACTTCGTCTTATATTCTTTTATAGATAGATCCCCCTGCTTTAAGTCAATGAAGTTCTGGTGCATCCTGGTCTTTCCTACTAGTGGGAAGAATTGGTCCTCAAAATCTTCTTTAAATCGGATCCACGAAAACACTTCTTCTGGAATATTTGCAATAAAAGGAGTCCCACCAAGCTACTACACCTCTTATTGTAACGCCCCATCCTGAGGCCCACCTTAATAAAAAGAATTAACGAGTAATTCTGTTTACTAAAGTGGAGAATAGGGCTGGTTATGGGCGACCATCTATAATTTTGTCTTAAACATCTACTGAATATGTCGATAAATGCAATATGATTTTTTTCTACCTCAAGTGGATTGACATACCCAGTAATAGGTGGCTAACGGATCTATTAGAACAAAATGCAATAATTAAATGAAAAGCGCATCATAAAACAATAATCAATATCATATATACACATATACACTGATTCATGTTTAGTATACTACAATATGAATGCAATAAAGGTAGTACTTAACCACACTATATACATCGAATCAAATATAACTACATCAGAGTATGCGAAAAGACGGAAACTACTGAAGAGAAAGAAGAGCTGATAGCCAACATCAACTTCAAGCTAAGTCCAATAGATGATACTTGAAACAACTCGGTCTGACCCGAGTGAAAACACACGAGTCAGGCTAGCTAAAATCATCAGTTAAACAGAATAATCGATAATGATAAGTAGGTGAAATCTATGGTATCCTTTTTCTTAAAGGATGCCATGCCCTAAACAGGGTTTCAACATCATAAGAAAGGACAACATCTCTTCTTGGCAAGTTGAAGAAATAATGATGATAAAGTCATACTTAAGTGGCATAACTGACACTTAATCAAATAGAACATCGACGAGCAAAGTTTAATGATAAGACTCAATAAACATCGCTTTCGCCTCATATCATCGACGGTATAAAGAATATGGATAATGACTTCAAATGATTCAACTATCTTCTTAGAAGTGGTTGTCTATATAACAAAACATCAAAGGTACATATCCTTCATACATATAATAAAATGCATATGGATGTGCCTCATCTCATTAGCACATCCCAAGGATCATTCAAGGAAATATAAAACCCAATCATAAAAGAAGCATTATACTTATTCATACCATCGGTATGAATATAGATACATCTCAAATCCATCACTAAAAGTCATCATAAAAGATTCTTCATGATCATTTATACCTCATCTCATCGGTATAAATATATAAATACATCTCAACTCCATCTTAACATCAAGTAGTCTATAAAATCATCAAATCATCAACCCATAATGCAAATAACTCAACCAAAGAGTAACATCATAAATGATTTCACCATATATGTATACATTTCATCTGGCACTAGGCTGTCAATGTAATAATCATCTAAATATGGTGAAGTCTAAAACATCAAAACTTAAAGAAATCCCGGATTGGCCAGATCCTCGATTGCATGCTGAAGCAAAGCTATGCACGCTACATCGTGACTAGTACTACCATTTAGTACCACAAACATCGTGATGACCGGAGTCAAATAACATCTTAACATCGTGAACATCATAAATGACTATAGTCTATAACATCATAATGACTCCCAGTCACAAAGAACCGTGTTAATCACAACACGATGATCGAAATTGCAACTACATCGTGATGACTCCAATCGAGTACTCATGGTCTATAGTACTAGTAAACATCTTGAATGTGTCTCAACTTCTCGGATAGGAATCCAATAGGTGTTAAGTAAGTCCCATATCATAAGTTCGCACCTAACGGTTTACTAGCCGTTAGTTGGCACCACACTAGTAAAACATCATAAACATCAGAAAAATATACTCAGCCCCATCTCATTGGCGAGTAAATACAATACCGTGCTCGTCTCAACTCATTGACGAGTACTAGTGGCATCATGACTTTCCTCATCTCTTCGACAAGTAAAAATTATCGTAATACATCTCAACATCGTAAAATCATCATAAAGAAGCTTACCTCATCTCATCGGCAAGTAAAAATAACATCTAGATGGTCATTTATAACAATAATTCCAATTAGGAATTTCTAGCTCTTAATTCACCTCAATTCATCGGCGATTAAGAAACACATCTTAAAATGGTCCTTTATCGAATATACTCCTAAATTGGAGTTCTCGGACCATATAATGTACACAAAATTTAATAACATCTTAAATCATCTCAATAAGATTATCGAAAGGTTTCTATCGTATAAGTCCGATATTAAGCGATAAAGAAAATCAATGTATCCCATACCACATGTTTTACTTTACCGTTTAATTGTCTTTCTTATACTTCCAAAATTCATAAAAATAAGTAATTTTATTAGAGAAAAAAAAAATTTAAAACGATTTTCCGAAAACGATTATTAAAGCCAATATTTCTAATTCCTTTATTATAGGAAATAAATCTATCTTTCTTTAGAAAAATAATCTAAAAAAATACTATGTAATTATAATTTGAAATGTCCGTGTATTTGCAAAATGGTTTAGTGAAAACAGTTCTCAAAAGAAATGAAAACTAAGAGGGATATGTCAAAACCATTAACTTGAATTCAATATGAATTCCATTCAAATTTAACCCCAAATCAATTCAAATTCCATTTAAATTTGAATTTCAAATTCTCCAGTTATAGCTAGCCAACTGATAAGCATCATAGCTCTCAAATTATCTCAAAAACATCATCAAAACCGAAGAGAATGAGAGCAAAAACGAGCTAACATAATTCTAAGGTCAACGACTGTTGTTGCTGTCGTTTTGCTCTCAGGACAGCAACATACAACCACAATTTCAACCAAGAAAACTTCAAAATTCCAGAAAAAATGAATGAAACTTGTATCATGTGACCTAAGCTTTTCGAAACATCCAAAATTATCAAATTCGGATAAGAAACGAAGAAATTAAAGCCAATTTCGTTTCAGCTTCAAGGACGGAGCAAATATTGGTTTTGCTCTCGGGTTAGCAGTAGAAAAATTAAATTTTGACATAGCTAACCTCAAAATTACAGAAAACTCAAAACACAAAAGTTGTAGTACATGGTTTAAGTTTTTGAAACATACATAGTTATCGAATTCGGTTAAGAAACGTAGAAGTTATGGCCAATTTTGTTTCAGCGTCAAAGATGGACATAATTCAATTTTTGGATTGAGCACAAAATATGATCAAAACTTGATTTTTATAGCTTCAAATATCCAATTTTACACTAAATATGAATAAGAAAGATTTTTTACAGCTAGTGTGAGTGAGACTACTCACCTTAGGGTTGGTTTGCAGCAAATTAAATGATTTTTCTTGCAAAGAAAAGAGCTTTGGCCTTGGATCAGTAATTAGAAACTTGTAGAAGCTATAGAAACAACATGCATCAACACTCAATTATAGTGAATCAAATCCAAGAATTGATATGAATTTTGAGATTAAATAGGTAGGAGATTACCTTCTATTATTTTTTGTAACTTGAATTAAACCTTGAATTTGCAAGAGACTGAGTGAATTTTGTTTTTTCTTCATATAGAGGCCATTATTTAGAATATTGAAGCTTTTAGAAGAAAAGTGTTTTACTGAAAAAATAGTCAGAGAGAAATGAACGTATATCTCTTTAAACATTCTAGAAATTCGGTGCCCCCACACAAAATAACCCTATAAGCCCAATTCTCACACTTAGAAAAATATTTAGAGTAAATATGCATATGTGTTTTAGTAATTTACACATAATTTTTGCATAAAATTTCTAAATCACATGAAACAAGTTGCATTGTTCATGTTTTAATAAAGGGAACATGTTAGTGACATCAAAAATTTAAATTTACAATTAAAAATATTATTTTCCCTACATAACACAAATTTTTAATAATATTTACTGATATTCCCATTTTTAGTGAAAAATCACGATTTTCATCCATTTCAACCAAATAAAATTTATTTTTAAGTCTAATGAAGTGTATTAAAATGTTTTAATTTTTTTTTAACATTAATACATCATTACAAGCCTAATTACACTTCTAAATTTTATTTTCTTTATATTATTCCTTTTGTTTTACAATAAAAGGCTACCATTGGAATAAATTTCCAGTATTACTAATTAACTAAAATTAAACCATTACAATTATTTATTTTCAATCCAAATCCATAAATAAAGCTTTTCAAACTTTATTTCATTCATTTACACTTTTTCAACCATCAAATGTTGAAATAAGCTTCAATAAAATAATATGACTTACTTAAAGTTCAAATCCCAAATTATATGCATCAAGATATTGTTTATATAAAACAAACAATATAATCCCTCATTATATTATCCAGTTCATTTTTAAACACAATATTAAATTATAATTTGCATTATAACTTAATATTAATAGTACTCCAAAATCCTGGGTTGTTAGAGACTCCCCATTAACAAAATTGCATCCTCACAATTTCTAGTGGAAAAAGGCTGTAAACAACACAAAAATTCAATCGACAAAGGATAAAAGACAAGCTCGATACTCAAACCATTCATACTCTCAACATAGAATGATAAAGAGAAGCAAGGAAAAACTCACTTAGTTAATCCAATAACCTATCAAACGCTAATATAGTGATTAGCAAACCATCGAATTAGTAACTCGAAAGAATTTCAAAGATATCCCATCTTCAAATAAATACTCAATAAGACGCTCAACAATTAACCAATCGAAAATGATTGATTTCACAAAAATCTACAAATAGAGTCGGGATCAAACTCGCTTAAACCCAAGCTCTAAGCAATAAAGAAGATCATCAATAAGATTTTCCATATAAATATACGTAAAGAACATCCTCTCAATAGGATAGACACAATAGACAAGATTGATAAATCACAAGACGGCTTCTCACAGGGCCACCAATTCGAATGACCGCGAAAAATGCACGTCGTTAATAATAGCTCAAAGATATAATATACTCAAGAACAAGGATATAAGCTCGAATTATCTTTTAATCCAAGATATTTAGAATTTTTAAATCTTAACATCTTTCAAATTTTAAATCTCAATTTTTAACATTTGAAAATTTTCAAACTTTTTACTATATTACTTGGTAAGTTATTTAAAGCTCAAATTAAAAGTCCAAATTTCTTCTCTTACTTCAAAATTAATTTCCAAATAAATTTGTAAATCCATAATAATATTCCTCAAAATAAATTAAGGGTTTAAATTCTCATTACTCTTTTTATTAAACCACTTAAATAGTTTAAAAACAATCTTTAAATTATCCTATAACACTTCTTTCAAAACATCCAATGTATATAATATAGATTCTAAATTCTCAAAATTTACTTCCAATAAAGCACAGCTAAAAAATAATCTCATTTATATTCTTATCTTTATAATTTAAAAATAAATAAATGGCATTGCCTCGCTATTGAGCCTCTAATAAATAAATATTTCTGTTGGCTGTATAGTTCACTGAACGATCAAAACTGTCTCGCCACTCTATTACTCATCTCTAAAATAAATGGCTGCAATTACCATTCAAAAATGAATTTAATATATAATCTCAAAATATTATTTTCAAAATCTCAATATATATATATATATATATATATATATATCTCAAAGCTCAAATTTCACTCTAAAACTCATATTTATATAGCTTCAAAACTCAAACTAAAGAGCAGTAAGAAAATGCATCGAGATATTCCACTACAAGAAAACATACTATCAACAGCATCCAATATCAGCGTTTCTCCTTCAAATGCGGTCATAGAATTTCTGGAGGGAAAATGTTTCCGTCCCAAACGCTGAGGAAAACCTAATTATCATTTGCCGCCTGCTTTTTCCCACTTTCCCCAATTAATTCTATCGCTCTTTCATTTCGTTACCGCCTTCACAACCCAGAGCAAATTAAGTCTCTCTTCCAATCACCGAAGTTTCCATTCGTCACTGCCCTCATCGTTCATGCATCTTCCTTCACCTCTCTTTCGATGTCGACTCTGAAACGTCACTGCTAGCTGCTCATCTCGGGTACGTGTTTCAACTAATCGTCGATTTTTTTTTTCAACTAATCATTTCTGTCGATGCCTTTTACATACAGTCGGATTAGGATTCACAACCGGATTTCATTTCAACTAATTGTCTCCATCTCAGGTACAAAGGGCACCTCAGATCGACTTTGTATGTAGGTTTGAAGTTTATAAAAAACCTTTCCAAGAAAGTATTGAATTCGAAATTCAATAAACGTTTATACCCTAAAATCGATTTGTTTGATTCCGTAGCCACTAAAAATGCTTACGAGTGTATATTGACTGCCTTGTCAAAGCCTGGTGGAGGTGAATTTGGGAAATATTATAGCTTGCCAGCACTTAGTGATCCTAGAATTGGTGAGTTTGATTTGCTTATTGACTAGTGAATTCATTTTCTAAACTTACTTATCCTGCTATTATTTCTTACTAAAATTTAAAACAAACGCAGACCGGTTGCCTTACTCAATAAGGATTCTGTTGGAATCGGCAATCAGGAATTATGATGGGTTTCAAGTGACGGAGAAGGACGTGGAGAAGATTTTGGATTGGGAGAATACTGCTCCTAAACAAGTGGAGATTCCTTTTAAGCCTGCCAGAGTTTTGCTTCAGGTGTTAATCTGTGATTTTTTGGAAGTTAGTTATGTTGTATTTGGGAATCTGGACTTACACCCTTTTTACTCTACTTGATGCTTGATAGCGAGTAAAGGGATATATAAGGTAGAACCCTGCTTATAGCGCAGAACCGTAGTAGGAAGGCTTTCATCTAACCTTCCCCCTTTTAGGTTTACAAATTAATTTCTATTACTGAAGTTAGGTTTATAACATCTGAACTGCCCTCGCAACAACAAAAGGGTGAAGGATTATTCTTTTATTTTTTCTGTTGGATCTTATGCGATGCTATACATCCGAGCTTCTAAAATAGAAGATGCTTTTAACAAAAGGAACTGTTTTTTGTCTTTAATGTATTTTTATGTTGAATACTTGCTTCTTTCGTAATGAATAATAAAATGCTACTTAAATACATAGTAGTTGACTTATTTACACTATGATATGTCAGGTGTATAATTTATGTAACTTGGTTGGAATGCCTTGCACATATGCTGAATATTTATTTACTTAGCTGTCCTTCCTTTTTTGTTTAACAGGATTTCACGGGTGTTCCAGCTGTTGTTGATCTCGCATGCATGTGTGATGCAATGAACAGACTTGGTGGTGATTCAAATAAAATCAACCCTTTAGTAAGTGTTTTAACCTTATTTTGCTTCTAAGGAATGAAAAATCTGATCCAATCACCATAACATTAAACTTTATTTGTACAATTATTAAATACGTGTTCAAATTGGCTGAGCGCATATTTTGAGAGCTCAATCAATATTTGTTAAGACTATAGATTCAAATAGGCCGTGAATATTTTTTATTTTTTTCAAAGAAGTTATTGTTGATTTTCTTAGGCAAAGATGTTTGATGTCTTCCTTATTAATTTTATATGCACCTAAAACTTAACAAAGCAACATAAGTGTGCACTTATAGTGGACTTCTTTTTCTGTACACAATATTTAGGGAAAGACATAATAACACATTACAAAGATGAGTTTTTGTTGCGCTCTATTATTTAACATGATGTGATTGTGTTCGAATTAGTCGACTGTATTTGATAAGAAGCCCATTTGAATTTCAGTTAGATTACTTTAGTTGGTGAAAAGAAAACAATGAAGGCTTATCATTCTTATTTTTAAATTTTGAAAGATGGCTGTCATTTTACTTGAAGTAAAATGGTTTTTCATTTATTTTTTTAAAAATGAAGCACTTTGTCATATTTTTAACATATTACTCGCTAATATACTGTATGATTTTGTTCAATATACTATAACCCTATTTTGTATCACATACGTTAAGTTATCATTTTATTTCATATATAAGTTATAACATTTTTGTTTCTTGCTTTGTAGCAAGATAGCAGCTTCACATAAATTGTACAAACCACCCATGTTCCACCTCACCCTTTAATCGCAAGAAGCAAGAAAGCATGTAAAGAGCGCTATCGAGAATTCCGGCAATGCAAAGAGAGTGCGTAAGAAATGAAAGAATATTAGGAGTAGAAATTCTACTTTATTGCAATCTTATGCTTACATTTTCTAACTAGAAGTATCCTTTGTGCTAAACTATGTTCTATCTCTCAGGTTTTCCTGAAGATTTTTTTGATAGATTTGAAGCATTAAAGCTTGTTTGGGTTACATGCTACATTATGCAACGTAATTGATAGGTTTTGATAGATTTTCTGCTATTTATTTCTTTATACTGATTTAAAATAAACTCTACTCTACATACTACATTATGCAACGTAATTCAACAAGCTCAAATAAAATTTTAGTAGGCTATTTCAAATGAAGTGCTTGAATTATAAGGTATCATTGTGCAATTTGATGGTTCATTTGTATTATGCAACAATGAGTGTAGTTGTATTTATTTAATTAGAACTACAGTAAGTGCTAATCCTGTTGCTTGAATAGTTCATGGAAAGACTTCTAGAGTAGTACACATATGTTTGTAATGCTCAACTACAGTAAGTGCTAATCATGTTGCCTCAACTCCACGATGCGCGTTCTCACATCCATCTCCACTCAGTAGCGAAGCTATCTCATAGCAGCCACTGTAGCAACAGCAGCCATACTGCAAAACCAATGTTTGATGGACTGGTGCTTTCAACTCGAACATGCTGTACTTAGCCTCACTTTATTAGAGGATCGGAATGGCTAGCTCTACTCTCAGGTGAATGTTATACATGTTGTACTTAGCATATTTTTAATCTTTAACTCTTTTTGCTTCTTTTTTTAGGCGCTTCATAGCTTTAGAAATAATTATATTTATTCTTTCTCTTAATACCGTCTCTATTGAATTTATTGCTCTATTTAGATTTAGGTGTACATAGTTTAGCTCATATACGACAATTTTTACATTACTCATTCCTCTCCCAAAAGAGCCATTTACCCTACATGATCTTCTGCTTCCTTAAGAAAGATGTCTTTAAGTATATAACTATACACTTATGTTTTCCTATGTATTTAGCTATAAAACTATATATAAAGATCGTTTGTGTTACAAGTTGTAATTTATTTATGTTAGAATTACTGTAAATATCTATTTATGATCATTATTTTCTTCTACCTGCAACCACTGCATGTACCTAAATTTGGTAACGTGGATAGTGATAACATCCTATACACATTATACCAATTGAAAAAAGCATGTCAGCTCTAATGACCTGAGAAAAATCCCAATGTTACATGTCTTGGATATTCCCTACTTAATTTGAATTGAGAGCAAACAATAACTATGAGTCTAGTGATGAGAATAAATTAATCAAGTTTTATAAACATCCGACTAAATTAAATAAATTTGTAGAATTTAGCCAAGTTTAATAAAAAATTAAATATGTTAATCTAGTCTACAGAGAGATTTTGAACTTAATGCTGAATCTTCAAAGTGATTTCCATCAAAGCTAACTTTGGATTCTATTTAATTGGTTTTAGGAAATTAGTGTGAACTTGCACACAGTTCATTATATAGCATTGATAGGTAGTAACATTATAATTTGGATTATTAGTGTAGTATAATGTCCTTCCATGTTACTGAACACATCCTCTAGTATCATATGTTTTTTCCTAGAGTACTTTCAATTATTTAATAAGTATATCTTAAACAACCCAAACCATTTTTATTCAATTAAAACTGTAATTAAATTTGGCATTGAACTGTTGAGCTTCATATATATAATTTTTTTATAGAAATATGACTTAATTTGGAGTAAATGTTGGGAGTACATGTTACTTTTTCTTTCTTTTTTGGTTGCTCCCTGGTAAAGGAAAGCTTATGAAATATCTCTCAGTTTATTGTGTGAACTGATCCTTGCCATGTTGAAAAATAACAAAACTTGGAGTATCTTTGTTCATATGCAAATGAAATATATTGTTTTATAGGTTTTATTGTGCTATGGTCCATACAGTAATATTCATCAAAAGCAAAGAATTTCTAAACTAGCATATGACATAAGTTTAATTTCCTTGCAATCCATAAACCATCTTTTCATGGGTATTATGTCTCAATCGTTGTAGTTGAAACTAGTTTGACGTTGCAAGTTTAAACGATCTCTCATTGATTGTTTGGAAAATTTTCGCCCCTTTCATGAAAATTTGTAAGCATTTCTTTTTACGGTATGATGAAGTAAATATCATTTGTGATCTTGACACCAAAGTGGAAAAGATATTTTATCAATGGTATTTGATTATTTGGAAACTAAATACTTTAAACTGTAAAACTATCCTCTTAAATAATAATTCTTTTTTTCTTCCCTTCATAAAACATATGTGATATTTAGACTAGTTTTATTCATGGTGCTCGGCAAGTAGGGAGCATGCTTTCTACCACTCTTTATGTTGTCTTTGCTTTTAAGGAGCTTTAATTGGGATTGGTTCATTAATCTACAAAGAATCCTCTTAAATTCCCACTCAATATCTTTTCTCATCGTTGTTGGTGTTTGATAGTGAGAAATAAGGGTTTAGATGCCTTAGATGCCAACGTTGATCGAATGCAATTTATAACTGATAGATTAATTGTTCTTAACAAGCCATTAATTTATAACTGAATGGAATTCATAAACGATAAATGAATTAAGTGTTTGATGCCTCAAATAGCAATAAGTGTTTAGTCTATGCACTTGTATTATATTTGTTGCATGTTTGGGAGCTAGTAGATATCAACTGTAAACGTTATATTTATTAAAATTTGATGTATGCATTAGTTTTCCTATTAATATCAATTCTTTTACACATATTTTGAATGGTCTGAACTCAAATTAGCAAAACTGAAAATGGTCTAAACATTCATTTGTCATATTAATTGTCCTATTAATTCCAGATAGCATAACTAATTAGGGGATGCCAACAAACTTTCAATTCATTCTGCAAGAGAAACTTAGACTTAACACCATTTTTGAAATGGACTAAACTCAAACTAGAAAAACTTCAAATGGATTTTGGAAAATAGTTGTGCATTGCCAAGTAATATCATTATTTCTTTTTGACACAGGTCAGGTTTTTGACACAGGTCAGGTTTGCTTGCTTATGAGCAAAGAAAAAGGTAAATAACATTCTTAATCCTCCACAATTATGAAGCAGGCAAGTGATATATTATTTACACTTGAATATTACATCATTTGTCCAAATAATTGGATCCCACATCACCATGATTGTGCCTTTGAGCCGTTCCTCGTTAGTACTTTCAATTAGGATTTATTATCTACCACTTTTTGCATGTTGGATATATAAAGTTTACTCTCAAGAATAACAACCATTAAACATTTACTTTGTCTAATAGTCTGCATCAAGCCAAGCTGTTTGGAAGGGGAGTTTGACTTTGATCCCCTAATGTCCCAAACTAACATGTCTATTAAATTAATTTGAAGTAGAAGTACTCCTATTTTCTGGAAAAGGAGTAACACCATTCAGTCTTGTTCGTTTTGATTTGCTGCTTTTATTTTTGATTTGAGTCACTAGATTACTCCATACATGATTTTCAATGACGTCATCTTATTGAGTGTCTTAAATTCAAAGAGGATTTGGCCGTTTCTTGTCTTCCTAGTATTTTTCTGTCCCATGGTGTTGATTCTGCTGTCATCTACTTCTATTGACTTATCATTTTCATTCATTGCGTCTTCACTTTTCAGGCAGAAGTCCATGTCTTTATGAGTTTGTTCAATGCTTCTATGACTAGTGCCGGGCTGAGTTGAACGGGCAGTTGGCTGTGTGTTGACCTCAGTTGATATTTCAGGGCTAAGATTGGGATTACTGGGATTTCAGGGCCAAGTTGATTTTTAATGCGAAAGCTATTTCAGTTGATTAATGTTAACTACAGGTTTGCTGTTTAAGCTTTATGTTCTTAACTATCAATTATTAAATTTAAAGAATGATTACTATTTTAATGTCATAAATTAAATGTAGGTTGTGTTATTAAAGTTGCCATGTTGAATTTGGTATAGTTATCGGGACATTGATGGTAAAGACTAAGCCTGTTCATGCCAATTATATGTTGAGCCAAGTTAGGATTTCAAAACACTGTATAAATTAGGGCTCTGTGGAGCATTGAAAGCATCTCACACAAGCACAACGTCAAATTAGCCTTCCAAAAAATTAACGTACTTTTTTACCTGCTTGCTTTTATTTCATATATAAATAGTTTGGTTTCAAAGTTGGTGATCTTCCACTAATCAGTCATGATGAATTAAATATTCCACAGTTTAAGAACTTGCCTTCTTACTTATGTCTCAGAGCTACTGCAAGCCTGCAAATTGCTTGGTTGGATCATGAATAACTGCTGCAACTTGCGGACGCATTGTGATTCTATGACAGTTGACTTAGAGTTTTCATGCAACTTAGGGTCTATGACCATATTATATTTCATTTTCTTGCCGATATTTTAGGTTATGAACTATGTACAATATTGTATTGTTGCTGCCTACCTTGTTGAACTTTGTACTATATGTATTATTGTTGAACTGGGGAGTGAGTACTATCTGAATTGGATTACATATGGTATTATGTATTATTGTTGAACTGGGGAGTGAGTACTATCTGAATTGAATTGTACTATATGTATTATTGTTGAACCGGGGAGTGAGTACTATTTGAACTGAATTGCACAAAGTATTGTAATTGTAATGTACTGAGTATAGAGCATTTTCTGAATTCATTAGAAAAAAAATGCATATCCCTACGACAGCGTTTATACATTGCTGTCAATTCATTGGAAAAAAAATGCATATCCCTACGACAGCGTTTATACATTGCTGTCAATTCATTGGGGAAAAAAATGCATATCCCTACGACAGCGTTTATACATTGCAGTAGAAAACTATTAACAGCGTTTATACCTTGCAGTAGAAAAATTATTAACAGCGTTTAATAAACGCTGTAGAAAGTTGGTTTTTGACAGCGTTTATATTTTTGCAGTTAAAACTTTAGGGTCAACGACAGCATGTCGTTATACAGCGTTTCTAAAAACGTTGTGAAAACTTTTAACAGCGTTTCTCAAACGCTGTTAAAAGTCTTTTTTGTTGTAGTGTTCCCAGAATACTCGATTCTCAAAATCACCAAAAGGAGATAGAATGTTCATCAATTTTACGATGTCACAAGCCACTCCCAAAAATGATCAAGATACAGGATAAGCAAGATATTCTTCTCGATAAAGAAGAAGCACACAAGCCACGAATGACTACTTTAATGGAGTAATGCTACAAAGGATAAAATTGATTGAGTATCTGAAAAGAACACTCAAACGAAGCTGAATGATAAACTCAACAAAACTCGAACAATCTAGAAACTCACCTCATTCCTTAGTGGATAACCTCATGGAAGGATAACCGAAGAGCTAAGAGCCAGGAATAAGGTTACCTCAACACTTGATTGCCCAATTGGATGTCAAATCCAAACGGGCTCAAAAACTCAACAAAGTCACCATGACTGGAATTTGAGATATATCATCTACATATCGATACTCAAGAGTGAATACAGAAACTTTGGAATCATTATTAACATTCCAAAGTGATAGAAATAATAAACCAATCAAATTAGGATGCCTAAATAAATATAGGATCCTATAACAACAAAAGGAGCAGACTTTACATCAAATAAGTTAATCCATCTCAAATCAAATACATCTCAAGATAATGAGTAATAAACAAATGCTCACTAAAGCAGCAGCAAATAGAGAAATCAGAATGCTCACAACAATCCAATCATTGTGGTTCCCTTCAATAGGATTCACAACTCTCAAAGTAATGCAACAAGAATGCCGAAAGAAATCAATCAGCTCCATTGATACTGTAATAGCCCGCAAATCCATACCCCTTAAGTCAACACTATTTTCCCATATATCAACTCAAGGTGAAGGGAAATACGAACCGTTAAGGTTAAAGAAGAAGAGGTAGAAGGAGAAAATAGAAAACAACATCAGAATCTAACCATCGCACAGAATGAAATATAATAGATAATAAATGATCTTTACACAAAAAAAACAAATCTGTTTATACGTTCATCATCAGAGTACACATAACGCAACTGGACAGTAATCATAACATGTCCTCACACAACTGAAAACATAGCTAATCAACACAACATGATATATAAAACAAGTATGAAAGTACGTATCGCCATCCAGCTTGTCTCCGAAGCTCCATAGCATCCTTTCCTATAATCTATAATACTCGGTCTGACCCGAGCATTAGAGTTAAATAACACCCGAGTCAGTCTGGAATACCAGCGTGAGAAAATTACACACAATTTGATTATTAAAGTTTTAAAATCCTTTGAAAACAAAAGCATCTCGTAAGACCACGCTACAAATAAACATGTCGGGTTTTTACCATACAAAGCACTTTTTATTAGTAGCGACTAGCCCTTGCACTTCACTGCTCCACCTTCGAATCTAAACTCTTGTTTTCCACACGAAAACGTTCAAACCGGATCGAAGTGGTTTTCGAGAAATAAATCCCAATCCCGGTCTCTTCGAAACGATCAGCGCATTGGCCAATATTGATAGTCTTTTGTTTAACTATAAAATAACATTCACAAACAACCATCAAACATAAATAATTTCACCAAATTATTTATTAATCTCAAAATATCTTCACAAAATATATCTCCATTTTCAACCCTTTTCTAAAATAGTTTTCAAACCCCACTTTTCTCATGGAATGAATTCCCAAATATTTATTTCCACTAAGAACACCAAGCACAAAAACTTTAAATTTTAAAATAATTTAAAAACACTTTATTATAAAATATCCTTTAAAACATTTAAACTAAAAATTACTTTAATACTTACTCAAAATATATACTTTAAGAATAATTAAAATAAAGCTACTTAATAATATATAAAACTAAATTTTTATCCTTTTAAAACATAATACCAAGTCACCTTTAAATAATTACTACTATACTAAATTTGAAAACTACTTACTTCAAAATTTTGAAAATTTCAAAATAATAAATTTTCTAAAACATACCTTTAAATCAACTTCAAAACTTTTACTCACACTTAAAATTTTGCTTTGAAAACGTACTTGGCTATCCAGGGAAATACGTTTCTCTTTCACAACTTTTAAAAATAAACCACTATTTATTCTTAAACAAATTTACCTATTCCTTTAATAAATTCTCACCGTGAATCTATTCTTCCAAATATCCACTAATATATTACTTCACTTTTATAAACCCAGTTTATAAATTCCAAAGTCTCTCTTCTCTTTTAAAAATCCCGGTTTTACACACTAATCAAACCCCAAATTGATTTCCAATTTACTTCACTTTTAAATAAATTTCCTTACTTACTCCATTTATTCCAGAATCCATTAACTTCGGATTTTTAATTCTTACTTATGCTTTAAAATCTTTTAACTGAAAATACCAATTTCGAATTTCCCAAATTCCTTCTTTTATCTTTCACTAAATCTAAACCTTGAATTGTTTAAAATAAATTCTTCATTCCTTTAAATAATATCACTTAAGATTTTTTTTTTAAAATCACTTATTCCCATTTATTCAAAAATTTCATTTCTCCATACTTTGAATTTTATTTATTAGAATTTAAAATTTCAACTTTCATCTTTTCAAATTCACTTTTTAATTTATCCAACTTTTAAAAAATTATTTTTAGTTAAGAATTCTCTCTTTTTATTTTCTCATCAAAAATCCAATCTATATATTTTTTGATAACTCAGTATACATATATATAATCAATCAAACACAGCATCCAATATTCCAATTATCAATATAATCCATCACATAATATGAAATAATCATAACACAGAATTATTAGAACAATCTAAATAATTTTGAGGAATCCAGTTGGATCCCTCCAACCTATTTCCCTACATCCATAGATGTTAGCACAATACAATAATACCAATTCCACTTCGAGGTGGAATATCGCGGTATATGGGTTTTATATAATATCATCCGCTATTATGCGGCGTGTAGGGTCTCATCCGCTATAAAATGTGGGAAATAAATCACTCCAATACATACTATATATAATATAGCACATCAAATTAATTCAATCATTTAGCCAATTATTTAAATTTAACCATTTAAATTTAAATAAAACCCAGAGGAGTGAGATTAACTCACCTTTGACCTTTTGTTTTGAAATTCGACCCAAACCGGCTTGTCTCTCCACGATTTTAGACCTTGATTTTTAAATTGCAATCCGTCCCAAATTTATATTTTCTACACAGCTTCAATGCGATTTAAACCTCGTAAGCAAATTACGAACTTAATAAATTAATGATTCTCAATTTTAATTAAAATGAATCAACATATGGCTTAATTTAAATTTATTATCTAATATATTTACCTTCTTCCCGAATGAAACACGATAATGCCAGCTCGACTACACATGAGTCGAACCACCACTAACCCACTGCCCCTCAGCTGCCCCCACTGCCCTGGCTCAAACCACTTATACTCCTCACTGCCGCACTCCTCCACATCCAACAGTGCATGCCGTGCACGACATGATGCTTCGATCGACAATACAACACCATCACCGACTACTTGAGCTCAGCTCTTATCTCAAATTCATGACCTGGATGATTCGTTTGCCACGGCCCATGTCGCACACTTCAGTGGTGAGCCACACATCACCATTATCTTCCTCGAGATGCCCTTCGACCGTACAAACCCATTTCCGTCCTCGCTTCCTCCTATCTCCCATTTAAATCCACAAATATGCCAACCCTAATCCCCTCCTAATTGCCTCAATGACTTGCATCTCACTCACGCAAGCAACCACCTTGCCACGTGCCTCTACCCTTGGCAAGATCTCGTTGTGATTCCGTTCGCTTATCCTTTTTTTTTATCGAGCTATTTTTGATTTTGTTTGTGAAGGGAAATGGAAATGGAGGAAACTAAGGGTTTGAAATTGGGGAAGGGAACGAAGTATACTTGAGGCAGAGATTATCGAAGTTCGGCCATTTTTTTTATTTTCGTTTCTTTTGATTTTCAATGCCTCGGCTGAAAAAAAAGAGGGAGGGGACGTGATGTTTTAAAAAGGAGGTGGCATGTAAAAGAAGGCTACAATGATTTGAGGTGAAACGAAATAGCTCTAATGTGAGTGGCATTGACCAGTCAACAAATATAAATATTTAAATTTTTAAACATTCCGAAATCGTCACTCAAAATTTTGATTTCCTATCAAGGCGTGCCGCTAGGCGTTTATAATGTTATATCCCTATTCCGAACGCAATGGAAAAGATTTCGTCGAAATCCGAGACTGTGCCTCGGAAAGCTATTTTTAAATATCAATTTAAATGATATAGCCAAAACTGAACAAAACACTTTCAAATTCAATTTCAACACATTTACTATCTTCAGTACTATTGATATAAATTTTACAAACCCTGAAATTATTTTTAATAGGCTTAAAACTGAAAATTCAATAATTTACCCAAATTCAAATTATTAAATTCAATTGCCAAATTCAAACTGATATTTGAAATCCAAGTTAAATTATCTTGCAAATATTTAAAATTAATTAAATATTCCAATTTCAAATGCCTAAAAATTCGGGGTCGTCACATTCCTTCCCCCTTAAAAGAATTTCGTCCTCGAAATTAGTTGTTAAGAAGAACGATCCAATACCCATTACTATTTTCCAAAACCAAACAGTTTTATCGACTTGCCATAACATATCTTTTATTAAAGACCCATTATTACTTCAACCAACTTTCCAAAACCTTCCATAGTTTCCAAAAACATTATTTACTCCACTTATTCAAATTTAAATTTAAATCCAATTTTAAATTATCAAAACTTTCTCAAAAATTTTCTAACTCTCTAAATTTCCGAAAAATTTCGCCAGCGTCTCCTTTGCGCGGCTAGCTCGGTATGACTACAAAATGCCTCTACGGGCCCCCAGACTTCAAAAGAAAACAAAAGCCAAGTGGCTAGACTAGAAAATCATCAAATTTCATATAGAAATTTAAATACATACCTTTGCCGAGCAAATTTCAATTTATCCTCTGAAATCAAAAATCCCAAAATCACTTTCCTAATCCTTTAGTTCCAACTAAACAATTAGTTTCAATTTCCATTTCCAAAATCCCTTATTTCAATTCCAATTTGAAATCGTTTTTTGCTAACAAAAATGTTCCCAAAAAAATTTCTAACTCCAAAAATTTTAGAATATTTTTGGCAAAGTCTCCTTTGTACGGAGGAGCTTTTGCAATTTGACAAGAGATATAAATATATATACATCGACCCACACGGTCAGAAAAACAAAAACAGTTCATATTTCCAATTTTTATTGCATAGGCGTACCTTTATTTAGCATTTTTAAGCATGCGGCTTATTTATTTAGCAATTAGCCCACCTAAAATCCAGCCAAACGGTTTCCCGGTACCTGTACTTACTTAATTCAAATATGTAAGTGCCAAAATCATATAACTTAACAACATTTTACATATTTAACTAGTAAACATACGAGTTTCTACAAGCAAATGCAGGTTAAATAATATTTATGAGCAACTTATAGGGTTCCGACATTAATTTTAATTGTTTACAACCAATTCATATAGAACTTCATTCAATTTAAATGGTTTACAAATCAATTGCTTACATTAAATTCATTTTTAAGCAAAAAAAACTCATCTTCACTTCAATTGATCATAAAATCAATTTATTTAATCTCTATCAACTCAAAGAATTTTAATTACCTTCGTTTACGTCAATGACAATTCATTCTATGCAATTTGATGATATCCATGTGAATAAATAATTACTTAAGTTTTATAACCAATTTAAATTGATTCTGACTCAATTTATATTCAATTCCTTCCATTTTAATTCATTCACAACCATTTTATTTAGCTCGACACATTCCATGTTTGTATACTACCATTCCCAAATTAATTCAACCCAAGCTTTTATTTAATAGTCTACCCTTCCTACTCGAAGTCGAGCTTCTCACTATTCTTAACTTAAGTTAATTTACTTCAATTTATTCCAACTTCAAACTTAAGTTCACTTCTATTTAATTTGACTCTCATCTAATCAAATTCCATTTAATCCAGTTAGCCCATCCATTTTATTTTAATTCACCTTCTCAATTAATCAAAATAATACCCAAGCACATACTTAACTCATTTATACTCAAATTGGATTTTATTTGTAATTCAAATCATTTCTATTATAATTCAATTTCATTTTATTTTTTACAACATCTCCACTTATTTTAATTCATTATCAATCCAAGTCGAATCTATTTATAATTCGAGTTTATTTCCAAACTTCATTATCAACTTACAATCCATTTTTTTTAACAATCCAATTTCACAATTCAACTTCTATTTAACCAAATTAAATCTCATTAACATATTTAATATTCTAATTTGTTCCAAATTAGTTTACTCCCACTTCCAATTCAATATTCGGTTTTTATCTTCAAAAATCACTTCATTATTTTACTTGAGTTCAGTTCCATTTTTGTAATTCAAGTTTGGATTTCTATTTTATTTCCAAAATACAAAACAATTTAATTTTGGCTTACTATTTTACTTCACCATTTTTCTTATAAGTCTCACACTTATATTTTTCATACTTCTACTCATTTTAAGCTTGATTATATTCATATTTCATTTTTACTCGAGATCATACATTTATTTAGCCAAGCATGCATTTTTATTTCATAAACTCCAATTCAACTTACTTCCATTTATTTAAGTAAGAATTTTATTTCATTCTATATTATCAATAACTCCCTGAATTCATTTTAATTCAATTCCATTCCAACTTTATTCAAATACAACTAAATTTTATTTTCAGTTTAATTCAAATCCAACTCAATATTAAACTTAGCTTAAGTTCATTCATTTCAACTTAATTTTATTTCTTCATCCAATTCAATTCCAATTGATATCCAAAAAAATTTAATCCATTTACTTTGCTAAAATTTTTCCATTCAAGCCATAATCAATTAAATTTGCCAACAATTTAATTTGTCCAAATTAAATTTATTTAACTTTTTCACTTTAAATTTTAATTCCAATATTCAAAGCTCATATTTTCCTCCCTTATTTAAAAATCATCTCAACTTTACAAGTTTATAACTTACCTCATCGGGATTTTCAATTCAAGTAAGGACTCAGGATTTCAAACACCTGGCTTTTGGTTCAAATCATTTTACAACCACCATTATCCCAAAAACACATTTCTCACATTTTTAAACCAATCCTGGTTTTTTCCCCAACAAATTTGCTTTGAAATTTCAAAAAAAAACTAGTTCTTCTGAACAAATCAATTTGGCAGCAATCCCTCACTTAGAAACTCAAAAATGAACATCGATGATGCGGCAGTCATCACCGAAGTTATTTTCCAACGACTAAACTGAGCTCGTTGCTATATCCCTTCCCAAAATTTATTTGAAACTAATTCCTTTCAGAAATACTTCTAAAACAATAATGTTATTATTTGTCTTCAAAACACTTCGGAAAACACTTCAAAAATCTCCGGGATTTTAAATTTACAGATTTTATTTAAATCAAATTTTAACTATAATTCATTTGTATAATTATAAAAAGGATTCATAATTTAAATATAACAATCTATTGAATGAATTAACTGAGTATTAAAATAGTAATTGACAATTGGGTAAAATATTTAAATCTGGAATTGTAAGCTTGTTTAAAATATTTTGAAGGCTTACAGAATTTATATTAATAATACTGAAAATAATAGATGAGTTAAAATTTGAATTTAACATTGGTTTGTCCGATTTTAAAATATATCGTTTAAATTAATATTTAAAATATAGCCATCCGAGGCGTAGTCTCGGATTTCAACGAAACCTGTACCATTGGATCCGTAATATTGAATTATTGCTGGATTTCAAATTTCGTAATTTTTGGAGTGATCGTGTGATCGTATGAAATAAAAACGCTTCGGAAATAATTAATCGTTTTAAATTTAAATATCCTACATCTTTTCATCTGTCAAAATCTTTTCACATAGCCGACCTATTTCATCTCAGCCGACCTACTTCCCTCGACTTAATCATACTCTGTGTTTTCCCTTAGAAGCTATAATCAAATCCATCTGTTTTTATGAATCACGACACTTCTTCTTTCGTTTAGAAATCAAAATCGAAAAGAAAATAATAAAGCTCAGAATAATGGCCGATTGAGAATCTCGTTCTTCATTTCATGAGTGAAATTGTTTTCCTCCTCTTTCACCCCTTACAGTTCAAACAAAATGAAATTTTCCTCTTCATTCGAATAAATTACCCAAAAAAAAAGAGGGGGACAGCGCGAAATCGAACTGCGTGAGGAGGGTATGCCGTTGTGGTAAAGGTCGCTTGCTCGACTTGCACGAACTCTGGGAGGGCACGCGCGATTGTGGCGACTCAAGTGGATCTCGATCGAAGGAGGTATGGCCGCGATAGGGTAAAGCTAGCGCACGATGGAGGGCTGAGCGTCGGGAGGTTGGCTCGTCCTGTCAATTTTGGGTTGGGATTCTAGAAGCTCGCGCACGCGAGTGGAAGACCAGGTCGGGGTCGAACGTTTAGCGATGGGCCTGGGTTATTCCGCTGTGGGGTTTAACGCTGAGGTATATTTTAGCTTACGATTTGTTTCCAATTTAATGTTAAGGTAGGCATGTATATATATTTTCAGAAGATAGGAATTTAGTAATTTATAGCAAAACCCCAGTTTTATAAATGTGCAGATTTTCATATTTACACAGATAACAAAGGGAAGTATTTTCAGTAAGATTTAAAAATATACATACAAGTAAACTGGTAAATCTATGTATATATAAGATGTTTGTAAGTAAACAGGAATTTTAGATATTTGAACGTTTATATAAAAATTTGATCTTCAAAACTATTATTTATTTCCATAAGTTTATATATATGTATGTTCAAAAATAAAATAAATATACATATTTTATATTGCTAAATAATAATGGGTTGGTGGAAATTGTTTACTAAATAATAAAATTCGTATAATTGTTATATAAGGTTTTAAGTGGGAGAATGAATAAATAGATTGTGAGTTAATTAAAATATTAACCGATAAATTTATCATTGATCAGTTCAAATATTAATAAAAATCGTCTAATATTTATTCAAGGTCAAAAGTATGGAAATGAGTCGGGATCGGATCGGTTTGGCAAAACCAAAATCAAAGGTGAGTTAATCTCACTTAGTTGAATTTAAATTTAAATTGTTGAATTTAAATTTATTTTTTGAATTGCTTAAATGATAGTTGAAATTAGTGAATAATTAAATAGTCCCTATGAGCCGCATAATAGCGGATGATAATACATGGATCCCATATACCGCAATATTCCACATTGAAGTGGAATTGATATTTTATTTTGTGCTAACATCTGTGGGTGCAGGGAAACAGGTTGGAAGGATCCAACAGGATTCCTCAAAATACTATTGATCATATATTTGTTGTTATATGGCAGGATGAATGATATTGATATGGATTTGCATGTGAATTGAATTATTAAGTGCTAAATAACATGGAAGTTGAAAGTTGGAAATTTTTAAATACCATAAATAATGTAATTAAAAGAAGTTAGGTGAAACTTAAATTAAAAGAATATCTATTTAGGAATTGGATCTACTTCTATTGAGAATAAAGTAAAATTAAAAAATAATAATTTATTACTTGGGTTATACTTAAAATTGGTTGAAGTTGAGTTCGGGAAAAAGGGTAAATTATATACTAAAGACTTGAAGAAAATATTGTAATTGATGAATGGATTTGAACTAAAGCAAAACATTATTAAGAAATAAAATAAGAGAACTTTAGTAAGAAATGAAATGGAATTTTATTAAGGAACAATATGAAATTGTATTAAAGAATAAAATTATAGAAAAAATAGGGTTTTTTAATAAATTGTTTTTATAAATAAATGAAAAAGAAAACTCAGGGGAGTTATAAATTTATAAATGGGGTTCATAAATGAGATAGAAAGTATCGGTGAATACATAATGAGATATGTCATGGCAAGAATTTAATTTGAGTTATGAAAATTGGTTTTGGAAGGAAATAGTTGAATATTTCCGAAAGTGAAATAAGAACATGATCAAGAGGAATTTATGAGTGAATATTGGATTTTCTAAAAATTTAAATTAGTTTTAAAGGAATATTTTCAAAAATTACTATACTATATAATTTGTAAAGAACTATTATCTAGATTTAGAATACTTCGGAAAAGTTATTTAATGCTTAGTACTTATTATAATAAATTATAGTTTTCTAAACCAGCTTTGAAAATTTATTAATAACTGGATATGAATTAAATTTTTACCTTAAACCATAATTTGAAATAAAACCATTATTCTTACTTTATAAGTCAAGATGTTTTCAAAAATGTTTTGAAAATCCAATTATAAATCCTCTTGAGAAGTAAAGCAAGTGCAATTAATTTGAATAAGATCTTTAGGGAAGATTTTATAAAAGGTTATGAGAACTTAGATAGTGAATTTCGAGGTTATAATTGATAGTGAACTCGAAATTCACTTGCTTGTGAATGATTAATTGATAGTTAAATAACCGACTATCAATATTGGACAATGCGCTGATCGTTTCGAAGAGTTTGGGATCAGATTTAATTATTCGAAAACCACTTCGATCCGGTTTGAACGATTACGAATGAAGACCGTGAAGAGTTGAAGACGGTGATTCGGTTTGTCCAGATCCAGGGCAACTTGTATGGATTGAATGCTTTCAGAACATCGTCAAGGGGACGATGAGCATTCTAAGTGGGACTCGTTCTTGAAAGGTAACGCTTAGCCTCAAGCCTCATCGACCGGGAATGGCTAAAACAGGGGAGGTGCGGCAAGGCTTCGTGTGTAGCCCCCACTGGAGAGTAAGGTTTCCCCTGTCTAGATGTCCCTTTTTATTACGGCTTAGTGGGTGGTTGGTCGCGCCAACCACGGGGTGATCTTGCTTGGGACTATCCAGTAAGGGATGGTTCCGGTCTTGTGTTGCAGGGGAGTTAGGGTGGCTTCTCGGTACTCAGATCTAGACCAAGTACTGTGACGGGCGGTACCCCAGTAGCCCTGCCATTGTATGGAATCCAATCTCCAATAAGCGCCTGTACGGTTTTGATTGTGCCCAACTATTGCTGAAACGTGAGATGCAAGCATTTCAGCTAGATTCTATTTTACTTTCTATAGACACTATTATAATATCAGACGAATTTAATAAAAACGTTTTGGCTATCGTATGGTAAAAACCTAACATGTTTATTTGTGGCGTGGTCTTATGAGATGCTTTTGTTTTCAAAGGATTTCAGAAAATATAATAATCCAATTGAGTGTGATTTTCTCACGCAGGTTTTCCAGACTGACTCGGGTGTTGTTTTATATGATGCTCGGGTCAGACCGAGTTAAACAGGAAAAGTTTAAAAGCTAAGGAGTTCAGGATTCGAGCTGATGACAGAGCGTACTTCCGTACTTGACTATTATTTTCATTATGTATGGACAATTATTAGATGTCTCTGTATGGATGTTTGATGTACTCTAATGATGTTATGTATGTATATATGTATACAGTACAAATTCCTTGTATTTAAAAGTTGTATTCTATATATTATATTTTATTTCCGTTGCGATGTGAGATTCTGATGTTGTTTTTATTTCTTCTTCTTCTTCTACCTTTTTCTCCTTTTACCCAAAGACTCATACATTTGTGCCACTTTGGACAGAACTGTGGTGGAATTTTGTTAGTTCAAAGGGGTACGGATTTGCGGGCCTTTACACCACTCAACAAATAAGTCAACACAATATAAAAACAATTTATATTCACTAACAAATACGCGCTCATATCTATAATTACACTCAAACTCATTCTAGAGTAATACAGACTCTATTTCAATGAGTAATCCCCACCAGAGCCAAGGTTCTCGCTTAACCTTCGCTCTGATACCAACTGTAATAGCCCGCAAATCCATACCCCTTAAGTCAATACTATTTTCCCACATATCAACTCAAGGTGAACGGAAATACGAACCGTTAGGGTTAAAGAAGAAGAGGTAGAAGGAGAAAATAGAAAGCAACATCAGAATCTAACCATCGCAGCGGAATGAAATATAATAGATAATAAATGATCTATACACAAAAAAAATCTGTTTATACATTCATCATTAGAGTACACATAACACGCAACTGGACAGTAATCATAACATGTCCTCGCATAACTGAAAACACAGCTAATCAACACAATGGGGTATATAAAACTAGTGCGGAAGTACGTATCGCCATCCAGCTTGTCTCCGGAGCTCCACAGCATCCTTTCCTGTAATCTATAATACTCGGTCTGACTCGAGCATTATAGTTAGATAACACCCGAGTCAGTGTGGAATACCAACATGAGAAAATCACACTCAATTTGATTATTAAATTTCAAAATCCTTTGAAAACAAAAGCATCTCGTAAGACCATGCCACAAATAAACATGTCGGGTTTTTACCTTACGATAGCTAAAACACTTTTTATTAAAATACTCTGATATTATAATAGTGTCTATAGAAAGTAAAATAGAATCTAGCTGAAATGCTTGCATCTCACGTTTCAGCAATAGTTGGGCACAATCAAAACCGTACAGGCGCTTAGGGAGAATGGATTTCCAACTAATGACTAGGCACTGGGGTACCACCTGTCACGGTACGTGGCCTAGATCACCATACCAAGGATTACTCCCAATCCCCTGCAACACAATACCGGGACTACCCTTTACTGGATAATCCCGAGTAAGATCACCCCACGGTTGGGATCAGCAACGGCACCACTAAGCCGAATAAAAGGGACATCTAGACAGGGATGACCTCATCCTAATGGGTGCTACCCACTTAGCCTTACTGCATAACCCCTGATTTTCAGTCATTCCCGGTTGATGAGGCTCGAGACTAAGCGTTACCTTTTAGAACACATCTCTTAGAATGCTCATTGCCCACCTGACGATGTTCTAAAAGCATTCATCCATACAAGTCCATCCTGGGTTCGAAGGGAACCGATGGCACTACTCCTACTACATCCATTTGGGAATCATCTTCAGGATTTGTAGCGACTAGCCCTTGCATTTCACTGCTCCACCTTCGAATCCAAATTCTTGTTTTCCACACAAAAACGTTCAAACCGGATTGAAGTAGTTTTCGAGAAATAAATCCCGATCCCGGTCTCTTCGAAACGATCAGCGCATTGGCCAATATTGATAGTCGGTTATTTAACTATCAAATAACATTCACAAACAACCATAAAACATAAATAATTTCACCAAATTATTTATTAATATCAAAATATCTTCACAAGATTATTTCCATTTTCATCCCCTTTTGAAAATTGTTTTCAAACCCCACTTTTCTCATGGAATAAATTCCCAAATGTTTATTTCCACTAAGAACACCAAGCACAAAAACTTTAGATTTTTAAAATAATTTAAAAACACTTCATTATAAAATGTCCTTTAAAACATTTAAATTAAAAATTACTTTAATACTTATTCAAAATATATACTTTAAGAATATTTAAAATAAAGCTACTTAATAATATATAAAACTAAATTTTTATCCTTTTAAAACATAATACCAATTCACCTTTAAATAATTACTACTATACTAAATTTGAAAACTACTTACTTCAAAATTTTAAATATTTAAAAATAATAAATTTTCTAAAACATACCTTTAAATCAACTTCAAAACTTTTACTTATACTTAAAATTTTGCTTTGAAAACGTACTTGGCCATCCAGGGAAATACGCTTCTCTTTCACAACTTTTAAAAATAAACCATTATTTATTATTGAACAAATTTAACCATTCCTTTAATAAATTCCCACCGTGAATTTATTCTTCCAAGTATCCACTATTATATTACTTCACTTTTATAAACCCGGTTTATAAATTCCGAAGTCCCACATCTCTTTTAAAAATCTCGGTTTTACACACTAATCAATCCCTAAATTGATTTCCAATTTACTTCACTTTTAAATAAATTTCCTTACTTACTCCATTTATTCCAAAATCCGTCTACTTCAGATTTTTAATTCTTACTTATGCTTTAAAATCTTTTAACTGAAAATACCAATTTCGTATTTCCCAAATTCCTTCTTTATCTTTTCACTAAATTTAAACCTTGAATTGTTTAAAATAAATTCTTCATTCCTTTACATAATATCGGTTAAGTTTTTTTTAAATCACTTATTCCCATTTATTCAAAAATTTCATTTCTCCACACTTTGAATTTTATTTATTAGAATTTAAAAATTCAACTTTCATCTTTTCTAATTCACTTTTCAATTTATCCAACTTAAGAATTCTCTCTTTTTATTTTCTCATCAAAAATCCAATCTATTTTTTTTTTGATAACTCAGTATTCCCATATATAATCAATCAAACATAGCATCCAATATTCCAATTATCAATATAATCCATCACAGAATATCAAATAATCATAACACAGAATTATTAGAACAATCTAAATAATTTTGAGGAATCCAGTTGGATCCCTCCAACCTGTTTCCCTGCATCCACAGATGTTAGCATAATACAATAATACCAATTCCACTGCGAGGTGGAATATCGCGGTACATGGGATTTATATAATATCATCCGCTATAAAATGTGGGAAATAAATCACTCCAATATATACTATATATAATATAGCACATCAAATTAATTCAATCATTCAACCAATTATTTAAATTTAACCATTTAAATTTAACCCATTCAACCAATTAATTCAATCATTCAACCTTTTGTTTTCAAATCTGACCCAAACCAGCTTGTCTCTCCACGATTTTAGACCTTGATTTTTAAATTGAAATCCATCCCAAATTTATATTTTCTACACAACTTCAATGCGATTTAAACCTCGTAAGCAAATTACGAACTTAATAAATTAATGATTCTCAATTTTAATTAAAATGAATCAACATATGGCTTAATTTAAATTTATTATCTAATATATTTACCTTCTTCCCGAATGAAACACGATAATGCCAACTCGATTGCACATGAGTCGAACCACTACTAACCGACCGCTCCTCAGCTGCCCCACTGCCCTTGCTCAAATCACTCATACTCCTCACTGTCGCACTCCTCCACATCCAACAGTGCACGTCGTGCACAACATGATGCTTCGATCGACAATATAACACCATCACCGACAACTTGAGCTCGGCTCTCATCTCAAATTCTTGACCTGGAAGATTCGTTTTCCATGGCCCATGTCGCACACTTCAGTGGTGAGGCACAAATCACCATTATCTTCCTCGAGATGCCCTTCGACCCTACAAACCCATTTCCGTCCTCGCTTCCTCCTATCTCCCCTTTAAATCCACAAATTTGCCAACCCTAATCCCCTCCTAATTGCCTCAATGACTTGCATCTCACTCACGCAAGCAACCCCCTTGCCGCGTGCCTCTTCCCTTGGTAAGATCTCGTTGTGATTCCCTTCGCTTATCCTTTTTTTTATCAAGCTTTTTTCGATTTTGCTAGTGAAGGGAAATGGAAATGAAGGAAACCGAGGGTTTGAAATTGGGGAAGGGAACGAAGTATACTTGAGGCAGAGATTATCGAAGTTTGGGTATTGTTTTTTCATTTATTTTTATTTTCAATGCCTCGGTTGAAAAAAAGGGAGGGGACGTGATGTTTTGAAAAGGAGGTGGCGTGCAAAAGAAGGCTACAGTGATTTGAGGTGAAATGAAAAAGCTCTGATGTGAGTGGCATTGACCAATCAACAAATATAGATATTTAAATTTTTAAACGTTCCGAAATCGTCACACAAAATTTTGATTTCCTATCGAGGCGTGCCGCTAGGCGTTTATAATGTTATATCCCTATTCCGAACGTAATGGAAAAGGTTTCTTCGAAATCCGAGATTGTGCCTTGGAAGGCTATTTTTAAACATCAATTTAAATGATATATTCAATACTAAACAAAACACTTCTAAATTCAATTTCAACACTTTTACTATCTTCAGTACTATCGATATAAATTATACAAACCCTTAAATTATTTTTAATAGGATCAAAACTGAAAATTCTATAATTTACCCAAATTCAAATTATTAAATTCAATCACCAAATTCAAACTGATATTTGAAATCCAAGTTAAGCTATCTTGCAAATATTTAAAATTAATTAAATATTCCAATTTCAAATGCCTAAAAATTCTGGATCGTCACAGATACGAACTCGCTCGTATCGACAAAAATAAGAATAGAATAATCCCAAATAAGATTTTATATAAAATAAGATGACATCAAACTCTATTATGGAATACTACGGAATACAATATATCTATATTCCTAGACATATTCCATCTCAACAATCCCAAAACACAAAAAAGAATCTAGGCTTGATTCGAAAACAAGTTTGAATAAAGGACAATGATTCACCCATATTGTACTTCGATATATCATGATATACATATTGTTCTGTGTTTATTCTACTTTGTTCTGACTACAGCTCTGATATCAAGCTGTAACGCCCCACCCGAGACCCACCTTAGTAAAGAGAATTAATGAGTAATTCTATTTACTAAAGTGGAGAATAGGGCTGGTTAAGGGCGACTATCTATAATTTTGTCTTAAACATCTACTGAATATGTCGATAAATGCAATATGATTTTTTTTTCTACCTCTAGTGGATCGACATACCCAGTAAATGCTTAATTCAAAACTATAGGTGGCTAATGGATCTATCAGAACAAAATACAATAATTAAATGAAAAGCACGTCATAAAACAATAATCAATATCATATATATACATAAACACTCATACATGTTTAGTACAATACAATATGAATACAATAAAGGTAGTAATCGACCACACTATATACATCGAATCAAATATAACTACATCAGAGTATGCGAAAGAATATAAACTACTCAAGAGAAAGAAGAACTGATAGCCAACATCACCTTCAAGCTAAGTCCAATAGATGATACCTAAAACAACTCGGTCTGACCCGAGTGAAAACACACGGGTCAAGCTAGCTAAAATCATCAGTTAAACAGAATAATCGATAATGATAAGTAGGTGAAAGCTATGGTAATCTTTATCTTAAGAGATGCCATGCCCTAAACAGGGTTTCAACATCATAAGAAAGGACAACATCTCTTATTGGCAAGTAGAAGAGATAATGATGATAAAGTCATACATAAGTGGCATAACTGACACTTAATAAAATAGAACATCGGCGAGCAAAGTTTTAAAGATAAGACTCAATAAACATCTCTTTCGCCTCATATCATTGGTAGTATAAAGGAATATGGATAATGACTTCAAATGATTCAACTATATTCTTAGAAGTGGTTGTCAATATAATAATACATCAAAGGTACATAGCCTTCATACATAGAATAAAACGCATATGGATGTGTCTCATCTCATTGGCACATCCCAAGGATCATTCAAGGAAATATAAAACCCAATCATAAAAGAAGCATTATACTTATTCATACCTCATCTCATCGGTATGAATATAGATACATCTCAAATCCATCACTAAAACTCATCATAAAAGATTCTTCATAATCATTTATACATCATCTCATCGGTATAAAAATATAAATACATCTCAACTCCATCTTAACATCAAGCAGTCTATAAAATCATCAAATCATTAATCTGTAATGCAAATAACTCAACCAAAGAGTAACATCATAAATGATTTCACCATAATGTATACATCTCATCTGGAACTAGGCTATCAATGTAATAATCATCTAAAGATGGTGGAGTCTAAGACATCAAAACTCAAAGAAATCCCGGATTGGCCAGATCCTCGATTGCATGCCGAAGCAATAATACGCGCGCTACATCATGACTAGTACTACTATTTGGTACCATAAACATCGTGATGACCGGAGTCAAATAACATCTTAACATCATGAACATCATGAATGACCAAAGTCTATAACATCATAATGACTCCCGGTCACAAAGACCCAAGTTAATAACATCGTGATGACTGGAATAGCAACTACATCGTGATGACTCCAATCGAGTACTCATGGTCTGTAGTACTAGTAAACATCGTGAATGTGTCTCAACTTCTCAGATAGAAACCCAATAGGTGTTAACGTATGTCACATACCATAAGTTCGCACCTAACGGTTTACTAGCCGTTAGTTGGTACAACACTAGTAAAACATCATAAACATCAGGAAAATATACTCCGCCTCATCTCATTGGCGAGTAAATACAATACAATGCTCGTCTCATCTCATTCACGAGTACTAGTGGCATCGTGACTTGTCTTATCTCATCGACAAGTAAAAATTATCGTAATACATCTCAACATCGTAAAATCATCATAAAGAAGCTTACCTCATCTCATCGGCAAGTATAAATAACATCTAGATGGTTATTCATAACCATACTTCCAATTAGGAATTTCTAGCTCTTAATACACTTCATTTCATCAGCGATTAAGAAACACATCTTAAAATGGTCCTTTATCGAATTTACTTCTAAATTGGAGTTCGCGGACCATATAATCTACCCAAAATTTAATAACATCTTAAATCATCTCAGATAGTTCATCGAAAGGTTTCGATCGTATAAGTCCGATATTAAGCGATAAAGCAAATCCATGTGTCCCATACCACATGTTTTACTTACCGTTTAATTGTCTTTCTAAAACATCCAAAATTAATAAAAATAAGTAATTTTATTTATAAAATAATTACATTAGAGAAAACAGAAATTTAAAATGACTTTCCTAAATGATTATTAAAGCCAACATTTGAAATTCCTTTACCATAGAAAATAAGTCTATCTTCATTTAGAAAAATAATTTAAAAAATACCATGTAATAATAATTTGAAATGTCCATGCATTTACAAAATGGTTTAATGAAAACCATTCTTAAAAGCAATGAAAATTAAGAGGGATATCTCAAAACCTATAACTTGAATTCAATATGAATTCCACTTAAATTTACCCCAAAATCAATTCAAATTCCATTTAAATTTAAATTTCAAATTCTCCAAATATAGTTAGCCTACTGAAAGGCATCATAGCTCTCAAATTTTCTCAAAAACATCATCAAAACCGAAGAGAATGAGAGCAAAAAAGAGCAAACATAATTCTAAGGTCAACGATTGTTGTTGCTGTCATTTTGCTTTCAGGACAGCAACGTGCAACCATAATTTCAACTAAGCAAACTTGAAAATTCCAAAAAAAAATGAATGAAACTTGTAGCACATGACCTAAGCTTTCCAAAACATTCAAAATTATCAAATTCGGATAAGAAACGAAGGAGTTAAAGCCAATTTCGTTCCAGCTTCAAGGACAGAGCAAATATTGGTTTTGCTCTCGGGTTAGCAGTAGAAAAATTAAATTTGGACATAACTAACCTCAAAGTTACAGAAAATGCAAAACATAGAAGTTGTAGTACATGATTTAATCTTTCCGAAACATCCAATATTATCAAATTCGATTAAGAAACGCAGAATTTATGGCCAATTTTGTTTCAGCTTCAAAGATGGAAAGAATTCAGTTTTTGGATTGAGCACAAAATATAATCAAAACTTGATTTTTATAGCTTCAAACATTCAATTTCACGCTAAATATGAATAAGAAAGATTTTTTACAGCTAGTGTGAGTGAGAATACTCACGTTAGGGTTTGTTTGCAGCGAATTAAATGATTTTTTTGCAAAGAAAAAAGATTTGGCCTTGGATAAGTAATTAGAAACTTGTAGAAGCTATAGAAACAACATGCAAGCAAGGAAAATATCAAAACTCAATTATAGTTAATCAAATACAAGAATTGATATGAATTTTGAGATTAAATAGGTATGAGATTACCTTCTCTTATGTTTGTAACTTGAATTAAACCTTGAATTTGCAAGAGAATGAGTGAATTTTGATTTTTCTTCATATGGAGGCCATTATTTAGAATATTGAAGTTTTTAGAAGAAAAGTGTTTTACTGAAAAAATAGTCAGAGAGAAATGAATGTATATCTCTTTGAACATTCTAGGAATTGGGTTTGTGGGCACAAAATAACCCTATAAGCCCAATTCTCACACTTAGAAAAATATTTAGAGTAAATATGCATATGTGTTTTAGTAATTTTCACATAACTTTTGCATAAAATTTCCAATTCACATCAAACAAGTTGCATTGTTCGTGTTTTAATAAAGGGAACATGTGACATCAAAAAATTAATTTTCCAATTAAAAATATTATTTTCCCCATATAACACAAAATTTTAACAATATTTATCGATATTCCCATTTTTAGTGAAAAATCACTATTTTCATCCATTTCAACCAAATAAAATTTATTATTAAGTCTAATGAAATGTATTAAAATGTTTTAACATTTTTATTACATCAATACATCATTACAAGCCTAATTACACTTCTAAATTTTATTTTCTTCATATTATTCCTATTATTTTACAATAAAAGGCTAACATTGGAATAAATTTCCAATATTACTAATTAACTAAAATTAAACCATCACAATTATTTATCTTCAATCCAAATCCATAAATAAAGTTTTTCAAACTTTATTTCATCCATTTACACTTTTTTCAACCATCAAATGTTGAAATAGGCTTCAGATAAAATTATATGACTTATTTAAAGTTCAAATCCCAAATTATATTCATCAAGATATTGTTTATACAAAATAAACAATATAATCCCTCATATTATTATCTAGTTCATTTTTAAACACAATAATAAATTATAAATTGCATTATAATTTAATATTAATAGTAATCTCCAAAATCCCGGGTTGCTACACTTGTGGTTGCCATGCTGCTAAGGACCTTTTCTATTCATCGGATAAGCCAAGACCTTTAAAAATCTTTTCGCAAGATCGCAATCAAGCTTGCACTTCCTTGATATACTCAGTTCCTTTAAATGGTTTCCCTCCTTGGTTGGTGTAAGCCTTGCATAAGGTTGCAAAATTCAATATTGGCTGCTATAGCGCTGCCTCTTTGGCAATGAACTCCTCCAAGATTTAAGGTTCGACCATTTGTATGTCTAGTGCTACCCGCTCCCCTACCTCATCTACCTCGATTACTCATGTCCTACTACCTGTACATATTAGGATAACTCTTAGAATATTTGGATGAGATAAAAATTGAAAGAAGGTTACTAATCAAACCTCTCAAGCTGATCTACCTATCAGAGATATATATAGGTATATGAATAAAAATTACAAATATGCACTCTCGAAGTTGACCTCAACCCAAAGCCTAGGTGTTCGCTTAACCTAAGATCTGATACCAAAATGTAACAACCACCTTTCTCACACCGAAATACAAGCTATTAAGGGTAGAAGAAAAAGAAAGATAAGAAGAAACTACATAATCACATAATATCACCACGAATCAGAATAATATATAATAGATAACATAGGATCTTACATAGTCATTTCCATAATAGTAATACATCAAAGTCATTACATTACTACTTCAACCAAACAGTTATAATTACCTGCCCATCACAAAATACATAGATCATACATAAACATAGCGAAATAAGATAATAACTAGCTAACGGTGAAGCCACTTGCTCTAGCTCCTCCAAAATGCAATTGTAAGAAACTTGGATCACTTGGCCACTCATAAAAATTTGAGTACCCACGAGTTTTAGAAAAATAAAATAAAACTCCAGGCCAGACCTGGGTCTGGTGTGAGTGTCATGACCCAAATTTCAGCGTTCGAAAATTGACACCCATACTTCACTTGTACTCGAATGCCATTGATTCAACCGTTGAAACCGACTCGTGCCGGAGCTTATAACACATTAAGTACAACAACACAATGGAAGAAATGAATAATATCATTGATATACAACAGTTGATTACAACAATGGTACAACTAATTGATCACTATTATCGAAGACGCAAGATACAACAGAAAGAAATAACTCCAAAACATAATATCTTTAGAACTCCACAAGATAGATATTTCAACATATAGCGACTCCATTGCCAAAGTTCCAAAGACTCCAAAAGCTAGAACCACCAACATGCCCATCATGATGTATTAAGCAAAGTCGATCCAAGTGAAACAAATGCTATCGAATCTACTCCTACTATTTGATTATCTGAAAAACCCAAGTCTAGACTGCCCGTGTGGAAAATTATGGGCATCCAGAATTTAGGAAGGGAACAATAAACTATGGGTCGGTCATGGGACTGGTATGAGCAAACAAAAACAGTTTATCTTTAAAACAAACAACAAAAGAATTTAAAAATTGAAATCCGTAAGGCTTTTTGGAAAAAAACTACCATAAGGCCTCCCAGCACACACACCATGCAATCGCACACTTGGGGGAGATTTCACCTTAGGATAGTCAAACATGCTTGATAAACAAATCCTTTTTCATATTATTATTAGTGCATAGTGTAGAAAATCTTTCGAAAGTATAATATTAATCTTAGTCAGCATAGGTACCATTATACTATGCCTACTATAGCTACCGTTTAAGAATGGCAGGTTCTACAACTGCAATCGTAAAGGGCTCGTATTGGTGATTGGATTTCCAACAAATGGTCATGCAAAGGGACTTCCTATTGCCACATGGGAATGCCTCTAGAGGGACTCCCCGAGAACCTACCTGGATCTCTGCCAACACAAGGCCGGGTTACCCCTGCTCGGAAGTAACACCTACAAGTATGCTATCCCCGATCGTTTGCGACCTTTATCCGAGAGCTCTCAACCACAAAGCAACCACGAAGTAATAAATTTGTAATGTCCATAAGAGTTAAGTATCTAGGCTCCACACCATGATACCACCTTTTTCCAAAAGAAATGGACAAAGCCTAGGGGCGAGACCCTTGGTAACCTTGTTGCATCTTTCCTATTTCGACCATTTCCGGGGTGTGAGGTCCTGATGTAGTCTCGTCCACAAAGCTACACTTTTTCACAAAGCCTTTCTTTGATCAACAAATGATCAGCAGCACTTCGTATGACACATTACCAAATTGGGAATGTATTACAAGTGACCATCAACTACATAACCTCTAAGCTCGTACGTCCCAGAGAAGGGTGTTAAGCTAAGAGAATAAGTCTTTGCCACCCAACAGAAATGTATTTGATAAAAACTAGCATTACATCTCAAAGTGTAATGTCAAACACACATCCATACAAGTCTGTTCCGGTTTCAAACAGAACTGAAGACACTTCACAAAGAAGCCCTTGCAATCCGGATAACTCCTAATCACGTCCAGACTCCCCATCACAAAGGGTGATCAAATCTCTATACCGGGGACTAGTCGGTGCAGAGACATTCGATGGGTTATCTTTTCGCTTTCGATAATATCTGGTCTTCACCACCGGTCTTCAAATGCTATCCATATCGTTGTATCATTATTCGGAATAGGTTATATGACACAAAGATCCTCTACCGGCTAAACCGAATAATGAGCGTAATATTTAAAAACCATATGGATAATGGGATCTCAATTAAGTCACAACTTATTACCCAAACAAATGGTTTAAACAAATTACCATTTTAAATCTTTTTAAACAAAAAGATTCAGTTCACAAAGTTCACTAATCTTTTACAAGGATTCATTCATAGTCTTCAAAACTATTTCAATTCCCAAATCTTTTATACAAAAGATATACCTTTAAGATCCTCTTTAATTTTCAAAACAAAGTTCAACAATCTTTCACAAAGACTCATTCATAGCTTAAAACTATTTTAATTTCATTTCAAACTTGAAATCTTTCAACACAAAATAGAAATCCTTTATTTATATGAAAACTATTATTATTTGGAAACAAATAGTTTTGTTTTAGAAAAATCCGATTACATTTGCACAAGCTATATCTTTTAAAGTATAAAACTTGGGTTAAATATAAATTCCCAAAATAATACCTTTAAAATGGTTTAAAACCCATATAACCACATTTATAACTTGTATAACCTTTTTAAACCATAATTTCCAACCATAGAATTCAATTTCAAATCTTGAATTCAAATTCAAATCAAACTATTTTAAATTTCAAAATTTCATCAAGTTATTTAAAATTTCAAAATTTCATCAAGTTATTTAAAATAACTTTTATCCTCAAAACTCCTTTTCAAAAGCTTTTCATGTTTAACCCAAATCCATTTCCAAAACCATTTGGATTCAAAAATTCAACTTTCAAAAATAATATGTAGATTTCAAAGTGTATGTGACTTAACCGATTTCCTCATGCAATCTATGTTTGTGTGTGTATGATGTAGTCCAGGGGGTTTACACAATAATGCAACATCATCAATCATCACAGATTCGTCATTTCAATATCGATAAGCAGTATAATACTATAACGCTTATTTTCATTCATAGATTCACAGATAATATAAACTCATCATAGATACATAAATTACATTCATCATAGATAAACAAATCACATACCAAATCAAAACACTTTATATCACAAAGCATTACACATTAGGGATATCAAACAATTCAGCATCCAATAGAATCCAAACATCCATAAGTAACATTAATTAATCATCGGATTAATTTAAATCACGTTAATTACTTATGAATACATCACTAATCCTGGTTAATTAACATTAATTAATTATAAATCATTTTGATTAATTATTCTTTAATCATTTATTAATTAACCATTAATTAATAAATTAATTAACCTTTAATTAATTAATTATCCTTAATTAATCACATTAATTAATTAGCCCTTAATTAATTATCATTCCTTAACCACCTTCATTAATTAATTAACCTTTAATTATCAATTAATCAATCTTGATAAATAAATAAATCAATCAACCTTTAATCATTAAATAATTAAACTTTAATTACTAAGATTAAGTATTATTCTTTAATTAATCACCCTATTAATTACATTAAGTAATCAACCCCTTAATCATTATTAATTATTTATTTATCTTCAATTACTTACATTAAATAAGTTATACTTTGTTAATTATGCTAGGTGAATTTTCTTAATTGGATTTCATTTGAAAAACACATAGGGGTTTACTTAATTATCTTAATGAAACTATTACAAACCACATCAATTAAATTTAAAGACATTAAATCTTTAAAAGTAAATCTTGAAAGTTGTCAATAAATTTACCTTAAAACTTTGTAATCGTCTGCTTGAAAACTTTGTTACAAAATTACTTTCTTACTTGAAAAATCTTAGGGATTAATTTAACTAATAAAATTATTTCAAAACAATTTTGATTCGAACAGATTTGATTTAAATTTCATTTCTTAAATTTGTTTTGAAAACTTATAGAATACCTTGGCTTGAAAATCTTATTTCACGTCTTCTTTGTTTATATAAAACCTTCATCTTGTTCATGCTTTAAAACTGGTTATTAAAAACTTTGGAAAACTTGGTGTCAATTTAAACAAACCCGAGACCAAACTCTAAATTACCCGAGCCAAGTACTATTTTTCCCGAGTCTAACCCGAGCAAATCTATTTTTTTTTCTTCATTCCTTTTAAAACTTTGTTTAAAATTTTTAAAACATATTATCAGTGTAATGACCCACATATCTGTACCCCTTGAGTCAACACTATTCTACACCAATCAACTCAAGTTGAATAGAAATACATACCATTTGGGTTAAAGAAGAAGAGGTAGAAGAAGAGAAAACAGACAACAACAACAGAATCTTACCATCGTAGCGGAATAAGATATAGTAGATAATAACAAATCTTTACACAAAAACAAATACTATATCTGTTTATACATACATCATCAGAGTACATCATCAGAGTTCCACATCAATAATATACAAATGGATACACAGCGGAATAATAATCAAATAGGGAAGTACGTATCGCCATCCAGCTCGTCTCCTGAGCTCCACAGCATCATATCCTGTATCCTATAATACTCGGTCTGACCCGAGCATTACAGTTAAATAACACCCGAGTCAGTATGGATTACCAGCGTGAGAAATCATACTCAACTTGATTGTTAAAGTTTCAAAATCCCTTTGAAAATAAAAGCATCTCGTAAGACCATGCCATAAAAAAACATGTCAGGTTTTTACCTTACGATGGCTAAAACATTTCTTATCAAAATCCTCTGATATTATAATAGTGTCTATATACAAATACTTATAAAAATAGCCGAAATTGTTACATTCATTAAATTCCAGCTACTAGCCACAGAGTGGGCAATACAAACAAAACTCGTAAAAGGCACGTAGGGAGAATGGATTTCCAACTAATGACTAGGCACTGTGGTACCACCTGTCACAGTACGTGGCCTAGATCATAGTACCGAGGATCACGCCCGACCTCCTGCAACACAAGACCAGAACTACCCCTTACTAGATAATCCCGAGTAAGATCACCCCACGGTTGTGATTAACAACCGCACCACTAAGCCTAAATAAAAGGGACATCTAGACAAGATGACCTCGCCTTGAAGTGGGTGCTACCCACCTAGCCTTGCTGCATAACCCCTGATTTTCAGTCATTCCTGGTTGATGAGGCTTGAGGCTAAGCGTTACCTTTTTAGAACATATCCCTTAGAATGCTCATCGTCCACCTGACGATGTTCCGAAAGCATTCATCCACACAAGTCCGTCCCGGGTTCGAACGGAACTGGAGGCACTATTCCTACCACATCCATTTTGGAAATAATCCTCAGAATTAGTAGCGACTAGCCCTTGCACTTCACTGCTCCATCTTCGAATCCAAACTCGTTTTTTCCACGAAAACATACAAACCAGATCGAAGTGGTTTCGAGAAATAAATCTCGATCCCGGTCTCTTCGAAACGATCAGCGCATTGGCCAATATTGATAGTCGGTTATTTAACTATCAATTAATATTCCCAAACATCCATCAAACAATAAATAATTTTCCAAATTATTTATTTATCTCAAAATATCTTCGCAAGATATATTCCATTTTCAACCCCTTTGAAAACAGTTTCTAACTACCTTCCTTTTACAGAATAAATTTCCCAAATATTTTCTATTTCCACTGAAATCACCAAGTACAAAACTTTAGATTTAAAAATAATCTAAAAACACTTTATTTTAAAATATGCTTTAACATTTAAATTTAGAAAAACTACTTTAAAACTTAATTTAAAATAATACTTTAGGAATATTTAAAATAAGGTTACTTTATAAAATATAAACTAGAGTTTTCTCCCTTGAAACAAAATACTAAGCCACCTTTAAGTAATTACTACGATAATCGACTTGAAAAATACTTACTTTAGAATTTAAATGTTTAGAAATAATAAATTTTCTAAAACATGCTTTTTAAAACAACATTAAAACTTTTATCTTATATTTTAAATTTTACTTTGATAACGTACTTGGCTATCCAGGGAAATATACTTCTCTTCACATCTTTTAAAAATAAATCACTGTTTATTTTTAAACAAATTTTCTCATTTCCTTTAATAAATTCCCATCTTGAATTTATTCTTTCCAAATATCCACTGATATTTTTCTTAAACCCAGTTTATAAATTCCCAAAGTCTCATTTTTTTTTAATAATCTCGGTTTTACACAATTCCAATTTACTTCATTTGGAAATAAATTCCTTCTTTATATATTTCAATAAATTTAAACTTGGATTTTAAAATAAATTATTTATTCCATTAAATAATGTCACTTAAGGTTTAAACTTCATTATTTCTCTGTTTATTCAAAATCCCGTTTCCATACTCGAAATTTATCTATTAGAATCTTAAAATTACTTTTATTCTTTTTCAATCCATTCTTAAATTCATTCAAATTTTCTATAATTATTTCGCTTACAAATTCACTTCTTTTATTTTCTTTCCAAAATCCAAGTTATATATTTTTGGTAACTCATTATACCCAAATATATTTAATCAAACCATAGCATTCAATACTCCAATAGAATTCATCATAGAATATCAAATAATCACAACAGAGAATATTAAATAATTTAAATAAATGTTGAGGAATCCAGTTGGATCCCTCCAACCTGTTTTCCCTGCATTCATAGATGTTAGCACAACATAAAATACCAATTCCACTTCGAGGTGGAATATCGCGGTATATTAGATTTAATATAATATCATCCGCTATTATGCGGCACATAGGGTCTCATCCGCTATATAATGTGGAAAATTAAACATTCCAAGATATACTATATACTACTATATACAATATAACATATCAAATCAAATCAATCAATCAATTATTTAAATTTAACCATTTAAATTAAAATTCAGCTGAGTGAGATTAACTCACCTTATTCCGTTTGCAATCCATTTCCAAACCAGCTTGTTTCTTCACAGTTCTTCACAATTTAAACCTTGTATAAACATTCTACATTTTTTTATTATTTAGACTTATTGAACAATTACTTTCCTTTGATAATTTTACTTAGCTAATTATTTATTTAAATTACTTTTCCTTTAATAAAATATCCTTTGGTAACTAAAACAAATAAATAAGTTTTATTAAACAACTTAATCTCTATTATTTTTAAAATAATATTTAAAATATGTATACGTATATTTACATGGGTATGTGTATATACTTTCATTTTCTCTGTCCAAACTTTAATTACAGGTAATTAAACTTTTATATATATAATACAGGAATGTTACTTGTAAATTTAATTACTAAGTAGGAAATAATTACTAATAAATTGTTTTAAATTAATGTACTTCCTTACTGTTTTTAAAAGGAATAAAAACTGTAATAAAGAGAATATATGTAAATTTAAATATTGGAAAAACGAGATTACCTCACAACGTACAGGGAACCAAAATCGACGAGCTTCAGCTCGAAACCCCAAATCGCATCTCGACGAGCTTCATCCTCTCGAAAGTGCCGCGAAACCCATGCCTCGCCACCAAGACTTCCACGTGCCAGACCCTGACGCCATCACCTATGTGCACACGCGAAGGCGCTTGCCATGCCATCGCAAAAGACTCACACGGTAGCTGCCTCCCTCGAGAAAGAGACATCGATAGAAGTTGAGATTCGTCCTCAACTTCGAACAACCCAGTCCCACTGCGAGCATAGCCTTTCCGTCCCCTACGCGAGCGCGCGCAAGCTATCACCTCGACAAGCCGACAGCAAAGGAATCGAACTCGATTAGATCGAGCGAAAGAGGGGAAAAAGGGTCCGGCCATTAATTTATTTCCTTTTTTATTTATTTTTTATAGCTGAGACTTCGACTTCTCCCTTTTAGTTTCGGCCATTTTTTTTTTGAGATCAAATTGATTTGTTCAATGGAGACGTATCTTCAAGGATCGAATTGCTTCCAAAGGAAGACAGGGTAGCGTGCTTTGGAAAAGCTGGAAAAATTCTGATGTGAAATAAGTTTGACTAATCAAGTACAGTATTTACTTATTTTTAAATTCAAATTCAAATTGCCTCGAAAATGCAAATTACAATTTCGAATTCCTATCGAGGCATGCCGCTAGGCGTTCCTAATGTTATATCCCTATTCGGAACGCAATGGAGAAGGTTTTGAGTCCTAATTCAATCGTATAGGAAGATAGCTTTTTGAACCAGTTATTATACTTAATTTACGATATAGATTTAAGCGCGTTCGTATATCGTACGCTCACACAACAACTCCGATCAATATGAAATTTGAAATCCGATAATAATAAAATATTACGGATCTAATGGAACTGATTTCGTCAAATTTCGAGACTGCCTCGGAAGGCTATTTTTAAATTCAATTTAAAACGATAAAATTTCAAAATTGAACAAATTAGTGTTAAATTCAATTTTAAAACTTTTATTAATCTCAACACTATTAATATAAATTTTAAAGGCCTTCAAATTATTTTTGACAGGCTTAAAACTGAAGATTCAACATTTTACCCAACTTCAAATTGTTTAATTTAATAATTTAGTTATCAAATAAATAGTGATATTTGAATTCAAGTTAAAAATTAACTTTTAAATATTTAAAATCAATTAAATATTCCAATTTCAAATGCTTAAAAATTCTAGGTCGTCACATTCCTCCCCCCTTAAAAGAATTTCGTCCCGGAAATTACTAGTTATGAAGAATGGTCCAATACCCGTTTACCTTTCCCAAAACCAAAAATTCAACATCCTACCAATTATCTTTTTATAAAAGACCCATTATCATTCTTACTAACTTCTCAACTCTCCTATAGTTTTCATACAATATTTTTTGCTCAATCATTCAAATTTCAATTTAAAACCAAATTTAAAATTTCAAAATTTCTCAAAAAAAATTCTAACTCCCTAAATTTCCAAAATTTTTTGCCGGCGTCTCCTTTGCGCGGCTAGCTCGGAACAATTACAAAATGCCTCTACGGGCACCCAAATTCCAAATGAAAACAAAACGCCAAGTGGCTAGATCAAAAACTCAATTAAATTTCATACAGAAATTTAAAAACATACGTTTTTGTCAAACAATTCAAATTTATCTTCTGAAATCAAAACCAATTTTCCTTTTCCTTCATAATACCTGTATATCCTACTTGGTAACAATATCCAATCACAACATTCAAAATTATTTTATTGGCTTTCTTACAAAATGTCAATATTTATTCATTCAAATATTAACTTAGAATATATTTGTAATATCAATTTCCAATTAAGAATTCACCATTCCTTTCTTAAGTTTAGTATAAGCTTTTTATATGCTTCTTTATTTATTTTCACTTCACCACTTTAGTTTATATCTACTTCTATTCAAATTGGTTCTCCCATTTCTATCTGAATTCAATTCATTTTCAACTCTGAATATTGAATTTTATCTTCCATTTATACCGATTCATGTCATTATTTAAATTAGTTTCATCCACTAATTTATTTCAAATTCCAATTTGAATTCCTTTTGTCGCTAACTAAAATTTTCCCAAAATTTTCAAAAATTTTCTAACTCCCAAAAATTTTGGAAAAGTTTGTTAGAGTCTCCTTTATACGAAGGAGCTTTTGCAATTTGAAAAAGATATAAATATATATACATCGACCCACCCGGTCGGAAAAACAAAAACAGTTCATATTTCCTATTTTTATTGCGTAGGCGTACCTTATTTAGCATTTTTAAGCAAGCGGCTTATTATTTTAGCATTTTGTGCGATCAAATCTAGCCAAACGGCTTCTCGGTACCTGCACTTACTCAATTCAAACATATAAGTACTAAATACATGCAATTTATTAACATTTCACTTACTTTCAATAGCTAACACATAAATTTTACATATAATGTACGTTATATAATTTCCATAAGCATATATAAGGTTCTGATACTTATTACAATTTCTTACAACCAATTCTCAAACCATTCCATTTAGTTTAAGTGATTTACAACTTACTCGCTTATATTTAATTCATTCTAAGCAAAACAAACTCATATTCATTCCAATTTATTTTAAAATCATCCTATTTCACTTCTAATAACTCATAGAATTTTATCTAATCTCGTTTACATCAAACGATCCATTTTCTAATGCAATTTGACAAAATTAATGTGAATAAATAATTACGTAAGCTTTATAACCAATTTTATTTGATTCCAACTCAATGTATATAAATTCCATTCCAATCTAACTTATTTATAAACCGTATAATTGCATTCCATCCCGTTTCACATTGGTTTTGTTCAAAGCCATTTTGTTATACTCAACATCATCCCATGCTTCTATTAACTTTAAACTTAAGTTAATTTACTTCAATTCACTCCCATTACATAACTTATGTTCATTCTCGTTTCAATTTATTCACACTCGAATTGGATTTATTTTCATCTCAAATCATTTTTATTTTAATCCAATTCCATACAACTTCAATTCATATTTAATTCACTTACAATTCTAAGTTGAATTTCTATTTATAACTCAAGCTTCATTTCCAAACTCTATTATCTATTCACAATTCAATTCTAAGTTAATAATTTCGAGTTCCATTTCCATATTTCATCAACAAATTTATCCTAAATTTAGTTTATTTTTCACTTTTAATTCAATATTTGATTTTTATCTTCAAAAATCAATTTATTACTTAACTTGAATTCAATTCTGTTTTATAATTCAAGATTGAATTTTCATTGTGTCCACCAAAATGTCAAACAATTCTATTTTGGCCTTTATTTCTCTCTTTTTCTCTCTTATAAGTCGTACACTTATATTCCCATACTTCCTATCATTTTAGCTCAAATATATTCACTTTTCAATCTTTATAAGACATACTTATATTTTGTTCATAAACTCTAACTTTTATAAGCCGTCGAAATTTATTTATTCCAGTTCAAATTTTTATTTAACTCGTTTCCAGTTAATCTAACTTCTTATCATTCTTTTAACTTCATTTGAATAAGAATTCAGTTCTATTTAATATTCTCTATAACTTACTGAATTTTAATTCAATTCAATTTTATTTAACTTAACTCCAGTTAAATCTAGCTATATACCATTCTTTTGAGTTTTGTTAAGCAAGGACTTAATTCCATTTAATATCATCCCAATACTCAATTTCAGTTCATTTATTTACAATTATAAATTCATTTGTTCATTCTCAAATTCATTTTCGACCAATAAATTTTATTTCCAGACATTAATTATTTTTAGTCCATTTGAACTAATTCCGCTCTTTGTTTTACATAATTTTAAATCAAACATTATCCAATATTCAATTTCATTTCATTTGCATACCATATTAATTAATCAGTTACTTATTGATTTTAATCTTAAAACTTTGTTTATTTAGTCCACCTTGACTAAAAAAAATTCATTCAAACTTAAGTTCAACATTCAGTTTAAATTTCTTTTTTTTTCTTACACGTTTGAACTCATTACTAAAATGTTCAACATTCAATTTTTAAAACATATATATCTAACCAAACTATTCCTTTGCATTTTCAAAATCAAACCAAATTTCTCCAACAAACATTAATCCAAAACATCCCGGTAGCAATCCCTCTTTTGGAAACTCGAAAATGAGCACCGATGATGTCGCGATCATCATCGGAATTATTTTCCAGTGACCGTAAAGAGTTCAATGATTTTATCTCTTTTAAAACCCTTCAAATATTTTTAAATTCCAAATCTCTCTAGATTTCAAAGCCGATTCAAAAATATTCCTCACATATATATTAATTTTCCCAACTTTTGGGAATCATTTTCATATTCAAAGGAATTCAAATTTCCAAAATTTTTCAAATTCCAAATCCTTTAAATTTATATTCAAACATTACTTTGGAATTTTATCTTATTTTAATTATTAATCACACTATAATTCACATTTATAGTTTACATTTACAAATTTCATTTGTATATGAATTTATTTCTTAGTTTTTAGTTATGGTTTCAATATCTTATTCAATTATAAATCACAATTACAAATCCCATTTATTTTATTAATTTATTCCTTAATCTTTGGTTATTATCTTCAATTTCTTATTCAATTCTCATAAATATTATCACTTTCTAACAACCAAGCATCCATATATAACTATAATAATTTACGAAAATCATTCCCTTTTATATATGAAAATAATATGGGTAAAATTATTTCATTTACCCTATTTGAAACAATATTGTGTCGGTTTATCTTGTTTAAGAGTTTAGAAACCCCTATCGATGACATGGCACCCCACACATCGACCAGAATCCATAAACACTCAACCGATAAGTCAACACAATATAAAAAAAAATTTATATTCACTAACAAATACGCGCTCATATCTATTAATACGCTCAAACTCATTTTAGAGTACTACGGACTCTATTTTATGAGTAATTCCCACCAGAGCCAAGGTTATCACCAACCGATGCTTTGATACCAAGTGTAACGACCCGCATATCTGTACCCCTTGAGTCAACACTATTCTACACCAATCAACTCAAGTTGAACAGAAATACGAATCATTTGGGTTAAAGAAGAAGAGGTAGAAGAAGAGAAAACAGAAAACAACAACATAATCTTACCATCGCAGCGGAATAAAATATAATAGATAATAACAGATCATTACACAAAAACAAATACTATATCTGTTTATACATACATCATTAGAGTTCCACATCAATAACATACAACTGGATATACAGCGGAATAATAATCAAATACGGAAGTACGTATCGCCATCCAGCTCGTCTCTTGAGCTCCACAACATCATATCCTGTATCCTATAATACTCGGTCCGACCCGAGCATTACAGTTAAATAACACCCGAGTCAGTCTGGATTACCAGCGTGAGAAATCACACTCAACTTGATTGTTAAAGTTTCAAAATCCCTTTGAAAATAAAAGCCTCTCGTAAGACCACGCCACAAATAAACATGTCGGGTTTTTACCTTACGATAGCTAAAACATTTCTTATTAAAATCCTCTGATATTATAATAGTGTCTATATACAAATACTTATTAAAATAGCCGATATTGTTACATTCATTAAATTCCAGCTACTAGCCACAGAGTGGGTAATACAAACAAAACTCGTAAAAGGCGCGTAGGGAGAATGAATTTCCAACTAATGACTATGCACTAGGGTACCACCTGTCACGGTACGTGGCCTAGATCACAGTACCGAGGATCACTCCCGACCCCCTGCAACACAAGACCGGGACTACCCCTTACTGGATAATCCCGATTAAGATCACCCCATGGTTGTGATCAGCAGCCGCACCACTAAGACAAAATAAAAAGGACATCTAGACAGGGATGACCTCACCCTGAAGTGGGTGCTACCCACCTTGCCTGGCTGCATAACCCTTGATTTTCAGTCATTCCCGGTTGATGATGCTTGAAGCTAAGCATTACCATTTTAGAACATAGCCCTTAGAATGCCCATCGTCCACCTGACGATATTCCGAAAGCATTCATCTATACGAGTCCGTCCCGGGTTCGAACGGAACCAAAGGTACTATTCCTACCACATCCATTTTGGAAATAATGCTCAGAATTAGTAGCGACTAGCCCTTGCACTTCACTTCTCCATCTTTGAATCCAAACTCATTTTTTCCACGAAAACGTACAAACCAGATCGAAGTGGTTTTCGAGAAATAAATCCCGATCCCGGTCTCTTCGAAACGATCAGTGCATTGGCCAATATTGATAATCAGTTATTTAACTATCAATTAATATTCCCAAACATCCATCAAACAATAAATAATTTCCCAAATTATTTATTTATCTTAAAATATCTTCGCAAGATATATTCCATTTTCAACCCCTTTGAAAATAGTTTCTAACTACCTTCCTTTTACAGAATAAATTTCCCAAATATTTTCTATTTCCACTGAAATCACCAAGAACAAAACTTTAGATTTAAAAATAATTTAAAACACTTTATTTTAAAATATGCTTTAACATTTAAATTTATAAAAACTACTTTAATACTTAATTTAAAATAGTAGTTTAGCAATATTTAAAATAAGGTTACTTTATAAAATATAAACTAGACTTTTCTCCTTTGAAACAAAATACTAAGCCGCATTTAAGTAATTACTACGATAATAGATTTGAAAAATACTTACTTTAGAATTTAAACATTTAGAAATAATAAATTTTCTAAAACATGCTTTTTAAAACAACAATAAAACTTTTATCTTATATTTTAAAATTTACTTTGAAAACGTACTTGGCTATCCAGGGAAATATACTTCTCTTCACATCTTTTAAAAGTAAATCACTATTTATTTTTAAACAAATTTTCTCATTTCCTTTAATAAATTCCCATCTTGAATTTATTCTTCCCAAATATCCACTGATATATTATTTTTTAAACGCAGTTTACAAATTCCCAAAGTCTCATTTCTTTTTTTAATAATCTCGATTTTACACAATTAAGTCAATCTCCAAATTGATTTCCAATTTACTTCATTTGGAAATAAATTCCTTCATTATCTATTTCAATAAATTTAAACTTGGATTTTAAAATAAATTCTTTATTCCATTAAATAATGTCACTTAAGGTTTAAAATTCATTATTTCTCTGTTTATTCAAAATCCCCTTTCCATACTCGAAATTTATCTATTAGAATTTTAAAATTACCTTTATTTTTTTTCAATCCATTCTTAAATTCATTCAAATTTTCTATAATTATTTCGCTTACAAATTCACTTCTTTTATTTTCTTTCAAAAATCCAATTTATATATTTTTTGTAACTCATTATACCCAAATATATTTAATCAAACCATAGCATTCAATATTCCAATATAATTCATCATAGAATATCAAATAATCACAAAGAGAATATTAAATAATTTAAATAAATGTTGAGGAATCTAGTTGGATCCCTCCAACCTGTTTTCCCTACATTCATAGATGTTAACACGACATAAAATACCAATTCCACTTCGAGGTGGAATATCGCGGTATATGGGATTTAATATAATATCATCCGCTATTATGCGGCGCATAGGGTCTCATCCGCTATATAATAAGGAAAACCAAACATTCCAAGATATACTATATACTACTATATATAATATAACATACCAAATCAAATCAATCAATTATTTAAATTCAACCATTTAAATTAAAATTAAAATTCAGCTGAGTGAGATTAACTCACCTTATTCCGTTTGCAACCCATTTCCAAACCAGCTTGTTTCTTCATAGTTCTTCGCAATTTAAACCTTGTATAAACATTTTACATTTTATTAATATTTGGACTTATTAAACAATTACTTTCGTTTGATAATTTTACTTAGCTAATTATTTATTTAAATTACTTTTCCTTTAATAAAATATTCTTTGGTAACTAAAACAAATAAATAAGTTTTATTAAACAACTTAATCTCTATTATTTTTAAAATGATATTTAAAATATGTATACGTATATTTAATATGGGTATGTGTATATACTTTTATTTTCTCTGTCCAAACTTTAATTACAGGTAATTAAACTTTTATGTATAATACAGGAACGTTACCTATAAATTTAATTACTAATTAGGAAATAATTACTAATAAATTGTTTTAAATTAATTTACTTCCTTACTGTTTTTAAAAGGAATAAAAACTGTACCAAAGAGAATATATGTAAATTTAAATATTGAAAAAATGAGGTTACCTCACAATGAACAGGGAACCAAAATCGACGAGCTTCAGCTCGAAACCCCAAATCGCGTCTCAACGTGCTTCATCCTCTCGAACGTGCCGCGAAACCCATGCCTCGCCGCCAAGACTTCCACATGCCCGACCCTAACGCCATCACCTACGTGCACATGCAAAGGCGCTTGCCATGCCATCGCGAAAGACTCAAACGATCGCTGCCTCCCTCGGGAACGCAACATCGCTAGAAGTTGAGATTCGTCCTCGACTTCGAACCACCCAGTCCCACTGCGAGCCTAGCCTTTCCATCCCCTACGCGAGCTATCACCTCGACAAGCCGACAGCAAAGGAATCGAACTCGATTCGATCGAGCGAAAGTGGGGAAAAAGGGTCCGGCCATTAATTTATTTCCTTTTTTATTTATTTTTAATAGCCGAGACTTCGATTTCTCCCTTTTAGTTTCGGCCATTTTATTGTTTTAGGGATCGAACTGATTTGTTCGATGGAGACGTATCTTCAAGGATCGAATTGCTTCCAAAGGAAGACAGGGTAGCGTGCTTTGGAAAAGCTGGAAAAATTATGATGTGAAATAAGTTTGACTAATCTAGTACAGTATTTACTTATTTTTAAATTCAAATTCAAATTGCCTCGAAAATGCAACTTACGATTTCGAATTCCTATCGAGGCGTGCCGCTAGGCGTTCTTAATGTTATATCCCCATTCCGAACGCAATGGAAAAGGTTTCGAGTCCTAATTCGATCGTATAGGGAAGATAGCTTTTTGAACCAGTTATTATACTGAATTTACGATATAGATTTAAGCGCGTTTGTATATCGTACGCTCACACAACAACTCCGATCAATATGAAATTTGAAATCGGATAATAATACAATATTACGGTTCCAATGGAACTAGTTTCGTCAAATGCTGAGACTGTGCCTCGGAAGGCTATTTTTATATTCAATTTAAAACAATAAAATTTCAAAATTGAACAAATTAGTGTTAAATTCAATTTTAAAACTTTTATTATTCTCAACACTATCAATATAAATTTTACAAGCCTTCAAATTGTTTTTAACAGGCTTAAAACTGAAGATTCAACATTTTACCCAACTTCAAATTGTTTAATTTAATAATTTAATTATCAAATAAATAGTGGTATTTGAATTCAATTTAAAATTAACTTTTAAATATTTAAAATCAATTAAATATTCCAATTTAATGCTTAGAAATTGTGGGTCGTCACAATCAGTTAATCACAAGCGAATGGACCGGGGAATGAATACGAGCCATAGACCAAAATTCATGAGACTTCCTTCGAGTATTTCTTCTTCTTCCTCAAATTTAAACATCACCAGATATTGGTGATATTTTGTGCACATGCACCAGCATTCCAGCGCCTTCCGACCATCATCGAGAACTCCAACCAGTCACTGATCATCCCTGAGTTGTCACGAACCACCCAGATCCACGATACAATGATGAACTCAAAATTGAGCGAATTGACTCCATCACGAACCCAACCCAGAGGCAGAAAGTCTCCTCGTCCCACCGATTTCAGTCGTTGAAAACCTCTTCACTCCCACATATCTTTTTCCAAAGTCCGGTCTGCTCCGATCAACCAACGATGCTGCAGTGACTTCTCAAACTTAGTCGACGACAACAACTAATCGAACCCTAATTCGACGAATCCATGCCGCCCGATGACCTATAAATTTATTCACCATTTTTCATATAATCACCATCCCTCCATCTATCATCGTGATCAACTCTGATACATAATTCAATGTTGATCAACGGAATTTGACAAGAACCCACGAAACGATCATCTCGAGAGATCTTGACATTCACGTTCTTAAAAATCCTGCTTTCTACCTTAAAATTCATCATATTCTAGTGTGATTCCAATTATCAAATCAAAATACGAATCTAAGAATATTGATTTTTCAGATTTAAAAAGTTTCACCGTAGATCTTTTCTTTCCAGTAAAATGCCTTACTGATTTTCTTATAAATATTTTTAAAAATGATATTACCATCTCACAATTATTTTTCATTTAGAAATCAAAACCAAAATTGATTAGATAAGGAGTAACTAAATTTCCTTTGTAGTTTTGAGTCTGTAGTATAACAAAGTATATAAATACTTATACATAGACTTGCTTATACACATCTATCCTTATATTATATATATATATACACACACACGTGCAACACATTATAAACTCAATTCCAAGTCACTAATCTCATCCATCATCACAGACATAGATAAAAGAATTTGGTTTTAAAATGGAGTTTACTCACAGTAAAATGAAGACAGAGCCTGGAATTAGAAATTGAATTTTCTTTGCCCTTGATCTTCTAATTTATTGATTTGAAAGTTGATATGCATTTGATTATGTATTGAATTGATCTGAATGCTTGCTTTAATTTTTTTTCAGGCCTTTGAATCAGGTTGCTTTGCTCAGGTTATGAGATTTTTTAAACTGATCTTGTATTTTGATTGGCATCAAATTTCTTTTGCTAAGGCTTGTTAATCAAAGATGATTTTCAGTTATATAGCCTCCAGGCAGATTTGAAGATGAATTGACTTGATCTTGTTGCATTTGTGGTTTTGTTTTGATAAAATCTTCATTGTTTTCTAGTGTTGAAGATTGAACAATTGAATTTAGTCTGTAGTTTGCTTCCAGCTTTTGATTTTTTTTCTTTGGTTTTAATTTTCTTTCTAGGTTTTTGAATTTTTTTTTCGGGCTGAGAGATCAAATCTGAGAATAGCCTGGTTTATTTTTGATATTTACATTAAATTTTTGAAAGGGAAAACATATCTTGCCACTTGTATTTTTTTGTTCACACCTGTTAATCTTTAAGCTATATAGATTTTACATTTGTAAATTTCATACTCCTATTTATTTACAAATGTCATTAACATCACTTTTATGTTTAAATCCCTTACTCTAATCTATTTATAAATTATGTTTATATCCTTAGGCAGTTTTATATTTACATTTATATGGATATAGTTTTTACATTATATTTTACAATACATTCTTTTTTCCATTAAATTATATTTTCATATATATATTTTTCCTTTTATATATATATATATATATATATTTATAATCTCTAAAGAAATATGATTTAAAATCAAATTATACTTTAACACATATATTTTATATGTACTTGTTCTATTTTGAATCCTAATTAATACATTTCCTTATGTATACATATCTAAAGCTTTTATTCATTTTTAGTTTAAATTTTAAATTCAAGTTATTATACTTTTAAATAAATAAACACACATATGTATGTCATGGAATTTAGCTTTAAATAATTTTTTTGAATATTTGTATTTAATTTCAAAATATAACTTTCAAATTATATGTATATTAAAATTAGAAATAGATTCTTATAAATTTTAAAACATAGTTTTAAATCCAATTTATATTTCAACACATTTATATTTGAATCTCAAATCCAAATTCCTTTATTTACAATCTTTTGATATATATAGTTATTCAAATTTTCAAATGAATCCACGATTAAATTTAAAATTAAAATATTATTCAAAATATTTATTTTAGAATTTCCAATTAGAAATTCTATTTTAAAATCATATTTATATATATTTATATTAATAAACAAACAAATATCAATTTAATTTGGAAAATACCAAATTAATTCACTATTTAATTTCATAAATTAAATTAATTAAAAAATTAAATTTGATTTAAAAATGGGGATGTTACAGTGAGTAAACTCAAACTACTTAGTTTTTACTTTTATAAAACATTTTGAGAATCAAAGGTATCTCGTAAGACCACGCAGCACATAAACAAGGATGGGTTTTTACCTTACGATAACCAAAACACTTTGTATAGAGAGCCGGTGATAATATGATAATGTCTAGGGTTTTTAAGTAAATAATAAATATAGCCGAAATTATTACAGTAATTAAATTCTAACATAATAGTATATAATTAAGACTGAAGGCACTTATTGGGAATGGATTTCATATAATGACTAGGCTACTGGGGTGCCACCTATCATAGTACACCTCTAGACTTATGTACTGAGGTCGAATCTATCAACCTGTTACGCTCCACCTCTATACCCACGCTAGACAAGGACACTACGGTGTAATGCCGTCAACTAGCACGGAGAATAAGAATGTTGAGGAGCGACCCTCCGTGTAATTGCTTTGTGCGAGCATCGATATGTCAGATAGTACAACATGCATTTGGTTTCAAGAGGAAATCCGACACACCGATACAAACTCAAAGATACTACACATTGGCTATATATATATTCTTCGGAAACAAACATAGAAATAAACATAACACAAATCAGTCACAGATATCCATATCACAAAGGCGGAAAAAGATATGAATATAACACATGAAAGTGAACATCAGAGTAGTGGTCAAACAAGGCCCACAATATCACGAAAGAATAGCTACAAGTGCTAGACAAAAGAATATGGATACATCAATGAGTCTATATCTCAAACGTATACAACAAAAACTACTAATCTAAGTAGTTAACCAAAAGTCAGGGTGATAATCCCATATGTGAAGTCAAGCAGATGCATCTGTAACATCTCGGTCTGACTCGAGTATTATTTAATAAGAAAATAACAAACGGATCAGTCTAGCTATAAATATCAGATGATATGATATAGAATAAGAGATATGACAAAAACATTGATAACCATAAAGCCATACTGTGAAAAGTATGCAATTGAAAATCAACTAGGGATTAATCAATATCACAAGAATCTTCTCAAAGATCAAAAGGAATTTCATACTCAATATTTTCATTCACCAAAACCATGAATATTGACAATAATATCAATTCCAATCACAAAAGTTAATGACACATAAATTCACCAATGCACAAATATTGATAACACATATCAATGTAAATCACGAAAATCGATGAAACACCAATTCTAGAAATCATCAATGAAAATCCAGAAATCACAAAAGGGGGAGGCCTATCACAAAACGGGAGCATGAAAACTCACCAACATGTGTATCAAAAAATGGAACGCTATTCCATGGTTTCTAACTATTAATTTTGAGCCGAAGCTCCACAAAACGGCCCGAAGACCATGGGTCGCTACCCCACCAAATTGAGCCGAACCTCCACAAAACGGGGTTTAGTCTCCCTCGTAGACAAAGAGACATCGCACATTTGCTAGTTTAAATCACAAAAATGATCATCAACGATCATCAAGAAGTGTCAATTAGAGTAAGCTAGTAAATTTATAAGCTTAGCCTCATGTCCCATAACCACTAGCTTAACTTAAATATTTACGAACAAATTGTAGATCTCCACTCGAAAATTGTCACAAGAGATTCAATCGAACAAGTCCAAGAATTAACCGACGAAGTAAACGCAAGCGTTTCATACCATTTGTTTTACTACACCGTTTAATTAGATTTCTCGTACGAGTGAGGTAAAGGTTTGTATATTTTTAAAAGGACAAATCACAAAAATGATCGTAGAAACGATCAATCAGAAAAATTCACATACGAATATGTGAATGAAATCCAAAGAAATTCGATTCCAAAATTCATCAAAGTGGAAATACCCTTGCTACTCGACACGGCGCGACCTAGGAGATGAGCGACCAAGGAGGTAGCGGCATAAGTGCAGGGGCGAGCAACCTAAGGAATGGTGCGACCTAATGGAGCAAGCGACCTAACATGGTTGCGAGCTATGGGGTGGAACGACCTAATGGTCGAGCGCGCGACCTAGGGAGTTATGACCTAAGGGATTGCAACTTAATGCAGGCGCGACTTAATGGACCGAGCGACCTAAGAGACACGTCATATGGCCGAGTGGCCTAGGGACGAAACGACCTAAGGGGGAAGGCCGAGCGACCTAACGACTTACGGGGTAAACAAGGCCGAGCAACTACCTATGGTGCAAGCGACCTATGGGGGAGGAACGACCTAAATCCAGGCCGACCTAAAGGAGACAAGGCCGAGCGACTTAAGGAAGTGAAGAAGGCCGAGCCACCTAGCGACCTATGGTTACGCCCTAAGGCCGAGCGACCTAACTTGCCACGACCTATGGAGTGTGCGAGCTAGCTGCAGGCCGAGGGCTTATGTGGTGCAGGCCGAGCGACCTAATGGGTTTGAAGCTCAAAACTCACTCAATTTTCAATCTATCGAGCACAAACGTTAGGGGATTACGCCTATCGGCTACCCAGTCCTATTGGCTCCTCAATTCATCACCAAAAACGTATTTAAACATCAAAGATTGGATTTTTAAAGATTTGAACCCATAACACTAAAAATTAGGATTTTCACCAATTCAATCCAAACCACAAACAAATGCACATGAATAAGTGTTAGGAATTCATACACAACAATCAAAGATAGTTATAGACAAAGATGTGAGATAAAAATCTCACTTTTACACAAGATCAATGAAGGAGAAGCTTGAAAGCAAGGAAGAATCAATGGCTTCTCTTTGAATTTGGAGTTAGATGTTGGATTTGCAAATGAACTTGAACTTGGAGTTTTAATTTCCCATTTCTTCCTCCATTTTTGATGAACCTTGAGTGTTAGGAAATGAAAATGAAGTTATGAAGGGAAAGGGGTTGAGTTAGAATTAATAGTTTAGGCTAATGGGCTAAACCAAACCCAAAGTCCAAAGTGAAAAAGTGGCAAAATTCCACTAACTCCAAACACATCAAAGTTTATACTCAAAAAGATCGCAAACGGCATTTTGGGCCCATTGGAAGTGGTTCCGAGTCCGAATTCGACTGTATGCAAAAAGTAACTTTTCGGACTAAAATTCGACAAGCGATAAAATACTGAAATAAAATATTTAAATATTCAATCGTAAAATATGCGGGTTGTTACAGACCCCCCTGCTAAAATAAATTGCGTCCTCACAATATTTAAGAAGAAAATATATAGTAACAACCATGAAAGCATATTCAACACAAAAAGAAACTTCAAGTAAGAATTCACCTCAAAGAGCATAAGAAAGTAAGTCTGGATGTGTTCGCTCGATGAACTCTCTAGATTCCCAAGAGCAATCCTTAGGATTTGAGGACCACTGAACTTTAACAAGAGTAACATCTTTATTTCAAAGGCGTTTGACCTCCGAAGCAATAATACGAATAGGATGTTGCTCATAAGTTAAATTAGGCGAAACTTCAATCTCTTCCACAACACCAGTTTCAAGAATAGAATTGGAATCTCAAAGGCATTTCCGTAATTGAGAAACGTGAAACACGTCATGAATAGCAGAAAACTAAGCCGGTAATAAAAGGCGATAAGCCACGGAACCAATACGTTCGGTGATGGGAAATGGCCCAATATATCGAGGCGCTAATTTTCCCGATCGACTGAAACGTACAACACCCTTCATAGGTGAAACACGAATAAACACAAGATCTCCCACAGAAAATTCTAATTTCCTTCTTCGGTTATCGGCATAGGATTTTTGTCTACTCTGGGCTTCTTTCATCCTATGACGAATAAGGTCAATCTTCTCTGTGGAATAATGAATAAAATCTGGACCTATAACTAGCTTCTCACCGGCCTCAAGCCTACAAGAAGGAGATCGGCATGGCCTTCCATAGAGTGCCTCGAAAGCTTCCATACTGATACTAGATTGGAAGCTATTATTATAGGAAAACTCAACAAGAGAGATATGATCTTCCCAACTTCCACCAAAATCAAGGACACATGCACGAAGAAGATCTTCAAGAGTTTGATTCACATGCTCGGTTTGTCCATCGGACTGGGGATGATAAGCAATGCTAAAATTAAGCTTCATTCCCAAAGCCTTTTGAAGACTCTTCCAAAATCCACTAGTAAACAATGGATCAAAATCACTAACAATAGAAGAAGGAACTCCATGCGGTTTAACAATTTCTTTGATAAAAAGTTTGGCCAAAAGAGGTACGGTCCGGTTAGACCGAACGGGAATAAAATGAGCGGATTTAGTAAGTCTATCAACTATCACCCGTAAGCTATCATGACCCGAACGAGAACGGAGAAGGCCGTCTATGAAATCCATGGAAATTAGGTCCTGCTTCCAAATTGGAATTTCTAAAGGTTGCAATCATCCACCGGGCCTTTTATGTTCGGCCTTGACAAGTTGGCAAGTCATGCAACACTTAACAAAGTTAGCAATATCATACTTCATTCCCTCCCAATAATAAAGTCGATTCATATCTGCGTACATTTTACTACTACCAGGATGAATGGTAAATTTAGAATGATGAGAATCTTCTAAAATGCCTTTACGAAGATTACTAATATTTAGCACGATAAGTTTACCAAATTTTCGAATGCCGCCACGAGAATCAATATCAAAGTCTTTCAAACCTTCAATATCAATTTTATCCCTAAAATTTTGGCCAAGAAGAGCCAACTCGGGATCAAGCTTTTTAGCTTTAAGAATGCGGTCTATATGAGAAGGATGCGCCTCAAGGCTACATAAAACAAGAGATGAACATAAATCAGAAACACGATCTCGAATCTCACAAGTGGATAAAATATCGAGATCATTCCATTCGGATATCATCATAGAAACAACCGCTTGTTGCTTGCGACTAAGGGCATCGGCAACACGATTTCCCTTTCCGGGAGTATAATGAATATCAAGATCATAAGGTGCATGGAACTCGAGCCAACGTTGTTAATGCAGATTAAGTTCCTTTTGAGAAAATAGATATTTCAAAGATTTATGATCGGTGTAGAGAACAAATTTCTCTCCCAAAAGATAATGACGCCAAATTCGAAGGGCGAAAACAATAGCTGCGAGTTCTAAATCATGAGTGGCATATTTAGACTCGGCGGGCTTCAATTGCCTAGAAGCATACGCAATAACACGTTCTCTTTGCATAAGAATGGCACCTAAACCAACGCGACTAGCATCGGTATAAACAACAAAATCTTGATTCCCCTCGGGGATAACAAGAATAGGAGCATCAGAAAGGAGTTCTTTTAATTTCTGAAAAGAAGCTTCACATTTGTCCGACCAAATGTATATAACACCTTTCTTTGTTAAACTAGTAAGAGGGATGGAAATTTTGGAAAAGTCCTTTATGAACCGGCGGTAATAACCTGCCAATCCAAGAAAACTACGGATCTCCGTCACACTCTCCGGTCTCTTCCAATTTTGAATCGCTTCAATCTTTGAAGGATCCACGGAAATTCCGGATTCGGAAATAATATGACCGAGAAACTTCACACGAGATTGCCAAAAGTGGCATTTAGACAATTTTGCCTTTAATTGATTACTCCTAAGAGTTTCCAACACAATCCGAAGATGCCTTTCATGCTCCTTCTCGATTTTTGAATACACAAGAATATCATCAATAAAATGAGAACAAACCGATCGAGGAAGTCTTTGAAAACTCTATTCATAAGGTCAATGAAATAAGTCGGAGCATTCGTTAAACCAAATGGCATAACAAGCCATTCATAAGATCCATAACAAGTATAGAACGATGTCAAAGGAATGCTATCCTCTGCAATATGAAGCTGATGAAAACCGGTAGCTAAGTCTAATTGTGAAAAGACTCTGGCACCACTGAGTTGATGAAATAGATCATCAATCCGAGGTAAAGGATATTTATTCTTGATAGTAAGATCATTAAGCTTGCGGTAGTCAACGCAAAGCCTAAGTGTACCGTCGGATTTCTTCACAAAAATAGCCGAAGCTGCCCAAGGAAAGGAACTAGAGCGAATAAATTGCTTCGTCTCCAATTCGGATAATTGTTTGCGCATCTCCTCATTTTCTTTATTGGACATATGATAAGGAGGACAAGTGATAGGTTGAGCTCCAGGAATGAGATTAATTCTGAACTCAATTGCTCGCTTAGGTGATAATCCTAAAACGGGCTCAAAAATGTCGAAAAATTCACGAACAACGTGAATAAGAGAAATAATATCTTCCTCATCATCATTATCGTCATCATGAGGATTTAAGAATATAAAGATGCAACCAAGCTGGAATCCGAATCTTTAAGATCAATAGAAATCTGCTTAATAGATTGAGGATGTCGAAGATGAATAGTCCGCTTAGGACATAGGATTTGGGCTTCATATCGGTTAAGCCAATCCATTCCCAAAATCATTCCAAAGCCTAAGTAGCGCATGACATGCAAATCGGCACGGAAAGAAAAATCACACAAAATAATCTCGACATCTTTACACAATAAACTGATTGTTGCGGATCCACCAACCGAATTCGCAATTCTCAGAGAAGTCATTAAACATATAACATCCAAAGAAAAAGTATCAACAAGTTCTTTTGATATAAAAGAATGGGACGCACCAGTATCAGAAAGAACTCGAATAGGATGACCACGAAATAAAATAATTCCATCAAGGATAGAATGAGAAATACCTTTACCAGGAGATGTGTTGCCAGGGGCTTGAGAAACATTTAGCTTTCCCTCCCTCTTGCCTTGAAGTTTGGGACAAGAAGATAAATAATGATCCGGGCTTTTGCAATAGCGACAAGCACGAGGCTTTGAACACTTGTTCGCATAATGGTCCTTAGAACCACAGTTGTAGCATTGCCCACTACTAGAGGTAGAAGTCTTTGCCACCGAAGTTGATTGCTTCCCTTTCTTATTGGGATAAAGACCCTTGAACTTATTAGGCCTTTTCTTGTCGTTGAAGTTTGGTTTAGCACTCACAACTTCAACATCACTCTCTCTATCTGCCTCTTCAAGTCGAAGAGCGATATCAATGAGTTGATCAAAAGAAACTTCTAATTTTAGAAGTAATAGCTTCATGAGATTTTTATTCAAGCCATAGACAAATCTTTGGTTCTTCTTCAATGGGGTGTTTATGTATTCGACCCTGTATTTAGAAAGTGACTCGAAGGATGCGACATAATCTGCCACAGAAGATTCACCTTGAACATGGTCTATAAAACGGCGAGCCAAAGTCACCTTCTCAACTTCTGGCACAAATTTTAATTCGAAGCGTTCCCGGAATTTCTCCCAAGTAAGGTCCGCTTCAACAATTTCAGAAATCAGAAGCTCATACCAATCTAATGCTCTTTCTTGGAGCATGCTAGAGGCCACCTGAACACAGTGAAGATCAACAAGATTCATGCGAGAAAAGATTCGATCGCACGTTCTCAGCCAAGCCTGGACTTCAATAATAGTTTTCAAAACCTTTGAATGGCTTCCCACCCAAATTGGTAAAATCGTTGCACAAACGTGCAAATCCAGACTTAGGGTGAGTAGATTCCGGATTTGAACCGGCTGCCTGAGCACTTCTTACGAGATCAAGAAGCTGTTGGGCAGACATAAATACTCCATCTTGGGGAGTAGCATGAGATTGGCCGCTGTTGGGACGGCCAGGTCTAACCATTTCTTTTCCCTTTGAAAGAAAGAAAGAAGAAGGATAAGGTTATTCACCAAATGAATATCAAGCATTCTTGATAGATAAACAAGGAATCATAAAGAAAATAGGTTGAATCGGTATGAAGGCTCGAATTAAATCCTAAAGCACGACTCCTAAGATGGACTTAGGATGATGATCCTTGCTAGATTATTCTACATTGTTCCAAAGATTGGCTTTGATACCAAGCTGTTATGCCCACCTCTATACCCATGCTAGACAAGGACACTATAGTGTAATGCCGTCAACTAGCATGGAGAAAAGGCTGTTGAGGAGCGACCCTCCGTGTAATTGCTTTGTGCGAGCATCGATATGTCAGATAGTACAACATGCATTTGGTTTCAGAAGGAAATCCGACACACCGATACAAACTCAAAGCTACTACATAGTGGCTATATATATATATATATTCTTCAGAAACAAACATAGAAATAAACATAACACAAATCAGTCACAGATATCCATACCACAAAGGCGGAAAAAGATATGTATATAACACATGAAAGTGTACATCAGAGTAGTGGTCAAACAAGACCCACAATATCACAAAAGAATAGCTACAAGTGCTAGACAAAAGAATATGGATACATCAATGAGTCTATATCTCAAACGTATACAACAAAAACTACTAATCTAAGTAGTTAACCAAAAGTCAGGGTGATAATCCCATATGTGAAGTCAAGCAGATGCATCTGTAACATCTCGGTCTGACCCGAGTATTATTTAATAAGAAAATAATAAACGGATCAGTCTAGCTATAAATATCAGATGAAATGATATAGAATAAGAGATATGACAAAAACATATGATAGCCATAAAGCCATACTGTGAAAAGTATGCAATTGAAAATCAACTAGGGATTAATCAATATCACAAGAATCTTCTCAAATATCAAAAGGGATGTCATACTCAATATTTTCATTCACCAAAACCATGAATATTGACAATAATATCAATGCCAATCACATAGGTTAATGACACATAAATTCACCAATGCACAAATATTGATAACACATATTGATGTAAATCAGGAAAATCGGTGAAACACCAATTCTAGAAATCATCAATGAAAATCCAGAAATCACAAAAGGGGGAGGCCTATCACAAAACGGGAGCATGAAAACTCACCAACACGTGTATCACAAAATGGAACGCTATTCCATGGTTGCTAACCATTAATTTTGAGCCAAAGCTCCACAAAATGGCCCGAAGACCAGGGTCACTACCCCACCAAATTGAGCCGAAGCTCCACAGAACGGGGTATAGTCTCCCTCGTAGACAAAGAGACATCGCACATTTGCTAGTCTAAATCACAAAAATGATCATCAACGATCATCAAGAAGTGTCAATTACAGTAAGCTAGTAAATATATAAGCTTAGCATCATGTCCCATAACCACTAGCTTAACTTCAATATTTACGAACAAATTGTAGATCTCCACTCGAAAATTGTCATAAGAGATTCAATCGAACAAGTCCAAGAATTAATCGACGAAGTAAACGCAAGCGTTTCATACCATTTGTTTTACTACGCCATTTAATTAGATTTCTCGTACGAGTGAGGTAAAGGTTTGTATATTTTTAAAAGGACAAATCACAAAAATGAACGTAGAAACGATCAATCAGAAAAATTCACATACGAAGATGTGAATGAAATCCAAAGAAATTCGATTCCAAAATTCATCAAAGTGGAAATACCCTTGCTACAAGTCACGGCGCGACCTAGGAGATGAGCGACCAAGGAGGTAGCGGCATAAGTGCAAGGGCGAGCGACCTAAGGAATGGTGCGACCTAATGGAGCAAGCGACCTAACATGGTTGCGAGCTATGGGGAGGAACGACCTAATGGTCGAGCGCGCGACCTAGGGAGTTACGACCTAAGGGATTGCAACTTAATGCAAGCGTGACTTAATGGACCGAGCGACCTAAGAGACACGGCATATGGCCGAGCGGCCTAGGAACGAAATGACCTAAGTGGGAAGGCCGAGCGACCTAACGACACAAGGCCGAGCGACCTAACGACTTACGGGGTAAACAAGGCCGAGCGATGACCTATGGTGCAAGCAACCTATGGGGGAGGAACGACCTAAATGCAGGCCGACCTAAAGGAGACAAGGCCGAGCGACTTAAGGAAGTGAAGAAGGCCGAGCGACCTAGCGACCTTTGGTTACGACCTAAGGCCGAGTGACCTAAGAAAGACGCGACCTAACTTGCCGCGACCTATGGAGTGTGCGAGCTAGCTGCAAGCCGAGGGCTTATATGGTGCAGGCCGAGCGACCTAATGGGTTTGAAGCTCAAAACCCACTCAATTTTCAATCTATCGAGCATGAACGCTAGGGGATTACGCCTATCGGCTACCCGTCCTATTGGCTCCTTGATTCATCACCAAAAACGTGTTCAAACATCAAAGATTGGATTTTTAAAGATTTGAACCCATAACACTAAAAATTGAGATTTTCAACAATTCAATCCAAACCACAAGCAAATGCACATGAATAAGTGTTAGGAATTCATGCCCAATAATCAAAGATAGTTATAGACAAAGATGTGAGATAAAAATCTCTCCTTTACACAAGATCAATGAAGGAGAAGCTTGAAAGCAAGGAAGAATCAATGGCTTCTCTTTGAATTTGGAGTTAGATGTTGGATTTGCAAATGAACTTGAACTTGGAGTTTTAATTTCCATTCCTTCCTCCATTTTTGATGAAGCTTGAGTGTTAGGAAATGAAAGTGAAGTTATGAAGGGAAGGGGGTTGAGTTAGAATTAATAGTTTAGGCTAATGGGCTAAACCAAACCCAAAGTCCAAAGTGAAAAGCGGAAAAATTCCATTAACTCGAAACACATCAAAGTTTATACTCAAAAAGATCGCAAACGGCATTTTGGACCCAAAGGAAGTGGTTCCGAGTCAAAATTCGACCGTATGCAAAAAGTAACTTTTCGGACTAAAATCCGACTAGCGATAAAATACTGAAATAAAATATTTAAATATTCAATCGTAAAATAAGCGGGTTGTTACACAACCCCTGGTAACTCAAGACCAACCTACCTTTACTGGATATCACCGAATAACATCACCCCTTGCTTAGGATCAACAATCATACAAAAAGCATACATGAGTTGATAGTAAGGACTCTAGATAGAGATGACCTTACCCTGATGGAAGCGATCCACCTAGCCTTGCTACATCTCTAATGTTTTAGTCATTCCTGGTTGATGAGGCCTGAGGCTACATTTACATTTATTATAGCATTGTCACTTGGAATGCTAACATTGCCTTCTAGATGTTAACACAATATCAGCATTCATCTATACAAGTCATTCAAGAGTTGAACGAACTTAAGGTACTATCTCCACCACACTCATTTTGAAATCACCCTTAGGGTTGATAGAAAATAGCCCTTGCACTTCAAAGTCTTCATCTTGGACCTTGACTTCATAATTTAAAATTCGTAGGCTTACGTTGGTTTGAAGTAGTTTTCGAATAAAAATGCCTATCTGATCCTGGTCTCTTCAATCCAACTTTCGATAACTTAAAGGGCCAAGTTGTTTATAGTGGACCATTCCACTACCAGGGTTTAAGATTTACATGTGAACATACATCTCAAATGCTTAGATTATCATGGCCCGCTTATTGAAATTAAAAACCTTGTATTCATTATGTTCCCGAAGTGCGGTATTTGTGATAAATACAAGTCGACTTACTTCCAATAAAACATGTCACTGTTTTATTACATCTACTTTAATTCATTTGGCTATTTAATAAATGGACGAGAGATCCCTTTTTTCAAACAATTTATTTAAAATAAGAAAGTTGGTTAAAATAATTAACCGATAGAGTTTTGAAAGAAACTTTAAAATAAGTAAGCTGTAATTAAATCATTAATTTAAAACTCACCTAAACTTTTATTAATCTTAATTAAATCAAAAATCATAATTTGAACCTTAATTAATTAAAATTTTATTTTTAATTAAATTTTAATTTAACTTTAATTAAATCACATTGTGGATAATTAACCTTTAATTAAATAATAATTTATTAAATAACTAACTCTAATTAAATAATTAATTAAAGTAAATAAACCTGATTAAATAAAAATTAATTTTATTTTATCTTAATTAATCATTATTTATTACTGCCCTAATTTAAAATAATTAACTTGGTTAATAATTTTTTAAACTCTAATTACTTATTTAATTAATAATGTAATAATTACCCTAATCAGTAAATTAAACAAATAAATTATTAAATAACTAAAACTTAAAATTTTGACTGACTTAATTTTTTTGAAATAAATTTTCAAAAACAATCCAAAAGGAAACACTTTAAAACTTGAAATCGTGAAAATTTTCAAACAACATCCATAGCGACTATCGCTATGAGTGCAGTTCGCTAGAATTGATTTCTAGGTGTAAACCTCACTTCAACTCTAGCTACTACATGTTTGAAACAAAAATGGAAGAGTTTTGAAAACTTAAATAAAAGGTAGGAACTTGGAAAAACATTTACTGAATTCAAAAACTAGAGAATAAGCTTTTGTTTCCAAATCGGATCTCAAGTCCTTTGTGACTTTTCAAGGAGCTAACTTCACCACAATTACATCACATACACTTAGTTTTGTTTCATAAGCACACTACCATCATATCATAACCAACCATTCATATATCCATATCCAAACTTATCATTTAACATCCAAATCACAAATCCAAGATCAAATACAAACTTATAATCATATGCCATTATAATAACATAATATCTCAACACAATCAACATTGTATTTTCATAACATATAATTCATCAAAATCTAGTTATTTTCTTTTACAAAAACAAGAGTTTTACTCACCTAAACTTTACTAATTCAAGGCGTTCTTTTGGTAGAACTTAGATATGAGCTAGAACTTGGTCTTAACTTGCAAAAATGGAGTCGTTGAGTGGCGAGGCACCTATATTAGGCTCGACCATAGGGTACTTAGTTATGACCAAGGGGTTTTAGGGTGGATGGGCTTGCAACTTTCGAAGAGAAGGTGTTGTAGAAGTGTTTTTGTGAACTAACGAGGAGATATTTAGCAAAAGAAATGATTTTTCTTAGTTCGGAATTTATGAAGAGAAGCCATGAATATTTATTCAAGCTCTTAGGAATTTTGAAATGAAGAGGAGGATTGTAGAAATGAAAACATGGAAGATAAGGGGTATACATAGGCTTAGGAAAATAATTAAAAATGTATAAGTACTTAGAATTAAATATATGCGTATGCATGCACCTCCATTCTCTCCCCCTCATTTTCCTTCCTCACCATGTACCCCCCCCCCCCCCCCCCCCCCCCGTCTTGCACTATTCATGCCATATCTCAAGTACTTTAACTTAAAAAGGGATATTTTCATATATGTTATGTATATATTTTTTTATTAAATAAAATCTTATTTTATCTTATATGTTTATATACTTAAGTGAGAAAACATGTACATGCATACATACATGTACATACCATGTTAAAATAGTTTATAATGTGCGCATGTGTGTTTACAATAATGTTATGACATTTTAGATAACATTTAACCAATGAAATATTAATATATCGCAAAATAATTTACACTCACATTTTATATTCCTCTATGAACCATATATATTGGTAAACAAATTTTGAAAATGATTTTATCATCATTAGTTATTATTTAAAATAGTTTATTTGTTAATATAAATTCATTTTTAATTATTTAGAAATATAATTAAATACCCATTTAAATAGCGATCAAATTCTAGGTCGTTACAAAATGTCTACTATAACCTTTATTGTATATACTATAGCCTTTATAGTAATAACTATATAGCATACACACACATGATATAACCTTTATAGTATAACCATATATCCTATATGTTTGTATTTTTATTTAAGTAATTAACCTTTACTTGATTTATTTAATTAAACATGTATAATTAAATTGTATTAATTTTGAAAATTTATCTTATATACATACATGTATAGTTATGTTATCTTACACATTTAAAAATAACATAACACATATCAATATATATATATATATAATAAATGCATATAAGTATTAATTAATTAACTTATATAATTAATTTATTTTCTTAATCTTATTAACAAATTTTAAATTTTGAAATTAATATCAAAATATTTTCAAACATTTTGGAATTTTCATTACCTTTTCAAACATTTTGAAAATTTATGTTATATTATAATCTATCATAATAAACGTGTTTTTATTTTAAATTTAAATTTTAAATTGAAATCTTATCTTAATTTTCAAAACTATTTTCAAAATTAGCCGACGCCATAATTCAAAATAGGCCTTTTTTGTTAATGGCAACTTTTGGGCTCACTTCACCTTTTAGGCCAGGCTCTTAACTAGGTAGGACAAAACATATGACTACCTAATTCTAATCCTATACATCACCTTTCTAGACACCGTACTTAGTGGTCGACCTTAATTAGTTAGCCCTAACATGATTAATTTAGACCATATAGGCTACTGGACTTTGATATCATTGAAGCTCCGACCAAACTCTTTAGGGATGACATAACTAGGTACTTCATGAGCGAGTTTTACATGTAGCCTTTCGACTAGCACAACCATCACAGGACATGTAAAGGTAAGGTGCAATGCTTCATCATTGGTCACAATGTGAGAACCTCCTATCATGCTAGTTGCAGGGATCGAACCTAGGACAATCCAATGTACCAAGTGAATGCCTCAACCAACATTTCTCTGATACCATTGTTAGAACTTGGTTAGCCCGTAGTGAAGTTAAAGGGTAAATTTAAAAAAAAAATCATTTTTTATCTATTGGGCTTATGAAGTCTAAGGAGATTTTTGATCCAATCTAAAAGGTGTTTTAAATAAAATCCTTTATTTTATTTTATTAGTTTGAAAGAGTTTGAATTTGATATAAAATTAAATGAATGAGTGTATCAAATACACCTATGTATGTAGCAGTAACTTATTGAAATTTATTTTAAGAAGAAAATCTTGTATTTCCTTCTCTAATACTTGTGCAGCTAATTAAGGAAATAAACAACATTAATTGGAGAGAGGGAGAGAGAGAAACCTTTCATTTCTCTTTCTCTGATTAGATTGATGACTTGTTAAATAAACATGATAACATTTTAATTAAATGTTTTAGTAATGCATCAACATACATTTAAATATATGACAATCTAAATTAACTAATATAAACATGTGTACAAGTACACACACACATCTAGATATTGGAATTTTTTCCTATTATTTTTGTGTGTGTACTTACATATACATGTTACATTCTCACATGCATGTCGAAAATATAAATGCCTAAGTATATACTTATGTCTGAGTATGCTACAATATATGTATATGGTTTGTATAAACATATTGATAGTACTGCATGTATATAGTTTAGATATATATGTGTGTATATATGTAATCTTTGTTGCCACTTATATTTTACATTTACATAATTAAAAAATATGAAAATAATTCACATAAAGTGACAATTAATGTAAGAGTAAATTAGAAGAGTGAAGATGGAAATGTAATTCATATTGCAATTAAATCTAATCAAATCTAAGTGAAAAAGGAAAATAATCAAGTGTAATTCTACTTTACCCCTTTTTGCAATCACCAATAAACAATTAATTTACTACCATATGAGACTTCGAACCTAATTGATTTATTGACCCTAATGATATAGTTGGATCTGAAACATAAGTTTTTATTTAGGTATAAACATATATGTAATGAACTTAATTTTGAAACATGAAACTAAATTACTTGGAAAGAAATCAACCAATTGAAATTTAGTTAATAGAGCTCTACGGTTTCAAGATATGAAGAAGACTTGTTTAATTTATATACATACACATAGAGACACAAACATATGATATATATACACATAATTTTATATTTCAATCTACTAAAATTTGATATGTGATTAAAAAGGAATGAGTGTGACAATAGCAACAATTTATTAAAACTAAAATGATATACAACAACTTACAATACGATAACAAAAGGAGGATTTGTTACAGTTCTCAAATGAAATAAAACATAAGTATTTTGGTTAGACAAACTATTAAGAAATTATAAAAGGGTTTAACAAATCAATTCCAAAACAATTAATTATTTCAGATTCAATTAAATCATCAACGTTAAAACCATACACAAATAGAATTCACAGTTAATCACAATACAAAAAAAAATTTTTAAAACTGAATTTAATAATTGGCTATAATTTACATATGTATGAAAATTTATTTTAAACATCAGGGATGAATTATAAACTTACTCGATAAGCCTTTCCATTCATCACACCCTGATTTGTAACTTTTCCTTATATTTTAAATAGATCAGCATCCCACCTTGCAAGAGAAGGAAGAACCACCTTTCTTTAATTTAATTTGAGGTTGATTTGAATCTGTTTTGATATCTTTTTAAAGACATTTCAACCATGAACGAATGATAGAGAAGAGGAAGTAAAAGTTATGTTTTGTTAAAGGATTTAATCAATTTATAATATTTTACAAAGTAATCAAACCGTGTGGTTTTCGAAGAAATCATAAATGCGATTGTGTCACTTACAGGTGTGAATTCAGTCAAATATCAATGTTTACATGTCAACTTAGCTAGTGGTGTGAAAGTTTGGTTGAATTCATCGTTTATAGGTCTTTTTGGTAAAATCAAATTTCACAAACACTTAAGCGGTACCTTTTAGTGACAATTATTTACAACAATTATCTTCTTCAAAACTATATCACTTTGAACTTATGAATTTTAGTAATGGTCAAAATTATAATATCATCCATATTCAATTTTATAGTCCAAACACGAAGTCCTTGGTTCAATAATAACAATTATTATTAACCGAAATGCTTTAGCTAGAGTCTTTGACTTTGAATTGACTTTAATTGATCATGATACTAACCTCATATAACAAAGAAGAGGAATCCTCCCTTGAAAAGTGTTTCACATCCAACGATTTCATTCAACCCAACTGTAGTCGTTCTGTAGAAGTCACATCATGATTTAAATATAGTCAGAATATAGCTTCCGCATTAAAGACCAATAGTATACTTAGAACTATATAGATCAATCACATCGATATTTTCTATTTGACCATAGTTATACTAACCAGCTATCGAGTGAGTCATTCCATAGTTATTCAATAACTATCGGTACATAATCCCTTGGTGCCCCTAATAGCCATGATTAACATATTAAGAGTGTTACGTACTATAGTCTCAATGGATATATCGATATCCAGTCTCGATACCTCTTGACTAGGAATGTTAAGAGTATGATATTCATTTTCATTATAATAAATTACTCACGGCTACAACACTTCACCACTATTATCATATAACATACCATTTATGAATTTTCTATTAAATATACTTTTAATTAAATTAATTAATGTACAACACATTATATCAAGTATTTAAATAAATAAAACACCTTTTATTTCAAACAAGTTTAGTTATCAAGTTAGATATATGTAGCAAATTACATAATTTGTCATAGGCATATCCCTAACTTTATCATACACGCCCTTGGACTGACAAAGATACGTTTCTTAAATCAATTATAGTATATATCTAGTCTTAGCATAAAGCAATATACATGAGTTTCTAGGATCGTGTAAATCATAATCAACACATATACAGAAACATATCCTAGATAAAACAACATAACGGAAGCAATCAAAATATATTATATACGTAACAGATGTCGGTGTATGGGGACATCTCAAAATGCATACATATACACATAGATGATAGCAAGATACAAAGAAAAATGATATATATATATATATGTGTATGTGTATATATATATGTATGTATGTATGTATGTGTATGTGTATGTATATGTATAAAGACTGATAAAGCTACACCATCAAACATTAGTAGAACAAAACAGAACAAGTCTAATCAAACCATGAAGTACAACATAAACAACGTTATAACAGACTATAACTATAAAATTGAATATATGATATTCCACCATAATTTGTTTCTCCATCCTTAAAACACACCTTGAAATAGTAACATAGCCAAAGAATACATCATGCATACCGAAAGAGTTAGTGGTATATCATAGGGGCAATTAAGTTATTTGCTACATAATATAACTCTTCAGTCGATCTTGTTCGTAGTATTTGTTTTCTCTCATATACTTTATTTTATTATGATATAATTAAGTAATTAATTAATTTGAAGTACATGATAAGAGTATCCTTAAATAAAATATTAAGTGATTAAGTTGCATATAGTTGCAATCATGAGTAATTTATCAAAAAATAAAATGACATTTTGTTTTAAATATTACTGGTAAAGATCTTTCGATAAAACAATACTTAAGTGTGTAACACTCTCCAAATGTTGTGCACTGTACTAGTCATGGCTTCTATGGGCACCAAGGGTTTGCGTACTTGTAGTTATTGGATAACTGTAGAATGACTCACCGAGAGTTTCCTGTTGGTTAATAACAACTAGATTAAATAGGAAATTTGAAGGTGACGATGTTACACAGTTCCCTCGACTTGAATAATAAAATGGAGCTTTAATGCGAAACTGCATTTTGATTATAGTTAAATTGGGGCATGTGGATGCATCGAGCTAATAAAGTTGGGTCTAAATTAAAGCATTGGAATTTAAACGCTATTCAATAGAGAATTCATCTCCTTAGTGGTCTGAAGTTAGTATTATGGTCAACTATGGTCAACTCAAAGTCAAAATCTCTAGCCTTGGTAGGATGGTTAATAATAAATGTTATTATTAAACCAAGCACTTTGTTTATGGACTAACTGAGTTTAAAAAGGGTGACACTAGAATTTTGATCGAAAGCAAGTTCCATGAATCCTAAAGTGATACAGTGCCAATGAAGAGAATGTGTGTAAATAATCATTGCTAAAGCTACCACTTAAGAAAATATGAAATTAGATTTTTACCAAAAGATCTATAAGCGACGAACCCGGCAAAATTGTCACACAACTAGCTAATATGATGTATGAACATCAATATTTGAATTGTTCAAATTAATTGTTGATTGAGTTCAAATCTCTGAGTTTTAAAACCGTATTTGTGAATCTTTAAAAAACCACATGATTTAATTAATTTATAAAATTTTGTAAATTGATTAAATAAATCAATATTTGAGAAATATTATATATTACTAATCAGATGTTTTTAGGTGTTCTTAGTAATTATATGACTACATATATAAAAGTTATATTTGCACGTGTCGGTATAAGATATTGGTATACTTTTAAATGAGGTTTAAATAAGAAATTAGTACTTAAAGAGTTTGGAATGCACCACAAAGATGGCAACATAAGTTAGCCGTATATGGAAAAGAAATGGATAGAATAATCAAAAATTAAGGAGGAATTCATTAGGGTACTTTTGATTAAAAGAATTGGAAAGGTTCCATTGTCTCAAATAATACAAATCTCCTGATTTAATTTCCTTTAGTTGTTTTCTTTCTCCCTTTTTCCTCCATCGATGGATGCGGTTTTCTTCTTCTTCTGCTTCTTCCTCTTTTGACTAAAATCAACTCTAAAAACAAATCAAATAATCAAATAAAAGTAACAGCTATGTGGTCAATCGGACTCATGCAAATATTAGTTGTTGGTTTTTGAAATTCGAGGACAATTCGCAGATCAAGGTATCACATATTGGCTAGACCTGTATTGATCCGTAATTTTCGATAATTAAAAATAGTTAATTTAATAACATTTTGTAATTTAATGTTGGAAGAAATTAAAATTTATGATTTAACTAATGAGAATAATAATTAGAATAAAATGTAACAATGTTAATTTAAGTTAATTGCTAACTATTTTAATGTAATTCCATTAATTAAAATGATTAAAAAGTTATAATTGGTTAGAGATTGTAAATTTATTTGTAATAATGTGTGTATTGATTGATAGTTGGATTAAAAGAGTAATTGATAATTTAAATGTTGTGTTAATTAATGAAATAATGTGTAATAAATTGTAATTGGATAGAATTAGTATTGTGTAAGTTGTTATAACATTTGTTTGTAAATAATAAACATGTAAATTTGATTAAAAGTTAATGGTGACAATTATTACATGTTACCTTGTCTGTTAAATTAAATTGGAAATCAATTGCAATTAAATGTAAATATTATGTTAATGGAAATTAAGATGAAATCAGAGAATATTAATGTAATAAGATATAAATCAATGTTAATTATGCCCATAGAGTAATGATTGATTGAATAAAAAGACCGAAATCAAATTTAATAAATTTATTGGAATTAAAATATAATTTATTGGATTTAATTACAGTTGAAATTGAACACTGTAATTAGTGAGATATTTAACACTGAATTGATATGTAATTATTTTTTAAATTATTGTAATGTCTAAGTAATCAAAAATGATAAAAAAAATTGTTAGCTATTAATTGAAATTAAAAAGGCAACTTAATCAATTTAATATTAATTTATTTAACGTGAAAAAAGCCATTTTGGCTACTATCTCGAATTTCGACGAAACCAGTTTCATCGGATCCGTAACAGTGAATTATTGTAAATTTTTAAGTTTCGTGGCAACCAGTCTTGTCGTTTGATCATATGGGCTTGAAACGCGTAGAAATCAATTTAATTGAATTCAATTAAAATAAGCTAATTTTAAAAGCAAACTTCTTCATACAATCGAATTAGGACATGAAACCTATTCCATTGGATTCAAAAATATTGAAAATATCTATTTTGATATATGGGATGACCTACTTTCGTTCTAGAAGCAGAACGGGCTTTTCGAGTCGTTTCTGTCATTTCATATCAATTCGTTATGTGTTCATTCTTTCTTATTGGGCCTTGTCTATATAGATAGATTTTTCAAACCCTAGCAGCCCAGCCTTTCTATTTCTAATTACAGTACGTACAATTCTAACTTCCTACCTCCTTTTTTTAATGGCAGAAACTAATTTCAATTCAAAACCCTAATTTTCAAATCAAAACACATCATCCGATGATCGAAAATCATCGGCACCACTCCTGTGACGCCCCACCTCTATACCCACGCTAGCCAAGGACACTACAGGGTAATGCTGTCAACTAACACGGAGAATAAGGCTGGTTAGGAGCGACCATCTATAGCCTTGCTCTAACTATCTATTGAATACATCGACAATAGACATACCAAGCAGGTCGACATACCCAATGAATACTTAAAACAAAACCATAGGTGGTTGAAGGATCTATCAGAACAGAATATAACAACTCAAAGGTAATATACATCACAGAACAGTAGATCATCATATACACATATATCGATACACAACAGAGTTTACAAAATAATACATGTCAAGTGGTATAGCAAACCACAATATACAGACGAGTCAAACGAATACATATATCAGAGTTACAAATAAAAGGACTACACAAAAGCTTTAACAAAAAGGAACAAGCTAAATAGTCCATGCGGAAGCAAAATAGGCTAAGTCCAAAAGCACCTAACCTGAAACATCTTGGTCTGACCTGAGTATAAAATACACGGGTCAGTCTAGCTAAACAAATCAGTTAGATAAACTGAACAACAATAAACCTGCAAGGTTACAAAGTATAACAAATATCTCTAAAGGAGATAACACAATCATCTACAAAAGATGAATCATATGATAACAAAACAAGCCTCATATTATCGGCATCTCATAGAAACAAAGGATAGGAATATCCCAAAGCAAGCCAAAAGGCAATAACAAATACCAATAAGGTATACAAGTTCCACAAGGTAAACGCTACGCATCATGCGGCTTAAAAAGACCAACACCGAAGGGCGATACCTAGGGAATATACATATGAATGAAACAACAGAAAATTTGCTCGAGCTCAGTACTGTACAAACAAGGATCCATGAGCCCGAAGACTCCAAACCCAATATCACCCATGCGGCTCATAACGACCAACATCGGAAGCTATACTATAGGGCAACCCAATATCACCCATGCAGCTCATAACGACCAACATCAGAAGCGATACTAAAGGGCAACAAACCCGAAGGCACATACCCGAAGGCAACAAACCGTTGTGGTGAAGGTCAGAGACCCAGTACCGTACACCACTAACTGGCGGAATGTGTCATAACTCTCAAAAAGGAATCCGAAAAGTGGTAACCTGAGTCCCATAACCACTCGTTCGCACTAAACGGTTTACTATCCGTTAGTTAATTTCACACTCAAAGCAGTACAAAGTTCACCTCATATCATCGGTAAACCAAACCCGAAGGTCAAAACGATCAATTGAATAGGTCGGGGATTAATCGGAAAGATAAACGCACAGATTCATGGTCCATGTTTTGCCTAACCATTTAATCGCCCTTCCACTTCGCTCGAAGTGCGAAATTATGCGTGTGTTTTAAATAGAATTTATAAATCGGAGAAGCGAACTTTTAATACGATTTGAAGAAATCATTTATAAAAACCCATGAATGAATTTAGGAAGGAATCATCAAGGTCAAATATGCATAAACAACTAATTGGAATCAATATGCATCGATCAAATTTGGAAAACTAAACGAACAAGGCAATTTGGCAAAAAAATAGCATATTCAGACGTCTAAAAGAAGAGATTCAGACGTCTGAATCTAAAAATAAATTTGTTTTTCAACACAGAATTCAGACGTCTGAATCCATACTTCCAGACGTCTCAAATAGGCAATATTCGGCCTATTTCCTTTCTGGTTGAAAATTAGCCAGTTCAGACGTCTGGAATATAATTTCAAACGTCTGAATCTGGGGGTGAAAATGTTCCCCAGAACAATATTCAGACGTCTGAAATTATGGTTTCAGATGTCTGAAACATGATGGTCAGGCATATCCTGAACCTAGGCCACTATGGCCAAACAAATCGAAAGCAATCGTATGCGTGTTGATTATAGGCTTACGTCAAACGACTACCCAACCTTAACGACACACCCAAACACTCCGAACAACATAAAACATCAACCATATAAGGTTTTACATAGATTTGGCTTCAAAAATTATAATTTGGCAATTTCACCAAAGCAAACCAAATCGAAAGCAAAAGCATATGAACAAGTGTTAGGAATCCATACCCAACGTTAATGAAACCAAGAGAAGTAGATGTGAGTTCAAAACTCACATTTGAACCCAAAAACAAAGAAGAAGGAGTTCAATTTGCAAGGAGAAGACCAACAAATCCCCACTTCTACTCAACTAGCTTCAATCTAAGAATAAAACAAGTATTTTCCTAAGTTTAAGTTTAGGAAATTTCTGAGATTGAAGAGAGAAAGAGATAGAGAAGATGAAGAGGAGCTTACCTATGTCTTCTCTTTGATATTGGAGCAAGAATCAAGTTTGCAAAGAAGAAACTAGGGCTTACAATTTCTATTTCTCTTTCTCTTCCACCATTTCAGTTTTGCTTAAGTTTAAGAAATGAAATGAGGGTGAATGGAGAGGAAATGGACTGAGCTTAGGGGGTTTAGATAGTTAGTGGGCTGAACCCAAACCCAAAACCCAAATAGAAAAAGTTGCAAAATTCAACTTACTCCAAACATATCAAAGCTTATACTCAAAAAGATCGCAAACGCCATTTTAGAACCGATGGAAATGGTTTCGAGTCCAATTCGGTCATTTGCAGAAAGTAACATTTCGGACCAAAAATCCGACTAACGACGCTATATTTAAATAAAACATTTAAATATAAAATCGTTAAATATGCGGGTTGTTAAAGATCTCCCCTCCTTACAAAATTGCGTCCCCGCAATTCCTAGAGACGATCTTTGTAACAACTACATACATACAACATTCAAAAGACAAGAAAATAAGCTTGAGACGAAAAGATATACTCACCGTTCCCAAACAAAGATAGAAAACCCGGATAAGATCGCTCAATAAACTCTCTGGTTTCCCAAGTACAGTCATTGGGATTAGCGGACCATTGAACTTTAACGAGCGGCACGTCCTTGTTCCGAAGGTGTCGCACCTCCGTGTCAAGTACGCGAATAGGTTATTGTACAACAGATAAGTCCGATGAGATCTCAAGCTCTAACAAATCAGGAGAAGCAATAACAGAATCCGACTCCCGAAGACACTTCCGAAGTTGCGAGACGTGAAACACGTCATGAATGCCAGATAAATGAGCATGAAGTGAAACTCTATAAGCCACAGGGCCAATACGTTCAGTAATAGAAAATGGTCCTATAAAGCGAGGAGCCAATTTCCCAGTCGTACTGAAGCGCATAACCCCTTTCAAAGGAGAAACACGAATAAAAACAAGATCACCAATCGAGAACTCGAGAGGTTTCCAACGACTGTCAGCGTAGGATTTCTGGCGACTCTGTGCCTCTTTCATTCTCAACCGGATAAGATCAATCTTCTCAGAAGAATTACGAACAAAATCTGGACCAAGAATAAGCTTCTCTCCAGATTCCAACCAACAAGAAGGTGATCGACATGGCCTTCCATATAAGGCTTCGAAAGGAGCCATACCGATACTAGACTGAAAGCTATTGTTGTAGGAGAACTCTACAAGAGGTAGTGATCCTCCCAACAACCCCCGAAATCAAAAATACAAATACGAAGAAGATCTTCCAAGATACGATTCACCCGTTCAGTCTGTCCGTCAGACTGCGGATAATAAGCTGTACTCAAATTAAGCTTTGTTCCCAAAGCTTGCTGAAGACTCTTCCAAAAATGACTCGTGAATAAGGGATCACGATCACTCACAATAGAACTAGGAACACCGTGAAGTCTCACGATTTCCTTGACATACAACTTAGCCAAATGCGAAGCAGTCCTATTAGACTTAATAGGAATAAAATGAGCAGACTTGGTGAGGCGATCAACAATAACCCAAATACTACAATGGCCCGATCTTGAACGAGGTAGGCCGTCAATGAAATCCATAGAAATCTGATCCCATTTCCACAATGGAATCACTAGAGGTTGAAGAAGACCAGAAGGACGCTGATGTTCGGCCTTAAAACGCTGACAAGTTATGCAATTACTCACATAACACGCCACATCGTGCTTCATGCCTTCCCAATAATAAAGACGATGCATATCAGCATACATCTTACTACTAGCAGGATGAATGGTATACTTAGAACGGTGATAGTCATCAAGAATGTCATGCCTAAGTGCAAAATCAGAAGGCACAAAAAGACGGTTCTTCTTGTGAAGACACCCATGAGAATCAATGCTGAAATCCCGCAACGCCTCATCACAGGATCCAGACTCACAAAGCTGAATAAGATGAAACAAATCAGGATCACGCCGTTGGGCATAGGCAATACGATCCAACAAAATGGGTCGAGCTCCCAAACTAAATAATAGAATAGGAGAATCAGAAGATGAACCTCGATCCCGAATTTCACAAAAAGATAGAGTCTCAAGAATATTCCATTCGGCAAGCATCATAGAAATAACATCCGAATGTTTGCGACTGTAACGACCCGCAAATTCGTACCCCTTGAGTCAACACTATTCTACCTAAATCAACTCAAGTTGCACAGAAATACGAACCATTTGGGTTAAAGAAGAAGAGGTAGAAGAAGGAAATAGAAAACAACAACAGAATCTAACCATCGCAGCGGAATAAAATATAATAGATAATAATGATCTTTACATAAAACAAAACTATCTTTTTATACATACATCATCAGAGTACATCAATCACAGCTCAACATCATTATCATACAACTAGATACACAACTACTCAACACAGCGGAATATATACATATAAAACAAGTATGAGAATACGCATCGTCGTCCAGCTCATCTCCTGAGCTCCACGGCATCATATCCTGTATCCTATAATACTCGGTCTGACCCGAGCATTACAGTTAAATAATACCCGAGTCAGTCTGGAATACCAGCGTGAGAAAACCACACCCAACTGATTATTAAAGTTTCAAAATCCCTTGAAAACAAAAGCATCTCGTAAGACCACGCCACAAATAAACATGTCGGGTTTTTACCTTACGATAGCTAAAACAATTTTTATAGAAATCCTCTGATATTATAATAGGGTCTATATACAAATACTTATAAAATAGCCGAAATTGTTACATTCATTAAATTCCAGCTACTAGCCACAGAGTGGGTAATACAAACAAAACTCGTACAAGGCTCGTACGGAGAATGGATTTCCAACTAATGACTAGGCACTGGGGTACCACCTGTCACAGTACGGGGCCTAGATCACCGTACCGAGGATTACTCCCTTCATCCCCTGCAACACAAGGCCGGAACCATTCCTTACTGAACAGTCCCGAACAAGATAAACCCCGTGGTTGGCGCGACCAACCACCCACTAAGCCGAATAAAAAGGGACATCTAGACAGGGGAAATATCTTGTCCTGCTTGGGCATGACCCACCTAACCTTGCTGCATATCCCCTGATTTTCAGTCATTCCCATTTGATGAGGCTTGAGGCTAAGCGTTACCTTTTTAGAACGTTTCACTTAGAATGCCCATCGCCCTCCTAACGATGTTCCGAAAGCATTCGTCCATACAAGTCCATCCCGGGTTCGAACGGAACCGAAGGCACTATTCCTACTACATCCATTTTGGAAATATCCTCAGGATTAGTAGCGACTAGCCCTTGCACTTCACTGCTCCATCTTCGAATCCAAAATCGTTTACACGAAACGTACAAACCGGATCGAAGTGGTTTTCGAGAAACTAATCTCGATCCCGGTCTCTTCGAAACGATCAACGCATTTGTCCAATATTGATAGTCAGTTATTTAACTATCAATTAATATTCACAAACAACCATCCAACAATAAATAATTTTCCGGATTATTTATTAACCTCAAAATATCTTCACAAGATATATTTCTATTTTCAACCCTTTGAAAAACAGTTTCAAAACCATCTTTCTTTCATAATAAACTTTCCCAAATATTTTCTATCTCCTCCGAAATCACCAAGCACAAAACTAGATTTTAAAAATAATTTAAAACACTTTACTTTGAAATATCCTTTAAAACATTTAAGCTAAACTACTTCAATAATTTGTTAAAAATACATACTATATGAATATTTGAAAATAAAGTTACTAAATAAAATATAAAACTAGATTTTTACTTTTGAAAACAAAATACTAAGTCACTCTTTAAATAATTACTACTATAATAGATTTGAGAAAATATTTACTTTAGAATTTAAATATTAGGCAAAACTTGCTTTTTACAACAACTTTAAAACCTTTATATTTATTTAAAAATTTACTTTAAAATAAATGTACTTGGTTATCCAGAGAAAATCCCAACTTAAATCAATTTCCCTAATTGATTTCCAATTCATTCCCTTTTAATTCAGAATCTATTAATTTCATATTTCCTTCCCTAATTTTGATTTAAAAATATTTTAACTAAAAATTCCAATTTTTAGATTTCTCAATTACTTCTTTATTCATTTAAATAAATTTAAACTTTGAATTTTATATAATTCTTTATTTCTTTAATTGATATAACTTAAGTTTGCAAATTATCAATTTCATTTTATTCAAAAATCTATTTCTCTTCATACTTGAAGTTATTTATTATCATTTTCATATTACTTCTATTTCTTTTCAATTCATTCTTATTTTATTCAAACTTTCTATAATATTTCGCTCACAAATTTACTTCCTTTTAATTTCTTTTCAACAACCAAATTCATATATTTTGGTAATTCATTATACCCGAATATCCAATCAAAACATAACATTCAATATTCCAATATAACTCATCATAGGATATCAAATAATTACGGCAGAGAATATTGAATGATTTAAATAAATGTGAGGGGTCCAGTTGGATCCCTCCAACCTGTTTTTCATGCATCCACAAATGTTAGCACAATATAATATGCCAATTTCAAAATATCATACTATACCACATCAATCAATTCAGCCATTCAAACAATTATTTAAATTTAATCATTTAAATTTAAATTTAAACTGAGTGAGATTAACTCACCTTTACAGTCATTTGCAGTCCACTTCAATTCTGTCTTGGTTTTCCCGGTTTATAACCTTGTATAAACATTTATACAGTTTATTAACATTTGAACTAATCAAATGACTAACTCCATTTATTAAATTTAATTTAACATCTTTAAACTAATAATTTTCTTTAACACATTATCTTTAGTAATCCAATAATTTAAATAAGTTAATTAAAATAGTTAAATCATCAAATCCACTTCCGTTAAAATAAACTAGTAGGATAAAAAAAAAAAATTTTAACCACTAAAATGATTAAATGAGTTCGCTAAGCAAATCTATATCCATAACATATTATTTTATAAATAGACTAGTAAAAACAAAAAAATAGATATATATGTATTTATTTTATTTTGAAACTATACCTATACAAATAATCTACATGGGTTAAAATCTGATTTCTTTATATCACTTCCAACATTTTCGATTGCCTATTTATTTTTTTCCAAATCTTATATAAGTTCTTTTTTTTTCTACTTTTACTGCAACCATATATTTATCTATATATATGTTTTATTATTAAATTTATAATCTGTATATATTTATATACTTTGTTGCAGTTCAAACTTTCTCTGTATATAAATTTAAATTTTAACAGTAATCTATTAAATCCCAAAATTAAATTGTAAAAACAAAGAATACCTTACTGCCCTCGAAACTTCGATCTGCCGTCGCGACTTCATCACGACATCGATCTTGGCCGTAACTCGAGACCACCGAAGACCCTGCCTCTGACCTCCACCCAGCATTGCATTCCCAGAATCCCTAACAAGCTCATCACTTCCCTCATCACATAACAACAGCCCAAAGCCTCACGCGAAACCACCCTACTCGAGCGCCAGAATCAGTCGCGAAGCCCACGTCGCGACTTCAAGTGCGGTGTCGACCACAATACCATCACGCGACTCAACTCTAAACCCTAGGTCGTAGCAACACGCCATCGCCAAACACATTCGCGGCCTCCTTCAAAGCCGAAGCTCAAACTCGATTCTTGAGGACGTGATTATATTCATCTAGGGTTTTCGAACGAAGATCTCGGCCTGGAACCAACAAGGCCTCGCTCGCGACTGGAGTTTCGAATTGAAGACAAATGGGGATTCCTCTCCTCCGATTTCATAAAGTTCGAACAAGTGGGGAACTAAAAGGGAATTGACGATTTCTTTTCTTAACCTGTTCGGCCATTTTTTTTATTAACCGAGAGAAAATTTCAATTACTTTCCCTTCAGGCTTCGGCCATAATTTATTTAAGAGGAAATGAATCTGAAGAGAGGGGAAAAGGAGCTTGCATTAGAAGCTAGGAAAGTGTGGCTTCTATGAAAAGGTTGACTATGTAAATTAAAGTTAATTAATTCTTCTATGCATTTACGGGTTGTACGATCCAACGGTAACTCCGAACACTGCGAAAATTGAAATCCGATAATAATACAATATTACGGATCCAATGGAACCAGTTTCGTCGAATTTCGAGACTGTGCCTCGGAAGGCTATTTTTAAATTCAATTTAAACTATAAAAATTTTAAAACTGAACAAACCATTGGTAAATTAAATTTTACAACTTCTATTATCCTCAGTATTACCAATATAAAATTTATAAGCCTTCAAATTATTTTTAACAGGCTTAAAATCCTAGATTCAACAATTTACCCAATTTCTAATTATTAAATTCTATTATTTAATTATCAAATAATAGCGATATTTGTACTTCAAGTTAAGATTGCTCTATTGAATATTTAAAATCAATTAAATATTCTAATTTTAAATGCTCGAAAATTCCGGGTCGTCACATTCCTCCCCCCTTAAAAGAATTTCGTCCCCGAAATTACTAATTAGGAAGAATGATCCAAAACCCATTACTATTTTCCAAAACCAAACATTCTCATCAACTTGCCAAAACAATCTTTTAATCAAAGACACCCCAACTTCCTTTCTAACTTTTCAACTTATCCATAAGTCCCAAACAATATCTCTTACTTATCAATTCAAATTTAAACTTAAATTCAAATTTTAAGTTATCAAAATTTTCTCAAAATTTTTCTAACTCCCTAAATTTCCGAAAATTTTGCCAGCGTCTCCTTTGCGCGGCTGACTCGGTACAACTACAAAATGGCTCTATGGCCTCCCAAATCCAAAAAGAAAACAAAAAGCCAAGTGGCTCAATCCAAATCCCAATCAAATTCCGTACCAACATTAAATACATACCTTTTTTGTCGAGCATTTCAAAATTATCTTTTGAAATCAAGAACCAATTTTCTTTTCTCTTTATAATACCTGCATATCCTGTTTAGCACTAATATCCAATCACAGTATCCCAAAAACATTTATCGACTTCTTTACAATGTCAATATTTATCCAAATATCAACTTAGAATATATTTGCAATATTCAATTTCCAATTAAGAACTCACCGTACCTTTCTTAAGTTTAGTGTAAACATTATATATGTTTCTTATATTTATTTCCATTTTACCACTTCAGTTTATATCATTTCTATTCAAATTGATTCTTTCATTTCCATATGAATTCAATTTATCTTAAACTCTAAATATTTATATTTTATTTTTCATTTATACTGATTCATGTCCTTATTTTAATTAGTTTCATTTACTAACTTATTTCAATTTCCAATTTGAAATTCTTTTATCGTTAACAAAATTTTCCAAAATTTCCAAAAATTTTCTAACTCCCAAAATTTCTGAAATTTTTTGGCAGAATCTCCTTTGTACGGAGGAGCTTTTACAATTTGACAAAAGAGATAAATATATATACATCGACCCACACGGTCGGAAAAACCAAAAACAGTTCATATTTCCTATTTTTATTGCGTAGGCGTACCTTATTTAGCATTTTAAGCAAGCGGCTTATTATTTTTAGCATAAAGCACAACCAAATCCATCCACACGGCTCCCAGGTACCTGTACTTACTCAATTTAAACATGTAAGTGCCAAATATATGCAGTTTAACTATATTTCACTTAGTTACAATGGTTAAAACATATGAATTCTAAGAGAAATTCACACTAACATTTTTCTGTAAGCAACTTATACAGTTTTCATACTAATCTAACTGTTTCAATTAATTTTATAAACCATTTTCATTCATTTTGAATGGTTTTCAATCCATTCGTATACAACTTCATCAATTTGAATGGTTTAAAACTCAATCGTTTACATTAATTTATTTTTAAGCAAATTGAACTCACATTTAATTCAATTGCTCTCAAAACCAATTTATTTTATTCCTATTCATCCAAGGTATTTTAATAACTTCTAATTATATTCAATAACAATTTATTCTCTGCAAATTTGACGAGATTTATGTGAATAAATAAGCACTTGAGTTTTATAATCAATTTAAATGGATTTCAACTCAATTTATACTGAATTCTATTCCATTTTTAAATTTATTCACAATCCATATATTCTCAGTTTCATTGCATTTCAATTTTATTAACCAAACTAGTCCATTCAAAACCGTTAACAACTTAGGTTCCATCTCCAATACTAATTAAATTTCCTTTTTATTTTAATCCGTTCACAATCATTTATTTAGCTCGACACATTCCATTTAAATTTCATTTACAATCCATTTATTTATATTTCATTCCATATTTGTTTAATCCAAACTATTTTATTTAGCTCAAAACAAACCAAGCTATACCATTCAATAACCATTTCTCAACTTATTTAAACCACTTTTCATTTGATACTTATTTATTCCATCATTTATTTATTCAATATAATTAGTTTATCCACATTTACTAAAATTAATCTAATAAACTCGAAACATTCTATTTCCCTTATTGTCTCAAGTTATTTCAATTCCTTAACAACTTAAATGGTTTAAAATTATTTATTTAAGAATATCTTTCCATCAAATATTATTTATAACTCGCCGAATTTTATTTCGATTAAAATTCATTTCCACTTGATTTAAATCCAACCTAATATCATTAAACTTGGTTCACGTTGAATTCAATTCAACTCTCCTTTATTCATTTAGCTTAAGTCAATTTACTTCAATTTATTCTAATTTTACACTTAAGCTCATTCTCATCTTACAAACAAAGTTCTCTTTTCAATTTAACTTGATTCTATTTTAATCCAATCTCATCTCCAACTACAAATTTATTTGATTAGTTATTATAAAATTTTACCTTTTAGATTCAAATCATTCAATTTAGTACAAAGCCATTTCCAACTTATTTCCACTTATTTGGATTTTATTTGCACATTCAAACCATTACTATTTTAATCCATTTACATTATTATCCGATACACTTCAATTATATTTAATTTGTTAACACTTCAAGCTAAATTTTCAACTTACCACCCAATTTTATTAACTTACACTGCAATTTCATTCACAAATCATTTAATTAATTGCAAGGCCACTGCAATTATATTTTCTTCACTAATGATTCAAGTCGAATTTGATTTATAGCTTGAGTTCTATTCCCAATCTTCATTATTAGCTTACAATTCAGCTTATATTTAACTACATTGAACTCCATTTACACATTTCATTAACTAATTTATTATCAATTAGTTCTTCTCTTATTTATAATCCAACTCTTGAATTTTAATCCCAAATATCACTGTATTTAATTTTCCTAGTTCAATTTAGTTGGCAATTCAAGTTTTGATTTTTATTCTATTCTCCAATTCATCAATAATATTTATTTTGGAGTTTTATATCTCACTTTTCAAATTTAATAAGTCACAACTTATTATTTACACAATTCCATCCATTATAGGCTTGAATATATTATTCTTTTATTTTAACTCAAGCCTTATGCTTATTTATATCCCAAGCATATTTTTATTCCATGCAATTTAATTCTGATTCTTTTATAAGTCATTCTAATTTATTTACTTCAATCCAATCCTTATTTATCTCATTTTTCATTTGTTCAGGTAAGAATCTAATTCCATTCAACAACTCAATTGAATCTTTTTATTCCAATTCAATTTTATTTTAACTCAAATTTATTTAATTCAATTCGAGTTCAACTTAATTCAAATATAACTGGATATTATTTTCAGCCTACTCAATTACTTCAATGCAGTTTAAATTTTATTTTCCAATCCAAGTTAATTTCATTTTTAACCTTTCCCTTTAAATTTAAATTCCAACATTCAAAGCTTATATTTCCTTCCTGATTTAACACTCATCTCAAATCACAATTCTCAAAAGTTAAACCAATCCTGTTTTATTTCCAACAAATTCCAAATTTATAAGTTATCAAACTTTTTGTATGCCATAAACATTCTTAGTCAAAACCCCAAGGTTTAAACAATCTTTCAACACTTCAAAATTCTTTGTGAAACACTTATATCTAAAATTCCTTGCATTTTCAAAATCAACCAAATTTCTTCAACAAACTTAAATCCAAAACGACATGGTAGCAATCCCTCTTTTTGGAAACTCGAAAATGAACACCGATAATGTCGCGATCATCATCGGAATTATTTTCCAGCGACTGTAAAGAGTTCAATACTTTTCTTTCTTTTAAAACCCTTCAAGTATTTTTGAATTCCAAATCTCTCTAGATTTCACATCCCATTCATAAATATTCCTCACATATGTATTATTGCTTTTCAATTTTAATTTAAATCGAATTTTAACTATAATTCATATTTATAAACTTCACTTTATAATGAATCCATTTCCTAATACTTTGGTTGTATTTCCAATTTCTACTTAGATTTTTACATAATGATGATAATAATTTAATGTTATCATTTCTAACATCCAAGCAAGCACTTATTAGCTAAAATAGTTTACAAAAACTTTTCTTTATATCAAAATATAATTTGGGTAAAATTATTTCATGTGACGCCCCACCTCTATACCCACGCTAGCCAAGAACACTACGGAGTAGTGCTGTCAACTAGCACGGAGAATAAGGCTGTTGAGGAGCGACCATCCATGTAATTTCTTATCACACGATGGCTATAAATAATCTTCGGAAACAAACATAGAAATAAGCATAACGCAAATCAGTCACAGATATCCATATCACAAAGGCGGAAGAAGATATGAATATATAACTAACACATGAAAGTGTACATCAGAGTAGTGGTCAGTAAGATCCACGATAATACAAAAGAATAGCAACACGTGCTATACAAAAGAATACAACTATGAGTCTATATCTCAAGTGTATACAACAAAAACTGCTAATCTAAATAGTTAGCCAAAAGTCAGAGTGATGAATCCCTGGGAAGAAGTCAAGCAGAAGCACCTGTAACATCTCGGTCTGACCCGAGTATTATTTAAGAAAATAATAAATGGATCAGTCTAGCTATAAATATCAGACGACATGATATAACATAAAAGATATGGCATAAACATAAACATCCATAAAAACATACCACTATAAGTATGTAAATAATGATCAACAGAAGATCAATCAATAAGAGATAATCAATATCACAAGAATCTTCTCAAAGATTCGAAGAGGGCATCATACCCTAAAATTGTACTCATAACAAGTCAATGACATAAATTCCAGAAATCAACACGAGAAATCCAGAAATCATAAAAAGGGAAAGAGGCCTATCACATGACGGTCCGAAGACCATGGGGAGCTACCCCGCATGTGTGAATGGAATCACACAGATTGAGGTCAAGACTAACCAAAAAGCAGAAAGGTATGTGTGAATGGAATCACACAAGTGGTGTCTAGTCTAACCTTGCAATGAAAGAGACATCGCGCAATTGCTAGTCTAATTCATAAAACGATCATCAAGATCAACGAGAAGTGTCAATTACACTAAGCTAGTAAATATAGAAGTTTAGCTTCATGTCCCATAACCACTTGCTTAACTTAAATATTTACGAACAAACTGTAAATCTTCACTAATAAAATTGTCACAAGGGGTTCAATCGAACAAGTCCAAGAATTAACCGACGAAGTGAACGCAAGCGTTTCATACCACTTGTTTTACTAAGTCGTTTAATTAGATTTCTCATCCGAGTGAGGTAAAGGCTTGTATATACTAATAGATTGGAAAACGGTTTAAGAAAAGAGCTTTGTTATTAAAAATAGAGTTGAAATTGTTTGTTAAAAGAGTTTTGATATTTACTACTAGTATTAAAACCTTTATATTATAAAGTGACAAAACACAGAAGCAATTGTAGAAACAATCAGTCACAAAAATCGCATACGGAGATGTGAATAAAATCCAAGGAAATCAGCTCAATGTTTTTCAGATAAGATCCCCTACGGAGGGGGGGTCCGGGGGGGTGGCAACCCCCCAAGGTGGGGGTGCGGGGGCAACGCCACCGATTCCGAGCGACCTAACCTGGGCAGAGCGACCTAAGCTCAGGAAATTCACCAAACAACTAAAAATTGGAGTTTTTCGCCAATCCAATCCAAATCAAATGCAAATGTACATGCTAAAGTGATGGGGAATCATTCCCAACGGTCCAATATAGTTATAGACTAGAATTGTGAGATAAAAATCTCACCTTTGCACTAAAATTTATGAAGATGAAGCTTGAAAGCAAGGAGAAGCAAGGAGAAGCAATCCTAAGCTTGAATCCAATATCTTCTACTTGAATTTGGAGTTGAATGTTGGATTTGCAATTGAATTTGTGCTTGGAGTTTTAATTTCCCATTCTCTTCACCATTAATGCCCAAGCTTGAGTTAGTTAGGAAATTTATGAAGAGTGAGGAGAAGGGGGTTGGAACTTGGGCTTAATAGGCTAAACTAACCCAAAGTCCAAAGCGGGAAAAGTTAGTGAAATTTCACTAACTCCAAACCTATCGAAGTTTATACTTAAAAAATTGTAAACGGCATTTCGAACTCAATGGAAGTGGTCTCGAGTCCTAATTTGACCGTTTGCAAAAAGTAGCTTTTCGGACCAATATCCGATTAACGACAAAATATTTAAATAAAATATTTAAATATTATATCGATAAATATGCGGGTTGTTACATTTCATTTACCCACATTTAAAACAATACTGTGTCGATTGTTCTCTTCAAGTGTTTAGAAACCCCTTCGAGACAGTTGTCCAGACTGTGCCGACGAAGGTTCATATGCCACTCAACAAACCAATCAACACAACATTAAAACAATTTATATTCACTAACAAATACGCAATTATATCTATTAACACGGCCAGACTCATTCTAGAGTACTATAGTCTCTATTTTATGAGTAATTCCTACCAGAGCCAAGGTTATCTCCAACCTATGCTCTGATACCAAATGTAACGACCCGCAAATCCGTACCCCTTGAGTCAGCACTATTCTACCTAAATCAACTCAAGTTGCACAGAAATACGAACCATTTGGGTTAAAGAAGAAGAGGTAGAAGAAGGAAATAGAAAACAACAACAGAATCTAACCATCGCAGCGGAATAAAATATAATAGATAATCATGATCTTTACATAAAACAAAACTATCTTTTTATACATACATCATTAGAGTACATCAATCACAGCTCAACATCAATATCATACAACTAGATACACAACTACTCAACACAGTGGAATATATACATATAAAACAAGTACGAGAATACGCATCGTCGTCCAGCTCATCTTCTGAGCTCCACGGCATCATATCCTGTATCCTATAATACTCGGTCTGACCCGAGCATTACAGTTAAATAATACCCGAGTCAGTCTGGAATACCAGCGTGAGAAAACCACACCCAATTGATTATTAAAGTTTCAAAAATCCTTTGAAAACAAAAGCATCTCGTAAGACCACGCCACAAATAAACATGTCGGGTTTTTACCTTACGATAGCTAAAACAATTTTTATAGAAATCCTCTGATATTATAATAGGGTCTATATACAAATACTTATAAAATAGCCGAATTTGTTACATTCATTAAATTCCAGCTACTAGCCACAGAGTGGGTAATACAAACAAAAACTCGTACAAGGCTCGTAGGGAGAATGGATTTTCAACTAATGACTAGGCACTGGGGTACCACCTGTCACAGTACGGGGCCTAGATCACCGTACCGAGGATTACTCCCTTCATCCCCTGCAACACAAGGCTGGAACCATTCGTTACTGAACAGTCCCGAACAAGATAAACCCCGTGGTTGGCGCGACCAACCACCCACTAAGCCGAATAAAAAGGGACATCTAGACAGGGGAAATATCTTGTCCTGCTTGGGCATGATCCGCCTAACCTTGCTGCATATCCCCTGATTTTCAGTCATTCCCATTTGATGAGGCTTGAGGCTAAGCGTTACCTTTTTAGAAAGTTTCACTTAGAATGCCCATCGCCCTCCTGACGATTTTCCGAAAGCATTCGTCCATACAAGTCCGTCCCGGGTTCGAACGGAACCGAAGGCACTATTCCTACTACATCCATTTTGGAAATATCCTCAGGATTAGTAGCGACTAGCCCTTGCACTTCACTGCTCCATCTTCGAATCCAAAATCGTTTACACGAAATGTACAAACCGGATGGAAGTGGTTTTCGAGAAACTAATCTCGATCTCGGTCTCTTCGAAACGATCAACGCATTTGTCCAATATTGATAGTCGGTTATTTAACTATCAATTAATATTCACAAACAACCATCCAACAATAAATAATTTTCCAAATTATTTATTAACCTCAAAATATCTTCACAAGATATATTTCTATTTTCAACCCTTTGAAAAACAGTTTCAAAACCATCTTTCTTTCAGAATAAACTTTCCCAAATATTTTCTATCTCCTCCGAAATCACCAAGCACAAAACTAGATTTTAAAAATAATTTAAAACACTTTACTTTGAAATATTCTTTAAAACATTTAAGCTAAACTACTTCAATAATTTGTTAAAAATACATACTATATGAATATTTGAAAATAAAGTTACTAAATAAAATATAAAACTAGATTTTTTTACTTTTGAAAACAAAATACTAAGTCACTCTTTAAATAATTACTACTATAATAGATTTGAGAAAATACTTACTTTAGAATTTAAATATTAGCCAAAATTTGCTTTTTACAACAACTTTAAAAACTTTAAATTTATTTAAAAATTTACTTTAAAAAAAATGTACTTGGTTATCCAGAGAAAATCCCAACTTAAATCAATTTCCCTAATTGATTTCCAATTCTTTCCCTTTTAATTCAGAATCTATTAATTTCAGATTTCCTTTCCTAATTTTGATTTAAAAATATTTTAACTAAAAATTCCAATTTTTAGATTTCTCAATTACTTCTTTATTCTTTTAAATAAATTTAAACTTTGAATTTTATATAATTCTTTATTTCTTTAATTGATATAACTTAAGTTTACAAATTATCAATTTCATTTTATTCAAAAATCTATTTCTCTTCATACTTGAAGTTATTTATTATCATTTTCATATTACTTCTATTTCTTTTCAATTCATTCTTATTTTATTCAAACTTTCTATAATTATTTCGCTCACAAATTTACTTCCTTTTAATTTCTTTTCAACAATCCAATTCATATATTTTGGTAATTCATTATACCCGAATATCCAATCAAAACAAAACATTCAATATTCCAATATCACCATCATAGGATATCAAATAATTACAGCAGAGAATATTGAATGATTTAAATAAATGTGAGGGGTCCAATTGGATCCCTCCAACCTGTTTTTCCTGCATCCACAAATGTTAGCACAATATAATATGCCAATTTCAAAATATCATACTATACCACATCAATCAATTCATCCATTCAAACAATTATTTAAATTTAATCATTTAAATTTAAATTTAAACCGAGTGAGATTAACTCACCTTTACAGTCGTTTGCAGTCCACTTCAATTCTGTCTTGGTTTTCCCAGTTTATAACCTTGTATAAACATTTATACAGTTTATTAACATTTGAACTAATCAAATGACTAACTCCATTTATTAAATTTAATTTAACATCTTTAAACTAATAATTTTCTTTAACACATTATCTTTAGTAATCCAATAATTTAAATAAGTTAATTAAAATAGTTAAATCATCAAATCCACTTCCGTTAAAATAAACTAGTAGGATAAAAAATATTTTTAACCACTAAAATGATTAAATGAGTTCGTTAAGCAAATCTATATCCATAACATATTATTTTATAAATAGACTAGTAAAAACAAAAAAATAGATATATATATATATATATGTATGTATTTATTTATTTTGAAACTATACCTATACAAATAATCTACATGGGTTAAAATCTGATTTCTTTATATCACTTCCAACATTTTCGATTGCCTATTTATTTTTTTCCAAATCTTATATAAGTTCTTTTTTTTTTCTACTTTTACTGCAACCATATATTTATCTATATATACGTTTTATTATTAAATTTATAATCTGTATATATTTATATACTTTGTTGCAGTTCAAACTTTCTCTGTATATAAATTTAAATTTTAACAGTAATCTATTAAATCCCAAAATTAAATTGTAAAAACAAAGAATACCTTACTGCCCTCGAAACTTCGATCTGCCGTCGCGACTTCATCACGACATCGATCTTGGCCGTAACTCGAGACCACCGAAGACCCTGCCTCTGACCTCCACCCAGCATTGCATTCCCAGAATCCCTAACAAGCTCATCACTTCCCTCATCACATAACAACAACCCAAAGCCTCACGCGAAACCACCCTACTCGAGCGCCAGAATCAATCGCGAAGCCCAATTCGCGACTTCAAGTGCAGTGCCGACCACAATACCATCGCGCGACTCAACTCTAAACCCTAGGTCGCAGCAACACGCCATCGCCAAACACATTCGCGGCCTCCTTCAAAGTCGAAGCTCAAACTCGATTTGTTGAGGACGTGATTATATTCATCTAGGGTTTTCGAACGAAGAACTCGGCCTGGAACCAACAAGGCCTCGCTCGCGACTGGAGTTTCGAATTGAAGACAGATGGGGATTCCTCTCCTCCGATTTCATAAAGTTTGAACAAGTGGGGAACTAAAAGGGAATTGATGATTTCTTTTCTTAACCTGTTCGGCTATTTTTTTTTTATTAACCGAGAGAAAATTTCAATTACTTTCCCTTCAGGCTTCGGCCATAATTTATTTAAGAGGAAATGAATCTGAAGAGAGGGGAAAAGGAGCTTGCATTAGAAGCTAGGAAAGTGTGGCTTCTATGAAAAGTTGACTATGTAAATTAAAGTTAATTAATTCTTCTATGCATTTACGGGTTGTACGATCCAACGGTAACTCCGAACACTGCGAAAATTGAAATCCGATAATAATACAATATTACGGATCCAATGGAACCAGTTTCGTCGAATTCCGAGACTGTGCCTCGGAAGGCTATTTTTAAATTCAATTTAAACTATAAAAATTTTAAAACTGAACAAACCATTGGTAAATTAAATTTTACAACTTCTATTATCCTCGGTATTACCAATATAAAATTTATAAGCCTTCAAATTATTTTTAACAGGCTTAAAATCCTAGATTCAACAATTTACCCAATTTCTAATTATTAAATTCTATTATTTAATTATCAAATAAATAGCGATATTTGTACTTCAAGTTAAGATTGCTCTATTGAATATTTAAAATCAATTAAATATTCTAATTTTAAATGCTCGAAAATTCCGGGTCGTCACAGCGACTAAGCGCATCAACAACACGATTACCCTTACCAGGGGTATACTGGATATCAAAGTCATAGGAAGCAAGAAACTCGAGCCAACGCTGTTGTCTCATATTGAGTTCCTTCTGAGTGAACAAATACTTCAAAGATTTATGATCGGTATAAAGAATGAAGCGCTCGCCCAATAAATAGTGTCGCCAAATCTTCAAGGCAAAGACAATGGTGGCTAACTCAAGATCATGAGTGGCATAGCGAACTTCATTCGGACGCAGTTGCCTAGAAGCATAAGCAACTACCCGATCCTTCTGCATAAGAACAGCACCGAGACCACTACCACAAGCATCGGTGTAGACAACAAGATCATGATTCCCCTCGGGAACCACAAGAATAGGAGCATTAGTGAGAATTTCCTTCAATGTCTGAAAGGAAGCTTCACACTTGTCGGACCAATCAAAACGAATGCCTTTCCAAGTAAGGCAGGTGAGAGGAAGCACAACTCGGGAAAAATCCTTAATGAACCGACGGTAATAACCCGCCAATCCAAGGAAACTACGAATCTCATGAACATTCTCAGGCCTCTTCAAATTCTAGATGGCTTCGATCTTTGAAGGATCGACAGAAATGCCATCGGAAGATACAACATGGCCTAAGAACTTAACCTTATTCTCCCAAAAATGGCACTTGGAGAATTTGGCTCTAAGATGATGATGACGGAGGGTACTCAAGACAATTCTCAAGTGATTAGCATGCTCAGCTTCAGACTTAGAATAAATAAGGATATCATCAATGAACACAAGAACGAACTTATCGAGATATTCCCAGAATACCCGATTCATGAGATCAACAAAGAAAGCAGGAGCGTTCGTCAAACCGAACGGCATAACGAGCCACTCAAAAGAACCATAACGAGCACGGAAAGCGGTAAGAGGAATGCTATCCTCCGCGACTCGTAACTGATGAAAACCTGTGGCAAAGTCTAGCTGAGAAAAGACCTTAGCACCACTCAATAGATCGAACATATCATCGATCCTAGGCAATGGATACCTATTCCTGATGGTTAACTCGTTAAGTTTGCGATAGTCAATGCAAAGCCTAAGAGTTCCATCAGACTTCTTCACGAAGACGACCGTGGATCCCCACGGAGAAAAACTGGACTGAATCAACTGCTTGGACTCAAGCTCTAAAAGCTGCTTCTTGAGTTCCTCATTTTCCTTTGTAGACATCCTCGTGGGAGGACGACTAACTAGCTGCGCGCCTGGAATGAGATCAATGCGGAACTCAATTGCCCGCTTAGGTGGCAAACCCGAGACAGGCTCAAAAACATCAGAAAATTCACAAGCAATAGGAATACGAGATATATCATCATCATCTCGTGAATCAAGAAAATGCAAAGCCATTTCGGAATTATCCACATTCCGAAGAACAAGAGATAACTGAGTGGGCGAATCCGGATGTCGACGATACAAAATTTTCTCCGAACAAATAATCATGGCATCATATCATACTAGCTAGTCCATACCCAAAATCATATCAAATCCCAGACAAGATATAACGTGCAGATTCGCACGAAAAGAAAAGCCACATAAAACAATCTCAACATCATCACAAAGCATACTAAGGGTCGCAGATCCCCCAATAGGATTCGCAATCCTTAAAGAAGTAACCAAACAAGAAACATCCATAGATAAATTATCAACGAGCTTTTTCGATACGAAAGAATGTGAAGCATCCATATCAAAAAGAACTCGTATACTAGGATCATGAAATAAAATAGAACCTTCCAAAATAGATGGAGATATACCTTTGGGCTGAGAAGGACCTTCAGAAGCCTTAGCAGCATAAAGCTTGCTAGACTTGGCACCAGCCGGAACAGTAGGGCAAGCTGAAACATGATGACCTTCCTTCTTGCAATAGCGGCAGAAGAGAGGCTTAGGACAAGCTTGAATAATATGATCAGGAGAACCACAATTGAAACACTTCCGAATGAAAGGTGTTCCAGAAGGCTGAGGCTGAGAACTAGAACCACCAGTCTTCTTCTTCTTAGAAGGAAAAGGCCTGGACTTCTGAATTGGAAACTGCCTCTTGTTGGGGTTCTTGGAAACCTCAACACCAACATCACTATCACACTCCTTCTCGACAGTCTCGAGATGAAGCGCAGAATCAACTAACTCCTCAAAAGAAATCTTAAGCTGGAGCAACAAAGACTTCTTAAGATATTTCTTAAGACCAGAAACAAACTTCAAATTCTTCTTATAAGAAGTGCTAATGAATTCAAGACCATACTTAGATAAAGCCTTGAATGATGCAACATACACAGAAACAGAAGATTTTCCTTGCTTCAACTCAAGGAAGCGACGGGTCAATAAAACTTTTTTAGATTCAGGAACGAACTTGAGTTTAAATCGCTACCGAAACTGAGTCCAAGAAAGAGTAGACTCATCAATTTCGGCTATAAGAAGCTCATACCAATCAAGAGAACGCTCTTATAATAAGCTAGAAGTTACAAGAACTCTATCATGGTCAGAAAGATCCATACGAGAGAAGATACGCTCGCACATGCGAAACCAAGCTTGGACTTCAAGAACAGACTCGGAGCCTTTAAACGGCTTTCCCCCAAGATGATCAAAATCACTGCACTAGCGTGCAAAGCCAGACTTTGCGAGGTGGAGACACTCGAGGAGGAACTGGAGGCTGAGTGCTCCTAAACAACTCCAAAATCTGATCGGCAGACATATAAACGCCATCCGGATGTGAGCCACTGGATTGCCCAGCATCCGAACGTCGTCCTCTGCCTCTTCCAGCCATACGCTGAAAGTAAGATAAGAACAAGATTATTCACAAGGTAGATAATCAAGATGGAATACTATGGAATAAAATACATTCCTAGACGTATTCCCCAAATTCCATCTAACCTTTGATAGTAGAAGGAATAGAAAGCCACGATGACTCAAAGATTTGTATCACTTATATACTTTGATGTATCGTAATATGTGCATCTATTCTGTGTTTATCATATTTTGTTCTGAACTCAGCTCTGATACCATGCTGTGACGCCCCACCTCTATACCCACGCTAGCCAAGGACACTACAGGGTAATGCCGTCAACTAACACGGAGAATAAGGCTGGTTAGGATCGACCATCTATAGCCTTGCTCTAACTATCTATTGAATACATCGACAATAGACATACAAAGCAGGTCGACATACCTAAAGAATACTTAAAACAAAACCATAGGTGGTTGAAGGATCCATCAGAACAGAATATAACAACTCAAAGGTAATATACATCACAGAACAGTAGATCATCATATACACATATATCGATACACAACAGAGTTTACAAAATAATACATGTCAAGTGGTATAGCAAACCATAATATACATACGAGTCAAAAGAATACATATATCAGAGTTACAAATAAAAGGACTACACAAAAGCTTTAACAAAAAGGAACAAGCTGAATAGTCCATGCGGAAGCAAAATAGGCTAAGTCCAAAAGCACCTAACCTGAAACATCTCGGTCTGACCCGAGTATAAAATACACGGGTCAGTCTAGCTAAACAAATCAGTTAGATAAACTGAACAACAATAAATCTGCAAGGTTACAAAGTATAACAAATATCTCTAAAGGAGATAACACAATCATCTACAAAAGATGAATCATATGATAACAAAACAAGCCTCATATCATCGGCATCTCATAGAAACAAAGGATAGGAATATCCCAAAGCAAGCCAAAAGGCAATAACAAATACCAATAAGGTATACAAGTTCCACAAGGTAAACGCTATGCATCATGCAGCTTAAAAAGACCAACACCAAAGGGCGATACCTAGGGAATATACATATGAATGAAACATCAGAAAATTTGCTCGAGCTCAGTATTGTACAAACAAGGATCCATGAGCCCGAAGACTCCAAACCCAATATCACCCATGCTGCTCATAACGACCAACATCGGAAGCGATACTATAGGGCAACCCAATATCACCCATGCGGCTCATAACGACCAACATCGGAAGCGATACTAAAGGGAAACAAACCCAAAGGCACAAACTCGAAGGCACATACCCGAAGGCAACAAACCGTAGTGGTGAAGGTCAGAGACCCAGTACTGGACACCACTAACTGGCGGAATGTGTCATAACTCTCAAAAAGGAATTCGAAAAGTGGTAACGTGAGTCCCATAACCACTCGTTCGCACTAAACGGTTTACTATCCGTTAGTTAATTTCACACTCAAAGCGGTACAAAGTTCACCTCATATCATCGGTAAACCAAACCCGAAGGTCAAAACGATCAATTGAATAGGTCGGGGATTAATCGGAAAGATAAACGCACAGATTCGTGGTCCGTGTTTTGCCCAACCATTTAATCACCCTTCCACTTCGCTCGAAGTGCGAAATTGTGCGTGTGTTTTAAATAGAATTTATAAATCGGAGAAGCGAACTTTTAATACGATTTGAAGAAATCATTTATAAAAACCCGTAAATGAATTCAGAAAGGAATCATCAAGGTCAAATATGCATAAACAACTAATTGGAATCAATATGCATCGATCAAATTTGGAAAACTAAACGAACAAGGCAATTTGGCAAAAAAACAGCATATTCAGACGTCTGAAAGAAGAGATTCAGACGTCTGAATCTAAAAATAAATTTGTTTTTCAACACAGAATTCAGACGTCTGAATCCATACTTCCAGACGTCTGAAATAGGCAATATTCGGCCTATTTCCTTTCTGGTTGAAAATTAGCCAATTCAGACGTCTGGAATATAATTTCAGACGTCTGAATCTGGGGGTGAAAATGTTCCCCAGAACAATATTCAGACGTCTGAAATTATGGTTTCAGATGTCTGAAACATGATGGTCAGGCATATCCTGAACCTAGGCCACTATGGCCAAACAAATCGAAAGCAATCGGATGCGTGTTGATTATGGGCTTACGTCAAACGACTACCCAACCTTAACGACACACCCAAACACTCCGAACAACATAAAACATCAACCATATAAGGTTTTACATAGATTTGGCTTCAAAAATCATAATTTGGCAATTTCACCAAAGCAAACCAAATCGAAAGCAAAAGCATATGAACAAGTGTTAGGAATCCATACCCAACAAATGAAACCAAGAGAAGTAGATGTGAGTTCAAAACTCACATTTGAACCCAAAAACAAAGAAGAAGGAGTTCAATTTGCAAGGAGAAGACCAACAAATCCCCACTTCTACTCAACTAGCTTCAATCTAAGAATAAAACAAGTATTTTCCTAAGTTTAAGTTTAGGAAATTTCTGAGATCGAAGAGAGAAAGAGATAGAGAAGATGAAGAGGAGCTTACCTATGTCTTCTCTTTGATATTGCAGCAAGAATCAAATTTGCAAAGAAGAAACTAGGGCTTGCAATTTCTATTTCTCTTTCTCTTCCACCATTTCAGTTTTACTTAAGTTTAAGAAATGAAATGAGGGTAATGGAGAGGAAATGGACTGAGCTTATGGGGTTTAGATAGTTAGTGGGCTGAACCCAAACCCAAAACCCAAATAGAAAAAGTTGCAAAATTCAACTTACTCCAAACATATCAAAGCTTATACTCAAAAGATCGCAAACGCCATTTTGGAACCAATGGAAATGGTTTCGAGTTCCAATTCGGCCATTTGCAGAAAGTAACATTTCGGACCAAAAATCCGACTAACGACGCTATATTTAAATAAAACATTTAAATATAAAATCGTTAAATATGCGGGTTGTTACAACTCCATCTATTTTCGAGCGAAGTCGCCTATGTGAAAGTTGTTCGCCTCGACACGATGAAGAAGACGATCGTTCAAGAACGTCAATGGAGCACCGAGGTAGCTAGAAATCACCATTAACCACTGGATCTATTTCGTCCAAATTCACCATCTACGGTCCACGATGGACGATGGCACCTAAAGGTAACTTGAAGAGGAGGTCCGTGGCTACTTGCAGCCAAAATTTGGCGATCTCTAGTGGAGCATGGCGGCGGCGAGATGAGTTTTTTTGAGGCACAATTGGGTTCGTTTCTAGTGGCTGCGAACCATCATGGTGGGGTAGGATTGCCGGCGTAGGCTCGGCAGTGATCGAAGCGGCTTCAAGTAGAGGTGCGGCGAGCCACGTGGCATCGATCGGTGGCATTGCCTGGAGAACGTGACAGCAGTTCTCAGGGGCCGCGATCATGTATTTCATGTTAGGGACTTGTAGCGTGAGGAACAATGGGTATGTGACGTGCATTATTCATTTATTATTTTGTTTATTTTAAATTTAATCGTATAATGTTCTGATGTGTGTAACTTTCCTGTATGAGGTTCAATTCATGCGCGATTTGCTCTGCTATGATCGTATCGAAATTTCAAACATTTTAGAACTAGTTTGGACGAATTCTGAGACGGTTCAATTTTGGGGCTTTATTTGAATTTCAAATGGATTTGAGATCAGAGGTGAGTGTTTTGATCCACTCATAACTTCTTTAGAGTATCTTATGTTAGTTAAATTGAATTTATGATGTGATTAGAAATTTATTAGTTGATGTTTGGTATATTTAAATTGTCGTTCTAGTTAAATCTGACTTTTATAGAATTTAATTTTTATTTAATATAATGTTGAATTCTAAATTTCTTATTAATACCTATTATTGCTAATTAGTAAATTATTGTTATTTATTATTGATTTGGATGATGATTGTGATGGATGTTTGATTGTTGATATTGGATGACTGGATATTGTATTTTTATATTGTTATAACACTACAAGCTCCCTATGGGTTGAAATGAAACATACCCGAATGATCTATAGATTAGGGAAAATCATTATGGGTTGAAATGATAAACCCGAGTGATTTTATGAATTTGAATGTTAATTCGGGATTGCGGGTTGAAATGATATATACCCGTAAAATTTTAAATTACGGATTGAAATGATAAATATTCGTATCACTTGGCCATATGGTAGAAAATTATATATGGGCACCAGATTGGTTAAATTAAATGAATTTTTTCCTCTTCAAATTTTGAATTCAGTTGACTGTTATTTTGAAATTGGAATTGATTTAACGAATTATTCAAAGGATTTAAATTGGAATTTCAAAATTGAATTGTCAAATATAAATGAATTTTATCGAGATTGAATTATCGATTGAAATCTATTGAAATTGAAACATCTTAAATTAATACTTCAAGATTTGAAATTGGGTTTTTTATTTGAAATCTGGATATGGTCTAGATTTGTTAAGATGGAAGAAATAGTTAAATTTGATGTTAATTTCAAATTTGTCATTTTAATATAAATTGTTAAAAATGTTATTTTAAATTCTAATTAGTAAGATTTCTAACCTATTAAATTAAGTTAATCTATTTTAAAATATTTTAGACATTTAATCAATTTAAACTATTTTAATTTATTTTTTCAACTTTAATCTATTTAATCCAATTTAATCTATTCTATCATATTTTAAACTAATTAACCTAATTTAAATATATTTTAAATTTACTTAATCTATTTAATCTATTTTAAATCTATTTAATCTATTTTAAATCTATGTAATCTATTTTAATTCTACTAAAATTGTACTAAAACTATTTTAAATCTATTAAACTATTTTAATCCACTTTTTAAATTATTTTAAAGTATTTCAAACCATTTAAATTATGTTTTCAAACTATATTAAACAATCTAAACTACTTATATCTATTAAACTATTCTCTAAATTTCATACTAAGTAAAGTGGAAGCGGTTAAATTTAAATCCTTGATTCAAAACTAAATATGATTAAATGATGCAATAACCTAAGTTGGGATTTGAATAGTATATTTTGAGTAAATATGATGATTTTGAAATGAGGGTTTAACCTATTTTGAAAATATGATTTCTAAAGTGAATATGATTTTGAAAGTGATATGGTTTGAATTGAATATGATATTTTGATGTTAATATGAAATGGTTTTGAAAATGTAAAGGAACCATTTGGTGTGTAACAAGCGTTTGGTTGTTAAAGAGACCAGGATTGAATATTTTCATACTCACTGCCAATACCGAAAACCACTTTAACAACTATGTACGTGGTGGAGATTCCAGAAATGAAGTAGGATGGTTTGACGAACGATTCCATATGAGGTATTTACGTGACCCTCACACCCGTGAGTCAACTTAGATGTGACTAAAACAGGAGCCACGCCGGGTCGAAGTGAGGTCATTTCTCCTATCGGACATGCTTGTTCGATATCATATTATGACTTTGTGATGCTTTGGTGGCCATCTCTTGATTTTGATTATGAGAGTGTGTTCCGAGATGGGCGATAGTAGCTGTTATGCGTTACCACTTGTCCAGATCCCCAATTGGTAGAATCCTATCCTGGCATTGCCTCGGTTCCATGTTCACATGCCCTATCGCACCTTCTATGAGTTTTTTTTGTGTCCTATCTATGGAGTGCTACCTGATAGCCCACCTGTGGGTGGAGTTTACAGTATCTGTATAGACTACAACATTATATAAAATATGTTAAGGGGGATATGGGTAACGCCTTAACTTTATTTTAATACTTTACTTTACTGTAGACCCTATTATAATAGCGTATTATACTATATAGTAGATAGTTTAATGGATTCTCAAGAGATGGTAATCCCGATCATCTCTTCAGTATTGCACTCACATGACACTAGATAGAAGATGTCAAAACCCATAAACATCTCGGACGCTGTTACACTCATATTTATTTATTGTTGATTTAGCTTACATTAGATCTTTTAGTTCTAACTTGAGTGTTTTGTCTTTTTATTATGCTCGGGTCAGTCCGAGCTTCTTAAAGTATCGAAGACTGTTTTCTGGAGGACAAAGATTAAGATTTAGTATTATTGCTATTTGTTTTATTTATTCCACCACATCATGTTGTTCCACTGCATCTATTTATTTATTTATTCTTTATGTATGTTACTCTGATCTATATGTAAGTAAAATAGCTTCCTAAATTGTTTAGATTATTATATTTTATCATTCTGCTGTGAGATTCTATTTTTGTTTTCTTTCTTTCTTTGCTTTTTCTTATTTACGCCATAACAATCCTCCCCTTTGAATGGTTTGAGTGTGAAAGCGTGTGGTTTATCGTCGATTTAAACAATCTAAAAAGGTGGGTCGTTACAAGATCCATAAGGAAAAAAATTCACACACATATATATATAGTTATATCACTTTATAATGATTTTGTATTATATCATTACCTCATAATAATTTATAATTGACATCAACCTAAATAACTAATTAGATGACGTGATTTAATTTAAGTCAGTTGTTTAAAACTAAAAAATGTGCATATGTCTAAAATTATGATCTCAGCTATAAATATAATCAGGAATACATGTTTTGATGATATTCTAAGGTAATATAAATTTAATGAGTTAAATAATATTGATTTGAAATAATTTGAAATTTGAAACACGTTAATATCTTGTTTAAAACTTAATTAATATGTTTATATTTCAAAGTTACTTTTGATTATTTTTTTAAAAATGAATTAAATTTGAATGATAAAATTGAATATTATATGTATATATATTAAAGGCATTTTAATTTTATGTTTATATTAAAATATTTTAATTTAATATGTATGTGTATATATTAGTACTTAATTCATTAAGTTTATTTTACATAGTCAAATGTAATCTAGATTTGAAGTTTGAATAACCTTGCCAAACCAAATTTACATTTCCCACCTCAAACTTGAATTTTTAATTTTTAATATATTAATTTATGTTAGTTTTGTCAAAACAATCTATAACAACCAGTAATTTTTATCACTTTAATATTGAATAATTAATTAGTTTCAAATATTCAAATAATTGTTTTAAATGGTAAATAATTCTTTTAATAATGAAAGTAAGTGATTTATAATGGTTTTATAAATATATAGACTTGTTTCATAAAGATATATAAACTTAGTCGCATTTTGGCAGATCGATGCCGTGTTTTTACAATTGGATTTTAATATTATTTAATATTTTTTGTAACTTATGCAATAAAGTTTTAATTATTTAGAGATCATAACAAATTCATATTTAAGTTTTTCACATAAATAAATAGTTTGATTAAAAACTGAAAATGTGACTAAAGATCGTTTTTGGATTTTTGAATTTTTATCGACTGAATAAGCGCGTCGCGTAATGGTAGTTCACGATTTGACGCCGTAAAAGTTAAATCAATGTGCAGAATGGAATATAGCTCAGAATTATTCAAAAGAAGAATTTTTTAAACTCTTATAACTATAGTTTTCAAATGAAGAAGAAAAATCAAGATTTCATAAAATAAAATTTAAGTTATGTCCAAATCAAGCTTTTATAAACATCGTGGTTTGATAATTTTGGGAACCAAAGTGCTAATGCTTTAAAATGGATATTTTTATTTTTTTAAAATATGAAATAAATTTTATAATTATGTTGAAATGCTTTAAAAGGGATTTGGTCATAAAAATGGACATATATGAAATGGAATTAGTATTTTGAACAAAGAAGCTTTGAAAACACTATCGCGGTAGTTTTGGCAGCCGTTTCGGTAAATTTTGCAGATTATGGTTTTAACTTAATTATTCTTTACCAATCTTTTTAATAAACTTTCAAATGAATAATCAGGTATTTTGAAGATGCTTTTGCATTTTTATAATTATTTTGAAGGAGTTTTAATGAAAAGGTTAAAGGAAAATTATTTTAAAACAATATTTGGAATTGTGTTAAGTAAATGAAAATCATCTCTAAAAGATCATATAGAAGAGGTTAGAGTTGATCAAATAACTTGACCGCCTTATTAATGACCTCTCTAGGCCCGAGCTTGGACAACCAGTGTTTGGGTTCCGCTCTAGCTATTCGGACTGGCCCAATGGAGGGGATAGTGAATTTGATTTACTCGAACCATATTTTCTAAGATATAAAGAGATTTGGAGATTTCCAAAAGTTAAAGAAGATTTTAGAATAATAAGATTTTGATGATTTTTGAAATATGTTGGATAAAATCTATATTAAATGTCGAGGAGGGAACTCGTCCGTGTGAATTTAAAAGGTGATTTCACCATTATTCGATGGATGGTACGGGTTGAATTTGAAAACTAGTATTGAAGTATAATCAGTATAATTTCTATGGATCCTTTTTACTCAATAAAAATTGATTTGGGTTTATAGTAAACGATGTCTTAAGTAACGTTATTTTTGACCTATCTAAAAGTTAAGAAATCTTTGTTAAGATTTAAATAAATGATTTGAAATATTTTCCTATGTAAAAGGTGAAATGATTTTGAATTATTCCAAAATTTAAAAAGAATTTAATTAACATGAGAATTTTATAAATGAGGTTTAATTATCCTGTATATGCTAAAAAAGAAAATGACTTAAAGATATATATCTCTAAGGAGATACTTTACTTTGATAAAAGATATTGATAAATTAAATAATAATCACCTACATACTTGATATCTTTTATCAATAGTTGGTTCAGAGAAACCAGGATCAGATTTGGGTGATTCATATACGAAAACTACTTCGAACAAATATACATTGAAAAGTGAAAACATGTTAAAGATAATGATATTGAAGATAGAGATTTTCATAATGTAGGGCTACTTGTCACTAACCCATGGGGTAATGCCCTTATCATATATATGGTGGTAGTGGTTCCTTCAATTTGAAATCTTTGACGCAAGGACTACTCGTTACTAATCCTAGGGGTGATTCCCAAATAGGATGTTGTACGAGGACTGCCTTTGGTTTATCATGTTGATGGGAAACTTATATAGATTTTAACATTGCATTTCTAAGACCACATACATTGATTTTTACAAACGTACGTCTGTTCGGTGGTGTAGGAGGTTATCGCTCTTTGTACTTAACACCCTTCTTTTAGACGTATGAGCTTAAAGGTTGTACTTTTATGGAAATTAGTAATGTGTTATTAGAAATGGCAATGTGGAATTCAAAATGGGATTTGTTTTGTGAAAGGTTATACGTTACCTCAAGCCTCACATCCTAAAATGGCTAAAACAGTGTATTGCTGTAAAGCTATTTGGGTCACACCCATTAGGGTGTAGTCATCACCTTTCTAGATTGCACTATATATCGAGTTTGTTATGTATGTTATGAGAGATCTAGGATAGGTCTGGAACTACCTGTGTGATGGCATATTCAGTAGTATCTAGGATCATTTTGTTTGTCATCGGAAAGGTGTAGGTGCTAGATGCAAAGGACTGTCAGTATGTCTGTAACAACCCATAAATTTATCACTTTAAATAAATGATCATTTAGCTCTATCGATATAGCAATAATTTTGTAAATAATTATTTATATTAATTTACATGAATTTATAGATCAGATATGATCTTTTTTAATTTAGTAAGGATAAGAAAATTTATTTTCAAAATTTGTTTACAAAAATGTGCATATTAATTTAAAAGAAAAAATATGATCGAAAATTGGAATCGCGATTTGTAACGATACAACGTGTGGAACTTGTGCAACATAATAGGAATATTTTACATACACATATACATGTACGTATGCATACATGAAACATACACATAAACAAACATATACCAAAATAATTAAGTATAAAAGTATAATATAAAATATAAAATATGTTTTAAGATTTCTTACTCCTTAAGCATATATAAGTCAAAATATGCATATGAGAATATGAAAGTGATGGGCACATGAGTGGAGGCTTTTGCCGTGCCTAGGAAGGGGGTAGGTGTGTTAGTAAAGCCATGAAATGGTGATAAAGATGATGATGTATACATGGATACTTTTACACTCTTCTTAAATACCCTACCCTCTTCTCTTCATTTTCATTCTTCTTCTTCATATTTCTAAGCTCTATCTTCCACTTTAATGGCTCCCATCCTAAGCGAAGTAATATCAAATTTAGTTCAAAAATAATTTAAATTATAATATATAGTTATATATACTTAAACACCTCAAAACAATCCCGAAACTCCACCTTTTCTCTTTGTTCTTCAAATCTCCACCCTACTTCATCATTAAGCCGAGCACTTCTTTCCTTCACCATAGATTGTGCACCCTAAGCCATCTCTACTCTTGGTCGAGGAATCTAGGAGCTAAAATTCGAAGAATAGCGAGCTTCGGAAACTAAATAGTGGAGCTATAGCAAATTTTGAATTAATCGTCGAAAACTCAAGGTGAGAACTCCTAAACTATTATATCATATTTTGATGATGATATGATGTTTTCAAATGGATGTTTATTATGCTTTGATCTTTAAGTTTGGTTTTTCAAATATGAATATTGAATATATATGCAAGTCACGGAAATATATGTCGATAAACACAAAGGAAATCTCTTTCCTTGATTTAATGAATTGGTGTAAACGGAATGTTAAACCTCTTTAAAAATGGGTTAAAATGAGTTTGAAATGTATTATAAGCATTAAAAAGTGTTCTGTTGAAGTTTGAATAAGAATTGAAAATTTAGTAAAAATAGACGCGTAGCGTAACGGCAGTTCACAATTTCGCACCATAAAAGTCAAACGATTGTAGAAGATGGAATATAGCTCGGAATTCTTCGAGATAAGAATTTTCCAAACTATTTTATCCATAGTTTCCAATGAAGAAAGAAAATCAGATTTTGATAAGTAGATTTGAAATACGAGTCAAACAAGTTTTTGAAAAATCGCAGTTTTGCAGTTTAGATCACAAAACTGGATTTTTTTTAAAATGATATTTTTAAATTTTAAAATATGGAATAAATCTTATAAATGTTTTAAAATTTTTTAAAAGTGATTTGAAAAGTAAAAATGAATTTTCAAATAATAAAAAGTCATTTTGATTAATATAGTTCATAAAAGCGCTTTTCGCGACACTTTTCTATAACTTTTAAATTTTAGTTTTAAATTGAATGGTTCTCTTTTAAACTTTTACAAAGGTTTTCGAAGGAATAATTGATTGTTTTCAAAGGAAGATGTTATGCAATGTGAAAGGTAATCGTTACCTCAAGCCTCACACCCGAAAACGGTCGAAATAGGTTAGATGCAGCAAGGCTATATGGTTCGCAACCATTAGGGTAAGATCATATCGTTTTAGGTATATTTCTATCCGCTATGAGATTTGGGTTCAAATTATTATGGTGTATGCTAAGAGACGTCTTGGATAGGTTGGTAATAACCGGGGTGATGACATATTCGGTATTATCTACGAAAAGGTAGGTCGATCTTGTGTTGGTAGAGGACCATTAGTTGGGCCTCGATACATTCCTCTAGAGATGTACTGCCAAAAGGTAGTCCCTTCACCTGGTCATTTGTATTAAAACGCATTCTCTAATAAGTGCCTGCCATTTTGTTTGTAGAACCGTGTTTATGGTTAGTTTGTTGGAATTTAATTATGTAACAATTTTGACTAAAATTAATAAGTTTACATGCAAATGTTTCCAAAGATATGTCACTAAAAATAATATCAAGTATTTTTACATAAGAATGTTTGGTTATCATAAGGTAAAAACACATTCCGTGTTTATGTATGGCATGGTCTTATAAGATACCTTTTGTTTTCAAACAACGTATTTGAATTCTCACAGCAGGCCCATGACTGGCCCGGAGTTTATTTTGTTTTCCCTTTAAACTTTGGGTACCATATTTTTTTCGGACGGCCAAGTAATTAGGATTCTATTTGGAGTATTTAAGGGAAGAGCATGCTTGAAGAGGTTTTTGGAGTATGGAGCTGGAGCACCCGATGCGTATGTCTATCTGTCTATTTATTTTACTTTTCCACCCTGTCTAAGTTTAGTTTGTACCAACTAATTGTGGGAGCACGTAGTTATAACTGTTCTTGGCTGGGTTAGTTCATACGAAAAAACCTCTGATGTACCCTAGTAAGGGTGGTTGTATGAACTATTTATCTGTTTTAAAGTAATGCGAAAATTTGTGTTTCTATCTTTTATCTTTACTTTACTTTACCCATGAAAATCTGCCTCCGCGACACTTTTATTTACTGCACGTGAATACTGTAGATGTATTAGTGTCGATTTTTGAGAGTTGAGGAGACGGTTCTTCACAATGTCCACGGTACATTCCTCCGATAATGTACTGTACGGAAGGTACTCCCTTACCTGCCATCGTATAAAATCCATTCTCCAATAAGTTCCTTCAGACATAGTTGTATACCTATTATGCTGAAATTTAATTAATGTAACAATTTTGGCTGTGATTAATATGTATTTGTAATCCAGACACTATTATATTATCACTGGATTTTATGTAGCAGTGTTCTGATTATCATAAGGTAAAAACTTGTCCGTATTTATGTGCAGCGTGGTCTTATAAGATAACTTTTGTTTTCAAAAATATCCATGTTTTACGTTTTCTCACACCGATCCCATGACTAACTTGGAGTATATTTTCCTTTCTCTTAAATTCTAGGTGCTCTATTTTTTTGGACAGCCAAGTATTCAGGTCCAGCTTGAGCATTTTGGAGGAGCTTGGTACAAGAGCTAAAGTTTCCTCTATATATAGTTATTCATTTTCATTTCTGTTGCCTTTTTTGTTGTTTTCATTCGGCATTAGTAGGGACAGAGATTTATGACAGTCCATGCTGAGATTAGGAGACTCTGATGTATGCATTTAAATTTTCCGTTGTAAAGATTATATATTGAAATAATATATGTTATTCCATTCGTGTAAGATTCTGTTCTTTTTTTCATTTTACCCTTGATTTATCTATCTTTTTGGAAATTGGATATTTGGCACGTAAATATCGCGGATGTATTATTGTCGATTTCTAAGGGTTGAAAAGGCTGGTCGTCACACAATCTTTGTTATTAATATTTAGATTTCGTAATATTTTGTAACCATACATACACTATACATTAATCAAAAATAAATTAAGACAGTTAATATGCCTAAAAATGGCGAATATATACATGGTATATATTACTCTCAGTATCTACACATGTATATACTGACTTGTTGTGGTTTTGTTGTTATATGTCATGTTAAACAATTTATTATCATATGTCAAGTTTGTATAAACAAGTATGTTTTAGTTAAATGTTTGCAAAGGAAGAAGGTTGTTAATATCATCTTTTTATCTCTTTCCTTTATGGTCTGGAAGTAATTGCATCTAGATCTATTAATACATTATTTCCTATTTTAAACACCATATGATTCCATTACTATAAATATTTAATATGCATGTCAAACCTTATGCACACACACATAGTATAACGATCCACAATTTAATCATTTTGAATTTGAATATTTAATATATTTTAAAATATATAGCTAATGGTTTCCATAACTCAAATTAACCTCCTTTTAGTAATAACTGATGATGGTAAAGTTGTTCCAAAATTTAGTTTACAAAAATAATTAGTTCGGAGAAAAATCGAAAGTATGACCGAAATTTGTTTTTCAAATTTTCTAATTAACATCATCTAAAAGTTGAAACACACCACACCCATTAATATACTCAAAGAACACATTAAAAGGCGTGGTGTATTGTAGGTATAACTGAAACTAATAGAGACTAAGATTCACAAGACAAAAATAGGTAAAAACAGCGAAACTAAGATAATACCTTATTTAAGACAAGACTTCATAATTATTTCAAAAATCGAATAAGCCAAATACTAAATACAACATATATGTCTCAAAACCCAAGATGTCTTATGAAATAAAAACTCATAAAAATCAGAGTACATAATATCCCTCATAATAAGCCAGTACACATAAAGAGCTAATGCTAGAACAAAATAAATACATGGTAGAAATCTTCTCCAAGAACCTCTGAGCAACCACAATCTAATGTCCTCTCCCTTGATTTCCTATGGGGGAAAATGGTAAAATAGAGGAGTGGGTCAGACTGAAGATCTGGTGAGCGATAGTAACTACTAGAATCTTTAAGCAAAGTAAAAATTAGAGTCTTCAATAGTTCTAGTATACACTAAAGGAAACAAAGGAAATAGGAGAGATAAAGCTGATAATAAATATCAATTAACTACTACTCAATTAATAAGATAGGTTAACTTTGATTGTTTGCATTTGTCCTTGATAGCTGCTTTGATTAGGTTGAAGTCCTAATTCTACCCTTTGATCGCCCTACAATTCCATAGAATCTACTGTGGACTGGATGTTTCCCTGTACAGTAGAATTTGGTGTTTATGAAATATACACTTACTGAGTGCTTGGAACTCATAACGATTTATGAGCCATCAATGGAAGCCGCACGCATGACGATCACTAAGCCCGCGTTCTTGTTGTTCCCTCTTTTGACCTTTTATTTACCCTAGATAGCATAAGCGTGCCTCTCAACTCACTTTAGGATTATGTGAAGCACCTCATCTCACTTCAGGGTTATGTGGAACACCGTGTTGATAGAAAAAAAGAGGAAATATTGTTAGTACTGGTCCCTATCATAACAAAAATCTAGTTGCGCCCCTTGTTCAAATCCCCTTGATTTGAACTACCATAGATTGACCGTTTACTACCACTATAAGCATATAAGTGTACCCCTCGCCTCACTTCAGGATTATGTGAAACACCATAACCATAGAAATATTATGAGAATGCTATTTGGTACATGTCTTATCTTATATTTTCTTATTAACTTAGATAAATTATCTAAATAAGCCTTTATTTTTATCGATAACTATTACTGGTTATTAATTTATCCTAAGTCTTAAAATGAGCACCATAGTTTCCATAGTTTACCATAGTTCCCAGAGTTTATCAATTTATAACTTACGTTACAATCATGCTTATTACTTAACCCAAGGTCAAAGTGTGAAAATAAGTTTCTTTTTTCTTTTATTCTTTTTAGTTGTAATTTTAAGTTATAACTAGGTCAATCTCTTTAATTCAGTCCAATTAATATCATAACTAGACATAATTTCAGTCCAATTCCATTTATATTACAGTCTTTATAATTTACATCTTATATTCCATTATTTAGATTTCTTATAATTGAATCCAATTCGCTTTAATTCTATTCTAATCCATACGTGAAGAAGAAGAAGGAGAAATAAAAGAAAACTGAAAATAGAAGGAAATCCAAGACGTAAAAAGAAGATGTAAATAATGCATAAATAACAGTAAATAAATTAAAATACTGTAAATAAATGGAAAAGCTATAATTAACAGAAATAAACTAATATTAACTGAAAAGAATAGCTAAAAGAAATAGACTGAAAATAATTCTAAAAACTGTAAAAAAAATTACTAAATAGGTTATTCCAAAAATCATAGTAAAACTATAACTATTGGAAACCCAATTATTTTAAATTACTTAAAAATCTAAACAATTACGAACACTCACTTTTGATCCTTAGCTCTTCCCTTTAGGCCTTCACAGATCCACTTGGGGTTGTTAAATATTTTTATATAAAATGATTTCCTCCTTGGAAAATTATTCCGCTTAGGGTCCTTCCTGAATAGGTAAACCTAATTGGAAAAGAAAAAATCTTAGAATGAGAAAAAGTGTTAGGCCTAGGGTTTTATTTATAGGGGCAGAAGTGGATCTCAAACCGTTGGATTTGGGAATTGAATAAGATGCAACCACATCATAGGCTGAAAAGGAGACGTGGATGCATGAATGGAAGGACCGGATCAGTTTAAACAATGCAAAATACAGTAAAGTCGGCTAAATATTCGAAAAAACGAACATTCTTTCGTTCACCCTAAAAAGGGCAAGTGGGTCGACTAGGCGGTCGGCCACCCTCTTGGCCTGGTCGACCTGGCCATTTAATTTTTTCTATTTCGTTGTCTTGTTTAGTTCATATCTTGTTCATTTTGGCTTGGATTCTGACGCTTTATATATGGAAACTGACCAAAAAATTGCTAAGGACACAATGGTGCAACTTCCGTGGCTCAATTCTGATAATTTCATAAAGTTATTTTATTATTTAGTAAATTATCTAATTTATTAATTATTATGGATTAAATTTTTGGTTGTTACACTCTCCCCTACTTAAGGGATTTCATCCCTAAAATCTCTAAGGATAAAAGAATGTATTAATTGTTTTCACCCAATTCTACAACCAACTACTCAATCATGAATGATTCTTCCATTGCCCTTTGGTATTTCTAATGCAATTTATGATACTTATGCAATTAGTATAGTGTAAACGTTCCTATCTAATGCAAAAGATTAGGAGGTCCACTGATTCAGTTGATCTCCTTTTATGCAATCATGTCTGTGCTATGTATCCAAATGAATGCGAAAGTTTCCTAATGATAACTGATAATTCTATTTGCATGCTACAAACATCACCCAAATGCAACAATCATATAAAATCATCCATTTACAGCAAACATGGAAAACAGAATAAAAATGCACACACCTCCTTATGCATATGTTCTAGTGTTCTAGTTAGGCCGATCCCTAAAGAATAATAGTGCCTAGTCTACCTACATGCATCCATTAACATCCACTAGCAAACACTTGCAACCACTAGCATGCATCATTCATAACATGCTTTAATAACATCAAATCCTACTATCCATAGATAAAATCCTAAGTTCTACCCTCCCAAAGGGTAATAAAGGAAAGAACCTATTCCAAAATAAATATGGAAATAGAAAATTTGAAATTTACTATCAAAGAGAGATGTGAATAAGAAGTACGCATTTTCTCTTAATCAGTTTAATCTTTTTCGAAGTCATTTTAACCTCTATAGACTTTATCCAGCACGAAAGTGACTTGTGCGGTCTTTCATAAAGAGCTTCGGAAGGTGCCATTCCAATGCTATCTTGAGAACTACTATCTTGTGCAAATTCCACTAAAGGAAGATGCTTTACCCAAGTTCCTCCAAAATCTAGAATATCCATTCTCAACCATGCGTGCCTTACAATTTTATTAACTCCATTTTTAAAAATTAAGGTTTCTAAATTTTTAAAACATCAGATCTCAAAATCTTTTTATGTTATTTTTGAGTTTCTATTAAATTCAAAAGTACCTGCTTACTTAACATTATTTCCAAACTTAGAGGGGAAACTTTCAAATTTTAAGTCCTAAACTTATTCCTCGTTTTCTTTTAAAGACCTTTTCAGTTTTCTATAAAAATTTGAATTTTCAAATTCTACTTTTATTAAGTTTTTCATTTCCAAAAACTTATTTACTTTTTCACCAAACCATTTTCTTTTAAAATATCTTTAAACTATTTTCATGTGTTTCAAAACATCTTCTTATTATATCTCACGGTCTCATACCTTAATGTATTGGAACACTTTCTCAAGTGAGAAATTATTAACATTAAAATCTTCTATGAAACTTTTAAAAGAGAATTTCATGTTTATGTGAAAGTACAAGGAACTTATATTTTTTGAAATAGGTTATACAAAATATAATGTGTTGCATATCTTATATCTCTTTCATGTATTCCTTATAACTTGCACAAAACATTTTTATTGGTTTCATAGAAAATTATACCATTACTCTTTTCATTCCAACAGACTAAAGTATGTTTAATTTATATTCATCCATGATAAATATTTCCTAATAGCTAACTTACACATTTTCCTTTCAGAAAAACTCATCTTCAAAACTATTTTAATAATCCCATAACTGCAAAAACATTTCCTTATACTTATTAAAAATAATAATTGTACCTCACAAACCATTTTTTATACTTAGAAATTATCTTTTAAGATACATTTTTATTTGGGTTAAAGCAGATGTTGCGTAAAACACCTTTACTACAACCCAAAAATACTAGTGTATGGATTTAATTAAATAAATACCAATAAATCTCATATACCTATGTAAAAATATTTCTCTTAGGAGTCACTTACTATAACAATAGTATTATAGATTATACTCTATTTTTCATGAGAACATTTATTACAACAATAGAATTTGTAATCTACATTTTTGATACTTGATACACTCTAGGTTTTTATATTTGAAATCTTTGTTTACTTACAACGAAACTAGTGAGTTATATATATACAAATACACTCCATAATTCTTCAAAAAGAATACCAATTTTTAATTATATAAAAACCAACTTAAATTTCATACCATTCTTCAAAAACCCCATATTTATTTTCTAAAAGAAAATATTAACAATGAAATTTTCAATTCTAACAATTACATTTTTTTCAACTTCTTAAATTTCAAAATTTTCATTTTTTTGGGCTTGGCATAAAGTGAATTTTGTCCTTATTAACCTAGGAGTACTTTTCTTAAACCTTGGAAATCTGATTTCCTTATTAAAGCCTTTTCTTAGAATTATTCTAAGGTACTACCTTTAAATCCACTTATATGAAATAATTATAATTTCTATAATTATCTACACGTGGCTTTTCTCCTTTTCTATTGTATATCTACAATCCTTGTCTAACTCTCTTTGGATTTCCACAATTTGAACCTAAATGTACAAAACCGTTTATCAAACTTATTCTATGTGTAGGCATTCACTATGCCCCAAGAAACATGCTTCCTTACGCTAAAAGTGATACTTCAAGAACTTTGCGCTTAACTGACGAACATGAAGCGTATTAAGAACCTCATTTAGATGAATAACATGTTCTCCTATACTTCTTGGAAAACACCAAAATATCGACCACAAATACCACCATAAACTTTATTTTAGGAAATCTCTAAAAACATGGTTCATCAAATCTATAGAATAGGCTGGGACATTGGTTAGCCCAAAAGACATGACTAACCACTCAAAGAATCCATCTAGTATCCTAAATGTTGTCTTATCTTTACTCTCATCAGCGACCCTAAGCTGTTGGAATCCAGTGGCTAAATCAAGATGGAAAAATACTAAAGAGCCAACTAACTGGTCAAAAAGATCACCAATCCTAAAGAGTGGATAATAGTTCTTCTTTGAGAGCTTACTCAACTCCTATAGTCAATGCAAACTCGAAGAAAACCACCTGCTTTGGTAGCGAAGACGACCGGCATTCCCTATTCCGCTATGTTTCTTCTTATGTAACCTTTCTCAAAAGCTTACGGATCTGCTTGCTCAATCCCTTCCTTTCCCTCGGTGCAATATGCCTTATGGGTAATGCTGCTGGCTGGCAAAATAAATCCTGAAGTCAATATCTCTCTTAGGGGGTGGTCCCCTAAACTCCTCAAAGATATCTGGAAAATCTCTAACGATGGAAACCGAATCTAACTCTACTGATGATGAATCTAGGGAATAAAGGAAGCTCAATATAACTGACTCTTATGGGTCGCAAGAAATCTCGAGAGTCCCACTAATGTCTGTCTCTAGTCTAAAAGCTCTCCTCTTGCAATCTAATATAGCTCCATACGTGGATAGCCCATCCATATCCAAGATCGTTGCATGCCCCGAGAATCCCAAAACATAGGTGTCGTAGTAGAATTCTATGCCTACGATATATATTTTCAAACCCCTACCAACCATACAAGGGTGTCGATCCTCCTATGGGGTCTGCAAAAGGATGGGGTCTAGTACTAAAGAAATGTCTAAGTGCAAAAAATCCACATGAGAACTAGAGATAAAAGAGTGTGATGCTTCAGAATCGAAAAGAGTCCTAGTGGGAAAATCAGAAATAGAAATCAAATTTTCCTACCTCGATTTGGTCTACTACTGGAGGATACTGTCTCCAATGCCTAAATTTGTGTCGCTGGTGCACCCGCTCCCTGCTCTATCTTCTAGGGACAACACTTACTAATATGACTGGGTTGTCCATAATTATAGCACCTTCCCTTCATCATCTTATTCTTACAGTCCCTTGCGTAATGACCAACCAGTCCACAGCTATTGCATTTCCCGCTTTTCTTGATTCGCTTCTTAGGTCCTCCTTCTTTTGTCTTGTTCTTATCCTTCCACCATATATTAGAGCTTGTAGGAACCTTCTCAAGCTCCTTCTTTTGCTGCCAAGATGTAGGCTGAACACTCTGTCGGACATCCAAACCTAACCGTCTAAATCTTTGCTTCATATTCTCAAAACTAACATATGTCACTTCGGAATCTCCATGCCATAAAACGTTCTGCCTCCTATACTAGCGAAGTCCTTGCATAGCCCAGAAAAGGGGGTTGATGTGGATGGATTAAAGAGATTTCGGCCTACTGGCATTGTATTGGGCACTTGCCCTAGTACCTCTGGTACTGTAGCTCTACGGAACCAGTCTGCCATTCTATGCAAAAAAAAAAATTTAAGCTTGAAAGAAGATTGCAATGGACTTGGAGGCGATTTTTTATAAAACCTCTTTTATACTTAAAATCTATTTCTAAGAGTTCTTTTCTGAAAAATACTTTTTAAAAGATGTAATTGCGGAAAATATTTTACTTCTAAAATAAATTTTTAGGAATCCTGCAACATTTGGCTTTGATACCAAGTGAAACACCACACACCCCTTAATATACCCAAAGGACATATTAAAAGGCGTGGTGCATTGTAGGTATAACTGAAACCAATAAAGACTAAAATTCACATGACAAAAATAGGTACAAACAGCAGAAACTAGGATAATAACTTATTTAAAATAAGACTTCATAATTGTCTCAAAAATCGAATAAGCCAAATACCAAATACTAAATACAACATATATATCTCAAAACCCATGATGTCTCATAAAATAAAAAGTCATAGTCACAAATATCAGAGTACATAATATCCTTCATAGTAAGCCAATACACAGAAAGAGCTAAAGCTATAATAAAAGAAATACATGGTAAAAATATTCTCCAAGAGCCTCCAAGTAGCCGCAACCTAATGTCCTCTCACTTGATTTCCTATGGGGAAAAAAGGAAAAATAGAGGAGTAGGTCAGACTAAAAGTCTAGTGAGTGATAGTAACTACTAGAACCTTCAAGCAAAGTAAAGTAATAAACTCTTCAATAGTTCTAGTATACACCAAAGGAAACAAAGTAAATAGGAGAGATAAAGAAGGAAATAAACACGAACTAACTAGTACTCAATTAATAAATTTGGTTAACTTTAATTTTTTGCACTTGTCCTTGATAACAGCTTTGATTAGGCTGAAGTCCTAATTCTACCCTTTAATTGGCCTACTACTCCATAGAATCTATTATGGACTGGACATTTCCCTACACAGTAAACTTTTATGTCTATAAAAGACACACTTACTAAGCACTTGGAACTCATAATGATTTATGAGCCATCACTGGAAGCCGCATGAGTGATCACTACTAAGCTTGTGTTCCCATTGTTCCCTCTTTTGACCTTTTATTTACCCTAGAAAGCATAAGTGTGCCCCTCGCCTCATTTCAGGATTACGTGAAGTACCTCGTCTCGCTTCAGGGTTATGTGAAACACCATGTCCATAGAAAACTAGGGGAAATGTTGTTGGTACTGGTCCCCATCAAAAAAAAATCTAGTTGTGCCCTTGTCCAAATCCCCTTGATTTGAACTACCATAGATTGACCGTTTACTACCACTATAAGCATAAGTGCACCCCTTCCTCACTTCAGGATTATGTGAAGCACATCATCTCACTTCAGGATTATGTGAAGCACCATAACCATAGAAATGTTAGGGGGATGCTACTTGGTACATGTTCTATTCTTATCTTTGCTTATTAAATTAGATAAATTATCTAAATAAGACTTTATTTTTATCAACTACTATTATTGCTTATTAATTTATCCTAAGTCTTAAAATAAGCACCATAGTTTCCATAGTTTACCATGGTTTCCATAGTATATCAATTTATAACTTACTTATAATCATGCTTATTACTTAAGCCAAGGTCTAAGTGTGAAAATATGCTTCTTCTTTTTTATTCCTTTTAGTTATAATTCTAAGTTATAACTAAGCCAATCTCTTTAATTCAGTACAATTAATATCATAATTAGGCATAATTTTAGTCCAATTCCATTTATGTTGCAGTCTTTATGATTTACATCTTATATTCCATTATTTCAGTTTTCTTATAATTTAATCCAATTTCACATTAACTCCATTCTAATTCATACGCGAAGAATAAGAAGGAGAAATATAAGAAAACTGAAAATAGAAGAAAATCCAAGGCGTAAGAAGATGTAAATAACGCATAAATAAAAGTAAATAAATTAAAATATTGTAAATAAACTGTAAATAAATGAAAAAGCTATAATTAACAGAATTGAGCTAAATTAACCGAAAAGAATAGCTAAAAGAAATAGACTGAAAATAATTTTAAAAACTGTAAATAAATTACTAAAACGGTTATTACAAAAATCATAGTAAAACTACAACTATTGGAAACCATATTATTTTAAATTACTTAAAAATCTAAACAATTACAAACACTCACCTCTGATCCTTAGCTCTTCCCTTTAGGCCTTCACGGATCCACTTAGGGTTGTTCAATATTTTTATTTAAAGTGATTTCCTCCTTGGAAAATTATTCCGCATAGGGTCCTTCCTGAATAGGTGAACCTAATTGGAAAAAAAATCTTAGAATGAGAAAAAGTGTTAGGCCTAGAGTTTTATTTGTACGGGCAGAAGTGGATCTCAAACCATAGGATTTAGGAATTGAATAGGATGCAGCCACGCCATAGGCTGAATAGGGGTCATCGGATGCATAAATGGAAGGAATAGATCGGTTTAAACAATGCAAATACATGCAAAGTCGGTTAAATATTTGAATGAACGAACGTTTGTTCTTTTTCCCTAAAAAGGGTAGGTGGATCGACCGAGCGATCGACCGCCCCCTTGCCCAGGTCGACCGGCCAGTCGACCTGGCCATATAAATTGTTTTGCGCAGTCTTGTTTAGTTCATATATTGTTCATTTTAGCTCAGATTTTGACGTTATATATATATATATGTGTGTGTGTGTGTGTGTGTGTGTGTGTGGAAATTGTTCAAAAAATCACCAAGGACACAATGGTGCAACTCCCATGACTCAATCCTGATAATTTCACAAAGTTATTTTATTATTTAATTAATTAAAGAATTAATTAATTATTATGGTTAAATTTAGGGTTGTTACAAAAGTAGTCAGAACATGTTGTGCACAATAGAGTATATATATATACTGTAGCAACCCAAAATTTAACCTGTAATAATTAATTCGTTAATTAAGTAAATGATAAAATAACTCTGTTAAATTATTAGAATTGATCCACGGGAGTTGTACCATTGTATCTGTGGTAATTTTCTGGTCAAGAACGTTAGAATCCGACTCAATATGAAGAAGTTACGCACAAAACAAGAAATTGATACACACACACACACACACACAAATATATATATATATATATATATATATAACTCCTTCCTTATAAATTTAGTCATTTTTTTTAATTCCGCATGGCCTCAACAGCAGCCGATTCCGCCGCCGCCACTTCAACCGCAGCCGCCAATCCAGCTGTCTCCGATGATGAAGATCGGGAGGGCTGGCAGGAGGTCCGCCGTCGTGGAAAGCAGAAAATAGATGCTCCCTCTAATCCATGGTCAAACCCTAAATCAACTGCATCTCTTTTTAAATTTAATAAATCACAGGGTGTTAGATCATGGTCGGATTTGTTTGATAAACATGTTTCTATCAAAGAAGATGTTATCTTCCATCAACCAGCTAAGGACGACACAGGTGACTATGCTATTATAGATGACTTGGATTACAAGTTATCCAATGAGATGTGGAATAACTCAATATTCATTTATCTTACGGGTAAACGACCATATTTTGTACACTTTAACGCGTATATCAAAAGGGTCTAGAAACCTGAAGGCACATGGGAAATTTTCTCTAGAGATAATGGTTTTTTCTTAGTAAAGTTTGAAAATCATGCTGATTTTGATAAAGTTCTAAATGGGGGTCCCTGGTTTATGGATAGTAGGTTAATATTTATGAAAAAATGGGATGCTAATTTCCAGTTTGAAAGAGACATGTTAGACTCATATCCTATTTGGGTAAGATTAAATAATCTACACCTATCTCTGTGGAATGCTAGGGGCATTAGTAAACTCGCTAGTCTTATTGGTAAACCTTTGGACATTGATGATTTCACCAGAAATATTAAAAGGCTTAAATTTGCAAGAGTGTTAATAGAAGTGACAGCTGACGCTACTTTTCCTAAAATAATCAGAGCAAAAGATAATAAAGGAAGAATTTATGAACAAGAGGTGGAATATGAGTTTATTCCACCAAGATGTAAGCAATGCAGTTGTTTTGGACATAGTGATTCACAATGCCCAAATACAACTACTCAAAAGTGGATCCCCAAAGTTTCAGCACCAAACCATACCGCTACACTGACTGAACAAACTTCTAAACTGCCTGAGCTCCCTACTAGCTCAGTGCCAAAAAATAGCCTAGATCATAATACTTACAAAGATTTACAACAGACTAACATTGAAGCTGACTTTAATACTGGAAGTCCCACACTTGAGGAGAGGCAGTCCATTCTGGAAGGGCAGCATTGTTCAACAGAGCAGAATAAGAATCCACCACTTCAAAATCATGTTCAAATAAATGCGTCTCCACAGAGTGATCATTCTCTTCAGAATAATGCTGACCAAGGTAATCCCTGCATGGTTGAAACTCCTGTTGAAATTCATTCCCATGGACGCTTAACAACTGAGGAGTTAGAGCATTCAATTGCAATGTTCCCAACAAGGTCTGAAGCTGCTTGTCAACATAATAAGTCTCTGGCAAATGCTGAGGCACAGCGTACTGTTGCTGTTGAACAACATGATGCTGTGGAAAATGATGATACACCTAATAATATACAGGAAATTAATCAGATGGGCATTGAATTGGATGTGGAATCCATAAACTCAGAAGAGGAATTTTATTATTCTGACCAATATACTAAAGAAAATCCAAAATATGTGGAACAATTCAATGCCAAAAACAAAGGAAAAAAGAAAAGTAGGAACACTTTGGCTCGGGTAACAAGGAGCCAATCAAGACATTCTTAATGTCTATTATTTGTTGGAATGTAAGGGGTCTAAATGGTGAAACTAGAAGATTAGACCTCTTTAAGTTAAAAAATAAAGTTAATCCTACCATAATTGCTTTTCTTGAGAATAAGATGGGGGATCGTAGTACTCAGATATTTGCTAACATGTTTGGTAATGATTGGGAATGGATAGACAATAATTCAGCATCCTCTAAAGGTCGCATACTGATCACTTGGCACAAATCCATATGGAACTTATCTATCAGAGATAAATCTGAACAATATATTACTATTACTTGTACTAATGTAGGCGGTTTGAATTTCATATGCACTTTTGTTTATGCCCATAACTGGGCTTCTCTTCGCAGACAATTATGGTCTTATTTAATTCAAACATCAAAGCAAATTAATAATAATTGGATGGTAATGGGGGATTTTAATGCAGTTCTTAAAACTAATGAGAAAAGAGGTGGAAGTACCCTTAGTCTTTCACAAACAGAGGAGTTCAACAAGTGCATTGTAGCAGCTGGCCTCTCTGAAGCTATCCACTCTGGCCTGAAATTTACTTGGTTTAGTGGAGAAGTAAAAAAAATTGCTTGCAGACTTGATAGAGTTCTTATAAATGACAAAATTCTAACAAACATCCCAAATTTGAAAATATCAGTTCTCCCTAGCTCAACAAGTGATCATTCTCCATTACATATCCAATTTAATCAACAAGCTAATTTATTGAAAGGAAGACCTTTTAGATATGGCAACCACTGGCACCTAATAGAAGGATATGCTGATGTTGTAGACTTCAATAACATTACCAAAACTGATGGAAATTGCTGGTTTTCAATGGTCATGATGCTAAGAGAGGTAAAAAAGAGATTGAAGAACTGGAACAGAGAAAGGAGTAAAACAAAGGATACTATAAGCCATTTACAACAAACATGTGAACAGATGCAGAACCTTCTTGATGCAGACCCTCTTGATGAAGCTAGAATCTCAAATTATTTTTCTGCACAACAGAATCTTAAAGAAGCATTGCATTTACAAGCTATACAAGCTAAACAAATGGCAAAGGAGAAATGGCTCACTCAAGGGGATGAATGCACCAAATTTTTTTATGCTAAGATGTCTTATAGGAGGAACTGCAATGCTCTTATTAACTCTATGAATGACCAGGGGGATATAGCATCTAATATATCTCAATTTGAACAGGGAGCCATATCTTATTTCACAAATTTATATAATAGTGAGATTAAGAAAACATTACCTCCTATTAATTGCAGGGCTATAATATCTGATGTGGGAAGACAAATGTTGCAAGAGACTGTTACTGAGGAAGAAATAAGGGCTGCTGTCTTCTCCATACACGTAGACTCTTCCCCAGGACCTGATGGGTGGAATTCCAAGTTCTATCAATTGCACTGGCAACATCTGAAAAATCAATTATTAGAAGCTATACAGGAATCTTTCAACACTGGCAAAATTCTTCATGAATTAAATCACACATTCATCACTCTTATCCCAAAGGTGGAAAGCCCTACTATGATTGAAGATTATAGACCTATTGCATGCTGTAATGTGTTATATAAGATACTCAGCAAGGTAATATGCAACAGAATTTCTAAAGTCCTCCCTGATTTAATTTCTGAATGTCAATCTGCTTTTATAAAAGGAAGACACATCTCTGAAAATTCTTTACTAGCTCATGAACTAATTAGAAATTTCAATAAACCAGGAGCTGACAAAATGTGTCTAAAGATTGATCTACATAAAGCATATGATAAAATTAATAGACAGTTCATCATTCATGTTCTACACTGTATGAATTTTCCTACTTCCTTGATCAAACTCATTGAAGAATGCATATCCACCCCCACATATTCAATTATTATTAATGGTATTCCCAAAGGATATATAACTAGCAACAGGGGTTTGAGACAAGGTGATCCCCTCTCCCCCTACTTATTTGCAGTTGCTATGGAATTCTTTACACTACAAATGGAAATAGCTTGTCATAATTCTTTGATCCAGCCTTTGTTTAAACATAACCCTAATGTCAATCATCTTTTATATGCTGATGATTTGATAATTGCTATTAGAGCTTCCTCTTCTGCAGCACAGTGTTTACTACACATATTTGATCAATTACAGTTGTTTGTGGGACTTGAACTAAATACTAATAAGTCCAAATGCTACTTTAGCAAATATTGTACATCCAAAAATCAGATCCTGGAAATTTTGAAAATTAAGGAAGGACATCTTCCTGTCAAGTATCTGGGGGTTCCTTTATCAACGAATGTAATTACAGATCGTGAATGTGGTGAACTAGTTGGTAAAATCAGAGACAAACTAAATGGTTGGAGTTCTAAATTACTTTCTTTTGCTGGCAGAATTGAATTGGTACACACAGTTATAACTGCAAAAATAAGATTTTGGCTTCAAACATTTCACATTCCTGATAGTTCAATTGAGAAGATTAAATCAGCATGTGCAAATTTCATATGGAGGGGGGGATTACATAAAGTCAGTTATGATATTCTTTCTAGGCCTAAAGCTGAAGGAGGTGTTGGTCTAATCAACCTGAAAGAACTTAGAAAGACTTATCAAATAAAACATGGATGGAAAATTCTAACATCAAATACTCTTTGTGCTAGGTGGATGAGAAGTAGATATATAAAAGGTAGTTTCTGGACAATGCATGAGGATATTAACTCTTCTGGAGTTTGGAAATGTATTTTAAGAAGCAGGGAAGTTCTGAAAACATGCATTACAAAGAGAATTGCTAATGGAAGGGATACTTATCTTTGGAGAGACCCATGGATAAATGGAAAATCATTTGCTAACAAATATGGTTAGGGCATGATTTCATGTATTGGGGAATATGATGACCTAGTTGCATCTATCATCAGTCAGGGCACTTGGATACCAGAACAAAAAGGATTACATGCCATAGCTGAAGATGTCAAGTACATCCCTATTTACTCTTCTGAACCCAAAGATATCTGGACATGGAATCATACAAAAGATGGCATTTTTACCACAAACAGTGCATGGGAAGCAATACGAACTAAACATACTAACAAATATTGGGCAGCCCATATCTGGTCCAGATCTAACAACCCAAAGATGGCTTTCACAACTTTTAAAGCAATTAATTTAAGACTTCCTACAGCTGACAGATTAGCAAGATGGGGTATGGAGGTTAATCTAACATGTAAACTTTGTAACAACATTCCAGAATCACACAATCATATATTCTTTGAATGTGAATTCTCCGCTCATGTAATAAGCCATGTTAAAAGCAAAAATCAAGACATGCATGCTATTTCTACACTTGAAGACGAACTGCTATACCTGAGCCACAGCAAGAGAGGAGACCTGTTGACTCAACTGCAGATTATTAGCCTCACAACAACTGTATATCACCTCTGGAAGGAGAGGAACCGGAGAGTCTTCAAGAGTACTGCAAAGGGACATAAACAAATTCAAATCACAATAGAGCAAGATGTCAAGATACTTGCAAGAAGAATTAAAGGAAAATTATTTACTCATGCGACTGAACTGGAGAACAAAATCCTCCGAGCATGGAAAGTGGATCCGCCATGAACCTTTGCTTCAGAGCTTTTTAGAAAGGGGCATTTGTTATTTTGCTTTGTTGTTGAAATGATCTTTGTAAATACGTTTAGCACGTGTCCTGTTTACTTCTAGGTAATACACGGAACATGGACTATTGTACTGAGCTTTGATGCATCAATAAAATTCACCAATTTTCAAAAATATATATATATATATATATATATATATATATGGGCTAGGTCGACCAGGAGGTCGACCTAACCATCACCTAGGTCGACCTGTCGGCCCACCTAGGTGGGTAATGTCGACCTGGAAGTCGACCCACCCAAGGTATGAAGCGAAGAAGATTTCTTCTTCGTGCTGTACGATTTTAACGTGTCATTTGCACTCTTTAATTCAATCCGGTCCTTCCGTTTCTGCATCCTATGGCCCATATTCAGCCTATGGTGTGGTTGCATCATATTCAATCTTCAAATCTAACGGTCCAAGAACCACTTCTACCCCTATAAATAGACCCCTAGACCTAACAATTTTTCTCATTCTAGATTTTCTCTGCTTGGGTTCACCTTCTTAGGAAGGACCCTAAAAGGAATAATTTTCCAAGGAGAATTTTTTTTTAATAAAAATATTTTAATACCCTCAAGTAGATCTGGGAAGACCTAAAGGGAAGAGCTTAGGACCAGAGATGAGTGATTGTGATTATTTTAAGATTTCTTTAAGTAATTTAAAATAATAGAATTTCCAATAGTTGTAGTTTCATTATGATTTTTAGAATAGCCTTTTTAGTAGTTTATTTACAATTTTTAGAATTATTTTCAGTCTATTTCCTTTAAACTAATCTTTTTAGTAATTTTAGTTTATTTCTATTAATTATAGTTTATTACTGTTAAGTATAGATTTTTACTGATTTACAATTTATTTACAGTATTTAAGTTTATTTACTGTTATTTATTTCACATTTGCATCTTTTTCAACGTCTTGGATTTTATGCGAGCATTTATTTTCCTCATCCTCTTTTTCTTCGCTAATGGATTAGAATAAATTAAAACATGAATATGGATTATATAAGTAATGTAACGACTCAAAATTTTTGTCAATTAAAATTCGTATATTTAATTAATTTTAAGTATCAACAAGTAAAATTTGTAAGTCAAATAATTTATTTTTCGAATATTTAGATTTAATTAGATAATTAAATCGGCAATTTAATATTTGAAATTATGTAAATAATTTAAAATTGGGTTTAATGTGATTAAAAATGATTTATAAAGTTATATTAAATCATATTGGAGTTAGAACGATGTTTGCGAACTTTTAAAATTGAATTAGAAGTTAAATTGTGAAAATTGAATATTTTAATATTTAATCGACTATTGAAAATAGCCATTTTCCAAACAGTCTCGGATTTCGAGGAAACTAGTTTCATCGGATCCGTAATGTTATATTATTGAATGGTTTCAAATTTCGTGTCAATCGGATTTACCGTTTGTTCGGGGCAAGCCAAAACACATAGAAATTCGTTTAATCAATTTAATTTAAATTTGATCGTTTATTTCTGTAACTCGCACAGATGACCGAATTAGCTTCCGAAACCAATTCCATTGTGTCCGGATCGCGGGGTAAACCCTAAAAACGTCGGTCACCGCGTGAGATTTGGAGCTCGAGATTTGGAGTGAATAGTGTTTTTCATTAAAATTCTATAAACGGAACCTCAACACCCCAATTTCATTTGCAAACCCTAATCTCAAAACCGGCCGCCACTTGATAAATCAATGGCCAAGGATTTCAATCCCTATCCCCCTATTTTCTTCCAATCCCTTCGATATTTTTGAAAGCACTCTAAAGCAAAACTGTTGTTCTTCGCGCGATCTTCACATCCATATGGAGATGATCGATTCTCGTTGATTAGATCGACGACAAATCAAGGTTGAATGTCGATGTTCATTCGCATTTGTCCTTGAAATGGTGCGACCGATTTCGACGTGTCTCTGGACGGTGGTGCGGCGGAGCACGCGATTTGAAGTGGTGAAGCCCGATCGGCTTCAGGCTGCCCAAGTTGGTCGCATTTTTTCCGATAGAGACGACGGCGGGATGGGTTTCTACCCTTCGAGTAGCCTGGAACGATGTTTGGGAAGAATAGCATCACGTGGCCACGATTTTCTCCATTCGAAATCAACGGTCCAGATAATAAAAGGTTTAAAAAATTAAAATAGAAAATGTAAATTGTTTATATTTAATTCGTATAACTTTAAAATGATGTAACTTTTTGGTACGAGGTCGGAAAATTACGAAACAAGTTGCGTTGGAATCGTATGGACGAATACTACGCTATGGAACTGGATTGGAGACGTTTGGAGTTCGTTTGAATTTTGGGTAAAATTAAACGCGTGTTTAATTTTATTCGAAATAAAACGCTACAATTGTTATCGGAAACTCAAGGTGAGAACTTCTCACTCAATCGAATTGTTTTGATTTAAATTTTAAATAGTTAAATTTAAAATTGCTTGATTGTGTGATTGGATGATAATTTGTTATCTATTGTGTTAAAAAGACCCTATGCGCCGTATATTAAGTGGATGTTATTTATTAGAAACATATACCGCGATAATTCCAACTTGTATGGAATTGGTATTATATACGTATTTGGAGTTGATTTTCCCGCATTATATAGCGGATGAGACCCTATTGCGCCGCATAATAGCGGATAGTATTTTATAGATCCCATATACCGCGATATTCCGTCTCGAAACGGAATTGATATTGTGCTAACATCTTTGGATGCAAGGAAACAGGTTAGAGGGATCCAACTGGATTCCTCAAATGATTGAATTGGTTTCAATGTTGTGTGTTGATCTATTTATTGATCTATTTATAATCTGCGTGATTATCTTTGTGATTGGAATCGTTAAAGGCTAAATTTTAGCCGAATATATTTTGGTATCGTTAGATGCCGAGAATAAATAAAATTGGATTTCTGAAAATTTAAGTTGAGAATTCATAATAAAATTTAACTTTGGAATTGATTCATTTTAAATAAATAAACGTTGAAATTTTTATGTTATAAAAATTAAGATTTTTTGTGAAATATAACCGAAAAGTTATTTTTTTTTAAATAGGTAGTTGATTAATTTATTGAATGGTTTGAATTGGGATTTTTGAATTATTATAAAAGACTTATATAAAAGATTTATAAAATTGATATTTATAAATTAAAATATTGGAATTATAAAACGAATTTTTATAAGTGTTAAAATAAATATAAATGGATTTCATAAGTAGATGAAATCTATAGATTTATAAATTGTGAAGTCATAAAATGAATAGATTTTGTGAAATAAAATATTTATAAGTAATTAACTTATAAATTGGATTTTTGGCGTGCAAATGAAATATGGATAGAATTTGTTAATAAAGTGATTTTATAAGTTGAAGTCGTTATAAAATATAAATACAATTTATAAACGTTGTTTGTAAATTCGAAATCGACTTGTTTTAATAAGTTTAATTATTATAACTTATTAAATGAAGTATATATCCACGATTTTGGGACGGTGAATAATATATTAAAGAAATATTTTGGGAAAGTGATATTTTAAATAGAATTAAAATGATTTAAAGATGTTTTAAATTGTATAAAGTGTTGAAAACATAGATTTCAACATTTATTGTTGAAATAGATATTTTCGAGAAATAGAAGGAAATGGTGGACTATAACACTGTTGTTATAGTAAATGATTTCCGAAAGGAAATGTTTTATATAGTATTGGCATTTATATATCTATCTTAATTTCGAATCCCTATACTAATGATTTTGGGTTGTTGTAACGATGTTTTACGCAACATTCGTTTTGACTCAAATAAATGTGTTTAAGAGAATGGTTTCCTTAAAGAATAAAATATATGCTTAATTTCGATTTAAGTATATTGAATATTTTCCAAATGTTGAAAATAAATGAATTGTGAATTACTTATTATTGAATAAGTATGGAAATGTTTTCCAATATGAAGTGAATGTTTTGAGATTATATCTTTTAAAGATAAATTGAAAGTGAATAATTGAAATCGATTTGTAAAATCGTATAAAAGGTAATATTTGGAAATGTAAATTCACAATGGAAATTTATAAGGGAAATTTATTTTAAAAATAAACATTGATTTATTCTTAAAAGTGTGGAAATAAATTTACGAATTGGGAACTTAAATTTAGTAAATCGTTAAGGATTTATTTGATAGGTTTAAATGAACCATTTTGAAATGAAAGTTGTAAAGGTGAAAATGAATTTGAAATTTGTTTTCAAATGGTTAAAGTGTGGAAAATACATATCTTGTAAAGTATTTTTAGAAAATAAATAATTTGGAAAATTATTTGAAATCGGGTGATGTTGTGAATATTGATTGATAGTTAAATAACCGACTATCAATATTGACCTTTAAATAGGGATTTGTTGTGAATTGATTGAAATTGAATGCTACACTTATTTTTAAATTATTGCGCTCGTTATTCGGATTACCCATTTCGAATAGTGATACGACGTAATGAATAGCATTGAAGACCGATGGTGAAGACCGGGTATTTGTGAAAACGATAGGATGACCTATCGATTGTCTCTGCACCGTTAATTACGGTATAGAGATTTCCTTTGTAATGGGAAATTCGATCGGGATTGTGAATACCCGGATTGCAAAGGCTTCTTTGGAAGTGCCTTCGGTTCTGTTCGAACCCGAAACAGACTTGTATGGTTTCATGTCTAACATTACATTTGGAGATATAAAGCAGATTTCTTTCAAATACATTTCCGTTGGTGGCGGAGAATTTATTCTCTTAGCTTAACACCCTTAGAGGTTATGTAGTTGAAGGTTATCAGCGATATATTCCCAATTTGGTAATATGGCATGCTGAATGTTGCTGTGTGATGATTATTTATTGATCATTTGTTGATCAAAGCGTGGCTTTGTGAAAAAGCGTAGCTTTATGGACGAGACTTCGTCAGACCTCACTCCTCGGAAATGGTCAAAACAGGAATATGAGGCAAGGTTATGAGGGTCGCGCCCTTTAGGGTATGTTATTTCCTTCTGGAAAGGGTGGTATCATGGTATGGAGCCCAGATACTTACTCATGTTGACACACTATATTTATTACTATGTGATGTTGGTTATCGAGCGCTCGGATAAAGATCCAAATGGACCGGGGGATGGCATATTCGTGTAGTAGTTACCTAGTTACAAAGGTAACCTGGCCTTGTGTTGGCAGAGATCTAACCGTAACGTTAGGTTCTCGGGACATCCCGCCAGAGGCGATCCCATTGACAGTAGGAAGTTCCTTAGCCTGACCATTTGTTGGAAATCCAAATAAAACACCTTGTACGGTTTTAGTTGTAGAACCTGCCATTCACTTATGGTGGCGTCCCACTGTTTGGATGGTAGCTATAGTAGGCATAGTTCGGAATGTCTATCCTGGCTAAGATTTATATTCTATTTTCGAAATGCTTTCATCACTATGCACTAATAATAATATCAAAAATGATATGTTTTGCGTAGTAAGCATCTTTGACTATCATAAGGAGAAATCTCCTCCAATTATGCGTTTGCATTGTGTGTGTGCGGGAAGGCCTTATGGTAGTTTCATTTTCCAAAAGCATTGCGGATATTTTTCACTTCCCTTGTTGTTGTTGTTTTAAAAGATAAATAATTATTTTAAGTTCTCACACCAGTCTCATGACTGACCTAGAGTTTATTGTTCTCTTCCTAAACTCTGGGTGCCCATAATTTTACACACGGGCAGTCTAGAGTCAGGTTATCAGGTCATTCTGGATTCAGAAGTGCTATGGAGCTCAAGTGGCGAGCTGGATGGCGAGGCATATTACTTGTTTATGATATTATCTTTCCGCTGTAAATTTCGCTTGTAAGGACACGCTTGTATAACTGTCCATTGTCCAGTTGTGTTGTATATTGTTGTTGTATACTCTGATGATGATGTGATGTAATGTAATAACTGAGATAGTTCTTTGTTTTAAAGATTATTCATTTATGTATTATATGTTGTTCCGCTGCGATATGTGAGATTATGATATTGTTTCTGTTCCGTTTCCTTATTTCTTCTATCTTTTTCCTCTACCTCTTCTTTTAAACCCTAACAATTCGGTTTTCCGGCATTCGATTATGAGGCATTTGATACAGTGGACGCAAGAATGTCAACCTTCGGATCCCAATAAAATGGGTATGTTACAAGTAAGAATATTGAATGAAGAAAATAAGATGTAAATTATAAAGACTGCAATAAATGATGGAATTGGACTGTAATAAATAATGGAATTAGACTGAAATTACGCCTAATTATATTTAGAATTGGACTAATTAAAAATAATTGACATGTTTTTCATTTCTTTCGGCTTTTGTTCTAGGAGTTCTCTACTATGTATTTCATTTCTTTCAGCTTTTGTTCTTTCTATGTACTAGCTTATTATAAGGGATATTATGTACTCTGATTTTAAGACTGAATTTTTATTTCATAAGATATGATGGGTTTTGAGATATGGATGTTGTATTTGGTATATGACACTATTTATGAAGAAATTACGAAAATTTTATTTTAAATAAGTTATTATTTTAGTGTCCGTTGTTATCTATTTTTATTTTGTAAATCTTAGTGTCTGTTAGTTTCAGTTATACCAACAACGCATCATGCCTTTTAATGTGTCCTTTTGGATTTATTAAGGGGTGTAGGATGTTTCACTTTGTATTAAAGCCTAAGGTTATAGGATTCCTAAAAAAATATTTTAAAAGTAAAGTATTTTCCAATATAACTTATTTTAAAAATATTTTTCAAAAAAGAACTCATAGAAATAGTTCTTAAATATAAAAGAGTTTTTATAAAGAAATCCCCTCAAAATCCAATTCAACTTTCTTTCAGTTCTTTCGAGCTTAAGTTTCATTTTCTTGGCGTAGTATGGCTGACTGGTTCCGTAAAGCTACGGTACTAGAGGTGCAAGGGTAAGCGCCCAATACAACATCGGTAGATGGAAATCCATTTAATCCACCTACATTAGCCGATTTTTCTACGCTATTGAAGGACTTCACTAGCATAGGGGGCGGAATGTTTTTTGACCTAAGGAGACACAAGCTGGGTTGGAAGATATGGAGTGAAAGTTTAGGCGGTTAGGTTTAGAGGACCGACAGAGTGGTCAAACTATATCTTGGCAGTTGGAAGAAGAGCTTAAGGCAGTTCCTACAAGCTTTTAAGAAGCCATGGTGGAAGGGCAAGAAGGATAAGAGGAAAAGGGAAGGCCCCGAGAAGCGAATCAAGAAATGTGGGAGATGTAACCATTTTAGAATGACTGGTCATTATGCAAGAGACTGCAAGAGAGAGAAGGTGAAGATGTGTTACAGCTGCGAACAACCCAGTCACCTTAGTAAGCTTTTTCCTTGAAAGATGGGGCAGGAAGTGAGTGCGTCTGCTCCTGCAACACGGATTCAGGCTTTGGATGCAACACCTTCCAGCAGTGGATCATATCGAGGTAGGAAATTTGGTTTTTATTTGTGATATTCCCATTCAGACTCTTTTCGAACCTAGAGCATCACATTCTTTCATCTTTGGTTCTTTGGTAGATTTTTTACACTTAGACATCTCTTTTGTAGTAGATCTCATTGTTATTTCAAACCCCATGGGAGGATCGGCAATCTTGTCTATGGTTTGTAGGGATCTAAAAATTTGTATCATAAGCATAGAATTTGACTATGACGCCTATATTTTAGGATTTTCGAGGTACAGGATAATTTTGGGAATAGATTGGCTATCCACATATGGTGCTATATTAGATTGCAAGAGGAGAGTCGTTAGACTAGAGACATGCATCAATAGAACTCTCGAGATTTCTTATGACCCGCAAGGGTCAATTATGTTGAGCTTCTTTTATTCCCTGAATTCATCGTCATCCGAGTTAGATTCGGTTCCTGTCCTCGAAGATTTTTCCAGACATCTTTGAGGAGGTTAGGGGACTATCCCCTAAGAGAGATTGACTTCAGGATTTATTCGACTAGCCAGTAGCTTTACCCGTAGGGCACACGGAGCCTAGGGAAAGGAAGGGATTGAATAAGCAGATCCGTGAGATTTGGAGAAAGGTTTCATAAGAAGAAACATATCGAAATAGGGAGCGCCAATCGTCTTCGCTACCAAAGCAGGTGGTTCTCTTTGACTTTACATTAACTATAGAGAATTGAATAAGCTCACAATGAAGAACCATCATCCACTCTCTAGGATAAATGATCTTTTCGACCAGTTAGTTAGCTCTTCAATATTTTCCCTGCTTGATCTAGCCACTAGATTCATCAGCTTAGGGTTGCTGATGATAACATTGATAAGACCGCATTTAGGACACCTGACGGATCCTTTGAGTGGTTATTCATGACTTTTGGGCTAACCAATGTCCCAGCCTATTCTATAGATTCGATGAACCATGTTTTAGAGATGTCTTAAAATAAAGTTCATGGTGGTATTTGTGGTCGACATTTTGGTATTTTCCAAAAAGTATGGAAGACAAGTTATTCATCTAAAGGAGGTTCTTTGCACGCATCATGTTCGTCAGTTGAGAGTAGAATTCTTGAAGTATCACTTTGAAGTGTGTTTATTGGGGCATAGAGAATGTCTATACATAGTAAGGATTTAAGAAACGGTTTTAGACATTTAGGATTTGGATTATGGATATCCAAAGAGAGGTAGACAGAGGTTAAAGATATACAAGAAAATTCAGTAGATAAGCAGAGAAGAAAGTCCATGTAGAAATTATAATCGTCTCAGACAAGTGGATTTGATGGTGAGGCCTTAGAATAAGTATGAGTATACAATTTGAATAGGAGTAAAAGCCTATAGTTTAGGAAAAGTACTCCGAGGGTAGTAAGTAGGAAGTCTCAATTTATGCTAAGCGCAATAAAATGAAACTTTCATAATTTAAAAAGTAGAAAAAAAGGAAAAATTTGTAATTATTGGAGTTGAAAATTTTCATTGTTAATATTTTCTTTCAGAAAATAAACATGGTGTTTTTTAAAAATGATATGAAATCTAAGTTGGTTTTTATATAATGAAAAATTGGACTTGTTTTTGAAGAATTATGGAGTATATATAATTCACTAGTTTTATTGTAAGTAAACGAAGATTTTAAACATAAAAACCAAGTGTGTATCAAGTATTGAAAACATAGTTACAATTTTTATTATTCTAATAAATGTTTTCATGGAAAATGAGTGGAGCATAGGCTGTAACGCTATCGTTATAGTAAGTGACTCTCGAGAGAAATATTTTTACATAGGTATATGAGATTTATTGGTATTTATTTAATTGAATCCATACATAAGTATTTGTTTGGTTGTAGTAATGGTGTTTTACGCAACATCGATTTTAACCTAAATAAAAATGTACTTTGAGAGGTAATTATAGGTATAGAAACAAAATGGTTTGTAAGTACACCTATTATTAATAAGTACAAGGAAGTGTTTTTTGCAGTTATGGAAATATTAAAACGGTTTTGAAAATGAGTTTTCTAGTAGGAAAATGTGTAAGTTAGATATTAGAAAATATATATCATGGAAGGATATAATTAAAAATATTTTAATCTATTGGAATGAAAAGAATAATGGTATGATTTTCTATGAAACCGATAAAAATATTTGGTGTGAGTTACAGGGAAAAGATGAAAGAGATATACAAGGTATGAAAAGCACCACATTTTGTATAGCCTATTTCAAAAAATATAAAATAAGTTCCTTATAATTTCATAAAAACATGAAGTTCTCTTTTAAAAGGTTCATAGAAGATTTTAGCGTTAATAACTTCTCATAAGAGAAAATAGTTCCAATGCATTAAGATATGAGACTGTTAGGTGTAATAAGAAGCTGTTTTGAAAACACATAAAAGATATTTTAAAAGAAAATGGTTTAGGTCAAAAAAGTAAATAAGTTTTTGAAATGAAAAATTTAATAAAAGTGAACTTTGAAAATTCAAATTTTTATAGAAAACTGTAGAAGTCTTGAAAAGAAAGAGAGATATAATTTTTAGATTTAATAATTTGGAAGCTTTTCCCTCTAGGTTTGGGAAACAATATTAAGTGACAAAGTATTTTTGAAATTAATAGAAACTGAAAAGATAACACTTTTAAGATAAAAAAATTGATATTTGATATTTTAATTTTTTCTAGAAACCTTATTTTTTAAAACAAGGTGATAAATACCAAACCAAACTCTTAAATATGGAGTAGATAAGAATCATTTCATAGGAGTAACAGAAAGGTTGTAAGGAAGTAGCAGTAATTACTTTTAGAAGTAATAATGGAAGTTTCCATAAAGTGTATAGGACACTAGTGGGAATCTAGGAATGTTGATTCGTAAAGAACAGTAAGATGAAATTAGTAGGGTAGTAAGACAAGTATGGTTGAGAATTAGTATTCTTGGTTTTGGAAAAACTTGGGAAAAGTATCTTTCTTTAGTGGAATTCATATGGTAGTAGTTTTCAAGCTAGCATCAGAATGGCACCTTTGGAAGCTCTTTTGGGAAGGCCGTGTAAGACGTCTCTATGTTGGTTGGAGTCTACGAAAAGGTTGCTTCTTTGTTCCAACGTGGTTAGAGAGATTTAGTAGAAGACTAATTTGATTAAGAGAAAAGTAGTATCTCATATCCACGTCTCTTTGATAATAGGTTTTAGAGTTTCATTTTTCCATCTTTAGTTTTAAATAGGTTCTTTCCATTATTATCCTTTGGGAGGGTAGAACTTAGGATTTAACCTATGGATGGTAGGATTTGATGTATACATGCTGGTAGAACATGTTATAAATAACGTATGCTAGTGGTTGTAAGTGTTTGCTTGTGGATGCTAATGGATGCATATAGGCACACTAGGCACTATTATTTCTTTAGGGATTGCCTAATTAAGACACTAGAGCATATGCATATGGATGTGCGCACATTTTTATTATATTTCCATGGCTGCTATAAATGGATATTTATCACATGATTGTTGCATTTGGATGATGTTTATAGCATGCATATAGAATTATCAGTATCATTAGGAAATTTTTGCATTCGTTTAGATACATGTCACGGACATGAGTGCATAAAAGGAGGCCAACTGAATCAGTGAACCGCCTAATATTTTGCATTATTTAGGAACATTTACACTACACTAATTGCATAAGTATCATAAATTGCATTAGAAATTTTTTAAGGATAGTGGATGAATGGTTCATGATTGTGTATTTGTAACGACCCAGAATTTCTAGTCGTTAGATTTTGAACATTTAATTCATTTTAAATGTTAAATTTGGATTTTGAATTGATTTTGAAGTAAAAAAGATTTTGGTCAAATTAATAGAATTATTTAAATTTAAAATACGGTAATTTAATTGGATTTGAATAATAATTAAATATTTGGAATTGTGATAATTGGTGAATCTGGATATAAACGGTTATGAAATGGTTTCGAAAATTTATTTTTAAGTCTATTTGAATTTAAATAGCAATGTTGGACTTTTGGATGGAATCAAAAGTCGATAGGTTTAAGATTTGGGATTTTATATTAATTTAATAATGGAATTTAATAATATAATAATGCAAATAATCAGATTTTGGTTCGAAGTGAATCAGAATAGTTTCTCATGTAATTATAAAGTCTATGTGATTTATAATAAAGTTAGTAAAATTTTAAAAGTGAAATTTTAAGTGATTTTAACAATTTTGGAAATCGTTCGAATTTATCGACGAGTTAAAGTAGCCTTTCGGGGCACAGTCTCGGAATTTGACTTAACCAGTTCCATTGGATCTGTAATAGTTAGTTATTATCGGATTTCAATTTTTATAGCAATCGGAGTTGTCGTTTGACTCTAGCAGCTCAAAACGCATAGAAACTATTTTAATCGATTTAATTTAAAATTGATCGTTTATTTCCGTAACTCGCACATATGACCAAATTAGCTTCCGAAACATGTTCCATTGTGTCCGGAATGTAGGTAAAACATTTTAATCGGCTGTCGGCACACGTTGTTTGGAGATCGTTTGAGAGAGTTGTTTAAAAGTGAATAAAATAATAAAATAATTGGTTTACGTATATATATATATATATATATATGTATGTATGTATGTATGTATGTGTGTGTGTGTGTGTGTGTGTATATATATATACGCGCAAAGTTGAAACCCTAGCCCTATTTTCACCGGCCGCCACTCCTTTTACTCCAATGGCCGAAACTAGTCGTTCATTTTCCTCCAAAATCTCCTTATCCGTGCATCTATACGAGAAAGTTCCAACACGAAGTTCGTAGAGGGCTTTGAGATCTACGATGTGTACGGTAATGATCGGGATTAGAGTTGTGGATCGCCTCAATTTCCTCCGCGTTTGACCAGCGTTCAAGCTCGTCGTTTGAGAACGTTGATCGACCGAGCTTCACCTCGTTTTGGCCGAAGGTAGTCTTGCCGATGGGCTTCGATTTGGCGGTCATTGATCGAGTGCTGGACGATCTGGGTAGGTGCGGCACCTAAGGTTGGTGGCGTGCTTTTGGGTTACTCGGTCTGGGATGCGAACGAGATGAGGACGATAGCATGCGTACGGATTTGATTTCCTGATGCTTGCTGCGGCCGAGATTTTGTATGATGATAATAAAAAAAAGTAAATTAAGTAATATAATTATTATTCAAGTGTTTAAAAATTCATATCTCGTGCGTTCGTTATCAGATTTTGACGAATTTGGTGGCGTCGGAATCACAGCGACGCGATCTACGCGCTGCAGCAAGTCTGGAGATGATTGGAGCAAGTGAAAATTTTAGATTAAGTCGAATTGTTTGATTTAATTTAAAATTTAAAACGCTCGTTGAACTCAAGATGAGTTAATCTCACTCACATCTGGATACCAGTTAATTTAAATAGCTAATATTTAAATGTTTGATTGGTTGTTTAGCTGAATATGATAATTATTATCAAATTGAATCTGGTTGTGCTAACATTTGTGGATGCAGGGAAACAGGTTGGAGGGATCCAACTGGATTCCTCACAAATAGGAAATTTATTTATGTTCTGTGATATATCTCGTTGATATCCTGTGATAAACTGATTTGGATCTTGTTATGTTGTTTTATGGTTGGATAAATATAATTTGGTATTTTTAAAAATATCAATAAATAAATTGGGATTAAAGGAAAAAGAAAGTGGATAGTTAAGTAGTTATACCCTATCTACTAATTTTGATTAAAAATTAGTTTGGAATTGAAGTTTTATATGAGATATCGGTATAAAGTTTTCATAGCTAATATTTAAAATAAGTATTTTAAAATATTTGGACTCGGTAGATTTTCGGTAGAATTAAATAAATATTTGGAAAGTTATTCCACGTGAGGGAAGTGATTTGAAATTTGTTTTCAAAGGATTGAAAGGTGAAAAGTGATTTGAAATTTGTTTTCAAATGGTTGAAGTGTGAAATATATCTTGCGAAAATATTTTGAAAATGATAATTGGTGGGAAAAATTGTTTATATCTTGGTGATTGTTGTGAATGATGATTGATAGTTAAATAACCGACTACCAATATTGACCTTTAATGGCATTTGAATATCGATGCGACCAGGGGTTGGATTCCAAGTGGATATCCGGAAACCACATCGAACCTTTTTGATTGTGATAGATCTTTTATTTAAAAGATCAAAGTGAAAATTGTTATGATTTGTTGAAATCTGAATATAACACTTATTTTTTTAAAATAAGCGCTTGTTGTTCGGATTATCCGAGAGAGGACCTTTATGTCATATAACCCATTCCGAATAATGATACGTCGTTATGGATAGCACTTGAAGACCGATGGTGAAGACCGGGTAATTGCGAGAATGATAGGATGACCTATCGATTGTCTCTACACTGAGTAGCTACGGTATAGAGATTCCCTAAGTGATGGGAAGTCCGATCAGTATTGTGAATGCCTGGATTGCAAGGGCTTCTTCGGAAGTGTCTTTGGTTCTGTTCGAACTTGGAACAGACTTGTATGGATGTGTGTGTGACATTACACTTTGATATGTAAAGCTGTTTCCTATCAAATACATTTCTGCTTGGTGGCAGAGATTTATTCTCTTAGCTTAACACCCTTCTCTGAGACGTACGAGCTCAGAGGTTATGTAGTTGATGGTTACTAGTGATACATTCCCAATTTGGTAATGTGGCATACGAAGTTCTGCTGATCATTTATTGATCAGAGCATGGCTTTGTGAAAAAGCGTAGCTTTGTGGACGAGACCTCATCGAGCCTCACAAACCGGTAATGGTCGAAACAGGAAAGATATGGCAAGGTTTCAGGGGTAGCTCCCCTAGGATATGTCCATTCCTTCTGGAAAAGGGTGGTATCATGGTATGGAGCCCAGATACTTACTCATGTGAACACTAGTATATTTATTACTGTGTGATGTTGGTGGTGTAAAGGATCCTCGGATAAAGGTCGCAAACGAACGGGGGTGGCATATCTTAGGTGTTACTCCCGAAAAGGGAGGACACCGGCCTTGTGTTGGAAGAGAGCCGGGTAGGTTCTCGGGGCGTCCTTCCAGAGGCATACCCATGTGGCAGTAGGAAGTTCCTTAGCCTGACCATTTGTTGGAAATCCAATAAAACAATACGCACCCTGTACGGTTTTAGTTGTATAACCTACCATGGAATGTGGTGGTAACCTGCTATTGAACATGGTAGCTATAGTAGGCATACAATAATGGTTGTATGCTGGCTAAGATTAATATTATACTTTCGAAATATTTTCTGCACTATGCACTAATGATAATATTAAAAAAAAGATTTTTGCGTATTAAGCATGTTTGACTATCATAAGGAGAAATCTCCTCCAATTCTGCGTTTTCATTGTGTGTGGCTGGACGCCTTATGGTAGTTTCATTTTCCAAAAAGCATGGCGAATTTCTTTTCTTTATAAAAAAATTGTTTTTGAGATCTTACTCTAGTCCCACAACTGACCTTGCTTATCTTTGTGAAACGTGATGAGGGATTCTCGCTTTTTGTTTGGTGGAGAGCAGGAGACTCTTACCCTACATGTCCTCTTTAAGGGGTTGGTTAGCCGTAAGGCATGACAGTCGAAAGGTTGGCCGTAAAAGCAAGGGCAAGGTACCATTGTATGCCACGGCGGGGCTGAGATGGTTGAAAGCCTACCAGTCGAGATTGGCCGCTGTCGATGGTTGAAAAGCCTAGACTGTTACAATGTGGTATCAGAGCATTTGGTTTAACGACAACTTTGGCTCTGTTGGGTGTTACTCATTAGAGATAGAGTCAGTAGTACTCTAGAATGTGTTTGAGTGTAATAATAGCTATGAGCACGTATTTGTTAGTGAATATAAAATTGTTTTTATACTGTGTTGACTTATCGGTTGAGTGTTTATGAATTCTGGTCGGTACGGGAAGTACAACCGTATCGATAGGGGTTTCTAAACTCTTAAACAAGATAAACCGATATAGTATTGTTTTTAAAGCAGGTAAATGAAATAATTTTACCCAAAATCATATTTTGATATAAAAGGAATAATTTTTATGAATTTATTATACATATTTGGATGTTTGGTTGTTAATATTATAATCAATTTTAAGAATCTAAAGTTTTGAATTGGTTTATAACCAAACAGAATTATCTAGGTTTGGCTTAAACAAAAAAAGGAGTAAAATTTGATTTAAACCGGAATTTAAATCCTGGGAATTTTGAAAAGTGTTTAAAATGAATTTAAAACAAAGGTTTGGGAATTTAAAATCTGCGGAATGATTGAAATGTTTTCCAAAGTGTTTGAAGGAAATAATAGAGTATTATTTTGGAAAATATTTCTAAATGGAAATTGTTTCGAAACAAATTTGTGGAAGTAAGGAAGCACTAAGTCACTTCAGTCGCTGGAAAATAATCCTGATGATGATGGCCACATCATTAGAATTCATTTTCGAGTTTCTAAAGTGATGGGTGGCTTCCATAGTAATTGGGTATGATATCTGTTTAGATTTGTTTTATATACAAGGTGTTTTATAAATTTCAAAGTTTTGGTAAAACCAAGTGTTTTGGAATCTGGAGATTTGATTTGATGTACCAAGTAGGTATGAGTTGATTATTGTTTCAAAATTGTTTTGAAATAAATTCGGGTTATTGAATTCTGGAAACACCATTTAAATAATGTGGAAGTTAAGATAAATCAGCTATTGAACCTATAAAGTGAAGTTGATTTGAATAAGAAAGAAAAATGAAAATTTTACTCCTGGAATTAAAATTAACTTGAGAAAATGGTGGTGAATAAAGTATATTTGAATTTAACTTAAGATAAGTTAAATAAAATTGGAACTTGAAATTGAATTAAATTGGATATAAAGTTGAAATGTAAAATGACTATAATTGAGCAATGAAAATTTATATCCTTAAGCTATTAAGTGTTATATAGATAATCTGGAATTGTGATTATAAGATGAAAATAACTCAAATGAGCAATATAAGCTTTTAAGTAAATAAGTTGGTGAACTTATAAATAGAAAATGGAATTATAATCACAAATGGGAAATAGTTGAATGGTATGGTAAATTCAAACTTAATCCTAAATGAAAGGTAAAGTAAGATAAGACAAACGAAAATATAAGATGTGAATGGAGTTAAGTTAGTAAATAAGTTTTAAACTTATATATTAGAAAGTAAAAATTTAAATTGAATAGAGAAATAAAATTGGACCAAATTGGATTTAATTTAAGTTAAAAAGAAATTAAGTTAAATTTGGATTGAATTGAAATCAAAATTTAGTTGTGTTATAAATAATATTGAATGAAATTCAATTCTTATTTAAGTAGTAAATGAAGTAGAACGGATTTAAGTTGGCTAAATAAAATTTAGTTAAACTTGAATTAGAATTGGAAAAGAATTGAATTGAAAGAAAATTTAATTAAGTTGAAAGGATATTGTATGAATAAAATTTTAACTCAACTAAATTTAAAAGAATAGGATGAAGATGAATTTAGTGTAAACTAAATTAAATAGAATTTGTATTGACATGGATGAAATTTTGGTAGTTTGTTAAGAAAATTTTGAAAAGAAAAATAAAAACCCAGTTCTAGTATGGGATTTAATTTAGGCAATAAAAAGTTAAGAGTGTGAATGAATAATGGAATTAGATTATAATAGCGATGGTTTGAATTATAAATAAATTCAAATGAGTGAAATGATTTAAAGTGGTCTCATTGTTAATAAAATAAATTTTTAATGGATTGAATAAGTGAATAAATTGAGTTAAAATTTGTAATGGATTGGAATTTGATTGAATGAAAATCAATTTAAAATGGAAATAAAAGTATGAAGAAATGGAGTTATTTTGTTATTGAAATAACTTAAGCAAATTGGAATTAATTAAAATGGTTATAAACTTCAGTAATTGTTGTTTGCTTGAATAACATCAAATTTGCATTGAGATTAGTCGTTTTGTTGTAAACAAAGCTAATAAATTAAGGAAGTAAATGGAGTTAGTTTTGAATATATTAGATTGAGATGAATTAATTGAAATTGGTATAAACAACATTAGAATTTGCACAAGAAAATAGTCGTTTTGTCGTAAATGGAAGTAAATTGATTTGAAAACGAGAATAAAATTGGTTTTTAAATCAATTGGAATGGATTGAAATTTTAAGTGGATTTGTATATAAATGCAAGTGAATCATAAAGAAATGCAAATGTATCAAATTTGAAATAAAGATTTGATTGTAAATTAATTTGGAATTGAATTGAAGTAAATATAAATTGTATGTAGAAAACTTGAATGTAAATCATTCGAGTGGAATATAATGAAATTTGGATTTGTAAGGAAATTAAAATGGTGATTGAAATCTTTGGATTGATGTTAAAATATGGTTAACATGTTAAATTATGAGGTTTATTTGTTTACACTATGTAATTGATGTGTTTGGCTAGTTTAATGAATAGAATGTTAATAAATTCTCGTATTATTGAAAACTGATGTGTTTGTTTAAGTAATACAGGTACGGGAAGCGATCGATAGAGTTGATGTACATATATGCAATATAATTAGCCGCTTGCTTTTAAAATGCTAATCAAAATATACGCATACGCAATATAATTGGGAAATGATATATATATATTGTGATATATTTGGTTTTTCGACCGTGTGGGTCGATGTACATATATTTATATTTATTGTGATATTGCAAAAGCTCCTCCGTACAAGGGTGACTCTGCCAAAAAAATTCGGAAATTTCGGGAGTTAGAAAAAAATTGAGAAATTTTGAAAATTTAAAATTTGAATTTAAATTTAAACTTGAATTGTTAGGAAAACAATTTTGTTTGGGAACCATGAAAGATTTTAGAAAGTTAGTTGAAATGATAATGGGTCTCTAATAGAAAGATTTATTTTGGAAAGTTGAAATTGTTTGGTTTTGGGAAAATGATAAATGGGTTAAGGATCATTCTTCTTAACTAGTAATTTCGGGGACGAAATTCTTTTAGGGGGAAGGATGTAACGACCCAGAATTTCTAGTTGTTAGATTTTGAACATTTAATTCATTATGTTAAATGTGGATTTTGAATTGATTTTGAAGTAAAAGATTTTTGTCAAATTAATAGAATTAGTTAAATTTCAAATACGGTAATTTAATTGGATTTGAATAACAATAATTAAATATTCGAAATTGTGATAATTGGTGAATCTAGATATAAACGGTTATGAAATGGTTTCTAAAATTTATTTTAAGTCTAATTGAATTTAAATGGCGATGTTGGACTTTTGGATGGAATCAAAAGTCGATAGGTTTAAGATTTGGGATTTTATATTAATTTAATAATGGAATTTAATAATATAATAATGCAAATAATCAGATTTTGGTTCGAAGTGAATCAGAATAGTTTCTAATATCATTATAAAGTCTATATGATTTATAATAAAGTTAGTAAAATTTTAAAAGCGAAACTTTAAGTGATTTTGACAATTTTGGAAATCGCTCGAATTTATCAACGAGTTAAAGTAGCCTTCCGGGACACAGTCTCGGAATTCGACGAAACCAGTTCCATTGGATCCGTAATGGTTAGTTATTATCGGATTTCAATTTTTGTAGCAATCGGAGTTGTCGTTTGACCCTAGCAGCTCAAAACGCATAGAAACTATTTTAATCGATTTAATTTAAAATCGATCGTTTATTTCCGTAACTCGCACATATGACCAAATTAGCTTTCGAAACACGTTCCATTGTGTTCGAACATGGGTAAAACATTTTAATCGGCTGTCGGCACGCGTTGTTTGGAGATCGTTTGAGAGAGTTGTTTAAAAGTGAATTAAATAATCAAATAATTGGTTTACGTATATATATACGCGCAAAGTTGGAACCCTAGCCCTATTTTCACCGGCCGCCTCTCCTTTTACTCCAATGGCCGAAACTAGTCGTTCGTTTTCCTCCAAAATCTCCTTATCTATGCATCTATACGAGAAAGTTCCAACACGAAGTTCGTAGAGGGCTTTGAGATCTACGATGTGTACGGTAGTGATCGGGATTAGAGTTGTGGATCGTCTCAATTTCCTCCACGTTCGATCAGCGTTCGAGCTCGTCGTTTGAGAACTTTGATCGACCGAGCTTCACCTCGTTTTGGCCGAAGGTAGTATTGCTGATGGGCTTTGATTTGGCGGTCATTGATCGAGTGCTGGACAATCTGGGTAGGTGCGGCATCTAGGGTTGGAGGCATGCTTTTGGGTGACTCAGTCTGGGATGCGAACGAAGATGAGGAAGATAGCATGCGTACAACTTTGATTTCCTAATGCTTGGTGCGGCCGAGATTTTGTATGATGATAATAATAAAAAAAGTAAATTAACTAATATATTTATTATTCAAGTGTTTAAAAATTCATATCTCGTGCGTTCGTTATCAGATTTCGACGAATTTGGTGGCGTTGGAATCACAGTGACGCGATCTACGCGCTGCAGAAAGTCTGGAGATGATTGGAGCAAGTGGAAATTTTAGATTAAATCGAATGGTTTGATTTAATTTAGAATTTAAAATGCTCGTTGAACTCAAGTTGAGTTAATCTCACTCACATCTGGATACCAGTTAATTTAAATAGCTAATATTTAAATGTTTGATTGGTTGTTTAGCTGAATATGATAATTATTACCAGATTGAATCGATGTTTATTGGTTGTGCTAATATTTGTGGATGTAGGGAAACATGTTGGAGGGATCCAACTGGATTCCTCACAAATAGGAATTTTATTTATATTCTGTGATATATCTCGTGATATCCTGTGACAAATTGATTTGGATCTTGTTATGCTGTTTTATGGTTGGATATATATAATTTGGTATTTTTAAAAATATCAATAAATAAATTGGGATTAAAGGAAAAAGAAAGTGGATAGTTAAGTAGTTATACCCTATCTACTAATTTTGTTTAAAAATTAGTTTGGAATTGAAGTTTTATATGAGATATTGGTATAAAGTTTTCATAGCTAATATTTAAAATAAGTATTTTAAAATATTTGAACTCGACAGATTTTCGGTAGAATTAAATAAATATTTGGAAATTTATTCCACGTGAGGGAAGTGATTTGAAATTTGTTTTCAAAGTATTGAAAGGTGAAAAGTGATTTGAAATTTGTTTTCAAATGGTTGAAGTGTGAAATATATCTTGTGAAATTATTTTGAAAATAATAATTAGTGGGAAAAATTGTTTAAATCTTGGTGATTGTTGTAAATGATAATTGATAGTTAAATAACCGACTATCAATATTGACCTTTAATGGCATTTTAATTTCGATGCGACCGGGGGTCGGATTCCAAGTGGATATCCGGAAACCATATCGTACCTTTGTGATTGCGATAGATCTTTTATTTAAGAGATCAAAGTGAAAATTGTTGTGATTTGTTGAAATCTGAATATAACACTTATTTTTTTAAAATAAGCGCTCGTTAATTCGGATTAGCCGGGAGTGGACCTTTGTGTCATATAACCCATTCCGACTAATGATACGACATTATGGATAGCACTTGAAGACCGGTGGTGAAGACCGGGTGTTTGCGAGAACGATAGGATGACCTATCAATTGTCTCTACACTGAGTAGCTATGCTATGGAGATTCCCTAAGTGATGGGAAGTTCGATCGGGATTGTGAATGCCTGGATTGCAAGGGCTTCTTCGGAAGTGCTTTCGGTTCTGTTCAAACCCAGAACAGACTTGTATGGATGTGTGTCTGACATTACACGGTGAGATGTAAAGCTGGTTTCTATCAAATACATTTCTGCTTGGTGGCGGAGATTTATTCTCTTAGATTAATACCCTTCTCTGAGACGTACGAGCTCAGTGGTTATGTAGTTGATGGTTACTAGTGATACATTCCCAATTTGGTAATGTGGCATACGAAATTCTGCTGATCATTTGTTGATCAAAGCATGGCTTTGTGAAAAAGTGTAGCTTTATGGACGAGACCTCATCGATCCTCACAAACTAGTAATGGTTGAAACAGGAAAGATGCGGCAAGGTTTTTGGGGTAGCTCCCCTAGGGTATGTCCATTCCTTCTGGAAAAGGGTGGTATCAAGGTATGGAGCCCAGATACTTACTCATGTGGGCACCGTAGTATATTTATTACTGTGTGATGCTGTTGGTGTAGAGGATCCTCGGATAAAGGTCGCAAACGAACGGGGGTGGCATATCTTAGGTGTTACTCCCGGGAAGGGAGGACACCGACCTTGTGTTGGCAGAGTGCCGAGTAGGTTCTCGGGACATCCCTCCAGAGGCGTACCCATGTGGCAGTAGGAAGTTCCTTAGTCTGACCATTTGTTGGAAATCCAATAAAACAGTACGCGCCCTGTATGGTTTTAGTTGTATAACCTGCCATGGAATGTGGTGGTAACCTGCTATTGAGCATGGTAGCTATAGTAGGCATACAATAATGGTTGTATGCTGGCTAAGATTAATATTATACTTTAGAAATGTTTTCTGCACTATACACTAATGATAATATTAAAAAAAAGATTTTTGCGTATTAAGCATGTTGACTATCATAAGGAGAAATCTCCTTCAATTATGCGTTTGCATTGTGAGTGTGGCGGGAGGCCTTACGGTAGTTTCATTTTCCAAAAAGCATAGCAGATTTCTTTTCTTTTCTTTGTGAAAAAAAATTGTTTTTGAGATCTCATACCAGTCCCACGACTAACCTGGAGTTTATTGTTCCCTTTCTAAACTCTTGGTGCCCATAATTTTCCACACGGGCAGCCTAGAGTCAGGTTATCATTATTCTGGAGCGAAGTCAGAAAAGAGATGCTATGGAGATCGGGAGCAAGTTGGATGGCGAAGCGTGTCACTAGTATATGTTATATTATTTTCTGTTATTTGTTGTTGTAACACACTGATAATGTAATGTGATATAATGTAATAACTGATATATTTCTTGGTTTTAAAGATATTTATTTATCTATTGTATATTTTTCCGCCGCGAAATGTGAAATTATGTTTATTGTTTCTGTTCTACTTCTATCTTCTACTTCTTTAAACCCTAACGGTTCGGTTTTCCGGCATTTGGCTGTGCGGCATTCGATACAGTGGACGTATTGATGTCAACTTTCGGGCGTCGAAAAATCGGGTTGTTACCTTATTGGTTGTAGAATTGAATGAAACTAATTAGTACATTCTTTTACCTTTAGGGATTTGGGGATGAAATCCCTTAAGGAGGGGAGAATGTAACAACCTGAATTTAACCCGTAATAATTAATTCATTAATTTACTAAATGATAACATAACTTTGTGAAATTATCAGAATTAAGCCACGGGAGTTGCACCATTGTGTCCGTAGTAATTTCCTGGTCAATTTTCATGCATAGAACGTCAAAATCCGAGTCAATATGAAAAAGTTACACATGAAACAAGATATTGAATACATATATATATATACACACACATACACATATAATTATATGGTCTAGGTCGACCAGGAGGTCGACCTAACCATCACCTAGGTCAACCGACCGATCGGCCTAGGGGGTGAAGGTCGACCCGCTCAAGGTATGGAGCAAAGAAGATTTCTTTTTCATGCTGTACAATTTTAATGTGTCATTTACACTCTTTTATTCAATCTAGTCCTTTTGTTTCTACAACCGATGGCCCCTATTCAGCCTATGACATAGTGGCATACTATTCAATCTCCAAATCCAACAGTCCGAGATCCACTTCTACCCCTATAAATAAACCCCTAGACCTAACACGTTTTCTCATTCTAGATTTTGTCTGCTTGGGTACACCTTTTAGGAAGGTCCCTAAAAGAAATAATTTTCTCAAGGGGAGAATCTTTTTAATAAAAATATTTTAATACCCTCAAGTGCTTAGGACCGGTGGTAAGTGATTGTAATTATTTTAAGATTTCTTTAAGTAATTTAAAATAATAGGGTTTCCAATAGTTGTAGTTTCACTACGATTTTTGAAATAGCCTTTTTAGTTGTTTATTTACAGTTTTTAGAATTATTTTCAGCCTATTTCCTTTCAGCTATTCTTTTCAGTAATTTTAGTTTATTTCTATTAATTATAATTTATTACTGTTAAGTATAGCTTTTTATTGATTTACAGTTTGTTTACAATATTTATGTTTATTTGCTATTATTTATTTCTTATTTACATCTTTTTCAACGTTTTGGATTTTATGAAAGCGTCTATTTTCTTCAATCTCCTTTTCTTCGCGTATGGATTAGAATAAATTACAATGCGAATATGGATTATGTAAGTAAGAATGTTGAATGAAGAAAATAAAATGTAAATTACAAAAACTGCAATAAATAATGGAATTGCACTGAAATTATGCCTAACTATAATTAGAATTGGACTAGTTAAACATAATTGGCATAGTTATAACTTAGAATTATAACTATATAGAGTACAAGATGAAAGAAGCTTATTTTCACATTGGACCTTGGGTTAAGTAATAAGCATGATTGTAATGTAGGTTATAATAAGAAAAATAATAGAATAAGGCTTATCTTAAGGCTTAAGATAAATTAATAAGCACACATAGTAGAGAAAAGTGTAAATGCTTATTGAAATAATTTACCTAAGTTAATAAGCAAAGATGAAAGTAGGGCCTGTACCAAATAGCATTCCCTATTAGACAAACGATGGTCCCACATTACCCTAGAGTGATATGAGGACACGCTTATGCTAAAAATGGTAGTAATTGGTCAATTAGAAGTCCATATCATGGGGATTTGGATAAAGGGTGCAACTAGATGTTGTTTGGATGAAGGGCCAGTATTAACAGCATTTTCCCTAATTTCTATGGACACACGGTGATCTCATATTAGCCCGAAGAGAGATGAGGGGCATGCTTATGCTGGAAGTTGGAGGTAATAAGAAGACCCAATAGGTGGAGAAAAAGGTAGCATGGACATGGTGGTAGTTACACGTGCGACTTCCATTCAGGTGCTTAGTATGGGTGTCTTTTGTAGACACCATCGCCTTCTGTGTATGGAGCTATATATGTTGTCCGGATCCGCGATAGTTGCTCAAGCATCTTTTGTAGACACCATTTGCTGCTATGTAGGGAGTTCTATAGCGGCTGGTCTACAGTACGATCTATGGAGTAGCAGGCCGATCAAAAAGGATGGAATTAGGGTCACATCCTAGTTACAAGATTAGGAATTTAGCCTAATTAAAGAAGAAATCAAGGACAAGTGCAAGAAATCATAGTTAACCTATCTTATAAATTAAGAAATATTTAATCATACTTATTTCCAGTTTATCTCTTTCCTATTTCCTTTGTTATCCTTATTTATGCTAGAACTGTTGTAGAGTCTATTACATTTATCTTGCTTAAAGACTCTAGTGATTACTTCATTCACCAGACTTTTAGTCTGACCCATTCCTCTATTTTTCCCTTTTCCCCCATAGGCAATCAAGGAAGAAGTCAGTAGATTGTAGTTGCTTGGTGGTTTTCTTGGAGGAGTTCTCTACTATGTATTTATTTTCTTTCAGCTTTTGTTCTTTCTATGTATTGGCTTATTATGAGGGATATTTTGTACTCTGATTTTGAGACCATGAATTTTTAAGACATAATGTGTTTGAGATATGGATGTTATATTTGGTATTTGACATTATTTATGAAGAAATTATGAAAGTTTTATTTTAAATAATTTATTATTTTAGTTTCCGCTATGTTTACCTATTTTTGTCTTGTGAATCGTAGTCTCTATTAGTTTCAACGCACCATGCCTTTTAATGTGTCCAAAAGGATATATTGAGGAGTGTGGGGTGTTTCATATTCATACATATATAAATAACATATGCTTTGGTTAGAGTTAAATAAGTTTAAATATTTACTTAAAAGATAATGTAAGTTTAACTTTTCCTTTCGAAAATTTAAAAAGAGAAGAAATGGGAAATTATAACATCTTATCTTGAAAAGTAATGACGTAATGGAGATGCGGGGAGGGTGGAGGTTGCATGTGGAGTGAGGTATGGGGTGGTGATGTGGCATAAAAAAAATGGAGGAGTATGGTGCTTTAGAATTATCAAGGGCATTTTTGACTTTTCACTTTTCCATTTTATATAAAAATAATTCTATTTTTTTTTTAATTCTTATTTTCATTCCCACTTCTTTATTTCAAACTCCTGTTTCTTTTCCAAGATTTCATATTCACTTCCATGACCTCTTTATAATTTCAATTTAAAAATCCTTTCTTTTTCCACTTTAAAACCTTAAAACATTACTTCCTTTCTTCTCTACACCTCCTCTCTTCCAAAACCCCCTGCTATGTCATGGTTGAGCCTATATATGCCTAGGCAAAGCCAAATTTCACTTCCTAAGGCACTAAAAATAAAATCTTTGAAACGAAAGGTAGATCCGAGTGTTGGTGCTAGGTTGTAGTAGCATTGATTTGCATTTGCATGGATTTTGGTGAGTAAGTCTCACTTTTAAAAGAATGATTTAGACTTTATTATTCTGATAATAATAGATGGCAGTAGCTTATGTTTATATGTGTGGAAAGTAATGATGTTTGGTTTTATTCCTGCTTGAAGCGGATGACATATGTGATAATTAGTTAATAACTTGAGGCTTAGTCGAAATATTTATGTAATTATTTACAAGTGATGTTCTCTCCATGTTGTATGGATGTTATTTATGTTTGTATATATGTATATGCTTATGTTTAAGAGATGTTTGGATGAATCTATATGATGTATAAAATGTTTTATGGAAGTATCTATATAGCGACTATCGCTATATTGACACTTTGAAATATCATCTCTTTTAAAGATCATTCTGTTGATCTCATGCTAGGGTTTTCACAAAAAAAATGTTGGGTTGTGTTTTGACACTTTTAAAATGTTGTTTGAACCAAGGTTTAAAGTAATTTTGATTTACAAACAAGTTTAGAAGTTATGATCCATATAGCGATAATCGCTATAGATGCAGTTTGGAGATATTTGGTTTCTTAAAGTAAAAGGTTATCTTAAAATATTAATAATAAGTTGTTTTAACTAATCATTTTAATAATGATGTTTTAATGTTAATTAACAATTTAATAATGATGTTTTAAAGATCAATTAATAATTTTTAATAATGATGTTCTAAAGTGAATTAATCATTTTAATAATGATATTTTAGAGTTAATTAATTATTTTAATAATGATGTTTTAGAGTTAATCAGTCGCCTTAATAATGATATTTAAAATTAATTAATCATTTTAATAATGATGTTTAATTGATCGTTTAAATAATGATGTTCAAAGTTAATTAATATTTTAATAATGGTGTTTAAAGCTAATTAATCATTTAAATAATGATGTTTAAGATTAATTAATCATTTTAATAATGATGTTTAAAGTCAATTAATAACTTTAATAAAACTATTTAAGCTAATATTTTTGATGTGAAAGCCAGGCATAAGTTTGGTTTTAAACGTTTAGAAGTTTGATTCGGTAATGGAAAGGATAAGGAATGTAATTTCTATAATTGATATCGCTTATATGAAAAAGATTTAGTCATACTCTAGATTGATTTCAGTTATACGCGCACTAAGATATGAAATACTTGGATTCTTAGTAAGGTTTGTGAGGTCCAACATGGAGGTTTCCGAGAGCCCTCATAGTTCTCAAGTATATTTTCTAGAGATATACTTTCGGCAGGGAGTGCACTCTCTTAGTCATTGTTAGAAAATTTTCCTCTCCTCGTTTTTGATTCAAACCCTTCAATTTATTTCTTTCTTACTTGCATCGAGAAGTGTCTTGCGCACTTCACGATGTTTAATTATTTATACCCATTACTTGTGGTTGGATGTTGTTCTTGTGAAGTGAAACCTATTCCACATTCGATGGCATGGCCTCACATATTGTTGTTTATTTCAGCCATAGTTTAGAGTTTACTCATACCAAACTTATTATCTGACCCGAGTTTTGTTTTCCTTAAACTCATAGGTACTCGGTTATATTTGAGTAGTTCTAGAGTGACAGGTTTCTTTAGGATCTTTGAAGATGATGGACGAGGAAGAGGCTTTTTATCTATCAAACTATCCATTTTCGCTGTTATGATTGTTTATGTATAAGTATTTTGTATCAGTAAATGTGAAGGAAGGTTCTTATGACAGACTAGGTGATTTTATTACTTTTTTGTAACTCTGATAATTCCATGTTAAGAAGTAATCTTATGTACTATCGTATGTTATATTATAGTTAACCAGTCCATTGTTATATTTTATGTTCTGTTCTTTTATTTTTACCCCGTGACAACTCATCTTTCGGATGCTTGGGTAAAGGAACACGAATGACATGGACGTATTAGATGTCATTCCTAGGAGTTAGAAAGATAGGTCATCACAGTTGGTATCAGAGCTTCGGTTGAGAGAACACTTTAGCTTGATTGGTTTACAACTCATCATAGATAGGGTAAGTGATGCCCTAGAATGAGTATTCTTGAGAGACCATATCTGTAATTTTTATAATAACAATATCTATCATCTAAAGCCTCGTTCTTTATCCTTTGATGTTGATTTCTTAAACTATTTTAATCATTTCCTTGTACTCTAATGATAACAGTTATTTTTTCAGGCAACGGAAGACGAATACAAGAACAAGAGGATAGATAGGACTAGGAACTTGCATGGCTACCAATAGCAGGGTACCTAGACATGCTACTATACCATCTGTAGATCTGGTAGAGGAAGTGGTAATGCAAGTTCAATCGCCTATGAACTTTGCGACTTTATGTAAAGAATTTTACCACTTTAGGCATGAAATCGTTCTATGGAACTGAAGATATTCGTGGAGTGCAGATGTGGTTTCAATCTAGTGAAATAATATTTGTAAATCTTCATTTGGAGGATGCAGAGAAATGGATGTTAGCCTCACGACAACCTCAAAAGTCGATGATGGATTAGTGGGACTCGGTAACAGCTAAGACTTCAGTGGTGGAGTTTTCTTAGGAATAGTTCAAGGAAGTGTAGTATCGTTTTCACCCTCAGGGGTGATAGTAAAAATTAATGCGGAAATAAAAATAACAATAGAAAGTAATGCAGAAATGATCGCACACAGTTTTACCCCTCTTCGGAAAATACTATCTACATGCTGCCCCGAAGGTTTATACTAGAAATTAGGTAATCAGACGCTTACAAAAACAAGTAAACTCACGACACCCGCTAACTTGATTAACCTAACTATAAGCTTAAAACCCTACCACAACTCATCCACTAAGTTGCGAATTCCCAAACTATGCCCAATAGTTTGTACCTAGTTACACAACTAGAAATTTACCAAATTTTAGGAGAGAAAATTACAAAATAAAATTAAAACTAAAAAACAATAGACCCTAATTTTTTATAATTGAAGCCTAATAAAAACTCAACCGGCCCAAGTACTAAATAACTAAAATAAACACTGTCTCCCTTTATTTGTGAAATTCTTTGGCCGGTTCCTTTTATTCTTCTTCTGAAATTAGGGTTACTTCCAATTAATGCCACCGCTCGAAATTTGGTCGATTGAAGTTTGCTTTCACTTTGGGTTGCTTTGTTAATCGATTTGCTAGCTTTGATTACTCACGGTCGCTTCAATTGAGTCGAGTTGGATGTTATTTTGAATTGGTACGTGATTTTGTCCCTTTTCAATTTTGATTATGCTCGACTTGGTTTGAGTTTTGGATTTGTTTTTGGTTTGTTCTAAGTAAGCTCTCCAGAATTTTTTCTCGAATTCGAATAATTTTTGCCAATGATGATGTGGGTTTGATTTACAGGGATCGAAACCCTATAATCTCGTTCATATATTTTGGTTTGAATTCTTCAGTTACTTTGCTCGGCCATTCGATTTCCGTTTGAACGTTTGTGACGATTTTTGACTTGTTCATCTCTAATACATCTAAATTTGCTCTGTTCTTTGCTCCTATGACTTGTTCATCGTTCGCTTCCATCTTGCATTTGAATTTGAGATATATGTTGAGTTGATCTTCACTTCCTCAAGATTAACCGGTTCATCGTGATGTTAATTGTGACATTTTCAACTCTTTCCTTAATTTGTTCTCTTCTTTCTTGATATGTTTTTGACTTGTCCATCACTATAACTCATGACCGCATTGTCTTGTACTAAATCTAAACATGTTGCGTTGTGATTTTGTACTAGTTGGTTTTTCCACCCGAGTGCTTACATTCATGTGTGTGTGATTCTCTGGCTGCTTTCTTGAGTTTGATTTGATGTCTGTGCGTGTTCATGCTCGAACTGATTTTGCTATGACCATGAGCAGTTTCTCGAGTCTGGTTATGTTTGTGTGTGTGTGTTCATGTGTAACTGGGGCTGTTGAACTTGAAGTCTTCATGTATGTTGTCATGTAAACGTTGTTGTATTGTTGCTCCTGTCCATGTCTTGTTTTGATTTGAAGTTTGGTTCCTTGTGCACAGTTGTGTTCCTGTTTTGGTTCTGAACTACTATGGTCATTCATGTATACATATCCTTGTATGAACATATCCATGTTAACCCATTTAAATTGAGCATGTTTGAAGCTTTATTTGTTTGGAGTCTGGTTGCATTGTAGTCTGGACTGGCTCCTCTTGAACTTTTTATTGATCTGGTCTGTGTTGCATTGTGACTTGCTTCGAGTTAAACTGCCCATGTATGTGTACATGCTTGCTGTCATGTTGTACATATATGTTTGTGTACTTCATGTTGTTATCATCCCTGTACTTGTGCCTAAATTCTGATTTTGCTTCAAGTTAAATTGCATTGCTTCAAGTCATTTCGTTCACCTAGTCTTGTTAGCCTTAGTTATGATAGTCAGGTTTGGTTTTGGTTGAGGCTTCATGAATACATGGTCTGGTTCCTTTTGAAGTCTTGTTCCACTGGCTTGTTGAGTTTATTCAGAGTCTGGTTTGGTGCTCTTTGAACATTTTGTATACTTGGTGGTATGGTTCATGAGTTGTTGTTATGTTGAGTTGCATTGCATTACATTTCCTGAATGATGTCTAGTCTTGAACTTGTGAGCATGTCATGTTGTTATTTGAAATCTACTTGTCCTTTGTTTGCATGCCCCATTGCTCCATTTTCATGCCTATATTTTGTTTGCACCTAAGTTGAATCCATTTTGGGTTTGACCTTGTGCTCACCTGTCACTGCAATTTTAACAAGCAAGTGTATATCGGTGTACACGACTTTATGGCATGTACAGTGATACACTGTGCATGTCACAAGTTGTTCGTGTAAGATGAAACAAAAAGTTGACGACGAATAACCCAAATAACTGAGGCAAACAATATTTTCAAACACACACTTCATTATGCAGTGCAAAATATTTCTTTTTCTATTTTACTACATCAGTGTTTATTTTGTAGATGTTTAGATGTTGAATATAGGCTAGAACAGAGTTGAAGATCAAATATGAGTAAAGAGTGAATAAGTAGTGAGGTGAAATATGTATGTAAAATTGTATAGTGAAAATTGTGTTGTAATCGAAGTTGTATTATAATTGAAAATGTATAAATGTAGCGAGAGCTCAAATTTTTACTATTTGAATTTGTTATCATATTTGTTTAAATAAAATATTTGTTTAAATAAGAATTCCGAGTTATTTATTTTCTTCAACAAATATTTATTTAATTATGTGGAAAAATAAAATAATACAATAACAAATACATTTAAATGAATATATATATATATATATGTTTATTATCATCAAACAAAAATCATAGGCTATTGTATTCTATAGGAAATTTTTGAAGCGTAATTTACCCTAGAAGCCAGACAAACCCAGTTGTTTAGGAGTTTCCTTGATTTAAAGCAAGGTGATTTGATGGTGTCATGGTATGAGCATAAATTCAATGCTTTGTCCCGTTTCGGACTTGGGTTGATAGACACACCACTTAAAAATAAAGAAATATTTGTGAATGGGATGCGACCCGACCAGAATTCCCACATGAAATGGCCAATCATCTTATGGGTACATTCACCAATCTTATCAGCATGGCTTTGAGGTTTGAAGCTCTTAAATTAAGGAAGTGGTCCAGAATGGAGTAGTGCCAACAGTCAGTGCCAAGCAATTTTTAATTATACCATTTAGAGGAAGGGCAAATTTCAAGCACAAGTTAAGGGGAAGAAGCAGTGGGCAGGAAAGAAACCCGGAGGTGGGGTTCCAGCACAAAAGGAGTCGCTTAACTTGGCTAATATTACATGTTTCAAGTGTAATAAGATGGGCCATTTCTAAACTCATTTCTCAGCTGCCACACGTTACAAGTACGGCCATATGGGACACATAAAGAATGAGCGCCCTTTTCGGAAGAAGGGGTCACAAGGGCAGGCTTTTTCTATTGAAGAGATATTATCCACTTTCTTCAAGATAGAAGGTGAAGCAGCTGTTGTAAGGTATATTATCCATCTTTGTTATTCCTATAAGAGTATTATTTGATGAGGTTGCTTCCTATACTTTTATTTCAGTTGATCTTGTCATTAAACTTAACCTTAAACCCATTCTTGTGAGTAATCCTCTTTGTGTGTCAAACCTTATTGCGGGTTCGACCAAGCTTAATATGCTATGTTCAAAAGTACATATTTCTTGTCGAAATCATCTCTTTCTTTCTGATTTGTTTGTTCTTGGGTTCATGGGTTTTGGAGTGTTGTTGGGAACGGATTGGTTATCTAAGTTTAGAGAAATCTTGAATTTCGATCGAAGAATTGTCAGAGTTAGTGATGTTAGAGATGTTAGTGTAGATATATGTTGCGAAAAGCCCAATGAATTAGTAAGTAGTTTTCTTTATTCACTCGAAGTGGCTAAAGAGAAGCTAAGAGATGTACCGGCTATTTAGGATTTCATTGATATTTTTGATGAAGTGCAAGGTATACCTCCTCACCATGAATTTGATTCCAAGAACCAGACATACTATACAACCCCTATGAAGACTGTCTTCGAAAGAGAAGATGGAATTGGAATGGCAGACACTTGACTTATTGTAAATGTGTTTGATCAAACGTAGTACTTCTAGTTATGGATCGACAGTCATCTTTATTACAAAGGAGGTTGGTTCTCTAAGGTTATATGTAGACTACCAAAAGTTGAGAAAGAGAACGATCAAGAATAAATATCATTTACCAAGGATGATGATGTGTTTGACCAGCTCGGTGATGCCAGAATATTTTCTCAATTAGATCTTGCCACCAGTTTCCACCAACTAAGGGTAGTAGAAGAGAGTGTGCCCTTAATAGCTTTTAGGACTTTAGATAATTTCTACAACTGGTTAGTTATGCCGTCTAGGGTAACTAATGCACCCGCTTATTTTGTAGACTTAATGAATTGAGTATTTCGAGATATTCTTAATAAATTTATTCTCTTCTTTATTGATGATGTTCTTATCTAATTGAAAATGATGGATGAGCACAAATATCATATCCGTATCGTACTTAATACCTTAAGAAGCCATGTGTTGAAAGTTAAGTTTTATAGGTGACATTTTTGGAAATCCGAAGTTAGGTTTATGAGGTATGTTGTTTCAGGATAAGGCATATAAGTTGACCTAGCTAAAGTTGTTGTAGTTCAGGACTGGAAGAAGCTTGAAACAGCAATGAAAGTTAGAAATTTCTTGGAATTGGCTAGTTTTTACTGAAGGTTCATCAAAGACTTCTTGAAGATTGCTTCTCATCTAATGAAGTTAACAAAGAAAGTTTCTCAGTTCGTATGGACCCCTAAGTGAAATAAACATTCAATGAATTGAAGGAGAAGTTGACCTGCGCTTCTATTTTAACCATTCCTAATTGGAGCGGAGGTTTAACCATGTACACAAATACTTATGGTACCGGTTTGGGAGCAGTTCTGATGTAGCATTGGAAAGTTATTTCATATACGAGTCGGAAGCTAAAGGCACATGTGAAAAATTATGCTACGCATGATTTGGAGCTTTTGGCTGTTGTATTCACACTAAGATGTGGAAGCGTTATCTTCTGTGTGAAAAGTTCGAGTTATACACGGACCAAAAATCTTTAAAATACATCTTTGTATAGCAGTATTTGAATTCAATGTAGTAGAGATGGCTGGCGATTCTTGCTTCCTATAACCTCGAAATTCTGTATACCCTTGGTAAGGCAAATGTCGTTTCAGATGCATTGAGTAAAAATGTAGCAGTGGTTGCAAACTTAGAAATTAAGCCAATATTGAAGGAGAGGATTGCATCTGGTCAAGAATAAGATCCTATTTTGGCCCGACATAAGAAGGATGTTCAAGAAGGTTTTGTTTCTAGCTTTGAGGTTGATTCCCGAGGCGTACTGAAAATGAACGGGTGCATATATGTTCAAAATATTAATGCAATTAGGAAAGAAGTGTTAGACGAATGCCACCATTCAAAGTTATCTTTCCATCTAGGAGTGCTAAGATATTCAAGATATGAAGAGGGCATTCTAGTGGAGGGGGATGAAGTGAGATGTTTTGATCTTTGTGAGTCACTGTGCAAACTACCAGCAAATTAAAAGTAGCCAACAAAAGAAGCTAGACTGCTTCAACCACTTGAGATCCTGAAGTGGAAGTGGGATCGTATCTCTATGGACATTATTAGTGGTCTTTCTAGGTCAAGAAGAGGCAACGAAGACATTTGGTTATAGTCGATCAGCTGACTAAGAGTTCACATTTCATCCTTGGTAAGCCGATTAGGGCTGCTACAAGTCTATTGAGTTTTTATTTGAAGGAGATTGTGAGAATTCGTGGTATTCCTTGTAGTATTGTAAGCTACCGAGACCATTTGTTCATTAGTAGGTTTTTGTGAGGGACTGCAAACTGCTTTAGGGATAGAGTTAAGTCTAAGTACAGCTTACCATCCCCAGATAGATGGGTAGACAGAGAGGGTGAACCAGATCTTGGAGATTTATTGTGGGCATGAATTCTCTTCTTCGAGGGTTCTTGGGAAGATCATTTACCCTTAGTCGAATTCACTTACAACAATAACTATCAAGCAAGTATTGGCATGGCCCCTTTTGAAGCTCTTTATGGTCATCTATGTCGTTCGCATTCATGTTGGGTCGAGTCTAGTAATAGAATTGTTCTTGGACCCAATGTGATCTTAGAAGCCAGTGAGAAGGCAGCTGATAGAAGAAAGGTAAAGGAAGCATAGGATTGGTAGTAGTGTTATACTAATTAAAGGCATAGGGATCCAGAGTTCTCAGTTGAAGATTCGGTATTTGTGAAAGTTTCTTCATTAAGAAGTGTTGTGCGGTTTGGGAAATCATGGAAGCTAGCCCCTTAATATATTGGCTCTTTTCTTATATTTGGTTGGATCGATAAATTTGCATATAAAGTGAAGTTGCTAGATAGATTATTAGCGGTGTATAACATATTTCACGTACCTTATTTGCGTAAGTATGTACAAAACCCTTCGACAATAGTGGAACCGGCACAACAAGTTGATTTGGAAGTTTAGCCTAACCTAATCATTCTTAAGCGGCTTATTCATATCACTGCTCAAGACATAAAGCGATCAAGGATGAAAGATGTGAATCTTATTAAGGTTCAGTGGAGTGGGATGATGGAGATTGTATTGGAAAATCGATTAATATATTGGGGATTCTTCTTCTGAGTTTTGTCATTGTTGTTTGCATTTTGTTGCATTCTTAAATGTATTAACCAGGTTATGATGGAGTCACTTTCTTTGTACCTATTTGTTGAATGACGTCATTTGGGTTTCTTTTGATATCTTTTGTTGTGTGTGATTAATTTCGAGGATGAAATTTCATGTATGGAGGGGAGGATGTACTGACCTGCAATTGTGTCACTTTGAATTCGAATATTTAATATTTGTTAAATATTAAAATAATGGATTTTATAACTCGTATAAACTTCTTTTTTGTAATAACTAATGACGGTAAAATTGTTTTAAAATTTAGTTTACAAAAATAACTAGTTTGGAGAAAAATCGAAAATGTGATCGAAAATCATCTTTTGGATTTTCAAACATCATTTAAAAGTTGTCAGAACATATTGTGTATATTACAGTATATATAAACACACATATATAAGTAGCGTATACTTCGGTCAGAGTTAAATAAGTTTAAATACTTGCTTAAGGATATAAAGTAAATTTCACTTTTCTTTTTGAACATTTAAAAATAGAAGAAATAGAAAAGGGTGACATCTTATCTTAAATAGTGATGACGTGACAGAGATGAGGAGGAGGGTGTGGATTACATGTGGAGTGAGGTATGGGGTGGTTATGTGGCATCAAAAATGTGGAGGGTATAATGCTTTGAAATTATCAAGGGAATTTTAGACATTTCACTTTTCCATTTTATATAAAAGTAATTCCATTTTTTTCAATTCTTATTTTCATTCTCACTTTCTTCATTTCAAACTCTTGTTTCTTTTCCAAGCTTCCATTTTCACTTCCATGGCCTCCTTATAATTTTCAATTTAAATATCCTTCCTTTTTCCACTTTAAAACCTTAAAACATTGGCCAAAATACTTCCTTTTTTCTCTGCACCTTCTCTTTTCCAAAAACAAGTCCAAAAGCTCCTACTCTAAGTCATGGCCGAGTCCATGTATGCCTAAGGCGACCAAAATTTCACTTCCCAAGGCACTATAAATCAAGGCTCTGAAAAAAACTAGATCTGAGTGTCGATGCTAGGTTGTAGTAGCTTTGATTTGCATTTGCGTGGATTAAGATGTGCAAATATCACTTTTAAAAAGAAAGATTTAAACTTTATTATAGTGATATTAATAAATTTTAGTATCTTGTGTTTATATGTGTGGAAACTAATGATTGTTTAGTTTAATTCCCACTTAAAACGAATGAAATGTGTGATAATTAGTTAATGACTTGAGATTTAGTCGAAATGTTTAAGTAATTATTTACAAGTGATATTCTCTCCATGTTGTATGGATTTTATTTGCATTTGTATATATGTGTATGCTTATGTTTAAGAAATGTTTGGATGAATCTATATGACGTATAAAATGTTTTATGGAAGCATCTGTATAGCGACTATCGCTATATCGGCACTTTGAAATATCATCTCTTTTGAGAATCTTTTTGTTGATCTCGTGCTTGGGTTTTTACAAAACAAATATTGAGTTGTGTTTTGACACTTTAAAATGTTGTTTGAACAAAGGTTTAAAGCAATTTTTATTTACAAAACAAGTTTGAAGGTACGGTTCATATAGCGATATTCGCTATATATGAAGTTCAGAGAAATTTGGTTTCTAAAGTAAAAGGTTATTTTGAGATATTAACAATAAATTGTTTCATTAATCATTCTAAATGATGTTTTAAAGTTAATTAATCATTTAATAATGATGTTTTGAAGATTGATTAATCATGTTTAATGATGATGTTCAAAGTGAATTAATCATTTTAATATGATGTGTTAAAGTTAACTAAACATTTTAATAATTATGTTTTAAAGTTATCATTTTAATGATGATGTGTTATAGTTAATCAATCATCTTGATATTGATGTTTAAAGTTAATTAATCAGAATAATGATGATGTTTAAGTTTAATTAATCATTTTAATAATGGTGTTTAAAGCTAATTAATCATTTTAATAATGATGTTAAAGCTAATAAATCATGTTAATAATGTTGTTTAAGGTTAATTTATCATTAATAATGATGTTTAAAGTTAATTAATAACTTCAGTAAAGCTATGTAAAGTTAATATTTGTGATAAAAAGTTTAAAAAAATTATTCGATCCTGAAATGGATAGGGAATTTAATTTTCGTAAACGGTATCATTTATGTGGAAAGGGTTTAGTCATACTCTTAGCATTAAACGTCATGGTATGAAAATTCGTATCTATCTCAAAGGTTAAAAATATCGTCAAGGCAAAGCTTTGAGGTAACACTACCTTCACTTGTCCAGGTTCATTTTTAACCAAGGAATATTACAAGTTTGAAATCGAAGAGTAGTGGTAAAGGTATGAAATTTACTTTCCATATACTATCATTCTCGATAGTTGATTTATTGACCATTGATTCCGCTATCTTCTTGTTGTATCATCGATCTATGACGATTTGTTGCTCTTTTAAGCATTGGTATCCTTTATCGGAAATGACTAAGACAAAAGATCGAGTAGGGGCTAAACTATATAGGTTTGCTCCCATTTGGGTGTTATCATATCTACATAGATTAGTTTCGGTCATATGTGCACTAAGATGTGAAATACTTGGATTCTTAGTAAGGTTGGCGGGGTCGGGCTTGGTGGTTTCCGAGAGTCATCTTAGTTCTTAATTATATTTTCTAGTGGTATAGTTTTGGTAAGGAGTGCACTATCCTAGTCATTGTTAAAAAAATTCCTATCGTTGTTTTTAATTCAAATCCTTGAATTTATTTCTTTCTTAATTGCATCAGGAAGTGTCTTGCGCACTTTGCGATGTTTAATTATTTATACCTATTACTTGTGGTTGGATGTTGTTCTTTTGGGGGAAACTCATTCCGCATTTGGCGACATGGCCTTACATATTTTTGTTTATTTTCACCATTTATTTAGAGTTTACTCATACTAGATTTATTGTCTGAACCGGGTTGTTTATTTTCCATAAACTCTCGGGTACCCTTTCATATTTAAGTAGTCCGAGAGCGACCGGTTTCTTTGGTTTCTTTGAAGATGATGGAGGAGCAGGAGGCTCTTTATCTATCTAGCTATCCATTTCCACTGTTATTTCATGTATGTGTATTTTGTATCAGCAAGTGTAAAGGCAGGTTGTTATAACTGCCTAGGCTAATGGTATTATTTTTTGTTGTAACTCTGATAACTCTATGCTATGGAGTAACCTTATGTACTATCATATTGTTATATTATAATCAATGATTCCGTTGTGAGATTTTCTATTCTGTTCTAGTGTTTTACCCCACGACAACTCGTCTTTCGTATGTTTGGTCAACTACGCACGAATACTGTGGATGTATTAAGGGTCATTCCTAGGGGCTAGAAAGGTGGGTCGTCACCCACACACACATGAATATATTAGGTGCATTCATACTCAATCAAATGCTATAATTAATAACATAGATTTAATTAAACAAGAATTAAATAATATCACTAAATATGATTTCCTTAAAACCACTGGATTGAATCCAATATTAGTGACACTCATTAGACTTCATAGGTCCATGAAAACCAAATAGTTAAATTTTTTTGAAATATAACCACATCATCCGCACTGAAATGGACCAGATTCCTTCAAATATAACCTTAGTCTGACATGAGATTGTTAAACAAATAATAAATCCGAGTCGAGCTAGAAACAAGCTTTGAGTGTAATGGTGCACATAGCATAATATGGGTATAAGTGTCAGATATATATGTGATTGTACAAAATATCAAATATGTCACACTCGCTAAACTATGTACACCCACATCTTATCACACATGTGGTGATAACACACGTGTCATGGCTCCAAATCATATGACTCAATCTATAGCTCTAAGCAACCAAGGAACTACTCTTATTCACATTTATGAGTTGCATCTTTGTTATTATTCACACTACTTTAAGTTTTCAAATCAATGAGGTACTATTCACTATCGGATCCTACTAATTTTCATTCTATCAGATGCTACATCAACACCAGATACACAACCTGTTTCATCGGCATATCCCTTGACCAATATTGTAGGTGCCCCTACATGATTTGTTAGTTGCACTATCTTTCTCGTCTAATCCTCATTGGTTCACTCTATTATGCATTGTATATCACCCCATTTACATATAATCATCATAACACTAGTTCTTGTCTCCATGGTTGTGTTTGCGAAATAGAACATTTGGACTATAGTGGCGGTGGGACCAACCACCATGATTCGAGAGCAACCTCGGATTAGTCCAGTTAGGATGACTAACTATCATGTTTGGTAACTCACCTTGTATTAATCAGTTTTCGTCATCATCATATACATTTATTTGTTAACAAACGATGTTACTATGACATCTATCCCCATAAATGTCATTTACATCCCGTCATCGTCATGTAATCATTTATACATGAAAGTGAATCATATCCACATAGGCTATTAGCACCAGAATTGGTCACTAATGCCCTAGAGTAGAGTTGTGTAGAGAGATAAATGAAGAAAGTAAATGGAAATAGAGGAACAACACAATATAATGCAAAAATAGTAGGAAAAAATGAGAAACAACAGAATTATAATGGTTCGGCGTAACTGCCTACGTCCACTTTGAATGTAATCTTTATTGTTGTCTCAACTGTTGTAATACAGATACAATCCACAAAGAACAACTTGAATTTGGTTTAGAACAAAAAGGAAATAAGTATAGAAAATGGCAAAGTCTCCTCTTGGTTTTCCAAAAAAAGATCCCCTAAACTATAACCTTGTCCCTCTATTTATAGATGGAGGTAGCATGGCTTCTTTGAGCTTGTACCTCTCTTCAGTCCTTCAGGCCCACAAACAAGAGAGTCTGGCCCACCACTAACAAGCTAGGCAGGCCAACCTAATCGTATCGGTCCCTCATAGCCGACCTAGGATCTTTTTGATGTCAACTCAAAGTAGCTCCAACTCGGGCTCAAAGTAGAAAACATTTCGATCCCTAAAATGATGTCCGCCCAAAGCAGGTCCTCGAATGACTTGAAGTAGCCCATGCTCCATCCAACACCGACGCTAACTGGATTCACCATAGCCCACATGAGTCTACTGAAGTGCCGACCCAGAGGAGGTACACTGCCGACCTGATAAGCTGCCGACCTCTCCAAGATGCACCGAACCATGCCTTGCCGACCCATCCTGGCCGATCCCATCAAGGCCAATCCTAAGTTTCCTTGCCGACCCTTCATGGCCGACCTTACTTGAGCACACCGACACCAAGTGACCGAGCCCTTCGCTTCACGCCGACACGGAATGACTGACCATTAGCCATTCTCTACCGGCGACCCTTTTTCTAAACAAAAAGCTTGCAAACATGCCGACCCAAAATCCCTTATACACCAACCCAAACTCATCAAGGCTGACTCGAAGCAATTGCCGTTATGACCCGAAGCAAAACCCCCAGCGACTCGAAGTTGATGTTGAGATGTCCTGGAGTAAGCATTCCTCTGACTCGAACTAACCTCCTTAATGACCCGGGGTAGATCATTCCTCGATCCTACTCTCATCAACATTTGGCTATAGCCCTTACAACCACTGCTTTGTAGCCGGGTCAAGGTACTGGGTAACATTTTCCTCCCAAAGTGAATCTTGTGAATAACATGATGTGCTTTGAATCATCGAATAATTAGTGTTTCCAAAGTTTAGCTCATTCAAGACGATAATTGACTGTCGCTTCCCACTAACCTTTGATGAAGCCTCGCGTCGTATTTTCGCATTAGTTTAGTCTTAAGGAAGTTTCTGGATCCCTAGGGCAACTTTTCAAAAGTCAAATGCATATAACCTTTCGAAGGCTAGATTCACAGCGGATTTCTCAAGCTTATGTCTCTCCACTTATCCGACGAAATTTACCTTTTTCATTGTATTTTCACTTTAATTTATCATCATTATTTGTATACTTATTTGTATTATTATTACCTACTTTAGCATATTGGTATACAATAATTTTTTATTAATATATATTATTATATATATATATATATATCTTTTTTTCTTCTTTTTTTAAAGTGAAGGAAGGGGTCGGCATACCAATGTCGATCCCTCATTTGTCATTCGTGGGCTGGGGTCGGCATGTCTATTAGCCGACCTCTTAGAATACGACCGGTTCTCCAGGGAATGACCGATTCATATTCCGCCTCATATATATAAGCTCGGCTTCACCCTTTTTATCCTCCACTCTTACTTTCTGACTTATCTCTCCATCGACTTTTTCCTTTCACTTCTCCAACATCACTCTTTCCTCCCCTTTCCAAACTCAAACCGCCTGCCTCGCATCTCCCAACCACACACGAACTTGCACAGCCCACGATTAGAATACATACCGCTTACTTAAGATTCATATCCTTCACATAGGTATGGACTTCTTTTTTGACTCATACCCTTAACTTTAAGGATATTAGTGGATTCTAAGTGCACAGGCAGACGAGACCTTAACCATGAGTCGGTGGGAGATGGAGAACAAGGGAAGTTGATGGAAGTGGGAGTGCGTTATAGGAAAGGTGATCGACTCGGTCCTATTGAGGTAGAGGATGAGTTGCTGGGAGGAGTCGTTGTGGTTGCTTCAACTACGGGGTCCATGATTTGGAGAAAAAGAGGGATCAGAATTTAAGGGTAACAAGAAGGGTCCATAGTTTTATGAGAGAAAAATGGGTCGGTAGGTTTTGAAAGTGGGCGACTGGTATAGGTTGTTGTGAGGTCGGGTCGGTATGTTTCCTAGGTAGGCGATCGGGTTGGTAGGTTTTTGAGGAGAGTTCGGTAATAGAGTCAAGACATAGGGATCGGCGTTGAGAGGCTGATATCGACATTGACAATAAAAACCACTCCAACTTAATTGATACAAACATTATGACTATACACTTCTATTCCCGAGCATAAAATGACGAACAATGACTTGAACCATGACGCGTAAGACTATGGACTTAACTCGGACTAATGAATCCATAGCTTAAGCAACTCTAAACCTGGATCTAGCCCAATGAATGCAAGTAACAGCCTTCATAATCTGGAATGCTAATGCTTGATTCCAAGATTTCCATCACCAACCATCTGCAACACTACAGGGGATAGTCAGCGATGACGATCTCCAGGACGACAACCAAAAACTTCAGTGTGTTATGATCGTCTTTTAAATATTAAGCTCTTTGTACTTATGTTAGAATCGTCACACTAGCTCACACACAACATGGGGAATATATTATTATTACTTCTAATATAGATTATCACTCGAGTATAGCTTAAATAGGTATTTATCCACATCAAGTGCCTTCCCGCAATGTCTTCCAAATCAAATAAGAAATCAAGTTCTCCAAATTTATCCAACAAACCTAGTCCAAATCAATAGTAGGAGATCGTAAAAATATCAAGCCAGTGATTAGAACTCTTCTTCGATATCCAAACCCTTCTTACAGAGGTTATAAATCCGACTCCGGATGCCGTATATGATGCCACAATTTTGGATAACCCGATCGACTCGCAAGCCTCAATGATCGACGGAACGACCCTCCGTCGATTTTGCTCCATTTATGGAATTCCCTTCAAGGATGTGTTAGTCCTATTAAAGCAAGATCGGCCCCACCTACCCCCAACCGGGTACACTGCATATAGTAAATTTATGCGCTAGGTTGGCTGTGTGCCACCCATCAACTTTTTCATACGCGGGGTGCTAAAGTACATGGGGATCACCCCTACATAGCTTCATCCTAATAGCTACGCGTTCATTCATGGCACCTTCCTACTCTTCATGAGCATCCTGTTCAGACCTCCAACTCCCGAGGACATTTCTTACATTTACCACTTCAAGAAATGTGTTGATAGCCCATGTTACGTATTCGTTGAGTCGTTTCCCAAATGCCAAGTTTTGATGGGTGCATGGAACAAGCTCTCTCAATTCAAGCAAGAGTGGCTCTATATACGCTGTCCTCTCAGCTTCACGAGAAGATGGTTGGAAGGACGTAAATTTCATTTCCACTTTGTCCCTCATACCAGGACTTATATCGCTTTTTCTGAAAGTCCAAACTTTTTAAACCCTTCTAGATGTTCACCCACGACCCGAAGGTACTAGGTACTCCAGTGCACTTGAGGCTATTCACACAACTCCAGTGGAAGATCAGGACATCAAACTGTTAGTTTTCGACGAACTTCTCTCGTTATTTGGATTTCTAGCGAATGGTCACAGAATTGGCCTTTTGAAAAGCACAATGACTTCAAGGCAACTGCTAAGAGGGGGAGAGAACAATTTGGTCCCTTGGTGCCCCTTGTTGAAGGAGCTCATGATACCACCGAGGAAGGAGAGATTAATGAAACGGAGTTCCCAACGCCAACAAATCAGAACATAAGTTCCGGACAGGCACCAGCAACCGATGCTCCCTGCACTAACAAATCTCAGCCTTCCCTAAAAAAGAAAAATAGTTTGGCATACAGAATTAAAAAGAAAGAAGCTGGCGCGACACCGAAATACATGATAACTCCCATTGAGAAGGGATCATCTTTCCAAAAAATCGAAAGTTCGCTAAAGGAACTCTCTGACTTGTCCATTCCTAATGACTTTTTGAATTATGAATTCGCAAATCTAGATACCGAGGGGCTCAACTCGCCCACGAGAAGCGGTGATGCCAAACAATTCCGTAAATAGGGAGAAGATAATCCTATGAGTAAAGTGAAAACTACTGGTCTGTTGGGGGGATGCACTAGGATACACACACAAGCACTTACACTTCATCACCAACTTGCATTCAATTTTCCATGTAGCTTCCACAAATTTGTTCTCGCTTAATTTTATGTACAGGTGCAATGACTCGCTCTCATGGCTTCGACTGCATTCGTAGTTCTTCTATCTTTCTTCGCTCTAGCCGAGACTCGAAATCCGAAAAATGGAGGTATAGAGACGAAAGCGGAGATACAGATTACTACTCTAGAGAATCATCTTCATCCTCAAGAAGAAGAACCCATGGGCACACTTCATATCCAAGCGATCATGCAAATCCTCCGACGTGGGGTAAAGACAAGTCTACTTACTGAGGCTCCCAGTTAGACGCTCCTTGCAATCAACATTCTAGCTCTTCGAGTACTAGGCAGTCTCGTAAGCATCACAAGAGATCATTGACTCCGATGAGACCAACTCCTCCAGCTTCCGCTCACGACCCAACCACGGTGAAAAAATTAGCCGAGCTTAAGGCTATGTTCCCAAAGATCTGCTTCAACGGGCTGAAATTCATTCCCGCTATGAATCATATCCCTAGGAATGCCAAAGCAGATTCTCTCGCATGCATAAACGATGTGTACGTTCAACACGATGCATTTTTGCACCTAGTCGAAAAAGTTTCAGAGGTTTCTACTAAGCCTCAATATGAGATAGATCGCCTCAAGCTAAATGTCGTTCATGACAAAGATTTTATAAAGAGCTTGGATGAACAACTGCTCTCATACAAAACCCATCTTGAGATCGTAAAAAAGAATGCCAAGGAAATAATGAGGCGGTTAGTCGCTTAGAGACCAGTCACAAAAAGGAATTAGCAAAGCACATCAACGCAGTGGCGCCTTGGCGTTGGAAAATGATTCTCTGCAAAAAGAGAAAGATGTTCTGGCTAGCCGAGCGGAAGAGTTGGAGTGACTGTTATCCAAAGAGAAAGAGGAGAGGATTACAACATAGGAGGAATCACAAAAATATTGTAATGAAATCATCGAGACAAGGAACTTGAAAACAAAGCTCGACGAGGAACTATCCTAAATTGAAGCGTTGAAGGATGCAGCTCGTGATGAAGGAAAAAAGCAGCACTTACAGAGGCAGACTCCCGAATTGAGGCAGGGACCGAGTCTGATAGGAAGACGATTAAATGCTTATTTGACCCACTCATCGCTAAATATAATGTGAGGATCCTTATGCATCGCGACTTATACTTTTTGGGCGATGGTTACCTCGAATCGCTTGCTGAAGCATGGGACACTCTTGTCAAAATCAAGAAAGTGGAGTCGGGCGATGAAGAGATCGATGAGGAGACACTCATGAAGGAAGTGCTCCGAGGAAATGAGCCCTCCGTCTTAGCCGTAGCAAGTTCTCTGGTGCTTCCCCAACGTTGAAGGAGAAAGAAGATATCTGGTCCATCTAGCACTGAGTCTCAAGTCCCCCTTTCCATCCAACTGGTCAAGATTTCATCTCTTGAACCTCTCGACCAGCATATTGGTTACGATCCAAAGAAGCCCAGACATGGCATTCATACATTATCTCCAATCATCGAGGGGGATACTCCGATGACCACCAAGAGCCAACTAGATGCTGGTACTCAATTTCACCTTTATAGTTCAAGAAGTTGTCGTTCTTGGCGAATAAAGGATGTACTCTAACATTTGTTTCTCATGAAACCATGTAGGTTATTATGGTTCTAAACCGACTTCATGGAGCGATGTTGCCACAGAGCTGGAAGAAAAGGAGACCGAGGCACCCACCGTCGAAGACACTCCGGGCCCTGATGCTCAAGTAGTCGGAGCATTAGACGAAGATAAGCCTGAGGATCAGCCACTTGCTGAAGAATTTGGTGATGTTATAATCATGGGTGCCTCAGAGCACACTGCCAAGTTCAGTGTGAAGGAAAAAAAAATCCAAGAATGGAAATGGAGAAACTCAAAGTTAAGAGTGAGCCCAAAGTGATGTTGATCGACGATCGTCTCAATAGGCCTCTGAAATTCATTCCTCCTGGTGGGACTACACCCATGGATGTTCCTCTTCCTTTTTTGGGTACCTCTTTGCAAGTGAGTAAAGGGTCTAGAAAGAAGCGCTTGGCTGAGGAGACTTCGGAAAAACCGAAGAAGGAGAAAGAAGCGAAGAAATTGTTATTGTCTTGTAACATTTTGCTTAGCCTGAATAAATTAAAGTCATATAATTGTTTTTCTTTCCTCTTTTCCTTCTTTTGGTAGTAGTCGATGTATATAAACTTGGCCACCGAACTTTCGGAGGAGTTGCAAGGAATTTTTTGAAATAGAAATAAAATTTTGTTCCTTCGCATTTACAGATTTCCTTACATCACTTACAATTTAAACCGCAATTGGGTTTCGCAGAGTTCATGATTCATTTATATTCTAGTCTATATTCAAAGGACTTAGAAACTTTTGTCCACATTCTGGGGATTTAGGAATTTTTGAAATTTTTTATACTCTAGCCCACGCTCTGGGGCTCAAAGTACTCTAATACACACTTTAGGGACTTAGAGATTTTTTTTTTCAAATCGTATATAGTCTAGTCAGCGCTCTGGGGACTCAGAGTACTCTAATCGGCACTTTGGGGAATTAGAGATTTTTTGAAATCATTTATACTCTAATCCACGCTCTTGGACTCAGAGCACTCTAGTCCACACTCTGGGGACTTAGAGATTTTTTGAAATGGTTTATACTCTAGTCCGCACTCTGGAGACTTTGAGTACTCTAAATCGCACTCTGGGACTTAGAGATTTTTTTTTGAAATCGTTTATACTTTAGTCGATGCTCTTGAGACTCGGAGTACTAATCCGCACTCTGGGGACTTAGAGATTTTTTTTGAAATCATTTATACTCTAGTCCATGCTCTGGAACTCAAAGTACTCTAATCTGCACTCTGGGGACATAGAAATTTTTTGAAATCATTTATACTCCAATCCATGCTTTGGGGACTCAGAGTACTCTAATCCGCACTTTGAGGACTTAGCGATTTTTTTTTTTGAAATCGTTTATTCTCTAGTCCATGCTCTAGAGACTCAGAGTACTCTAATCCGCCCTCTAGGGACTTATAGATTTTTTAAAATCGTTTATATTCTAGTCCATGCTCTAGGGACTCAAAGTACTATAATTCGTGCTTTGGGGACTTATAGATTTTTTGAATATAGCCAGTCGATTTTTAGTTTCATGTGTGCGTTCATACGTCTCACGTGTTAGTGCTAAAAAACCTTGACATGTAATTATATCACATGGAATATCAACAGTCAAAGAAAAAATATAACTTCAAGCTTTAATTGATTGTAGAAAATGGGGACAAACTGAATTGTCTTTTTACATATTAAAAACAAAGAACAATATAGAAAGCAAATACTGTAAACAACTATGACTGGAATGCAAAAGAAGCATACTAAGTAAAATAGCGGTGTAAATGCTCGCTGTTCCATACTTTGGGGAGTGTTACGTCATCAACAGTCGCTAGCTTGAAAGTTCCTTTTCCAAGCCTCCGTTGAAAGATGTAAGGACCTTCCTATGTGGGATTCATGTGCGATGGGATCGGAAAAACTCGCTTCAAAACAAGATCGCCCATATGGAATGCTCTCGGTCGGACTTTTACATTATAATCTCGAGCGACTATGTGTCGATGTGTGGCCACCCATAAATCAGCTTCTTCACGCTTTTCATCAATAAAGTCTAATGTTTCTAGTCAAAGATGTTGGTTCATTCTGTAATCGTAATAAGTTACTCGGTGGGAAGGGACTTCGAGCTCTACAAGTATTACTGCTTCGGCCCCATTTACCAAGGCAAATGGAATATGACCAGTCGCTGACTTGTGAATGATTTTGTATGCCTAGAGTGTCGTCGAAAGTATGTCCACCCACTTGCCTTTAGCCTTTTCCAAATGCTTTTTAAGATGGATTTGATTATCTTATTTATGGCTTCAACTTGCCTATTCACCTTAGGTTGAGCGACTGCTGCAAATCTTTTCTCAATATGATATTTTTGACAAAACTCTTTGAAATCTACACTATTAAATTGAGTTCTGCTATCAGTAATGATAGCTCGTGGGAGACCCTAGCGGCATATAATGTTCTACACACCAAAATTAATAAACTTTTCGATGGTTATCGATGCTAATGGTTCCGCTTCTCCCCATTTGGTGAAGTAATCGACCGCGACGATTTTAAATTTTGCACCACCTTTGGAAATTGACAACGGGCCGATAATGTTGATTCCCCATATCACAAACTGCCATTGACTAACCATTTATGTGATTTCCGTAGATGGTGCTCTTGGGATTTTTGCATATTTATGTCATTTGTCACATCTCCTTACTTAGTCTACGACATCCTGATTCATGGTCGGCCAATAGTATCCATAAAGGAGTATCTTTTTGGCTAACATCTGCCTCCTAGTATCGTCACTACATTCTCCTTGATGGACTTCTTTTTAAACTCGTTTTATCTCATCGTGGGCGACGCACCTAAGCAAGGGAATAGAGAATCCCTTTCGATACATAATCCCAACTCGCATAACATACCATGAGGCCTTACGATAGACTTTCCATCTTTCGCTTTTTCTCTCAAGCACGGTCCCATGAAAAAAGTACTCTTTGAATATGGACATCCATGACTCCCTTTCGGTTTCCAACTCTGGCATAAGATCTACTTCCATCGCATTCATACTCGGGGCATGTGTAGTTCCAATGGGAACCAAGCCCATCTGATGTGCGTCATAAGTGCTTGTGAATTTTGCTAACGAATCGGCTTCTCTATTTTTCTCGCACGGGACGTTCAAAATGTCATAGTATTCGAGGTCCGCCAATAATTCCTGGACCCAAAAAAAAATAGGAGGCAAGCCTCTGTCTTTTCACCTGAGTCTCCCCTGACTTTATATACTACAAACCGTGAGTCGCAAAAGTCGATTGATTTCATTCGGTGTTTTTTAGCAAGCTTCAGTCCAGCGATCAACGCTTCATACTTGGCTTCATTGTTCGTAGTGGGGAAGTCAAGCTTCAAAGCATAACAAATCGACCGATTTTTGGTATTTACAAGAACAACACCAGCCCTAAAACAATGGTCATTGGATTCTCCATCGCTATACAGTTTCCATCATACTATAGGCACCACGTCACTTCCATTTGGTTCATCTCGCATTGTGAACTCTGCAATAAAACTACCAACGCTTGTCTCTTGATAGCTCTTCTAGACCGGTAGGTGATATCGAACCACTGAGCTTGAAATTTCATTTAAGTAAGCTTTCGAAAGTTTTCGGTCATTGGAGTACCTGTCGTAAAGGTTGATTGGTATAGATGCCGACTGGATGTGCCTGCAAATACAAGTAGAGTTTACGCGATGTGATCACCAAGCAGTAAGCCAGTTTCTCTATCTTGGGGTAATTTCTTTCTACCGCCGTTAAACACTTGCTAACATGGTACACCGGCTTTTGGATTCGATCCACCTTATGAATCCAGGTTGCACTTATGGCATGGCGGGATCGGCTAAGTAAATATACAACTTCTCATGATCCATGGGCTTTGACAAAATTGGGGTCCTCTCCAGGTGATTCACCAGAGCTCAGAACGTATCTTCACAATCCCGCGTCCATTCAAAATTCCTTTTTCCTCTCCTTATCAAATCAAAGAAGGGATTACATTTGTCGATTTCCCTGGATATAAATCAACTCAATGCAGCGACCTTCCCGTTCAGGCTCTGCACTTGTTTTATAGTTTTGGGTGCCTATATATCTCGAATGGCTTGAATCTTTTCTAGGTTCACTTCAATTCCTCATGCATTGACAATGATGCCCAAAAACTTTCCAAATGAAACGCCAAAGGAACACTTCAACGGATTGATTTTCATGCCATAGAATCTGAGTATATCAAACATCTCCCTAAGTCTCGAACGTGGTCGTTTGACTACCATGACTTCAAGAGCACGTCATCCACATAGACTTCCATCGTTCTGCCAATCTGATCCTAAAACATCTGATTCACCAGATGCTGATAAGTTGCTCCCACATTCTTCAACTCGAACGACATTACCACATAATAGTACAATCCAACATCTATGACAAAACTAGTGTGTGTGAGAAATGCGGATTTGGGATCTTAAGGCTAGAATTAACACTAGAGGGGGGGTGAATAGTGTTTTAAGGTACTAATTCTTTTGAGTTTATATTAATTTGAAGACAAATGTATGCAATATTAAGACATAGATTTGATCACAGAATCAAACACAGATGCAGATATAAAGTAAAAGCAATAAAGGAAAGAACACATTAGATTTTATACTGGTTCGGAGTTACCCTACATCCAGTCCCGCAACAGAAGTACGGATTTCCTTTCAAAATCAATTTTTACAATTACACCCTCGATTTCAAGGCCACGAGGTACACCGATCCAGATTCACAATCCTCTTGGTAGAGATACTTGATTTTACGAGCAACAAGTTCGCCCAATTGATTTTCCAAGCTACAATCACATCTTTTCTCGTTTGATTGATTTTACAGGCTACAATCACACCTTTGATCACTCAATTAATTACAAAGAGGTCTATAACTCCGAATAGCATTGGGATCTTGTTAAGATAGTGATAGAGAATCAAACCAGAGATGATCTAGTTAGATTCAATGGTTATTTCGGCAGATTAATGGTAAAAATGTATGTAAAGAAATGTGGAAGAAGAAGAGGAGTGAAATCAGAGAATATATGAATACAAATTCATTTAAAACAGCCCCTATTTATAGTATAACAACAGCTATGTCCATTCGTGAAAGGATAGACGAATAGACACTTCCTCTGAAATTCAAAATTTTGAAATAAACTGTCACCTTATCGACAAGAGTCCCTTGGGGTTGTCGACAAGCCTAGGTTAATTTTGGTAATTTGTTTTTCTTTGAAAATAACTTCTATATTGTATTAAAACTATTTTTAAACTTTATAAATATACTTAACTATAGTTAAAATACATAAATAAGTATAGAGAATAATGTTTTGGCATATATAAAATTTTACTGTAATTTTATATTTAAATCTAAGTATAAATATTAAAAGTTAAATGTATTATAATTAAAAGATAGTTTAAAACCAAGGATAATTTGATTTTGAAAATAAAGATTATTTTGAGGGTAAAAGTATTTTTAAAACAGGATAGATGTTTTTATTCTTTTAAAAGGAAGATTTTCAAATCATTTTGAAAACAAGACATAATTTTGTAAAACATTTGAATAAAAGTTAGTGGATACAAAACAATGTTCCACTAAATTTTTCGTAGGTTCCATCCTTCTTAGGGTTCCATCCCTTTCACAGGCTCGAAGTGGAATCCATTCCACGAATAAAATGGATTTTAAGATGTCAGTGCTTTTCTAGGAGTTTTAACAAAATTCCTAATTAAATTACTTATTATTGAAATCTTGAACTCTTGATAATCTTGATACTCATGAATCTTGAATCTTGATATCTTCGATCTTGAGTTTATCAGTTCTTGAATCTCTATACTGTACAGCCTTCATCCTTTGGTACCTGTGTGTGTATATATATATATCAAAACAATAATGTTAGTATTTATATTTTATAATCTTATTCTAAGGTTGTTGTCATCAAAACCATCTTCTCAGGGACTAACAATGCAAAGACCCGTTTTCCCGTACCCTTTTGAATCGACAATAAACCACACATGTCTAACTCAAATTGCATGAAAAGACGGATCTTTAAGGGTGATAAAGAAAAGTAGACAGAACAGAATCTCACACGAATGGAATAACATATAATATTGAACAAATATTTTTACATCGAAAAACTTTTAAATACATATATCATGGTCTAACCTAAATTCAGCATGGACAGTTATAAAATCTGCCCTTGCAATTGCTGACAAACATCAAATAAAATACACTAAGTACAGCGAATAATATAATATGCTCATACGTCGATGAATATCTCCAGCTCTCCTTTGGAAACTCCGACCGTGTTTGACTATCTTGAAACTACTCGGATCTGACCCGAGTATTGAAAATACCCGGATCAGGCTTGATAAACCAGCGTGAAAAAAACTCAATAATAAATGATAGTGTCATATATCAGCTTTTGGATAAAATCCTTTGAAATAAAGAATATCTCATAAGACCACGCCCACACATAAACACGGACAGGTTTTTACCCTATGATAACAAAAATACTTTTATATCAAAACATTTGATATTATTTCTAATGACATCTCTTTGAAAAAATTTGCAAATAAACTTATTAATCTTAGCCGAAATTGTTACATTGATTAAATTCCAGCATAATAGGTTTACAATCAAGTCCGTAGGTTCTTATTGGAGAATGGATTTCCATACAAATGAATAGGCGCGGGATCTACCTTTCGAAATGGGTACACCTCTAGATGGATGTCCCAAGGCACAGAACATCTACCATCTACCAACACAAGACCGGCCTACCTCTGTAACTAGATAGTACCGAATATGTCATCTCCCAGTCGTTACCGACCTTTATTCGAGAGCTTTCTTTCCATACACCACATAAATTAACATCCCGAATGTCATAGCGGGAAGAAATATATCTAGAAGGGGATGATCATACCCTAATTGAGAATGACCCACTTAGCCTTGCGCATCTAATCCTGTTTCTGTCATTTCTGGTTTGATGAGTCTTGAGGCAATGATTACCTTTTCATATAGCACATGTCACATCATTGAATGCCACATTGCCATTTCCGTTTAACTACTAATTGCCTTCCACAAAAATACAACCCTTGAGCTCATACGTCTCAAGGAGGGTGTTAAGCTAAGAGAAGTTGCCTTCTCTGCCACCACTGATGTACGTTTGTAGAAACCAATGTACGTAATCGTTAGAAATGCAATGTCAGACAAACATCCATACAAATTGTCCAGGAACATGACAAACCGAAGGCACTCTCCTACTACCACTAGTAGCGAGTAGTCCTTGCAATCCGAAAAATCTCCGTCACGAGGAGACCACTACTATAAATAACTCTATAATTGGGAGCTACCGAGAGCATGTTCAATAAGCAGTCTTCACGCTATAAAGATCCACGGTCTTCAATCATCTTCAACATGTCTTCACGTTCGAACGTATACATTGGTTCGAAGTGGTTTTCGGATAGGAATTACCTAAATCCGACCCCGGTTCCTTCGAAATCCAATTATCGATAAAAAGTGAATATGAATATATAGGATTTATTAAGTCTCTTTTCACTATAATTCTTTTCGGATGATTTCGAAATCTTTTTCTTTTAACTTAGGATATTTCTATGTAATTCATTCTTTTACTTTGGAAAATATCTCAGATTTCCTTACTTAATTCTTGATCCAAATTTCTTTACTTTTAGACAGGTCAAAAATAATGTTATTTAAGACATCGTTTACGATAAATCCTAAATCAATCTTAACAAAAACATTTTTGAGTAAATAGGATTATACAAATCATTCATTTAGGAGATTGCTTAACATTTGGATAAAATCAATCATCTTTTAATTCAAAAACTTAATACAGTCTTTTTATTTAAGAGCATCTGGGCTTTCCTTTCGATCTGTTCCACCCAAAAGAAAACATAGGTCAGGTAAGTTCAGGGCACTGGTTGCTCCATCCCTAACCTTAGTTAAACACCTTGTTTTATCTTCCCAGATCTCACAGGCGGGACAAATGTACTAGTCGTTTCCGCATACTCAGATTTTCAACTTTATTTTGGAATTGCTTATAAATATCCCAAATTATCTTTCAAAACGCTTAATTATCCTTTTTAGAACATTCACAATTTATTGTGCAAAACGTCGTTACATTTAACTCATATTCCAAAAGTTATAGAATTCGCAGCAGAAAAGTGCTACGGAAAGTGCCATATAAGCTTATTTGAATTTAAACAACTTTTAAATATTTGAAAATTCATATTTTTCGATCCAAATCTCTTTTAAATTATTTAAATAGATTTAACAAATTTATTCCATATTTTTTCGTAATTAAAATCGTTCATTTAAACAAATTTCTTGTTATGTTCACTAAACTGCACTAGCGCGATTTTTCTAGAAAATTGATTTGGTCTTAATTCAAAATCTTCTTATAGAAACTTTGATTTTCTTTCTTCGTTTACAATATATGGATATAATAGTTCGGAATTTTCTTATCTCGAAGAATTCCAAGTCATATTCCACTCTACACATTCATTTGAACTTTTCGGCGCGAAATCGCCAACTACCGTTGCGCGACGCGTCTAGTTTTAACTTATTTTTCAATACTTGAAATAATTTATTCAAATTGGATTTCAACACTTATAAAATCATTACAAATCATTTTAAATCAATATTTTCACTTTTTAAAGTATTTAAAATATATTTTCACTATTGCCATATTATAATATTATTATATTCGCATTATTTTAATATTAAATTTTAAATTCCAATTTCAATTCAATTTCAATTCTAATCTTGAATTAAACACGTTTAAAAACTTAGATTTCAAACCTAATTTCAATTTAAACTTCAAATCAATCTCAAACTAAACTTTACTTTTTCAAAACCCATTTCAACTTCACTATTCATCTCAATTTCAATTCCTAATTAACTACCATTTTCAAATCCGTTTTACTTCAAATTTAAAATTCTCTTTCATTTTAACTTTAGTTTCACTTCTAAATGAAAGAAGACTTATTTTTCCACAATATCTCATATTACTAAAATAGGATCTTGTTAAACAAAAGGATTACTTAATTAATAGAAATTTGATGTCCAAATTATCATCACAACCATACAACAATCATATAACACTAACATATTCGATACGGTAAATCTCACAACATTACTACGGATTATCCAACATATTCAAACAATCAATCAAACATCCATATCATCAAATAGTGATTATCTAACATAACAATTAAGCATGATAATCAATACAATTCAAAAAGCGGTGAAAATTTCTCACCTTCATATCCACTCTGTCAAACTTTAACGTAAGATTTCTGTCTCTCGCTAATGTGCTATTTCCAACGTCTTGCCTTTTGTCGTTTCCTTTCCGAACGCTTTTGTTTTCCTTTTCTTTTCCTTTTCTTCTCTTTTCTTTTTCTTTTCTTTTGTTCTTTTATATGGAAGAGAGGGAGTACGGCCTTGGTGTGGAGGAGGGTGTGGCCTTGGGTATGGCGTGTAGGAGGTGTAGGGGTGTATGGGTCATGTTTTTGGTGTGTGGTGCTCGGGTTTGGAGTGTAGGGGCTCGGCTTGGCTAGGGTGGCTCGGGTTTGTGGTGTGTGGGCTCAGCCTTGGGGTGTAGGGGGTGGGTAGGTGGAAGCTAGGCTCGATTTTAGTGTGTAAGTGATTTTGGCCGAGGGTGGAGAGGGTTTTGGTATTTTGGAGGAGGAGTATAAGTGGTAGAAGGTGAATGGCTTAGAGGTAGAAGGAAAATGGAGGTGGGAAGCCAAGGAAATGGAGGTGAAGAGGAAGGAGAAAGTGAAGAAGAAGGTGGAGAATGAAGTGTGAAAAATGAAAGGTATGGATGCATATTTATAATTGAGCTTTGGATGGCAAATGACTAAAATACCCTTATGTACTTTTTGACTTTTTAATTTACTGTTCTACCCTTGATTTGACCGTTGCTTAATCGAGAAGAAATGGTTTGATTTGAATTTGTACTTAAGAAATGATGTTTACCTCTTTTTCTTACACTTCAAAATGTTAAAATAACATTTGCTCCTTTTCCATAAGTGATGTGACTTAAGCATTAGTGGTGATAGTAAAGATAGAAATGATTACTTTCTTAAATTTTGCATTTTAAAGAGAAGACTTTGTGTTGATTTGATTTCCATTAAATGCATGGATGTATGTGTTATTAATTCCTTAAGTTAGCTTTCTTTTCACTTTTCCATTTGCTCATTTTCTATGCATAAGCATAACATCTCATTAATGAGATGAGAAGTAAGGTAATGATGTTGTTTTATAAAAGCTTTAATTATTTTTAAATATGTCAAAAATACTTTTCACTTTTTATACATTTATTTAAACTTTTCAAAAGTAAACTACTTTTGTCTTTTAGTGCTAAATGTAAAGTGTTTAAATAGTTTGTAAACTTGTATTTATAAGTTAGAAAATGTATCAAGTTGCAACAACTTGTTTTGGTTAAAAACGGCGTTTTTGACGACAAATTTTACAGTCAAAATTTGACGTTTTTATTAAGCCATATATTGAAGTAAACCAAACTTTTAAATAAACTTTTTAATTCTTTAAATAAATTGAAACAAGTTTCTTTATATTTTAAAATTATCTTTAATTAATATCAAAATCTCTAATTTTACAGTATGTAAAAGTGACAAAATGCGACAAATTTTGGTTACTTTTGTAAAACGATTATTAACAACTTTTAAATATATAAATTTACTTTTATTATCTATATTAGATGTTTTAAATAAGAATTACCTTTTTAAATAAATATTTAAATTCGTTTATTTAAGCCTTTATTTATTATTAGTGTAACGACCTGGAATTTTGGCAATATATTTTGATAAATATTTTATAAACCCTACTCCGGAGAGTCGAGCTAGGGGATACAGCTATCTGCCAAACTGACCCCCTCCCTTTTTTAGCCAGCCCAGCCAAGAGCATTAATCCTCTACCATGTTCGGCTTTGTTGAGGATGGACCGCTCAAGGCCTTAAGGGAAACATATCTCAGCTGCGGGACTCGAACCCGCAACCTCCAAGAACATTGTTCCATAGTTGCAAGGTAGTCCTTAACCAGCTGAGCTATGCTCGTGGAAAAATATTTTGATAAATATTTGATCTAATTAAATAAAATACAAGCTTTCATTTGATAAATAAATAAGATTTTTGGGCATTTTCCAGTTATATATGTGTTTGTGAAGGAAATTTTGATTTAAAAATTTAAAATAGATTCTTTCAAAAATATTTATAATAAAATCTATTTTATTCAATCAAATTAAAGGTTCTATATTATTAATATTTGATATAATACATATATGAATATAATAAAGTCTTTAATAATAATGTTTAAAATTAAAGCAATTCTATCAATATTAAATATAAAATATAAGATATAAACAGAAATATAAAATATATAAATACAAATATAATGTTATAAATTAAATAGTTGAAAGTTAAACTCTAAATAAAAATAAAACTAAGAAGTTTTGCTAACAACAACGTATATGATTAAAATAAAATAAATCTTATAAATATTAAACATAAGTATAAAACAAACATATGGTTATAAACATAAGTATATAAACATAAGAAAACTATAATATTAATATAAGTATAAAATAAACAGGTAAATGAAGTACTTGATAGTTTAAGTTTAAAATAGAAGTAAATATATAAAATAAATTGATAATTTTGTAACATATGAAATCAAACAAAGTATAAAGTAATACCTGACACAAATATGTATATGTATTGTTCAAGCTAGAAGATAATAAAACAAAAATCTTTACACAAAATATCTATGCACAGCAAACATATAATAAGTATGTAAACATATAGGAAGACAATTGCATTTAATGCTTTCATCTCGGCACAAAAACATGTTCAGCCGAATTATGCAAGTATCACTTCAAATTTACAGTAATTAAAAACAAAATATGATCAAAACAAGTTAAGACTTGTACCAGTTATAACCCACCTCTTTGTTCAAAGTTATTCCTATATATACACCTCATCTTATTTTAAGCTCGTTCACAACTTAGATGCCTGAAAAAGATAAATAAACATCATCTTTATTACAAGCTTAAACAATTCTTTTAACAATAAAGCAAGGGGATTTTCAGGAATTCAAACTGCAGTTTTTCAACAACAATTTATTCTCTGTTTCAACAGTATTTTAGGTGAGTAAACATACTTCTTTGAAATTTAAATCTTGATAATTATTTCATGAAAATCTTATGTTTGTTATATATTGTAAATAAGTTGTTCTGTGATATTTGCTGATTACTGGAAGCTCTGCTATGTGATGTTCTTCAATATTTTCAAGTTTCTAAGCCAAGAGAAGTAGAGAAAGATTTATACTTCTTCATATAAACATTTTAAACTTATGAATTTAACTAAATAAGTTAGTTTAAACTAAAATCAGGGCTTGGAATTTTGTTTTGAGGTTGACAGTGAACACAGATAATGCATACTCAAATTTACAGTAAAAAGCAAATCAATGTGTAAAATTCAAATATCTTAAATTGTTGATTTGATTTCATATCTTGAATAAACATACAAAGGTAGGATTTTTAAAACAAAAATGATAATTTTTAGGCAAGTATTCAAGGTGCAGTTTATTAAGGAACCCAAAATGCTTTTTCATTAATTTCTGTTGATTCAACAAATATTTGATGTTGAAATTCGTTGTGGAGCTAGATTGTTGATTCAGGAATATAGGAAAAATGTTGAAAAAAATTTCTAATGCAAGAATTTGTAGGTCGAATCGAATATAGGGTTTGGGTTCGAGTTTTTCTATGGTCTATAAATTCGCTGATTTTGCCGCCATGGATTGATCGAGCTGTTCGAGTTTCTAGGAGGTGGTCGAGGAGGGTATGGCCGTGGTGTGGCCGAAGCGGCGTCGCCACTGGTGGCCGGCGTTAGTGGGTAGTGGCATTTTTCTGTTGGGTGTTTGAGCTGCTGGTTCGAGCGAATGAGTATTTTTTGATTTTGAGTTTTCGCGTCGAATTGGTTCTTGAGTTCGAGTGTGGTGTCATTTCGGGGCTTGCCGGAGGCGTCGTGGGTCGTCGGAGTGACGGCGAACTGCCGTGCATGTGCACGGCATCGATGGGTGGCAGCAGCTTCGTGTGTTGGTCGTCTCGAGTTCTTACTCGAGAAAATAGGGGGAATGCTTCGGGTACCTGGTGCGTGCGTGAGTGTGTTTGTGTAACTACTGTTAAAACTTAACTTAAAAAAAGGAGAAGAGAAGAAGAAGAAGAAAGGTAGGGGAAGAGGGAACTCGGGAAAATAGAAGGGGGACTTGGGTTTTAACTCGAGTAAGCGCAAGGGGTTACCTCGGGTCCATTTTCTAGGGGTTTAGCTTAAATAACTTTTAATTTAATTTGTTTAATGAAATTCGGTACTGATAAAATTAATAGTGTTGGCAAGTTTTAAGTTGAGATTTGATTTAAAAATTTATTAAGAGAGATTTGCAAATGAGGATTAATAATTAATTTAAATTGAAAGTTAATTAAGAATGTAATTAATTTATAATTGTAATTAAATAAATAATTTAAGATTTAATAAATTTGTAATTAAAGATTGATATTCATAATCATGTGTTTAATCAATTTGAACTTAAGAATTTAATTAACTATTTAAAGTTAATTAATAAATAAATAGTAGCTAACTAATTGAGTAATTAATTAAGGATTAATGATTAATTAAATTGGTAATTAATGGGTAATTAAGTTTTATTAATTAATAATTAAGGTTATTAGTTAATAATTAAGAATTAATTAATTAAGTAGAAATTAATAAATTTAATAAGTTGATTAATTAGTGATTAACTAAGCAGAATAAAATGGTTTATTCTTAAGTAATTAATTAAGTTTAAATTAATCAAACTATTTTGATATGAATTGATGATATTATATGATACTTTGTGATATATTCTGGATGTATCTGTGATGACTGTGTATGATTTATCTATGATAACTGTTATGTGAATTTCAAACATTGAATTAAACTGTTTAAACTATTAAACAACTTGGCCTCTAAAATGGCGTTTGGTTTTCGATGAGACCGGGATCGGGTGTTAATTTGATATTCCGAAAACCACATCGATCCAAATTAAACGTTAGGTCGTGGCATCTCAAGTGAAGGTCGAGATGGTGTTTCAGAATGCAAGGGTTATCGTCGTTAACTCTGAGGGTGATTCCAAAACGAGTGTAACGAGATAATGCCTTCGGTTTCATCCGAACCCGGAATGAACTTCTATGGATTGAATGCTTTCAACACATCGTCAGGCGGACGATAAGCATTCTAAGAGATATATCCTATAAAGGTAATCACAGCCTCATGCCTCATCAATCGGGAATGGCTAAAACAGGGGATGTGCAGCAAGGTTTGGTGGGTAGCACCCAAGCAGGACGAGATATACCCCTGTCTAGATGTCCCATTTTATTCGCCTATGTGGGCGTTTGGATCTGCAGCCTACTGCGGGGTTATCTTGTTCGGGACTGTTCAGTAAGGAATGGTTCCGGCCTTGTGTTGCAGGGGATTTAGGGTGGATCCTCGGTACGGTGATATAGGCCCCGTACTGTGACGGGCGTTACCCCAGTAGCCCTGTCATTTATAGAAATCCATTTTCCCTACGACACCCTACGGTTTTGATTTGTATTACCCACTTTTATGGCTAGTAGCTGGAATTTAATAGATGTAACAATTTCGGCTATTTTCTATCTATTTGAAAACCCTAGACACTATTGTAATATCACTGAATTTCCTATAAAATGTTTTGGTTAGCGTAAGATAAAAATTACCCATGTTTATGTGTGGGAAGTCTTACGTGATACCTTTATTTTCAAATGGTTTTCAAAGTTAAACAATTTTAAACCGTTACTCACACCAGACCCATGTCTGACCGGGAGTTTATATTTTTGTTTTTCATAAACTCTTGAGTAATCAAATTTTTAAGAGTAGCCAAGTGATAGGTTTTGGGATTGTTGAGTTCTGGAGGAGCTTGGAGCAGGAGTCCAGACATATCTATATATCTATCTAGTTCCGCTGTGTAGTTGATGTATGTTCTATTTTGGATGTATGTAGTGACAGATATGTATATGACTATCCTGTTGTATGATGTTGTGTAACTCTGATACATGTAAAACTATGTAATATTTAAGTGATGTATTATATTTTGTTCCATTCCGCTGTGAGATTCTGATATTGTTATTCTTTCTTTCTATCTTTTCTATTTTTATCCATTTCTTTCCTTATTGATGATACGCCTTTCTGGGGTTTGAAAGGTGGGTCGTCACAATTAACAAAACTTAACTTTTGTCGATTTGTTTAAAAATCCAAATTTATACCTTTTAATTTATTATCTATAAGAACAAATAATTTCTTTATTATATACAACATTTTTATTTAAGATTTAAACTCTTAAATTTAAAACGAACAAAATCTCTCATTTTCGAAGTAGCGAAATTACGGGTCGTTACATTCTCCCCTACTTAAAAGCATTTCGTCCTCGAAATAAAAGTTATATAAAGGAATCTATCTCATACTCATATCCTCAAATAATTTGACTTATTTCTACTGATGATAGAAAAGAAGAAGGTCAATATCATAATAACACTAAAACAAATGATGCCAAACATGCATACAAAGGTTCCCCACATTAATCTGAGTATCTATCACGTACTTACGGTTATATATACATCAAGTCAAACTTTTATCCTACTCATCCTAGTGCATAACGCACACTTAAGATAGAATATACAACAACCAAACAAGAATATACATCCATAAAACAACCCCACTGATACTATATCAACATAAATGAATACATCCACATAACTCATCCTCTATCCTGAGCATGTACTATACGTGAGGTCTATATAAATTTACACATATTAAAACATAAGTCCAACCACTATATCTTAGTGCATACTTTTAAAGATAGCTTTCCAACTACTAAGTAGACAGACCCAAAACATCATACTATATGTGATCTTTGATTCGATCTATTATTCAAATCCACAACTTTACCTCCGAACCAGTATCGATCCTCCGATTTTCTAGTGCGGACTTAGATCAGAATTTTTGATCACAAACACTTGCTTTCCTTGCATAGCTCTCAACTATGATAGAAAACTCGTGTACATAATCATAAACTCTCATCAATGTTCGCCGTCAAGAATCGAGTGATAAATCATTTTTCGGATTGGTGTAAACACTTCAAAGTTCTGTACTCAAAACTTAGATCAAAATTTATGTGCCAAAATGATCTACGTTTAACTTATGTACTTATTCACATTCATCTTTACCTAACGCATTTTTTCAAAACTTCTATTATTTCAAGTTTATTTCACAACCATTGCTTTCTCCTAAATATATTATTACTTAAGCATACAAACATGACTTAGACTTGTATAATATACCTTTACTTCCTAAGAGTATATATACATATCCTTAATCTTCAAACAATCATTACTTCAACTAAGGTGTTTAACAAATGTGGAACTCTACTATTATCTCAAATTAATAAGTTATAAAACTCAATCCTTAGTTTTCTTTACCTAAGGTTTCCATTTAACTAATATTATATATCCAATCCATATATTAATAAGACAACTTTACTAAGTGTACACTTTTTTCTCATGGATTCTATGATTAACTACTTAACTTATTTACCTATCCATTTTCTAAATCAAATTTCTTAACCTTAAATCCATCAAATACTTTATTCTCAAATTGTGAAACTTAATTCACATGTATTTGTTACTTAAACATTTTCATCCTACAATCAAACTACTAACCATATTATTCAAAAATATCCAATTCTAATCTTACTTCATTTTGAATTACAAACGTTACCCTAAGTGTATCACTAATTCAAAGTTTTTATATTAGAATGATTTTTCTTATATCTCTTATTCCTAAATTTTACTTTGACTTTTAACCTAATCAAAGTGTCTAAATTTCAAATTAACTTAACTCCTTTATAAGTTATACAGCTTATCTTTTTGTATTATATTTGGTAAAAAGTCTCAATTTAGGTTTATCTTTTTCTATCTTACTGATAAGAATTTTTTTCTAAGTATGCATTTTTCTTTACTTTCTCCAATTACACTTCTAGCTTCAGTATTATCATCAAATATATTATAATCAAATTGTGAATTTTACTTCACAAGATATTTGTACTTATCTTTTTAAACTCATCAATTATGATAATCACTTGATCATTATCATTTCTTAATATCAAATACCTATGGGTATATGATTAAAGTACTAAATTCTAGCTTTCAACATGTTGATTCTATATGGAATATCTTATAGCAAAATTGTGCAATTCTAATCACAATATATTCATGTTTAAGTTTTACTAAGCTAAATTACAAACAATCATTAATTTCTAATCCAAAAATAATAATATCCACTTTGATATTTATAATATAATAACAATCATTATTTCATCTACCAATTTCTTTAAAACAAAATAATTTTTATAAAATTAACAAATACGTGCTCGTATATATAATACTCTCATAACTCATTCTAGGGTGTTGCTAACCACATCTCTAATGAGTCATTCATCCTAGGATATTACTAATCCTATCTCTGATGAGACTTTATCCATAACAGATCCAAGGTTCTCGCTTAACCTTTATCTCTGATACCAAATATAAAGACTCGCTTTTCCGTACCCTTTGAATCGTCAATAAACCACACATGTCTAACTCAAATTGCACGAAAAGATGGATATTTAAGGGTGATAAAGAAAAGTAGATAGAACAGAATCTCACACGAATGGAATAACATATAATATTGAACAAATATTTTTACAGCGGAAAACTTTTAAATACATATATCAGAGTCTAACCTAAATTCAGCTTGGACAGTTATAAAATCTGCCCTTACAATTGCTGACAAACATCAAACAAAATACACTAAGTACAGCGGATAATAGAATATACTCATACGTCGATGAATATCTCCAGATCTCCTCTAGAAACTCCAACCATCTTCGACTATCCTAAGACTACTCGGATCTGACCCGAGTATTGAAAATACCCGGATCAGGCTTGATTAACCAGCGTGAGAAAAACTCAATAATAAATGACAGTGTCATATATCAGCTTTTGGATAAAATCCTTTGAAATAAAGAGTATCTCATAAGACCACGCCCACACATAAACACGGAGGGTTTTTACCTTATGAGAACTAAAATACTTTTATATCAAAACGTTTGATGTTATTTCTAATGACATCTCTTTGAAAACATTTGCAAATAAACTTATTAATCTTAGCCGAAATTGTTACATTGATTAAATTCCAGCATAATAGGTTTACAATCAAGTCCGTAGGTTCTTATTGGAGAATGGATTTCCATACAAATAACCAGGCGTGGGATCTACCTTTCGAAATGGGTACACCTCTAGATGGATGTCCCAAGGCACAGAACATCTGCCCTCTACCAACACAAGACCGACTTACCTCTGTAACTAGATAGTACCGAATATGTCATCCCCTGTCGTTACCGACCTTTATTCGAGAGCTCTCTTTCCATACACCACATAAATTAACATCCCAAACGTCATAGCGGGAAGAAATATATCTAGAAGGGGATGATCATACCCTAATTGAGAATGACACACTTAGCCTTGCCGCATCTAATCCTATTTCGGTCACTTCCGATTTGATGAGGCTTGGGGCAACGATTACCTTTTCACATAGTACATATCACATCTTTGAATGCCACATTGCCATTTCCGTTTAACTACTAATTGCCTTCCACAAAAATACAACCCTTGAGCTCGTACGTCTCAAGAAGCGTGTTAAGCTAAGAGAAGTTGCATTTTCCGCCACCACTGATATACGTTTGTAGAAACCAATGTACGTAATCGTTAGAAATGCAATGTTAGACAAACGCCCATACAAGTTGTCCAGGAACAGGACAAACCGAAGGCACTCTTATACTACCACTAGTAGCGAGTAGTCCTTGTAATCCGAAAAATCTCCATCACGAGGATACCACTGCTATAAATAACTCTATAATTGGGAGCTACCCAGAGCATGTTCAACAAGCAGTCTTCACGCTATGAAGATCCACGGTCTTCAATCATCTTTAACATGTCTTCGTTTTCGAACATATACATTAGTTTGAAGTGGTTTTCGGATAGGAATTACCAAATCCGACCCTGTTTCCTTCGAAATCCAATTATCGATAAAAAATGAATATGAGTATATAGGATTTATTAAGTCTCTTTTCACTTTAATTCTTTTTGCATGATTTCGAAATCTCTTTCTTTTAACTTAGGATAATTCTAAGTAATTCATTCTTTTACTTTGGAAAATATCTCAGATTTCCTTACTTAATTCTTGATCCAAATTTCTTTACTTTTAGGCGGGTCAAAAACAATGTTATTTAAGACATCGTTTACAATAAACCCTAAATCAATCTTAACAAAAACATTTTTGAGTAAATAGGATCATAGAAATCATTCATTTAGGAGATTGCTTAACATTTGGATAATACCAATCTTCTTTTAATTCAAATGCTTAATACAGTCTTTTTATTTAAGAGCATCCGGGCTTTCGTTTCGATCTGTTCCAACCCTCGCCTAAGAAAAGAAAACGTAGGCTAGGTAAGTTCAGGGCACTGGTTGCTCCATTCCTAACCTTAGTTAAACACCTTGTTTTATCTTCCCAGATCTCACAGGCAGGACAAATGTACTAGTCGTTTCCGCATACTCAGATTTTCAACTTTATTTTGGAATTGCTTATAAATATCCCAAATTATCTTTCAAAACGCTTAATTATCCTTTTTAAAACATTCATAATTTATTGTGCAAAATGTCGTTACATTTAACTCATATTCCAAAAGTTATAGAATTCGCAGCAGAAAAGTGCTACGGAAAGTGCCATATAAGCTTATTTGAATTTAAACAACTTTTAAATATTTTAAAATTCACATTTTTCGATCCAAATCTCTTTTAAATTATTTAAATAGATTTATCAAATTTATTCCATATTTTTTCGTAATTAAAATCGTTCGTTTAAACAAATTTCTTGTTATGGTCACTAAACTGCACTAGCGCGATTTTTCTAGAAAATTGATTTTACTTATTGAAACTTTGATTTTCATTCTTCGTTTATAAGATATCGATATAATAGTCCGGAATTTTCTTATCTCGAAAAATTCCGAGGCATGTTCCACTCTACACATTCATTTGAACTTTTCGACGCGAAATCGCAGAGTACCGTTGCGCGACCTGTCTAGTTTGAACTTATTTTTCAATACTTAAAATAATTTATTCAAATAGGATTTCAACACTTATAAAATCATTACAAATCATTTTAATCAATATTTTCACTTTTTAAAGTATTTAAAATATATTTTCGCTATTACCATATTATAATATTATTACATTCCCATTATTTTAATATTAAATTTTAAATTCCAATTTCAATTCAATTTCAATTCTAAACATGAATTAAACACATTTAAAACTTAGATTTCAAATCTACTTTCAATTTAAACTTCAATTCCATCTCAAACTAAACTTTACTTTTTCAAAATTCATTTCAATTTCACTATTCATCTCAATTTCAATTCCTAACTAACTACCCTTTTCAAATCCGTTTTACTTCAAAATTCAAATTCTCTTGCATTTTAACTTTAATTTCACTTCTAAATGAAAAGAGACTTATTTTTCCAGAATATCTCATATTACTAAATTAGGGTCTTATTAAACAAAGGGATTACTTAATTAATAGAAATTTGATGTCCGAATTATCATCACAACCATACAACAATCATATAGCACTAACATATTCAATACGGTAAATGTCAAAACATTACTACGGATTATCCAATATATTCAAACAATCAATCAAACATCCATATTATCAAATAGTGATTATTTAACATAACAATTAAGCATGATAATCAATATAATTCAAAAAGCGGTGAGAATTTCTCACCTTCATATCCACTCCGTCAAACTTTAACGTAAGATTTCTGTCTCTCGCTGACATGTTATTTCCAACCTCTCGTCTTTTGCTGTTTCCTTTCCGAACGCTTTTGTTTTCTTTTCCTTTTCTTCTCTTTGCTTTTTCTTTTCTTTTGTTTTTTATATGGAAGAGAGGGAGTACGGCCTTGGTGTGGAGGAGGGTGTGGCCTTGGGTATGGCGCGTAGGAGGTTTAGGGGTGTATGGGTCGGGTTTTTGGTGTGTGGTGCTCGGGTTTGGAGTGTAGGAGCTCGGCTTGGCTAGGGTGGCATGGGTTTGTGGTGTGTGGGCTCGGCCTTAGGGTGTATTGGTGGGTAGGTGGAAGCTAGGCTCGATTTTAGTGTGTACGGTGATTTTGGCCGAGGGTGGAGAGGGTTTTGGTATTTTGGAGGAGGAGTATAAGTGGTAGAAGGTGAATGGCTTAGTGGTAGAAGGAAAATGGAGGTGGGAAGCCATGGAAATGGAGGTGAAGAGGAAAGAGAAAGTGAAGAAGCAGGTAGAGAATGAAGTGTGAAAAATGAAAGGTATGGATGCATATTTATACTTGAGCTTTGGATGGAAAATGACTAAAATACCCTTCTCTACTTTTTGACTTTTTAATTTACCTTTCTACCCTTGATTTGACCTTTGCTTAATGGAGAAAAAATGGTTTGATTTGAATTTGTACTTAAGAAATGATGTTTACCTCTTTTTCTTACACTTTAAAATGTTAAAATAACATTTGCTCCTTTTCCATAAGTGATGTGACTTAAGCATTAATGGTGATGTTAAAGGTAAAAATGATTACTTTCTTAAGTTTTGCATTTTAAAGAGAAGACTTTGTATTGATTTAGTTTGCATTAAATGCATGGATGTATGTGTCATTAATTCCTAAAGTTAGCTTTCTTTTCACTTTTCCATTTGCTCCTTTTCTATGCATAAGAATAACATCTCATTAATGAGATGAGAAATAAGGTAATGACGTTGTTTTATATAAGCTTTAATTATTTTTAAATGTGTCAAATCATACTTTTCACTTTTTATACATTTATTTAAACTTTTCAAAAGTAAACTCCTTTTGTCTTTTAGTGCTAAATGTAAAGTGTTTAAATAGTTTGTAAACTTGTATTTATAAGTTAGAAAATGTATCAAGTTGCAACAACATGTCCACAACTTGTTTTGGTTAAAAACAGCGTTTTTGACGACAAATTTTACTGTCAAAATTTAACGTTTTTATTAAACCATATATTGAAGTAAACCAAACTTTAAAATGAACTTTTTACTTCTTTAAATAAATTAAAACAAGTTTCTTTATATTTTAAAATTAACTTTAATTAATATTAAAATCTCTAATTATACAGTGTATGTAAAACTTACAAAATGCAACAAATTTTGGTTATTTTTGTAAAACGATTATTAACATACTTTTAAATATTTAAATTTACTTTTATTATCTTTATTAGATATTTTAAATTAGATTTACCTTTTTAAATAAATATTTAAATACATTTATTTAAGCCTTTATTTATTATTAACAAAACTTAACTTTTGTCGATTTGTTCAAAAATCCAAATTTATACTTTTTAATTTATTATCTATAAGAATAAATAATTTCTTTCTTATATATAACATTTTTATTTAAGATTTAAACTCCTTTTTAAATTTAAAATGAACGAATCTCTCATTTTTGAAGTAGAGAAATTACGGGTCGTTACATTCTCCCGTACTTAAAAGCATTTCGTCCTCGAAATAAAAGTTAGATAAAAGAATCTATCTCATACTTATATCCTCTAATAATTTTACTTATTTCTACTGATGATAGAAAAGAAGAAGGTCGATATCATAATAACACTAAAACAAATGATGCCAAACATGCATACAAAGGTTCCCCACATTAACCTGAGTATCTATTACGTACTTACGGTTATATATACATCAAGTCAAACTTTTATTCTACTCATCCTAGTGCATAACGCACACTTAAGATAGAATATACAACAACCAAACAAGACTATACATCCAAAAACAACCCCACTGATACTATGTCAACATAAATGAATACATCCACATAACTCATCCTCTGTCCTGAGCATGTACTATACCTGAGGTCTATATAAATTTACACATATCAAAACATAAGTCCAACCACTATATTTTAGTGCCTACTTTTAAAGATAACTATCCAACTACTAAGTAGACAGACCCAAAATATCATACTATATGTGATCTTTGATTCGATCTATTATTCAAATCCACAACTTTACCTCCGAACCAGTATCGATCCTCCGATTTTCTAGTGCGGACTTAGATCAGACTTTTTGATCACAAACCTTTGCTTTTCTCGCATAGCTCTCAACTATGATAGAAAACTCGTGTACATAATCATTAACTCTCATCAATGTTCGCCGTCAAGAATCGAGTGATAAATCATTTTTTGGATTGGTGTAAACACCTCAAAGTTCTGTACTCAAAACTTAGATCAAAATTTATGTGCCAAAATGATCTACGTTTAACTTATGTACTTATTCACATTCATCTTTACCTAACACATTTTTTCAAAACTTCTATTAATCCAAGTTTATTTCACAACCATTGCTTTCTCCTAAATATATTATTACTTAAGCATACAAACATGACTTAGACTTGTATAATATACCTTACTTCCTAAGAGTATATATACATATCCTTAATCTTCAAAACATCATAACTTTAACTAAGGTGTTTAACAAATGTGGAACTCTACTATCTCAAATTAATAAGTTATAAAACTCAATCCTTAGTTTTCTTTACCTAAGGTTTCCATTTAGCTAATATTATATATCCAATCCATATATTAATAAGACAACTTTACTAAGTGTACACCTTTTTCTCACGGATTCTATGATTAACTACTTAACTTATTTAACTATCCATTTTCTAAATCAAATTTCTTAACCTTAAATCCATGAAATACTTTATTTTCAAATTGTGAAACTTAATTCACATGGTATTTGTTACTTAAACATTTTCATCCTATAATCAAACTACTAACTATATTATTCAAAAATATCCAATTCTAATCTTACTTCATTTTGAATTACAAACGTTACCCTAAATGTATCACTAATTCAAAGTTTTTATATTAGAATGATTTTTCTTATATCTCTTATTCCTAAATTTTACTTTGACTTTTAACCTAATCAATGTGTCTAAATTTCAAATTAACTTAACTCCTTTATAAGTTATACAACTTATCTTTTTGTATTATATTTAGTAAAAAGTCTCAATTTAGGTTTATCTTTTTATATCTTACTGATAAGAATTTTTTTCTAAGTATGCGTTTTTTCTTTACTTTCTCCAATTACACTTCTAGCTTCAGTATTATCATCAAATATCTTATAATCAAATTGTGAATTTTACTTCACCAGATATTTATACTTAGCTTTTTAAACTCATCCATTATGATAATCACTTGATCATTATTATTTCCTAATACCAAATACCTAAGGGTATATGGTTAAAGTTCTAAATTCTAGCTTTCAACATGTTAATTCTATATGGAATATGTGGTAGTAAAATTGTGCAATTCTAATCACAAGATATTCATATTTAAGTTTTACTAAGCTAAATTACAAATAATCATTAATTTCTAATCGAAAAATAATAATATCCCCTTTGATATTTATAATATAAACCCAAGGTAAAATTATTTCATCTACCAATTTCTTTAAAACAAAATAATTTTTATAAAATTAACAAATACGCGCTCGTATATATAATACTCTCATAACTCATTCTAGGGTGTTGCTAACCCCATCTCTAATGAGTCATTCATCCTAGGATATTACTAATCCTATCTCTGATGAGACTTTATCCATAACAGAGCCAAGGTTCTCGCTTAACCTTTAGCTCTGATACCAAATGTAAAGACTCATTTTCCCTACCCTTTGAATCAACAATAAACCATACATGTCTAACTCAAATTGCACGAAAAGACGGAACTTTAAGGGTGATAAAGAAAAGTTGATAGAATAGAATCTCGCACGAATGGAATAACATATAATGTTGAACAAATATTTTTACAGCGGAAAACTTTTAAATACATATATCAGAGTCTAACCTAAATTCAGCTTGGATAGTTATAAAATCTGCCCTTACAATTGCTGACAGACAGCAAACAAAATACACTAAGTGCAGCGGATAATAGAATATGCTCATACGTCAATGAATATTCCAGCTCTCCTCTGAAAACTCCAACCGTCTTCGACTATCCTGAAACTACTCGGATCTGACCCAAGTATTAAAAATACCCGGATCAAGCTTTATAAACCAGCGTGAGAAAAACTAAATAATAAATGACAGTCTCCTATATCATCTTTTAGATAAAATCCTTTGAAATAAAGAGTATCACACAAGATCACACCCACACATAAACACGGACGGGTTTTTACCTTATGATAAATAAAATGCTTTTATATCAAAACATTTGATATTATTTCTAATGACATCTCTTTGAAAACATTTGCAAATAAACTTATTAATCTTAGCCGAAATTGTTACATTGATTAAATTCCAGCATAATAGGTTTACAATCAAGTCCGTAGGTTCTTATTGGAGAATGGATTTCCATACAAATGACCAGGCGCAGGATCTACCTTCCAAAATGGGTACACCACTAGATGGATGTCCCGAGGCACAGAACATCTGCCCTCTACCAACACATGAATGGCCTACCTCTGTAACTAGATAGTACCGAATATGTCATCCCCCGGTCGTTACCAACCTTTATTCGAGAGCTCTCTTTCCATGCACCACATAAATTAACATCCCGTACGTCATAGCGGGATGAAATATATCTAGAAGAGGATGATCATACCCTAATTGAGAATGACCCACTTAGCCTTGCCGCATCTAATCCTGTTTCAGTCATTTCCAGTTTGATGAGGCTTGAGGCAACGATTACCTTTTCAAATAGCACATATCACATCTTTGAATGCCACATTGTCATTTCCGTTTAACTACTAATTGCCTTCCACAAAAATACAACCCTTGAGCTCGTACGTCTCAAGGAGGGTGTTAAGCTAAGAGAAGTTGCCTTCTCCGCCACCACTGATGTACGTTTGTAGAAACCAATGTACGTAATCGTTAGAAATGCAGTGTCAGACAAACGTCCATACAAGTTGTCCAGGAACAGGACAAACCGAAGGCACTCTCTTACTATCACTAGTAGTGAGTAGTCCTTGCAATCCGAAAAATCTCCATCACGAGGAGACCACTGCTATAAATAACTCGATAATTGGGAGCTACCCAGAGCATTTTCAACAAGAAGTCTTCGCGCTATAAAGATCCATGGTCTTCAATCATCTTCAACATATCTCCACGTTCGAACGTATACATTGGTTCGAAGTGGTTTTCAGATAGGAATTACCCAAATCCGAACCCGGTTCCTTCGAAATCCAATTATTGGTAAAAAGTGAATATGAGTATATAGGATTTATTAAGTCTCTTTTCACTTTAGTTCTTTTCGGATGATTTCGAAATCTCTTTCTTTCAACTTAGGATAATTCTAAGTTATTCATTCTTTTACTTTGGAAAATATCTCATATTTCCTTACTTAATTCTTGATCCAAATTTCTTTACTTTTGGACGGGTCAAAAACAATGTTATTTAAGACATCGTTTACGATAAACCCTAAATCAATCTTAACAAAAACAATTTTGAGTAAATAGGATCATAGAAATCATTCATTTAGGAGATTGCTTAACATTTGGATAATACCAATCTTCTTTTAATTCAAATACTTAATACAGTCTTTTATTTAAGAGCATCCGGGCTTTCCTTTCGATCTGTTGCAACCCTCACCTAAGAAAAGAAAACATAGGTCAGGTAAGTTCAGGGCACTGGTTGCTTCATCCCTAACCTTAGTTAAACACCTTGTTTTATCTTCTCAGATCTCATAGGCAGGACAAATGTACTAGTCGTTTCTACATACTCAGATTTTCAACTTTATTTTGGAATTGCTTATAAATATCCCAAATTATCTTTCAAAACGCTTAATTATCCTTTTTAAAACATTCACAATTTATTCTGGGAAGCGTCGTTACATTTAACTCATATTCCAAAAGTTATATAATTCGCAGCAGAAAAGTGCTACGGAAAGTGCCATATAAGCTTATTTGAATTTAAACAATTTTTAAATATTTGAAAATTCATATTTTTCGATCCAAATCTCTTTTAAATTATTTAAATAAATTTATCAAATTTATTTCATATTTTTCCGTAATTAAAATCGTTCATTTAAACAAATTTCTTGTTATGGTCACTAAACCGCACTAGCGCGATTTTTCTAGAAAATTGATTTGGTCTTAATTCAAAATCTACTTATCGAAATTTTGATTTTCTTTCTTCATTTAGAGGATATGGATATAATAGTCCGGAATTTTCTTATCTCGAAAAATTCCGAGCCATATTCCATTCTACACATTCAATTGAACTTTTCGACGCGAAATCGCGAACTACCGTTGCGCGACGCGTCTAGTTTTAACTTATTTTTCAATACTAAAAATAATTTATTCAAATTGGAATTCAACACTTATAAAATCATTACAAATCATTTTAAATCAATATTCTCACTTTTTAAAGTATTTAAAATATATTTTCACTATAACCATATAATAATATTATTATATTCCCATTATTTTAATATTAAATTTTAAATTCCACTTTCAATTCATTTTCAATTCTAATCTTGAATTAAACACATTTAAAACTTAGATTTTAAATCTAATTTCAATTTAAACTTCAATTCAATCTCAAACTAAACTTTACTTTTTCAAAATCCATTTCAATTTCAATTTCACTATTCATCTCAATTTCAATTCCTAATTAACTACCCTTTTCAAATCTGTTTTACTTCAAATTTCAAATTCTCTTTCATTTTAACTTTAATTTCACTTCTAAATGAAAAGAGACTTATTTTTCCACAATATCTCATTTTACTAAAATGGGATCTTATTAAACAAAGGGATTACTTAATTAATAGAAATTTGTTGTCCAAATTATCATCACAACCATACAATAATCATATAACACTAACGTATTCAATACGGTAAATGTCATAACATTACTACGGATTATCCAACATATTCAAACAATCAATCAAACATCCATATCATCAAATAGTGATTATCGAACATAAGAATTAAGCATGATAATCAATATAATTCAAAAAGCGGTGAGAATCTCTCACCTTTATATCCATTCCGTCAAACTTTAACGTAAGATTTCTGTCTCTCGCTAACATGTTATTTCCAACGTCTCGCCTTTTGCCGTTTCCTTTCCGAACGCTTTTGTTTTCCTTTTCTTTTCCTTTTCTTCTCTTTTCTTTTTCTTTTCTTTTGTTTTTTATATGGAAAAGAGGGAGTACGGCCTTGGTGTGGAGGAGGGTGTGGCCTTGGGTATGGCGTGTAGGAGGTGTAGGAGTGTAATGTCGGGATTTTGGTGTGTGGTGCTCGGGTTTGGAGTATAGGGGCTCGGCTTGGCTAGGGTGCCTCGGGTTTGTGGTGTGTGGGCTCGGCCTTGGGGTGTAGGGGGTGGGTAGGTGTAAGCTAGGCTTGATTTTAGTTTGTAGGGTGATTTTGGCCGAGGGTGGAGAGGGTTTTGGTATTTTGAAGGAGGAGTACAAGTGGTAGAAGGTGAATGGCTTAGAGGTAGAAGGAAAATGGCGGTGGGAAGCCATGAAAATGGAGGGGAATAGGAAGGAGAAAGTGAAGAAGAAGGTAGAGAATGAAGTGTGAAAAATGAAAGGTATGGATGCATAATTATACTTGAGCTTTGGATGGCAAATGACTAAAATACCCTTCTCTACTTTTTGACCTTTCAATTTACCTTTCTACCCTTGATTTGACCTTTGCTTAATGGAGAAGAAATGGTTTGATTTGAATTTATACTTAAGAAATGATGTTTACCTCTTTTTCTTACACTTTAAAATGTTAAAATAACATTTGCTCCTTTTCCATAAGTGATGTGACTTAAGCATTAATGGTGATCTTAAAGATAGAAATGATTACTTTACTAAATTTTGCATTTTAAAGAGAAGACTTTGTATTGATTTGATTTGCATTAAATGCATTAATGTGTGTGTCATTAATTCCTTAAGTTAGCTTTCTTTTCACTTTTCCATTTTCTCCTTTTCTATGCATAAGCATAACGTCTCATTAATGAGATGAGAAGTAAGGTAATGATGTTGTTTTATAGAAGCTTTAATTATTTTTAAATATGTCAAATCATACTTTTCACTTTTTATATATTTATTTAAACTTTTCAAAAGTAAAATCTTTTTGTCTTTTAGTGCTAAATGTAAAGTGTTTAAATAGTTTGTAAACTTGTATTTATAAGTTAGAAAATGTATCAAGTTGCAACAACTTGTCGACAACTTGTTTTGGTTAAAAACGACGTTTTTGACTACAAATTTTACAGTCAAAATTTGATGTTTTTATTAATCCATATATTGAAGTAAACCAAACTTTAAAATGAACTTTTTTACTTCATTAAATAAATTAAAACAAGTTTCATTATATTTTAAAATTATCTTTAATTAATATCAAAATTTCTAATTTTACAGTGTATGTAAAACTGACAAAATGCAACAAATTTTGGTTATTTTTGTAAAACGATTATTAGCATACTTTTAAATATATAAATTTACTTTTATTATCTTTATTAGATGTTTTAAATAAGATTTACCTTTTTAAATAAATATTAAATTCATTTATTTAAGCCTTTATTTATTATTAACGAAACTTAACTTTTGTCGATTTGTTCAAAACTCCAAATTTATGCTTTTTAATTTATTATCTATAAGAATAAATATTTTCTTTATCATATATAACATTTTTATTTAAGATTTAAACTCCTTTTTAAATTTAAAATGAACGAAATCTCTCATTTTCGAAGTAGCGAAATTACGGGTCGTTACAAACTATCTTCCCATTTTTGCTGATGACAACCTTCGTTTATAAAATATTACTTCTGTCCCAATAACTCCCCCTAGAACTAATAATCCCTCTTAATCTATGCCTAACTATCCTATTTTATACTTCTCTCCCTTTGTCATCGACAAAAACTAACTCCAAACTATATAACTCCTCTTTAATCTAATACTATATGACATGTGATTATAATGATAGTGTTATCATTAATAATCAACACTTAATTCTAAAACTAAAACTTAGTCCTTAATTACTAACTATCCTAACTAAGAATCCATATATGATAATACTTATAATAGTGATAATGTGAGAATTCAAATATAAGAACACAAATCATTTATTAATTATATATTGTTATATTTACATGTGCGTAGAAAACATAAGTAAGATCATATAACGATAAGAAAGAGAGAAAAGGAACTAATTTGTGTCCTTGAAAATGGAAAATCTGTGAACCGAGCAATTTGGGTAGTGGAAACTGAAATTTCCACGTTGTTCGACTAGATTTCCATCCTTGTCAACATACACTTCGCCAACGCAAACAACTTTGTCGTCATCTTCAGCGTGCTCTTCTTCCATGAGGGCTTCTTCTTCCTCCTCGTTGTCCTCTTGCACTTGATCACCTGAAGATTCTTCATAAGGGATTGGCGTGATTGTCCATTAGAAACTTTTGCAAGTTTCTAAGGATTTTGCCTTGCCGTTCTTGTTCTTTGGCCATTCTGATTTGCACTACTTGAATTTCAGTCATTAGTTGCAATGCATCCTTCAAGGAATCCTCCATTTTTATCACTCGTGCAAGCGTAGTTCGTTGAAATGGTCCAGTAGAAGGAGAAGGGAATGAAAATGTTGAATTTTTATTTGATTTGGAGGAGGAGGCCATTGTTTTATTGTTTTCATAAGTTTGATTAGAGAAAGTACAGAAAGAATGAACAAAATTTCGAAATAAGAAGAACATATAACCACTCATTGGAATTTTGGTAGGAAAATTTTAAAAGAAAAAAAATCGTTATATGTCGACTGGGGTATGGGAGGGTTGTCGAAAAGGTACCTAATTTTTACTATTTGATTTATTTTAATTTATTTTCTAATTATACTTTCTTATTTATATTCTATATTTCAGTTATTGAACAAATACCTAATTCTCTTCTTAATTTAGTAAATATAGATTCATTTAAGGGTTTTGTTAAGATATCAGCAATTTGGTTCTCGGAATTGATATAATCAAGAGTAATTACTTCCTTACTTACATTATCTTTGAGAAAATGACGTCTGATATCAATACGTTTAGTTCGAGCATGATAGATAGGATTTTTGGATAAATTTATTACACTAGTTGTAACAACCCGCATTTTTGAAATAATAAAATAAGATATTTTATTGTAAATTTACCAATGTAAACTTGGTTAAAAATCTTAATTATGTTATTAAAGTGATTCATAAATTTCCTTATGAAGAAATTATAAGTTAGAGAGCTAAAATCTATTTTAAACATGTTTTACATTTTTGTACAAAGCTGAAAAGGTCCATTTTCAATAAATTATCTGAAGTGTCTAACGACCATAAAAATGAGTGATTTTAGTTTCATTGCAAAGATTAAGTCTTGTACTTAATTTTTGAAAATAAGTTTGCATTTTTATGAGCTTTGGTTTAGGAGATATTATTTTTCAAATATAGACCTAAAAGGTGTTTTGTGTGTGTTTAAAATAGTGAAAGATTGATTTATTAATGGATTTGGGCTCAAATCTCCAACCTAAGCCCACCTACAAGTGAAGAAGAGATAACACCTCTCTTCTTTGCTCTGTACGTTCATTACATTTCTCAAAAACTTGAAACCAGAAAACTCAAACTCCTCTTTCTACAACTCTTTTTACCAATCCCTACCTGCTCCAAAAATCATAATAAATCAAATAAATTCTCAAAAATTCTAAAATTTGGATATATTATTGCTGATATGCTCCAGCACTTCTTCTCCAAATTTCGTGGCAATTACTTTAGTTTTGATGGGTCAAAGGTCTTGTTTTCTCTAGTGGTTTTCGAGTTAGATCTTGGCTGAAAACGAAGGTCAGTATAAAATTCATAACTAATTGTAGAAAAATCATAAAAATATGAAATTTGGATATATTGTTCTAACCTCACGGATACACCTTCTGTAAAGTTTTCGTAGGAAAACACTTAGTTTTGGTATGCTAAACCCTTACTGCACTGAGGAGGAAAACACAGATTTTTCAGTGATTCGTTTATTTGTTGATGCATGCGATTTGGAAGATGATAAGGTGAGTTTTGAACACTCACAACATCTATCTCTAATGATTAGGCTATGAAATGATTGTTTTTTTAATGCTAATTTATTGTATGATGGTTGTTATGAGGTAAGAGTTAAATTGGTTAATTTGTTTGGTTAACATTATGTCAATTTAGATTCATCAAATCTGAGTTGAAAATGATAGTCAAAGAATATGAAATCTGTACTAATTGGTATGGTTTTTGGCTTTGAAATTCTACAAATATAATCTAGACTAATATTCAAAGCTACTGTAAAAAGTTTGAGTGAAAAAGATTAAATTTTGAATTTATATGATTTTTACAAAGTGAGTATATGTAAACTGAGATTTACATATCTGAGTTTAAAATGGTTGTTAAAGATTATGAAATCTGCACCACTTGCTTAGGAATTTAACTTTGAAATTTTCTATAAATAAAATAAACTGACATTCAAAGCTACTATAAAAAGTTTGAGTCACTTGCCTAAGTGTGTTTAAATGTGTGTTATCCTTACCTTTATTCTGTTGTTTTGCACTGTTTCTTCTGTATTTTCAGAGATGAATTATGATGTTTTCAAAAAGATGTTTCTATACATTAGAAAGCCGACATTCTATAATGATTTTAAGTTGCAATGTTTTTGATTTATTCGAGTTCTATTTGAGAAAACTCAGTTGAATTTGAATTGATTTCGATGATTTCATGCATGGATTTTATAATCGATTTCAAGATGATATTTGAATTACACGTTTTTGCACATTTCGAGCGAATGAGAAGGAGAATTAAACGGTTTGGTAAAACACGTGGTATGGGACATGTGCGTTTATCTTATCGGTTAATTCCCGACTTGTCTGTTTGATCGTTTTGGCCTACGGGTCTAGTTTACCGATGATATGAGGTGGACCTTTTACTGCTTTGAGTGTGAAATTTACTAGCGGTTAGTAAACCGTTTAGTGCGAACGGGTGGTATGGGACACACGTTAACACTTTTCGGGTTCCTTTCCGAGAGTTTATGACACATTTGCCTGTTGGCGTGCCAGTACTGGACCTTCGGGTCATTTGCCATTGCGGCGTATTTGTCTTCGGACGTTTGCCATTGCGGCGTATTTGCCATTGCGGCGTATTTGTCTTTTGACGTTTGCCTTTGGGCGAGGTAGCTATTATGTGAAACAGTACTCGGCAAAAATAGCACGTGCAAAATCTTTTTGAGATGATTTTTACCCTTGCGTGTCGTCATTTTGGAATCGGTCCTTTTAACCATTCGGTGGCGATTACTTTGGGATTTTTGGACTCTTGGGAGTTCTTTTGAGATTTTCATTGCCTACACTGGCGTGTTGAGATTTGCCTTTTGGCGTGTATATATATTGAGATTGCCTATTGGCGCTATTTTTAAGATTTGCCGTTTGGCATTGTATGAGATTTTTATTTCTTTGTCGACATTTGCCTTGTGGCTTATGTCGAGATGGCTTTTGCTTATGTTTTCCTTGGAGTTGCCGATATGGCGAGTTTGGGAATTACTCATTTAGGAGTTTACATTATACTATTCCCTAAACCATTCTTATTTGATTTATGATTGCCGATGATATGAGGCATGCTACATTTTGGCGATTCATGAGATTTTTCCTCTCCTTTGTGTTTTATGCTTATTGAAGCAATAGTGTTCTATCAGTTAGTGTAATTATATATGCCATACATGATGCGTATCCTCCATATATCTATGGTTAGCTTTCTTATTGTTTCTTCTTGTTTATGAAGAATATCACTATGCTCTTATGCTCTATTATTCTGCTATCACATTTTACTGATTCGTTTAGCTAGACTGACCCGAGTATTTTATACTCGGGTCAGACCGAGTTGTTTCAGGTTAGCTATCAGTTACAGGACTTACCTCTGATGCATTTTCTTGGATACCAGCCTAGCACTTTTGTGTAGTTTATATTATTTTCCGCTTGACTCTGATATGTATTTGATTAGATGTATATAGTGTGGTCTCTGTACCACTTTTGTGTATCAGTTTGTATCATACTGGGATGTATCTATGTATATGTATTTATATATATGATGATTACTGTTCTATGATGCGATATGCATTTTGTTATTGTATTTTGTTCTTATAGATCCATTAGCCACCTATAGTTTTGTATTAAGCATTTATTGGATATGTCGATTTACTTGAATCAAGAAAAAAAATATAGAGCATTTATCGACGTGTGCAGTAGATGTTTAAGACAAGATTATAGGTGGTCGCTCCTAACCAACCCCATTCTCCACATTAGCAGATATAATTACCCAGTAATTCTCTTTGTTAATGTGGGTCTCGGGGTGGGGCGTTACACTAGTACTATCACAATAAATTGGTGCTTTTGAGATATTTAAACCAAAATCTTTTAAAGTTTGTTGCATATATATTACTTGAGAACAAGCCCAAGCAGCAGAAATATATTCTGCTTTGGTTGTTGATAAAGAAACTTTGTTTTGCTTTTTACTAAACCAGACAATCAGAGAATGCCCCCAAAAAGTGACAAGTTCCACTTGTACTTTTTCAGTCTGATTTACAACCAGCAAAATCAGCATCACAGTAAGATATTGATTCAAAAGAATCATTTTTAGGATAAAATAAGCCATAATCAAAGGTGTGTTTAACATATCTTATGTTACGTTTTACAGTTTTAAGTGGGTCTCTTTAAGTTGGGATTGATATCTTGCACATGGAGAAACACTATGCATGATATCAGGTCTACTAGCAGTGATATAGCATACTGATCCAATCATTCCTCTATATAATTTTTGATCTACATCTTTCGAGAGATCTTCTTTGCTTAGGTACTCATTGGTTGCCATGGGAGTGGGTTTTCCACTTGTAGTAGTCAAACAAAATTTACTAACTAGGTCTTTAGCATATTTTTCTTGACTGATAAATATACCATTATCTAATTGTTTTATTTGCAATCCTAGAAAGAAGTTTAATTCATCCATATGACTCATCTCAAACTCTTTTGTCATTATTTTAGAAAATTCTTTATTCATTTCAAAATTAGTTGATCCGAAAATGATATCATCTACGTAGATTTGTACTAGTTGAATATCATTTTTATTTCTTTAATAAAAAGTGTATTATCTACTTTACCAATTTCAAAGTTTGATTGTAATAAGTAAGATCTTAGTCTATCACACCAGGCTCTAGGAGCTTGTTTTATACCGTATAGAGCTTTCTTAAGTTTGTAAACATGATTTGGTAATTTTTCATTTTCAAAAAGTGGTGGTTGTTCAACGTATACTTCCTCTTTTACAAATCAATTTAAAAAGGCACTTTTAACATCCATTTGAAATAATTTGAAATTATTATGATTTGCGAAAGCAAGTAGAATCCTAATGGCTTCTAATCTTGCTACGGGAGCAAAGGTTTCATCAAAATCTATTTCTTCTTCTTGTAAATAACCTTGAGCGACTAACCGGACTTTATTTCTAACAAACTCACCTTGTTTATTCATTTTATTTTATAAAAACCCATTTAGTTCCAATTATAGTTTTATTTTCAGGTCTAGGAACAAGTTCCCAAACATTATTTCTAGTGAATTGATTTAGTTCTTCTTGCATAACCCAAATCCATGAATCGTTAGTTGATGCTTTTTTTGGATTTTTGGGTTCAATAGTTGATATAAAGGCTACATTGCTCATTTTACTTAGTTGATTTCTAGTTGTAATAACATATTGCATATCTCCTAGTATATTTTCTATAGGATGAGCTTCTAAAAGTTTAATCTTTTTATTAGGATGATTAATTTCATTATTAGTTTCAGTTGACTCTTGATTTTGAGTGATTAAATCTTCTTCATCATTTGTATCTTCAAAAATTTTGAGACTTTCATCAAATGAAACATGCATTGTTTCTTCGATGGTGTTAGTTCTTAAATTAAACACTTTGTATGCTATACTTCTATTAGAATATCTGATAAAGATAACTTTGTCTGATTTAGGATCAAATTTGTCTAAGTTATCTTTTGTATTTAAAATAAAACAATTACTTCCAAAAATTCTAAAATAAGATACCTTAGGTTTCTTTGTGCGAAGAAGTTCATAAGATGTCTTATCAGTTAAAGGTCTATTAAAATTATATTTAAAATATAATAAGCGGTAGCAACTGCTTCTGCCCAAAAATATTTTGGTAATTTACTATCTGAAAGCATAGTTCTCGCACACTCTTAAATCGTCCTGTTTTTACGTTCTACTACTACGTTTTGTTGTGGAGTTCTTGGAAATGAAAAATTGTGAGTTGTTCCCTTTTTATTGCAGAATTACTCAAACTTTTCATTTTCAAATTCACTATCGTGATCACTATGGATGGTTATAATTTTTACAGAACGTTGATTTTGTATCCTTTTCGTAAAGTTATTAAAACATTCAAAAGTATCACCTCAAAAATATTGTCCATAATCATCTACAATTACAAAAACATATTTACTATGATTTATTGATAGAATTTTAGATGGACCAAATAAATCAAGATGAAGTAATTCAAAAGGTTTTGAAGTTGAAATCATATCTTTTAATCTAAAGGAACTTTTTCTAAGTTTTCCAAATTGACATGCATCACATAAACTGTCTACTTTAAAATTCATTTTTGGGAGACCTCTTACTAGATCATGTTTTGACAATCTAGATAAGAGTTTGAATTCAAATGCCCAAACCTCTTATGCCAAATCCAAGAGTCACTTGTATTTGCCAAAGGACACGGGTTATCATTTGAAACTTTCATTATAAGAATATAAATATTCTTTTTCCTAATTCCCTCAAATATTATGGTTGAATTATTATCTTCAATGTGACACTTATCTTTTTCAAATTTAATTTTATATCCTTTATCACAAAGCTGTTGCAGATTATGTTTCAAATTCTAAACTAGCAAAACATTAGTAATAATAGGAGTTTCAAAGTTACCGACTTTGCCGATGCCAATCAAATATCCTTTTGAGTTGTCTCCAAAGTTAACCAGTCCTTCGTCTTTGTATATTATATCATTCAGCATATCTGGATTACCATTCATGTGTCTAGAGCATCCACTATCGAGTATCCATTTATTCTTTTTGATCTGCACAATTTGTCCATTGGGGATTGATTCCTCAACGCCCATAAAACATATTTCCTGCACATCATATAATTTTGGTAGATAATTTGAATTTGAATATTGATTATATGCAGACTCAAGAGACAATGATGATCTGAATATTTCTAAACTAGTATTAACAAGTTTTTTAAACATAGCCATTTTAAAAGCTTTTTCAAAAATCATGTTATGAAACTTTGAAAACCTTGCTTGTAACGACCCGTAAATTTTCAGTAATTATAATTGTTAATTTAATAAGATTTTTGAAATTCAATATTGATGAAAATAAAATTTTAGTGAATTATTAATAAAAGTTGTGATATAATAATGAAAATTAACTAAAAGGAAACGTAACAAGGTTAATTAAAGTTAATAATTAATGAACGTGAATGAAATTTCAATTAAATAAAATAATTCAAATGTTATGATTTGATTATAAATGGAATATGAGAAAACAAATGAAATTATTGGATTAATGTATGAAATAGGGTAATAGATGGAAATCATTTGTGAAGAATAAACATACATGTATTATAAAGGGAAACGGTGACAAAAGGTGGTCGTTACCAGTGGTTTACCAATTTATAAAATAAAAGTTACTTTAATGATAATTAATATAATAACGGAAATGTGAATGTAAATTTAATAGAAACGGAAAATTATTTATAAGGAAGAAATTGATGTAATAAAAAGCATGAAACCAAGTGAATAAATTTATTTAGAATATTTAATCGTAATTAATGTATATAATTGGCAAAGATATAATAAATGGAAATAGGATGGTTAATAACAAAGGAGTTAGAAATTTGAATATATTAATGTAGCATTTATGCAAATGTAAGATGTAATAGGTGTAACGACCCATAAATTTTCGATAATTAAAATAGCTAATTTAAAAGATTTCGTGATTTAATGTTAGAAAATTTTTGTAATTCGTTTGGAATAATAATAACTGGAATGAATTACGACAATAATTATCCTAGTAATGAAAAATGAATGCTACTTAGTGAATGCCTTTGAAATAAATAGTTGAATAGGATAATAAATGTTGAAATTCTTTGGGTATAATAGAGCAACTGATTGATAAGTAAAATCTATTTAAAATCAAATATTGAATATTGAACAGGTAAATTGTTTAAATTAAATATTTTAAAACTTATTGAATAATTGAATAACTGTAAAATGAAAATAGTGTTCTAAATTGTGAATTGGTTTTAAAAGTTGAATCATATAAGTTCAATTTCAATATTTCAAAAGATAATGAATTATTGGATAAGCGAAATTGTTTAAATTTAATATTTGGAATTTATTGAATAATTTAATAATGGGAATTGAATAACCGTATAATGGAAATGGTTGTTCTATAATCTTAATTCGTTTCAAAGGTTAAATTTTAAGTTCGTTTTGAATATTTCAAAAGATAGTAATTTAAGAATAATCAAAATTGTTAAATTTAATATTACGAATGTTTGAATAAATTAAATTTCGAATTTGATATGATTAATTTGATATTGAAATTTAATATACGAAAATAGAGTGAATAATTGAAATTTGATTTAATATGATCCAAATTGGTTTCCAAAGTGAATGTAAGTTATATTTGGATTTTAATAGAGTTAATAGGATTTTAAAATTGGAATTTATTGGATAAATTGAATAACGGGTTTAATATGATTAAAAATGATTTGTAAAATTTTATTTTATCATATTGGAGTTATAGTGATGTTATAGAACTTTTAAAACTGAATTTAAAATTTATTTGTGAAAATTGAATATTTTAATATTTAATTAGCGACTGGAAAATAGCGAATTTTCGAACAGTCTCAGAATTGGACGAAACCAGTTCCATTGGATCCGTAATAGTTAGTTCTTATCGGATTTCAATTTTCGTAGCAACCGGAGTTGTCGTTTGACCGTGACAGCTCGAAACGCATCGGAATTGTTTTAATATTAATTTAACGAGTTAAAATAGTCATTTTTCAAACAGTCTCGGATTTCGATAAAACCAGGTTCATCGGATCCGTAATATGATAATATTGTAAGATTTCAAATTTCGTGTCAATCGGATTTACCGGTTGTCCAGGACGAGCCAAAACGCTTAGAAATTCGTTTAATCGGTTTAATTTAAATCTGATCGTTCATTTCGGTAACTCGCACAGATGACCGAGTTAGCTTCCGAAACCTATTCCATTGTGTCCGGAACGTGGGATAAACCCTAGAAACGTCAGTCACCGCACGTAAATCGGAGTTCGGAAAACCCGGAATGGATAGTGTTCGTCGTTCCTATAAATAGCCTTTATTCAAAAAAAAAGGAAAACCTAATTCTCTACAGCCGTCGCCGCTTATTATTCCAATGGCCGAAAATCATTTCTTTTCCTCTTCAATTATCGATCAATCCTTTGAGTTTTAGAAGATGCTCCCAACTGGAAAGTCGAAGATCACCTCAACGTCTACCTATCCAACGGTGGATCTCGGCTATCGTCGTCGTTTGGTGGGAATATGGAGCCGCGTTTGTGGCCGTGTCGCGCGCGTTTTTGTGATAGAGGGGAGGACCGAGCTCTGACATCTTTTGGCCGAAGATAGCTTTTGACGTGGGCTTCGATGTGACGTCACTTGATCGGAGAGAAGTCGACCATAGGGGCAGCGCGTATTAGGGTTTGGGGCGGCAATTGGGTTCGAGCGCGTACGCATTTTCACGCGTGAGGAAGAAGGGGGAGGGGGTGTAGCCCAGATCTGCTATGCAGGAAATCAACGGTGATGATGGAGTGGGTTTTAAAATCAAATTAAGCTGTAATTAATTTATATAAAAATTCGTGTTAACTTTAAACCATCATATCTTTGTCATACGAGGTCGGAATTCGACGAAACTTTTTGCATTGGAATCGTATCGACGAGCTCTTCGCATTGCAACTGGATTAGAATCATTTGGAGTTAGAGAAAATTTTGAGTTAAATCGAACGTCGTTCGATTTGATTTAAAATCGTAAAATCAAGGTGAGTGTTTTATAACGCTCACAATGTACTAAATATCTTTATGCTAGTTAAATTTGATATTATGAAGTGATATGAATTTTATTTGTCGTTGTTTGATAGAATTTAATTGTCATTTGAATTAACCGTCGAAAATTAAATTGAGAGTTAAATTTGAAATTAAAATTGAAATTGAATTGCGATTTAATTACCTGACATCGATAATTATGAAATTGCCATGAATTGTATTGCCTATTGGATGATGTATTTCGATGGATGCTATTGGTTGATGTTTGAATGTTTGGATGTTTATTTGCTTATATATATCCTGTTATGCGTACATATGATACTGTGATTTAATTTAAGTAATATATGCTCATCCCTGACATTTAAATTGAAATAAATAACTACTTGGCCATAGGATAGAAAATTATATACGGACACCGAATTGGCTAAATTAATAAATTTTGAAATCGTCGATTTGAAATTTGTTTAAATGTTTTGATTTAAAAGTTATAATAGAAATCAATTTATTGAAATCGAATTTATCGAAAATTGAGTTTGGAATGTTGAAATAAATTTTGGTTAAAAGAAATTGTTAAAAAAAATTAAGTGGAGACTTTGGAATTTAAATTCAGGATATGATTGAATTTCGAAATTGATTTGTTTAAAGATTTAACCTTAATTCGAGCTTTGAATATTTCTAAGTAAAACTGATATAAAAATGATATTTTGAAATCGAGCTTGGAATTGAACCATATTTGAAATTTGGATTTAAACTTGAATATTGATGGAAAATTTGTTAAGTGTTATAAATGGATATTTTGAAATCAAGCTCCAAATCGATAAAAATTGAAATTGAATAAATTGAAGGTGAATGTAGAATTGAATTGATTTGAAGTTAAAGTTGACGTTGTTTTGAATTGAAATCGAAATTGAATCGGTAGAATGGAAATTGAAAGTGATTTGAATTGGGAAGTTATAAATTGAAATGGATTGGTTTTGAAGCTGTTTTATTTTGTTTTCCAAATTACTCCGCTATATAAACCATTTTTGAATACTTAAACTATTTTAATCTATTCTAAATCTACTTAACCCAATTTAAATTATTTTAAACTAATTTATCTATTTCAAATCCATTTTAAGATTTTAAGTATTTTTTTAACTATTTTAATAATTTAAAAACTACTTTTAAACTACTTAAAACTATTTTCTAAAATTCTAAGCTGGTCAATAAGGTGAAATGTTTATATTTAAATCTTGAATTTAAATACGAATTGGATTAAATAAAGTTGCAACCTAAATTAAAATTCGAAATGATTTTGAAATCGAAATGAGATATAGATGCGAAAATTGATTTTTGGAACGAAATCTTACATTGAATAAATACGATGATATTTGAAATAGATTTGATTTTTGAAGCGAATATGATATTTTGATATCAATTGTGAATCGATTTGAAATGTAAAAGAGCCAATGGTGTAATAATACGTAGTTATTAAAGAGACCGGGATCGGATATGGACATACTCTCTGTCGATACGGAAAACCACTTTAATAACTATTATACGCGGAGTGTTGATCCAGAATGAAGTGGATGGTTTGGTGAACGCGTTGACTGAAGAAAGAGAACGATATTGGATGACCCTTGACATGACTAAAACAGGAGCCGCGTCGGGCCATTGAGGTTCGCCACCTCTAGCGGACACACTTCTTCGATACCATATCTATTACATTTGTGATGCGATTTGGGTGCACCCCTTGATTTGGGAGTGTTGTTTCGCGGTGTTGGGGTAGCTGCTGGCTATGCCCAACATCAGTCCGGATCACGCAACTACTAGTATCCTAGTTGGTATCGCCTCATGTACCTTGTCATACTGATTATCCTATTCGCGACCAGTACGTTATGTTTTGTGTTATATCTATGGGGTACCCTCTGATGACCACCAGTTTATGGTGGGGCTTACGGTGCTGTATAGACTATGGCATTATAAAAATGTGTTAAGGGGGATTATGGTAACGCCTTAACGCTATTTTGATACTTTATATTACTGATAGACATTATCTACTTAGCGTATATTACTACATAGTAGATAGTTTAACGGTTCCTTAAGAGATGGAAAATCCTGTAACATCTCTTAAGTTATTGCACGCACGTTGACACTGGATATGAGATGTCAAACCCCGTAAACATCTCTGACGCCGTCACATTCATATTTATTTACGATTGATTTAACGTTCATAAGGATATTTAGTCCTGACTCGAGTGTTTTGTCTTTTCATTACGCTCGGGTCAGTTCTGAGTTTTTTTCAGATTTTTGAAGATCTATTCTGGAGGATGAAGACGAAGATTTGGTATACTATTACTATTATTACCCTTGCATCATGCTATCTACTGTGTTATTTTAATTGTTCTGTTGTATATATATAACTTTGATAAATGTTGTATAAATAATTGTCAAAATATAGTAAACAGCTTCATGAACTGTTTATTTGACTATTATATTTTATCGTTCCGCTGCGAGATTCTGTGATGTTTCATTTCCTTTATTTCTCTTTCTTTTCTTTTCTTATTTACCCCAATAACCATCTGCCCTTTTGAACTGTTTGGAATCGACATGTGTATTTGATCGTCGGTTTAAACTGTCCAAAAGGGTGGGTCGTTATAGTTGGTATCAGAGCTTTGGTTTAGCGATAACCTTAGCTTTGTGGGGTCTGACTCTTTATAAATAGGGTAGTAATACCCTATGATGAGTCACTGAGTGTATATATATGAGAGAGCGTATTTGTTAGTGATATAAAATGTTTTATATTGTGTCGGTTGATTTGTTGAGTGGCTTATGGATTCTGGTCAATACGAGTAATTAACGTCATTGATAGGGATCTTTAAACACTTAAACAGAACAATTCGACATAGTATTGTTTTGAAATTGGGTAAATGAAATAATTTTGCCCTAATTATATTTTGTATATAAAGAATTTATTTTCAGAAATTAGTGTGACTTATCTAGCTTACCTGGTTGTTAGGAACGAAAATATTGGTTATTATCATTAATTTGATATTGTAATTTAATAAATAAGGTGAATCACAAAATGAACAATGATAAAACACTTGTGAAATGTTTTAAGAAAGAAAATCCTATAAGAATGTTTTATAAAGGTGACTTATAAATTAAAATAGATTTAAGTTGGAAAATATTGAATTTAAGACCCAGAGATCTTGAAGAATGGTTTTCAAAGCTTTGAAGAAAATATATTGTGATATTAGTTGGAAAATATTTATGAGAAATATTTTGAAAGGATTTTTAAAGGAAGGAATTAATTCAGTACTCCTCTCTTATGTCGCTGGAAAATAATTTCGGTGATGACTGCGCAGCATCATCGACGTTCATTTTCGAGTCTCAAAGTGGGGAGACTTCTAAGAAGCTTTGCTTTTCTTCGAAATTATTTTGGGTAAATGGGTTTTGGTTTAAACTCCAAAGGTATGATTTGATATATTTAAAAGGATATAAGTATATATGTTTATTTCAAACGATTTGGAAAGAACCGGGCATTTAAAATTCTATGTTATGTTAATAAGTAATTTTCAAATGAAATGTGAATAACCAGAATTTATAAAATAAGGGGATTAAGATATCTAAGCTTATTGTTTGGGAAAACTTTAAAATTGAAAGGTAAAGAGGATTTAAATAAATCAAATTTGTGTACATTCTAATCAAGAAAAATGAAATTCTATAAATTTGTATAATACAAAATTTGCATTCTAATAACATATAATATGACTTACCAAATATTAAGAAGTTGAAATGATGTTTTGGATATGTAATGAGATATTGTACAAATAAACAGAACCTGAAAGTAATTGAAATATACAAGTAAGGAAAACTCAAAGGGAATTAAAATGTATATAAATGAAAATTTTGGTTGTGATAAAAATGTTATATACTTAAATATAGCATGAAATGATAAATGGATAAATGAAACAAGAAGTGAACTTAAGAAAGAAGACAAATGAATTGTATAATATCTTTTGTAAATTGGTTATAGAAAATAAATATAAATGGCATAGAAAAAAATTGAATTTGTAGCTTTGAGATAACCGTAAACTAAGAAAAGTCATATATAAGAAGTTAGACTTTTATGGAACGACTATAAATTAAAGTGATGACTAATAAAATGTTCCGCAAATAAATTGGTTATTAACTGAAACTGAATATGAAGTAAATGTAAACAAAAGACTTTGGTATAGCTAAGAATCAATTGGAAAAGAAATTGAGTTTAATTAAATTATATAGAATGTTTAAAATGAACTTGAGTAAGCAAATTCTTTGATAGGATGTTTAAGAAAAGATAATGTTAAAGAATGTGCTATGTAAAGAAATGAATATACTAATTGAATAATGGATTGTGGGTAACTAAGTGAAAAAAAATAGAAGTCAATAAAATAATTTAGTATAGATAAATTGGATAGAAATCCATTGGAAGGTAATACGTGAGATTGTACGTATATTATTTTATTCGCATAACGATTTGATCCAAATTCGAGCACAAAATTTCGAGATGATTTATATCGATCCAAGTTAGGATTTTTCAATCGATTTTCGACGGCTAACCCTAGATATGGATTTTTAATTTGGTTCTGGAATTTTCTATCATAGTATATGGCTATGCAAGGAGAGTAACAGTTTCCAATCAAGGAACCAAATCTGAGTCCGCACTAGAGAGTCGGGTGAACGATACTAGTTGGAAGTGAAATTGTGTGATCGAATAAGCGATTAGATTGATATTGCTCACGGATGATATATATACGACTTACGGACCTAATTAAAGTTAATATTGGAAATTTAAGATACCAAATATAAAATGATTCTTTTAAAAATTATATAACATGATATATATAAAAGAGATAAACCAAATTGAATGTAAAATTAATAACTTGGTTATGTTGGGTATGATTTGGTTGTTATATGATTGTTAGTTAGTTGTATATAATTCATTGTGTTAATGAAATTAAAAGCTATGAATCATTGAAATCAAATTGGAAGTTAAATGAATTTAAATAGAATTTAATTTGATTCAAATTGGAAGTGAACTAGTGTAAACATAAATTAGTGAATGTTAACTAATTGAATTGAGAATGAATGTTAGTAGAATCCAACGTTAATGAATCAACTACGATTAAAATTTAAACCCAAGTCAATAAATATTAATAAGAAGTGAATTTATATTGATTGGTTATGGATTTGTTGGATGATAGTTGGATGATAGTTGATTGACGGTTGCATTTGTTGTTTTGTTGCATTTGCTATGTTGGCACATGTAGTTGTTATGTTGCTATATGAGGTATGTTGATACTATTTTCATATATGCATGATTCTCATTGTTTGTTAAGTGTTTAGTAGGTGCGGATTGCGCTTGCTTCGCATTTGGAGCTCGCTTTCGCGCTATATTAGTCGTATATGCTCGCTAATAAAATAAAAGGTACATGTTTATTTTGTCATTGGATTTGGTGATTTTTGATGAGCCACTTGGCTTTTGATTTCCTTTTGTTAGTTTGGGGCCCGTAGAGGCGTTTTGTAGCTGTATCAATCGAGCCGCGCAAAGGAGACTCTGCCGAAATTTTCCGTAAAATCCGGGTGTTAGAAATTTTTCAAGTTTTAAATTTTTTTTTTATAACTTGTTTTGATAACTAACTTTTAAAGTTAGAAAGCCGTTCGAAGTAACTTAGTGGAAGCGTAGTATGACTTTATAGATGGAATTTCATTGTTTATAAGTTGGTAACTTTAAATAAAATATATCTAATGTTGAATTCTATACTTAGTTCATTTTCCCCTCTTTTTCCTTTTCGGGGACGAAAAGTTTTGAGTGGGGGAGAGTGTAACGACCCGTAAATTTTCGATAATTAAAATAGCTAATTTAAAAGATTTCGTGATTTAATGTTAGAAAAATTTTGTAATTCGTTTGGAATAATAATAACTGGAATGAATTGCAACAATAATTATCCTAGTAATGAAAAATGAATGCTACTTAGTGAATGCCTTTGAAATAAATAGTTGAATAGGATAATAAATGTTGAAATTCATTGGGTATAATAGAGCAATTGATTGATAAGTAAAATCTATTTAAAATCAAATATTGAATATTGAACAGGTAAATTGTTTAAATTAAATATTTTAAAACTTATTGAATAATTGAATAACTGTAAAATGAAAATAGTGTTCTAAATTGTGAATTGGTTTTAAAAGTTGAATCATATAAGTTCAATTTCAATATTTCAAAAGATAATGAATTATTGGATAAGCGAAATTGTTTAAATTTAATATTTGGAATTTATTGAATAATTTAATAATGGGAATTGAATAACCGTATAATGGAAATGGTTGTTCTATAATCTTAATTCGTTTCAAAGGTTAAATTTTAAGTTCGTTTTGAATATTTCAAAAGATAGTGATTTAAGAATAATCAAATTTATTAAATTTAATACTACGAATGTTTGAATAAATTAAATTTCGAATTTGATATGATTAATTTGATATTGAAATTTAATATACGAAAATAGAGTGAATAATTGAAATTTGATTTAATATGATCCAAATTGGTTTCCAAAGTGAATGTAAGTTATATTTGGATTTTAATAGAGTTAATAGGATTTTAAAATTGGAATTTATTGGATAAATTGAATAACGGGTTTAATATGATTAAAAATGATTTGTAAAATTTTATTTTATCATATTGGAGTTATAGTGATGTTATAGAACTTTTAAAATTGAATTTAAAATTTATTTGTGAAAATTGAATATTTTAATATTTAATTAGCGACTGGAAAATAGCCAATTTTCGAACAGTCTCATAATTGGACGAAACCAGTTCCATTGTATCCGTAATCGTTAGTTATTATCGGATTTCAATTTTCGTAGCAATCGGAGTTGTCGTTTGACCGTGGCAGCTCGAAACGCATCGGAATTGTTTTAATATTAATTTAACGAGTTAAAATAGTCATTTTTCAAACAGTCTCGGATTTCGATGAAACCAGTTTCATCGGATCCGTAATATGATATTATTGTAAGATTTCAAATTTTGTGTCAATCGGATTTACCGGTTGTCCGGGACGAGCCAAAACGCTTAGAAATTCGTTTAATCGGTTTAAGTTAAATTTGATCGTTTATTTCCGTAACTCACACAAATGACCAAGTTAGCTTCCGAAACCTGTTCCATTGTGTCCGGAACATGGGATAATCCTAGAAACGTCACTCACCACGCGTAAATCGGTGTTCGGAAACCCCGGAATGGATAGTGTTCGTCGTTCCTATAAATAGCCTTTATTCACAAAAAAAAGGAAAACCTAATTCTCTACAGCCGCCGCCGCTTATTATTCCAATGGCCGAAAATCATTCCTTTTCCTCTTCAATTATCGATCAATCCTTTGAGTTTTAGAAGATGCTCCCAACTGGAAAGTCGAAGATCACCTCAACGTCTACCTATCCAACGGTGGATCTCGGCTATCGTCGTCGTTTGGAGGGAATATGGAGCCGCGTTTGTGGCCGTGTCGCGCGCGTTTTCGTGATAGAGGGGAGGACCGAGCTCTGACATCTTCTGACCGAAGATAGCTTTTGATGTGGGCTTCGACGTGACGTCACTTGATCAGAGAGAAGTCGACCATAGGGGCTGCGCGTATTAGGGTTTGGGGCGGCAATTGGGTTCGAGCGCGTACGCGTTTTCACGCGTGAGGAAGAAGGGGGAGGGGGTGCGGCCCAGATCTACTATGCAGGAAATCAACGGTGATGATGGAGTGGGTTTTAAAATCTAATTAAGCTGTAATTAATTTATATAAAAATTCGTGTTAACTTTAAACCATCGTATCTTTGTCATACGAGGTCGGAATTCCACGAAACTTTTTGCGTTGGAATCGTATCGACGAGCTCTTCGCATTGCAACTGGATTGGAACCATTTGGAGCTAGAGAAAATTTTGAGTTAAATCGAACTTCGTTCGATTTGATTTAAAATCGTAAAATCAAGGTGAGTGTTTTATAACGCTCACAACGTACTAAATATCTTTATGCTAGTTAAATTTGATATTACGAAGTGATATGAATTTTATTTGTCGTTGTTTGGTAGAATTTAATTGTCATTTGAATTAACCGTCGAAAATTAAATTGACAGTTAAATTTGAAATTAAAATTGAAATTAAATTGCGATTTAATTACCTGACATCGATAACTATGAAATTGCCATGAATTGTATTGCCTATTGGATGATGTATTCCGATGGATGCTATTGGTTGATGTTTGAATGTTTGGATGTTTATTTGCTTATATATATCCTGTTATGCATACATATGATACTGTGATTTAATTTAAGTAATATATGCTCATGCCTGACATTTAAATTGAAATAAATAACTACTTGGCCATAGGATAGAAAATTATATACGGACATCGAATTGGCTAAATTAATAAATTTTGAAATCGTCGATTTGAAATTTGTTTAAATGTTTTGATTTAAAAGTTATAATAGAAATCAATTTATTGAAATCGAATTTATCGAAAATTGAGTTTGGAATGTTGAAATAAATTTTGGTTAAAAGAAATTGTTAAAAAAAATTAAGTGGAGACTTTGGAATTTAAATTCAGGATATGATTGAATTTCGAAATTGATTTGTTTAAAGATTTAACCTTAATTCGTGCTTTGAATATTTCTAAGTAAAACTGATATAAAAATGATATTTTGAAATCGAGCTTGGAATTGAACCATATTTGAAATTTGGATTTAAACTTGAATATTGATGGAAAATTTGTTAAGTGTTATAAATGGATATTTTGAAATCAAGCTCCAAATCGATAAAAATTGAAATTGAATAAATTGAAGGTGAATGTAGAATTGAATTGATTTGAAGTTAAAGTTGACGTTTTTTTGAATTGAAATCGAAATTGAATCGGTAGAATGGAAATTGAAAGTGATTTGAATTGGGAAGTTATAAATTGAAATGGATTGGTTTTGAAGTTGTTTTATTTTGTTTTCCAAATTACTCTGCTATATAAACCATTTTTGAATACTTAAACTATTTTAATCTATTCTAAATCTACTTACCCAATTTAAATTATTTTAAACTAATCTATCTATTTCAAATCCGTTTTAAGATTTTAAGTATTTTTTTAACTATTTTAATTATTTAAAACTACTTTTAAACTACTTAAAACTATTTTCTAAAATTCTAAGCCGGTCAATAAGGTGAAATGTTTATATTTAAATCTTGAATTTAAATACGAATTGGATTAAATAAAGTTGCAACCTAAATTAAAATTCGAAATGATTTTGAAATCGAAATGAGATATTGATGCGAAAATTGATTTTTGGAACGAAATCTTACATTGAATAAATACGATGATATTTGAAATAGATTTGATTTTTGAAGCGAATATGATATTTTGATATCAATTATGAATCGATTTGAAATGTAAAAGAGCCAACGGTGTAATAATACGTAGTTATTAAAGAGACTGGGATCGGATATGGACATACTCTCTGTCGATACCGAAAACCACTTTAATAACTATTATACGCGGAGTGTTGATCCAGAATGAAGTGGATGGTTTGGTGAACGCGTTGACTGAAGAAAGAGAACGATATTGGATGACCCTTGACATGACTAAAACAGGAGCCGCGCCGGGCCATTGAGGTTCGCCACCTCTAGTGGACACACTTCTTCGATACCATATCTATTACATTTGTGATGCGATTTGGGTGCACCCTTTGATTTGGGAGTGTTGTTTCGCGGTGTTGGGGTAGCTGCTGGCTATGCCCAACATCAGTCCGGATCACGCAACTACTAGTATCCTAGTTGGTATCGCCTCACGTACCTTGTCATACTGATTATCCTATTCGCGACCAGTACGTTATGTTTTGTGTTATATCTATGGGGTACCCTCTGATGACCACCAGTTTATGGTGGGGCTTACGGTGCTGTATAGACTATGGCATTATAAAAATGTGTTAAGGGGGATTATGGTAACGCCTTAACGCTATTTTGATACTTTATATTACTGATAGACATTATCTACTTAGCGTATATTACTACATAGTAGATAGTTTAACGGATCCTTAAGAGATGGAAAATCCTGTAACATCTCTTAAGTTATTGCACGCACGTTGACACTGGATATGAGATGTCAAACCCCGTAAACATCTCTGACGCCGTCACACTCATATTTATTTACGATTGATTTAACGTTCATAAGGATATTTAGTCCCGAATCGAGTGTTTTGTCTTTTCATTACGCTCGGGTCAGTCCTGAGTTTTTTTTCAGATTTTTGAAGATCTATTCTGGAGGATGAAGACGAAGATTTGGTATACTATTACTATTATTACCCTTGCATCATGCTATCTGCTGCATTATTTTAATTGTTCTGTTGTATATCTATAACTCTGATAAATGTTGTATAAATAATTGTCAAAATATAGTAAACAGCTTCATGAACTGTTTATTCGACTATTATATTTTATCGTTCCGCTGCGAGATTCTATGATGTTTCATTTCCTTTATTTCTCTTTCTTTTCTTTTCTTATTTACCCCAATAACCATCTGCCATTTTGAACGGTTTGGAATCGACATGTGTATTTGATCGTCGGTTTAAACTGTCCAAAAGGGTGGGTCGTTACAATAGGCGTAGATTAGTGTAATAGATAAGTACCCATGTTGACATCACCTTTAAGATGGTAAGTTTATAATAGATTCATAATAAGAAAAAATGAATGGGTTTATTTGGGATGGCAATTGACAATTAATGAATTTATTTAAATTAGTAAGTTATAATTGATGGCAATTAGTAAATTGAGGAGTGAATTCAAAGGTTATTAACTAAGGAAGTAATACGTAATAAATTGAATAAAATCAATATTATAAAGAATTGTAACATTTGTTTGTGAATAGTGTATTCATATTTGTAATTAAAAGTTATGATAACGGTTGTTTTAAGTTAACCATTTATTTAGTCTATTAAATTTAAACGGGTAACCAATTGCAATAAATTTGAATTAAATGCTACGTTAATGTAAATTAGGGTAATAATTGGGAATAACGTAAATTTTATTCAGTGTTATGATGATTAGTTGAATATAACATAAACTTAAGTGTAAATTTAAGGTTATGATAACAATTATTATAAATTACCTAATTAATTGGTCAATGAATTTATTGGAACCAAGTTCATTTAAATGTCAATCAAATGAAGGGTAAATAATAGGAACTAGGTATAGAGTGATAATGGACTTAGTATAAAGATTGAAACTTATCAAATCGAAGTTATTTGGAATTTATTATAATTAATTGGAACTCAAATTTTAATAAATGAATTTATTCTAAATGAAATTTGATTTATTACGCTAATTGAAATGAAGATGGAATGTGGTAATATTAACGTAAAAGATTTTGAATCCAATATTTATTTCATCCATTGACAATAATGAATTGAATAGTAGAATGAAAAATAATTTAATAGAATTATTGGAAATTTAATTTATAATTTTGAATATAATGAAATTGGAAATTTTACACTGCAGTTGATAGATTAATCAACTTTAAATTGACATCTAAACTTGTTTAAAATTATTGTAGATGATTAAGAAATACAAAAGTGATATAATTGTCAATTATAGAAGTGAAATTTAAAATTTGATTTAATTGATTGATTTTTTTTATTTAATTAATATAAAAATAGCCATTTTGGCCAATGACTCGGATTTCAACTAAACCAGTTTCATCGGATCCGAAACGGTGAATTATTGTAGGATTTCAAGTTTCGTAGCGATCGGTTTTGTCGTTTGATCGTACGGACTCGAAACGCCTTGAAATAAATGAAATCGAAATCAATTAAAATGAATTTGAAAATATTGATTTTAGCATAACTTCTTCATACGATGCAATTTGGACCTGAAACCTATTCCATCTCGTTTAAAATATTTTAAAACATCTATTTTGATATATGGGTTGACCCAATTTCATTCCGGAGTCAGAACGGGTTTTTCAGGCCATTCATCGTTCAGCGTGTTTATAAATCGGGTCCATCTACTCTTTTTCAACCCTACCTATAAATACTCTGTTATAAACCCTAATTACCCTCATTCTTATTTTGTCTATACGTACATTTCAACTATCTCTCCTCCTTAATGGCGGAAAAACGAATTTTAGATCCAAACACAAATCAAATTCAAATTCAAAGCAAAAATCTCAAACTCCTCAGAAAAATTTGAAAAATATATATATTAAAGATCTCAATGATACGAACCTACGTCTCCTGTTCGTTTTTCGAGACAGTAACCTAATCGATCAGAAATCGCGGTCAAAGTCAATTTGGCATTTTCGATTGGGGCGACAATTAAGGAAACGGTTTCTGAGTTTTGTGGAGGTGGATGTCAAGAGGCTGTCGGAGGTGGTCGCATCATCCAATTCGATCTGGGGTAACCTGAATTCACGAATTAGGGTTTTGAAAACCTAACACGAACGGTAGAGGCGGCGACGGCGCGTGTGCCCGCGTGGCCTCAGGTGGGGGCGGTTTTGAGGGGCGAACGTTTGGGTGTGGTCGGCGACGCTCAGATGGCCGGAGACGAGCGTGAAATGGTGGTCAAAAGTTAGGTCAACGGCACTGTGGTTGGGTTCTACGAACGCGTGTCGTTCTTTCGGGCGAACGAAAGTGCAGGTGATGTGGCGTGTAACCTTCATTTTTTTTATTTATTTTTTCTGTTTATTTGATAATTTGAAATTCAATTGTTCTAACTATCGTAACTTTTGCGTACGAGGTCGAATTTACGCGTGGGTTTTTGCGTTGGGATCGTATTAAAATTTCAGACATTTTGGCACTAGATTGGACGGATTTGGAGACTATGCAATTTTTGGGTTTAAATTAGATTTAAATTCAATTTAAATTCAAAAGGTGACTGTTTTAACCCACTCACAACTTCTAAAATTTCTTATGTTTGTTAAATTAATTTTTTTTTGTGATTACGCATTTGTTTATAACCGTTTTGTATATTTTAATCATCATCTCAGTTAATTGCATTTATTTAAATTAAATCTTTATTTAATTTATTATTGAATATAATTGCTAGTTAAATACCTGTTATATATATTATCAGTTATCTATTGGTATTGATTGATTGTTTTGGATGATGATTGTGATGGATGTGTGATCCGTTGATGGATGAATGGATGTTGTATTATATGTTATTTTAAACTGCAAGTTGTTATGCATTTTATTTCATTCGGGATTGCGGTTTGAAATGATATATAACCGTATTTTTATTTTAAATTGCGGATTGAAATGATAAATATCTGTATCACTTGACCATAGGATAGAAAATTATATACAGACACCGTCGGTCTCTATATATATAAATATTTTGAAAATGATTTCTATGATTTTGGATAGAATTATACGGTTTAAATAAATATTGATTCTTTTGATATTATATAAAAATATTTTATATATATAGTTAAATTCATGTATTTAAGCTATGTATAAATCGGTTTAATGAATAAGTAAAAAAAAATGGAGTTGATTTATTAAAATAAATATGGTTAAGTATTTAAATCATATTTTTTTATATAGAGGTTATAATGGTTTAAATAAATTAAGATTTGGAAGATAAAATATGAAATGGATGTGAATTGAATTATTTAAGAATTTTACTCGAACAAAATTTGATTTGAAATTTAGATAAATTTGAGATTTTATGAAATTGAATTTATTTAAGGATTAAAACAATAGGGTTGATATGAAATTTATTAAATTGAAATTTTAAAAGGTATAATTACTATAACTTGATTTTTGGGTTTAGGTGAATTAATTGATTATTTCAAGTATAACAAATTGAAGGCAACATCTAGTTGTTTGAAATTTGAGTCTTATTTAATAATAAGGGGTTTATTATATAAAATATTTCAAAACTAAATAATAGGAAATTTAATTGTTGAATCGAAATTATCAAATTTAGTTTTAAAATTTTAGAATATTTAAAGCCTTGAAATATATTGAAATTGAAATGTTTATAGAAATTGATGTTTCGAAGTTATGAATTTCATTGCATTATGTTTTTAAGGTGTTAAAATTTCAAATGTTTGGTTTGAAGTATAAAATTTGGAAGTGCTATGATTTTAAAAAGGGGATATATTTGAAATAAAATGATATTATATTGATTTGAAATAAAAAGAATATCATACTGATTTGGTTTTTAAATTTGAAATGATATCGTATTTATATGGTTTTGAATAAATATTATATCCTGGTTTTGAAGTAGAAATTATTTTGAAATGACCGCGGTGTTATAATACCGTGAGGTTATTAAAGAGACCGGGATCAGAAGTTGTCATACTCTGTACCTACTTCGAAAACCACTTTAACAACCGTGTACGCGGTGGAGATTCCAGAATGAAGTAGGATGGTGGTTGTGTTTCCTTTGAGGTAAATACGTGGACCCGACTCCCGTGAGTTGGCATAAGGTGGCTAAAACATGAGCGATTGACGGGCTAATGAGGTAGCACCGTTGATCGGACACATCCCTTCGATATTATACTTTGACTTTTGATTGATTCGGTGGCCACTTTTGATTTTTTATTTAGGGGTGTGGCTCGAGGTGGGCGGTAGATGCGACTATGCGTTACCATCGGCCCGGAAGCGTAATTGGTATATCTAACCTGGCATTGCCTAGTTGTGTCGTGTCATCTATCCTAGCGCGCCTTATACGATTTTGATTTGTACCATACCTATGGAGTGCCCTTTGACGACGCCCAGTATGGGGGAGACTACGGTACTGTATAGACTATGGGAATATAAAAGTGTGTTAAGGGCTATATGGGTAACCCCTTAACGCTATTTTCAGTATATTATACTTTACTTTAGACACTATTATAATAGCGTATATTACTACATAGTAGATAGCTTAACGGATCCTTAGAAGATATGAACCCCGAACATCTCTTAAGTTACTGCACTCATATTTATTTCTGTTTATTTAACCCACATAAGATATTTTAGTTCTGACTCGATTGTTTTGTCTTTTCAATTCGCTCGGGTCAGTCCGAGCATTTCAGGACGTGAAGATTTTATTCTAGAGGACGAAGACGAAGATTTGTATTACTATTATTTATTATATTCCTCTGCATCACATTGCTCCGCTGCATTATTATTTATTGTTCGCTGGTATGTGTAACTCTGATAAGTATTGTATAAGTATAATCAAATATTTTGTAAAACAGCTTCATGAATTGTATATTTGATTATTATATTTTATCGTTCCGCTGCAAGATTCTGTTTGTTCTTTTCTTCCTCTTCTTTTTCTTATTTACCCCATAACAATCCGCCCTTCTGTGTGGTTTAAGTCTGACGTGTGTGGTTTATCGTTGATTTAAAACGTGCAAAAAGGCGGGGCGTTACATCTGGTATCAGAGCAAGGTTTAGCGATAAACCTTAGCTTTGTGGGGTTTGACTCTTTACTAATAGGGTAGTAATACCCTATGAGAGTCGCTGAGTGTATACATATGAGAGAGCGTATTTGTTAGCGTATAAAAAGGTTTTAATATTGTGTTAATTTCTTCTGTTTTGTATTTATAAATTCTGGTTGATGCATGGGACGCTATGACATCAATAAGGATTTCTAAATACTTAATAGGACAGACCGACATAATATTTGTTTTTAATATAGGTGAATGAAATAATTTTGACTATTATATTTTCTATATATAAAATAAAATTTTATAAAGATATATATGTTCGGTTGCAATATATTAGTTGATAGGTAACGAAATTTATAAATAATAGTTGAAATAAGATTGAAAATAAAATAAATGAAAATTGGACATCAAGTTTCGGGGTTTTAAAATTTCTTTTGAATGATGTTAAAATATAATAATATTATTATTTAGAAGTATTTTCTGATAAATATTTCACTATAATTTGAAAGAAATGTTTTAAAAGAAATTTTGGAAAGAAATAAGTTCTGTACTTCCCTCTCTGTATTTGGAAAATAATTTCGGTGATGGCGGCCGCATCATCGACATTCATTTTCGAGTTTCGAAGTGGGAAGGCCACCGTAGTAGTTTTGCTATGGATTTATTTTGATAAACAAATATGAATTTTAATTGTTTAAATATAATTGGATATATATGTTGTAAGTATATATTTATCTATTATTTTAAAATGATTTGAGTTTTAACCCGGTATTTAGTTCTTAAATTTTCATTAATTAATAGTTTCAATTATTGTAGTGAATTGGAACGTAGGTAATTAATAAATTGAAATCTCTAAAGGAAATAAGAGAGTTAATGCTAAGTTGTGAATTAAATAAAAAGAAATTTAAATTTGTAACATATAAAACAAAGGATATTATTATTGAGCATTTAATTAATTAAAAGAATTGAGAAAAACTTGTGTGATTTTCAATTGCATTCTTAAAAGCATATAGGTATAATTTAACAAATAAAAAAAAGTTACAATGTTAATAAGAAATTGTAATAGAATATTATACAAGTAAAAATTTGAAATAATGAAGGTACTCAATGAAATTCTTTAATAAATAAGAATTGGAAGTTGTAGTTGTTATAAACTTAAGTATAATTGAAATAACACTAATTAAATATAATAGGAGGCAGATATTGTAAGAAATAAATGTAAATTTAAAAGATAAATTATTATATGAATGAAATTAATAAAAAATTAACTTAATCTGTTGTTTGAAATTGTTGTTGTTGTTTTGGTTTATGGTTGTTTGGGTAAGGATACTTTAGAATTATTTGGTTGTATGAATAATCTATTTAGTTCCATCTAAGACTGTTGAGTAAATGGTGCACTTGATAGCTTATTTTTCATTCTGTACAATTTAAAGTTTTGAACCCGAACAACTATTTGTTTTGTTTGATATGAATGAATGATTGATTTGTGTTGATTCTATGCGATAGTTGTATGCCTTGTTGCAAGTGATTGATGTTTGTATTGATTTGTTTGTTTATGGTTGAAACCACTTTAAAATATTTCATTCTACATAATTGTTAACCTATTTGGATTATATAAGTGAAATGCAGGTTATGGAAGCAATTGCTACTGCTTTTAGTTTCATAATTAAGCGTTAATTGCCTAACAAATAGGTACGTTTTCAGATTACGGTTTATATCATTATTATATTGTTTTCCCGTGTTGGGATATTTATTATTTTGTAAAATATGTTGTATATTGTTATATTTAATATTATATTTTCTCCCGAGCATCTCCGTACAAAGGAGACTCTGCCAAAATTTTCCATAATTTTTGGACTTAGAAAATTTTAAAATGTTTTTCCAACTTTATAAATTTGAATATAAAAAGATTTAATTGTTTATAAATCTATATATTTTATTTGAATTATCCAATTTAGTAAACCTATTTTTATGAATATAATGTTTTGAATAATAGATATTAATTTATAAGTTCCTCTTTTCCCTTCTTTTCCTTTTCGGGGACGAAAAGTTTTGAGTGGGAGAGAGTGTAACGACCTGTAAATTTTCAGTAATTATAATTGTTAACTTAATAAGATTTTTGAAATTTAATATTGATGAAAATAAAATTTTAGTGAATTATTAATAAAAGTTGTGATATAATAATGAAAATTAACTAAGAGGAAACGTAACAAGGTTAATTAAAGTTAATAATTAATGAACTTGAATGAAATTCCAATTAAATAAAATAATTCAAATGTTATGATTTGATTATAAATGGAATATGAGAAAACAGATGAAATTATTGGATTAATGTATGAAATAGGGTAATAGATGGAAATCATTTGTGAAGAATAAACATACATGTATTATAAAGGTAAACAGTGACAAAGGGTGGTCGTTACCAGTGGTTTACCAATTTATAAAATAAAAGTTACTTTAATGATAATTAATATAATAACGGAAGTGTGAATGTGAATTGAATAGAAACGGAAATTTATTTATAAGGCAGTAATTGATGTAATAAAAAGCATGAAACCAAGTGAATAAATTTATTTAGAATATTTAATCGTAATTAATGTATACAATTGGCGAAGATATAATAAATGGAAATAGGATGGTTAATAACAAAGGAGTTAGAAATTTGAATATATTAATGTGGCATTCATGCAAATGTAAGATGTAATAGGCGTAGATTAGTGTAATAGATAAGTACCCATGTTGACATCACCTTTAAGATGGTAAGTTTATAATTGATTCATAATAAGGAAAAATTCAAATGAATGAGTTTATTTGGGAAGGCAATTGACAATTAATGAATTTATTTAAATTAGTAAGTTATAATTGATGGAAACTAGTAAATTGAGGAGTGAATTCAAAGGTTATTAACTAAGGAAGTAATACGTAATACATTGAATAAAATCAATATTATATCAAAATTGTAACATTTGTTTGTGAATAGTGGACTTATATTTGTAATTAAAAGTTATGATAACGGTTGTTTAAAGTTAACCATTTATTTAGTCTATTAAATTTAAACGGGTAATCAATTGCAATAAATCTGAATTAAATGTTACGTTAATGTAAATTAGGGTGGTAATTGGGGATAACGTAAATTTTATTCAGTTTTATGATGATTAGTTGAATATAACATAAACTTAAGTGTAAATTTAAGGTTATGATAACAATTATTATAAATTACCTAATTAATTGGTCCATCAATTTATTTGAACCAAGTTCATTTAAATGTCAAGCAAATGAAGGGTAAACAATAGGAACTAGGTATAGAGTGATAATGGACTTAGTATAAAGATTGAAACTAATCAAATCAAAGTTATTTGGAATTTATTATAATTAATTGGAACTCAAATTTTAATAAATGAATTTATTCTAAATGAAATTTGATTTATTACACTAATTGAAATGAAGATGGAATGTGGTAATATTAACGTAAAAGATTTTGAATCCAATATTTATTTCATCCGTTGACAATAATGAATTGAATAGTAGAATGAAAAATAATTTAATAGAATTATTGGAAATTTAATTTATAATTTTGAATATAATGAAATTGGAAATTTGACACTGCAATTGATAGATTAATCAACTTTAAATTGGCATTTACACTTATTTAAAATTATTATAGATGATTAAGAAATACAAAAGTGATAAAATTGTCAATTATAGAAGTGAAATTTAAAATTTGATTTAATCGATTGATTTTTTTATTTAATTAATATAAAAATAGCCATTTTGGCCACTGACTCGGATTTCGACGAAACAAGTTTCATCGGATCGGTAACGGTGAATTATTGTAGAATTTCAAGTTACGTAGCGATCGGGTTTGTCGTTTGATCGTACGGACTCGAAACGCCTTGAAATAAATGAAATTGAAATCAATTGAAATCAATTTGAAAAATATTGATTTTAGCATAACTTCTTCATACGAACAATTCGAACCTGAAACCTTTTCCATCGCGCTTAAAATATTTTAAAAATCTATTTTGATATATGGGTTGACCCAATTTCATTCCGGAGTCAGATCGGGCCTTTCGGGCCATTCATCGTTCAACGCGTTTATAAATCGGGTTCATCTACTCTTTTTCAACCCTACCTATAAATACTTTGGTATAAACCCTAATTACCCTCATTCTCATTTTGTCTGTACATACATTTCAACTATATCTCCTCCTCAATGGCAGACAAACGAATTTTAGATCCAAACACAAATCAAATTCAAATCCAAAGCAAAAATCTCAAACTCCTCAGAAAAATTTGAAAAAAATATATATCAAAGATCTCAATGATACGAACTTACGTCTGCTGTTCGTTTTTCAAGACAGTGACCGGATCGATTCGAAATCGCGGTCAAAGTCAATTTAGGCATTTTCGATTGGGGCGACAATTGAGGAAACGGTTTCTGGGTTTTGTGGAGGTGGATGCCAGGAGGCTATCGGAGGTGGTCGCATCATCCAATTCGACCTGGGGTGACCTGAATTCACAAATTAGGGTTTTGAAAACCTAATTCGAACGGCAGAGGCGGCGACAGCGTGTGTGCCCGCGTGGCCTCGGTGGGGGCGGTTTTGAGGGGGCGAATGTTTGGGTGTGATCGGCGACACTCAAATGGCCGGAGACGAGCGTGAAATCATGGTCAAAAGTTAGGTAAACGGCATTGTGGTTGGGTTCTTCGAACGCGTTTCATTCTTTCGGGCGAATAATAGTGCTGGTGACGTGGCATGTAACCTTCGTTTTTTTGTTTTTTTGTTTATTTGATGATTTGAAATTCAATTGTTCTAACTATTGTAACTTTTGCGTACGAGGTCGAATTTACGAGCAGGTTTTTGCGTTGGGATCGTATTAAAATTTTAGACATTTTGGCACTGGTTTGGATGGATTTGGAGACTATGTAATTTTTAGGTTTAAATTGGATTTAAATTCAAAAGGTGAATGTTTTAACCCACTCACAACTTCTAAAATGTCTTATGTTTGTTAAATTAAATTTTTGTTGTGATTATGCATTTGTTTATGACCATTTTGTATATGTTAATCATCATCTCAGTTAATTACATTTATTTAAATTAAATCGTTATTTAATTTATTATTGAATATAACTGCCAGTTAAATACCTGTTATATATATTATCAGTTATCAATTGGTATTGATTGATTGTTTTGGATGATGATTGTGATGGATGTGCGATCTGTTGATGGATGAACGGATGTTGTATTATATATTATTTTAAACTGTAAGTTGTTATGCATTTTATTTCATTCGAGATTGCGGTTTGAAATGATATATAACCATATTTTTATTTTAAATTGCGCATTAAAATGATAAATATCTGTATCACTAGACCATAGGATAGAAAATTATATACAGACACCGTCGGTCTATATATATATAAATATTTTGAAAATGATTTCTATGGTTTTGGATAGAATTATACGGTTTAAATAAATATTGATTCTCTTGATATTATATAAAAATATTTTATATATATAGTTAAATTCATGTATTTAAGCTATGTATAAATCTGTTTAATGAATAAGTAAAAAAAATGGTGTTGATTTATTAAAATAAATATGGTTAAGTATTTAAATCATATTTTTTATATAAAGGTTATAATGGTTTAAATAAATTAAGATTTGGAAGATAAAATATGAAATGGATGTGAATTAAATTATTTAAGAATTTTACTTGAATAAAATTTGATATGAAATTTAGATAAATTTGAGATTTTATGAAATTGAATTTATTTGAGGATTAAATCAACAGGGTTGATGTGAAATTTATTAAATTGGAATTCTAAAAGGTATAATTATTATAACTTGATTTTTGGGTCTAGGTGAATTAATTGATTATTTCAAGTATAACAAATTGAAGGCAATGAGTTTTATTTACTAATAAGGGGTTTATTATATAAAAAATTTCAAAACTAAATAATAGGAAATTTAATTGTTGAATCTAAATTATCAAATTTAGTTTTGAAATTTTGGAATATTTAAAGCCTTGAAATATATCGAAATTGAAATGTTTATAGAAATTGATGTTTCGAAGTTATGAATTTCATAGCATTATGTTTTAAAGGTGTTAAAATTTCAAATATTTGGTTTTGAAGTATAAAATTTGGAAGTGCTATGATTTTAAAAAGGGGATATATTTGAAATAAAATGTTATTATATTGATTTGAAATAAAAAGAATATCATATTGATTTGGTTTTTAAATTTGAAATGATATCTTATTTACATGGTTTTGAAATAAATATTATATCCTGGTTTCGAAGTATAAATTATTTTGAAATGACTGCGGTTTTATAATAACGTTTGGTTGTTAAAGAGACCGGGATCGGAAGTTGTCATACTCTCTACCAACTCTGAAAACCACTTTGACAACCGTGTACGCGGTGGAGATTCCAGAATGAAGTAGGATGGCGGCGGCATTTCCTTTGAGGTAAATACATGGACCCGACTCCTATGAGTAGGCATAAGGTGGCTAAAACAGGAGCGATTGACAGCCTAATGAGGTAGCACCTTTGATCGGACACATCCCTACGATATTATACTTTGACTTTTGATTGATTTGGTGGCCACTTTTGATTTTTTATTTGAGGGTGTGGCTCGAGGTGGGCGGTAGCTGCGGCTATGCGTTACCACCGACCCGGAAGCGTAATTGGTATATCTACCCTGGCATTGCCTAGTTGTGCTGTGTCACCTACCCTAGCGCGCCTTATAGATTTTGTTTTGTACCATACCTATGGAGTGCCCTCTGACGACGCCTAGTACGGGGGAGATTACGGTTCTGCATAGATAATGGGAATATAAAAGTGTGTTAAGGGCTATATGGGTAACCCCTTTACGCTATTTTCAGTATACTATACTTTACTTTAGACACTATTATAATAGCGTATATTACTACATAGTAGATAGTTTAACGGATCCTTCGGAGATGTGAATCCCGAACATCTCTTAAGTTACTGCACTCATATTTATTTCTGTTGATTTAACTCACATAAGATATTTTAGTTCTGACTCGAGTGTTTTGTCTTTTCAATTCGCTCGGGTCAGTCCGAGCATTTCAGGATGTGAAGATTTTATTCTGGAGGATGAAGAAGAAGATTTGTATTACTATTATTTATTATATTCCTCTGCATCACATTGTCCCGCTGCATTATTATTTATTGTTCGTTGTTATGTGTAACTCTGGTAAGTATTGTATAAGTATAATCAAATATTTTGTAAAACAGCTTCATGAACTGTATATTTGATTATTATTTTTTATCGTTCCATTGCAAGATTCTGTTTGTTCTTTTCTTTCTCTACTTTTTCTTATTTACCCCATAACAATCCGCCCTTCTGTATGGTTTAAGTCTGACGTGTGTGGTTTATCGTCGATTTAAAACGTGAAAAAAGGCGGGGCGTTACATTGCTCTGATACCAAACGTGATAAATGTGGATTACGGATCTTAAGGCTAGAATTAACACTAGAGGGGGTGAATAGAGTTTTAAGGAATTACTAATTCTTTTGAGTTTATATTAATTTGAACGCAAATGTATGCAATATTTAGACACAGATATGGTTATAGAATCAAACACAGATGCAGATATAAAGTAAAAGCAATAAAGGAAAGAACACGCCCGATTTATACTGGTTCGGAGTTACCCTACATCCAGTTCCGTAACACAAGTGCAGATTTCCTTTCAAAATCAATTTTTACAATTATACCCTCGATTTCAAGGCCATGAGGAACACCGCTCCAGATTCACAACCCTCTGGGTAGAGATACTTGATTTTATGAGCAACAAGTTCACCCAATTGATTTTCCAGGATACAATCACACCTTTTCTCGCTTGATTGATTTTACAGGCTACAATCACACCTTTTCTCACTCAATTAATTACATAGAAGTCTATAACTCTGAATAGCACTGGGATCTTGTAGAGATAGTGATAGAGAAACAAACCGGAGATAATCTAGTTAGATTCAACGGTTAATTTGGCAGAATAATGGTAAAAATGTATGTAAAGAAATGTGGAAGAAGAAGAGCAGTGAAATCAGAGAATATATGAATACAAATTCGTTTAAAACAGCCCCAATTTATAGTAGAACAACAGCCATGTTCATTCGTGAAAGGATATGACGAATAAATACTTCCTTTGAAATTCAAATTTTTGAAATAAACTGTCACCTTGTCGACAAGGGTCCCTTGGGGTCATCGACAAGCCTAAGTTAATTTTGGCAATTTGTTTTTCTTTGAAAATGACTTCTATCTTGTATTAAAACTATTTTTAAACTTTATAAATATACTTAACTATAGTTAAAATACATAAATAAGTATAGAGAATAATATTTTGGCATATATAAAATTTTACTATAATTTTATATTTAAATCTAAGTATAAATATTAAAAGTTAAATATATTATAAATAAAAGATAGTTTAAAACCAAGGATAATTTGATTTTGAAAATAAAGATTATGTTGAGGCTAAAAGTATTTTTAAAACAGGATAGATGTTTTTATTCTTTTAAAAGGAAGATTTTCAAATGGATATTTAACTCAAAGTGGTCTGTTGCTCGTCTCTTCTTGAGAGCAACATTCAACATATGACTTGAGAGCAACAGACCACTTTGGGTCCATGCCTCGTCTCTTCTGTTTTACCAGGACATACTTTGGATCAATATTCAACATATGACTTATGATGGCAGGTAAAATCCCATACATATCAGAATGCATCCAAGCAAAAACATCAAGATTCGTTTGGAGAAAATTAGTAATGTAACGACCCGGAAATTTCAAACCTGGAAATTCCAGATAGTTAGAAAAAGAAGAAAAGATAGAAGAAGAAGAAGAAGAAGAACCGAAACACCAAACATCTCACATTCGGAGCGGATAAAATATGATAATAAATAATAACAGTTTACAAAAGAATACTATATCTGTCGATTACATTTAATATACATCAGAGTTTCACATATATACAGTCGCTGAACATATATAATTATCATGTCTCAGATTTACAATAATATAAATACAGCTGAAATACTCTATACGCTCTTGCCATCTAGCTCGCCTCCAGAGCTCCAGAACGTACCTACCTGAAAATCTGTAATACTCGGTCTGACCCAAGCATTACACCAATAACACCCGGGTCAGGCTGGAAACCAGCATGAGTAAACCCAACTAACTTGAAGTACCAAAGCAAACCACTTATATAAACCCGGGGTAACTTATATCAATCTAACCAATTCTCAATTTTCTATAGACAACACTTTTTCCACATATCAACTTCTAAGTACCAAACTTAGATAAAATAATCCAATTCACTTAAACCATTTCATTCTAGCCTATTGATTTCACAAATCAATTTATAAAAATTCGAAGTGGTTTCAGGTATTTCCCAACACCCGACCCGGTCTCTTCGAAATTCATGTTATCCTAACCCAAGATATTCAAATAAAATACACAACATTTCATATCAGAGATATTAACTCATCCAAAACATCCAATACCATTCAATCATCCATAGCAAAGCTTAATCACACAAATCAATTCAATTCATTTAAATTGAATTTCAAACCTCAATCACTTAGATTCCTTCATTAAATATTAATTAATTTCAAATCAATTAATTAATTAATCCTTCATTATTCATCTTAATTAATCACACTGGATTAATTATCGTCAATTACATTAAAGTAATTATTTTCAATTAATTTCGCAAGATCAATTATTCTTAACCCAAAATCAATAAGTAATCTTAATTACTTCATAAATTAATTAACTATATTAATTACATTAATCCTTAATTAATTAATTTCTCATAAGTCACTTATTATGGATTAATTAATCTTAGTTAATCAAACCTTTAATTACTTCATTAATTTTATAAGTTATTGATTTCCAATTATATTTCAATTTATCTAAATCTAAATTAATTATATTAATTAAACCACATTATTAATCATACTTGATTTATCTCCACCTGAAATGATCTACCTTTTTATTTACTTCATTAAATAAATTAATTCTCCTTAATTTAATTATCTTAATTTCAAGGCAATCATATTTTATTAATTGAATTACATAAGTACTTATTAAACCACCAAATGATCATTCTAATTAGTTTAAACTTAAATTAATTAACCCAAATCATTAATTAATTTAATTAATTATTCATTTAAATTATCCTCCCTATTTAATGAATCACCAATCATTAAACCTTTATTGATTTTAAACTGAACTATTTCCTTATTTACGATTTAAGTTTAAAACTATTTAAAAATCCAAATGCTTCGAGTCAAACAACAATTAACTCGAGAATCAGCCAAAACCAAAGTCACATCATCATCAGTGTACATCCAATTAACTTAAACATTCAACCAATTATTTAAATTTAACCATATAAATTTTAAATAGAAATCCAACAGAGTGAGATTTACTCACCTTTGATTTTGCAATCCAAACCAACCAGCTTGTTTTCTTCACGATTCAGACCTTGTATAAACATTGTATGGTTTTATTAATCAATTGACATATCCTAAAAATAAATTATCATTTAATAAATTTGATTGACTAATTTTCCTTTAAAAACCCTTTACTTAAAAAATAGATTATAGATTTCAAAATTCTAGCTTTTATAAATTTTCAAACACTTTAAAAATTTCATATATAATTTCAAAGTCTTATATATATATATATATATAATTTTCCTGTTTACCTATAATTAAAATAGGCATGTGAATATATTTTTTTTTTCAACAACCCAGATTCTAAAATCAAATTTAATTAATTACAGAACAACCTTACTGTTTATCTATATATATTTAATGACTTCTAATTTCCAGAAAAGTAAAGCTCGTTTAAAGTTAACCAGTACGATTATTTTTATTAGGTAGGTATATATATATAAATCTATACCTATACTCTTGTTTTTACTTTTGTTATTATTATTCCTTTAACCTGTATATGTAAACATTTAGTGTAAAAAAACGTTGATACCTCACTATTGGCTTCGGAAATGCACAAAACCCTAGCCTCGACTTTGGAAAACCATCACCAAGCCTCGTGATCGAACGCCCCATGAAATCGCGATTCGAATCGATCCAGAGCCTCCACGAACCCCAAAGCCTCTCGCGATTTTCCAAAACACTACGGCGCTTCCACGAACGAGCGCACGATCGCCCTACTGTCACCATCGATCTCGTCCCTACCCAAATGAGTCGCTGCTTCCATATATCTCATTCACCACGCCGACGCTTTCGGGCTCATCCACCAGAAAATGATGTTGCGACCTTCACTTCGTCATGCGCGAGTTTCAGATTGCGAGCGATCCAAGATCGCATTGTCCCTCCTTTTTTTTGAATTCGATTTGGTCTTATCTGCAGATGGATTCGAAACATTGAGGTATAGGAGAAAGGAGGAAGTTCGGCCATTAACAAATTCGAACTTGATCTGATTTTTTTTTAATATTACCTCGGCTGTTAATATAAAGGAGACGCGTTGATAATGGCGTGAAGAGGAAGGTTGCAGTGATTTACACGAGAAAGGAGGAAAGTAGGTCTGTGCGTTTCAGGAGGTAGGGTGGCTGAGTACGACATAGGGTGGCTGATTGACAATTATAATTAATTTAATTTAATTTTTTTTCCAAAATATCTTGTTACGCATAACGCGAAATCTCAAACCCCGAATCAGACATGCCGACAAGCGTTTATAAGGTTTTACTCGTGTTTCGAACACGATGGAATGTGTTTCGGAGGCTAATTCAATCATATGCGTGAGTTACGGAAGTAAACGATCAATTTTAAATTAAATCAATTAAAAAAATTCTATGCGTTTTGAGATGCCAGGGTCAAACGACAACTCTGATTGCTACGAAAATTGAAATCCGATAATAACTAACTATTACGGATCTAATGGAACTGGTTTCGTCGAATTCCGAGACTGTTCCTCGGAAGGCTATTTTTTTAAATATCGATTTAAACGAGATATTATTAAAACCGAACAAATCACCTTTTAATTTAAATTTCAACCATTCTATTATCTTCAGTGCCATCGTTATAAATTTTATAAGCCTTCAAATTATTTTTAACAGGCTCAAAACTCCAGATTCAATAATTCACCCAATTTCAATTTATTAAATCAAATAACTCAACTGCAAAATAATAATGATATTATTTGAATTCAAGTTAAAAATTAACTTTTAAATATTTTAAAATCAATTAATTATTCCAATTTAAATTATTAGAAATTCCGCGTCGTCACATTCCTTCCCCCTTAAAAGAATTTCGTCCCTGAAATTACTAGTTAGGAAAAATGGTTCAATACCCGTTTACCTTTTTCCCAAAACTCACAATTCAACATCCTACCAACTATCTTTTATTAAAGACCCACTATCACCTTAACCAACTTTCCAAAACCTTCTATAGTTTCCAGCAAAATTATTTACTTCATTTATTCAAATTTAATTTAAAATTCAAATTTAAATTATCACAACTTTCTCAAAAAAAAATCTAACTCTCTAAATTTTCGAAAATTTTTGCCAGCTTCTCCTTTGCGCGGCTAGCTCGGTACAACTACAAAATGCCTCTACGAGCTCCCAATTTCCAAAAGAAAACAAAAAGCCAAGTGGCTAGATCAAAAACCCAATCCAATTTCATACAGAAATTAAATACTAACCTTTTAGTCAGGCAACTCAAATTTATCCTTTGGAATCAAATCCAAATTCTTTTTCCTTTAATACCTGCATATCTTACTTAGCAACAATATTCAATGGTAACTTTACAAATCATTTTATGCATTCTCATATATAGGTTTTCATATTTACTTCTATTCAAAATTATTTTTCCCATTTCCATATGATTTCAATTTGTCTTCAATTCTAAGTACTGAATTTTATCCTCCATTTATAACTAATTCATATTAGTTTCATTTACTAATTTACTTTAATTTCCAATTTGAAATTGTTTTGCTGTTAACAAAAATTCTCCCAAAAAATTTCAAAAAATTTCTAACTCGCAAAATTTTCGAAAATTTTTGGCAGAGTCTCCTTTGTACGGAGGAGCTTTTGCAATTTGACAAGAGATATAAATATATATATATCGACCCACACGGTCGGAAAAAACAAAAACAGTTCATATTTCCTATTTTTATTGCGTAGGCATACCTTAATTTAGCATTTAAAGCAAGCAGCTTATTTATTTTAGCAAACAGCGCAACCAAATCCAGCCAAACGGCCTTTAGGTACCTGTACTTACTCAATTTAAATATGTAAGTGCCATATATAGAGAATTTATTAGAATTCCTCTTACTTTCAATAGCTAAACACATGCATTACATAAACAACAAGCACCAAATTCTTTCCATAAGCACTTTATATGATTTAAAACTAATTCCAATTGCTTCCAACCAATTCATAAGCCATCTCATTCAATTTTAATAATTTGCAACTCAATTTCTTACATTCAATTGATTTTAATCCAAATGAGCTCATATTCACTTCAAATGATACAAAATCAATTTTATTTATTCTCTATCCATTCGTAGAATTTTAATTATTTCCATTTACATCAAACGACAATTCATTATATGCAAATTCGACCATATTCGCTTAATAGAGTATTTATTTTTAGTCTATATCTACTTTAAATTAGTTTCAACTCATTCTATATTTAATTCCATTTCATTTCCAATTCATTCACCAACCATTCATTTAGCTCGACACATTTCATTCTTGTATACTACTAGTGTTGATACACGAAGATTTTGATCAATGACAATGAGCTTCAACAAATAGGAAGAGAATGCAAAAGCTAGAAGAAGATAGATGAAGACCAAAGTATAAACATTAGTATGTTTTTCTATGTGTCTTAGTCTAGATTATTTGTTAAAATCTATCCTCAAGAGATTTGTATGAACATTAGAACACATTCATAAAAACTTCATTCACATGTTCACTGTGCATACTTTTATACTTCAGTCGACTGAACAGACATGGCCAGTCGACTGAAACTGTACACATATACAAAATTGCACAGTTTCAGTCGACTGAATTACCTGTGCAGTCGACTGAAATTGTTTCTGAAAATTTCTCTTTGTATTTTCAGTCGACTGAATCTCCTGCTCAGTCGACTGAATTTAAACCTGCGAATTTTCTCTGCAAAGACACCTTCTTCTTCCCAAGAGTTGCAACCATTCATCAATGGAAAAGGAAGCATCTCTTGTTTGCAACCTTTGACAACATATGCATCTCTTCTACAAGTATAAATTCATGATTCTAACATCATTTAATTCACCGAATTCTCTTGCTTTAATCTTACTATCCTCTTGTTCGTATTCTCTAAATATTCTCAAAGCAATCACCAATTTATTGCTTGAATCACTGTTTTTGTTTATAACATTCTCTTGATTCATAGCAATTCACATTTCCTAAATCTTCACAAACACATTGCATACTCTCGAGGATAAGATTTTAGGAATATTGTACTACATTAGACTCATTAGTGTTGACAAGAACACAACAAGTCGTGTATTGTATTTTAGTAATTGAGTTGAAGTCCTCTTCGGTAGATGAGGCAAGAAATCCCATTCGGTTGTTCGGGTAAGTTGTAAACCTATTCCTCCGGGTGAAGTGAGGGTGTTAGTTAGTGAAATTCCTAAGAGGAGCTTAGGGACTGGACGTAGGACGAGAGGTCCGAACCTGTATAAAAGTCTTGGTGTCTCCTTGCATTTACCTACTTCATATACCTAGACTATTTCATTATTCCATATTACACGATCCTACCGCATAGCCTCCTCTTTCAACTAGCCATTCCCAAATTAATTCAATCCAAGCTTTTATTTAACGGGATTTCACCCTTACTCGAAGCCAAGCTTCCATAAATTTTTAAAATTAAGTTAATTTACTTTAATTTATTCCAATATAAAACTTAAGTTTACTTCTATTTGATTCTCATTTAATCAAATTCCATTAAATTCAGTTAGCCCATCCATTTTTTTTTAAATTTTAAATTTTAATTCACCTTCTCAATTTATCAAAATAATATCCAAGCACATACTTAACTCATTTATAGTTCAAATTAATATGCCACCGAACTTAAGTTCAGTCTGATAATCCAATTCCAATCACAACTTTGATTTGGTTTTTATTCAATCAGACTTCATCAATTTATTACTTAACTCAATTAACCCATTTAAAAATTTTAATTTACTTACTTAATTCATTTTCGAATTTATTTTATTAATACAAGGCCATTCTCAATTTATCTCTATTCACTTGGGTTTTGTTTTGCAACTTAAACCATTTCTATTATAATCACTTCCATTTCATATGACATCACTTCTCTTATATATAATTTACTTGCAAATTTCATTAAATATTATTCAAATCACCCTTGAATTTTATTTGTAATTCAAACCATCACATTTTCCAATCCAACTCTGTTTTATTTTTATTTTACAACATCTCCTCTTTTTTAATTCATTATTAAATCTAAGTCGAATTCTATTTAAAATTCGAATTCATTACCAAACCCATTATCAACTTACAATCCATTTTATTTAACCAAGTTAAATTTTATTAACATACATTATTAAATAATTTATTTAGCTGATTAGCTTACTTCCATTTCTAATTTAATATTCGATTTTTAACTACAAAGAATCACTTCGTTAAATTTTCCCGAGTTTCAATTTTGTTTTATAATTTCAGTTTGGATTTCCCTTGATTTTCCAAAATTCCAACATTTTATTTTAAAAAAAATTAGGAATGCTTTTAAATTCAGATAATACTATTAAAATAGCTTTTAATAAAAATATTGCTTATAACTCGATGTCTCAACCAGTCCATCCTTGTTCTCACAGAAATTCAGTCATACGTTGGTCAGGCGTAGGACTGAAAATCTATAAGTACTTGGTAAACTCGTTTTCAACATCCAGTGAAAAACTTGGAAAATAATTTTATTGAAAATATAGAAAACAGTTTTTTGAAAATAGAGGAAATAACTTTGGTGAGAATGCTCTGGAAATCATCACCCCCATCCATGGTCACAGTTACATTCCAGGGTTACGTTGCCATCGCAGCAAAAGTCCATGTAACTGCAGGCTCTCCGCGGCCTCTCGATTACGCTATGGAACCCACAACAGATCACAGTTACATCCAAAGTTACGTTGTCGTCACAGCAAAAGTCCATGTAACTGCAGGCACTCAGCGGGCTCTGATTTTCGCTGTTGAAATGAAACCTCTCGACTCCTACATAGGTCGCAGTCTGTCAATATAAAATCAAACGCAGACTGTTGGCTCTCAGCGGCACACACGACTTTCGATATGTTATACCATAGGTCGCAGTCTACCAATATATAATCAAACGCAGACTGTTGGTTCTCAGCGACACACACGACTTTCTCTATGGTATACTCTACTCATAATCCTGAGGAACTAGTTTTGTCCGGACTCCTCACAGGATCAACTTTAGAACCCTCCCCCCCCCGGGGCTCAAGGCAGCACCACCCGGTGGTACTCCTGAGAAGTTCATTTCAAGGGAGCGCCTTTTTCCCCAGAGCCATCATCAAAACATTTTATACTACACACATATAGTATCTTCAAATCATACACCTAGTATGATCTCATACAAAGCTCCTTTACACAAAATCGATTATTCCAAAAATCGATAATTCTCAAACTAGGCTTCCCAAATTCAATATTGATTTTACCCAAAAATCAAAAGCCTTTCCAAATCCAAAGGTTCCCAAAACCTTTTTCCCAAAATCCGCATATCATCCTTTATATATATAGATATATATAAAATCCTTGATAGAAATCTTTGTATCATTTTAAACTTGTATAAAATCCTTTTATACTTCAAAACACCTTCAAAAATCCTTTTCTTCTGGCAATAGATTCAACAAGGGAAGTTTCATTTTATAAAACAAAGATATTTACTTTGTTTACACAAAATCAGATGTTCAAATTTGATTACTCCTTTCAAAATCAATTCATTCAAATCCGTACGATGTACACATATCATCCGTACGCTATACCAATCTGATCGCTCACTCGATCACACAATTTCATTTTCGAACTAGTATCGTCCACCCGACTTCCTAGTGCGGACACAGATCTGATTTCTTGATTAGAAACCGTCATTCTCCTTGCATAGCTATAACTATGATAGAGAATATCCAGAACCAATCAACAATCCATATCCAGGTTTGCCGTCGAAAATCGAGTGAAAAAATCCCACTCGGATCGATATATCTATCTCGAAATTCTATGCTCGAATCTGGATCAAATCACTATGCGAATAGAATAACATACGTACACCCTACGTATTTATCTTTATTGGTTATTAGCCCAATCAATTCCATTTCTATTCACATTTACTTTGATTTCCATTCACTTACTCACAATTGCTTCAATCCATTTGGATTATCACCTCTATTCTTATCTCGATTGGGTATTTAACCAATAACAGTTTAAACTCTATCCAGTTTAAATTTATAAAATAGCTTGAAAAGTTAAAAATAGATTAGTAGTTGGAAAATAATTACTAGTTTGTAAAATAGGTGTAAAATAGTTAGAAAATAGTTACAATAATTATAGAAATTTTAAATAATTGCAAAATAGTTGAAAAATAGTAATTAGTTATAAAGTAGTTGTAAAACAGTAATTAGTTTATAAAACAGCTGGAAAATTGTTAAACAGTTTCAAAAATAATTGTAAAACAAGTATAAGATAGTTTGGCTTTTAAAAGAAAGGTTGTATATATAATGAATAGCTTGAAAAAATAGTTTTATATTAAAACAATTTATATTAAAAATAGTCCAGAGTCAAAACAGCTCACTTCCCAATCTCTATTCTCATCAATTCAATTTAAATTTCCACTTTCATTTAAATTGACCCAATTCCAATATAAATAACTTCAATTTCCAATGAAATTGATTTAACCTCAATTCAAGTTGAATTAACCTCAATTTCTTTCCAACTACAATTCAAATTCCATTTGAATTTAAAACTATTCAACTTTAATTACAATTCAAAATTATTCAAATCAATTCGGAGTACTAATTTCAAATTCGACCCTCTTCAATTTCAAATCGTTTCAATTTAATCCAATTCAAATTTTCCATTTGAATCTTATACTTATACATCTTCAATAATTAATTCAAATCAAATTCAATTTTGGATTAATTCAATTTCAATCTCAATCTTAAATCATCTCGAATTATATAAATCCGAGTTAAATTCACTAAGGTTGGTTTAACCCTTTAAACCAAGTTAACCTTTATTTAAAGCTTTTAAACAATTTAATTTCTGAGCTCAAATTTCTAGAATTTTCATTTTAATTTATCTTTATTTATGTATCTCAAGGTTCAAATAAGAGTTCAATACAATTTTATTTTAAAATTTTAATTTATTATTAAGTTTTATCTTCTAGTTTGAAGCTGGTTCTTAAACAAGTTTTATTTACAATTCAATTATTCAAATTTATTCTATTTATACAATACCATTCTCAATTTAAAGATTTTCATTAACAATAGGATGATATCATTCAATTTATTTTTAAACGTCCATCCATTTTCAATTTTTAAATCTCAAACCTGTTTTGAGATCACACAAATTCCCAATTCAAAACAACCATTTAACTTTCCAAGTTAAATTCCAATTTACTTAAACCAATCAACCTTACTCAATTTGAATTCCCGCTTCAACTTCAAAATTCATTCCCTCTTATAAGTTCAAAACTTATCACTTTGGGTTTTTACATCACACTTCAGGGAAAAATCAAAACTCAACCTCTTAGAGTTTATTTCAAAATATCTTTGATATCATGTATATCCATACATATATACATATTTATTTCTTGGCCCTCCCAGCCATGTTCTAAAATTTTAAACCACCTTTGGTTTTAAATTCAAATTAAATTTCAAACAACCCATTGTTTGTAACAAGTCCCAGTCATCCAAATAATACTTATTTATTATTATTATTATTTTTCATTATTTTGAAACAAAAATTTTTAATTCTGGGATCAGATTTAGAATTTCATTTTCAAGTGATTTAAATTTTAATATGGTTGTATTTCCGTTTTTACTTAATTCCAATTCAAGACTTCAATTTGGTCGCATTATATTACTTCTTAATTTTAATTTCAATAATTTAACAGCCAATCGCTTTAATATTGATTAGAATGAACTATTTCATTATATATCAAAATATACTTTTATATAAAACCATTATAATCATTATATAACAAAATAACAAGTACGCTCTCTCATATATATATATTCAACTCATTCTAGAGTACTTTGGACTCTATTTAATGGGTAATCCCCACCAGAGCCAAGGTTCTCGCTTAACCTTTCTGTTCTGATACCAAATGTAACGACCCGAAAATTTCAAACCCGAATTCCAGATAGTTAGAAAAAGAAGAAAAGATAGAAGAAGAAGAATCGAAACACCAAACATCTCACATTCGCAGCGGATAAAATATAATAATAAAGAATAACAGTTTACAAAAGAATACTATATCTGTCGATTACATTTAATATACATCAGAGTTTCACATTTACACAGTCACTGAACATATACAATTATCGTGTCTCAGATTTACAATAATATAAATACAGCGGAAATACTCTATACGCTCTTGCCATCCAGCTCGCCTCCAGAGCTCCAGAACGTACCTACCTGAAAATCTGTAATACTCGGTCTGACCCGAGCATTACACCAAAGTAACACCCGGGTCAGGCTGGAAACCAGCGTGAGTAAACCCAACTAACTTGAAATACCAAAGCAAACCACTTATATAAACTCGGGGTAACTTATATCAATCTAACCAATTCTCAATTTTCTATAGACAACACTTTTTCCACATATCAACTTCTAAGTACCAAACTTAGATAAAATAATCTAATTCACTTAAACCATTTCATTCCAGCCTATTGATTTCACAAATCAATTTATAAAAATTGGAAGTGGTTTCGAGTATTTCCCAACTCCCGACCCCGGTCTCTTCGAAACTCATGTTATCCTAACCCAAGATATTCAAATAAAATACACAACATTTCATATCAGAGATATTAACTCATCCAAAACATCCAATACCATTCAATCATCCATAGCAAAGCTTAATCACACAAATCAGTTCAATTCATTTAAATTGAATTTCAAACCTCAGTCACTTAGATTCCTTCATTAAATATTAATTAATTTCAAATCAATTAATTAATCAATCCTTCATTATTCATCTTAATTAATCACACTGGATTAATTATCTTCAATTACATTAAAGTAATTATTTTCAATTAATTTCACAAGATCAATTATTCTTAACCCAAAATCAATTAGTTAATTACTACATAAATTAATTAACTATATTAATTACATTAATCCTTAATTAATTAATTTCTCATAAGTCACTTATTATGGATTAATTAATCTTAATTAATCAAATCTTTAATTACTTCATTAATTTTGTAAGTTATTGATTTCCAATTATATTTCCATTTATCTAAATCTAAATTAATTATATTTGTTTGCACAAAAAATGGCAAACACCTCCAAGTCGTATGATTTAGTTGATTATATATGGTTCTTAGCGATTTGGGTGATTTATGCGAATATATAAAATAGATGGACTGAACTGTAAAAGACACACAGATTTATAGTGGTTCGGCCAGAACGTGCCTACGTCCACTTTATATGTTATTCTCCTTTTTCTCTTCAAATTACAAGTACAAAGCTTTGTATACAAGTATATGAAAGTTGTTTGAAAGTTCTGTCTGTGCTTGAGCTCTCCAACTTGTCTGCCATTGTTGCACCCCTGCCCCTCTATTTATAGAGTGAGGTTGGGGGCAGGGGTCTTGGATGTATACAGCTGCTGGTGGGCCTGGGATGATGCAATCTGGCCTGGAAGTGTTGGTCCGGAACGCCTTGGTTCAGTGGTAGGTGGTAGATGGTTTGGTTCGGCAGTGGTTGCGGGAGAGGCTTTTGGATCGGTGTCCACCTGGTTCGGTGGTGGTTGGAGCAGTGGTTCTATGATTCGGTGGTAGGTGGAGTAGGTTGGTCCGGTAGGCGTTGGTCTTGGGTAATGGTTCGGCTTGGATTGGTTCGGCAGTGCTTGGAGTTGGTTCGGCAGTTCTTGGAGTTGGTTCGAATTGGGGTTGATCCGGCAGTGCTTGGATAGGTAATGGGAGGGCGGAGTGTGGTTCGGTCGTCTTAGGCCGGTAGTGTGCTAGTTCGGCTGAAACTTACCCAACACTTGCCCCCCCAAAGTAGGGCATGTGTATGCACATGACATGCTTTGTTTTTGGCTCGGATATGTGTGCCGAACCAAATGGTCCGGTCGTTCGTAATTGCCTATAAGTAGGGGCCTTGTGCTTCCATTATTCCTTACCAGCCGAATCAAATCCTTGTCATTGCCGGTCCAAACATATTAGCCGAATCAAACGTGTTAGCCAAATCAAACATGTTAGCCGAATCAATCCTGGTTTTCTCCGAATCAGGTGAGTTCCCCCTCTTTTCTGCCGAATGAGTTTTTTACCGAACGGACTTGTGGATTTCGAGTACCGAATGGAGCCATATACTTGAACAGCCGGATGGGTTCGTGGACCCTGAGTACCGGACGAAATGATACCGAATGAATCTAAAAAACTTGGCTGTTTTATATTCCTACATCCTACGTCCGAATAACGTACTTTTGATTTTTTGTTTGCAGATAAATGTCTCACAAAGTGGAAACCCGATCAAAAAAGAAAAAATCTACGGACAGAAGTGAGTCTTCCGCCGTGTCCCCAGTCCAGCCGGGAACAGCGCGACATGGACCTGCCCCGAGGTCATTAGTGGACGGATATGGCCCTCAAGAGCTTCTGAACTCTCCTCCCGATTGCTTTCCGAGCTCCCTCAAAGAAGGGCAACTTGATGTCATCGCTCGCTCCTTTGGGATTGACAGGGCGAGTATGCTATTGCCGGGAGATGGTGTGATGCCGTATGATCCTCCTGAAGGATATTTCGCTTACAGCCGATACCATTGTATGTGCGGGGCCATTCCCCCAATCAATGCCTGGATAGTCAGCTTCCTTACCTATTTGAAGGTGGCTCCATTCTAACTTCAGCCCAATTCCTATGCTATCCTGGTGTGCTTGTTCATCATTTTTCAGAGGAAATATGGGCGTCCCCTTCCAACCAGGAGATCCAGTATTTGTACAACTTGAGAGGCTATAAGAAGGGGTCTCCATACATCAGCTTGGAAGCGGCCGTGCCCTTCAAGCCGGTCCTGAATTTGTATTCGAAGCTCAGTATGTTCAAGAAAGAATGGTTCTTCATCAAGGATGACTCTATTTCCTTCCGTCTTTTTACTTCCGGCTGTAATTTGAACTTCATTTATATTTTCCTTGTCTCGACCGCAATGCTTCTTCTTATATGCTTTTATTTCTTGCTAGCGACAGGTGGCTTTGCGGTTGTGGAGAATGATTCCTTGGCTCGGATGGCTGCGGAAATAAAGGCCATTTCGGGATGGGATAGGTCGGCTTCTTACCTGATCAGGAATGCCACTCTCCTAGAGTACAACTTAATTCTGCCACGTCAATCTGTGGTTATGCAGAGAGATACAGCCGAGGAGAGGGCTGCCAAAGCTAAAGACGGGGTCACTGCGAAGAGTAGCAAGAGGAGACCTTTCTCGGTACCTCCAGTCGTCAGGGGGAAGAAGCTCAAGAGATCCGATGGACCTTCCCCTAGCACATGCCCAGATGTTCCGGAGGAAGAGGATGTGGAGGAGGGAGAAGGCAAGGATGAAGGAGGCGAAGCGGAGGGGGGAAGTTGTAGAGAAGGTCATGGTGATGAGGGTAGCGAAGGGCAGAGCGGCGATGGCACCGGGGCTTTGTCTTTGGGGCAAGTAGGTGAGATTCAAGAGTGGACGGATGAGGCTTTCCACCAGGATTTTGAGGGGTCGGAGGAAGGATCGGCCTTGGTGGAGAAAGCTAAGAAGGCGGGCAAGGCCGGAACTGGTGCCGATACACCAACTAAAAGCCCTTCAACCAAGGCAGCTCCGGCGCTTCAAGGTGAATTTTCGACTCCTCTTTATTCTTCTTAACTTAACATTTTTCTCGGATTATAGTTTCACGCATGCTTGTAACACTTGATTTTTATTCCAGGAACGGGTAAGGTGGCCAAGACATCAGATATTCGGCATCGCCTCGAACAGTACAAGCTACTCAAAGCTTCTGCCAAACCGAAGCCGTCGACTAGCCGCCCCGGAGATGTAGTTGGCTATCGCCCTCTTCTCGGAGTTATTGAAGAAGATACGCAAAAGAGGAAGAGGGGCCGATCTTTGTTTGAACCTTTACCTAGCCCTCAGCCCCTAGTCCAGCCTATCCATGATATTACTGAGGAAGATACTGAGTTTATGCCTTCTCCACATCCATCCGAAAATCCAACCGTCACCCCGATATACCACCCTGGTTTGGTTCGCAACCCATTTGCCGGCCACCCGGATCTGGACCCGAGTTCTCAGGACGTTTCTTTTGACAAGGCCACGGGTGAGCATCTTCTTTCCCGCAATCCCATGGTACGGGTGCTTGATGAGGCTAAGTCCTTAGACCTCAATTTGCTTACTACTCGGGTAGTTACCATGGGGGACGAAGCCAAGGCTAATATCGACCGGGTTGCGGAGGAGACCAGGAAGTTGATGGGGCATCATGCCCGACTGGTCAAGGCTGGAGAGGAGATTGGGAGTACCAACATCCGACTACGGTTAATGATTTTTGACTAGGCCAAGCAGCTTGCCGATCAGGCCATTCAGATTTCTCAGCACGAGGCAACCTCCAGGCGGTTGAAGGAGACTATGGAAGAGGCCAGCAGGGCGGAATTGCGAAAAATGGAGGCTGTCTGCAAGGGGTGGATTGACATGGCCATTGCAACGGTGGACGAGGTCCGGAAAGCGGATCTCGAGCAGGTAGAGGAACTATCTAGGAGGCTTGAATCCGCTGAGCTCGCTCAAGCTAAGCTAAAGGAGGAGATGGAGGAGATGAGGAGATCTCTCCAGGCTGACCGCTCGAGATACCGATCGGAGAGGGATGTTGCCATTGCTAAGTTGCTGTCCTCCGAGGCCCGGGTAAGGGAATTTGAGGAGAATGAGGGGATGATGGATGAGATGCTCCAGGACATGTACTTCCGGACCTAGAAGCAGGGCGGCTTATCCTGGATGGATGATTACCCCCGGGTTATGGCTAGGATTTATCTTCGGGCTTTGGAGGATGCTAAGGCTGATGCGGGTAAGGAGGGTGGTGCGACCTTCAGGATGGATGCGGTCACGGCCCAGTTTACTGAGGAGGAGAAAGTGGCGGTGAAGGAGGGCATGCGGCTGCTTACCGCTGAGGAAGTAGGTGTGCAGTTGGAGGACGATGACCAGGGAGCGGATGTTGGTAAGTCTTCCTTTTTAGTCTTTTCATGATTTGATTGCTTATCTTTCATGACTATTGATGGATTCTCTTCTGAATTGGGCAGGCGGGACCTCTGGAGTACATGCGGGGATTGCTAACCCTGCAGTTAAGTAGATCCGGATGGCTGGCAGGATAGAGGCGGAGCCCCGATGTAGTTGACTCTTTTATTTGGTCTGCTTGACATTCTTGTATATACTAGTCTAAAACATTATTGTATTTTCAGGCTGTAATTATGTCATTGCAACGAACGTCTCTATGTAACTTTATAATATAAGCAGATTCTGTCATATTCGAATGTGGTTGTTATTTTGATATGTTGCATAAGAAATACAGCTGCGTGTTTATGCATGTGATTTAATCGTATTTGATGCTAAGTTTCTGCTCAAAATATTATTTCATGTCTTGCAATGTCAATATGATGTGCGAATAAATTAAAGCTACATATTTGTATACAAGAGAAGAAAGTACCGCCCTTCGTGTTTTAGTTGTAGAGGGTTGCTTTGGATGTCTTGCGTGACTGAGTATGGAATGTAGCTGAGTGTTCCGTCATCCGGATGTGAGTTCATATTTCCACAAGCGAGAGTTTCCCTATTTTGTGACCTGTACTTTAGGGACCGTTATATAGGATAGGAGAAAAGTTTTTAAATGAAATGAAAATATGAGAAACAGTAAAACTTCCAATCACGGAAGGCCGTCGATATGCTTAAGTTCGTGGCAAACGGGTTTTGTAGTCACTTTCCCTAGCTGTGGGTCTTGGAGACATTTGTCACCCATCTTACGCCTCCGCGGGGAGTTTATCTTTTTTACCACAGTCGCACTTAAGACATATCGGAGCCGAGACCGCGCAAAGTAACTACCCGAGCCATTATGGCCCGTAATCGTGGGTATTATTCGATTTACTGTGGCCGGCTAGCGTGGGTGCCGATCGTCAACCGTGAAATACCCCTGGCTGGCCACACCTTATGTTGGGGCTTAAAGTAGGTTCACAGTTGCCGGCGAGCCGAACGCCATAATGAGCTGCCATCGGCTATAGTCGGCCTTCTTGATGGCTTATAATCGGCTCATTACAGTTGGCTTTGATGGCAGTCGCGAACAATGAGTTAACCCGCAGCAGAGGGATGCTGGAGCAAAAGTGTCTCATTGGCGAGTGCATAGATTCGCATAGTACCTGTTGGGTGTTGTCCAGGTGAGGTTGTGCCGTGAAGTGTCCAGAATGGAAATGTCGTTATGCAGGATTTTGTTCAACAGAAAAGGATAAAGCTTAACAAGCAGCCAAGATATAAAGGAACAAGTTAAAAAGAGACAAGATTTTTAAAGTGGTTCGGCACGAAAATGCCTACGTCCACTGATTCTCTTTGTTAATTCACTTCATATGGGCAGTACAAGTTAAGAAAAGTATCGACGGAGGTGTTGGATGTTCCATGCCCTCTGGAACACATCTCCGTCCACTGTTGACAAAATATAAGCTCCGTTGTGGAGATCTTTATGAATTACATAGGGTCCATCCCAAATTGGATCTAGCGCTCCGGGCGCGGAAAGATCCGCTTGAGGACAAGATCTCCTTCTTGCAAGCTGCGGTGCTTGACTTTGGAGTTGTATTGTGCTGCCACTTTTTTCTTGTGAGCTATTGCTTTGAGTGCTCCATCGTTTCTTATCTCCTCAATTAGATCTAAAGACATGTGGAGGAGTTCTTCGTTCTCTTCTGGGTTGTAGTGGATCCTACGGTGGGAACGCACTACAGTTTCAACTGTGAGCATAGCCTCTAATCCGTATGCCAAAGAGAAAGGAGTATGCCCTGTTGATGTTCTGTAAGATGTGCGGTAGGCCCAAAGTGCCGTAGGAAGTTCATCCACCCAAGCGCCTTTTGACTTTTCAAGTTTCTTCTTGATTAGAGTTTTGAGGATTTTGTTGACAGCTTCGACTTGTCCGTTTGCCTGGGGATAAGCCACAGATGAGAAGCTTTTGTGAATTCCGTGCTCTTGGCACCAGTCGGTGAATTCCTTGCTGTTAAATTGAAGTACATTGTCCGATATGATTATGAGTGGAACCCCGTACCTGCATAAAACATTTTTGATCAAGAAGTTAATAACTTTTGCCGAAGATATTTTATTTAGAGGCTCCGCTTCCACCCATTTGGTGAAATAGTCAACTGCCACTATGGCATATTTGGCTCTGCCTCGGCCCACTGGTAGTTCGTCAATTAAGTCAATTCCCCATATTGCGAAGGGCCAAGGGCTGGTCATTTGAGTAATCTCATTTGTGGGTAGTCGAGGAATTTTAGCAAATTTCTGACATCTGTCGCATTTTTTGAGAAGTCCAAGGTGTCTTTGTTTAAGGTGGGCCAGTAATACCCATATCGGAGTATTTTCTTAGCTAGAGTCTGCCCTCCGGTGTGATCTCCGCAACTCCCTTGATGGATGTTGGACAAGACTTCCCTGGCTTCCCTTCCAGCGATACACCTTAATAAGGGATTAGAGAAGCCGCGCCAATAGAGGATGCCTTCTTGTAATGTGTAGCAGGAAGCTTTCCTTAAGATTTTCTTGGCTTCGTTACGCCCGTCGGGCAGTGTGCCACTTTGTAAGTACTTCCGGATGGGAGTCATCTAAGTTTCCTCTTCGATTGTAGCTATCATATTCATTGGCTCGTAACTCAAGGCTAGTTGCTTTGAGATGGTTATTGTTCGGGAAGCGGTGCCGTCCTTCATGCTAGCATGCTTTGCCAGTTCGTCGGCCTCCTGATTCTCTTCTCGAAGAATGTGTTTGATTAAATAGTGATCCAATTGATTGAGCAGCAGCTTGGTCTTCTTTAGATATGCTGTGGGTCGTTCTCCTCGAGCCCGGAATTCTCCCAGTATTTGATTTACAATAAGTTGAGAGTCACTATGGAGACATAAAGAACCGACTCCAATCTTCAGGGCAAGTTTTAATCCGGCTATCACTGCTTCGTATTCTGCGTCATTGTTGGTGGTAGCGAATTCCAACCTTAGGGCGTAGTGCAGCTTCCTTCCCCTGGGGGTGATTATTATAACACCTGCCCCCGAGCCTTGTTCATTTGATGCTCCATCTACGAAGAGATTCCACTTGATATCTTCTGCTATTTCAGATTGCTCCTTACCTTCGTTAGTAGTGAATTCGGCAATGAAATCAGCTATGGCTTGCCCCTTGATAGCGGTGCGAGGATGGTAGGTGATATCATATTAACTCAGTTCAATGCACCACTTAAGTAGTCGCCCAGAAGTGTTGGGACGATGGAGTACCTGCCTTAACGGTTGATCGGTTAAAACTCTGGTGGAATGAGATTGGAAATAGTGTCGCAGTTTCCGTGACGTGATTATCAAATAGTATGCTAGCTTTTCAAGTTTAGGGTATCTGGCTTCTGCCCCTGTAAATCTCTTGCTTACAAAGTATACGGGCCGCTGTGCGCGGTTGTCTTCTCTCACCAAAGCGGCGCTTAAAGCATGGGACGATACAGCAAGGTATAGGTATAGTTCCTCGCCTTCATTTGGAGTTGAGAGTACTGGTGGTCTCTGGAGGTGTTCGATTAAGTTAAGGAAGGCTGTCGAGCATTCGTCAGTCCATTCGAACTTTCCTTTGTCTTTCTTTAGAGCTTCAAAGAAAGGGATGCATTTGTCGGTTGCTTTAGAGATGAATCTGCTTAGGGCGGCCACTTTCCCGTTTAGGCTTTGCATCTCTCTTCGAGTGGATGGTATCTTGATATCTTGCAAAGCCCGAACTTGTTCGGGGTTTGCTTCAATCCCCCTGGCATGGACGATGAATCCCAAGAACTTTCCCGACGATACTCCGAAGGAGCACTTTAGAGGGTTCAGCTTCATTCCATATTGGCGAAGTACTTGAAACATCTCGTCCAGGTGGTTTATATGATCGTTGGCTTTCCTCGATTTTACCAGCATGTCATCCACATAAACTTCCATAGTTCATCCTATTAGTTCCGCAAACATCTTGTTGACGAGGTGCTGATAAGTAGCTCCGGCGTTTTTAAGTCCAAAAGGCATTACTCTGTAGCAGTATAATCCCCGGTCAGTGATGAAACTAGTGTGGTCTTGATCGAGGGCATGCATAGGGATCTGGTTATATCCTTAGTATGCGTCCATAAAGGATAAGAGTTCATGTCCGGCTGTGCTGTCCACGAGCTGATCGATTCGGGGGAGTGGGAAGCAGTCCTTCGGACAAGCGTCATTTAAGTTGGAGAAGTCGATGCATGTTCGCCACTTCCCATTAGCCTTTTTTACCAGTACCGGGTTGGCGATCCATTCTGGGTAGATGGCTTCTCGTATGAAGTTATTGGCAAGTAGGTTCTTTACTTCTTCCTCGAGGGTTGCTGATCGTTCTGCCCCCATGCTTCTCTTTTTCTGCTTTACTGGCACCTTGGTGGGATCGATGTTCAGCACGTGGCATGCTACGTCTGGGGAGATTCCTATCATGTCAGCGTGCGTCCATGCAAATAAATCCATGTTGTGGCGAAGAAAATCAATGACTTGATCCTTTAATTCTTCTTTTAGTTGAGATCCGATTTTCAATAGTCTACTTGAGTCATGTTTGTCTATAGCTACGAATTCCATAGCCTCTGCAGGCTCGGCGGTGGCCTCCTCCTCTTTGTCCCTGGGGTCTAATTCATTAAAAGGATCACTGGTATATCGAAGAGGAGGGGCTTTCTTTAGTTGCTATGCTTCCAAGCTTTTCATGCAGAGAGTAGTCTCTGCATTTTTCCTTTTATCTTTTCTGCGGTTATTGCGAAGTTCAGTTACATAGCAGTCTCGAGCAGCGTCTTGATCTCCCTCTATTTCTCCTATTCCATTTTCTGTTGGAAATTTCATCTTCAGACACCATGGGACTAGGACAATTTGGAAGTCAGACAAGGCTGGTCTTCCCAAAAAGGCGTTGTAGGCCGAGTGGTTCTCTATTAGTACAAACGTTTGTTTTCTCACAACAGAGCGGGTATGACTTCCTATTTCAACAAAGAGGTCCAGTTGCCCGAGGGGCATCTTCGCATCTCCAGTGAAACCATGCAGTGGTTTGTTGCAGGGAGACACATCCTTCATTGACAGCTTCATTTTGTTGAAAGTATGCTTGAATAGGATATTTACTGAGCTTCTAGTGTCTACTAAAATTCGGAAAACTTTGGCTGGGCCGAACCAGGCAGAGATGACCATAGGATCCATGTGTGGGTACTGCCTTCCCTCTAGATCACGCCTACTGAATGTAATGTCGTCATTCTCTTTCCGTTTCGGGTGGCGTTCTTCCATAATAGAATTAACGTAGCCTTCATCGTTTCTAAGTGACTTACCGTATCTTTCCATCTCTGCCCAGCTTCTATCGGCGATGTGTGGCCCCCCTGATATGGTATGGACCACTATCTTCTCTTGACTAGAGCCGGTGGTGTTGCGATTTCCTCCGCCTACTTCTAGGAGGGGTAGCCCTGGGTTTTCATTGGCGGGAGATGGAGTCCTGTTCTGGCTTTTTATATAGCGTTCCAGTCTCTTCCTTCTGATGTGTTCTTCAATCAAGCCCGGAGATGGTGACATTCATTGGTGTCATGTCCATGAGATTCGTGGAAGCGGCATAACTTTCCAGACTTGAGTGCGTTATCTGACTCCTTCTTGTGCGGGGGGCGCTTGTATCTAACTTCGTCTTGGGTGGCTAGGAAGATGTTTTCGATTGTTTCATTCAAAGGAGTGTAAGAGTCAAATCTTGGTCCTGGTCGATATAAGTGCTTTTCTCCCTTCTTTCCTCCAGCATTGTCTCTAGAGTCATTTCTTCGAACATCCTTTGCTGCAGCGGGAACCCTGTCTGGAGCTGTCTTAGCCTGTTGCCCTGATTGCCTCTCAGTGGCAGCGTCTTCAAGTTTCATATATTTTCCAGCTTCATGGAAGAAATCAGGTAAAGTAGCTGGTTTTTCCTTGGTTAGTCTTCTAGGAAATTTAGTATCCGGATGTACACCACTGCAGAGGGCCATTAGGATAAGTTTCTCGTCGGCATCTTGGACTGCGGTCGCTGCGGCGTTGAATCGGGTCAGATATTGCTGCACTGTCTCTCCGAGTTTCTGTTTGATATTAGATAAGGAATAAGCGTCATTGGGTTGTTCCACATGAATGCGGAACTGGCTGATGAACTTTTCTTTCAACATTTCCCATGAGCTGATGGACCTTGGGGTAGGTGGCAGAACCAGGAGGTAGCTAGATCTGCCAAGAATAGCGGGAAGCATTTACACAACACTCCCTCTTTTGCTCCGCTCATGAGAATATGCTGGGTGTATCTTTGTAAGTGTATGATGGGGTCAGAGGTTCCCTTGTAAGGTTCCATTGTTGGCATCTTCCATTCCCGGGGGGATGGCAGTTTCGATATTGCGGGTGAAGGGGCTGGTTACCCTAGCACCTATCCCCCGATTCCTTTGGTCCCGTTGGAGGCATTCTCTGAACAATCGTGCCATCCTTTCATCCGAACTTGGAGCGGATAGAAATGAGTTTGGTTCTTCCCTGCGGGATTGATTCCTTCCAAATGACCTGTAGGGATGGTATCGTCTGTCACTCCTAACATTCTCCAATGGCCGCCTCTGGTCTTCCGGGGGCATGCAGGGTCAGCCACAGTTGGCATTTGCCTTGATCTTCCCCTGTTGGGCTCTGTTCTCAGCACTTCCTCGGGTCCAACTTCGGGCTGGACTCCAGCTCGGCCCCGTCTACTGGTGTTTCCATGGTTAGGTAGCATGACAGGCTCAGCTACATCCGACCCCTGCCTGGTACCTCCCCTGTTAGGTTCAGTTCCAAGTGTTTCCTCGGGTCGGAATTCAGGCTGAGTCCGGGTTCGGCTCCTACCATTGCTATTCCTGTTGTTAGCCTCTTCGAAGAAGAAAGACCCTTGTCGTCTCCTAGATCCTCAATACTGGGACTCACCCCATGATTCAGTGTTGCGGTTGGTTTCTTCAACATCCCTTAAGCGTGACATGAGTTGATCCACTAAGGCTTCTTGTTGAGATGCGAAGCGGTTAGTTACTTCAGCCACAACCCTGTCTAGATCCGTCCTTGTAATTGGTTGTTCCGTAGCAAGGGCTGTCGGATTCGCCTGATTTAAATTTGCTGTTGGAACCGGACGATTGTCTTGGTCTCTGATCACTGGATTAGGGATATTGCCAGTTGCGAGGTTCTTTCCTTTGTTAGCATCTTTCTTCCGTCCGGGAGGCATGTTTATCAAGCAATGAACGATGCTAATAGAAAAAAGGTTAAGTGGGAGAAGCTGAAGCTTCGAGCTCCGCTCTCAATGAAAGCACCAAAAATGTTTGCACAAAAAATGGGCAAACACCTCCAAGTCGTATGATTTAGTTGATTATATATGGTTCTTAGCGATTTGGGTGATTTATGCGAATATATAAAATAGATGGACTGAACTGTAAAAGACACACAGATTTATAGTGGTTCGGCCAGAACGTGCCTACGTCCACTTTATATGTTATTCTCCTTTTTCTCTTCAAATTACAAGTACAAAGCTTTGTATACAAGTATATGAAAGTTGTTTGAAAGTTCCGTCTGTGCTTGAGCTCTCCAACTTGTCTGCCATTGTTGCACCCCTGCCCCTCTATTTATAGAGTGAGGTTGGGGGCAGGGGTCTTGGATGTATACAACTGCTGGTGGGCCTGGGATGATGCAATCTGGCCTGGAAGTGTTGGTCCGGAACGCCTTGGTTCAGTGGTAGGTGGTAGATGGTTTGGTTCGGCAGTGGTTGCGGGAGAGGCTTTTGGATCGGTGTCCACCTGGTTCGGTGGTGGTTGGAGCGGTGGTTCTATGATTCGGTGGTAGGTGGAGTAGGTTGGTCCGGTAGGCGTTGGTCTTGGGTAATGGTTCGGCTTGGAGTTGGTTCGGCAGTGCTTGGAGTTGGTTCGAATTGGGGTTGGTCCGGCAGTGCTTGGATTGGTAATGGGAGGACGGAGTGTGGTTCGGTCGTCTTAGGCCGGTAGTGGGCTGGTTCGGCTGAAAACCCAACAATATTAATTAAACCACATTATTAATCATACTTGATTTATCTCCACCTGAAATGGTCTACCTTTTTATTTACTTCATTAAATAAATTAATTCTCCTTAATTTAGTTATCTTAATTTCAAGGCAATCATATTTTATTAATTGAATTACATAACTACTTATTAAACCACCAAATGATCATTCTAATTAATTTAAACTTAAATTAATTAACCCAAATCATTAATTAATTTAATTAATTATTCATTTAAATTATCCTACCTATTTAATGAATCACCAATCATTAAACCTTTATTGATTTTGAACTAAACTATTTCCTTATTTACGATTTAAGTTTAAAACTATTTAAAAATCCAAATGCTTCGAGTCAAACAACAATTAACTCGAGAATCAACCAAAACCGAAGTCACATCATCATCAGTGTACATCCAATCAACTTAGACATTCAACCAATTATTTAAATTTAACCATATAAATTTTAAATAGAAATCCAACAGAGTGAGATTTACTCACCTTTGATTTTGCAATCCAAACCAACCAGCTTGTTTTCTTCACGATTCAGACCTTGTATAAACATTGTATGGTTTTATTAATCAATTGACATACCCTAAAAATAAATTATCATTTAATAAATTTGATTGACTAGTTTTCCTTTAAAAACCCTTTACTTAAAAAAATAGATTATAGATTTCAAAATTCTAGCTTTTATAAATTTTCAAACACTTTAAAATTTTCATATATAATTTCAAAGTCTTTTATACATACGAGTATATATGCATGTTCAATGGGCATGCATAAATCACAAAGTGGATTAATTCATTAACGTGTTTTTGTAGCATTATCACATACTATATAAAGTACGACATAATATAATATCAATTGATAAAAAAAATTTGCAAAGACAAATTAAAATTCTGAAATAGGATAAAAAAGGAAAAATAAAAACAAAGAGAAGAGGTATGTTAATTATACTAATAACAAATATGAAGGAAAAAAAACTAAATTGCATATTCCAAGAAGTATCATCATCATCTTCTATTCTATAGGACTTTGACAATGAGTTTATTAAAGAAGTAAAACATAAATTTACCGGTGTTATATTATTGTTTTTAGCTTCACCGTTGTTCTAATAAATCATAAACCATTTATTGAAATAAATTAGATAATATAATAGAAAATCATATTATTAGTAGGATATCCAAACTACAAATTGCTTTTTTTATGACAAATAGAGTTTATAGATTGACTCACTGTACTAAGACTATGGTATATACTACCATGTGGGAGTTTACAAATACAATCTTTATTATTATTTGTTAAAAAGAAAATGGTAACTTGTCAATGGTCATTACCAATATTTTTGAAATCGAAAATCATTAATGCATTTAACAATGATGTGGTACTAAAGACACCGTACTTTATGCTTTCGATCACAAAAGTTGACGATTAACCAACCCATGTCCTTTGCTGGTCCCGGTGGTTGTTCGTCGACTGGAGTGTAAAAAGTATTTTAAAAAAGGCCAGTAGTCGAAAGCACTAAGCTAAGTGCCTATAGTATTTGCAAAAAGTGTCGTACATTGGACAAATGAAAAAACATCAAAAAAATTCCATGATTACTGGTACTTGCAGCAAATCAATAAAAATAACAGCAAAAGTATGTCGTTAAAATTCAAGGACTTATTTTTAACCAAATAACGTTTTCATTAACTTCCCTAAAAACCAACTTGGTGTCTGTGGAAGAAGCCTTCGAATAATTATTAACAGGACATAAACAATAAACACAATAACAAACTGCGGTCCTAGTGGGAAATCTCTATACCCCTTTATTTATAGGCATCATCGTCATAAGATAATTGATCAAGGCTGTTTGCCAATGTTACTCACTTGTGTACTGAATTTGTTGATAAAAACATAAATATATATCTATAATACCATATTAGGCAAGACGATATATATACTAAACAAACATTTTATTTGGCAACATTTCATTTCAACCTGCATGAGAAACATGCTAATAAATTACAAAGTCATGGCCTGAACCATTAAAATCATCATAATTGGAGGCGGATGGTTCAACAGCAGTCTCACCATCGCAGAATCCACGTAAAACATCATCATCACTGTAATAGACTATTTCCACCAACTGGCCCATTGTGGGAAGCAGAGGATTTTGGTGCGTTCATAACCAAACGGGCCATCACACATATATCCTTTTATAATTTACTCATTCAACCTACTTTCTCTTTCAACCAAACACATTCCATTTTCAATCAACTTCTTTCCTCAAATGTTCCATCTGCTTAGTTAAGAACAAACTCTGAGATTCAATGTTATGACCTCCTTACAAAATTTGACAATTCATTTAAAACATACTATTTAAATGTTTGAAATGATTGCATGCTAAAAATTATTGAATTGAATAAACTACTAACTAAAATGGTTAAATAATACCGACAAAATATTTCACCAATCTAGCTATCGATTAATGAAGCATGCATAAAAAAGTGGAATCAAACAAAAAAGCATTGAGGAAGATTAATTTATCAAATGAATTACTTACCAAAACTATGAAAAAGAGTAAATAAATAAGTAAAGAAACATGCATTTATAAACATTAGAATAAGAACATACGTAGATAAAAATTTGAATACAACACAAACCAAATGTTAATTTAATAGTGTTAGTAGAACTAAAACTGGAAATGGATGCTGTATTATGCAATCGGTCTCATATTGATTCCTGACCTATCACCCCAACTTCACCACCCCTCCACAACTATTGGTATATCCATGCAGCTTATACACTCATTAGTTGTGTACTTCTCTATAGTTTCCCACACCATCACTGCACAATGCGCCACCATCTGATCCAACCATAATTCCTCCACTTCTCTTCCTGAAACATCTAAAACGACATGTCATGCTTTTTACAATCACTTAGATTACATTTTCAGATATTTTTCTAAACAATACATTCGCATATAAATCTAAACATAAAGAAAAATTATAAACAAAACCATTAACATTAAACAAAGAGTTGATAGAAATAGGGAGTAAACTATGTTTTAAATTTCAAAATCAGTTTGAAGAATAGCAAGAAAATCAAAAAATGATAGCATTAAAGAATAGAAATTTGCATAAAAGAGGAAAAGAGAAATTAGTTATATAAGTAGATCGGCCATTAAAGGTGAAAGAAATATCTTTGATTTGAAGATTAAAGATGAAAGAAATAGGAACGAATCTGTGGTGGGTTTCCAACGTAAATCATGTGATATTTATAAAAATGATGGGCTAGTGGAGTGTAAAGGAGGAACTGAATCAGATAAGGGAACTAAATCATATTGTATAACTTATATATTAGAAAAAAGAAGCATAGGCCTTAACTTGGAATGTGAATTCTGTATAAATGAGTTGGCATAAGCATATAAACTAAATTCAAGTTTATATACGCACACTTTCATAGAGAAGAAAAAAACATGTGTTTAATTAATCATAAACTGCGCAATATGGACTTAAAGTCAGCTTCTTTTTTATGTAAGTACAAAATATACAACTCAAACAGCTCATCATTCACAATGTGATACATAATAATAAACTAATAGGTAGATTTTTACTAATCTAAGATACCATATTAGTTCTTGGATTAAGGAATTCTGGTATATAATGATAATGTTGAGTATGATATATCTGACACATGATTATAATTTTGTTAATGAAAACCGATAAACTCATTGATAGTAGCAATCGAACTAATTTAGTGCAAGCACAAAATTTATTAACTGTAAAAATTTAACTCTTATAATATGAATCGAACTAATTTAGTGCAAGCACTAAATTTATTAACTATAACAATTTAACTCTTATAACTGCCTCAGTTTCATTTATCAGGCGGTTATATTTTTCCCTTTATGCACTAAACTCTTATTTACCGTTAGTCGACCTTAGGCTACACATGTTGCACCCTGCAAATTATAAACATGAATTTTTTATGCTTAAATGAGTTGCTTTTCGTGCTTAAAAGAGTTACAGTCAATACTTCAAATACAATCATATTACCTTTTTATACGTAGTTGAGTTGTTTTAGTTAAGTATAACATGCACAGAGCATGGGTTTAGACTATATATCAAATTTATTTATTTTTGAATGCATAGTAATGCTAATTCTGAATCTTTATACACCTTCTAATAATAACTTGTTATTGTCCTCGTGATATGTGAACAAAGAAAAAACCATTATACCAAACTTCTAGAATCAAATAAAAAATTATAAAATCTAAACATAATCAATCATTATCTCTTAGTTAATAAATTAGCACTGAATCAATAAATTCAATACCTGGGTCTATATAATTGTGTAGCATACCACCGAAAAATGATATCATATCGTTCAACATTTGATCCACAACCACATATACTCCAAAGGCCTAAATGGAAACCTACAACTGTTTATGGATGAGGAACATAAGGTAACATAAAAATATTCAATCAGCTCAAGCAATAGATGAAGCAAACCTATCAATCAAAATCACCCTAAAATTGTAATGAAATGAAAATTTAAACTGTAAGAAAATTTTACTTTCAAAAACAATTTCAGTTTATGTTCAAAATAAAATATATGATAAAGATGTTAACAATTGCCTAACCACTAATTAAGAAGCATATGCTTCAAAGACACCATAGGCGCTAATACTTCAGCCTTCAACCAGTGATTTTTGTGAATCATGGATTAGAAATATAAACCATAGTATACTATAAATTCAAAAAACCCTAAATGAAACTATCAATTGAATTTCTAATTCAAAAACTCTATCTGAAGCCCATAAATAAATTACCTTTGAGATCCTCATCAGCTGGAAGCCATGCACAATTAAAAGCCCGTAAAAGCTCTAATTCTGGACAACATGAATAGAGTATTGTAATAACCAAATTAAAGAGGAAATCTGCAGCTGATTCATTGAAAGAACTTATCATTAAGTAATCGAGAAGAAATGTGATGGGGAGAACGATATGAAATCAAGAAAAAATGTGAAAAGGAGGAAGAAGACTGCTAAAGTGTCATTCACAGCCAAACAGGGATAGCAGGTGAAAGGTAAAGGTCCTTACCTAACATATCAGCCATAAGAAATCAAGCTAAATTGGTTATATAACGTGAATATTAACATAGAGTGCAATAAATATTGGTAAACAAAATGCTTGTGCTAACAGTTAGTAATTGGGTTGTAACTATTAGCTTATAGTCTATTTATTTTTCTCATTCTTCTGCCAGTACGCGATTCAATGGAAAATAAATAACGTCCAGGGTGAAGATGCATTTTTCGATAAAATAATACATAGTGAGTGAAAAAATGATGATCATTGCATTACACAGACGTAGTGATCTGTAGACAAATTATTGGTTAGAAATCTTGTTTCCACATAAATGAAAATCCAATTGAACTACAGTCATTTAACCCATACAGTGGAAGAAAATAAGTTCCGACGAACATTTAGGCATTTGTTATGGAATATAACTGTCAAATACGGTTCTAACCCATATCCTATCAACTGCGTTTGACTGTATAGGAAATCCCCTATTAGAGTAATAAAAATGAACAATTCATTGATCTATTTTCAGTAAAATCCCCAAATCGACTACGGAATTGAAAATTTGAAGGTAGAAACTAATGTACTGGAAATGTAATGAATATCTTAGCAAGCTAGCTTCACTTATTCTTTACACGATCATTTAAATTGTTCTCAAAAGGAAATTCTTTTACATCCAGTCACACTAACATGTCAAATCAAAAAAAGAAAAATCAGAAATACTTAATTACAGAAGAATCTAATCAAACCTCCAAGCACATCAGCTAGGACGCAACAGTTTTGTAGGCAAACCAATGTCACCAATTCTCGTTTAGTGTTAATCAAATCGTCTAAAATCCTGCTGATACATATTGAATAATTATTGTGAAGACATCTTGATCAATGATAACTGCTCCCTTTGAGGAAAACAAAAGTCCGTTTGAATCAATTATTGTGGTTTTACATAATCCATTTCTTTATTACGATTAACATATATTGAAGTATTAAACTTGTGCGTATGCAAAAATAGTCTTGCATGCTTCAAATACATTAACCAATGTACAATCAGCAGATCTAACCTTGGTTGGTAGTAGATCAAAATTGTTCAGTCGATAATCAGAAGATCTAGAGGCGAGTTGGAGACGCTTTATAATCGCAATTTGAGATGGTAGATCAGGATTTGCTAGATCTTGAATTGGTTGATAATCAGTCGATAATCGTAGGTTAGAACGTTCGATCGCATATCGGAGTGGCAAACGTAGTTTGTGTCTACGAAGGAGATGAAATCCAATTACGTCATTTTGCAGCGATGAAGGTCTGAGAGTTATTTTTTGTTTTGTGAAGAAGCATCATACGGCATAAATAATTAATAATGGACAAAGGATATAATCGGTATTTCAAAAAGACACGGTTGATGCCCTATTCTTTGAATTCTTATTATTAGTAATAAAGATATATATATAATTTTCCTGTTTACCTATAATTAAAATAGGCATGTGAATATATATATATATATATATATATATATATATATATATATATATATATATATATATATATATATATATATTTAACAACCTAGATTCTAAAATCAAATGTAACTAATTACAGAACAACCTTACTGTTTATCTATATATATATTTTCTGATTTCTAATTTCCAGAAAAGTAAAGGTCGTTTAAAGTTAACCAGTACGATTATTTTTATTAGGTAGGTATATATATATAAACCTATACTTATACTTTTATTTTTACTTTTATTATTATTATTATTCCTTTAACCTGTATATGTAAACATTTAGTAAAAAAACGATGATACCTCACTACTGGCTTCGGAAATGCACAAAACCCTAGCCTCGACTTTGGCAAACCATCACCAAGCCTCGTGATCGAACGCCCCATAAAATCACGATTCGAATCGATCCAGAGCCTCCACGAACCCCAAAGCCTCTCGCGATTTTCCAAAACACTACGGCACTTCCACGAACGAGCGCACGATCGCCCTACTGTCGCCATCGATCTCGTCCCTACCCAGATGTGTCGCTGCTTCCATATCTCATTCACCACGCCGACGCTTTCGGGCTCATCCACCAGAAAATGATGCTGCGACCTTCAATTCGTCGTGCGCGAGTTCCAGATTGCGGGCGATCCAAGATCGCATCGTCCCTCCTTTTTTTTTGAATTCGATTTGGGCTTATCTACAGATGGATTCGAAACATTGAGGTATAGGAGAAAGGAGGAAGTTCGGCCATTAACAAATTCGAACTTGATCTGATTTTTTTTTAATATTACCTCGGCTGTTAATATAAAGGAGACGCGTTGATAATGGCGTGAAGAGGAAGGTTGCAGTGATTTACACGAGAAAGGAGGAAAGTAGGTCTGTGCGTTTCAGGAGGTAGGGTGGCTGAGTACGACATAGGGTAGTTGGTTGACAATTATAATTAATTTAATTTAATTTTTTTCCCAAAATATCTCGCTACGCATAACGCGAAATCTCAAACCCCGAACCAGACATGCCGACAAGCATTTATAAGGTTTTACTCGCGTTTCGAACACGATGGAAACTGTTTCGGAGGCTAATTCAATCATATGCGTGAGTTACGGAAGTAAACGATCAATTTTAAATTAAATCAATTAAAAAAATTCTAAGCGTTTTGAGCTGCCAGGGTCAAACGACAACTCTGATTGCTACGAAAATTGAAATCCAATAATAACTAACTATTACGGATCCAATGGAACTGGTTTCGTCGAATTCCGAGACTGTGCCTCGGAAGGCTATTTTTTTAAATATCGATTTAAACGATATATTATTAAAACCGAACAAATCAACTTTTAATTTAAATTTCAACCATTCTATTATCTTCGGTGCCATCGTTATAAATTTTATAAGCCTTCAAATTATTTTTAACGGGCTCAAAACTCCAGATTCAATAATTCACCCAATTTCAGTTTATTAAATCCAATAACTCAATTGCTAAATAATAATGATATTATTTGAATTCAAGTTAAAAATTAACTTTTAAATATTTTGAAATCAATTAATTATTCCAATTTAAATTGTTAGAAATTCCGGGTCGTCACAAGTAAGATCCCTCATCATCGAGAGGTTGAGCTGTGATCCTATTTTCGATACCCGTGACGGGTCATCGTGGCTAACTATGATGTCAATCGTCAGTTCAGCCGGCACTGCCTTGGCTTCTTTGGGTTCTTCATCGTCGTCTCTCCGATCTATATCTTTATATAATCGATTGTGTTGCCCAAGCCAAGGCGCTAGTTTTCAATCTTCAACAACATGGATGCAGATGGACTTGTCCACACCCTTTTCCTTCTCTCTTCGCCAGGCCTCTCTCAGCTCGGCCACATAACAAGCATGACCAGTAGCTTGATCGACATACACTATACCAACACCATTGTCCGTCGAAAATTTCAAAGTCAAGCACCACAGGCCCAAAGCTGCCCTAAACTCAGCCAGGGTCGGTCGATCTAGGAAAACATTATACGGGGAATCAACGTCCAAAACAATGAAAGGTAGGATCCGCAATCTCCTACGTTTACCTTCACCTAACTCGACTGGCAACTCCACATAACCTACCGCTTTAGTAGCCATGCCATTAAAGTCATGTATACGGGCCTTAAATGGTTTTAGATCCTTAGTCTCCATCTTCATCTGATCATATGCCTTCTTAAAGATAATATTAACTGAACTCCCACAATCGATCAATATTCTCCTCACAAGCGCCGGTCCGATCATAGCTAAGATAAACATTAGATCAATAGCAGGTGCCTCCACCTGATCAGCATCCCTACTCCTGAATACTATATCATCCATTATCTTTCGCTATTGTTTTGCCGAAGTCCCATTCTCTATGTTCGAGCAACACTCAAAACTCGCATGTCTCAAAGAACTAGCATAATGCTTTATTTCCTGCCAACTCTTATCAACAGGATGAGGCCCACCAACTATTGTGTTTATCGCTATTTTTCCACCAATTTGAGCGGGCTCCTCGGGTCGACATGAAGCTTATCCTCGACTGTATTAGGCACCCCTATCTATCTTCTTACGGATTCATAACAAACTGCTGCAACTTCTTCTAGCGGATCAACTCTTATATAGCATCGTGGAGGTTCCTACACTCATCAGTGTTGTACCCATATGTCTCGTGAAACCGATAGTACTTTTCGATTTTCTATTGTTCTTCAGTCGATTCTTTTGGGCGCGGCTTTCGGTATTGAAAAGTATAATAGGTGGATAAATAAATGTTTTCTAAAGATGTGTTCAGGGGCGTATATTCATTATAAGTCGGGATCCTCAGCTTCCACTTTCTTGTTTCCCTCCGGCGTCCGGGATTTCCTCCTCTAATTCCTTTGGGTTGCTCCAACTTATTGTGATCATTAACTTGGACCTTTCCATAGCTCTCACTAGATTGCTTCACTACAATATTACTTTGCACCGCTTCCATGCTGGGTCCTGCAGCACTGCCACTTCTCAACAATCTAGCCTCCTCCTTTCCCATGAACTAATTTTCCTTTAAATAAAAACGTTCCAGGGTGGTTGGTGGTTTTCCTGCTAGCCAGTCACCAAACTCATATTCCGGATCAATACCTTGCATCACATCCATAAGAATGGCTTGGTCATTTGGATTACTAACTTCGATAGCAGCAACGTGGAATCTCTGCAAATAGTCCTTCAGCGACTCACCCGGAGCCTACATCACACTAGAAAATAACATCACGTCTTTCGGGCGAGTATCATGGATCCTAAACTGCTCCATGAATTTCGTCGCCAGCTCATGGAATCTGGAGATCGACCATGGAGGGAGTCTTATGAACCACATGGTAGCGATTTCGGACAGATTAATTAGGAAGCACCTGCACTTGGTTGCATCATTTGCCCTAGCCGAGTCCATCATCCACTTGTATCTCATTATGTGCTCTCGAGGGTTGGTCTTCCATTCATAAGCAGGCATTATAGGCATGCTAAACCTTCGGGGTTCTCAGCTTATAAGATGTTATCAGTAAACGGAGTATGACTCCTCGATACTCCCCAATCATCATTGGTTAAGTCTTGATTCTCCCTCATCAGCTACCTAACCGTAGTAGAAAAATCTGGAGTCTAAATGGGAGGTGCTAGATCAGTATCTGTCCTGTGTGATTGCTCCGGTTGGCACCTTCTCGGTCGGTGATCATCTAAGTGTGCACCCTGAGGACCTGCTTCATTACCACCCTGGTGAGGCAGTTGACCAGCTTCTATGCGTGCTCTAGAGCCTAAGTTTCTCACTCCAGGTTGAGCTAACTTCCTAGGTGTAGTTGAGGAGCTACCATCCCAGTCAAGGAGTCTGGATAAGCTCTGTTGGATTGTCCACGACGGCTTGTGACAAATTGCTCCGTTGCTCCGGTTTGCGCCGTTTCAATCTTGCGGCGTTTACGCCTATGGTGTTCATCTGACGAAGTTGAGATGTCAGATGATGAGTAGGAAACGTGGCTTCCACAAGAATTTTGATGTTGATGTGGAGCGATCTGGTTCATCAAGTTGGCATTTGCTTGGATCTTCTCAATAAGTTGTCTCCTGCTTTCCATGAGCTCCCTCCTTAGATCATTGAACTTGGCCCGGGTGACAGCTTCTGCATGGCTCTGGACGGCAATGGGTTCCACACCTGTATTAGCTAGTTGGTTGCTTGGTCCTACTTGCTGGACACTAGCTATCTCATTAGCATTAACGTTGTGCGAGGCAGATCTGGTATATGGGCTTGCCATCTTAGAGTTATCTTTGGAAACTCTGAATAGAAACTGCGAACTCTTGAGAACAAACTAAGATCTCCTTCCGGGGATTTCTTCAATCCAGTAGCAACAAAGTCGATCTAGTAGCCTGAGATTCAAGGTTCTCGGTGAAAGCACCAAAATGATTGCACCAAAATTGGTCACTAACACTCTACAGTAGATTTATGTAGGGAGATAAATGTAGAAAGTAAATGAAAACAGAGGAATAACACACTATAATGCAATAATTATTAAAAAAAATGAGAAACAACAGAATTATAGTGGTTCGTCGTAACTTCTTACATCCACTTTAAATGTAATCTTTATTGCTTTCTCAGCTATTGTAATACAGATACAATCACAAAGAACAGCTTGAATTCAGTTTAGAATAAAAAGGAAATGAGTATAGAAAATGTCGTAGTCTCCTCTTGGTTTTCTAAAAAAATATCCCCTAAAGTAGAAACCTGCCCCTCTATTTATAGATGGAGATAGCCTGGCTTCTCTGAGCTTGCACCTCTCTTCAGTTCTTCAAGCCTACAAACAAGGGAGTTCGGCCTACCACTGACAAACTAGGCAGACTGACCTAATCATACCGATCCCTTACCGTCGACCCGGGGTCTTCCTGATGTCAATTCGAAGTAGCTCCTACTCAGGCTCGAAGTAGAAAACATGTCGACCCCTAAAATGCTACCGACACAAAGCAAGTCCTTGAATGACTTGAAGTAGCCTATGCTCCATCCAATGCCGACCCTGTCTTGGATTTAGCATAGCCTATGCGAGTCTACTGAAGTACTGAACTGGGGGAGATACATTGCCAACCGAATAAGCTGTCGACCTCTTTGAGATGCTTCGACCCATGCCTTGCCGACCCATCCTGGCCGATCCCATCAAGGCCGTCCTCAAGTTTCCTTGCCGACCTTTATGGTCGACATGACTTAAGCACACTGACCTAAAGTGATTGATCCCTTTGTTTCATGCCGACTCGGAATAACCGACCCCTAGCCGTTCTCTATTACCGAACCATTTTCTACACCGGAAGCTTGCAAACATGCCAACCCAAAATCCCTTATACACCGACCCAAACTCATCAAGGATGACTTGAAGCAAGTGCCCTTATAACCCGAAGCAAAGCCCCTAGCGACTCGAAGTTGATGTTGAGAAGTCCCGGAGTAAACATTCCTCTGACTCGAAGTAACCCCCTCGACGACCCAGGGTAGATCATTCCTCGATCCCACTCTCATCAGCATTCGACTATAGCCCCTACAACCACTGCTTTGTAGCCAGGTCAAGGCACTGGATAACATTAGCGTAGGATAATTATATCATAACATGTCAACTTTATATAAGAAAATAACTTATAACTAATAGAGTTAGGGGTATACCCTAGAGGCAATTCTTTAGTTTGTTGTAAATTATTAGCTCTATAATAATATTTCATCCAATATTTAAGGTATTTAATTTTTTATTATATATTTGTCATATAATTCCAATATATTTAATAGAAGATCGTTAAATAATATGTTATGTGAATAACTACAAGGGGTTGAAGTCATGAGAAAATTATCACAATATTAAATAATATATAGTTTTAAATATTCCTGATCATGGTGTTTCAAGAAAGGATATCGATACATCTGTTGAGACCAGAGTATGTAATGCTCTCTAAATTATAGGCAGTTTATTACTCATGGCTGCTGGGTGGCACCAAAAGGTTACGTACTAGTAGTTATTGGATAATCATGGAATGACTCGTCAAAAGGTTTCCTTTTGGTTAATAACAATCAGGTCAAACAGGAAATCTCAAAGTTACGATATTACATAGTTCTCTCGACTTGAGAATATAGTTGAACTTAAATATGAAAACTTCACTTTGATTATAGTTAAATCATGGCATGTCGTCCATCAAACGACTATAGTTGGGTAGTGAAACACCATCCAATAGAGAGTTTGTCTCTTTAGTTGTATGAGGTTAGTATCAGGGTCAACTATAATCAACTCAAAGTAAAAAAAATGGCCATGGTAGTACGATTAATAATAAATGTTATTATTGAACCAAGGGCCCTCTTTATGGGACAACTAAGTTGAATATGGATGATATTATAATTTTAACCAAAACTAAATTCCATAAGTCCTAATGTGATATAGTGTTGATGAAGAAATTGGTGTAAATAATTATTACTAAAAGGTTCCGCTTAAATTTGTAAAATTGGATTTTACAGATGAAACTTGTAAGCGATGAACTAGGTTAAACTATCACACCAATAGTTAAGGTGACAAGCGAATATTAGTATTTAATTTTTTTAAATATCAGTCGCTGGCTGAATTCATACTTATGAGTTGCACAACCGAATCTATTCAGTCTCCAAAACACTGCTTGATTTAATTGATATATAATAGTTATAAATTAATCATATTAATTAATATTTATGAAATAATTGTTACTGTATTTATTATATTGTGGTGGGTTTCATAAAATGGAATAGCCTCTAGAATTGTTTGGGGTGCTACTAGTAATTTATTGGGTCTGTATATAAAAATTACATACGTACATATCGATATACCGTTTTGATAAAGATTTAAGTTGGATCTAAATTAAATAAATTGCTAGATGGGTTGATTGGGTTTTTAGTCCATTTTTGAGTCATAGATCGCCGGTCAATAATGAGAGGAAAGGAGGGTTTATTGGTTTCGAACTGACGAGAGAGATCAGTGAAGATATTTGTTCATAGATCTCACTATATATTCGAACCATTGGTCTCCACTTTCTTTTACTTTTATGCCTCCTCCCTCTTCATACTTGGCTGCAAATTCTCTTTACCCTCTCTCTATTTTCTTGCTTTAAACACCTCCCATTAATCCAATACTAGTAGATCTAATGTCAGCACATCATCTGGCAGCATCAAAGGGTAGGGATCTGAGAGATAATGGAGGCAATCAAGATCTAGGTGTGAATCAGAGGCAAAGCTCATTAATTAAAATTCATTTCAGTTTATACAATGATCTCAGTGTATTGTATCTTATATGTCACCTTGCATATATGCATATATATATATATATATATATATATATATATGTCAACTTGCATATATATATATATATATACACATACATATGTTTGTATATATGAATATATATATCATTGCCTGTTGTACTATATCTATATAATATTAGATACTGATCTAAATAATGCATCTTATTATTATGATCTATAATTCAAAATATATATATATCTGTGTGTGTGTGTTTTTATGCACGCATATTTGTTTCTAACAAATGATTAAAAAATTGGTTTAAAACAATTTAAATGTGTATATATAACATTATTTATTTATTTTGGACATAGATTAGTATTTTAAATGATTTATTTGTGAATCAAAATAAAATTAAATATTATGAGAATATTTTTTTATTCCTTAAATCGATTTCAAAAATAAAAAATCTAGCTGAATTAATTTTAATTCAAAATTATTAAATATATTAAATTAATACTTCTTTAATTATGTACTTTATAGATTATAATAAAATTACTTTTGGTTAAAAAAATATTAATTTGTCGAAACATATATGCATAAATATATTAATGTGTGTGTGTGTGTGTATTGTAACGACCCACTTTTCCATACACTTTAAGTTGACAATAAACCACACGTCTCCAACCCAAATTGAACGGAAAAGCGGATAGTTAGGGAAAAGAAACAAGAAAGAAGACAAGAAGAACTAACAAGTATAGAATTTCATAACGGAACGAATAATCTATATTATATAACAAATCTTTACACCAAAAACAAAACTGTAATATATATATAGACATCAATCGGAGTATACTGCCGCATTCAACACGAAAAATTATAACAACCTTTCCTCATAATTGCTAATAAATACAACCATGAATGCAATAGAAAAATAACCATATATGTGAGTACGTCCCTAGGCCTCCAGCTCATCTCATGAAGCTCCAACATCCAGCTAAACCTAGAAATATGCTCGGTCTGACCCGAGCATTGTAGGAAAACAATGCTCGAGTCAGTCTGGTAAAACAGCATGAGAACTTAAATCATAAGGAATTTTATATATTATAACTTCTAAAATCCTTTAAAATCAAAGGCATCTCATAAGACCATGCCGCACAAAAACATGGACGGGTTTTTACCTTACGATAACCAAAACCTTTATATCAGAAAGATCCAGTGATATTATAATAATGTCTAAGGGATAAAGTAATAATAATCAAGTAGCTATGATGCCAATGAGTGTACATCGCAATAATACTATGTATATAATTGAAAACTAATAAGGCTCGTTCGCTAATTGTGTAGGATTTCCATAGAGGTGCCTTCAGTACTTCGAGGAACGATCCTCCTGCACATGGATCAGAGATATCCTTTCGAAGCAGCATACATCCCTAGTGATGTACCATAGGAAAAACATAGCCGGTCTCGCTAAGACCAAGTGCATCGCTCCATGCATGCATAACAACTATAAGCGACGTCTAGGTGGAGCCTACTATACCCTATGTGTTTGTCAACCCTACTGACCATGCCTCGTATCTCTGGTTTTAGCCATTCCTGCTGATGAGGCTATGTTCGGCATTCTAGCTCATACACCTCCATCAAAATAGATCATGGAATCCCATATAGACTCCAATATCCCAACGGATCTCAGAATCACACATACATTCCCATATCTTAGTTAGATCTTGGAATCACACCCAGATTCCCATACCCCAACGGGTTTCGGAATCACACATAGATCCCAACATCTCAATATATCACGAATATCCTCCATTGACCCATATATGGTTTTCGGAGTGGTCACTAGTTCGAGTCATCTTTTACAAGTACACTCTTTTGTTTTTCGGGTGCTCCACGAAACCAAACACCGATTTTCGAAATGCTCAATACCAGTTCTTTAGTAAATAATCAGATAATACATAAAAGCGAGGATCAACCCCTAACCGTTTAAGTGAACGGATCTCCTTATCATTTTCTTAGAAGAACGAAACGAGTTTATACATACAATATAACACCATCGATGCTAACTTTACTATATAATCCCCGTGTTTCCTTTAGATATTTCCAGAGTTAAAATCCTTCGATGTTAACTGGGGAATATTTTCCAACCACTAAAATTAAGAAGGATTACATATTTAGGCCAAGATTTGATAGTCGGTTATTTAACTATCAAATAAACAACATTTAAACAAAGATTACATTTCCCATAGAAATCACTAAGCCTCTTTAAATAGATCTTTTTAAATTTGAATTCACATTTCAAATATTTGGAAATCACTTCCACCTACTTATCTCAACTGGATAAGTATATTCACAAACCACTATATTTTTGATACTTAGAAAATATAACCATATATTTATCTCAATGGTACAAGTTCATTCACAATCAATTTTGCTTTCAAAACTTAAAGACCAAAAAAAAATCTTAAAAGTAGATATGGAAAGTACCGTTCAATATCGACTATGGATCACAGCTTACATAATGGTTACGTCACTATCCCAGCGAATCCATAGTAAATTGTAGGCAATCCCTGCTCCGCGAATTATGCCATGAAAATCAACCATCTCTTTCCAAATTTCTTTATCTTATAATATTTCCAACTCTATTTATAAAGCTTCTTTATAAATCTCGAACCTATTTATGAACATTCTTTATAAATCTCAAAACTCCATTTACAAAACTTCTCCTTTTCAAATCCTTAAAACTCGTTTATAAGTTCTTTTATAAATATCCAGAACCATTTATAAAGCTCATTAACAAACCACTTTAATAAACTACTTAAGCCAACAAGGTTCCCTTGATAAACCATACATTATTTAAAATAACTTTAAATAACTTAAAATAATAAGTTATTATTTAAACATCCTACTTTTTGTTTATATTAAATCTCATTTAAAATAATAACTTAAAATCTCATTAAAACATATTAAATTACTTTTTAAACAATATTATGGTATTAATAAATTAACTTCAAAAAATATTAAATTAATAATTAATAAACTTTAAAACATTATTAAAAAAATAATTAATTAACTTTAAACTAATATTAATATGATAATTAATTAACCTATAATATAATTTAATAACATAAATCGATATAATTTATTAATCAATTAATTAACTTTAATCAAAAACTAAATTATAGTTAAATAACTTTAAATAAGAAATTAAAGTAAAATTAAACCTTTTCAAAACGATAACTAAATAACTTTAAAATAATAATTGAACATTCTTAAATAACATTTAAGAAACAACTTTTTAAGAATCATATTAACTTTAAATCATTATTAAAACAATTATAAATTATCTTTAAAACATTATTATTACTAAGTTATTACCTTTTCAAATCTTATTAGTAAATAATAATTGTCTTTAAACCTTATAGTAAAAATAATTATTCTTAAAGTAACTTTCAAAACAATAATTGGTTTTTTTCGAATTTGAAGGATGCTTAACGATCACCATAATATTTAACAAGCTACCATGTTATTCAATTAAGTCAATAACATTTATTTACACAATCCACGACTATGTAGATAAATCTAACACTTAACCATCATTGATCAACATATCACTTATTAAAAGTGGCATATCAATTTATCGACATATAATCAAACGTCCAAAACTATAAAATTGCAGAATGGGGATTTATTCTGCTAATTAATTTTCAAATTAATTTAATTAGTGGAACGGTATTTTATTCCACTAACATATGTCCAATTACCCTATTCAGTCTTGTTTAATTGAAAGATAATTTATTTGGCCAAATAAACATCACGATTAAGGTATACAAATTTAACGATGTTTCTAATTATAATAATGTCATTAAAATCGGTCCATTTTAATATATCAAAAATTTATACTTAGCCAAAACTGTCAATAGGTTACACTACAATGTTGTACACGTCCATACGAGTACAATGCAAGAATCCATGTGTCAAATGGATTATATATGAGCAAACTATATTATTTTTTTATATTTTCAACATACATTTATATAAAACTAAACAAATTAGCAAATTTATTTCTCACCTAAATCCAATGTAAGCCTGGCCTAATATCACTTGCTACCTGACCCATGCAAAAGAAAGCATCTCCCCTCCAGCGTAATTGTCCACATTATCATGGACTTAATTGCCAAATCCTTTCAATAAATACTAGCTTTCCTTTTCAAGTTCATAATTCCCTTCTTCCTTTCACATTTGCATGCCTACTACCTTATTTCCTCCTTCCTACCCATGCATGCTTATATGACTATACTAGAGCAACCAAAACTTCCTTCATGCATGCACGAGAGCTCCCTCCTCTGTCATAGCCTTCCAACATGCATACTTCATTCCCACATAATTGCAAGAACTTCCCCCACTACTCTAGCTCACTAGACTAAACCAGCTGGAGAACCAAAGGCCTCCTAGTGTAGATATCATTGCCCCATGGTAGAAAATCTCTTCCTATGAGAACTTCCAGAACACTCGACTTGCCGCTGCTCTGGCTTCCAACCACTGCCACCTACGGTAATTCTAATTCTACGATGGACGAACTTCCGAACTTAGTGAAGATGTCCCGTAATTTATTCACTATTGGGATAACATGTTGGCCGATGGATTCCATTGTAGTTTAGGATGGCGAGGCAGTGACTGGATCCTCTACCATTAATTGATTATTGAAATTTAAGGGTTTTCTGGATTAAACGTAAGAAATTATGAACTGCTAAGATTAGAATGCGGAATTCTAGAAGGGAGGTTTCAAACCAAAAAGTGTTGCTAATCAGAAATTTGTTGCTAATAGCTATGATATATAAAGAAGATGATTTCTATGCTAAGGAATAGCAAGCAAGGACGAACCATTAATGCAAGCTATGAGGACATTAAATGATGTGCAGAGATATTTTATTGTTTTATGATATTTAAAAATTTAGAGTTTTGGGATACGATGCTACACAATGTCATGTTCACGTATGGACCGTGAATGACCAAATAAAAATATGAGCATGCACAACATCGCTATGCGATCAAAAAATACTGATAAAATATACAGGTTAACTTGTTCTGGTAAATTTCAAAAGAATCGATATTTGGCGCAAAACGCATCAAACAAAAATACTTTTATTTTCCAAAATAAAATTTATGGAAAAATTCTATAAATTAAATTAAAAATATATCATCAAAAATCAGGTCTTAATTTGAAACAAAGATTTTATTATAATTTAATCCAAATCTGTATATTTAAATAATCAAAAATTCAAATTTGAAGTCCTAAAAATATGGGTCGTTACACTCTCCCCCTTTAAAAAGAATTTTGTCCCCGAAGTTTCAGCACAAGAACACTTAATGTTATTCATAATACTACATGATGTTCATAGATCATTCATATACAAATCTAATTCGATCACTACTCGAATACATGGCTCTACTTCCAAACCAGTATTGTTCACCTGATTTACTTGTAACGGCCCACCTTTTTGAACGGTTCAAATCGAAAATAAAACACACATGTCCGACTCAAACCATTCAAAATGGAGGATGGTTATGGGGCAAATAATAAAAATAAGAGAAATAAATAAAACAAACACATAATCTCGCAGTGGAATGACAAAATATAATAATCAAATGATAGTTCATGAAGCTGTTTTACAAATAACATTTGATTACACCTTTACAATACAGATCAGAGTTACATACAACAGGAATAAATAAATAATGCAGTGGAACAACATGATGAAGTGGGATAAATATAATAAATAATAATAGTACTAAATTTTTGTCTTCATCCTCTCGAAATAAGGTCTTCAATACACTAGAAAGCTCAGACTGACCCGAGCGTACTGAAAAGACAAAACACTGGAGTCAGAACTAAAAGATCTTATGTAAGTTAAATCAACCATAAATAAATATGAGTGTGACGGCTTCAGAGATGTTTATGGAATTTTACATCTCCTATCCAGTGTCAAACGTGCGTGTGATAACTTAAGAGATGTTCAGGATTCCATCTCCTAAGGATCCATTAAACTATCTACAATGTGGTAATATACGCTATTATAATATGTCTATCAGTAAAGTAAAGTATTAAAATAGTGTTAAGGCATTACCCATATCCCCCTTAACACATGTTTATATATTCCCGTAGTTTATACGGTATCATAACTCCTCCATAAATTAGAGGGCTATTAGATGGCACTCCATAGATACGGTACAAACCAAACTCGTAATAAGCGAGATAAGGCATGTGACAAGGTACACGAGGCAATGCCTAGGGAAGGAAACTACCGTTTTGCAGATCCAGACTAGTGGTAATGCATAGCAGCTACTAACGCCCACCTCGGAACACAATCCCAAATCAAATTGAGGGGTGGCCACCAAATCAATCACAAAGTCATAATATGGTATCGAAGTAATGTGCTCGATAGGAGGAACGACCTCACTTGGTCCGACTTGGCTCCTATTTTAGTCAAATCAATCTTACTCGAGGGAATCGAAGCTACGATAATACCTCACCCAAACTGGTTATGGTCTAAAATGCATAACGGGCGGGCCTCCTATCCTAGTTTGTAGATCGAATGGGTTGCATGTTACCTTCTCGAGGAAGAGTTTGACATCAATAGCCTCGTTAGAAGAGTTGAAAGTCGGGTCATAATTTATACAGAATCGTTCACCAAACCATCCTACTTCATTCTGGAATCTCCACTACATGCACAGTTGTTAAAGTAGTTTTCGGTATTGGCGGAGAGTATGACAATATCCGGTTCTGGTCTCTTTAACAACCAAATGCTTATTTCACACCAGACGGTTCTTTTACATTTCTAAAACTGATTCATATTGATATCAAAATATCATATTCTCAAAAACGTATCACTTTTGAAATTATATCCACAAAATAGGTTAAACCCTTATTTAAAAATCATCATATTTACTTAAAATAAGTCATTTCACTAGAAAATATCCTTTTAAATTCCAATGTGGGTTATATCATCATTTAACCATATTCGTTTTTAAATCCAGGATTAAATTATAAACAATTTAGTCTTGCATAGTTTAAATTTTTGAAAATAGTTCAGATAGTCGTAATTATTTTAATTAGTTTTAAAATAGTTTAAATACATTAAAATAGTTTAAAATGGTTTAAAATATTTTAAAATAGTATAAAATAGAAAAAATATTTTAAAATGGATTAAAATGGTTTAAATGGTTTAAAATAGATTAAAATAGTTTAAAATAGATTAAAATAGTTTAATGTAGTTTAAAATAGATTAAAATAATTAAACTAGGTTTAATATAGCTTAATAGTTTAATATAAAATGGTTGGAAAATCTAAATAAATCTGAATTTAAAATAATATACTTTTAAACAGTTCATATTAAAATAATTAATTTGAAAGTAATATCAAAATTACGCTATTTCCATTCAACAAATCTGGACCATATCCAGCTTACGAATCAACAAAACTCAAATTTTTACCTTTCAATTTAGATTCTCAATAAAACCATTTAAATCTCTATCAATTTCAAATCCATATTTGAACTATAAATTTAAGTTACTCCAAATTCAATAGATTTCAAAGTTAAATCTTAAAACGTTTACAATAACTTAATTTCGGTAACTTTCATTTATACTTCAAATTCAAATTTAAAATTTCAATTTAAATTTCTTTAAACACTTCATTTGAACTAATTCCAATTTCAATATTTAAAGCTGTTATTTTCGAAAATAATTCAGTTTATAAAAGTCAAATTTTATAAAAAAAATATCATTTAACTAAATTCAAAAATTAAGGATTTAAAAATCATTTAATTTAACCAATCCAGTGTCCATATATAATTTTCTACCATATGGTCAAGTGATACAGATATTTATCATTTCAACCCGCGATAATTTTAGATTTATGGGTATATATCATTTCAACCTACAATCCCGAATTAAAATTCAAAATCCATAAAATCGCTCGAGTTTATCATTTCAACCCATAATGATTTTTTCCTAATTTATATATCATTCGGGTATGTAACATTTCAATCCATAGTGATTTACTAACAATAAACTACGGGAACTTGTAGTGTGATAAAACATATAAATAAACATACATCTAATCATCCAAATATCAACAATTAAATATCCAGCATTATCATCATTCAAATCAACCAATAAATAAAAACTAAATGGTTATCATTAATAGGTATTTAACAGGCAATTTAAAATTCAATATTAAATTAAATGGCGATTAAATTCAACTAAAGTCAAATTTAACTGGAATGACAATTTAACTATACCATACAGCAACCAATCAATTTCTAGTCACATCATAAATTTAATTTAACTAACATAAGATAGTTTAGTAGTCGTGAGTGTGTTAAAACACTCACCTTGGATTTTTAGTCAATTTGAAATCTAAAAATCTAATAGTCTTAGAATCCAACCAAACCAGTTCCAGAATGTCCAGAATATTGATACGATCGCAATATGGGAAACCGCCATGAATCCGAGCTCGTACAGAAAATTTATTATCGTTAGAAGATAAAAAATTTCAAATTTAAATTAAATAAAAATAAGTACACTTACCTCTCTCCTCATGTGCAAACCTAGCATCCTACAGACCCGATTGACATCATCTCTAACCATATAGCCGCCTGTCTCCACCACGATCGCACGCTCCTACGGCCTGCTGCGCCCAAATCAGTCGATGCATTCGCCAAGCCCACGACAGGCCACCCCTCCGCCGTTTCCCAAAAGTTCCGCCTCCGACCATCTTTCCAGACCATATTTTGGCGAACTAGACCACCTAAGCACGAACAAACAGCACCCCAAGACCTCCTCTTCATCCTCTTCCCAACGTCGCTTCCCAATCGTATCGACGACCACCATTGGATCGTAAACCCTAGAAATGGACTACCAAGAAAGATCGTTGATTTCTGGCCAAAAAGTGATTTGAATCGAAAAATGAATTGCTGCAGTAGATTGCGCTCGTTGATAGCTTTCCAAAGATATATAATATGACATAGTTTTGAGGAGTTCGATTTTCAATTTGAATTTGAAATTGAATTAGGGTTTTGAATCTGCATCCATTGAAAAAGGAGGAAGCAGCAGATAATTGAATAGAAAGGTACGTACAGTAATAAGAAATGAGAAAAAAACTAGGATTTATAATAGCCTATATATAGGCAGAGTTGAAATAGAAAAGGATGGACCAGATCGATTGGATTGAAACCATAACGACGACCCGAAAAGCCCTTTTTGTTTCTGAAACAAAAATTAGTCATCTAATATACCAGAATATAGGTTTTCGATATTTTTAAACTCAATGGAATATGTTTCAAAATCCAAATTCCATTGTATACAGAAGTTAGCATTTAAAATCACCTTATTTAAATTGAATTCATTAAATTGATTTCTACGCGTTTCGAGCCCGCACGATTAAACGACAAGTCTGATCGCTACGAAACTTGAAATCCTACAATAATTCACTATTGCGGATCCAATAAAACTGGTTTCGTGAAAATTCGAGATAGTGACCAAAATGGCTATTTCACGCTAATTAAATAAATTATTATTAAATTAATTTAATCACCTTTCAGTACATATTCAAAAGTTAGCCAAGTTTTATCATTTCTGATTAACTAGTAATTTATAATCTTTTGAAATGAATTTCCATGCCAAATCCAATGTTAAATATTGCACTAATGACGGTGTTCAATTTCTATTGCAATAAATTCATTAATTATAGTTTAAATTTCCATTAAATGCATTTATTTGATTTACATCTTATTATCCAATCAATAATTACCTTATAAATTTGATTACCATAAGTAAACATTTTTATTACATCAATATTCTACATTTATCATTTTAACTTATATTAATAGCAATATTTAATTACATTAAATTCACATTGATTTCCTATAGATTAAATAATAAAAAAATTGTTAAAAAAACTGTTACTTTTATGTGATTTAATCACATAAAATTTTTGTTTACTCACAACCAAGATTATAACTACTTACCATCACCGATTTTTATATCCAATTTCAACCAATTACATACAATCTCACCATTTAATTCAACCTTTAATTTATTTCCTTATTTACCATTTCTAACCAATTTAACTTGGAAATTATTTCAATTACGGAGATTACATTCAACTAGTCATCGATTACATTAGATTAATATTATTAAATTTCATTCTAGTTATTATTCTCATTAATAAATCATAAATTTTAATATCTTCCAGTATTAAACAAATCTTATTAAATTTAATATTTAAATTATCAAAAATTACGGATCGTTGCATTACTAGTGCGGAACCTGATGAGACTCCTTAGGTGGGAACCTCTGCTCTCCTTATGTAGCTATAGCTATGATAGAAAACCTTGGTTCTATATCAAGAACCCTCATCAAGTGCTCGCTGTCGAAAATCAAGCAATAGATCTTTACTCGGGATAATGTGGAATATCTCGGAGCCTCGTACTCGAATGTTAAATCAACTATATGGAAAAGAAATGACCTACATCCATTCCATACACCTATTTAACCAATTATTCTATTAACAATTCTATTCCCATTAAAAATTTATGGAAAACATTTTATGTAACTCCATTAGATTTTGAAAAACTTATAAAATCCTCTACCACATCACAAGGGTATGCACCACTATTAAATTCAAACTTTTATTTTTTTTTCCCCAAACAATTTTTAAACACGCGGGTTTCATTCAAAAATGTTTTTGAAACAATACCATATATTTCGGAAACTTAATGGTCAAATACTTGGATATTTATTTCAAAAACTTTTTAAATAATACTGCATATATTTCAATCCATATCAAATATGTATATATACATTTATAGCATGCGTAACCCCAAAAGTACACAAAGGAACTGCGTACTACCAAACAGTATATACATTTCCTTAGTAGAAAAATAATACTCAAGAGAAACATTTACCATCCGAACGAATCTCTTACCCATTTTTAGTTATTTTCAAGCCACTTGAACTACTTAACTAAAAATCACTTCTTTCTTTCAAACCCATTTTGAAATAATACCAAATATATTTCCAGTTAAATAGTTTCCATCAAACTACCAGTTTCCAACTTACTTCGAATTCATTCGAATTCAAACTCATTCCTACCGTATAATGAAAAGAGAATAATTTACTAAGTGCACAATACCATTCACTTAAGCAAACAGTCGATCATCACTTAGAATATTATTCTGATCACCATAAAACAAATTGAGACTTATTTCTCGAACCAAATCCAAAGGAATACACATTTCTCTTAAAATTCCTTTTCAAAGGCATTTATATTTAGATATATTTCTATGTGTACTATTTCCAAAATGTTGATACACCGAAAACCCCTTGAAGATCCAAAACTATCATAAATAAATTTATTATTTCTTTTCTCCAAAATCATTTGAAATAATAAAATACACTTTTATTTTATAGTAAATCGAACCATGCTTTTGGAATCAAATCAAAAATTATTTTATCAGAACAATTATATAATGAGTCCCCAATGGTAGCAATCCCCTACGTAGAAATGTTTTATCCCAGGAACATTTTCAATCACTATTATTAACCTGTAAACCATGAAAATCATTTTCCAAAATCTTTGAGATTTAACTCTTGAATTCCTTTTTATAACTTCTTTTATAAACCAATTAAATATAACCAACTTTTATATTAAATTATTTCCAAAATATTCATTTCAAAATAATCCCAATTTTCTTTGAATAAAACAACATTCATTAAAACTAAATTTTATTAAATCAACCTTCATACAAAATCATTTCTAAATATTCATTCCAAAATTTTCAAACTTTTCTTTTAAATAAACAACCTATAGATATCAAATTTTAACCCAACATTATCAATGAACGCCATATATTCAAATTGTGAAACTTAATTCACAATTCATTTCAGTATTCACAAAATTCCTATCTACCCAATCCAAATTTCAAAAAGGAAGATTCAAGATAGATTAATAGATAATAGTCAATGCTCAAAAGTGGATGAGCATGATCAATCAAATCCTAGATGATAATAATAGAATACTATCATTTCTAACAACCAAGCACAACTAAGAATAACTATATTAAATTTTCAAAAATTTATCCTTTATATATCAAAAATATAATTTTGGTAAAATTATCTCATTTTCCCAAATTTTGAAACAATATTGTGTCAATTGGCCTAGTTCGAGTGTTTAGGAAATCCCTATAGATAAGTTAGTCAAATGCATCGACCAAAATTCTTAAGCCACTAACAGACCAAACAACATAATATAAAATGTTTCTATGAAAATAACAAATACACGCTCTTATATATACTCTCAAACTCATCCTAGAGTCTCACATACCCTATCTCAAATGAATCAACCCTACCAAGCTTAGGTGTTCGCTCAACCTATGCTCCGATACCAACTGTAACGACCCGTTTTCCATACACTTTAAGCTGACAATAAACCACAGATGTCCAACCCAAATTGAACAAAAAAGGCGGATAGTTTGGAAAAAGAAACAAGAAAGAAGACAAAAAGAACCAACAAGTACAGAATCTCACAGCGGAATGAATAATCTATATTATATAACAAATCTTTATGCCAAAAACAAAACTGTAATATATATATAGACATCAATCAAAGTATACTAACCTATATAGCATGAACAGTTATAACAATCTGTCCTCACATTTTTTGATAAATAGAACCATGAATGCAATGAAAAAATAACCATATACGTGAATATGTCCCTGGGCCTCCAGCTCATCTCTTGAAGCTCCAACATCCAGCTGGACCTTGAAATATGCTCGGTCTGACCCAAGCAATGTAGGAAAACAACGCCCGGGTCAGTCTAGTAAAACCGGTGTGAGAACTTAAATAACAAGGAATTTTATTTCTTATAACTTTTCAAATCTTTTAAAATCAAAGGCATCTTGTTAAACCACACTGCACATAAACGCGGATGAGTTTTTACCTTATGTTAACCAAAACCTTTATATCAAAAAAACCAATGATATTATAATAATGTCTAAAGGCTAAAATAAAAATAATCAAGTAGCTTTGATGGTCGTGATTGCACATTACAAAAATACTAGGTATATAATTGAAAGCTGATAAGGCTCGTTTGGTTATTATGTAGGATTTCCATAAAGGTGCTCTCGGTACTTCAAGGAATGGTCCTCCTGCACATGGATCAGAGATATCCTTTCGAAGTAGCAAACATCCCTAATGATGTACCATAGGAAAAACATAGATGGTCTCACTAATACAAAGTGCATCACTCCATGCATTCATAACAACTATAAGTGACGTCTAGGTGGAGAAAACTACCTGCTATGGGTTTGCCAACCCTACTAGTCATGCCTCCTATCGCTGTTTTAGTCATTCTATTGATGAGGCTACGTCCGACATTCCAGTGCATGTATTACCATCAAAATCGATCATGGAATCCCACATTGATTACAATACCCCAACGGGTCTCAGAATCACACATAGATTCCCATATCTTAGTTAGATCTTGGAATCGCACTAGGATTTCCATACTCCAATGGGTTTTGGAACCATATATGGAACGCAACATCTTAATATTTCAAAAATCTCCTCTATAGAACCGTATATGGTTTTTGAAATGGTCAAGGGTTCGAGTTTTCTCATACGAGTACACTCTTCCATTTCTCGGGTGCTCCACAAAACCAAATGCCAATTTCTAGAATGCTCAGTACCGGTTCTTTATGAAATAATCAGACAATACATAGGAGCAGGGATCACCCCTTAAACATTTAAGTAAATGTTTTCCTTATCATTTGTCCTAGAAGAACGAAACGAGTTTATACATACAGTATAGCACCACCAATGGTAACTGTACTATATAATCTCCGTGTTTCCTCTAGATATTTTCAGAGTTAATCCTTCGGTGTTAAGTAGAGAATATTTCCCTACCATAAAAATTAAGAAGGATTACATATTTAGGCCAAGATTTAATAGTCGGTTATTTAACTATCAAATAAACAATATTTATACAAAGATTATATTTCCCTCGGAAATCACTATACCTCTTTAAATAGATCTTTACAAAATTTTAATTCACATTTCGGATACTTGGAAATCACTTCCATATACTTATCTCAATTGGATAAATATATTCACAAACCACTATATTTTCGATACTTAGAAAATATAATCATATATTTGTCTCAATGGTATAAATGTATTCACAAATAATTTTGCTTTCAAAACTTAAAAACCTAAAGAAGAAAAACTCTTAAAAGTAGATATGGAAAGTACCGTTCAATATCGACTATGGATCGCAGCTTACACAATGGTTATGTTAATATCCAGCGAATTCATAGTAAACTGTAGGCAATCCCTGCTCCTCGAATTACGCCACAAAAATCAACCATCTCTTTCTAATTTCTTTATCTTATAATATTTCCATACCTATTTATAAAGCTTATTTATAAATCTCAAATCTATTTATAAACATTCTTTATAACTCTCAAAACTCCATTTATAAAATTTCTCCTTTTCAAATCCTTAAAACTCATTTATAAGTTCTTTTATAAATATCTAGAACCATTTATAAAGCACTTTCCCTATTTTAAGGAACTTCTTTAATAAATCCTTAAGTCAACAAGGTTCCCTTGATAAACCATACATTATTTAAAATAACTTTAAATAACTTAAAATAATAGGTTTTTTTGGTAAGGCCGGCCGGTTTTATAGTGCACCGTCCACTTTTTGCTACGAGCGTAATAAAACATTTAATATAGGAGCAAGGTAGAGCACCTTAACTACTAATAAAAAGGAAAATACAACACAGGATTGTGATAGAGACGCCACTGCTACTGCATATTACCCATTGACTAGGTCTCCTCAGAAGAGAAAGGAGCACCATCATCTACAATCTCTTGGGCAGAATTCATAGGAACGTTTCTAACTATACATGTATAAGGGCGAAAAAGCATAGTAAGACAAGGGTCATAATCCACGGTATCGGTTAAGTATATGAGTGATCGGTACCAAGAAGCATCATATAACATGCCAGCATTACACATCGCATGTTGACCATCCAAAGAGAGCACTAGGGAATCACCAGATATGTTGTAACGGAGGCATCTGAGCTCCAACTGATCATCGAAAACAAATCTAAAAAAAGAATCCTCCACGGGGTTATATCTCATATCTGATTTGAGATCAATACAACACCTTTCGAACTCGGCCCATACAACACATAACCGAGGTGGCATAGGATCGGGAACAGCTAAAAGAATATTTATAACATCAGATGGAACCACGCATTCAAGGTTTGAAAGGGAGACAGGCCTAGCATCAGCTGTAACGACCCGAGAATTTTCAATGAGAATATAAATAATAAATTTTCAAAATAAAATTTTGAAATTTGAAATGCGTCTATTTAATTATAATGATTGGTAAAATTATATTGAAAAATATGAACGATGATTTATTTATGAAATTTCAAACTCAAATTTAAATCAATTTATTTGTTGAAAGATTAATTTTCAAAACCTGAATATTTTTATACAATAAAAATGTAAATCATTTTCTAAGTGAGACGCCGTACTTCATTTGTCAAATTTGGACTGCTGTAGCTTCACTTATCTTATTTTTAACAGCATTTTCGGTAGCGAAAAATCGAGTTTTTATAACTTGATCATATCGTTCATATCTTTGTACCATACTGTTTGTATCATCTGCTGATCTCCACAATATATTCATATCATTCAGTGTCTGGTATGCAAGGGAAATGACAAATTAGTTTGTCGTATCAGTACTGCATTTGTGTCTTTTTATGTTCCTATGCCTTTTTAAATTGCTAGCCATATAACTCATAAGTCACTGCTTTAATGAATTCCTGAAACCACCTTTTGACTCTTACTATTCTTTGGTTTTAATATACATTTGCTTTCATCCTTTCGTTTATCACTGAGTACCATTTTTCAGAAGATAAAGCAGGTAATGCTTTCTTCTTCATTCTCCCTGATAACACTTGCCTATTTCAATTCTCCTCTGCTCGGCTTCGTACCATAGGAGAAAAAACCCTAAATGATACCCTACCTTCTTCCCTTTTTCCCCAAGCATCCTAGGCAACGTGCATCCCCTCTTTTTCACGTTAGCCTTCACCTCTCTTTTCTCCCATTCCTGAGACCAACCCATCCAAAACCCCACCAAAACCTGAAGTGTCACCCCACATCACCCCTGCTCATGCTTTCCCTCTTCAACCCGGAGTGCCACAACCCTCAACCAAGAATCCACTGAGGCCGCCTGACCATTCGAGACACCCACCACCACCCTCGACATGCATGTCCACCGATGTAACCCAGCACTCCATTGCCTTGACCTGGCCCATCACTACCATTCGAACTAGACATACCCGAAGCAAGCGACCTAAAACCTAAAGTGAGCAGCCCTCTGACCCGAAGCAACCCAGTTGCTGCCCCTCCCTTGACCTCCCCTATGTCAGATTGAAGTCGAACCCGAGTTTTTCACCTCCTAGCCCGAAGCAGCTGTTGCGTGGTCCCTGTGTATATTGAAGTATATATACATGTCGTGTACGTGTGTGTGTGTGTATATACATATATATATATATATTTAAAAAAAAATATAGTGCACGTGTGTCACCTTATGCTCTGTGCCTTGCTGTGATTCTACTCTTACCAAAAGTAGATATATGACAGCAAAATATTATGGTATATACACTAGTGATTGGATGTATACATATATGCTGCACACATTTCATTTGTAGAAATGTATACATTTTGAATCCTATACTTGTTCATGTTATATATATTGTTGACAACAGAAGTATATGTCACTTTTGAAATCGTTGACAAGAAATATATGTGTTATATATATTCGTTATTTCAAAAAATGTATATATATTGCTTATGTGTGTGTGTGTATTTGTTCCCATCAAATCAACATGCTAAATCTGTTGCTTGTCGCAGCTATTTGAAGTGTCGTATCTGTATCCGTATCCGTGTCAGTGCTTTTAATTCCATCGTCCTCTAGCAACAAAAGGTGAGCAATCACTCACAATTAATATTCTTATGGTTATTAAATTGATTTCATAGGAAATGACAATTTAAATATACTGTTAAATTTGAATTGCTGGTTATTGAACTGTTAAATATGATAAGTTGTTATTTAAATTGATCACTGATAAAAACTGACACCGTCGTATGTTAATTGATTATTTTATATAATTGTTATTATTATCGATCATATTTGCCAGTAATTGTTATTTATTATTCTCACTCTGCAAGTTCCCTTAGCTTAGAAATCACTATGGGTTGAAATGATACATACCCAAACGGACTTTAGAAGAGGAGAACTTCGTTACGGGTTGAAATAATAAACCCAAGCGATTTTCAGTTATTATTGAAATTCTAGGATTGCGGGATTAATAATGTAAACCCATAAATTTAAACTATTACGGATTGAAATAACGAATATCTGTATCACTTGACCATAGGATAGAAAATTATATAAGGACATCGTTGGTCTATATTTTTGTTTGAAAAATAATTCCAAATATTTGAAAGGAAATGTATGAGTTTGATTTTGAAATGTAATTTAATGAGTAGTCTATTTTATTTTAAAAAAAAATTATAACCATAAGTGTTGATTTGGGAAATACAGAAATTTGAGTTTAATTTAAGGATAATTTGTGAAATCTTACTTATAGTTTTATTTTCTAAAATATGTAAAGTAAGATTTTATATAGAAAGAAAATCTTAATTTATTTTTAATTTTTATAACACTAAATTTTATTTAATATACATATAATTTTAAAAAGATTCGTATAATTTATATTTAAAATAGATTTTTATAACTTTTATAAATATAAGGTTTGGAAAGGTACATTGGAATTTTATTTGTGACTTAAATCGGTTATTAAGTGAATTTAAATAAAGATTCATTCAGAACTTAATGCTTTTGGCAATGATCTATAATTTGTTCAATAAAAGGTGATTAAATGAATACTCTAAAGTTTAAATAGAATTAAAAATTGAATATTCATTTTGACTTAAATTTGTATTTGAAATTTTATTTAAATATTTATAAAGTAATTTTATAAATGACCACGGTGTGAAATAAGCGTTTAGTTGTTAAAGAGACCAGGATCGAATATTGTCATGCTCTCTGCCAACATCGATAACCACTTTAACAACTGTGTACGTGGTGGAGATTCCAGAATGAAGTAGGATGGTTTGGAGAACGATTCTATATGGTATTTACATAGCTCTGACTCCTGTGAGTTGGCTTGATATGGCTAAAACAGGAGCCATGCCGGGCCAAGTGAGGTCATTCGTCCTATCAGGCACATTTCTTCGAAACCATATCTATTGCTTTTGTGATTTGATTTTGGTGTGCACACCTTTGATTTGGAGTGTGTCTCGAGGTGAGCAGTAGTGGCTGCTATGCGTTACCACCAGTTTGGATCCACAAAATGGTAGAATCCTACCCTAGACATTGTGTCGCGTGTCTTGTCACATGCTTTATCGCGCCTTCTACGAGTTTGTTTTGTGCCATACCTATGGAGTGCCCTCTGGGTAAACCCTCCAGTTTACGGAGGAGCGTACGGCACTGCATAGACTATAGGAATATGTAAAATGTGTTAAGGGGGGTATGGGTAATGCCTTAATGCTATTTTGATATTTTATTTTACCATAGACATTATATATGTATTGTATTATACTATATATGTAGATAGTTTATCGGATCCTTAAAGGATGGAATCCCAACATTCCTTTGAGTTATATTGCATTTACCTGACATTTCACTTGAACTTAATTTATCAGCATAAGAATGTTAATCCTAATTCGAGTGTTTTGCTTTACGCCCGGGTCAGCCTGAGTGTCGCAGCTTTGGAACTTGTCTTTTGGAGCTTAGGGTTCACTTGGAAGACCTATCTTATCTATTTCAGCTTTTAGTTTATTTCTGTTATTTTCAGTTGTATGTTCAGACCTGCATGTTACTTTTGTGTTAGTGACATATGTGTATTGGGATTTCTGATGTTTTCTGTTTTGGACTATGTAATTTCTGTAGTAGCTTCATGAACTACTTTTATCTATTCCGCTGCTTATTGTTGTAAAACTCTGTGTTGGTGATTATGTGATTGATTTATTTACTATATATGCTAAGTATGCTAAATAAATATAATAACAATCTGTTGTTTTGGACGATTCTAGTCAAACATGTGTGGGTTATTGTTGATTTGAATGGTTCAAAATAGCGGGTCGTTCACTAGCATAGGGAGGTGGAACCGCACCAGGAAAGACTGACAAAGAGGCAGAGGTAGGAGCCTTAGGAACTCATTTCCTAAAAAGGAGCCGAGGTAGAGGGATTTCAATAGTTGCTACGAAGACGACAGAATGCTTGCAAGAGACGGCAAGGTGGCCAAAGGAATGACAGGTAGAACAAATGATAATCACTCGTCCATAATGAACACGGACTTCCTCAACGCGCCCAACAGCAAGCTGAACCAAAATAGAGGAAGAGATGGGCTAATTTAGGGTTATTTCAATCAGAGCCTTTGCATATACTAATTTCTCTCGACCTACTTTGTTAAAATAGTAAGTTATTATATAAACATCCTTCTTTTCATTTAAATATCTCGTTTAAAATAATAACTTAAAATCACATTAAAGCATATTAAATTACCTTTTAAACATTATTATTGTATTAATAAATTAACTTCAAAAAATATTAAGTTAATAATTGATTAACTTTAAAACATTTTAAAAACAATAAATAATTAACTTTAAACTAATAACCTATAAATACAATCAAATAGCTTAAGTCAATATAATTAATTAATTAATTAACTTTAATTAAAAACTAAAATATAGTTAAATCACTTTAAATAAGCAATTAAAGTAAAATTAAAACATTTCAAAACAATAACTAAATAACTTTAAAATAATAATTAAACGTTCTTAAATACCATTGAAGAAACAACTTTTAAGAATCATATTAACTTTAAATCATTATTAAAACAATTACAGATTATCTTTAAAACATTATTATTAATAAGTTATTACCTTTTTAAATCTTATTGCTAAATAATAATTGTCTTTAAACCTTATAATAGAAATAATTAATCATAAAGTAACTTTCAAAACAATAATTAATTTTTTTCAAATTTGAAGTAGGTTTAACGATCACCATGGTACTTAATAAGCTACCATGTTATTCAATTCACTTTTCAAGTCAATAACATGTTTTACAAAATCCACGAGTATGTAAATAAATCTAACACTTAACCACCATTGGTCAACATATCGCTTATTAAAAGTGGCATATCAATTCATCGATATATAATCAAATATCCAAAACATAAAATAGCAAAATGGGGATTTATTCTGCTAATTAGTTGTCAAATTAATTTAATTAGCAAAACTGTGTTTTATTCCGCTAACAGATGTCCAATTAGCATATTCAATCTTTTTTAATTCAACGGTAATTTATTTGGCCAAATAAACACCACGATTAAGGTATATAAATTTAATGATGTTTTTAATTACAATAACGTCATTAAATCGGTCCGTTTCAATATATCATAAATTTATGCTTAGCCAAAACCGTCGAAAGGTTACATTAAATGTTGTACTCGTCCATATGATTGCAATGCAAAAGTCCATGTGTCAAATAGATTATATATGAGCAAATTATAACTTTTTATATTTTTAACACACATTTATATAAAACTAAACAAATTAGAAAATTTATTTCTCACCCAAATCCAATGTAAGCCTAGGCCAGTATCACTTACTACCCGACCCGTGCAAAAGAAAGCATCTCCCCTCCAGTGCAATTATCCACATTGTCATGGACGTGACTGCAAAATCCTTTTCAATAAACAGTGGCTTTCCTTTTCCAGTTCATAATTCCCTTCTTCCTTTCACAATTTGCATGCCTATTACCTTCTTTCCTTCCTCTTACCTGTGTATGCTTATATGAATACAGTAGAGCAACCAACACTTCCTTCATGCATGCACGAGACCTTCCTCCTCTGTCATAGCCTTCCAACATGCACACTTCATTCCCACGAAAATGCAAAAACTTCCCCCACTCCTCCGGCTCACTAGACTGAACCAGCTGAAGAACCAAAGGCCTCCGAGTGATGATATCGTTGCCTCATGGAAGAAAATATCTTCCTACGAGTGCTTCCAGAACGCTCGACTTGCCGCTGCTTTAGCTTCCAACCACCGGTACCTGCGGTAATTCTAATTCTACAGTGGATGAACTTCTGAGCTTAGCGAAGATGTCATGTAGTTTATTCACTATTGGGATAACAGACTGGCCGATGGATCCCATTGCAGTTTGGGATGGCGGGGCATTGACTGGATCCTCCGCCAGTGATGGATTATTGAGATTCACGAGTTTTCTGAATCAAATGTGAGGAATTATGAACTGCTAAGAATAGAATGGGGCAGTCCAGAAGGAGAGGTTTTAAACCAAAAAGTGTTGCTAATCGAAAATTTTCTGCTAGTAGTTAAGATATATAAAAAAGATGAATTCTATGCTAAGGAATAGCAAGCAAGGATGAACTATTAATGCAAGCCATGAAGACATTAAATGATGCGTAGAGATATTTGTTATTTTATGATATTTTAAATTTTAAATTTTTAAGGTACGACGCTACATAATGTCACATTCACTTATGGACCGCGAAAGACCAAAATAAAAATATAATTACACACAACAATGTTACACGATCACAAAATAGTAATAAAATAGAAAAGTTAACTTATTTTGTTTAATTTAAAGAGAACCAACGTTTGGCATAAAACACATCAAACGAAAAAACCTTTATTTTCCAAACTAAAAAATTATGGAAAAATTCTATAAATTAAATTAAAAATACATCATCGAAAATCAGGTCTTAATTTGAAATAAAGATTTTATTATAATTTAATCCAAATCCGTATGCTTAACTAAATTAAATATTCAAATTTGAAGTCCTAAAAATTCACGTCGTTACATATATACACAGTTACATATATATTTAAATATATAATTATATATAACTTAATTAATTTAAATATTTTAAAATATATTTATTTTAATATATATATATAATTCTAGAATATTCAAAGTCTAAATTATGATATTAAAATTTGAATTTTAAATTTTGATCTAGCTTTAAATTAGGATCTTATTTGCTAAATCAAATTTAAACATCTAAATTTGAAATTTGAAATTAAAGACCGAGTCAAATTTTATTATACCTATTTATAAATAAAAACTTTCAATATTTTCAATATATATATATATATATATATATTAGTAAGAAATGTTTTGTTTAGGAAATTAATATTTGTATGTTAGAGACAAGTATATATATAGTAGATACGACTCCCAATGTCTATTGTATATTGTAACATTCAATATTTCAACCATTCGCATCCACACATGTCGTACTTGAATTACTTAGAATATCATATTGTTAATTTATATTTAGCAAAACTCGGCACATACAATAAATAAGTTAATCATAGAATCACAGCATAGAGTAATATATCAATAAGCAGCCGAAACAAATGAATAGTAGTTCATGAAGCTACTATATATCAGAGTTAAACAAGATACAACAGAAGTCTCGAATACATAGAAGTCTCAATACAATAGTTAAATAACAAAATCTGAATATATAATTGGAGTCCATTGAAGAACTAAAAGCTGAGCAGATGTAGATGGATCTCCAAGCAAAGCTCCAACTCCAAAGGTAAGTCTCAAATGCTGTGACACTCAGTCTGACCCGAGCGTAAAGAAAAACACAAAACACTCGAGTCAGGATTAACATTCTTATATCAATAAATCCAACTCAAGTGAAATATCAACTGAAATACAAGTAACTTAAAGGATGTTGGGATACCCATCCTCTAAGAGTCCATGAAACTATCTACTATGTTGTATAATGCGCTATTATAATAAAGTCTATAGTAAAGTAAACTATTAAAATAGCATTAAGGCATAACCCATATCCCCCTTAATACATTTTATAATGCCATAGTCTATACAGTACCGTAATACCTCCGTAAAGTGGGGGCTATTAGGGCATACTCCGTAGGTACAACATAAAACAAACTCGTAGTGGTGTGGATATGGTAGGTGACATGGCACAACTAGGCAATGCCATGGTAGATATACCAATTACACTTCCAGACAGGTGGAAACGCATAGCCACAGCTGCCGCCCACCTCGATCCACACACTCCCGAATCAAAGGTGCGCACCAAATCAATCACAAAGTAATAGAATGGCAAACGATGAAGTGTGTCTGATCGGAGGAGCTACCTCACTTGGCCCGTCAATTGCTCCTGTTTTAGCCACCTTAAGCTAACTCATGGGAGTTAGGTCCATGTATATACCTCAAATAGAATTTCCCCAACCATCCTACTTCATTCTAGAATCTCCACCGTATAGACGGTTGGTAAAGTGGTTTTCGGCACTGGCAGAGAGTATGATAATAATCGATCCCGGTCTCTTTAACAACCAAACATTATTATAACACCATGGTCATTTCAAATAGTTTATACTTCAAAACCAAAATATCATTTCTATTTCAAAACCATATCAATACGATATAATTACTCACTTTAATAATATATCCATTTCCAAAATCATATCATTTTCAAAGTTATAACACTTACGAAATTATAAAACTTAGAAACTATAACACTTGAAATCATAACACTTTGAAAACATAATACTTTGAAACATAACTTCTCACTTAAACAGTTTAGATATAGAAAATAGTTTATATAATAAAATAGTTTAAAAAACAAAATAGTTTATAAACTAAAATAATTAGCATATATAAAAAAATAGTTGATAAAATAAAAAATTAGTAGATAAAATAATTATAAGTTAAAGTATTTTTATATATTAAATAATTTATATATTAAAATAATTATAAATTAAAATAGTTTATATTAAAATAATATAAATAAAATAATTCTTCGTATATAATAAAATACTATTTAAAATAAAATAGATTCCTCCAATTTCACAAATCGATTCAAATTAACTCGAATTCCAAAATCCCATTTAAATCAAATCTCAGTTCTTCCATTTCAATTCAAATCTCAATAAACCATTTTAATTTCAATAGATTTCAAAGCTTAAATATTCAAACATTTACAAACTAAATTTGAAAATTTCATTTACATCTCATATTCACTTTACTATTATTTATATTGAAATATTCACTTAGTCAATCAAATATCATTTATACAAAACCTTAAATTACAATTTAAATAAACCAAATATTCCACTCAATTTATTTAAACTTGAAATATTCAATTTATCACTTTAAATCAAATCAAGTTATAGAATCATATCTTTAAATCTAAAATTTAATAGGTTTCAAATCGATTTTAAATTAATATAATTTGTAAAAGAATACGATTTCAAATTAAATTAATTTTATCTTCCCAACCTTAATTTATTAAAATTGTTATAAAATCTATTTTTGAAATATAATTTTAAATAAATACTTAAATATGTTATATATATAAATTAAATCAAACTTTATTAAACTAAATCTTATTATTATACTTATTTATGTTAATTTAATTTACATATTTTAAAATAGAAAAAAATGATAAGTAAAATCTTAAAATTTTATCATTAAAACCAACTTATAAATTTAAAATTTTCAAACATACTTTTAGAATCTAAACTTTAAATCTTTATATAATAATGTTTATATATATGTAATGTCTTAAAATCAATATTTATATAAAAACCATATATATATCTTTCAAAACCTTGGAAATTACATTTAATATATATATATATATATACACCCCAACAGTGTCTGTATGTATAGTTTTTTATCCTATGGTCAAGTGATACGGATATTTATCATTTCAACCCGCAATTTAAATATATATGGGTATACCTTTTCAACCTGCAATCCCAAATTCAATTCAAAGAAAATTGCATAGGTTGATCATTTCAACCCATAACGATTTTCTCCTACTCTATAAGATCATTAGGGTATGTATCAATTCAACCCATAGGGAATTCTATACTAACAGGAAACTTGTAGAGTGATAACAGTAATAATGATAATATAACATATTAAAACAGGTATATATCATCAATAACAGATAAAATATATATAACAGATCATGGTGTCAGATGTCATAATTGAATAGTAACAGATAATGGCACATATGTAGCAGCTAAATAACTAGCAACAGCATATTTCAATTGTCCTTTCAATTGAAATCAAATTTAACAAATATAAGAACGTTAATCGTGAGTGATTTCTCACCTTTTGAGGCTATAAATGAATGAAATGAGAACAGTGACACGGACTCACACACGGATACGGGCACGATATGGGACACACAAGATAGAAGTTACTACAATAGATCAATATTAAGATGATAAGTTAAGATAGCACGAGATCGATGAAACAAGATACATTACATGTCCATAAATTTTCAAAAATCAATTTAAAACATATATTTTCAACTCGATATTAAATTCAAACACAAATAAAGTTTAATATATATGTTTTCTCAAAATAAATTTAAAATTTAAAATATATACATATAAAAATCAAAATCTATGTGTGTATACACACACACACACACACACACACATAGATGAGTATCTTAGATTTATTAAATTTAAACCCAAATAGGATAAATCTCTGTATATATATATTTAATTTAAAATCAACATTAAATTTACACACACACATATATAAAATAAAATCTTTACATGATCGGTTCAAATCATCTCCAACGCATATATATAATACTTTACAGATTACATATACAACTATATAAAAGTGACTAGTCTTGCCATTTCAAGATACAAACAAACCATATATATAAAGCTAGTATCTTTTAAAACCAATATTTATTTACAAACTGCCATATATAATCACTGTACACCACACATATATAGAACTGACATATAAAATTATATACAAACTAACACATAAACAGACCTTATACATTACAAAATTAAAATAACCATATATGTAGGAAAAATAACTCATGTGAACTTATATAAACAAATACATATATCACTTTTATAATATAATACACAGTACTTTATATTAACAGCACATAGCTTATAAAATCCAAATATATAACAACATATAACGCATATGACTTACATATATACCATACTGTGCTATAATAAAATGTTGAAATCCAATATATATAATACTTACATAAATGAACATAACAACTATCATATTACCTAACTTAGTAATTAATATATGGAGATCTTATATATTCTAACATTTCACATAGCAGATTATATATAAACTATATATATACCTTTAAATATCAAAATCGAAATATAGCTTATATATGTGTGTGAAATGAAACTATAATATAAATATATATACTTGAATTATGGGATGAAAGGTCAAGCAGCTCGGTGCTACACGTGAGGAGGTGACGGGATTCAGGGTGGCGGCGGCATGGGCTTGGAGGGGAGAGGCTGGGGTCGGATAGAAGTGGCTCGGTGTTGTTCGGGACGAGGTGGCTCGGTGGAAGTCGGCGCGGTAGTAGGAGGGGAGAAGGGGAAGGCCAAGAAGCTATGATCGCTTCGAAAGGGTGTATGGGTTTCAGGGTCATGACGTTGAAGGGTTAGGGAAATAGAAGCAACGACGGACGAGGAGATCCGGGCGGAAGCGCTTGCACAGGCAAGTGCAGGTCAGTATGATGTTGTGGTCGAAGTGGAGGAAGAAGGTCACGACCTTTGTTAGGGAAAAGGAGAGGAGGAAAGCGGACTTACTCAGGTTGGAAGGGATGATGAGGCCGAGGAAGGAGGAGCTCGGGTTGGAATAGCGGGTTTGATGGCAACGGGTGAGCTGTTGTCAGTGGTGGAGGTAGCCATGCAGAGGGGAGAAAAATGTTGGGAGGAGAAGAAACACGAAAGAGCAAAGAGAGAAGAAATATGAATGAACGAACCAAAAATTTTATGAAATAGCAAATTGTGGAGGCCAGCACAAATGAATTGAAATGAGTGACAACCAAAAGCCGTGCATCGAATCCCAGAATCATAAATAGCTAGTTGTTGTATGGCTACACAGTAGATAACGAAAGGACATATGGCAATGAAAAGACTTAAAACGGATATCGACACAGTTACCGTTTCATAGAGTCCACCGTGTATCGGACTCCAAAACACACAAACGAATATACCATGGAGATCAACATGACGACGTGATCAAAACGGTATACAATTATCAGCGATACGACTATCCTATCAAAAGTTGATATTCGGTACCGAAAATGATGCTAAAATGCCAGAATTAAGATAAATAGAGCAATAGCAGTTCAAATTTGACGAAACGAAATATGATTACTCACTCAGCAGATAATTTACAAATTTATTATAAAAAAATATTCAGGTTTTGAAATGTTTTATTATCATCTAATATTAATTGATTTAAATTAAATAAAATTACATGAGAAAATAAGCATCCATATTTTCAGATGAAAATTTTCCATTTGCTATGTTTAAGTAGACATATTGCAAATACTAAATTTTTATTTTCAAATTTAATTATTTGAAAATTTTACAAAATTTTAGTTAATTACGTTATTAAAACCATTAAAATTTATGGGCCATTACACTCTCCCCACTCAAAACTTTTCATCCCCGTAAAGGAAGGAGGCAGCAGAACAACCAGAAAGAAAAGATAGAATGAAATACAAAATACAATAATTGATTTAAAACCATATAAATTTCAATTATTTTAAATTAATATTTAACAATTTGGATTAATCATTTTATTAAATCAAAAATAGTCATTCAATTCAAATTTGTTAGTTCAAACTATCAATTCAAATCATATAGATTTCATTTATTTTTAGACTGATTTCTATTCAATTATTTCACATTTAAATATTTATTCAAAATTTTGCTTTATTTTAGAATTGACTTCATTCTTTAACATAAATTAAGAATTAAATTTTTGATTCACTTCAAATCATTTAGAGATAAATATACATGTATACATACATATATATATATATATATATATATATATATATATATATCAAATTAAATCGATAAACATATACATATATATAATACATCAACCATACTTACCAATCAAATTTAATTTCCAAAACAAGAGTGTAGCAAAGCTATTAAGTGGCCTCTTCACTTCGAAACTCGAAAACGAATGTCGATGATGCTACAGTCATCACTGAAATTATTTTCCGGCGACAAATGAGGAGAGTACTGATTTAAATTAAAATTCTTTAGAAACAATTTATATTCAAAAATACTTTAAAATAATATATCACTTAAATTTGAAACCAAATTTTCTGTAATACCAAAAATTAATTCTAAAATTCTTAATTCGAAGTCATTTTCAATTCCAAATCAGTTTATAACCATGTTTTAACTCCATTTAACTATTAAATTTCAGAAAATTCATAATTATATATAACTTAATCACACAAAATTTATTAATTTTGAAAAAAGAATTGTGTCAATTTACTTTGTTTAGGTGTTTTGGAATTCTTATCGATAGCGTTGATCGGATGAATCGATCGGAACCCCAAATCAATACTAACAACTCAAAAAACACATTATAACACATTTTAATATTAATTACAAATACACTCCCTCACTTGATAATTCCAGAATAAATTCTAGAACAAGGTTAGAGACTAAAATTAGAGGAACTCTAATCAATGAGAATTCTAATTAGAAGATAGGCTCGAAAAGAAGATAAGATGAATTAACTAACAAAATAGAAGGATTGATAGACTTATATGAATCGCGGATGACCTTAACCTAGTCAACTGGGACTTCAAGAATGAGTACGATGCAGAATTCTAAGACAAATCAGCATCAGATCATAAGAGAATTGAATTCGGGCATAACAAGAGATAGCAGCATCTAAACCAAGGATATGGAAATCTCCGATGAATCAATGCCTGTCGTAAAGGAGTTTCACCTCTTTACAAATAATTCAGGGCAGCTATGGGATGCTCCAGAATTAAGAAAACACGAATAGGGAAAGACGAGAATGGATTTCAGAACGAAGGGAAAGTTCCAAAATTCAAAGGAAACTGAGTCAAAAGGACAACTCGAGCTCAAACGAAGGTGATTCTGTAATTAAATTTACCCTATATGCTAAGTTTTGCCCAAAACCAGAGTTATGATACCACATGTAACATCTCGATATTTCAATCATTCGCATCCGCACATGTCGGACTTGAATTGCTCAAAATATCAAATTGTTAATTTAAATTTGGCAAAACTCAGCATATACAGCAGATTCGATAATCACAGAATCACAGACAAAGTATAATATAACAATAAGCAGTGGAAACAAATGTAAATTAGTTCATAAAGCTACAATATATATATATATATATCAGAGTTTAACAAGATACAACAGTAGTCTCGAATACATAAAAGTATCAATACAATAGTCAAATAACAAAATCTGTATATATAACTATAGTCCACTGAAATAACTGAAAGCTGAGTAGATGTAGATGGTTCTCCAAGCGAAGCTCCAACTCCAAAGGTGAGTCTCGGATGCTGTGACACCCAGTCTGACCCGAGCGTAACGCAAAACACACAACACCCGAGTCATGACTAACATTCTTATATCAATAAATCCAACTCAAGTGAAATATCAGCTGAAATACAAGTAACTTAAAGGATATTTGGATACCCATCCTCTAAGGGTCCGTGAAACTATCTATTATATAGTATAATATGCTATTATAATAATGTGTATAGTAAAGTAAACTATTAAAATAAAGTTAAGGCGTTACCCATATCCCCCTTAACACTTTTTATAATGCCATAGTCTATACAGTACCATAATACCTCCGTAAACTGGGGGCAATCAGAGGATACTCCATAAGTATGACATAAAACAAACTCGTATGGTCTCGATATGGCAGGTGTAACAACCCTAGTTTTGGAGATTACCTATAAAATATTAAATTATAAAGGTAGTTATGATTTAATATTGTGAATTAAAATTAAATTGGAGAAATTAAATTGTTTATTTGGAATAAACAATGAATTTTGGAAATTTAAAATGAGAAAATAAAATTTGGAACTTTATTTTATTTGTTTGGGTTAATAATAATTGGAAAATAGTTTTTATTTAGAGAAATGCAATAATTATATTAATTATTGTCTATTTGCTTCTTTTAATAATTTTTAAAAGAAGTATGTAACTTTTAAATGTGGTTTATTGAAATAAAAGGTGGAAATTGGGTCAAAAATAAGTTTTGGATATAACTAATGTTTTGAAATGGTTTGAAACATTTTTCTAAGTGAGAAAAATATTTTTGTGAAATTTTAGAAGCCAAAAATAAGGTTTTGTTCATTTATTTGTGAAAATTGTGTATTTTGTGAAATAAAGGATTTTAATAATAAAAATGTCTTCAAAATTAAAATTAATATTTTTATATTGTATGAAATATGATTTCATAAGTATGTTAATTTACATGCTTTGTTGTGTGAGAATTTGAAAGAAAATGGCTTTTGTTCAGTTATGTAGTGTAAATATGGCTTGGTGTTAATTAAATTAGCCTAACACAAATTAATTTCTTTTAATTGATGGGTCCAAGGCCCACTTAGTAGACATAACTAGCTAATTGAAAAAGAGGAAAGCAAATTACGTATATTTATTTTTACCATTCCCCTTCTTCTTCCTCTTTACTGTAAAGGAAAATCTCACTTCCCTCTTTCAAAGTAAAAACCAAAATCTCCAAATTTTCATCAAATCCTTGCTATAATTTATCAAATTAAGTCAATTTAGACAGGTAATCAACTTCTAAACCTAATTCCTTCATCAAATTTCAATTTTGAAGATTATTTGATTGCTTGTAACATTGTTTTGGCATTGCATGTCTATGTACATTTCAAGTTTAGATTGTTGAAGCTCTTTTGAGGCCAAAGCTTGCTCCTTTCCACCGATTTTTTCTTGTAGCTCAAGTATTCAACAAGGTGAGTTGTAATACTCACAAATCCTAGCTGAGCCAAGCTCAAAAATTGCAAAAGCAATCAAAATTCTAGCTTTTGTTAATATTTTTATTTTTTTCTGTCTGAAACAAGTTTCTTATTGCCTCTTTGAATGATCATAACTTCTGATTCGGCAATGAAATGCTATCGGATTTCTTGCATTGGATAGATTGCATGTTGAACATGGTTGCTGCAAAATTTGGTTGAAAAATATTGTCATTTGAGTGTTCAAAACTTTGCTGCAAAATCAACTCAAGCACAGATTTTTGCCTATAGTTGTTTTTGAGTTGCTGCAAACATGGCCTAAGTTCATGTTTGACACAGCATAACTCACTCATTTCTTGCTGGAATTCAATGATTCTTTTTTTCATTTGAAAGATGAAGTTTTCTAGTATATGCATACAAATTTTCAGCTCGATCAAAGGTAATTTGGTCCTCTGTTTCATGCCCGAAAGTTGAACTAGAATGGATTTTTAGGCCTGGGCAGTCTTTTTGAACTGTTACAAACATGGTCTGGGTCCATGTTTGAGACAGCGTATCTTTTTTCATTTTTTTCGAAATTCATTTATTCCTTTTTTGTTTAAAAGAATAAGTCTTCTACTTTGCGCACACCAATTTTTAGTTAAATCAAAAGTCGTATGGCCACCATTTTTATTGTCACGACCCAGATTTTTAGTCATTTGATAAATGGGTAATTATTTGATTTAAGTTATCGGAATATTAATTTTGATTGATCGAATAAATAAATTTCTGACGATTAAAGTACCTGAACCAATATATTAACTTAAAAAGTATATAAATTTGGAACTTGTAAAATATCTGGTACATATAGATCGATAAATATTTTAAAAATGTATATAAAACACCACTATTTAAAATTAAGAAATAATATCCAAGAATGTAGATATAAATATGTACAAAGTTTTATGATGTTGATAACATATACATAAGTATATAGATATACAGGTTATATATACATATATGTATATACATGTTCACCATATGAACTAATGTACATGAACAAAATTGTAAAAGCAACTAAGTACAAGTATATGTATATATATACTCATATGAATTAAATATAGGGAAGTTGGTAAAGGTGTGAATAAATATATATAAGTGTAAACATAGATGTGCATGGTACAATGCAAGTAGAATAGATAAGAAGAAAAAAAATATACATAACTATATAGATGTATATATATAGGTATGCATATGAACAAAGAATGTATACATATATCAACTCATGTGAAACATTTGTAGTCAAAAAGGCAGGCAAGCATTTAATGCAAACACATTAAACATCAAATCTAAGCACACAAAATAAATTATCAAATTCAAGTCTGCGTAAAGAAAAAAATCTAATTCAAGTCATATGAAAAGTAAATCACCTTTTGTTAAATCAGCCTTAGCTTACACTATACACCTCCACTTTCTTTATAAAAGGCTCTGCCCTTGTCTTGCATTCGAACTGGAGAACCAGCTAAAGAAAAACAAGAACAAAAATCAAACAAATTAAAAACTGAAGCATCTTCAACCTGAGGTAAAAGTTTCAAGCAAATCAGAGCTCAACTCAAAATACAAGCAAGACTTAAGATTAGATTAAATTCAACGTCAACAATTCAAAACTCCAGATCAAAAGTCAAAAGCATTTTTCCAGATTTCAAAACACTGTCCAGTGTTCTTTATTCCAGGAGATAAGGTGAGTAAATATCTTTCTTAAAATTTTAAGAATAAAAACTTGGAGCATGTGAATATGCTGGAATATCTGATATATGATATGTTTTGTATGGTAGTAAAGGTGATTTCCAGTTTAGTTGTATGAGGATGTTTGTATAAATGTCTGGAAGATGATGTATGCTATGTCTCAGTTTTACAGTTTTAAATGTTGTTCAAAATCAAATTGCTCTTCCCCTAATTATTTTTAGGGATTGATATCTAAACAAAAATCGTTTGAAATGGAAAGATATTTAATCTAAAAATAATTTCTGATAATAATCAAGAGTAGTTTTGAAATAAAAGGAAAAGAACAGCAGTACTGTAAATTTTATCAAATTTTCGACTTGAATGATTTCTAGTTTCAAGTTTATAATTGATTTTATTTTTGAAACTGAGGATTTTTAAATACAAATTCACGAATTTTAAGTTTATAATTCAAGAGAAATCGCGAGTTGGACGACATCGGGTTTTTGGTAATTCCTGATGATCGTAGCGATTAGGTGTCTCGGGGTTGGGGTCATCAGAGGCTTGAATGGTGGCGAGCACAGGAAAAATGCTCAATGATTTTACTAATGACCGTGGTGATCATGTGAAGGGGAATTAGGGTTTTCAAACCCTTTTATCGACGACGCTTCGGAGAATTTTTTTGACATGATGGTAGGATCGGATGCAATCACGACCAGGGAGATCAATTTAGTGTATCGAGGCGATGCTTGGGTCCAAAGAGCATGGTTCTGGGGAACGAAATCATCGGTGGATGATGGATTTCATCAGAGCATTGGGTTCTAGATTTTGGGTTGGGTGACCAAATTTCGATATGATGTGTCGATCTGGATTCAGGGTGGAAGACTGAGGTAGGGTGGTCGAGGATGCTTCGCGGGGCTGGCCGATGGCGAGTAGGAGGCGATGGAAGTCGTGTGCATGTGCACATGATGGTGCACGGCCGAACATAATTGAGGAATAAGAAGTAGATGAGGACGAAGGAATTTTGCTCAATGTTTTCTCGGGGTAGTGAGGGCGTTACTCGTGTTTGATCTCGAGTTCAATCGGGTAAGGTCTGAGATTTTGTAGACTCGGTTAGGAATCATGAATTACTCGAGTTTCTGTAAGATAATACTCAGGTTTGTTCTGGATTAAATTTGAGATTATCTGAGTCTAGATAAACTAATTACCTTAAACTGTTGAAAGTGATAAATTGATTATTAATATTTTGTTTAAGTTGAAAAAGTATTTAAGTTATTAAACTAATCAGTTAAATTAATTAATTTAATTATCAAGATAATTAGTTAATTAGTTTATGTAATCAATTTAAGGGATTGATTTATTAATTATGGCAATAAATTAACAGATGGTAAATTTATTAAGGATCAAATACTTAATGTAATTAATTAATGATAATGACCAGATGTCATTAGTTAATGTGGGTAATTAATGGGCAATTACTAGATGAGATTTAATAAAAAGATAATTACTTAATGTAAGTAATTTAAGAACAAATTTGTTAAGGATTAAGTAATTAAATTTGTAATTAAAGGTTAAATTAGTGAATTAATAATAATTAAAGGTAAATTAATTAAAGTAATTAATTACTCAATATAATTAATTAAGTTGATGGGGCTAATGTTAGTTAATTAATTAAGTTTAAATAAATTAAAGGTAATAATTGATGTTGAGTTAAGTATAATTACCTAGGGTAATAAATGGGGTGTGATTACTTAGTGACGTAATTAATGGATAATTACTGCGTGTAATTAAATAAAAGGAAATTACTTGATGGTAAATAATTAAAGGATAATTTCTTAGTGGAAATAAGTAAGTGTTAATTATTCAGTGAAATTAATTAAAGGATTATTAATTAATTAGGGGATTAATTAATTAATGTAAGTAATTAAGAATAATTAATTACTGAATGTGATTAATCAAGGTCGATTAATGAATGAGGTAAATTAATTAAAGGCTAATTACTGAATGTAATTAGAGAGGATATTTAAGGGATGATTAATTAATGGTTTGTAATTAATTATTGTTAAGTAAGCAAGATTAAAAATGATTAAAGTAATTAATTTGATTTAATTAATAATGGGTAACTAATAAATCCTGCTTATGAATGATTGGTTGATATTTCTGATATGGAATGTTTGTGATATGATATGTTTGTCTTGTATAGTGATTGAGTGGTTATCTATCGATGATGAATTGCTGTATAAAAAGTGACATCTTGTATTTTAAAGATGAATTATGTTTCACTTGAATAACGTGGGTTAAGACGGTATTGAATTCGAAGAGACTGGAGTCGGTTATTAGCAAATACCTGAAACCACTTCGATTCTTTATAGTTGATTTGTGAAATCAATAAGCTGGAATGGAATGATTTAAGTAAACTGGACCATTTAATCTAAGATTTGGTACTTAGAAATTGATGTGTGAAATAAGTGATGTCTATAACAAATTGTGAATTTGTAAATTGATACGAGTTACCTCGGGTTTTATATAAGTTGTATGCTTGTATTCCTTATTAGATGGGTTTACTCACGTGGGTTTCTAGCTCGACTCGGGTGTTACTTTGATGTAATGTTCGGGTCAGACCGAGTATTATAGACTTTCAGGTAAGGACATTCTGGAGCTCAGGAGACGAGCTGGATGGCAAGAACGTATAGAGTGTTTCCGCTGTATTATTATTGTTGTATATCTGAGACATGATGATTGTGTATATCCGGTGTCTGTATATATATGTGAAACTCTGATGTATTAAAGTGAAATTTGACGAGTGCAGTTTTCCTTTGTACAACTGTTATTATTTGTTATTATATTTTATCTGCTGCGAATGTGAGATGTTGGTGTTTCTGTTCTTCTTATTCTTCTATCTCTTCTTCTTTTTCCTAACTATCTGGAATTTTCGGGATCGAAAATTCCGGACCGTTACAGCTGGTATCAGAGCCAGGTTAAGCGAGAACCTTGGCTCGAGGGTGTGTATATATATATATGAGAGCGTACTTGTTATTTTTATACAATAGTTTTAAAGGTAAAGGATTTTTATATAAGTTTATATATATAAGGCAATATATGGTTATTGGATATTGAAATTAAATAAGAATTTAAGGGGTGTATATATATATATATATATCCAAGTAGGAATTGATAGAATGTACCATTCATATAAGGAGAATTAGAATTAAATTTGGTATCAAAATAAAATAAAATAAAATGGTAATTGCATAAAATACTGGGATGTTTGTTTTCTAATTATGATAAAGCAAAAAGAAATGTGTTAAGTAAGTAAAAAAAATTTAGGTAAGTATGACTTGTAAATTGAAGTAGGGTTTTAAATTATGAAGTTAGAATCCTAAGATTTAAAAACATTTGAAATTATTTTTCAAATTGTTAAAGGGAATGATAAATAATATTCTTCGGAATATTTCTAGAAGTAATCTTATTTTGAAATGAGAAGTTGTTTGGAACTTTGTTTGGAATTAAAAACCAAAGGTGTTAAAACATAAGGTATAACTTGGTAAGCAAATTAATATAAGAGTAAAAGTTGAATTCTTCTAATTAAGTCTAATTTATAGGTTAGGAAGTCCCTCTAGAATTCAATCTGAGAGAGATGACTAAGAGTGAAGAATGGAAGGTTAGACGCAGAGAGCAAAGAGCAGCTGCACGTAAGGATCGAGAAGAAGAAATTCAAGAGTATGAGAAACTGGTTAAGGAAAGGGCTAAGCCAGGACCTTATGATAATGTCACCTGTTACAGATGTTTCAATAAGGGTCATTACGCAGCCAAGTGCAGTAAAAAAAAGGGAGGAATTGAAGGGTACATTCCATCGGTTTCGCTTTGAGTCTTATGCTTTAAGTGTCATAAGAAAGGACATTTCCTAAATCATTGCCCTGAAGTGAGGAAGGCGAAGCGTAAACCAGTTGAACTGGTCACCGAGTCGACTATTTGCTATCATTGTAAGAAGACGGGACACATTGCTAGGAATTGTTCCGAGAGGCAGAAGAGAAGTAAAGCTGTGGAACGTACTGTTGGAGGCGTGAAGGTTATCTAGATTGATGACAGGGTAGAAACATTTTGTGGTAAATGTTATAAGTGGAGACACCCTGTTGAGAAGTGTATGTTCCGGCTTTGCCCTTTGGAAGGAAGTCCATAGAAAGGATTCTTGTAAGAATATTAGGGCTCTGTTCTTTCCAAACCTCTAGGTAATAGAAAGGCATCTAGATTTATGACTTTTGTAAGACTCTTATTTTGGATAAATGTATGTAATGTATGAACTACTAGTATGTAGTCAATTAATGTATGGAATATTTTGTGGAAGTACAATCTAATGTAAAATCTTCTTTATCTATTGAGAATTGGACTCAGAATTAAATTGTCTAAAGATTTGGATTATTGATTTAAAATAAAGGTTAATCTAATTTAAGGGGTTAAATCAACATTTGAACATTTAGCTCGAAATTATATAATTCGAGATGGGTTAAAGTTGAAATTTAGATTTAATTAGTTCAAATTGAATTTAGTTTGAATTACTTAGAATTGAAGATGGATAAGTATTCAAAGGGAACATTTGAATTGGATTAATTTGAAATAAAATCAAAGATTTAATGAGTTCAAATTCAAATGGGAATTGGGACTAATTCATAGAAATTGAAATGTTTTGAAATTGAAGTGGATTCAATTTGAAATTAGTCTAAATTAATTTGAATAATTTAGAATTGTAGTTAAAGTGAATATGTTTAAAATCAAATGGAATTTTATTTGAATTTGGAAAGAAACTGAGATTAATTCAACTTGAATTGGGGATAAATCAAGTTTAAGGGAAATTGAAGTTATTCAAATTTGAATTGAGTCGATTTAAATGGAAGTGGAAATTTAAATTGAATTGATGGGGAAGTGAACAGTTTTGACTATGGACTATTTTCAATATAAATTGTTTTAATATAAACTTATTTTTCTAAACTATTTAATATATATACAACCTTTCTTTTTAAAGCCAAATTATTTTATATTTATTTTACAATTATTTTTGGAACTATTTAACAATTTTTTAACTATTTTATAAACTAACTACTATTTTTCAACTAGTTTACAAATTAATTACTATTTTACAACTATTTTGCAACTATCTAAAATTTCTTGTGACGACCCAGAATTTCTAACAATTTAGATTGGAATAATTAATAGATTTTAAATATTTAAAAGTTAATTTTAACTTGAATTCCAAATATCAATATTTACCTGATAATTAAATTATTGAATTATATAATTTGAAATTGGGTAAAATGTTGAATCTGGAGTTTTAAGCCTGTTAAAAATAATTTGAAGGATTATAAAATTTATAATAATGGTACTGAAGATAATAGAATGGTTGAAATTTAATTTAAAGGTGGTTTGTTTAGTTTTAATAATATATCGTTTAAATCCATATTTAAAAATAGCCTTCCGAGGCACAGTCTCGGAATTCGACGAAACTAGTTCCATTGGATCCGTAATAGTTAGTTATTATCGGATTTCAATTTTCGTAGCAATCGGAGTTGTCATTTGACCCTGGCAGCTCAAAACGCAGAGAAACTATTTTAATCGATTTAATTTAAAATTGGTCGTTTATTCCCGTAACTTGCACGTATGACCGAATTAGGTTCCAAAACATGTTCCATCATGTTCAGAATATAGGTAAAGCCTTATAAACGCTTGGCGGTATGTCTGATTCAGAGTTTGAGATTCCGAGTTATGCAAAACGAGATATTTTGGAAATTTAATATAAAAAATTAAAAGGTTAACTCGGCCACCCTATAATTATACTCGAGCCACCCTAGACCTGAATTGCGTCGACCTAGCTATCTTCTTTCTTTTTATGAAAGCCGAGTACTTTGAAAAACCCAGATAAAAAAATTCTTCAGAACGAAAACAAAAATGGCTTCCTCCTTTTTCAAAATCGCGACTGCTCCCATTTCTTCCTCCCTCTTTCTTGTAACCACGTGACTCAATGCTCGTTTGTATAAAAAACGAATGGAAGTCGATGTCGACTTTGACAAAGGGGTTCGCGAGTGGTAGAGGGTGGCATCGGCATATGGCGCGCTGTAATAGCTAAGGCAGGGGGTCTTTTAGTTCGGCGGTTCGAATTGGGATCGAGGCGACGAGGGTTCGACGTCTGTAGTAGGCACTGGGCATAGACGTTCGAGCTTAGGGTTTGGGTCACGACGATTTTGGGGATGGGGTCGCAATGAGGTCGGGTAGGGTTAGCGTGTCGATGAGGAAGGCTGTGATCTCGTGTGCGACATCATCATTCTGGAAACGAAGCCTGACCGAAGGTAGGATGAGGTATGTAATTAATTTTAATTGAATCTAGAGAAGAAAGGGGTCGATTTTGTTTTCTGATAATCTATATAAAAAAACAGTAAACAGAAATTATATAGATAGATAAGATTTAAACGTACATTAAGGTTTAAATAATAACAGTAAGTTTTATAAGCCAGTATATTTTCTTCGAAGTTATTGGTTTATTTATGAATATGTATATATGCAGTAAAGTAACCTCTGTTGTTATTTACAGAGCAAAACGAAGAAAAAAAATTATAGTAAAAATATATACATGTAAAATACACAAATGTTTATGTGAAGATAGATTTTTGAAGTCCATGATTTATTTTGCATTTATATAATTTCAAGGATAAAATAAAATAAGTATACAAATTATAAATGTTATTTTAAATATATGTATTAAAGAGATTGACTTATTTAATTATTTTTGTAACTTGAAATTTAATTATTTTGTTCCTAAGAATTATTTATTTATAGGAAGATTAGCTAAAATAAATTATTTGTTAATTAAATTAAATTTATCAAATGAAGATTAATTATTCAAATTGTTCGAATATTAATAAGATCATTTAATGTCTATACAAGGTTATAACCCGGGAAACCAAGTCGAGAATGAAGTGGATTGCAAACTTAAAGGGGCAAAGGTGAGTAAATCTCACTCCTTTGGATTTTTATCTAAATTTAAATGGTTAAATTTAAGTATTTGGTTGTATGATTGAATTGATTTGATGTGCATTGTGGACCGATGATCGGGTGACTTTGGTTTTGGTTGGTTCTCGTGTTAATTGTGGTTTGACTCAAAGTATTCGGGTTTTAAATTGTTTTAAACTTAAATCATAAATAAAAAATGTTTTCATTTTAATGTTGATAAGGGCTTAATGATTTAGGATTCATCAAATTAGTAGGGTAACTAAAATGGATAATTAATTAATTTAATTAATTAATTATCCATTTTAATTAATTTAGTAATTAAGGGTTTGAATTAATTAATGAAGGTTTATGTTAATTAATTAAGTTTAATTAATTTAGAATAATCAATGGATGGTTTGATAGGTAATTACTTAATGTAATTAATAAAATATAATTACTTTGTGAAATTAATCAAGGGATTAATTAAGATAGTTAATTAAGGAGTAAATAATTTATTTAATGAATTAAATAAAAAGATAGTTAATTATAGGTTGAGATAAATCAAGAATGATTAATATTTGTGGTTTAATTAATGATTAATTATTTAATGTAATTAAATTATATTAGGATAAATTGAAATGTAAATGAGAAATCATTAATTTATATAATTAATGATGTAAATAAAGGTTCATTAATTAAGATAAATTAATCAATAATAAGTGACTTATGAGAAATTAATTAATATAAGTAAGCAAGGATTAATGTAAATAATTATAGTTAATTAATTTATGAAGTAATTAAAGATTACTTATTGATTTTGGTTAAGAATAATTAATTTTGTAAAGTTAATTAAAGATAATTACTTGAATGTAATTGAAGGATAATTAATCCAGAGTGATTAATTAAGATGAATAATGAAGGGATGATTGATTAATTGATTAGAAATTAATTAATGACAAGTGAAGAAATCTAAGTGATTGAGGTTAGAAATTCAACTAGAATTAATTAAATTAATTTTGGTAGCGATCAAGGTTTGCTTATGGATGATTGAATGGTATAGAATGCTTTGAATAAGTTGATATCTCTGATATGAGATGTTGTGTATTTCATTTGGATAACTTGGGTTAGGATGTCATGAGACTCGAAGAGACCGGGTTCGGGTATTGGGAAATACCCGAAACCACTTCGAATTTTTATAGATTGATATATGAAATCTATAGGCTGGAGTGAAGTGATTTAAAGGAATTGGACTATTTTAAATCTAAATTTTTGGGTCCTTAGAAAACTTATGTGTGAAATAAGTGATGTCTATAACATATTGTGAACTTGTAAATTTATTCGAGTTACCCCGGGTTCTATATAAGTTGTATGATTTGTATTCCATGTTGGATGAGTTTACTTATGCTGGTTTCCACCTGACCCGGGTGTTACTTTGATGTAATGCTCGGGTCAGACCGAGTATTACAGATTTTCAGGTAAGGACGTTCTGGAGCTCAAGAGGCGAGCTGGATGGCAAGAACGTATGGAGTGTTTCCGCTGTATTTTATTGCTGTATATCTGTGATAGGATAATTGTGTACATTCAGTGTCTGTATATATATGTAACCTTGATGTATTATAAAGGTATTTTGTCAGATACAGAATTCTTTGTAAAATGTTATTATTTATTATTATATTTCATCCGTTGCGAATGTGAGATGTTGATGTTTCTGATCTTCTTCTATCTCTTTCTTCTTTCTTCCTAACTATCTGCAATTTTTGGGATCGAAAATTCCTGATCGTTACATTTCTGAAACTATTTTTCAACTATTTTACAATTAGTTAACTATTTTACAGTTATTTTGCAAACTAATAATTATTTTTCAACGACTTATCTATTTTAAACCTTTCAAGCTATTTTCTAAATTTAAGTTGGACAGAGTTTAAACTGTTTAGGACAGAGTTTAAACTGTTTATGATTAAATATCCATTGGAGATAAGAATTGAGGTGATAGTCCAAAGGGGATTGAAGCAATGGTGAATAAATGAATAAAAACCTAAGGGAATGTGAATAGAAAAGGAGATTGATTTAGTTAATAATCAATGAAGATAAATACGTAGGATGTACATATATTATTCTATTCGCATAGTGATTTGATCCAGATTCGAGCACAGAATTTCGGTGTAGTATTATCGATCCGAGTTAGGATTTTTTTGCTAGATTTTCGTCGGCGAACATGGATATGGATTTTTGATTGGTTCTGGATATTCTCTATCGTAGTTAGGCTGTGCAAGGAGAATGATGATTTATGATCAAGAAACCAGATCTGAGTCCGCACTAGGACGTCGGGTGGACAATACTAGTTCGGAAGTAAAATTGTGTGATCGAAGAGCGATCAGATTGGTATAGCATACGGACGATATGTGTACATCGTACGGGTTTGAATAAAATTGATACTGGGAAATTTATGGATAAGAAATGTGAAAAGGTTTTTGAAATGAAAATTTTGTGAAATATATGATGAAGTAAAGTGGAAATTGGGTATTTCTATGGTGAAAATTTGCCTTATGGGAGTAAGTGATATGGTAAGTGTTTTTTGTAAAGAATAATCAAATTTGAATATTTGATTTGGAATAAACAAAGTTATATCTCTTTGTTATATAAGATAAATCTCCCCTTATTGAATCTATTGCCGGAAGGAAAGGATTTTGAAAATGTTTGAAGTATAAAAGGAGTTTATACAAGTTTGAAATGATCCAAAGTTTCTAAAAATTATATATATCTATATATACATATATATAGAGGATCATATGAGAATTTTGGAAAAAGGTTTTGGGAACCTTTGGATTTGGAAAGGCTTTTGATTTTTAGGTAAAATCAATATTGGAATTCGGAAAGCCTAATTTGAGAATTATCGATTTTGGGATAATCGATTTTGTGCAAAGGATCTTTGTATGAGATCATACTAGGTGTATGATTTGGAAGATACTATATGTGTATAGTATAAAGTGTTTTGAAAATGGCTCTAAAGAAAAAGGCGCTCCCTTGAAAATGAACTTCTCAGGAGTACCATAGGTTGGTACTGCCTTGAGCCTCTAAGGGGGAGGTTCTAAAGTTGATCATGTGAGGAGTCCGGACAAAACTAGTTCCTGAGGATTTTGTGTAGTATAGCAAAAGTCGAGGGCGCTGATGCCTACAGAGGCATTTAGGTTATGCTGTGACGACAGTGTAACTCGATGTCATTGCGATCTACTACAGACCATAGCAAAATTTGTGTGTGCCGCTGAGGGCCAACAGTCTGCGTTTGATTTTATATCGGTAGACTGCAACCTATGGTAACATAGCGAAAGTCGTGTCTGCCGCTGAGAGCCAACATTCTGCGTTTGATTTTACATCGGTAGACTGCGACCTATGTGGGAGTGGAGAAGTTTCATTTTGACAGCAAAAATCGAGGGCGCTGATGCCTACAGTTACATGGACTTTTGCTATGATGGCAACGTAACCCTGAAATGTAACTGTGATCTGTTGTGGGTTCGATGGCATAATCGAGGGGCGCGGAGTGCCTACAGTTACATGGACTTTTGCTACGATGGCAACGTAAACCAGGATGTAACTGCGACCATGGATGGGGTGATGACTTCCAGAGCATTCTTACCAAGGATATTTCCTCTATTTTCAAAAACTGTTTTCTATATTTTCAATAAAATTATTTTTTTCAAAATATTTTCACTGGGTGTTGAAAACGGGTCTACCAAGCACTTACAGATTTTCAGTCGTACGCCTGATCAACGTATGACCGAATTTCTGTGAGAGCAAGGATAGACTTGTCAAAACATTGGGTTATAAAAGTATTTCTATAAAATCTATTATAGTAATGTTATATAGATTTTTAAAGTATTTTAAAAATGATCAAAGAAAATTTATCCGATTTTAAGCATTTTAATAATTCTGACTTCGTTCCTTTTCTAGGACGAAAAGATTCAAAGGGGGGAGGAATGTGATGACCTGGATTTTTAGTCGTTTGTTAAATGGGTAATTATTTGATTTAAATTATCGGATTATTAATTTTAATTGATCGAATAAACAAATTTCTGACGATTAAAATACCTGAACCAATATATTAACTTAAAAAGTATATAAATTTGGAACTTGTAAAATATCTGGTACATATAGATCGATAAATATTTTAGAAAAATGTATATAAAACACCACTATTTAAAATTAGGATATAATATCCAAGAATGTAGATATAAATATGTACAAAGTTTTATGATGTCGATAACATATACATAAGTATATAGATGTACAGGTTATACATACATATATGTATATACATGTTCACCATATGAACTAATGTACATGAAAAAAAATTGTAAAACCAACTAAGTACAAGTATATGTATATATTACTCATATGAATTAAATATATGGAAGTTGGTAAAGGTGAGAATAAATATATATAAGTGTAAACATAGATGTGCATGCTACAATGCAAGTAGAATAGATAAGAAGAAAAAAAATACATAACTATATAGATGTATATATATAGGTATACATATGAACAAAGAATGTATACATATATCAACTTATATGAAACATTTGTAGTCAAAAAGGGAGGCAAGCATTTAATGCAAACAAAATAAACCAGGATTTCTAAGCATACAAAATAAATTAGCAAAGTCAAGTCTGCATAAAGAAAAAAAATTCTAATTCAAGTCATATGAAAAGTAAATCACCTTTTGTTAAATCAGCCTTAGCTTACACGATACACCTCCACTTTCTTTATAAAAGGCTCCGCCCTTGTCTTGCATTCGAACTGGAGAACCAGCTAAAGAAAAACAAGAACAACAATCAAACAAATTAAAAACTAAAGCATCTTCAACCCGAGGTAAAAGTTTCAAGCAAATCAGAGCTCAACTCAAAATAGAAGCAAAACTTAAGATCAGATTAAATTCAACTTCAACAATTCAAAACTCCAGATAAAAAATCAATAGCATTTTTCCAGATTTCAAAACACTGTTCAATGTTCTCTGTTCCAGGAGATAAGGTGAGTAAATATCTTTCTTATAAATTTAAGAATAAAAACCTGGAGCATGTGAATATACCGGAATATCTGATATATGATATGCTTTGTATGGTAGTAAACGTGATTTCCAGTTTAGTTGTATGAGGATGTTTGTATGAATGTCTGGAAGATGATGTATGCTCTGTCTTAGTTTTACAGTTTCAAATGTTGTTCAAAATCAAATTGCTCTTTCCTTAATTATTTTTAGGGATTGATATCTAAACAAAACTCGTTTGAAATGGCAAGATATTTAATCTAAAAATAATTTCTGATAATAATCAAGAGTAGTTTTGAAATAAAAGGAAAAGAACAACAGTACTGTAAATTTTATCAAATTTTCGACTTGAATGATTTCTAGTTTCAAGTTTATAATTGATTTTATTTTTGAAACTGAGGATTTTTAAAGACAAATTCACGAACTTTAAGTTTATAATTCAAGAGAAATCGCGAGTTGAACGACATCGGGGTTTTTGGTAATTCCTGATGATCGTAGCGATTAGGTGTCTCGGGGTTGGGGTCATCGGAGGCTTGAATGGTGGCGAGCACAGGAAAAATGCTCAATGATTTTACTAATGACCGTGGTGATCATGTGAAGGGGAATTAGGGTTTTCAAACCCTTTTATCGACGACGCTTCGGAGAATTTTTTTGACATGATGGTAGGATCGGATGCAATCACGACCAGGGAGATCAATTTAGTGTATCGAGGCGATGCTTGGGTCCAAAGAGCATGGTTCTGGGGAACGAAATCATCGGTGGATGATGGATTTCGTCAGAGCATTGGGTTCCAGATTTTGGGCTGGGTGACCAAATTTCGATATGATGTGCCGATCTGGATTCGAGGTGGAAGATTGAGGTAGGTGGTCGAGGATGCTTTGTGGGGCTGGCCGATGGCGAGTAGGAGGCGATGGAAGTTGTGTGCATGTGCACATGATGGTGCACGGCCGAACATAATTGAGGAAAAAGAAGTAGATGAGGACGAAGGAATTTTGCTTAATGTTTTCTCGGGGTAGTGAGGGCATTACTCGTGTTTGATCTCGAGCTCGATTAAGTAAGGTCTGAGATTTTGTAGACTCGGTTAGGAATCATGAATTACTCGAGTTTCTGTAAGATAATACTCGTGTTTGTTCTAGATTAAATTTGAGATTATCTGAGTCTAGATAAACTGATTATCTTAAACTGTTGAAAGTGATAAATTGATTGTTTAATATTTTGTTTAAGTTGAAAAAGTATTTAAGTTATTAAACTAATCAGTTAAATTAATTAATTTAATTATCAAGATAATTAGTTAATTAGTTTGTGTAATCAATTTAAGGGATTGATTTATTAATTACGGCAATAAATTAACAAATGGTAAATTTATTAAGGATTAAATACTTAATGTAATTAATTAATGATAATGACCATATATCATTAATTAATGTAGGTAATTAATGGGCAATTATTAGATGAGATTTAATAAAAAGATAATTACTTAATGTAAGTAATTTAAGAATAAATTTGTTAAGGATTAAGTAATTAAATTTGTAATTAAAGGTTGAATTATAATAATAATTAAAGGTAAATTAATTAAAGTAATTAATTACTCGGTGTAGTTAATTAAGTTGATGGGGCTAATTTTAGTTAATTAATTAAGTTTAAATAAACTAAAGGTAATCATTGATGTTCAGTTAATTATAATTACCTAGGGTAATAAATGGGGTATGATTACTTAGTGAAGTAATTAATAGATAATTACTGCGTGTAATTAAATAAAAGGAAATTACTTGATGGTAAATAATTAAAGAATAATTTCTTAGTGGAAGTAAGTAAGTGTTAATTATTCAGTGAAATTAATTAAAGGATTATTAATTAATTAATTAATTAATGTAAGTAATTAAGAATAATTAATTAGTGAATGTGATTAATCAAGGCTGATTAATGAATGAGGTAAATTAATTAAAGGCTAATTACTGAATGTAATGAGAGAGGATAATTAGGGGATGATTAATTAATGGTTTGTAATTAATTATTGTTAAGTAATCAAGATTAAAAATGATTAAAGTAATTAATTTGATTTAATTAGTAAGGGGTGATTAATAAATCTTGCTTATGAGTGATTGGTTGATATTTCTGATATGGAATGTTTGTGATATGATATGTTTGTCTTGTATAGTGATTGAGTGGTTATCTATCGATGATGAATTGCTGTATAAAAAGTGACATCTTGTATTTTAAAGATGAATTATGTTTCACTTGAATAACGTGGGTTAAGACCGTATTGAATTCGAAGAGACCGGAGTCGAGTATTAGTAAATACCCGAAACCACTTCGATTCTTTATAGATTGATTTGTGAAATCAATAAGCTGGAATGGAATGATTTAAGTAAATTGGACCATTTAATCTAAGATTTGGTACTTAGAAATTGATGTGTGAAATAAGTGATGTCTATAACAAATTGTGAATTCGTAAATTGATACGAGTTACCCCGGGTTTTATATAAGTTGTATGCTTGTATTCCTTGTTAGATGGGTTTACTCACGCTGGTTTCCAACCTGACCCGGGTGTTACTTTGATGTAATGCTCGGGTCAGACCGAGTATTACAGATTTTCAGCTAAGGACGTTCTGGAGCTCAGGAGGCGAGCTGGATGGCAAGAACGTATAGAGTGTTTCCGTTGTATTATTATTGTTGTATATCTGAGACATGATGATTGTATATATCCAGTGTCTGTATATATATGTGAAACTCTGATGTATTAAAGTGAAATTTGACGAGTATAGTTTTTCTTTGTACAACTGTTATTATTTGTTATTATATTTTATCCGCTGCGAATGTGAGATGTTGGTGTTTCTGTTCTTCTTATTCTTCTATCTCTTCTTCTTTTCCTAACTATCTTGAATTTTCGAGATCGAAAATTCCGAGCCGTTACATTTATGTCCGAAAGTTGAATTCAGAGAAGATTTCAGACCTGGGTATTATTTACACAAGTGTTTTTATGTTCTTATTCTGTCTGATTTTTGACATTTGCTTCAGTTTTTGTGATATTTCTAAAGCATTTTGAGGCCATGATGCCTATCAATAGGTTATCCCAATTTTGATGTATTAAAAATTCAAATTTTAAATTATGTGAATTTAATTTGAATTTGAATTTCAGTTTGAGTGGAATTTTGCTTGTTTTTGATCGTTTTCGAGCACGGTTTTCTCCAAATCTTTTTGGAATGATTTTTAAAACTTAAGGGATTTAAAAATAATTATTATATAATATTTAAATGTATTTTTAAGTACAAAACCTATTTATTCTTTATAATAAAGGAATTTTTCAAATATGGTTTTCAAAATCGGTTTTTCATAGCTTATTTTCAAGGTATTATTTTCTATAAAAATTACACGTTTTTGCACCATCGGCGAATGAGAAGGAGAGTTGAACAATTGGGTAAAATGTGTAGTATGGGATACATGCGTTTATCCTTTCGGTTAATTCCTAACTTGTCTGTTTGATCGTTTTGGCCTACGGGTCTAGTTTATTGATGATATGAGGTGAACCTTTACTACTTTGAGTGTGAAATTTACTAGCAGTTAGTAAACTGTTTAGGAACAGGTGGTATGGGACACACGTTTAACACTTTTCGGTTCCTTTCCGAGAGTTTGTGACACATTTGCCTGTTGGCATGCCAGTACTGGACCTTCGGGTCATTTGCCATTGCGGCGTATTTGTCTTCAGATGTTTTCCATTGCGGCGTATTTGTCTTCGGATATTTGCCATTGCGACATATTTGTCTTTTAACGTTTGCCTTTGGGCAAGGTATCTATTATGTGAAACAGTACTCGGCAAAAATGGTACGTGCAAAACCTTTTTGAGATGATTTTACCATTGTGTTATCAATTTGGAATTGGTTCTTTGAACCATTCGGTGGTGATTACTTCGGGATTTTTGGATTCTTGGGAGTTCTTTTGAGATTTTCATTACCTACACTCGCGTGTTGAGATTTGCCTTTTGACATGTGTATGTACATTTATATATATATATATGTGTGTGTGTGTGTGTGTGTGTGTGTGTGTGTGTGTGTATGTATATGTATATATATGTGTGTATATATATGTATGTATATGTATGTATATGTATATGTATATATATGTATGTATATGTATATGTGTGTGTATATATATGTATGTATGTATGTGTGTGTGTGTGTGTGTATATATGTTTGTATGTATTGAGATTGCCTGTTGGTGCTATTTATGGGATTTGCCTTTTGGCGTTGTATGAGATTTTTATCCCTTTGTTGACATTTGCCCTATGCCTTATGTCGAGATGGCTTTTGTTTATGTTTTTCTTGGAGTTGCCGATATGGCGGGTTTGGAAATTACTCTTTTAGGAATTTAAATTAAACCATTCCCTAAACCATTCTTATTTGATTCATGATTACCGATGATATGAGGCATGCTACATTTTAGCGATTTATGAGATTTTTCCTCTCCTTTGTGTTTTATGCTTATTGAAGCAATAGTGTTCTATCACCTACTGTAGCCATTTATGCCATACATGATCCGTATCCTTCATATGTCTATGGTTAGGTTCTTATTGTTTCTTCTTGTTTAAGAAGAATATCACTATGCTTTTATGCTCTATTATTCTGCTATCACCTTTTACTGATTTGTTTAGCTAGACGGACCGAGGTGTTTCAGGTTAGGTACATTTGGACTTAGCATATTCTGCTTCTGCATGGACTATTCTGCTAGCTCTTTTTGTTATAGCTTTTTGTGTAGTCCTTTTTTGTTTGCTACTCTGATATGTATATTCTTTTGACTCGTATTTGTATTGTGGTCGTCATACCACATATGTGATGTATCATTTTGTATACTCTGTGATGTATCTACATATGTGTGTGTATATGGGATTATCTGCTGTTCTGTGATATGTTCCGCGTTTGAGTTGTATTTTGTTCTAATAGATCCTATAGCCACCTATGTCTTTGTATTAAGTATTTATTGGATATGTCGATCCCAAAAAATATGCATTGTCGATGTATTCAATAGATATTTAAGACAAGGCTATAGATGGTCGCTCCTATCTATCCCTATTCTCTGCATTAGCAGACAGTATTACCCAGTACTCTTTGTTAATGTGGATCTTGGGGTGGGGCGTCACAGTAGGTGACACAGCACAACTAGGAAATGCCAAGATAGATATATCAATTACACTTCCAGGTTGGTGGTAACGCATAGCCGCAGCTACCACCCACTTAGATCCACACTCCGGAATCAAAGGCGCGCACCAAATCAATCACAAAGTAATAGAATGGCAAATAGTGAAGTGTGTCTGATCGGAGGAGCTACCTCACTTGGCCCATCAATTGCTCATGTTTTAGCCACCTTAAGCTAACTCATGGGAGTTAGGTCCACGTATATACCTCAAATAGAACGTCGCCAACCATCCTACTTCATTCTGGAATCTCTACCGCGTGCACGGTTGTTAAAGTGGTTTTTGGCATTGGCAAAGAGTATGACAATAACCGATCCCGGTCACTTTAACAACCAAACGCTATTATAATACCATGGTCATTTCAAATAGTTTATACTTCAAAACCAAAATATCATTTCCATTTCAAAATCATACCAATACGATATCATTACTCACTTTAATAATATATCCATTTCCAAAATCATAGCACTTTTAAAGTTATAACACTTTCAAAATTATAAAACTTAGAAATTATAACACTTGAAATCATAACATTTTGAAAACATAATACTTGAAACATAACTTCCCACTTAAACAGTTTAGGTATAGAAAATAGTATATAAATAAAATAGTTATAGACTTAAATAGTTTATAAAATAAAATAATTAGTATATATAAAAAAATAGTTGATAGAATAAAATAATTAGTGTATAAAATAGTTATAAGTTAAAGTAGTTTTATATATTAAATAATTTATATATTAAAATAATTATAAATTACAAATAGTTTACATTCAAATAATATAAATAAAAGTATTTTTTCATATATAGTAAAATACTTTATAAAATAAAATAAATTCCTTCAATTTCACAAATCGATTCAAATTAACTCGAAGTCCGAAATCCCATTTAAATCAAATCTCAGTTCTTCCATTTCAATTCAAATCTCAATAAACCATTTTAATTTCAGTAGATTTCAAAGCTTAAATATTCAAACATTTACAAACTAAATTTGACAATTTCATTTATATCTCAAATTCACTTTACTATTATTTAATATGGAAATATTCACTCAATCATTCCAATATCATTTATATAAAACCTTAAATTACAATTTAAATAACTAAATATTCCATTCAATTTATTTAAGTTTGAAATATTCAATTCATCACTTTAAATCAAACAAGTTATAGAATCATGTATATATATATATATATATATATATATATATACATATATATATATATCTCAAATTCAATAGGTTTCAAATCGATTTTAAATTAATATAATTCTTAAAAGAATATGGTTTCAAATTAAATTAATTTTATCTTCCCAGCCTTAATTTATTCAAATTAATATAAAATCTATTTTTAAAATGTAATTTTAGATAAATACTTAAATATATTATATATATTAATTAAATCAAACTTTATTAAATTGAATCTTATTACTAAACTTATTTATGTTAACTTGATTTATATATTTTAAAATAGAAAAAAATTATAAGTAAAATCTTAAAATTTATATCTCCAAAACTAACTTATAAATTTAAAATTTCCAACATAAAACATTAAGAAAACTTTAAATCTTTATAAAATAACATTTATATATATATGTAATGTCTTAAAATCAATATTTATATAAAGCCATATATATATCTTTCAAAACCTAAGAAATTACTTTTAAAATATATATATATATATAGACCAATGGTGTCTGTATATAGTTTTCTATCATATGGTCAAGTGATATGGATAATTATCATTTCAACCCGTAATTTAAATATATACGGGTATATATCTTTTCAACTTGCAATCCCAAATTCAATTCAATGAATATCGGTTGGGGTTATCATTTCAATCCATAACGACTTTCTCCTATTCTACAAGATCGTTCGGGTATGTATCATTTCAACCCATAGGGAATTCTATACTGACAGGGAACTTGTAGAGTGATAACAGTGATGATAATAATATAACATATTAAAACAGGCATATGTCATCAATAACAGATAAAATATATATAACAGATCATGGTGTCAGATGTCATAGGTGAATAGTTACTGATAATGGCATATATATAGCAATAAAATAACTAGCAACAGCGTATTTCAATTGACATTTCAATTGAAATCAAATTTAATAAATATAAAAACGTTAATCGTGAGTGATTGCTCACCTTTTGAGGCTAGAAATGAACGAAAATGAGAACAGTGACACGGACATGCATACGGATACTGGCACAACACGGGACATACAAGCTAGAAGTACGATAGATCAATATTGAGATGATAAGTTAAGATGACACGAGATCGATGAAACAAGATATATTACATATATATAAATTTTAAAAAATTAATTTAAAACATATATTTTCAAATTGATATTGAATTTAAACACAAATAAAGTTTAATATATGTGTCTTCTCAAAATCAATATAAAATGTAAAACACATATATATAAAAATCAAAATCTATATTTGTATACACATATAGATGAATATCTCAGATTTATTAAATTTAATCCCAAATAGGATAAATCTCTGTACACATATGTTTAATTTAAAATCAACATTAAATTTACAAACACGCACATATAAAATAAAATCTTTACATGATCAGTTCAAATCATCTCCAACACATATATATAGTACTTAACAGATTACATATACAACTATATAAAAGGGACTAGTCTTGCCATTTCAGGAATACAAACAAACAATATATATAAAGCCAGTATCTTTCAAAACTAATATTTATTTACAAATTGCCATATATAATCACTGTAAACAACATATATATAGAATTGACATATAAAACTATATACAAACTGACACATAAACAGACCATATACATTACGAAATTAAAATAACAATATATGTATGGAAAAAAACTCATGTAACTTATATAAACAAATACATACATCACTTTAATAATATAATACACCGTACTTTATGTTAACAGCACATAGCTTATAAAACCAAATATATAACAACATATAACGCATATGACTTACATATAAATCATACTGTACCATAATAAAATGTTGAAATCCAATATATAATACTTACATAAATGAACATAACAACTATCACATTACATAACTTAGTAAACTAATATATGGAAATCTTATTTATTATAACATTTCATGTAGCAAACTATATATAAACTACATATATATACCTTTAAATATCAAAATCAGAATACAGCTTATATATATGTACCAGATGTAACAATGATATATATATACACACACACACAGCTGAATTGCGAGATGAGAGGTAAAGCAGCACGGTGCTACACATGAGTAGGTGATTGGATTCAGGGTAGTGGCGGCATGAGCTCGGAGGGGAGAGGCCATGGGTTGGATGGAAGTGGCTCCGTGTTGTTCAGTGCGAGGTGGCTCGTGGAACGCGGCGGTAGGAGGGGAGCAGGGGAAGGCCGAGAAGCTGTGCTTGCTTGGAAATGGTGTATGGGTTTTGGGGTCATGGTGTTGACGGGTTAGGGAGGGAGAAGCAACGGCGGACAAGAGATCCGGGCGGAGGCGTTTGCACGGGCAAGTGCGGGTCGGTGTGATGTTGTGGCCGAAGTGGAGGAAGAAGGTCACGGCCTTGGTTAGGGAAAAAGAGAGGAGGAAAGCAGCCTTTCTTGAGGTGGAAGGGATGATGAGGCAAAGGAAGGAGGAGCTTTGGTTAGAAAAGCGGGTTTGACGACATAGGGTGAGCTGCTGTCCATGGTGGCGGTAGCCATGTGGAGGGGAGAAAAAAGTTTGGAGGAGAAGAAACATGAAAGAGCAGAGAGAGAAGAAATGTGAATGAACGAACCAAAAAAATTATGAAATTGCAAATTGTGGAGGACAGTATAAATGAATTGAAATGAGTGACAGCCAAATGTCGCACATCGATTCTCAGAATCATAAATAGCTAATTGTTATATGGCTGCATAGTAGATAACGAAAGGACATATGGCAATGATAAGACTTAAAACGGATATCGATACGGTTTCTGTTTCATAGAGTCCACCGCGTATCGAACTCCTAAACACACAAACGAATATTCTATGGAGATCAGCACGACAAGACGATCAAAATGGTATACAGATATCAGTGATATGACTATCCTATCTAAAGTCTATATTCGATACCGAAAATGCTGCTTAAATGCCAGAATTAATATTAATGGAGCAATAGCAGTTCAAATTTGACGAAACGAAATATGATGTCTCACTCAGAGGATGATTTACAAATTTATTATATAAAAATATTCAGGTTTCGAAGCACTTTATTATCATCTAATGTTAACTGATTTAAATTAAATAAAATTACACAAGAAAATAAACTTTCATATTTTCAGATGAAAATTTGCCATTTGCTATGTTTAAGTAGACGTATTCCAAATATTAAATTTTTATTTCCAAATTTAATTATTTAAAAATTTCATAAAATTTCTGTTAATTACGTTATTAAAACCTTTAGAAATTACAGGTCGTTATATATATAAACTTAAGCATGCATACCCTATGTTATTTTGCACGTGCAAGTTATATATACACATGAGTATATAATGATATACTCATAAACGAAAAAATCTTTTAAATTAAATACATTAATTAGTTAAATCAAAAGGTTAATAAAATTTGATTTTATTTAAATCAATTAGAATGGATCTAATTCAACCTTTAGATTTCATAGCCCTAATAGGTCCAAAATATCATTTCTTTTTTTAAAATTTACTTATTTCGCCTGCTTTCAGCTGCCCCGGATCCAATAATTGTATCAGAGCCTTCTATATGGTCTAAATTAGTTTCTTTAAGGCTAACTATTGAACCATACCCATCAATTGTATGTCTAGAATAGTAACGTCGATGTTTAGGGTCTCATAGTTAAGTATTCTTCCCTATTTTGCTATTGGGCTGGCTAAATAATGGAGTAAGTCTAAATGATTGACCCAATTGTAAATAGTCCAAACTAATTTGGGTCTTGGCCTAATTTTCAAAATTCATTTTATAAATTTAAAAATATATTTTGAATTTAAAAGTTTAATTTAAAAAGTTATAAAATAATTTGAAAATTATTTCTAAAAAGTTATTATTAATTAAATTATTTAATAACTGATTAATTAGATATTTAAATAAATAACAAATTAAAGTTAATCAATTAAAAACAAACATATATAATTATATATATGTACATATGTATGTATACGTATGTATGTATATTCATGTTACATTGTTTAAGGTAAATTATAGATAATATTTTCGAATTTATTAATTATTTAGTTATAAAATTATTTTTAATTAAATGAAAATATTATTAAATTAAATTAATCAAATGTTAATTAATAAATAAAAACATATATATACAATTATATATGTATATTAAACTATAAGTGTTATTATTAATATTCATCTTATATTGTTTAGGATGAATGAAATAAAATTTTGAATTTTAAAATATTTTAATTAGTTAGTTAATTAAATTAATAAATTAAAATCTACTAAATGCATTTTTATTACTAAACATACAAATATTATATAAGTTAACTAAATTAGAAACAATTATAAATAGATTAAATTTGTGTAATATGAATGAATAACGTAACCGAAACTATAAGAAACCTAAGTTACGTTTAAGGAAGGAGTACATAAGTATTATATGTATACCATGATTTCAAATGAGACTTGAATCACGAGGGTATTCATATGAAATACATTGTTTCATAAATCGATATCGCTCAACTAAAAGTATATATTAAAAAGATTATGAATCTTTAATACATAAGCTGTCCTCTATCATTTATATATTAATAGCTTTCTTGCATACTCTTTAGTTGTTGACTCTCCTCAGGCTGAGGATATTATGTGTACTACTATTACTATATTGCCTTTATGAGATAGATATATGCATGTATTTGTTGAATTTCCTCAAAATATATGCATTATACTTAAGCCCTCGCGAAATGATGGGTATGTTTGAATAATATCTTTTGATTTGTTGAGTTTCCTCAAGGTCGAGATGAGATTAGGACAAGGCCACTATTTAGGAGTTGTATATGATACAACCAATCAGGTGTTATTCATCGCATTCATGCCTATGACTTATTGAGTTTCCTTATGGTCAGAATCTGAAGGCAAGTGAATCCTAACACCCACTAGGGGAATTGAAATATTTCTATGTTATTTCTTACATCTTATTACATAAATAAAATGTAACATTTAACTTGTAACACCCAACATTTCTAGATAATTAAATAATCAAATAATTATAAACAGTAAAAATGAGCGTTTTTCGAATTGTCGGAGTATGGCTTCGAAACTTTTGCCATTGTGTTCGTGGCAATTTTTTGATTAATTTGCATATGTAATATGCCTCGAACGGACTTCGTATAAAAAAGTTATTGATGCTCGAAATTCTATATCGAAAAATAATTATTTGTGTAAATGTGCGTAAATATATTTGTTTATAAATATACGTGCATATAAATTCTAAAAAATAACGCGCTTTTGAATTTCAAAATAGACGCGTGTTATGAAGGAAATTAATTGACATCAGCAATTAGAGGTAATTAATTAACATTAGTAGGCAATGTTAATCAAATCAGCAATTAAGGGAAATTAATTTACATTAGTTTGCAACTTTGAATTTCAAAATAAACATGTGTTATAAACGGAATTAAGTTTATAATTGTTGAAAATTAATTAGACTGAATAGGCAACGTTTAAAAGTAGAGGAAATAAATTAATACTTATAAAACAAAAAGGATAGATACGTCAAAACTGACGTGTTTTGCGAGTTTTTAATGGCTAGATTGCAATCGCTTTAATCAAACGGACGGCGTTGCGTTGGCTTTCTATGAATAAACGTATAGGGCTAGCCTTTAAACCCATATTTTTCTAAATGGGAGCGAAAGCCCTATCACTTTTCTTCCTCCTCCAATTCTTCAGAAATCAAATATATTAGATTTAGGTTTTCTGATTTGCAATTTGGAGGTAGAAACTATAGTTCTAGAGAAAAGTTGTCCGAATTAAGTCGTCCATATGAGGTGGGTTTTCATATTTGGTTTTCTAGTTTTTTTATTTATTTTTCTTCAATTAGATCCAAATTTATAAATCCATACAAATTCCAGTTTATGGGTCCAAATAAGGTTGCAAAGGGGAAGGCTATGGATAATAGAACTGGACTAAAAATCAAATCTGGAATTTGAAGTGTTTTCTTTTTAGGGGAGTGGATTTCAAATCTATATCTTTTATTTTGATGATATATATTATTGTCAGATTCCCGTTAAATATTTTAATTCAACATTTGAACTAATTTCAGTAATTAATTCTATTAGTTAGTTATGTTGAAGCTGTAAATTTAATAAGAGTACTTATATTTAAATGTTATTTATATAGAAAAAAAAAAGGAATCCAATTAAATATAAGTAACATTAGGCTTAAAAATTATAGAGAAAGGCATAAGCCTAAAAGTGAGAAATTTACATTGAATTATGTTAAAACTCGGGGAATGAAACAAAAAGCGAAAATCTATTAATTTGATTTGGAAGTTAGTGATAGGTTAGTTGGCTGGTTTAGAAAAGGGAATACACTTCCATAGTTTAATGTTGTAAGGAAAACGGTAAACGTAATTGCAAGAATAAAAGCAAGAAAATTGGATTCAGTGCAAATAGAGATATTACCGTATTTTGCATTACCCAACAATTACAGAACCAATAGAAGAAATATCATGCAGTGAGTTATTGTTTATAGCATTATTTAGTACTAAAACATGAAAATGGATTTTAGTATGGTTTTTATAACCAACCAAATAGAATAGAACTACTTCCTAAAATAAAATAGAATAACGTGAAGCGTTAACGAAATTAAAGAAGAGCAAATTATCAAGTTAAATATTTGACAAGACTAGAAACAATAAACAGAAAATGTGACTAGATCTGCATTTACTGCGTAGATAGTAGAATAAAAAGTAAAGCAGTTATTATGACAAGTAATTTGCGACAGTTGGGCGTGGTCCTAAGCTAAGACTGTCATATAATATAAGAGAACTGAAGAGAATTTAGTATCATAATAAAAGACGACAGACTAAAATAGAAAACAGACACTTGCAATTACATTTATAACATGTAGGTTATAAAAGAAAGAGAAGAATATAAAAGTGACAATTACAAGTATAATTGTAACATGTAGGTTATAATTAAAAAGAAAGAAATAAAAGAGGCTTACTTTATCAAACTTAGATCTTTGATTAAGTTAATACGAAAAAATAATAGAAGTGGCATGTACCAGCAGCATTCCCTTTTAGGTCTAGGACTAATGGTCTCACACATGGGTGGGGCTGGACATGCTGATTAAGGTAAATAAGTAGCCAACAGAATAAGAAAAGTAAACTAACCGCATAATAAAAGATTAGACGTAGGGCCTAATAAAATGGTAAGGTGCGTTTGGAGCAACTCGAAGGGAATTTGGATAAAGAGCCTAATGAAGCAGTTAATCATAGATTTTTAGTACAGAAAGAGCATGTTCAACTTAGTTATTTTAGGCTAGAAGGAAGTATGAGGCTTCAACGGGACGTGAGGATACTCTAGGATGGCCCTCTGGGGTACGTCTAACGAAGCTGCACCCCCGAAGGCGGGTCTGTAGGTGTTCCATCAAGAGAGTATACCTTGACTGCTTTTGCATTGCAGGCCTAACGAAGTGGACCTTTGTAGGCAGTCAAAATGTTGATGATGGAGTAGGATATTCACATGACACTGTACTCTAGTTTGCAAGTAGGTTATAGTGGGTAGGACCCATAAGGATAGTCGCATGCGGATATCAGCCAGCAAAGCGGGTCCGGGAAAGACTAGAGTTAAACCAACAGGCCAATGATTCTTTCACTATCGACACGTTGGATGAGGGACATAGCCAATTGGATGTTTAGATAGTTTGCAGCAGAGCACAGCCACTTATCTCTTGAACGGTCTTTCGATTAGTTGAGGGAGGCTGTGTGGGGCCATAGCCACGATGAGAAAAGAGACGGACCAAGTAGAATATCTGTATTGTAGGCCTAACGAAGCGGATCTTTATAGATATAGAAATCCCCGACTAAGTTCTGTACAAGGTAGACCTTGTTGGCGGGATTCAGGTAGGAGACAAAACGATCATGTGTAGTCCTCAAGGTACACACTGGATGGTACATTGTGGATGTCTGAGCACTAGTATAATCTAGTACGAATGCAGTTTCACGTTTTCATAGTAGATGACAGAACATCTGTATTGTATGCCCCACGAAGTTATCTTTTACAGATGTAGTTACAGCACGCTCCAGTAGTGAGATGATGGAGTACTTTTCGAGGAGGATATGGAAGGTACTTTGGGTAGTACCTAAGACCGATGAGGTCTTTGGACATGTATGTGTATATATATATATAATATATTGGTTATTAGGTCTTAATCTACTAAGAGGTAGATGGGTACGATTCACGCACAGAGGCGAGACTATTATAAACCCTATAAACCAAATATAATAGAAAATGGAAATAGAACGGTATATGTAGAATTATTCTTAGAAGTGTACAATTTGTCCATTCACCAAAACTTTAGTTCTGACCCCTCCTCATATCATCCCACAGGCTAGATAGATGGCAGAGATTTTCCAGCTCTGGGACACTTATTTAGAAAGTGTTATTACCTTGGTGAGTGTTTGCTTATTACTATATTTTACTCACTTCTGCAGTGAGAGATCTATTTGAGCTTTGATATATTTATCTTTGCCTATTTACAGGATACCATACACCCAACTCGGGTTTCAGCGGATTTGGGTTTTAGCATTTTTGCGAAAAATCTGGACCCATTGGAACTGTAACGACCCGGATTTTTCGACGTTTAAATTTTGTACATTTAAATGGTTGAGTTTGAAAATTTCAAAACTGTAAATTCAAGTGATTTCATTAATTTTTGAAATCGTTAATTTAATTGATGCATTGAAATAGAAATTCAAGGCACAGTCTCCAAATTCGACGAAACCTGTTCCGTTGAATCCATAATAGTGTATTATTATAGGATTTCAAATTCTATAGCGTTTGGAGTTACCGTTTAGTCGTACGGAATATAAACAATGGAAATAATTTAATCGAAATTAAATTAAATGGTCAATTTAAAAAGCTAAATTCCATATACGATCGAACTAGCTTGATGCATGTTCCATTGGGTTCGGAATAGCTGATAACATTATAAATGCTAGACGGCATGCCTCAATAGGGATTCAGAATTTTAAGATAGGCTAAGCGGGATATTTTGGAAATAAAATTTTAAATTTCAAATCAAGGTCAATTTATTTCATTTCAAAGCCACCCTAACATTTCACTTCAGCCACCCTAGTCTTTTGAAATGAGCTACCATTCCCTTCATTTAAATCGCGACCCTTTTTCTTTCCTTTATCAATATCGTTCAAGTGAAAGAAAAAAAGAGGGAAACTCAAATCCGTTTAAATGAAATAGATAGAGAAAGAAAATAAATAAAAAAGAAGGTGGACATCAAAATAGAAATCGCGATCGATGTGGGCGCATCGCGTGGGTGGGTCAAAGCGGTTGTGGCAACATGGTTTGGGTGGTGGCGAGCGCAAGTTTGAGAAGGGTGGCAGGCGATTAGGTCTTGAACTTGATGTCATGGTCTTCGAGGGCAGGGCCCGATGCTAGGGTGTTAGTGATGTTGTAGTGAGCGCTGGGGATTTGGGCGAGGAAGCTATGGTCGGCGGCTAACATTCTGAACGATGGTGGGAAAGTCTCCACAGTCGAAAAACAAACTTGAACGAAGTCGCCTTCGGCTCACCTGGATCCTCAAGCCACTGTCGTTCCTGCTGGAGTATTACTGTCGTTCACAGGATGCTAGTCGTCGTTGAACTTTGAGATGAAAGTGAATTTCCTGATGTCAGTTATCTTTTTGTTCATTAGAGATGAAAATACGAAGACAACTACTTGGAATGGAATTGCAGTGAGTTAGCAACGTGATTAGGTAATTGTTTGGTTGGTTATTATTGTTAATTATATTATTATATGTTAACTAGTTTAATTAAATCAAAAAATGTATAAATCGTATATTTATAAAATCATAACTAATTTGCATACAAGGTCTATGAAAATCATGAAGCGAGTCAAGAGTTGATCGCAGCTGAAAATCTATGCAATAGAATCAGATTAGAATTTTTCAAAGTCCGCTGGAAATTTAAATTAAATCGAACGATGTTCGATTTATTTAAAATCTGGATACTCCACAAACTTAGAATCAAGGTGAGTAAATCTCACTCATTTGAATTTCTAAAATTGATTTTGGATGTTTGTTGAATTTATGAATTATTACCAGTTAGATGATATATAATATATATATATATATAGTAGTATGTATATTAGCAGTTGGATATATTTCGCGCCTATTAGAGCGGATGAGGCCCTATGCGCCCTTCATAATAGCGGATGACCCTATATACCACGATATCCCGCTCGAAATGGGATTGGTATATTTATGTTGTATTAACATTTGTCGACGCAGCAAAACAGGTTGGACAGATCAAATTGGATTCCTCAAATTTTATATTCATTGTTTTTTATATATAATAATATATGATGTGTTAGAATAATCAACTATAGATTATTGTTGTGATGTGAATTATTGAATGTTATGGTAGCACTGGCCTAACTTTTGGTATTTTAAATACCATAAATATTCATTTTTGGAATTTAAAAGGATTTAAAAAGAGATTTGAATAAAAAAATATTCATATCGAAATTTGGATTATTTTTAGAAAATTGATTTAGATAGAAACAATAATTGTTTTTGCTTTGTATTTAACTATTCGTAAAAATATTTTAAATAGAGATTTTTAAAATAATTTGTATAAAGGATTTTTAAACGATGGATTTTAAATGATATTTTTGGAAAATATGAAAAGGAGTTTGAAATTGATATTTTAAAATAGATTTTTGAAACATATGGAATTTATTAAGAAATGGATTTTATAAAACGAGATTTTATAATTGGGATTAGTTTTATAAACAAGTGAAACTCAAAGGAGTTTTAAAATTTATAAATGATGTTTATAAAAAAAGGAAAATGATAATACTTCATAAATTGGAATGTAATTTCATAAGGTGAATTTATATCTAGATATGAAAAATATATTTTTAGGAAAAATAGTGAATTATTTTTGAAAAGTATGGAAAAATAGTGAATTTCATAGGGTGAATTAGTAGAATTGAAATACATCGAAAAATGAATTTATCAAATACTTAATATTTGTTTTAATAAATTCTAATTTTAAAATCTGCTTTGAAAATTGATTTATTTGTCTAAAAATAAGTTATTGATGTTTATAAAAAAGAATTTTGATATTTTAAATAATTAATTGACATGTTTTAAAAATAAATTATTATTCTTTAAATAATTATTATGTATATAGAGTTTTGTTAAGATTTAAATTTATTTGTAAATCTTCTCGAGATTTGGAAAAAGGGTTTATTTGGTAGATGGGATTTATAAGAGAAATTTTCAACATGGAATTCGGGGAAATGTAAGGAAAATTTCTAAAGTATGTAAGTAAAAGTGAACTTCTAAAAATGAATCAGGATTCGTAAAAGAAGTTATAAAAGGATATTTGGAATTATAGACAAGTGTTTTGACTTTGGGAATATTAAGGGAAATTAAGTAAGGAACGCCGGAACTTATAGAATTCGTTATAAACAAGTTAAGGAATTTATAATATAAATTGTGAAGAATTTTAAGAAAAGAGAAATAAATGGAACTTTCCTAAGTGTTTAGAAGTAAGGGGTTTAGAAAAATATTTTTTTAAATATTTTTCTAAGTGTTGAAATAAGGGATGGTTTGAAATATCCTGATATGGATATAGGTGTTTGAGTTGTCTCAAATATTGAAAACTTGGAAGGGATTTAAATATATATCTTATAAAGATATTTTGAAAATTAATTTTGGAAAACTATAATACAGGCCTAGTGACTGCGTATGGATGGTATATTAATAGTTAAATAACCGACTATCAAATATTGGCCAATTTTCGTTGATCGTTTCGAAGCGAGCAGGATCGAGTTTAATTATCCAAAAACCACTTCGATCCGATTTGAGCGTTACGAATGGACTAATGCTATCAAATCTATTGGTTTTGAGATCAAATGTTTTGGTTATCGTTAGGGAAAAATCCACCGTGTTTATGGGTAATGCGGTCTTACGAGATGACTTTGTTTTTCAGAGGATTTTGATAACTTTAATAATTCAAATTGAGTGTGTTTTATCATGCTGGTTTCCAGACTCACTCGGGTGTTATTTTATTATGATGCTCGGGTCAGACCGAGTATATAAATTTAGGATATGATGCAATGGAGCTCAAAAGATGAGCTGGTTGACAGAGACATATCTACGTACTTTATATTTCCAATGTGTGAGGACAAGTTACTATAACTGTTCAGATTGATGTATTTATTGTTGTACTCTGATGATTGTAAGTAAAAAATAGTTACAGATTCTTTTGTATAAAAATCTATTATTATATAGTATATTTTATTCCGCTGCGATTATGAGATTCTATGTTGATTATTTCTATTCTTCTTCTACCTTTTCTTCTTCACCCTTAGAAAAGCAGTTTTTTCCGGCACTTGAATATTTGACATGATATACAGTTGACGTATTGACGTTGATTTTCGATGGTTGAAAATTCTGTTTCATCACAGGAACTCGAGCTGTTACATAACCGATCTAATAATATAAGAACACCTGCTATGTTTAAATTGTCTTAATCTACTTAAATTAAATCTGCAGCAAAATGATCAACTTAAGACTATTTTTAGAAAAGGATATACTAAAGGGACAAACTATATTGATCTCCAAAGGGAAATTAAGATAGCACCCACATATGAACATTTATGATCATCGATAGCTGAAACTTTAAGAGAAAACCCCATTGAGGGTGTTGGCCTTGAGGTAGTAAATGCTTATAACACTTTGGTAGTTGACTGTGAAATAACTTAAGTTTTCGTGTTGTCTACATTAGACAAGCTGTTGCAAAGGAAACATGAAAACATGTACGTCCACAAAATCTATGAAATCTTCAAAGCTATATTTGGGAAGAAATCCTGTTCCGTAAGGTACAAGATTATTAAGAAATTATTCAACATGAAGATGACTAAGGTAGGTCACATTGAGGAATTAATCTTGAACATGAAAGGATATATTAATAAACTTTCAGAGCTAGATGTTAAAGTAAGCAATGAACTACAAGTGGATTTGATCTTAGGCTTGTTGAGTCCATAGTTTGAGCCATTTATATTAAACTACAATATAAACCAGTTAAGCGCATACCTCATCGACCTACTCAATATTTTGAGATCAACTGAGGGATTCTCAAGGATCAAAACATGGTGTTAGCTATAAAGGTTTAGGCCATGTCTTCGAAAGGTTCAAGGAAACGAAAGTGGGGCTCAAAGAAAGGCAAGAAGGATTCCCTCACCGACAAAGGCGAATATCACCATTATCATAGAAAGGGAATTGGAAGCGTAATTTCTGGACCATTTGAAGAAGATGGTCAAAGAAAAGAAGGAAGCTATTTCTTTGAATCCTTAAGGTATTTTTATGATTCAAAACTGTTTCGCAATCAATAAATTATCTTAAGTTTTAGATACTAGATCTAGAAGTTATATCTGTAATTCCAATAAAGGGACTTAGGAGCAAACTAAACGACCTGGAATTTTTAACGTTTCGAATGAGCATATTTAATTTATTTAAATATTCGAATTTATTAAATAATAAGAAAATCAATTTTTGGATAAAACAACTTTATTTTAAACGATATTTTTTAAATGAATGTATAAGAATTTTTTCATAATTTTTATTTTGGAAAACTTTTAAGTTATCGTTTGACGTATTTTACGGCAAACGTTGGTATTTTGATATTTCATAGAATTAGATAACCTATGTATATTATTTCTGTTTTCGGATCATGTCACATTGTTGTGCGCGGTCGTATTTTTATTTTCATTGTTCGCGGTTCGTACGCGAATGGGGTATTGTATAACGGAGCACTGTAAAATTTCTTTTCAAAACTTTTGCAAATCAAATCAAAAGCAAGATTTTCAAATGAGCCATAATTGTGATTTGATGGGCGTCTTGAATTTTGGGATTTGCTTATTTTTTTAAGTAGTGTGGTAAGTGATAAGTATACGCACATCAATTCACTCATCTCACTTCACTTTCACTTATTCACTCCATCTCTCTTTCTCCTTGTCTTCTTTTATTTTTCATCTCCTATAAAAGAAAAAAACTCCACCCTCCTATTTTCAAAAACCCACATCTCCACTACCAATCGAAATTAGCCAAAATTTTCAACATAAAAGTTGTTCACTATCACCTCTAGTATTTTATAAAAATGGTCACTCACTATTTCATTGAGTGGGATGGCAGATACATCCAATAACAGTGGATGTTGTAAAGTAATGGAAATTCGACGATCATGAAATGGTGAATAGGGGATATGGTAGGGTTCGTATTATCGAGTTGAGATTTTAGAGCTGGTTTCGTAATTTTTAGTGGAGGGAACGATATGGGGAGGCAGATGATTGTTTTTCGGTTATCTCGAAGATTCCCATAAGGAAGGAATAGCGGTGCTGGGAGGAAGCTTGGATGATGATGGAGTCATGGGTGGTGGTCATAGATTCTTCGGTGGCCAGAGTTGCTTGGACAAGCTTGAACTAGGATTTCAACCCTATTTATTTTAGGTTCGACTTCTTTTGATCACTGGTGGTGATGAGGGTGGTCGAGTTGGCCGAGATATTGGCTGGCGGTGTGACAAGCTTTGGTGGTCATGATGGTGATGGCGGCAGTGATCACGGTCGATTGGAGCAGCAGTGGAGGATGTTTGAATGAAGTAGGTGGTGCATGTTTTATAGAGTATCTACGCGTGAATTTTAATAAGGGGGAGAAGCACTGTTCATGTTGGGTTTGAGACATGTGTGGAGATGGGCTTTGGGTCGTATTGGGTAAGAAACAAATGAATTTATTTGTTTTAATTTTATATTAATTAAGGGTTAAGTTTAAATTGTCATATCTCATTCATTATACATCTATTTAACCCATGGATTGTTATGTTAGACTCATATTGACGAGCATAACATTTTGGTGTAACTTGTTGATTCAACAAAGTATAAAATATTGATAAGTCGATAGCGATTGAATATTATTACGTTGACTTATGTAATAGCATGATTAAATTAATTATACTTCGTTTGTGATATCTGTTTAGCAAAATAAAACACCATTCTGCTATAATTAAATTGGATAGATTATTTTGGATGTCTCTTTGGCATAATAAAACATTGTTCTGCTATTGTAAATTGAATAGATTATTTTGAACATCAATTGAGCAGAATAAATCCATGTTTCGAGCTTGTAAAGCAAATGATGATTTTTGAAGCTAATTAATATGTGAATTAATTAATATTGGATAAATGATGTGTTAATAATTGATAATTAATTGTGGAATGCCAGAAGCTTGGTAGGCGGCCATATTGATTATGACTTTGATATGTCACAAATGTTGAATTCTTCTTAGAATAGAAGCAGTGATTCGATTAATTGTATAGTATCCCTGTGCCTCGTTTTAATATTTTAAAATATTATTATTTGTTGTTTTTGATTTAAAAATGGTTTTGATTTGAAGAATGATTTCAATATGATTTTTGGAGTTTCTATGGCAGTTATATAGAAATGGGTTTAGAACTTATCTATTTTACTCCAACCCTTTTGGAAATGTTTTAAAAGTATTTTGAAAGTATTTATTTTACAAAAAAGTTAATGCAATAATGAGTGACTATTTTAAAGGAAAATAATTGGTTTTATCTCTAATTATAACGAGATTCTATTTTTAAAAAAAAAAGATAGCGGTATTTTGAAATAAATATCCATGAAATGTTTTATATAAAATGTTGTATAGAAAGAGATATTTATAAATGATATTTTATAAATAAAAGAATGGATTTATAAGTAACATTATAATAATAATAAAGATTTGCATTAAATATGTAAGATTTATAAAAATAAGTTTTGGATTTATAAAAGGATTTCTTTAAAGGATTTTATTAAAGGGTTTTATTAAAGGATTTTTATAAAGGGGTTTTATAAAGGAAGATTTATAAATGAGTTCTATAAATAGAAAAGAGTTTATAAATAAAGAGGAGTTTTTTTAATAATTTTAGAGATTTATAAAAGAATTTTTATAAACAATTTTAGAGATTTATAAAGGAAGTTTTATAAATTAAATTGGAGATTTATAAAAAGACTTGTAAATATGGAATGGGTTTATAAAAAGGAAATTTTATAAGGGGAATAAGATTTGATTTCGATAAATAATCATTCTTAATTATGGTGGTATGGAAACATTCTTTCCATACTCAACACTAGAGGAAAAGTTGTTTGGGCTTATAATAATAATGTTTTAAATGACGTTTGTTTTGGCCCGGTTATATATGATTTTGATAAAAATGGAAATGTTTTAGTATTGGAAGTGAACTAGTTTGTGAATATACCCATACCATTGAGATAAATATATGAATAATTTTCAAATATTTTCAAGGGGATTTTTAATTAAAGAGGCTTAGTGGCTACTCTTGTGTTTAATCATGCTTAGTTTTTTTCTAAAGTTAACCATCTAATTTGATTGATTTGTTTATTTGATAGTTAAATAACCTAGTATCAAATCTTGACCAAATATAACTCTCTAAATATCTAGAAGAAACATGGGAATTATATGATATAGTTTCCTTCGGTGATGCTATACTATACGTATAAACTCGTTCTTTTATTCTAGGACAAATGATAAGGAAATCCATCTGCTTAAATGGTTAGGAGGTGATTTTTGCTCTTATTTATTGTTTGATTATTTCCAAAAGAGCGAGAGTTGAGTTTATCTGAATCTATCGATTGGTTTTAGAGCGATCAGTAAGCGGGAGTGTGATGACGCCTTTTTAGATGTTTTAAATCCACAATAAACTACATATGTCTAACTCAAATCATTTAAAAGGGAGGATTATCAATAGGATACATAAGAAAATAAGAGAAAAGAAAGGAAAACAAACACAGAATCTCGCAGCGGAATGACAGAATATAATAATAAATTAAACTGTTTATGAAGCTATTTTATAATATACATTTGATTACACAATTTTTACAACGATCAGAGTACAAACTATGACATGCCAATAATTATGCAGCTGAATAATACTAATAATATAATATACCATCTTCGTCTCCAAAAATAATGTCTTCAAACATTGAAAAGCTTAGGCTGACCCGAGCATAATGAAAAGACAAAACACTCGAATCAGAACTAAAAGTTCTCATGCAAGTTAAATCAATAACAAGTAAATATCAGTGTAATAGCTTCAAAGATGCTTACGGGATTTTACATCTCCTATCCAGTGTATAACGCGCGTCCGATAACTTAAGAGATGTTGCCGGATTTTCCATCTCCTGAGGATTCGTTAAACTATCTATATGTAGTAAGATATGCTATATGTGTAGTGTCTAATCAATTAAATAAATATTTTTCTTAGCATTAAGGCTTTACATTAATCCCCCTTAACACATTTTTAAGCAGGTAGTCTATGCAGGTCCTAAAACGCAAAACAGTAACGTCGGTAGCCAGTGAGTCCCCTATAGGTATCATGCTAAAAAAATCGTAGTAGGCACGAATAAATATAAAGAGCACGACAAGGCATGTGAGGCAATGCCTAAGGTAGGATACTACCAGTTTGGGTCACAGGGCTGGTGGTAATGAATTGTAGCTACGATCGCCCACCACTTCCAACACCCCCAAAATCAAACCAAATCAAGGTGCACCGATCAAGTCAACATCAATAGTAATACGAAGAGGTGTGTCCGCTAGGGGTAGCTAGCCTACTTGGACCTAACAAGCCATCTTGTTTTAGCCATTTCAAATTGGCACAAGTGCCGAGGTCATCCATCATTGTTCTCTTTCTTCAAATCCAGTACCAAATCCAACCACTTCAATCTAGATCATCCACCACGTACACAGTTGTTAAAGTGGTTCCAATATTGACATATAGTGTGCTAATAAGAGGACCCGGTCTCTTTAGCAACCAAACGTCATTTTTCACACCGGTTGGTTCTTTTACATTTCCAAACCAATTCATATTTTATATAAAAATATCATATTCAATTCAAAATATCCAACTCTTCGAAATCATCATATTTACTCAAAATATGTCATTTTCACTTGAATCATTTTAAATTCCAACTTAGGTTATATGTAACGACCTAGAATTTCTGTCAATTAAAATTTGTATATTTAATTGATTTTAAATATTAACAAGTAAGGTTTTTAAGTCGAATAAATTTTATTTCGAATAATTGGATTTAATTGGATAATTAAATCGATTATTTAATAGTTGAAATTACAGAAATAATTGAAAATCGAGTTTAATATGATTGAAAATGATTTGGAAAATTTTGTTACATCATATTGGAGTTATAATGATGTTATAGAACTTTTAAAATTAAATTTAAAGTTAATTTGTGAAAATTGAATATTTTAATATTTAATTGACGAGTTAAAATAGCCATTATTCAAACAGTCTTGGATTTCAATGAAACTAGTTTCATCGGATCCGTAATGTGATATTATTGTAAGGTTTCAAATTTCGTGCCAATCGGATTTACAGTTTGTCCGGGGCAAGCCAAAACGCATAGAAATTAATTAAATCGATTTAATTTAAATTTGATCGTTTATTGCTATAACTCGCACAGATGATCGAATTGGCCTCCGAAACACGTTCCATTGTATTCGGAACGTGGGGTAAACCTTAGAAACGCCGACCGGCTTGCTTCGTTTGGAGTTCGGAAAATTTTTGATGAATAGTGTTTTTGGAAATTTTCTATAAAAGGACCTAACTATTTTCATTTGCAAAGGAAAAACAAAACCCTAGGGTTTAGTTCATAGCTGCCGGCTACCATATTCTAAGGCCAGAATTTCACCTTCTTCTCTTCTTAATCTCTTCCAATCCGTAAACAATTAGCTAAAACTTCCAACTACAATGTTAAAGAGCGTGATGAGAGCTTCCCATCCATACGGTGACGATGGGATATGGCGCGTCGATGAGGTGGAAAATTGGCCGCGTCCTCCTGCAGTTGCGCACGGTTTTTCATGCAAAGGGTGAGGCCGAGTTTTGAGTGGTTCATGCTGAAGGGAGCTCTCGAGATGGACTTCGATATGGCGCTCTCTGATCGTGGTGGAAGTGCTTGAATTCGTCGCGATAATTAGATGAGGGACGGCAGCTATGGGTTAGGTTAGAACGTGATTACTTGTAGGAAACGTGAGGGGGGGGATGGGAAGGAACGGCCATGATGCAAGGGTTTGAGATCTATGGCCATGATGAGTTTAGGTTTAATAATAAAAGAAAATTGAAATTTATTTATATTTAAAACGTGTAATGTTTAAAATATGATATCTTTTTGATACGAGGTCGGATTGTGACGAAACGAATTGCGTCGGGTTCGTTTTGTCGCGCACTACGCAATGAAACTAGATTGGAAGCGATTGGAGTCAGTGAAAATTTCGGGTAAAATTAAACGCTCGTTTAATTTTATTCGAAATAAAACGCGGAAACTGAATTGGAAGCAAGGTGAGAACTTCTCACTCAATCGAATTGTTTCGATTTAAATTTTAAATAGTTAGATTTAAAATTGTTGATTGTATGCCTGAATGATGAATTATTATCTATTGATTGTTAAATAGACATTATACGCCGTTATTAAGCGGAGGTTATTTATTAAAAACATATACCGCGAATATTTCACCGTATAGTGAAATTGGTATTATTTATGTACTTGGAGTTGATTTTCCCGCATTATATAGCGGATGAGACCCTATTTTGCCGCATAATAGCGGATAATATTTTATAAATCCTATATACCATGATATTTCGTATTGGAACAGAATTGGTATTGTGCTAACATCTTTGGATGCAGGGAAACAGGTTGGAGGGATCCAACTGGATTCCTCAACTATATTGATTTATTTACAGATATTGTGATATTTGTTGATTATCATATTGATATATGATATTTGGATGTCGTGATTGACTATTTGGTGCTGTTGCATCATCGGATCCATTTTTGAAGTTTTAGAATAATGATTTTGATTTTAAAAAGAATTTTAAAGTGATTTTTGAAAGTATATGTTTTATTAAATTTTGAATTGTTAAAATAAATAAATATTATAATTTTATCGTTATAAAAGTTATATTTTTGGAAAATAGTACTTAAGTATGATTTTGGGCTTATATAATAACGTTTTGTAAATTATTAAAAGGATTGGTTTATTTAAATTGAGATTTTTGAATCATTATAAACGGTTTATATAAAAGATTTCTAAGATTAATATTGATAAATAAATAAAAATATAGGAATTGTGAAACGAGTTTCTATAAGTGTTAAAAGGAAGTATAAATGGATTTCACAAGTGAATAAAATTTATAGATTTATAAACTGTGAAATTATAAAATGAATAGATTTTTGTAAATAAAAAGATTTATAAATAATTAACTTATAAATCGGATTTTGGGTATAAAGTTGAGTTATAAATTGAATTGATTTATAAAAAGTGATTTTTATAAATCGAAGTTTTTATAAATAGAAATGGAATTTATAAACATTGTTTATAAATCCGAAATCAATTGAATTTGATAAATTTAATATAGAAGGTTATTAAAGGAGATATATTCGCGATTTCGGATAGCGAATTATCCTTGAAATAAAATGTGTAGAAAATATTGAATTTGGTTAGTGAAGTATATTCACGATTTTGGACATCGAATATATTATTAAAGAAAATGGACATGTTTTTGGGGGAGTGGTATTATAAAATGAAGTTAATTGTTTTAAAGATGTTTAAAAATGCATTGACTATCGAAACCATAGATTTCAACATTCATTGTTGAAATAGACGTTTTCGAGAAATAGAAGGAAATGGTAGGCTATAACACTGTTGTTATAGTAGATGATTTCCGAAAGGAAAAGTTTTATATAGTATTGGGATTTATATATCTATCTTAATTTCGAATCCCTATACTAATGATTTTGGGTCGTCGTAACGATGTTTTACACAACATTCGTTTTAACTCAAATGAATGTGTTTAAGAGAATGTTTTCCTTAAAGAATGAAAAATATACTTAATTTCGATTTAAGTATATTGAATATTTTTCAAGTGTTTAAAATAAATGGATTTTGTGGATTACTTATTATTAAATAAGTATGGAAATGTTTTCCAATATAAAGTGAATATTTTGAGATTTTATTTTTTAAAGATAAATTGAAAATGAATATGAGAAATCGATTTGGAAATCGTATATTCATAGATATTTTAGGAATTGTAAATTCACTATGGAATTTATAAAAGAAAGGGAAATTTGTTTAAAAATAAACGTTGATTTATTTTTGAAGTGTGGGGATAAATTTACGGATTTGGAACGTAAATATAAGTAAATCGGTATGGATTTATTTAATTGGTTTAAATGAACCATTTTGACATGAAAGTATTTCCGGGTAAGGAAAATGATTGAAAATTTGTTTTCAAGTGTTGAAGTGTGAAATATATATATCTTGTAAAGATATTTTGGAAAGTAAATAATTTGGAAAATTATTTGGAATCTGGTGATGTTGAGCATGCCTATTGATAGTTAAATAACCGACTATCAATATTTACCTTTAAATAGGTATTTGTTGTGATTGCTTGAATTTGAATGCTACACTTATTTTTGAATAAGCGCTAACTATTCGGATTAGCCTGGAAAGGACCTTGGGGTCGTATAACCCATTTCGAATATGTGATACGTCGTTATGGATTGCATTTGATGACCGGTGTTGAAGACCAGATATTTGTGAAAACGGAAGGATTGCCGTCGAATGTTTCTGCATCGGCCGATCCCCGATATAGAAATTTATTACCCTTTGTGATGGGAAGTCCGGTCTTGATTAGTGAATATCCGCATTGCAAGGGCTTCTTTGTAAGTGCCTTCGGTTCCGTTCGATCCCGGAACGGACTTGTATGGATGTGTGTCTGACGTTACAATTTAAGATGTAAAGCTGGTTTCTATCAAATATATTTCCGTTGGTGGCGGAGAATTTATTACTTAGCTTAACACCCTTAGAGGTTATGTAGTTGATGGTTACTAGTGATACATTCCCAAATTGGTAATGTGGCATACGAAGTGCTGTTGAGCATTTGATGATCAAAGCACAGCTTTTATATAAAGCATGGCTTTGTGGACGAGACTTCGTCGGACCTCACACCCTAGAAATGGTCAAAACAGGAAGGATGCAGCAAGGTTATTAGGGGGTAGCACCCCTTTAGTGTATGTCATTCCTTCTGGATAGAGGTGGTATCATGGCATGGAGCCCAGATACTTAACTTATGTTGTTGCTGCAAATTTATTGCTATGTGGTTGTTGGAAATCGAGGATCCTCGTTTGATTATATTCGAAATAAAACACTCGTTTATTAAACACTCGTTTGATTTTATTCGAAATAAAACGCGGAAACTGAATTAAAAGCAAGGTGAGAACTTCTCACTTAATCGAATTGTTTCGATTTAAATTTTAAATAGTTAGATTTAAAATTGTTGATTGTATGCCTGAATGATGAATTATTATCTATTGATTGTTAAATAGACATTATACGCCGTTATTAAGCGGAGGTTATTTATTAAAAACATATACCGCGAATATTTCACCGTATAGTGAAATTGGTATTATTTATGTACTTGGAGTTGATTTTCCCGCATTATATAATGGATGAGACCCTATTTCGCCGCATAATAGCGGATAATATTTTATAAATCCTATATACCGCGATATTCCGTATTGGAACGGAATTGGTATTGTGCTAACATCTTTGGATGCAGGGAAACAGGTTGGAGGGATCCAACTGGATTCCTCAACTATATTGATTTATTTACAGATATTGTGATATTTGTTGATTATCATATTGATATATGATATTTGGATGGCGTGATTGACTATTTGGTGCTGTTGCATCATCGGATCCATTTTTGAAGTTTTAGAATAATGATTTTGATTTTAAAAAGAATTTTACAGTGATTTTTGAAAGTATGTGTTTTATTAAATTTTGAATTGTTAAAATAAATAAACATTATAATTTTATCGTTATAAAATTATATTTTTGTAAAATAGTACTTAAGTATGATTTTGGGGTTATATAATAACGTTTTGTAAATTATTAAAAGGATTGGTTTCTTTAAATTGAGATTTTTGAATCATTATAAACGGTTTATATAAAAGATTTCTAAGATTAATATACATAAATAAATAAAAATATAGGAATTGTGAAACGAGTTTCTATAAGTGTTAAAATGAAGTATAAATGGATTTCACAAGTGAATAAATTTTATAGATTTATAAATTGTGAAATTATAAAATGAATAGATTTTTGTAAAATAAAAAGATTTATAAATAATTAACTTATAAATCGGATTTTGGGTATAAAGTTGAGTTATAAATTGAATTGATTTATAAAAAGGGATTTTTATAAATCGAAGTTTTTATAAATAGAAATGGAATTTATAAACATTGTTTATAAATCCGAAATCAATTGAATTTGATAAATTTAATATAGAAGGTTATTAAAGGAGATATATTCGCGATTTCGGATAGCGAATTACCCTTGAAATAAAATGTGTAGAAAATATTGAATTTGGTTAGTGAAGTATATTCACGATTTTGGACAGCGGATATATTATTAAAGAAAATGGACATGTTTTTGGGGAAGTGGTATTATAAAATGAAGTTAATTGTTTTAAAGATGTTTAAAAATGTATTGACTATCGAAACCATAGATTTCAACATTCATTGTTGAAATAGACGTTTTCGAGAAATAGAAGGAAATGGTAGACTATAACACTGTTGTTATAGTAGATGATTTCCGAAAGGAAAAGTTTTATATAGTATTGGGATTTGTATATCTATCTGAATTTCTAATCCCTATACTAGTGATTTTGGGTCGTCGTAACGATGTTTTACGCAACATTCGTTTTAACTCAAATGAATGTGTTTAAGAGAATGTTTTCCTTAAAGAATGAAATATATACTTAATTTCGATTTAAGTATATTGAATATTTTCCAAGTGTTGAAAATAAAGGGATTTTGTGGATTACTTACAATTAAATAAGTATGGAAATGTTTTCCAATATAAAGTGAATATTTTGAGATTTTATCTTTTAAAGATAAATTGAAAATGAATATCAGAAATCGATTTGGAAATCGTATATTCATAGATATTTTGGGAATTGTAAATTCACTATGGAATTTATAAAAGAAAGGGAAATTTGTTTAAAAATAAACTGTCACGACCCGACTTTCCACTCCTGGAAAATCGCGTCATGAATTAAGAAAGAAAGGGATAGAAAATAGAATAGAAAGAAGAGAAGAAAGAAACAACACATCCATAATCTAACAGCGGAACGAATAAATTATATTAATAACATAAATATTACATAGTTTACAACCAATATCAGAGTACACAGATATACAACACATACTAGACAGTTATAAAAACTTGACTAGTTATACAACTCAATACAACGACTCAGAGAACACTACACAGCGGAATACTATATATATCTATACGCGGAAGCCTCCTGCTCCATTGCTCCTCCACAATTCGTCAAAGCTATCCTAAATCCTAACCTGAATTCCCTTGACTACTCATAAAAATTTGAGTAACCAAGAGTATATGAAAAACAAAAATAAACTCCGGGTCAGACATGGGTCTGGTGTGAGTAACAGGTTAAATTTGCTTAACTTTCAAAAACCTTTTGAAAAGAAAGGTATCACGTAAGACTTCCCACACATAAACATGGAAAAGTTTTTACCTTACGCTAACCAAAACATTTGATAGGAAATCCGATGTTATTATAGTAGTGTCTAGGGTTTTCAAATAAATAAGAAATAGCCGAAATTGTTACATCTATTAAATTCCAGCTACTAGCCACAAAAGTGGGTAATACAATCAAAACCGTTGGCACTTATTGGATTTTGGATTCCATACAATGGCAGGGCTACTGGGGTACCGCCCGTCACAGTACGTGGCCTAGATCAACGTACCGAGGATCACTCCCGACCCTCTACAATACAAAGCCGGACCCATTCCTTACTGAATAGTTTCGAACAAGACAACCCCGTGGTTGTAGCTAGCAACCACCCACACAGCCGAATATAAAGGGACTTCTAGACAGGGATCAATCTTGCTCTCCAGTGGGTGCGACCCACGAAGCTTTGCTGCACCTCCCCTGTTTTAGCCATTCCCGGTTAATGAGGCTTGAGGCTACGATTACCTTTATAGGACATATCACTTAGAATGCTCATCGTCCACCTGACGATGTTCTGAAAGCATTCAATCCATACAAGTTCGTTCCGGGTTCGAACGAAACCGAAGGCATTATCTCGTTACACTCATTTTGGAATCACCCTCAGAGTTAACGACAATTACCCTTGCACTCTAATTCACCATCTCGAATCGATAAGAACTAATTCCGTCAACTCATTACGGAATCACCCACAGAGTTATACTGACTCATAGTCCTTACACCTCGAGTCTTCACAAGGCTCCACTTTGATACACGACCTAACGTTATTTGGAATCGATGTGGTTTTCAGATATCCAAATATGGAAACCCGGTCCCGGTCTCATCGAAAACCAAAGCGTGTCTTTTAAGGTCCAAGTTGTTTTAAGGGTTTAAAACAATTTAATTTCAGTATCTATGTACACACAGATAGATAATTCATAAGTCATAACTGATAATCAACATTATCACATAACAGGTAATTCACATCATCTATATCATATAGATATACCATATATCATCATCACAAAAGATAATCTAAGTTATCATCACAATACAATCAAACATCCATACCACACAATATTATTTATCTCATTACTGAGATCACAAAACATCCAAGTCAATCAAGTTCAACCATTCATCCATAAGCAAAGATTTACTCATCATCCTATAATTAATTTAAAATGAATTAAATTAACTATCTTCAACTCTAATTAATTTAAAATGAATTAAATTAATCACTTCGTCTTTAATTAATTTAAAATAAATTAAATTAATAACTTCATCAATATAAACCTTGCTTATTCAATCATTTAATTGATTAAAATCAATTATTCAATCATAAATTACTTTAATTAATCACTCTTGATTAATTACCTTAATTACATTCCTGTAATTAACCTTAATTAATTTCACAAATTAATTATTCTCCAACTAAACAGTAATTAACCTCTAATTACTTCAATTAATTAATTAATCATAATTAATTATCCTAATCCTTAATTAATTACATTAATTAATTACCTATTATTGATTAATTAATCATAATTAATCATCTTTAATTACATCATTAATTAAATAATTAATGATCCTTAATTATTCCTTAAATTAATTACTCAAAGTAATTAACTAATTTAATTACCACATTAAACCAAATTAATTATCCTTAATTTAATTTCTTAATTAATCCCTTGATTAATTACTAAATAATTAATCCAAATTATCTCATACTTAAACATCTCCTTAATTACGATCTGTAATTATTAAACAATTACTTAACTAAGTAATTTCCAAATCATTAATTACATAAAGTAATTATCTATAAAACACAAGTGTTTATAATTAATTAAACTTAATTAATTAAATTAAACAATCTCATTAAATTAAATTAATTACATTAAGTAATTAATTCCTTAATTACTTTATCAAGTAATTACTCAAACCATTATCAATTGATTATTATTAAATTTATTAATCTAATTAATTATAAAAATTAACTACATTAATTAATTGTTAAATAATCATGGTTAATGACCTTCATTAACCATCCTCAAATTATTTATAAGGTAATTAACTTAAATTAATTACAAATTAAATTATCTTTAATCATTTATTAATTAAAGTTAATTATTAAATTAATTAACCTTAATTTAAAACTTAATTACATAATTAATTATTCATTTATCATTAATTAATAACTTAATTAATGATCTTAACTTAAAATTGATTAATCATTAATCAATTATAATTCCCAATTTAATTAATTAAATTAATTAATTAATCTTAATTACCTTATTAATTAATTCTAAACATAAATCTTAATCAATCTTTCAAAATAAAACATAACTTAATTATGTTTAAAACAATATTATTCAAAACAAAGTACTTTTGAAATTACCTTTAAATTTCAATTTAAATTCAAGTTTAAAATAGAAAAATATTAAACTTATCAAATTTGAAATAATTTGAAACTTATTTAAAATCACAAGTCAAAACAAAAGTTTGACTTAAGAATGCAATCATAAGAATTTGAAGTTAAATTTATTTCAAATTTTTAGAAGTTTCAAATCATTTATGTTTTAAAACTTTCAAATTTAAATTTCTTTTAAATTTGAAACTGAACTTCATTTTAAGATTTCAACTATTTACCAAATTGAAATATTTAATTAAGTTAAATCTTGAAACTTTAATTTTAATTTAAAAACTGGGATTTAAATTTGAATCTGAAATTCAAACCTGCATTTGAATTTACTCTTAAATTTTAATCAAAACATAAAACTGCAGATTTAAACAGTTCAAACCCAGATTTTGAAAAAAACAGAAAACGTGTTTAAAAACCTGGAATTTGAATTCAAATCAGTAATTCAAACTTGAATTAAAATTTTAAACCTAAACCTTATTTAAAACCTATAACTATAGATTTTAAAATTTGAAAACCCAGATTTTTAAAAAGTTTAAAACCCATATTTTTTAAAAAACATACACAGTTTCACTATGTACCCTGTAATCTACAGGTTGACCCAAGAAATCAAACTTTTTCTTCGGGTTTCCCTCTCATTTACTTCGAGTTTCCTATCAACTTGCTTCGAGTAAAACCACACATCCCCCTGTAACACCAACCAACCACACAACTTCACCAGAATTTCTTCGCCGTGCATATGCACGGCGATCACCACCCCTTCTCTCCATCATAGATGATCCAATCACTTCCATAAATCCCTCAATACCCTAACTACAACACCAGGTTGAACAAAATTCAAGCATTCAAATTTTTGCTCTGAAAACCCCCAAATTCAAAAACCTGGAAAAAGAAATTTCAGGTTTTTCTCAATCCTGACAACGGCCATTTCACCTTGCTCCGATCACTTGCAGATCCACCCCTCCGGCCTCGAGCTACTCTACACTTCCACTATACAATCCCCAAAAATTTGGTCACTCGATCCATCCATTATCTCTCACTGACACAACCTTTAACCCCCATGTTCAACTAGGGTTAAATTTAGAAAAACCAAAACTGCAGCTTCCCTAATCAACATAAATTTCATTTCTGATTTTTTTTCTAAGGATCTACGATCCTTACTTTAACTCAGAAAAGTTTAAGTTTCCTTAAACTACAGATTGCAAGAATTTCACAAATTCATTTTTTTTCCAGACCAAACAGTAAATGTAATATACACTTAAAAATATTAATATTTGATTTATAATTCAAATTTTTGTCAATGTATTAAGTTTATGAATCTGGATTTAAATATTAATGTGTTTGATTTTGATCCAGAACAACATATAATGGGATTGCATTTGTTTACAGAGATATATCCTGTATTCAACTCACCTAAAAATTTAAATCTTAACTTAAGAAAATAAAAACACATTACTTTAAAATTTTGAAATTCTAATCTATGATATACAAACTTCTTTTGATTATTCTAGCACCCAGATACTATCTCAAACTAGATCAATTATAGGGAATTCTCTAATTGGAAGATGATCTGTGTATACTGCAGTATATAATAAACATGCATACATAATCAAAATCAAACACACAAGCATAATTTTAACTCAAGCATCCTGATTAAAGTAAAAAAAATAAATGTTACTCACCTAATTGATGAATGCAGAAAACAAATGCAAAGCTCCTGTTGATCATTTGAATTGCAGAAATAAGAGACATGCAGGCTTGACTCAGTTGAACTCTGAGTTGTAATTGATGATATGCTCATGCTCCCTCCCTAGTCACTTGCATGTAGTTGTAGATGCAGTTTTGCCTATATTTCCTGACCCAAATGCTAGCATGCAGATGTTCATTTATGCAGAAACAAGCATGTGCAGGCTTCATCTTTGAATTTGAAGAGGAAATGCAATATTCTGATCTTTGATGAGGGGAGTATGCAAGTTTAGATTTGAATATGCAGAGGAATTTGCAGATTTGAATATGAGTTCGGGAAATGCAGATTTTAATCTTTGATGAGTTTCAGGGATTTGCAGGTTCATTTGAATTGAGATTTGCAGATGAAGGATTTTGAGAATGCAGATTTGAATATGCAGATTTTTAAAATGAATATGAAGATGGGTTTGATCTTTGTTTGATTTAGGAAAATGAAATATGCAATATGTATGAATGATGCAAACTAATGTATTTTCAGATTTAATGTAAGAAAAGAAAATAAAAACAAAATTAACACTTGTCTATTTTTTTAACACTTGTCAAATGAATGCATAAGAATTTAACACATGTTATCTTCTTTAAAATGATTAGTGCTAATTACAAATGTTTGTTATATTAGCTTAAATTAAGTTGTTAGTTTATATTTAAACATGTGTACAAATTTACAAATGAAAATAAAAACAATCATGTTAATAAATGAAACTTATACATATTATAGAATAAAACAATTTAGATTTTATACTTTGAATTTAAATTCAAACTAAATTCAAATCAAATATTTTCAAATTAAGTTATACATATAAATTCAACTTGAAATAAACATTACAAATTCTATACAAAACTTATTTATAAAGACAATACATATTAATATTGCTTTTATAAATCTCTTTTATTAAGTTAAAAATCTTTTTACAATAAATTATATTTTTATTAAATAAAATATCCATTTTATTAAGCCATAAAACCAATTTGTTGAACTTATTCTAAATTTTAAACAATACCAATTTATTTAAAATATGAACCATATATTTATATTGAAAATAGAAATCAATTTATCATTTTAAAAGATAAAATAACCAATTCAAATATTTATTGAAGAAGATTATTACATTTATCTGAATAATTATTATCAGAATATCAATATCAATTTAATTTTAACTACAGATTATTAAATTGATATTGTTAAAAATTCCGGGATGTTACAATCCTTCCCCTTAAAAGAATTTCGTCCTCGAAATTTAAAACAAAGGTAATTTAATAATCTCATTAAATTTTAAATTTTAAACACAAGCATATATCAAACATTTGCTAACAACTATTTCAACCAATCAAACAAATCTAATTATCCAGACAAATTCTGGGTAAAATTTTATCGAGTTCCCCTCAGGTGTATATATATCCACCGGGATACTCGCTCTAGAGAATCCAAACAAACAATACTATGAAGCTACAAAGCTCCTATACAACTATATCTATAACACTAGATAAAATATCAGACTACAAACGAGTCTGACTCAACAATCAAAACTCCAGAACTGCTGGTTCCACAACCAGAGACAGATCATACACGTACTCCCTCAGAGATACGTGAAACTCATCGAATTTCAGTTATCCAAACTAGCAATTCAATCTTATAGATCAATCACTTACTCCAAGAATATAGAAAAGATCCAAAACACTCCAGAGCTAACTTCTCAGCCTTACCCAAACTTAAAGCTCACTTTTGATCAGAGAAAACTTATCCAAAATTAAATCTCCGACTATAGAGTCCAAATTTCTCCGACTCTTATCCACAAAACTCTTCAGACAATCCTGAGCTGTCCATAACCTTACTGATCAGCTCAACCTTTGGTGATGCTTCTAGAAACAGACAAAACCAATCAACACAACAAAATGATCTCCTCAAGATCAACCAAAACCAACAACTCAAACTCAACTTCTCAACATCAGAAGACAACAACTCACTTCTCCTATCCGGGAAAAGAAAAGCAGATACACTTCCAAACTGCTTCCGCTGCACAACTCTGATCCGAAGTAGAAGAGAATGCTGAAGAAGAACACAAGCACAAACTGGACAACACACCCCAGAGATATGATTCAGCACATCCATAAGAAAAATTCAGAAGTTCCTCCAAAACTCTGAGCTGCTACACCATCTCAATCTCCTGGAACCATTCTACTATAAAGCTGAACCACCAGTTCCACTCCTGGAATTCCAGCCGATAAGAAAGCTCAATCTCCAGATGCGAACAAAACTCTGACTTCTCTGAAGACATCAGAAAAACTCAGATAACCCAAGAGAACACTCAAACAATCGTAAGTCACTTTTGCGAACCACCCAAACCAAATCCAAGGAAAAACTGTTCTCCCTAACCAAATAGAACAGCTTAAACTTAACCAGCCAACCCATCGAAGAAACGGGTCCACTCAACTGCTTCTGAACTCCACTCCAGAAAACTGCTAAGCCAGAAGATCTCTTGCCAACACCGGGAACATTCCAAACTGCACTACTGACACCGATGCCAAAGAATTCCGAATCAAAGCTCTCCGAGAAACTCGGACCTCAAAGCAAACAGAAACACCGGCTGAACACAGCCACAACACTGAAGCAGACTCATCTCCTTATCTTGTTCCAAAGAAAACATCTTCGGGAACATTCATAGTCACTGCATCTCATCACGTAGCTACTATTCCTTAAGGTATCAAAATACCATCACTCACTTCTTCTCATCCAACAGATCCAAATATTACTCACCCAACTTCAGAAATGAACTCCGAACCTTCGCAGGTTACCTTCAAAGATCAATGAAGTTCTTCATCACTACAGAATTCTCTCGAGACGGTATTAGGTCTACAGTCTCGACAGATATACTTTCAACCTCAAACATTCAAACTCCAACTAATGGTAGTAATCGTGTTACACACAATACTACCCCATCTACCTTTATAACTTATATTGGAAAACCTGAACAGGTAACCCAATAGATAGGTAGAAATAAATATATATATCTATAGTAATATATAAAAATTACAAATATGCTCTCTCAAGAAAGACACCACTACAGAGCCTAGGTATTCACTCAACCTAATGCTCCCTAAAGAAAGATACACTTCAGAGCCTAGGTATTCACTCAGCCTAATGCTCTGATACCAAGTGTCACGACCCGACTTTCCACTCCCGAAAAATCGCGTCATGAACTAAGAAAGAAAGGGATAGAAAATAGAATAGGAAGAAGAGAAGAAAGAAACAACACATCCATAATCTAACAGCGGAACGAATAAATTATATTAATAACATAAATATTACATAGTTTACAACCAATATCAGAGTACACAGATATACAACACATACTAGACAGTTATAAACACTTGTCTAGTTATACAACTCAATACAATGACTCAGAGAACACTACACAGCGGAATACTATATATATCTATACACGGAAGCCTCCTGCTCCATTGCTCCTCCACAATTCGTTAAAGCTATCCTGAATCCTAACCTGAATTCCCTTGACTACTCATAAAAAATTGAGTACCCAAGAGTTTATGAAAAACAAAAATAAACTCCGGGTCAGACATGGGTCTGGTGTGAGTAACAGGTTAAAGTTGCTTAACTTTCAAAAACCTTTTGAAAAGAAAGGTATCACGTAAGACTTCCCACACATAAATATGGAAAAGTTTTTACCTTACGCTAACCAAAACATTTGATAGGAAATCCGATGTTATTATAATAGTGTCTAGGGTTTTCAAATAAATAAGAAATAGCCGAAATTGTTACATCTATTAAATTCCAGCTACTAGCCACAAAAGTGGCTAATACAATCAAAACCGTTGGCACTTATTGGATTTTGGATTCCATACAATGGCAGGGCTACTGGGGTACCGCCCGTCACAGTACGTGGCCTAGATCAACGTACCGAGGATCACTTCCGACCCTCTACAATACAAAGCCGGACCCATTCCTTACTGAATAGTTCCGAACAAGACAACCCCATGGTTGTAGCTAGCAACCACCCACACAGCCGAATATAAATGGACTTCTAGACAGGGATCAATCTTGCTCTCCAGTGGGTGCGCCCACGAAGCTTTGCTGCACCTCCCCTGTTTTAGCCATTCCCGGTTGATGAGGCTTGAGGCTACGATTACCTTTATAGGACATATCACTTAGAATGCTCATCGTCCACCTGACGATGTTCTGAAAGCATTCAATCCATACAAGTTCGTTCCGGGTTCGAACGAAACCGAAGGCATTATCTCGTTACACTCATTTTGGAATCACCCTCAGAGTTAACGACAATTACCCTTGCACTCTAATTCACCATCTCGAATCGATAAGAACTAATTCCGTCAACTCATTACGGAATCACCCACAGAGTTATACTGACTCATAGTCCTTACACCTCGAGTCTTCACAAGGCTCCACTTTGATACACGACCTAACGTTATTTGGAATCGATGTGGTTTTCGGATATCCAAATATGGAAACCCGATCCCGGTCTCATCGAAAACCAAAGCGTGTCTTTTAAGGTCCAAGTTGTTTTAAGGGTTTAAAACAATTTAATTTCAGTATCTATGTACACACAGATAGATAATTCATAAGTCATAACTGATAATCAACATTATCACATAACAGGTAATTCACATCATCTATATCATATAGATATACCATATATCATCATCACAAAAGATAATCTAAGTTATCATCACAATACAATCAAACATCCATACCACACAATATTATTTATCTCATTACTGAGATCACAAAACATCCAAGTCAATCAAGTTCAACCATTCATCCATAAGCAAAGATTTACTCATCATCCTATAATTAATTTAAAATGAATTAAATTAACTATCTTCAACTCTAATTAATTTAAAATGAATTAAATTAATCACTTCATCTTTAATTAATTTAAAATAAATTAGATTAATAACTTCATCAATATAAACCTTGCTTATTCAATCATTTAATTGATTGCAATCAATTATTCAATCATAAATTACTTTAATTAATCACTCTTGATTAATTACCTTAATTACATTCCTGTAATTAACCTTAATTAATTTCACAAATTAATTATTCTCCAACTAAACAGTAATTAACCTCTAATTACTTCAATTAATTAATTAATCATAATTAATTATCCTAATCCTTAATTAATTACATTAATTAATTACCTATTATTGATTAATTAATCATAATTAATCATCTTTAATTACATCATTAATTAAATAATTAATGATCCTTAATTATTCCTTAAATTAATTACTCAAAGTAATTAACTAATTTAATTACCACATTAAACCAAATTAATTATCCTTAATTTAATTTCTTAATTAATCCCTTGATTAATTACTAAATAATTAATCCAAATTATCTCATACTTAAACATCTCCTTAATTACGATCTGTAATTATTAAACAATTACTTAACTAAGTAATTTCCAAATCATTAATTACATAAAGTAATTATCCATAAAACACAAGTGTTTATAATTAATTAAACTTAATTAATTAAATTAAACAATCTCATTAAATTAAATTAATTACATTAAGTAATTAATTCCTTAATTACTTTATCAAGTAATTACTCAAACCATTATCAATTGATTATTATTAAATTTATTAATCTAATTAATTATAAAAATTAACTACATTAATTAATTGTTAAATAATCATGGTTAATGACCTTCATTAACCATCCTCAAATTATTTATAAGGTAATTAACTTAAATTAATTACAAATTAAATTATCTTTAATCATTTATTAATTAAAGTTAATTATTAAATTAATTAACCTTAATTTAAAACTTAATTACATAATTAATTATTCATTTATCATTAATTAATAACTTAATTAATGATCTTAACTTAAAATTGATTAATCATTAATCAATTATAATTCCCAATTTAATTAATTAAATTAATTAATTAATCTTAATTACCTTATTAATTAATTCTAAACATAAATCTTAATCAATCTTTCAAAATAAAACATAACTTAATTATGTTTAAAACAATATTATTCAAAACAAAGTACTTTTGAAATTACCTTTAAATTTCAATTTAAATTCAAGTTTAAAATAGAAAAATATTAAACTTATCAAATTTGAAATAATTTGAAACTTATTTAAAATCACAAGTCAAAACAAAAGTTTGACTTAAGAATGCAATCATAAGAATTTGAAGTTAAATTTATTTCAAATTTTTAGAAGTTTCAAATCATTTATGTTTTAAAACTTTCAAATTTAAATTTCTTTTAAATTTGAAACTGAACTTCATTTTAAGATTTCAACTATTTACCAAATTGAAATATTTAATTAAGTTAAATCTTGAAACTTTAATTTTAATTTAAAAACTGGGATTTAAATTTGAATCTGAAATTCAAACCTGCATTTGAATTTACTCTTAAATTTTAATCAAAACATAAAACTGCAGATTTAAACAGTTCAAACCCAGATTTTGAAAAAAACAGAAAACGTGTTTAAAAACCTGGAATTTGAATTCAAATCAGTAATTCAAACTTGAATTAAAATTTTAAACCTAAACCTTATTTAAAACCTATAACTATAGATTTTAAAATTTGAAAACCCAGATTTTTAAAAAGTTTAAAACCCATATTTTTTAAAAAACATACACAGTTTCACTATGTACCCTGTAATCTACAGGTTGACCCAAGAAATCAAACTTTTTCTTCGGGTTTCCCTCTCATTTACTTCGAGTTTCCTATCAACTTGCTTCGAGTAAAACCACACATCCCCCTGTAACACCAACCAACCACACAACTTCACCAGAATTTCTTCGCCGTGCATATGCACGGCGATCACCACCCTTCTCTCCATCATAGATGATCCAATCACTTCCATAAATCCCTCAATACCCTAACTACAACACCAGGTTGAACAAAATTCAAGCATTCAAATTTTTGCTCTGAAAACCCCCAAATTCAAAAACCTGGAAAAAGAAATTTCAGGTTTTTCTCAATCCTGACAACGGCCATTTCACCTTGCTCCGATCACTTGCAGATCCACCCCTCCGGCCTCGAGCTACTCTACACTTCCACTATACAATCCCCAAAAATTAGGTCACTCGATCCATCCATTATCTCTCACTGACACAACCTTTAACCCCCATGTTCAACTAGGGTTAAATTTAGAAAAACCAAAACTGCAGCTTCCCTAATCAATATAAATTTCATTTCTGATTTTTTTTCTAAGGATCTACGATCCTTACTTTAACTCAGAAAAGTTTAAGTTTCCTTAAACTACAGATTGCAAGAATTTCACAAATTCATTTTTTTTTTCCAGACCAAACAGTAAATGTAATATACACTTAAAAATATTAATATTTGATTTATAATTCAAATTTTTGTCGATGTATTAAGTTTATGAATCTGGATTTAAATATTAATGTGTTTGATTTTGATCCAGAACAACATATAATGGGATTGCATTTGTTTACAGAGATATATCCTGTATTCAACTCACCTAAAAATTTAAATCTTAACTTAAGAAAATAAAAACACATTACTTTAAAATTTTGAAATTCTAATCTATGATATACAAACTTCTTTTGATTATTCTAGCACCCAGATACTATCTCAAACTAGATCAATTATAGGGAATTCTCTAATTGGAAGATGATCTGTGTATACTGCAGTATATAATAAACATGCATGCATAATCAAAATCAAACACACAAGCATAATTTTAACTCAAGCATCCTGATTAAAGTAAAAAAAATTAAATGTTACTCACCTAATTGATGAATGCAGAAAACAAATGCAAAGCTCCTGTTGATCATTTGAATTGCAGAAATAAGAGACATGCAGGCTTGACTCAGTTGAACTCTGAGTTGTAATTGATGATATGCTCATGCTCCCTCCCTAGTCACTTGCATGTAGTTGTAGATGCTGTTTTGCCTATATTTCCTGACCCAAATGCTAGCATGCAGATGTTCATTTATGCAGAAACAAGCATGTGCAGGCTTCATCTTTGAATTTGAAGAGGAAATGCAATATTCTGATCTTTGATGAGGGGAGTATGCAAGTTTAGATTTGAATATGCAGAGGAATTTGCAGATTTGAATATGAGTTTGGGATATGCAGATTTTAATCTTTGATGAGTTTCAGGGATTTGCAGGTTCATTTGAATTGAGATTTGCAGATGAAGGATTTTGAGAATGCAGATTTGAATATGCAGATTTTTAAAATGAATATGAAGATGGGTTTGATCTTTGTTTGATTTAGGAAAATGAAATATGCAATATGTATGAATGATGCAAACTAATGTATTTTCAGATTTAATGTAAGAAAAGAAAATAAAAACAAAATTAACACTTGTCTATTTTTTTAACACTTGTCAAATGAATGCATAAGAATTTAACACATGTTATCTTCTTTAAAATGATTAGTGCTAATTACAAATGTTTGTTATATTAGCTTAAATTAAGTTGTTAGTTTATATTTAAACATGTGTACAAATTTACAAATGAAAATAAAAACAATCATGTTAATAAATGAAACTTATACATATTATAGAATAAAACAATTTAGATTTTATACTTTGAATTTAAATTCAAACTAAATTCAAATCAAATATTTTCAAATTAAGTTATACATATAAATTCAACTTGAAATAAACATTACAAATTCTATACAAAATTTATTTATAAAGACAATACATATTAATATTGCTTTTATAAATCTCTTTTATTAGGTTAAAAATCATTTTACAATAAATTATATTTTTATTAAATAAAATATCCATTTTATTAAGCCATAAAACCAATTTGTTGAACTTATTCTAAATTTTAAACAATACCAATTTATTTAAAATATGAACCATATATTTATATTGAAAATAGAAATCAATTTATCATTTTAAAAGATAAAATAACCAATTCAAATATTTATTGAAGAAGATTATTACATTTATCTGAATAATTATTATCAGAATATCAATATCAATTTAATTTTAACTACAGATTATTAAATTGATATTGTTAAAAATTCCGGGATGTTACAATCCTTCCCCTTAAAAGAATTTCGTCCTCGAAATTTAAAACAAAGGTAATTTAATAATCTCATTAAATTTTAAATTTTAAACACAAGCATATATCAAACATTTGCTAACAACCAATTCAACCAATCAAACAAATCTAATTATCCAGACAAATTCTGGGTAAAATTTTATCGAGTTCCCCTCAGGTGTATATATATCCACCGGGATACTCGCTCTAGAGAATCCAAACAAACAATACTATGAAGCTACAAAGCTCCTATACAGCTATATCTATAACACTAGATAAAATATCAGACTACAAACGAGTCTGACTCAACAATCAAAACTCCAGAACTGCTGGTTCCACAACCAGAGACAGATCATACACGTACTCCCTCAGAGATACGTGAAACTCATCGAATTTCAGTTATCCAAACTACCAATTCAATCTTATAGATCAATCACTTACTCCAAGAATATAGAAAAGATCCAAAACACTTCAGAGCTAACTTCTCAGCCTTACCCAAACTTAAAGCTCACTTTTGATCAGAGAAAACTTATCCAAAATTAAATCTCCGACTATAGAGTCCAAATTTCTCCGACTCTTATCCACAAAACTCTTCAGACAATCCTGAGCTGTCCATAACCTTACTGATCAGCTCAACCTTTGGTGATGCTTCTAGAAACAGACAAAACCAATCAACACAACAAAATGATCTCCTCAAGATCAACCAAAACCAACAACTCAAACTCAACTTCTCAACATCAGAAGACAACAACTCACTTCTCCTATCCGGGAAAAGAAAAGCAGATACACTTCCAAACTGCTTCCGCTGCACAACTCTGATCCGAAGTAGAAGAGAATGCTGAAGAAGAACACAAGCACAAACTGGACAACACACCCCAGAGATATGATTCAGCACATCCATAAGAAAAATTCAGAAGTTCCTCCAAAACTCTGAGCTGCTACACCATCTCAATCTCCTGGAACCATTCTACTATAAAGCTGAACCACCGGTTCCACTCCTGGAATTCCAGCCGATAAGAAAGCTCAATCTCCAGATGCGAACAAAACTCTGACTTCTCTGAAGACATCAGAAAAACTCAGATAACCCAAGAGAACACTCAAACAATCGTAAGTCACTTTTGCGAACCACCCAAACCAAATCCAAGGAAAAACTGTTCTCCCTAACCAAATAGAACATCTTAAACTTAACAAGCCAACCCATCGAAGAAACGGGTCCACTCAACTGCTTCTGAACTCCACTCCAGAAAACTGCTAAGCCAGAAGATCTCTTGCCAACACCGGGAACATTCCAAACTGCACTACTGACACCGATGCCAAAGAATTCCGAATCAAAGCTCTCCGAGAAACTCGGACCTCAAAGCAAACAGAAACACCGGCTGAACATAGCCACAACACTGAAGCAGACTCATCTCCTTATCTTGTTCCAAAGAAAACATCTTCGGGAACATTCATAGTCACTGCATCTCATCACATAGCTACTATTCCTTAAGGTATCAAAATACCATCACTCACTTCTTCTCATCCAACAGATCCAAATATTACTCACCAAACTTCAGAAATGAACTCCGAACCTTCGCAGGTTACCTTCAAAGATCAATGAAGTTCTTCATCACTACAGAATTCTCTCGAGACGGTATTAGGTCTACAGTCTCGACAGATATACTTTCAACCTCAAACATTCAAACTCCAACTAATGGTTGTAATCGTGTTACACACAATACTACCCCATCTACCTTTATAACTTATATTGGAAAACCTGAACAGGTAACCCAATAGATAGGTAGAAATAATTATATATATCTATAGTAATATATAAAAATTACAAATACGCTCTCTCAAGAAAGACACCACTACAGAGCCTAGGTATTCACTCAACCTAATGCTCCCTAAAGAAAGATACACTTCAGAGCCTAGGTATTCACTCAGCCTAATGCTCTGATACCAAGTGTCACGACCCGACTTTCCACTCCCGAAAAATCGCGTCATGAACTAAGAAAGAAAGGGATAGAAAATAGAATAGGAATAAGAGAAGAAAGAAATAACACATCCATAATCTAACAGCGGAACGAATAAATTATATTAATAACATAAATATTACATAGTTTACAACCAATATCAGAGTACACAGATATACAACACATACTAGACAGTTATAAACACTTGTCTAGTTATACAACTCAATACAATGACTCAGAGAACACTACACAGCGGAATACTATATATATCTATACACGGAAGCCTCCTGCTCCATTGCTCCTCCACAATTCGTTAAAGCTATCCTGAAACCTAACCTGAATTCCCTTGACTACTCATAAAAAATTGAGTACCCAAGAGTTTATGAAAAACAAAAATAAACTCCGGGTCAGACATGGGTCTGGTGTGAGTAACAGGTTAAAGTTGCTTAACTTTCAAAAACCTTTTGAAAAGAAAGGTATCACGTAAGACTTCCCACACATAAACATGGAAAAGTTTTTACCTTACGCTAACCAAAACATTTGATAGGAAATCCGATGTTATTATAATAGTGTCTAGGGTTTTCAAATAAATAAGAAATAGCCGAAATTGTTACATCTATTAAATTCCACCTACTAGCCACAAAAGTGGCTAATACAATCAAAACTGTTGGCACTTATTGGATTTTGGATTCCATACAATGGCAGGGCTACTGGGGTACCGCCCGTCACAGTACGTGGCCTAGATCAACGTACCGAGGATCACTCCCGACCCTCTACAATACAAAGCCGGACCCATTCCTTACTGAATAGTTCCGAACAAGACAACCCCATGGTTGTAGCTAGCAACCACCCACACAGCCGAATATAAATGGACTTCTAGACAGGGATCAATCTTGCTCTCCAGTGGGTGCGCCCACGAAGCTTTGCTGCACCTCCCCTGTTTTAGCCATTCCCGGTTGATGAGGCTTGAGGCTACGATTACCTTTATAGGATATATCACTTAGAATGCTCATCGTCCACCTGACGATGTTCTGAAAGCATTCAATCCATACAAGTTCGTTCCGGGTTCGAACGAAACCGAAGGCATTATCTCGTTACACTCATTTTGGAATCACCCTCAGAGTTAACGACAATAACCCTTGCACTCTAATTCACCATCTCGAATCGATAAGAACTAATTCCGTCAACTCATTACGGAATCACCCACAGAGTTATACTGACTCATAGTCCTTACACCTCGAGTCTTCACAAGGCTCCACTTTGATACACGACCTAACGTTATTTGGAATCGATGTGGTTTTCGGATATCCAAATATGGAAACCCGATCCCGGTCTCATCGAAAACCAAAGCGTGTCTTTTAAGGTCCAAGTTGTTTTAAGGGTTTAAAACAATTTAATTTCAGTATCTATGTACACACAGATAGATAATTCATAAGTCATAACTGATAATCAACATTATCACATAACAGGTAATTCACATCATCTATATCATATAGATATACCATATATCATCATCACAAAAGATAATCTAAGTTATCATCACAATACAATCAAACATCCATACCACACAATATTATTTATCTCATTACTGAGATCACAAAACATCCAAGTCAATCAAGTTCAACCATTCATCCATAAGCAAAGATTTACTCATCATCCTATAATTAATTTAAAATGAATTAAATTAACTATCTTCAACTCTAATTAATTTAAAATGAATTAAATTAATCACTTCGTCTTTAATTAATTTAAAATAAATTAAATTAATAACTTCATCAATATAAACCTTGCTTATTCAATCATTTAATTGATTAAAATCAATTATTCAATCATAAATTACTTTAATTAATCACTCTTGATTAATTACCTTAATTACATTCCTGTAATTAACCTTAATTAATTTCACAAATTAATTATTCTCCAACTAAACAGTAATTAACCTCTAATTACTTCAATTAATTAATTAATCATAATTAATTATCCTAATCCTTAATTAATTACATTAATTAATTACCTATTATTGATTAATTAATCATAATTAATCATCTTTAATTACATCATTAATTAAATAATTAATGATCCTTAATTATTCCTTAAATTAATTACTCAAAGTAATTAACTAATTTAATTACCACATTAAACCAAATTAATTATCCTTAATTTAATTTCTTAATTAATCCCTTGATTAATTACTAAATAATTAATCCAAATTATCTCATACTTAAACATCTCCTTAATTATGATCTGTAATTATTAAACAATTACTTAACTAAGTAATTTCCAAATCATTAATTACATAAAGTAATTATCTATAAAACACAAGTGTTTATAATTAATTAAACTTAATTAATTAAATTAAACAATCTCATTAAATTAAATTAATTACATTAAGTAATTAATTCCTTAATTACTTTATCAAGTAATTACTCAAACCATTATCAATTGATTATTATTAAATTTATTAATCTAATCAATTATAAAAATTAACTACATTAATTAATTGTTAAATAATCATGGTTAATGACCTTCATTAACTATCCTCAAATTATTTATAAGGTAATTAACTTAAATTAATTACAAATTAAATTATCTTTAATCATTTATTAATTAAAGTTAATTATTAAATTAATTAACCTTAATTTAAAACTTAATTACATAATTAATTATTCATTTATCATTAATTAATAACTTAATTAATGATCTTAACTTAAAATTGATTAATCATTAATCAATTATAATTCCCAATTTAATTAATTAAATTAATTAATTAATCTTAATTACCTTATTAATTAATTCTAAACATAAATCTTAATCAATCTTTCAAAATAAAACATAACTTAATTATGTTTAAAACAATATTATTCAAAACAAAGTACTTTTGAAATTACCTTTAAATTTCAATTTAAATTCAAGTTTAAAATAGAAAAATATTAAACTTATCAAATTTTAAATAATTTGAAACTTATTTAAAATTACAAGTCAAAACAAAAGTTTGACTTAAGAATGCAATTATAAGAATTTGAAGTTAAATTTATTTCAAATTTTTAGAAGTTTCAAATCATTTATGTTTTAAAACTTTCAAATTAAATTTCTTTTAAATTTAAAACTGAACTTCATTTTAAGATTTCAACTATTTACCAAATTGAAATATTTAATTAAGTTAAATCTTGAAACTTTAATTTTAATTTAAAAACTGGGATTTACATTTGAATCTGAAATTCAAACCTGCATTTGAATTTACTCTTAAATTTTAATCAAAACATAAAACTGAAGATTTAAACAGTTCAAACCCAGATTTTGAAAAAAACAGAAAACGTGTTTAAAAACCTGGAATTTGAATTCAAATCAGTAATTCAAACTTGAATTAAATTTTTAAACCTAAACCTAATTTAAAACCTATAACTATAGATTTTAAAATTTGAAAACCCATATTTTTAAAAAGTTTAAAACCCATATTTTAAAAAAAATACACAGTTTTACTATGTACCATGTAATCTACAGGTTGACCCGAGAAATCAAACTTTTGCTTCGGGATTCCCTCTCATTTACTCCGAGTTTCCTATCAACTTGCTTCGAGTAAAACCACACATCCCCCTGTAACACCAACCAACCACACAACTTCACCAGAATTTCATCGCCGTGCATATGCACGGCGATCACCACCCCTTCTCTTCATCATAGATGATCCAATCACTTTCATAAATCCCTCAATACCCTAACTACAACACCAGGTTGAACAAAATTCAAGCATTCAAATTTTTGCTCTGAAAACCCCCAAATTCAAAAACCTGGAAAAAGAAATTTCAGGTTTTTCTCAATCCTGACAACGGCCATTTCACCTTGCTCCGATCACTTGCAGATCCACCCTTCCGGCCTCGAGCTACTCTACACTTCCACTATACAATCCCCAAAAATCAGGTCACTCGATCCATCCATTATCTCTCACTGACACAACCTTTAACCCCCCTGTTCAACTAGGGTTAAATTTAGAAAAACCAAAACTGCAGCTTCCCTAATCAATATAAATTTCATTTCTGATTTTTTTCTAAGGATCTACGATCCTTACTTTAACTCAGAAAAGTTTAAGTTTCCTTAAACTACAGATTGCAAGAATTTCACAAATTCATTTTTTTTTCCAGACCAAACAGTAAATGTAATATACACTTAAAAATATTAATATTTGATTTATAATTCAAATTTTTGTCAATGTATTAAGTTTATGAATCTGGATTTAAATATTAATGTGTTTGATTTTGATCCAGAACAACATATAATGGGATTGCATTTGTTTACAGAGATATATCCTGTATTCAACTCACCTAAAAAATTAAATCTTAACTTAAGAAAATAAAAACACATTACTTTAAAATTTTGAAATTCTAATCTATGATATACAAACTTCTTTTGATTATTCTAGCACCCAGATACTATCTCAAACTAGATCAATTATAGGGAATTCTCTAATTGGAAGATGATCTGTGTATACTGCAGTATATAATAAACATGCATACATAATCAAAATCAAACACACAAGCATAATTTTAACTCAAGCGTCCTGATTAAAGTAAAAAAAAATGTTACTCACCTAATTGTTGAATGCAGAAAACAAATGCAAAGCTCCTGTTGATCATTTGATTTGCAGAAATAAGAAACATGCAGGCTTGACTCAATTGAACTCTGAGTTGCAATTGATGATATGCTCATGCTCCCTCCCTAGTCACTTGCATGTAGTTGTAGATGTAGTTTTGCCTATATTTCCTGACCCAAATGCTAGCATGCAGATGTTTATTTATGCAGAAACAAGCATGTGCAGGCTTCATCTTTGAATTTGAAGAGGAAATGCAATATTCTTATCTTTGATGAGGGGAGTATGAAAGTTTAGATTTGAATATGCAGAGGAATTTGCAGATTTGAATATGAGTTTGGGATATGCAGATTTTAATCTTTGATGAGTTTCAGGGATTTGCAGGTTCATTTGAATTAAGATTTGCAGATGAAGGATTTTGAGAATGCAGATTTGAATATGTAGATTTTTAAAATGAATATGAAGATGGGTTTGATCTTTGTTTGATTTAGGAAAATGAAATATGCAATATGTATGAATGATGCAAACTAATGTATTTTCAGATTTAATGTAAGAAAAGAAAATAAAAACAAAATTAACACTTGTCTATTTTTTTAACACTTGTCAAATGAATGCATAAGAATTTAACACATGTTATCTTCTTTAAAATGATTAGTGCTAATTACAAATGTTTGTTATATTAGCTTAAATTAAGTTGTTAATTTATATTTAAACATGTGTATAAATTTACAAATGAAAAAAAAAAAATAATGTTAATAAATGAAACTTATACATATTATAGAATAAAACAATTTAGATTTTATACTTTGAATTTAAATTCAAACTAAATTCAAATCAAATATTTTCAAATTAAGTTATACATATAAATTCAACTTGAAATAAACAGTACAAATTCTATACAAAACTTATTTATAAAGACAATACAATATTAATATTGCTTTTATAAATCTCTTTTATTAAGTTAAAAATCATTTTACAATAAATTATATTTTTATTAAATAAAATATCCATTTTATTAAGCCATAAAACCAATTTGTTGAACTTATTCTAAATTTTAAACAATACCAATTTATTTAAAATATGAACCATATATTTATATTGAAAATAGAAATAAATTTATCATTTTAAAAGATAAAATAACCAATTCAAATATTTATTGAAGAATATTATTACATTTATCTGAATAATTATTATCAGAATATCAATATCAATTTAATTTTAACTACAGATTATTAAATTGATATTGTTAAAAATTCTGGGATGTTACATAAACGTTCATCTATTTTTGAAGTGTGGGGATAAATTTACGGATTTGGAACGTAAATGTAAGTAAATCGGTATGGATTTATTTAATTGGTTTAAATGAACCATTTTGAAATGAAAGTATTTCCGCGTAAGGAAAATGATTGAAAATTTGTTTTCAAGTGTTGAAGTGTGAAATATATATATCTTGCAAAGATATTTTGGAAAGTAAATAATTTGGGAAATATTTGGAATCTGGTGATGTTGAGCATGCCTATTGATAGTTAAATAACCGACTATCAATATTTACCTTTAAATAGGTATTTGTTGTGATTGCTTGAATTTGAATGCTACACTTATTCTTCAATAAGCGCTCACTATTCGGGTTAGCCGGGAAAGGACCTTGGGGTCGTATAACCCATTCCGAATATGTGATACGTCGTTATGGATTGCATTTGATGACCGGTGTTGAAGACCGGATATTTGTGAAAACGGAAGGATTACCGTCGAATGTTTCTTCATCGGCTGATCCCCGATATAGAAATTTATTACCCTTTGTGATGGGAAGTCCGGTCGTGATTAGTTAATATCCGAATTGCAAGGGCTTCTTTGTAAGTGCCTTCGGTTCCGTTCGATCCTGGAACGGACTTGTATGGATGTGTGTCTGACGTTACAATTTGAGATGTAAAGCTGGTTTCTATCAAATATATTTCCGTTGGTGGCGGAGAATTTATTCTCTTAGCTTAACACCCTTAGAGGTTATGTAGTTGATGGTTACTAGTGATACATTCCCAAATTGGTAATGTTCATACGAAGTGCTGTTGAGCATTTGATGATCAAAGCACAGCTTTTATATAAAGCGTGGCTTTGTGGACGAGACTTCGTCGGACCTCACACCCCGGAAATGGTCAAAACAGGAAGGATGCAGCAAGGTTATTAGGGAGTAGCGCCCCTTTAGTGTATGTCATTCCTTTTGGATAGAGGTGGTATCATGGTATGGAGCCCAGATACTTAACCTATGTTGTTGCTGCAAATTTATTGCTTTGTGGTTGTTGGAAATCGAGGATCCTCGGTTACGATCGGGGAATAACATATTCGTGTCAGTAGTTACCTAGTTTGAAAGGTAACCCGGCCTTGTATTGGCAGAGATCCGGTTAGGTTCTCGGGTCGTCTTTCCAGAGGCGTACCCATGTGGCAATGGGAAATTCCTTGGCCTGACCATTTGTTGGAAATCCAAAGAAACAATACAATCTTGTACGGTTTTAGTTGTAGAACCTATCATTCACTTATGGTGGCGCCCCACTGTTTGGATGGTAGCTATAGTAGGCATAAGTGCGGAATGCCTATGCTGGCTAAGATTTATATCTTTACTTTGAAATGTTTTATACACTATGCACTACTAATAATATCAAATGTTTCTTTTTAATGCGTATCAAGCATCTTTGACTATCATAAGGAGAAATCTCCTCCGATTCTGCGTTTGCATTGTGTGTGTGTGCGGGAGGCCTTATGGTAGTCTCGTTTTCTAAAAAGCATTGCGAATCTATTTTAAAATTATTCTGTACTTTGTTTTAAAAATAAACTGTTTTAGTTCTCACACCAGTCACATGACTGACTCGAAGTTTATTGTTTTCCTTCCTAAACTCTGGGTGCCCACCAATTTCCACACGGGCAGTCAAGAGTCAGGTTTATCAGGATATTTAGGAATTCAGGAGGCAAGCTAGATGGCATGGCGTATTCACTAGTATATAGTATTTCTTTTCCGCTGTTTGTTGTTGTTTGTTGTTGTACACTCTGATGATGTAATGTAATGTAATATGATGTAATGTAATAACTGATATAGTTCTTGGTTTAAAGATTATTCATTTATCTATTATATGTTGTTCCGCTGCGATTGTGAGATTCTGATATTGTTCTGTTGTTTCTTTCTGTTCTGTTCTATCTTTTTCTCTCTTCTTCTTTCTTTTTCTTAAACCCTAAGGTTTTGATTTTCCGGCCTTCGATTGCTCGGCAGTTGATACAGTGGACGTATTGATGTCGGTTTTCGTAAGTGGAAGAACTGGTTCCTCACATTATAACCCCATTTGACCACATTCACATATAAATCAATGATTTAAAAATAAACATTCCAACTTTGCATAGTTTGAAACTTACGGAAATAGCTTGAATTGGTTTGGATAGTTTAAAATAGTTTAAAGTTTTAAAATAGTTTAGTATAAAATTATTTGAGTATCGAAAATGATTTATATAGTAAAATAGTTTCGAAAATCTAAATAATATGAATATTAAAAAGGTAGGAATTTAAATGTTTATATTAAAATAATTTATTTGAAAATTATATCAAATCAAACTGTTTCTTGCCAATTCACAAATCTAGACCTATGTCCAATTTCTAATTAACAAACTCAATTTCTGATCTTTCAATTCAATCTACTCCTTTTCGATTTACTTTCAAATCAACTTGATGTCAATTCGAATTAACTTCAATTTTCGGACATTTGTTTGACTTCAAATTGGATTCAACAATTACATTCAATCCAATTTTTATACCAATTTCATGCCCAATTTCAGTTAACCGATTTGAAGCACTTAAATCAAATTAACCGCCGTTGTTAAATTTGAAGGTCCAAAACTTAAAATAATTCAATTTCCAAAAATTGAAGTCATATATTGATTAATAACCTCACATTTCCTATTCAGTTCTTTAAAACAATTTCTTTTAACCAATTTCAATTACAATATTTCAAAGCTTAATTCGAAATTAATTCAATTCATAAAAATCCATAGTTTATTTCTTTTAAACAATATTTATTTTATCAAAATCCAAATTCAATTTTTTAAACCATTTAATTTAACCAATCTGGTGTCCGTATATAATTTTCTACCCTGTGGGCAAGTGATCAGGTATTTCTATTTTAATTTCAGGGATGGATATATATATCATTTCAATCCCAATCAAAGTGTCATAGGTATATATCATTTCAACCTATTTCTTAATTTATTCGAAATAATTCCAATAACAGTTTATATGTTGTCACTCAATATACAGAGTGATAACAGGGATATATAAAATAAATACACATCCAATCAACCTAAATGTCAACAGATAGACATCCATCACAATCAACATCCAAATCAGCCAATAGATCACAACAATAAACAAGTTATCAATATCAGGTGCTTAGCTAGCAATTAAATTCAATATTAATTTAAAAGTCAATTTAATTCAATATAAATTCAAATTAAATTTGAATGATAATTTAAACTATCAAACAGCAATCAATAAATTTTTTATCACTTCATAAATTTAATTCAACTAACATAAGAAGGTTTAGTATTGCGTGAGTGAGTTAAAGGACTCACCTTCGTCGATTAAAAATCCAATAAAAACCCAAAATTTGAATAGTTTCCAAATTCAACCAAACTAGTTCCATATTGTCCAGAATTTCGATACGATCCCAATGGAAGAAACTGTGCATCAATTAGAGCTCATTTGAAAAAGATATCGATGTTAGACCATTGGAAATTAAAATTAAAATAAAATAACAATATAGGGGCAAACTTGTAATTCATAATACCTTTGCAAAGCCTAACTTGCATGATCTCGATCAAAACCCACGTATAGCCGCCGTGCCTTAGTCTTTGCTCGCTCCGCCTACGGCCATCAAATCCATGATCAGACATCACTATTGCACTGCGCACCTCTGGCCGCGCCACCAAACACCATCGCGGCGCCGCCGCCGAACGCCCTCCGCCGCTATTCACTTTGATGCCAATTTCTGGCAAAGTCCGACCTCTGACACGAACAAACCCCATGGATACACTCCTCTCGACCTCCTCTACGTTGCAGTGCTCGTCGATCGCTCCAAATTCGAAGACCCGCCGTCGAAACGAAACCCTAGTTTCAACGGTTAAGAATGATTCGCTGATCTCTAGACAAACCAAAACTCGATTGTAAAAACAAATCGCGGATGCACAACGATATATTATATGATAGGGTTTGAGGTGTTTGAATTTTGGAGTTTGATTTGGAGTTGCAATTAGGGTTTCAGATGTCTGTCATTGAGAAGGAACAGATAATAGAACAGATAGATAGAAATTTTACATACAGACAATAGAATAAAAGACTGCTTGGGTTTATACCAGCCGATTTATAGACAGAGATGGATAAGTATGGATGGAACAAATCGAATTGGGTCGAAGTGCTAACAAAGACCCAAAAAGCCTGTTTCGTTCCTGAAATGAAAGTAGGTCATCCCATATATATAAATATAGGTGTTCAATAATTTTAACTCGATGAAACTAGTTTCAAACTCTAATTATAATGTATATATAAGCTAGCTTTTAAAATCAAATTATTTTAATTGAACTTATTTAATTGATTTCTACGTGTTTCGGGTTCGCACGATCAAATGGTAAGTCTGATCGCTATGAAACTTGAAATCCTATAATAATTCAATATTACGGATCAGAAGAAACTAGTTGTGTTGAAATCCAAGACAGTTCCCAAAAAGGTTAATTTTGCAAGTTAATTAAATAAATTATTATTAATTTAATTTAACGATTTTTAAATTACCAATTAAATGTGTTCTTTAATCATTCTAAGTTAAACAGAAATTAATAGTCTTTTAAAATAAAATTTTCCATGCCAAAGTCAAGGTTTAAATATTACACTAATTACAGCGTTCAATTACAACTGTAATAAATCCATTTATTATAAATTAAATTCCAAACATGCTCTTTTATTTTGATTTAAGTTCTTATTATTAGATCATCCAATACCTTATGAATATAATTAACATTATTTTGCATTTTATTACATTCACATCTACAGTTAACATCTTTACATAATAATTGCAATATTTCTATTAAATTAAATTTCATCGAGTTCCAACTTAATTTCAAACTGATTTAAATAATAAGATGAGAAATGAACGGCTGTTACATTTAAATGATTTGAACACATTAATACATTTATTATTTACAGCAAAGGTTATAATTTTACTTACAAATATTAAGATCGATTCCAATTAAATGACATATAATTTCACCGTTTTATACAACATTTATTTTTCTCATTATTAAACTTTATTATTACCATTAATTGAAATTACATTAAACAGTTGTCAATTTCATTTCAGCAACATTATTAAATTATATTCTAATAAAAAATTTCCATTTATGAATCATAAGTTTCAATATTTCATATTAAATTCCAAAATTGTATTTAATTGAATATTTTTAATTATAAAAAATAAGGGTTGTCATAGGAAGAGTGTACTTATATGAGATTACTTAGAATCTTAACCACTCCAAAAACCATATGCACGTTCTACGCTTTAGAAGAGATTCATGATTAGTTCCAAATGAGGTAAATCGAAGATGGAGTTCTCTGAAGTGCAAGGACTACTTGCAACTAATCATAACGATGTAGTAGAAGTTGTGCCTTAGGTTGTTCAGATCTTAAACAACTTGTATGGATGAAAGATGGCATTGCATTATTACTCGGAAGGCAATGTTAGCATTCCAAGTGGGAATTGCTAAGAGGAAAGGTAAAAGTGTGGCCTCGCAACCTCATAACTCAGAACGATTAAAATCATGGATGCCCGCAGAGCTATGTGGTTCACTACCATTAGGACATCATTCCTCGGTCTAGAATCAAGATTTACGAATTTGGTATATGTGCACGGGATGACCATGGGACAATTTTTGCACCCTCTATACCCGAGGGATGATGGAATCCGGTATGCCATTTTAAAGGGGCATCCATCTCTGTGTTTATAGGGGATTGCAAGGTTGGCAACCTTGGTACATTTTTTATAACTGTACTATGGTAGGTGGTACCCAGGTGCCTTGTCATTGATGGAATACATTCACAAATACATGCCTTTACGGACTTAGTTCTATACCTATTATGCTGGAATGTAATTAATGTAACCATTTCGGCTATGATTAATATTTATTTTAAACCTTATACATTATTATAATATCGTAAGATTTTATAATAAAATGGTTTAGTTATCGTATGGTAAAAACTCATCCATGTTTATGTATGGCATGGTCATACGAGATACCTTTATTTTTTGAAAGGTTTATAGTATTAAAAATTCATTTGATTGTGCTTCTCACACTCATGTACCAGACTGATTCAAACGTTATTTTCTTATAATGCTCGGGTCAGCCCAAGCATATTTTTATATTTAGTTATGGATGCTTTGGAGCTTTAGAAAATGAGCTGGATGCCTCCAAGACGTATTTATGTATCTTTATTTCTGCTGCATTTATTGTGTTGTATTTATCAACATTTGTGAGGACAGATTGTTATAGTTATCCAAGCAAATGATAGGTTAATATTACTCTAATTGATGCATATATTTTACGGTTTTCTTTTGTAAAGATCATTGGTATATTATATATTACACGTCACATTGTGATATTCTATTCTATCTTTTATCTTCTTTCACCCCAACAATCGGCCTTTCCGACATTCAGATGCTCGGTATATAAATACCATGGATGCAGTAGTGTTGACTTTTGATGTTTGAAAAAATGGTTGTTACACATGGTATCATAGTGCAGGTTGAGAGAACACCTAGGCCTTGGTGGGGTAGACTTATTAGAGATGGGGTAAGTAATACCCTAGAATGAGTTTTGTGTGTATTATATATAAGAGTGCGTATTTGTTAGTGCTATAAAATGTTTTATAATGTGCTGATTGGTATGTTGAGTGGTTTACGAATTCTCATCGATGCGTGTGATCAATTTTGTCGATGGGGATTTCTAACATTTAAACAGAGCGAACCAATATAGTATTATTTTTAAAATTGGTAAATGAAATAATTTTGCCTAGAATTATATTTTATATATAAAAGGATAATTTCTAAAAGTTTATATAGATTTATGATATGTTTGTTTGTTGGGAAATAATAATTTTCAATTGTTGTTATTTATTATTTTATTGGTTATGCTCGACCAGTTTATGAGCAGTTTTACCATTTAACTGCATGGGTTAAGTAGATAGTAATTATAGAAACATTGAAATGAACACCTTGTGAATTAAGTTTCACGGTTTGATTATGAGGCGTTCGGTGATAATATTAGGTTAAAATTTAATTTTAATAAAAGGTTTTATTTTAATTTAAATAAAGATGTACATTTGTGAAATGATGTTATATAAGTATGGTTTATATATAAAATGATTTTAAACCGAGAATTTGAGAACTTGTATCCCGGTGTTTTCGAAATTAGTTTTTAGAGTTTTAGGGAAATCAATAGCAGTATTATTTTGAAAATATTTATGAATAGAAATATTTTTAAAAGAGATAGAAAGCACTGAACTCACTTTTGTTGTTGGAAAATAATTCTAGTGATGACTACAGTATCATCAGTATTTGTTTTCGAGTTTCTAAATGGGGAATCCTACCATAGTAATTTGCCATAGAGTTGTTTTGATAAAACAAATTTTGTTTCAAATTCCAAAAGTATGATTTGATATACAAAAGAAGATATATATATACATATTACTATTATTTCAAAATGATTTGAAATGAAACCCGATGTTTAGTTCTTAAGTTTTCAGTTAAGTAATATTATAGACTCATCTATCCTATCCATTAGTATTTTTTGTGCATCTTATTTTGATATGATTTTTGGTGGTTTTCATTTGTTGAAATGAAATGGAATTTTCGATGACTTTGACCGTCGAAAACCGTTGAATAGATATGGAACTTGAAGTTATTTATGTGTGAAAATATAAAAGTAGAGTTTCGTACCTCTAGAATAGAAAATTTCTATGTTAAAACAAGTTTTAAATTTGTTGAACATCTTGCTTAAGTAAAAAATTGATATTATATATATATTCTCAAAATATAGTAGGGTCTTTTACAAGTTTAGAACTTAAGTTAAGTTTCATGAAATATTTTGATAAACAATCTTTGAAGAAAAAAGAAATTTGTATAAGTAAGAATCAATAAGAATAAGTAAGTAAGTTATGCATGGATCATTTCTTGACAAGGTTTTTGATCCACGATTTGAGTACATGACTTTGAGGTTATTTACACCGACCCGATAAGGATTTATCGCTGATAATTGATTGCAAACACTTGGTGAGGGCTCTTGATACGTTACTGATGTTTTCTATCATAGCATAAGAATATGTAAAGAGAATGGAGGTTTCTAATCAAGGAGCCTGGACGGAGTCCGTGCTAGGGAATCCAGTAAGCGATACTAGTTCAGAAGAAAAGTTTATGTACTCGACTAAGAGATCAAATCAGATATTGCATACGAACGATCTATATATATCGTACGGGTTTATGGAAAATGTTAAATATTTACGTGGGATTATTTCTTTCTTGATTTGATAGCGATGAAATTTCGAGGACGAAATTCTTTTAGAGGGAGAATGTAACAACCCAGAATTTTCAACATTTCGGATGGGAATATTTAATTTATTTAAATATTCAAATTGGGTTCGAATGTATTAAATAATAAGAAAAACAATTTTTGGATAAAACAACTTAATTCTTAATGACATATTTTTAAATGAATTCATAGGATTTTTCCATAATTTTTAATTAGGAAAATATGTAACTACCCGTAATTTCAGTAAATATTTTAAATGAAATTTTATTTGAAAACTTTGAATTTATTTTTAAATTTATAAATTTGAATTTGAACATATATATTTTTGTGATTTGTTGTGAAATATTTTTCCAAATCTTATAAAATTAAAATTTTGGTCAAACTTGGTCAAAGTTTGACTTCCAATTGAAAACAATTATTTTTGTAATTTTAATTTCCTATTTTATTTGGGTTTTTGGGCTGGATTTGATTTGAGATTTGGCTTGTATATTTTAGTGGGCTTAGGCTAATGGGTTAGAATATCTATGATCACATGAAATGGCATCTAATTTTGAATAGTCTTTTTAGGAAGAAACTATACGTACATTTTTTTGACTTCCTTCTCACTTCCCATTTCTCTTCTTCCTGCTCAAAATTCTTACATTAAGTTCTCGTCTTCTTTTTCATTTTTTTTCCTCCTTCCTCCTCATATATTTCAGCCATCATCACCACTTCCTTCCTTTCTAACCAAAGCCGACCTCCTCTCTACCAAAGCCGAACCCTTCCCTTGTCTAACCATGTTCGGCCACCAACACAACATCACAACTTCCAAAAACCCTAGACGAAGCACTGTATTCCTTCCAAATCCAAACCCTACCACTCACATATAATCGGCCGTCTCCTCACCTTATCAAAACCCTAGGCCGAAGCCACCATCATCACAAGGCCGAACCTCCCCATAACATCACCGAGGCCGAACACTTCATGATCCTTCCATAGTCGTGAGTCTTGCCATAGCCGAACCACTTCATGAATTTTCCTTAGCCAAAACTTGCCATGGCCGCGACCTTCTGCCTCCTCAAACCTTTTGCCTTCCTCTTGCCATTGACTTGAACCTTGCAAGCCTGGCCGGGCCTTGTCTTGACCAAAACCTCATCATGGCCGAACACAAAGCCTTGCCTAGCCTTGTCTTGACCCAAACACAAAGTAGCCGAGCTCCTTTGTTATGTGGCCGAGCCTATTTGCCTTTTAGCTAGCCTATTCATGTACTTTTTCATGAATATAATTTTGTATTCTTATTTTTATATGTAATTTTAATTTTTTACATATGTGTTTTTATTTACTTTTCTAAGCTTTGGATTTGGATTCTCATTCCACTCGAGCTCGGTCGTGATTGTCATGCCTATTCGAAGTTGTTGTGTTTTGTTTGAATCATCTTCTCTAGCCAAATAAGGTGAGTTAATCACTTTCGACTACATACTTATACTTTAGTGAATTGATGTCGTATGAGTTGTATCGATATGCATGTGATGTAGTAGTTTTCATATATGCCTATGTTATGTTATCACACATGATGATATACCTGCTATGATCATATGCCATGATATGTTATATATTATTCTGTTTATTTCATATTCTGTTCTCATACTACAAGTTCCCTCGCTATGGGTTGAAATGATACATACCCAAACGATAGTTAGAATAGGGAAAAATCGTTATGAGCTGAAATGATAGGCCCGAGCGATTTTCATTTGACTTGGGATTGCGGGTTGAAATGATATATACCTGGGAATTTAATAATTATGGATTGAAATGATACATATCCCTATCACTTTACCATAGGTTAGAAAATTTTATACAGACCCGTGGTTGGTTTTAAAATAATATTCTATGGGTTATTAAATATTTTGTATTTTTAAATATATGAATTTTTAAATTAAATTTAGTTTAATGATTTTTAAAATTTATATATTTATTTTATATGTGTTAAAAAATTATAACTAAGTAAATGGTTTAAAATGTAATATTGGAATTTAAAAAAATAATTAAATTTTAACAGTCTAATTTAACTTAATAATAATATTTTAATCTAACCTAATAAGATAAATTTTAATTAATGTGATAGTAGGTTTTTAATAAAAAATTCTTTACTATATTAATGAATTTTTAAGTTAATGATGTATTTTAAATTAATATAAGAAAGTACAACTTTAATTGGATATTATAGTAATAAATTTTATTTAACTAAAATCATAGTTTAATCAATATCCAAATAAATAATTTATTATAACAAAATAGATTTTATATAATTATGTATAATGTTTTGATTTTAAATAAACTGTTATAGTGAAGAGTACTATGTTTTCAAAATGCTATGATTTCTTAAGATTATGTTTTACAAAAGGTATGATTTCTAAAGGTAATGTTTTTGAAACGCTATGATTTCAAAGGTCACATTTTTAAAGTGTTATGATTTCTAAAATATTGTGGTTTCAAAGTGTTACATATAAGTGTATAAATTTTAAAATATTACGACTTTGAAATTGAATATTACTTTAAAAGAATAATGACATCGGACTTAAATGGTTTTGAAATGAATATGTTTTGATATGAAATATAAACTATTTGAAAATAAATAACTATGGGTTATAATAACGTTTGGCTGTTAAAGTGACCGGGATCGGATATTGTCATACTCTCTACCAATACCGAAAACCACTTTAACAATGTACGCGGTGGAGATTCCAGAATGAAGTAGGATGGTGGCGACGCTCTATTGAGGTATATATGTGGACCTAACTCCCGTGAGTTAGCATAAGTGGCTAAAATAGGAGCAAGTGGCGGGGGAAGCGAGATAGCTCTTCTGATCGGACACACTCCATCGTTTGTCGTTCTATTACTTTGTGATTGATTTGGTGGGAACCTTTGATTCGAGATGTGGATCGAGTTGGGCGATTGTTGCAGTTTTGCGTTACCAACAACCCATAAGTGTAATTGGTATATCTACCCTGGCATTGCCTAGTTGTGCCATGTCACCTACCATATCGAGCCCACTACGAGTTTGTTTTGTGTCGTACCTATGGAGTGCCCTCTGGTAGCCTCCAGTTTATGGGGGTATTATGGTACTGTATAGACTATGGCACTGTAAAATGCGTTAAAGATATTTTAATAGTTTGTCTTACTTTAGACATTATTATAGTAGCGTATATTACTACATAGTAGATAGTTTAACGGATCCTTAAAGGATGGGCGATCCCAAGCATCTTTTAAGTTACTGATGCATCTTTATATGGTTCACTCGAGTTGATTTACATTTTATAAGTATGTATGTCCTGACTCGAGTGTTTTCTGCTTTGCTTTATGCTCAGGTCAGCCTGAGTATTACAGCTTTGGATTTATCTTTTGGAGCTGGAGATCTCTTGGAGATTTAGCTATATACCTATTATTTCTATTTCCGTTTTTCCATTCATCCTTTGCTTATGTATTAGTGGACTTATGTATTTGGATTTCCAGTTATATTTACTTTCAAACTCTGATATTATATATTTGTTTTGAGACTATGTATCTAGTATCTTCACGAACTACTATGTTTATTTTATTTCCGCTGCGAGTTATTCTGATATTCTATTTTTGTGATTCTGTGATTGGTTTTATTTGTTCCAAAATTTATTAACAATTTGTTGTTTTGAATTATTCGAGTCCGACATTATGGTTTTATTGTCGATTTGAATGGTCCAAAATTGCAGGAGTTTACAATTGGTATTGGAGCTTTGGTTTTAGGCAAACCTTACCTTAGCCTACGGAACAAAAAATCATTATAGATAGGGTAGAAATACCCTAGAATGAGTAAAATCAATCTTAGAATCGTTCCTTGTGAGAGACCATATTTTTAAAGTATAAAATGGTTTTCGAATGATTTTAAAAGATTATTTTGGATATAATATTTTCTTGTTTTAAAATCTAATTTCTTTTCTTAGAATTTCCTTCTTTTTCGAGTCCACCTTGTTTAATATAATTCTTTGATTAGGATTTCCATTCTAGTTTGAATCTTTTCTTTTATCTTTTCCTTTGTCTATGTCTTAAAATTCATTCTTGAATTTCCAGGATGAATCGTAGGAATGCCAGAGGTCGGGCTGTGGTGTTGCCCCAGTTCCAAAACTAGTTTCACCCATTAGATTCACCACTCTCTATAAGGAGTTCAATAAGCTTGGTGGTACCAAGTTTACTGGAGCAGAGAGTATCATTGAGGCTCAGCAGTGGTTGAGGAGTTTAGAGAGGATTTTCATAAGCCTTGAGATCATCGACGCTTAGAAGCGTCACTTCGCAGCTTGGCAGTTGCAGGAGGTAGCCCAGGATTGGTGGGAGTCTGTTACAACTCATATTATTGAGGCGGATATCTCTTAGGAGCAGTTTAGGTATTATCTTGAGTTGGTTTTCAGTTTGGTTTAGTTATCTCTTTGGGATCTTTCTTAAGTTTGGATATCAAATTTCAGGGATGCTTATGTGGCTAAGTGGATGCCCGAAGCTGGGAAGTCTCAGCTATACAAGGAGTTTATGGATCTTAAACAGGGGAATATATCATTTTCTGAGTATGAGAGAAAGTTCAATGAACCTTCCATGTTTGGTCCTAGCTTGATTGACATCCCTCTTAATAAGAATGAGAAGTTTATAGCTGGAGCTCACCTAGAGTATTATGATCGTCTCATTTCTCATATGCATAGTTCTTTTACTGGATTGGCGGATATGGCCATCAGATATGAGAACCCTACCTATAAGGAACCATATGTTGCTCGTGCAACTCCATCTCAGCCTGTTTATGGCAATTCTAAGAAGAGGAAGCCTATTTTCCATCAGCATAAGAAGAATTGGCTTAAGAATCCAGGTTTAGGAACTTCTTCACAGAGGCAGCCAATTGATCTTTCTTCCATCACTTGCTTCATGTGTGACCAGAAGGGACACTATGCCAATAGTTGTTCTAGTTCAGGTGGAGCTGTTGTTCCTCCAGTTCAGATGACTACACGTGATCTTTGCAATATTTGTTTGCAGCCTGGCCACTTCAAGAAGGATTGTCCTACTCAGTAGAAGGGCAAGCCATATGGTATCTTTGCAGTTACTTCATCCACTCCACCTACTCCAAGTGACACTCAAGGTACTCTCCAGGGCACCTTTACTTTGTTTAATTATCATGTTCGTGTTTTATTTGACACCGAAGCTTCTCATAGTTTCATTTGACCATATTCTTTGTTAGCTGTTGAACCTTTGTGTGTTAAAAATCCTATTGGTGGTCCCGTGAACCTTAGTAGGATTTGTAACGGTGTGGAACTCTTCTATTTTGATCATTGATTTTGTGGTGATTTTTATGTTCTGGGTTTCGATGCTTTTGATATGTTGCTTGGAGGTGATTGGCTGAAGAAACATGAAGCCGTTATCTCTTGTAAAACCCGAACAGTTTCTCTTGTTGATGATTTTGGTAATCCTTTGGTAATTCAGTGCCGTATGCCTTAGGATTTTGCTGGCAGTTTTGTTTATTCTCTTTATTCTTCTCTTGGTTATCATAATTCTACTCATGTGGTCAAACTCTATCCCGATTTATTTGGTGAAGTCACTTCTTTATCCCCTAAGCGGTAAATCAAATCCCGTATTGATTTTATTCCTGGAGCTTGACATGTAGTTCTTCCTCCCAGAAGAATGGCACCCTGTGAGAAGGGAAGAAAATTGTAGACTTGTTCTCCAAGGGATTGATTAGACCTAGTCATTCCGAATGGGAAGCAGCTGTGGTTTTTGTCACTAAGTCTAATGGTTCTTTGATGATATGTGTTGATTATAGGGAGTTGAACAAGCTCACTATGAAAAATAGATATCCTATGCCTCGCATCAATGATATGTTCGATCAGCTCTACGGAGCTAAAGTGTTCTCTCAACTTGATCTTGCCACTGGTTTCCACTAGCTCAGAGTTGCTGAGGAAAGTATTCCCAAAACTGCTTTCCGTACTGAGAATGGTTTCTATGAATGGTTAGTCATGCCTTTTGGTTTGACTAATGCCATAGCTTTCTTTGTTGATCTTATGAATCATGTTTTCCATGATGTTCTTAACAAGTTTGTTCTAGTTTTCGTCGATGATATTCTTGTCTTATCTAAGTCAGAGAGGAGCATGAATCGCAGTTGAATTTTGTTCTTGAGACTCTTAGGAGTCATTTGTTGAAAGCTAAATTTTCGAAATGTCATTTCTGGAAAGATGAAGTCTGATTTCTTGGGTATATTGTTTTTGGTAATAGAGTTTCGGTTGATCCAGTTAAGTTCGCTGCAATCAATGTAAGTCTATCTTCTATTCTTCGTTTTGTAATCTAATTATTCTATCTTTCTTTGTGGTTCTTATTTTCCCTATTTTATTTCAGGATTGGGAAACTCCTAGGACTCCATTTGGTATCCGCAGCTTTTTGGGCCTTGCTGGTTATTATCGGAGATTTATTGAGAATTTTTTTCAGATTGTTGCACCTCTCACCACTTTAACTCGTAAGAATGCTAAGTTTACATGGAATGATATGTATAAAGTCACATTTAATGAGTTAAATCACAAGCATACTTCCGCACCAGTTCTTACCGTTCCAAATGGAAATGAGGGATTAACGGTATACACTGATGCGAGTCGTGAAGGTTAGGGAGCCGTTCTAATGTAGGATGGGAAGGTTATTTCTTATGCCGGTCGTCAGTTGACCCATGAAGCCAATTATGCAGCCCATGATTTGGAATTGCTTGCCATGGTTTTTGCTTTGAAGCTTTGGAGGCATCAACTTTCGAGAACTAAGTTTGAGCTCTTTACAGATCATCGGTCTTTGAAGTATATTTTCTTCCAGAATGATTTGAATCAGAGGCAGGTTAGATGGCTTGTGTTTTGAGCTTCTTATGATCTCGACATCAACTATACTCCTGGGAAACCTAATGTTGTGGCCGATGCCTTAAGTCAGAAGAAGGTGATGTTGTGTCAGCTTGTTGTTTCTTCTCCTCTTATGGATCGCATTGTTGCTAAGAAGGATGAGGATAGGATTCTTAGGCTTATTAGGAGAATGTTCATAGAAGCGTTAGTAGTAGCCAAGATGGTAGTGGAGCTCAGATCGATGATAAAGGGATTTTAAGGATTAATAATCGGATTTGTGTCCCGAATGTCGATGGATTGAGGCAAGAGTTACTTCGGAAAAATCATTGGTCTAGACTTTCTATTCACCCAGGTGTGATGAAGATGTATCAGGATATGAAGAATTTGGATTGGTGGAGTGATATGAAGCGTGATATCTCCCTTTTTGTTAGTAGATGTGCGACATGTCAGCATGTTAAGGCTGATCATCAGAAGACCACTGGATTATTGCAACCTCTTGAGGTTCCCAAATGAAAATGGGAGCAAGTTTCTATGGATTTTATTGATGGATTACCAAGGACTAGGAGGGGTAATGAGAGTATTTAAATAGTTGTGGATAGATTGACCAAGTCGGCTCATTTCATTCTGGTTAGGTCCAACCGTTCTACATTGAGTTTGGTTGAGATTTATATAAGAGAGATTGTTCATCTTCTTGGTATTTCGGTCAGTATTGTTTGTGATAGAGATCCCATCTTTACCAGTCAGTTTTGGAGAGCTTTTCAGGAAGCTTTAGGTACTCGCCTGAATCTGAGCAATGCTTACCATCCGCAGACTGACGGTCAAACGGAAAGAGTGAATCAGATTCTGGAAGATCTTTTTCGTTCCTGTGTCCTTGATTATAGAGGATTTTGGGAAGATCGTCTCCATCTTGTTGAATTCACCTATAACAATAGTTATCAAGTATAATCTTAAATTTTTTGTTTAAGGTTGTCTTAGACATTTATCTATCTTATTCCATCTTTTGAATTTAGGCTAGTATCGCAATGGCTCCGCTTGCTGCTCTTTACGGACGACCTTGCAAATCTCCATCTTGCTGGATTGAATACGGTAATCATTTAGTTCTTGATCCTGATATGATTCTAGAAGCTTCTAAGAAGGCTAAGGAGATTAAGAGGAAGATGAGGATTGCTCAGGATAGGCAGAAGAAGTATACTGATAGGCGTAGGAGGAGTCTGGAGTTTTCTGTTAATGATCGGATTTTCCTTAAAATCTCTCCGTTGAAGAATGTGATTCGGTTTGGTCCGAAATGAAAGCTTGCTCCTAGATTCATTGGTCCTTTTCGCATCTTAGAGAGAGTTGGTCCTTTAGCTTATCGTTTGGATTTGCATGAGAAACTTTCTGGAGTGCATAATGTGTTCCATGTTTTGCATCTTCGTTAGTATCTTCATGATCCATCTTTGATTATTCAGCCTTCTAGACTCAAGAGTTTGGATGTTGAGCCAAATCTTACTGTCGAGAGGAAGCCACTTCGTATTGTCGATAGAGGTATGAAGCAGCTGAGAAGTAAATCTGTCAACCTGGTCAAAGTGCAGTGGAGTACTGCTGATTGGGATTGCACTAGGAAGACGGAGGAGAGCATACGTGCTTCGAATCCGGAATTGTTTGTTCCAGGTACTATTCATTATTCTATCTTATCTTTCTTTGTATTTCTGTGTCTCGTTCCTTTTCGAGGACGAAAAGTTTTGAGTGAGGGAGAGAGTGTAACAACCCGTAATTTCAGTAAATATTTTAAATGAATTTTTTTTTGAAAAAACTGAATTTAAATTGATAAATTTGAATTTTTACATATATATTTTTGGGATTTGTTGTGAAATATTTTTCCAAATCTTATAAAATTAAAAAATTTATGAAAATTCAAATTTTGTCAAACTTGGTCAAAGTTTGACTTCGGATGAAAATTTTAAATATGAATTTTAAATTTTTATTCTTTTTTATGAAGCTTGATTTGATTCTATCATTTTTTCTACTTTTTTTGTTAAATTCTAATTTTTACATTTCAAAATCTGTATTTTTCAAAGTTTTACACGCAATTATTTTTGTATTTTTATTTTCCTATTTTATTTGGGTTTTTGGGATAGATTTTATTTGAGATTTGGCTTGTTTATTTTAGTAGGCATAGGCTAATAGGCTAGAATATCTATGGTCACATGAAATGGCATCTAATTTTGAGTAGTCACCTTTTGAGAAAGAAACTATACATACGTTTTTGTTTCTGACTTCCTTCTCACTCCCCATCTCTTCTTCCTACTCAAAATTCTTACAGTAAGTTCACTTCTTCTTTTTCATTTCTTTTCCTCCTTCCTCCTCATATATTTCGGTCATCATCACCACTTCCTTCCTCTCCAACCAAAGCAGACCTCCTCCCTACCAAAGTCGAACCCTTCCCTTGTCTAACCATGGCCGGCCACCAACACAACGTCACCACATCCAAAAACCCTAGACGAACCACTGTATTCCTTCCAAATCCAAACCCTATCACTCACATATCATCGGCCACCTCCTCCCCTTATCAAAACCCTAGGCCGAAGCTACCATTATCACAAGGCCGAACCTCCCCATAACATCACCAAGGCCAAACACTTCACGATCCTTCCATAGTCGTGAGTCTTGCCATAGCCGAACCACTTCATGAATTTTCCTTAGCCAAAACTTGCCATGGCCGTGACCTTCTGCCTCCCCAAACCTTTTGCCTTCCTCTTACCATTGCCTTGAACAATTGCAAGCCTGGCCGAGCCTTGTCTTGACCAAAACCCCATCATAGTCGAACACAAAGCCTTGCCTAGCCTTGTCTTGACCCAAACACAAAATAGCGAAGCTCCTTTGTCATGTGGCCGAGCCTATTTGCCTTTTAGCTAGCCTATTCATGTATTTTTTCATGAATATAATTTTGTATTTTAATTTATATATGTAAGTTTAATTATTTACATATGTGTTTTTATTTATATTTCTAAGCTTTGGATTTGGATTCTCCTTCCACCCGAGCTCATTCGTGATTGTCATGCCTATTTGAAGTTGTTGTGTTTTGTTTGAATCATCTTCTCTAGCCAAAGAAGGTGAGTTAATAACTTTCGACTACATACTTATACTTTAGTGAATTGATGTCGTAGGAGTTGTATTGATATGCATGTGATGTAGTAGTTTTCATATATGCCTATGTTATGTTATCACACATGATGTTATACATGTTATGATCATATGCCATGATATGTTACATATTATTCTGTTTATTTCATATTCTATTCTCACACTGCAAGTTCCCTCACTATGGTTGAAATGATACATACCTGAACAATCTTTAGAATAGGGAAAAATCGTTATGAGCTGAAATGATAGGCTCGAGCGATTTTTATTTGACTTGGGATTGCGGTTTGAAATGATATATACCCGAGAATTTGATAATTAAGGATTGGAATGATACATATCCCTATCACTTTACCATAGGTTAGAAAATTTTATACAGACCCGTGGTTGGTTTTAAAATAATTTTCTAAGAGTTATTAAATATTTTGGATTTTTAAATACATGAATTTTTAAATTAAATTTAATTTAATGATTTTTAAAATTTATATATTTATTTTGTATGTGTTAAAAAAATTATAACTAAGTAAATGGTTTAAAATGTAATGTTGGAATTTAAAAAAATTAATTAAATTTAATAATCCAATTTAACTTAATAATGACATTTTAATCTAACCTGGTAAGATAAATTTTAATTAATGTAATAGTATATTTTAAACAAAAAAAATTCTTTACTATATTAATGAATTTTTAAGTTAATAATGTATTTTAACTTAATATAAGAATGTACAACTTTAATTAGATATTATGGTAATAAACTTATTTAACTGAAATCACAGTTTAATCAATATCCAAATAAATGATTTATTATAACAAAATAGATTTTATATAATAACTATGTTAAAATTGTAAGTATATATAATGTTTTGATTATAAATAAACTTCTATAGTGAAGAGTATTATGTTTCCAAAATGCTATGATTTCTTAAGATTATGTTTTACAAATGCTATGATTTCTAAAAGGTAATGTTTTCGAAATGCTATGATTTTAAAGGTCATATTTTCAAAGTGTTACGGTTTCTAAAATATTATGGTTTCAAAGTGTTATATATAAGTGTATAAATTTTAAAATATATGACTTCGAAATTGAATATTACTTTAAAAGAATAATGACATCGGACTTAAATGGTTTTGAAATGAATATATTTTGATATGAAATATAAACCATTTGAAAATAAATAACCATGGGTTATAATAATGTTTGGCTGTTAAAGAGATCGAGATTGGAATTGTCATACTCTCTGCCAATACCGAAAACCACTTTAACAACTGTGTACATGGTGGATATTCCATAATGAAGTAGGATGGTGGCGACGTTCTACTGAGGTATATACGTGGGCCTAACTTTCATGAGTTAGCATAAATTGGCTAAAACAAGAGCAATTGACGAGCCAAGTGAGGTAGCTCCTCTGATCGGACACACTCTATCGTTTGCCATTCTATTACTTTGTGATTGATTTGGTGCGCACCTTTGATTCGGGAGTATGGATCGAGTTGGGCGATTGTTGCAGCTATGCGTTACCAACAGCCCGGAAGTGTATTTGGTATATCTACCCTGGCATTGCCTAGTTGTGCCGTGTCACCTACCATATTGAGCCCACTACGAGTTTGTTTTGTGTCGTACCTATGGAGTGCCCTCTCGTAGCCTCCAGTGTATGGGGTATTACGGTTGTAACATCCCCCCTTTTCGCACACTTTAAACCGACACACGTGCCAATTCAAAGCATACGCAAGGGCGGATTGTTATGGGGTAAATAAGAAAAACAGAGAAGAAATAAAGAAAAATAGAATCTCACAGCGGAAGGATAAGATATAATAATCAATATACAGTTCATGATAACTGTTTACAAAATATTTATTTTACTTATATAATGAATATCAGAGTTACACATACCAATACAATCAATGCAGCGGAAATTTAGAGTGTGGTGCAATACTATAAATAATATAATACGGATTCTTCGTCTTCGTCCTCCAAAGCTAAAATCTTCGATCCTGAAATGCTCGGACTGACCCGAGCGAATTTGAAAAGAAAAAAACACTCGAGTCAGACTAAAAGATCTTATGTGAGTTAAATTAACAAAAATAAATATGAGTACAGTAACTCAAGAGATGTTCGGGATTTACATCTCCTAAGGATCCGTTAAACTATTTACTATGTAGTATATTGCGCTATTATAATAGTGTCTATTTATAAAATAAACTTACTTTTTAATAGCGTTAAGGGGTTACCCATATAGCCCTTAACACAAATAATGCCAATAGTCTATACAGTACCGTAATACCTCCTGATCGGGAAGCTACCAAAGGATACTCCATAGGTACGACACAAATAGAAACTCGTAGTAAAGGCTCGGTATGGTAGGTGACACGGCACAACTAGGCAATGCCAGGGTAGATATACCAATTGCTATCCAGGCTGGTGGAAACGCGTAGCCGCAGTTACCGCCCACCTCGGACTAACTCCCCAAAATCAAAATATAGAAGTGGCCACTGAATCAATCCAAAATCAAAGTATAATATCGAAGAGGAGGGTCCGATCAGAGGAATGACCTCATTGGCCTGAGAATCGCTCCTGTTTTAGCCACCTTATGCCAACTCACGGGAGTCGGGTCCACGTATTTACCTTACAGGAAATGTCACCACCACCTACTTCATTCTGGAATCTCCACCGCGTACACGGTTAGTCAAAGTGGTTTTCGGTATCGACAGAGAGTATGTCCATATCTGATCCCGGTCTCTTTGCCAACCCATCGTTATTATAACACCGCGGTCATTTAAAAATTGGTTATACTTTAAAAATCAGAATAAACATTCCATTTCATAACCATGAATACGATATCATTTCAAAACCCAAAACCATATTTTATCACTTATCCCAAATATAATTCTTTTCCAAAATCATAATGCTTTAACTTCATAACGTCTGAAAATCAAATATTTTCAAATCATAATATTTTGAAAATCATAATTTAAAACCATAACTTCTATAAAAAAAACTTGAATGGTTTGGACATTCAACGGTATATGAATTAAATGGTTTAACTTAAATGTTACTTTGTAAAGAAAATAGTTCTCATGGCTTTACAAATACATTTCTTTATTAAAGTCTAAACCAAAATTTATATTATCTCTCTCAAGTTCCAAAACCACTTCAATTTATTTATATATACGTATATCCATTTTGAGTAACAATATTTCAAACTAAAATTGGATTTTATTCTTTCAACAGATCAATTGTTCTATTAATTAGTCTTGAATATTCACATAAAATCCATAAATAATAAGACTTCAATTTCTAGTAATAAAATATATATATTTTCCCAATTCAAATTATACTAGAATATTCATTTCAATTTATTTTGGGAAAAATCCAATTATAAATATCATATCTTAAAATTTCCAAACTTAACATTTAAACACATGATATAAATTATTAAACTCCATTTTCTTAATTTTCTTCCATTTTTAAATAAAGATTTTTATACACCTTTTAATTTCAAAATTTTCAACTTCATATGTATATATATGGAAGAATAATATTTATACAATATAAAATTTAAGATTATTAGAAACCGTATTCCATCCAAACCATAGAAATCACATTAAAATAGTTATATATAGACCGCGGTGCCTGTATAAAATTTTCTATCCTATGGTCAAGTGATACGGATATTTATCATTTCAATCCGCAATTTAAAAAAATATAAAATTTTGCGGTTATATATCATTTCAAACCACAATCCCGAATGAAATGAAATATGAATGATAATTTGCAATTTAATGATATACAATAAACATCCATTCATCAACATCATCCATCATCCAAATCGCAATCATCAATCAATATCAATCAATAACAATATCATTTTTGGTACTACATAACAGGTAATACTGGCAATTTTATTCAAATTAAATTTAACAGCTATTAATCTACAGTCTATATTCAGTAATAAATTATATAACTGTTAACTAGCAGTTCATATACAAACAAATAAATTTTAACTGTAAATTTATACGCAATAAATTAATTAAATTAACATTTAAATTTAATAAATGCAATTCAATAGATATGAATAAAATAAACATGCCAAATACTCATAAATAAATTTCTATTCATTTCTAAAATTAATTTAACAAACATAAAAGCTTCTAGTAGTTGTGAGTGGGTTAAAACACTCACCTTTTGAATTTAAATCGAATTTAAACCCAAAAATTCGACGGTCTCAGAATTTGTCCAAACCAACGTCAATGGATCTGGAATTAAATTACGATCCTAACAAAAGTAATTTCGCGTGAATCGGAGAACGTATGAAAAAATATTCATTTTAAACGATTTGAAAACAAAAATAAAAATAAAATAAAATAAAATAAAACAAAACCCACTTAACTTCAATGGCCACGTCAGCTAAAAGCCACAGCACATCGTCGAATTTTTTTCTGGTCAAACGAATATCCAAAACAGAAAACGAATTGTACCAGTAGATTACGTGTCTCGAGAACTTTATCATAAATTTTCTGGAATTTTTTGTGGAGAGTTTGAATTTTATTAGAAAATTTGAATTGTAGATAGATTAGGTTTTGTAACCATTGAGGAAAAGAAAGAGATGAAGAAAAATGAACATACAGCCAATTGACAATAGAAAGGAGGCTAGGGTTTATCACAGCATATTTATAGATAGATCGCAACAGGATAGGTGTGCACGAATTTTAACGTGCAAACAGAAGTGGTCCCAAAAGGATATTAATTATACACGTTACGGATTAAATTATTTCTTTCTCAACATTTACATTGCATTTTAAGCGTATTCACACATGTATAATTAGATGCTTCATTTAAATTTCCATATATATATTCACAATTCCATAAATTTCCAAATACGTGGATAAATTTCCAATTTCAACTAAATTCTAAATTACCGTAATAATTACAGATTAAATTTCTATCCATTCTCAATAGATTACGTTTACATACGAAAATCCACATTTCTATGTATATTTGAATTCCATATTATACATATTTTATTTATCTTAATTACTTCCAACTTAAATTTCAATCAACATAAAACGTTTTATTCAGTTTCCAAAAATTTCAATCATGCTTTAAATCCAAATGAATAAATAACTTAATTCCCATTTAAGCATTTTTCATTTGATTTGCAATCAACCTTTTATGATCAATTAAATCCCGATATATTAATTAAACGTTATTTCCATCATTCTTTATCGTATGAAGAAATTTAAGTTATTCACACCTATTACTAAATTTCATATTAATGCACACAAATTTACATTTATTGCAATGGTTACCAAATATTTCCCTGCAATAATTCATTCCCCTATACATACTTACAATTTCACTTAAACTTTACTATACCCATTTATTTTCTCAACATTAAAACCAACGTTACCTCAATTCCACTAATGTACACTTATTCTATTATCACTTACTAACCATTCAAATTTTTATTAACAAATAGGCAGGTAATTCCTATGTTACAAATTTTTAATTCATCCTAATCCCTTACTATTGACATACATTTGCATTACTTACATATCATTTACAATGTTACCCAAAATCTCTATCCATTGTAATTAATACCTTAAATAAGTTTCAATTTATATTCAAGTGAATACATTACCCTTTTTCGTTATGTCATCCATTTTTCACAAGAAACGTTTTATCGTTTCGACAACATTTTATTTCTAATTACCTACATTGATTTGTGTACGTCTCTACTATTTAAAGCATTACCATTCTCACCTTCATCTAAATCTTCATTTATGAATATTTAAAATAAATTTCACTTATTTCCTATTTATACACTTATAAATTCTAATTCCAATAAATAGATAAATCTCCGTTTGCACTACTTAAATCAAAAATCAGCGATTATCCTATCTATACATTTTAAGTGGATGGGTCAAATGTTGTATTCAAAAATCTACTTCTTAATATTCTTAGATTTAAACTCAACTCTCTATTAACAGATGTTTAAACTTCTTTTATTACCATTAACTTATTATTATACATTAAACTTAAATATACTGACAAAGCTTGTTTTTGGTACTCTTTTCATTTCCATAAATAAAATTAGCAGTGGATTCATACCTTATTATGTAATTATCTTTAATTCCACCTAACTAAATATTTACATAATCTTTTATTTGCAATAAATCAACTATTTTATATTAATTAAATTTAATATTCCTGGTTTACTTATTCATAGTATGTAATTCAGTTACTCACCCTAACCTATTTATTTGAAATCCAATCCAGATTATTTTTACTAAGTTCCAATTTCCAAAGGTTACTACAATTAATCCAATTAATTGCAAAAAATTCTAATAAATTTGATTTTATTGGATTACAACTCAAAATAAATCAATTATTACTCAACTACCTAATTAACATTTCTTTTATATTCCAATACATAAATATTTCCCAAAATTTCATCTTTTATTTGCATAACTTACCGTATCTAAATTTTATTGGAAATTTTGTTAACTTTACGCATAAATAAAGTTAGAACCTCAATTAATTCATTCCATTTTGGTTTCATTCTTTATATCACATTAATCATCATATTATGAATGGAAATTTATCTAGGTTACATCTTATTTATTCACTTGCCAATATTCCACACTAACTGTAATAATTTAGTGCATTAATTGAAATTGATCAAAATAAAACTTAACAAACTAATAGAATAAATAACGTACAAAAATTTATTGTCATTAATATATTTCATAAGTCTACACTCAAATACTCACTTAAAATAAGTTTTACGTTTCCATTAATTCGCGTTCGCACACCCGTTACTATATTAAAAATTACTAAAGTAACGTTTTTCTTAATAACAACATTAAAATTTCTCAATATTTAAATGAACTTTATTTCCAATACATGCTACCTAATTGCATTTACTTATGATCTTATCCAAACATTCATTTATATTTTATTTCCATCAATTAGTTAATATTTACATCCATTTATTAACAATTTACTTCCATTATACAATTGCAATTTATTATAGTTATTATTACATTAAATACTATTTCAATTTTATTCTTTTAGTATTAATTAAACAATCATATTTAAATTAAGATATTATAATGTTTTTCACTATTTATTTACACTCCATTAAAACCCAACAGTCGTCCCAATCACTTTTGAATTTGCATTAAATTGGTTGTCCAGCAACTGCCATTTGTATTACTATCTTAATTCTTATACAGTTACCGTTTTACCAATTTACTAATACATAGGTAATTTAAATTTTTGTCTTTAATTCTTTATTTTATATTTTATTCAAGTGCAACAAATTACACTATTCCTTTATTGATATTTCACCTAACCTTTCAACAATTAAGTTAAATAACCGTTTCTACAATTCATTATTAATTATAAATTTAATTCTCCTTTATTTATGCAACTTACACAAGGGTATAAATCTTCCATTATCTCAATCATTAGATTTCTATTAAATTTAACAATAATTAAGATTTTTAATTACCGTTGCTATAAATTTTCATTTAGCGTTCATCTAGTATTAATTTACCTCCTTTATATATATATATATATATATTTTCCTTTTCTACAAAATTTAAATTTCAAAATCCTTTTTAATTAAAAATTTAATTGTCGAAATTTACGGGTCGTTACAACGGTACTGTATAGACTATGGCACTATAAAATGTGTTAAGGGGGATATAAATAACGCCTTAACGCTTTTTAATAGTTTATCTTACTTTAGACATTATTATAATAGCGTATATTACTACACAGTAGATAGTTTTACGGATCCTTAAAGGATGGGTGATCCCAAGCATCTTTTAAGTTACTGAAGCATTTTTATACGGTTCACTTGAGTTGATTTACATTTTATAAGTATGTATGTCCTGACTTGAGTGTTTTGTGTTTTGCTTTACGCTCGGATCAGGCTAAGTATCACAGCTTTGGATTCATCTTTTGGAGCTAGAGATCAGTTGGAGATTTAGCTATCTATCTATTATTTCTATTTCAGTTATTTCCATTCAGCCTTTGCTTATGTATTAGTGGACTTATGTATTTGGATTTCCAGTTATATTTGCTTTCAAACTCTGATATTATGTATTTGTTTTAGACTATATATCTAGTAGCTTCATGAACTACTATGTTTATTTTATTTCCACTGTGAGTTATTTTGATATTCGGTGTCTATGATTCTGTGATTGGTTTTATTTGCTTCAAAATTTATTAACAATCTGTTATTTTGAATTATTCAAGTCAAACATGTGTGGTTTTATTGTCGATTTGAATGGTCCAAAATTGCAAGATGTTACAAAATATTTAAATTATAGTTTGACGTATTTAGTGACAAATGTTAGTATTTTTGAAATTTCATAGAATTATATAACCTGTGTATTTTATTATTGTTTTAGAATCGTGTTACATTATTACGCGCGATCGCATTTTTTTGTTCGCCTTTCGTAAGTGAACGAAATGTTGTATAGTGGAGTACCACAAAACTTTCTTTTCAGAACTTTTACAAATCAAATCAAAAGCAGGATTTTCAACTAAAACAAAATTGTGATTTGCCCTTAATTTAATGGGTGTCTTGAATTTTGGGGTTTGCTCAGTTTAAGTAATGCAATGGTGATAAGTTATGCACACCAATTCGCTCATCCCACCTCGCTTTCACTTCTTCACTTCATCTCTTTTTCTCCCTGTCGTCTTTTACTTTTCATCTCCTGTAAAAGAAAAAACTCCATCATCCTCCATTCAAAAATCCATATCTCCACAACCAATCGAAATTAGCAAAAAATTTCGACGTAAAAAAATTTCATTATTACCTCTAGTATTTTATAAAAATGGTCGCTTGTCGTTTCATCGAGCGAGGTGGCGAATATTACCCGATAACAGTGAATGTTGGAAAATGATAGAAATTCAGAGATCACAAAAGGTGAATAGAGGATATGGCTGGGTTTGTATAGTCGAGTTGAGATTTTTTGAGGTAGTATCGTAATTTTTAGTGGAGGGAATCGTCGTGGAGAGGCAGATGATCGTTTTCCAATCATCTCGAAAATTCCTGTGGGTTGGTAGTCGAGGGGAGTAATAGCGGTGCTATGAGGAAATTTGGATGATGGCGGACTCGTAGGTGGTGGTCATAGAGTCTCCGATAGTCGGAGTTACCTGGACGAGCTCGAACTAGGGTTTTGACCCTATTTATTTTGGGTTCGACTTCTTTTGATCATTGGCGATGATGAGATTTGCGGAGCTAGCCGATGTACTGACCCGTATTTTAACCATTTCAAACATTAAATTTAATATGATTGTTGAATAAAAATAGTTAGAAATAAAAATTTAATGACTTATTAATGTAATTTATTTGATAATTGAATTGTTTAAATTTAATATAGGAAATTGTTTAAATAATTGAATCTTGAATTTAATATGAATAAAAATGATTTTAAAAGTTGATTTAAATTTTATTTAAACAAGAATGAAGATTGTTAACTTTCGAAATTGAATTTAAAGTGAATAACTTGATTTTGAAAAGTTCATTTTAATTAATGTGTAAAAATAGTCTTTTGGGCACTGTCTTAGATTTCGATGAAACCAGTTTCATCGGATCCGTAATAGTGAACTATTATAGGATTTCAAGTTTCATAGCGATCGGACTTCTCGTTTGGCCATGCAAGCTCGAAAGACGTAGAAATCAATTAAAGGAATTTAATCAAACTAAATTAATTTTGTAAAGCTATCTTCTAAATATGATGGAATTAGCTTCTAATATATGTTTCATTATGTTTAGAATGGGGTATAACATATAGAACGCTAGGTGGCATGCCTCGTTTGGAGTTTAAAATTTTTGTAGATGAATATTGGCGTGGAAAATTTCCTATAAATAGTCATCAATTTCGTCACTTGCAAAACCCTAAACGAAAAACCAATAATTGTCATTATCTCTCTCAAATCTAATGGCCAGGAATTCTTTGACCAATTCACTCACTTTCGAGCAAAACATTCTACATGAAAAGGTCGTTCTCCCCTCCACAAATGTGACCATATAATTCGTTCATCGATCGGTGAACAGAGGCAGCGGCAAATCTCATGCATTCTCACTGCAGTTTTGGTGGTTTCATCGTAGGTTTATGTGCAAGGCACCCGCATACGCGCAGGTGGTGGCGGCCCTAGGCGGGAAGTGCTTGGGAATCAATGGTTTGGTCATCGATGTCCTGAGAGGCGGGACGCGATTCGTTGTTAAACAATAAAAAAGGATGAAGCAATTGTGACCTAGGAAGATTGACGAGCATATGCATTAAGAGGCTAGAGGGAGTTTGGGTAACGGTTTATTTTATTTTAATATTATTTAATTTTGATAATATTAATTTTAGTTATCTCGATGCTAATTAAATTCGTAACTTTTGCATACGAGGTGCGCTTCGAGTGAAACAAGTCGCGTTAGATTCGTATCGACGAAGGCTACGACACGGAATTGAAGTGGAATTTATTTAAAGCTGAAAAATTTTCAATTTCAAATAAAGGTGAGTGTTTTAAAACTCTCACGAAGTACTAAATATTTCTGATGTTCGTTAAATTGATATCATGAAGTAATTTAATTTTTTGACTGTTATTTGGTAATTTAATCGACATTTAAATTGACATACGAATTAACTGTTAGAAATTAAAATTGACGGTCAAACTGAAATTGGAATTAAAGTTCTAATTAAATTCCTTATCATTAATAACTAGTTGACTTCCATGATTTATTGACTGTTTTGGATTATGAATGTGATGGATGGCTATTGGATGATTGGTGTTTATTTACTTTTATTTATTCCCTTTATCACCTTATAACTTATTTGATAGCATATGAACTGTAATTTGAATTATTTAGAATAAATTAAGAGATAGGTTGAAATGATATATATACCTATAACACTTTGATTTGGATTGAAATGATATATATCCATTCCTGAAATTAAAATTAAAATAACTATTCACTTTGTTATATGATAGAATTATATATGGACGTCGGATTGGTTAAATTAAATGATTTCAAATTCTTGAATTGAACTTATTCAAACGATTTTGTTTTATAAAAATAAAATAGAATAGAATCGAAATATAAGAATTGAATTATTTTTGAATTCAAGTTTTTAAATGTCGAATTTAAAATTTGTAAAAGAAACTGTTTAAAGATTTCAATTTGGAATTTGATGTTTAATAGAACTATGAAAATCAAATTTGTTCAAAGGTTGAACTTTATTCGAACTTTGAAACTTATCTTAAAAAAGGGAATTAAAGTGATATTTCAAATTTGATCTCAAAATTGAATTATTTTAAAAGATTTGAACCTTAAATTGAATATTGAAGTTTAGTTTGATTTAAGTGATTTAAACCGATATTATATAATCGAACTCGAACAGTATATAAAGTGAAATGATTTAAAATTGATAATTGAAATCGAAATCGAAGTTGATTTGGATTGAAGTGGAAATTGAAATTGATTTGAATTGAAATCAAAAGTGGGTAATTTTGAATTGCATTGCGATTGAGAATGGTTTGAATTGGAAGATTTGGAGTTAAATCAGTTGATTTAAAGTTGGACCTTAACCCAGATTTATTGGAAATGGGAGAAACAGTTTTGAATTTGAAATTATTTTCACTATAAACTATTTTAAAATTCATCTTTTAAAATTCCAAATTATTTAAATTTTCAGATAATTTAATTTATAATCTATTTTAATATCTAAACTATTTTAACCTTTTTAACTATTTAAAACTATTCAAACTATTTTCTAAAAATTCAAACTGGTCAAGGTTGGAATATTTATATTTAAATCATAGATTTAAATGCGAATTGGGTTAAAATGAGGTTATAACCTAAATGAAATTTCGAAATGATTTTGGAAGTGAAATTTAGATATTGAAGCGAAAATGATTTTTGAAGTGAAATAGAACATTTTAAGTACATATGATATTTTGAAATGAATGATGCTTTTGAAGCGAATAGATATTTTGATATCAAGTATGAATTGTTTTCGAAATGTAAAAGTACCAACCTGTGTGTAAAACGACATTTGGTTGTTAAAGAGACCAGGGCCTCTTATTAACATACTCTCTGTCAATTTGGAACCACTTTAACAATTGTATACACGAAAAAGATTCCAAAATGAAGTGGTTGGGTTTGGCATATGTTTGCCGGATTTGAAGTAAGAGAACGATGATCGACAGACCACGGCACTTGTATCAATTTAAAATTACTAAAACAGGATGGCTTGATAAGGCTAAGCGGGCTAGCTACCCCTAGCGGACATCCGTTCTTCGATTTTCTTCCTGGAATTGGTCCACATTATTACTTTTGATGCTGGTTTCAGTTGGTACACCTTGATTTTGGGATGATCTCCCTTTGACTCGATATGGGATGGAAGTACACGGTGGGCGATCGTGGCTACGATGCTTTACCACCAGCCCTGCGACCCGAACTAGTAGTATCCTACCTTTGGCATTGCCTCACGTGCCTTGTCATACTTTTATCCCTATACGAGACCACTATGATTTTGGCTTAGTGTTGTCGTATCACGGCACATCCCTATACCCCAACGTGCTACTGGGGCGTTATATGCAAACTGTACGATAATGCTTAAAACCGCGTTAAGGGGGATTAATGTAAAGCCTTAGCGCTAAGAAAAATATTTATTTTACTGATTAGACATTATATATATATCGTATTCTACTATATATAAATATTTTGATGGATCCTTAACAGATGGAAAATTCCGTAACATCTCTTGAGTTATTGCACGCACATTATATACTAGATAGGAGATGTAACACCTCGTAAACATCTCTGACACTATTACACTCCTATTATATGTGTTATTAATTTTACTCACATAAGAATATTTTAGTCCTGACTTGAGTATTCTGTTTTTCTCATTACGCTCGGGTCAGCCCTGAGTTTTTAGTGCATTAAAGATCACATGTTCCGGGGAACGAAGAAAAAGATTTGGTATATTATATTACTAGTATTATTTCACCACATTGTATGTTCCACTGTATTATTCTATCTTTCTATTGTATATATGACTCTGATTTATGTTTTAAAATTATAATCAAATGTATAGTATAAACAGCTTCATGAACTGTTTATTTAATTATTATATTTTGTCATTCCATTGTGAGATTCTGTGTTCGTTTTCTTGTTTTCTTATTTTTCAAAATTAACCCATTGATTATCTGTATTTTAGATTGTTTGAATTGGACATGTGTGGACTATTGTCGATATGAACCTTTTGAAATGTGGGTCGTCACAGTTGGTATCAAAGCTTTGGTTTAGCGATAACCTTAGCTTTGTGGGCTTGACTTGTTAGAGATAGGGGTGGTAATACCCTAGAATGAGTATGTTTGAGCGTATGTGTGTATGAGATCATGTACTTGTTAGCGTCATAAAATGTTTTATATTATGTTTACTTATCAAACCATACCATACTCAATGCAAGCCAATACAAAGCACTTAACATCATATATAGGAAATCAAAGCATCATAAAAGGCATGCAAGAGCTAAAAGTGATGTTAGGCTCACTTTATACCTTAGAAGCTTGAATATTTTCCCTTTCTTTTGCTTCTAATGCCCAATCTTCACCTCAAGCTTATTAAGGATATTGTATGATTAAAAATCCTAATTACGCACCTGTAATGAGAAATTGGGAGGTTAGTATGGTGCTTGAGCGCTCACACTATTAAATTTTCTTGCATTAAACTGTATAAAGACATGAATTCTTCAGTCTAAGGTTTGGATATTTTAGCTATTAAAGAGTATTTTTTACTTTTAAAAATATGTTAGGAGAAATGAACGAGGAGATTTGGTTATCTTCTTTGTTCGTTAGAGTCTTTAAAGTAGGATTTGGGATTGTTTTATGACCTTTCCAGCCTATTTTCATCGAATAAAATGCATTTTACATTATAAGAAATTTACAAACACTTATTAATTACATTTTTATTCAAAAATATTTTGAACAATATCATTTTTTTCATATGATATAACTTAAACAAATTTTTCAAAATCCGTTTTCAATTTTAAATCAATAAAAATATTTTTAGATTATAATTTATGATGGAACATAGTTCATTTCGTAAAGTGAAATGGGTAGAGATTTCAAAAGTGTTCCTTATTAAGATCACAGTGAGCCAATGAAGGCTAATGGGTTTCACTAGATCTAATCTGGTTGTTATTGATAAAATCATTTTTTATTAGTGTTGTCTTTACTTAATTAATTGAATCTATGTTAATTAAGTAATAAATTTGAAAGGGTACAAATACATCAAATAAACTCATATTTTGAAAGGTGTAACAAACATGTAAAAATGAAAGTAAATATTCGGTGTTTAATCATGGGAACAAATATGAAATTAGAACTAGATATAATCACATCAAGATGTAAAAGGAAAGTGATAAAGAAAGGATCGTTGCATTTCCTTTTTCAAAAACATTTAATTGATATTGCACCTAATCAATGTATAAGGGATAATATGTTAGAACAATATATTTAACATGACAAAAGCAACAATTAATAACTTGGTCAATATGTGTGTGTGTGTGGATATTGAGCTATATATCTACCATGTATATATTCGTTATTTATATACACAAAAAATTTTAGAACGTGCATATAAAACACCCTTACATAATAATATAACATTATTAAATTTAATATTTTATATAGTTTTGGTAAGTAAAAGTTCAAAATCATAAAGAAAAATATTATAAAAAATGCATTGAGATTATAATTTGAAATTATGATATAATTTATGTGCCAAAATTTTAAGTTGTGATATAATTTTGTGTATTAAAATTTTAGTTTGCAAATAAATGTTATGTTTTTTTGAGCGAATGTCGAACTCCTAATCTCATATTTTTTGGCACGTGCAATGTATGTGCATATAAAAAACCTTCGCATATTGTACAAAATTGTTAAATTTTGTTTTTCAATTTAGCTTTGATAAGTAAAAGTTAAAAATTATAAAGAAAAATATTAGCAACATTATGTCGAGAATAGGGTTTGAAATTTTCATTTTATTAGTGTATCAAAATATTCATTCGAAAATAGATGTTTTTTTTAAGTGTGATTCAAAGTCCTAACCATTTATTTGTATATAATGGCATTTTTGGAACTTCGCAGTCATACCAAAAAACTGCATCTCTATTCCAACTATTAATAAAGACATATATTATTTCCTCGATTTTAAATTGTTTAATGAAAAATAAATTTATGAAAAAAATTATTCTTAAAATGCATGCCTTGACTATATAAAATATAAATATTAATCTTTATAGATACATATACATACATACATACATACATACATACATACATACATACATACATATATATATTGATTAAGCCAAAGTAATTTTCAATTGATTCGAAAACAAATATCCATATACATAAAACCTTTCTGATGTATTTGCAAATACATGCACACATATAAATACATATGCACATACATACATATACATATATATACACACTCATATACATATACATACCCACACTGTGTGTATAAAGTTTCATCTCTAAAAAATGTCTTTTTTATTATAAAACCAAAATTGCATGCATCAAATCAATTAAGATATCAACAGTCTCTCTAATTTAGGATTAACTAAAAATTCATGCAGAAATATTTGAGGCATGAAATTGTATGATATGTTTGGAATATTATTATAGATAATTTTAAAACATAGATTCATAACACAAAAAATTGTTTTTATGCAAATAAATTTTAGTTTTAATTTATCAAGTTAAAACTGATCAAAATATCTACGAAGTTGTTTAAATTGTATTATAAATTCTTGATTAAGGAAAGAAAATAATATGTACATATAAAGTTGTGATAAATATATTATATCCAAGAAAACAAATTAAATGTAGATCATACATTTCAGATCCGACTAATTAGTGAAACGTTGATTTGGAATCCTTCTGTAAATTCTTGAACCAACACCCAACTTTGCAAGAGAAGGAAGAATCACTTTATTAAATTTTATTTGATATAATTTTGGGTAAATGGAAGAGAAAATTTGGCCACGAAAGAGAAGGAGGTAGCCTGGGATGAGGGAAGAAGGACGGAAAGATTATTGAATAAGGATATAATGAATAAGATGAATATTTTGAGGAAAGAATAGGAACATTTCCCATTCTTCCTTTAACAATTTCCTCTTCTAATTCTTAATTAATTTTCAATCAAGGCAATCCTTTCCACTCTCTTTGCATGGCCGGTTAAGCATGTCCCTAACATGGACTAATTTTACAAAAGCCCATTAAGTAATTAACTATATTTAAATCTCATTTAAATACATACTGATATCGTATATCAATATGTCCGTAGATAACTTTTACATATACATCCAAATAATTGCTACAAAACATCAAATAAATTAATAATCAATATTTCTTAAATATTAATTAATTTGTAATATTTTATAAATTAATTAAATTGTGTGGTATTTTGGGGAATTAACAATTGTGGTTGTAAGGCTTGGTGGTGTGAACTCACGCAGTGATTAATATTGAACAATTCAAATATCAATATTGACCTATCACATTAGCTAGTGGTGTGGCAGTTTGACTAAATTCATTGCCGATAGATCTTTTCGATAAAACCAATTTCATATTTTCTTAAGAGATACCTTTTAGTAATGATTATTTATACGTGCTCTTCGTCAAAACTATATCCATTTAGGATACATAAAATTTGGTATTGGTCAAAATTCCAATATTATCCACATTTGATTGGGTTAGTCCAAAAAATATTCCGTGGTTAAATAATAACATTTATTATTAACTGTATTGCTATAGCTTGAGATTTTGACTTTGAGTTGACTATAGATGATCGTGATCCTAACCGAGGAGACAAATTCTCTATTGAATAGCGCTTCACTTCTAGTGCTTCAACTTGGACCCAACTATAGTCACTCGATCGATTGTTGTGTCATGATTTAATGATGTGCACGTAAATGTGCATATATTTACATCCATATTTTATCTTTTTTTATTTAAATAAACATCATATTTGGGCATCTTTAACATGTTTAAAACCAAAATTCAATTATTTTCAAACCATCATATTTTTCATCTTCATTCAGGGGCAAAACGGTCATTTTTGTGCATGTGTCAATATAAGAATTTTTACTTGGACAATTTTTATGATTTTTATAGGATATTTTGATGCATATGGAAGAGGGATTCATGATGATATATGCATGCACTAGGAACTACAAAGGAAAGAAGAGGAAATAATTCAAGTTCAAGATCATGGAGGACCCCACCCACTTACCTTGATTTTCAATTAGGAGCTGAGCACATGCTAAAAAGTCATTAAAGCTTCATTTACATTTAAGTGGAGTAGTGGATGTTAATGATTACTTGGTGGCCACATTACCTCAAGGGTACTTTGGAAAGCTCCCTAAAAAAAGAATTAGTGTTTTATACATATATAAATAGCCCTCTTATGTACATGAAACCATATTCTACTCTTTCATATTTGTTAGAAAATTAAGAAAATAAGTTGTAAGCTTTATGTTGAATGAAATAAAAATGGCTTCCAAGCCTCTTTCTCCTCTCTTTTCTACATGTTTTTCTTTGCTTTTATGTTAATGCTTATTTCTATTCTCTCTTTCTTTTAATGTGCATAGCTTTGATTTACATTCATGCAAGTAGTGTAGCTTAATTCCTTTTGTTGTAAGTAGTTTAACTACATTCTCTTCTTTTCTTATTTTCTATTTTTCTTCTCTTTTTAATGTTGAAATTGTCTTGTGTTGCTTCATTGCTACAAATGAGTAGCTAAACCCCTCAACTTAGGGGAAATGAAGCTCTTAAGTATTATGTAAATTCAACAATTCTATGATTTATGATCTCTTGTATTTGTGCTTCATGGAAGCAGATATTGATGCATGTTTATACAAGTGAGTTTGATAGTTTAGGTTGCATTTGCAAATGAGCTATTCTTATTCAATATAAACACAAGTTACATCATGATTTGATAATTGATTTTTTATTTTAAAATGAAGGTGAAAAGAAAATTTGATGATCTATATTACTAATCACAATATGTAACGACCCATCTTTTTGGATGGTTCAAATCGACAATAAACCACACATGTCAGAATCAAACCATTCAAAAGGAAGGATTGTTAATGGAGTAAATAAGAAAAAAAGAAAAAGGAAAGAAAAATAAAATACAGAATCTCACAGCGGACCGACAAAATATAATAATCAAATAAACAGTTCATGAAGCTGTTTTACAAATAACATTTGATTACACTTTTACAAATTCAAATCAGAGTTATACATATGTCATAAATAAACAAATAATGCAGCAGAACATAGAATGTAGTGGAATAATAAATAGCAATAATATACTGAATCTTCGTCTTCATACGCCAGAAAATAGTCTTCGATGCTGAAAAACTCAGGCTGATTCGAGCGTAAAGGAAAATACTACACTCAAGTCAGAACTAAAATTCTTACGCAAATTAAATCAAAAGTAGATGTCATAAGGAATGCAGATAACTACATTTTTGAAGGTTCAAATTTCTGAAAATGTTATTGTTTTCATATTCAAAACAAAATGGATTTCACAATAGATCCATTCTAGTAAATTACAAATGTACAGAACAATTCCTAGTTAAATTTCATAGTACAAGAGATTTGATTTATAAAAATGTTGCAAAGTTTCAATATTCTATTTTATGGAAACTTCCCAATGTTTCAAAATTTAATTTTGAAAACTTTAAAATAAGGTAACGACGGTTTACTTCTCAAAATCATTTTTATGGTTTAAATAGTAAATCTAAACATACTATTTTTCCTCTGATGTAAATACTTGAAATTCATGGGTTTTATATCTTTATTCAGTGTGCAAATAATCAATATGAAAATTTATATAATTACAATAAACTATAGCATGATAACAAGGATATATCAAATAAATGAACAAATACACATTCAAACACAATAGCATCCATCACAACATACAATCAACATTCAAATCAATCAATTCAACAATCAACCAATTCAATAATATGTCACGGTAATCATTAGTCATCACATATTGGAATTTAGCTATTCGAATTAAATATCAATAAAAATTCCAAACCAAAAATCAAAAATTTATCACTATATGACTTTGTTTAACTCGCAAAAAAAAAATTAGTATTTCGTGAGTGAGTTTAACACTCACCTTCTGGATTTCCCTTTTCTAGTCGGATTTGGATCCGCTACTACTTCCTCCTTTTGATTTGTTTCCTTCTATCTTAATCTTTTTTTTAGAATGTTTTGGAAGAGATAGAGAAGTTGTTATAGACCTGAATTTGAAGAAAAAGATTTGGAAAAAAGAAGAATGTTTGGAAAAAAAGAAGAAAATTTAAAGAAGATGAAGAATTGAAAAAGAAAAGGAAGCTTTCAAAAAGAAGAAGAAGATTTGAAGAAGAAGAAACAAAAAGGATTAAAAATGAAGCAAAAAAAAAGAAGGAGATTTAAAGAAGAAAAAATGAAAAGGCAAGGAGGAAGGTGAAGAGAGAGAGAAAATGAGGTGGAAGTTTTATTTAAATAATGAAGCTACAGAAGATGGGATTAGAAAAATGAAATATGACTAAAGGAATGAAGATGGAAACAAATGAAAATCTAATAAGGTATATATAAACAAACTAGGAATTGAAATAAAGTAAAATATGAACAGCCCTAAAACGTAGTATTGAAAGATGTGAACTAAATGAATATGAGGTGTTAGGAGAATTAAAATTCAAACGAAGAAATAAAATTATGGATTGTTTAATAATAAGGAAATAAAGGTGGAGGGAGAAAATGCACGTTTAGTTTTAAATGCTTTAGCCACTGGTAATGCATAAGGAAATGTATGTAGGAATGAGAAAAATTGCAAACCAAAGGAAAATTAAAAATTTTATAACCAAAAATGAGATGGAAAGAATAAAATATAGCCTAAAAGCTTAGGCTTAGGTATTAAACCGAAGGAGAAATGAACGGGCCAAGTTTTAATAATGAGGTAACTATTTTAAAACGTACATGCAATAAATAAATAAATAAGAAATGAAGGGATCACATACACATTTTGAAATTTAATTTTTTTCGAAACGTAACCAAATTAATTTCATTCACTCAAATAATACTCAATTTGTACACATATAATTTTTTATCTACGCACAATTAACAAAATTATACTTACCTTAAAAATCAAAACGTTCAATTATTTTGTTTCCATTAAAGCACCATTTTTGTTTAACACAAAACGTGTGTTTCTTTTATTAAATCTATTACTTGCAATCAACGTTTTCTTTCCTTTTAATCCAAGTATTTCCACTACATTAATTGCAATTAATAACAAAGTTAAATTTCAAAATAGATAAACCAAAATGGATGAGAAATAGGACAATTGTTTCCTTAAGTCATTTAAACATGTTTATAAATTTATTGTTTTACACCACAGTAATAAATAACTTACTTAAATTATATTCCTATTCTTGTAATCAATCTGTATGCTAAAACAACGTTCAAATAAACATATATTTCCTTTTTTAACAAATCATTATATTCTTCACTCTAATGAAATTAAATCTACATTCACAAATGAAACATTTATTTTATTCGATGTAAACGTTCTTCTTTTCATTAAATCAAACTTTTCTTATATTTTCACAAAACATAAGCTATGTTTAATTACACTTATAAACTTACAATATAATGTTCTCTCTCTTATTAATTGAGATTATTCAATTACATTAATTTCAATTGATTACAAAGGTGAATATCAAAATGGATTAAATAAATGTAATGGGAAATAGGAAAAATATTTCCTATCAAACAGTGATTTAAACATATTTATGCACTATTGGATACAAACAGGTATTATACATTTCTTACCAAATAATAATTTATCATCTCTGAAATCAATCTTTTAGCTACCAAACATTTTAAATAAATAAACATATGATTCTTTTTTAATAAAGAAACATTTATTATTCCTTATTAACATTTATTATTCCAATCAATTGGAAATTTACATTTAGACAACTGTTAATATCATTCAAACCAATATTATTAAAATACACACTAAGATTTGTTATTATCCTTATATTATTTCAAACATATGTCATTAATAGAAATTTTAATTAAGCTCATAATTTGTAATATAATCTAATTTGTATCAATAAAATCTTAATTTTTTTTATTCCTAACAATTTTATTTAAAAATCTTATTTAATTTAATACTTTAAATGTTTAAAAATGCTGGTCGTTACAATCTCCCTCACTCAAAAATTTTCGTCCCCGAAAACAAACAAGAAGGAATCCAAAAATATGTTATATTTTATATAAATAGTCAATTTATAAACAATTAAACCTACATTTAAGTTTTATAAAAATAAAAAAATAACTCAAATTCTACAAAAAAAATTGAACTCTTAAATCTTTGAAAAATTTCGGCAGAGTTTCCTTTGTACAGAGAGGTCCAGAAAACAATAATATTAATAATTACAATACATGTATCATATTTCAAAAATAAAACATATACAAACAAACAATACAACTTTTATGCAACCAAAGAATCCATCATACATCCATGGTAACCAAAAACAATGGTTTGTTTAGTTCATAAACCTTAAATCGTGCAAGGTGATGAATAAACTGTCAAGTGTACCCTATGCTCAATGGCCTTAGATAATTACTTAATATATTAGTCAAACAACCTCAACAACTAGAAGTATTCTTTCCCAAACTTACCATCAGTCAAACAACAAGAATTTTAAATTTATTTAAGTTTATTCGATTGATTTTTTTTCATCATTTACCTTTCATTCATTTATTTATATAAAGATCAATCGCTTACATAATTTGGTTTCCATTAAATATTTAAGTCATTAATGAATCATTTCAAAAAATATTACTTAAGCTTTTATTGTCCTACTTATTTTTATAACTCCATTCGGTTATTGAATAAAAATTTAAGTTTTTGGTATTTGCCCTTGAAGAGAAAATAAATATTTCAACATAACTAAAAATTCAGTTAAAACATTTAGCATCATTCACTTAGTAAAAATATAAGATATATTTAAAACATCCTCATAGCATTATGCAAAGATTTTTCAAAAGTCTAAAACAATGTTAGAAATTTATATCAAAACATTATAATAAACTTTAAAATAAAGTTCCTTAAATCCGATAATTTATTAGACTCATTATTTTTAAAATAAGTATAAACTCAAGATTATTAAACTGAAACTAGTAGAATACTCAAACCTTGCATTAAATTTCTAAATCAAAGTTTAAAATTTCATATCTTCATGATTAATTTTACACATTTGTTTTAAAATGAATATTCAAATCATGGAAAAACATTTATTATGATTTAATACAAAAATGCAAACAGTAAACGAACCAATAAATTTACTATTAGTACTTAGAAATCAATTAAATATTCCAAACTATACTTACAAAATAGAGATTAAAATTTATTTGCCAAGTATATTATTATAAATAAACTTCGCAAATCAATTTTTTTTCCATTTATATAATATCTTTAAACTCTACATTCAAAGAAACTTATATAAATTTTACTTGCAGTATTCATTTGAAAGCTTTATTTACAAATAAATCATCTTTAATACTTTAATACTTTTCAAAAATTCATTTGTAAAATTCTTGCTTCATTTTTAAATACCATTTAAAAAATTTAAATAACATCTTTATAAATATATGCAAACTATTTGAAAATAATTATTTACATCATTACTTATATTTACAAAGAAGCTATTGAAACGCTTAAATCCATTATTTATAAATTTATTAGTTTTATCTCAATATACTTTTCAAATATTATTAATAAATTAATAATCATTTATTTTAAATATGTTTTATTGAATTAATAATTTCTCACGATATTTACAACACTAATAAACCATGTTGTACATAAATAGATAATATTTTAAACATTTTAAAGTATTTAGAAAAGAAAAAAAATAACCAAAATATCTTTTATATTCTACTTTATCAAAATACTTTTATAACTCGGTGTCTTCACAGGTTTATCCTTGTTCTTGCAGACTCTGGCCATGGTTGATCGGACGCAAGGCTAGAATTCTCCAAGCAATTAGTAGACCTGTTTCAACACCCAGTGAAAATACTTAAAAAACTTTCGAAACCGATATGGAAAGTACAATTCAAACAAATCACCTAGATCGTAGATACACAATGGTTACACCTGGATCCCCCAGGAAACATCCGTACCCTTTAAGCAATCTCTGCCTTGCGGATTACACTACCCAAAAAAATGACGATGGGTTACGCCATGGTAGGACACTTGAGTATCACATCTGGAAAACTAAAATCGGAGAGAATAATATCGATAGAATGAATCCATAATGTGGCCACAAAGCGGAAATCAAGCAGAAGGCGCTTTCCAGATCTTTACTTCGAAAATATGTATCATATAGTACCTTTTCAAATCAACTTCAAATATCATACTTATATAAAGTCCATTATATATAAGATTCCATTTTCAAATCGAATACTTTCCAAAATCAATAGTATCAAATCACACTTATATAGACTTCGATTATATAAGATTTTGCTTTCAAATTGAGTACCTTTCCAAACCAATAGTTTTCAAATCAACTTCATACTAAATATTTGTTTTATAGAATTTATTCTTTTGATATAAATAATAATATATCCATTCTCATAATATTGCATATATTTCTATTTAATTTAAATTACATTCATTTCACATGTAATATTTCTCATTTAATACTACATTCATTTGCAAATCATCATTTCATAAGGAATTTTCTTACGTTTATAACCAATTTATTAAACTTAATTTCTTTTTATAAGACATTGTTCGAGTTTAAAGTTATCACAAATTTATTTATAACCATTTATTGCAACATCCATTTATTTCTACAAGTCATGGCTTTATTTGACATCATTTCACTTTTAATTCATATTTTGCTTATTCCATTTAGTTTCACCTTTAACTTTCAGTTTATTGATGATACGTTTCATAAATGTTAATTAAGTTTATAAACATATTTTTCCAATTTAATCTCATTTACAACATTTCCTCAATCACAATTTCAATTTAAAGATCCAAGGCTTAAAGTACACACTTGTATATTATTACATTACATGCTAAGAATGTATACTCCAATTCTATTCATTTACAAAACATAGATATAACAAATTAAACCTTGTTTTACTTACTTTAAAATTAAGGTTATCAATTCAACTATATAATTCAACCCAATTATCAAGTTTCACTCATGTATTAATTCAAAAGGTTTCGATTATCCAAAATATCCAAATATTCCAATTTTCAATAGTCGAAACTACGTGTCAACAAACAACAAAATTCACAACAACATTTCAATTTCATAAACAAATATCCTAATTATTCATTTTATTCTCTTTAATACACCATTATTAAACTAGTGTTTAGTCCATTAATTCAATCAACAAAAATTAACCAATGTTTATAATTTGATTAAATACGCCAAGTCAACAAAAATGATAATAATTAAATATTACCATTTCATAAATCAAACACATTACAATAACTATATTAGTCATAAAATATTATTCCTTTATATATATCATACAATATTAGGAAAAATAATTTCATTTCAAAATTTATACAAAACATTTTTATAACACTAACAAATACACGCTCTCGTATATACGCTCAAACAACTCATTCTAGGGTATTAATACCCTATCCCTAATGAGTTAACCCCAACAGGCTAAGGTATGTCTAAACCAAAGATCTGATACCAACTATAACGACCCATCTTTTTGGATGGTTCAAATCGAAAATAAACCACACATGTCAGAACCAAACTATTCAAAAGGAAGGATTGTTAATGGGGTAAATAAGAAAAAACAAGGAAAGAAAAACAAAATACAGAATCTGTGACGACCCGGAATTTGCAAGCATTTAAAATTAGAGTATTTAATTGATTCTGAATATTCAATAGGGTAATTTTAACTTGAATTACGAATATCGCAATTTATTTGATAATTAAATGATTGAATTAAACAAATAAATGTTGAGTAAAATACGAAATCTGGAATTTTATGCCCGTTGAAAATAATTTGAAGACTTATAAAATTTATATTGATAATACTCGGAATTCGACGAAACCAGTTCTATTGTGTCCGTAATATTATATTATTATCGGATTTCAATTTTCGTAGCGTTTGGAGTTGTTGCGTGAGCGTACGATAGATAAACGCGTTGGAATCTATATCGAAAATTCAATTTAATAATTGCTCTAAAAAGACAATCTGCTCCATACTAAAAAGGTATATATAATTACTTTTGTTAACCAGTCAAAACAAATTTCACGTCAAAAACTTTTTACCCTCTCATTTCGAACCACTGTAGCATGTTTAATCCATCACGTCACTGTTTTTTTTCCCACATCAGGACACTTTGCTCAGTTGCTTCCTCAACACACTTTCCCTAAGTATGCGTTCTCGCTTTTTTTTCTTTCAGCCGAACATTTCACAGTAAAACGTGAAAATGAAGTCAACGTCAAAACTAAACCGATCTACACTTAGAAATTACCTACCCTTCAGTAATTCACGATCACCCCCTTCTCTCTAAATTAAATCTATTCATACAACAACAACAAAAAAATGGCAGACCTTTCGACGCACTAGAACTCGAGATGAAGACGAGAAGAGAGACGGCGAGGCTAGGGATGAGTCTCGATTTCGAGGGCGTAGAAGGAATCGCGCGTGAGGAGGAATTAGGATCTTGAATTCTTGATTTGAAATTATGAAACAGTTTGAGGGTTGCGTTTGTAAAGGGTTTAGAGGCTGTTTTCATTGGGCTTTCGGTGTTCGATTGACTAAGGCGATCGACTGAGGGATTCTGGATGTGATTGTCTTGGGGTTGAGGATGTATGATGAAGAAGATTGCTTAATCGATTCAGGCATTCAGTGAGTTGATATGCCGTGAGGTCCGACGTTGATCTAGGACTGAGACAAGTGGGGTTTGTGGCCAGCAAGGTATATTTACAATTTATTTATCTCAATTTAAATCTGATAATATATATGTGAGTATATGTAGAAAAAAAAATCTAATCACAGTAAGGTTTAAACTTATTTTGTTTTGAGTTTAGTATACATATATGTGCATATATAGTAAAAGTTGTTAAGCAAATCCAATTTAAATTGATGAATACACACACATATATATAGGTTAAGGGAAAAATTATAAATTAACAGTAAACGATAAAGATATACATATTTATGATATATATATATATGAGACTTTGGGAGAATAAAAATAACAAAGGTAAGGGTAAATATACATATACATATTTTTAATTTATTTGTTTCAATTTTTTTTTAATAATTGGTATAGTGATTAATTTTTTTTATTTGCTTGTTTAAATTATTTAAAAAAAAGATTTTGGATTAATTAAATTTACTTAAGAAATTTTTATAGTTTAAATTAAATCATTGGTTAATTAAAATATTTACCTAGGAAATTGATTATTAAATTAATTCAAATATTAATAAAACACTTAATGTTATACAAGGTCTGAAATGTCGAGAAAACCAAGGAAATATTGGAGTGAATGGCAAATGCAAAATCAAAGGTGAGTTAATCTCACTCAGTTGAATTTAAATTTAAATTTAAATGATCAAAGTTAAATAATTGGTTGAATGGATGAATTGATTTATGTGCTATAGTTTGGTATATTTTGGAATTGGTATTTTATATTGGGCTAACGTCTGTGGATGCAGAGAAAACAGGTTGGAGGGATCCAGCTGGATCCATCAACATTTATTTAAATTATTTAATATTCTCTGTTGTGAATATTGATACTCTATGATGAGTTATATTGGATATTGAACGTTATGGTTTGATTGGAAGTTATTGGGTATGATGAATTACTAAAAATATATATACATATTGGATTGTGGAAAGAAAATAAAAGAAGTAAATTTGTAAGTGAAATAATTATAGGAAATTTCGAATAAATTGAATGAATGAATTGGGAAAGGAATAAAGCAACTTTAAGATTTTAATAAATAAATCTAGAGTATGGAAAGTAAATGTTGAATAAACAGAAAGTTAATGAATTTTAAACTTCAGTATTATTAATTGATAAAACAAAGCTTTTATTTTAAATTTAAGATTTAAAATATTGAAAAGAATAAGAAGAAATTGGGATAAGGTCTATATTTCAGTTAAACGTTTAAAATCAAACGGAAATTAATAACATTAATAATAAAACACATAATTAATGAATTTTGAAGGAACTGAGTAAGTAAAGAGACTTAATTCAAGTAGTATAAATTGGGAATCAATTTGGAAAATTGATTTAAGTGATTGAGATTGGAAATTCTTCCTGGATAATCAAGTGCGTTTGTTAAAAATAAATTTAAAGGTTTTATAATTGTTTTTTAAAAAAAAGTTTTGGAAAATCTCTTGTTTCCAATATTTAAATTTTAAAGTAAGTATTTTCTCTAAATCTATTACAGCAGTAATTATTTAAAGAATGACTTAATATTATGTTTTTAAAAGTATAAATCTAGTTTTATTTTTTATCTAGTAACATTATTTTCAAATATTCATATAGTATGTATTTTTAACAAATCATTGAAGTAGTTTTGATTTAAATGTTATAAAGTATATTTCTAAGTAAAGTGTTTTAAATTATTTTAAAAATCTAGTTTGTGCTTGGTGATTTCAGAGACGATAGAAAATAATTGGGAAAGTTTATTCTGAAAAGAAAGATGGTTTTGAAACTGTTTTCAAAGGATTGAAAATAGAAATATATCTTGTGAAGATATTTTGAGGTTAATAAATAATTTGGGAAATTATTTATTGTTTGATGGATGTTTGTGAATAGAAATTGATAGTTAAATAACCGACTATCAATATTGGACAATGCGTTGATCGTTTCGAAGATACCGGGATCGAGATTTATTTCTCGAAAACCACTTCGATCCGGTTTGTACGTTTCGTGAAAACGATTTTTGGATTCGAAGATGGAGCAGTGAAGTACAAGGGCTACTCGCTACTAATCCTGAGGATATTTCAAATGGATGTAGTAGGAATAGTGCCTTCGGTTCCGTTCGAACCCGGGACGGACTTGTATGGATGAATGCTTGCGAAACATCGTCAGGTGGACGATGGGCATTCTAAGGGATATTGTTCTAAAAGGTAACGCTTAGCCTCAAGCCTCATCAAATGGGAATGGCTGAAAATCAGGGGATATGCACCAAGGCTTCGTGGGTAGCCCCCACTGGAGAGTGAGGTCATCCCTGTCTAGATGTCCCTTTTATTTCGGCTTAGTGGGCGGTTGCTGATCCCAACCGCGGGGTGATCTTGCTCGGGACTGTCCAGTAAGGGATGGTTCCGTTCTTGTGTTGCAGGGGAGTTAGGGTGACTCCTCGGTACGCTGATCTAGACCAGGTACTGTGATAGGTGGTACCCTAGTGCCTAGCCATTAGTTGGAATCCAATTTCCCTACGCGCCCGTACGGTTTTGATTGTGCCAAACTATTGCTGAAACGTGAGATGCAAGCATTTCAGCTAGATTCTATTTTACTTTCTATTGACACTATTATAATATCAGAGGACTTTAATAAAAATGTTTTAGCTGTCATAAGGTAAAAACCCGACATGCTTATTTGTGGCGCGGTCTTACGAGATGCTTTTGTTTTCAAAGGATTTTTGAAACTTTAATAATCAATTGGGTGTGATTTTCTCACGCTGGTATTCCAGACTGACTCGGGTGTTATTTAACTATAATGCTCGGGTCAGACCGAGTATTATAGGATACAGGATGATGATGTGGAGCTCGGGAGACGAGCTGGATGACGAGACGTACTTTCTTACTTGTTATATATATATATATATATTCCGCTGTGTTGAGTTGTTGTGTATCCATTTGTATGGTATTGAAGTTGAATTGTGATTGATGTACTCTGATAATGTAATATATAAACAGATATATTTGATTTGAGTAAAGATCATTGCTTATCTATTATATTTTACTCCGCTGCGATGGTTGGATTCTGATGTTGTTTTCTATTTTCTTCCTCTACCTCTTCTTCTTTAACCCAAATGGTTCGTATTTCTGTACAACTTGAGTTGATTGATGTAGAATAGTGTTGACTCAAGGGGTACGGATTTGCGGGCTGTTACAGTTGGTATCAGAGCTTAGGTTAGTGATAACCTTGGCTCTGGTGGGAATTACTCATAAAATAGAGTCCGTAGTACTCTATAATGAGTTTGAGTGTATTAATAGATATGAGCGCGTATTTGTTAGTGAATATAAACTGTTTTAATGTTATGTTGATTGATTTATTGAGTGGCATATGAACCTTCGTCGACACAGTCTACGCAACTATATTGAAAGGGTTTCTAAACACTTGAATAGAACAGTCGACACGGTATTGTTTTAAAATGTGGGTAAATGAAATAATTTTACCCAAAAATATATTTTGATATAAAGAAAGTTTTTGAAGACTATTTAACTAATATATGGTTGCTTGGATGTTAGAAATGATGATATTAAAGTATTATCATTGTTAAGTGAAAAATTTAACTAGAAATTGTAAATATAATCAAAGATTGAGAAGATAAATTTAATTATGAAATGAAATTTATAAATATGAATTATAAATGTAATTTATGAATTGAATTATAATCAAATGGGAAGCTATGCAAATGAATTATAGTTAAATTTGATTTAAGCAGGATTTGGAAATTTAAAATCCCGGAGATTTGGAAGTATTTTGAAGATAAATGATAGTATTGTTGTTTTGGGGTATTTCTGAAAGGAAATTGTTTTAAATAAATTTTGGAAAGGGATATAGCATTGAATTCATTTCAGTCGCTGGAAAATAACTTCGGTGATGACTGCAGCATCATCGATGTTCATTTTCGAGTTTCTAAGTGATGAATTGCTGCCAAGTTGATTTGTTCAGAAAAACCTGTTTGTTTTGAAATTTCAAAGGAAATTTGTTGAGAATAAAACCAGGATTGGTTTGGCTTTTGAGAAATGTGACTTGAGATGTTGGAGATTTCAAAATGATTTGAAACCAAAGTCGGGTGTTAAAAAAAAATCCTGATGAAATAGGTTGTAAGCTTATAAATTGAGATGATTTTTAAATCAGGAAGAATATAAGCTTTGGATGTTGGAATTTAAATTTATAGAGAAAAGTTAAAAATGAAATTAACTTGGATGGGAAATAAAAATTTGACTGGATTGACATTAATTGGATAGGCTGGAAATAATATTCATTTGTATTCGAATCAAGTTGGAATCGAGTTGAGTTAAATAAATCTGAGTTTAAAATAAAATTGAGTTGGAATAAAAATTCAATTGAGTTAATGAATGGAATTAAATTATTACCTGAATAAATGGAAAATAAGTTGGATAAGGATTGAATTGAAGTAAATAAATTAGAATAACTTATAAAAGAATTAGAATTAAATTGCATGGAATAAAAATATGTTGGGGTTGTAAATAAGCATAAGGCTTGAGTTAAAAATAAAAGAAGAATATATTCAGACCTAGAATGAATGGAAATGTGTAAAATAATAAGTTATGACTTATAAATTGAAAAATGGATACAAAACTCCGAAATAAATATTATTGATGAATTGGAGAATAAAATAAAAATCAAAACTTGAATTATAAACTAAATTGAACTAAGAAAATTAAATGCAGTGATATTTGGGATTAAAATTCAAGAGTTGGATTATAGATAAGGGAAGAACTAATTGATAATAAATTATTTAATGAAATGTGTAAATGGAGTTCAATGTAGTTAAATAGAAGCTGAATTGGAAGCTAATAATGAAGATTAGAAATAAAAACTCAAGTTATAAATTAAATTCGACTTAAATTGTTGATGAAGTAAATGTAATTGAGGATGAAGTTGAATTGTGAGTTCATAAAATTGGGTGGTAAATTGAAATGGATAGTGGATTCAGAACTTGAGTTATAAACTAAAATTTAATTTGAAGTGTTAACAAATTAAATATAATTGAAATGTATCGAATAAAAATGTAAATGGATTAAAATAGTAATGGTATGAATTGCGAATAAAATCCAAATACGTAGAAATAAATTGAAATGACCCTGTAATTTATTTAAGTGAACTGAGAATGAATCGAACTTGGACATTTGAAATTTATAATAACTAATCAAATAAATTTATAGTTTGAAAGGAGATTGGATTGAAATAGAATCAAGTTAAATTGAAAAGAGAACTTTGTTTGCAAAATGAGAATGAGCTTAAGTATAAAATTTGAATAAATTGAAGGAAATTAACTTAAGCTAAATGAATGAAGGAGAGTTGAATTGAATTCAACTTAAACAAAGTTTAATGATATTGGGTTAAATTTGAATCAAGTAAAAATAAATTCGGATCGAAATAGAATTTGGTGGGTTGTATATAATATTTAAGGAAATGAAAATTCATAATGGATTGAGTGGATAAACTAATTATATTGAATAAAAAAATGGAAGGGGATTCTTAATTAAATAATTGCAAATCGTTTAAAATGTTAAAGAATTGAAATGGTTATTGAGCGAAATAGCCTGGATTGTTGTCAAGCTAAATAAAATAGTTTGGAATAAATAAATATGGAATGAAATGTAAATGTATGGATTGTGAATGGAATTTAATCAGAATGTGTCGAGCTAGATCAAGTGGTCTTGAATGGGAATTGTTTGAATAATGAAACTAGTTTGGTTAATAAAATAAAATGTAAGTGAATGGATTCAACTTTAAATGCAATGAAAATGAGAATATCCGGATTGTGAATAAGTCCGAAATGGAATAGAATTAAGTGTAAGTCGAGTCGGAGTCAATTTAAATTGATTATAAAACTCAAATGCTTATTTATTTACATAGATCTCGTTAAATTGTAAAGAATAAATTGTTATTGAATGTAAATGGAAGTTATTAAAATGCTATGGATGGATAGGAGTAAAATAAATTGATTTTGAGAATAATTGGATTAAATATGAGTTTGGTTTGCTTAAAAATAAATTAAGTGTAAGCGATTGAGTTTTAAATCATTCAAATTGAATGAAAATGGTTTGTAAATTAAATGAAACAGTTGAATTAGTATGAAAATTGTATAAATTGCTTACGGAAAATGTTTGATGTGCATTTCGTATAGAATTCATATGTTTTAATTATTGCAAATAAGTGATATGCTGTTAAACTTCATATATTTTGCACTTACATGTTTAAATTGAGTAAGTACAGGTACCTGGAAGCCATATGGCTGGATTTGGGTTGCATTAACTGCTAAATAAATAAGCTGCTTGCTTAAATGTTAAATAAGGTACGCCTACGCAATAAAAATAGGAAATATGAACTGTTTTTGGTTTTTCCGACCGTGTGGGTCGATGTATATATATTTATCTCTTTTGTCAAATTGCAAAAGCTCCTCCGTACAAAGGGGACTCTGCCAAAAAATTTCGAAAATTTTGGGAGTTAGAAAATTTTTGGAAATTTTTGAAGAATTTTTGTTAACGACAAAACGATTTCAAACTGGAAATTGAAATATAATTAGTAAATGAAACTAACTTAAACAATGACATGAATTGGTTATAAATGAAAACTAAAATTTAAATATTCAGAGTTAAAGATAAATTGGATTCATATGAAAATGAAAGAATCGATTTGAATGGGAATAAATATAAACTGAAGTGGTAAGATGGAAATAAGTATAAGGAACATATTTCATACTTATACTAACTTAAGAGGGAATGGTGAATTCCTAAATGAAAATTGATACTACTAATATAATTTAAGTCAATATTGGAATGAATAGATATTGGCATTTTGTAAGGAAGTCGATAAAATATTTTGGAATATTGTGTTTGGATATTAGTACTAAGCAGGATATGCAGGTAATATAAAGGGGAAAAGAGAATTGGTTTTTGATTTCAAGAAGATAAATTTGAAATGCTCGACAAAAAGGTATGTGTTTAAGTCCCTATATGAAATTTGATTGGGATTTGGATTGAGCCACTTGGCCTTTTGTTTTCTTTTTGGATTTGGGAGGCCGTAGAGCCATTTTGTAGTTGTACCGAGCTAACCGCGTAAAGGAGGCGTTGGCAAAAAATTACGAAAATTTAGGAAGTTAGAAAATTTTTGGGAAAATTTTGATAATTCCAAATTGGTTTTAAATTGAAACTTGAATGATTGGGCAAATAGGTTTGTTGGCAAATTAGGGAAAGATTTGGAAAGGTAATAAGAAAGGTAATGTGTCTTTTATTAAAAAGATAATTGGTAGGATGTTAAATTGATGGTTTTGGAAAAATAGTAACAGGTATTGAACCATTCTTCCTAACTAGTAATTTCGGGGACGAAATTCTTTTAAGGGGGAAGGAATGTGACGACCCGGAATTTTCAAGCATTTAAAATTAGAGTATTTAATTGATTCTAAATATTCAATAGGGTAATTTTAACTTGAATTACGAATATCACAATTTATTTGATAATTAAATGATTGAATTAAACAAATAAATGTTGAGTAAAATATGAAATCTGGAATTTTAAGCCCGTTGAAAATAATTTGAAGACTTATAAAATTTATATTGATAATACTGAAGAGAATAGTAGTGATGAAATCAAATTTAAAAATGGTTTATTAAGTTTTGAAGTTTATATCGTTTAAATTGAATTTAAAAATAGCATTCCGAGGTACAGTCTCGGAATTCGACGAAACCAGTTCTATTGAGTCCGTAATATTATATTATTATCGGATTTCAATTTTCGTAGCGTTTGGAGTTGTTGCGTGAGCGTACGATAGATAAACGCGCTGGAATCTATATCGAAAATTCAATTTAATAATTGCTCTAAAAAGACAATCTGCTCCATACTAAAAAGGTATATATAATTACTTTTATTAACCAGTCAAAACAAATTTCACGTCAAAAACTTTTTACCCTCTCATTTCGAACCACTGTAGCATGTTTAATCCATCACGTAACTGTTTTTTTCCCACAACAGGACACTTTGCTCAGTTGCTTCCTCAACACACTTTCCCTAAGTATGCGTTCTCACTTTTTTTTCTTTCAGCCGAACATTTCACAGTAAAACATGAAAATGAAGTCAACATCAAAACTAAACCGATCTACACTTAGAAATTACCTACCCTTCAGTAATTCACGATCACCCTCTTCTCTCTAAATTAAATCTATTCATACAACAACAACAACAAAATGGCAGACCTTTCGACGCACTAGAACTCGAGATGAAGACGAGAAGAGAGACAGCGAGACTAGGGATGAGTCTCGATTTCGAGGGCGTAGAAGGAATCGCGCGTGAGAAGGAATTAGGATCTGGATTTCTTGATTTGAAATTATGAAACAGTTTGAGGGTTGCGTTTGTAAAGGGTTTGGAGGCTGTTTTCATTGGGCTTTCGGTGTTCGATTGACTAAGGCGATCGACTGAGGGATTCTAGATGTGATTGGCTTGGGGTTGGGGATGTATGATGAAGAAGATTGCTTAATCGATTCAGGCATTCAGTGAGTTGATATGCCGTGAGGTCCGACGTTGATCTAGGACTGAGACAAGTGGGGTTTGTGGCCAGCAAGGTATATTTACAATTTATTTATCTCAATTTAAATCTGATAATATATATGTGAGTATATGTAGAAAAAAAAATCTAATCACAGTAAGGTTTAAACTTATTTTGTTTTGAGTTCAGTATACATATATGTGCACATACAGTAAAAGTTGTTAAGCAAATCCAATTTAAATTGATGAATACACACACAGATATATATATATATATATATATATATATATATATATATATATATATAGATTAAGGGAAAAATTATATATTAACAGTAAACGATAAAGATATATATATATATATATATCTATATATATATCTATATATATATATATATGAGACTTTGGGAGAATAAAAATAACAAAGGTAAGGATAAATATACATATACATATTTTTAATTTATTTGTTTCAATTTTTTTTAAATAATTGGTATAGTGATTAATTTGTTTTATTTGCTTGTTTAAATTATTTTAAAAAAAAAGATTTTGGATTAATTAAATTTACTTAAGAAATTTTTATAGTTTAAATTAAATCATTGGTTAATTAAAATATTTACCTAGGAAATTGATTATTAAATTAATTCAAATATTAATAAAACACTTAATGTTATACAAGGTCTGAAATGTCGAGAAAACCAAGGAAATATTGGAGTGAATGGCAAATGCAAAATCAAAGGTGAGTTAATCTCACTCAGTTGAATTTAAATTTAAATTTAAATGATCAAAGTTAAATAATTGGTTGAATGGATGAATTGATTTATGTGCTATAGTTTGGTATATTTTGGAATTGGTATTTTATATTGGGCTAACGTCTGTGGATGCAGGGAAAACAGGTTGGAGGGATCCAACTGGATCCCTCAACATTTATTTAAATTATTTAATATTCTCTATTGTGAATATTGATACTCTATGATGAGTTATATTGGGATATTGAATGTTATGGTTTGATTGGAAGTTATTGGGTATGATGAATTACTAAAAATATATATACATATTGGATTGTGAAAAGAAATTAAAAGAAGTAAATTTGTAAGTGAAATAATTATAGGAAATTTCGAATAAACTGAATGAATGAATTGGGAAAGGAATAAAGCAACTTTAAGATTTTAATAAATAAATCTAGAGTATGGAAAGTAAATGTTGAATAAACAGAAAGTTAATGAATTTTAAACTTCAGTATTATTAATTGATAAACAAAGCTTTTATTTTAAATTTAAGATTTAAAATATTGAAAAGAATAAGAAGAAATTGGGATAAGATCTATATTTCAGTTAAAAGTTTAAAATCAAACGGAAATTAATAACATTAATAATAAAACACATAATTAATGAATTTTGAAGGAATTGAGTAAGTAAAGAGACTTAATTCAAGTAGTATAAATTGGGAATCAATATGGAAAATTGATTTAAGTGATTGAGATTGGAAATTCTCCCTGGATAACCAAGTGCGTTTGTTAAAAATAAATTTAAAGGTTTTATAATTGTTTTTTTTTAAAAAAATTTGGAAAATCTCTTATTTCCAATATTTAAATTCTAAAGTAAGTATTTTTTCTAAATCTATTACAGTAGTAATTATTTAAAGAATGACTTAATATTATGTTTTTAAAAGTATAAATCTAGTTTTATATTTTATTTAGTAACATTATTTTCAAATATTCATATAGTATGTATTTTTAACAAATCATTGAAGTAGTTTTGACTTAGATGTTATAAAGTATATTTCTAAGTAAAGTGTTTTAAATTATTTTAAAAATCTAGTTTGTGCTTGGTGATTTCAGAGACGATAGAAAATAATTGGGAAAGGTTATTCTGAAAAGAAAGATGGTTTTGAAACAGTTTTCAAAGGATTGAAAATAGAAATATATCTTGTGAAGATATTTTGAGGTTAATAAATAATTTGGGAAATTATTTATTGTTTGATGGATGTTTGTGAATAGAAATTGATAGTTAAATAACCACTATCAACATTGGACAATGCGTTGATCGTTTCGAAGAGTCCGGGATCGAGATTTATTTCTCGAAAACCACTTCGATCTGGTTTGTACGTTTCGTGAAAACGATTTTTGGATTCGAAGATGGAGCAGTGAAGTACAAGGGCTAGTCGCTACTAATCCTAAGGATATTTCCAAAAATGGATGTAGTAGGAATAGTGCCTTCGGTTCCGTTCGAACCCGGGACGGACTTGTATGGATGAATGCTTGCGAAACATCGTCAGGTGGACGATGGGCATTCTAAGGGATATTGTTCTAAAAGGTAACGCTTAGCCTCAAGCCTCATCAAATCGGAATGACTGAAAATCAAGTGATATGCAGCAAGGCTTCATGGGTAGCCCCCACTGGAGAGTGAGGTCATCCCTGTTTAGATGTCCCTTTTATTTCGGCTTAGTGGGCGGTTGCTGATCCCAACCGCGGGGTGATCTTGCTCGGGACTGTCCAGTAAGGGATGGTTCCGGTCTTGTGTTGCAGGGGAGTTAGGGTGGCTCCTCGGTACGCTGATTTAGACCAGGTACTGTGATAGGTGGTACCCCAGTGCCTAGCCATTAGTTGGAATCCATTTTCCCTACGCGCCCGTACGGTTTTGATTGTGCCCAACTATTGCTGAAACGTGAGATGCAAGCATTTCAGCTAGATTCTATTTTACTTTCTATTGACACTATTATAATATCAGAGGACTTTAATAAAAATGTTTTAGCTATCGTAAGGTAAAAACCCGACATGTTTATTTGTGGCGTGGTCTTACGAGATGCTTTTGTTTTTAAAGGATTTTTGAAACTTTAATAATCAACTGGGTGTGATTTTCTCACGCTGGTATTCCAGACTGACTCGGGTGTTATTTAACTGTAATGCTCGGGTTAGACCGAGTATTATAGGATACATGATGATGCTGTGGAGCTCGGGAGATGAGATGGATGACGAGACGTACTTTCGTACTTGTTATATATATATATTCCGCTGTGTTGAGTTGCTTTGTGTCCATTTGTATGGTATTGATGTTGAATTGTGATTGATGTACTCTGATAATGTAATATATAAACAGATATATTTGATTTGAGTAAAGATCATTGCTTATCTATTATATTTTATTCCGCTGCGATGGTTAGATTCTGATGTTGTTTTCTATTTTCTTCCTCTACCTCTTCTTCTTTAACCCAAATGGTTCGTATTTCTGTGCAACTTGAGTTGATTGATGTAGAATAGTGTTGACTCAAGGGGTACGGATTTGCGGGCTGTTACAGAATCTCGCAGCGGAACGACAAAATATAATAATCAAATAAACAGTTCATGAAGCTGTTTTACAAATAACATTTGATTGCACTTTTACAAATTCAAATCAGAGTTATACATATATCAAAAATAAACAAATAATGCAGCAGAACACAGAATGTAGTGGAATAATAAATAGCAATAATATACTGAATCTTCGTCTTCGTCCACCAGAAATAGTCTTCAATGCTGAAAAACTCAAGATGACCCGAGCGTAAAGGATAATAATACACTCGAGTCAAAACTAAAATTCTTATGCAAATTAAATCAAAAGTAGATGTAATAAGGAATGCAAATAACTACATTTTTAAGGTTCAAATTTCTGGAAATGTTATTGTTTCTATATTCAAAATAAAATGGATTTCACAATAGATCCATTCTAGTAAATTACAAATTTACAGAACAATTCCCACTTAATTCCATAGTTCAAGAGATTTGATTTATAAAAATATTCCAAAGTTTCAATATTCAATTTTATGAAAACTTCCCAATGTTTCAAAATTTAATTTTGAAAACTTTCAAATAAGGTAACGACGGTTTACTTCTCAAAATCATTTTTATGGTTCAAATAGTAAATCTAAACATACTACTTTTCCTCTGATGTAAATACTTGAAATTCATGGGTTTTATATCTTTATTCAGTGTGCTAATAATCAATATGAAAATTTATATAATTACAATAAACTATTGCGTGATAACAAGGATATATCAAATAAATGAACAAATACACATTCAATCACAATAGCATCCATCACAACATACAATCAACGTTCAAATCAATCAGTTCAACATTCAACCAATTCAACAATATGTCATAGTAATCATTAGTTATCACATATTGGAATTTAGCTATTCGAATTAAATATCAATAAAAATTCCAAAACAACAATCAAAGATTTATCGCTATCGCTATATGATCTGGTTTAACTTGCAAAATTTTTTTTAGTATTTCGTGAGTGGGTTTAAACACTCACCTTCTGGATTTCCCTTTTCGAGTCGGATTTGGATCTACTACTACTTTCTCCTTTTGATTTGTTTCCTTCTATCTTAATCTTTTTTTTAGAATGTTTTGGAAGAGATAGAGAAGTTGTTATATATTTGGATTTGAAGAAAAAGATTTGGAAAAAAGAAGAATGTTTGAAAAAGAAGAAGAAAATTTAAAGAAGATGAAGAATTGAAAAAGAAAAGGAAGCTTTCAAAAACAAGAAGAAAAAGAGTTGAAGAAGAAGAAACAAAAAAGATTAAAAATGAACCAAAAAAAAGAGAAGGAGATTTAAAGAAGAAGAAATGAAAAAGGAAGGAGGAAGGTGAAGAGAGAGAAAAAATGAGGTGGAAGTTTTATTTAAAAAATGAAGCTACAGAAGATGGGATTAGAAAAATGAAATATGACTAAAGGAATGAAGATGGAAACAAATGAAAATCTAATAAGGTATATATAAACAAACTAGGAATTGAAATAAAGTAAAATATGAACAGCCCTAAAACGTAGTATTGAAAGATGTGAACTAAATGAATATGAGGTGTTAGGAGAATTAAAATTCAAACGAAGAAATAAAATTATGGATTATTTAATAATAAGGAAATAAAGGTGGAGGGAGAAAATGCACGTTTAGTTTTAAATGCTTTAGCCACTGGTAATGCATAAGGAAATGTATGTAGGAATGAGAAAAATTGCAAACCAAAGGAAAACTAAAAATTTTATAACAAAAAATGAGATGGAAAGAATAAAATATAGACTAAAAGCTTAAGCTTAGGTAGTAAACCGAAGGAGAAATGAACGGACCAAGTTTTAATAATGAGGTAACTGTTTTAAAATGTACATGCAATAAATAAATAAATAAGAAATGAAGTGACCACATACACATTTTGAAATTCAATTTTTTTCAAAACGTAACCAAATTAATTTCATTCACTCAAATAATACTCAATTTGTACACATATAAATTTTTATCTACGCACAACTAATAAAATTATACTTACCTTAAAAATGAAAACGTTCAATTCTTTTATATCCATTAAAGCACCATTTCTGTTTAACACAAAACGTGTGTTTCTTTGTTTAATCTATTAATTGCAATCAACGTTTTCTTTCCTTTTAATCGAAATATTTCCATTACATTAATTGCAATTAATAACAAAGTTAAATTTGAAAATAGATAAACCAAAATGGATGAGAAATAGGACAATTGTTTCCTTAAGTCATTTAAACATGTTTATAAATTTGTCGTTTTACACCACAGTAATAAATAACTTACTTAAATTATATTTCTATTCTTGTAGTCAATCTGTATGCTAAAACAGCGTTCAAATAAATATATTTTTTTTTTAACAAATCATTCTATTCTTTACTCTAATAAAATTAAATCTACATTCACAAATGAAACATTTATTTTATTCGATGTAAACGTTCTTCTTTTCATTAAATCAAACTTTTCTTATATTTTCACAAAACATAAGCTACGTTTAATTATACTTATAAACTTACAATTTAATGTTCCCTCTCTTATTAATTGAAATTATTCAGTTACATTAATTTCAATTGATTACAAAGGTGAATATCAAAATGGACTAAATAAATGTAATGAGAAATAGAAAAATTATTTCCTATCAAACAGTGATTTAAACATATTTTTGCACTATTGGATACAAATAGATATTATACATTTTTTACCAAATAATAGTTTATCATCTCTGAAATCAATAATCTTTTAGCTACCAAAAATTTTAAATAAATAAATATAAGATTCTTTTTAAATAAAGACACATTTATTATTCCTTATTAACATTTACTATTCCAATCAATTGAAAATTTACATTCAAACAATTGTTAATATCATTCAAACCAATATTATTAAAATACACACAAACATTTGTTATCATCCTTATATTATTGCAAACATATGTCATTAATAGAAATTTTAATTAAGCTCATAATTTGTAACATAATCTAACTTGTATCAATAAAATCTTAGTTTTTTTATTCCTAACAATTTTATTTAAAAATCTTATTTAATGTAATACTTTTAAATGATTAAAAATATCGGCCGTTACACAATAGTAAATAGATTATACTTAAAAATGTTTCTGCTTTGCTTCATTTTCATGAGCAAATGGCTTATTTGTTGTATTATAGTTTGATGGTTTCATTTATGTTAATTAATGACATGAATAAACCATACTTATGATAAATACAACGATAAGTTCATTTAATATCAAAACTTGAGATCATAGATTATTTGTTTGATTGACTTACAAATAGATGAGAGCGGATTGGCCCTTAAGTTGTTCTCTAACTTTATAGTTTTTAATCTTATTTTTATTTTAGTTTTAGCTTCTCTTTGTTCACAAATAGTAGAAAACAAGTTTCTCTCATTTTGGTCTAATTTGATTGAATAGCAAGTTTAAAATCTTAAAAATTTCATGCGAATCGACCCGTATTCGCCACGTACTACGATAGTACGCTATACACTTGCGGTAAATTTATTTCAAAAAATTTCGACTATTTTCTAAACCGATAGAAAATTAGCCGATTAACAAGTTTTTGACGTCGTTGTCGGGGAATTGTTTTGATTTTGATTTTCTATTCTTCGAGTTATTTTTGTTTGATTTTATTGTGTGTTTGTTTTATGTGTTTGTATTTAAAAGAAAAAAATATATTGTATGTTTGTTTGATTTTTGTGTGCATTTGTTTGTGTGCCTGTTTTCTGTTTTTATTTTGCATTTGCATATTATTCCAAAAAAAAAAAAGAGGAAATATACACAATTCCCAAAACAAATTTTCTATTTCATTTGCAGCTTTTATTTACATTTTACTTTTCGTTTTACATTGCTTTTCCTTAAATAAAAAAATAATAATAATTTACACTACGCTATGCAACTGTTCACTGTGCAGTTTAAAAAAAAACACATTTTTTTGCTCTCTGTTCAATTGCATTTCCTCTTGCCATCACCCTTAAAAGACCATCCATTGCATTCATACATCACCATTCTTTCATTTTCACACTGCAATTTTCAACAAATTCAAACATCATTCCCTTCAGACCACAACTGCTGTGTCACAAACTTTCTGCCACCATTTTCAGTTCATCAACTTTTGCTAACACTAACAAACATCCACAACTCCATCATCATTCACCCAAACCAGTGCAATCAACCACACAGAAGACCACCACAGTATTACTGCAGTTCCAAACTTGCTTGCTTCATTCAATAAAACCGAACTCCAGCCATACACCTTCATTCAGCGAACAATTCAAAACTTTAACCACCAGCATCAATCTTCTTCCAAACTGCAACCCAAACTGCCTTACTAACCTCAACCACATACCCTTTGACATTTCACAAACAACAACCGATCATTCTTGCCACTCGAAACCAAAACAATACCTCTACAACTTCAACAGCCACCTACCTCTGTCAACAACTTCAATCCCATCCTAAACGACAACTTCTGACCAACAATACTGCCTCACTTTCATCCTCAACCCACATCATCACATACCCTTCACCACCAAACGCAATTGTCAACTATTTCCTCTGCCAGTTGCCTGCAACTGCAGCATTCCAGTGCCAATAACCTCTTCATACTGTCACACTCCTGCACCTACCATCCACTACAACTGCCTAACCTTATCCTCCTTTTCATCACCTCATCAGCAACCATTTACTTCACAAATAAGTCCCCCTCCACATCACTCAACCTTCAACTACTCTGGCCATACGAGTACTACAACATACACCCTTGCTTGAAACACAGCAATTTGACCAATTCCACAGCCTCAAAACTTCCATCACCTCTGCCTCCATTCATTCCTCGAACAACCCTCCTCCGACCAATTCCAGCCTCGACTTCAACTTTTTACCTTCACTACGAACCTGCCTTCCTCCCCACTATAGCAAATCGCATTGCCTGGCAAACCAAACCCACTGCCCAATCACCTGCACCATAGACTCAAACCCAAATCCACTGCCTCACCTCAAACTCACGACCACTTCCACACTCATCAAATACAACAACCCAATCTTCGACTTCCTCAATCGCCCCGCCTCAAGCACATCCCCAAATTGTTCGAGTTCAACAACACTTCCCCCCATCGTGACAAGCTTCTAGCCATCACGCAGCAACTACTCTGCAACATCATGAACCAATCGCCTTAACAAACCCCTGAATTTCATCGCCCAATTTTTTTTCCCTTTCCTCTTCTGTTCGTCGATTTTTTTTATTTGAAGAGAAGGATACGTTTTTTATTTTGCACAGTAAGTACATTTTATAAACTTATATTGGTTTTGGACCGGGCTTGTTCCTTTAGTTTGTTCCGTTTTTGTTTTTAAAATTGCTTAGTTTTACTTTTAAAAAAAAGGTTGCTTTTCCAATTTTTGAGTATCGTTTTTCTTTTGTTTGTTTGTTTGCTTAGTTTTGCTTGTTATTTAAAAAAAAATCATTTGTTTTTGTCCTCTTTTGTTTTGTTTGATATATAAAAAGTGTTTATAAAAAAAATGTGTTAGATTTAGTTTTTATTTGATATATCCAATAAAAGGCTGTAAATATATCTTGCTCTTCATTTCAGGTTGCCAAAGTAGAAATTCAAAAGGAACAAGTGCTTGCCAAAAATAAACTGCTTTGCTTTGCTAAAAAAATCGCTGCAAAAAAAAAAATTGCTAAATAATCTGCACGCTCTGATATCGTGCACTTTTCTCTTATTTTTATTGCATTGTTGGTTGCTTGCATTTGTATTTATACAAAAAAAAATCAAGAATCCAAAAATTCAAAAACAAATATCATTTTAGTTGCATTGCAAATTCTACAATCTGTTTTGCATTCATCTCATTTTGTGTTATTTTCTAAAGGCAATACCCAAATTCATATAAGGTGAGGGATTTCATCACCTTTTCATTAGCCCACAAAATCATTTCGTCGTAGAATTTGACTAATAATAATAGTTAGACGTTGGACCTAAGGGTTTCATGAGCTCACTTAGGGCTTAATTGTATCTTCACAATTGTTTTCTTTGAATAATTTTATTTCTTGGTGTCTAGGCTACGACAGAGTAATAAACAGTTACAAAAATTATGCTGATTCGTAAATATTATATTGGTTGTTCCTCTGAAGGTACTTAAACCTTCGGCTACATTGCTACGGTGATTCATGGTGCACCGATAACCCCTACCCGTTACTTGACTGAGAAATATTTTTGTTGACTTAAGACAAAGTGTGATTATATAATTTTGGGTTAGGAGCTATTAAGGACAGAAAATTGTAGTTAAGTCCTTTACATTCATTTAGTTGCATTAGTTCATGCATATTTAAAAAAATCCAAAAATCCAAAAAAAATTTATAAATTTTACTTAACTTGGTTTTTTTAATCCAAACAAAAAATCCTTTTTTCCTTTCGTTTGAAAATTTTCAATCAAAAACAAAAATCCAAAAAAATATATAAAATCTTTTCAAAAAGGAAAAAAAATTACAAAAACAAAAACATATAAAAAAAATTTGAAAAAACCAAAAAAAAAAAAAATCAAACTTTTCTTTTGAAAATAAATCTCACTTGCTAAATAGTTTACTTCCTTGTTATAAAAAACAAAAACAATTTTTCAAATCTTCTTCCATTCACTAAACTCGATTCTTACTTCTTTCTCTTCTCGACTTTCACTTGTGCATGAGTACTTGGACTCATGGCAAAACAACAAATCGTTGGACTCGCGACTCAACAACTAACCGGTTTAACTTGAATAGACGATCCTTCCGAAATGGCAAACGAAAACGCCCCTCTATCTCTTATGGATAGAATCTTTCCCAATAGAGTTTCTATTCCATCTTGCATCACGCTACTCTCCCCCACGGGTAACCATTTCAAAATTCACTCGAACCATATTGCCACACTTTCGAAATTTGGCAATTTCGAGCAGATGACTCATACATCTTTTTGACTAAATTCGAACAAGTTTGTGCTACCATTAAACTCCAACAACTTTCCGATGACGGAATAAAACTTCGATTAATCTCATTCTCTCTTACGGATTATGCTGAAAAATGATTGTACAGCTTACCATCGAACTCGATTAAAAAATGGGAAGAAATTGTAAAAGCTTTCTTCAAAAAATTCTACCCCTTGGAAAAAATAAGTAGAATTCAAAACGAAATTGTAAATTTTCATCAATTCAAGGGAGAACCATTTGAAAAATATTTTGAAAGATTCAAAGAGGTTTTGATATAATGTCCATACCATAACTTTGAAAATGGACGATTTTCCAAATCTTATACGATGGGCTCGAAAACAGCTCACGGACAATGCTCGAATCAATGTGCCAAGGCAACTTTCTTGCCCAACATCACGACGATGTTTGGCAATTTCTCGAAAACCTCGCTGAAAAGTCGTCCCGATAGGAACGTTCGAACGAAAAATCAATTTACTCACGATCGAGTGCAAACTCCATAGGATCTTCTTTTCCTTTGGAGCCTAAGATTGACGCAATGATTAAGAAATTTTATAACGTTTACTCATCGAGCCAAATGAACCAAGCTTCCCAATCAATGTGTTATAAATGCAAGGATCCTAATCATATAGCCGATCGGTGTCTCAATTCTGTCGAACAAATCAATGCTTTCAATAAAACCAAAAACGACCTTTTTTCTCCAACGTACAACACTGGTTGGAGAAATCATCCGAATTGTGCATGGAACCAAAACAATTCCAACACGAATACGATTCATCCCAATATTCATGCATTACAGAATAATTCTTCGAATCCTCAATTTCCGCCCAAAAATTTTCAATCAAATTTTGCGGGTCCGTCTCATAATCAACCGTAACAATCAAATTTTTAACCAAATTTTTCTCATCCTCCCCAAGATGATAAACGTTTAAGTTCTCTTGAGAAAACTCTTGAAACGTTGGCTAAAGCAACTACTCAAAACCTTCAATCAAACATCAATTTGCAAAATTTATTGACTTCATATATGCAAAACACAAACCAATCTATTGCAAAACTCGAAATGCAAATGAGCCAATTAGCCACTTCTGTAAGTGAACGCGAACGTGGAACATTCCCAAGCCAACCACTTCCAAATCCCAAAAATCAAAACGCAAATTCAAATCAAGCCCATGTTGTCTAAGATAGCAATGTCACCCAATTGAATGCTATCTAAACTCTCCATTCCAGTAAGTTGATCAATAATCAAGTCGTTGATCCAAACGATTTACGGGATACCTCTCTCAACACGTCTAAAACAACGAACGAATCTGAACAGAACGTGGAGCCAAACGTTGAATCGAATACCAATCAAAACTCTTCTTCTTCTACTCGAGTAGACCCGCCTACCGAGTATCATGTTCCATTTCTACATCGTCTTCAACCAAAGAAACACTCGTACCAAATGGAAAAGATGTTGTAAATTTTTAAACAAGTGAAATTGAACATCCCTCTTCTTGACATCGTTCAGCAATTCCCCACTTACGCGAAATTTCTTAAGGACTTGTATACCCAAAAGCGACATGCTCAAGTGCCCAAACAAGTCTTCTTAGCCGCCAGTTTGAGTGAAGTCTTGTCTCAATCCATGCTCATTAAATACAAAGATCCTGGCTGCCCTACGATTTCGTGTACAATTGGAGACAAGACGGCTAAAAAATGTTTGATAGACTTAGGCGCTAGTGTCAATTTGATTTCATACTCCGTGTATGAACAATTAGGCTTAGTGAGTTCAAACGCACAAAAGTCACGCTTCAATTCGTTGATCATTCCATTAAGAAGTCCGTGAAAGAAATCGTAGACATTCTCATTCGAGTAGGGCAATTCATATTCCCCGTTGATTTTATCGTTCTCGAAACGCAACCCATGACAAACCCTGTGAGTCAAATCCCTTTGATTTTAGGCTGACCATTCTTAGCCACCTCAAGTGCCTTAATCAATTGTCGTAACAGTTCGATGAAAATCTCTTTTGGAAACATGATTTTGGATCTTAATATTCTCAATCTTGAAAGCCAATCGAATGAACCTCATGAACAAACGTTTAAAGTTAGTGTCATTCACGTAAACTTTGAAAACGAAACATTTGATCTTAATGGTGAACGCGAGGCCGAGTACGAAAAATTGTTTCACGAAATTCCCAACGAGATTGAATACACTCTTCCCTTTGAATCGCTTCAAGTTGAGTCTGAATCTCAACCTAACTCTTTGATCGAAAAACTCCGGAAGTTGGACCTCAAACCACTTCCCGATCACCTTAAGTACGCATACTTAGGTTGTAACGCCCCACCTTTTCGCATGCTTTAAATCGACACACGTGCCAATTCAAACCATACGGAAGGACGGATTGTTATGGGGTAAATAAGAAAAGCAGAGAAGAAAAAAACAAAACAGAATCTTGCAGCGGAACGATAAAATATAATAATCAATATATAGTTCATAAAGCTGTTTTACAAATAAACTGATTTTTCTTTATACAATAAATATCAGAGTTCACATACCAAAGGATAATAACAATGCAGCGGAATAAAATGGTGTAGTGGAATAATATAGTAGATAATAGTAATATAAATCTTCGTCCTCGTCCTCCAAAGCTAAAGTCTTCGAATCCTGAAATACTCAAGCTGACCCGAGCGAATTGAAAAGACAAAACACTCGAGTCAGAACTAAAAGATCTTATGTAAGTTAAATCAACAAATATATATGAGTGCAGTAACTTAAGAGAAGCTCGGGGTTCACATCTCCTAAGGATCCATTAAACTATTTACTATGTAGTATATTTCGCTATTATAATAGTGTCTAATTGTAAAATAAACTTAGTTTTTTCTTAGCATTAAGGGGTTACCTATATAGCCCTTAACACGTAATAGTCCCAGTAGTCCATCTAATATCATAGTCCCTCCTGATCGGAAAGCCACCGGAGGATACCACACGGGCTACGGGAGAAAACCAAACTCGTACAAGGCGCAATAGGGTAGGTGATACGGCACAACTAGGCAATGCTAGGGTAGATATTCCAATTACGCATCCAGGCTGGTGGTAACGCGTAGCAGCTACTACCGCCCATCTCGAACAACACCCCTAAAAACAAAAATCAAAAGTGGCCACCGAATCAAATCAAAATGTCAGAGTATAATATCGAAGGAGTGCGTCCGATAAGAGGAATGACCTCATTGGCCCGAGAATTGCTCCTGTTTTAGCCACCTTATGCCAACTCATGGGAGTCGGGTCCACGTATTTACCTCAAAGGAAACGCCGCCGCCATGCTACTTCATTCCGGAATCTCCACCGCGTACATGGTTGTTAAAGTGGTTTTCGGAGTTGGCAGAGAGTATAGCAACTTCCGATCCCGGTCTCTTCAACAACCACTCGTTATTATAACACCGCGGTTATTTCAAAACAATTTATACTTTAAAACCACAATATAATATCCCTTTCAAAACCATATAAATACGATATCATTTATATTTTTAAAACCCCAAATCGATATGATATCATTTTTATTTTAAATATATCCTTTTTTGAAACAATAACATTTTCAAAGTTATAATATTTCGAAATCAAAACTTGAAGTATAGCCTTTCATAACATAAACTTTGAATTTCATAACTTTGAAACATACTACACCACTTAAATGGTTTAAATATTAAATTACTTTATAAAATAAAATAGCTTCTTTGATTTCACAAATAAATTCCAAATACCGATTTGAACCTCCCGATAAAACATTTCAATTCATATATTTCAAAGCTTTAAATATTACACCATTTCAAAACTAATTCTTTGAAAATTTCATATATATCAATTTCAACTACTATTATTTAGATTTGAAATGTTTACTTAATAAATCAAATATCATTTTAGTAGCATCTTTAGACTTCAACTAACTGGATATTCTTTTAATTCAATTAACTTGATAATATTCATTTAAATCAATTTGATATTCATTTAAATTCTCTAAACAAAAATCAAGTTATAAAATCATGTCTTTTAAATCTCAATTTATTTACATTTCAAATCAAATTTCTCGAAGATAATTCTTAAATCTTAAATTCAAATCAAATTCACATTTATCTTCCAAATCTAAATTTATTTAAATCATTATAACCTCTATATAAAAATATGATTTAAATACTTAACCGTATTTATTTTAATAAATCAAACTCCATTTTTCTACTTATTATCATTAAACAGATTTACACATAGCTTACATACATGAATTTAACTATATATAAAATATTTTATTCAAAAATAATCAATATTTATTTAAACCGTATAATTCTATCCAAAACCATAGAAAAATCATTTCAAAATATTTTTATATATAGACCGCGTTGCCTGCATATAATTTTCTATCCTATGGTCAAGTGATACGGATATCTATTATTTCAATCCGTAATTTAAAATAAAAATTACGGTTATCTATCATTTCAAACTGCAATCCCGAATGAAATGAAAATGCATAATAACTTGCAGTTTATAACAATATAAAATACAGCATACATTCACCCAATATCAACCATCAACCATTTACCACAATCATCATCTAATTCAAACAATAGCATCAATATAGACGGATAATAAACAACACGTATCAACTAGCAGTTTATATTCAATAATAAATTAAATAAGTGTTTAACTGGTAGTTTATATGCAATGAATAATTAAATAATAATTTAATTAAATAAATGCAATTTAACTGAGACCATGATTAAAATATGACAAACAGTCATAAATAAATTTTAAATCATACCATAAAATAATTTAACAAACATAAGAAATTTTAGAAGTTGTGAGTGGGTTAAAACACTCACCTTTTGAATTTAAATCGAATTTAAATTCAATTTAAACCCAAAAATTTGACGATCTCGGAATCCGTCCAAACTAGCGCCAAAATGTCTGGATTTTATTACGATCCTAACAAAAAAAATCGCGCATGAAACGGACTTCGTATGCAAAAAATTTATCAGTTAGAGTAATTTAAAATTAAATTTAAATTAAACAAAATAGATAACCTTACTCATCACTGCCACGTCACTTCGTCACTGAAAAATATGCACGCACAGGAAAACACGGTTCGAACTCAAATCTGCAAAAACCCTAACAACGCCTTTGACTTCTCGAAGCCGCCTCCCCACATCACTGTCGCACCCCCTAACTTCGCCGAGCCCCTAGCCTTCGCCGCCGCACCCCCGGAACCCCCCCATGGCCGCCGCGATCGGCCCCACTCTCGAAAATCACACAGCCGCCAACCCTATGTCGAAACCCAAATTCGAAAATCCACCTCGATCTAACCGTCGACTCGACCTACAAACCACATAGATCGACTCCCCTCAGTCCCCTCTACAAAACCCAGAAACGGTTCGTCGATCCGTCGAGTTTGATTTCGACGTGATGAACGGTCGAGACTTCTTCGATTTTTACCGGTGAAACGACAATCCAAAAAGAAAAACGAATTTCACCAAAAGATTACGCACTTCGAGAGCTTCAACATATATTTTTTTGAATTTTTCTGAGGAGTTTAGATTTTTAAATTGATTTTTGATTTGAAATTTGAATTGGATAAATTAGGGTTTACAGCCATTGAGGAAGAGGAGCACAAAATTTTCTGTACGTATAGAAATGAGGAATGGAGGCTGCTAGGGTTTATAACTGGATATTTATAGGCAAAGTTGAAATAGGATGGATGGGATAAGATAAATGTACGCGCTAACTACAAGGTGGCCCAAAAAGCCCGTTCTGACTCCGGAACGAAATAGGGTCAACCCATATATCAAAAAATGTGTTTTAAAATATTCTAAACGCAATGGAAAAGGTTTCAAGTTCAAATTGCATCGTATGAAGAAGTTATGCTCAAATCAGTATTTTTCAAATTGATTTCAATTTCATTAATTTCAAGGCGTTTCGAGTCCGTACGATCAAACGACAAATCCGATCGCTACGAAACTTGAAACCATACAGTAATTCACCGTTACAGATCCGATGAAACTGGTTTCGTCGAAATCCGAGTCAGTGGCCAAAATGGCTATTTTTCCATTAATTAACTAAATCAAATTTTCAATTTTATTTGGATAATTGACAAATTTCATCTTTTTTTATTTCTTAATCATTCACAAAATTTTAAACAAGTTCAGATGTCAAATTTAAAGTTGATTAATTTATAAATTTCTGTACTAACCTTAATTTTATTGAATTCAGGATTTATAAGAGAATTCCCAAATAATTCCATATAATTATATAAATTAACAATTACTCCATTCATTATTGTCAAACGGAGGAAATTAACCTTTGGTCATGGTTTATTACATTATTATCCTCAAATTTCATCTTAATTTCAATAACGTAATATTTAAACGCTTAATTTCATTTAATTTGCAATAACTTCAATTATTGAATTTTATACTTCAATTAAATTAATAAATTTCGCTTTCTATAGTTTAAATCAACCAATAGTCATACTATAGATGGATTAAGCATTTGATTCAAAACTGTTAGATAAATTTTCTCATATACCATCTTCTTTTCAAATAACATAAAATTTAATTCCAACTCTATTTATTTGCAATAAATCCAATTATTTAATTTTAAATTCCAATAAATCAATAAATCCTGCCTTCCATTCCTTTAATTCAACTAATTATCATATTACGAATAAAATTTATGTTACTTCCAACTATTTCTTTAATTTATCTTAATTTCAAATAATATAGTAATTAATTTCATTCACAATAAATTCAATTAATTATAATTTATTTCAATAAATAAACTTGATTTAACTTCAAATCCTTTTTATCTAATCAATAATTATTCAATAAACAAAGGTAACCTTTGTTTACCCTATTATACATTAGTAAGTTCAAATTTTCATCTTTCCTTCGTACTAACTACCCTATTTTCATTTTATTACATTTCTACCAATATACACGCTAATTACGTTTTACATTATAAATAAATTCATTTACTTGGGTTCATACTTTACATTATATCGATTACTACACTATGCATAAATTTACAATTCCAATTATTCTATTATTACATTTACACCTTCCGTTATTATATTAATAATCACTAAAGTAAAGTTTATTACCAACATTAAATATTATAATTACTTAACGGACATTGATTTTATAAATTTACAAATTTTTACGTATTCTTCATCAGTTAACATAATTTTGAATTCATTTATACATTATAAGGTTTTTATTTCTATCTAAATTTAATTACAAAATCTCATTAATTTAACCAAATTTATTTACCAAAATTTACGGGTCGTTACATAGGTGAAGACGAAATGTTGTCCGTCATCATTTCTAACAATCTTTCTCTTGACCAAGAAGCTTCTCTTCTCTATTATTTCGAAAAATAAGGAAGCGATTGGATGTTCGATTTCCGATATAAAGGTAATTAGTCCCGCTCTTGTTCAACATCGCATCCATTTAATTGACGATGCCAAGCCTGTTCGTGACGCACAAAGAAGGCTTAATCCAAAAATGAAAGAGACGGTGCGTGATGAAATTCTTAAACTTCTAGACAACGGAATCATTTACCTAACCACTGATAGTTCGTGGGTTAGTCCAATTCACGTTGTACTGAAAAAGTCTGGGCTAACCATTGTCAAAAACGACTCAAACGAACTTATTCCCGCTCATACTCAAACAGGTTGGCGTGTTTGCATTGACTATCAAAAACTAAATGCCGCAACACATAAAGATCACTTTCCTCTTCCTTTCATTGACCAAATGCTCGAACAATTAGCTGGCCATGAATTCTACTGCTTCCTCGATGGTTATTCCGGCTATAACCAAATTCCAATCGCTCCCGAAGATCAAGAGAAAACAACTTTCACATGCCATTCGTTACCTTTGGTTATCGATGTATGCAATTCGGACTTTGTAATGCTCCTACGACTTTACAACGATGCATGGTTGGAATCTTTCTTATTTTCAAAACCCCGGAACTTAAGTTCTAAAATTTCCAATTTGATTTATTTTATTTTCAGTCTCATTTCAACTTATTATTTATAAATTTTGTTACCTAACAACCAATATATTGCAACCAAATATAATCTTATAAAAAAAATTACCTTATATATATAGAAAATATAATAGGCAAAATTATTTCATTCACCTATATTAAAACCAAATATTATGTCGGTCTGTCCTCTTAAGTGTTTAGAAATCCCTATTGATGTCATAGTGTCCCATGCATCAACCAGAATTTATAAATACAAAACGGAACAGATTAACACAATATTAAAACCTTTATATAATACTAACAAATACGCTCTCTCATATATATACACTCAGTGACTCATCAAAGGGTATTACTACCCTATTAGTAAAGAGTCAACCCCACAAAGTTAAGGTTTATCGCTAAACCAAAGCTTTGATACCAGATGTAACATCCCGCCTTTTCACACGCTTTAAATCGACACACATGCCAATTCAAACCATACGGAAGGGCGGATTGTTATGGGGTAAATAAGAAAAAGCAGAGAAAGAAAAAGAACAAAACAGAATCTTGCAGCGGAATGATAAAATATAATAATCAAATATACGGTTCATGAAGCTGTTTTACAAAATATTCGATTATACTTATACAATACATATCAGAGTTGCACATACCAACGAATAATAATTTATGCAACGGAAGTAAATAGTGTAGTGGAATAATATAGTAGATAATAGTACTACAAATCTTCGTCTTCGTCCTCCAGAATAAAATCATCGATCCTGAAATGCTCGGACCGACCCGAGCGAATTGGAAAGGACAAAACACTCGAGTCAGAACTAAAATATCTTATGTAAGTTAAATCATATAAAATAAATATGAGTGTAACGGCGTCGGAGATGTTTACGGGGTTTGACATCTCCTATCCAGTGTCTAACATGAGTGCAGTAACTTAAGAAATGCTCGGGATTCATATCTCCTAAGGATCCGTTAAACTATTTACTATGTAGCAATATTTCGCTATTATAATAATGTCTATTATAAAATAAACTTACTTTTAAATAGCATTAAGGAGTTACCCAATCTCCCCCTCAACACAATAATAGTCCCAGTAGTCCATCCAATATCATAGTCCCTCCTGATCGGGAAGCCACCAGAGGATACCACACGGGCTACGGGAGAAAACCAAACTCGTACAAGGCGCGATAGGGTAGGTGACACGGCACAACTAGGCAATGCCAGGGTAGATATACCAATTACGCATCCGGGCTGGTGGTAACGCGTAGCAGCTACTACCGCCCACCTCGAACAACACCCTCAAAATCAAAAATAAAAAGTGGCCACCGAATCAAATCCAAATGTCAGAGTATAATATTGAAGGAGTGCGTCCGATCAGAGGAATGACCTCATTGGCCCGAGAATCGATCCTATTTTAGCCACCTGCCAACTCACGGGAGTCGGGTCCACGTATTTATCTCAAAGGAAACGCCGCCACCATCCTACTTCATTCTGTAATCTCCTCCGCATACATGGTTGTTAAAGTGGTTTTCGGAGTTGGTAGAGAGTATGACAACTTCCAATTCCGGTCTCTTCAACAACCAAACGTTATTATAACACCGCGGTCAATTTAAAATAATTATACTTCAAAACCAGAATAAATATTTCATTTCAAAACCATTAAAATACGATATCATTTTCGTTTTAAAACCCAAATCAATATATTTCAAATATATCCTTTTTCTAAAATCATAGCACATTCAAATCTATATACCTTGAAACCCATAGCTTTGAAGCATAACTTCAATTACTTAAATGGTTTAAATATTAAATTGCTTTATAAAATAAAATAGCTTCTTTAATTTCATAAATAAATTCCAAATTCAAATTTGAACCTCCAAATAAACCATTTCAAATTTACGCATATTTTAAAGCTTTAAATATTCCACCATTTCAAAACTAATTCTTTGATAATTCCATATATATCAAATTCAATTGCTATTATTTAGATTTGAAACGTTTACTTAATAAATCCCCTATAATTTAAGTAAAACTTTTAACTTCAAACAGCTGGATATTCTTTCAATTTATTTAACTTGACAAATTCATTTATCTCAACTTTATATTTATTTAAATTACTTTAAACCAAATCAAGTTATAAGAATCATATCCATTTAAAATCGCCATTTTTATTTAAATTCCAGATCAAAATTTATTCAAGTACAATTCTTAAATTATTCAATTTAAACTAATTTCATATGTATCTCCCAACTTAAATTTCATTTAAGTCGATTAAAAACTCTATACATATATACAATATCTCAAATAGGTACTAAACCATAGAATATAAAACAATCAAACTCCATTATTAAACTCATTTTTATTAATCAATTTTTATACATAGCTTAAATTCAAGGATTTACCTATATATATATAAAATAATATTTATATAACATCAAATTTTAATATTTATTAAACCGTATATTCCTTTCCAAAACCATAGAAAATCATTTCAAAATATTATATATATAGACCGCGGTGTCTGTATATAATTTTCTACCCTATGGTCAAGTGATACAGATATTTATCATTTCAATCCGTAATTTAAAAATAACTTGTAATCCCGAATGAAATGAAAATGCATAATAACTTGCAGTTTATAACAATATAAAATACCGCATCCATTCATCCAATATCAACCATCAACCATTTATCACAATCACCATCCAATTCAAACAATAGCATCAATATAGAACGAATAATAAATAACAGGTATTAACTAGCAGTTTATATTCAATAATAAATTAAATAACTGTTTAACTGGAAGTTTATATGCAATGAATAATTAAATAACAATTTAAATAAATAAATGCAATTTAACTGAGAGGATGATTAAAAATATGCCAAACAGTTATAAATAAATTTCTAATCACACCATAGATTAATTTAACAAACATAATAAATTTAGAAGTTGTGAGTGGGTTAAAACACTCACCTTTTGAATTTAAATCCAATTTGAACCCAAAAATCAAACAGCCTCAGAATCCATCCAAACCAGTGCAAAAATGTCCGGAATCCCAATATGAACCTAGCAGAGAAAACCGCGCGTGAAATGGAGATCGTATGTGAGAGTTATGCGAATTAGATCGTTTGAAACAAAATTAAATTAAAAAAAAACTCACCCAACTAAATCATGCCACGTCAATCTCCTCTCGTTCCAAAATCAACTCACGTAAAACATAGTGCGAACCCTAGCCGTTCGAACACCTTCAGAGCCGCCACTTTCAAATGAGAAACGCGCCACCTACGCCTCCCATCTCCACGACCTGAGCACCTCCCCACGACCTCCGACCCAGGGCGCACCCATGGCCTCGATTACGCCTCCTCCGGTCGCGATTTTGCACCGCCGCCGCCACCTTATTTTAACCCTAATTGAATTTTATCGATCGATCTAGCCGTAAACTCACCCAATAAATTGCATCGTTGAACTCCTCTCGCGAATCTCCACAACCCAGCAACTTCGATTTGTCGATCAGGCAAAGTTGATCGACGATCAACGAACGACCGAGACTAGATTGGGAAATTCTGGACAAATGGTGTATCGATTTGAAAAACGAATCATGCCAGAAGTTTATGCTCTTCGAGATCTTCAATATATATATTTTTCAGATTTTTCTGAGGACTTTGAAATTAATGCTTTGTATTTGATTTGCAATTTGATATGGAAATATAGAATTTTGGGTGCCATTGAAGTGAGGAGGTGAATAGAACGTATAGAAATGAGGAACAGAGGCTGCAAGGGGTTTATAGCAGAATATATATAGACGATGTTGAAAAAAGAATGGACCGGACCAAATGGATGTACGCTCTAGACGATATATGGCTCGAAAAGCCCGTTTCGACTTCGGAACGAAATTGGGTCAATCCATATATCAAAATAAATGTTTTAAAATATTTTAAACACGATGGAACAAGCTTCAAGTTCAAATTCCATCGTATGAAGAAGTTATGCCAAAATCAATATTTATCAAATTGATTTCAATTTCGTTTATTTCAAGGCGTTTCGAGTCTGTACGATCAAACGACAAGCCCGATCGCTGTGAAACTTGAAATCCTACAGTATTTCACCGTTACGAATCTGATGAAACTAGTTTCGTCGAAATCCGAGTCAGTGGCCAAAATGACTATTTTTATATTAATTAAATAAAAAAATTAGTCAATTTAATCAAATTTCAATTCGATAATTACCAATTCTTATCATTTCAAATTTTCTAATCATTTACAATGATTTAAACCAAATTAAAAGTCAATTTAAAGTTGATTAACTTATCGATTTCAGTATTTTCCCCAATTCCATTCAAATTTAGAAATTATAAATTTAATTTCCAAAATTTCTATTAAATTAAATTAACAAATCATTATTCCATTCATTATTGTCAAATAGATGGATTTAACATTGGATTCAAAGCTATTACATTAATATTCTCATATTTCATCTAAATTCCCATTTTAAATATTAAATCCATTTAATTTCAATTAAATCCTTTTATTAAATTTTAAATTCCAATAAATTCATAAAGCTTTATTCCATTTCTATTTTCATCTTTATTTCAATTGCATAAGATTTTATTCCAATTTTACTGTATTTGCCAAATACGTACATTAATTATTATTTATAATCTCCATTAATTATTTACTTGGTTTTATACTTTAAATTCATTCAAATAAATCAATAAATCTTGATTTATAATCTTTACCTCAAGCAATAGTTATATTATAAATGGAATTGTCATTATTTTCAAAAATTACTTAAATTAACGTTAACGTAAAATTTTGTTTATATTTATTGCAATTGATTATGAGTTATAGTTTAATATACTTGTCTAAAAGGTTAACTTACAATACTTGTTACCCTTTAACGTTTATGTCACTCATAAGCTATTATTAACAACCAAATGTTGAAATTTGATTTAGACCAAATCAATGCATTACATGAATGGGTAAATGATTAAAGTTTTACACTATTGCCCATTTTTCTTTATTTTTATTAATGACTATGTTTCAAATGTGAAATCTTATTAATTACACACATAAATTAAGGTTTTAAAAACCAAACCTTAGTTCCATTTTTTTTTCCAATTTATTACTTATGAAAAAATTCCCGTTTCTATTTATTTATTACATACCTACCTTCAGCCCTTGCATTAATTCTCATAAACATTACATTAATGATATCCAAATTTTGACTTAATAAACCGATTTGTTACAACTTTACTTACATTAACACTATTTCCCTTATTTTGGTTATTATTTCATACGTAGATCACAAGTTTACATTTCTTTATACTATCTTATGAAACAAAATATATTTCTAATACTTTATTACATTTATTGGAATTAAATTTTCAAATCTACTAGATACAAAAAATTGTGACCTTGCAGTTATTTCAATTAATTGGGATTGTGCTAAATTAATTATTTATAAACTTACATTAACATAATTGCATTAATTTACATTCGGTTACAAATAAATCAATATATTATTTCACCCATAAATACAATAATTGCATTTGTTCTTATTATATTCCATTTATAGCTAAGTCATAATATTTGAATTTTAATTAAATTGTAATGTTCATTCAAGTTCATTAAACATTAACTTGCATTAACACGTTTCCTTAATTTAAAATCAAATACCGTTAACAATATTTTATTACATTAACCAATTTAATTCTTTCTTTTATTTCTCATATACAATTACATCTGGGTATAATCTTTTCACTACTTTCATTCATTAGAATTCTATTCAAATTTCAATTTCTTGCAATAACTCATTTATTATAAATTTGCATACCAATAAATTAGGTTCCAATAAATAGGATTTATCCAATTCAACCTTTTTAATTAAGTCTATTTTAATCAATATAATATTTCATAGGTTAATTCTTAACATTTACTTCATTACAAATTATAACAATTATATTTCTTTATAAATTTAATTCCAACATCTTGTTAATATGACAAATTTAATAAACGAAATTCATGGGTCGTTACGCTCTCCCCTGCTCAAAACTTTTCGAAAAGGAAAAGAAAGGAAAAGAAGAATTAAGAAATCAATATATCTTATTTAAATATTAAATTTATAAACAAATGAATTTTACAAAATTAATTAATTTAAATAAAATACACCAATTTATAACCATTACATCTTTTTATACTCAAATTAATAAAGTTTGGAAAACATTTTCAAAATATTTTCTGAGTCCAAAATTTTACGTAGAATTTCGGCAGAGTCTCCTTTATACGGAGAGGCTCGGGAGAAAATATAATATCAGATATAAAAAAATATCACATAAATATCCAAAATATTATATTTCAACACGGAAAAATATATAAAATAGCGATATAAAATGAAATCCGAAAACGTACCTATTTGTCGGGCAATAACGCTTATATTATGAAACCAAATGCAGTAGTGATTGCTTCCATAACCTGTATTTCACTTATATCTAAAAGAGTTAATAATTATATAAAATGAAATATTTAAGATGTTTTAATCACAACCAACCAAACCAATACAACAACAACCAATTACAACAACAGCATACAACCATCACATAGAATCAATATAAATCAATCATTCATTCATATCAAACAAAACAAATAGTTGTTCGGGTTCAAAACTATAAATTGTGCAGAATAAAGAATAAATTACTAAGTGCATCATTTACTCAACAGTCCTGGATGAAACTAAATAGATTATTCCTACATCCAAATATTTTAAAGTATCCTTACCCAAACAACCATAAACCAAAACAACAACAAATCCAAACAAAAATTTAGTTCAAATTAAACAAATTTTCGCTTCCATTATAACTTAAGTTTATAACAATTACAACATCAATTCTTATAATTAAAAGCAATTTATTGAACACTTCGTTACATACTTTTGCTTGTACAATTTCCATTACCCTTTCTTATTAAACATTTCAACTTTTAATATTTGGTAAGTTATATATATGCTGTTAAAGAATGTAATTGAAATCATACAAGTTTATCTTATTTCATTTAATTAATTAGATGTTCAAAAATTTTATCTTTTGTCTTATAAATTATAATTTCAACTTTCTATTAATCTCATTTATAACTTAGTATTGCATTTCTTATTCCATTTAGAGGTTTCATTACTAGTTGAATTCCGTTTCACTACACTAACTAAAACTATTAATTAATTGGAAACTTAAGATATAAATACCAGGTTAAATTTCAAATCATTTTAAAATAACGGATAAATATATACTTATAATTTATATATCCAATTATATTTTAAATAATTAAAATTCCTATTTGTTTATCAAAATAAAACTACAGCAAACTACTATAGTGGCCTTCCTACTTCGAAACTCGAAAATGAATGTCGATGATGCGTGCACTCATCACCAAAATTATTTTCCAGCGACAGAGAAGGAAGTACATAACTTATTTCTTTTTCCAAATTTCTTTTAAAAAATTTCTTTCAAGTTATATTGAAATATTTATATCAGAAAATACTTCTAAAATATTATTACTATATTCCAAAATCATTGAAAGAAATTTTCAAAACCCTGGAACTTAAGTTCTAAAATTTTCAATTTGATTTATTTTGTTTTCAGTCTAATTTCAACTTATTATTTATAAATTTCATTACCTAACAACCAATATATTGCAACCAAATATAATCTTATAAAAAATTTATCTTATATTTTTAGAAAATATAACAGGCAAAATTATTTCATTCACCTATATTAAAACCAAATATTATGTCGGTCTGTCCTATTAAGTGTTTAGAAATCCCTATTGATGTCATAGCGTCCCATGCATCAACCAGAATTTATAGCGTCCCATGCATCAACCAGAATTTATAAATACAAAACGGAACAGATTAACACAATATTAAAACCTTTATATAACACTAACAAATATGCTCTCTCATATATATACACTCAGTGACTCATCATAGGGTATTACTACCCTATTAGTAAAGAGTCAACCCCACAAAGTTAAGGTTTATCGCTAAACCAAAGCTCTGATACCAGATGTAACATCCCGCCTTTTCACATGCTTTAAATCGACACACATGCCAATTAAAACCATATGTAAGGAAGGATTGTTATGGGGTAAATAAGAAAAAGCAGAGAAAGAAAAAGAACAAAGCAGAATCTTACAGCGGAATGATAAATATAGTAATCAAATATACAGTTCATGAAGCTGTTTTACAAAATATTCGATTATACTTATACAATACATATCAGAGTTGCACATACCAACGAATAATAATTTATGCAGCGAAATTAAATAGTGTAGTGGAATAATATAGAAGATAATAGTACTACAAATCTTCGTCTTCGTCCTCCAGAATAAAATCATCGATCCTGAAATGCTCGGACTGACCTGAGCGAATTTAAAAACATAAAACACTCGAGTCAGAACTAAAAGATCTTATGTAAGTTAAATCATATGAAATAAATATGAGTGTAAAGGCGTCGGAGATGTTTACGGGGTTTGACATCTTCTATCCAGTGTCTAACGTGAGTGCAGTAACTTAAGAGATGCCCGGGATTCACATCTCCTAAGGATCCGTTAAACTATTTACTATGTAGCAATATTTCGCTATTATAATAATGTTTATTATAAAATAAACTTACTTTTAAATAGCGTTAGGGAGTTATCCGATCTCTCCCTTAACACAATAATAGTCCCAGTAGTCCATCCAATATCATAGCCCCTCCTGATCGGGAAGCCACCAGAGGATACTACACGGGCTACGGGAGAAAACCAAACTCGTACAAGGCACGATAGGGTAGGTGACACGGCACAACTAGGCAATTCCAGGGTAGATATACCAATTATCCATTCGGGATGGTGGTAACGCGGAGCAGCTACTACCGCCCACCTCGAACAACACCCCCAAAATCAAAAATCAAAAGTGGCCACCGAATCAAATCCAAATGTCAGAGTATAATATCGAAGGAGTGCGTCCGATCAGAGGAATGACCTCATTGGCCCGAGAATTGCTCCTGTTTTAGCCACCTTATGCCAACTCACGAGAGTCGGGTCCATGTATTTACCTCAAAGGAAACACCGCCACCATCCTACTTCATTCTGTAATCTCCTCCGCGTACACGGTTGTTAAAGTGGTTTTCGGAGTTGGCAGAGAGTATGACAACTTCCGATCCCGGTCTCTTCAACAACCAAACGTTATTATAACACCGCGGTCAATTTAAAATAATTATACTTCAAAACCAGAATAAATATTTCATTTCAAAACCATTAAAATACGATCTCATTTTCGTTTTAAAACCCAAATCAATATGATATCATTTTTATTTCAAATATATCATTTTTCTAAAATCAAAGCACTTTCAAATCTATATACCTTGAAACCCATAGCTTTGAAACATAACTTCAACTACTTAAATGGTTTAAATATTAAATTACTTTATAAAATAAAATAGCTTCTTTAATTTCATAAATAAATTCCAAATTCAAATTTGAACCTCCAAATAAACCATTTCAAATTTCCATATATTTCAAAGCTTTAAATATTCCACCATTTCAAAACTAATTTTTTGATAATTCCATATATATCAAATTCAATTGCTATTATTTAGATTTGAAACATTTACTTAATAAATCCCCTATAATTTAAGTAAAACTTTTAACTTCAAACAGCTGGATATTCTTTCAATTTATTTAACTTGATAAATTTATTTATCTCAACTTTATATTCATTTAAATTACTTTAAACCAAATCAAGTTATAAGAATCATATCCATTTAAAATCTCCATTTTTATTTAAATTCCAGATCAAAATTTATTCATGTACAATTCTTAAATAATTCAATTTAAACCAGATTCATATTTATCTCCCAACATAAACTTCATTTAAGTCAATTAAAAACTCTCTATATATAAAATATCTCAAATAGGTACTAAACCATAGAATATAAAACAATCAAACTCCATTATTAAACTCATTTTTATTAATCAATTTTTATACATAGATTAAATTCAAGGATTTACCTATATATATATATATAATATTTATATAACATCAAATTTTAATATTTATTAAACCGTATATTCCTTTCCAAAACCATAGAAAATCATTTCAAAATATTATATATATATATATACACCGCAGTGTCTGTATATAATATTCTACCCTATGGTCAAGTGATATGGATATTTATCATTTTAATCCGTAATTTAAAAATAAAATACGGTTATATATCATTTCAAACGTTATCCCGAGTGAAATAAAAATGCATAATAACTTGCAGTTTATAACAATATAAAATACCGCATCCATTCATCCAATATCAACCATCAACCATTTATCACAATCACCATCTAATTCAAAACAATAGCATCAATATAGAACGAATAACAAACAACAGGTATTAACTAGCAGTCTATATTCAATAATAAATTAAATAACTGTTTAACTGGCAGTTTATATGCAATGAATAATTAAATAACAATTTAAATAAATAAATGCAATTTAACTGAGAGGATGATTAAAAATATGCCAAACAGTTATAAATAAATTTCTAATCACACCATAAATTAATTTAACAAACATAAGAAATTTAGAAGTTGTGAGTGGGTTAAAACACTCACCTTTTGAATTTAAATTGAATTTAAATCCAATTTAAATCCAAAAATCAAACAGCCTCAGAATCCATCCAAACTAGCGCCAAAATGTATGGAATCCCAATACGAACCTAGCAGAGAAAACCGTGCATGAAACGGAGATCGTATGTGAGAGCTATGCGAATTAGATCGTTTGAAACAAAATTAAATTAAAACAAAAAAAAAATAAAACTCACCCAACTAAATGATGCCACGTCAATCTCCTGTCGCTCCAGAATCAACTCACGTAAAACACAGAGCGAACCCTAGCCATTCGAACACCTTTAGAGCCGCCACTTTCAAATGAGAAACGCGCCACCTACGCCTCCCATCTCCACGACCTGAGCACCTCCCCCACGATCTCCGACCCAGGGCGCACCCATGGCCTCGAGTACGCCGCCTCCGGTCGCGATTTTGCACCGCCGCTGCCACCTTATTTTAACCCTAATTGAACTTTATCGATCGATCTAGCCATTATCTCACCCACTAAATTGCATCGTTGAACTCCTCTCGCGAATCTCCACAACCCAGCAACTTCGATTTATCGATCAGGCAAAGTTAATCGACGATCAACGAACGGCCGACTAGATTGGCAAATTTTGGACAAACAGTATATCGATTTGAAAAACGAATCACGCTAGAAGATTACGCTCTTCGAGATCTTCAATATATATATTTTCCAGATTTTTCTGAGGACTTTGAAATTTATGCTTTGTATTTGATTTGCAATTTGATCTGGAAATATAGAATTTTGGGTGTCATTGAAGTGAGGAGGTGAATAGAACGTATAGAAATGTGGAACAGAGGCTACTAGGGTTTATAGCAGGATATATATAGACGAGGTTGAAAAAATAATGGACCGGATCAAATGGATGTACGCTGTTGATGATATATGGCCCAAAAAGCCCGTTTCGACTCCGAAACGAAATTGGGTCAACCCATATATCAAAATAGATGTTTTAAAATATTTTAAACACGATGGAACAAGTTTAAAGTTCAAATTCCATCGTATGAAGAAGCTATGCTAAAATAAATATTTTTCAAATTGATTTCAATTTCGTTTATTTCAAGGCGTTTCGAGTCCGTACGATCAAACGACAAGCCCGATCGCTGCGAAACTTGAAATCCTACAATAATTCACCATTACGGATCCCATGAAACTGGTTTCATCGAAATCCGAGTCAGTGGCCAAAATGGCTATTTTTATATTAATAAATAAAAAATTAGTCAATTTAATCAAATTTCAATTTCAATTCGATAATTACCAATTCTTATCATTCCAAATTTTCTAATCATTTACAATGATTTAAACCAAATTAAAAGTCAATTTAAAGTTGATTAACTTATCGATTTCAGTATTTTCCCCAATTCCATTTAAATTTAGAAATTATAAATTTAATTTCCAAAATTTCTATTAAATTAGATTAACAAATCTTTATTCCATTCATTATTGTCAAATAGATGGATTTAACATTGGATTCAAAGCTATTACATAAATATTCTCACATTTATCTAAATTCCCATTTTAAATATTAAATCCATTTAATTTCAATTAAATCCTTTTATTAAATTTTAAATTCCAATAAATTAATAAAGCTTTATTCCATTTCTATTTTCATCTTTATTTCAATTGCATAACATTTTATTCCAATTTTACGGTATTTGCCAAATACGTACATTAATTATTATTTATATTCTCCATTAATTATTTACTTGGTTTTATACTTTAAATTCATTCAAATAAATCAATAAATCTTAATTTATAATCTTTACCTCAAACAATAGTCATATTATAAATGGAATTGTCATTATTTTCAAAAATTACTTAAATTAACGTTAACGTAAAATTTTGTTTATATTTATTGCAATTGATTATGAGTTATAATTTAATATACGTGTTTAAAAGGTTAACTTACAATACTTGTTACCCTTTAACGTTTATTTCACTCATAAGCTATTATTAACAACCAAATGTTGAAATTTGATTTAGACCAAATCAAAGCATTACATGAATGGGTAAATGATTAAAGTTTTACGCTATTGCCCATTTTTCTTTATTTGTATTAATGGCTATGTTTCAAATGTGAAATCTTATTAATTACACACATAAATTAAGGTTTTAAAAACCAAACCTTAGTTCCATTCTTTTTTTTTCCCAATTTATTACTTATGAAAAATTTTCCATTTCTATTTATTTATTACGTACCTACCTGCAGCCCTTGCATTAATTCTCATAAACATTACATTATTGATGTCCAAATTTTGATTTAGTAAACCAATTTGTTACAACTTTACTTACTTTAACACTATTTCCTTTATTTTGGTTATTATTTCATACGTAGATCACAAGTTTACATTTCTTTATGCTATCTTATGAAACAAAATACATTTCTAATACTTTATTACATTTATTGGAATTAAATATTCAAATCTACTAGATACAACAAACTATGACCTTACAGTTATTTCAATTAATTGGGATTGTGCTAATTATTTATAAACTTACATTAACATAATTGCATTAATTTACATTCGGTTACAAATAAATCAATATATTATTTCACCCATAAATACAATAATTGCATTTGTTCTTATTATATTCCATTTATAGCTAAGTCATACTATTTGAATTTTAATTAAATTGTAACGTTTATTCAAGTTCATTAAACATTAACTTGCATTAACACGTTTCCTTAATATACAATCAAATACCGTTAACAATGTTTTATTACATTAACCAATTTAATACTTTCCTTTATTTCTCATATGCAATTACATCTGGGTATAATCTTTTCACTACTTTCATTCATTAGAATTCTATCCAAATTTCAATTTCTTGCAATAACTCGTTTATTATAAATTTGCATACCAATAAATTAGGTTCCAATAAATAGGATTTATCCAATTCAACCTTTTTAATTAAGTCTATTTTAATCAATATAATATTACATAGGTTAATTCTTAACATCTACTTCATTACAAATTATAACAATTATATTTCTTTATAAATTTAATTCCAACATCTTATTAATATGACAAATTTAATTAACAAAATACACGGGTTGTTACATTGTGGCCAAGTTGAAGTTTCAAATCGACAAACAAAACAAATCTTGGAGAAAACTGTTAACAAAAATCGAAAAGATTGGTCTCAAAAATTGACCGACGCGCTTTGGGCTTACCGTACTGCTTTTAAAACTAACCTTGTGATGTCCCCATTTCGTCTAATATATGGTAAAGCTAGCCATTTACCTGCTGAAATCGAACTCAAAGCGTTGTGGACAATAAAGAACTTAAACTTTGACCTTGAGAAAGCTAGCGAAAATTGAAAAATACAACTCATCGAAGTTGAAGATTTTAGGAACGACGTGTATGAAAATGAGAAAATTTACAAAGAAAGAACCAAAGTTTTTCATGACAAGTCAACTTTAAAAAAACATTTTCGCCTAACCAATAAGTTCTTTTATATGACTCAAGACTTCATTTATTCCTTGGAAACTTAAATCAAGATGGACTGGACTATTTGTGGTTCGAACTGTTTTTCCACATGGTGCCGTAGAAATAAAAAAACCCCAGGGATGGATCGATTTTCAAAGTCAACGGTCACTGTTTGAAACCTTTCTTGGAATTGCCCATTAACCAAGAGAAGGAGCTCATGATCCTTCATGAGCCAAGCTATGTCTAGTAAGAATGTTATGTTAGTCCGTGAGATAATAGTTTTGATGACAACAACCTTAGAATAGATTATAAAATATAAATACTAGCATTATAAGTTTAGATATATATGTATATGCAGGATTTAACCATGTAGGTACTAAGAATGAAGACTCTATAGTATAGAGATTCAAGATATCAAGATAAAATATCAAGATAAAAGACTCGTAGAAAAGCACTGGCATCTTAAAATCCAATTTATTCGTGAAATGGAATCCACTTCGAGCCCGTTAAAGGGATGGAACCCTAAGTAGGATGGGACCTACGAAAAATCTAGTGGAACATTGTTTTGTATCCGCTAACTTTTATTCAAAATGATTTTTCAAAATTATATCCTGTATTCAAAATGTTTTCAAAACTTTCCTTTTAAAAGATTCAAAACCCTCGATCCTGATTTTAAATAATTTTAGCCTCAAAAACATCTTTATTTTCAAAGTCAAATTACTCCTGATTTTAAACTATCTTTTTAATAATATATTTAACTTTTAAATATTTATACTTAGATTTAAATATAAAATTATAGTTAAAATCTATATATATTATTCTTCATATTTACTTATGAATTTTAACTATAGTCAAGTATATTTATAAAGTTTAAAATAGTTTTGTAACAACCCTGCTTTAAAGAGTACCTATCAATACTAAATTATAATTAGTATTGATAGGCACCCTCCAAAGCAGGGTTTGTTACAAGTTTTTATATAAGATAAAGGTTATTTTCAAAGAAAATCAAAAACACCAAAAAAATTCTTTGGGATGTCGACATGCCTAGCATGACCATGTCGACATGGTGACAGTTTGATTCAAAAATTCAAATTTCAAAAGAAGTGTCTATTCGCCATAACTCTTCATGAATGGTCATGGCTGTTGTTCTTCTATAAATAGGGGTCAGTTTCAGCGAATTTTTAATCATAATTTTCTGATTTTCACTCCTCTTCTTCTTCCTCATTTCTTAATACATATTCTTATCATTACTCTGCCGAAAGCAACATTGAATCATACTCGATTACTTCTAGTTTGATTCTCTATCACTGTCTCTACAAGATTCTCAGTGCTATTCATAGTTATAGACTTCTTTGTAATCTATTAAGCGAGAAAAGGTGTGATTGTAGCCTTGGAAATCAATCAAAAGGGAAAAGGTGTGATTGTAGCCTTCGTAAATTAATTGGGTAAACTTGTGGCCCGGAAATCAAGTATCTCTACCCAGAGGATCGAAATTCTGGAGGGTGTACCTCGTAGCCTTGAAACCGAGGGTGTAATTGTACAATTGCTTTTGAAAGGAAATCCGTACTTGTGTTGCGGGACTGGATGTAGGGTAACTCCGAACCGGTATAAAATCCGGTGTGTTCTTTCCTGTACTGATTTTATTTTATTTCTGCATTTGTGATTGTTTCTGTGATCATATGTGTCCGTATACTGCATACATTGGTGTCTAAATTAACATAAACTCAAAAATATTTAGTAATTCTTTATTAACACTATTCACCCCCTCCCTCTAGTGTTAATCCTAGCCTTAAGAACCATAATCCACAATTTCTCACAATTGGTACCATGCTTAGACGTATAATTATTTCCTACTCTACATATTTCGTTGTATAGTTTATCAATGCAGGTAATGAAGTCCAAGAATGAGGGGGAGTAAGTTTTTGTTGATGACAAAGGGGGAGAAATATAAAATAGGGTAGTTAGGTATAGATTAAGGGGGAATTGTTAGTTTTAGGGGGAGTTATTAGAATAGAAATAATATTTTATAAATAAAGGTTGTCATCATCAAAAGGGGGAGATTGTTAGTCCGTGAGATAATGGTTTTGATGACAATAACCTTAGAATAGATTATAAAATATAAATACTAACATTATAAGTTTAGATATATATGTATATGCAGGATTTAACCATGCAGGTACTAAGAATGAAGACTGTACAATATAGAGATTCAAGATATCAAGATAAAATATCAAGATAGAAGACTCATGAGTATCGAGACTATCAAGAGTTCAAGATTTCAAGGATAAGTATTTTTTATTATTAGGAATTTTTGTTAAAACTCGTAAAAAAACATTGGCATCTTAAAATCCAATTTATTCATGGAATGGAATCCACTTCGAGCCCGTTAAAGGGATGGAACCCTAAGTAGGATGGAACCTATGAAAAATCTAGTGGAACATTTTTTTGTATCCGCTAACTTTTATTCAAAATGATTTTTCAAAATTATATCATGTTTTCAAAATACTTTCAAAACTTTCCTTTTAAAAGATTCAAAACCCTCGATCTTGATTTTAAATAATTTTAGCCTCAAAAACATCTTTATTTTCAAAGTCAAATTACTCCTGATTTTAAACTATCTTTTTAAATAATATATTTAACTTTTAAATATTTATACTTAGATTTAAATATACAATTATAGTTAAAATCTATATATATTATTCTTTGTATTTACTTATGAATTTTAACTATAGTCAATTATATTTATAAAGTTTAAAATAGTTTTTATATAAGATAAAGGTTATTTTCAAAGAAAATCAAAAACACCAAAAAATTCTTTGGGATGTCGACATGCCTAGCATGACCATGTCGACATGGTGACAGTTTGATTCAAAAATTCAAATTCAAAAGAAGTGTCTATTTGCCATAACTCTTCATGAATGGTCATGGCTGTTGTTCTTCTATAAATAGGGGTCAGTTTCAACGAATTTTTAATCATAATTTTCTGGTTTTCACTCCTCTTCTTCTTCCTCATTTCTTAATACATATTCTTATCATTACTCTGCCGAAATCAACATTGAATCATACTCGATTACTTCTAGTTTGATTCTCTATCACTATCTCTACAAGATTCTCGGTGCAATTCAGAGTTATAGAATTCTTTGTAATCTATTAAGCGAGAAAAGGTGTGATTGTAGCCTTGGAAATCAATCAAAAGGGAAAATATGTGATTGTAGCCTTGGTAAATCAATTGGGTGAACCTGTAGCCCGGAAATCAAGTATCTCTACCCAGAGGATCGAAATTCTAGAGAGTGCACCTCGTAGCCTTGAAACCGAGGGTGTAATTGTACAATTGCTTTTGAAAGGAAATCCATACTTATGTTGCGGGACTGGATGTAGGGTAACTCCAAACCAGTATAAAATCTAGTGTGTTCTTTCCTTTACTGCTTTTATTTTATTTCTACATCTGTGATTGTTTCTGTGATCATATCTGTGTCTGTATATTGCATACATTGGTGTCTAAATTAACATGAACTCAAAAAGATTTAGTAATTCTTTATTAACACTTTTCAACCCCCCTCTAGTGTTAATCCTAGCCTTAAGATCCGTAATCCGCAATTTCTCACATGTTAACCCTCTTTTGTAAATATGTACATACTTTTCCCCATGCACTCATTCATTGATTATGGGGACACAGTCAAAATTAAGTAAGGGTGGAGTCTCTTTTTATATTTTTTTTATAGTTTAATGGCATTTTTGAATTTTCATTTTCTTACTTAAAAAAAATCTTAAAATTCCTAAATCTCAAAAACATTTTCTTTTAACATTTTGATTTATTTTTGAAGAAACACTATGGGATATAAGTATAAGCTTTGGTTAATAAAATTGAAATTTTTAAAAATTTATTTGTCTTAACAAAAATAAAAATGAAGTTTGATTACAAATAACAATGGTTTAACTAGCATATAGAAAGGTTGATATGTGTTAATTATAAAGTATGTTCTAATTGAAAATCTTTGCTTAAAAAAGTGGTAAATTTAAAGTAAAGGATATAATATTTTTATCTTCTAAGTTAAATGGTGCTAAGATGATTTTGCAAAACTCTCTCTTTCTATAAAAAAATGAAAAAATAAACATTTGTATGTATGTAAATATTTTATATTAACACCAACGGTCGACAGGTGTACACTCGTTATGCTTTGTACCTTTCTCACATAAGCCCGAAAGACAGTGCATGATCGGTATATCTGGCCTCAGTTTATCTGAGCTAGGTGTATGTATATATAAATTCTTTTATTAATAATGCCTATAGTAGATAGGTGTTCACATTCATGTGTTCACTCGCCATGCTCTGTATTTTCCTTACATCGGTCCGAAAGGCAGTGCATGGGTAATATATCTGGCCTCGGTTTACTTGTGTTAGGCATATGTAAATATTGTTAAAATCAATTAAATTTTCTAATAAGAGAGAGTAAGCAATTGAAATCTAAGCACCATTTTAACTTGTTTGATTTAACTTGTTAGTGAAAAGAAATGAAAATACCACTTTAATAAACTTTGATAATCAACTAAGGATCCATTTTATGATTACATTGTGTTATCAAACCTAACAACTAGCCAAACTATGGTCTATCTGTTATGACAACTTGATTTTTATTGAAATTTTTGACGAGTAAATGACTTAAATTTTCAAGACAATGACCAAAACTTGTATTTAACTTATTTATGTCTATTTAAAAGTAAACCTTTCATTTGTAAATATTTCCAAAAAATCGCATTCATCTCTTGGTATATAAATCTTGCATTTTATAAATATTTTCAATTTGCATTTGGATTTTGTGGGTAGCATCCGTTGAAAACCCTCACGAGACAACACTCGTCCTAATGGGAACACCCAGAGGTTTAATGGCTTGTTGCATACGCTCAATGCAATCGTGCTTCCTACGAAAATGGATTTATCTTAGTTTTCCTTTATTCGGGGACGAATAAAAAGATAAGTGCGGGGGTATTTGATGTGCGCGTAAATGTGCATATATTTACATCCATATTTTATCTCTTTTTATTTAAATAAACATCATATTTGGGCATTTTAACATGTTTGAAACCAAAATTCAATTATTTTCAAACCATCGTATTTTCGTCTTCATCCAGGGGAAAATGGTCATTTTTGTGGATGTGTCAATGTAAGAATTTTTACTTGGACAATTTTTATGATTTTTATAGGATATTTTGATGCATATAGAAGAGGGATTCATGAAGATATATGCATGCACAAGGAACTACAAAGGAATGGAGAGGAAATAATTCAAGTTCAAAATCATGGAGGACCCTACCCACTTACATTGATTTTCATATAGGAGCAAAGCATATGCTAAAAGGTCATTAAAGCTTCATGTACATTTAAGTGGGGGATTAATGGATGTCAATGATTACTTGGTGGCCACACTACCTCAAATGTACTTTGGGAAGCTCACTAAAAAAGAAATTATGGTTATATGCATGTATAAATAGCCCTCTTATGTATATGAAACCATATTCTACTCTTTCATATTTGTTAGCAAATTAAGAAAGCAAGTTGTAAGATTTATGTTGAACGAAATAAAAATGGCTTCCAAGCCTCTTTCTCCTCTCTTTTCTACATAGTTTTCTTTGCTTTTATGTTAATGCTTATTTCTATGCTCTCTTCCTTTAATGTTCATAGCTTATATTTACGTTTATGCAAGTAGTGTAGCTTAATTCCTTTTGTTGTAAGTAGTTTAATTGCATTCTCTTCTTTGCTTATTTTCTATTTTTCTTCTCTTTTTAATGTTGAAATTTCCTTATGTTGCTTCAATGCCACAAATGAGTAGCTAAACCCCTCAACTTAGGGGTAATGAAGCTCTCAAGTATTATGTAAATTCAACAATTCTATGATTTATGATCTCTTGTATTTGTGCTTCATGAAAGTAGATATTGATGTAAGTTTATACAAGTGGATTTGATAGCTTATGTTGCATTTGCAAATGAGCTATTCTTATTTAATATATACACAAGTTACATCATGATTTACTAATTGATTTTTGATTTTGAAATGAAGGTATTTGATGATCTATATTACTAATCACAATAGTAAATAGATTATACTTAAAATAGTTTTTGCTTTGCTTTATTTTCATGAGAATTAACAAGTGGCTTATTTGTTGTATTATAGTTTGATGGTTTCCTTTATGTTAATTAATGACATGAATAAACCATACTTATGATAAATACAACCATAAGTTCATTTAATATTAAAACTTGAGATCATGGATTATTTGTTTGGGAGAGGATTGGCCCTTAAGTTGTTCTCTAACTTCATAGTTTTTAATCTTATTTTGATTTTAGTTTTAGCTTCTCTTTGTTCACAAATAGTAGAAAACAAGTTTATCTCATTGTGGTCTAATTTGATTGAATAGCAAGTTTAAAATCTTAAAAATTCCGTGCGGATCGACCCGTATTCTCCACGTACTACTATAGTATACTGTGCGCTTGTGGTAAATTTATTTCAAAAAATTTCGGCTATTTTCTAAACCGATAGAAAATTAGCTGATTAACATTTAACTATAGTGAAAAAGTGGAGTATTCGCATTAAAGTTCATAGTATTATCAAGTCGAGGGAATAGTGTAACATCGTTGCACTGAGATTTCATGTTTAATCTAGTTGTTATCAGCCAACGTGAAACTCTCGGATGAGTCATTTCATAGTTATCCAATAATTACGAATACATAAACAATTGGTACCCAACAGCCATGAGTAATACACTACCTAATATTTAAAGAGCATTATGCACTTTGACCTCAAAGGGTGTATCAATATCCTTTCTCAAAACACCTTAACAAAGAATATTTTAAACAGAATGTTAATTTATTTTTTGATTAATAACTCACAATTGCAACTATTTATAACTACAAACACATAAATATTTTTTATCGATATGCTTTAAATTAATTAATTATATCACAACATAACAAACTACATAAAAAAACAAACACCGTTACTAAGAACAAGACTGGTACATAGTTAGGTACATATGAAAATTACATAATTGCCTCTAGAGCATACTACTAGCTCTTTCATATTATTCCCTGAAAATAATTCATATTCACTTAGAAATTTTTATTTCACATATATAAATTTTAAATCATTTCTAACCATAAACCTTAGTTTTATTCCTTGAGATGAGTTTTAAATCAATATTCAACAATTTACTCATAACTTATTTATTTTTCCTTGAATTATTTTCAAATTTGTATTTGCAAATAATTTTAACTTCCAATAATTTCCAAAATATTAGTTTTAACTTCATTTGTAAAATATTATTTCTTTAGTTCCATATAATACATTTTTAAATTCCCAACAATTATTTTTCTCAAAAACTCACTAAATTTCCAAAATCCAATAATTTTTATTTCAAAATTCCCAAATTATTCGAAAAAATATATTTAATTGAAACTATTATATTATGCTTCTAACTGAGTTTTTACAACTTCCACTTAAGAGTAGGCTTTTCCTTGAGCTCTCTTTCTTCCATAAAAACATTTGAAATCTTGTAAACATGGAAAAGCTTAAAATGTATGACAATGACATGATAGGACAAACAGTAATTTCTGAATACAATGAAAGAACATGACTTTTAATAATTACATATTTACACTTGTTTTCTTCTCGAAATTTTCTAATTAGTTGTAGAGCTTGATCAAAATCTTGATCAAGTTTTTATGTGATTTTATTGGGGCTTGAACTCTGGAAGTGAAATCAATTTTTTATTTTGTTCTTCAATTGACTTTAAAAATGTCATATTCTCGATAAGGGTCAGTCGAAACCTCATATCATGGAAAGAAACATATTTAATCAATCCACGTTTAATGATCTAACCCAATGGAAAGTGAAAGATTTAATTTATCACATGAAAAGACAAGTACGAAATCTCAATAAGTTGACTCCACGAACTAAGTAAGAAAAATGTGTAATTCTTTATATTCTCCAAAACAATGGAGCCTTAAGTCTTTTTCACATTAGAGACAAACCCATCATTGTTGTTGCTTGAGGATTGGAAAAACTTGAAAAGCCAACCCAAAGAATAAGAAAAGTAAGAATGACCAAGGAAAACCCCATCAATTAATGCAATTCGCCATCCAATCTCAAGCCGAAGAAACAATTTTCAACACAAATTAAATGCAAATGGCTATCCAATCTCAAGTCGAAGAAACAATTTTCAACACAAACTTTGTTTGTATACTTAATCAAATCGTGAAGGAAAGAGTACGCAAAAGGTTAATATCAAGAAAAGAAACATTAAACCTCCTTTAGGAAAGACATGATATATTAATGTTTAGAAAGGACAAAAGGAGATAATATAAAGAGGAAAAATTCTATCTAGAGTATATTTCCATTCACAAATCCAAGAAACCTTCAGAATCTAGGAAATACACCCATATCTTAGCTTTTGCATTATAAATTGTCTTTAATGTCGAACCATCTTAGAATTATTTTTCTTTAGCACGTCTCTATCCTTTTTTCTTTGTTCGTTAATCTTTGAACATAAGCATGAACAATTAAACTATTCGGCAACTCGTAACTATGAACATCATTAACTACGTCCATAATCCAACTATCTAAACCTAAATACTAAAGGAATTGGGCCTGCCCCCAGCGGAAGAAATGGGTGAATTTCATTTTTTTTACCATTTTGGACATTTAATGAGCCTATAAAGTCTAAATTTCATTTACAACTTTTCTAAATTTAGTTTAAATAAAATGTTGTATTCTATTTAAAATAGTTAAAGGGAGTTTAAATAAATTTAATTTCAGATGTATAGTATATCAAATACACCTAACGTTTATTTATAAGTGTTTATGTATAGGGAATGAAATCTTTCATTTCTTTCCCATAAACAAGAATTAGTCGAGAGCATTAATTCTATTAAATAGAGAGAGAAATCTTTCATTTTTTTTCTCTTTAATTTGAACTGATTGATCCATTAAATGACATTATTATAATTTATTCATGGCAATATTTATTACTATGTCCATATGTATTCTAACTATACAATTTGTAGTTAGATATTTATTTAATTTAATTTAATTTATTTATACAAGTATACATATATGTATGTATGTATATATGTATGTAACATATACATACACACACACACACGTGTGTGTGTGCATGTGTAACATCATAATCCGTAAAGGGTATAATGTGCCCATATATAGATATTGGAATTTACAATACAACGGACACATTAACTCATTTTGTGTGTACTATAATTTGTCCAAATATGTACCTATATAATATGTCAAAACAAAATACAAATATGTGTGTGTGTGTGTGTGTGTGCATGTAATTTATTGAATAAAATAGTTTCTTCCATAACAAATTAATGTAAAATAATTATTTGATAATAATATAAGTTTTTAAAATTTTAGAAAATCCAAAAACACATTTTGGGTTTAAGATTAATTTATGGAATTTTTTACAATTTAAATAATGTTTATTATTAAATAATTGATAAAAGCACGTAAATAATTAATTCTCAAAAATAGGAAATCAAGTTAAAAATTGTAAACAAAATTATGAAGGTATCAGAGACATATTTTGGGCTTACTAATTTTATTGGAATTTTCTGAATGGGATTATAATTTTAATTAAATAATTAATTGCATTTCAAAAATAAATTATTTTATAAAATTAATAAATTAAGTTATAAAAATATGACACTTTTTCTGAAGGTTCCAGATACATATATAAGCCTTAAGAAAAATTTATAGGATTTTCACAACTCAAATTATATTTTTAATTAAATAATTGATTGCAGGCCAAAAGTAAATTAATTTAAAAAAATTAAGTTTAAAAAATATGAAAATTTTCCTGTAATCTTATTACATGGTGAAGAAAATATAAAAAAATATATCATTCAAATTTTAAACCAGTAATTATTTTATTCATAATAAATAATTCACAAAATCATTAAATAATAATAAAATATGTATATACATATTTAATAAAATATTTTTATATTTTATGATTCATAATTGGTACAAATCATCATACGAAAATTTTAAGATTAAACATATATGATATATGAACACGTATACAATTACACATATTCATAATTTGCAGATTTGTACACATTTAATCTAGATCTATGTGTATATATATTAAAATAAATCAAAACTAAAACCTTTTTAAAAAAATTAATTCAACAATAAATCGATAAATAAAATATTATAATAAGCACATAACCAATTTAATTGTAACAAACACATGTACCCATAAAAATCTCACCTAATCTAAACAATAAAAAGATTTGAATACAAACAGAGGATTTGGATGTAAATCAACTTTTTTATTATGAACTTAAAATTAAAACAATGATAATAAATAAAAGTACATCTCCTAATGAAGCCTTTGTGTCCACGTTGAACAATGATTTCTCCTCTAAGAATAATTCACAATTCGTCAGGTTGCTGATCCGGGATTGAAGACCTTCTACTACATATTAGTATTTTTAATTTTTAATTGAATTTGAGAATTTTAGGGATGATTTTAGAGGAAAGTTGCTACCATTAAAATGAGAAAGAGGAAAAAGAAGGTGGCGGCTCAAAAATTGAATTAGCTTGTGATTAGGGTTTTGAGATTGGTTTTTATATAGATAGGACAAGAGAGAAAACAATGATCTCGACCACTCATCTCAAAACCTAACCACACATCTAATAGCCACCTCCTATCATTCTCCAAACCAATACCTATCCTCTCCAAATCTCATGGGTTGTAGCCCATTTAACCCAAATTAAATATGTACAATCATATTTATCCATATATCATATAGATCAATATATTCATAATTTTCATAAATATATGCAATGATTTTATTCCCATCACATTTAGAATTCATCATTAATATTTCATAAATATTAATTTAATTAATTAATCTATAATATTTATGAACTAATTACATTATTTGGTCTAAAGAGAATTCATCGTTTCGGTTGTGTGACTCTTGGGTGTAAATTCGGTCAGCGATTAATGTCGAACTATTTGAACGCTAACGTTCATACTTCACTTAGAAGGTGGTATGGTATTATGACCAAATTTATTACTTACTCATTTTTGAAAAAAATATTATTTTAATTTAATAAGCGTTACCCAGTTGTGACAATTATTTACACTAGTTCTCTTCGTGAAAATTATATCACTTTGGACTTGCTGAATTTGGTAATGGTCAAAATTCCAACATCATCCACTTCAACTCTATAATCCAAACACAGAGTCCTTAGTTCAATAATAATAATTATTTTCAATCGAACTACTATGGCAAGAGATTTTGACTTTGGGTTGACTTGAGTTGACCGTGACACTATCCCATATAACTGAGGAGACGAATCCTCTCTTGAATAGTGCTTCATTTCCAATAATTCCACTCGATCCGGCTGTAGTCACTCAATGGACGCTATGCCATAATTTGATTATTATCAAAGTGAAGCTTTCATATTGAAGATTTATAGTATTCTCAAGTCGAAAGAACTGTGTAAATTAGTCACATCGATATTTTCTTTTTGACCTTAGTTATATTAACCAACAGAAAACTACCAAGTGAGTCGTTCCGTAGTTATCCAATAACTATTAGTACGTAACCCCTAGGTGCCCCCAGCAGTCATGACTAATACATTGCTCATAATTTGGAAAGTGTTACGTACTCTAGTCTCAGCAGATACATCGATATCCAGTCTCGATGCAACTTGACTAGGAACATTTAAAATGATATATTTGTTTCATTGTGATAAATTACTCATGGTTATAACACTTTGTAACTACTATCACAAAACATACCATTTATTAATTTTCTATTAAATATACTTTTAAATTAATTAATTAATTAATATAACCATATTATATTATGAATATAATAGAAAGAAAACACCTTTATTTCAAACAAGATTGGTCAATGTTTTAAATATACGTAACAAATTACATAATTGCTTCCTTAGGGCATACCCCAGAATCTATCAATCTCCCACTTGCACCTTGGGTCAATTATGAAATCTTATTACAACATCTCTAATTGGTTTTCTTAAAACCAATTGGGTCGGCCCCTTTATGAATGGGTGTGCTATTTTGTTTCAATTATCTACTCTGTCAATCAACTCTCTCCGACGGTAATAAACTGTTTTATCATGTGGAACAATTCGAAGCATGTCTCTTGACTTCTAGTAAGCTATAAGTTCTGTTACGAACTATATCGCAAACATTGTTATCATATAACAATGTTATGAGATTCTCAACATTTGAATCCGCTTAATTATAAATTTATGCACTTATATATTTATCTACATTATTTTTATTGTGGCACTATTCAAGACTATATACTTGAACTTTTTCATTGAACCAGCCACGATGTTTCATTTGGAACATTTCCAACTTAAAGATTATTAACTTGAATTTATTATTGACATATTATACTCAATATCACTTATGATGTCCGAGTCCAAACATTCCTTCATAAGGAGTTCTTATTTCTGTAAACAATTCTCTAATATTTCATGAATACACGATAACATTTCAAACAACCATTTAGTGAAATCAATCGGGATTTGATATTTGCTTCATATATCAAATACATAAACAAATCACGATATCATAACAACCATAACATATATGATAATTCCTATTATCAATGCATAAGGAACTCACATGTTCCGTATTAAACAATTTAATAAGGTGTATTAACATATCGATTTGGGACATTCCCAATGTCTTTTATACTCAATATAAAAGACATCGTTTACAATCCAAAGTTGAGTATTAAAACAGCTAATGTTGATTTCAACACAATTACATCGTTAAAATCAACAATGTGTTGTTTACTTACAATTTAGAAATATCAATGTACCTTTTAACATTCTTTCTTATGAATACATGTGTTGACACCAAAAATGGGCATCAACACCCGTAGAATCTCATGGATATTAGAAAATTAATGGAATCTAAAGAACAAAGCATAAAAGTAAATAAAAATGAAGATTTTATAGAGGTTTGGCAATCTTAGCCTACATCCACTTCATATTTTATTAATCTTTCACTTGATTACAATTACTTTAGCTGTTGGATTAGCTAAAATCCATTGATACAAGTTTATTAAAAAAAATAGCCATGACAGAGCTTCATGAGTAGTGAGAAGGAGAAGATGAAGAAGTACCCTTTTCTAAAGCTATGACTGCTATATTATAGTAGAAGACGCGTACGGATCGGGCTGAAATTTTGTGAGAAAGTTCCCCAAGCCCGATGAAGCCCCCCATATTGATCGGTCATACTTATTTCAATGTCCACAATGATCGGAATTTCCCTGACCGATTGTTTTTTCTTGCCCTTTACAACCCGCGATCGTTATTAGAGGATCTTGTAGGCCTTTTGACATTGATTCTAGAATATAGGTCCATGCTGGGTTGCAGATTGTAAGTTATCAGTAGTTTTAACTTGAAGGCAGAATATATACCAAACACACCAATCATTAGGTTTCAACCATTAGGAACGATCGGCCTATATCGATCGACCTTCTCCTTATCTCCATTTTGAAACACGCGATCGTCATGATACACTCTGCTTGCTACTTCATTGATGTCACTGAAGTCTTACATGGAGTGGCCTCATGGCTGCCAAGATATTATCTATTCTTCAATGATTCAGGCTATCTTCCTCTATCATTATCTGCTCGATCCAAAAAAATCATCGTTTAATCTGCAGCTTATGTATAGAACTTCAGTCAATTCAAAACTTGAAATATAGCTTCACGGTGTCAGGCTAGTGACTTCATGTTTGCCATACTTTGACTTGATTTTGGTTTGAATCTCTTCGACTATCATCTATAGTAATACATACAACTGGTTCTTCAAGTTATCGACTATTCGTCCCTGGTCGAATCGATGATATCATGACGTCTTCAAAAGGTGGGATAACATTTGCCTCCCAAAGTACGTCTTGTGATCAACATAATGTGCTTTGAATCCGAAAAGGCCTGAATCGCTGTAAAGAAATCCATCTAGCTTCCTGATCGATTACTATTCCTCTATCGTCCATCGATAGTATAAATCCAGAGTCGTATTCCATTTGCACATACAAATTTAGTTACGAGGAATTTACAAGCCCTTATTCGCTTGATCCTGCCTCAAACCCGATAGCCCCAGGTTTGTTTGCAATCTTTTACAGATTATGTAAAACTGAACTTTTAAACCTGTTTTCATGCACTCTCATACATGTGTCCATGTTGTTAGCTCCAAGTTATGGTCGTTCCCATAGTTCGTTGCCAACTTTTACGATATTCTAACTGTTCATGTACGTAATCGAATTTCTATGAACATTTGTTGTTCTTCTCATCCACCATAGTTTCAACATCCTTTGTCCCCTTTCCATTTCACCATATTTATTATATTATTCTACTATCTTTTAAAATGTCTTCAATATGGAGCCGAGTGTTGTAGGTTAGGAAATGAAATGACCATCCGAAAGCTTAAATAAACGAGAGACAAAAACGATCGGCATTGGGATCGTTGGTAGATGCTCAATAAGAGGATCGGAGAACATAAATCCAGAGATGGATCAGAACAGCTCTCGGGCGTCATACGATCTGCCCGAACCTTCAAAGAGGAAAAGATCGGCTGGAATTTTCAAGGCGAAAATGATCGGCATGAACTATCTCCTACATAAATCTCAACACTTAGTCATTTTCCTCGCATTATTGCCCATATCTACTTCCTTAAGTTTAACAACGAGACGACTTCTCTCCCTTTTCTCCTACCGAACTTCACAACAACATCATCTTCCCCCACGCCCAGGCTTTGAATCGTCTTTGAACTCCTCTCCTTTTCAGATCGCAAGTATAGTTAGAACAATTTCTAAACTCGTTGTAAAATTGTAAGAACAGCATAGAAAAACTAATGGTAATCGACTTGATCCATGAGTTCCCCATTTCTTTTACTTACAATCATGTAGGATGGGGGAATAGATTGTTTCGATGGGAGTCAACTGATTTAATAGGATAATCGGTCATTTTTTGGAGGAGATGAGGTATTGGGACGAAGAACTTGCAGACGATCGATGAGATTTTGGTTTGAAGATGGAGGAGTATGAAAATTAAGGGGCCATGAACGATCGGACATGTTAGCTTTAACAACGATCATTGGGGAGGATCGCAGTTGGACGTTACTTCAGGAGATGATCGGAATACTCGAGATGTTTGGCTTTTTTTACTATGCTTTGAACGCTTGGACCATACAAATCCACTGCGACTCATTACACTTGGACTTAATGTTTCTTAGTTGTGCACAAGTATATAACATATAGCTTGAACATGAACTCAGACCAAACAACTAGTTTCGTCCCCTTGTAGATATTTAAACATAAACATGGCCACATATAGCATGGCCTCTGCGACCAATGACATATTACCTCGGAATAAGTGCCATAAATGAAGAACTCCAACTACTATGCTTAAACTTACACGTAACTCGGCCAACAGTTTTAGCTCCATTAGCTAACGATTGTCTTTTAAACGAATTTCTATGCCTTGTTGTTTTGTCCTTGTCCTCGTTTAGCCCATTATTACTTCAGCTAGCACTTTATCATACAAAATTTACACTTACACTGTACTGGGGGGTACAAGCCGTTTTTTCTCTAATTATGGCTTTTACTAAGTTTGTTAGCAAGGGAAATCTAGGTGTTTCAGATACTTCATAATCATGCCAGCCGGATCTTCCTCTCGTAGGACTAAATTGGATGTAGAGTCCGGTTTAGCAACCGAATCTGATAGCTCGCCACTCAGTCACAGTCCAAGGCAACCAGAAAGCTTGGGTTCTTAGCTTGAACTTTCTAAGATTGTTTCCATCTTTTCGTCGGAAGTTATTGAACCGGCACCCGACACTTTAAAGGATGCAGTCGTTCTTAATAATCCTCCCGATTCATTAGCTTTAAAGATCAAAGAAGACACTCTGTAGAGGACTTTCACAAGGCACAGGATCCCTTTTGACGCCGTATTAGCACCATCACAAGGTGATAGGGCTCACAATCCTCCTAAAGGGTACACACCCTGCAATAAATTCATGTACTGGGCGTGATGCCTCCCGCCGTTCAATTTGTATATCTAGGAGATTTTTCATTATCTATGGATTGCACCTGCATAGCTCCATCCATACGATTGTCCACTTCTCAACGATACTTAAATGATATTCATGGAGCTTCTTCACCAACCGCCCACTACCGAAGATATTCAATTTCTCTTCACTTTCAAATGGCGGACAGGGAGTCTATCATTCACCCTTCTTGAATTAATGAAAAAATGCCAGATTTTGACGGGCACTTGGAGCAAATTAAGTGCTTTCAAGAGCGAGTGGTTTTTTTCGTTGTCCGCCTGGCTTCGCTCGATTATGGCTAGAGGGACGTAAGTGTTCCTCACCAATTTCATAAATATACCAGGAACGCATATCCAAGGTGCACTCTAACGATGTTATTCATTTTCAGGTGTTGTTACTCGACCCAGTGGTGATGTTTATGAAAAAGCAATGTCTATTCTGAAGAACACTCTAACCAAAGATAGAAATATTGAACTTTTGCTCAACGACGAACGCTTGATCACTTTGGCTTGATGGTAGAGGGCCTCTGCATAGGGCTAACCAAACTGTCTGGCCAGCTAGTACCAGAATGCAGTTCGTAACCGGTCAAGGAAATGTTCAATCCTACGCTATGGTGCCCCAATGTAGGAGCACCGACGAGTCCGCATATATCAATGTTGGAGGGCATAGTGAAGATGTACCTGGTCATTGTGATGATAGACCTGATCTCAGGGTTGGCATCGAACCTTCACAAGTTCCTTAACCCCCAATCGTGACTAAAAGAAAGGGGAAAGCGACTGCGCACAAGCCTTCAAGAGGTCATCATTCCAACCCAACTAAGCAGTCGATGAGCCTACCACTAGATCCTTTGCTCAATCTATCGATTCCACCCGATGTTGATGCTTATCAACTCACTGACATGAGCATTGGAGGACTAGAGTCTCCCATTAGAATTGGCTCAGAAATCCCCACTCCTGGAGGGAAGGTTACACTGATGAGCAAGGCTCCTGCACCTGGTCTATTGGGGGATGCACTAGGACACACACACATTCATGTGTCTAACACTGCATTATGCTTAATTTGTACTTCCTAATTCTCAAAGTTGATCACTATCCATTTCTCTCTGCAAGAATGATGGTGATGAAAAGGAGTATGTTTGATTCCCTATGGGACATACAACATCAATCTTCTGAGTCACAATCTAGCTCTTATCGTGGCAGTCACGACTATTATGACAGTAGCCATCACCCAGACCGTGATAACGGTTACCAAGAAAGGGAGGACAGAGGTTGCCCTGCTGAAGACATTCATAGATCGAGATGGAGATCTCATCCTCATAAAGGTCCCAAAAGATCAGCAGTGCACCGAGACTTGCCCACTGATCTGCCTCATGGCCATCCGCAGTTTCCATGCCTCCAAAGGGCAAAGTCCTTGGTATCATCTCAGTCTCAATGGTCGATCGATCGTTACTGTCATGGCGAACATGTTGTAGTGCACGAACCTGGCAAGGAAGTCCTTGGTCTCATCTCAGCCTCAAGGGTCGATCCATCATCGCCGTCATGGTGAACATGTTGTAGTGCACGGGCCTGGCAAGGAAGTTAACCCGAATGTTCGCATGGCAGAGCTTCGAAAAGAATTTCCAAACTTATGCTTCGATGGGTTCTACTTTCCCCCAATCTAAAGAAGGTTCCGGATGAAGTTTAAAAATTGACTATCGACTGCGTCATCGACATCATTTGCAATATCGGGAATGGATGAAAGCCGTAGAAAAAATATCAATGGTTTCCTTCGAACGCACGGTAGAAATAGAGAAACAAAAGCGACAGGAGGCCCAAGATAAAAGGATCATTAAAGCTCTGACAAACGAACATGAGGCCTTTAGAACTGTCTTGACCGCAGCTAAAGAGAAAGCCGATGCCGCTTTAAAATCTATGGAGGAGATAAAAGCTAGCCATCTCGATATGGTTCAAATGCTGCACCACCGGAACCAAGAGATAACGCTTGAGCGGGACGCGGCTCGAGACAAAGAATCTACAGCCTTGAAGGATGTGGCCAACCCTGTGTAGTTAATGCCCTGCTATTACCCCACTACAACCCCGCTATATCTCGTAGCGGATTTCTACCGCTACGATTTTTCCATATAGCCCCAAAATATAGTCTTTCCACTTTAATCCCCGCTATTTCCGCTACATTTCGTTATTTCCGCTATATTTCGTTATTTCCGCTATATCTTTTTTAACAAAATGAATTGAAAAATTGCATTTATACATTATAAAATTATGAAACTAATTTATTTGATTTAATTTTTTAATATATTTTCAGAAATGAAAATACACTAATATTCTACCAAATTCAATTATGTTATATAACAGTTTTTCGTTTATTTAAAGTATATCCGCACATGTTTTTATTTAAAATTATTTATGTATTATTTATAATTCAATTGAATGATAATTTTTCATTTAATTACCATTTATATATTTGTAAAAACATTAAGTACGAGTTTTATATGCTGTTTTAGAGCCATCCTCTATATCCCGCTATATCCTCGCTGTATCCCCGCTATGACTTTTTGCACCTCCACCGCTTTGAATCTACCGAGCGCATTAACCGCACAGGGCCAACCTTAAGGTCAAGCTTGAGGATGCGATAAAAGATAAGGATGAAGCTCAAAGGATCGCTCAAGATTCTTGTGAAGAGCTAGTTCACTCTAGGCTTGAGAGTGATGAGGCCATCGAAAAAGCTAAGAACATTGATATGCTCACTCAACGTGAGATAGAAATGGTCACGAACAGGGTAAGAGAGGACATGATGAATGAGCTCGACCCTCTTCTCGTCCTTTACAACGTTAATGTGCTTAAACATAGGAATTTAACATGGCTTGGCGAAGACTATCCCTACCAACTCGATCGTGCCAGGTAATTACTCATATCAGAGGAGAAAAACTTCATGACACTAAGAATGTCGATGTAACTAAACTTAAGAGCAAAATACTAATGGACGATGAATCCAAAATTCTACATGATGTTCAATCTTCTCTCTAGAAAGAGTTCATGACTGCTCCTTCACATGAAACGGTCAAATAATCTGGGTTAGAACATTTTGATATTGCAACTAAGCTGCCCTCGGTGTCTCAAATCATGACCAGACCCGTGACTAGCTCCTCGACTATCCCGGTGTACGATCTGGATAAACCACAACTATCTTCGATCCTTGAGCGTGGTTCTGAGGATGCTTCGATCTAGCCCGAAATCCACACTATAGAAGGTATCTCGTCGATTTTCCCTGTAAAGTTGGGATGTTATTAATCAATCATTCTAATCTTTTCGCCTTTCTCTTTTTCAGCCTTAGACTCATTGAATATAGCTTCTCTCCCTCCTAAAGGACCTCAGTCGGAGTCTCAAACGACCGTGGCTGAATCTATTACAATTACAACTTCGGCCGCCACTCAGAGTGTCCGCAAAGAGGCTTTATTTTTCGATGATCAGCTCATGGAAGCATTATTTAAGGAGGGAGGAGACCCACATCATGAAACCTCGTTTGATGCAGTAATGGTAATCATGGGCTCCTTTGATCCCACTGGTGGGCCCAGTATGAAAGAAAGGATTGAGCGAGAGGAGCTTGAGAAAAGGAAGGTGAAGGGAGAGCCAGTCGAACAAATCTTAGAAGAGCCAATGCCTTCCCCTCTGCAGATGATTCCTCCCGAAGGTGCGACTCCTCCGCAAAACATTCCTCATACTTCTGGTGCCAAAGATGCCCATATCCCTCCAACTTCCAATGATGATACCGCCTTGGTCCACACGACTAAGGAAACTCCTTCCAAGAAAGGCCAAGATGGCAAGGGATCAAAGAGGGGGCATGTAGTAGTTTAGAGGGAGCTACCCCGAAGAAGCGAAGAAGGGACAAGAAATCTAAAGAACGATAGTTGGAAATGCAACTAATTCAGATAGCTACCTCTTTTTGTTGGTTGTATATGTTTGAGCATGGCCCTTCAGTTTTGTTTTGCATGCTGTACAACCAGATTCCATGTGAATAAAAATTCTTCTTCTCCTGTGTATGATCTCTGTATTTACTTGTTTAAATGTTTGATTCGCAGCATCTCCCATTTCATATACATGCAATTTGTTGGTTCATGAATCGAACATTAATTTGATTAACACATCTCGCGGCCTTTCTACGGTCATGACCTCGAGGCGTTCTGAATATGAGATGTGAGCCGCAGTGTTAGGCAATCACAATCATTCTATGAATAATTGCATTTCTATCTCTGGTATTCGGGTCGGCAATGCATTTCTTAGACGGTCGAGTCTCATCCCAATGGTGTTAATATTTCGACATAACCCCCAGGAAACTTAAGGTCAATCGATGAATGGTCAATTCACATACATCTTTTTTTCCTCATGCTCCCAAGTCCGGGAATAAGTAAGAGAATGTGTCATGCTTACTTTAGCTTTTACACTTTGTCCCGTCGTATCATGGATCAAGTTAATGGATAATAAACTAGGTCATGCATAATCTAGCTTTTAATGGTTTGCATTTTCCCCATCGATTCTAGGTTGGAATTGCTAGAATAGGGAATGATCGAGACCCATTCATCGACTCATTGAATTTCCATTCTAGTCTGCATTCTGTGAACTTAGAGTCATTCTATGAACGGTCGACTCGCGCTTAAGTTGTGTTCATACTTCAATCCGTGCACTGGGACTTTGAGTTTTTCGTGCATCGTTTATACTCTAGTTCATGCTCCGGGGACTTAGAGTACTCTATTCCGCGCTCTAGGGATTTAGAGATTTTCGTAAATCATTTATACTCTAATCCGCGCTCTGGGGACTCAAAGTACCCTAATCCGCATTTTGGGGATTTAGAGATTTTTGTAAATCCTTTATACTCTAGTCCGCACTCTAGGGAATCAGAGTACTCTAATCCACACTTTGGGGATTTAGATATTTTTGTGAATCGTTTACACTCTAGACCGCGCTGCGGAGACTCAGAGTACTCTAATCCGCACTCTGAGGATTTCGAGTTTTCTTAAATCATTTATACTCTAGTCCACGCTCAGGGACTCAGAGTCCTCTATTCCGTAATATGGGGATTTAAAGATTTTTGTAAATCGTTTATACTCTAATTAGTGTTCCGGGGACTCACAATACTCTAATCTGCACTTTGAGGATTTAGAGATTTTTGTAAATCGTTTATACTATAGTTCGCGCTTTAGGAGCTCAGAGTACTCTAATCCGCACTTTGGGGATTTAGAAATTTTTGTGAATTTTTCATACTCTAGTCCACGCTCCGGGGACTCAGAGTACTCTAATTTGCACTCTGGGGATTTAGAGATTTTTTTGAATCGTTTATACTCTAGTCCGCGCTTCGAAGACTCAGAGTACTCTAACCTACACTCTGGAGATTTAGAGATTTTTGTAAATCTTTTAGACTCTAATCCGCGCTTTAGGGACTTAGAGTACTCTAATCTACGCTTTGGGGACTCGAAGATTTTTGTAAATCGTTTATACTCTAATCGACGCTCTGGGGACTTAAAGTACTCTAATCCACACTCTGGGGATTTAGCGATTTTTATGAATCGTTTATACTCTAGTTCGCGCTTCGAGGACTCGAAGTATTCTAATCCGCACTCTGGGGATTTAGAGATTTTTATGAATCATTTATACTCTAATTCGCGTTCCGGTGGCTCAGAGTACTTTAATCCGCACTTTGGGGATTTAGAGATTTTTGTGTATTGTTTATACTCTAATCCGCGCTTCGAGGACTCGGAGTACTCTGATCTGCACTTTGGAGATATAGAGATTTTTGTAAATCATTTATCTCTAGTCCACGCTCTGGGGACTCAGAAAACTCTAATATGTACTTTGGAGATTTAGAGATTTTTGTGAATCGTTTATACTCTAGTCCGTGCTTCGGGGACTCAGATTACTTTAATCAATCTAAACTCTAGGGATTTAAATATTTTTGTGAATCGTTTATACTCTAATCCGTGCTCCGGGGACTCAGGGTACTCTAATCCGCATTTTGAGGATTTAGATATTTTTGTAAATGCAATCGTACTTTCCCTATTTTGATCTGTATCTGGTTTACCGTGTCGAGGCAAAAGTTGTCAAATGAATGGTTATACCACATTTGTTATATAATGGGATTCTGCCCCCAGCATCCAGGATGAAACTTGGCAATCAGGTGGTCGATTATCACCCACTGGGTAGTTTTGGCTCTTCCTATTAAATCGAGGAAAAAAGGAGTGTGATTAATGATTGGATCATATCCATGTTGGGGTCGGATAATCAAGCCTTCCTCTTTTTATTTCATATTTCTTTCCAGCGAACAAGCATAATGGTTTATTAAGGAGACAACTTAAGTCGCATTCGCTTCAAGTTGCAATCGCATCTATTCATTGAAATTTGTGGCAAGCAAGTAGGCAATCAACATCAGCTGCTTCAAGTCTAATACGATGGTTGTCGAATGAATGATTAGTCGCATCCAAGTTCTGTGGGGTTGCGACCTTGTCAAGTCTTTTCAATCCGTACTTTGATGTCCCAAGTCAGTGGCATATGGTAACTGATAAACGGTCAAATCACGCTCATCAATGTAGGAGCTTCCATAGGTTCTGTCATGATCCGTGGAGAATGGTCGACGCTCAGCCATAGGAATTCAACTACTAGCAGCGTATGTGGGTTAATTAATTCAAGTTGATCATAGTTCACACCGTGATTGAAATGGAAATTAATTGTTTGTACCAAAATTGGGCGCAAAACTCTTCGGATGTGTTTAAAGAGATAAAATGAAGAAACATGCAAATTTAGAGTGCTTCGGTGTCTGGCCTACGTCCACTATGGAATAATTGACTTTTATTAACTTTCGCTTACTAGTTACGACGAATTACAACAGTAAAACTCGAGTACCACGGTGATTTCAGCAGAGTCTGGATGTAGAAGAGCCAAAAGTCCCTTTTCTATAGGTCCTAGGCTGCTATTTATAGGCGTAGGCTGCAAATATCTTGCTCAGATCTCAGAAGACCTCTTCTCTCACGTGGGTGGGCTCACATTATCGATCCCATGTCATTTGCACTTGGTCTCTAATCAATATGAACGAATTTCGTATCGATTAATATTCTATCCAACCGAGTCGAGATCGATCATGAACATTCTTTAGGTTGTATGCAAGCTCCTGTGAAAATTTAGGAGCATTTGGACTTGTAGATTGTGAGTTATGATCGATGCAAATTTAGATTTTTCGATGGCTATTAAGTTCGCATCGATCCTCCTTCGCATCACTCTATTCGTATCGCTCCGAGCACATGCCTATTAGTTGACATGGCGCTAACCTCATGGATCGATCCACTTTCAATGCCGAATCGACCGAGTCTTTCCAATGTTTACGCCTTGTTCATATTGACTTGACTTGGCCTTGTTCGTATCGATCGGCTATGTCTCATTTCGTATCGATTCTGTGTATTCAACTTCGTACCGGTGTCTTGTGTTCTACTTCGTATCGATGGAAAGCGTTTATTTTTTTATCGATCACCTAATGGTCATTTCGTATCGATAGATGAATGATCCCCTTGTATCGATCACATAGTAGTCTATTTTGTATCGATGTGAGATGATGACTTCATATCGACCTATGGTCCATCAATACGAAGAGTCCTTGAAAACTTGATCGATGCGAAATGGACTTCCGTGCCACTACCGATGGATACGAAATAGACGGTGGCCGATCCGATTCGAAGTGAGCTTGCTTGCCAATGGATACGAAGAGAATCGACTTCGATGGATACGAAGTTGGATGGGTACGAGATGAGGTCCAGGGGTCGATGGATATGAACTGGATGGTTGCAAGGTGATGGATACGAATATGCGGGATACGAATTAAGCATGTCTCATGTGTAACTTGATCGGTCTATAACTTGAGCATACAAACTCCGATTGATCCGAAATTTGGAACATCGGCTTTTATGGCTTTGCTTGTCATATCATGTTAATTGTAGCTCAATCCGGACTCGGGAAAAATTCACCAGCATGCATAGCGAACTTGCATATAATCGTTTCTCGAGATGATCTGTCTTGGATTTTCGGTCAACTTCTTGGTGTCGCGGCCTTGCCAAAAGGCAGGATAACATTAATGAAACAGAGATCGGAATAAGTCTCAACAATAAGCGAAGCATCATTGTGTGCCCGCTATTCCACTTTTCCATTGGTTTCTTTTAGCGGGGCATCGACCATGGTCGATCCGGTTGATAATCAGAATTCTTCATTGCTAGGGTTATGATGTTTCTGCCATCATCGAGCCGATATATTCCTCGGCTACGGCTACTCATTTTGCTTGCCAGTAACATCTTCATGTCTAGGACGTGCATAAGGCTAAGTAGTCTAAGATCAATGGCTAGTGCCCTATCACTTGGGGTCAAACTTGGGAAAATATGATGATTGCTTTGGGTTTCCCTTTGGGTCGCTTAGGGTTGTACACCGAATTACTAGGTGGCTGAAATTTCCAAGGCTTGGGAGTAATCACCCGTGGTCTGCTTTGGGTCTCGCTTAGAGAAAAACCCCTGTTTTTTCCCCAATCCTGCTTCGGGTCACCGCCCATGTCGTGAAGTCTTCCTTGTACCTGTCAAAATTTCCATGCCACTCCTTCATGCTTGCTCCCCACGAGGATGGAACATCTCCTCTGGCATTTGAGAACTCAAAGCATCTTATCTAGGAAGGTGCGAAGTCAACTGACTCGGAGAGATGGAGGCAGTTCTCAATACTGTTGGATCATCCTCCAAGCACAAAGTCATAGATGAAAGTCCCATAGAGAAGCACGAAGATAAAAACAATCAGCCAAAACTATGACCTTGGAATGATCGTACTAGGATCGATCGTATAGGAGCAACCAAAGTTCTATTACAGGTAGGTAGAGAGGCTGATAGGGAATGATTGGCCAAAAATACAGGAGTTGAACGATCGTATTTAAAATGATCATATTGAAGCCATCACACATGATCAGTCGCTAGCAATCTATTTGAAACGGTCGTGCAAAAATGATCATATAAAGATAATGGATTGTTCTCAGCAAGCAAAGGTAATGATGAGATATGATCGGTCATACTCGAGCCAAATCGATCATTTCCTAAAGACAAAGCTGGGACGACCGCTCAAAGAATAAAGGCAAAGGAACGGCCAAAGATAAACGATCGTACAAGAATGTGACTGGCCACATTAAAGTGGTTGAAGTGATCGATGCTATCCATTGTGAAGAACGATCGGATATGGTGATGGTGCATATAGATCCATGCAGAAACTATAAGGATGGGATTGGAAACGATTGGATGGAGGGCTTATCAAGGATGATTGTACATGGAGTGAGCGTATGTAATCAATTGGCGGAGGTGTAAGGCCGAATGTCGATCGCCTTTTTGCCTTACAATCTTGAGAATGTTAGGATACTTATGAGCCACATGGCTACTTGGTTGTTGATCTCACCATTTCCTCCTTCGGCTAAGATAGTAGGCATGATTTCATAGCTATGTAAAGTAAGTTCCATGTAGACTTTTTTCAAATCTAAATAGAGTAGAAAACTTATCAATCAATGCTAGATCTATTTCGCGAACATGGGAATTCACCAGTAGAGAATGAGACACAATCTAACTGAGAAATCAGTTCTCAGTGAAAGCACCAAAATGTTGACACCAAAAATGGGCATCAACACCCGTAGAATCTCATGGATATCAGAAAATTTATGGAATCTAAAGAACAAAACATAAAAGTAAATAAACACGAAGATTTTATAGTCGTTCAGCAATCTTGGCCTACATCCACTTCATATTTTATTAATCTTTCACTCGATTACAATTACATGAGCTGTTGGATTAGCTAAAATCCACTGATACAAGTTTATAAGAGAAAATAGCCATGGCTGAGCTTCAGGAGTAGAAGAAGGAGAAGATGAAGAAGTCCGCCTTTCTGAAGCTATGACTACTATATTTATAGTAGAAGACACATACGGATCGAGCTGAAACTTTACAAGAAGGTTCCCCAAGCCCAGTGAAGCCCCCCATATCAATTGGCCATACTTATTTCAATGTTCATAACGATCGAAATTTCCCTGACCGATCATTTTTGCTTGCCCTTTACAACCAACAATCGTTATTGGAGGATCCTGTATGCTTTCTGACATTGATTCTAGAATATGGTCCATGCTGGGTTGCAGATTGTAAGTTATCAGTTGTTTAACTTAAAGGCAGAATATATACCAAACACACCGATCATTAGGTTGCAACTATTAGGAACGATCAGCCTTTTCCTTATCTCCATTTTGAGACGCGCAATCGTCATGATAGACTCGGCTTGCTAATTCATTGATGTCACTGAAGTTTTACATGGGTTGGCCTCATGGCTACCAATATATTAGCTGTTCTTTAATGATTCGAGTTATCTTCCTCGATCATTATCTGCTCGATCAAAACAAATCATTGTTTAATCCCAGCTTATGTATATGTACTTCAGCAAATCCTTTAGTCAATCCAAACTTGAATATAACTTCACGGGGTCAGGCTAGTGACTTCATGTTTGTCATACTTTGACTTGATGTTGGTTTGAATCTCTTCGACTATCATCTATGGTAATACATACAGCTAGAAGCTATCGACTATTCGTCCTTAGGCGATTCGATAATATCACGACTTCGCCAAAAGGCGGGATAATAACACGCTTCCTCTACACTTTGATTGAAAATTAAACTGCATGATTTCTATCAAAATACTTATTCAATATTGATGCTTATAAAATGATACTTTCATATCATTTCTTGGATCATATCTAAAGACTCACAAACTCAATATCGCTCCCACTGAATTCGAGACATTTTTTAACATGTGTAAATAGCTAACTCTAAATCGTTACTTAGAATTAGTGTTTCAATACATATGTACCAGAACACTAAGTCCTATCAAGCGATAATTTTATGAGTAAATCCGAATTAACTTGAGCATGTTGAATACCGAATTTATTATGCTAATTTCAACAGCTGAAATTTTTGATACTAATCTTATCAACATTGCTCATTTAATTCCAAATACATTAGTCTTTCTCATAAAGACACAATCTCGGCCGATGGATCACATCTCTTCGGTTACGACCACCAAAATTATATTTTGATAGCGTACTTGGAATTCTTTCGGATCTGCGCATTATATCATATTGAGTCAACACTCTTAATAGTTTAATTTAACAACAAAGGATTACATATAATTTCGACATTAATAAGAAACTCATTGTTTCTTTTCGATGTATGAGAATACTTATTAGACATTCTAATGCTATGTGTTCACTTAGGTTAATTAATTTCATTTTATCTAATATAATCAGTTCTATCTATGGATCGTATCCAATTACATTTAACTACCAATAATTCCTCAAAGAAATTCCTTTACAATAAAGTTGGTATATGTTGAAAAAAACAATTGTTTCTCAGTGTAAATAGAATAGGGACTCATAAACGCTTTATGAATTTCTGTATTTATAAAACTGATTTGGTTTTAGTTTACAAAAATTATGTTCAAAACTTAATTATGTCATTCAATGATAGTCCTTTCCAAAATCCTTTTGTGGAGATTCACATGAGATCCCTCTTAAACAATTATTACGCCAATCTTTCGACTTGCATAACCTGCCAATTCTTTGGCCTAGGATATGTTAGAGTTTCTAATAAACCCATATCTTGTAAGAATTTGTAAACTATTATTCAGATGAAATAATATTAACGTTGTGTACTACTCTTAAGTACATTACCTTATAGAAAGAAACTAACTCAACTTCACTCACAATTAATTATACATTGTCCAACAAAGTTCGATTACTCCATATCGATGCATCATTATGTATCACGTGAACGAGTTATTTTGAGATTGAATCTTTATTCATTTTAGATATGTTTAGAACCTTTTCCAGTATACTCACTCATTCAATTAAATCGAATCATTTCTACCGCATGTTATTTTTACTTCTGTTTTATACTGAATGAGTTTACCGTAGACGTACTATATGTGTATAAAATACACATGTCAATGTCGATGATGGCTCATCAGTGAATATGACGAAGAATGTAGAAATGTTTTGGTATTTATAGAATTACGATTGCATACATCTATATGTATCAATCCGAAGAGTTCATCTATCTTATGATGCTCCCACTAAATGGATGCATAGCCCTTTATTGTTTGAGATATAATTAACAAGTATCATATGATTCAAATTCATATATTAAAATTATTTATTAAAACTACGGCTTAGTTTATAATTTCAGAATAGCTGTAAATAATATGAGATACTTATGTATTTTCCAATACATCACTTTTGTTATAAAAACAAATACCATATTACAGTTTTTTTTATAACAAATATTCATAATATTCGTAGATATATAGCGATGTCTATTTTTTCAGTCGATCATCAAAAATAGGCATTATTTCAAAAATAATGCTCCTTACGTTTTAAAAATATAATTTTTGTAATTTGATGCAATCAATACATGCTATATGACATGCTCCTACTATTTCCATCATTACTATGATAGCATGCTAAATTCGAAGGTCCATCATTCGCTTAATATAGATTTGTTTATTTCGTATACTACAACTAGTTTACCGTAAAGAGTTCTTTGATCAAATATCTTGAACTTAGAAAAAAAAATCTCATATAAAACCATTTTCTATATGAAAATAAATTTTGGAATAGAAATCATATTTCTCATTCAAATGTTAAGTATCAACCATTATTATTACAATTCTTGTTTCCGTTGTTTCTTTACGAAGAAGAAATGACTATTCACTCTCTCCATCCCAACTATACCTTAAATCACATTTACTCTTATACATTCATTTTCTTTCTAACTGGTTAAACCATTCAATTGAAAACCTTTACTACAATATCATAACAAGCTCTTTATGAAAGTGCATTCAATTATCCTTAACATTTAAGGACATCAAATATGTTGGTCTTTACATAAACTAATTAAATTGACATTTCAACGATCGAGTTCTTAGATCTATCTTGTAGTTTTGGTCTTGTGATAACACAATATGATCTTTTATGTAGTCAATCAAATTGAATACTTGATCTAATATAGCAGTTTATTGGCTTACTTTGAATGAACTATATTTATTGAAATATCATACATTACGAACTATGACCGTTCACTATATAACATTTATATGTGATAGCATATGGATCAAATATCCATCTATAGTCTTGCATTGCTTTTAGAGTTCAAAACTCATAAAATGCAATACATGGTCTAAACCATAAAAAAAATTAACATGCAATAGGCATTTAATAGTGGGTATTAAATTTCCATTTGTCAACTTTTAATTTAGTTCATTTGTATTTGTTAATTGATAAATGTTTTATCAATCATATTAAATGCACAAATTTATCATTGTGGATAATTATAACATTCTTTAGCATATGTTCTTATAATATTAGAAAGGTTAAATGTTACTATTTCATTTTTCCAATAAGGCTCTCAGTAGTATTTTATGTTTCACCAAACCCTAACTGAAACATAGAAGTCTTTTAACTTCACTAGTGGGCGTTAGGACTCGTATGTCTTGAGATTCTGACCTTGAGGAAAACTTAACAAATCATAGGTCCGCATACGATGGATAACTCTTTATTGGTTGTATCACACACAACTCATAACCTTTGGTACCTTGTCCTAATATCGCCTTTATCTTGAGGAAATCTCAATAAGTAAAGTGAGACTATCCACTCGGACCTATCATTTCAAGACGGTCTAAGTATAATGCACGTACCTTGAGGAAAACTCAACAAATATGTGTGGTTATCTTACATCATCTATTCAGTATATTAATCGTACCACACATAACATTCCTAGCTTGAGGAAAACTCAACAACTAAGGAGTATGTAAGTAATCTATTAATATATAAATGATAGAGGACAACTTTATATTAAAGATTCATAATCTTCAATATATTATATTGAGTGATATCGACTTATGGAATATGTATTTGTTATAAAATACTCTCATGATTCAAGTGTCGGACACATTAGAAATAATGGTATACATACATTTACATATGCACTTATTCCTTAAGTCTATTTAGGGTTTCTTTAAAGTTCCATCTTTTGTTATACATTCATATTACATAAGCTGAATTATTATATAACTTTTATAACTTAATTAATTTATATAATAGTCTTAAGTATAATATTATATTAATTAAATCTAAATTTAATTAATTAACACTTTAATTAATTGTAATTAATTAACTCTTTAATTAATTTATATTATAATACCGATACAACATTTATATTGGACATATCTACTATAACCTTTATAATATAACATACATATATATCTTATATATGTGTATCTTATTTAATTAATTAACCTTTAATTTATTTATTCAATTAAACAATTTTGATTAAATTTTATCAATTTCAAAATTTATCTTACATACATACATGGAAACTTATGTTATCTTAAACATTTTAAAATAATATAACATATATCGACATATATAATGTATACATATATGTGTTAATTAATTAATATATTTAATTAATTCATTTTATTAATCTTATTAATAAATTTTAAAGATTGAAATTAGTATATAAATACTTTAAAACATTTTTGAAAATATCTTTATACTTTAAAACATTTTGAAAACTTATGTATGACTTTTTTTTTCAAAACATTTTGAAAACTAGCCCAAAGCCCAATTCAAATTGGTCTTTTCTATTAGGGCGACCTTTGGACTCACTTACCTTTTAGGCCAGGCTGGTAACCAGGTAGGACAGGATACTTGATTACCCAATTTCAAGCCTAGACGTTACCTTTCTAGACACCGTACTTAGTGAGAAAGTAATTAGTTAGCCCTAACATTACTAATTTAAAACCGTATAAACTATTAGGCTCTGGTACCATTGAAGGAACTGGGCCAGCTCGCAGCGGAAGAAATGAGTGAATTTTAATTTTAATTTTACCATTTTGAATCTTTAATGGGCCTAGAAGTCAAATTTTCATTTAGAACTTTTCTAAACTTGGTTTAAATAAAATCTTGTATACTATATAAAATAGTTAAAGAGAAGTTTTAATAAATTCAGTTTCAAATGTATAGTGTATCAAATACACCTAAATTTATTTATAAATTTTAATATAAAGAGAATGAACCTTTCGTTTTTTCCCTAAAATAAGAATTAATTGGGACCATCAATTGTATTAAATGGAGAGAGAAACCTTTAATTTTCTCTCTTTAATTTGATTGATTGATTCAGTAAATGTCATAATTAATAATTTATTCATAGCAGTATTTATTACTATGCCCATATGTATTCTAACTGTACAATTTGTAGTTTGAGGTTTATTTTATTTTATTTATTTATACGATTATATATATATGTATATATGTATGTATGTATGTATGTATGTATCCTATACGTATACATATATATGTGTGTGCATGTATAATATCATAATCCATGAAGGGTATAATGTGCCCCTATATAGATGCTGAGATTTACATTGCAATGGATACATTAGCTCATTTTTTGTGTACTGTAATTTTTTCAAATATGTGCTTGTGTAATATGTCAAAATAAAATACTAATATTTGTTTGTGTGTGTGTGTGTATGTGATTTATTGAATAAAACAGTTTCACCATAACAAATTAATGTAAAATAATTATATCATAATAGTACATGTTTTTAAAATTTTATAAAACCTGGAAAAACATTTTGAGTTAAGATTAATTTATGGAATTTTTTACAATTAAAATAATATTTATTGTTGAATAATTGATAATAGCCTGTAATCAAATTACTTTTCAGAAATAGGAAATCAAGTTGAAAATTTCTAAAAAAAATCCAAAGGTATCTGAGACATATTTTGGCTTAGGAATTTTTTTTGGAATTTTCTCAACTAAAATTATATTTTTTATTAAATAATTAATTATATTTAAAAAATAAATTAATTCAAAAAATTAATAAATTGAGTTATAAAAACATGTATTTTTTTTGAAGGTTCCAGATACATATTGGCGCTATAATAAAATTTTCTAGAATTTTGTCAACTGAAATTTTATTTTTAATTAAATAATTGATTACAGGACGAAAGTAAATTAATTTTTAATAATTATTACTAAGTTTAAAAAATTTAATTTTTTTATAGTAATTTTATTACATGGTGCAGCAAATATAAAAAATATAAAATTAAAGTTTTGAACCATTAATTATTTTATCAGAATAAATAATTCACAAAATCATTAAATAATAATAAAATATGCATACACATAATTAATAAAATATTTACATACTTTTGATTCATAATAGGTACAAATCATCATACGAAAATTTTAAGATTAAATATATATGATATATAAACATATATACAATTATACATATTCATAATTTGTAGATTTGTACACACTTAATCAGTGTGTGTGTGTGTGTGTGTGTGTGTGTGTGTGTGTGTATCAACATCATTTTTTTTTAAGAAAACTAATTCAACGGTAAACCAGTAGAAAAATATTATAACAATCACATAACCAATCTAATTGTAGCAAACACATGTACCCACAAAAATATCACATAATCTAAACAATAAACAAATCCGAATACAAATAGAGAATTTGGATGTAAATCAACTTTTATATGATAAACTTAAAATCAAAAAAATGATAATAAATAAAAGTACACCTCCCAACGAAGGTTTTGAGTCTACGTTGAACAATGATTTCTCTTATAAGAACAATTCACAATCCGTTGGGTTGCTAATTCGAGATTGGAGACCTTCTACTATAAATTAGTATTTTTGATTTTGAACTAAATTTGAGAATTTTAGAGATGAGTTTAGAGGAAAGTTTTTGCCATTAAAATGAGGAAGATGAAGAACAAAGTGGAGGCTTAAAAAATAAATTAGCTTTTAATTAGGGTTCTATCATTCTCCAAAACAATGTCTATTCTCTCCAAATCTCATGGGTTATGAGTGCACGTAACCAAAATTAAATATGTATAATCATATTTAATATATTTTGTTATCGATATCTCATATTGATCGATATATTCATAACTTTTATAAATATATGCAGCAATTTTATTTCTCAAATTACATTCAAAGTTCATAATTAATATTTCATAAATATTAATTTATTTATTTAATTTATAATAATTACAAAATAATTAATTTTTTTGGTCTAAAAAGAATTCATCATTTCGGTTGTGTGACTCTTAGGTGTAAATTCGGTCAGCGCTTAGAGTCAAAGTATTTGAATGTTAACGTTCGTACTTCACTTAGCAGGTAGTGTGATATTATGGCCAAATTTATCGCTTACTCATTTTCAAAAAAATCTTATTTTAATTTAATAAGTGTTACCCAATTGTGACAATTATTTACACCAATTCTCTTCGTGGCAACTATATCACTTTGGACTTGCTGAATTTGGTAATGGTCAAATTTCCAACATGATCCACATTCAACTATATAATCCAAACACAAAGTTCTTAGTTCAGTAATAACAATTATTATCAACCGAACTACTCTGGCTGGAGATTTTGACTTTGGTTTGACTTGAGTTGACCGTAATACTGACCTCATATAACCGAGGAAACGAATCCTCTCTTTGATATTGCTTCACTTCCAATACTTCCACTCGACCCAACAATAGTCACTTGATGGACGCTATGCCATGATTTGACTATAATCGAAGCGAAGCTTTCATATTGAAGATTCACAGTATTTTAAAGTCGAAAGAATTGTGTAAATTAGTCAAATCGATATTTTCTGTTTGACCTTAGTTATATTAACCAACAGAAAACTACCGAGTGAGTCGTTCTGTAGTTATCTAATAACTATTAGTATGTAACCCCGAGGTGCCTCCAGGAGTCATGTGTAATACACTGCCCAACATTTGGAGAGTGTTTCGTACTCTAGCCTTAATGGATACATCGATATCCAATCTCGATGCATTTTACTAGGAACGTTTAAAATGATATATTTGTTTCATTATGATAAATTACTCTCGGTTACAACCCTTTGTTACTACTATCACAAAACATATCGTTTATGGATTTTATATTAAATATACTTTTAATTAATTAATGTAACCACGTTATACCAAGTATAATAGAAAAAAAACACCTTTATTTTGAACAAGATTGGTCAACGAGTTAGATATATGTAATAAATTACTTAATTGCTCCTTAGGGCATACCTCTAACTCTATCGAATATACACCTTTAATTAGAAACGTACATTCACATTTTTTGTTGCACTTCATGTTTGTTTCCTCTTGTTTTTAACAACATGTTTATCTTTTGGTTTATTTTTTCGATATTTGCTGACTCTCTTGCAAGACAATCGAGTTCGTAGTTTTCGCAAAGGCCTAAACTTATTGGATTTAGTTTTGACAAAAATGGTATTTATCTCGTTCACTTGTGATTTACACCAATGTATAAATGCACCTCAAGAAGTGAATACGTACAAACTAATAATAAATAATAGTTAAAATAGTATATATTTGTAATGTACAAATTTTAAAACAAGATATATACTTTATTCGTGCCTATAAAATCACATTGCACATCGTCACTTTCATTATTTGTCTTTTATATTTGCGTCGTCATGTTGCGGTTCAAATGAAATAAATTGAAGATTTTTCCTATAATATGTGAAATTATAATAAATTGATAAGTGACTTTTTTACCTAATACGAACCTAAAATAAAAAAACAAGTAAAGTGACAATTATCGCATTTATATCAACTTTGTGTCTTTAATTTTAATTTTAATTTCATAAAGTTCAATACTACATATGATTGATCGAGCAACAAAATGGTTTCTCTATAGATAACAAATTCAAACGTATCGAACATCCAAAAATCATAATCTCCAAGCTAGTGATAAATAAAAATATAACAAAGAAGATCAAACACTTAAAAATATAATTACAAGAAAGAGAGACAAAATAACCAATTGAATCTAAATAGTGTGTTGCCAATGACATCTCATTTTCCTCTTCCTAATACCAATGATAAAAAATATAATAAATTTTTACGCTACACTCTTCTTTATACCAAACTTTTTAAGGGGCTATCTAAGGCATCATTTTCGATTCTTTTTTCCATAACGAATAACCGCCGACAACACCGTTATCCACGGTCATCAACCACCGAACATGGTTCGATGATTGATCACCATGGAAAATTGTATTGGTCGGTAGTTGTTCGCTGTGCAAAATGACTTTATGTGGTGGTTAATTACCATATGAAATGAATTTAGTATTAGAAAGCACACAAATTCTATTGCATTTACTATTATTTTTCTATGGTATTAGGAAGATGAAAACTGTGTACCCTTAGCAACACATATATAAATAATATTATTTCTCTTATCTATCTATTAAATAATGTTAAAGTAGAAAAGTCTAATATTCACATTGATTCTAGGAGTTTTATCAATTCTCCTTTATTATCTCTATTTATTTATTTATTGATATTTTATACAATTAATGAATTGTTGCAATTGGTTACGATATCTTAATATACTCCACTATCGCTTGACATTCAAAAACCTTCACTTTTTGGTTTCTACTATTATTTTTAAAATTCTTAGTTTTCATGTATACTTTACATTTAAGTCCATATATTTAAATTAATTAAATAATTTAAGGATAAACTATTTAAAGTTATCTAATTGACTATTATCTTTTATTTTTCTAATAAATCCAAAGAAGTATACCACACTCATTGTAACAAAACGATATAAAATACATTTCCATTCAAATATAAGAATATAAAAATCATATAACAAAAAATAACAACTACTTTAGTGTAATTATTTATATTAATAAATTATCAGTTAAATAATATGCAAGTTTAAAAATTACAAATAAATTATCAGTTACATAATAGGAAAGTTTAAAAATTATAAGCCATCCAAATAACTCTAGAGATTTAATCTTTCTTCTTAATTCCCTTCGATTTTTTAAATCCATGCATGTTATCATTTTATAGACATCCAAAATGTTACGTCAATTCTTTCCATGGTTTAAATTCATATACCTAAACTTTATGATTTAACGGTTATTTGCAAAGTTATCATCAATTTTCTCTTATTATTTACTTTTAAATCCATGTATTAAAATTAATTAAACACTACAAATTAAAATTATTTACATAATATAAAGTAACTAATATTCATTAATTTGTCTAATAATTTATAGAAAATGTCAATTGCAATATATATATCACATTCATATTAACAAAATGGTAAAACCGTTTTTTCATTCAAATATAAAAATATACAAATCACTTGACAAAAATTATATGCATTTACCATAGTATTTAGTTTAATACGATTGATATATTATATAGTTCATAGTAAATTTATTTAATAATATATAAAGTATGAATACTATGTTTTTACGACATTATTGTGTGCAATGAATGTAATACACACTATCACTTTATTATTGATATCCACAATTTCAGTAAATCAAAACAATTAGTCTTCTCCTTAATCTTCTTCTGTTACAATTTAAAATTCTTGTCAAAATTGATCTTGTAATTTAACATCTTAGCATTAATCTGTTAAATAACTATAAACTAGAAGAAAATACAATTTTCTTCTTATTTCTCACTTATTAAGTTTTCTTCTTTATTTTTCTTATTTTTCTATCATTAAGCCTCTCACGACTTCAGTAGGTCAAAAACAGGTACTATCATTAGTTATCGTGTGTGTTTGTATGTATGTATGTCTATTGCAATTTAATATTCCCATCTATTCCTATTTTGAATATTTCGTATAATTTAACATTACGACTTACTAAAATTTGAAAAAGGAAAATTTACATATATAGCCTAGTTTTGAAAAGATATAACAAATATAGGCCAGTTCTAAAAGTATTTACAAATATAGATCAGTTTTCGTTTTGCTAGTCTATAGCGTTGACGATTTTTCGAAAATCGCCAACTTGCGATTTTTCAAAAATCGCCCAGATGGAATAAATCATTCTGCTTTGGGCGAATTTGGAAAAATGGCCAGATGAAACCCTGTTATAAATCCAACCAGCCACCTACCTTTTTCTTCACTATCAACTTTACCAAACTTACCAAATTCATCATCAAATTCCATAAAGTTTGCAAACCCTACTTTACAGAAAACCCAAAAAAATTCCGATTCTCACAAGATACAATCAAAGCTTCTGAACAAGTAAGTGTAATCTTCGGACAGGGTAATGTATATCGATTTGTAATATGTTTACACTTACTAAAATCCTAATTCGAAGCTGTTGTGTATTGTAACCAATGTTGATGTACTCGCAGCTGAAACAAACATGGATGATTGGGAGACAGATGACGAGACAATGTCGAAATGTTACGATGATTTTGAAGCTTGAAGGGACATTATGCATCTAAGTGATGTTGAATTTGTTCCGGAAACGCAATTTGGGCCGATACGTCAAAAGTTCCATTCGGGAACATCATCTCTCAACACTCGCTTACGTGAAATTGTAGTGAACCAAAGACCGGGCAAGCAAATTTCTTTTGAAGGTAAAGTACTTAGTCCTTGTAATCCTGTAGGGCCTACGTTGCCATCCGGTGCATATCCAGTTTGCCGATGTGGCGATGAATGCGTGGTTGTCGTAGCCAAAACTGAAACCAATGCTGGACGAAGATTTTACGGTTGTGCTTCTTACGAAGATCACATGATGAATCATGGCGAAGTGGGGTGCTGTAAATTTATGAAGTGGATCGATCCTCCATTGTGTGCTCGAGGAGTGGAATACGGCCTCGAAATGCAAGCTGAAGTTTGGCGTTTGAAAAAATTAGTTGAAGAAATGAGTAGAAAATGTTGGTAGAGAAGAAAATGTCATCTTTAGCTTATGTTCGCAATGGAAACATTTGACAAACGGTTTCATATCATGAACTCTATGTTGGGTACTTCATTTATTTTCATGTAGTCGATGGATATTTTCACCTTTCGTAGATCGTACGTTTTTAGTTTTGTGTTGTTATTTTTATTTATTGTTAGTACTATGTAATTGAGGGATAATCTCACCTATTCGTAGAATGTATGTTTGATTTTCTCTGAAATTGATGGTTATATCCAAGTATTTCTCGTCGGACGAATTTATATGATCATATGGAGTTGTTTGGAGGAATCTCTATATCACTTCTATCTTTTAAGTGAAAACAAACAGTTGCCAAAACAGGCAGCTCACTGTTTTGAATCTGACGATTTTTCAAAATTCGCCATAAGCTATTTTTGAAAAATCGCCCTTTGGTATTTTGTTTTGGCGATTTTTCAAAAATCGCCCATTGGATATTTTTGAAAAATCATCTGCTGTTTCGCCTGTTACAAAACAGACAGGAAGCAAGCCCTCTCCCACTCACTCTACAACTTTCAACCTAACTCCAAAAAACCCATTTCGGGTTTGAGCTCCCTTCCTCCCAAAAATTAATATTTTCTTTGCTTTTTAATCAAATTCGAAGCTCATTCGGACCATGGCTTCAACATCTGGAATAATGGAGGATATTGGTAATGCACTCATCTCCAATTTCTTGGTTAAGGGCATTTTTAGGGTTTTCTAGATTTCAATTTTTTGCAAGTTGTTGTGAAAGCTAAGTGTTGTAGATTGCATTACGAGGTATTTGCAAGTGAATGTTCATTCAATTGTGTGTACGTTAGTGTAGATTGAAGATAATTAAATTTATGATAGTTAAGGGTTGTATGCATTAATCTTTGTGTTGTAGATTACATCGAGATGGAGCCCGGTCCAGTAGACCCGAGCGTGTTGTACTTACAGCCTAGACATCGCACGTCTAGTGAAGCGTACATGATGGTAATTTCCTATGATTTTCATTTCACAAATTGTGTGAATTCTAATATCTGTACATGTAATGTTAAACAGAGCGAAGAAGCAGATTTCACCATCGATCACTCTATTTCTCTCAAGAAAGTCACTTCACATCATCCTAGAGTATTAGAGGAGATTGATCGAGCGGGCTTTTCGACAGTACTGCGGTTAGGCTACCTCCAGTTAGATCATCATCTGGTCACAGCTCTTGTCGATAGATGGAGACCGGAGACATCTACATTCCATCTTCCTGTAGGAGAGATGACGATCACATTAGGGGATGTGCCATGCTTTTAGGTTTGCCTATAGAAGGCAATCCAGTGACGGGTGAGGACCGTCATGATTATATTCAGTTGTGCACGGATTTGCTCAGTATTACTCCTCCTCCGCAACAAGTAAGGGGTAACGACATGGTAGAAGTGAAATGGTTTCGACACGTTGTAGCTGATGATATACCTGCCGATGCTACAGTGGTTCAGATACAGCAGCGGGCACGAGCCATTATTCTACACATCATTACATCTCGTTTAATGTGCGATCATTCCAAAAATCACGTGGACTTGAAATGGCTACCATATTTAGCCGATCTCGATCAGTGTGCCCAGTACTCATGGGGTAGTGCTGTTTTGGCATACACCTATATGGAGCTCTCCAATCTCGCTCTTATGGTGACTAAGCTTATAGGCGGGTGTTTGACGCTTGTTCAGGTACACGTATAATTTATCTTGCTATTTCGACCAAATTTGAAATATGTTGTAAGTAGCTAAATTGTTTTTTCCCTATAGATTTGGTCATGGACATATCTACCTGTCGGGCGGATCCAAGTCCGAAATGTTATCGTCGATCACACACACCCTCTTGGATCTCGGTATAACTTCATGTCCTTTGAAAATTAATTTTGTAATTCGAAACTTGTTTACGCTAAAATATTGTTTCTTCGCTTGTTGACAGATGGGTTGGTCCAAAAAAGACATCTCAGACCCCCCGGCGGAATGTACGCTTTTACCGCAATGAGCTAGACGTTCTAGACCCAGCTGTAGTGACCTGGAATCCATACACGCAGGATGTATTGGAGGGTCTTCCGGCTGTATGTACGGCCGCTAGATATCTGTGGACTGCCAGGCTTCCACTTATTTGCACTACTCGTTGCGCACATCACCTACCCGATAGGGTCATGCGCCAGTTTGCAATGGCGCAGCATATTCCAGAAAATGCGCCAGTCTATACCGACAAGTACCATGTCGGAGAAATTGCAAATGCTATGGAGATATGGAATGAGCGCCATTTGTTTACGCAATTTGAAAGAGAGCCGATCACCCCTCTAGAGACATATATGAGGTGGTATTGGCATATCACGCGTAGCTATGTTCTTCAGGCGCCTGTACAGGCTGTTCCCCATCATCCATACATCCCCCCGTGCGCCTCCTGAGGGAAATGTTGTAAGTATACTGAACCCCGTTAAGTTAACCATATTTTCGAAAAAAGATAACTAATTGTCTTTGCGTTGTACAGGCTGATGGCATTTACAAGGCGTCGGACACCGCCGAAAAGCTCGAACAACGTCTAGATCACGATGTGTAGTCGAAAGGAATGTGCATGAACATCAAAAACATTCTACGCGCAGTCTTAGGAAGAAACATATTAGAGAGGCCAAGACGTCCTTCCCCTCTATACCTCCACCTCCAACAGACATACCTCCACCTCAAGGGGAGGCACCGCCGCTCCTACTAACTTACATGCGGCGTCACAGAAGAGGTGAAGGAACTTCGTACGAAGAAGGCCCTTCGACGTCCCAACAATCGAAAGATTTCACCCATGGACCTTATCAACCACCATGTACATTTGATCCTACCACCGAGATCGAGGAAGAAGAGTACATGTCTCAATGGCCGGAACGTCGTCGTCGCCGTACGCCTATGAAAGTTCATCGCTTGCGTAGATGATACGTGCATTATATTGGATATGGCTATGTAATTTGAACTATGTTGTGTACGGTATAATCGTGTATGGTATGAACATGCTTTTGTGTATTGATTGGATATGGCTACTACTGATGTTTTTGTATGGGATGGAAAACACTGTGATATTTGTATGCATTATTATGGGTGTGGACTTGTTGCTGTTTGTTAGCTGCAGCAGGTTGTGGAAGGCGATTTTCCAAAAATCGCCCTTGGGCGACTTTCCAAAAATCGCTCTTTTCCTGCTGCAACTACCAGACAGCAGCAGGTTGTTTCATATATAACAAACAAAGCAAGGACCTGCAATATATAGCATTTGACCAATTTTCTTACAGCAGCGAATAACACGACATATTAAGTAGACATTAGAGTTCAATTATATAGAAGTCAAATAATACAAACACATCTACACGGCAGTAACACATCGCTTACGATTATGGCCTAGCACACCGCATTTGGTACACCTGCTTGATTTGGACGACTGGCCTTCATCCATCACACCTTTCATCCTTGTAGAACGTGGCCTTCCCGGTTGCCGTCTCGCAGTCGGCGGTAATATGTGAGAACCATTATATGCGCCCCAAAATCTCCGATCACGCACGGGATGAAACTCCGGCTTATCAGCGACTTTGTAGCTGTCAACGGAGTACTAGATTAACGCTAAGTCATGGTGTGCTCTATTAGCCCACCTGTTTTCGCCGAACAAGCTGCCATTACATGACAGCATGATATCTTCTGCAGTATCGGAATGTTGCATGTGCACGAGAAGTTGGTGCCGTCGATTATAACTTTGTATTCATCACCAAAGTAGTGAATTACCTGCCATTCGGTTTGACTAAATCGTACTAGTCTGCAACGATGTGCTTCACTGGCTCTTTCTGCTATTTTGGCTTCCCACTATGGAGTCAAGCGTGTCCACTAGTACAAAAAGTGCATATTGCTTCGCCTCATTTGCATCGGTTGAAGTAAAAACTGATGCAAATAGGACTATTTGCATCAGTTTTATTTTAATAACTGATGCAATTGGTACGTGGAAATAAATAGGTAATAAAAAAATCAAATTTGCATCAGTTCTCACCAACAACCGATGCAAATAGTTTTAGTCGCATCGGTTTTAATGTCAACCGATGCAACTACATGTTGATGGCAATATAAAATTTAGGTGGGAAATAATGAAAAATTGGCTCCAAATTTTACTTCTATGCCCTAAATTATTTCGTTTCATTCCCTCTTACAACTGTAGCAGGCCCCCATTTCTCGTCATTTTCACCAAAAATTACTCCCTCCAACACGTCCACTCTCATCTTCACCTGGACGTAGTTCAACATTTGGCTCAAATCACAAAATATTTGGCTCCAATCTTTGCTTTTCCGTCTCTCTGCTTCGTCCCCATTCCTTTTCTTCCCATTCCCAACACATCCGATAGATCTACGCAACGACGAAAACTCCATCCAACTCCAAATCAGTCGTCGGCGCCTCCTGCCCTCCTCATCCTCTATCATCGACCAAGAACATGACGCATCCAGCACGCACAGATTCTCCAGCCACCTCTGCCAGCTCAGCAAGCTCGAACTTTGGCGGAGATCTGGAATGAGGATTTTTGCGTGCGTTATTGAGTATGTTTCTTCAGATCATCGAGCATTGTGGTTGCTGCCTACAAGCTTGTGGCTGAAGAGTTGCTTGCCTAGCTGATGCTTGCTAATTCGTGGTAGAATCATGAACTCCAGGTGCGTACTACTGGAAGTGAATTTTGTATAGATTTGATGAATATGGGCCATGATGTGCAATGCACTACAACGATTTGAAATAATTCCTATGTATATTGGTTCAGCTAGCAATAAATGGCTTGTGCATCTGATTTGTGTCAAGTAAGTATGCTTCTACTGCTTTTTTAAAGTGTTCCAAATTTGTTAAAACATATTTTCTACTTTATCTCTATAGATTTCAGTATGTTATTTGAGCTTAACCGTTACATGCATGAATATATGAGATCAATTTCACAGTTTGCATTGAAAATGCAGGCACTTGACACATTCAACACTGTTGGGACATCTCCTGTTTACTTACTATGAGATGTTCATTACCTTCACAATTATAACAATTATGATCATGTTTAAGTATAATCATGATATCTCCTGTTCACTATGGGAAGGTGTTACATAAAATTTTATAGCAATGCTTATGTTTTTGTTTATTTTCAATGAATCTTGAAGATTATTTACTTACCGGAGTTTAATGGCAGAGCTGCCATTTCCATTTCAAAATGTTTTGTTAATATATCTATTTTTAATCACTGTAAGAATTAGAAAGATACGAAATGCTAATTGGTGAAATTTTGAAATGGATTTTCTGTGAATGCTACTTGGATAATATGGAACCAATTTATGATAAGGCACTAATTTTCCCACATCATAAGAATTATAATACAAAACCTTTATATACATACGGTGTAGTGGTTTTTTGCATGGTCAAGTCTGCCTTAAGTGGTGCACTTACAGTATGCAACTGCATATTTAGAGTGTCCATGGTTTAACTTTGGACTAGTAAATCTACAATAAAAAATTCTTTAAAAGGTGATAAGGTAACAAAAGTTAAAGCGGAGAAAAGGAAGAATTCAGAGTTTTGGTCCTTGGTAACCATTGTATTGTGGTTATATGAGGTTGTTTGAACTATTATTTTTCCCTTGCTCATACTGAATTTATATTACGTTAGTGGCATTCAAGTAGCATAGGAGACATTTTCTGCCTTCAATGTGTAGAATCCAGTATTCCATTTTCTCAAAAGATCAATTCAGTCAGAAATGGGAATTTCAAAAAATCAGATAGACATTTTTAATTTATCATCATGACTTTACCTCAACTGGTAGTTATTTTCCTCAGTTTTTGGACACTTTACCTTTTAATTTAATTCAAGTGAAATTCAGTATCTGATAATACTTTCAAATTAGCATAGTTGATTTTTCTCTTTTTGGAACCTAAGTAAATAGTTTTTATCTTGTAACTCAGACTATAAGAGAAATAACTAGTAAAGCAACAGTGGCATAGGCTGAAAATTATGCTAAACCACTTTAAAAATTATTATCTTTTACCTCTTCAGATTTTGGTCTTTATTCCATTGATTTAGCACTATTTATTTGCTGCGGGTTATTTGTCCAAAAGCAGGCAAAGATTTATTCAAAGGCTAACTAGTCTTCGTCTTGTATTACAGTGCAGAGCAGTTACCCGGAGTGTCCAAAGTTAAAAACAAGGGTTGAGCTTATGCAGCGTTCCCAGAGGTGGCATCAGTAAAGAACCTTAAAGTTAATAACATGATGTTTTCTTCCTAACTGAATTTGTAATATCAAAAATCTACTTGGTGAGACCTTGGCCAACCTAACACTAATGAACTCAATCAAATCGAGAATCAACTAGAAGAGTCACTGAAGCAGATAAGATCCTCAAAGGTACGACATATACTTTGCATTTATTATACGGCTTGGCCGATGAAGCATAAGCTTATTTATTTATATTTAAAAAAGGGTCCTTGCTTCATTCTTTGACATATAACTAAGGAAGGTTTTCTGTTGGATACATGCCTTAGATTTGTTGCTTAAGTTTTGGGATGCATTTAACCACTAAATTTGCTTGGGATGCTTTAAATATTCTTTTCTTTTGTTTCTTTACAGGAAGCTTTGCCAATCTTTCACGGATGGCCAATGAGCGGCTGCCTTCAGGCAGAATTCAGACTCCAAGTTTCCAGCGATTTAATTTTATTTCCAAAATGAGCCATCTGATTTTTATTCTTATTTTACCATGGTTTTTTCTAAACATATAAAATGTTAACAAGCATATATTCAATTCATATTTCTGTATATATACGTATGCGCACGCACGCACATGTATATATACAAGTATATATACATATTCACGTAAATCTAATGACTTCTATTTCCTGTAGGCCAGTTCAACAAAAATAGACGGTTTACATATACAGATATGGTTTTGATGCATATGTTCTGACATATGCAGCTTGCGTGATGAGTTCAACGATCCTAATTTTCCAACTGTTACTATACAAAGATGTCTCTTCTACGTTATGATATGCCTGTGGAGAATGTATCAGATCCATCCAGTATAGAATTTGTACATCATACGGTAAGCTCGTTAGTTTGATTCTTAAGTTGTTAATTTTTTTCCCTTTATACAATATATAAGTTTGAAATTTAGACTAGATTTCAGCGTATTACTGTAGATTGTAGCATAAAACTGAAGCTAAAGAAACATCGAGTTAAATAATATATCTTCATAACTTTATGATTTTATTTTTTTTCCATAGTTTACTGCAAAATTCAAAATCTTTAAAAACATCCACTAGTGGCACCTTGTTTGTGAAATAGGTCAATGGATGAAGAGATAGAGTCAAGACTTACAGTATACTTCATTTTTGTTAGAGGATAAGTTAGTCTCTAAAAATAAATATTACAGGCATCTAACCAGTAATTATATGTAATAAATACTCGAAAATTGATGCTTGTTAAATCGAATCTGCCGGTGTTTCTAGAGGAATTCCTTTCTGTTCAAATTATCTGATGTATCCTAAATATTATCCAATTCACTTTTCCTTTGACCAAAAAACTGGATTGAAAAAATGAACTCGTTTTAATAATGCTGCATTTTATAAGCAGGCCATTTGTTCAAGTATCAAGTTATTTTCTAGAATGATCAAATAACGGCTACTCGAATAGCAAATACAAATGTGCAATTCTCTGAAAGGGGGGCCTGTTCTGGTATATACTCACATTTAATTTATTTGCTCATATTCATGAGTATTTCATAAGACTAAATTTCACAATACATCTACTGCAGGGTCGCATTTACCAAGGCAAAGAGCCCCACTCAACTTGTAGCATTTTTCCAACCCATGGTTGTTTTGAAGGTATTTCCTAACTGTTTAATTTTTGACATGACCTAACAAATGTGCAAATATTAGATAAGATGTGAAACCTATCTGGTTTCCATTTAATCATGCTAACAAAAGTCTTTTTGATTCACTTATCTACAAGACCGCCTTAGCTCAGGTTATAAGTAGTTCCTTGTAGCAAAAAAATTAAATGATGACACATATAGCTTTGACGTCGCGCCTCTGGTGTATCAGCCCACAATAATAAAGTACTTCAAATTGATGCGGTGAGATTATGACTAACAACTTTTCTTCTTATCACTGTATTTCAGTGCCACTGTTCATCTATCTTTATTGGTGGATCTGTTAGAATTTGGTTCAACTTTGTTTAGATACTGTTATTCGGAAAATAGGACAGCAATTTTCTTACTGGGAAACACACCGCTAGCCTTAGGCAGGCTTTGGTTGGGTATCCTCCCAAAGCCGGCATTGTTGTCATTTTCTTGTATCAATACATAACTGATACAACATGATATCACTACATAACTAATATAAGTGACACAACTAATACAACATGAGTCAATACATATCCTATATGTATCTTGATATTGCAAGCCTCATCTTATCACCAATGTTACTCACTCCCTCACGTGAAGCAAGCATAATTGGCAGAAGCGTATCTGGAGGAGCATTGAAGAAGAGAACAGTTGCAAAGTTTCATGTCAAAGAGTAGTTTTGACAGTTTGTTTTGTTCACCGTTGGAGTTGAAGGTCTCTTTATTACTAGTACTAGGATAGATAGTATTTTTATCTGTGCATGCTTTAGCATGGTTCAGATAGTGGATAAAATTCAAAAGGGAATGCTTATATAGTTATTAGTCACTAGTTGTTATGCTGGTTAGTAAAGCAAAACTGAACATGGCTTCTTCTTTATTTTTCTTTTCATTCTTTTCTTTGTCTTGTCATATTACAGTCTTAAGAAATACACAAGTTACATATTCGAAATCTATTTAAAACATTGCATGGTATGGAATCAAAGCTAATTCCTAGTCCTCTTCCTCTATTCAGGTTGCTACTTCTTTATGCTCACCTGACCGTTTCCTGCTACAATCTGGCAATACTCTATTTAATTTAACTGGCATGGAAGCTCTAGCACATTTGAGCAGGAACACTGGGTTGTTAAACTTGCTATAGCTAAAGGTGCATTTTGTCAACTAACTGATTTCAATGGTCAAATCTCTTTTTTGTACACTAGCCTTCTAGTACATTTTTTGTATTTTTTCTGAACTTCTTGTTATAATATGATTTTGTATATACATACAGAGTTTGAGGTGAGTTTCAACACTCACAAATCCTATGTTTAGTCCTTAATTCCCTCAGTTAGTACTTGAATCCCATCGATATTTGTTGTGATGTGTTTGGGTACATTACCATGCAAGTTTGTGTATCCATATTCATTTTTTTACTGTCTTATTGTTGGGTATTGTTGGGTATTGTGAGTACTTCATTTTTATGTTTTGCTGTGTGTTTTCCTATTTAATCTCTATGTTTTGCTGTGTGTTTGGGTACATAATCAATAATATATATAGTCTATTTGAGTACTGTAATAATGGTATCTGAGAATGGTTTTTTTGCATCAGGTATAAATAGCTGATGCAATAGAGGGATTAGTTTGCATCGGTTGTTATAAAAAACCGATGCAATAGAGGGATTAGTTGCATCGGTTTTCATTACAACCGATGCAATATGGGGGCTGTGTCCAAGCAACCAATCATGATATTTGGCATCAGTTGTTAGTAACAACCGATGCAAAAAAGAACCTTTTTGCATCGGTTTCAGAACCGATGCAAAAGTGTTAAGCCTGTTGCATCGGTTGCATATGCATCGGTTGTTGAACTGATGCAAAATGGGGGTAAACAACCGATGCAAATGGCCTGTTTTGTAGTAGTGGTCGCTAGTTCATCTGTAACAACCAAGGCCTTTATAGGTAGCGATCTAGCTCCTTTCAATACACCGTTAAAACTTTCAGAAGCATTAGTTGTCATTACATGAAAGCGTCCTCCATCGTTTTTGCACAAAGCCCAATTTTCTTCAAAATTTCCCAGACTACGCTCAATCCACTCATGCGCACGCTTACTTGTTGCTTTTATCTCTTCTCTAATTTTCATGTACTCCACTACCTTAGACGCGCACGCTGTCGAATAAAATAACCCTGTCAAACGCTTATCTTTGAATTCTGCCGCTTAAAAGTTGGCTTTTATATGTCTTGCACAATAACGATGTTTGTGCGGTTGTCGCCATTTTCCATGTAAAGCTTTTGGAATTCCTTTCATCCTATCGGATATGAAAGTAATACAACGACCGCGAACACTACGTATGAATTCTAGCATGCAGGAAAAAAACCAACCCCAAGAATCACATGACTCCGATTCAACTACTGCGTATGCCAAAGGATAAAGACAATCATCTGCATCTATCGCGGTTGCAACAAGCAACGTGCCTTTGTATTTACCGTACAAGTGTGTACCGTCAATACATAACAACGGCCGACAATGCGCAAAACCTGTCATGCAAGGCCCAAATGCCCAAAAAGCTCGATCGAACACTCCCACTTCATCATGTGTCACGTGACCTATAGAGCCAGGGTTCGTTCTTTTTATCTCGTCAAAGAACTGTGGTAAAGTCGAGTACGATTCTGCCCAATCACCATAAATTCTCTCTATTGCTTTGCTTAATGCTCGTCACGCTTTCATGTAACTTATGTTGATGAACAACTGATCGTACACAAGCACTTGGACTGTACCAGCCGAAATATCCAAATCGGCTTTGACAAAAGACATGATTTTTGTCACAAGAAATTTCGAAGTTGCTTGCTTATGGTTGGAATTAACTATTGGATTGACACAAGTGTGTTCGCTTGGGTACTTTCGAATTTCCCACCATCCCGACTCGGATTTTTTCAAAACTATGGCATGTATTCTCCACGGACAATTACCTTCAACGGTGTATATAGCGGTATATTGTGTTTTGTTCGACTTTATTGGTTTGTATGAAACATCATACAGAATTGACCATTCCGTTAATTGTTGAAGAAACTTCTCTTTTGTCTCAAAAACCATTCCAACACTGAAACCAGCTTGAACGCAAGAGGTCGAAAATCGTTCACCGGAAAATTGAAGATTACCAACAACAGTTCTTGCCAACATTTGAGCGGTGCAAAGATCATCGTCCAAAGGCACTTCCATCTCTGCTTCATCACTATCTGCGTCATTGTCATATGCTGCAGGGAAGTCATAGTTCAACGGCTCGTTGTTAACTTGCATTCTTTGTATCCAAGAGTCTTCATTAACATTCATAGAAGCAACGACCATGCTATCTACATGATGTTCTTCATCCACGGCTGCATTCCCACCAACATCCATATCATTGTCAAAATTTGCATACGAAAAATTAATGGATGGTCCAGCACTCCATTGCGCACCAGAATCAAGTGTCGTATACCTAATTCATATATAGAAGTCAACTAACTGACAATAGAGACCAAATGAGACGAAAAATATAGCCCAATCTGTAAACATACATTTGACTCATATCATATAGTTTGTATGGATTAGGATACATTGACTGCGACATATTTGCATTAACATGTCCATCGCTTTCGTCATGTTGAATGTCTTATTGTTGGAAGCTGTTTAAATTATGGCGTAACATAAGAAAAATTAACTACATAATAGTACATCTACCAGTTCATCAAATTTTTTTACCTTGCAGTCGTATTTGAATCCCTAGGCGGGTTGCAATAAATGTTGCTTTGTTGCGTAAATTGTTGCGCGTCTTCGTACGGCATAAATCTGTACTGCACAGATGGAGGACGGTTTATTCCATCGTTTGGAAAAGGATTGCTATAGCTAGGAGATACGTAGTCAGTAGATGGATCCGCGGTCTCCAACATTTGTGTATAGTATCCAATTGCAGTACTCACAACGGGAGATGCGACCTGATGTTCTTGTTGTTGCTTTGCTACTTTCCCTACGTATAACATAATAGATTTTGTAACAGCAGAAAACATTACTTCTACATCGTCATCGTCCGCCAATGCTATTGCTTTAGAACCCGAGTCCGTAGGCCAGTTAACCTCTAGCTCAAGTTCAAATTCTTCTTTATTAATCTTCGTCGTTTTGTACACAGCATCTTTTAATTCCGTCAATTTGCAACCTTTTCGCACTCTTCCTGGTTTACAAATACCGCCAACATATTTACCATTCCTTTGATCATCGACAAGTAGTTCGCCGTCGTAGTAGCAAATCGTAGGAATCATATTTTTCGCCATTCTACAGATCAATATACAAATTGTTCAGTACGTACACATTATACCAATTTTCTAACTTAACATAACCAGTTACTAAGTTCACCAAAATATAGAACAGACAAAAAAACTAGGGTTTAGTGAATTTACCTTCAACTAGCTGAAATTTGCTAAGCAACATGGACTCGATCTACAGATTTACCACCGAACCAAGGTTTTAAAGAATATGAAGAATGATTTCAGAACAGATCTGCCATTAAAGAAGTTTGTTTTAATTTTGAGGAAATGGTGGAAATGAGAGAGAAAGGGAGGGCTGTTTGTGGTTATTTCCATGTGGACGATTTTTGAAAAATCGCACGTTAGGCGATTTTCAAAAAATCGCCAACGCTATAGACCAGCAAAACAAAAACTGGTCTATATTTGTAAATACTTTTAGAACTGACCTATATTTGTTATATTTTTCAAAACTAGGCTATATATGTAAAATTTCCTTTAAAAAATAGTTATTGTCAAACCAATTTAAAATAAATATTTATTTTGAATATTTAGAATAAAAAAATAATACTATCCATAACTATTAGGTCCATTCAAACATAAAAAGTATGATATTTAAAATGCAATTAAATAATTTAGTAGACATTATTTTAACATATTTTATAATAACAAAAATGTTATTTTAACACATAAAGATACAAAATAAAAATATAATTTTTTTATCAATTTATGGACTCATTTGATATACGTAAAAATTAATTAAATATTATACTTAACACGTGATTTAATAAATTTCAAAAACAATTTTCTTTAGAATTATTCCAAAATCAATAAAGTTTATGATTTTTACATTTATTAACAAGTCTCTCCTTAATTCTGACCTACCATTTTAGCTTTAAGCATAAGTCATATTATTATATAATTACCTTCAACTATTTAACGTTCAAGTTGTATTATATTTTCTTCCTGAAATGATATATAGTAACAAAAAACATACACACAATAACCAAGGCACAACTATTTTATACGTTGAAGTATAATTCTTAAATTATTTAGAAAGTTCTCTTTGATTCCATTTAATTATGTTACATTCAAGTTCATGTTGTTATTTTTATTTCAAAATTGGTATTTTATTATAGACTAACATATACACAATAACTGAAACACATGACTTACACAAATATTATTCATCAACTATTTGGATGTGTATATTTGACCATGTGTGCTACTATTGACATCTAGAAAAATACTTCCGACTCTCAGAATTAAAGGCCACAATACAAGGTTTGATTTTCTGCTTCTTAACACAAACATTATTTTGTTTTAACCAACAGGCGCCCAATTTTTCAAAACACAACGGTTAACTCTCCACTTTCCTTGAACCAAATTCAACTATTTTCAAAGCAAAACAAAAATCAACTAACTATGCAAAAATAAAATAATAAAATATATTTTTCTGACCGTATGTAGGACGATGAAATTTAGAATAAATACTTACTTGATCGGTTAAAAAAGGGTATATCAAATCAACTTGCATGCCTTTTGAAGCGTTTGATCAATTGTCATTTTCTATGTTTTCTCTATCAAATACCTTTTCATTCGAAACAACAAATTCATTCTCAATTTTATCGTGATTGGTATTCTCTATCTTATAAATAGAAAAATAAAAAGAATATAAGGGAGAAAATGACATAAATATTGTATAATATAACATTACAATTCAATAATTTACATTGAGATTTTCAGTTACAACGTCATCAAACTTTATATATTTTGTTTTACCCACAAGATTATTAAATTCATCCTAAAATAATAATCAAAAAATCCTAAACAACAATGTATGTTCTGGCGGGATTGGATGGGTGAGGTGGTAAAAAAACACGGGATGTTCTAGCGTCCATCGTATAAGAGTGCATTTTTAACGAAATGGAAATGGAAAATCTAAGCGAAGTGTTTGACCGGGAAAATTGAGTGAACGAATAATGTGTTTGGCGCTACGAACGGAGTATTTAACCGAGATATTTAAGTTGTGATTTTTAGTTTAATTGATTTATAATTGATTTACTATTTATTTATTTATTTATTTATTTAATAAATAATATATGTCAATAATTTGCAAAAATAAATAAATTATAAAATTATAAATTGCTCGGAATTGATTTAAACCAACTCTATACGTAGAGCACTTTGATACGATCGCAATGGAAAAAAATCACATATGAGTCATTTACAGAAGTTATTAATTTTAGAAATTTGTAAAAATTTAAATTTAATAATTAACATTATTAAAACAAACTAACATATTCCAGTGGGATCGGAAAATGTCCCATTACCGTTCCTCGTACGCGACGCGACGGACGTGTAACTGTAACGAGGCAAAAATTTACTGCGAACCCCACTAAATCACGGTAAACAGTGTATCTAATTGCCAACAAATTCTTAAATCTTTGACAATTCCCAGGGATGTCTTCCTCCGTAAATCTTTCGGTCCATGCTAGAAGAAAAAAAATACTCAGAAATTAAAAGAGGTAAAAATTTCTGAAAATTGAAGAGAAAAACACATCAACTTGCCTCTGAATCCGAGATTCTTCAATTCAGGTGTGCTGCTGCTGCTTCTTCCTATCCCTCCCTTTTTTTCCCCTTTTGATTGCTGAACTGAGATCGCGATGTTGAACATTTTGTTTCAATCCCATGTTAAATTGAAATCGCGATTCAATATAGGACTTCAATATTTCCGTTCTGAAATAGGATCGTACAATTTACACGGGTTGCGATCCAAATTAACTCTTGGATCGTGAAGGTCGCCATTCCTTCCAAATCGCGGGTTGGAATGTACGATCTTAGGATTTTTGACAACGCCTTAAAACCAGTCAAAAGTATTTAAAACTAACTTATTTCAATTTAGTTTGCTAGGTAAGCTAACAAGTAGAAATTTGGAAGCAATCAGTTGTTCCTTATGACTTATGAAGCAATTTCATAGACAATTTTGATTCAACATTTCTGTTTAGAAGTCAAATTATATCCAAACACTTGTAAATCACTGTTTAAAACTATTGGTTCTTGAAAGTGACCTACATGCATATATTTTCTCTTTTTATGTTATCAATTGATGCCTCAAGACTATCGGAGCTAAACAAATATCAATTTTGAGGAATGAAATCTTACATTTAAGCCATTAAAGGCACTCATTGTCTGGAATTAGCAGGGATTTCTTCCTGCAAAAGATAAGTAGTCTGTCATGGCCTCGACGTTTTTCGTATAGCTCCAGTAATATCATCATTGACCTCATCTTAGATCTCTGCATGCCTGAAACACATTTTAATATGATCGGGGATTATTAGATGCATCTTATGCATAGATGCATGCACCTTACACATAAATAGTGTCATTGCCTCTCCAATTTTCTTCACTAGCACTGGGTCTCTATTGATATAATAAAACAAGAATAACAACTGATAATGATATAATGAAACTATATAAAAATATAAGTTAACATACCTGGTTACTACAAGTCCAACATTATGTGGAAAAATGGTTGCACCATGCACAATATTGTGTCCATGTACAACAACAATACCACAAGTCCACACATTTTGCTAATTATTTTTTTTTTTTTTTTTTTTTTTTTTTTTTTTTACTTACAGTAATTTGTGTTATGGTTAACTTTTATGGAATACAAAGCTGGGTAATTTTTTTTTTGTATACTTGGGTGTTATTCGAATTTTAAGTTGTGATTGATCTATTTTTTGCTTGATGAAAACTAAATTGAACATGAAAGTTAACATATTTTTCTTTTAAGGGCAACCTAAATTAAGTGGGTTTGGGCAACACATTCTTTGGACCTGCTCAGGCAGTTTTTCACTTTATATGTTTGACTTATCATGAAAATGCTTAATAAATAACCACTTACTCATCTGTATGTCACTTTCATATAGTTGTTTTTTGGTTTGTAACTGAATTATTTTATTTTCAAATTAGAATAGGGATTTGAGTTTGATTGTAATTTCTCATGTTATTTAAATTTCAGTAATTTAAGTTTCAAATTTTTTTTTCCCCGGTAATTCTTATTATTTATCTGATTTAGAGGTTTGATTGTAAAACTAGTACTTTGATTGATGAAAGATTGAATTTGTGTGTGCTTCAATTTTAGTTTCGTTGCTATGGTCAAGTGAGTCAAAATTAAATATAAAGTTTGTAGTTTTGGAGGTTTTTTTGGTCATTAATTATTTTATGTGTAGGTCATAGGTAAAATACTAGGAAGAATGAAGGTGATGAAATTGGATTATGTTTCAGAAACAAATCATATGGAGCTTACATTAGAAAGTTAAGCAATGGAGCGCGAAAATAAAAGATTATTTATTGTCCTAATTTCAAACTTATTTCATGTAAAAATTCTAAAATCTTTAATTTCAAGTCATGAAGAAAGTATTGGCGAATGTAGAACATCAACGAGAAGATTGAGATAGTTTATAAATGAAAGTGAACATAGGAATTAATTGGATTTGCAACTATTTTAGTTGAAAATGGATATTGGGACATCTTAGAATATGATGATTTGAAGAATTTGCTTCAGAATACCGGATGCTTTTGTTTGAATGAATTAACATTTCCGTTCTTTTTCCAATTTAATATGTACTGTGTACTACAGGAAGTTTTTGTTAAGCTTTGCGACCGAGTTTTTTTTTTTTTTTCTAAAAAAGAAGCAACAACAAATGTGGATTTGTATGAGTAACCTAAATCCTAAGCTTGCTGTACAAGGTTGATAAATTTATATGAAGGTATTAAATCTGTTTCATATTCGCAGAGAATTTTCATACGTAGGCTTTTGATGTCTAGTCTACATTAATTACTTGGACATCTCAATTTATGGACAGACAGTAAAAACATGTTATACGCGACACATTTTACTTTAAAAATGTCAATCTACTGTGAGCTTTTATTTACGCATTGGTTGGTTCAGATTTTTTTGACCGTTTAGTTTAATGGTCAAGTTTTGGAAACCAACTCTCCAATGATGGTGGTATGATTGCATACATCTTGCTCACTTCGCTCAAACGAGAGTCTTGCTCACTGGATAGAGAATGATGATGGTGATCCACAAAGAGTTTTCTATAGTTTACTTAATACTGAAGTAAAGGAATTGGTCTATTTTTTATTTATTATTTAGTGAATCACATAATGCATTTTCTTTTGTCTGAATTCTATTCAAACATGGAGATAAAATTTGACTGTACAGTTTTTCAGTCATGAAAAGAATGCAACTCAACATTCAAAGATAAACGGTGAGTTTTAGCATTGTCAAATGTTTTTTGGTGAAATTTCTAATGAGCTGAATACATGACTGAACTTATTCATATCAATTGTTATCTGTCGTGTCAGTACATTCTTTAACATGTTCTTTATGAATTAATATAAAATATGCATTTAATTTAGTATATCAAAGATGACATTCTGAACTCAATCATTATAGGGAAAAGTCTTTTCCTAAAGAAACCACACAACAATTGATTTATTTCATTTTCAAATGCTTACTAATTATACTAACAAATTCAAACATCCATGTGAATGTATGATAACCGAAGTCACTTGACTAAGAAGTATAATACAATGACATGTTAGTTTGATTTGAATACCCAACAAGCTAATCAAAGTTCTCATATGTTCAGATCAGTAAATTTATTGCACTTTGTTCATATATATTGATTTATCAATATTCATGGATATATTTTGCAATTTGCACGATTTTATGTAATCCACTTCTTTGACCTACACCGCTAACCAAAACAACCAAACAAACCAACCACCAAGTGACTTCTTTTTTAAAAGAAAAAAGAAAAAAGAAAACGTGTCATTACTAGACTCTTATTAATTTTGCTAAAAGCATGGGTATTTTTAAAATGAAAAAAAAGAGCCTGTTAACAGACATTTGTATACAACATAAAAATATAAACTCAAATTTCTTCGACTTTTTATATATATATATATATATATATATATATATATCTCAAATTTTGTGTTTTGCCAATTGAGATGTATGGGCTTGGTTGATACAAAGTTCTCGCCATTCAGTCATATAATTATTACTATTTAACTCTTGTTATTGTACGATCATGATGGAAAGAAAAGAAAAGAAAAGACAAACAACAAGCGTTATGGAAGTCGAATATCATTATTCAAAACAAAAATTGATTTTTTGCTTTATGAAATTGAATATATAATACAGTCTTCTGCATTGTATGTTTTCTTTTTGATATAAAATCTCTTGGCAAGTTTCATGTTATTGGAATGAATGTATATTTGAACTTGATATTTGTGGTTTACATATTATTAAAATGTTATAATTCATACTAGTGCTTATTTTGAACTTAGATATTAGGATAAGGGTGAAAGTTGGATGTACTAGACCGGCGTGAGAGAGTTCATTTTGGATTTCATAACTATAATCTTGGATTCATTAATATAATCTAACCGTTTCACACCGAATGTGATTAAAGTTTAAACAAAGTTCGAACATATGTGGTTTAAAAGCAGATGAACTTGAGTTTGATCAATTTTTTTTACCTAATTTATATCAAAACAATATAAAAGAAAATATAAATGAACAAGTTATCAAGTCGAACTCGAGCGGACTTTGGACTATCATATCTGTTTGACAACTTTATGTTTGGTTATAATGCATTAGTCTTATTGTCTAGCATTAGAGACCATTGGATTGTAAGGGGCATTACATTTAGTTATTTTTATATTTTTGCATCTTTTTTTCAGTTTCAGACCAGAGTTGTGACCATTTCTTTTCCACTGTCTAATTAAACGACGTGTATGTATATGTCTATATATACATATACATACACACGTGTGTATTTGAAACTTGGTTCTTTGTTGATTTTCCAAAAAGAAGAAAAATATAGAGTACAGAGGAAGACGCATGCTTAAGCCTATCACACAACAATCCTTAACTACAAATACACAATAATCCATTTAATCAATCCCATTCAGCCCGTGTAGCATTTTTGCATCCACATCAATATTTTTGAAATTTGAATCCGAGCTCAAACAACACATTCTGAACGCGATCTTCTTTCGCAATTTGTTGTGGCTATTTTTTTTTTAAATGATTCGCATCAATTCAATTTTTGACATTTAGACACCACATCTCAGATCATTTTCTCCATCATTAGTACTTCTTATCATTAACTCCTCATGAAATCGTATCCACAAAGAAGCTCAGCTAACATCAACTCAAATCCTCACACCAACTGCTGGTGTAAAATCAACATTTATCCAAATTTGACAAGAGATTCAAACAATCAACCAATGTAATCACCAGCATAAATCATGCATTTGAATGATAGTCCTAATTTTGGATCTACAAATAAGGTTCATGTTAACCCAAAACTCTTACAATCAGTTTGCGAATTAGCTTTTGATTAGGTCGTCGGAGTCACCGTAGTTGCTTTGCCTCATGAACGGGAGTCACGGTTAAGAAAATCGTTGATTTTGAAATTGCTAAGCCCTTGTTAGCACCGTTATGTTATCAAGCAATCGACCCACCTTTATATTGACAGACCGTGATAAATATTTGTTCGCTTGAGTGAAACAACCACAAATATTTTCCTTTTGCCTAGTGATGTTGGAAATATCCATCAAGGTAGTCTATAGCAATAGCGAGGCTTGTGCTATGTGCCATAACGCGGTCTATTTTGTTCACTTTTGTGAATTTTGCATTTATACACGCACAATAAATGTGACTAAAGTAATCGTGGTCCATGTTTACATAAATATGAGACAATTTATATATGATTATCGTTTTTTTTTAAATTTTACACTTGTTTAATAATGGATTAGAATTTACATTGTAATTTAGGTTGTAAATTGTTAATTGGTGCCTTCTAATCAAATTCAAAACTATAGAACACAGATTAGAATTCTTAACATTGTATCCTGAAGTAAATCCATATAATAATTTATTTGTTGTTTCTAAGCATTTATCATTCTCATCATCTTTATTTTTTTCCTAATTGAGATCGACAATTTAAATTGTTATTTTTCATAAATTTTATGTTGAATCGTAGTTTTGCTAAATTCAATATATATATATTTAGATTATTTTTAATTTTTTTTTGATGTTGATTCAAATTTCTTTTTCTTTTTTCATTTTAGATTAAATCTTGATTTCATTTATTTTGAGATTTTTGGCATTATAAAAACTATACTTATCAAAATAAACTTCTTAGTCATTTAGCGAATAGAAAAAGTGATAATATAGGGGTTTTTTAGGCTCAGGGAGAAAGTTGGAGAAAAATTTAGTTTCAGGAACAATAAGTTTGTTTTTTCGGCTTAAAGACATTTTTAGTGTAAATCACAGAATGATAGTTGCAACTATCATTTTCTGTTCGCACTAAAAAGTGTCATTCAGATTAAAAAACAAACTTGTTGTCGCTGGGACTACATTTTTTGTAATTTCTTCCCTATGCCTATTTTCTTGATATTGATATCAAAACATATGTTCATTTTAGATGCTTATAAGCTAAAAGAGAAGAAAGTGCATTTCCAATATTAAATCTTTCATCTAGTTAAGTTGGTATGAAAATTGAATTTGAATCATATACGAATTTGCACAATAGCATCGTAATATTTGGTAGTAGTTGATCATAAATTAAGACATTTATTACCAGGTTGAATGACTAATTTCATGGAAAGCAAATTAGAAAATAACGTCAATGATTATGCAATAAAATTTGGTATCTTCTACCGAATAATTTGCTTTTTTGTACAAGCAAAATAAATAGTCCATAAGGTCATTTTCATAGTATTTGCCATGTACCACTTTTGATGCATATGATGCAATTTCATAATGTTTTATCAATGAAAGAACTTTCCTTTCAAAACTTTATTCAAAAGAAAAGGATGTTCAACCTTTATAATTTTGCTTTTTCAGTATTAAAAACAACGTAGATAACAAAGTCCAATATTGTAAACTTTAACTTCTATAAAGTAAAAGCTTCTTTTTTAATTAAAAAACATTAAATGGAATAAATAACATCACTAGAACATAATATAAAATTTCTACCTATTAATATAATTAGAAATACACAAACATATCAACTTTTCTACGTAGACGTTTTGAGTGTGATACACCTACCAAACACCCACATTCGATTTTATTGAAAGAAACCATGATCATCTTCGATAAACAATTTTGATTTATTATTGAAGATACATGATGGGTTAGTGTACTCATGTCCTAATTTGTGCCATTCAATACCAAGGTTTTCAAGATGGGAATTAAATCGTAAGTCGTAAAGTTCAAACTTTAAATCGAAACGAGATTTAAATCGTAAATGCCGGATTCAAAAGATCCATATTTTAAGTTATGCATATATTTTGAAACTGATTTTGATGTTTGAATTTCTACCGCTGAACTTAAAACTTATTTTCTCTTTATTTATTTTTTATATTGTTATGAAAACATTATAATTGGAATTGTGAATCCAAATAAGTATATGAAATTTGTGGTAATAAGCTAAATATGTTTTTAAAATTGCGGTTTTGCTAAGTTTGAATCGGGATGCAAAATGAATCGTAAATAGAGAGATCTGATCTGAATCGGGATTTAAATCGTAAGATTCGAAGTTTTTGAGAACAATGTTCAATATTATTTGGGTTTTTTCAATGTATATGTCTAAAATAGACAAAGAAACAAAATAGTGTGCTTTTTTGGGTTATTCGCTATTTTGCACTTTGGTAAAATAACATGTTATTTTGCTCAATAGATGACATGTGTGTCATTATATGTTAAATAGCTGTCACTTTGCACTATGGTCAATTTGTGCTTAACGCGCACTATGATAACTCAACCGATTTGATTTTAGGACAGAACAATATCCTTGTCTCGAACATATGCAGCAACAGTGATGCACACATATTCCAGCCGGTTTATAACTATGAAATTCAGTTGCCAGTGTAGATAAAATTTGCAAAATTGAAAACACAAACCAGTGTTATCAAAGCCCTTGCCTAGGCGCGCCTAGGCTCCAAAAAGCCCTAGCCTCCAAGCTGGGGCTTTTTTGACTTCTGAGGCGCCATGAATGCACGAGGCCTCGAAAAAGCCCCAAAAGCCCCAAGGCGCTGGCTTTTGAGGCTGTAAAAGCGCGCCTTGGGCTGCTTTGTTGGAGAGTTTTTTTGGGTCCAATATGAGCCCTAACACATAGCTTTTCTTCAATTTATCCACACCCAGTTAAATTGTCCAGCTCAAAACAAATTCGTGCGCAGCCCCAACTCAAAATCAAGTCGATCAAATTAAAACACGTAACTTAGTTCCAATTTTGAGAGCCGTCCAGATTGCTCGCTGCCTCATGCTCAAGGCTCCCACAAAGCCCTAGGCTTCAGCTTGGCGCTTTTTGCGTCTTAGCACCTTAACTACCTTGACACAAACTTTAATCGCGTCCAAATATAACAAGTCTTTGTAGATCTAGGGACATCAAATGTAAATGGGAAGAGAAAACTGTTTTTGAACTTAAATATAGTTCCCCATTTTTTGTACTTTTCCTTTTGGGTTCCTCCTTTGTGAAAAGAGTTCCTCTCTTATGCGTGCGCGTGTAGAACATAAATAGTGACATAATGAATCTCAACCATTGGATTGCCTCCTGATTTCCACATCCCATATAAGGGCAAAAAGATCCGCGGTTCAAATCTAAGTGTTCTATGACATTAGACTGAAGGCCTGAAAACTAAATCTAAGGATTATGGGTTATAGTGCTTTTAATTTTGATATTACAATGCAAGCTTTTTATAATGCTTCTACAATACAACGATGAGATTATTTCTCTTGCCTACCATCCGTTTCCAATTATTATTACTTCATTTTTAAAGCTGGGTTGTCTGATTTTTGCATTAAAATGAAGTTGGGGCAATTAAACATCATCAAAGCGTATACTCATACAATTTATTGTATAGAAATAAGATGCTGATGTCAGTTTATGCTTAAACACAGCTTAAGCTAGCTTTCGTAACTCAACTTTTTCTCTAAAATTTTAAACTATGTATAATTTTACATGAATAAAACCCTAATATGATTTCAATTAATTTGCACGTCATTTTTGATTGTAAAGCACAATTCCTGTGGTATCATATTAGCCTTGTTCTTTACACTTGTTATTTTGCTAGAATTTTTCCAGATATTTTTTTTTGAAATTGTTTGTCATGTTATGCCTAGTTTAGAGGGACACATTGGTTTTATATGGAAATATGTGTACTATAAATTGTTTTTTAACAGTATGTTTAGGTGGCTAACGTGAAATCCAAAACATGAGTTATTTTTTTTTGTATTTGACTATTGCCTAAATTGTAGTGTAAAACTGTAACATTATTTTGCATTTGAGCAACAACAAAACTAGCTACTTTTTCCAAGACAGGCTTGTCATTTTTGCAACAAAATTCAAACTGGTTAACCTATTTTATGTTGGTATATTTATTACTCAGGTTTCTTAAGCTTACTATCATTCAGTCGGTAATAGCGGAACTTACTAAATTTGATGTTTTTTAAACTCACGTGGATTTAAAAAATTAATAGAAGGTACATAGTTTTGTGAATTGTACGAAGGGAATGAAACCTTCCTAGTTTTTGTATCCATAGCAAAATTATGCCCTAGAGTATTGTTCATAAATAGATCCAAGTGTGTTAAGAACTTCTAAAAACTAAAATGCTGTGCAAGCTTATCTGCCTATTGAAACTTTTGTCTGCAATATTACCATGCTTCACATGCATGATAATGCATGATATCATGAAATATAATTTATAGTTTTTGTTGGTGTACATAAATAATACAAGTATATCTAGTGTGTATGTATACAAACACATACACATAAATACCAACCTCTAAGAGAAATATGGGAACAATTATGACATCTTAATGGTTTAAATTGGTTGTTCTATGTAATTCTATAAACTTTTCATGCTGTTCTCTGCCAAATGATTACTTTTCCTTTTTGGAAATTTTGTTCATTCCATTATAATATTCTATAGAGGAGCTTCTTGTTTTATCTATGGAAATCTCCTTTAACCACCGTTTTAGATCTTGTTCATATTGCTTGAGATCTCATTTTCGAACTTGAGCGAGATGAGATTTAGCGAAACGAGACATTAAATTTTGTTTATATATTATTTGACTCTCATCTCGTCCAAGGCAGTGAAATTTGAGGTAAGATTTCAATAGAAGATCTCATACGAAGTTATGTTTTTTCATTGGCGTATATTTTAACTTCTTATGTGAGTTCCTAAGAAATTACACTCTAATGACTTTTTACTTGCACTATAATTCTTCTTTTTTCCTTTTAATGAGTGTGTAAAAAAACTCATTATTTATTTTTTACTTTTAACATTCACATGAGTAGGGAATAGTTCAGTTAATACCAAATCAATCCTGTTATTACTCTGATATAAAATGTAAAATTAATATTATCATTTCATATAAATTATGTATGTTAAAAACTTTTATATATAGATAACAATTATTATAATAATCTTAAAAATATCAAATTTAGACTTATGTTACTTCGATATAGTCCCGAGATGGACTTTAAAATCATGTATGTCAATTTGAGATGCGCATCCAAGATACGCTCATCTCATCCGAGATCTCGCCCGCTACGAGATAATGTGTGCAAAAATTTTTCAAGACGAAACGTGAACGAAATCCAAGATTTAAAACCTTGCCTTTAACTAAACCACACTTTATTTAATTTACTTTTTATGATAACCAAAACAGGGAAGCGTTATTATCTGCAGTGTTGCATTGATTTTTTGATACAAAAATGGTTGCTAGAACAAGATTGGGAAATATGGCTGAAAAAAAAAAATCAGAATTGAAAACAGTGCGTGTGTTTGTGTGCGCATATTAAAAATTGTTATTACTTGTATAAATTACAAGTTTGTGCATTAAAGTTAGAGTTGGTAAAATGTAAAATTCTATACTGTTAACAAAAATACTCATTAATTTTATTACGAGTTCTTATTAATTTAATTCATATTCATTAGAATAGATAGTGTTAGAATTGATAGTATATGAAATTTGATTCAAGCGTAGTAGCATTCTTTTTCTTCTTCTTTTTTGATAATAGAATATATAGATTTAAGTTATCAAAATACGTAAGGTAACTATAAAAATTTGAAGTTTAACTTGTGATATGGAAAAAAAAAAAAACAGCAATCATCTTTGTTTCATTTGGTAGACATATTAAAGAGTAATATTATCTTTTTTGATGCAAAATTTTAATATATGCATACGAGTTGTCTATTTTCCTTTGAAAAAACTAATTTAAAATCTTGATAATGTCTGTTGGAAGAGTTGTAATCAGCTTAGAAACGTGTTCCATCAACTTTGAACATTTTCTCGTCTTGTTTGCAAGTACTGTAAGATACATCGAAGCACAGTTCTTACTAAGAAACATTGATTTCCAAAAAACGGAATTTCTAAGCAATGGTTCCTGAAAGGTTCTTGTCTCTTTGGTTTTCTTCATTAGGATGTCAAATGGCAATGAGGAGCTATCACAAGTTGATGTTTCTGTAGAGGTAATATATGTTATTTCAAGTTTTCTACTACCATAGTATTCTCCACTATAAATGTGATGTGTAAAAGCACTTAACTAGCGAATTCTTCGTGCTACAGGAAAAAGACAAACTGGTCGCAGAAGTAATCAGATATGTACTATTCAAAAACCATCAAACGTCTGGTTGCCCTATAAAGCGGGACGAATTGACACAAATAACTACTAAAAATTATCGTCAGCGGTCCCTACCTGGTCTCGTGATAAATGAGGCAATAGAAAAGCTTTCTAAAATTTTCGGGTATGAGTTGAAAGAGCTTCAACGATCTCGTCCTTCCTCAAATAGACATGGTGCAGCTTCTCAACAAGGTGGCCTTGTATATTAATTCTAATATGCATTTGTGCTTTTCTCTTAAATCGAATCATCAATATTTTATGCATATCTTTATGTTTCATGTTTGAAGTGGGTTGTACATCGGTCATTAATAGGATTCACTTATATACTAGAGGTTTTTCTTTTTCTGCCTCTTCTATCACCACCAGTAGCGAAGACATAAATAGTAAAATGAAAACTCAGAGAAAAATCAACACTAACTTTTATTCATTAAAGAAGTCAACGATATTGGTGCCCTTGCCTCGACTCAGGTGGCATTATCTACTAGGGAGTATTTAGCAGATGGTATTAGTTTAGTAAATTTATATAAATTTGAGCAAAATCAGCCTTATGTGATTGTAGAAGGAATTTGTTATTTATAGGAGTTGCATTTAATATTGCCGCTCGCAAGGTTTCATATATGGAATTTCAATACGTTTTGTTTTGAGATTTTCACACACGATATCTCATATTAGATGATGAGGTTTTATGAGGTTTTGGACGAGATGAGCTTATATCGGATGTACATTTTGGATCTGAAAATACATCTCCAGACCATCTTGGAGTATCTTATGAGTCTAAAATTGACATTTTGAAAAGTTTTTTCTACTGATTATTATCAAAAGGAATTGTAACATACTTAATTTTCATAAAACGAAAGTTGCTGCACTACAACATAGATTTTTATATAATGCGTAGTAGTTTGATTGATTTCGGTAGTAATTCAAGAATTATTTGGAAATTTTACATATATAGGCCAGTTTTGAAAAGATATAACAAATATAGGCCAGTTCCAGAAGTATTTACAAATATAGATCAGTTTTCGTTTTGCTGGTCTATAGCGTTGGCGATTTTTCGAAAATCGCCAACGTGCGATTTTTCAAAAATCGCCCAGATAGAATAATTTGTTTTGCTTTGGGCGATTTTTTCAAATATCGCCAGAAGAAACCCTGCTATAAATCCAACCAGCCACCTACCATCTTCTTTCACTATCAACTTTACCAAACTTATCATCAAATTCCTGAAAGTTTGCAAACCCTACTTCATAGAAAACCCAAAAAAAGTCTGATTCTCATAAGATACAATCAAAGCTTCTGAACAAGTAAGTGTAATCTTTGGTACAGGGTAATGTATATCGATTTACGCTTACTAAAATCCTAATTCGGAGCTGTTGTGTATTCTAACCATTGTTGACGTACTCGCAGCTGAAACAAACATGGATGATTGGGAGATAGACGACGAGACGATGTCGAAATGTTACGATGAGTTTGAAGCGCGAAGGGACATTACGCATCTAAGTGATGTTGAATTTGTTCCGGAAACGCAATTTGGGCCAATACGTCAAAAGTTTCATTCGGGAACATCATCTCTCAACACTCGCTTACGTGAAGTTGTAGCGAACCAAAGACCGGGCAAACAAATTTCTTTTGAAGGTAAAGTACTTAGTCCTTGTAATCCTTTAGGGCCTACATTGCGATCCGGTGCATATCCAGTTTGCCGATGTGGCGATGAATGCGTGGTTGTCGTAGCCAAAACTGAAACCAATGCTGGACGAAGATTTTACGGTTGTGCTTCTTACGAAGATCACATGATCAATCATGACGAAGTGAGGTGCTGTAAATTTATGAAGTGGATCGATCCTCCATTGTGTGCTCGAGGAGTGGAATACGCCCTCGAAATGCAAGCTGAAGTTAGGCGTTTGAAAAAATTAGTTGAAGAAATGAATAGAAAATGTTGGTAGAGAAGAAAATGTCATATTTAGCTTATGTTCGCAATGGAAACATTTGACAAACGGTTTCATATCATGAACTCTATGTTGGGTACTTCATTTATTTTCATGTAATCGATGGATATTTTAACCTTTCATAGATCGTACGTTAGTAGTTTTGTTTTTTTAGATTTATTTGTTGTTAGTACTTTGTAACTGAGGGATAATCTCACCTATTCGTAGAATGTATGTTTGATTTTGTCTGAAATTGATGGTTATATCAAAGTATTTGTCGTCGGATGAATTTATATGATCATATAGAGTTGTTTGAAGGAATCTCTGTATCACTTATATCTTTTAAGTGAAAACAAACAATTGCCAAAATAGGCAGCCCACTGTTCTGAATGTGGCGATTTTTCAAAATTCGCCAAGGGCGATTTTTGGAAAATCGCGTTCGGTTATTTTGCTTTTGCGATTTTTCAAAAATCGTCCATTGGCAATTTTTGAAAAATCGCCCGCTGTTTCGCCTGTTACAAAACAGACAGGCAGCAAGCCCTCCCCCACTCACTCTACAACTTTAAACCAAGCTTCAAAAAACCCATTTCGGGTTTGAGCTCTCCCCCTCCCAAAAATTAATATTTTCTTTGCTTTTTAATCAAATTCGAAGCTCATTCGGACCATGGCTTCAACATCCGGAATAGTGGAGGATACCCATCTCCAATTTCTTGATTTAGGGCATTTTTAGGGTTTTTTAGATTTCAATTTTTTGCAATTTCTTGTGAAAGCTAAGTGTTGTAGATTACATTACGAGGTATTTACAAGTGAATGTTCATTCAATTGCGTGTGCTTTAGTGTAGATTGAAGAGAATTTAATTTATGATAGTTAAGGGTTGTATGCATTAATCTTTGCGTTGTAGATTACATCAAGATGGAGCCCTGTCCAGTAGACCCGAGCGTGTTGTACCTACAGCCTAGACACCGCACGTCTAGTGAAGCGTATATGATGGTAATTTCCTATGATTTTCGTTTCACAAATTGTGTGAATGCTAATATCTGTACATGTAATGTTAAACAGAGCGAAGAAGCAGATTTCACCATCGATCACTCTATTTCTCTCAAGAAAGTGACTTCACATCATCCTAGAGTATTAGAGGAGATTGATCGAGCAGACTTTTCGACAGTACTGCGGTTAGGCTCACTCCAGTTAGATCATCATCTGATCTCAGCTCTTGTCGATAGATGGAGACCGGAGACATCTACATTCCATCTTCCTGTCGGAGAGATGACGATCACATTAAGGGATGTGGCCGTGCTTTTAGGATTGCCTATAGAAGGCAATCCAGTGATGGGTGAGGACCATCATGATTATATTCAGTTGTGCACGGATTTGCTCGGTATTACTCCTCCTCTGCAACAAGTAAGGGGTAACGACATGGTAGAAGTGAAATGGTTTCGACAAGCTGTAGCTGATGATATACCTGCCGATGCTACAGAGATTCAGATACAACAGCGGGCACGAGCCATTATTCTACACATCATTACATTCCGTTTAATGTGCGATCATTCCAAAAATCGCGTGGACTTGAAATGGCTACCATATTTAGCCGATCTCGATCAGTGTGTCCAGTACTCATGGGGTAGTGCTGTTTTGGCGTACACCTATATGGAGCTCTCCAATCTCGCTCTTATGGTGACTAAGCTTATAGGCGGGTGTTTGACGCTTGTTCAGGTACACGTATAATTTATCTTGCTCCTTCGACCAAATTTGAAATATGTTGTAAGTAGCTAAATTGTTTTTTCCCTAGATTTGGTCATGGACATATCTACCTGTCGGGCGGATCCAAGTCCGAAATGTTGTCGTCGATCACACACACCCTCTTGGATCTCGGTATAACTTCATGTCCTTTGAAAATTAATTTTGTAATTCGAAACTTGTTTACGCTAAAATATTGTTTCTTCGCTTGTTGACAGATGAGTTGGTCCAAAAAAGACATCTCAGACCCCCCGGCGGAATGCACGCTTTTACCGCAATGAGCTAGACGTTCTAGACCCAGCTGCAGTGACCTGTAATCCATACACGCAGGATGTATTGGAGGGTCTTCCGGCTGTATGTACGGCCGCTAGATATCTGTGGACTGCCAGGCTTCCACTTATTTGCACTACTCGTTGCGCACATCACCTACCCGATAGGGTCATGCGCCAGTTTGCAATGGCGCAGTATATTCCAGAAAACGCGCCAGTCTATACCGATGAGTACCATGTCGGGGAAATTGCAAATGCTACGGAGATATGGAACGAGCGCCATTTGTTTACGCAATTTGAAAGAGACCCGATCACCCCTCTAGAGACATATATGCGGTGGTATTGGCATATCATGCGTAGGTATGTTCTTCAGGCGCCTGTACAGGCTGTTGCCCATCATCCATACACCCCCCGTGCGCCCCTTGAGAGAAACGTTGTAAGTATACTGAACTCCGTTAAGTTAACCATATTTTCGAAAAAAGATAACTAATTGTCTTTGCGTTGTACATGCTGATGGCATTTACAAGGCGTTGGAAACCGCCGAAAAGCTCGAACAACGTCTAGATCACGATGCGCAGTCGAAAGGAATGTGCATGAACATCAAAAACATTCTACGCGCAGTCTTGGGAAGAAACAAATTAGAGAGGCCAAGACGTCATTCCCCCCTATACCTTCACCTCCAGCAGACATACCTCCACCTCAAGGGGAGGCACCGCCGCTCCTACTTACTTACAGGCGGCGACACAGAAGAGGTGAAGGAACTTCGTACGAAGAAGGCCCTTCGACGTCCCAACAACCGGAAGATTTCACCCATGGACCTTCTCAACCACCATGTACATATGATCCTACCACCGAGATCGAGGAAGAAGAGTACACGTCTCAACGGCCGGAACGTCGTCGTCGTCGTACGTCTATGGAACTTCGTCGCTTGCGTAGATGATACGTGCATTATATTGGATATGGCTATGTAATTTGAACAGTGTTGTGTACGGTATAATTGTGTATGGTATGAACATGCTTTTGTGTACTGATTGGATATGGCTACTACTGATCTTTTTGTATGGGATGGAAAAAATTGTGATATTTGTATGCATTATTATGGTGTGGACTTGTTGCTGTTTATTGGCAGCAGATTGTTGAAGGCGATTTTTGAAAAATCGCCCTCTGCGATTTTGCAAAAATCGTCCTTTTCCTGCTGCAACTGCCAGACAAGAGCAGTTTGTTTCATATATAACAAACAAAGCAATGACCTGCAACATATAGCATATGACAAATTTTCTTACAGTAGCAAACAACATGACATATTAAGTAGACATTAGAGTTCAATTACACGGAAGTCAAATAATACAAACACATCTACACGGCAGCAACACATCGCTTAGGATTGTGGCCTAGCACACCGCATTTGGTACACCTGTTTGATTTTGACGACTGACCTTCATCCATCACACCTTTCATCCCTGTAGACCGTGGCCTTCCCTGTTGCCGTCTCACAGTCGGTGGCAATATGTGAGGACCATTATATGTTTCCCAAAACCTCCGATCACGCACGGGATGAAATTCCGGCTTATAAGCGGTTTTGTAGCTGTCAACGAAGTACCAGCTTGACGCTAAGTCATGATGTGCTCTATTAGCCCCACCTGTTTGCGCCGAACAAGCTGCCATTACATGACAGCATGGTATCTTTTGCAGTATCGCAATGTTGCATGTGCACGAGCAGTTGGTGCCGTCGATTATAACTTTGTATTCATCACTAAAGTAGTGAATTACCGGCCATTCGGTTTGACTAAATCGTACTAGTCTACAGCGACGTGCTTCACTGGCTCTTTCTGCTATTTTGGCTTCCCACTTTGGAGTCAAGCGTGTCGCTAGTTCATCTGCAATTTGGCGACGCTTGCAGAAATATTCAACTGAGCGATAGAATGTTCGTGCAACCAAGGCCTTTATAGGTAGCGATCTAGCTCCTTTCAATACACCTTTAAAACTTTCGAAGCATTAGTTGTCATTACATGAAAGCGTCATCCATCGTCTTTGCACAAAGCCCAGTTTTCTTCAAAATTTCTCAGACTACGCTCAATCCACTCATGCGCACGCCTACTTATTGCTTTTATCTCTTCTCTAATTTTCATGTACTCCACTACCTCAGACGCGCACGCTGCCGAATAAAATAACCCTGTCAAACGCTTATCTCTGAATCCTGCCGCTTGAATGTTGGCTTTTATATGTCTTGCACAATAACGATGTTTGTGCGGTTGTCGTCATTTTCCGTGTAAAGCTTTTGGAATTCCTTTCATCCTATCGGATATGAAAGTAATACGACCGCGAACACTATGTATGAATTCTAGCATGTAGGAAAAAACCAACCCCAAGAATCACATGACTCCGATTCAACTACTGCGTATGCCAAAGGATAAAGACAATCGTCTGCATCTAGCGCGGTTGCAACAAGTAATGTGCCTTTGTATTTACCGTACAAGTGCGTACCGTCAATACATAACAACGGCCGACAATGCGCAAAACCTGTCATGCAAGGTCCAAATGCCCAAAAAGCTTGATCGAACACTCCCACTTCATCATGTCACGTGACCTATAGAGCCAGGGTTCGTTCTTTTTATCTCGTCAAAGAACTGCGGTAAAGTTGAGTACGATTCTGCCAATCGCCATAAATTCTCTCTATTGCTTTGCTTAGTGCTCGCCACGCTTTCATGTAACTTATGTTGATGAACAACTGATCGTGCACAAGCACTTGGACTGTAGCAGCTGAAATATCCAAATCGGCTTTGACAAAAGACATGATTTTTGTCACAAGAAATTTCGAAGTTGCTTGCTTATGGTTGGAATTAACTATTGGGTTGACACAAGTGTGTTCGATTGGATACTTCCGAATTTCCCACCATCCCGACTCGGATTTTTTGAAAGTATGGCATGTATTCTCCACGGACAACTACCTTCAACGGTGTATATTGTGTTTTGTTCGACTTTATTGGTTTGTATGAAACGGCATGCAAAATTGACCATTCCGTTAATTGTTGAAGAAACTTCTCTTTTGTCTCAAAAACCATTCCAACACTGAAACCAGCTTGAACGCAAGAGGTCGAAAATCGTTCACCGGAAAATTGAAGATTACCTACAACAGATCTTGCCAACATTTGAGCGGTGCAAAGATCGTTCATCCAAAGGCACTTCCATCTCTGCTTCATCACTATCTGCATCATTGTTATCTGCTGCATGGAAGTCATAATTCAACGGCTCGTTGTTAACTTGCATTCTTTGTAATCAAGAGTCTTCGTTAACATTCATAGAAGCAACGACCATGCTATCTACATGACGTTCTTCATCCACGGCTGCATTCCCACCAACAACCATATCATTGTCAAAATTTGCATACGGAGAATGAGTGGATGGTCCAGCACTCCATTGCGCACCAGAATCAAGTGTCGTATACCTAATTCATATATAGAAGTCAACTAAACGACAATAGAAACCAAATGAGGCGAAAAATATAGCCCAATCTACAAATATACCTTTGACTCATATCATATAGTTCGCATGGATTAGGATACATTGACTGCGACATATTTGCGTTAGCATGTCCATCGCTTTCGTCATGCTGAATGTCTTGTTGTTGGAAGCTGTTTAAATTATGGCGTAACATAAGAAAAATTAACTACATAATAGTACATCTATAACTTCACCAATTTTTTTTTACCTTGGAATCGTATTTGCATCCATAGGCTGGTTTCAATAAATGTTGTTTTCTTGCGTAAACTGTTGCGCGTCTTCGTACGGTATAAATCCGTACTGCATAGATGGAGGACGGTTTATGCCATCGTTTGGAAAAAGATTGCTATAGTTAGGAGATACGTAGTCAGTAGATGGATCCGCAGTTTCCAACATCTGCGTATAGTATCCAATTCCAGTACTCCCGACGGGAGATGCCACCTGATGTTCTTGTTGTTGCTTTGTTACTTTCCCTACGTATAACTCAATAGATTTTGCAACAGCAGAAAACATTACTTCTACATCGTCATCGTCCGCCAATGCTATTGCTTTAGAACCCGAGTCCGTAGGCCAGTTAACCACTAGCTCAAGTTTAAATTCTTCTTTATTAATCTTCGTCGTTCTGTACACAACATCTTTTAATTCCGTCAATTTGCAACCTTTTCGCACTCTTCCTGGTTTACAAATACCCCCAACATATTTACCATTCCTTTGATCATCGACAAGTAGTTCGCCGTCGTAGTAGCAAAGCGTAGGAATCATATTTCTCGTCATTCTACAGATCAATATACAAATCGTTCAGTACGTACACATTATACCAATTTTCTAGCTTACCATAACCAATTATTAAGTTCACCAAAATACAGAAATTAGAAAAAACAAATAGGGTTTGGTGAATTTACCTTCACCAAGCTGAAATTTGCTAAGCAACGTAGACTCGATCTACAGATTTAATACTGAACCAAAATTTTAAAGAATATGAAGAAAGATTTCAGAACAGATCTGCCATTAAAGAATTTTTTTTTTGTTTTGAGGAAATGGTGGAAATGAGAAAGGGAGGGCTGTTTGTGGTTATTTCGATCTGGACGATTTTTGAAAAATCGCACGTTGGCGATTTTTGAAAAATCGCCCAAAGCAAAACAAATTATTCTATCTGTGCGATTTTTGAAAAATCGCACGTTGGCGATTTTCGAAAAATCGCCAACGTTATAGACCAGCAAAAAGAAAACTGATCTATATTTGTAAATACTTTTGGAACTGGCCTATATTTGTTATATCTTTTCAAAACTGGCCTATATATGTAAAATTTTCGAATTATTTTCTTATATAACACGATAAATGAAACAATAAAGTTAGGGTTGTAAATGGATACCCGAAAAATTTGAAATATGTCCGCATCTGTATCAGTAAAGCGGATAAATATCCAATATCCGAAAAAATGGATGCGAATATGGATACGAAAACATCCACATTCGAGAATTATCCGTCTAATTTTTTTTAAGGTTATAGTTTAAATTATGTGTATTTTAGTACAATGAAAAATATTTATTTATTGTTTTATTAAATTAGAAGTTTATATTATACGGACTAAATGCATATTAACCGCTTAAAACTATTTATCATCATCGTATTTGTTTATTTTTAACACTTTAATAATCAATGTGATTGGAAAAAGTTTATGGTAAGCCAAAAAATTTCATTTATGTTTCTTGATTTATCGGTCGTTAATGAATGTGATAATTATCCGATATCTGTCCGTATCCGTGGATATTTGATATTCGAAAATGGTTTCGGATGCAGATACGGATATGACATTATCCGCATCCCAAAGTATCCGTTGACAGGTCTAAATAAAGCCATTTTTGGCGACACATTAAAAATAATAATTGAAAATAGGGTTAGAATAGTTATTGAATAATCGTTGTTAGGATATATAAAAGAATCATATAGTTTTGGATGAGATCTTGATCCAGATTTTGGTTGGGACTTTAATATATCGGGCAAGATAATTTGCCGTTTCACCTTCACCTAGTGCAAAATTGAGATCTTGGATGAGATGTTAAACTAGGGTCACTTGATTCTTATTATCTTTTACATTTGTTATTTAAAAAAAAAAGCAAGATTATGTTGAAACATGGAAGTACTAAAACTGGAAGAGCTTATACGTCAAGTAGACAGCAAACTTGTACTTGTCATTTTATTAAGCGGGCGTTTAATTTTTTGATAACAAGAGTAATACTTTATTCAAACAGAACACTAATTATGATGTCTTAGGGGCTTGAACCCATAACCTCTAGAATTTTTGTCTAGAGCGTCATACTTTTAACCACTTGAGCTAGAGGTCCTTGACAGTGGCCGGATGTTTAATAAACTAACTGTTTGGGAAAAACCCTTGATTTTGTCTGCTCCCGAGGAAACCATAAAGGAGTAAATATGTACTTATAACATCTATATATTCTGATATTCAGAGTAAAATAAAATGAATCTTCTGCTTAGTAAATTTGTAAATGTATATTTAAATTCCTGAAATGACCACTGATATCTTGTATCACAAATTTGGCTCAGGTGGTGCTGAAATGAAAACATATGTTTTAATGAGCCAATTACCTTCCGACATTTACAGCAAATATGTTGATAACAAGGAGACATCTCATCTTTCTGGTTTCGCTTTTGCTGTCATTGGCATTGTTTATCTTGCTGGTGGGAAAATTTCTGAAGGTTAAATTTTACTTTATTCCCTATATTGGCGTACATTTTGCAAGAATAGCATCCATTTTTTGCCCTTCAGCGAACCAGTGCATATTTTATCACATGATACATAAAATTACGGGTTAATAGAAGTTTTGCTGTCAGCCGTCTTTGTTATTTTATGTGATAAGCAATTATATGTTGATATTCACAGAAAACTTGTGGCACCAATTGAAGCGCATGGGACTAAACGACAATGATGAAAATCATCCACTTTTCAATAGTACTAAACAAACTCTTGAGACACTTGTGCAACAAAGGTGACAATATTATTGACCACAACTTAAGATGTTTCTTTTGTTTCTAAAAAGGCTTTGCTTTTAGATTTTTGCTCAAGGAGAAAACTAACGGCCCTGAAGGCCACATTTTAATGTACGAACTTGCCGAACGATCATTAGATGCGCCATTCAATGCAAAAATGAAAGAGTATATTGCACAGGTATATTATTGGAACCAGTGTTTCCTCTTTTCTAAAGGTTTTTTTTTTATTATTATTTTTTATTAAAAAAAATAAAAATGGAAGAACCCAGTAGTTCAATTAATGGTTCCCACAAATATGCAAGTTTTCTAGTATTGTTTAAAAACTTCAACAATTTTTATTTTTCACTTTTTAGGAATTGAGTTTTTGGGTCTTATAATAAAGTTAAGGTATACTAGGAGATAATTATCAGTTAATTATATTTACGTTTTTTATGTGATTATTGTAATAACAGACCGTGAACAAAGAAACTGTGGCTGCTGAAGCTGATTAATATCAGTGTCAAGGCTATTAACTTTAGAAGGTAGAAATTGTACCGTAATTTATTCTGGTATTCATTTCATTATGCTTCGACATACTTTAATTCTGCAGGTATAACATCCCAGATATTTTGTCAAGAGATCATGGTCACTAATTGATGATTTGCTAATTTTGTTTTAATGTTAACTATGTGTTTTCTTTACTAGAGAATGCTGTATGCGGATAGCAAGCATTTCTGTGTGTGTATATAAACGGCTTATTCATGTATTTTTGTGCGATGTAATCATCCACCCTTTATTCAGGCATCTATTTTCTCTCTCAAATCCATATGCTGTGCCTTTACTCCTCGCTGTTTTACCTTTACTCTTGAATACTGGTAGCAGTAGAACTTCAATCATTGTCTGTGGAGCTATTCTACTGAATCTATGAATTTATATCACAGAGATTTAGGCTCATGAAGAAAAGGATATTAGAGGGTGTTGGGTTTTTTTTTTTTTTTTTTTTTTTGCCACTGTTTTTATACTCTTATTTTTTATCAATTGGAAAGCACATGATGTATGCACTTCCATAAAATTATGTTTAAGTATTAGATATTCAGATTTTCCATTTTTTTGCTTAGAGATCATGCATTTTTTAATTACATTTGAACTAAATGTTTTATATGATTAAACCTGGATTCGACTAGGACCAAGAAGAGGATGAGTAGTCTTTGCCATTGCAGGTCCGTTGTTTTATGTTGTTGCCCAGTATGTATATGGGCAGTGCGGCGCAAGTTCATCTGTGAAACCGAATAAAGGCAAAAATAAATGAAGTTGTTATTTTGTGATTTTTTTTTTCCGTTCTCTTACCAACAAAGATATCATCTATGGATTATTCGAATTCTACGCTTCGAATTGAGAGCCTTGCCCAATGGATAACGTGGTTGGTCGAGAACGTTGGTTTCCATAAACGAGGTTGAAAGTTCAGTTCACAACGGTTGCATTATTCATGAAATTTATCCGTAGCACGTGCTAGTGATATGAGGCATATTTTTTCAGTGCTTTACAGACTAATTTTGATTCTCTACGTTCTGACACCAGACTGTTTTAAAATTATATTATAAGTTAGCAACTCAAATAAATATTTTGGATCCTCCTTTAATTGGGGTTTGGAAAAAGTAATAGTTGACGATTTCATGCTTAGTGCAGATAATCTACATAATGAATAGGTTCTGCCCACAAAAATTAGTGTTAATCGCTTTCTAAAATAATAAAAAATAAAAAATCAATGGGGATAAATGATGGAATATAGGGACGAAGGGTGTGGATAAAGAGAATTGAAATAGGTAAATTTTACTTTAAAAGAACGTTTATGCTACGTAAGATACAATGATAAATCATCCTTTTTAGACGACTCATATGATCATACTAACAGCACAATCGAAAATCGACTGTTCACTTCAAAAAAAGTCTTTGAAAAGTTATAGGGCATCAAGAAGCTATTTGTCTAGTTTACTTAGGTAACCCATTAACCCTTGCCTCGTATTTTGGTTGGTTGATTGGTTTAGTGAACTAGCCTACGACATTAAGGTTGTCGTTTTTAGTGCATATTGGTTTAAATGGTTTTCAATACAGCTGGATTTGGTTCGGTACTGAAAATTCGTATTCAAAGCCATAACCATACTAATTTATATGGTAATAGAAAAATCATACTATTACCAACCAAAGTAATCGAAAAACTGATATTTTGATCTGTGGTTGGTAATGATTGGTAGAGGTCGACGATAAACTTTAGCCGTTTGCAAATATGATATCTATTTGTTTATTCATGTTAAAGAGTAAATATTAAGAGTTGTCATTTATTATTATATGATTATTTATCAATTTTAATTTGTGTAGTCAAACATACAAGTAAACGCTCTGGAAGAAGCTAAAATATAGTATAAAATTATATTATTTTGAAAAAAAAAAACACAATAAGAATTGTATTCAATTTGATATAATAAGTATTTTGCTAGATTTTTCATTAAATCATTATACACTAAATGATGCTATATACTGGAAATATATAATGACACACATACATATATTTGTTGTTTAAGGTATGTGATAGGTATTGTGAGACATTTAGTAGTTAATCATCATTGCCATACCGCATATTGTCATGCGGTTCTACTAATCAAATTGATTATCTTTTTTGGTTCTATTTTAATTGGTAGCGATCGGTAATGGTTGGTAAATAGTAACATGATAAAAATATTCGGTCTTAATTTTCACGAAGCCATTGTAATTAAAAGTATAATGGCTATCAAGCGCTTATCCAACCAAACGGCCATGCTCCAACGTATTTCTTTTTCCTTCACCTGTAAATTTCTACTGATAAAACCAAACGCATTTGGACGACACTTCTTTTACAACTCAAATTGCAAAGGGGAGGGGGAGTTGGGGGGCGTTGTCTCTAAAAAGAAAAAGTACTGTCGAAAAGAAGGAATATAAAAAAAAAACAATTCTTATAGCCAACAAACTAATCGTTCGTACTTTGTCATGGAATTTCGATATTTACATCCTGATCAGCAACATCAAATTACGCCTCCTAGTCAGCAATATGACTACGCAGTTACTTGTCAACAATTTCACAACATTTCTTTTTTGCTTCGCACTATCAGAATAACGCTCATCCACAAAATATACATATCCGTGCAAACAATATTACATCCCAAGCAATATTATCAAAATATTACATTTCAACAAAACCGAGTTTTTTGGCAGTTTCAAGAGCACGCTTTGTTCGCTCAGCTAATGTTAGAAAGCGATTGTGTTTCAATAATGTGCAAGAGCTTGTAAATCAAGACAGAGAAGTTACGTAAACTAAAGCAGACAATTTCATTGTAATTACAACACCAAAGTGACGAATTTTCCGAAATCGTTTTAGAAGAGGAAGAAAACGAAGCAATAGATGAAGACGAAGAAGAATTTGAAACAAATGAGAAAGAAGAGGTGCAAGAAACACAACTAGCAATCAGTCTTGAGTTCCGTAGGAAAAATGAAGTGAAGTTCTTTAGGAGGTTTGATCAGTTGAAACACTAATAAGAAAATTGCTGCTGATGATGATATTTCCAAACTCGATGGCACTAATGCAAAGGAGAATCAAAGCAGACTTAGTTTGAATTACTTAATATTGTGTTACAGGGTCTTTAAGTTCAGATTTCAACAAATAACATGATATGTGAGAAAATGAAAGTTGAGAAGTTTTAATGAGATTTGCTGACCTTTACCATTATTATAAACTATGCAAAGCGTGGCCGTTATGTAACAACCCAGTTTTGATTAATATTATTTAAAACATTTAACTAGTTCAATTAAATGAAATAATGAAATGGTTAAGAGATTGAAATTTGTATAAATAAGAAATAGCCGTGTCAACTTAAACAAATGAACTAAGGGAAAATGTAATAAAATAAGTTAGAGTTGTTGATAAAGGCAAGATTGGAATAAGAGCTATTTTAATACCCTGAACCCTTATGCACATTCATTCTATACGTTCGTAAACAAAATCAAATACTAAAGAGGCCGACCACCATTAAGAGAAAGCAAGAAGAAGAGAAGCTAAAATCAAAAGAAGGAAACTTAAAATAGCTAAGGTCTTTTCTCAGCTCGACCTTGCCTAGGATCGATGATATGTTCGATTTATTGAGTGGTGCTAAGGTCTTTTCTCAGCTCGACCTTGCCACGGGTTTTCATCAGTTACGAGCCGCGGAGGATAACATACCTCTTACCGCTTTCCGCACTCGATATGGTTCTTTTGAGTGGCTCGTTATGCCGTTGGTTTGACAAATGCTCCAGCTTTCTTTTTCGATCTCATGAATCGAGTATTCCGGGAATATCTCGATAAGTTCGTCCTTGTGTTCATTGGTGATATCCTTATTTATTCTAAGTCTGAAGCTGAGCATGCTAATCACTTGAGAATTGTTTTGAGTACTCTACGTCATCATCAGCTTAGGGTCAAATTCTCCAAGTGCCATTTTTGGGAGAATAAGGTTAAGTTCTTAGGCCATGTTGTATCTTCTGACAGCATTTCAGTCGATCCCTCAAAGATCGAAGCCATCCAGAATTGGAAGAAGCCTGAGAATGTGCATGAGATTCGTAGTTCCTTGGATTGGCGGGTTATTACCGTCGGTTCATTAAGGATTTTTCCCGTGTTGTGCTTCCTCTCACCAGCCTTACTCAGAGAGGCATTCGTTATATTTGGTCTGACAAGTGTGAAGCTTCCTTTCAGTCATTAAAGGAACTTCTCACTAATGCTCCTATTCTTGTGGTTCCCGAGGGGAATCATGATCTTGTGGTCTACACCGATGCTTGTGATAGTGGTCTCGGTGCTGTGCTTATGCAGAAGGATCGGGTAGTTGCTTATGCTTCTAGGCAACTGCGTTCGAATGAAGTTCGCTATGCCACTCATGATCTTGAGTTAGCCGCCATTGTCTTTGCCTTAAAGATTTGACGACACTATTTATTGGGCGAGCGTTTCATTCTCTATACCGATCATAAATCCTTGAAGTATTTGTTCACCCAGAAGGAACTCAATATGAGACAACAACGTTGGCTCGAGTTTCTTGCTTCTTATGACTTTGATATCCAGTATACCCCTAGTAAGGGTAATCGTGTTGCTGATGCGCTTAGTCGCAAATATTCGGCTGTTGTTTCTATGATGCTTGCCGAATGGAATATTCTTGAGACTATCTTTTTGTGAAATTCGTGATCGAGGTTCATCTTCTGATTCTCCTATTCTATTATTTAGTTTGGGAGCTCGACCCATTTTATTGGATCGTATTGCCGATGCTCAGCGGCGTGATCCTGATTTGTTGCATCTTATTCAGCTTTGTGAGTCTGGATCCTGTGATGAGGCGTTGCGGGATTTCAGCATTGATTCCCATGGGTGTCTTCGCAAGAAGAACCGTCTTTTTGTGCCTTCTGATTTTGCACTTAGGCATGACATTCTTGATGACTGTCACCGTTCTAAGTATACTATTCATCTTGGTAGTAGTAAGATGTATGCCGATATGCATCGTCTTTATTATTGGGAAGGCATGAAGAGCGATGTGGCGAGTTATGTGAGTAATTGCATAACTTGTCAGCGTATTAAAGCCGAACATCAGCGTCCTTCGGGTCTTCTTCATCCTCTTGAGATTCCATTATGGAAATGGGATCAGATTTCTATGGATTTCATTGACGGCCTACCTCGTTCGAAATTGGGCCATTCTAGCATCTGGGTTATTGTTGATCGCCTCACCAAGTCCGCTCATTTTATTCCTATTAATTCTAATAGGACTGCTTCGCTTTTGGCTAAGTTATATGTTAAGGAAATCGTGAGACTTCACGGTGTTCCTAGTGACCGTGATCCTTTATTCAAGAGTCATTTTTGGCAGAGTCTTCAGCAAGCTTTAGGAACAAAGCTTAATTTTAGCACAACTTATCATCCGCAGTCTGACGGACAGACTGAACGGGTGAATCGTATCTTGGAAGATCTCCTCCGTATTTGTATTTTTGATTTTGGTGGTAGTTGGGAGGATCACCCACATCTTGTAGAATTCTCCTATAACAATAGTTTTCAGTCTAGTATCGGTATGGCTCCTTTCGAAGCCTTATATGGAAGGCCATGTCGATCGCCTTCTTGTTGGTTTGAATCTGGGGAGAAGCTTATTCTTGGTCCAGATTTTGTTCTGATTCTTCAGAGAATATTGATCTTATTCGGTTGAGAATGAAAGAGGCCCAGAGCCGCCAAAAATCCTACGCGGACAACCGTAAGAGGCCTCTCGAATTCTCGATTGGTGATCTTGTTTTTAGTCGTGTTTCTCCTTTGAAAGGGGTTATGCGTTTCAGTATGACTGGGAAATTGGCTCCTCGTTTTATAGGACCATTCTCTATTGCTGAACGTATTGGCCCTGTGGCTTATAGTATTTCACTTCCTGCTCATTTATCTGGCATTCATGACGTGTTTCACGTCTCTCAACTTCGAAAGTGTCTTCGGGAGTCGGATTCTGTTATTGATTCTCCTGATTTGTTAGAGCTTGAGATCTCACCAGATTTATCTATTGTACAGCAACCTATTCGCGTGCTTGACACGGAGGTGCGACGCCTTCGAAATAAGGACGTGCCGCTCGTTAAAGTTCAATGGTCTGCTAATCCCAATGACTGTACTTGGGAAACCAGAGAGTTTATCGAGCGATCTTATCCGGGTTTTCTATCTTTGCTTGGCAATGGTGAGAATATCTTTTCATCTCAAGCTTATTTCCTTTTCTTTTTGATGATGTATATATGTAGTTGTTACAAATATCGTCTCTGGGAATTGTGAGGACGCAATTTTGTAAGGAGGGGAGATCTGTAACAACCCACATATTTAACGATTATATATTTAAATATAGCGTCGTTAGTCGGATTTAGGTCCGAAATGTTACTTTTTGCAAACGGCCGAATTAGGACTCGAAACCACTTCCATTGAGTCCAAAATGGCGTTTGCGATCTTTTTGAGTATAAGCTTTGATATGTTGGAGTAAGTCGAGTTTTGCTACTTTTTCTATTTGGGTTTTGGGTTTGGGTTCAGCCCATTAGCTTAGCTCAATAGCCTAGCTCAGTCCCCTCTCCTTCCATTCACTTAGTTCATTTCATAAAACTCAAGTTAAAACTGAAAATGGAGGAAAAGAATGAGAATCAGAAATTCCAAGCCCTAGTTCTTCTTTGCAAACTTGAATTCTTGCTACAAAAATCAAGGTAAAGCTATTGGTAAGCCTCTCTTCATCTTCTCCAACTCTTTCTTCCTTCAATTTCAGAAAGTTTCCTAAACCTAACTTAGGAAATACTTGTTTTGATCTTAGATTGAAGCTAGTAGAGTTGAAGTGGAGAGTGGTTGGTCTTTTCTTTGCAATTGAGCTTTCCATCCTTGTTTTTGAGTTAAAGGGTGAGATTTTTATCTCACATCTATGTTTACAACTATGTTGGATTGTTAGGTATGAGTTCCTAACACTTATTCATGTGCAATTGCCTTTAGTTTGAATTGAATTGGTGAACATTTCAAATTTTGGTATTTTGGAGTCAAAAACCTTTGAAAATCATAACTTTGATGTTTGATCATGTTATTGGTGGTGAATCGGAGTGTCAATGGTGCTGGGTTATCGATTGGCAAAGGACCCTTAAGTCCATTGCTCAACCGGTTGCAAATGTTGAGAGTTTGCTCCTCCATTTGCTAGGCTGGAAAACCATCCCAGCTACAGCCAGTCGACTGACCCCCTGCAGTCATTCGACTGACTGCAGAGTTTAAAAACTCTCGGGTTATGGATCATTCGACTGACTGTAGAAGGCCAATCAACTGACCAGCTTCATTTTGCCTAGTATGCATATTTGTTTGTGATTTCAATTTTCATCGATTCATGTTGATTCCAATTAGTTGTTTATTGCATATTTGACCTTGATGATTCCTTTTTGACTTCATCCATGGGTTTTTATAACATAACCTTCTAAATTATATTAAAAGCTCGTTTCTCCAATTTATAAAATTCTATTTAAACGCACACACACAATTTTGCACTTCGAGCGGAAAGGAAAGGAGATTAAATGGTTAGGTAAAACAGGGACCATGAATCCGGGCGTTTATCTTTCCGATTAATCCTCGACCTATTCGATTGATCGTTTTGACCTTTGGTCTGGTTTACCAATGAGATGAGATAAACTTTGTAATGCTTTGAGTGTGAAATTGACTAACGGATAGTAAACCGTTTAGTGCGAACGGGTGGTTATGGGACTCACGTTAATGCTTTTCGGGTTCCTTTTCGAGAGTTGTGACACATTCTGCCAGTTAGTGGTGTCCAGTACTGGGCCTTCGGACCTTCACCACTACGGTTTGTTGCCTTCGGTTGTGTTGCCTTGGGGTTTGCACCTTCAGGTTTGTTGCCTTTGGGTATGTTGCCTTTGGGTATGTTGCCTTCGGGTTTGTACCTTCGGGTTTGTGCCTTCGGGTTTGTGCCTTCGGGTTTGTTGCCCTATAGTATCGCTTTCGGAGTTGGTCTTTATGAGCCGCTCGAGTGATATTTGGGTTTGGAGCCTTCAGGCTTATGGATCCTTGTTTATACAGTACCGAGCACGTGCAAATTTTCTGATGTTTCATTGATATGTATATTCCCTAGGTATCGCTTTTCGGTGTTGGTCTTTTCGAGCCGCATGATCTAAAGTGTAATGTCCAGCCTTTTCGCATGCTTTAAATCGACACAAATGCCAATTCAAAACATACGGAAGGGCGAATTGTTATGGGGTACATAAGAAAAACAAGAAAGAAATAAAAAGAAAACAAAATCTCACAGCTGAAGGATAAAATATAATAATCAATATACAGTTCATAAAACTGTTTACAAAACATTTCATTCTTCTATATACAATAAATATCAGAGTTCTCATACCAATAAATATCTATGCAGCGGAATATAGTGTGTAGTGAAACCATATAATATATAATAATAATAATAATGAAATCTTCGTCTTCTTCCAGCAGAAATAAAGTCTTCAAATCCTGAAACGCTCGGACTGACCCGAGCGAATTTGGAAAAAACAAAACACTCGAGTCAGAACTAAAAGATCTTATGTGAGTTAAATTAACAGAAATAAATATGAGTGCAGTAACTCATGAGATGCTCGGGATTTACATCTCCTAAGGATCCGTTAAACAATTTACTATGTAGTATATTGCGCTATTATAATAGTGTCTAATTGTAAAATAAACTTACTTTAAAATAGCGTTAAGGCTTTACATTTTCCACCTTAACACATAATATATTCCCATAGTCTATACAGTACCGTAATCTCCCCCGTACTGTGCGTCGGCAGAGGGCACTCCATAGGTATGGCACAAAACCAAAATCGTATAAGGCGCGCTAGGGTAGGTGACACGGCAGAACTAGGCAATGCCAGGGTAGATATACCAGTTACGCTTCCGGGTCGGTGGTAACGCGTAGCCGCAGCTACCGCCCACCTCGAGCCACACCCCCAATAAAAAAAATCAAAAGTGGCCACCGAATCAATCCAAGAGTCAAAGTATAATATTGAAGGGATGTGTCCGATCAAAGGTGCTGTTTGCACCAGAATTGGGCACAACACTCTTCGGATGTGTTTGAAGAGATAAAATGAAGAGAATAAGTGTAAAATGAAGCAGATCTAACAAACACACCAATAAACATATAAGAAAATTCACAGAAACACAGAGTTTTAGAGTGGTTCGGCGATTTGCCTACGTCCACTATGAAGTTTTGTCACTTTATTGCTTGATACTTGAAGATTACAAGTTTTTGATAACGAAGTACAGCAGATAATAAGCTTAAATTCGAGATCAATGGTAGTAATGGCGTTCTGGAGTGAACGTGGCAGAGTCCGGGCGCTCTTTTACTCTCAAAATTTTCCGACCCCTTTTCTGAATGACCAGGGGCTCTATTTATAAGTGCTGGAGGCTGATATTTCGCCTAAAATTCAGGGAGACCGCTTCTGGCATGTGAGGGGGCCCACATGCGTGGATTCTGGAAATCCGGGCCCACTTTGGGATCGATTCGAACTTGGGTTCGAATCGATCAAGATTTGATCAGATTGAGCTGAAATTTTGCATGAACATTCCTCATGTTGGCAGTAAGCTACTGTGAAAATTTCATAGCATTTGGACATGTAGATCTTGAGTTATGATGGATGCAAGTTGGAGTTTTTCGGCCCGGGATCGATTCGAACTCAACTTCGAATCGATCAAGAATTCATCCGATTGAGCTAAAATTTGGAAAAAACATTCCTCATGTTGGCAGTAAGCTACTGTGAAAATTTCATAGCATTTGGACTTATAGATCTCGAGATATGATCGATGCAAGTTGGTCCGTGATCGATACGAAGCAAGTTCGAATCGATCAAGAACTCATCCGATTGAGCTGAAATTTGGCATGAGCCTTCCTTAGGTTGCCAGTTGGCTTTTGTCCAAATTTGGTGGCATTTGGAGTTGTATATCTCGAGATATGATCGATGCAAGTTGGTCCGTGATCGGTACGAAGCAACTTTGAATCGATCAAGAACTCATCCGATGGAGCTGAAATTTGGCGTGAACATTCCTTAGGTTGCCAGACGGCTCCTATCCAAATTTGGTGGCATTCGGACTTGTAGATCTCAAGTTATGATCGATGCAATTTTGGATTTCTCAACCGTGATCCATCAATATCTTGGGCATACGAACTCCGATTGACTTCAAATTTGGAACATTGGCTTTCTCAGCTTTTCTTGTCATGTCATATAAATTGTAGCTCGATCCGGATTCGAAATTTTTTTACCGACATCCATAGTAGACCTATGTATAACTGATCTTCATGACGAACCGTCCTTGGTTTCTAGTCGAGTTCTTGGTGTCACGGCCTTGTCAAAAGGCGGGATAACATTTGCCCCCCAAAGTACGTCTTGTGTGAAAATGACGTGCTTTGAAAACTTCCATCTTCACTCTGAATAGTTCCAAACTTGTTAAACAGTTATCGTCTTCTTGTTGGAAGTTGTGATCCTTGACTGATTTTTTAGTAATATGAACTGTTGACTACCAACTGATGTACCGTTGTAACCGATTGTTGTATGATAACGATTAGCTATTTGTTGTTGTAATTGTCATCAGGTGGGCATTCGACCTGCGGATTTCTAAAATTGAAAATTAGTTCAACGTACATGCATATATGTTAACCTGACTCTTGTTGACGTACGCACGTTAACAAGTCGTTGTCGGTCTTCTCATATCGAATTCTGTATCGATCCTCTCCTGAATCGATGTGAAATTCGAGTTGCAACAATACTTGATGGTTGTTTTGGATTCTTCCTTTGTGTCGATCCTCTCCTGGATCGATTTGAGATGTTAGAATGTATGCTTCATATCGATGGATACGTAATATTGGATCTTGGATTGATGGACACAAAAGTAATGCTCTGTGTCGATGGAGTCGAATGATCCAGACGTAATCATGCAGTGATGCTTCGCGGAGGATATGCCATCTCTCATTCCCCTATTCAAGAAGAATTCCTCACGGTAGATAGTCTTTGATAGGAGTTCCATTTATGTATGTTCTCCATCGATTGGACGGTTCTCTACTGTTCTTCAGATAATCGTTTGATGCAGTGAATTCAGATATCAAGTATGCTAATGTTTGACCATGGATAGCTCTCTAGGGGAGATAAGTGATATTAAATTGGCTTAGCTTGATATCCCGTTTGAGTAACCTTTCAAATATCTAAGGTTGCCATTGGACCTATCATAATGGTTGGTTGATACATACATTAGCACGGTAAGCTCGTCAATGGCTAGCTTTCATCATATACTGGTCTTTAGATTAGTTTCTCTTCACTTAGCATTGCAATGCTTATGGCGTGTGTTGACATGACCTAATTAAGGTATAGATCTTCACGATCCAACATCTTGGGTAAAATGGGAGGCCTCTCTGAGCGATCTATCAGAGCTGCTTGGTTTCCTCCATATATGGATGACTCTAATCTTCAGCATTTTCTGACATTAGCCTCAATCCTATGAGAATTGATGACGAAACCCGAGAATTCATTTTATACAACGCTGAAAGAGCCTTTCAAAGGATTAAATTTCATTCTGCGGTTGTTGGATAGCACTGAATATCTTTGTCAAGTGATCGATGCGGTCGCTTGATGGTCATGATCTCACGAGCATATTAACCACATATACTTTCATTGATCGGCCGATCTGATTTTCGAATGATCTATTAATCGTCTTTTGGTAAGTAGCATAAGCATTCTCAAGTTTGAATCCATGGATTGCAGCATAGCACTATAGGATCGGGTCAGTAATGAAACAGTTGTATTCCTTGTCTGGGACATGTTTCAATATCTGATTTTATTTGGTATTTTGCGTACATGGATGAGAGTAATTCATGTCTGATGATCGAGTCAATTAGTTGGTTGATCATTGGATATGGAAAGCTATGCTTCGCCATGCCTCGTGCAAATCTGAGTAGTCAACGTACCTCCGCAACTCTCCATTTGTTTCTTTCGTAAGTAAAGGATTGGATACTCATTTTGGGTAGAGGGCATCGTGGATAAACCTATTGGTTTTGAGTAGATTCGCCTCCTCCTTTAGTGCAGCAGATCTTTCTAGATCCGTGTCGCTTCGTTTTTATTCACCGAGACATGCTTCGGGTTGACATTTAATGCAAGGTTCTCAATAGTTGGTGAGGGTCCATATGTATATATGAGATCGAGTCCAAGCGGACATATCAAATTCACCTGGAGCAATGCAGTTGACTCTTGCATCATCCTTGCGAAGAGTTGTGATTTGATCTACAATACCTGTAATGGGTTATAGGCACTTCATGTGCTTATTTGCAATGGTAAATGATCAGGCTCGTAGGGATGTGGAATTAAAGGCATAGTAGAGTTTAGCCTTGTGTCGCATGCTGCAGCATAGCTGGTTCCGGCTATGAGTTGGAATCTACTTGTGTTTCCGAGCAATGCGCTTTCCATTCAATGTACTTGCAATCCATTGCTCATCGGAAGGGTCAGAATGATGATTAGTTTCCCATAAGTCCAGGCGTCGATCTGATGATTCTATCTCTAAGCATCCTTTCGGTCGTAACTTAAAGTTGTTATGAATACTAGGCACGAGCTATAGGATTAAGTAGTCGTATCCAGTTCTTGGATGATCACATTCATGCCCCCAGTCTTGGGTTGATGGATGTATTATGCGAATGATCGAGCCTAGCTTCTGTTGTGTTTATACTGTAGTCCAACCCGTAAGAGCCAGAGTTGTTCGACGAACGATCAAATTATTTTCATCTTAATTCTCATGCGTGCCAGCAAGGTAGATAATGTCCGCTTCAATTTCGCATTCTGTCCCATTGAACCATAGGATCGAGTTAATCAATGGAAAGCTGAGTTGTGCCTTATCCTGCATTCTGTCCAAGTTCTTTCCTCTAGGAAGAATATCTCGTTGCCTTATCGACATTCACTTTGCTGCCTATGTTTTCATAATCGGGGAAACATATGAAGAATAAACTGTCCAGTAAGATTCAATGCAGGATTGATGCTTTCTCGAACCGAGGGTAAGAATCGGTGCGCGGACATTTAGGTTGTACTTGTTTTGAATTGATCGTTTTGTCAGATTTGGTTAAGAGCCAAAGAATGAATGGTCGCATTGCATTCTTTTGGAGTTAGGTGATCAACTACGTCCGTTTCGATTTACGTTCTTCCGTCAGATCTAGGGACAAAGTCAGCTCAAATGCAGTCAGGTCATGCTCATCCAGTCTCATGCACTTTCAGGCGGATCGATGGAAGGCGACGGAGGACGAATGGTCAAGTCACACTCATTCGCGGTTCTATCCATGCTCTGGTGGTCGAAGGTATTCGATGGGTGCTCGGGTCACATCGAATTGTAGTCGAAGAGGATCAATATTGGCCGTCGATTTAGCGACACAATGTAGAATGTACGGACCTCATTGCCTATCGATCCTTTGGTATGATATGAAAGGTGCAAATCGATATTGCCCGTCGATCTGGCGGTACGATATAATTGGCTTCTCGTAACTTCGAGCATCATTCTGATTGGTTAGCATTAAGGCCTCCTTGCAGTTGTTGCCTTAAGTTGCAAAGGAATTTGAATAGATAGCAATGTAGCGAGTCTCATTTCTCTTCTTTCAATGATTTGTTCTTCTGCCCCCAGTCTTGGGTTAGCAGAGTTAGTTTGTGGACGGTCCAATTGCATCTATAGCGAGTTTATACTCCTCTCATCGACTTTAGGTCGGAGTTGGTGAATGAATGGTCGAATCACATTCTTCATCCGTCTATGGTCGCAGTCGCACTCTGGGGACTAGAGGCAGTTGAAGGGCCATTAGTCACACCTAATTGATGTTCATACCCATGTCCCCACTCTGGGGACCAAGAATTTTAGCAGAAAATGGTCAACCTCATTTTCCTCGATTAATTCCTCGGGCACTTGTCAATGGTGAAAGTCGAAGTGTAGTCGGTCACATTGCGGCAACTTTAATTTGATGTTTCTCCTACTGAATTGGAGGAAGGAGTTGGTTGGCATATGGTTGGGTCACATCCGTCCACGTTGCATGCACAACTCGCTAGATCGTTGGCTAGAGTTAGCGGATGAACGGTCGTGTCATGTTCATTTGCGGTAGGATGGGTAGTCACATCCATTTAGAATAAGGCGTTCAGCTAGGTCCGTTTTGCGAATCTACATCTCCCTGTCGAATCAAGGAGGAAATCTTGTCTTACTGGGTTGGAGTGCATCTCTAAAAGATTATGTTATAGGTCCCGTGCCGGGAATAAGTGTTGATGCATGAATGGTCATGTCGTGCCCGCTTAGTGCTAGATAGTCGGATCACAACCGATTTTTTATGATAAGTGTGCCCCCATGTCAGGGGAAGAGTTGGAAAGAAGAAAGTCTAACCACATCCGCTTTTTGTACTACAGAACTTGCTGCGGAATTAGAATTGATAGATGGACAATAAAATCGCATCCCTTCTGGTATTTATATTCCAATCCATGCTTCGAGGATTGGAGTTGGTTGATGGGTGGTATGTCACGCCCATTAGGTCTTTATACTTCAGTCTGTGCTTTCGGGACCAGAGTTAGTTGATGTTTACAATCCAGTTCACCCTCTGGGAATCTGGAATTAGTTGATGGGTGGTTAGTCACACCCATTTGGCATTCGTGCTCCAGTCCGTGCTCTCATGACTTGAGTGAGTCGTTGTTTTATATTCCAATTCATCCTCTGGAAATCTGGAGTTTATTGATGTTTATACTCCAGTTCGCACTCTGCGAATCTGGAGTTAGTTGATGTGTGGTCGATCACACCCATTTTAGTGTTTATACTCCAGTCCGCACTCTGGGGACTTAGAGTTATTAAATGTTTATACTCCAGTTCGCAACTTTGATTTGGCATTCGCACTCTAATTCACACTCTGCGAATTTGGAGCTGACATTTTATTTTGGTCCGCGCTCCGGGAACCAGGAATTGATGTTTATACTCCACTTCACGCTCTGGGGAATTGGAGTTGACATTTGTATTTTTCGGTTCGCCCTCCGGGAACCTGAAATTGATGTTAATGCTCCAATTCACGCTCTGGGAACCTAGAGTTAGCATTTGTGTTTTTGGTTCGCACTCTGGGAACCTGGAACAGATGTTTATACTCCAATTCATGCTCTGGGAAGTTGGAGTCTGGATTGACGCGTCGGTTCGTACTCCGGGAACCTGGAATTGACGTTTGTACTCCGACTTGCGCTCTGAGAATTTGGAGTTAGCATTTGCATTTTGGTTCGCACTCCGGGAACCTGGAATTGATGTTTGTACTCCGACTCGCGCTCTGGGAATCTGGAGTTAGCATGGATGCTTCGGTTCGCGCTCCGGGAATCTGTAATTTATGTTTATACTCCATTCATGCTTTGGGAACCTGGAGTTCGCATTGATGGGTTGGTTCGCACTCCGGGAACCTGGAATAGATGTTTATACTCCAATTCACACTCTGGGAAGTTGGAGTCAGCCAATAGATGGTCAGTCACACCTATTTGGGCTTTTTAGGAATTCGTTCACACTCTGGGAACGATGGATTTGATGTTTATACTCCAATTCGCACTCTCGGAATTTGGAGTCCGTTCGCACTCTGGGAACGATTTATTGGATGTTTATACTCCAATTCACACTCTGGGAAGTTGGAGTCCGTTCGCACTCTGGAAACGATTTATTGGATGTTTATACTCCAATTCACACTCTGGGAAGTTGGAGTCCGTTCGCACTCTGGGAATGATTTATTGGATGTTTATACTCCAATTCACACTTTGGAAAGTTGGAGTCCGTTCGCACTTTGGGAACGATTTATTGGATGTTTATACTCCAATTCACACTCTGGGAATTTGGAGTCCGTTCGCACTATGGGAACGATTAATTGGATGTTTATACTCCAATTCACACTCTGGGAAGTTGGAGTCCGTTCGCACTCTGGGAACGATTTATTGGATGTTTATACTCCAATTCACACTCTGGGAAGGTGGAGTCCATTCACACTCTGCGAACGATGGATTTGATGTTTATACTCCAATTCGCACTCTGGGAAAGTGGAGTTAGTGTTCTGGGAACCTAGAGTTGATTGCAGGACTGTCGTGTGTCGGTCCAGTTCGGCCATTGATGCGATGGCTTGCCCCCGAGAGGTGGGTTTCGCTTAGCAAATGATCGGTGGGATCTCGATTACTTTCCACTTATCTTCCATCAACGAAGGAGGAGACTTAGTTTATGGACGGATGAATCGCATCCGTTTTCATTTGGATCCCGCTTCTGCCAAGCCTAAGGAGTAAGATTAGTGTTCTGGCAAGCTTTGAGCTCGAGCAGAGGAGAGGATGGCTGAACTACATCCACTTTGAGTTGTGTATTTTCCCTTAAGTTAGGGGCAAGAGTTGGAGAGTAGATGGTCGAGCCACGTCCACTTTACGCTTTGCGCTCTTCCAGTCGAGTTGAGGAAGAGAGTTGGAATGATGGCTCATGATGATTAGCGAGTAAGCAGTCGGTTGTTGATGACTATAAATTGAGGGTTGGCCCCTGATAAAGTCGGTTTGAGGCATGATTGTTTTGTCGAATCATTGATGCAAACTGGGGAGTGAATGGTCAAACCATATCCACTATAAACATGTGCTCTTAAAAAACCCCAAGTGTCCAATGCAGGATTGGATGCATGGACGGTCACGTCACGTCCATCTTTGGTGTGATTTCGATTTTACTGGGCATCAGAAGAAGCATAAGTATTTTGGCATGCTTCAAGTAAGAGATGGAGAGTGCATGGTTGGGACATATAACTCCAAGTCTTTCTCAAATCTCCTAATTAAATTGCATAGGCATGTGAGTGGATGGTCGGTTGCATCCATTTCGTACTGGAGCCCTGAACTTGTCTGTCTCTTCCGCTTTGATGGCCTGCCCCCAAGTCAGGTGCATAGAGCAGCCGGCGAGTGGTTGAATTATGCTCATCATGATGATACCTAAATGACTTTATCATAGTCCACGGAGGTTGTTTTGCACCCATCCTTAAGTACTCGGTTACCTGCATCATCTGCAAGTAGTTTAATTCAAGTCGATTATATTTTGCAACATAAACGAAATAGAAATAGAAATAATTCAAAAGAGATCGGATAAAATCTCATTGATAAGTGAAGCGGCGTCGTATGCTCGCTATTGCACTTTGGTCCAGCCTTTCACAGTTGGGAGTCTAACGCAAATGGTTCAGTTTGATCAAAGTTCCAATTGAGGTCGGGGGTTCCCGGCTCTTCATTTTATGGGGCTTGAACATATTGCCAGAGCTATCCTTTCTGGAGCAGCCTTATGGCGTTGGCATCCTTGATAGTCATATAAAGAAGAGGAGCTTCCCGATTTAGAGTATGGAGCAGGTTCCCTTTTATGTCGCCAAGTTGATCCTTCGTCTGATTCATCAACGTAATGTTGGCCTGGACATGTTGGTGTAGTCGTCGGCGACTATCCACCAGTTCTGTTATCAAACTCTGGAAATAAGCTTTTGTGCTGATTTCATTTATTAGTGTTGGCAGCAACGGGCTGTGGATTTTTGATCAGTTCATTGGCTGCCAGCTTCTTTATTCCCTTTAGCAATATGAGAAGTAGAAATGATATGCCTAACTACGATTGACAGTCTTCTTTGAGGAATAGGGGATACAACGCATTTGATGGCATTCATCACTTTTCGTGGACTCCATTCACCATTCTCACTTCATGAGGTAGTGGCGGAGGTTGAATTTCCATAGTACACGGACATAGTCGGCATGCTGAATTTTAGTTGGAAATTCTACGTGTGGGATGGTCTCAATGAATAGGTCCTGACTGGGAACGATACTCGAATCAACATTATCAAGTCCATTTTATGGTTACAAGGTCTTGTGATACTGGTGAATGATGCATGCCCGACTGCCTAATGTTCGAGTGGTTGGTAATGTCGATTGGATGGTGAGTAGATTAATATGGGCTCATAGATTGGTGATTATTTCTAATTTTCACCAGGAAGGAGGCTCACATAAGATAGTTAGGAAGTCCTCTTAGAGTTGTATGTCATGCTTTTAGTCATATGGACGTGGAATGATTAAGATGCAGTGAACAGCTATGTTTTGAGTTGGCAGAGTAGACAAGGCAGGGTAGTCGTTATACTAGCCATCGCACCATAATTGTCAGTTTAGGAGTTTTAAAAGCTGGTCAATTGGAGGAAGTTGCAGTCCACCTTAGAAGCATGATACATTAATCAACTCTAGTTCTTGGCATATTAGCTAGGTTCTCCAGCCTCTGGGAGCACCAGCTGAATAGTATTTCAATACCCATTCCTTGATTGCAACTCAAAAATTGCTATTGTAATCTCCTACTTCCCGTCCAGTCATGGAACGATCAGAATGTTCCTTTATTTAAGTTGAGGTTTGGATCGTACCCGATTTTTTTTTTTTGAAATTCCATATTCATCAAGCAACCTGAAAAAGTCCTTCTTCGTATCGATACGAAATGGAGGCAGATGGATGGATACGAACTGCATGTGCGTATCGATACGAATTGGAGGCAGATGGATGGATACGAACTGCATGTGCGTATCGATACGAATTGGAGGCAGATGGATGGATACGAAGTCCATGTGAGTATCGATACGAATTGGAGGCAGATGGATGGATACGAAGTAGCGCTCCCTGATGGATACGAAGTAGCGCTCCCTGATGGGTACGAAGTAGCGCTCTCTGATGGATATGAAGTGGCGCTCTCTGAAGGATACGAAGTAGCGCTCCCTGATGGATACGAAGTGGCGCATCCTGATCGATTCGAACGAATGCTTGCTGAGGGCTACGAACAAGGTCGATGCGAAGGAAGCCACCTTTGGATGGATACGAAAATGACCGTATTTTCTGGGTTCGAAAACATGGATACGAAAATGACCATATTTTCTGGGTTCGAAAACATGGGTTCGAAAATGACCACATTTTATGGGTTCGAAAACATGGATACGAAAATGACCATATTTTCTGGGTTCGAAAACATGGGTTCGAAAATGACCATATTTTCTGGGTTCGAAAACATGGGTTCGAAAATGACCATATTTTCTGGGTTCGAAAACATGGATACGAAAATGACCATATTTTCTGGGTTCGAAAACATGGGTTCGAAAATGACCATATTTTCTGGGTTCGAAAACATGGGTTCGAAAATGACCATATTTTCTGGGTTCGAAAACATGGATACGAAAATGACCATATTTTCTGGGTTCGAAAACATGGATACGAAAATGACCATATTTTCTGGGTTCGAAAACATGGGTTCGAAAATGACCATATTTTCTGGGTTCGAAAATGACCATATTTTCTGGGTTCGAAAACATGGGTTCGAAATTCACGATGAATGTGGTTCCTCTTAGATCTGCAGCAATCTGAATAGAATAAAAGGAACCATTGAATGATAGATCTGGATCTTCTCCTTAGATTTATGCAATCCGATATCGAAAGTAGATCCAAGGAACGGGAGAAAAACTGGGTTTTTTCTCAGTGAAAGCACCAACGTGTTTGCACCAGAATTGGGCACAACACTCTTCGGATTTGTTTGAAGAGATGAAATGAAGAGAATAAGTGTAAAATGAAGCAGATCTAACAAACACACCAATAAACATATAAGAAAATTCACAGAAACACAGAGTTTTAGAGTGGTTCGGCGATTTGCCTACGTCCACTATGAAGTTTTGTCACTTTATTGCTTGATACTTGAAGATTACAAGTTTTTGATAACGAAGTACAGCAGATAATAAGCTTAAATTCGAGATCAATGGTAGTAATGGCGTTCTGGAGTGAACGTGGCAGAGTCCGGACGCTCTTTTACTCTCAAAATTTTCCGACCCCTTTTCTGAATGACCAGGGGCTCTATTTATAAGTGCTGGAGGCTGATATTTCGCCTAAAATTCAGGGAGACCGCTTCTGGCATGTGAGGGGGCCCACATGCCTGGATTCTGGAAATCCGGGCCCACTTTGGGATCGATTCGAACTCGGGTTCGAATCGATCAAGATTTGATCAGATTGAGCTGAAATTTTGTATGAACATTCCTCATGTTGGCAGTAAGCTATTGTGAAAATTTCATAGCATTTGGACATGTAGATCTCGAGTTATGATGGATGCAAGTTGGAGTTTTTCGGTCCGGGATCGATTCGAACTCAACTTCGAATCGATCAAGAATTCATCCGATTGAGCTAAAATTTGGTATGAACATTCCTCATGTTGGCAGTAAGCTACCGTGAAAATTTCATAGCATTTGGACTTATAGATCTCGAGATATGATCGATGCAAGTTCGTCCGTGATCGATACAAAGCAAGTTCGAATCGATCAAGAACTCATCCGATTGAGCTGAAATTTGGCATGAGCCTTCCTTAGGTTGCCAGTTGGCTTTTTTCCAAATTTGGTGGCATTTGGAGTTGTAGATCTCGAGATATGATCGATGCAAGTTGGTCAATGATCGGTACGAAGCAACTTCGAATCGATCAAGAACTCATCCGATGGAACTGAAATTTGGCGTGAACATTCCTTAGGTTGCCAGACGGCTCCTGTCCAAATTTGGTGGCATTTGGACTTGTAGATCTCAAGTTATGATCGATGCAATTTTGGATTTCTCAACCGTGATCCATCAATATCTTGAGCATACGAATTCTGATTGACTTGAAATTTGGAACATTAGCTTTCTCAGCTTTGCTTGTCCTGTCATATAAATTGTAGCTCGATCCGGATTTGAAATTTTTTTACCGACATCCATAGTAGACCTATGTATAACTGATCTTCATGACGAACCGTCCTTGGTTTCTAGTCGAGTTCTTGGTGTCACGGCCTTGCCAAAAGGCAGGATAACAGGTGCTACCTTATTAACCCGTCAATCGCTCCTGTTTTAGCCACCTTATGCCAACTCACGGGAGTTGGGTCCACGTATTTACCTTACAAGAAATGCCGCCACCAACCTACTTCATTCTGGAATCTTCACCGCGTACACGGTTGTTAAAGTGGTTTTCGGAGTTGGCAGAGAGTATGACAACCTCCGATCTCGGTCTCTTCAACAACCAAACGTTATTATAACACCGCGGTCTTTTAAAAATAGTTTATACTTTAAAACCAGAATAAAATTATCCATTTCAAAACCCATAAATACGATATCATTTTCTTTTAAAAACCCAAATCAATATGATATCATTTTATTTCAAATATATTTCTTTTCAAAATCATACCACTTTTAAAATTTATAATACCTCGAAACCAAATATTTGAATTTTAACTTTCAAACACAATACTTCGAAATCCATAGTTTTAAAACCATAACTTTAAAACTTAAATGGTTTGGATATTCAACAGTATATAACATAAAACAGTTGAATTTAAAATTTCTTTAAAAGTAAATAATTTTCACATCTTCACAAACTTTTATTCACTTTAAGTTTAGTCTAAACCCATACCTTTTAGATTCACTTTCAGTTTGAATAAAACACTTCGATTTCAATATTCTCAAACTTTGAGTATTTAATGAATCTCAAAACTAAGGTTGGGAATTTCAAATCAACAATTCATTTTCCTATTATTTAGTTTGAAAGGTTTACATGATAAATCCATAACCATTTAAAATAAACTAAATTTATTAACACTAATTATTTCCTTCCATTTATTTATACTAGAATTATTCATTAAATCCAGTTATAAATATCATACCTTAAATTTCCAATTATAATAAGCTAACCTCAACTTATGGAGTTAAAATTTCAAATAAGCTCAATTCCAATTAAATTTCCAACTTATCTTTCAATCTTAATTGATTTGAATCATTTAAAACTCTATATATATATATATATATATACAAGTTCTTAAACCTGTACTTAATCATATAATATAAATTATCAGATTACATTTTTCAACTTATTCATTTTTATTTAACAGATTTATGCATAGCTTAAATTCAACAATTTAACTATATATGTATATATAAAATATATTTATATCATATTCAAATTTAATATTTATTAAACCGTATCATATCCAAACCATAAAAAAATCATTTCAAAAATCATTTTATATATATACCACGGTGCCTGTATATAATTTCCTATCCCATGGTCAAGTGATACAGATATTTATCATTTCAATCCGCAATTTAAAAATAAAAATGCGGTTGTATATCATTTCAAACCGCAATCCCGAATGAAATGAAAATGCATAATAACTTACAGTTTATATAATATAGAACACATCATCCATTCACCCAATATCAATCATCAACCAATTTATTTCAATCATCATCAAGTTAACCAATCATCAATATAGAGCATATAAAATATAACAGGCAATAAATAACAGGTATTAATTAACAGTTTATATTCAATAATAAATCTAATAAATGTTTAACTAGTAGTTTATATGCAAATAAATAAATTTTAACTGTCAAATTATATGCAATAATAAAATTAATTAACAGTTAAATTAAATAAATGCGATTTAACTGAGAAGATGAATAAAACACGCCAAACAGTCATAAATAAATTTCTACTCATATCTTAAGTCAATTTAATAAACATAAGAAATTTTAGAAGTTGTGAGTGGGTTAAAACACTCACCTTTTGAATTTAAATCTAATTTAAATCCGATTTAAACCCAAAAATTTGACAGTCTCCAAATCCGTCCAAACCAGCGTCAAAGTGTCTGGAATTTCGATACGAACGCAACGGAGAAAACCGCGAGTCAATCCGAGCTCGTATGCAAAAGTTATTCGAGTTAAAATATTTAAATTTTAATATAACATAATTAATTAATACATAAAAAAAATAACGTACCATCCTCTTCTTCCTTATCCACGAACCTACTAACCCATCACGCACGCGCCACTTTCTTCCGTGCGTACACAACTCCAGACATATAGAGTTCGATTAGCGACTGCCAGTGTGTGTGCCACCTTGAGAGCCACCTACGGACCAAGTTTCACATCACCACTCGCTACCGTTTGCACGCAATCCAAGAAAATACGTTCATGCTTTCAAGCCAGATTCTGGCGAATCTGTGGTCCAATAGCATAGATCAACCGTATGGATTTGAAGAGCTCACCGAGATCTACAACTTTGCTTTTGGAATTTTTCGATTTCGTTGAACGCATTGAAAGATATTGAGGAAAGAAGATAAGCAATTTCTGGACATTGAATAAGTGGCGACCATGGTATAGAATTAGGGTTTCTGAAATAAAATAATAATAAAACTGTCTCGGTTTGCATGCGTATTTATAGAGTTTAACGTCAAAAACGGGCCAGAGTCCAATATAAGCGTGCTGATAGGCGATTCTAACATAAAAAGGCCTTCTGAACGCAATGGTACTAGTTTCGAAGCTCAGTTCCATCATTTTCGTAGGTTACTGTTCAAGTCAATTTGTTTGAATGACAAAAATGCCCCTAAAAAATCCGTTTCGGCTCCGGAACGAAATTGAATCATCCCATATATCAAAATAGATGTTTTTAAATACTTTAAACGCGATGGAACAAGTTTCAAGCCCAAATTCCATCGTGTGAAGAAGTTATGTTAAAAACAATATTTTCAAATTGATTTCAAATGCATAAATTTCAAGGCGTTTCGAGTCCATACGATCAAACAACAAGTCTGATCGCTACGAAACTTGAAACACTATTATAATTCACCGTTACGGATCCGATGAAACTGGTTTCTTTGAAATCTGAGTCAGTGGCCAAAATGGCTATTTTCCTATTAATTAAATAATTTAATAATTAGTAAATAAATCCAATTTTTTTTCCAGTTTTAGAATTGAATTTTTTTATCACTTATGATTCCTCAATCATTTACAATGATTTTAAACAAATTAAAAATGTAAATTTAGATGATTCATTTATAAATTTAAATATAAATTCTCAACTTCGTTAAATTCAAAATTTTAAATTAACTTTCTAATAATTCTATTAAATTAAAGGAAACAATGATTATTCCATTCATATATTTCAAATATAAGGGTTTACCATTGGATTTAAAAATTATCGCATAAATATTTCCTGTTTTCAACTTAATTTTTAAATTAACGTAATAATTACATATTTGATTTTTATTCATTTGCAATAAATCCAACTATTATAAATTTAATAAATAAACTCACGATAAAATTCAAATTCTATAATTCATGAATTTCATCATCTTGATTTACTTATTAATTTATAATTCTAAAAGTCAATTCCCGTTTCAATTTAAAGTAACTAAATTTGCCAATTATAGTATTTATTTCAATTTCTTAAAATAACCCATTTATTATAAATCGAATCTAATTTATTTTAATAAGTTTCCATTTAAACGGATTAGATTCAGTTTCAAACTTACACATAAGTTTAGGTTATAATCAATTTATAACGTATTACTTTCATAGTTATTTACATACTTCTCGTATTAATTTCTCAATAAATCATAATTATTAAAATAACGCTTATAATCAATAACGACATTGCAATTACTCACATTCAAATGATCGTTATTTCAAATAAATTTATCGACCAATTAATTAGGGAATTTATAATAATTGTTATCTACCCTTATATTTACTTCCTAATAACGTACTACCTACTCTCCCTTAATTGTGATTTGAATTCCAACCTTTATTTACCATACTAAATAAAATAAACTACATATAGATTGTTACATATTTCCTTACATGCCTTTATAGGTTTATTACTTAATAATCATCGTTTAAAATCCCGTGTATACACAAATTATTACTTAACATAAATCTACTCTTTTATTACTTTACGTTCACACTTCCGTTACTATATAATTAATCACCAAGTAACGTTATCATCAAACCAACATTAATTTATATATATTAAATGCTTACATTTATTTCTCTACGTCCAATTGGTTCCAACTTAATTTATATTAATGCTATTCCCTTATATGGTTATTATTTATCCACTTGTTCTAACATTTATTACCTAAATTTTCCATTATTGTAAGCCTTTAATATTTCCATTTAAATTAAATATAAATTTCAATTCAATCAACCCTTTTCAACACGCAACTTATAGTAACAGCTTACAAGTACGAATGGAATTATTATTTATTATAATATTTTCTTAATTTACATTAACATATAAATAAATTTCCTTTAAATGAATTTTATATCTAGGTATAATACTTACTCCATTTCATTTATTGAAATTTATTCAAATTGCTGGTAAATAGGTTTTAAGCCACCATTTATAAAATTTAAATTAGCGTTTATTTCAATATTTGTTATAAAGTTTTTTTTCTTTTTTTTCTTCTTTCTACTAGATTTAATTACAAAACTCATTAATTTAACCAAATTAAATCCACGAAATTTACGGGTCGTTACATATAGCGATTACCTTGTGGAACTTGTGTTACCTTCATTGGTATTTGATATTTGCCTTTTTGGCTTGCTTTGGGATATTCCTATCCTTTGTTTTCGTGAGTTGCCGATGATACGAGGCTTGTTCTGTTATGATTCATCTTTTGTTAGATGATTGTGTTATCTCTTTTAGAGATATTTGTTATACCCTTGCAGGTTATTGTGGTTCAGTTTATCTAACTGATTTGTTTAGCTAGACTGACCCGTGTATTTTGCACTCGGGTCAGACCGAGATGTTTCAGGTTAGGTGCATTTAGACTTAGCCTATTTTTCTTCCGCATGGACTACTTTGCTAGCTTCTTTTTGTTATGGCTTTTTGTGTAGTCCTTTTTGTTGTAACTCTGATATACATATGTATTCTTTTGAGATTCGCCTGTATATTGTGGTTTGCTGTACCACTTGACATGTTTCAGTTTGTATACTCTGTTATGTATCAATATATGTGTATGTGATGATCTACTGTTCTGTGATGTATATTACATTTGAGTTGTTATATTCTGTTCTGATAGATCCTCCAACCACCTATGGTTTTGTTTTAAGTATTCATTGGATATGTCGATCTGCTTGGTATGACTATTGCCGATGTATTCAATAGATAGTTAGAACAAGGCTATAGATGGTCGCTCCTAACCAGCCTTATTCTCCGTGTTAGTTGACGGCATTACCCTGTAGTGTCCTTGGCTAGCGTGGATATAAAGGTGGGGCGTCACAGATACTATGGATACCATTAGCATTACGTACTTTGTCGTTGGAAGTTAATACTATAGTTGATTGCAACATTTGTAGTGCTAAGCTTTGAGCCTCAAGATAGCGGATGTTACAACTTGGTATCAGATCATAGGTCTATGAAAATCTTTAAGCTAAAATGATTTTGAAAACATAATATAAGGAACTAGAGAAAAGATCGGGGTATGGGATAACGCTATAGTAATGTACTTATATTTACTATATATAAGTATACGCTATATCTCTATTCTCCCATCTCTATTAGGCTATTCTTCTGTATCTTACGAAGACTCGAATGCAGATATGGATGTTAGAAGTGGAAGAATTAACCTTGGTTGGGGAATCACCATAGCTAATGGAAATGGCAGACCTAATACCAGGAGAAATCAAAGTCAGGCACAAGCTGCAAATGTGGGTGCTAGAGTCCCGCAAGTTGATATGGAGCGATGTATCAGTTCTTTGTAAATATGATGCAAGCAAGAGTTGCTGTTGGAGTAGTTGGAGGAAATGCTGTAGGAGGAAATTAGGGAGCTCTAATGGTAAAAAACTATGCTGTTTTGAGTAGAGATTATGCTCGATTGGGAGAAAAGCCATTTGTTGGTACTGAAGAGGCAATCGAAGTGGAGAATCGATTACTTTATTGCGAGAGGAATTTTGATGTTTTGGGGCTTAATGACGAGCAAAAGAGGATACTCGCTTCTAGATAGCTACAAGGAGCTACACTGTATTGGTGGAAAAGTGTTACTGCTGGAGTTAATAAGGAAACGATGACTTGGGCTGAGTTCCAAAGGAGGTTTGACGAGAGGTTTATGTCGAAGTTTGCGAAGTCCACTCTGCTCGAGAAGTTTACTAAGTTGGAGCAAGGAGATATAACTGTGCTTGAGTATGAAACTAGATTTGAGGAGCTAGCAAGGTATGGCTACGCTACGGTTTATACTGTGATTAAGAGAAATGAGAAGTTCATTCGAGGGATGAAGCCTGAGCTTGCAAAGGTCACAATACCGCATACTAGGGATCCATGTGATGTTGTGTAGTTGCCTTGAGGCATGAACAGATTCTTGCTTTTCTTGAAAGAAATAATGTAAGGGAAGCTCAGGGAGTGCAAAGTCAGAAGAGAAAGTCTTCCACAAGAAATGAGCTAAGAAGGGTAGAGCTTCTAAGAAAGAAAAGACAGAGGTTTTCTGCTTTAAATATGACAAGAAAGGGCATTTAACAAATGAATGTCGCTCGGGAGATGGAAAGATGGTAATCGGGAAGACGAATATTACATGCTTCAAATACGATCAAATTAGACATTATAAGAATCAGTGCAAGGAGCCAGCCAAGGATGGAAAGGACAAAGTGTTCTCATTGGAGCCAACTACCTCGAGGCCAATAACAGAGGAAAAGGGAAAGGCTACGTTGGGCGGTACGCTTATGATCCATGGTATGTTAGTTAGCGTTCTATTTGGTACCCGCACATCGCATTCTTTTATATCTCATTGTTTGGTACATAGGCTTAACCTAGAACCCTCATACCTAGTTATTTCCTTAAGGGTTGAAAATTTGATAGGAGCTTATGCAATTCTTGGGATGAGATTTGACCACCTAGAGTTTGAATTGTTAGGTCATACCTTTGCCTGCAATTTGCATGTGTTTGATTTTATAGGGTTCAGAATTATTTTGTGTATGGATTGGTTAATAAAATACGATGCTAGGATATTTTTCCATGATAGAAAAATATCATTTAGACACCCCGACTATAGTGATTGGATTATATACTCCGTAGAAAACTTTTGTTTTGTGTTTAACGCTTTGTTAGGTGTTGTGGAGGCAGAAGATGAGTTGAGTCAGTTTTCATGGTTAGAGAATTTGCAGATATCTTTAAAGCTGTAGTGTGATTTCCACCGAAACGAGCCATTGAGTTTCGAATAAATTTGGTACTAGGAGCAAAACCAGTGAGTTGACTGCCAAGTAGGATGACGACTACTAATATGAGTGAGTTAAAGGTGCAGTTGGTGGATTGGAAGACAAGAATTTTATTAGACCAAGCAGTTCGTCTGGAGGAGTAGCCAAGAAGCCGGACGGATCGCTAAGGTTATGTATCAATTATCGTAACTTGAATGAGAAGGTGATAAAGAATCGATATTCGTTACCTAGAATTAACGATTTGTTCGACCAGTTGAGTGGAGCCAAAGTATTTTCCCAGTTAGATTTGGCAACAGGGTTCCATCGGCTTAGAGTGTTAGAAGATAGTATTCCTTTAACGACGTTTAGTTTCAGATATGGATCATATGACTGGTTAGTAATGTCGTTCGGACTAACTAATGCTCCAGCATTCTTTGTAATCTAATAAAATGATTTTTCCGATAGCACTTGGATAGGTTCATGTTGGTTTTCATATATGTATTATGATATACTCCAAGCATGAAAAGAGCATGAAGTTCATCTTAGAGTGGTGCTTGAGACGTTGAGGTAGCATCAGCTGAAGGTAAAATTTTCAAAGTGTCATTTCTATAAGAAGGAAGCGAAGTTTCTTCGTTATGTAGTCTCAGAGAAAGGTTTTTCTGTATATCTGGCTAAGATTGAAGCGGTGAATAATTGAAAGAGACCCGAGACAGTGACTGAGATAAAGAGTTTTCTTGTATTAGCTGGATATTATCGGAGGTTTATAAGGGATTTCTCGCAGATGGCGGCACCGATGACTAAGCTAACACGAAAGAATGTGAAGTTCGTTTTGACCGATAAGTGTGGGGTGGCATTCCAAAAGCTGAAACACTTATTGACTAATGCACTTGTGTTAGTTGTTCCAGAAGCGTATCAGGACTTAGTGGTATACACGGATGCATGTGGAACAGGGTTCGGAGATGTGTTAATGCAAAGGGGTAAAGTGATTGCCTATGAATCTCGACAGCTTAGACCGCATAATACCCGACTTACGATTTGGAATTATCCATGGTAATTTTTTCATTGAATGTATGGAGACATTACCTTATGGGAGATTTGAATTGTATACGGATCATAAGCCGCTGAAGTATTTATTCTTGAGAACGAGTTGAATACAGGACAACATAGTTGGTTAGAATTTTTAGCCGCTTATGAATTTAGTATTGAGTACACATCAGGAAGAGGAAATTAGGTGGCAGACGCACTTAGTAGAAAACATCAGAATGCAATGTTGGCAATGATAGCCGAGTGGAAAGGTTTAGAAGTGTTGAAGACATGCAGAGTACAATGGAGATCTGAAACTGGGTCTAGTAAGGAAACTGCCATGCTGTCATGTTTAGAAGTTCGACCAGTGATGATCGAAAAAATTGCTTCTAAGAAGAAGGAGGATCCATTACTAGTTGAATGGATCAGAAAGTTAAGGGATGGAGTAGAGAGCGATGACTTACGCCTAGGAGTCACACAACTGAAATATTGAATACACCAACTACCACTCGATTTAATTAATTGAATTGTTGTAAATTTGTAGGCAAAACAAAGTATTATTATTTTGCACCGATAAGCTAGTTTTATAGTGGCCATACCATTGTACATATTAAGCCGCTGAAGTATTTATTCTTGAGAACGAGTTAAATACAGGACAACATAGTTGGTTAGAGTTTTTAGCTGCTTATGAATTTAGTATTGAGTACACATCAGGAAGAGGAAACAAGGTGGCAGATGCACTTAGTAGAAAACAGTAGAATGTAGTGTTGGCAATGATAGCTGAGTGGAAATATTTAGAAGCGTTGAATACATGCAGAGTACAATGGAGATCGGAAACTAGGTCTAGTAAGGAAACTGCTATGCTGCCATGTTTAGAAGTTCGACCAGTGATGATCAAAAAAATTACTTCTAAGCAGAAGGAGGATCCATTACTAGTTGAATGGATCAGAAAGTTAAGGGATGGAATAGAGAGCGATGACTTACACCCAGGAGTCACACAATTGGAATATTGAATACTCCAACTACCACTCGATTTAATTAATTGAATTGTTATATATTTGTAGGAAAAACAAAGAATTATTATTTTGCACCGATAGCTAGTTTTATAGTGGCCATACCATTGTACATATGAAATACAGCTAAGAGCAAAGATGCCACAATAGCTAAATAAGAAAATAAGTTAAAAGATAAAGTATAGGAGTTTTTAGCTGCTTTTGAATTTAGTATTGAGTATACATCAGGAAGAGGAAACAAGGTGGTAGATGCACTTAGTAGAAAACATCAGAATGTAGTGTTGGCAATGATAGCTGAGTGGAAAGATTTAGAAGAGTTGAAGACATGCAGAGTACAGTGGAGATCTGAAACTAGGTCTAGTAAGGAAACTGCTATGCTGTCATGTTTAGAAGTTCGACCAGTGATGATAGAAAAAATTGCTTCTAAGCAGAAGGAGGATCCATTACTAGTTGAATGGATCAAAAAGTTAAGGGATGAAATAAAGAGCGATGACTTGAAAGATTTTAGTCTTGACCAGAATGGATGGTTGGGGAAGAAAGGAAGGTTATGTGTTTCCAATGTAGGAAGCATCAGGAAGGAAGTTTGGAAGAATGCGATCATTCGAAGTTCACCATTCATCCAGGAGAAACTAAGATGTATCAGGATATGAAGAAGAGTTTCTTTTGGGACGATACAAAAAGGGATGTAGGCTTATGGGTGAAGCAGTGTTTGAGTTGTCAATAGGTGAAAGCCGAACATTAGAAATCGAGTGGGTTACTTTAGCATTTAGAAGTTCCAGTATGGAGGTGGGACTATATCAATCGATTTGATCGACAGGTTGTCAAGATCTAATAGAGGAAATGAAAGCATATGGGTCACAGTGGACATGTTAACCAAAGGTGCCAATTTCATTCCAGTTAAGTCAATCAAGACGACACCTGTTTTAGCTACGCTATATTCATGAAGAATATAATTAGACTACATGGAATTCCTAGTGGTATAGTAAGCAATAAAGATTCCTTATTCACTAGCGAGTTCTGGAAGAGTCTACAGGATACTTTATGTACCAAGCTCAAGATGATTACCACTTACCATCCACAGATAGATGGAAAAACAGAAAGATTTAACAAGATCTTAGAAGTCTTGTTACGAGCTTGTGTGCTAGATTTTGGAGGATCATACGAAGATCATCTACACTTAGTCAAGTTTTCATAATACAATAGTTATCAGTCTAGTATAGGGATGGCACCTTTTGAAGCTTTGTATGAAAGGCCATGAAAATCTCCCATTTGTTGGTTAGAAACCGAGGATGAGTTGGTTCTTGGTCCATATTTAGTTAGAGAAGCATTGAAGATTGAGTTGATTTGAGCTAGAATGAAGGAAACTAAGTCTAGGCAGAAGAGTTATGCTGATAAAAGACAAAAGGACTCGGAGTAATCTATATGATATCATGTTTTCGTCAAGGTATCATTGATGAAAGATGTAATTCGATTCGGAAGATCAGGAAAATTGGAATCGAGGTTCGTCGGACCATTTTCTATTGTAGAGAGGATCGAGAAACTCGCATATAGAGTAGAGTTACCAAACAGTTTAGCAGGAGTCCACGATGTATTTCATATTTCTCATCTAAGGTAGTTTATTCGAGTTCTAGAGACTACCATAGCACCGACTATGTTAGAGGACTTAGTAGTGAAATCGAACTTGACTATACTTAGAAAGCCAGTTCGTATAGTTGCAAGAGATGATAAAAGGCTAAGGAGTAAGACAATCAGATTAGTTAAGGTCCAGTGGAGCGATGACGAGAGAGACTTTATTTGGGAAACTGAGAGAAGGATTAGATATTTTGATTTGTTTCATGGTCTGTTTTACCTTTATGATTGATTTGTTGTGTACCTTATCGTAATTTCGAGGATGAAATTCTTTAAGGAGGGGAATCTGTAACAACCCTAACTTTAATTAACATTATTTAGGACATCTAATTAGTTAAATTAAATGAAATTATGAAATGGTTAGGGGATTGAGATTTGTGTAAATAAGGAGTAGCCATGGCAACTTAAACAAACGAACTAAGGGAAAATTAAATAAAACAAGTTAGGGTAGTTGATAAGGGAAAGATTGGAATAAGAGATATTCTAATACCCTAAAACCTTACACATGTTCATTCTATACATTCATAAACAAAATCAAATACTAGAGAGGCCCACCACCATTAAGGGAAAGCAACAAGAAGAGAAGCTAAAATCAAAAGAAGGAAGCTTAATTATCTTAATCCAAGATCAAATATCAACTCCTTAATCACAAGCTAAAGGTGAATAATAGATTACATCTCATATTTTTGTTGTTTTTGGTTTCTAGATCAGATTCGAATATTTTTGCAAAGTAGATTGTCATGTTTTGAATGATAAATAGATAAATATGCTTGTTGGTGAAATATGTTTGTTCATATAGATTCTTTTGACTAGTTTTGATTTGAAAAACCCATTAAATGACATCCAAATGACTTACGATTTTGAGATAAGGTCAGAAATATTATTTTAGAGATGAGTTTCAAATTTCATAATTTTTTAAATTAATGTGGATTTATTATGAATTTTCTCTTGAATAAAATGGTTAATTTGGTTTAAAATTAACCACGGTTATTTTATATTAGCTTTGGGTCAGAAAATCATATATGATAGAAAACATATTAAAAGTGATTTATCGAAATTTTTGTAGAATTTTCCTAAGTGTTTTAATAAGTGTATAAAATTATTTAAGGTATGGGACTTAATTGTTTTTTAAGTTTATAAAAAGAGAAGAGTTACTTTTCAAATGTTTTATATTATTTACTTCTGAAATTTGGCAGCACTTTTAGAAAAGGTTTAGGAAAATAAATTAGCAATCAATCATATGTTGGCAAACAAAGTAGGTTAGTTGAGAAGAGATTACATTTTCAAGTTATAAATCAATTTTATAAGATTTTGCTGTTTCGCGACTTTCAGCACCTACCTTTCGACTTTATCCTTCTGCCTCCAACCAATTTGAAACCAATAAACATGGTATCAAATCTTGGTACGTAATGGATGGAGATTGGTGAAAGGTATAAAGTCGAAATAGGGGTTTCGAAGCGGTCGAAGCCTTGTTTTACTTTTAAAAGAAAATGCGCCTACAAATCTTTCAGAAAGAATGCTTTCGACCTATATAGTTTTCAACTGGGTCAAATGGTTTTAAAGAATGGTTTCAAAGGAGGTTGCACCTTTTGTTTTATAAAGAAGTTTCGAAGGTGTCGAAACCCCTTGCTGCCACATCCTACCTTTCAAAGCAATGCCTTCGAAAGAGTTTCTTTTTTTTAAAACCTAAGCCGCTTCTCCAATGCTTTCGAAGGGATCGGTTTCGACACCATCCACTTTTTTTACTTAGGAAATTGCTTTGAAAGAGTACTTTCGACTTAGTTATTTTAAGACCCTTTTTTCTAATGAAAGTTAAACCCAAAGGTTTCGAAAGGAATGGTTTTAAAAAGTTGTTCCACATGTTTTTACTTGAACTCAATGCTTTCGAAAGGTTTGATTTATGTAAAGGACTTAGTGCTTTCGAAAGGTATATGTTAAAGGTTTAAAAGGGGTGGTTCCCCAATGTTTTCGAAAGGTTTACCTTAGTGTTTAAATGGAGGGTTTCCAATGTTTTTGAAAGGTGTGTTTATTTTAAAAGAGGATCTAAGGTTTTATAAAGCTTTCGAAAGAGATGTTTTCAATGTTTTTGAAAGGTCCATTGTAAATGGTTTTGAAAGGTTTTTTTGGCCGTCCGGCCTAAGGTTATAAAGTTAAGTAGTTTCAATGGTTTCAAAAGGGGTAGTTTCAATGGTTTCGAAAGGGGTATTTCAATGGTTTCGAAAGGGGTTTTCTAAGGCTTTTAAACAAGGGTTTCAAATGTGTTCATTAAAAATGTTTTGTGTAAAGTATATATAACATGGCAAAGTGATTTTAGTAAAGTATAGGGTAATTTTCCTTGTTTAAGTATGATTTAAGGGGTTAAATCAATTTGAAAGAAATGCTTTCAAGAAAAATTTAATGGGGTAGTTGGCCCTAAGTAAATGACTCAGATATTAGAATACCATTTAAGACTGGTATGGGGTCACGCCCTATACTTTAGGTAGTAGTCCCTAGTTAATATAATTCCAAAATTCCAGTGTGTAGGGCTTTGTCACAGGTAAGATGAAAATGATATTACACACAGAAAGGAATATACAAAGTAGAGATATGTTATTGGTGAGCCTACAAAACCATTAGGACCAGTTGACCCATGGAGAAATAAATTAAGGACAGACCATCCAGAAGAGTATCTAACAAAAGTTAGGTTATTTGTTTAGTTTATTTGGTTGGCCCGAGTCAGCCAATGGTTAGTAGTTAGCCAAACAAAACTATAGTGTTCGGACATATAGTCCGTTTATTACCTGATTTGTATGCATGCATGATATTGCTATTATTGTTTAAGCAGTTTGGTTATAGGATTTTGAAGACATGTTTTAAAAGGATATTGGTGAAGGAAAACCCGTACGCAAAGCGGTTGGTCTCACTTAATATCAAATAACCGAGATGTATAGCATTATTCACACCCAGATTTATATTTGAATCGAAGTTTATGTTTTTCCCTTTAAACTCCCGGACGCTCAAAATTGATTTGAGTAGGTTGAGAGTTGAGAATTTATAGGATTTAGTAGGTGGACGAATAAAGCTTCCGGAGAAGGGCAAGAGGCCAATGTTAGATATTTAGGAGTTGTTATGTTTTTATTTCTGTTGTGATGAATTAAGACAGTTTTTGTCTATTTAATACTCTGATCATCCAAGGGGGCATTTTCATATGTCGCTCTTGGCGTATTTTGCAGTAATTATATGTGATCAATGCTTGGAAAACGTTTGGGATTATGTAATTAGACAAGAAATATGATTTTGTGAATTTGTGATTTTATATCATATTCATGTGCTTCTGATATTATGGATACTATCAACATTACCGTATTTTGTCACCGGAAGTTAGTACTATAGATAACTGCACCATCTTTAGCGCTTAGCTTTGGGCCTCAATATAGGAATGTTAGAACTAGGTATCAAAGCATAGGCCTATGAAAAACGTTAAACTAAAATGATTGTGAAAGCATAATCCTAAGGAATTAGAAGTGGAAGACTCGAATGCAGATATGGATGCTAGTAAGGTATGGCTACGCTACTGTTGATACCGTGATTAAGAGAAATGAGAAGATCATTCGGGGGTTGAAGCTTGAGCTTTCAAAGGCAAGATTACTGCATATTAGGGATCAATTTCTAATTTAGGGCTCAACGATGAGAAAAAGAGGAGGATCGCTTCTAGACAGCTATAAGGAGCTACACTATATTAGTGTAATAGTGTTGCTATCGGAGTTAATGAGGAGACAATGACTTGGGCTAAGATCCAAAGGCGGTTTGAGGAGTGTTTTATGTCAGAGAGTGCGAAGTCCACTCTGCTCAAGAAGTTTGCTGAGTTGGAGCAGGGAGATATGACGGTGCTTGAGTAAGCAACTAGATTTGAGGAGCAAGCAAGATATGACTACGCTACTGTTGATACTGTGATTAAGGGAAATGAGAAGTTCATTCGGGGGTTGAAGCTTGAGCTTGCAAAGGCCAGATTACTGCATATTAGGAATCCATGTGATGTTGGTTATTTCATTGCGAGAGGATTTTTGCCGATTTAGGGCTCAACGTGAGAAAAAGAGGAGGATCGTTTCTAGACAGCTATAAGGAGCTGCACTATATTAGTGTAATAGTGTTACTGCCGAAGTTAATGAGGAGACAATGGCTTAGGCTAAGTTTCAAAGGAGGTTTGAGGAGAGTTTATGTCGGAGAGTGCGAAGTCCACTCTGCTAAAGAAGTTTGCTGAGTTGGAGTAGGGAGATATGACTGTGTTTAGTAACTAGATTTGAGGAGCTAGCAAGGTATGGCTATGCTACTATTGATACTGCGATTAAGAGAAATGAGAATTTCATTCGGGGGTTGAAGCTTGAGCTTGCAAAGGCCAGATTACCGCATATTAGGGATCCATGTGATGTTTTTGTAGAGATGACCTTGAGGCATGAAGAGATGCTTGCTTTTCTTGAAAGAAATAATGTAAAGGAAGCTCAGGAAGTGCAAAGTCAGAAGAGAAAATTTTAAATAAGAAAGGAGCTCGGAAGGGTGGAGCTGCTAAGAAAGAAAAGGTAGAGGTTGTCTGCTATAAATGTGACAAGAAAGGGCATTTCACAAATGAATGTCGCTCGGGAGATGGAAAGAAGGTGATCGAGAAGAAGAATACTAGATGCTTCAACCGCGATCAAATTGGACGTTATAAAAATCAATGCAAGGAGCCAGCCAAGGACGGAAAAGACAAAGTGTTTGCATTGGAGCCAGCAACCTTGAGGCAAACTGCAGATGAAAAGGGAAAGGTTGTGTTTGGAGATACACTTATGATTCATGGTATGTCAGTTAGCGTTCTATTTGATACCTGCACGTCACATTCTTTTATATCTCACTGTTTGGTAGATAAGTTTAACCTGGAACCCTCATACCTAGTAACTTCCTTAAGGGTTGCAAATCCGATAGGAGGTTAAGTGACTCTTGGAATAAGATGTGACCACCTGGAGTTTGAATTGTTAGGTCATACCTTTGTCTGCTGTTTGTATGTGTTTGATTTTGTAGGGTTTGAAATTATTTTGGGTATGGATTTGTTAAGAAGATACGATGCTAGGATATTTCGCCATGATAGAAAAATATCACTTAGACACCCTGACTGTAGTGATTGGATTATATACTCCATAGAAAACCCTAGTTTTGAGGTTAACGCTTTGTTGGGTGTTATGGAGGCAGAAGATGAGTTGATTCGAGTTTTCATGGTTAGAGAATTTGCAGATGTCTTTAAAGCTGTAGTGGGATTGCCGTCGAAGCAAGCCAGTGATATTTTGATAGATTTGGTACCAGGAGCAGAACCAGTGAGTAGACGCTAAGCAGGATGACACCTATCGAGATGAGGGAGTTAAAGGTGCAGTTGGTGGATTTGAAAGGCAAGAATTTTATTAAACCAAGCAGTTCGCCTTGGGGAGCAGCCACAGTGTTTGCTAAGAATCCAGATGGGTCGTTATGTTTATATATCAATTATCGTAAGTTGAACACGAAGACAATAAAGAATCAATATCCATTATCTAGAATTGACGATTTGTTCGACCAGTTGAGTGGAGCCAAAGTATTCTCCCAATTGGATTTGGTAACAGGGTTCCATTAGCTTAGAGTGTGCGAAGATAACATTCCTTTGACGACTTTTAAGACCAGATATGGATCGTACGAATGGCGAGTAATGTCGTTTGGACTGATTAATGCGCCAACATTCTTTGTAGATTTAATCGAGTTTTTCAAGAGCATTTGGATAGGATCATATTGGTTTTCATAGATGATATTTTGATATATTCTAAAGATGAAAGAGAGCATGAAGGTCATCTTAAAGTGGTGTTTGAGACGTTGAGGCAGCATTAGCTGATGACAAAATTTTCGAAGTTTAATTTCTGGAAGAAGGAAGTGAAGTTTCTTTGTTATGTAGTCTTAGAGAAAGGGTTGTATGTTGCTTCGCCTAAGATTGAAGTGGTGAATAATTAGAAGAGACATGAGACAGTAACAAAGATAAAGAGTTTTCTTGGATTAGTTGGATACTATCGGAGATTCATAAAGGATTTATTATGGATAGCGCCACCGATGATGATGCTAATGTGAAAGGATGTGAAGTTTGTTTGGACCGATAAGTGTGAGGAGGCATTCCAAAAGCTGAAACACTTATTGGCTAATGAACCCATGTTAGTTGTTCTGGAAGGGAATCAGGACTTAGTGGTATACATGGATGCATGTGGAACAGGGTTAGGAGCTGTGTTAGTCAAAAGGGTAAAGTGATTGCCTATGCATCTCGACATCTTAGACCACATGATGTTAGGTACCCGAATCATGATTTGGAATTAGCTACAGTAATTTTTGTATTGAAGGTGTGGAGACATTACCTTATGGGAGAAAGATTTGAATTGTATATGGATCACAAGCTGCTGAAGTATTTATTCTCTAAAAGGGGTGGTATATGAGACGACAGAGGTGGTTAGAGTTTTTAGCCGCTTATGACTTTAGTATTGAGTACACACCTGAAAAAGGAGAAAAAGTGGCAGATGCATTTAGTAGAAAACATCAGAATGCAGCGTTGGTAATGATAGCTGAGCGAGAAGATTTAGAAGCCTTGACGACATGCATAGTATAGTGAAGATTTGTTACGAGCTTGTGGTCTAGATTTTGAGGATCATGGGAAGACTATCAATACTTAGTCGAGTTTTCATATAACAACAGTTATTAAGCTAATATAGGGATGACACTGTTTGAAGCTTTGTACGGAAGGCCATGCAAATCTCCCTTTTATTGGTTAGAAATCAGGTATAGGTTGGTTCTTGGTCAATATTTAGTTAGAGAAGCTGCAGAAAAAATTGTGTTGATTCGAGCTAGAATGAAGGAAGCTCAGTCTAGACAGAAGAGTTATGCTGATAGAAGACGGTATGATGTAGAGTTCTTTGTAGGAGATTATGTTTTCATCAAGGTATCACCGATGAAAGGTGTAATTCGATTTGGGATATCAAGAAAATTAGCATCGAGGTTCGTCGGGCCATTTCCTATTGTGGAGAGGGTCAGGAAACTCGCATAAAGAGTAGAGTTACCAAACAGATTAGAAGGAATCCAAGATGTCATTCATATTTATCATCTAAGGAAGTGTATTCGAGATCCGAAGACTACCATAGCACCGACTGTGTTAGAGGACTTAGTGGTGGAACTGTAATTGACTATAGTTAGAAAGCCAGTTCATATAGTCATCAAAGATGAGAAGAGGCTAAGGAGGAAGACAATCAAATTAGCTAAGGTCCATTGGAGCGATGATGGGAGAGACTATACTTGAGAAACTAAGAGCAGGATTAGATTTACTTATCCTGATTTGCTTCATGGAGCTGTTCCATCTAGGAAGCCCTATCCTATCCACCTAGAGAAATTGTGGCAGCATCAAAGTGAAGCCGAGACTCTAAGGTAAAAACTTTGTTCTCAAGAGCATTTATAGTTCCATAGCCATTCTCTTGATCCGCTCAGTCTCATCCAAAAGTTCATCCTTTGTTTTCTTGATTTTCCTAAAGTAGGGTTCGAAAAGCACATGTGCGGTAGAAATTTAAGGCGCGTTGCTACTCTTAGCAATTTTCGATCCTTTTTTGTAAAATTTTGTTAGCTCGGTAATCTTGCCCTCATAATAGCCTTCAATTTATTCTTTTATGCAAGAACAACATCAGGTTCCGCCTCAAGTGGGGGTGTAGGGCATCTTTAACGTTGATTTTTATCGCGATTTGCTCATTTAATTCCTTGACTTTGCATTCAGGAGCCTTAATTTTGTTCGTATATACGACCCAATATACGCCTTCTGCATCCTTTAACAAACCTTCTAACTCAGTAATCCTAGTTGGGACAAAGGAAAGTTTTCATCACAGGTCAGCATTCTCTGGATCTAAATAGAAAGAAGTAGGCCGACGATCAAATTGACCTGCATGAATCAAATTAAAAGGAAGTTCGACTAAGTAAAACACTCACAAGGAATTTATAAACTTTCTGTATAATTTCAATCTGCATAATGTGTGTACAAAAATATACCCAACTACATATACCTGCAGAGTTAATTTAATTTATAAATTCCTAAGAAATGACATAAAAATACATAAGGCATAATGGCAGGGGTGAAGCTGAGATGATATGCATAGCCTTCAAGGATCATAAAAAGCACCTACCTAATGATCTGTTGGCACTTCCACGGTCACCTCAAAACCCTTGATATTAAACAGGAAACTCAGATTAAGCATAGGGTAGAAAAAACCAAAAGCATCCATGGCATGCTACAAGGAAACCCACCCCATACTTCCTTCAGCTTTCTCCTGTCTATTTTTTTCCATGAGGGCGACAATCTTTTCCTGCCTAGGTTTATCAACAGGTATTGCCGCTGCATTGAAGGCAGCTCAAGCTTCACACAAAGAGTCCTCACGCTTATAGATCTTGAGTATAGCTTTCTTTCTCGTGCTTTCTAAATCATCATCAACCGAGAAGTTTTTTTGGTGTTTCTAGAGGAACAACCAAAATACCTAAGGTCGTCAGTCCTTTATCCTTCCCTCCGCAAATGGGAAAGCTCCTTCAGCTCTAATTGCCCTAGTTTTTGCTTATAGTAGGCCACCAACCCTCTTAATTTGCGCTGTAAATGAAGTTCCACTTGTTTGCCAAAGAAAGATTCACACCCACATAGGCAGAGGAAGCTATATCTGAACTAGACCCCTCTGCCATTTTTCCTTCTTTAATACCTTCCTTCTCTTCAATTTAGTGGGCGAGTTGAGCAGACATATCTTCTATAGTTTTATTCTATTTCATTATTTCTACTGCATAAACAATGCCATAAAGTGCCTTTCCATCCTTTACAAATTGCTGCAATTGTTTAATTTTGATTCGGCTGTCATGACCCATTCGCGTAACTTAATGTTTAGTTGCTGTTGACGGCTCAGCGCATCCTTTGCCTCCTTAAGTTTTGAAAGGGCTTTCTTTAGGTCCTTCTTAAGCTTTACATTGATGAGTGTTATAAGGGTATTCTCTTCGTCTAATTTCATAGTTGGAGTCATTACCCTGAGATTTGGGCACATTGGCATCATCCGAGCCGTGAATAAGGGGGCTGGAAGAATATTGGATTCAAAGGTCTCGGTAAACTCAGAAGAAGGATCATGGGGATAGCCTAGTTGGTGAAATTCAAAGGAAATGAAATGGTGCTATGTTAAAATTAAATAAACATATATTATTAAGAACATCATAACACGACAAATCCAAAGGCTCAATATACAACAATGAAGGCAGGACTCAATCCTAATGAAAATTTCTAAGCCTACACCTAAACCACTCTAAGTGAGGACTATCAGGTAGAAAGGAGCCACTTTCTAAAGTATACTGCCATCGACACATTACAAAATCATCGAGCATCTCTTTCTCTTTAACTGCTTGGCAAATCTTGGAGAGGAACCCTTGGGTTTTCTCTTTAAGTTGAGAAAATGACTCGTCCAACTCTTTCTCATACCTAGAAATCGCTATTGTGCTAAGACCCTAACAATCTATGGTTTGTGTTTGGAGTTCATCCATGCTTTCCTTCAAAAGTTTAGTAAACATAACTCTTTAGTAAATTATAAAAGACAAAGGAATGAAAGTGACACGGTCATTCGTAAGACAATAATGAAATAGAATAACAACAAAGGAAATTTACCATAATAAAACAAATGTAACAAGCTAATTTTTAGCTACATACTAAAAAGGTCAAAAGATTTACATACAAAAGTTAAGTAGTTACATGAGGAGGTGAAGAGACCCCAATTTCTTTAGACACCTTTGTATCATCAGGTGCCCTAGTTCCCCTGAACATTACAACTTTGCTAGGTTGCCCAAAGACCGAAGGAGAGGTATTTCCTATAGCTGATTGCTTGGCCTATTGATTTTTGCAGTAATTGAGAGCATCTTCAATTTTATTAAGTTGACAAAGAAGTTATGGTCGACTTCGATGGAAAACCAACGTTGTACGAAGAACACAATTGAAAAAACACACAATATACAGTCCGATCGCAGTCCTTTTGAGAAGCCTTCAGAGCCTTCTCTTTCTCCTCTAAGTCATGGTTTTTTGATTCCAAAGCCCTTGCCGCAGCCTTTGCCTCCCTTTCATCTTTGGCCTGATATGCCTTAAAATATCCTTCAATTTTGACCCTCTCAAAGGCAACTAAAGTGAAGTTTGCTTCAAATTCAGCAACACGAGCCGAGGAAACGACCTGCTCACCTCCACTTCCTCTGAGCCTCGATTGTCAAAGCTCCAAGCTAAATAACAACAACAATAAAAAGTAAATAAAATGTTAACATGTAAGGAACAACTAAATAGGATTAAAAAAGAGAAGAAACGCTTACATAAGTATGGGACCTCTTCATTTTGGCCACGAGCTTCGACGAGGAGAGGTCGAGAAGTAGAAGGGAAAGAAGAGGAGAAGAAGAAAAAGCAATGCTGGAATTTATCCTAAGCAACCCTTCCCAACCTCTTAGCAAGGTTAGTTATGGAACCATCAGGTATAGGCAAGTAACGAGTGCATGAGTGGTGGACAGACTGAATTGGTGGAATAATAAGCACGTTCGAAGAAGGTGAGGGAGAAGTCATAGTAACCCTTTTGGAGGGTTGGTCAGGGGTCTCATCTGCAATAAGTTTTCTCTTCTACCCTTTCTTCGATGTCGCAGCTAGCTTTGCGGGATTGAGGAACAAGGAAGAAAAGCTATCATCCGTTTCACCTGTACATAGAGAAATCTTGAAATCAGTAAAAATAAATAAAAGAAATCCCCATAAAGGTTAGAAGCATAAAAAAATAATCTATCAATCTATTTTGATCGAGCTATACCTCTAGGATCATCCGAGATTGAGGGAAAATTAAAAATGAAACGAGAGAAATTTTGATGCATACGTCGAAATTCATGCCTTTTCAACTAGATTTAGTAAGAAATAGTTGAATTCTCCTCTCCTTCTCATCTGAACCCAAAATGTGATTTCTACAGGCCTCAAATAACTCGACGGACGGATTAGAAAAAATGGGCCAATAAGGGGATGGATGGAAAGAAAAGGGAAAGTTATTAGAATTCGAAATGAAGAAATACCAATCAACCCACCTCTGTGTTTTGTAAGGAACTGTGTTAGGATCAATTTCTTTGCTTAGGCTTAATAAAATCCAACATCACCTCCTATAGCGCTTTTTTTAATATTGAATAAAATTGAAGTTCCTCACACGTAGAAGTATAGCTATTCTCTGCGTAAAGGATGAGTGTAGCAATTATAAGAGAATAAGAAAGTGAGTTGAATAAAAACAAGATCAACAACGCTTAGTCGTTCTGGGGGAATATGATTTGGGCGAAGATAAAGCCCGTATCTTATATGCTCAAAGGTGATAGGGGTAAACCCATCAAAGGGTGTGCTAATGCGTTCGTGAGGATTAAGAACCTAAGCTTCATAACCTACAAACCTAAAGTGGTTCAAGACACCCTTAGCATCTTCCGGTTGAGTTATTTTAGAGGGTAAGGATAAACGAGAAGAGAAAGAACATGCCAGGCCAAAAATCACAAGATTTAATCACCAGTTACCAATAAAATACAAAGGGAACATTAAAAAAAGAAAACCCTTACTTTAATTCAAAAGAGGAACAAGAGTGGGGGATAGTAAGATTAATAGCAAAGGTGGTTAATACTTTATCTTTCAAAGGCTTGTAAAGAAATGAAAGAAGGAGAAGAGAAAGATATAAGCATACCTAAACTCAAAATTTTAGCCACACACTTGTAGTGATGAATTTTTTTTGAAATCAATCGATTAACAACAAGGATTATGAGCACAAAGGTCAAGATGGATTTACCTTGTTAATGAAGAGTTTGATTTGACAATTATATAGAGGGTCGGCCAATGAGAGGGTCACATATGTAGGATCTTTAATGCGAAACAGATACTAAGACCATTTCTTTTCTTTGGAAAGAGAGAGAAAAGAAGGGAGAAGTAATGGGCCGTGATAAGCGAATAATAGCGGAGACAAGTCCACACACATCTACGATCGCTGTAGACTTAAGGGGTAAGTGTTACATTTGCATTTCCCAAATGTTGCTAAAATAAAATTGATGCAAACACTGAACTAAAAGAGCCGGACCGACAATATAAGTTGAACTGTGAAAAGGAAGTGAGGAATAAGATAAAGTACATATAGCACTGCACCTATATAGCAACATAAGATAGCAATACTGCATGGCATCCAAACTATGCTAACATGCTTGGAATCATACTGCACTATACCACCTAAAACAATGACAAAGCGCAACGTTAGGGTGAGAGAGGCCAAACGGAACAACTTAGTAATAGGGCAGCACCGCCAGCATAAAACTTAATCACACCAATCAATGATTGACAACTCTGAACTCAGATCAGGCAAACAACGCTAAATGGCTATCAAAAAATGGCCAACAAACTGTGGTCGGTCTGTGCACCTCCCCTCTAGCTAAACCCACATAAAGTAAAATAAACCAAAACTCTTAACAAAATAGTCCCCCACTCAAGATCATAATAAGCCCACTGTTAACCCATAAAATGGATCAACATCCAGAAATCAGATAAAAGCACCAGTTCAGATTAAATAAACCGAAAAGCAATAAAAGAAGGCACAATTTTTATAGTGGTTTGGCGTAATCTCTGACCTACATCAACTTTAATCTTTTATTAGCTATTTTATATCTAGATTACAACTAGTTATCTCGGATATGACCACGATCAAGTGAATCTTAGATTTACAATAGAGTTTCTAATGGGTCATTAGTACTAAGAATTCAAATCTAAGTCCTATAATATCAAATTGTTGTTTCCTAGGTGACTTTAATGGAGGAGAAGTTAGAGGTAAAGAAGAGGAAGAAGTCTCCAATGACAGAGAAATTAGATCTAAAGTGAAGGGGAATAAGACGGAAGAGCCGATGGTTGCAGGTAGGTTTGTGTTTATAGAGATAGAGGAGGTATCGGGCTATAGGATTTCTATTAACTAAGTCTAAAAGCCAGCCCATGCTTACACAGAAAAATTCATGGACATCCATGTTAATTCCTTAGCTTGGTGTCGAATTAATTCCTTAACTTGGTGCCGAGTTAAGGCTTTAATTCGGTGCCGAGTTAAGGATTTAATTCGGTGCCGAGTTAAGGAGTTGAATGCTAACTCCCTTCTAACTTCAGTTTCACTCTTCTATGCCTAAATCAATATGTTCCAAGTCATTTTCCACTATCCTTGCGTTGGTTCTAGCAATCGGTAATCCTTAACTCGTCAAATCTTCAACTCGTTAAAACCTTAACTCGTCAAATCCAAAATCCTTAACTCGTCGAATCCTTAACTTGTCAAAAATCTTTAAGTTGTCAAATCCTAAACTCGGTGTTGAGTAAGGACTTAGTCTAATTTTTGGTAAAACTTCTCCCAGTTGTTTTTCTACCTCTTCTGATCGTATTTTCAAGTCCGTGAATCATTCCATCTTCGTTTTGATCTTTTGAGTCCAATTGAAATCTGCTTTGCTAAAAAGCGGGTTAACACTTGCCTCCCAAAGTATGCCTTTCAAATGTAAGGTGTGCTTTGCTTAAGAACAAGTTTCAGTAATCAGTCTTCGATAGTTGAGCTCTTCAACTACTTCCATTTTGGTGAATCGTGTAGTTCCTTCAAATCTCTTGTCAATTACGGGTTGTTCCAAACCTGTTACAGCCTAAGACTCTAAACTTTTCCTAAGTGCAGTTTATACATCACAATCATTTAGATTTCATTTGGAGTTATTGCATCACATATATCTTATTACATCACATATTTGATTTCACCCGAAATTATTACATCACCTATCCAAAATCGTTCTATGTTCACCCATGATTTATCAGCTTTATTCTAGTAAGAAAGCGTTCATATCGTTTTAACAAGTCTGTTTCCATTCTAAGGTTCATTCTCTCCAGATAATTTTTCATTCAATTTAACGTGTGATCTCATCGGATCGTTTACCGTTTAAGTTAAGAGGACGATCTCTCCGGATAGTTTAATGTTTTGGTTAAGGGGACGATCTCTCTAGATCCTTGCTGAGTCCACTTGATCTCCAATAATGGAACTCAATAACCAAGCATGGCCATTCGCTCATTCTCTAGTAAGGCAACTTACTTTTCGTACAAGGCCATCCACTCGCTCTCTGACAAGGGAGCTTGCACCTTGCACTCCGATCCTGACTCTCCGGACGGAACATAAAGTGATCAATATAAGTCATCACATTCAATGTGGATTTTTTTAAATTCAAATTTTCAAATCAAATCAAGGCAAAAAAGCAGAAAACCTAAATGTCCATCCCAAACATCTGAGTCAGAGCATACCTAGAGACCAATCTAGGTATCGACACCTGTAAGCGATCCAAGTTTATTATTATCCTAAGCAATCACCGTAGACATGCGACTTAGAGCTTGACTAGGACCATTCTACGTTTTGTGCACGTCTAAATGATCTTGGGTTATTATTGTCTTTATTGATAAATACAAAAAGAAGAATGCAAGAAAAGAAACGAAAAGTAGAGTAGGGGATCAGATTCGATTCCCGTTCATCCTAATCATGAGATTTCGAGTCTCAAACTAGATCCCTAATTATTCCTTGATGCACTCGCTGCAAGTGGTAGTTGCTCTGGCCACACTATTGCAGTTCAATTCCTCATAAACTATTGCAGGTGGTTGCTCTTAACTAGTTCCTCTATTATATCATGAAGTTGTCGGCAGTCGTTCATTTCATGTCCATCCAGCTCATGGAAGATGCAGAAATTTCCAGGTCTTTTCTCCTAATTAGTAGGCTTTCTTCTTATACGCTTTTGATAAGGGATTTGCACCATAGTGTATAGATATTCCTTCCTAGGGTCTCAGTCAGATTATTATAGGATGAGAATTTTGTCACCCTTCTTTGTCATTTTGGTTCTCCAAAGTCATCGTCGACTCTTCTTTTCCCTTTGTATTTTCCAAATCCTACTTCAGACAGTCCCTTTTCAGCTACAACATTAACTTCGGCATCCATAGCTTCATCTTCAGCTTTAGCGTCTTCCTAATGAAAATAACTTTCAGCTTCATATTAAAATTCCACAAGATCCATAGGTAGATCCCTTTCCAGTGTTCCCTTGAAGTCAGTCTTACTCGCGACCCCAAATACTGCTGCTATTAGGATTAGTAGTGGATCCGACTTGTCAACTGCTGCTGCTGATTGAATCTTGTCAAATAGCTTCTCAAGGTCTCTCTAGGCCTTTGTTTCATGCTTAACATCATTGGTACATTCTTGGCTCATGAGACGTGAACTCTGAACTGCCAATCATCTATGCAATCCTAGGTCAACCCTGAACCTATGCAGAAGACTCAAACCTATATTATCCCATCTAAACCAAGATTAACATTTTTTGGCTAACTGAAGGGTGATGACTGTGTAATGGCTTATAGCCTACCAACCAAACTTCCATAACCTACAAAAGGAAGAAGCTAGGGAACAGTTCTCTAGCTATATAGTGCAATTTAGAACAAGCTCATACAAGGCAGGCACCACAACACGGACAAGACACCTCAACACCATCCATTATCAACACATCATCGAGCAAGCATTACATATTAGGAAAGACAGTGTAACTCCAATCACTCTTGGAGTAGTACTGTGCAAATATTGCATACTGACAGTGCAATTTAGCTCGATAGACATCATAACTACCCAGAACATAGCATGAGACTAAGTTTAAACATCTTTGTGGCAAAGCTACTAAGGGTGGCGTAATTCGTCGAGAAGAAAAGGATGACATCTCATTACACTCTCGGTCATGCATAGGAGCAGCGTATAGGCCATTCACTCCTTAGCATTAGAGGTGGATAATCCATTCAAATTTAAGTTTCCTGCTTCAATTCCAGGGTTTTGCGCTTCAGTTTCAAACTTCCCACCAATACCCAAAACTTGATTGCCCAAATTATTGTTTCTCGCCAAGGACACAATAGCAATCCATGCACATCAAATAAATAAGATGGATGGATGACACATAGCACGATCAAAAGGTAGAAACTAAAATAGCAGAAGAATAATTTTGGAGATCGACGTGCCCCTGTATGCTATAAATAGAAAAGGCATTGTAATAGGAATGGGGTCCTTTTTCTAGATTGGACTTTTTAAGAATAGTACTGAAACTAATGCACTCTGCCTACCATTATTGTCTGTACTAAGAAGATATATAAAATAAGAAAGTGATATTTGATCCATGGATGTATGATTACTTAATACCCAAACCACGTAACTTCTCCGTGTCTTCTACTTTTTTCTGCACTTTTATTTTACCTTATTCTCAGTGTTAGATTCCTTTCTATTTTTTTCCTAAATTGGATGCTACTTCAACTTGACATTTTAACAACCGGTTAGAATGCAACTACATAATTGTGTAAGGAATCAAAACATAATTACTTCCATTAAGGAAAATTTAAATTGCTTAAATTTATTGATTCTTAATTGTGAAGGTTATTATTGTTATAGTTACTTCGTGATCGATTGGGTGTTGTGAGACAAAAAATCTCATTAACTATTATCACTATTGGTAAACGCTTAAACTAAGTAAAATTTGATTTTGACGAAGCTGTGTAAAAGATAAATTCGGCTATAATGTCACATCGCTTGCTAAGGTGATGTGTGAACGTTAATATTCGAATTGTTCAATATTAATCATTGACTGAATTTACACTTAGGAGTCACACAACTGAAATATTGAATACTCCAACTACCACTCGATTTAATTAATTGAATTGTTATAAATTTGTAGGCAAAACAAAGTATTATTATTTTGCACCGATAAGCTAGTTTTAAGTGGCCATACCACTGTACATATGAAATACGAGTGAGAGCAAAGATGCCACAATAGCTAAATAAGAAAATGAGTTAAAAGATAAAGTATAGGAGTTTGGCAACAAGCCTAAACTACTTAAGACCTAGACTAGCCCCTTCTTAGAAAAGGAGAATCTACTACGATCATTATATGAATCAGGGCCCAGGACATGGACATACCCAGAAAATAGTAATGCAAGGTTAGGACCAAAATCTGAAGAGTCACCGATGTATATGAATTTCCTATCTCAAGTGGTATCAGAAAATATATTCCTATTTGCATCACCAAGATCACCGACGGTAGTAAGGGTGTGATCCTCACTTCCAATGAGATAGTATAGACATCTGCTATTACCTTAATTGTAACAACCTAGAATTTCTGTTAACTAAAATTTGAATATTTAATTGATTTTAAATATCAACAAGTAAAATTCGTAAGTCGAATAAATTATTTTTCCAAATTATTTAGATTTAATTGGATAATTAAATCGATAATTTAATACTTGGAATTACAGAAATAATTGAAAATTGGGTTTAATATGATTGGAAATGATTTGTAAAATTTTATTTAATCATATTGAAGTTAGAATAACGTTATAGAACTTTTAAAATTGAATTTATAGTTAATCTGTGAAAACTGAATATTTTAATATTTAATTAACGAGTTAAAATAGCCATTTTTCAAACAGTCTCGGATTTCGATGAAACTAGTTTTATCGGATCCGTAATGTTATATTATTGCATGGTTTCAAATTTCATGTCAATCGGATTTACCGTTTGTCCGGGGCAAGCCAAAACGCATAGAAATTAGTTTAAATCGATTTAATTTAAATTTATCGTTTATTGCCGTAACTCGCACAGATGATCGAATTAGCTTTCAAAACCTATTCCATTGTGTCCGGAACGCGAGGTAAACCCTAGAAACGCCAGTCATCGCGCGAGATTAGGAGTTCGAAAAATTGGACATGAATAGTGTTCGTCGGTCGTCTATAAAAGGACCCCCTTTGTTCACAAATTGCAAAACCCTAACCCTATCTAGCAACCGCCGCCACTTATGTTTTCAATGGTCGAAAATCAATCTCCTTATTCCCCTAATTTCTTCAAATCTATACAACGATTCAACAAACTTCCTAAATGAAAGATGGAGAGCACGTCGAGATCTTCAATCTCAACGGTTGAGATCGAAAATGAGTTAGAGAATCGACCACGATTTGGATTTGAATGGCACGCGTTCGTTCATGTCATTCGAGAGCAGGGGGAAGTCGCGCGTGATCGGGTTCTGGCTGTGGGTGGTGTTCGTGGCGAGCTTCGCGATGAAGTTGGCCGATCGTCTCCAGATGCATTGTACGAGGCGCGATAATTGAAGAGGTAATGGCGGCTATGGGTTTTGAGGGCACGGCTTTGAATGAGGAAGAGGTGAAAAAAATGACGGCCAGGATCTGTTGACCTTGGAATGCACGTCCAGATGATTATAGATTATAAATTTAAAAGGAAAATGTAAATAAATTATATAAAAATTGTGTAATCTTTGTAACACTATATCTTTTTCATACGAGATCGAAAAATTACGAAACAAGTTGCGTTGGAACCGTATTGTCAAGCACTACGCTATGGAACTGGATTGGAGTCGTTTGGAGCTAGTTTGAATTTCGGGTAAAATTAAACGCGTGTTTAATTTTATTCGAAATAAAACGCGGAACTATATTGAAAGCAAGGTGAGAACTTCTCACTCAATCGAATTGTTTCGATTTAAATTTTAAATAGTTAGATTTAAAATTTGTTGATTGTATGCCTGAATGATAAATTATTATCTGTTATTGATTGAAATAGACATTATACGCCGTTATTAAGCAGAGGTTATTTATTAAAAACATATACCGCGAATATTTCACTGCAAAGTGAAATTGGTATTATTTATGTACTTGGAGTTGATTTCCCGCATTATATAGTGGATGAGACCCTATTGCGCCGCATAATAGCGGATTATATTTTATAAATCCCATATACCGCGATATTCCGTATTGGAACAGAATTGGTATTGTGCTAACATTTGTGGATGCAGGAAAACAGGTTGGAGGGATCCAACTGGATTCCTCACCGGTATTTATTTGATTACAGATATTGTGATGTTTGTTGATTATCATATCAATATATGATATTTGGATGTCGTGGTTGACTATTTGGTGCTGTTGCATCATCAGATCCATTTTTGAAGTATTAAAATAATGATTTTTGATTTTAAAAAGAATTTTAAAGTGATTTTTGAAAGTATACGTTTTATTAAATTTTGAATTGTTAAAATAAATAAACATTATAATTTTATTGTTATAAAAGTTATATTTTTGGAAAATAGTACTTAAGTATGATTTTGGAGTTATATAAGTTTTAAATAACGTTTTGTAAATTATTAAAAGGATTGGTTTATTTAAATTGAGATTTTTGAATTATTATAAACGGTTTATATAAAAGGATTTATAAAAATTGATATTTATAAATTAAAATATAGGAATTGTGAAATGAGTTTTATTAAGTGTTAAAATGAAGTATAAATGGATTTCACAAGTGAATAAAATTTATAGATTTATAAATTGGGAAGTTATAAAAGGAATAGATGTTGTAAAATAGAAGATTTATGAGTAATTAACTTATAAATCAGATTTGACATTTTAATTGAGATTTTTGAATAAAGATAAATGGTTTATAGATGAGATTTATATAATATATATTTTATAAATCGAAATAATGGAATTCTAAAAGGAGTTCTGTTAATGTCGAAAATAAGGTTAAAAATAAAATCTTGTAAGTAATAAGATTTATAATTTGTGAAGTTTTAAAAGAACGATTTTGTAAATAAATGGATTATAAGTTTTTAACTTATAATATGGACTTCTAGTATATAATTGAGTTATATAAATTGAATTGGATAATAAAGGAGATTTATAAATCGAAGTTTATAAATAGAAATGGGATTTATAGACATCGTTTATAAAAATCAATTGAATTTGATAAATCAAATATAGAAGGTTATTAAAGTAGATATATTCGCGATTTCGGATAGCGAATTATCCTTGAAATAAAATGTGTAGAAAATATTGAATTTGGTTAGTGAAGTATATTCACGATTTTGGACAGTGAGTATATTATTAAATAAAATGGATATGTTTTGAGAAAAGGAATATTATCAAATGAAGTTAATTGTTTTAACGATGTATTAAATTGTGTTAATCATCGAAACCATAGATTTCAACATTCATTGTTGAAATAGACGTTTTCGAGAAATAGAAGGAAATGTTGGACTATAACACTGTTGTTATAGTAAATGATTTCCGAAAGGAAATGTTTTTTGTGTAGTATTGGGATTTATATATCTATTTTTAGTTCGAATCCCTATACTAGTGATTTTGGGTCGTCGTAACGATGTTTTATGCAACATTCGTTTTTGACCCATAAGAGAATGTTTTCCTAAAAAAACGAAATATATACTTAACTATGGTTTAAGTATATCAGATATTTTCCAAATGTTGAAAATAAATAGATTTGTGAATTACTTATTATTAAAATAAGTATGGAAATGCTTTTCCAATATGAAATGAAACGTTTTTGAGAATTTATTTTTTTAAAAGATAAATTGAAAATGAATATTTGAAATCGATTGAAAATCATATATCAGTAGATATTTTGAAATATAAATTCAATAAGGAATTTATAAAAGAAAGGGAAATTTGTTTAAAAATAAATGTTGATTTATTTTTGAAGTGTGGGAATAAATTTACGGATTTGGAACGTAAATATAAAGTAAATCAGTAAGGATTTATTTAATTGGTTTAAATGAACCATTTTGAAATGAAAGTATTTCCACGTAAGGAAAATGATTTAAATTTATTTTCAAAAGTGGTAAAGGTGAAAAGTGATTTGAAAATTTGTTTTCAAATGGTTGAAGCGTGGAAATTATATATCTAGTAAAGATATTTTTGGAAAATAAATAATTTGGGAAATTATTTGGAATCTGGTGATGTTGAGCATACCTATTGATAGTTAAATAACCGACTATCAATATTTACCTTTAAAAGGTATTTGTTGTGATTTGCTTGAATTTGAATGCTACACTTATTTTCAAAATAAGCGCTCACTATTCGGGTTAGCCGGGAAAGGACCTTGGGGTCGTGTAACCCATTTCGAATATGTGATACGTCGTAATGGATAGCATTGATGACCGGTGTTGAAGACCGGATATTTATGAAAACGGAAGGATTACCGTAGAATGTTTCTACATCGGCCGATCCTCGATATAGAAATTTATTACCCTTTGTGATGGGAAGTCCGGTCGTGATCAGTGAATATCCGGATTGCAAGGACTTCTTTGTAAGTGCATTCGGTTCCTTTCAATCCTGGAACGGACTTGTATGGATGTGTATCTGACGTTACAGTTTGAGATGTAAAGCTAGTTTCTATCAAATATATTACCGTTGGTGGTGAAGAATTTATTCTCTTAGCTTAACACCCTAGAGGTTATGTAGTTGATGGTTACTAGTGATACATTCCCAAATTGGTAATGTGGCATACGAAGTGCTGTTGAGCATTTGATGATCAAAGCACAGCTTTTGTATAAAGCGTGGCTTTGTGGACGAGACTTCGTCGGATCTCACACCCCGGAAATGGTCAAAACAGGAAGGATGCGGCAAGGTTATTAGGGGGTAGCGCCCCTTTAGTGTATGTCATTCCTTCTGGATAGAGGTGGTATCATGGTATGGATCCCAGATACTTAACCTATGTTGTTGCTATAAATTTATTACTTTGTGGTTGTTGGAATCGAGGATCCTCAGATATAGATCGGTTACGATCGGGGAGTGACATATTCGTGTCAGTAGTTACCCAGTTTGAAGGGTAACTCGGCCTTGTGTTGGCAGAGATCTAACCGTAACGTTAGGTTCTCGGGTCGTCTTTCCAGAGGCGTACCCATGTGGCAATGGGAAGTTCCTTAGCCTGACCATTTGTTGGAAATCCAAAGAAACAATACGAACCCCGTACGGTTTTAGTTGTATAACCTGCCATGGAATGTGGCGGTAACCTGCTATTGAATATGGTAGCTATAGTAGGCACACGATAATGGTCGTATGTTGGCTAAGATTTATATCTTTACTTTCGAAATGATTTTTCCTACACTATGCACTAGTAATAATATAAAATGTTTCTTTTTAATGCGTATCAAACATCTTTGACCATCATAAGGAGAAATCTCCTCCGATTCTGCGTTTACATTGTGTGTGTGTGTGCGGGAGGCCTTATGGTAGTCTCATTTTCTAAAAAGCATTGTGAATCTATTTTAAAAATTCCTGTTCTTTGTTTTAAAGATAAACTATTTTAAATTCTGATACCAGTCCCATGACTGACCTGGAGTTTATTGTTTTCCTTCCTAAACTCTGGGTGCCCACCAATTTCCACACGGGCAGTCTAGAGTCAGGTTTATCAGGATATTCTGGAATTCAGGAGTTGTTGGAGGCAAGCTGGATGGCATGACGTATTCACTAGTATATGTTATATTTCTTTTCCGCTGTTTGTTGTTGTACACTCTGATGATGTAATGTAATGTGATGTGATGTAATAACTGATATAGTTCTTTGTTTAAAGATTATTCATTTATCTATTATATGTTGTTCCGCTGCGACTGTGAGATTCTAATATTGTTCTGTTGTTTCTTTCTGTTCTGTCCTTTTCTCTCTTCTTCTATCTTCTACCTCTTCTTTAATCATAACGGTACGATCTTCCGACATTCGATTGCTCGGCAGTTGATACAGTGGACGTATTGATGTCGGTTTTCGAGCGTCGAAAAATCGCAAACGTTACATTAATTTTCACCCATTAACATATGGTAAGTGTCGCTCTCAGAAGAGTATCATTTTAGAAGCTTCATGGATCCAAGATTGCTCATTAGGGTCCTAAGTAATAATATCAGGAGGAAAAAACGTGACAGCTAAATCATATGGGGAAACATCAACATCCATTTGTATCATGAGAGGAGGAATACTAAGCTTGGGTATCCATTTCTTAATAGGGGGTCTCGGCAATGGAATCTTAGGAGGAATAAGAAGTTGGGAATCAACCACAACTGGCAATGTAGGACAACCATATTTACAAGAATCAGCAATGTGACCAAAGGAATGGCAGGATGAGAAAATATCTGGCTTTCAACTATAAGAAACATCGACCACAACCACCTATCCCTCCACTGGCCTAACATGAAATTTGGTTGCCAAAAATTTATCTGGTGTCACTTCTATAAGTGCCTTGGTATATACCAATCTTTCCTTGTCTACTGTATTGGCATCATAGCATCTTAGTTTCCCAACCAAACCAGCCAACCTATCTAAACCAATCATCGTCTGAAGAACCATAGAATATGAGTAAAGTAAGCCTAAATGGGAATCAAAAGTACCTGAGATTTTTCTATGACAACCGAAGGGGACCATAGAGTAATAATAAATGGCTTACCATGAATGAAGGTTGGATCAGCCTGAAGGACTCGAAGTCTATCTTCCAACATGGTGAATTTGAAGAAGTACATGTAATCGTCATATTAGACTTTGAAACCACCACACAGATGCCGAGCATTTCTACAATGATTTCAAACGACTTCATATGGAGGGTTAGAGTCTAGAAAAAAACCAACCAAGTATTCATACAAAAAATCTTTGCCTGCTTGAACTACCTTTTTCAGCAAAATTAACACTCCGTCATTTTCAAAAATTTCAAACCTTAAGGGAAATAAGCACCCGAATTACTTGGTAGTTTAGAGAATAAAGAAGACCAACTTATATATAGTGGTTTCAAAAAAGGAGGCAACACGATCAAAATCACCTTGAGAAACAAAAGGAGCAACAGCAGATTTAGATTCTCTGTCATTTTGAAAAACATGAAGTGTGCTCAAATTTTCACCAACATGATTAGAGGAGGAGAGAACTTCATTAGTCACACCAACTATCTCAGCGGTTAACATTACATTCATAGTGATAATGACTGTATCAAGATTTTGAGTATTGGCGGGAATAGAAGCCATGTTACTAGAAAATTCATCGTCGACAAATTGGGCCTTGACTCCTTGTTGCATGAATGTATGTTTATGAAAAATTAACTATAAAAATTTATTTTATTTGTATAGAAAATTGTGCATAAATATTGTATACACACATATACGATATCTATGTATGTTTAAATTAGTTTTAAATGTATTTTATTCGATCAAACTTAAAGCATTTAGGAGCCTTATATGTGGGGTAGGTATGGCCAGCCGTAGATGGTGGAAAATAGGGGTTGAATCTAAATCTAATGGAGTTTGGAATGGTAGAGAAATATGTGGACTTAGATCCACATTTTTCTCCTCTCTTTCTCTACTAATTGAAAACCCTTAACCCATCAATTGTGTTGCTCTCTTTTTGCATCTCCCTCATCTATATTAGGTCGAACCTACGTCCCATTCTTCTCCATTAATTCAAGCATCAAAATTCTTTTAAAATATGATATCGGTTCATAATACTTTCAATCTAGTAGATCTCCCCGAAAGGATTTGAATTTAGATTCAACTAGAATCGATCGATTCAATATTCAACGTGCACTAAATAGGCCATAGCCAAGGTAACTAATATATTAACAATTTTATATTTATATGATAATTATATTGAATCATATATGCTTAGATTAGATCATATTATCATGAATCCACATATATCTATGTTGTCAACATTGGATGTGAATAGTATGTATATATTATGTATGTATGTATATGTACTGTGATTATAAAAAGATTATATATTTATGCATATATTGCTCTAAACAAGAAAATAAAAAAATAAAAAATAAAAATAAATTTCAATTTAAATAATAATTTTGAAAGGGGATTTTAGAAAAAGGTTTGATTTTTTTAACGTATGTAAATATATACTACATATAAATTTTTGTTAAATCACATAAACATAAGTATTTTCGCTCTTTTTATACATAAATACATACATACTTATATCAATACAAAACCACATATATATATATATTATCATTTCAAAATATGACATTGTACTTTAATATAATATATACATCATAAATATGTGTGTGTATATATTTTAATATACATTTATGATTATAAGGTTTATCTAAATATATATTATTTTTAGACATTTCCGTATGAAAATGATTTAATGATAAACATTTTTTTTTAAAACCATACGGATTTTAGATATAAAAATATTAGATTTTATCAATCATATTTTAGGCTGAAAAATATATAATAAATATTTTTCTTCATTTTTATTTTAAATATAAAATGTTATTTTATGTTCAAAATTTAAATATATGTACACACACACACACATATATAGACACGTGCATTGCCGGAAGAATAAAAAAGAAATATTTTTAATTCTATATATATATATATATTTATTTAATTTTACCAAAATATTATTTGTCGATTTAAATTTGGAATTAGAAAATATTTTAAAATCTAGATCTAGATTTGAAATTTGAAATTTATATTATTAAATTTATATTTACAAATATAATAATTTTTCATTATATATATATATATATATTAGATCACATATACATATACATATACATACATACATACATATATATATATATAGAAGCCGGCTATTTGAACACAAAATGGTGGCACAAAAGATCCAGATCGTTGGATTTTTTTGTCTTTATGGGGAAGGTGGAATTCAGGGGCAATTCAATGGTGGAGATTCTTTGTGTCACCAATTGTATTTATATTTTGTGTCTAAATAGACTTTCCCATATATATATATGGGCTACCATGTCCGTTGCGGTGTAAATCCCAACACTTATATACGGGCATGTTAAACCATGTACACTATATAAACTTCACATGATAGAGTTGGGGGTATGCCGTAGGCAAATTATGTAATTTATTACATTTATCTTACTCGATAATCAATCTTGTTTGAAATACAAGGTGTTTTCCTTCTATTGCATACTTGATATAATATGTTATATTAATCAATTAATTTAATTAAAATTATATTTAATATAAAATCCATAAATGATATGTTTTGTGATAGTAGTTATAAAGTGTTGTAATTATGAGTAATTTATCCCAATGAAAACAAATATATACCATTTTAAATGTTCCTAGCTAAGATGCATCGAAAATGGATATCGATGTGTCCATTAGATTAGAGTACGTAATGCTCTCCAAATGTTGGGCAGTGTATTAATCATGGCTGTTGGGGGGCATCTAGAGGTTACTACCGATAGTTATTAGTAAAATATGAAACAAATCACTCGATAGTTTTCTGTTGGTTAATATAATTAAGGTCAAACAAAAAATATCAATGTGATTGATTTACACAGTTCTCTCGACCTAAGAATGCTATGGATCTTCAATATGAAAATTCCTCTTTGACTATAGTCAAATCATGGCATGGTGTTCCATCTAGTGATTGTAGTTGGATCAAGTGGAAGAATTGGAAGTGAAACACTATTCAAGAGAGGATTTGTCTCCTTAGTTCTATGGGGTTAGTATAATGGTCAACTCAAGTTAACAACGTTTTATTTGGTGTATTACTTTTGACATACTCTGATATATTATATTCTTTTGGTGACTCGATGTATATGGTTCATAAGAACTGAGACTATGTGGTACTCGTATGTTGTACTCCTGATGTATCTATGATCATGTACTTATGTATTACTATTCTGTGATATGTGATATGTATATTGCTGTCGTTTTGTTCTGATAGATCCATTAGCCACTATAGTTTTGTTCTAAACCTGTATTGAATAGGGTTGATCCACTTAAAAAAATGGAGCATTTAATCAACGTGTTCAATATTCCTTTAAAGCAAAGCTTACGGATGGTCGCTCATAACCAGCCCTATTCTTCGCATCAGCAGACGGTATTACCTAAAAGTCAAAGTCTCTGGCCAGAGCATTTCGATTAATAATGATTGTTATTGTTGAACTAATGATTTTGTATTTGGATTATAGAGTTGAATATGTATGATATTGGAATTTTGACTATTACCAAATTCCATAAATCCAAAGTGATATGGTTTTGACGAAGAAAATTGGTGTATATAAATGTCACAACCGGGTAAAGCTTAATAAAGTGAAATTGGAATCTATCGAAACTAAGTAAGATATAAATTTGGATAAAATGTCACACCTTCTGCTAAGTGACGCGTGAATGTTGACGTTCGAATAGTTCAATGTTAATCATTGACCAAATTTCACCCGACGAGCCATACAAATTGAATGATGAATTCTCTTTAGACCAAATGATTTAATTAGTTTATAATTGTTATAAGTTAATTAATATTTATGAAATATTAATAATAAATTTTTTAATATGAATCGAGGAATAAATATAATTGTATAATAATTATGAGTATATCGATCGATATGCGATATCGATATGTAATTAAATTAGAATTAATTAATAATATTTATTTGGGCTTAAAATGGATTTAAAGCCCATCAAAGGGGATGGAAATTTTGACCAAAATGAGGGCAATATAAACTATAAGATGGTGCAACGAAGGCTTGGAGATGGAGTGCTTAGGTGGAGGAGAATTGGTAAGAGATGATGTAGGATATTGATCGTAAAATATTGTTAGTCCTTGAGATGATGGTTTCGATGACAACAACCTTAGAACTTGTTATAAAATATAAATACTAACGTTGTGGTTTAAATATATATGTATATGCAGAATATAAACATGCAGGTAACTAGAATGAAGACTGTACAATATAGAGATATAAGATTGATGAATTTAAAGATCGAAGATATCAAGATTGAAGACTCATGAGTATCAAGAAATCAAGTTATAAACAGTTCAAGATTTCAAACAGTACAAGACAATGTAGTTTGTCTAGAATTATGTTAAAACTTCTTGAAAGCACTTACATCTTTATTCGAAATTTATTCATGGAATGGAATCCACTTCGAGCCTGTTAAAGGGATGGAACCCTAGTGGGATGGAACCCACGACAATATCCAGTGGAACATATAGTGGTCCTATTTTGATGTCCACTAGTTTTATAAAAATGTTTTCAAAAATATATCTCTTGTTTTTTAAAAAATGTTTTCAAAACTTTATTTTCAAAAAGACATCTCTCTTGATTTTAAATATTTTAGCCTCAAAACTATTTTTATCATTTTTAATATTTTGATTTCAAAATTTTCCTTATTTTTAAACCATCTCTTATTTTAAATATTAATATTTAAAATATTTATATACTCAGATTTTAAATCACTTTATAGATTAAGATTATATATACTAAAATTACTTTCTAAACTCTTTTATATGTTTAAACTATATTCAAATATATTTACAAAGTTTAGGAATTGTTTTGACCAATTATAGAAACCAATTTTAATAAGAAAATCAAAACATCAATTTTGACTTGAGCATGTCGACATCCCTCACCCTCCATGTCGACATGGTGTCCGTTATTTTCAAATTTCAAATTTCAAAAGAAGTGTCTATTCGTCGTATCCTTTCATGAATAGATATGGCTTTTGCTCTACTATAAATACCAGTAAGTTCTAAATGGATTTTTACCAGATTTCATTTATTTTCTCTCCTCTTCATCTTCCATATTTATTCTAAAGAATCCTAAACTATTCTCTACCGAAATACCAAGTGAATCAAACTTGATTCTCTGCCACTCTCTCCATAAGATCTCAGTGCTGTTAAGCATTATAGAATCTTTTGTAAATCAAACCGTTGAGTAAAAGACGCAGTTGAGTCTTGAAATCAAGTGGGTGTGATTGTAGCCTTGGAAATCAATAGGTGATCTTATAGCCTGGTTAAATCAAGAGAGTTTGCCATAGGCTCGAATATAGGAGGGTGTACCTCGTAGTCTTGAAATCGAGGGTGTAATTTGGGGGATTATTTGGATAAGAAATTAGTACGATTGTACGGAACTGGATGTAGAGTAACTCCGAACCAGTATAAAATCCTAGAGTGTTCTTTTCTTTACTTCTTTTATTTAGTATTTGCATCTGTGTCTGATTCTGTGATTATATCTGTGTCTTTGAATTGCATTTGTTGGTGATTAAATTTTATAAGTTTCCAAAAGATTTAGAAAATCCATAAAACATTATTCACCCCCTCTAGTGTTACTCCAGCCTTAAGATCCATAATCTGCGTTTCTCACATTTGGTATCAGAGCATTGGTTTTTAAAGTTTTCATAATCATAATTTTGAAAAGTTTTAAAAATGGCTACCAACACTGGTTTTGTTAACACTATCACTAGTTCATTTATAGAGGGTCAGTCTACTACTGGACGACCACTTTTTAATGGTAGTTACTAAGCATATTGGGCATGTAGAATGAAAATATATTTACAGTCAATAAGATTAACTCTTGGAATATCACAATAAGTGAATATTCTGAACCCGCAACTAGTTTTTCACAGTGGACTACTAAGCAAAAGACTATTGCACAAAATAATTTCAAAGCTATGAATATTTTATTTTGTTCACTTGATAGGAATGAATTCAATAAAGTATCTGTTTGTAAGCCTACATATGATATCTAAATAACTTTGCAAGTTATTCATGAAGGAACAAGCAAAGTCAAATAGACCAAAATATCCATACTCACAAATCAGTTTCAATTATTCAAAATGAATTCTAATGAGTCCATTTCAGATATGTATAGTGGATTTCAGGATATTGTGCATTATCATTGGGAAATTTTTTTCTAAAGAAAATCAAGTCAGAAAAATTCTAAATTCTCTTACTTCGGAATGGCATCAGAAAACTCCTGCAATCGAAGAAGAAAATGATATCAGTACTTTAAAGATTGAAGAAGTGATTGGAAATCTAATGTCATTCAAAGTACAAATGCAAGGGAGAAGAGATAGCAAGGCATTTGAAAAGAACTCAACTGCATTCAATGCATTAACAGTTGGATCAAACTCGGGAAGTGATGATGATGAAGAAATAGCTTTCATGACAAAGAATTTTCGAAAGTTTCCGAAATACAGAAAGATGAACAACTTCAAAAAGAATGATTACAAGAATTCTGGAAATCAAAATGAAGTACCAAACTACGTCAAATGTTTCAATGTGACGAACTAGGCCATCTCAAAAGAGACTGTCCGCATCCTGATAAGCAAAAGTTTCCTGCAAGCGATGATTGTATAAAGAAAAGGAAAAGAGTGTATCCCGCTACAGTAGATGATTCAGACTTAGACTCATCCTTAAGCGATGATGATCAGAAGGCGGAAAATTCAAATATGTGCTTTACGGCTATTCATGATTCCGATGATCTTGGAGATACGAATCTGGAAAAAGGTACACGTTTACAATATATTGGTTAAAATTGTTTGATTGTTTTTGAAATTATGTGTTGTTTGAATTTTAAATATTTTATTATTATGCTTATTTTTATTTTTTATTTCTAATAATATAATATTTTTTATTAAAAGAGTATTATTATATTTAAATATTACTCCAGAAAATATATAGACATTAAAAATAATATATGTATATAGATATTAAAGTATATAGGAAAATATAAGTCACATGAATTCTCTGACCCGTGTCGATATGTCCCTACCCATGATGTCGACATCCCTGTCAAAAATTTGAAATTTAATTTTGATTTCAAATCTTTGAACTTCCCTCCACCTTTTCACCAGATCCAATGTTCTGGAAAGGTACATCTTGACCGGAGAACATGTCTATTGAATATCTATTTATTTCCATTATCTTATCATACCTTTTCACTTTCATTTTAAAATTCAAACTCTCTTTCACTCTTTCAAACTTTCTACTCTCTTCAAAACTGGCTTCTTCAAGCACTCCATCCATAATGAGGCTGACTAAAACCATTAAAGAGTATCTCTATAATGATCCGGAAGCAATCAAGGCTTATATATGCTATGCTAATTTCAGAAAAGTTCATATGGGAAAGTTTGCTCTCTTTAGCGATTTCTCTAAATATGAAATCAATACTCTTCTTGAAAAGAATCATATCCTTTGTCTTTTTGACAATTCTCAAAATGATTTTGTTTGTTACCCAAATCTTGTTAAAATGTTTTATGTGAATTTGAATCGCGGTTTTTATGAAGGAAATGAAAATGAAATTTGGAGTGGTGTTAAAGGCAGTAAAATTGTTTTAAATTGTGAAATTTTGGGCAACATTCTCAATTGCAAGTATTCGGGAATAGATCTTTCTACTTTTAATATCGATGAACATGATCATGAGACAATTCATCACGTTTTCCAAGGAGACGACAACTTTGAATTTAAAAATCATAACTTTCGTACGAAAGCATGTATTGTCAATCTTCTTTTGCAACATTCTATCACTCCTAGATCAGGAACTTTCGATAACCCGCCTTTAAAAGTTTGTAAAGCTCCTTTTGCTATCTTTGGTCATTATGACATTAATTGGGCATAAGTGATTATGGATGAACATCGTTCTATGAATTTGAAAATGGGTGAGAATACCTTGTATCATGGAATCTATCTCACTTGGATTTTTAATTATTTTGGCCTTGATTACAAAATGGAAGAATTTGTTTCAAGAAAAGTGTTCAATCATGCCAACATTTCTCTCATGAAAATTCCTTTCATATTTCAACAATATGGATCTCTTGCCAAAAAGGAAGAAAGATTGGCACATGAAGATATGGAGGAAGAAGATGAAGAAGAAGAAGAAGGGGTGGAAATGGAAATTAAAGCAGATAACGAAGAAAACTCCTTGGAAAGTATTGAATATCCTAAAATACTAACAACCCTTCCGACAAAACTCTCCTTAAAAATCAAAAGATTATAGTGGAAAATCAACGGATTCTCAAAAGATATGTTAGTAAGAAATTGGATAAAACGTCCACTAATATGAACAAATCCTTTACTAAAGTTGGTCGGAAACTTGGCTTATCATCATCCTCTTCATTCTCTAGCACATTCTAAGAACTAGGTTGTGATGTATTAGTTTGTTTTGTGTGAGCTTGCATTGTTATTTTTACCATATTATGTAGTATCTTATGTATCATCTCATCTATTTATAAAAGTCATCTATCTTATATTTTTCTACCTTATCATGTCTATGAAATAAATGTTAGTATAGTATATAAGTTCATATATATACATACGTATTCATAAAATAAATAAGACACATACATTAACAGACCCATATCGACATGCCTCTACCTCCTTATGTCGACATATAACTGTCAAGAATTGGTTATTTTTTAAAATTTGAAATTAAAATAACTAACTCTTATCTATTCATTTTCAACGAATTTATGCCTATTTAAACACCTATTTCTTCTAGAAATTTGCAATCATTTCATTTCTACTTATCTCTATCTGCATCTCCTTACGACTTATCAAAAAGTGGCTTCCTCTTCTCAAACTCTAAGTGATAATATTGAAGAAACTCTCAATTCATTCAAGAATATACTTACCTTTATTCTCCACAATCAAAGGTACTTTGAACTAAGTCAAATGTAGATGATAAAAGAACAAGAGAAGCATTTCGATGCCCTCCGTTGGATGATTTCTGCCCTCAACAAAGATGATCTCGATGCAAATCCTGTAGGAACTTTGATTCAAGATAATGGAGATTGGGAAGTTATTAAAAAGGATCCTATCTGTGAAGAAGAAGGATGGGTTGAAGTTCCTAGAAATATTTGATCTCCTTATAGTTTGAATTGCTTGTTTTTGAATTGTGTGATTTGATTTGCTTTGATTTGATTAGAATTGATTTGGTTTGAATGGATTGTATAACATTATATGAAACATGGTATATATTTATTGGGTTTAAGCTTTTATATTTGTCTTGTCTTTATTATTAACTCATGTTATTATATATATACACACACACACACACACACTCCATCATAATTTGTCAAAGGTACTCCAATATAAGACTAAGGGGGAGTTATATCAGTTTAGGATAAGTTTTTTTTATTGATGAAAAAGGGGGAGAAATATAAAATAGATTATTTAGAGTAATTAGGATTAGATTAAGGGGGAGTTATTAATTTTAGGGGGAGTTATAATGAAGCTGAAGTATATTTTATAAACATAGGTTGTCATCATCAAAAAGTGGGAGATTGTTAGTCCTTGAGATGATGGTTTTGATGACAACAACCTAAGGACTTGTTATAAAGTATAAATACTAATATTATGGTTTAGATATATATGTATATGCAGAATGTAAACATGCAGGTACCAAGAATGAAGACTGTACAACATAAAGATACAAGAATGATGAATTTAAAGATAAAAGATATCAAGATTAAAGACTCACGAGTATCAAGAAATCAAGTTATCAAGAGTTCAAGATTTCTTACAGTACAAGATAACATAGTTAGTCTAGAATTATGTTAAACTTCTTGAAAACACTTACATCTTTATTCGAAATTTATTCGTGGAATGGAATCCACTTCGAGCCTGTTAAAGGGATGGAACCCACGACAATATCTAGTGGAACATATAGTGGTCCTATTTTGATATCCACTAATATTATAAAAATGTTTTTCAAAAATATATTTCTAAAATGTTTTCAAAACTTTCTTTTCAAAATGACATTTCTCTTGGTTTTAAATATTTCAACCTCAAAACTATTTTAATCATTTTTAATATTTTGATTTCAAAATTGTCCTTGTTTTTTAACCATCTCTTGTTTTAAATATTTAGCTTTAAAATATTATATACTAAGATTTTAAATCACTTTATAATTCAAGATTATGTATATTAAAATTACTTTCTAAACTCTTTTATATGTTTAAACTATATTTAAATATATTCACAAAGTTTAGAAATTGTTTTTCCAAATTATAGAAACCAATTTTGATAAGAAAATCAAAACATCAATTTTGCCTTGAGCATGTTGACATCCGTCAACCCCCATGTCGACATGGTGTCCATTATTTTCAAATTTCAATTTTCAAAAGAAGTGTCTATTCTTCGCATACTTTCACGAATAGATATAGCCGTTTCTCTACTATAAATACCAGTAAGTTCTAAATGAATTTTTGCCAGATTTCATTTATTTTCTCCCCTCTTCATCTTCCACATTTATTCTAAAGAATCCTAAACTATACACTACCGAAATACCAAGTGAATTAAACTTGATTATCTCTTGTTTGATTCTCTACTACTCTCTCCATGAGATCTCAGTGCTATTCAGAGTTATAAAATCTTTTGTAAATCAAACTGTAGAGTAAAATGTGCGGTTGAACCTTGAAATCAATTGGCTGTGATTGTAGCCTTGGAAATCAATTAGGTGATCTTGTAGCCTAGTTAAATCAAAAGAGTTTTCCCTGGAATCGAATACAGGAGGGTGTGCCTCATAGCCTTGAAACCGAGGGTGTAATCTGGGAGATTCTTTTGATAAGAAATCCGTACTATTTTACAGGACTGGATGTAGGGTAACTGCGAATCAGTATAAAATCATGGTGTGTACTTTTCTTTACTGCTTTTATTTAGTATTTGCATCTATGTCCGATTCTATGATTATGTTTGTGTCTGTGAATTGCATTTGTTGGTGATTAAATTATATAAGTTTCAAAAAGATTTAGAAAATCCATAAAACACTATTCATCCCCTCTAGTGTTATTCCAGCCTTAAGATCTATAATCCACATTTCTCACAAATATCTCTAACTTCTCCTCTATGTAAGCATCTCTATCCTCAAACTTTAGATGATATTTTGGTTGCCTTCTATCTCCTTTTTGCTAGCCGAAATATACCTCAGAGTGCTCCAACTCAACCTAAATCAAATTAGTTCAAATCAATAACTATTCGATAGCGAAGGGTCCATGATTCAAAGATTTGTAATCTGACAAATCGAGAAGGTTTTAAGAGGAAGAGAACTCATCATTACAAGGTGTACTTAAGGGAAATAGTTTGGGTAAGTATTTAGATTTATATACGATGCATAATCTCTGTATGATTCAGTGTTGCTTATACACACACACGCACACTATGTTATTATTGAATTGTTAATTAAGTGAGATTCCTATAGGTATTATTGTTGTCAAATATATTGATTGGTTTTGTGTAAAAAACATTTTTTTATAATAGATTTGATACACACCACCAAATTATCTTATTTCATTTATTAATATTTTATTAACTTATTTATACATTTATTAATATATTAATTAATTTACTTATATGACGAATACTAAACTATACAACTATAATATATAAAAATTCAAGTTACAATTTTAAATGCATCATTATATAAATTATATTTTAGTATAAATAACTTTTTAGTTATTATTTAATACTTTGTAGTATTAGTTAATCATTATATGAATTAATAATTTATATAAAAAAATTATGTTTCAAAAATTAGATCTTAAATTAATTGATCATTATAGAAGCTTTCGGTTATAAAATTAGATTTTTTTTCAACAATGTTAAATATTTTTAAATTATCATTTTTTAATTAGGCCGAAAGTAATTAATAAAAGATAATATTTTGACTTAGAAAAATCTCAAATTTTTTGTAAGCTGTGAAATATAATTCTAGATTTTCTGAAAATTTAAAATTTAAGTTATATATGTCTATATATATTATTTTTTCTATCATTTATTTATTGTTGTTTAACTAATTAATTCATAATATTTATATATTAGTATAATAAAATTATAATTAAAACTGAACCTGCCGTGTATTCGATCTAGAACATTGAAGAATTAGATTTTTTAATTTTGTAATATATAAATATATATAAATCATATTTAAATTTAAATAATATATATATATAATATAATTATGTTACTTTGACACACACACATATATCTTAATATATAAAAAATAAATAATAATAATATTGAACTTATATCTTTTGTGTATATTTGTTTAGTTATATATTATTTAACACTATAATATTTACATATAAATATATAAATAATATTTTCTTATTAGATACACACACACACTCTCTCTCTCTCTCTCTCGGTTTTATATGTAATAAGCATAATTATACACACACATTCAGACATGTTATCCAGCCTCTCGGCTAGGCAATATTCAGATAGATCGAATAAATCAAACTTGGGAGTTATCCCAAAGAGATTGCCCCAGAGTCTAGAAATAAAGTGCAAGTAGAGTCACGGGATAAAGACTAATCCACCATGAGAAACGATAGTCATAAATCCACCAAAGTGGTGGATCGGTACTGTTATTCGAAATTTTGACTCGGCTGTATTTGAACTAATTGGATAAGTTAGATTCAACTGTCATCAAGGCCAGTAAGTCCAGAGCGATGATTGTGGGGTCCAGTGGTCAAGTACAGATGGTAATATGAGGCATGGTATAATGGAATTAGGAGATATGCAATGCAGAATGTTTGAAGTATGGAATATAGTTCAACATAGAGGTGGGATGAACTATAATCATTTTACAACATAAGGATTGGCATATTTCAGATAAGCAACTACAAGTAAATGGCGTATTTCAGATAAGCAACTACAAGTAAATGGAAAACAATCAATATCTAAAAATCAATACGTCCGAAGCATATGAAATTTTGGAAACAAGATATGGGGACCCTAGGGAGCTTCCCCTAGGAATTGCACCTCAAAACGATGAAGCAAGTGGGATCTGACCTCTTCCATCAATATGGATCGGCTAACATTAGGAAACAACTCACATTGTAGTAAAGATCGAGCAATAACTCAAGTTCTACTAATCCAATTGGCATGAAACTTGGAGGCTAAGCATATTGCAATATGGGAAAACTCCATAAGGATCGCGCCCTCAACTTACTCTAAAAAAGGGATCGACACTGATCACTATTCCTTTGAATTTGGGTAATGCGATTTTAGAAGATCCTTCTGTTGAATTTTTAAGGAGATATTTCGCCATCTTCATCTACAAATACAGGCTTTGTTATTCATTTTCATAACCTTTACGCTGCTAGTTGCTTTGTGCACTATTGCAACTAAGGATTTTCATCCGATCCTTATTGTACGTAGTTTACAAAGTGATTAATAAAGCTATCTGTTTAAAGCGGACGTAGGCAAACAATGTTGAACCACCATAAATCGTTGTGTTCATGTTATTGCTTTGATTTTCTGCTATTTCCTCTGTTTTCATTATATATTCTTCTCTTCAAAATTTCTATCGGGTGTTCGTGCCAATTTTCGGTGCAAATATTTTGGTGTTTTCACTGAGAAAGAAATTCTTAGCCCAGTTTGGAACCCTTTTTTCTACTGGATTGGATAAACCCTCAAAGAGATCCAGAATTATCTTCAAGAAGCTTACTTGTCCTATAAAATTTTCGAAAGTCTAAGGAAAACTATCAACAATGGTTAGAACACCGATCTATCTCTCAAAATGCAGAAGGAAATGAGAACGATAACATCCAGTAAGGATGCTCGAGCAATCTACCAGTAAATGTGAATGCTGCCAATGTAGTTGATGTCTAGAACCTGGCTATTTCCATTATAAGAGCTGAATTCCAGAATCCAACAAGAGAACTAGTGTCAATATCGATCTAATGAACCAACTCAGTAAGAAACAACATGGAAAAGCTAGGAGGGACCTGACCCCTTATTCTACATCAAAGAGTTCTAGTTCATCAGATGACTATCAAAGGCACATGCATCACAGAATTAATGGATATTACGTAGAAGCTTCAAGACATTAATAGGCAAACCAACCTGGTTTGTCGAGACCGATCAGTGCCGATCCCTCCTCCAGAGGAGGGAGCCTACCTTTCCATGCTGGAGCCCAAGTTGGAGCCACTACGATTGACTCGGATGTTGGAGTTCAGATGGATCCAGATCAGTTAACTCCCCAGAATGACGATGAAGTGAATGTACGTGATATACATCCAGAGGATGTTGAGCCAAGATGTCATGGAACGGCCCGTAGACATCGACTTGAGCATTCACGGGAGGTGAAGCATGACCACCACTTGGCTCCAACTATTCAAATGCTAGACTTTTCGGCTATTGTTAGATAGCTAGTGAGGGAGAAACAAGGCTCGACAATGATGATTGGGGAATCTCGAGAAGCTATACCCCATTTACTGACAATTTCTCTATCTTCGTATAATTCCTTTCAGCTCTTATTATACCTGATTCAATTCTCCTCGCAAAGCAGATGGATCGTGAAGATTTGTATATCTACTTGGCTATGCCAGTACATGCTATAAGTGTAGCACTTCTTTGTGATGAGAATTGAATCCAAAGACTAGTTTATTATGTTAGCAAACAGTTGATAAGAGCTGAAAGGAATTATACAAAGATAGAGAAATTGGCGTATTGCTTGTTGATTGCTTCACGAAAGCTTCTCCCCTATTTTAGGCCCATCCTATTACTGTTTACACTGATAAGCCATTACGATAGGTCTTATAGTGACCTTAGACGTTTGGAAGGTTACTCAAGTGGAAAATCAAACTGGGATAATTTGACCTCACTTATCTCCCTCGAAGAGTCATCCAGGGATAGGCACTAGTAGAATTTATAGCAAAATTCACTGCATAAAATGATCTTCCAGAGAGCAGTGGAACCCCTACCATTCGGTGGAAAATGGAAACAGATGGAGCATGCAATGATCTATTGTGGAGCCGGAATCGTGCTAGTAATTCTAGATGATTGATCAATTTTCTACGCTTTGAAGCTTGACTTCCCTGCAACGAACCACAAAGCCGAGTATGAAGCTCTGGTTACTGGACTCAAACTTACCAAAAAACTGGGAATAATGTATCTTGAAATCTTTTGCGATTCATAGTTGATAGTATACCAAGTCAGGGGAGATTACCAAGCTAAAGGACAGTGACTTTCCCCGTACCTTATCCAAGTCCAAGAGCTACTGGCTGGCTTTGAGTATTATGACATCATGCATATTCTCAGGATCAAAACAAAGAGGTCGACTCATTGGAAAAGTTTGCTAGCACTGGGATGCACAATAAATTTGCTTGGTTAGTCGTAGTACTAGATTCTCCGAGCATAAATTAGATGAAATTGACTAGGTACTAGAGATGGATCCTAAGAAGGAGTGTGGATGATTCAAATCAAAGACTATTTGCTACAGGGACTCCTTCCCAAATGAAGGAATTAGAGGCGATAAGTCCTTTGCAAAGCTTCGTGATATATCATTCAGGAAGGAGTCATGTATAGAAAGGGTTTTTCCATTCCCCTGCTTTGGTGTATCACTCATGATGAAGTAAAGCTAGCATTAAAGGGAGTTAAAGAGGGGAATGCGGTGATTACATTTGGGGACAACCTGTAACGACCCACTATTTTCCACCATTCAAATTAGACAATAAATTTAAAACATGTCAAACTTGAATAGTTCAAAACAATAGATTGTAAATAAATTTGGAGCAAATAAAATCAAATCACACAATTATAGACACAGAAAATAGAATACTCACAGCGGAAATAAAAATAACTTAGTGGTTCATGAAGCCACTATTAATAGTCTCAAAATAAGTATATAGTACATAGTCTTAAACCAAATATAGTTTGAAAACACAACAGAAAATCTCAATATTCAATTGTCTTGATTACAAAGCTAAAATAAGAACTGAACAGACCTTGACAGCAGCTTGAAAAGAGATAATCTTCAGAAGTCCTAGCTCCGAAAAAGAGGTCCGAACTGATACTCAGGCTGACCCGAGCGTAAAATAAAACATAAACACTCGAGTCAGGACATACATACTTATACAGTGTAAGCTAATTCAAGTGAACTATAATATAAATACAAGTAACTTAAAGGATGCTTGGGACCGCCCATCCTCTAAGGATCCGTTAAACTATTTACTATGTAGTAATATTTCGCTATTATAATAGTGTCCATTAGTAAAATAAACTTGCTTTAAAATAGCGTTAAGGCTTTACATTTTCCACCTTAACACATAATAGTGCCAATAGTCTATACAGTACCGTAATACCTCCTAATCAGGAGGCTACCAGAGGATACTCCATAGGTACGACACAAATCAAACTCGTACAAGGCTCGCTAGGGTAGGTAACATGGCACAACTAGGCAATGCCAGGGTAGATATACTAATTACGCTTCCGGACCGGTGGTAACGCGTAGCTGCTACTACGGCCCACCTCGAACAACACTCCCAAATCAAAGGTGCGAACCAAACAATCACAAAGTAATGGAATGACATACGAAGAAGTGCGTTCGATCAAAGGTGCTACCTCATTAGTCCGTCAATCGCTCCTGTTTTAGCCACCTTATGCCAACTCACGGAAGTCGGGTCCACATATTTACCTCAAAGGAAACGTCACCACCATCCTCCTTCATTCTAAAATCTCCACCGCGTACACGGTTGTCAAAGTGGTTTTCGGTATCGACAGAGAGTATGCCCATATCTGATCACGATCTCTTTAACAACCAACGTTATTATTACCTGTGGTTATAAAGAATCCAAAATAGTTTTATATTTCAATCAAAATAATATATTTAAAACCATTTAAAAGTGAAGTTATTATTCTTACAAAAATCCAATATAAAATCCCAAAGGTTTAGCCTTAGTTCATTTGTATCAACTATAGCATTTGCGCAGTGCGGTAATATCCTTTACAACAGATTGGAGTAAATTAAATTTTTGACTTTAATATAATTTCAACAATAATTAAACCTTAAATTAAACCAATTTAGCTTATATAATCATAATTTCCACTTTTGAATAGTCATTTAGTTTACTCAATAATTTATCATTTATTATAAAATAATTTTTTCCAAATATATATCTAACTTCTCTATACTTTACTTAATAAAATCAAGTGCAAAATTCTCTGTAAATTTTACTTAATAATTTAAGTTCAATTACCACTTCAAAAATAACTTAATTTCTAATCAATTTCTTAACTTACCTTTATTCTACCACTTTACATTTCTAAATTTGGTTATATTTCAACTTCGATTTTAAAGTATTCGCTTTATTTAACTATTTAATTTAGAGACAACTTTACCCTTTATTTATTTACTTATATTCAATTTTATGCCAAAACATCATAATTTATTTCTAAACTTGAATTCCATTTTATTTTGCAAATCAAAATTTACAAAATAAATTTATACTTTAAATTCTGAACATTTATTTATTTACATCTTTAACTTGTATAATACCACTATCATTTTAATCCGATTTTTAAACAAAATATTATAACATTCTAATTTAAAATATTCAATATTTCCAGAATTTATATATATATATATATATATATATATATATATATATAACCACAGGTATGTATAAAATTTTCTAACGTAGGTCAAGTGATACGGATAATATATCATTTCAATCCGTAATTTACAAAAAAATCCGGGTTCTATCATTTCAAATCCGCAATCCCAAGTTAAATAATAAATAAATAATAAAAATAAAAATCATTCAGGCCTATTATTTCAGCCCGTAACGATTCTATACTACAGGGGAACTTGCAATAATAAACAGTAATTAAATAAATTGCATAACAGTATAAAAATAACAGTGTATAAAATAACTGATGATGTGTCAAATTTGTAATGGGTTTTTAACATCATAAATTTTTATCACAGGCAAGTAAAATAAAATATAACCATTCCACAATTACACTTGTTATTAATTTACAGATCTATAAGTATGTTTGTCGGGTGAGAATACTCACCTTAAAGCTGTAGAAATAGATTCAAAACAGAGATAACCACCGAAAAACGTACAGAAGGCACGATCAATTCTCGGAGGATGGGACAACCCGATTCCGATCTTGAACAAAATAAATAAAACAAATTACATTCCAATTTTTTTTATAAATCCAACTGGAACAAGATTTTAAATAAGAGAATGATTGACACAATTTTCTCGACCACTCTACCTCACGACTTGACCACGTTCTCACTGCTCAGCCCATTTTCTATTTGAATCATATGAATGCTAGTGAGTGAAAAATGTGATATTTATAGTCATATAGTCTGTGATCAGAAAACAAAAGTGGTGCACGCACAATATTTTTTTTCTCAACAATGCAAAAGGTGATGAAACTTGGTTTCAAAATTTGAACATGCAACAACTATGCTTGGCCATTTATGCACAGGGGTGCACGAGGTCCTGTACTCTCCTTTTTTTTCTTCTACGCTGGCCAGAACAAAAGGGTGCACGACCTGATATCATGCATACGTGCAGAGATTGTTGAAAACAACTGCTAAGTGCAATATGGGTTTACGCGAAGAATTCTACCATCAAGGCTTGGCAATTACATGGCATCAGTCTGTTATGCACGCAACTAGGTAGTGGCGTGCTGTGCAAGGGTTCTATGTTCACACAACATCAAGTCTAGGCTAATATGGTGGTGATGCGGCAGCACAAGGTGGAGGAGAATGGGTGGGTTGTGCGGTTGGAGGAGTAGCCGAGAGTTTAAATGGAACAACGAAACAGAAAAGAAAAGAAGAAGAGAAAGAAAAAAATAAATCAAAAGAAAGAAGAACAGTGCGGCCATACCTGAGTTTTCACACGAGAGAGAGAGAGAGAAGTGCAGATGGGGTAAAATTTATAAAGTGGGTTGCAAGATTTTTGGCATGCAAAAATCAAGTGAAAAAAAAGAAAAGGCAAGAAATCTTTTGGCAACATTATGTACTCGTTTGAAATTATTAGGAAGTAAATGCGTTGATTAAAACGCAAGAAATATTTATAAAATGGGAAAATGATGAAAATTATTTGCGTACAAGGTTGAGTATTTAAATGAAAACTCGTATTGATTGCTTGGAGAAATGGTAGGAAATAATTCGCTCTGAAACTGTCAGGAGGAATTTGCGCGTGATATTTGATTTAGGAGATAATTGCATTTGTTAAAAATGCAAGAAATAAATTTGTTTGAACGACAAGAAACACGCATGCGAGTGGTGCATTTATCAGGGGTTGCGTTGATTTGGGAACAATGGCAGGAATTAAAATGAACGGTTATAGTTGATTTCTTCCCTCATTTGAATGCCTGGTTACTCTGATTGATTTGATTTATTTATATCAGCGGTATGAATTTTTTGGATGCGTACTACAGACGCAATAAATTTACGCCCAAAATATAACGAAAATAACGTATTTAAATTTTTACGTTTTCTTATTTACTCGCTACTTAGTTTAGTAAATTATACATTCAAAGAATATTTCATTAATTACGCACCATTTATATGCCAACTAAAATCAACATCACGTACCAATTTAAACGTGAAATCAACTAGCCTATTTATACTCTATTAATTTTAAAATTTATTACTTAATTAACTTTTGATTTGTTTACATTGGTTTGATTTACGTAACATTTAACAAATAAACTGATGCATAAACGTATAAAAGAAAACACAAAATTTATTCCTTATATATGTTATTCAATTTTAAAATTTTATTTATTAATCATTTAACTAAGAAATAAGCGTGTATATGTATAAATTTTTTTTACAGAATATTAATTTCTTGATTTAAAGGTGTATAACCAATTTTAAAAGGACAAAAGTGGATAAAATGTTGTTACGAAATATATTTCGTTAAATCAAAAGATTTGGAAGTTAGAATTTAAAGCTTTATATTTCAATTTATGTTAAACTTTAACAAAAATAAAATTATAGAAAGTGCTTATTTTAATAACATTTCAGTCAACGATTTATAATAATTTTAAAAGTTCAACATTTTGAAATATAAAACCCCCAAAGTTTTATAAATAAATGAATGAAATATTTGTTAAAATTTTTGGGCTGTTACACTCTCCCCCGCTCAGAACTTTTCGTCCTCGAAAAGGTATGAAAGAAGGAAAACAACGGAAGATAAGGTAAAAGAGAAAAGTACCCGAAACAAATAATTCTGGATTCGAAGCACGAATGCTCTCCTCCGTCTCCCAGGTGAAATCCCGTTCATCAGTGCTCCACTGCACTTTGACCAGGCGGACAGATTTTCTTCTAAGTCGTTTCGTACCTCGATCGACGATAAAAATCAGCTTCCTTTCAATAGTAGATCAGGCTCGATATCCAAACTATCAAGAGCAGAAGGTTGGATAATAAAAGATGGATCATCAAGACAGCGACGAAGGTGGGATACATGGAACACATTGTGTATTCCAGCCAATTTCTCGGGCAAATTTAGTCGATAAGCAAGAGACCCAATCCTTTCCAAAATGCAGAATGGACCGATGAACCTAGGAGCAAGCTTCCCTCTACGCCCAACCCGAACCACATTTCTTAAGGGAGAGACCTTAAGAAAAACTAAATCACCAACCGCAAACTCCAAACTTCTTCTTCGACGATCAGCGTACTTCTTCTGCCTATCCTGAGCAATCCTTAACCTTCTCTTAATCTCCTCGACTTTCTCCGAAGCTTCTAAAATCATATCCGGACCAAGAATTAAGCGATTACCGGATTCAAACCAGCAGGATGGAGACCTACAAGAACGCCCGTACAAAGCAGCAAATGGGGACATCTTTAGACTTTCCTGATAACTATTGTTATAGGTGAATTCCACAAGATGGAGATGATCTTCCCAAGATCCTCCATAATCCAAAATGAAAGCCCGAAGAAGATCCTCTAGAATCTGATTCACCCTTTCCGTTTGACCATTAGTCTGTGGGTGGTAAGCACTGCTCAGATTCAGATGAGTACCCAAGGATTCTTGGAAAGCTTTCCAAAACTGGCTAGTGAAGATAGGGTCTCGATCGCAAACAATGCTAAGGGGAACACCATGGAGACGAACAATCTCCCTTATATAAATCCCAGATAAACTCAAAGCTGAACGGGTAGACTTGACCGGAATAAAATGAGCGGACTTGGTCAGTCTATCTACGATAACCCAGATGCTCTCATTTCCCCTCCTAGATCTCGATAAACCATCGATGAATTCCATAGAAACTTGCTCCCACTTCCAATTGGGAATCTCCAGAGGCTGCAACAAACCTGGTGTCTTCTGATGACCTGCCTTGACTTGCTGACAAGTCGCACACCTACTAACAAAGATAGAGACATCGCGCTTTATACCCCTCCACCAATAGAGCTTCTTCAAATCCTGGTACATCTTCGCCACACCAGGATGAATGGAAAGTCTGGATTGATGATGTTCCCGAAGTAACTCCTGCCTTAAACCATTAATATTCGGGATGCAAATTCGATTATTAATCCTTAAAATCCCTTTATCATCAATCTGAGCTCCACTACCATCAATACCACTACCACCAACCCTACTGCGAACATTCTCCTTAATCGATCCGATGATCCTATCCTCATCCTGCTTAGCCTTGATCCGGTCCGAAAGAGGAGAAGAAACAATAAGCTGGCACAACAAAGACTTCTTCCTACTCAACGCATCCACCACCACATTAGCTTTCCTAGGAGTATAATTGATGTCGAGATCGTAAGAAGCAAGAAACTCGAGTCACCGAACTTGTCTATGATTCAAATCCTTCTGGGTGAAGATATATTTCAAAGACTGATGATCGGTGAAGAGGTCAAACTTAGCACCTAAGAGATAATGTCTCCAAAGCTTCAACGCAAAGACAACCGCCAGTAATTCTAAATCGTGAGCAGTGTAATTAGCCTCATGGTTCTTCAACCGACGACTAGCATAGGCAATCACCTTCCTATCTTGCATCAATACCGCTCCCAAACCCTCGCGACAAGCGTCCGTGTATACCGTCAATCTCTTATTTCCATTCGGAACGGTAAGCACTGGTGCGGAAGTAAGCTTATTCTTTAACTCTTGGAATGCCGCTTTACACTTATCGCTCCAAATAAACTTAGCATTCTTCCGAGTTAGAGCAGTGAGGGGTGCAGAAATCTTGGCAAAATTCTCAATGAACCTTCAATAGTAACCGACAAGGCCCAGAAAACTACGAATATCAGTTGGAGTCTTAGGTTCTTCCCAATCTTTGATCGCAACGATCTTGACTGGATCAACAGAAACTCCGTCACTAGTGACAATATTTCCGAGAAATCGGACTTCCTCCTCCCAAAAATGACATTTCGAGAATTTAGCCTTTAATTTATGGTTTCGAAGAGTCTCTAAAACATATCTCAAATGGACCCTATGCTCTTCCTCAGACTTGGAGAACACAAGGATATCATCAATAAAAACTAGAACAAATTTATTGAGCACAGCGCGAAAGACACGATTCATCAAGTCGACGAAGAAGGCAGGAGCATTAGTCAAACCAAAAGGCATAACTAGCCATTCAAAGAACCCGTTCTCTATGTGGAAAGCAGTTTTGGGAATGCTCTCCTCAGCAAGTCTAAGCTGGTGGAAACCTGTGGCTAGATCAAGCTGAGAGAAAACATTCGCTCCATAAAGTTGATTGAACATATCATTTATGCGAGGCATGGAATATATGTTTTTTATAGTGAGCTTGTTCAGCTCCTTATAATCAATACACATCCGAAGAGAACCATCAGACTTGGTGACGGAAAGTACGGCTGCTCCCCATTCAGAAAAACTAGGTCTGATCAGACCTTTAGAGGATAAGTCCTGAATCTGCTTCCTTAATTTGATCTTCTCCCGGGGTGCCATTCTTCTGGGTGGAAGGACTATAGGTCGAGCTGATACGGAAAATAATTTCTCGCTTCGGAGGTAGGGAAATGACTTCACCAAATACGTCGGGAAATAGTTTGACTATAGGAGTCGAATGGATATCATCAGGGAAAGTATCGAGAGAATAAATGAAACTACCAGCGAACTCCTGAGGCAAACTACACTGGATCTCTAATGGATTTCCAAAATTATCTTTAAGGGCAACAGTTCGAGAACTACAAGAGATACGGGCATCATGCCTATCTAACCAATCACCCCAAGCAATAGATCGAAAGCTTCAAACCCCAAAACATAAAAGTCACCAGTGAATCGATAACTGTCATGGAAGAGTTTCATATTCCTACAAACCTTACTAAGGTTTGTAGGACCACCGATAGGGTTTGAAACACATAGAGGTATAGAGGAAAACTCGGGAGAAAGAAGATTCTCAAATTTACTACAAATGTCAACTGAGATAAAACTATGGGAAGCTCTGGTATCAAAGAGAACCCATACAGGAAAATAATACAAGGTAAAAGAACCCTGAAGTGTACCTTGAGAATTGCTAGGAGCAAGAGCAGGTGCAGGCGCAGGCTGAGGAGCTGGGGAGGATGCAGAAGTAACAGCGAAAATCCCTGATGCCTTGCCCCTCTTCTGCGTAGGGCAGTCTCTCTTGAAATGTCCCGGCGAAGGCAAATGTGGCAAAGGTCTCGCCCAGCCGACTGAGCGAGAGATGGAATCGCAGCAAGGTAGGACAACCATTAGCGTAGTGTCCTTTCTAGTCGCATCGGTAGCAAGTAATGGCAGATAGAACCACAGGCTGCCTCTGGGATGACGAAGACGATGATCCAAGCCCTGGAGTCCTATTCTTCTTATGACGGTAGAAGTTGGACTTCCTTTTTTTAGAATTTCTAGAAGACTGAGATGGTGCAAACTGGGAAGCTGAAGGAGCCCTAGTGGTAGGGTTCTCATACCGGATAACCATGTCCATTAGAGCGGTGAACGTACCATGCACATGGGTAATAAGGCGATCGTAGTACTCGAGGCGTGCACCCGCAATAAACTTCTCGTTTTTCTTCAGCGGGGTGTCTATTAGATTAAGACCATACTACGACAGCTCATTAAGTTTTCTCTCATACTCGGTAAAGGACATATCGCCCTGCTTCAAATCCATAAAGTCTCGGTATAGCTGAGACTTACCCGCTTCGGGCATCCATTTCGCGAGGAAAGCATCCCTAAAGCACGATAAGAGATGTAAGATAGATTTCAAAAGGGAGGAAACTGAACAATACTTGGTCAACCGAAAAAGATACCTAAATTGTTCCCAAGTGATGTCAGTCTCAGCAGTGTGAGCTGTAATGGACAGCCACCAATCCAAAGCTGCTACCTTTAATTGCCAAGCTGCTAATTATCGCTGCTGGGCATTAGTGATTTCGAGACCGAGAAGATTCTCTCCAAGTCCCTCAACCAATGTTGTGCTTTTATGATACTTTCAGACCCTGTGAACTTGGTGCCACCAAGCTCGGTATATTCTTTGCAAAGCTTAGAGAACCTAATTGGGGCAGTAGGTGTAGGAGCTGGGTCAGCACCTCGTCCCCTACCTTTGGCGTTTCCTCGATTCATCCTGAGAAATCAAGAATGAATTTAAGGACAAAGGAGAAAATAGAGGCCAAGACAGATTAGATAAGACAAAGTTTAACTAGAACAGGCATTTAACCATGGACCTAATTATATAAGATGGAGAAAGGGAAGAAGTAGTAAAAAAAATTATTTCAAAACAAGAAAGTTTGTATATCAAAATACTTCTTTGAAAACCCATTAAAAATCATTTTATACTTTGGAATACGTTCTCTCACAAGGAAATGATTCTAAGATTTGACTTCACTCATTCTAGGGTATTTCTACCCTATCTCTAATGAGTTTTTGCTCCTCAGGCTATGGTTTGCCTAAAACCTGGCTCTGATACCAACTGTAACTACCCACTATTTTTCACCATTCAAATTCGACAATAGATTTAAAACATGTCAAACTTGAGTAGTTCAAAATAATAGATTGTAAATAAATTTGGAGCAAATGAAATCAAATCATAGAATCACAGACACAGAAAACAAAATACTCGCAACGGAAATAAGAATAACTTAGTGGTTCATGAAGCCACTATCAATAGTCTCAAAATAAGTATATAGTACATAGTCTTAAACCAAATATAGTTTGAAAACACCACAGAAAATCTTAATATTCAATTATCTTGATTACAAAGCTAAATAAGAACTGAACAGATCTTGATAGCAGCTTGAAAAGAGATAATCTTCAGAAGTCCTAGCTCCGGAAAAGAGGTCCGAACTGATACTCTGGCTGACCCGAGCGTAAAATAAAACATAAACACTCGACTCAGGACATACATACTTATGCAGTGTAAGCTAATTCAAGTGAACTGTAATATAAATACAAGTAACTTAAAGGATGCTTGGGACCGCCCATCCTCTAAGGATCCGTTAAACTATTTACTAAGTAGTAATATTTCGCTATTATAATAGTGTCCATTAGTAAAATAAACTTCCTTTAAAATAGCGTTAAGGCTTTATGTTTTCCACCTTAACACATAATAGTGCCAATAGTCTATACAGTACGTAATACCTCCTGATCGGGAGGCTACCAGAGGATACTCCATAGGTACGACACAAATCAAACTCGTACAAGGATCGCTAGAGTAGGTAACACGGCACAACTAGGCAATGCCATGGTTGATATACCAATTACGCTTCCGGACTGGTGGTAACGCGTAGTTGGTACTACCGCCCACCTCAAACAACACTCCCAAATCAAAGGTGCGAACCAAAAAATCACAAAGTAATGGAACGGCATACGAAGAAGTGTGTTCGATCAAAGGTGCTACCTCATTAGTCCGTCAATCGCTCCTGTTTTACCCACCTTATGCCAACTCACGGGAGTCGGGCCCATGTATTTACCTCAAAGCGTCACCACCATCCTCCTTCATTCTGAAATCTCCACCGCGTACACGGTTGTCAAAGTGGTTTTCGGTATCGACAGAGAGTATGCCCATATCCGATCCCGGTCTCTTTAACAACCAACGTTATTATTACCCGTGGTTATAAAGAATCCAAAAAAGTTTTATATTTCAATCAAAATACTACATTTAAAACCATTTAAAAGTGAAGTTATTATTCTTACAAAAATCCAATATAAAATCCCAAACGTTTAGCCTTAGTTCATTTGTATCAACTATAGCATTTGCGCAGTGCGGTAATATCCTTTACAATAGATTAGAGTAAATTAAATTTTTGACTTTAATATAATTTCAACAATAATTAAACCTTAAATTAAACCAATTTAGATTATATAATCATAATTTCCACTTTTGAACAGTCATTTAATTTACTCAATAATTTATGATTTATTATAAAGTAAAATTTTTCCAAATATATATCTAACTTCTCTATGCTTTACTTAATAAAATCAAGTGCTAAATTCTCTGTAAATTTTACTTAATAATTTAAGTTCAATTACCACTTCAAAAATAACTTAATTTCTAATCAATTTCTTAACACTTTATTCTACCACTTTACATTTCCAAATTTGGTTATGTTTCAACTTCGATTTTAAAGTATTCACTTTATGTAACTATTTAATTCATAGACAACTTTACCCTTTATTTATTTACTTGTATTCAATTTTATGCCAAAACATCATAATTCATTTCTTAACTTGAATTCCATTTTATTTTGCAAATCAAAATTTACAAAATAAATTTATACTTTAAATTCTGAACATTTATTTATTTACATCTTTAACTTGTATAATATCACTATCATTTTAATCCGATTTTTAAACAAAATATTATAACATTCTAATTTAAAATATTCAATATTTCCAGAATTTATATATATAACCACGGGTCTGTACAAAATTTTCTAACCTAGGTCAAGTGATACGGATAATATATCATTTCAATCCGTAATTTACAAAAAAATCCGGGTTCTATCATTTCAAACCCGCAATCCCAAGTTAAATAATAAATAAGTAATAAAAATAAAATCGTTCAGGCTTATCATTTGATCCCGTAACGTTTCTATACTACAGGGGAACTTGTAATGATAAACAGTAATTAAATAAATAGTATAACAGCATAAAAATAACAGTATATAAAATAACCGATGATGTGTCAAATTTGTAACGGGTTTTTAACATCATAAATTTTTATCACAGGCAAGTAAAATAAAATATAACCATTCCATAATTACGCTTGTTATTAATTTACAGATCTATAAGTATGTTTGTCGGGTGAGAATACTCACCTTAAAGCCGCAAAAATAGATTCAAAACAGAGATAACCGTCGGAAAACGTACAGAAGGCATGATCAATTCTCAGAGGATGGGATAACCGGTTTCGATCTTGAACAAAATAAATAAAACAAATTACGCACCAATTTTTTTTATAAATCCAACTGGAACAAGATTTTAAATAAGAGAATGATTGACACAATTTTCTCGACCACTCCACCCCACAACTTGACCACGTTCTCACTGCTCAGCCCATTTTCTATTTGAATTATATGAATGCTAATGAGTAAACAGCGGGATATTTATAGTCATGTAGTCTGTGATCAAAAAGCAAAAGTGGTGCACACACACTTATTTTTTTTTTCTACAATGCAAAAGGTGATGAAATTTTGGTTTCAAAATTTGAACACGCAACAACTGTGCTCGGCCATTTATGCACAGGGGTGCACGAGCACCTGTACTCTCCGTTTTTTCCTTCTATGCTGGCCAGAACTAAAGGGTGCACGACCTGATATGCATGCATACGTGCAAAGATTGTTGAAAACAACTGCTAAGTGCAATATGGGTTTACGCGAAGAATTCTGCCATCAAAGCTTGTAAATTGCATGGCATCGGTCTGTTATGCACGTAACTAGGTAGTGGCATGCTGTGTAAGGGTTCTATGTTCACACAACATCAAGTCCAGGCTAATATGGTGGTGATGCGGCAGCACATGGTGGATGAGAATGGGTGGTTTGTGCGGTTGGAGGAGTAGCCGAGAATTTAAATGGAACAACGAAACAGAAAAGAAAAGAAGAAGAGAAAGAAAAAAATAAATCAAAAGAAAGAAGAACAGTGTGGCCATACTTGAGTTTTCACGCGAGAGAGAGAAGTGCAGAAGGGGTAAAATTTGAACGTGGGTTGCGAGATTTTTGGCATGCGGAAATCAAATAAAAAAAGAAAAGGCAAGAAATCTTTTGGCAACATTATGTACTCGTTTAAAATTATTAGGAAGTAAACGCGTTGATTAAAACGCAAGAAATATTTATAAAATGGGAAGATGATGAAAATTATTTGCGTACAAGGTTGAGTATTTAAATGAAAACTAGTATTGATTGCTTGGAGAAACGGCATGAAATAATCCACTTTGAAACTGTCAGGAGGAATTTGCGCGTGATGTTTGATTTAGGAGATAATTGCGTTTGTTAAAAATGCAAGAAATAAATTTGCTTGAACGGCAAGAAACACGCATGCGAGTGGTGCATTTATCAGGGGTTGCGTTGATTTGGGAACAATGGCAAGAATTAAAATGAACGGTCATAGTTGATTTCTTCCCTCATTTGAATGCCCGGTTACCCTGATTGATTTGATTTATTTATATCAACGGTATGAATTTTTAGGATGCATACTACAGATGCAATAAATTTACGCCCAAAATATGACGAAAATAACATATTTAAAGTTTTACGTTGACTTATTTACTCGCTACTTAGTTTAGTAAAATATACATTCAAAGAATATTTCATTAATTACGCACCATTTATATGCCAACTAAAATCAACAGCACGTACCAATTTAAACGTGAAATCAACTAGCCCATTTATACTCTATTAATTTTAAAATTTATTACTTAATTAACTTTTGATTTGTTTACATTGGTTTGATTTACTTAACATTTAACAAATAAACTAATGTATAAACGTATAAAAGAAAATGAAAAATTTATTTCCTATATATATTATTCAGTTTTAAAATTTTATTTATTAACCATTTAACTAAGAAACAAATGTGTATACGTATAAAATTTATTTCTTTTACAGAATATTAATTTCTTGATTTAAAGGTGTATAACCAATTTTTTAAAGGACAAAAGTGGAACAAATTGTTATTACGAAATATATTTAGTTAAATCAAAAGATTTGGAAGTTAGAATTTAAAGCTTTAAATTTCAATTTATGTTAAACTTTAACCAAAATAAAATTATAGAAAGTGCTTATTTTAATAACATTTCAGCCAATGATTTATAATAATTTTAAAAGTTCAACATTTTGAAATATAAAACCCCCAAAGTTTTATAAATAAATGAATGAAATATTTGTTAAAATTTTTGGGATGTTACACAACCCTAGCAAATAAAATACTCCGTTATGGGTATTATTAGCCGATTGTCAACTGAGATGCTACCGATTACGCTAGGCGATGTGACAAGTGCCGGATATATGCAAAAGTTCCAAGAGCTTGTCGATAGAAATCACAAAAATGGTCAATCTGTGGCCATTTTCTATATGAGGTGTATATATGATTGATTCCTTACCAATCTTTAAAGATGATGCAAAGCATGCCATCATCCCAGTTGATTACTTCACCAAATAGGCCGAAGCAGAACCTTTAGCCATGATCACAACAACTAAAGTAATCAACTTCATTGTCCGGAACATCATCTGTCATTTTAGCCTTCCATGAATCATTATAACTGACAATGGAACCAAATTCGACAGTGCTGAATTCAAAGACTTCTGCCATCGACATCATATTGAAAAGAGATTTGTGGCACTTGCTCACTGTCAAAAAAATGAACAAGTTAAAGCTATGAACAAAACCATAAAGTCCAATCTAAAGAAGCGTTTGGAGAAGACTAGAGACAAGTAGGTGGATGAACTCCTAACAACATTATGGGCTTACCAAACCACCCACAAGTCCATGGTTGGCCATATTCCATTCGCCCTTGCTTATGGCTATGAAGCCGTCATTCTTGTTTAACTCGAACTTCCTTCTCATCGAGTGGCCTACTATGATCCCAAAACGAGCAGAGGTCTCCTTTTAGAATTCCCAGACTTTGTAGATGAGAAGCGCGAAGAATTTGATTTGAGGGCAGCTGCACATCGACATCGAGTCACCTGATATTACAACACTAAATTCCGACCTAGAACCTTTAAAATCAGCGATCTCATCTAGAAATGGGTTTTCTTTGTCCCATCATATATGAATCCTACTAGGGAAGGACCGTATGTCATTGAACAGAAGCTTGGATAGAGAACTTTCAAGCTAGCGACTGTTGATGGCGTCACACTTCCAAGGGCGTGGAATAGTGGGCATTTACGATGTTATTTCACTTAGTTCATTCTTTTTTCATTCAATTGTTTTCAATTTCTGAATTTGCTTTAGCATTTGATTTCCTAAATATGTAATAAGTCAAATTATGTCATTTCTTTTAATTTGGCAAATAAAGTTTGAAATTTCCTTTATATCTATGATTGTTGTAGCATTGCATATTAGTTATGATGTCTGAGTAACTAATATTGACATGTCGACGAAGCATGTTCCAGAGTTTGTGGATCTAGCCCATTATATAAGCTCATGGTTGAACTAAACAAAATAAGAATGGTTTAATCGTTTATTTGATGATTCTCGCTTACAACCTGATAGACAGAATATCTAATGAGGAATGGATGTGACACGTCCATCCGGGAACCAAGTTATTGTTACATCCCCAATCTAGAGGCCCAAAACTAAGCACTACAGATGCTGCAGTCATCTATAGTATTAGCTTTCGATGACTGAGTTCGACTATGTTAATCGTGTCTATAACATTAGAAGCACTTGAATATGAAACAAAACACGGATTTCAAAACAACTTTTATCCATTACATTTAAAACAGATGTTCCATATTCTTAATACATAATCCCAACACGTTCCTAGGCACAGATAAAATATACTTAATATAAAATACGCCAAGAGCGGTATATGAAGATACCCCTTGGATGATCGGAGTTATATAGTCATAGTAGACTTAATACAAACAGAGCGAAAATACAACAAAACACAAAATGGCAACTCCTAAATAGCTATCCGTTTGCCTCCTGCATGCCTTCGGTAGCTTTATTCGTCATCCTACCAAGCCTGAAAAGGCCTTAACCCCTCGGCCTACTCAAATTAATTTTGAGCACCCGAGAGTTTAAGGTGAAAACATAAACTTCGAGTCAGACACAAAGCCTAGAGTGAATAATATTGTACATCCCGGAAAAATTATGTTAAGTGAGACCCGCCGCTTAGCGGAACGGGTTTCCCCACATTAACATCCTTTTAAAACATATCTTTGCAAATCCTTTCATAAAACCATATAATATGCTCCAGCATCCACAATAGTTAAATACTGTAAAGCAATCATTATGTAAACATACATAAATATCAGGTAATAATGAACTATCTGTTTAAACACACAAGTTTTGTTTGGTTAACTTTTAACCTTTGGCTCATTCGGGCCTACCAGACAATATAATCAAAATCAACCCAACACCTATTAGATTTTCTTCTTCTGGATTGTCTATCCTTACTATCTTTTAAACATTTTCCATCTGGACAGTCTGTCCTTAACTATCTGTTAAACACTTCACTTTTGAACAGTCTGTCCCTAACTTATTGATCTTCCAGGTCTTCCCGATCCTAATGGTTTTTTGGGATCACTAATAACCTATCTTTATACAAACATATATTCCTTTTGGTGTGTAACCATAATTTTTAGTCTACCTATGACAAAGCCCTACACACTGGAATTTTGGACAACAATTAGCTGGGGCTATTCGATAATGTATAGGGCGTGATCCTATACTAGTCCCATCTGGTTTTGTAATATCTAAGTCATTAAAAATTAAGGATCCCCTCCTATAATTTTCCTTGAAATTTTTTTCAAAATGATTTAAAATCTTTAAATTAAACTTAAACAAGGAAAAATATACAATCTTTATACTTTACTCAAAATCATATCACCATGTCATATATATTTTTTGCTCAAAATTTAGTTGATGAAACATTTAACCTTTTGAAAGAACTTCTTTAAACCTTTCAAATCATCTCTTTCAAAACCAATATCAAACCTTCTGAAATCATTCCTCAAACCTTTCAAAATCATACATAAAATCTTTTGAAACCATTCTCCAAACCTTTCGAACCCATTAAAAAGCAGACCTTTCGAAAGCTATAAAACTCTGAACATCCTTCTTTAAACCCACTTTAAAAAATTGCCTTAGAAACCTTGGAAAACTATCCGTTTAAACCTTTCGAATCCATTGAATTAAACCTTTCGAAACCATTCAACTAAAACCTTTTGAAACCATTGGAAGCAACCTTTCAAAGCCATTCAACTAAAACCTTACGGAATCATTCAACTAAAACCAATCGAAACCACTGAACTAAACCTTTCGAAATCATTCAACTAAAACCTTTCGAAACCGTTGGAAGCAACCTTTTGAAACCACTGAACTAATCCTTTCGAAATCATTCAACTAAAACCTCTCGAAACCATTAGAAGCAACCTTTCGACTTTGTCAAAAGTTTTGCTTCGAAAGCTTTAAACATATCCTTTAAAACAACTCTTTCGAAAGCTTTGGGTTTTACTTCATTTATAAAACAAGACTGAATCACCAAAGTTGAAAGCTTCCTTTCGAAAGCATGAAAAAGCAGTTAGTTTTTAAAACAAGTAAACCTTTCGTCTTTATCGAATGGTTCAAAACAAAATATTTATAAAGCAGTAGTAACCCTTCGACTATATCGAAAGGTTACAAAAAGAATAGTGTTAAAATAGCAGTAATTTTTCGACTGTGCCGAAAGGTTTAAAATCCTTACTTTAAACATTTGACCTGGTTGAAAGCAACCAAGTCGAAAGCTCTTATTCGAAAGCAAAGCAAGTGAAAGCTTTTGGTTTATAAAACAAACATACTCCAACCTCTTTGGCCATCAACCCTTCTACGTAGAACCATTCGACTCTATCCAATTTATTATGTACCAAGTAGCTTGATACCATATGCATTGGTCGGACCTTGTCAAAAGCTTTGAACCTCTTGACCTTGTCATAAGGTTTGGGTCAGAAGGTTTACTACCGCGAAGGCTGAAACATGTAAAAAATGGGATTTCTTTATTTCTAACTTAAAAGGAAACCTTTTCATCTAATCTACCTTTGTTTGTCAAGTTCTCATTGGTTAACAATTACTTTAAAAAAGGTGCGGCCATATTTTATTTCATAAAATGCCTATTCTCCTTAATTAAATATATAAAACATTTAAGTTCCATACCTTAACTAATTTTATATATTCATCAAAACACTTAGGAAAAATATGGAAAATTCTAAAAAATCTATTTTAATATGTTTTCCAACATATAAAAATTTCAAACCCAAATAATCATTATTTTAGCCGTAAATAATTTATAACCCAATAAACAATTTCCTTCACTAGAAAATTAATATAAAATCCATATTACTTCAGAAAATTATGAAAATCAAAATCCATCTCTAAAATATCTTTCTAACCTATATTTTAATTTTCAGGGCATTTGGATATCATTAAATAGGGTTTCATGTCAAATTTATCATAAAACTAACATGAACATATGTAATTCATCAACAATATATATATATATATATATATAACTTTAATCATCTAAACATGACATATACTTTAAAATCATTTTGGATATAATCTTAAAACCGAAAAATAAAAGAAATTGGGATGTAGTAATTATTCACCTTAGCTTTGAGATTGTAGATATGAGATTTGATGTTGATTAAGTTGATTTTCTTTCTTCTTTTGAATCCTAGCTTTAATCTTCTTCTTCAGAATAATAATGGTGGCTGGCCTTAGGAAATTTAAGTTTAGGTAAAATGAAAATAAACGTAAGTTACTTTCCTAAGGGTTTAGGGTATAAACCTTACCTATTTCCCATATTGCCCTTCTCACGTCCTAACACATTAACTTAGGTTATTTCATTTTAATTAACACATTAGCATGGCACGACTACCCTTTGTTAATCAAATCTCAGCCTTTTAGTCTTCACATTATTTTATTTAATCTACCCAATTAGTTATTCTAAATAATGTTATAAAAATATAGGGCGTTACAGACTCCCCGCCTTAAAGAATTTCATCCTCAAGATTACGATAAGGTACACGACAAACCAATCAATGGTAGAACATACCATCAAACAAATCAAGGTAAGAGTCTCTAATCCTGCTCTCTGTCTCCCAAGTACAATCTCTTGCATTGTCACTCCACTAAACCTTTACCAATTTGACTGTCTTATTCCTCAACTTCTTATCATCTCTAGCCATAATCTGAATCGGCTTTCTAACTATGGTCGAATTCGGTTCTACTACTAAATCTTCTAACATTGTAGGTGCTATAGTAGTCTCTGTGTCCCTAACACATTTCCTAAGATGAGAAACATGGAAATATCATGGACTCCAGCCAAACTTCTGGGTAACTCTACTCTGTAAGTGAGTTTCCCGATCCTCTCAACAATATAGAAAGGTCCAACGAATCTAGGTGCTAACTTCCCTGATTTCGTGAATCTCATCACACCCTTCATCGGTGAAACCTTAATGAACACATAGTCTTCTATAGAAAATTCCAAATCTTTCCTACTTCTATCAGCACAGCTCTTCTGCCTAGATTGAGCTTCATTCACCCTAATTCGGATCAACTCAATCTTCTCCACAGCTTTGTTCACCAAATCTAGACCAAGAACCAATCTATCCCCGGTCTCTAACCAACATACGGGTGGCTTGCATGGTCTTCCATACAAAGCTTCAAATGATGCCATCTCAATATTAGTCTAATAACTGTTGTTGTACGAGAACTCGACTAGATGAAGATGTTCCTCCCATTATCCCCCGAAATCCAATGCATAAGCTCTTAACAAATCCTCCAAGACTTTGTTAATTATTTATGTTCGCCCATCAGTCTGTAGATGCCAAGCATAGAGTTTTCCAGAACTCGCTACTAAACAATGAATCTCTTTCAGTGACAATACTAATAGGAATCTCGTACAGTCTAACTACATTCTTCATAAATAACTTTGCCAAAATAGATGCCATCCTAGTTGACTTTACCGAAATGAAGTGGGCACTCTTAGTCAATCTATCTACTATGACCCATATGCTTTCATTTCCTCTTATAGATCTTGGTAACCTATCAATAAAATCCATAGAGATTGAATCCCATTTGCACAATGGAACTTCTAACGGTTGCAGCAATCCACTAGGCTTCTAGTGTTCAGCCTTTGCCTGTTGGCAATTCAAGCACTGCTTAACACACAAACCAATGTTCCGTTTCATACCTTCCAATTTTTTCTTCTTCATATCTTGATACATCTTCATTCCTCCTGGATAGATGGTGAACTTCGAACGATGGCACTCATCCAAAACTTCCTTCCTCATGTCTGCTACATTCGGAACACACTACCTTCCTTTCTTCCTCAACCACCCATTTTGGTCAAGACTGAAATCCTAGTTCATCGCTCTCTGTTCCTTCTCTCAACCTTCTGATTCATTCAGCCAAAACTGGATCCTTCTCCTTTTTAGAAGCTATCTTCCCAATCATTACTAGTCTAACTTCTAAACAAGACAATATAGCACTTCCCGCACTTGGACCTACCTTGGATCTAAACTACACACTACAAGATAATAATGCTTCCAAATCTTTCCACTCAGCAATCATAGCCAATACTGCATTCTAATGTTTCCGGTTGAGTGCATCTGCCGCCTTATTTCCTTTTTCGGGTGTGTACTCAATTTCAAAATCATAAGCAGCAATAAATTCCAACCATCTATGCTGTCTCATGTTCAGCTCCTTTTGAGAGAACAAGTATTTCAATGACTTATAGTCAGTATAAAGCTTCATGCGTAGGATACCTAACTTCACGTGGTCTAAGCTATCTAGAAGCATAAGCAATGACTTTACCTCTTTACATCAGCACGGCTCCCAATCCAGTTCCATACACATCAGTATAAACAACCAAATCTTGATTACCCTCCAGAACCACTAACACCGGTGCATGGGTCAACAAGTTTTTCAAGCTCTAGAATGCTTCCTCACAATTATCAGTCCATACGAACTTCACATATTTTAACGTAAGCTTAGTCATCGGTGCAGCTATCCGTTAAAAATCTTTTATAAACCTTTGATAATATCCAGCCAACCCAAGAAAGCTCTTAATCGCAGTCACCGTCTTGGGTCTCTTCCAATTATTCACCACCTCAATCTTAGTCGGATCTACAGATAAACCCTGAGATGACATATCCAAGGAACTTCACTTCGTTCTTATAAAAATGACACTGCAAAAACTTAGCCTTCAACCGATGTTCCCTTAATGTTTCGAGCACAACTCTATGGTGAACTTCATGCTCCTTCTCATCCTTAAAGTATAGCAAAATGTCATCTATAAAGCCCAACACAAATCTATCCTAGTGCTCTCGAAAAATTCTATTCATCAGCACCATAAAGAAAGTCGGCGCATTAGTTAATCCGAATGTCATAACTAACCATTCGTACGATCCATACCCTGTTTCAAATGCCATCAAAGGAATGCTATCCTCTGCCACTCTAAGATGGTGAAATCCCATCGCCAAATCCAGCTGAAAGAATACCTTGGCTCCGCTTAACTGATCAAACAAATCATTAATTCTCGGCAATGGATATCGATTCTTTATCTTCTTCTCATTCGACTTACGATAATAGATATAGAGCCTCAACGATCCATCCGACTTCTTTGCAAATACTGGGCAGCCCCCTTGGTGAACTACTTGGTCGGATAAAACTCTTGCCTTTCATATCCACCACCTGTACACTCAACTCTCTCATCTCAGTGGGTGTCATCTTGCTCGGAGGCCTACTCACCGGCTTTGCTCCAGGCACCAAATCAATCCGAAGCTCTATGGCTCGTTTTGGTGGCAGTCCAACAACCTGCTCAAATACATCATCAAATTCTCTAACTACAAAGACTTGATGCAACTCGTCCTCTAACTCCATAATACCTAATAAAGCATTCACTTCACAACTAGGGTTCTCTACGGTATAAACTATCCGATCACTACAATCAGGGTGAATAAGTGATATTTTCCTATCATGGAAAAATATCCTAGCATCATATTTACTTAACCAATCCATCCCAAGGATAATCCCAAAAATTCAAACGCATGCAAACAACAATTAAAAATATGGCCTAGCAAATCAAACTCTAAATGGTCGCACCTCATCCCTAGTGTTGCATACCCTCCTATTGGATTTGTAACCCTTAAAGAAGTAACTAAGTATGAGGGTTGTAGGTTAAACCTATCTACCAAACATTGAGAAATAAAAGAATGAGATGCTGCAGTATCAAATAGAACACTAACTGACATACCGTGAATCTGCAGCGAGCCTTCCAAAACAGCCATCCATTTGTCCTACACAGCCGACCATGAGGTTGTGAGCTCCAAAGCATAAACTTGCCCCCTTCCATCTCTTGCTGGCTCTAAGAACTTGTTCTTGTAATGATCGATCTGATCACAACTAAAACATCTAACATTCTTCTTTCCACAAGCCTCTTTTCCTTTTCCTTTACCTGTTCGACACTCATTAGCATAGTGTCCCTTCTTGTCACATTTGTAGCAAACCACTTCAGCCTTTCCTTTCTTCCGTGCTCCCCCTTTCTAAGCATTCTTTTTCTGGAAAAACTTCTTTTTCTGGCCCTGTCCCATTTGGGCATCTTTATCTTCTTCCTCAAGCAAGCAATGCCTCTTCTTGCCTTAATGCCATTTCAACTACTACATCACTGGGATCTCTCAAATGCGGCAAAGTGGCACTTATCAACTCTGGCCTCACGCCGCTTATAAACTTTTCATTCCTCCTGATCATGGTATCTACCAAAGCATATCCGTATCGGGCCAACTCCTCAAACTTCCTCGGATACTCCAAGATGGACATATCTCCTTGTTCCAACTCTGCAAACTTCCTTACCGACCCTGACTGCGCCATTACCGACATAAATCTTTCTAAAAACCTTCTCATAAACTCCTCCCAAATTATGATTTCCACATCAATTCCAGCAGTAACAGTATTTCACCAAATAGAGCAGCTCCCTACAGCTGCCTCGAAGCCAATCTCCTCTTATGAGTATCATTCAATCCTAAGTCAGCAAACATTCTCTCGCAGTGCAGTAATCAATTTTCCACCGCAATCGCATCTTCAGTACCAATAAACGGCTTCCCTCTAAGCCTGATGTAATCTATACTCAAGTTAGCATTTTGATTGACCATCAAAACTTCTTGATCTCCAACTCCAGCAGCATTACCTCCAACAACTCTGGCTGCTATTCCGGCTTGCATCAAATTTACAAAGAACTGATACATTACTTCCATGTCCATTAGGGGAACTCCTGCACCAACAGTTTCAGGTTGTGCCTCAGCGGGACCTCTACTAGTATTTGGTCGGGCATTTCCATTAGTGGTGGTGCTATCTCCTCCGACATTTACTCTGCCTCTTCTTCCCTCCATATATGTATTCAACCTCGTGAGATACAGATGAATAGGCTAACTAAGATAGGAGTCTAGAGATATAGCGTATACTTATATATATAGCAACACTATAGCGTTATCCCATACCCCGATCTTAACTCTAATTTCTAAGGATTATGTTTTCATAAATTATTTTTAGGTAAAGTATTTCATAAGCCACGCTCTGATACCAAGCTGTAACATCCCCTATTTAGAGGCCCAAAACTAAACGTTATAGATGCTGCAGTCATCTATAGTATTAGATTCCGACGACTAAATATGACTATTTTAATGGTATCTATAATATCAGAAGCACTTTAATATGAAATAAAACAAAGATTTCAAAACAACTTTTCTCCATTACTTTTAAAACAGATGTTCCATATTCTTAATACATAATCCCAATACGTTAACAGACATAGATAAAATATACTTAATAAAAAATACGCCAAGAGCAGTATATGAAGATACCCCTTGGATGATCAGAGTTATATAGTCATAGTAGACTTAATACAAACACAGTGGAAATACAACAAAACATGAATTTGCAACCCCTAAATAGCTATCCGTTTGCCTCCTGCATGCCTCCGGAAGCTTATTCGTCTTCCTACTAAACCTGAAAAGATCTTAACCCCTCAGCCTACTCAAATTAATTTTGAGCACCGGAGATTTTAAGGGGAAAACATAAACTTCGAGTCATACATAAAGCCTGGTGTGAATAATATTGTACATCCCAGAATAATTATGTTAAGTGAGACCACGTCGCTTAACGAAATGGGTTTCCCCTCACTAACATCCCTTTAAAACATATCTTTACAAAACCTTTCATAAAACCATATACTATGCTCTTGCATCCACAATGATTAAATACGGTAAAGCAATCATTATGTAAACATACATAAATATCAGGCAATACCGAACTATCTGTTCAAACATATAAGTTTCTTTTGGATAAATTTTAACCTTTGACTGACTCGGCCCTACCAGACAATATAATCAAAATTAACCTAACACCTATAAGATTTTCTTCTTTTGGATTGTCTGTCCTTAACTATCTGTTAAACATGCCCCATCTAGATGGAATGTCCTTAACTATCTATTAAATACTTCACTTCTGGACGGTGTGTCCCTAGCTTAATCATCTCCTAGGTCTTGCCGATCCTGATGGTTTTTAGGGCTCACCAATAACCTATCTGTACACAAACATATATTCCTTCCGCGTGTAACCATAATTTTAGTCTCGCTATGACAAAGCCCTACACATTGGAATTTTGGAAAAAAATTAGCTGGAGCTATTAGCTAATGTATAGGGCACGACATCATACTAGTCCCATCTGGGTTTCTAATATCTAAATCATTTTGATTAAGGATACCCTCCCATAATTTTCCTTGAAATCATTTTCAAAATGATTTAAAACCTTTAAATCAAACATAAACAAGGTAAAGTATATAATCTTTATACTTTACTCAAAACCATATCACCATGTCATATATATATACGTATATATATACGTATATATATGTATATATATGTGCATATATATATATATATTCTTTACTCAAAATTTAGTTGATGAAAACATTTAACCATTTGAAAGAACCACTTTCTAAACCTTTGAAATCATCTCTTCCAAAACCAATATCAAACCTTCCGAAATCATTCCTCAAACCTTTCGAAATCATACATCAAACCTTTTGAAACCATTCTCTAAAACTTTCAAACCCATTGAAAAGTAAAACTTCGGACTTCCTTCTTTAAAACCACTTTAAAACATTGCCTTAGAAAACCTTGGAAAACCTTCCATTCAAACCTTTCGCATCCATTGAATTAAATCTTTCGAAATCATTCAACTAAAACCTTTCGAAACCATTGGAAGCAATCTTTCAAAACCATTAAACTAAAACCTTATGAAGCCGTTCAATAAACCTTTCAAAATCACTGAACTAAACCTTTCGAAATCTTTCAACTAAAAACCTTTTGAAACCATTGGAAGCAACCTTTCGAAACCACTGAACTAAACCTTTCGAAATCATTCAACTCAAAACCTTTCAAAGCCATTAGAAGCAACCTTTTTTACTTTTTTGTTCTACTTCGAAAGCTTTAAACATATCCTTTGAAACAACTCTTTCGAAAGCTTTGGGTTTTACTTTAATTTATAAAAAAAGAGTGAATAACCTACATCAAAAGCTTTCTTTCGAAAGCATGGAGAAGCGGGTTGTTTTTAAAACAAGTAAACCTTTCGTCTTTGTTGAAAGGTTCAAAACAAAACATTTATAAAGCGGTAGTAACCCTTCGACTGTGTCGAAAGGATTCAAAATAGAATAGGGTTAAAACAGTAGTAACCTTTCAACTATGCCAAAAGGATTGAAACCCTTACTGTAAACATTTGACCTGGTCGAAAGAAACCAAGTCGAAAGCTTTTATTCGGAAGCAAAGCAGATGAAAGCTTTTGGTTTATAAAGCAAACATACACTAACCCTTTTAGCCATCAACCCTTCGACTTAGAACCCTTCTACTATGTCCAATTCATTATGTACTAAGCAGCTTGATACCATTTGACCTTGTCGAAAGTTTGAACCTCTTGACCCTGTCGAAAGGTCTGGGTCGGAAGGTTTACTGCCGTAAGGGATGAAACATGTAAAAAAATGTGATTTCTATGTTTTTAAGTTAAAAAGGAAATCTTTTCAACTAACCTACCTTTGTTTGTCGTGTTCTTATTGGTTAACAATTACTTTTCAGAAATATGCTACCACTATTTTTAAAATTAAATAATCATTTTATTTTACAAAATGCACCTTCTCCATGATTAAATATATAAAACATTTAAGTCTCATATCTTAAATAATTTTATATATTCATCAAAACACTTAGGAAAAATCTAGAAAAATTCCAAAAAATCTATTTTACTATTTTTTTCAACATATAAAAATTTCAAAACTAAATATTCATTATTTTAGCCGTAAATAATTTATAACCTAATAAACAATTTCCTTCACTAGAAAACTAATACAAAATCCATATTAATTCGGAAAATTATGAAAATTGAAAACCCATCTCTAAAATATCATTTTTGACCTATACTTAAATTTTCAAGGCATATGGATGTCATTAAATGGTGTTTCATGTCAAAAATATCATAAAACTAATATGAACATATATAATCCATCAACAATATATATATATATATATATATATATATATATATATATATATATATATATATATATATAATTATCAAAACATGGCATCTACTTGCAAAATCATTTCCGATCTAATCTTAAAATCGAAAATTAAGAGAAATTGGGATGTAGTAATTATTCACCTTATCTTTGAGATTGTAGATATGAGATTTGATGTTGATTTAGTTAATTTTTTTCCTTCTTTTGAATTCTAGCTTTAATCTTCTTTCTGAGAATAATAATAGTGGCCGACCTTAGGAAATTTTAGTTTGGGTAAAATAAATATGAACATGAGTTACATTCCTAAGGGTATAAACCTTACCTATTTCCCATATTGCCCTTCTTATATCCTGACACATTAACTTAGGTTATTTCATTTTAATTAACACAGTAACATGGCATGGCTACCCTTTGTTAATCAAATCTAAACTTTTTAATCTTCACATTATTTTATTTAATCTACCAAGAGATGAGATAGACATGAGTCAAAAGTGATTGTGATATGACCAATCATTCGCCAAGTTAAACCCTGAACTTGAAGGGAAATCAATCGATTAAGGACAGTACGATCAGACTATTTTTCGAAATAACTCTAAGTCCCTAAAGTATGGGTTGAAGTTTAAATGTAAGTTGGGTGCGATTCGACCACCCCCAACTAACTCTTCTCCTCAGAGTGTGAATATTAGTATAAACAAATAGATGAATGTGGTTCGACCACTCACTATTCCATAAACTCTGACTTAAAACTGACAAGAGGAGTACAAACTTGCTAAGGATGGAGTTTGACCATCCAATATCTAACTCTACTAACCCGAGACTATGGGCAGGAATATAATTCCTTAAACCACTAAATTCGATGGCGTAACACTAGGGCTAGAGCCCAATGTTTGATACAACTTAAGGTCGTGACCACATGAAGGCCTTGAGTAAAAGTTAATGGATGATTGTCCAAATTAATGAGCAACGAATTACAAGTACATTAAATGGAAAAGTAAGAGCTCGACTACTTAGACGAAATTCAAATAAGAGTTCGACAGAAAACAAAGAACTTTTATTTTCATATTAAACTTGAAAATTGTGGTACAAGTTCATTCAAAAGTGGGGGCCGTATGGCCAACAACAAGAGAAAAGTAGCTATACAAGCTATGTTCAAACTAAGCCAAAGTGATGGCTATTTCTTTTTTCCCTTTTCCCTTTTCCCTTTTGGATTTTTTGGAAGTGGAACCCCCCGAGCTTCCACCCATTCGCCTTTTCAATTCTATGTGGCCTTGGCCAGGGAGCTTTTAGAGGTCGAAGATAGTTCATTAGGAACCGACCCAGCGGGTTCAGCCATAGCCTTTTTCTTTAAGAACTCCTCTCTCTTTTGACGCGCTCTTTTAAGATGAGCTCATTAGTATGTTCAGTGGCACCAGTGATCACAACGTCATCAGATTCATCTGGCAATAGCTAGTCGTAATTTTTTTCATCATCAAGTGCTCTGATAACTTGAGCATCAGTTCTTGGAAGGTCAGTGGCCATCATAATTTTAGTAGATGTCGATTGTTGCTCCATGGAGGCACCGCTTCGTGGACTTTGGTTGGGACCGAAAGACTTGCAGATTCACGGAAACAAGAAAATAAGCCCATGATTATTGGGCTTGAGGAACGAAATCTCTTGAATAATGGAGAATATAGTCTATGTCCGGCTGACATTCAGTTGTCACTAGAGTGCCCCTCTAGAATAGGAGTCAGCACTTTTGATTGATAACAGGGTCTGTCTGGATCATAGCTCAGATCCTGTCCTAGGCCAAGAGAAACTGAAGCTCGGATTATTTGAAATGAAGGGGGACCTTTGGGATCAGACTTCGATAACTCAATAATGGTTTTCCCTTTGTCAGAGGTGCTAAAATATCAAAGTGTTGGGTCTCACAGCAGCAAGGCCTAAAGGTTTAACCCCACGAAGAATCTCCTACGCCAGCTTCTCTTTATCTAAATCGGCTTTACTGAGGGCTTTCTTCTTCATTTCAACAATGTAGTCCCAAGCATCAGCGAGCGATTCAAGATAGCCTCTCCAAGAAAACTTAGATCGCGATGGATTCGGACTTTAACATTATATTCAACAATTAAAAGAATGAACATGTCCTTAATCTCATTTTAACCAGCTTCTTTGGTATCTTCTAACTGGGCGTCGATCTGCTCTCTAATCTCATTGCGATCTTCTTCTCTTGCCTTTTCCTTAAGGAATTCAAATTGAGCAAATGCTCTTCAAGCTTAATTTTCACTCCTGGCGGCTTCTTTACAATATCTCTACGACTCCTCCTATGCTTTGAGTTTTTCCTTCTTCTCTTTTTAAGGAGTTATTTGAGTTCCTCAACGCGGTAGGCAAGGATATTTATCTCCTTTTGCGGTGTATCTTTTTCTAAAGCAAGCACACTGCTGCGGTTGAGGGTAGCATCCAACTCCTTTTTGTGAGCTGCTTTTAGACGACTAACTACCTCAGATGTTTCTTTGGCACTCTTTTCCACCGCAGTTAGCTTGGCTGTCAACTCCAAGATCTCATTGTCTTAATGTTTAATTATTCCTTTGTCATGGAACGCCTCTAGCTTGAGACGATCAATTTCGTGTTGTCTCTCGATAGATATCTTTTTTCGACCAAATGTTGGAATTCTTCATGCTACACAAAAACGTCATTGACGCATGCGAGGGAAGTTTTTTTTAGCACTCCCTAGAATTGTATGAATGGAAGGGAGGAACTTAAACCCATCGAAGCAAATTTTTAGAAAATTGACCTTAAGTTTAACTAGATGAATTAGAATACTGCCCAGATGGCACAACAATTTGAGAGGCATGGAAAGAAGTTCGATCACCGCTATATACATGGAGATTAGGCTGAACATCCTGATGGGACGACTGAGATTGAGACTTATGTTTAGAAGATGAAGACTCCCTCAAACGACGACTTCTTTCCCAACTGTCATCTCCCTCTTAGTGCCTACCTGATTCTGGACTGCGACAGGATCCATACGGTGTCGATGAGCCCCTTAAGCGATCGAAGGCCCAGGATTGAGATATAGCACCTGCAAATCGAACAGGAGTGTATAAGTGACCATCAAATGAAAGACAGACAAAAATTGTGCAATCAAGTGCATGTGTTTTTGAGTGTCCTACTGTTTCCCCAATTGCCCAGTTGCTGCAGCCTTGCTTATAGGAGTGTTCTCCCCTTTGCTAGTGGGATAAATGTTATCACCACTCCTAGTAGGAGGATTGAATCCCCTAATACTGCTATTGGGAAAGTCATAAGTCATGATATCATCAGGGATCAGAAGATTCAAGAACCCTTTCATCGAACTTTCTAAATGTTGAGAAAAAGACTCTTCATCGACTGAGGTGATTATGAACTCTGGATCTTTAGCGGTTTTTCTCCTACAGAGTTTATATGCGAGCTTTTTTCTCTCCTTGTTGGCATGTGAGATTGTGCGCTTTGTGATTGTTCGACCATGGGCGCATTGCTCGGACCTGCATCAGCATCACCAGCTTTGTTGGCTTCATCACCTCTAACTTCACCCTCTTCGGTGTTGTCCTGAGTTCCCTCGACTGGGGGCATGATAGGGCTATTAGTGCCGCCTTCTTGTTCCACCACATTTCTTGGTGGTGCAACACTTCTTGGAAGCCCAATGCTAAGACCTTCTTCTAACAGCCCAAATGGAGATAACCATTCATCGGTCATGAGGGATCCTATGTCCCCGTCCTCAATTAAGGTGGCATGAATTGCAGAAACCACCCTTGAGAAACTATCGTCTTTTAGATGTGGTTGGACACCAAATTTTTTCAAAGTATTAGTTAGTTCAGGATATGACTTGGACTAAAGAATTTGAGAATAAGCTGAAGGCAACACTTACATCCTTCCAACCAGCGCTTCACGAAACCAAACGAACAACGAACGTAAAACCATTCGTGTTTAATGATGCTGAGCTTGTTCCAAGTGCCAGTTAGAACTTGATAGTTGGGCGAAGGCTCGAGGAAAGTGTATGAAAGGCTTCTAGTCTATCGTTTGAAATTGCAAATAACCCGATGTCCTCAAGAGATGGCGGGCAGAACAGAACATCCATAAAAAGCAAGAAAGTGCCATGAATAAAACATGAATTTAGCATTTCTTGGATGAAAGAATTGAAAGGTGACATGCATCCAGCCCAACACATGAATTTATTGCACGCCTTATATCCCTCTGGGGGCAAATGAGCCCTTTCATTCACTGAAGGGACTAAAACATCTCCAAATGGAATCCTATTTTTGGAGCATTGTCTACGAAGAGCGGCCTTACTAATTCTGAAGGCTTGGAAATCCGTCGGTGTTATCCCGCCTTTTGGTCAGGCCGGGTTATCACAGATTTGGCTAAAGTGGATGGATTGGTAATCGATTATAGTTGAAATTATTGAAGATAGTCTAGTGGATTCGGATGGACAACACTCAAAAAATGGCTAAGTACCCAATCAAGGTGCAATCAGTATGAAGTGACAAGGAAAGCCATATGAGAATACATTTCAAATTTCAAGTCAATCGGAGTTCGCATGCTTGAGTTATTGATAAAGGAAGAATTTATATGGATCGATCGGGAACAACACATAAAACAACACAAAACAACGATGATCGATATCTCAAAACTTACAAGGCCAATTCACTTGAATCTTTCAAGGCATCAATACGTTGAAGAGTGAAGTCCATATGAATGATCGTATGTCAAAACTCTCAAGTTCATGAAACTACCAATCGTTCATTACCGATCGATGTATCTTAGCAAGCAATCCAAATACAATAGAGATCAACGAATATCTCACAAATTACAACTCAAAATGACACCATATTTTATGATCAAGGTCTAGAGGCATATGGGACCCCCCAAACGAACATATGGCAATCAGATACAAGAATAACGATCAGTACGAGTCACACAGATCGTTCCAAAACAATGAATTATCCCGATCGTTCTGATGGGCCCTTATGGATCTGGAGACTCTTTTGCCGAATTTCTTGCAAGATATTTTGCCATCTTCACCTATAAATACAACAGGCATGACATCAGAAAAAGGATTTTTACTTTTCGCTTCTCTTCTCTTTTGACGTAGGCTACACTCTGCCAATTTTACTCTTGGACTTCGAATTGTAACTATAAAAAAACTACAGTATAAATAAAAATGATTATTCTAGAGTGGACATAGGCCAGAGTTAGCCGAACCACTATAAATCTGTGTCTCTCTTTACTTTCTTTCATTTTTAGTTTTGTTTGTTCTTCATTTTAGATTCTCTATATTATACTATTCCATATCTGTGGCTGGAAATTGGTGCTTTCACACAACTGGGTGTTCCTGACCATTTGTGGCACAAATAATCGAGTTATCTAGAAATATAGCACCTTCTACAGCATCGGGAGCTGCACTTTTTTCTTCTGCTGGAAGGATGGGAACATTAGAAAAAAAAGTCGGTCAATGAGCCTAAGACCTTCGGTTGCTCCAATTGACGATCAGGGGAAAGTCTGCCGAACAGTTGTAGAACTTGACTCGCCTTTTGGGATTGCTAAATTGTGAAGGTTGTCTAGAAGGCATTGCAGCTAAATGCTATGAATGTTTGGATCCTATATCAACTAAACTCAGTATATAATCAAGATTAGAAAAAATTATCCATCCCCCCGTGCTAAGTGTAAAACAGCGTGGTCCAGTGTAGAGGTAAACAGTTCAATATAAGAAGCAAAATTAAGTGACGAGACTTTAGATTCTGACCAAAGCGGCCGTCATCGCTGACCGCCTTAAGTGGAATTTTGATTATTGGTTGTGTAAGCTTAGGATCGATCATCGACATATCGAAGTGTAAAGTCCAATATTAAAGTCCATATTTAAGTTTTGGTTCATATTCTAAGTCCCAGGAGTTTGGTCTTTCAATTTCGAGTTCGATATTGGATATGCAAGTCCTGTTGTTTTTCGCTAAGTTGGGGTTGGTTCTAGTTGTTCATGCAATTAAATTTGGGTTGGTTTGTTAAAGTGTTATAAGTTCAGTTCAAAGCTTAGAATCGGCAAAGTATCCATAGCTGATCCCTTTATGTAAAAACAACCGATCCTTATTACAAAGCCTACAGCCGATCCTTGTTACAAAGCAAAACAACCAATCCCTCCATCTACAAACACGCCATTACCGGTCCCTCCACTTAGCCGCATTCATACTCCTCCTAAAACAAGCAGCCGATCCCTCTTTACTTCACGAATGACCGATCCCTCTCCACATCAGTAAACAACTGATCCCTTCACAAAAATAACAACCGATCCCTCTACTTCAATGTTTTCGCACTTCCCTCAGACATTAACTTCAATCCCTCTCCTTCACCTTCATTCCAATTGACCCCTCCATGCTTCACATACAACACACGACCAATTCCTCCGCTGCTTCATGCTTCATTCTTTCTTTCTCATCCTTGACTACTTCGCCGAACCCTACATCACCATCATCAATCTTTTCTCCTCCAAACCTAACCCATGATAGTCGCAAACAAAACACATTATCTCGTCACAAATCAAAGTTTTATACAAGCTAAAAACCCACCTATATATGTGTATTAGTGGTGATGATGAATGGCTTGGAGATGATCGAGATTGAAGGGAAGAGGGATCAGATTTGTAGAAGTATGTTGGATTGCAATGGATTTGTTTCAAAATTGAGAAAAGTAGGGAGGGGGTAGGGTTCGGCTCTAAAGGTAAAATAAAAAGGGTTTGGTATTGAAAAGGATAAAAGAAAATGGAAGTGAAGTGAATAAGCGAGGGATGGGAAGAAATGTTTAGGCTTATATATGGGAGATGAGGATTCGGCCCGCCTTTTCATTCTTCACGAAGCTAGAAGATTGGTTCCCAACTTAGGAAGGGATCGGGTACGATCCCTTGACTTGGGGATCCGTTCGATCCCTATCAACTATTAAAAAAAGTGAAAAGATAGGAAACAAGGAGAATGGGGGAGATAAGCTAAAATAATATCAATCCCTGTGTACAAAAATGAAGAGAGAAAGAAAAAGGGGGATCAGCTAAAATAATACCGATACCTATATACACAAAGGAAAATGGGTCGGTTATAAAAGTTCCAATCTTTATTAAAGAAGGAAGGAATCGGCCCTATGTACACATAAAAAATGAAGAAGAACAGATCAGTTATGAACTTTATGTGCATGCGAGCATATACATAAAAATTACAAAATGCACTGGTATTGCATATAACTCAATGAAAATTGGCGATGATCCATGAGCGTGCAAATGCATTTGGGAGCCAACGACAAGAATGTATACCCAAACGTGCACATGTATATTCTAAAAGTTCAACTTTTGAAATTGATAGAAATTAATTCAAATCTAAAGCTTTCAAGGTCGAAACCAGATCAGATAGCCAAAGCCTACTAGTCTAGTAGAATCAGATATAGATATCAACTAACGTAATATAATCCTAAATTTATATTATTGAAAACGATCAAGCGTCATGACGATCAAAGAGAGATACACCACTTTGGGAAAATTATTCGGCAGAAGGATAACAACTATTTAGAAAACTAGATGGATTTCTCTCCGATGAGTCTAACTTTCTTCGATTCAAAGCAGTCATGTTCAGCACAAGACGTGCTTTGGGGGGGCAAGTGTTATCCGACATTTTGACCTGGCTATATACGAATAAATTGGACAAGTTAGATTCGACTGTCATCAAAGTGAGTAAATCTAGAGCGATGATTATGGGCTCTAGAGGTCAAGTACAGATGGTAATACGAAGTCGTGGTTGAACAAAATTAAGAGATATGCAATGTAGAATGTTCGAAGGATGGAATATAGTTCAACATAGAAAAGGGATTGACTATAATCATTCTCCAACACAGGGATCGACATATTTCAGCTAAGTAAATGCAAGTCAATGGAAAACAATCAATATCTCAAAATCCATAAGTCCAATGCATATGAAATTTTAGGAACAAGATGTTGGGACCCTACGGAGCCTACCTTAGGGATCACACCTTAAAAAGATGAAGCAAGAGGGATCGACTAAAATTAGGAAACAACTCAGAGCAAGCTACCATAGGGAACGCACGCCCAAATTCCTTCAAAATAGGGATCGGCATCAATCCCTATTCCTTGGGATTTAGTCCATGCGATTCCTCTTATAGGTCCATATGGTTTTGGAGATCCTTCTGTCGAATTTTCAGGGAGCTATTTTGCCATTTTCGTCTATAAATGTAGGCTTGGTTGTTATTTTCATGACCTTTACACTGCTAATTGCTTTGTACTCTATTGTAACTAAGGATTTTCATCTGATCCTTGTTGTACTTAGTTTACAAAGTGATAAGTAAAGCTATCTATTCGAAATGGACGTAAGAAAACAACGTCGAACCACTATAAATCATTATGTTTGTGTTATTGCTTTGATTTTATGCTATTTAACTGCTAATTTCCTATGTTTTCATTTTATATTCTTCATTTATTTCTCCAGAAAACTTCTATCGGGTGTTCACGCTAATTTTTGGTGCAAACAGGTACTGATCCAACCACTTCGATCGGTATCAATCCACGATTCTTCATCCAATCTTTCCCCCACTCGTACTACTTGCAAGTAATGGTGCCAACAACCAATTTCAAGTTCCATTTCACTGTTCCCATGCAATTCTCTATTGATCTCCTCGAGCACTTGAATCAGCAACTCCATTCTTCCACTGATCCATCGTTTGGACTTAGAACAGGCTAATAATAATGCAAATAGGTTTAGAATCACAATGATAACCATGAATAAAACATAGACAAAGAGTTCAAGATGATCCATTTGACCATCTTATGGATCGGTACTGACCCAAGCCCATTGATCGGTACTGATCCAAGAATATTGATGAGGTGGCCATCATTTTCTTTAGAGAATCGATCTTGGGCATGGAGAATGAGGTAGAGATAATGGAGTGAGATTTTAGGTTTCCTACATCTATAAAATAGGAGGGCATGGCTTATTTTTAAGGATCCTTTTGATTCTCTTGCTCTCTAACTCTAATTTATTGTACTCATCCATGGATTTATGTCTATGCATAAGAATAGAAATATAAATAGCACTATAAACCATCAAAAAAGTTAAGTGGAAGTTGGCTATGTTTAGCCTAACTACTATAAAGCCCCGGTATCTTGTTTCTATGCGTGTTTATTTAGTTTCTGCACTCTTTTCTCTACTATTCTCATTTGGATGCTTGTGCCATTTTTGATCCTAAATTTTTGATGCTTTCATTGAGAATTACTTGAATTCACTGATTTGAGATTTGAAAAAGTTCAAAATGATGAGTAAATCTACTAGGAAGACTGTTGGTGGAAGAAATCAACAAAGGGACAACCAAGAGGCATCCTTAGGAGCCAACCCCCATCCATCTACATAACAAAGGATGAGATGGAGACCATAATGAATGGAACGTAAGAAAGGATGATAACATGCCAAGAAGAGATGATGGAGAGTTTCTTCAAGAGAATGGAACAAATAGGAATAGCCTAAGTCGCTGCAAACCAGAACCAAAGGCTAGAAGTTGGAGTAAATGCACCCGAAAGTAAAATGGAGAAGACTGGAACAACCCTTGAATAAGTCATATGGATCTATACCGATTCACAAGCACTGATCGATGCTGATCCATAGGAATTAGAGGCATGATCGAAGCTAATCTAGGATGAAATGGTGCGCATACAGGAAACAACGCTGTCGTTTGAATGTGAATCGGAATGTAAAAGCATGATGCGCGGGGCATGTGCCAGAATTCCCTCATGGAAACAATAGGCAAACTGAGAATGCTAACTTGAGAATTCCTTTGAATGATGATGATGGACTTTTTGAGATTGCAAGACGAGCAATGAGAGCTGGATTGCCCAACGGGAGACCGGAGGACGTAAAATGGAGTCCATTCACTCCAAACATTTGGTGCACTAGGAATCCGCTTGATTTCAACCTACCTACTTTGGAAACGTATGATGGAAAGAAGAATCCAACAGTTCATTTGATGAGGTACATAAGGTACATGGAGGTGGTGGATGTGTCCGAAGAAGTGATGAATGGTGTTTCCCTTTATATCTAATGAATTTGGCAGCATTGTGGTTTAGGCAACTGGAAGACATTTCTATAAGCATGTGGACCGAGTTAGTGGATAGATTTGTGAGATAGTTTCAGGACAATATTTCATGACCCAAGAATGTAATGATATTGTCGAGTGTAAGTAGAGGGCCAGAGAGTCCCTCAGGAGTTTTTTGATGAGATTAATGCAATGGCTACCATGGTAGATAGGCTAGATCCATAGTGGTTTTGATGGCAACAATTTTAGGAGCGACTAGAAAAACAAATGAAAAGTAGATTTGGAATGAGATCCATTGATGGATCTCGTAGAATTTTATCATGTGCCCAAGAGGTACTTGCATCAGGAGGACGCTAAAACTGAAATAGAAGAAGTTCATGTTACGAATTACAAAGGACCATCCAAAGCAGGATCCGGTAAAGATGGAGGCAAACGAAAGATAAATGATAGTTTTGAAGGATCAAAGCGACAGAGAAGGGATCCAAAATTCTCTTCTTATACGGATTTGATAGAAATCCCAAAGTGGATTTCTAAATACCAAGAGACATATACCTAATTGAAAATCAGCAAGGAGATACCCCAAAAGATTGTGAAAGGACATCTTGAAAATATTGCATATTCCATGAGCTAGATGGGCATAACATAAATGATTGCAAACACTTACATAATCTGATCAAGGAATATGTCAGAAATAATCAATCACAATAGTATGTGAAAAGCCAAATTGTGGTTGTGGAATAAGAGCAGCCATCATCCCTAGTGAATGGAAACGACCTTGGATCGAGGTCGAGGATAGTCATCCCTTGATTAGCATGGCACGAGAGTCAGATTCGATTCTAGCATTTTTCATATTAAGCAAGAAAGACAGTAATAATATCAGGCCATTTACATGTGTATGGGATTCTGAACAGCCCCTAAGGACGCTCTACGTTGGATGCTTGAGATGACTAACTAGGATGATAATGATCTTGGACCGATTACACGTGTACAAGACCTAGATTGGTCTGTAGGCACGTTCTAAGTCAGATATTTGGGATGAACATTTAGGATTTATTCTTTTTTGCTTTGATTCGAATATTTGGATTTTGGAAAAACCACATTGATTGTGATGATTGATATCGATCACTTTAAGTCCCGACCGAAGAGTAGGGACAGAAGTGCAAGAAGCATGTCACCTTACCGGAGCATGAGTGGATGGGCCTGCTTGTTTTTGAGTTCCCTCGCCAGAGAATGAGCGGATTGGGCTCAACAAGGGCCTAGAGAGACCATAGATTTAGTTACCGGTCCCGAATGACCATGGATTTAATTAACGGTCCGGAGAGACCGTGTTTTTGATTATCGGCCCCGAATGGCTATGGATTTGATTAACGGTCCGGAGAAACCGTGGTTTTGGCTATCGGCATCAAATGTCTATGGATTTGATTAATGGTCCGAAGAGACCATGGATTTGATTATTGGCTTAGAATAGCTATGAATTCAATTAATGATCCAGAGGGATTGCAGATTTAACTATCGTCACTGAATGTCCGCAAATTTGATTAATGATGCGGATAGATCATGGGTTTGATTGTCGATCCGAAGAGGCCAAGGATCCTATAGACGATCCAAAGAGGTCAAAATTTAGCTATCGATTGGGAAAGGCCATGGATTTCACTAATGGCCTGGAGAGATTGAGATTTGAATATATGACTACTAGCCCCTGGATGAACACGGGATGATCTTGATTAGTGATACAACCCATGGTTTACCGATTCTAGGAGAACAAGGTATCAATATTTTTGACTGACACTCAAGCAAGGACTCGAATCCATAGCGATCACTATCTGGAATGAACTTTGATTTAAGGTGAATCTAAAGGACCGGGATGATTCGCAACAGCTTGATCGGCTGTTAACCAGAAGACTCAATTACTAATATTCCATCGACTTTAATATCCGTACTTGAGCAAAGCACACCATCCATTCATAATGCGTGCTTTAGAGGGAAAATGTTATCCAGCCTTTTGACAAGGCAATATTCAGATAGACCGGAAGAATCAAACATGAGAGTTATCGAGGCATGCTGCCCAAAAAGATAGCCCTAGAGTCTAGAAACTAAGTGCAAATAGAGTCATGGGGTAATGACCAATCCACCACAAGAAACAAGGATCATAAGTCCACTAAAGTGGTGGATCAGTACTGATCCAACCACTTGAATTGGTACCGATCCATGATTCTTATCCAATCTTGCACCCATTCCTATTACTCATAAGTAACGGTGCCAAGAGCCTATTTCAAGTTCCATCTCACCATTCTCATTTAATTCTCTATCAATTTCCTCAAAAACTTAATCAACAACTCCATTCTTCAACTAATCCATCATTTGGACCCAGAAACAGGCTAATCATGATGCAAACAAGTTTAAAATCACGAAGCTAACCACAAATCGAACCTATATAAAGAGTTCAAGATAATCCATTTGGCCATCTAATGGATCGATACTGTTCTAAGCCTATTGATCGGTACCGTCCATGAATATTGATGAGGTGGACACCATTTTCTCTAAAGAATTGGTTTGGGGAATAGAAAATGAGGTGGAGATCATAAGGCAAGATTTTAAGCTTCCTACATGTATAAATAGGAGGTCAGGGCTCATTTTTAAGGATATTTTTGGCTATTTTACTCTCTAACTCTAATCTCTTATAATCATCCATGGATTTATAACGATCCATAAGAATAGTAATGTAGATGACACTGTAAACCATCAACAAAGTTAAGTGGATGTAGACAACGATTAGCTATACCACTATAAACTCTGGTGTCTTATTTCCGTGTGTTTTTATTTAGTTTCTTCACTCTTTTCTCTATTATTCTCATTTGATGTTTGTGCCTTTTTTGGTCCAGACAGAAAATGTACAATACATATAAGATGAGCTAATATGTCCGGTGCGATGTAAATCCCAAAATCTAAGTACGGGCATGTTATACCCTTCATAGAATATCATATTAAACATGCACACACATACACATATGCATATGATACATATATGTATTTATATATAAATTGAAAATAAATAAATTTCAATCAATAATTTATAAATTTAAATGAAATATATGATTTTATTTAAATTAAATTTAGAAATGTTCTAAATAGATTAGACTTCGTAGGGCCAATAAAAATCTAATAGGCTAATTTTTTTTGAAATCCACCCATATCTTCCATCGTGGGCTGGCCTAATTCCAACAATGGTATTAGAGCCCAATAGCCTATACGGTTTAAATTAGTTATGTTAGTATTAACTATTAAGCTCACTGCCTAAAAGTTGTTCTTAAAAGAAAAGGCCCAAATTTGAATTGGGCCATGGGCTAATTTTCAAAATTCTTTGAAAACTAATATATAAGATTATAAATTTAAAAGTTAAATTTAAAATAAGGTATAAATATATTATAATAGGTATAACATAATAAAATTTTCAATATGTTTGAAAAAATATATATTAATTTTGAAAATTTAAGATTAATTAATTGGATTAATAAAATAAATTATTTAAATAGGTTAATTAACGAAAATATATATATATATATATATGCATGTATTATATATTATGATATATGTTATGGTATTTTAAAATGTTTAAATAACATAAGTTTACATGTATGTATATGAATTGAAATTTTAAATTAATTTATTTTTTTAATTAAATATTAATTAAAAGTTTATTAATTGTATAAATTACTTAAAGGTTAATTAATTAAAAGAATATATATGTATATAAGGTATATGTGTAATACTATAAAGGTTATAATATGCAATAAATATTTAATATAAATGTTGAATTAAAATAATATAATATTAATTTAAATGTTAGCTAATTAAAAATTAATTAAATAAGATTTAATTAATAAAATATTATACATAAGACTATTATATAAGTAATATGAAATATAAAAGCTATATAATAGAAAAACTTACAATATATGAATGTATAAACTAAATGTGCAACATTAAAGAAACCTTAAACAGAACTAAAGGATAAATACATACGTATTGTATGTATACCATGATTTCAGATATGTTTGACACTTGAATCACGAGGGCTTTTCGTAAGAAATACATTAACCATAAGTCGATAACACTCAATATAAAATATTAAAGATTATGAATTTTCAATATAGTTTGTCCTATACCATATGTACATTAATAAATTACTTACATGCTCCTTAGTTGTTGAGCAAACTCAAACTAGGGATGTTATGTATGGTGTTATTAATATACAAAATAACAAGGTAAGATAACAATATGTATTTGTTAAGCAAACTCAAGGTATATATTACACTTATGCCTCATGATATGGTAGGTAAGAGTGAATTATCTCTTTCAATTTGTTGAGAAAACTCAAGACCGAAATGAGACCAGGAGAAGGAATCATAGATTAGGGGTTGTATGTGATACAACCAATAAGGAGTCATCCATCATCCATGGAGTTATGATTTGTTGATCAAACTCAGGGTCAAAATTCCAAGACGGACGAGTCCTAACACCCGTTAGTGAAGTCAAAAGACTTATATGTTTCACTTAGGTTTCGGTGAAACATAAAATATTAGAGGGAGCCTTATTATAAAAATGAAATAATAAAATTTAACCTTTCTAATATTGTAAGAATATATGCTATATAATATTAATAATAATGCACAATGATAAATTTATGCATTGAAAATGATTGATAAAATGTTTATCAATTAAGATATACAATTAAATGAAATTGAAAATTGGCAAATAGAAATATAAAATTTACATACTAATAAATGACTATCGCATGTGAATATTTCCATACCCAAGAAAGTGCCTAATTTTACAACTATTAATACGTTCACAGTTTTCTCCCTTACATGGTTATTTGGTTTAAACCTTGCGTTGCATTCTATGAGTTTTGAACTCTAAAAGCAATATGAGACTATGGATATTTGATCCATATACCATCGCATATAAATGTTATATGGGAATGGTCATAGTTCGTAATGTACAATACTTTGATGAAGTTAGTTCATTTGAAAATAAGTCAATAAATAGTACTGTGAGATGGATATTCAATTTGATAATTGTAGAAAGGATCATATTGTGTTAATTGTAACACTAGACAAATAATACAAGAAAGATCTAAGAACTCAATTGCTGAAATGTCAGTTTGGTCAGTTTTTCAAAGCGTGACATATATGATGTCCTTAAAGGTTAAGGATCATCAAATGCATTTTTTAAATAGTTTGTTATGATATTGTATTAAGGGTTTTCTTTTGAATATTTGACCATTTAAAAGGAAAAATAAATGAAAAGGGTAGATGTAATTTAAGGTACAATTGAGATAAAGAGAGTGAGTAGTCACTTTTTCTTTATAAAGAAACGATAGAAACGAGAACCATAATAATAGTGACTGATACTTAACATTGGAATAATAAATATGATTTCTATTCCGAAATTTATTTTCATACAGAATTTTTTTATAAGATTATTTCTTTGAGTTCAAGATATTTTACCAAAGAACTCTCCATTGTAAACTAGTTGCAGTTTTTGAAATAAACAAACTATACTAAGTAAATGGTGGACCTTCAAATTTAGTATGCTATTATAGTAATGGCGGAAATATTGGGAGCATGCCACATAGCATTTATTGATTACATCAAATTACGAAAATAGTTTTCGTAAAACGTACGTAAATAATGACTATTTTTCGGTGTCAACTGAAAAATAGACATAGTTATATTTCAATGTGAATATTATGAATATTCGTTATGAAATAAAACTATAATGTGGTGTTTTTTTCATAACAAAATGATGCACTGGAAAATACATAAGTATATGATATTAATTACAATTAATTTTATATTATGGACTAAGCCATAGTTTTGAGAAATAATATTATTATATGATTATGAATCATATAATATTGGTTAACTATATCTCAAAAAATTAAGGACAATGCACTAACTTAGTGGGAACATCATAAGAGTTGATGAACTATTTGGATTGATACATATAGATGTATGCTCATATGTCTACTAATGCCAAAATAGTTCCATATACTTCATCATATTCACCAATAAGTTATCATCGACATGGACATGAGTATTTGATACATATGTAGCATGTCTAAGATTGATTCATAGAGTATGAAATGAAAGTACATAATATAACATGTAATGGAAATGATTCGATTTGATTGAATGGGTGAATATATTGGAAAGAGTTCCGAATGTACCTAAAATGAATAAAGATTCAATCTCAAATGTCACTCCTCCATTTGATACATAATGATGTATCGATAAGGAGTAACCAAACTTTATTGGACAAATATGATTGATTGTGAGTGAAGTTGAGTTAATTTCTTTCTATAAGGTTATGTACTCAAGAGTAGCACACAAGGTTAATATTATTCATCTTAATAATAGTTTACATAATCATACAAGATAAGGGTTTATAAGAAACCCCAACGTATCCTAGGCTAAAGATTTGTCATGTTGTGTGAGTAAAAAGATTGCACGTAAATAGTTGTTCGCAAGGGATCATTTATGAATCACCTCAAAAGGAGTTTGGGAAAGACTGTCATTGGATGACATATTTATGCTTTAAACATAAGTTTTTCAAACTAAAACTGAATCATTTTTATATAAAAGGAAATTCATATAAAAATTATGAATACCCATTCTATTACACCCGGAAACAATAGTTGTTTCAAGAAATACCAACTTTACAGCGAAGGAATTTCTTTGAGAATTTATTGGTAGTTAAATGGATTTGGATACAATCCAATGATAAATCTAATTATGTGGGATGAAATGAACTTAATCTAACCTAAATGAATGTAGTGCATTAGATTGTCTGTGTTCTCGCCCACTGCAGAGAACTATGAGTTTCTTATCAATATTGAGAATAGATTATCCTCAGCCATCAATTAAGCCATTAAGAGTATTGACTTTGTGATATGGTATGTTGCGCTAATCTGAAGGGATTCTATATATGCTATCAAAATATGATTTTGGTACTCGACGGGATGTGATCCATCGGTCCAATTGTGTATTAAGAGACTAATGTAGTTGGAAATTAATGAGCAATGTTGATAATAATAACCTCATAAATTTTAATTGTTGAAATTAGCGTAATAGATTCGTTATTCAACATACTCAAGTTAATTCGGATTTACTTACTAAATTATCACCTAATATGACGTTAGGTTTTTGTATATACGTGTTGAAACAAAAAGTTCTAAGTATAGATTTAGACTAGATTGTTTGCATATAACAACCAAAGTTATGTAGTTAAAGCGCTCGGCAAATTTAATGCGGTGGAGGTGCAAAAAGTCATAGCGAGAATACATCTAGGGTATAGCGGGATATAGCAGATGACTATAAAATAGCATATAAAACTCGTAGTTAATGTTTTTACAAATATATAAACCGCAATTAAATGAAAATTTAACATTCAATTGAATTATAATTAATAGATAAATAATTTTAAATAAAGACATGTGCAGATATATTGTATTCAATTGAATTATAATTAATACATAAATAATTTTAAATAAAAACATGTGTAGATATATTGTAAATAAACGTAAAATTGTTAAATAACATAATTGAATTTAGTATAATATTATAGTATTTTAATTTCTAAAAATATATTAAAAATTCAATTAAAAAAAATTAATTTCATAATTTTTATAATGTATAAATGTCATTTTTCAAATCATTTCTTTTAAAGAAGATATAGTGGAAATAGCGGAATATAGCGGGAATAACGGGATATAGCCGAAATAGCGGGGCTTAAAGCCGAATGACTATATGTGGGGCTATATGGAAAAATCATAGCGGTAGAAATCCCCTATGGGATATAGCAGGGTTATAGTGGGTAATAGCAAGGCATCAACTGCATAGAACAAAGTATCTCAAAGTCAGTGGGAGCGATGCTATGTTTGTGAGTGTTGGATATGATCCAGGAAATGATAGAAAGTATCATTTTATAAACATTGAAATTAAAAAAATATTTTGATAGAAATATCAAATAGTTTGATTATCTATCAAAATGTAGAGGAAGCATGTGTTCATAAGAACGTTAAAAGGTATATCGATATTACTAAACAATAAGTAAACAATGCATTACCGATTTTTAACAATGTACTTATGTTAAAATCAGTTTAATTATTTTAAAACTCGATTTAGGATTTATAAATGGTGTCTTCTATAATAAGTATAAATGATGTTGGGAATGCCTGAAACGATATATAAGGACTCCTTATTCGAATGTTTAATATAAAACATGTAAAATGGATTTCGTATGCGCTACCAATAGAAATTATCATACATGTCATGTTGTCTATGATATCACGATTTGTTTATGTATTTGATACATGAAACAAATATTAAATCAAAATTGATATCACCGAATGATAGTTTGGAATGTTCTCATATGTTTATGAAATACTAGAGAATTGTTTACGGAAATAACGAACTCCTTTTGAAGAAGTGTTCAGACTCAAGGTTTCATAAGTGATTTGACTATAAGATGTTAGTAAAAAAATTCAATTTCAAAATCTATAATTTGGAAATATTCCAATTGAAAGACTGTGGCTGATTCAATGAAAAATGCTAAATACATCGCCTTGAATAGCACCACAATAAAATAATGTATATAAATATAAATGCACAAATTTGTTACTGAGCCGTGGGTAATTCTAAACGTTGAGAATCCCATAACATGTTATATGATAACAGTGTCATGACATAGTTTATAGTAGTACTTAGACCTCACTAGAAGTCGAGATACATACTTCAAATTGTTCCACATGAAAAGGTAATTTATCAGCTTTAGAGAGAGTTAATCGATAGAGTAGTAAAACGAAATAGCATACACATTCGCTAAGGAACCGAACCAATTGATTTTGAGGAAATCGATTGGAGAAGTCAGTAGTGGATTCCGTAATTGACCCCAAGTGCAAGTGAGAGATTAAAAGAGTTAGGAGTATGCCTTAAGAGGCAATTATGTAACCTATTATACATATATCTAACTCGATAGCCAATTATGTTTGAAATGAAAGGTGTTTTCTTTCTATAATATACTTAATATAATATTTTATTTATTTAATTAATTAATTTGATTATAACTATATTTAATATAAAATCCATAAAAGGTATGTTTTGTGATGGTAGTTACAAAGTGCGGTAACTGTGACTAATTTGTCACAATAAAAACAAATGTATACCATTTTAAATGCTCCTATTCATGATGAATTGATACCAGATATCGATGTATCCATTGGGATTAGAGTATAATACACTCTCCAAATGTTGGGCAGTGTATTATTCATGGCCAAGGGCACCTAGAGGTTACATACCGATAGTTCTTGGATAACTTTGGAATGACTCGCTTGATTGTTTTCTGTTGGTTAATATAATTAAGGTTAGATAGAAAATATCGATGTGACTAATTTATAATGTTCTCTCGAATTGAGAATACCGTGGATCTTCGATGTGAAATCTCCCCTTTGATTATAGTCAAATCATGGCATAACATTCCATCGAGTGACTATAGTTGGGTCGAGTGGAAGCATTGGAAGTGAAGCACTATCAAGAGAGAATTCATCTCCGTAGTTATATGGGATTAGTATCATTGTCAACTCAGAGTCAAAGTTTTTGGCCAGAGCATTACGGTTAATAATAATTGTTATTAGTGAACTAAGTACTTTGTTTTTGGACTATAAAGTTGAATATATATGATACTGTAATTTTGACCATTACCAAATTCCATAAGTCCAAAGTGATATAGTTTTGACGAAGAGAATTAATGTAAATTAATATCACAACTGGGAAACATTTAATAAAGTGAAATTGAATTTTACCGGAATAAAGTAAGCGATAAATTTTGCCAAAATGTCACACCACCTACTAAGTGACGTGTGAACGTTAGTATTCGAATAGTTCGATGTTAATCGCTGACCGAATTTACCCCTGACGAGTCACACAACTGGAATGATGAAATCTCTTTAGAACAAGCAGTTTAATTAGTTTATAATTTTATAAATTAATTAATATTTATGAAATATTAATTACAAAATTTTGAATATGATTTGAGGAATAATATTATTGTGTATATTTATAATATTTATAAATATATCGATCGATATGCGATATCGATAAGCAATTAAATTAGATTTAATTAATAACATTTATATGGGCTAAAATGAGTTTAAAGTCCATGAAAAGGGCTAAAAATTTTTACCGAAATGGTGGCAATGTGAACAATGAGATGGTGCGACAAAGGCTTGGAGATGAAGGGCTAAGATGAAAGAGGATTGACAAGAGATTATGTAGGATAATAATCCTAAAATATCACCAACTTCTCCTCTATATAAGCACTTCTACCATCAAACTTAAGAATACTTTTTGCTTCCCCTTTCTCCTTTTTGCTGGCCAAAATATAACTCATTGTGCTCCAACTATACTCAAACCAAATCAATTCAAATCAATAACTATTCGATACCAATGGTTCTATGATTCAAGTACTTACAATCTGATGAATCGGGTAGGTTTAAAGAGAAGGAATTGAATAATGTACTTAAGGGCACTAGTTTAGCTAAATATTAGTTTATATATGATGAATAATCTCTATATAGATCAGTATTGTTCATACAAACATACACACTAATATTATTGAATTGTTAGTTACTATAGGTATTGCTGTTGCCACATGTGTTGACCCAAAAAATGGATCAACACCCTGGTTTAAGTTTGAAAGAACCACACTTGTTCCAACAGAGTAATATCATAGATCACGGATATAAGAAAAGAACGGTAAAAGAAAGAAGATAGAGAATTTTTATAGTGGTTCGGCTGTTAATGAATCCTATGTCCAATTTATAATTACAGATGGATTGCTGTTACAAGATGTGTTTGATTACAAGACTTTGATTATCTCTAAGCATATTGAATCCCTAGAGTTGGAATCTACTCAAGAATCATAGTGAATCCCTTCAAAGATTATTGTGAGGGAGGTAGGGAGTGAAGAATGTTTCCAGCAGAGCTTCAGCAACCAGTCTGCAGAAGAAGATCTTGTTTATGTTGCAGGTAGGATGGTATTTACAAAGATCAGAGGACTTTTAGGCTAGGCCACTTCGTCAGCTTCTCACAGATGGATGCATTACCACCTAGGAGGCTTTAGCTTGTGATTCAAGCCAAAATCATGGGTTGCTAGCGACCCATAGATTTGGTTCGTATCATGAGCTAAGGACTTGGCTCCTTAGCGATCCATGGTGTTCGGGTCGCCAGCGACCCATACACTTAGCATATATTTTTTACATACTTCTTCCTTCCCTCTCTTCTTCCATTTAGCAGAGTGACCTTCCACTTTGCATAGGTCACTAGCGATCCAAGCACTTAGATGTTTTTTGTAGTTTGGAGTTTGAGATGTTTCCATAGTCTTGTATCGTCGTTGCTTGCACAATATTGTTGCACGTTGTTTCATTTTGATGGTAGTTTACTAGCTGTTTGCACTCAACTGCTAATAGGGCCGAAAGAATACTGGTCTCTTGGTTTAGTCGACCTCAGTTGTTGTCTCAATAATATAGCTTGGCTCTTGTTAACTCCTTGTCTATGCTTCTCTAGATATGTTTTAAACCATCTTGATGTCACGAGTTTGTTATGTTTCTTGTTGGATCCTACTAGGTTAAAAACCTGGATAACACTTTCCCCCCAGAGTACATCTTCATTGTAAACAAGGCATACACTGGAAGTTATCGCTCTCCATATATGTTCATCGATTTCCAAATGATTGCATTAGAGTTTCAAGAATACATGGAATGTCATGCTATTGGTCATTTAGATTTGGTTTTGACTGCTATTGCTTGCCATAACTGATCAAATTTCTCCACTTAGTTTCTCGGAATGCTTCGAAACAATGGACAATTGTTGGAGGATAAAGCGGAGAAAAAATTTTCTCCCTTATTATGGGTCACTAGCGATCCATATACGATGTGTCACTAGCGATCCATATACGATGTATCACTAGCGACCTGGCCTGTTGATAAAGATGGGACGCTAGCAATCCATGATGGATAGCGGGCGACCCAATGCCTTAGGAAAATTTTCGCTCTGCTTTTCTATTTTCCAATATATACTATTACTGGCCGACCTTCCCACTCACTTCCTACGCCACCTGAACTTGCCTTCCTGCGACTAGATAGCCATGCTTCATTAAGTCGCCTTAAAACCCTAGCTTGCCTTCATATCGTTCCGACCCATCTCATAGCCCACCAGTGGTCCATCCACGTCTCGTTGATCCTACATCTTTGATCACTCTTGTTCTTTAATTCAATAGTTGGTATACTAATTACTATGTTTGTGTAATGATTTGATGACAAGCTTCCATTTCCAATGTTGGTCACAAGAAGTTTGAGTTGATTGCCGATTAATGGGTAAGATAGCCAATCAAGTCTTGAGTTTTCTCCCAGAATGACGTTCGAGATTTGGCCCAATGCTCGACTCGTTTCGCTATCTTCGCCCGTTAGACCAGAATTGACTTATTCCCAGTTTCATAGATGTTACCACACAATATACCACCAGTCGATCCTGATTCTTCCAGAGAATTTGGGCTTATCCTGGTTGCCTGCTGCATGCTCGGCGTCCCTGTAGTGAGAAAAGTTTTCCATGTCCCTTCGGACAACGGATGATCATTTATCGATAATGGGTAAGTGTACAGGATGTATAAACAAAAGTAGAAAACGAAGTGACATGGGAAGTTCTTTTCTTCTTCCACTATGTGCGAACTATCTACATGGGATAGGGCGTTTGCAGTGTTTCGAGCGCCGAGTTTATCTAGTATAGATGGCACACTGCACTTGCCCCAGTTCACACTTGGAATCTGACGTGTCGATTAGAAGTTAATGTTTCTTTGGAATTCAAGTTTGATAGGGGAAGCTATTAGTTTAGGATAGATTTACCTGACCATTTCAGATGCGAATTCTGTTATTTAGAATGAAGCAGCCATCTATGCATTGTAAGTCAAGCAGGGGAATCCCGACGCTCTCAGAAGCCGAGTCAACATCCACTTCGCAAGCTAAGTATGGTCAGTTAGTCCCGGTTGGGCCAATCGTGGATCGAACGCCTCCCAACTTTAGAGTTCTACTTAATCCGCCTGAGAGAGCTTTATCAGTGGTTTCTGCTAAGGTTCTTTATAACATCTATGTGCAACATGGAATTCCAAAAGAGGATGTTCATATACCAGAGAAGGATGAATTCGCTCATACGCCTCCCTTTGGATACAATGCTTGCTACCAATACATGTGTTTAAACAGAGCCATGCCTCCCTTTAACGACTTTCTATGTGAGACTCTTTTGAAATTGGGAAATTCCCCATTTTAGCTTCATCCAAATGGCTACGCCATCTTGACTTGCCTACATGTCCTTTTCATGTAGGTATTTAACCACGCTTCAAGTTTTGATGAGTTGCGGTACTTTCTATCGTTCAAAAGGAGAGATGACTGTCCCTTCTTGATCATAATCTAAGCCCAAAGAAGCTGGAAAATCGTCCTGCACTTACAAAGAAACTTGCCGCAATTCAAGACGCAATATTTCTTTGTTAGATGCCCCGAGGGGTTCAATCGTCAGTGGACTACAAGGGGTAATTTTTTTACTCATCGAGCTCTGATGCATTGCGATGGAGTTTCTAATCAACCATGCATCTCTTGCAGTTATTCCAAGGCCAAATAAAGACGCGGCTCTCGATGAAGTTTGTCAGATTTTAAATGTTATCGATGCTGAGGATAGAAGCATTAAAGTATTACTGACTGATGTAAACTTGCGTCGATACATATTGCTGGCTCTGGTAGATCTGCTGTTCAAGTTAAAATTCTCTCTCTTGCTTAATCTAGGGTTCGTATGAGATCTACTTCCTCCTCCTGTAATTCCGAAGAAGGCGCCTCTTAAGAGAGAGACCCCGTCCGAAGGATCAACCGATGAGGTCCATGAGAGGGGAGAGGCTATTGTGAATGGATTAAGCGGACAGGCTAGAATGCCTCCACTTCTGGAGGAAGCAAAAGAAGAGTTCAAGCACAGAGAAGGTAAGGCTGCATTGGACTTAGAAAAAGAAGAAGGAGAGTTTGAGAGTAGCAGTGACAAGTCTACTACAAATAATGATCTCTTTGCAGAATCTGATGACGAGGACTCGGATTTGTGTGATGAAACTCTGGGTATGAACCCCGTTCTTTCGAGCTCGCCTCTCCCTGATATAAGCGATAAAGGTAAAGCTCTAGGGTCCGGAAGACATCAAGACTCTCCAAGTAAAGACGTCGAAGCGGAATTTGGGGATTTCAGCGACGTTTATGTTGACTTTGATGAGCTCATGAAAGAAGATTTTAAATTTGTTATGGTGCCTCCCTGCTCGGGTGATATCCGCCAGAAGTTAGCTCGGTTGCACCTAAAATAGCCAAAGTTAGTCTAATTCCACCTACGTGGCCGTCTGTCCTTGTTCACGATGAAGTTTTAGGCCTACGTTAGATGCACACTGCACATTGCATTTGGATTACAATCATTCCTAATCATTCTTTTATTCTCGTGGTGTTTATCTTATGTTTCTGAACTCTTTTATGTACATTTTGTGCCAGATATGACGAGAGGACGAGGTTTCTTTAATGACTTTGTGGATTTTATGACTCACAGTGGTATTCCAAGTGCACCTCTGACCGTCATCAGTTTCGAGAAACGAAGGAGGAATATAGGAGGAGGAATGAACTTGACGCTGAAACCCACCGCCGGGAAGAAAGAGATTGAAGCCGATCGTATAAATGCGGGTATGAAAAGAGAGGAGATCTTTCGAAGAAAGGGATGAACCATCGAAAAGGTCAAAGTCAGACAATCACTCTTATTCTTCAGAGCTTGCTTCAACACATTCTTCCATGGGTCAAAAAATTCCTATTACTTCTGCCATGCTTCCACCTTCGACTCAAGTTTCGTCATCTTACGTTGTTACTACTTCCCCCGGTGCTTTTCTTCCCCACCAGAGACCTTCCTATGTCCTTCCACTAGGCCCTCCTAAACTTGAGATGGCGCTTCCTGATTGGTTTTTGAAGGGGGTTAAGTTCGACTACGCTCTGCGCCCAGTCCGTAAAGATTCGTATATGCCACACCTCCAGGCTATTAAGAGCGATTTAGAACAGCTGAAGAATGGGAGAAACTTTGTAAACAATTGGCGGATATGAATCGCAATAACTATTAAGAGATCTTCTCTTTTGAATCAGAGAAGGATGACTTCAAGAGGGCATTGGCCGATCGTGATGCCAAGATTAAGCAGCAAAAGGAAGAGAAAGCAATGGCCTTACAAGAGAACGTGAGAAATGCTGACTTGCTGAAACAAGTGAAAGAAGCCCATTCCCAAATAGAAATCTTCTACAGAGACAAAATAAAAAAGTTTCACACAGAGGAGGAGAAGTTAAAGCAAGAAGTGACTTCCTACAATGCAACGATTGAGGCTCGACGGAGAACTATTGTTCACCATGACCTTATCATTGAAGGGCACAATAAAACTATTTCTGACTAGGCCAAGATCATTGCCAAGTTACAGGCTCAGATTGCACAGCTCCGTGCCGATAAGTCTACCATTGAAGTTGAGAAAGCTTCTTTTAGAGCGGATTATTTGAAGCTCCAAAGTTCCTTTGAAAGAAAGATGGAGAATCTTGATGCAACCATCTTGAAATTTTATGTTAACTCCTTGTTACATCAAGGAAGTCTCAGTTATTTGGGCCCAAAGTTCCTGTGCACTCTTGCTCTAGTATGGGAAGAACTCTTGTCCTGCTTTTCTGATAGCGTTGATGTCTACACCGAGTAGGAGTTGGAGGACGCTTATCTGAATGAAGAGTCGAAGAAAGCATTGCTCGAGGGTCAGGAAATTCTTTGAGTTGAAAGAGAGCCGGAAGCCACCGATGCTGCCTTGACGACCGCTCCCGGTGCGCTCACCAAACCTTTTATTTCTGGCACGGGTGAATCACCAGAGCAGCCTCATGACCTGCCAATGAGTTTGGGACTTGAACCTCTCCTCAAGTATGAAGCCATTAAAAGAGGGAAAAGGGGTGAATTTGAGCTTGCTATTCTTGACCGTTCCTCCAGTGCAGGTAATGTTCTTGGCACCTCTAAATTCGGGAGTTTTCAACTTACGCCGCAAGAGCAAGAGGAATTTAATGCTTTCATTTTTGATCTTATAGGTCCGTCTACCTTCCCTATTGACGTGCCAGCTTCTTCGATGCCCAGACCTGTCACTATTTCCACATCTTCCGTGGTTGTTTCTGTTTCTGTTCCAGCTTCCCCGTTTGCGTCTGGCTCACAATCGAAGCCAGAAGCTCAAAAAATAATCGTGCTTCATGGCCTGGACGACCCTTACATGTCTTTGGAATGCGATATTACACCGGCATAGGCCAAGGAGTGTAAAAATCAATTAGACCAGCCCCAGAAGACTCAACTCGATCTGATCGCCGTCGAGAAGGAAAAGGTAGAGGCGATCAAGGCCTCAAAGGTCTCCTGGAAATCAAGAAAACGCAAGGGGAAAGAGGGATCTTTTGAGAAGACTACAGGGGAAGAGGAGGACATTGCCATCGAAGTATTTGTTGATATCATTGGAAGTGATAGCACTCCTAAGGCGAGGCAGAAGCTGCCAACAAAGGGTGGAAACGGATGTGGAGGAAAGAAGCGCTGAGCAGCTTGCCTGAAGACTACTTCGATTTTGGTTCTTTTTTGGGTCGTTTCGTACAAGTGCAAAGTCTGCACTTAGCATTTTTTGCTACGGAGTCTATATTTTCTTTTTAGTTGGTCGACATTGTGTGGGTACGCCCCACGTCCTAACCCTGTGTAAAGGAAATTATAATAAATATATTGATATTTTGACTGTATTCTCATCTATATGCTCGTATATGTTCTGTGCGCTTGTGCTTGTTTTATTTTATACTTATCTAGTTCTGTGATTATAGCCAAAGCCCTTGGTTCGAAGTAACAGAACTTAGAAATCAACAACACTTTGGAAATTAATAGAACTTGAAATTAACATAAATTAAGAATTTTTGTTAACTTATAAATTAACAAAGCTTTGGAATTAACAGCACTTAGAGATTAATAGAATTTAGTAATTAACATAACTTAGAAATTAAGAGCACTTTGGGAATTAATAGAACATTTAAAAATTCTTTATTAACTTCTTCGTTTAAATTTTTTTTTTGTTTGGAGTGACAAAACTTTTGAACTTAGAGATTTCACGTGTTTTTGTTCAAATACTGGTGTATGCCCCAAGTTCGCAGGACTGTTTACATCAAACAATTTTCAAATGACCGAAAACATAAGGTTTAGATAATTCTTATATCAAACTTGAAATTTGGCTAAGTCGCAGCTTGATTTTCCTTCTTTCATAAGTTTTGCAACTTTAACATGTACTCCCAGTTTCTGGCAATATTCTGATAAGTATGCAATTTATGCATGTTTGAGAGGTGCACATTGCATGGGTTAATAGTTAGCGCTAAAATTGGTCACTAACACCCAAATCGAGATGAATGGACCAGCCAACAATCACATATCACATATAGAATTTATGCAGAGAGTAATAATTTGAAGAACAGTAAAAATTAAAAAGAAAGCGGTAAAAAAAGAGGAATTATAGTGGCTCGGCTGACTCCGGCTTACGACCACTCCAGAATTTTCCTTTGCATTGATATCAAAATCAATTACCGTTACAATCTAGAGTTTTTAGAACAAAAATGGAAGAGCAGCCTTAATATAGAAGATGAAGGGAGACAGAATGGAGATCCCTTTTTTTGAAGCCCTACAAGCTGTATTTATAGGAAAAACCTGAGGTACCGAGCTCCCTGAGTTGTATAGGCCCATCAAGATCTTTTTCGAACCTACACCCTTCATCGCGACCGTCCCTGAGTTCTGTACATGCCGACCCGAATCATCCTGGGTATTAGCCCGAAGCAAACCTATCCACAACTCGAAGCAAATGAGTAGCCGACCCAAAGCAGTTATATCATGCCGACCATGTGATACGTCAATCCCCACTTCTTCTACCGACCAGATCCTCTTTAACCGACTCGAAGGAAGATAAGCTGAACTGAGGAAATAAGCTTTCCGACCTAGAATTTTTCCTTAAGTCATGCCGGCCCACTTCATTCCCATGAAGTCTTTCCCAATCCTTTATGCTGGTCCACACATCCTACCGAACCACCTTTGCCCAACTACCTTGGCCGAACCATAACACGATGAACCACCAAGGCCGATCCCATCGAGGCCGAACCACCATTGCCGAACCATATCTGGTTGACCCACCTCAAATTTCACATCATGACCAAACGACATGACCTTCCTTCCTTTACCTTACCGAACCTCCTTAACCGACCCACTTCGACCTATCTACTCTGACTGTTCCTACCTGACCGATCCACTCGCAATGTCAAACCACGTTGATGCCGATCCACTTTGACGTCGAACCACTTTAACTCGCCGATCCACTTTGACGTCGAACCACTTTGACGCCGAACTACTTTAACTTGTCGATCCACTCCAACATGTCGATCCATGCACGACCTTCTCTCCTTGGCCGAACCGCATATGACCGAGCCACCGTCGAGTCACCTTGGCCGAACGACCCAAACCGAACCATCCATGACCGACCATCTATCCATCCAACCAGCTCAAACCCATCATATTCCAATCTCGACAAACGAGTAGTCGATTTAGTTAAATCCGCCTGCTCATGGCCTTGCCAAAAGGCAGGTTAACATTTGCCCCCTAAAACATGCCTTTCTATTGGAAGGTGTGATTTGAATAGCCTCAAATCCGATATCCGAAGTCATTATTCCATTCATTACCAAGCAATTCTGTCCACATCCGATAGTCTACTCCGCGACTATTCCGAGTCATTATTCATACCCATTAAACAAATCCATGATCTCTCTGGATCGTTTTATTCGATTCCAGGACCTCTTCGGGTCCTGTAGTCCAAATCGAGGACCTTGCCGGTCCCAAATTCTAAGCGGGGACCTCACCGGGTCCTAAAATCCATATCTTAAACCTCGTCCGATCCTTATCCAAATCTGTAGCTGTTCGAAGCCACTGTCCAAATCCATTTCACACATGGAAGTCAGTAATTGAATTGTACAATCTCTCTGGATCGTTGATGGCCTCTTTGGATCCTTTTTAAGCTCAATCTAAACTTAACGATTGAATAAGCAGATCCTATTTCTCTTGGCAAAGCAACCTATCCCTTGCACTCCGATTCAGCGTCCTTGAACATTAAGCGATGCCCTAACCCTCCTGGACCGATATCAGCCTCTCCGGGCTCTTACGGATCCCATCCTATCACTCTCTGGTGAAGAGGAAACAACATTGAGTGAGCCGATCCTATCGCTCTGTGGCGAAGCAGCGTCACTTCCTGCACTCTGGTTCAGTGTCCTTGAACATTAAGCAATGTCTTGGCCTAAGTCCTAGACCAATTGTAGCCTCTTTAGGCTCTTGTTGGATCCCATCATGTCACTCTCCGGTGATGGGGAAACAACGACGAGTGAGCCGATCCTATCGCTCTCGGGAGAAGCGACGTCGCTCCATGCACTTCGGTTCAGTGTCCCTGAACGTTAAGCGATTAATTTCCAACTGACTTCCAATATCCATTCCATAACTCTCCGTTAGGTGTTTGTTGCATAAAACCAAAATCCATTTTTCAAATCCAAAGCCCAAATGTCCAATAAGAAAAATAAAAAAACTAAGGGCTACCTCTACGAGCAAAGCAGCCTATTACCATCCCAGAGCGTACCTGGGGATCACTCTGGTCCACTTCCACGTGTAAGTGGCATAGTGGCTGTTTTAAAAAAAGAACAAAATCAGAAAAGATTATTTGATGACCAGAGTCCAAATCCTGAACTCGGTTCTTGCCATCACGATCAGCAGATGACGAGCTGTGACCCCATTCCATGGTTGTTCCTGTTTGATCCCAGCAATAACTGCTCGTGTTCTACTGCTCTTGTCCCATCTCTCACATACTGCGGCAGCTTACCACTTCTAACATGCTCCTCTACCACATCCTTCAAGTGGCGGCATTCATCCATGGGGTATCCTTCCAGCTCATGGAATAGGTAGTACTTCCCGCTCCTACATTCCTGTTCAGTGGGATCCCTCCTAGGTGGTTTCCAATAGGGGAGTTGCCCTTGAGTGTCCAAGTAAATCCATTCCAAATTATCTGTTAAATCCACGTACGTCGTGGATTTGGGTTCTCGACCTCTCCTCCATTTGTCTGATCCACCACGTCCATCATCCATCTTATGCTTTCCTTTATCCAGTTTTCATCCTTCATCAGACGTAATTTTGCCTTGCACGGTGTTTATCTCCTGCCTTTAGACACATGAATCCTCTAACCAAATGAATCTTCCTACCTCATGATAGAACTCTCTAAGATCTTGTGGTGGATTCCATGCTAATGAATCCTTGAGTTCCATGCCCTCCGCAATCCCAGCTACTGCCGCCATCAAAATCATTGATGGATCCGGACGATCTACCGAGGCCATAGCATTAAATCGCATTAGAAAATCTCTCACGGACTCTCATGTCCTCTGCTTGATCGATGCCAGTGTCATTACATTCTTAGATCGCCTCACGTGGACCTTGAACTTTCTCATGAACCGTTTCACTAGCTCGAACCATGTCCTCATCGATCCATTCTCTAGCTCCCTTAACCAAAGCGTAGCCAAATCCAACAAGTATAACGGGAAATATCTTTCCATCACCTCCTCAGATGCCCCCAGCACTTCCATATGTCTGTTGTATCTTGTTACATGCATAGTCGGGTCTGATTTCCATTATAGGCCTCCAGTTTTGGCAGTTTGAATTCTGGAGGGTTCCTTGCATTCTTGATATCTAGAGTGAACGAACTCCGGCTGACTTCCTCCAAGCTTCTTCTCGGTCGTCCCCCTCTCATAATCCTTCTTATTAATCCGGCCATCCGCTCGTCTCCATCCGGGGGTAGTCCCCTATTCGCATCTCCACTTTGCCCCTATGTCCTGGAGGGTACTCTGGGTAGTACTCTTCATGCTGGCAATTTACATTCATGTTGGTCCCTTTTCATCGAGCTTCATTCATAGCTATTCTATTATCCAATCCCAGGGGTTTGCCCCAAGGCCTTTGTTGATTTCCTTCAATTCCTCCAGTCTGGTTCCGATTTTGACCACCAAAAACTTCTACAGTTCCAATTCCTTGTTCTGCATTGCCAGCAGCCATAGTCGGTCCATTTCCTTGACTTTGTGCTCCAGATTGTCCAACTCGTCGAAGTAGGTTCTTCATTGATCTCCTCCTGTCTTTTTAGCAATTCTTCCTGCATAGCTCCCATCCTCGTCCCTAGTGATGTAGGCGGAGGCTTGATTAGCTCCAAAGGATGCCTCTTGGCTTCCCTCTTGCTGACTTCTTTCCGTCCTCTATCTCCTGGTTGATTGCTTTACCATAGTGTCCAAAATCCAAGTTCCTAAGCTTTTAAATCCAAACTCCAAGCTTCTGAATTCCTGAGTGCTAGCTCTCTCAATGAAAGCACCGAAATGTTAATGCCAAAATTGGTCACTAACAACCAAATCCAGATGAATGCTCCAACCAACAATCACAGATCATAGATAGAATGTATGTAGAGAGTAATAATGTGAAGAAAAGTAAAAATTAAAAAGAAAGCAGCAAAAACAGATGATTTATAGTGGTTCGGCTGACTTCGGCCTACGTCCACTCTAGAAATTTCCTTTATGTTGATATCAAAATTAATTATAGTTACAATCTAGAGTTTTTAGAACAACAATGGCAGAGCTGCCTTAATATAGAAGATAAAGGTAGACAGAATGGAGATCCCATTTCTAAAACCCTACATGCTGTATTTATAGGCAAAACATGAGTTACTGGGCTCCCTAAGTGGTACATGCCCATCAAGACCTTTGTCGAACCTACACCCTTCATCGCGACCGACCCTGAGTTCTGTACATGCGACCCAAAGCATCCTGGGTATTAGCCCGAAGCAAACCTATCCACAACTCGAAGAAAATGAGCAGCCGACCCAAAGCAGCTATATCATGCTGACCTTATGATACGTCGATCCCCACTTCTTTAGCCGACCCGATCTTCTTTAGCCTACCCACTCCATTCCCATGAAGCCGATCCCATTCCTTTATGCCGTTCCACACCATCCTACCGAACCATCTCTGCCCAACTACCTTGGCCAAACCAGAACACGATGAACCACCAAGGCCAATTCCATCGAGGTTGAACCACCAATGTCGAACCATATCTGGCCGACCCACCTCAACTTTCACATCATGACCGAACGACATGATCTTCCTTCCTTTAGTTTATCGAACCTCCTCAACCGACCCACTTCGGCCTATCTTCCCTGACCAGTCCTACCCGACCGATCCACTCCATGGCCAATCCACTCGTAATGCCGATCCACTTTGACGCCGAACTAATTTGACGCCGAACCACTTTAACTCGCCGATCCACTTTGACGCCGAACCACTTTAACTCGTCGATCCACTTTGATGCTGAACCACTTTAACTCGCCGATCCACTCCAAAATGTCGATTCATGCATGACCTTCTCTCCTTGGAGGAACCACATATGACTGAGCCACCTCCAAGCCACCTTGGCCGAACGACCCATGCCGAATCCATGACTGACCATTTATCCATCCAGCCAGCTCAAACCCATCGTATTCCAATCTCGACAAACGAGTAGTCAATTTAGTTAAATCCTCCTGCTCATGGCCTTGCCAAAAGGCGGGTTAATATTAATCAAGGGCTGTTTTAATTATTAGATGTCTATAGTTGAGACTTTTTGGTTGGTTTATAGCATTTCGATTTCGTAAGAGCTGTGCTCATTATTCCTGATTATAGGAGTAGTTGACACTAGTTATGGGATGCGCAGTTTTTGTTGCTTATCGGCTTTGCTATCTTTAGGCCACATGGGGGGATGTTTTATAGTGTTTCCCAACGCTGCCTATCTTCGAGCAGTGTGAGTGGTTTAAGCTTTAAGAATTAGTGCATGATATTTCCCGCTCCTCGGATTTGCCTTCTTCAGGAAGTATGAGGAGATAGTGTCTCGGAGTTTAGTGCACGACCTTTGGGTGCGTGGCTTTTCTTTTTTTCTTAGTGTTGCCTATCTTCGGGCAACGTGAGGGATTATTATTTTAGTTCGCGACATGTGGGGTGCACGATTTTTATTTTTCCTCGGTGTTGCCTATCTACGGATAACATGAGGAGTTATTATTTTAGTGTGCGGCTTATGGGATGCTCGGCTTTTTTTCCTCTATATTGCCTATATTTAAGCAACATGAGGTGTCATTATTTTAGTGCGCAGCTTATGGGGGGCACGGCTTTTGTTTTTCCTCGGTGTTGTCTATCTTCGGGCAACATGAGGAGTTATTATTTTAGTGCATGGCTTATGGGGTGCGCGGCCTTTGGCACTCCTTGGTGTTGCCTGTCTTTGGGCAATGCGAGGAGTGCTGATTTTAGCCTTCTCAATGTTTCTGAAGCAACACCGGTTTTAGGAAGGAAAAGACCGGGTTCCACCGATCTGACGGTTTGAGTTGATTTACTTATGTCGACCCAGCGGGTAATCATAATGAACATGGTTTTGTCGGTTCAAGAAGCAAACTTTATTACGGAAAGCATGGCAGTTTTTGCCTATGTACAATGCCCTATTATCTTGGGATGACTAATTTGCTGGAAAATAAAAAATACACAAGATAGCTTTTGGACAAAGTAGAGGCAAAGCGATTTGATATTCCATGCCTTGGGAACTTCAGTTCTGTTGACGGTTGCTAGTTGGAAAGTCTCATCTCTTAGCTCTAGATTAATGACATATAGTCCCTTCCAGTTTGGTCCGAAGGACCCCGGAATGGGGCAAACTCACTTGAGCACAAGATCTCCCACTTCGAAGGTTTGATTGTGAACTTTGGAGTTGAAGTACCGTGTGACCCTTTTTTGGCGGGTGACAATTCTCTGCTCTGCTTCTTCTCTTCTTTCATCAATCTTATCTAGCGATTCGAGTAGGAGTTACTCATTTTGATTTTGACTAAAATTCTGCCTTCGGTGTAAGGGGACTTTTAATTCAACATGGATTATTGCTTCTGTACCATATGCTAGGGTTAGCGGAGTGTGGCTGGTTGCCGCTTTGTGGGTAGTTCTGTAAACCCATAGTGCGAGTAGAAGTTCGTCAACCCAGTTTCCTTTGGCTTTTGTCAGTCGCTTTTTGATAGTGACTTGATGATCTTTTTTATCGCTTCCGCCTGCCCATTTGCTTGCGGATGAGCAATTGCGGAAAAGCTCTTTTTAGTTCAGAAGCACTTACAGAAGTGTTTGAACTCAGCACTTTCGAACTGGGTTCCATTGTCGGTGATGATTTTTTACGGCACACCAAACCTGCAAATGATATTTTTAGTAACAAAGTAAATAAGTTTCTTTGTGGTTATGGTGGCCAGCGGTTCCGCTTCGGCCTATTTTGTAAAATAACCTACAGCAATTATAGCAAATTTGGCTCCTTCTTTTGCTATTGGTAGGACATCAATCAAATCGATTCTCCGTATCGCAAACGGCCATGGTATGACCATCTGTGTTAGCTCTATTGAAGGAGTTCTCTTAGTTTTGCTGAATCTTTGGCAACGATCGCATCTTCCGGCGTGATCTGCGGCATCACGATTTATTGTTGCTAGAAGTACCCATATCAAATGACTTTCTTCGCAAGGGTCTGCCCCCCAGCGTGGTCTCTGCATTCGCCTTCATGTACCTTCTTTAGGATTTGTCGCGCTTCATCATTGGTGATACACCTAAGAAGGGGTGTTGAGAATCCCCTCCGATAGAGTATTCCATCCTGTATCATGAATAGTGGCGCCTTTCAAAGGAGCTTCTTCCATTGATTTTGGTCAGCTGGAAGGGTTCCTGCGAGTAGATAGTTCTTTATCCCTGTCATCCACACATCCGGTTCGACGGTGGTTTCGAGAATCTAATCTACGTCCGTTTTATATATGCTTGGGTTGGCCAAAGTTTCAACTGGGACTAGTCCCAATGACTGGGCTTCTTCTGAACTTGCCATTTTAGCCAAATAATCTGCCTTAGTGTTTCGCTTTCGTGGGGTGTGAGTGATGGTGTAGTGCTCGACGTCATTTAGCAGTTCCTATACTTTGGACAGGTACGGTGCAAGATTCTCACCACGTGCTTGATACTCCCCTTTTACTTGATCGATGACCAGTTGTAGGTCGCTGTATATGTGAATAACTTTTATTTTGAGCTCCTTCACAACCTTCAGTCCAGCGATCAGTGCTTCATATTCTACTTCATTCTTTATAATGGGGAATTCCAAGCACAATCTGTAGATAATAGCTCGCCCCTCGGGGGTTTCAAGCACTACTCCTTCTCCCGAATAGAAGTTGTTGGATGCACCATCGACGAAGAGCTTCCATTGCATGTCTGTTTTTGATTGAAGTTCCTCCTCGTCATCTTGCATAGAAAATTGGGCGATGAAGTCGCCCTACGCTTGCCTATTGATGGCTTTCCCTGGGTGATATGTGATGTCATATTGACTCAACTCTATGTTCCACTTGAGTATTCATTCAGAAGTTTTTGGTTGGTATAACCCTTGCTTCAGGGGCTGGTCAGTCAACTCTTTAATTGGATGAGCCTAAAAGTATGGTCGTAGCTTCCAGGATGCGATCAAGAGGCAATATGCTAGCTTTTCTAGTTTTGGGTAATTCTTCTCAGCTCTGGTGAATCATTTACTAATGTAATACACGGGTTGCTGGATTCTCGCTTCTTTCCGCACGAGAGCGGCGCTCAACACATGTGGGAGACAGCCAAATAAATGAAAAGGTCTTCTACGTCTATCGGATTTGATAAGATTGGGGAACCTTTCATGTGTCGTAGCAATTCTTTGAAAGCTATTTGACAAGCCTCACTCCGTTCGAAGTTTTTCTTTCCCTTCTTCGATGCATCGAGGAATGATATGCACTTATCTGTAGCTTTTGAGATAAATCGGCTCAGTGCTATAACTTTTCCATTCAAGCTTCGAAGTTCCTTTTTATTTCTGAGGGCTTGGACTTCTCATAGTGCCGTTATTTTCTCTAGATTTTCTTCGATGCCTCGGGCACTTACTATGAACCCCAAGAATTTCCTAAAGCAACTCCGAAATGACATTTCAGCAATATTTTCTATATGGTTAGTAGCTAACCAAGATTTGACCAACATGTTATCCACATAGACTTCCATAGTCTTTATGATCTAACATTTGAACATAGTATTTAGAAGCCTTTGGTATGTAACCCTAGCATTCTTTAACCCGAAAGGCATTACTCTATAGTAGTATAGTTCCAAAGCGGTGATGAAGCTGGTGTTTTCTTGATCTGGCTCGTGCAACAGGATTTAGTTATAGGCATCGATAAATAACAACAATTCATTCCTCGTCGTTCCATCCGCAAGTAGATCGATTCTGTGGAGTGGAAAGCTATCTTTCGGATAAGCCTATTTAGATCCAAGAAGTCAGTACAAGTTCGCTTATTTCCATTAGATTTCTTGACTAAGATTGGGTTCAATACCCATTCAGGGTAAGTAGCATCCCAAATGAAGTCGTTAGCTATCAACTTATCAACCTCCTCTCTTAATGCCTTGGACCATTCAGGGCCCAACTGTGCCTTTTTTGCTTTGTCGGTGTGAATTTGGCGTCAACATTGAGCGTGTGGTGGGCAATTGTGGGTGATACCCGACACATATCAAGCATGTCCAAGAAAATACATCCAAACTGGTGCGAAAGAATTTAGTTAGTTCTGAACTCATCTTGTTTCCAAGTTGCAACCCAATTTTCAGGACCCACGTTGGGTCATCCATATAGACTGGGACAGACACCATCAATTCTACTAGTGCTGTCTGATCCTCTCTTGGGCTCTTCTTTCTAGGGTCCAAACCCTTATCGAATCGGTTGTGGTCCCCAAGCCAGGGGCGGCTCTGTAGTTGCTATTCGAGGAGTTCAGAGATGTGGAGGGTTTTCCCCACATCCTTTCCTCTTTTTTTCTTCTTGACTCACACAATTCCATGATGTAGCATTCCAAGCGACACTTTGTTCTCCTTTCACAATTCTGACTCTGTGCTCTATAGGGAACTTCATTGTAAGGCACCATTGGGCCAGTGCTACTCCGAAGTCGGCTAATGCGGGCTATCCCAAGAAGGCATTGTTTGCTGACATTTTCATCTACAATCATAAAATTCTGAATGAGGGTGACCCTTCTCTCACCCTCTCCATGCTCCACAGGTAGGTCAATTGTTCCCACTGGTTATTTGGGTTCGCTAGTAAACCCCTGAATCTTTGTTTGGCATGCAGATATACTTTTCATGCCAAGCATGCAGATATACTTTTCATGCCAATCTTCATTTGATCGAAAGTACATTTGAAGAGTATGTTAACGGAGCTGCCATTGTCACCAACACCTGTTGGACTACAACTGGTCCAATTCCTACTATCACCACCATCTGATCGAGAGTTGGAGCTTCGATCCCTCAGTGTCCCGATTTTGAAACACAATATCATCATTCAAGACCCTTTGCATCTTAGATAGAGTTTGGTCTTCCATAGCTAAACATGGTTCTTTCAGAGCATGCTTCAACGAACTTGCATATCGCTCCATTTCTCTCCAAATTCTTCGTGCGGGATGTGGTCCTCTGGGTATTGTTCCAATAATAAGCCTTTGGTCAGTTCATTTTGACCCTTCCTCGCTTGTTCTAGCTTGATTCCTTCATTCTCTTAGTTACTAAGGAGTTACAGATTGATCAGGGTTTTGTCATTGTCTTACGCAGTGCTGGAGTTTGTTATTCTAGATCAGTTCCTCAATGAGATTCTTTAGGTGGTGGCATTCATTCGTATTATGGTCACGAGTCTTGTGGAAGCGGCAAAATTTCCTTGAGCGCTTCTGCTACTCAATCACCTCCTTTCTGGGTGACTTTTTGCATTCCTTGTTCTCTAGGATTACGAGAAAAATGTTTTCCAGTGTGTCGCTTAGGGGAGTGTAGCCTTCAGGCCTAGACCCTTCGAGCTTTTTATTGCTGCCATTACCATTCTTCTTATTGGAATTTTAACCTTTTCTCTTCAAATTTCCATCTTTCACAGTGGTTCCTTCAGCAGTCTGTGAAGTGTACGCATTTTGATTTATTGCTACATCGCTTTGCCCGATCGTTGGTTGCATATTAGTAGACTTCCTTTCCAATTCTTATGCCTCCTCCAACCTTAGGTACTCACTTGCTTTACGATTGAAATCTTTCCGGGTGGTTGGTTACTTTGTCTTAATCTACTTTTCAAATTTAGTTTCCGGGTGAATGGCATGGACTAATGCCATAAAAACCATGTCTTCATTGGGGTTGCTTACTTCCATCACCATGGTGTTAAACTTGTTCATGAAAGATTTCGGTGATTCATTATGCCCTTGGAACAATCCGGATAGGGACATGACGTCTTTTGGCTGCACAGTATGGAGTCTAAACTGATCAAGGAACCTTATTGCCAGTTGGAAAAAGTAGAGGTAGATCTTAGTGGAAGCCTAGTGAACCATATTGATGCAACCCCTTTGAGAAAGATAGGAAAACATCTGCATCGAATAGCTTCAGAGGCATTTTCTTTGTCCATGTACCAACTATATTTGTACAAGTGAGGTTTTGGGTCCTTTGTACTATCATAGGATGGAATAGTTGGCATTGTGAATTTTTATGGATATCTCTCGTTTAATATTTCATCGGTAAAGGGAGTCTGACTTGGCATTGATCCCCACTCATCATCTCTTCTGTCTTTACTCTCCTCCATTAATCGTTTGACCATGTCCGCTATATATATGCTGCTAATGTCCGATAGTGCTGAGGATGGCGATCAGTCACTGCGCCAAGTGTTTGACTTTGCAAATGGTCTTGGTGAGTAGGATGTGGCTTGGGCTCTCCTGTCTTTGTGAGAGCCACTCTTGCAGGGTCCCGTTGGCTTGCAGTTGGTCTAACTGGAGCACTTTAGGTATTCCTTGCATTATCAAATACATTGGAATTTTGTTCCATTTTGTTGTCTTGCTCTCCGTCCTCCGAGTCGAAGAGATCCATAACTATGCCTTCTACGATGGTCTTTGCCCCTTGGGTCAAATTCAGAATAGATTGCCTTGTGGTGAATGGAGTACTTGCATTTCCATCCACGTTAAGTCCTATCATCACCCTTTTTTGACCATTTTTCGTTTCTTCTATGTAGATCAGAGCCGGAGGAATTCTCTTGTTGCATAACAGTCGCGGGTTCAGGCATAATCCTTGGAGTGGGATTTGACTGTAGGGTTATGAGAGCGTTAAGTTTATCCATTAGAGCCTTTTTGCTACTTTTCTTTTTTTGGTTGATCTCATCAACCATTTTATTTTACTTATCCCTGGTAATAACTTCATGCTAACTGGAGGAGGCTGGTGCCTGATTCCCTAAGTTAGCGCCATTTACATCAGTTTATTGGGGATTAACATCTTCTCCAGCTACTACTGCCCCTATGGATCTTCCAGAGGTAATTTTTCTTCTTCTAGGGGCCAATTGTTCCAAACAGTGGATTCTTCAAGCAAAGATTAAGGATCTAACTTCTAGACCTATGGGATCCAAAGTAAATAGCTAGATCTGGATCCTCAGTTGGAATTCTCAATGAAAGCACCAAAATGTTAACCAAAAAATGGGTCAACACCTTGGTTTAAAAGCACCAGCCCTGTTCTGACAGAGCAATATCATAGATCACAGATATAAGAAAAGAATGGTAATTGCAGAGAATTTTTATAATGGTTCGGCTGTTAAAAAAGCCTATATCCACTTTATAGTTTTATTATAGGCTGATTACTGTTACAAGATGTGTTTGATTACGATACTTTGATTATCTCTAAGTAGATTTAATCCCCAGAGTTGGAATCAACTGGAGAATCACAGTGAATCCCTTTGGAGATCGATGTGAGGGGGGTAGAGAGTGAAAAATGTTTCCAGCAAAGCTTCTGCAACTAGTCTGGTGAAGAAGATCATATTTATGTTGCAGGTAGGATGATATTTATAAAGTTCGGAGGACATCTGGGCCAGGCCACTTCATCAACTTCTCCCCAGATGGAGGCTTTAGCTCGTGATCGAGCCAAAATCATGGGTTTCTAGCGACCTATGGTCTATGGGTCTCTAGCGACCCATAGTTTTGGCTCTATCATGAGATAAGGGCTTGGCTCCTTAGCTATTGCATTGCTTTGTTGGCTTATTGATGATTCGTAGAGAAGCATAGTTCACTAGCGATCCATGGTGTATGGGTCGCTAGCGACCCATACACTTAGCATATTTTTTAACATACTTCTTCCGTCCTTCTCTTCTTCTATTTAACAGAGCGACCTTCCACTTTGCATGGGTCCCTAGCAATACATAGGGCATAGGTCGCTGGTGATCCAAACACTTAGATTTTTTTTGGAGTTTGGGATGTTTCCATGGTCTTGTATAGTCATTGCTTGCATAGTCTTGTTGCATGTTGTTCCATTTTGATGGTAGTTTACTAGCTGTTTGCATTCAACTACTGTTTGGGATGAAAGAATTCTAGTCTTTTGGTTTAGTCGATCTTAGTTATTGTCTCAGTAATATAGCTTGGCTCTTGTTAACTCCTTGTCTTTGCTTCTCTGGATAAGTTTTGAACCATCCCGATGTCACGAGTTTGCTCTGTTTCTTTTTGGATCCTACCGAGTTAAAAACCCGGATAACATGTATTGATTGGTTATGTGTATAAAAACATTTTTTTATAATAGATTTGATACACCCAACCAAAATTATTTTATTTCATTTATTATTATTTTATAAATTTATTTGTATATATATTAATATTTTAGTTAATTTATTTAAATGACAAATACTACACTATATAAATATATCATATAAAAATTCAACTAAGATTTTTGAAATGCATAATTATATTAATTATAATTTTTTGCAACTGTAAATATTTAATAATTTTAGTATTATTTAATCATTATATGAATTAATAATTTATACAAAATAAATTATGTTTCGAAAATTAAAACTTAAATTTTTTGAAGTTAATTTATCATATAGAAGCTTTCGGTCAAAAAATAACATTTTTCTTACCATTTTTATTTTTAAAAAATCATTTTTTAATTAGATTGAAAGTAATTAATTAATAAAAAAATAGTATTTTCACTTAGAAAAAATCTCAGATTTTTCCTAAGCTATAAAATCCGATTCCATATTTTTTGGAAATTTAAAATTCAAAATATGTAATATATATTTTCTATCATTTATTTATTGTTGTTTAACTAATTAATTCATAATATTTATAATGTAATAAAATTATAAATAAAATTGTACCTACCGTGTATTCGATCTAGAACATCAAAAAAGGAGATTTTGTAATTTTGTAATTTATATACATAGTGTGTTGCTAAGGGCACCTCATTTTACTCTTCCTATTGCCATCGCAAAAAGTACCATAAAATTTTACATTACACTCTTCATAATGCTAGACTTTATATGGAGCTGCCAAAGACATCATTTTTGACTCTTTTTTTCCATAGCAAATTACCGTCGATAAACACCATTTTCCACGGCGATCAAATGTCGAACCTTGTTCGATGGTTGATCACCGCGGGAAATTGTATTGTATTCACCATGCAAAAGACTTTATATGGTGGTTAATCCCCGTGTGAAATGACTTTGGTATTAAAATGCACACAAATTTTTTTGCATCTACTTTTTTTGGTATTAAGAAGAGGAAAACCATGTTCCCTTTGCAACACACTATATATATAAATCATTCTAAATCATATTTATATTTAAATATTATATGTATATATATTTATACATATAATTATGTTACTTTAGTGCATCATATATTTATACATATATATATGTCTTAATGTATAAACAATAAAAATAAAATAATAATTTGGAACTTATATTTTGTGTATATATATGTATGTTTAGTTATATATTATTTAACACTATAATATTTACATATAAATATATCACTAATATTTTCTAATAATATGCTTATACACATACACTCTTCGTTTTATATATAATAAGCATAAATATATACACATATTTGGACAACATACAATACATATAGGATGAGCTAACATGTCTGTTGCGATGTAAATCAAAACATCTATATACGGGTATTTTATACCATTCATGGAATATCATGTTACACATGCATACGCACACACACATATGTATATGATACATATGTGTATTTATATATTGATCGAAAATAAATTAAATAAATTTCTATCAATAATTTATAAATTAACTGAAATATATGACTTTATTTAAATTAAATTTAAAAAAGTTCTACATAAATTAGGCTTCATAGACCCAATAAAGATCCAGTAGGGTTAAAAGATTTGAAATCTACCCATATCTTCCACTGCAGGCTGGTCAAGTTTTAACAGCACATGCATGTATACACACATGTATATGATACACAGTTTATAATATATAAATTTAATATCAATATTAAACCTTATTTACAAATAAGGTAAAATAATGATTTTATTTTAAATTAATTTTGATCAGATCTAAAATATATTTAAACTTCATAGGCACAACAAAATCTAAAATGACAATTTTTTTTGAAATTTACCTATTTAGCTAGCTGCGTATTGGCCTAGATCCAACACAACATTTATTATTAACCGCATCTCTATTTATAGTATTTTGACTTTGGGTTAACTATAATTGATGGTAGTACTAACCTCACTTGAGAAGACAAATTCTCTACTAAATAGTGTTTCGCTTTCAATGCTTCAACTCAGACCCAACTATAGTTGTTTGATATTCTCAATGCCATGATTTAACTATAATCAAAGTGAAGTGCCGACATTAAAGTTCAACAGTATCCTCAAGTCAAGATAATGGTGTAACATCGTCATTCTAAGATTTTCCATTTGACCTAGTTGTTATTAATCAACAGGAAACTCTTGGACGAGTCATTCCATAGTTATCTAATACTACTATTACATAACCCCTTATGCCTCCAATAGCTAAGGGTGATACATTGTCAAGTATTTGGAGTGCATTACACACTCCTGTATCAATGGATGTATCATACCATTTCTCGAGAATCTTGACTAGAATATTTAAGAAAATATTATTATTCTATATTGTGATAATTTTCTAATGGTTACAGCTATTTGTAATTTTTATCATTTAAGTATTTTCTAAGTAATATACTTTAAAACTATTACTTAATTAATTATATCATAATATAACAAAGTATATAATAGGAATTAAACACATTTATTATGAACAGAATTGGTTATAGAGTTAAATATTTGTAACGAATTACATAATTGCCCATAGGCAATACCCCTAACTCTCTCGGTCTCTTGCTTTTACATGGGGTCAATTATGGATTCTTATTCCAACCAATCAAGCTAGCTCCTTAGTGCATGGACATGCTATATCGTCTTAACTATCTACTTTGTTAATCAACAACACTCAATTGCTAATAAGCTAACTTTATCAGTGAAACTTTTCAGAGTATGTGTCTTAGCTATTTATAAGCTTTAAGTACTTTCACGATCAATATCGCAACGTTATTATCACAAACAATTTTATGAGATTCTAAACATTTGAAATCACCCGTAACTCAGTTATGATTGTGTGCATTATATATATAGCTTTTGCTGCTGCGCTATTCAAGGCACTGTATTAGCATCTGGTTGAACTAGCCACAACCTCTTGTTTGGAATATTTTCAACTAAAATCTCCTTAACTAAGGTTGAATATGAATTTAGGATTAACATACTGCATTTTATGTCGCTTATGAAGTTTGAGTCCTAATACTTCATAAGGAGTAATAAAACTAGCCTAGTCTGTAGCAGGTAAAATGGGTAGATTTCAGGGAAAAAATATCCATGTTTAGATTATAGTAGACCTTGAAGTCTGGCTGGCTATATTAGACCTAATCTAGTTAATTTAAATAAAATTCAGTTTTATTTAATTTTTTGATTTAATTAGTTAACATGATTTGATTAAAATTAACTTGTATATGATTTGTAAGTATATCATTTATACTAATATGTGTATAACATGCATGTGCAACATAATAATCTATACATAGTTATTGTGTACATATATTGATATTGAGATTTGCATTTACAATGTGTACATTCATCATTTATACATATACATACATATATACATATATTTCGAAATATACAATAAAATTAACTTTTAAAATATTCGATTAGATTTTGACTAAGTCAATAAAATTTATATTTATATTTTATATTTATATTTTATTATCTAAAAAAATCTATTTTGATTAGGTAAAAGATTTTAAATTTCAAATTTAGATATACAAAATCATTTAAACACTACCGCATTCTAGATTTTTTTTGACGGGCTTTTGGTGTCGTTGAAATTTATAGTGACGCGAAAAGGTACGATAGAAAAATGATCGTTATAAATAGTTTGGTATCGCTAAGGCGTTACAAAATTTGCTTGGCAAAGGCGTCGCTGAATTTTAGTAATGCTATTGTGACATCAATTTTCAGATACAGAACACGCATTGCAATGACGTCGCTAATTTTCGGCGACGCCATTGCGATGTCAATTTTCTCATACAAATATGCATTGCTATAGCATAGATAATTTTTAACGATGCCATTATGACGCCTAATTTCTATACATATATGAAAATAAATTAATTAATTTACCCTCTTCTGTGTTTATGATCAAAAAACTGTTCCTATATTTTCATAAACATAACTTCTTTGTTTGTTCTCTATGAGAACAAGGGCAGAGTTTGTACGTATCACATGAGGAAAATTTTCCAAACGACATCAGTACTCAATGTCAAAAACAAAATCAAAAGGCAAGTATGAAACTTTCCCAAGGTCTAAAACAATTCTAAAACTTTTCACAAAATCATATAACATACAGCTATTATTATCTCTTCATACTACATAAAATAAATGTTTACCATATATGTCATACAACACTGTGAGGAAATCCATCTCCAGATGTTAAGGATGGAGCAGACTTAAGGGCTGCTAACCTTGACTTGAAAGTTATGTTCAATGTGATGATAGCAAACATACAGACGAATGCCCAAGTGGTCACTCCAAATGTTGTTGTTGATGGTGGTGCTCAGGTGTAGGTGCCAAGGGATGACTTTGCCAAGCTATGCAAGGATTACTCTACCTTAGGAGGTAAACCTTTCCTTGGAACATTGTCAGCCATTAAAGTGCGAGATTGGTTAGACAGCTCCGAACGTATCTTTGGTGACATGGAAGTAGATGCTGCCATAAAAAGAAAGTTGGCATCTAGACAGCTTTAAGGGCGGACCATGAACTAGTGGAATGCCATTACAATTGCTACCCTTAAGGACTAGTTCACTGGGACCTGTTCAGGGCTTGGTTTGAGAAGAAGGTTGTTCCAACTGCTCAGAAGTAGGTTCTATTCAAGTGATTAAATAATTTAAAGCAGGGAGATATGTTTGTCTTCGAATATATATATTGCTGAACTCGATGCTACATCGAAATATGGATGTCCTCCATTGACACCCTTCTGTGAAAAAATGAGAAGTTTTCGATTGGTTTGGATAACTATTTGGAGGAGAAATTGGTGAGTAATATCCATGAGCCATTCGGGAGACTTGTCGATAAAGCTTTTCGCCAGGGGAATTTATACCCCAAGCCCAAATCATTTACTGTCGTTAAGGAAGAGCCAAAATAGCAACAATGCAGTGGAGGTAAGAAGAAGTGGAATGGAAAGAGGAAGTAGTCTTAGTGAAAGAATGTTTAGAAGAAGGCTAAATGGGAACCCGTCTATTTTGGTTGTGCAGACAAGGGTCACTTAACCAGAGACCGCAAAGCTGAAGGGAAGAAGAAGTTTTACAACCGTGAAAAGTTTGGGCATATGTAGAAAAGTCGTCTAGAACCAGCAAGCAGATGTAGTTTTTGAAGGCATATGCTTTGGATGTTATCCCATCTTCGTCAAGTACACCCTTAACGAAAGATAAGGGGAAGAGTGTTGATATTCAAGGCATGCTTTTCATTTATGATGTTCCTTGCATGTTTTATTCGATAACAAAGCATCACATTCCTTCATATCTAGTGATCTAGTTGATAGATTGGGATTGAGATCCAAAATAGTCGTTCGACCTTTAATTGTGATGAATCTTGTTGGAGGCTCCAATACTATGCATGGTTTGTCATAGTTTTCTCTTATCGGGTCATGGATGCTCCTTTGTTTGTGATTTCTTTGTTTTGAATTTTATTGGGTTCGGGATAATCTTAGGAATGGATTGAGTAAGGAAGTATGCGTAGTAGTGGATATCGAGAAGCTATTGGTGAGGATTGGGGCTATGGAGGGGCGGAAGGCAGTAATTAGTTTCTTGTCGGAGGATGAGGTTATGGTTAGCTTTCTATATTCGCTCGAGATTCCACGGGATGGGTTGTCATCTATGCTTATCGTTAGAGAATATCCGGACGAGTTTGAAGAGGTAATTAAGCTACCAACGCATAGAGAGATTGAGTTTTGTATAGACTTGACAAAGGATGCCAGATCGATAGTTATGTCTTTATGGCATATGGCACTTAGAGATTAATAGGAGTTGGAGGTCCAAGTAAACGAGCTATTGAAAGAGGGTTCAATTGCAGAAGTATATCTGAGTAGGGTGCATTTGTAGTATTCCCCAATAAGGCGAATGGCTTTAAGGTTTTGCGTAGATTACCATGAGCTGAATAAGGTAATAAAGAAGAACAAGTATTCACTCCCATATATTGATGGCTTGTTCGATCAGCTCCATGGTGCGAAGATGTTCTCCAAATTGGATTTGGCGATGTGATTTCATCAGTTGAGAGTAGCAAAGTAGAGTGTGTCAATCATCGCGTTTCATATGCTGTCTGGTTCTATGAGCGGTTGTTTATACCGCATTGGGTATCCAATGCTCCAACTTGATCTTATGAACTACATCTTCAGAGATCAGCTAAACAAGTTTGTACCTGTGTTTGTGGATGATATTCTAATCCATTCTTGAACAGAGGAGGAACATGAGATGCACTTGGGGATTTTGCCTGAAGTGATGAGGAAGCATAAGCTGAATGCAAAGTTTTCGTAATGTCACTTCTGGAGAAGCGAAATGAGATTATTGGGTCATGCCATCTCAAAGTAGGGCATCTAGTAGATCCTACCAAAGTGCCAGTGGTTTGAGATTGGAGCCAACCCAAGAATACCACTGATGTGAGGAGTTTCCTAGGATTAGCGGGATATTATAGATTTTTATCAATGACTTCTCGAAGGTAGTGGCACCATTGACCAGTTTGATGAAGAAGAATCAGACTTTTATTTAGGACGTGAAGTATGAGCAAGCATTTGCGAGTCTGATGGAGAAGTTGACGAGTGCACCAATATTGACCCTTCTGAGCAAGAATGAGGAGCTAACATTATACATAAATGCTCGTGGTAATGGATTAGGAGTGGTATTGATGCAGAAGGGAAAGGTCATCGCCTATGCTAGTCAACAGTGAAGTCGCATAAGAGGAAGTATCTAATTTATGATTTGGAGTTGGCAATGATAGTGTTTGCTTTGAAGATTTGGAGGCAATGTTTATTATGAGAAAATTTCGAGCTATTCACGGACCACAAATCCTTGAAGTACATTTTCTCCCAGAAGGATTCTCAGCCTTTGCCAGCAGTGATATTTAGAATTCTTCTCCTCCTACGAATTTGACATTTCCTATATGCCTAGTAAGGTAAATGCGATCGCCAATGCATTGAGTAGAAAACATGCCAGTCTGGGAGCGATGTTCATAGAGTGGAAGCAGTTGGAGTATATTGTTGGCTATGACTTCTGAACTCATTGCAGGTTGGAGACAGAGATGTTGGCAAGTTTGATGATTAAACCTACTTTTTTTGAGCGGATCAGTAATAGTCTGAGGCAAGATGCTACCAGCAAAGATCATAGTAAAAATAGAAGGAGGAGAAGCGTCTGAAGATATGAAGCAATACAAACTCGACTAAGAAGGTTGGCTCCATAAAGATGGAAATTTTTTGTCCATAATATTGATGGACTGCATTACAAGGTTCTATGAGTGTGACACCATTCTAGGTTGACCACATGTCCTAGGGGTAATAAGATGTACTGTGATATAAAGCAGGCTTATTATTGGGATGGAATGAAGATGGATGTCGAGACATTCATCTCAAAGTGTATGAATTGCTAATTGGTGAAGGCAGAGCATAGAAAATCAAGTGGATTTCTGCAACTGCTTGAAGTTCCTAAGTGGAAATAGGAGAAAATATCGATGGAGTTCATCGATTTATTGTCGAGGACTAGAGGAGGGTATGATAGAATTTGAATTGAAGTTGATAGGTTGAGGAGAATTGCTAGATTTATACCCATCAAGTCTAGAATGGGATCCAAATTGGCCGAGTCATATGTGAAGTGGGTAATACAATTTAATGCTGTCCCCAAGAGCATTATGAGCGACCAAGACCCATTGTTCTTTAGTGGATTTTGGAAGAACTTATAAGAAGCGTTGGGGACCGAGCTGCATCTTAGTACAGCTTATCACCCACAAATGGAAGGATAAACCGAAATACTGAATCATATATTAGAGGATCTCTTGCGGGCTTTTATACTCGATTTCGAAGGCTTGTGGGATAATCGCTTGCATTTGGTGGAATTCGAATATACCAATATCCATCAGTCTAATTTCGGTATGGCACCATATGAAGCATTGTGCGACCGACCGTGTAACGCCCCTTTGTGTCGATGGGAAGCAGGCAAGAAAGATACTTGGGCCAGATATGATTAGAGAAACCTTAGAAGATTAAGATCATTCGATAACGAATAAAAGCTACTTAAGATGGGAAGAAGGGCTATGTTGATAGGAGACGTAGAGAATTGAAGTTTTCCATCGATGATTTGGTGTTTGTGAAGATTTCTCCTTTGAAGAATGTAATTCGATTTGGTAGTAAGGGGAATGCCCAGGTTCATAGGTCCTTTTTCGATAGTAGGTGGATTAGGACCCTAGCATACAAGGTCGACTTACCTCAGAAGTTGGCGGGTGTGCACAACATCTCTTATGTTTCTCATCTGTAGAAGTTTGTGCATGACTCAAGCATAACGGTTGTACCGGATAAACTTGATGATATCGAGATCAAACTAGAAGCTTCGAGACTTCGTAGGCTGGTTCGTATTATTGGATATGATACGAAACAACTTAGGAGGAAGATGGTGGAGTTACTAAAGATTCAATGGGGCGAAAGTGAAGGCAATTACATGTGACAAACCAAAGAGAGTATGAGGACCACATATCTAGAGCTCTTAGTATGGTTAGGCCTACTGTTTATCGTATTCGCTTTCACCTTTGATATTATATAGGGTAGTTTAGTATCTCGCATGCTAGGATAGACTTACCTAAGCTGTTGGGGCATGGTTGCTTGTTTGATATGTATAATGTTACGTATGATTTTTAGTTGCATGCGAGATAACTCTGTTTGACTATTCCTTGATTTATTTAGGGATTTCGAGAGCGAAATTCCTAAAGGGGAGAGTGTAATGACTCGTGTTTTACATATTTGAGGATCATCAATATTTTATTTTATATGAGGTTGTATGATTCTAAGAATTTAGGAAGTGACTCTTAAGTACACTTTCTACATCTCTGATTTTTTTCAAATTTCTATATTACCATTTTGAACTTGAAAATCTTGTTTAGAATATAACTTTTGATATTAGTCATACGATCACAAACCACTTACATTGCATTAGGATGATGGTTCCTCATTCCGTAGAGTGATCAAAATGGAAAAATAGACTTACCGTTTGAAATTTATAACCGTTTTAAGTTTTGGCTACTACTGGCCTGCATTAGTCAGTAATTAAGATAGTCTGTTCTTAGGCCCACTAACCCACCTCGAAAACTATGCTTAGAGGAGGCTGTAGGAACCGATATAAGTCATTTCCATCTTCTCCAAAATAGCTCTAAACCTCCATTAGCTTTAATTTCATCAAAATCCTATCTTTTCCTTAATAATCTTAGCCTAAATCATTGTTGGAGGGGTAATTAACATGGAAGGGCATGAGATTATCATTTTGGCTAACTTGCATTTATCTCCTTTGCTGTCCACTTTAGATTTAAGGAGAGAAATTGATATTTTAGGTATTTGGTGAGCGGTTCTTGACCTCTCACTCTTCTATGCATATTTATATAGTAAAAAATGATGCTTTTAACATGATTTTGATCCTAAACTGTTTCTAACTTTAATCACACTTTTATACATGTTTATGGTCGAAACTTAATTGGTTTTAAAGTGGTTTTTAAATGGTTTTGCAACTCCTTCTGTTCATATCCATATGCTAGAGTAAAATTTGGATTTAGATTAGAATTTGTTTGATTATCATGTTCTTGTGTATTACATGTATGAATGGATGTATATGTATGATATTCCATGTTTGTATATTGTGCATTGATGTGGTTTGCTAGTGCTTTTTAAAGGAGTGGTCGAGTTGGAAAATCTGAGCCAAAGATGGTTGGAACTGGATGAAACTTAGAGGAGGGACTCTCGAGTATAGGATGAGCTCAAGATTCAACTTGCACCAAAATTGGAGTTAAGTGGAGTAGTTGGTGCTGAAAGCTTTTATTTGATGAAAGTCATCTTAGTTGGAGGTGATGCTTTAGGTCAACGCTAGGGGTAAGGAGTGAAGGACAAGTGCAGGAATTTGACTAGGTATTGCACTCGGTACCAAGAGCTTTAGTGGGCATCGAAACAAGAGCTTTTGGAGTTAGCACCAAGAGCTTTTAAGTTGACGCCAAGAACTACTAAAAGGAGCTATCAAGGTCCAAACACTTAGAAGATGGAGCACTGTGGAAGAGGAGAACTTAGCCAACTTTGGCCAAGTCTACCTATCGATACTGAGACCTTTGTGTCGGTACTCTCGGTACCGAGAGGTTTGTTTTGTTGGAAATGGGGTGGATCTTCCAAAAGGGGGAGTAGGGCCCTGCAGGTCATCCTGTAAGTTTTAGTTGGTTCGCTTGGGGTTTGATGGCGGTATGGTAGCACGATGATAACTTCGGGACTTCGGTGATGGAAACTCAATGTTGAATGGAGCAGGTTCCGATGATGCCAGCTTGATATTGAAGGGAGTCGTGAAATGGTTATCTACAAAGGGCTGGTTCTATAAAGGGTGATCCATGGATAGAACATGAGATTGGTTCTATCATGGAATGGAGGAATGTGAAATGATTCCATGAGAATAATGGAAACTAGATAGAGGAAGGAAAGGGCTTGGATACATGTGCCAGTGGGCCGTTGATTCTTGGAGTGTTTTCCGATGTATTTGAAAGCAGGGTTATTCTAAGTGCACTCATAGGAACTTGGAAAGGCTACCCCGGATCATTCGAAAGGATCTGTATACTTTAGATCTAGGGAATAGGTCCAATATTAGCTTCAGGCTAGAGACAAGTACACTGAAAACTAGGATTTCCATTAGCCTTGGGTATGGGAAAGGCCATACGAGTTATCACATACCTAAAGCATACTGAGTGCTAGTGAGAATTATTTGATGGATGCTGTTTTGCTTTGATTTTTTTTATTTCGTAGTCTATTACTCTAGATATGTCACTAGAGATAGGTATTGGGGATATGGATACCTAGACACCCATTATCATACTTAGTTCATAGTATATCTTTATGATATTCGTAGAATAGCATATTATGTTTGTTATGTGCTAACTCTTTGGTTGCAGGGACAGATCAGATATGCTTCGTATACCTTTTTTCCTTACTACATCGACTTGAAGAGCATTTTGAGATTCATTTACCACTCACGTCAGGCTGTTCCTTACTACGACGTCGCTAATTTTAAATGACGCTGTTGCAATGCCATTTTTATGATACTAAACATTCTTCACAGTGGAAACACTAATTTTTTGTGACGCCATTATGACGCCTATTTTCTATACAGAAATGAAAATAAATTAATTAGTTTGCCCTCTTCTTTGTTTATCATCAAAACATAATACCTACATTTTCACAAACATGCCTTCTTTGTGTTTTCTCTATGAGAACAAGGCAGAGTTTGCATGTATCAAACACGGAAATTTTTTCAAATAACATCATAACTCAATGTCAAAAGCAAAATCAAATGACAGATATGAAACTTTACACAGACTCTAAAACAATTCTGAAATTTTGCACAAAATCATATGTCATGCAGCTATTGTTATCTCTTTATGCAACACAGAACCTATGTTTACCATAAATACCATTGAGCACAAAATCGTATATCATCAGTAAGAGCCATGCCCAAATACTTAACTGAATACCTGCATACACGCCCGACCCTAAATCCCTCTTCATCATCCTCTCACCAAATAGCTCCATCTCCTCCTATTACAGCGTCGTCATCCAGCACTAATATTGTATGTATAAGTAGTATAGTAAGGAGCCTCGTGTGTTATATTAGGATGGTTCCTCCAATATTCCTCCTTAATGATGTTATCATTATATGGATAGTCATGTACCATTTGAACTTCCTCCACCATGTTTTGTTCTAATGTGTTTATAGGGCCTATGCTTTTGGCTCTGTTATGGCTTCTGTTGGTTTTGCCGCTTCTATTTGTGGCTCTAAATCACTTTGTTCAATGTGTGATGAGATTATAACCATATTTCTCGTCTTCTTGATTTCTTTCTTCAGTGCTTCTCGATTAGCTCGTCCCGTTATTGTGATATTGTGTTGTCGAATATCAATGTTTACACTGTGCACCCCTGCAATAAGATTAGGGAAATCTAATTAGTACAAGTTCTAATTTTGTTCCTTAAGAATGTTTTGCATATTGGATCATTAACTTGCATTCTTCCTGTCACCCTTTTTATCCTTTGATTACAACCATTGCAATACATTGGAACAAACAACTCCATTAAGTATGGTTTATGTGTATATAGGACGATGTTTCAATATGGAGAATCAACTACAGAGTTGATGCTATAGAGTTAATGCTTTACTGCCTCAATCCATAGTAGTAACCATAAAAAATAAAAAATAAATACATTAAAGTAATGAAAAATCAGATCAAATGGGTTCCTATAGAGAATTCATTTTATGAAGTGAAGTACCTTGAAAAGATGAAGTCTTGAGCAATCTTTCAAAGAATATTCTATCTAATATGCTATTAAATAATGAGGATAGATGTTCTAATAGATCTATCTCCATTGCGAGATTAAGATCACCGAGATGTCAACAATGACGGAAACTTATGGAAGGGAAGAGACAAGGTCGGTGCAACGACCTAGAATTTTATCACTTTGATTTTTAAAATATTTAATTAGTTTTAAATATTCGATTTGGGGATTTTAAAATATAATAAAATCTATGTTTCAAATAATTGCTTGATTTTTGATGACATATTTTAAATTTAGTTTAATTTATAAGATTTTTCCATAACTTTAGTTACGAAAATATTTAAATTTGTCAAACGCATTTTTTGTCAAACATTGACATTTTGAAATTTAACAGAGCTTAAACCAGTGAGTTTTATTATTGCTTTTTGATTGCACCACATTTCTTTGTGAAATCATATTTTTTTTCCTATCATTGCGGCTCACACGCGGATGCGATATTGTGTGGCGGGGTACCGCAATTTTTTCTATTTAAACTAATAAACAAACATAGTGTTAAACCTTTGTTCCCTTACCCTATCTGCTTTGTTCGCCTACTCTTGTCTGCCCTTGTCCTTGTTTCCCCTTGTCTCCTTGTCCCTCTTGATTCTTGACATTAAATTGGATTCGGTCTTGGGTTGTCTAGATTTAAAGTAGGCTTTGACTCTTAATATATACCTTATACAAGCAGGCATCTTGATCTTCTTCGTTTACTTCTTTGTAATCACCATGAAGCAATGAAAAAGAAACCACCCTCCCTCATTCAAAGATCAAGACCTCACAAACCCTTCATATTAGCCAAATTATTCAACTAGAAAGTTGTTCATCGTCAAGTCTAGTTATTTTTAAAAATAGTTTCAGGATTTTCGTCGAGTGTGGTTAGATTTGCATGTCGATTATAGTAAGTCATAATGAAATGAAGAATTTTATATGGTCATAATTTGGTAAGTGGAGTATGCCATCATGTTCATCTTGACGAGTTGGTATTTTAGAGGTTGTTCGCATGAGTTTTAGTGGCTCAGTTCATCATAGAGGAGGAGATTATCAATTTCCATTCAAAAATTAATTTTCGGGGTTAAGGTGGTAGAGGGGTTGATTGGAGGTGTCGAGGAGGAACTTAGGGACAAGGCGGAGGTGTTGACTATGGCCCATTGTTCTTTGGTGGTCGAAGGTTCTCTAAAATTATAGATCTATGGTTTTTAGGTTTTGGATTTATGTGTTTGGAAATTTAGGTCACTGTGGCTATAAGGATGATGCCGTAGGTGGATGATGCAGTGGTGGGTGATGTTTGAACTTAAAGCATTAATTCATTTTTGGGACTAGCAGGTAGAATTTTCTCCATGATGGGAGAGTGAAATTTGGTGGTTGCATTGAGACAAGGAGGTGATGGGCAGCATGCGAGTGTTCTCAGTTCGTGATGTGGGGGCCCTGGATGGTCATGCACGTGCACTTGCATGCATGAATTATGGTCCAAGAAATGGACGAATGGAGAAGGGAATATGAAGCCACTCCATGCGGGTCGGGTTCACTTAGGATGGACTTGGCCCAAGAAGTTTGGGTGAGAATCTTTTCTTTCAAAAATTAATAAATTCATAAATATATTGAAATTGAAATGATGATATCTCATTCACTACTACAAAACAGGCCATTTGCATCAGTTGTTTACCCCCTTTTTGCATCAGTTCAACAACCGATGCATATGCAACCGATGCAACAGGCTTAACATTTTTGCATCAGTTCTGAAACCGATGCAAAAAGGTCCTTTTTGCATCGGTTGTTACTAACAACTAATGCAAAATATCATGGTTGGTTGCTTGAACACAGCCCCCATGTTGCATCGGTTGTAATGAAAACCGATACGACAAAGGAACTTGTTGCATCGGTTGTTGTTGAAAACTGATGCAAACTAATCCCTCTATTGCATCCGTTTTTTATAACAACCGATGCAAACTAATCCTTCAGAAACCATTATTACAGTAGTCAAATAGAATATATATTATTGATAATCTTTATATATATATAAAAAAAGAAAAAGACATACAAAAAAAATAAAAATAAAAGATTATTTCATTATCATTTACAAATTCTGCTTTGGTTTACAAATTTTCACCTTCATTTACAACATTGATTTCTGTCATCTCCACTGTGCATCACTGTGCACACTTCTTTTCTTCACAGTTGCCACAACGACCACACACCAACTTCTCAGACCATCTTCAATTACAGCAACACCACATTTCCCCTATCAGTCATCCACTTCTACCCTGCATTTCTATATAACTTCCTTCAACTACAACCCCTATCATTCATTAACATCTTCCGATTTCAACTTTTATTGCCTGCATACATACATCGCTTACATACAAACTTGCATATATCATTACCATCTCTCAACATAACATGCCCAGTTCATCAGTGCCTTCTTTCCTTCATCAGTAACAGCATCGGCCTCCAACCTTTGCTGCTCCTCCAACTCCTCCATAAAACAAAACACATACACTACGCAGCAACTACTGACATCACTTACACCCAAACTCCTCCACCACTTAACATCAAACATCCCCCAATATCCATCATCAAGCTGCTAACCATACTTCACCACATACCCCAACCCAAGCAGTAGCACTTCTCCTCATTTCCATAGCATATACACCTCCATCCGCTGCCTAATTTCCAATCTACCGCATCACTACTAAACTGCCTTGATGTTATGACAAACATCAATACACTGTCTAACTTCCCAAACCATCATAACCATAATTCAAACCATAATCCTTCACTGAGGATTCAAGATGAACCTTTTAATCAGCCTGAGAGAAAAGAATCAGATGATGCGATGCCTCCTTCAAATTATGCCCCTACCATTATTTGGCGGCTTCCTTCCTCTGATTCAGTCAAAGTTAATAGTAACATTAATGATAAATATGTTGGGAAGGCATTGGAAAAGGACAAAGTTGGGAAGAAAGATTCACAGTCACCATCATATCCTGTTATTTGGCTGCCTGGCAATAGTGGATTTGAGGAGATGGCAAGAGATAAAAATCCTGCTGCTGCAAAACCTACACAAGAATGGCCTTCAAATTTTAAGTTTGTTCCTTTGAAACTTTTGGAGAATGGAAGCCGTACAGAACCAGAAAGTGAAGTGTAGCGTGTTGCTCCTTCTGTGGACAAAATGTCCAATTTAAGGACTATACCCGTTAAAAAAGTTGATGATGGAGAAGGCAATATAAAAAAAGCAGTGGAAGGAGAAGCAAGTAATCAGCCATCTTATTTTAAGAATATTCCTTTGAAATCTGCAGATAATGGTGAGGACAAAATATTGGAGAAGGATATTCAACAAGAAGCTCATGATCCTATAGAGAAAAAAGGAATCAAAGTGAGAACTAGACCCGTTAAGCATGAGGAAAGCATATATAGTTGATGTTCATAAAAATGAATTACTATTAAAAGAACATATAGCATATATCCAAGATTTGTTTCGGTTTCGGTCCCGCTAGCACATTTCAGTATTTCTAGTGAACAAGTAATAACAAAAGTTATAAATAAAATAAAAATATATAGTCTAAACATTAATTTTAGTCTAATATAAAAAATTAAATATAACGCACATTGAATTTAGACACACAATAAACACTGAATTTAGCCTAATCTAAATAATTAATATAACTAGCCCAGCCTATTAACTCTCGGCCCACCCAATATTTAATACCCAATATCAAATAATCCTAACCCCTAAACCGGAACTATTCCTACGTTTCCACCACAATTAAGCAAAATGAAAAAGAAAAAAAACACAGACAATTGACTAAGAACTAAGATGAGATCTATAAATTTATGCTCGATTAAAGACGATCAACATGAGAACGACAATCGACTAAGATTTTGATGCTCGAATTGATTACGAGGTAATTTATGATTTGGTTTTGCTGCTTTTATAGATAAATTTTGCTTCTCTCCTACCTTCTACGGCAATTGAGATTCTTTTTTGATTTTTATTTTATTTTTTTGTTGTTGTCAGTGACAGGACGAGTTTTTGCCATAATCTCATCCGGCCTTCGACCGGAATCTCGAGGTTCCGGTCGGAACCTGATACCATGGTCTGAAGATATAAACTGTCTTGTGATAATAATAAAAAATCACATAAAGGATACATGATATTTGTATAATTTGATGACAAATCATTCCCTTGTGTCTAATGTTATAACTTACCAAAATAAATTGCTGATGATGTCATATGTATCTATCACGAAAGAATATTCAAAAGGAAAAAACCAGTTGATTGGAAAATGTTAGGTATTGCCAACAAAGTGGAAAGGTATACAAAGTTATATATTATTATCTATTACAGATACAATATTTAGATCATAGATTACCTCTTCTTAAGATGGAAAGGTATAGCATCTAGCATATTGAGGGTGCTGAATAGTCATGCAAACCAATCTCTGCATGTTGTATTGGATTTTATGAGAATACCAAGGTAAACTCGGCTATGGCTTCATCTTAACATATGTTTGTAGCAAACAATTAATCAAATGTAAAGTACATTACAGTTTGCTACACAAAAGAAAACGTTAGGGTGCATATCACAATTTATGCAAGCATGAGGCCTAGCGTATTTGGTATAATGTTTAGCAAATGTAGGCATCATCATTAACTGACCTTGAACAATATTCACATTTTGTTGCATACGACCACAATTCTAGTGCATTCATTATTATTTTCCATATATTTGCTATTGCTCTTTTTCTGCATCATTAGAATTATAAGCGTCAGCGGATAAAAAAGAAGGATCGATAAAAAACATGTCTCC